>OU753556.1:10005000-15005000 GCA_916701695.1 Agrochola macilenta | reverse complement strand
GGTCTTAAAATAACACGGTTACATGGTCTAATAAAACAAGGTCTGGCATTCCGGGACTAACACATGCTTACGTCACTATCCAGTTGCCACTCTATTGCAACAAATCACGATTAAGGAAAGATTTTCAGAAACCAAACCTTTTAAATTGTCATTTCACGTGTCTAATCAAACGAAACAATTCAATTTAAACATAAACCAACGTAATTGTTAATTAAAACCTCATTGTTTTATCGAATTCGCACAGGTAATAAAGGTGGTTGAGGAGTTATTATTACAAACTTCTGGTAACACAGATGTGATGACGTAGACTTGTGTTGCCCACGTGACCACTGTTTCGGAATGCCATACCTGGCGAAGTATATTATATTATTATACCATGCATGGTTAATCTCTCAATATTTTGCATACAGTTTACACACTTACATTTGCAGTTGGAATTTATGGGAGAACATATTTTTCAACTACTTGTTTCTTCTTGGGATAAATTCATTTCAACTACGGAACCCGTCATTGTGCGTGTTCCGACACGCACTTGGCCGGTATTTTTGAATACACTCTGGCACAAAGAGTGAGCCAGTCCATGGGCATTCTCCTTTATAATAAATGTTGAATAAATTTAGAATTTTGCTTATCTCCTCTTATCTATACAGGGGCCCCGTGATCCTAACTTGCCCAGGGCCTCCAATAGGTTAAAGACAGCCCTGTGCATAGTGTGCGTTTTATACAACAAATATCTACTTAGTACGTTTTCAGTTTCGACTCCACTCACTTTTCATAGAGCTCATCCGCCATTCCGCCATGCCGATGGTAAATTTAACGTATTTTAACGCTTTTTACACCATTTAACAGTACAAATAGGCATTTTCACGGAGCTCCGCGCGCTTTTAAAACGATTCACGAAGTGCGATAGAATCGATTTGAAAGTAGTTTTTATGAACGTACTAGAACATTTGTTCTTGTACTTTTACAGAGGGGAAGTGTTCGTAAGGCTTCTCCAGTGTTATACAGGAAAAGTTTTTATCCACTGCGCAAATTTTGACAAATTAAACTTAAACGACTTTTATTGAACATACTTTTTTTATTTTGCCCCAGGCAGGTAGTTATACTCACTCACAATTTTGAGAAGCTATCCTTTTAATGTCAGGAAGACGTGCGAACTGTACAATGACTTCCGTCATGTCCAAATTCATGCCGAAGTCTTCATAGGATGGGAAAACTATGGGACAAATCCGAGTGCAGGCGGGTATGGGTGCTTACGTGAACGCGTCTAATTTTATTGTATGTAAAATCTGTGACTTGACGAAAATTGCGACCAATTAGCGACAAAATTTGGGAGAAAAAATATCTTCGCTAGGTGCCTTAGCTTTTGAGATTCAATTGGGCCAAGCTCTGATATTTGGCGACAATTTCGACTAATTAGCGACAATTTTCTAAATTAAAATCCACTGCACATGACACAGACTCTCTCAGTCACACCCATTTGTCATATTTTTTTTCTTCAGACTATAGACGCTCGCGCGAGCATTGTGAATGCACTAGACGCGCCCGTGCAAGCACCTGCGCCAACCTGCACTCTGATTCGCCCCTATGGCTACATGAATAAAATAAAAAAATATGGGTACATGCATTTTATTAGTTGAATAGTTAAAATACTTAATTATAATTTATGTTTTAAATTGGTAGTGAAAAAAAAAAACATAGATCTTGTCGTAAAAAATATTTAGTTTAAGCCGTTTGTCCACCGTCAACGAAAACGAGATGACGGCGCCAAAGTAGCGATACTACAGCCGCATATCAACTGCACGTCTGTCACCCGTGCGCCGGGATCCGGGTCCCGAATTTTCGAGTAGTTCGGCGCGACCGCTATAACTCTGCCCTATATTGTGACGGGCCGATGTGCTATGTGGCAATACAAAATATGTTTGATCTTGTCCCCACACTACTCTCGCACTGGCACGCTGTCCGTTCGCCCAGGCTACGTAATGTCGTTTCTCGTTGATGTCCCGTTCACGGTGACGATAGACAGCCGGCCTTACACTGTTTGTCCACCGGACCGTGAAGTCAGCGAGAAACGAGATTATGCAGCCATAGTAAATGTGCTGTCGCTACTTCGGCGTCATCTCGTTCTCGTTGACGTCGCGTTCACGTTGCGGTGGACAAACGGCCTTAGTGTCATTATCCAGGGCGAAAACAAGAAATAAAACGGACCGCATTTTTTTTTTAGATGCAATGTTAATACGTAGATGCAAAACAAAAAAAAACATTGTATATGAAAACTACGTTACAAAATTCCATATTAAATCTTGAGATAGAAGCACAGCACAGCTATCATACGAATTATGAGCCACAGCTCATACATTCATCCCTATTTTGTAAAGAGCAAGTAATTGCAGCCATATTGGCATCATCAACCTCCGACTTTCCATTAGTCTCTGATTTTCCGTTTGTGACCTTACCCTTAACCTTAGATTTGTCAACAGTAAACTGTATAGCATTGACAGCAGGTTTTGTGCGTAGGTAGTACATTCCAGTTTTCAAACCCATTTTCCATGCATAGAAATGAATAGATGTTAATTTACCATAATTTGGCTCAGCAACATGGATATTGAAGGACTGGCTTTGATCGATAAATGCACCTCTGTCGGCAGCCATTTGTATTGTGGTTTTCACGGAAATTTCCCAGACAGTTTTATATAAGTCTCTTATGTCTTGAGGAATAGATTCAATGTTTTGAATAGATCCATTATTGTGGATGATCAGATTTTTCATATCTTCATCCCATAAATCAGCTTCAGTTAGATCATGTAACAGGTGATGATTTACCACTTGGAACTCGCCCGACAAGACACGTCTTTGGTAAATGTTTGAAGTAAATGGTTCAAATGACTCATTATTTCCTAATATCTGGGCAGTGGAAGCTGTTGGCATGGGTGCTAACAAAAGGGAATTTCTAAGACCATGCTTTGCAATCTTCTCTTTTAGCGATACCCAGTCCCACAAATCTGTTGGGATTTTGTTCCACATGTCATACTGCAATATACCCTGACTTGCAGGGCAGCCTTCATAAGTCTCATATACTCCATTCTTTTCAGCTAATTCACAACTAGCTTCTAGTGCACCATAGTAGATTGTTTCAAATATTTGTTGATTTAATTTTATAGCAGTTTCGCTTTCATACGGTATACGCATTAATACAAAAGCATCAGCTAATCCTTGAACTCCAATTCCAATAGGTCTGTGTCTCATATTTGATTTTTCTGCCTCTGGCACTGGATAAAAGTTCACATCAATAATTTTGTTTAGATTTTCAGTTATAGTTTTAGTAACTTCCTTCAATTTGATAAAATTATAAGTTTTGTCATCATTTACAAACATGTTTAATGCAATAGAAGCTAAATTGCACACAGCAACTTCGTCTGGAGACGTATATTCTACTATTTCAGTGCAAAGGTTGCTGCATTTAATGGTTCCTAGATTCTTCTGGTTACTTTTTCTGTTGCAGGAATCTTTGTAAAGCATATATGGAGTTCCTGTTTCTACTTGTGCTTCAATTATAGCTTTCCACAAAATCTGAGCTTTTACTTGTTTTACAAAGCGACCTTCATGTTCATATTTTTCATACAATGCTTCAAATTCTTCTCCCCAACAATCAGCTAGACCAGGACATTCATGAGGACACATGATACTCCAATCTTGATTGCTTTCAACTCTTTTCATAAATAAATCAGGTATCCATAGTGCATAAAATAGTTCCCTAGCACGCACTTCTTCTTTTCCAGTATTCTTTTTCAAATCTAAGAATTCAAATATATCAGCATGCCATGGTTCCAAGTATATGGCAAAAGCACCAGGTCTTTTATTACCCCCTTGATCAACATAACGCGCTGTGTTGTTGTATACTCTTAACATGGGCACAAGACCATTGGACATACCATTTGTACCAGCTATATAGGTACCTTTAGCTCTAATGCAGTGAACATGGAGGCCAATCCCACCTGCTGATTTAGAAATGAGTGCACATTGTTTTAAAGTATCATAAATTCCTTCAATACTATCATCTGTCATGGCTATGAGAAAGCAAGAAGATAATTGAGGACGTGGAGTGGCTGCTGAGAAAAGAGTTGGGCTTGCATGTGTAAAATATTTTTCAGATAGTAAATTGTATGTATTAATAGCCCCCTCAATATCTTCGCCATGAATGCCAATAGAAACCCGCATGAGCATGTGCTGTGGTCTTTCTGCAACCTGAAATTAAGCCAAGGTTAAGATTCTGTGCTAAGAGCATAATAACTAAAAAAATACTACACTGGTATACAAGTTTACCTTATTATTGATTTTCAACAAATATGATCTTTCCAAAGTCTTGAATCCGAAATAGTTGTATTTGAAATCTCTGTCATACACAATGGCAGAGTCCAGCCTCTCTTTATTTTTTATGATCAAATTGTAATGAAAATCTGAAATCATTGGTGTCCTCTTCTTGGTATATGGATTGATTATGTTGTATAAATCAGATATTACATCTGAAATAATAATAAAAAAACTATAAAGTTTGGTTCAGTTAAATTATGTCCCTTAGGTTTTATTTTAATTCCAAAGAAAATGGCAACTAAAAAAGAATAAGTATACAATGGTTATTTACCAGAAAAGTGTTTTTTTGTTTCTTTATGCAAATTAGAAATGGCTAATCTTGCAGCAAGTATTGCATAATCTGGATGATCAGTAGTCATGGTTGCTGCTGTTTCAGCAGCTAAGTTATCAAGTTCCACAGTTGTTACTCCAGAGTATATACCACTGATGACTTTCAGAGTTATAGATACCTGCAAGCATTAGATTACAACAATATAATAACAGTTGTATGCTATTCAGGCGCAAGGGTGGATGTATGGTGAAGTAAGGGGAATGGGAGAGATAATTTTAGCACATAAAGGTCCTAGACAAACCCTGAAAGGAAACAGAGGCTAAGTTTAGCATACCATTTCAAGAACGCGCTTGTCTTCTCACAACATTAAATCTAGATTAAAAAAGGCTCAAGACCCCGCGAGATTCGGGATCTCGCGAGATCGAGATTACATTCCCTAGTAGTGGTGTCCCACCTAGCCGCCCATACATTTGTTAGGTACTATGTTACCGCCGCGCTTCGCGCTGCTGAGTGCGGCGCTTCGTGGCATAAATAAGCGTTCATTTTTGTAAATTTGTTTTTACCACTGGCGGCCCCACACGCTTAAAATTTGTTCATAGCGGCAAGGTTGTGGCCAGGATGTTAAATTTATACATGTGACGTCATGAAGCTTATGAATTGTCCCTCCCCCTTAACGTGTGACGTAATTTATGGATGGCCCCTTACCTACAATTGTGATAATACTAACAAGAGACAGCAAAACATTGTGTCCTTCACCACACAATCCTCACCTTTGAAAACTTCATGAAAATCAATTTTGAAAACGCCAAAAAATAGTCAAGAAATAGTCATAACGCTATGCCAAATCTCGAAAATAGTCATTAAGGGATTCCAGAGATATAAAGGGGTCTTGGTGAGGATTACGTGAAGAGCCTTTCTCGCCACAATCCTCACCTGATTACCGCGGAACGCCTAGGTTTTTGAATTTGAATTTGGTGTCAAAAAATAGTCAATAAATAGTCATCTCGAACCATGATAATTTCGACCCGGTTTACTATGTAGAAGTATGTTAAACTTCCACGTCAACTTCTACATACATTTTGTTTTGGTACAGTCGCGAACAGTAAAATTGTAAATCTATTTTAATAGTGTTGTGTTAATTTAAAACAGTAATAAAATATTGTAGTTACTTACTTATATATTTTTTTCTGTCAAAGTTTAATAAATACCTACCTAGCTGTACATAATATTCCTCCAATTTTTCCGGTTGGCTTTATGAGACCAAATAAATGTCTTTATTTCACAGATTAATTTGATTGTAGTATGAGTAATTAAGACTATGTATCTACTTATATATTATGTACAGCTTGGTAGGTATTTATTAAGCTTTGGTTGGTGGGTGGGTTGGTAGTACCTTGGCTTGGTAGGTTGGTTGGTGGTAGGTAGGTTGGTTGGTTGGTGGGTACAAACTAACCCAAAACATAAGGAGGATATCTTGTTTAATTGAGGATATCGTATGGCGAGCTTAATACCAGCTCCATCATCAGACCCTGGACACCACCTAATGTAATAGCATTTCTCAATACATAACCAATGAGTCCAAATATGATGGTGCTATCTTGTTTGATTGAGGAGTTTCGATAGCCACTTTCCTGTGATACCAAGGAGCTGGTCTGATGGTGGAGCACGAATACGGCCATAGGTACTCCATAAGATAGCGTCGTTGAGCTTGATCTCGTTGGTTTTGTCTTGACATGAACTATATCCCAAGATGGTCCAGGTCCATGGTCCAGGGTCTGATGATGGAGCAGGAAAATGGCTATCGGAACTCCTCAATTAAACAAGATAGCACAATCGTATTTGGACTCATTGGTTATGTATTGAGAAGTGCTATTACATTAGGTGGTAACCAGGGTCTGATGATGGAGTCGGAAGGTGGTGACGGCCACTCCTCAACGTAACAAGATAGCCTTGTTTTGTTTCGGCCATTTGGAATTGTTTTGACAAGTACGTACGTTATCCCAAAGTGTAGTCCAGGATCTGATAATGGAGCTGGTATTAATCTCGCCATACGATATCCTCAATTAACCAAGATAGCCTCCTTATGTTTGGGTTAGTTTGTACCTACCAACCTACCCACCAACTAACCTATCCACCAACCTACCTACCACCAATTTATTTGGACTTATAAAGCCAACCGGAAAAATTGGAGGAATAATATGTACAGCTAGGTAGGTATTTATTAAACGTTGACAAATAAAATTATATACGTAAGTAACTACAATATTTTATTACTGTTTTAAATGAATATACAACACTATGTGTAACACAGTAACAGTACGTGACCGGTTAAAATTGATTTACAATTTAATTGTTCGCAACTGTACCAAAACAAAATGTATGTAGAAGTTTACGTGGAAGTTTAACATACTTCTACATAGTAAACCGGGTCGAAAATATCATGGTTCGAGACGACTATATTTTATTGACACCAAATTCAAATACCTAGGCATTCTGCGGTAATCAGGTGAGGATTGTGGCGAGAAAGGCTCTCCACGTAATCATCACCAAGACCCTTTTATATCTCTGGAATCGCTTAATGACTATTTTCGAGATTTGGCATAGCGTTATGACTATTTCTTGACTATTTTTTGGAATTAAAACCAATTCGGTACTCCCAGGCATTTGCTTGCACTGAGGTGAGGATTGTGTGGAGACGTTCACCCCACAATCCTTCACCAACTTATAGCTGTATCTTCGGAATCATAATGCGACATTTTTTTAACCTTGGTGACTATTTATGACTATTTTTTGGTTTTCAAAATTGATTTTCATGAAGTTTTCAAAGGTGAGGATTGCGTGGTGAAGGACACAGAACATTATAGAAAGATTTTTTTACATTCTTAGTTCTGTTTCTGTACAAAATTTTTAATAGAAAACTACCTCTAAGATGACCCTAAGTTTCAATAAGTTAAATTATTAGTTCTGTGTAAAAAAAATATACTTTAATATTTACAAAGCTTTTTTTTTGTCTTCCTCTATCATGCAGAAACAGAAGACTTATAAGACTTGTTGTTTGGAAAATAAAATCGTAGACAGGCTGTTACTTTTATGTTTACTTAAATAATTTATCTTTATTCTATTATTATTTCCTTAAATAATAATAATAGTACCTAAGCACAGTTTAGCCTGTATCACAGCTTTAACCCAGTTCAGGCAAATAAACAACTGTGCTCTATTTTAATGTTAAAATTTATATTGTATGAACATGTGCTACTTTTCTAAATAAACAATTAAGTATAATATTATTATTAATATGTGGATTAAACAATGTTTGATATATTATAGAAAGACTCAAAAATACATACCGGGTCCACAAAGTCCATGTTAAGACCATAACATAACTTCTTTATTCGTGATGTGATCTTATCAATATGTACCTCTTCCATTCTTCCACCTGCAACAAGGCATTTTTTCTTAACAGGGTTGATATGATTTAAATCGCGATTAAAATCAAGGGATTTTTTAATAAAAATCAATGATTTAAATCAATACTTTTTTACTGCGACTAAATCAGCCAAAATGTGTCAAGGGACTACCCCTGACACAAACAACGGCGCGCACACACGTGTCCAATGCTGTTTAACTACACCGTTCGGGGATTCCCCGAAATTTAAACTCGTGACTGCATCCGTCCGTTTAGTCTTTGGCGCAGTCATTCATGATTGATTAGTGAAAGTGAATACAACAAAGTGATGTCTGGAAGGAAAAATGATGCTGTATGGGTTTATTTTGATGAAAAAAAAAGTCCGCTTGCGGCAAGTTTAACAAAGCGGTGTGTAAACGTTGTAAGAAGGAATTAATGGGCTAAGTAGCGAGAATGAAAAAACATTTAGAGACATGTGTGCCAGAAACAATAAAAAAAAATCGAATTTAAATCCAATTAATCCGATTTAAATAAAATAAATCCGATATTTTTTATTTATATTTAAATATGATTTTTATCAACCCTGTTTCTTATGATGTTTTACAAGTTTTTATTTTAATATGCTTTGTTTATGAAAGAGTATAAACTAACATCCAATTCAGTCACAGCAGAAATTCATAATTCAAGTTATCAAAAGCCAAAGTAGTAGAGTTCAGCAGATCAATCAGTCCATATAACCACCGAAGGTGTCTTTGACACAAACAGGACACCCAAGAAAACTGTAGTGTATGTAGTGTTCTTGACTCAACTAACTGAAGAATGTGAATAAACCTATTTAGCTATTATTGCTATCTGCCACTATACAAAAAAAACACATCCTATCTCATTCTCCGGTTACTTCCCAACACTCTTATCAGCTTCTGAGAAAACAATCCATTTTGTTAAGTTAATGAACTAATAAAATAATTATCAGTTACTAAAATACTAATCAATGTTACAAATTAAGGTCTATTTAAACCCTTGTTTCCAATTTATGTTATTTCCACTTAAACAAACATCAACTTTATGACAGTATAAATAAAGTTGATTTTTAGACAGACTGAGACAGACTGATATGAAGTTGTAGTGCAAACTGAACCTTATTTGTAGGTGTTACAGTTGTTTTCCTAAATCTTGTATTTGTTTACATGTTGGGCAAATAAATTGCGAATTTAGTATTAAGAATAACCAGTGCATAGCAAATTCACCATTACCTCGATACCAGAATTATAAGGCTTATCCATATTGTGATAACTTCATTAAATCCCAGTAATTGCACCCCAAAATCTGATCACCCAAGTTTATAGACAACTATGGTTTGCGAAAGTAGGTATGAGAAATAAGCATTCTTTTTTTTTTGTTAATGCCCAAAGTAAACGAAAATCAAACATTTTACTTTAGTATTGGGTTATACTTATTCATAGAAAATTAAGCCTTAGAGAAATAGGTCCATAGATCAGATCATCGTGTCAGAGATTTAGGGGCCTTCAGGGTTTTTGTAAAACTTTCTCAATGAACAAGGATATTAATGGGCTAGGACTCATATGGTGTGTCAGATAGTGACTATACCAGAAAGTCAGGTTTTAAGGTTAAAATAGAAGAAAAGAAATCACAAGGATAATGTTAAAATGTGAAATTCCTTACCTCTTTTGAGAACGAACAGCCTATTAAGTTTGCCAACCATGATGCTTCAAGATCAGTTCTGTTATAGATTCGAATGTAAACACTTATTAAAATTAAGGATCTATATCAGATAACTTCTTTGGCTTGTCACTGGAATTTGAAGGGAATCAAGAAATTAAACAACCAGGTTCAGCAATCATTCGAGCAATGCATAGAAAGTGAGATGACGTTATTTACGGCGGGAAATGCTGTGCCACAGACTATGTGCAGTGCACCACAGAGCATGTAATTGTAACCTTTACAGTGCAATGTCCACTGTTCAGTGTTGCCGGCAGTCAAACAACAAAATGTCTGAAACAATCTAAACCGAAATTAAAACTTTATAATAAAATTTAACATTGCTTTTTGTATTTTAATTACATATTCCCAATGCATATTCCTGTATAAATCAACTCGACTCTTAATTTGTTCATCCTTCAGAGTGCATTCTGAAGGATGAACAAATTTATGAATCGAGTTGATACTCGTAAACCCCAGTAAACCCATTAAAAACCGATAACAAAATGAGTGCCACTGACTTATTAGTAGAAGTGGATTTTTGAGGAACTACAAGATATTCGTATTTTTGTGATGGAACTTGTAAAAATTGGCGATAGCGCTACCACTTATTTCATACATTAATGTGTAATTATGCGTTTGCACTGGCAAAACATCACAAAAAAACTTGTTGAAATCTCTAGTTCCTGTCAAACATTTTATCCTTTAGACCTTAGAGTAATAACTAAAGCATAGAGGGAGCGTGAAATTTCAGTATAGTTATACTGTTTATACTTATGACAAATCCAGTGTGAAAAACAAGGACAGATATATAGTTATAAGGGTTTCTTATGGCAAGGCTGTCCACTTTTTTGTCTCGGTAGTGATGTGCCGTATTTTGCAGAGGTATCGATATTAATTTATTTTAGACAGGAAATTTACTTATTGAATTGAATGTACATCTAATATTGTTGGAATTGCACAATATTCATATAAGTTACTCTATGTGGCCTGCTAAACACGTGTGCCAAATTTCATAAGTGTATCTATGTATGTTTGTCCACGAATTTCTCAGAAACTCGTAACCGGATCATAGTCATTCTTTTTTTATTGGATTTTTATCTTTCAACTTAGGAAACAGTACAAGTTTCATCAAAATCAGTTCAGCAGTTGTCAAGATATGGAACATATAACCGAACTCCTTAACGACAGTACGAATGTGTAAATTGTGTTCGTATGGGTATTTTGTCAATCCTTTAGATACCTTATATAGAACTTACAAATTATTTAGTGATGATAATAAGTGAGAAAAATAATAAATTTTGCACAAAAAATAAACTGACTTCCAAAGCAAAACACAAAAAATCAAAAATAACTTTCGTTTCGGAATTCCGTGTCACAAAACGACAAAAAAATAAGAGGTAAAGATACTGACTTTCGAAACGAAAGTTATTATTGCTTTTTAGTGTTTTGCTTTGGAAGTCGGTTTACTTTTTGTGAAAAACCTAAAAACTCAACTCAAACTCAAAGCATTTATTTCAAGTAAACCATTTACAGGCACTTTTGAATTGTCAAGGAATCGGTCAGTCAGAAATATGAAGCTAGTTGCCCATTCCAAAGCGTAGTAGGTACCTATGTAGAAGAACGGCCAAAAAACTCCACGGACACTCTTTTAAATAAATTGTTACAAATATTGGTTACATCATTCATGTTGAAATTAAACGTATGAGAACAATGTAGAAAGACGTGCACGTTAAAAGCGTCCGTAATAAAAAGATAAATAAAAAAAAGAACAATTCAAAAAAAATATCAGCCATGGCAGCTAAGAGTTGGCCAGTCACAACTGACGGCGTCCGTTCACGAACATGACGCATGGATCAGCACCATTCAGGTCAACCATACAATAACATACAACATTTCTGAAAACAACAAAGAAAACTAACTTGGTGTGTTGTGTTTTATCTACTATACTTTATTTATAGCCAAAAATACATATCAATATACATTAGGTAGAGTATACTTATATAGTAAAGTAAAACAATTGGTAAAGGTTAACACGTTCACAGTCCCCATACAAACCTTTTAGTAGACACCTTTGTTTTTGGTGAGAAATTGGCAAATAACTTATCCCGCTCTGGGTGGAGCTAGGGCGTATTGGACTCTTACTGACTAAAACCTACCCGTGTTCCTTCAGTTGCCTGTACGTTGCCCGGGGGCCACGGTATCCCTTTCGGACTTTCCCGCGATTTTAGTCGACCCTTCAAGCCTGCATGAAAAACAACTGAAGATACAAGAAAAATATTTTTTCACGGAGTTTTGGGGCACAGAACTGTGAACGTTTTGTGATAGGTAAAAATTAACGCGAATTGACCACTAAGTGAAGCTGGCTTTACTTACCAATAATAGGGATGGTATGGCGCCAGGTTTAAACCTTCTCCATTTATCGCTACTTACAAAGCAGTCGTTCGTAAAATGTTTAGAACTTATTCGGCTATGCTTAGTCCAATAATTTCTGGCTCTTGGAATCACTTTTCACCAATTTTCTTTCTCATTTGAAAGTATACTGAAAAAGACAAGGATACCTTTTCCAATTTATCGGCATAAAATTATCATATCGATAAAAAGTATCTACATCACTAGCATAACATAACCTCACAACGATTTATTTATTTTTATTTTTACTAATAAAGGCTATGTAAAGTGTAACGTAGGGAATAAGATATTGTGCATTTTATATAGCTGTAAATTAATAAAGTTTATCGTATTACGTTAGTTAGAATAGTAGAAACCTGTAAAATAGGCTTAATAAAGCATTATTACCTTATGTGTTTCATTACCTTACCTCTGCGACGTCCAAAAATACAAATAGACAGAGGGCGTGCGCGACAGAGTGCCTTTATAGTAGTGAGGTGGGAGGCGAGGAAATGGAAAATGTATCCTCACGCCACAGCCAAATGGGACGTCGCAGAGAATAGAGCTTTATATCATTAGTAAGCATTAAGAATTAGCTCTAAGAATGTAATAAGTATAGTTATGTAACAATAAGGTTTATTGTATAAACGAGTAAAAAAGGGTAGCGGGGGTGCCGGTAGAGAGGGATTTTTTTACTATAAAAGACGGGCCATTTTGGCTAGAAGACACATCAGATTCTACGCTCGGCATCGGTTGCGGACGGTCGTGCGCTACTGTGTGTGTTCGTGGAACCAGCCTACCTGCCAAGATTCGTTGCCCCCTGCGACGAGCTCCGTAGTCACACGACTACCACCGACCTATTAATTGCTGTCTTTTTCAAGACACAATTAATAAATATTTCTAAATCAGAGTTGTTTCGAAACGTAATCGTCGCGATTTTTTTACCCCTTCTGGGATATCCACAGTTTCGTGGTTCTCGGTGGAAACCTATACGGTGCCAACGAAACCGAGAGGGTGTTGCCCCGACTACACCCGCCGAACCCCATCAGGGCTAGGCAGTCAGTTGGACGGGTCCCAGTGTTCGGCCTTGGGGGATCTCCTAGTCGACATTGGTGACAGTTTTCCCTTCGTCGATCGTGTCTACACCCGGCACACTAGACTGGTTAGGACCCCGTTGCACATTAAGATAGGCAACGGGCAAAAGCAAGCTTAGGGCTCACCCTAGGTACTCAACCTCCCTGTCTATACCCGACAGGGAGGGTTGTACACATCCCCGGCCAATCCACCCGGGGATTTAGAGTTGGGATTGTTAGGAGAATTCCCTCTCACTAGAAAACCCTCCCCCCGATAATGGAGGACCTTCGCCTCACGAAGTTCCTTGAATTCTTTGAGGCCGTCATGGAAGGCGAGCCTCAACTAAAAGCCCGGTTCGTTGCCCTTCAACGAGCCCTACTAGGACCTTCCGTCACCAACGTCACTGAAGTCACCGAATTCAGTGACGCGCTGGAGAGCTCACTCCCAGCAGTCGAGCTAGACAGTCCGCTCAGTCCGCCTGAGTTCATGGACACTAGCGCCCCGATAGCCGCTTCTTCAAAGCGCTTCCAATCCCCCTACACCTCGTCAGATCTAGAGGCAATCCTCTCCGGTTCTTCCGCTTCGTCCCATTCCGAAGACGATGGGTTCACCCCGTCGTCCCCGTCAACGGAAAAGAGAAAAAACGGAAGAACAGGAAGCAGTCCTCCACCCAGGCCAATAAGGTCGTAGCCTTCGAGGACCGCGACACTTATTCTCTTTCCCCAGCCCCACCCGCTACTTGCACGCCCGTAGCTACCCCCTCCCCCGCCCCCCGCCCGATCGCATCAACCTCTTCGCAGGTTACCCTCTCCCTCACCCCCTGCCCGACCGCGTCACCGTCCTCGCAGGTTGCCCCCACCCCACCTACTTCTGACCCTAAGAAGGTCTCTCCACCACCACCCGTGTTCATTCAGGACAAGGCTAAGTGGACAGATATCTCCAAATGGTATTGCGATCAAAGGATCGCGTACACTAGCGCCCGTAGTACCCAACAGGGTATCAAAGTCCAAACCCCTACCTCCAACGACTATAGGGAATTAGTTAAGCTTCTGAGAGGGCGACGTGTGTCATTCCACACGTACACTCTCTCAGAGGAACGTCAAATCCGAGTGGTGATCAAACGGATCCCAAAGGAAATAGCCCCCTCCGACATACTAGCCGACCTTCAGTCGCAAAACGTCCCGGTCGACGAAGTCCACCGTATGCACCGCGCAAAACGCGGGGAAGCATACGACATGATACTCGTCGTATGCACCCTCGTCGAGGGGCATCACCCCATTTTTCAATTAAAATCCCTGTGCTCTCTAACAGGTTTCTCTATAGAAAAGCCATGGAAAACTGGCGCCGTAGGGCAATGCCACAATTGCCAGTTATATGGTCACTCGCAGAGGAACTGTCACGCGAAGCCCAGGTGCGTCAAGTGCCTGGGTGAGCACGGCACTTCCGATTGCACCCGTCCCAAGTACTGTGTATACGCCTTGTATACAATACAATAATATTGCCCAAATAAAACACTTTTCTTTCAAAGTATAGTTTTAATGAAACGTTCTAGTGAAGCGGACGGAAATGGAATTGTCCTGGGTTGCTAGCCCTACATTTCTTTTATTTTCTAAATGGTGTTACCAGTAAATACACTACAAAATATACTACAATACTCCCCCTTTACAAATTCAAACGTTGAGGTGCTTTCCTCTGTCTATCAGAACGCCTCAAAGTTTGATTCTCATTACTACAAGAAACAACGGGTTGATTACCAGGTAAGTGTTTGTATGTACTGTTACAAGTTTTTGCATCCTGGTAAGTATTTGAAGTGTGTGGGCTAACTTCAGAGACTTTATTGAAACCTTCTGGTATAATATTAACATTATCATTTACTTCTTGCAATATCTCTGACATTGGCTCATTTACAATAACCTGAGATTCATCATTAAGAACTATTTGCTTATCATAATTATTATCTCTTAAATCCTTAGAATTTTGCAATAAACTATCATCTACTACAAAACTGGTTTCATTTAAATCTTCCTTTTGGTCTTGAGGCCAAGAACTTATAATCTGGTCTAAATGACGTTTCCAAATTAAGTTCTCTTCTAAAACTCTACATAAATAAGTTCTTTGTCCCAATACCTCATCAATTACACATTTAACAAATTTCTTTTTATTAGGATTCCTATAATCTCTACAGTAAGCATACTCTCCCTCTTTAAACTTTTCTTCTCTTTTTCCTACATTACACTGTTTTCTATCTTTCTTAGTAGACAACAAATCTAGTCTAGATCTAAGTTTTCTATTAAACATAGCTTCCGATGGTGAAATATTTGTAATGCAATGAATTGAATTTCTGTAATGAAATAAATATCTGTTCATTAAAGTTACAAATGACACATTTCTATTTCTAATATCATTTAAAGACTTGTACATAGCATTTTTAAAACTTTTTACAGCATTCTCTGCAAACCCATTTGTTGCAGGATGGAACGGTGGAGAAGTTTCATGTTGAATACCGTTTTTAGATAGAAATTCAGAAAATTCCTTAGAACAAAATGTAGCAGCATTATCTGTAACAACTACTTTAGGCAAACCAAATCTACTGAAACCTTCTCTGAATTTTTCTATAGTTGTATTAGATTCTAAATTCTTTACTATAAATGCTTCTGGCCACTTGGTGTAACAATCTATTATTATTAATATCATTTTACCACTTATAGGTCCTAAGAAATCAGCATGTACCCTTTCATATGGAAAATTAGCTTTTGGCCATGTTATAACTTTAGATTTCTGTGGTTCTGGTCTAGCAGACATACAGACTTGACAGGATTTAACAAAATTTTCAATAGTACTGTCTAAATTAGGAAACCAAAAATAAGATCTAGCATTATTTTTCATTTTAACAATACCTTCATGTGAAACATGAAGTTCCTGTAACATATTTTTTTGTAATTTATTAGGTATTACTACTCTATAACCCCACATGATAACCCCGTTTTCAATATAAAGTTCACTTTTTCTGTTTATGAATGGTTTCAAGACTTCACTATTCACATGTTTTGGAAATCCATACCTGATCATGTTATAAACACTACTCAAAACTGGATCCTTTCTAGTTTCTGAACGTACTAAATTTAAATCTATAACATTCTGGTCTTCAATGAAATTAATGTAATCACATTCCTTCCTGTTATCTGGAATAACTGATGGTAATGGCAATCTTGACATACAATCTGCTTTAACATTTTCTATGCCTTTTACATGTTTAAATATATAATCAAAACTTGACAAATATAATGACCATCTCTGCAGACGACCTGCTGCCATTTGTGGTAAACTCTTGTGCTCCCCAAATAATGCCAATAACGGTTTGTGATCAGATAATAACTCAAACTTTCTGCCAATTAAGTATTGATAGAATTTTTGCACTGCCCAATAAATTGCAAGCGCTTCTTTATGAATCATTGAATAATTCTTCTCAGCCTTTGAGAAAATTCTAGAAATGAAACTAATTGGTCTGTCTGACCCATCTGGCATAATGTGGCTTAATACTGCCCCGATTCCATTTTGTGAAGCATCACAAGCTAAACGTAAAGGCATATCTCTACTGTAATGAATTAAAATATTGTCAGAAATAATATCCTTTTTAATTGTATCGAAACTCTTTTGACATTCCTTATTCCAATTAAATTTGTAATTTTTTTGTAATAAATTATATAAAGGCTTTAGTTTTATAGATAAATTGTTAATGAATTTACCATAATAATTTACCATTCCTAGCCATGAACGAACTTCTGAAACATTCTTGGGCGCAGGTAGATTAACAACAGAGTCAACTTTTGACATATCTTTGGATAATCCATTCTTTGAAATAATATGTCCTAAATATTTTATTTTAGGTTGCATAAATTCACATTTACTTTTATTTAAACGAATACCTGCCTCCTTGAATCTTCTTAAAACTTCCTTTAAATTTTCTAAATGTTCAACATCATTAGTACCTGTGACTAGGACGTCATCAATGAAATTTACAACACCCCGAGCCCCTAACAATACTTTCTCAAGTTTGTTTTGAAAAATAGCACTAGCTGGCTTTGTACCATATGGCAATCTGTTTACTCGGTATATTCCTTTTGGTGTTGACCAAGCTAAGAGTTCACTACTCTCCTTACTTAAACATAAATGATTAAATGCATTTCTTAAATCTAATTTTGAAAATGATATACCACCCTGCAATGCAGTAAAAATGTCCTCAATTCTAGGTAAAGGATGGTTAACATCTTTAATGTGTTTATTCACAGTAATTTTGTAATTTGCACATAACCTTATTTTATTATTTTCCTTCAAAACTGGAACTAAAGGTGTCCCCCATTGGGATGTTTCTGCTTTTGTAATAACACCTTCTTTCTCTAATCTAGTTAATTCGGATTCAACCTGTTCTTTAAAAGCATGAGGTACTGGCCTCGGTTTGTGAAAAATAGGCTTTACATCTTTATCCATTAACTCTAATGTAATTTCCTCACCTTTAATAATACCTAACTCACTTTTAAATAATGTTTCAAATTCCTGTAACAATAATTGCAATTTCTCTTCTGTACTTTGCACATAGTTAATTTGTAAAAGTTTTGAAATATCTACATTAAATTTCTGAATTAAATCTCTACCAAATAAAATTTTACAACCATTTTTAACAATAACCATACTACAATCCACCTCTTTTTCTTTTACCTTAATTCTACAGTTTATTTCTCCAACTGGTTTCAAAATATTACCATTATATGTTTTTAATTCAATATCTGAATTTTGTAATTTAATGTGAGAAAATTTAGATAAATAAATGTTTTCAGGTAAACATGAAATTGCAGCACCGGTGTCCAGTTCCATTTGGACCGGTTTGTTGTCAATACAACATTTAATTGATATTGGTAAAACATAGTTAACATTTTTCTCTATTGCAAAGATATCAATAGAATTATTGAAAGTGTCTTCATTTACCTCTACATTATTAGTTTGACCCTTACTCTTACATACAATAGCTAGGTGTCCAATTTTGTTACATATTTTACATTTAAATGACTTAAATTTACATTTTGAAAAATTATGGTTCGGTTTACCGCAATGAATGCATTTTAATAACGATGACTCACCGTCCTGTTTCTTCTCAGTCTTTTTAAATGTGTTGTGTGAACTTCTATTCGTCTTAGCATGTCCGTATTGAGCTACTTGATGTACATCCTGCACCTCCTTCAAAGCCATTTCCTTATTCAGTGCTGTATCTACTAAGAATGTCACCGACTTGGAGACATCTTGTTCACACAATTTTTCTTGGATTGGTCCTGGACGCAGACTCGTAACGAATTTATCCTTAACACGTTCTTCTAATGTATTCGCAAAATTGCATCCCGCAGCAAATTCTCTAACACGAGCATACCATTTGGCTATACTCTCCCCTTCCAATTGTTGTAATTTTTCGAATTGAATCCTTTTTCTAAAATGCGAAATTCTTTCCTCGAACCTTAGTTTTAACAAATTCTGCAGCTCCATATATGACAACTCTTTGGGCATCTTTGGATGACACATATTCTTTAGAATTTTATATACATCTTCGTGAAGACTTATTAATAATATTGAGCATCTTTTTTCAGTTTTAGTCTCATTCGCTTCAAAATACTGCTCTATTCTTTCCAAAAAACACAAGATATCGCCATCTTGTTTGAAAGCATCTATACGAAAATCGTTGGCCATGTTTCAGCCGTAAAAATGTACCTTTTATGCTTCGAAATTCTTGTTTATCCTCGTCGCCATTTACTGTGTATACGCCTTGTATACAATACAATAATATTGCCCAAATAAAACACTTTTCTTTCAAAGTATAGTTTTAATGAAACGTTCTAGTGAAGCGGACGGAAATGGAATTGTCCTGGGTTGCTAGCCCTACATTTCTTTTATTTTCTAAATGGTGTTACCAGTAAATACACTACAAAATATACTACACCAAGGACCGTAGTTTATGCCCCGACCCACCTAGTTGCGTACTATGCGGGCAAGTAGGACACCCGGCTAACTACCGCGGCTGCCCGAAAGCCCCAAAGTCCTCTTCTCCCAAACTGGCCAAGCGCTTCGACGCCCGCCAGCAGAGGGAAGCCCCGATCTTTTACAAGATCCCCTCGTCCCAGATGCCCCAGAGACTAAGCCCCCAGAGGCCTAGTCCTTGGAACTACCTCCATCACCAGCAGGCTTTTCCTGCCCTGGGTTACTTCCAAACCCCACCTCCTCATAGGTCTCCCCGACCCCAATCGCCCCCCGACCACCAAAAGGGTAACGGACTGGAGGAAAGTAAGCACCCAGCTGAAATCCAACACGTCCCCCCAATTGGACTCTATCCCCGACCAATTCGACTCTATCGCAGCAACAACGGCCGCGATCGACTCACTCACTGATCACGTACAATTCGTCGTGAGCGACTGCTCAAAGGAAGTCCCAGTGGGGGAAGACCCCCACTGGAAACTACCTGACGATGTGCGTGACCTATTGACTGAGAAGAAAGCAGCCATTCGTGGATACAGCAACTTTCCCTGCCACGCTAACAAAGTCCATATGCGCTATTTACAGAGATCTGTAAAGACACGCATACAAGAGCTGCGTGACGCGGGCTGGGACAAGATGCTGAGCGACCTAGAGCCGAACCACCTAGCCTTCTGGGAACTTCGGAGAAAACTCAAGTCCCAGCAAGTCGCTTCCACACCACCCCTAGTTCTCCCCGACAAGACCGTAGCTTTCGACGACATCTAGACAAGGCTGAATGCCTAGCCGATAGTCTAGAAGCACAATGCTCACCCAGCACTCTACCAGTAGACCAAGCTCACCTCCTAGAGGTAGACGCCGAAGTCGAACGTAGAGCCTCTCTCCCTCCCGTTGAAGACCCTGAAAGTCCTCTGCCCCCCGTCACACCAGACGAAGTGCACGACATTATCAAGGGTATGAAAGTCCGTAAAGCCCCCGGCTCTGATGGAATCACTAATAGGGTGATTTAGTTATTCCCTGCCCACCTGATAATGCTACTGACTACCATCTTCAATGGTGCCTTAAGCAACAATTTCTTCCCACAAGTGTGGAAAGACGCCACCGTCATCGGTATCCCGAAGCCCGGCAAACCCAAAACCGAGCCTTCAAGTTACCGTTCCATCAGTTTGCTCAAAGTCCTCGGCAAGGTCTACGAGAGGCTTATTTATAAGCGTCTCAGAGACTACGCCGAGACAAAGGGCCTCGACCCCAACGAACAGTTTGGGTTCCGCACCCAGCACTCTAGCGTGCATCAGGCCCACCGGATAATCGAACACATAAGCGCTGGCTTCCAGCGTGGTTTGTATACCGGTGCAGTATTCTTCGATATAGCGAAAGCGTTTGACAAAGTCTGGCACAGCGGCTTAATATATAAGCTGTACCAACTCGGTGTGCCAGATTGTCTCGTGCTCATCTTACGAGACTTTTTGTTGAATCGCACATTCCGCTATCGCATCGAAGGCGCAATATCCTCTCCCCGTCCCATCCGCGCAGGCGTCCCTCAGGGCTCTGTGCTTGCCCCCCTCATATTCACTCTATTCACCAGCGACATCCCGAAGAGTAAAAAGGCACAGTTGGCTCTGTTCGCAGACGATACGGCCATTTACTACAAGGGCGCTGGACCCGACTCGATAGCCCGCATTCTCCAAACCGCAGTCAATAACCTTGGCGCCTGGTTTAGGAAATGGAGGATCGAAGTCAACCCCGACAAAAGCCAAGCAGTCATGTTTTCCAAACTGCTGGCTCGATACAGACCCCCCTTGCCCCGACCCATCACCATGCTCGGCAAGCCGATCCCTTGGGAGAAGCGAGCCAAGTGTCTAGGTGTCGTCCTCGACCAACACCTCACTTTCGCAGACCACATAAAGCAGGCCCGCGCGCGGGCCGCTTTCGCTCTCGGAAGACTCCACTCCATGCTAAATGCACGTAGCAAAATGTCACTTAGGTGCAAATTGCGAATCTACACAACGTGCATTCGCCCCATCCTGACCTATGCGGGCGCCGTCTTCGCCCAAGCTAAACCCCGTCAAATCCATAGACTGCAGGTAATACAGAACAGATTCCTTCGTAAGGCCACAGGAGCCCCTTGGTTCTGTAGGAACGAGACCCTCAACCTCGACTTTAGACTCCCCACAATCCACCAGTTTCTCAAACGCAATTCCAAGCGTTTCTTTGATTCCGCCGCCACCCATCGCAACTCTCTGGTTGTCGAGGCCGCCAGTTATGTCCCGAGTCAAATCAGCACAGTCCGCCGCCCGAGGCAAATCCTTTCCGACCCAGACGACCCCATAACCCTCCTCCAGGAGAGCAATAGGGAAACCAATACAGTGAGAAAACACACACACAGGCACACTTTCCGACCTCGCCGCAGAGGTCCGCGATCGCGACCCTCCCGAGTAAATGATACTCCCCCCCGACCCTTGCTCGACGATGCGCCAGCCCGCGTCGATGATGCTGCCTGTAGCTTTAAATTCCCCGATTAATAATAATGATATACCTTCTATCCAGCCTGACCCTCTTGCTGTCCTCCCCCCAGCTAACGCCCTAAGCCGAGGTTCGTACCCCACAGGGGGTGCCCTTAGCGAGCGTTCGCCTAGTTTTAATTAGCATAGTTTTTGCCCCTGGCTGGAGGCTTTGAGTGTAGAAGCTTAAGGCAGCCACAGGATTGACCGGTTGAGTAGTCATGACCTTAGTGGTCCGCTACGAGATGCCCTACATAAAAAAAAAGGCTAGAAGACACACTCCGATCCCAGCGCTCAACAAGAGTACCACTAAGAAGAAACTCTGCCAAGCTCCCTACTAGTTCCTCGACGCCGTTTGCCTCCAGAACAAATCCTTACTACGCGTTTTATTCCGTCAAGGCCAGCTATCCCGCACACATGTCAAAGTTGTTTATGTTGAGAGATAAGTTGCAAGTTTGTGGGATTATCTAAATGTTACAAACGCTTAAACGTTCAACTAGATTAGATATTACCACTTAACATCACAAACAAAAACCACTTGACCACGATAGTTCCGACTCACATTTTTTTTTATAAACAAAGAAACTTTTTGTTTCATAATTATTTATAAATTTTAATTAAAACTACATTAAATTACCTCTCTATTGAAAGCAGTTCTATTTTTATGATTTATTTGAGAAATAAAATATAAAAATATTAATTCGCAACATTTGCGAATTGCCGCCATTTTGTTTGCAACATTCGGAAGTAACTTCCGAGTGCCATATATTCGTTACTTAAAATGTTGATAGCATGGCATACTTTATTGCTATCTCTGTCTTATGTGCTCACAATACCAAAAGAACGATAGAGATAGGGCGCTTAGTTTCATAGATAATCGCAATAAATTTGGACCACAATCTACCTGTCGTAGCAAGGTCATAGCACAGCAAGTATCAGTAGATTATGACTTCTGTCATGCCGTAGTACGGAGGTTGACATTGGAAGGAGGAACATTGACAGAAAAAACTTTTTTACAAAAAAAAAAACAACCGACTTCCAAAAAAAACACTACATAGTGAAAAATAACTTAAATTTCGGAAGTCGGTGTCTTTGGTTTTCTATTTTCGTTATTTGCCACCGACTTCCGAAATTTAAGTTATTTTTCACTATGTAGTGTTTTTTCTGGAAGTCGGTTGTTTTTTTTTTTGTAAAAAAGGTTTATTTTTCGCTTTTTAGTGGGTCAGTTTGTAATTTTTCTAAGTTACAATAGCCTAATGTTGACTACTCATCACCTTTTACAAAATATTGCTTTTCCCGAAGCAGGGACGTTAATCGCTGAGGAGTTCTTTTGGTACTTCACCATCAGCTCCACTTGTCCATATACATTGTGACGAGCATAAATTGATTGATATTCATATTAATGTAATCGACTCGCAACCCGTGAAATACTTATTATTGAGTAGTTCTGGTGGCCATATGTGGTCTTCATCATCAGTTCCACTTCACCAAAAGGTGCTTTCCAAGAGCAACTGCACGTATCATTATAAAAAATACCCAAATCGTTATAGGTGTGCCTATAATATTTGAAGAGTTCCCTCGATTTCTCCAGGATTTCATCATCAGATCCTGACCTAATGACAATGGGACCAACTCGGAAGTATACCCTTTCAAACAAAAAAAGAATTTTGCAAATCCGTCTATAAATGACGGAGTTTAGCCCGAAAATACATTTAAAAAAATATATAAACAATCGAATTGATAACCTCCTTTTGGTCCTCCTTTTGGAAGTCGGTTAAAAATAGAGATTTTATAAATTTGTTGTGAAATAAATACAACATACAGTCCTCAGAGTAATATTACTCTGATGTACAGTCACAGTCCACAGAGCATGTAACTTTAGTACAGTCCAGAGACAACAAGATACAACGAATGTACAGACGCCAGCAGGTCAAGCTACCCGAAACTGTCAAATTTTACCAATCAACCTTGAACCTTATACTATAGGAATAAAGTTCAAAATCTATTAAAGAAATCTGACAGATTGTAGTAGCTTGATGAGCTGGTGTCTGTACAATCCAATCGCTTTAGTTATTACTCTGAGGTACAGACGCCAGCACATCAAGCTACTACAATCTGTCAAATTTATTTGACACTATTTTATTTTTATTGGAAAATTTTCTAATTTTTCATCATAGGTACCGTTTTCTTGGTTTTCGAAGGTGCGGAAGTCGATAGTGATGTCAAAATGAAATTCCAAAATGGTGACTGCGGACATTTTCAAATATTTTCGTCATGGGTGTCGTTTTCATAGTTTTCTCGGATACTAAAGCTGATAGTGAGGTCAAAATGTAAATCCAAGATGGCGGCAGCGAACATTTTCAAATATTTTTGTCATGGGTATCATTTTCATAGTTTTTTCGGATGCTAAACCCGATAGTGAGGTCACAATGTAAATCCAAGATGGCGGCTGAGGAAATTTCAAATATTTTCGTCATGGGTGTCGTTTTCATAGTTTTCTCGGATGATAAAGCTGATAGTGAGTTCAAAATGTAAATCCAAGATGGCGGCTACAATTTTTTTTAAATTTTTTCTTTATGGGTGTCGTTTTCATGGACTCCGAACGTTGGGGATGTATCTCACAACAAGTTACCCAATTATATAAGTTAGGTACCTATTTACATTCTTAGCTACTAGTTGTTTACATACTTTTAAGTCAACCCACGAAAAAAAAAAAAAAAATTGTTCTGGTTTTTATATTAGGGGTACGTATATTTTGTATTTACATCCATATCCAGACAAACGAGTATCCGTTTCATCACTAATATTAATCGATAGGCGCCTAATTTTATGCGTCTAAAGAGCCTAAGCGAGTGATGACTGATGATAATAAAATAATGACGATGATGTGTTAATTGACTTCTCTAATGCTTTTAATGCCGTCAGTCACGAAATCCTTTTATCCCTACAACTGTCCCTACGTCACGAAAAAATGTTGCCGTAATGAGCAACAACAAAAATATTGTTGTCTCTTTTATCAAATACGATTATTTTATTTGAAAGAATGAGACAAAACGATATTTCACGTTCTGTATCGTATTTCACTCATATTTGTGTAAGCAAATGTGTTTAGATTATAGCGGCGTCTCCATATATTTTTTAACTCAATGGTTTACATAAAAACATGTTGAAATGTCTTGGTTCTGTCTCAACACTGTATGGAACATTGATAGAAACTAACTGTGCATTTGCACTAGCGAAACATTTACAACAAAACATGTTAAAATCTCTATTTTCTGTCAATGTTCCATACAATTTTTGACAATAAAATATTTTCCACATTTTTAAACCATAGACATATAAAATATTTTCTATCTCAATGGTACAAACGGACAGTTAGGGGGTATTACATTACCATATAACTAGGATCATAGGATCCCATCTCTTATCCTACGTATATGACTCCTAGAATCATATCTGTGTATTGCACTATCTTAAATCCTATTTTTTGTCTTTAGTGGTTGCAATGGTCGTCTATTTAAAACAAAATACTGAAGCCTTTCGGCATACCTACAATATAACAAATAGAACTTAACAATATGACAAAACAATGAATTCCCGGCCGCCCGGCGGCAGTTTGCTTTTTTCTAAGTACAGCAGTGTTGCCAACAATAATTTTAGAATTCCACTAAGCATATTGTGAACTTACGCCAAATTTCGTTGTACTTACATTAAATTTTATCCGTCAATTTAAAATTTGGCAGTAGCAAAACTGAAAAGGCAAAATCACATAGTTTTATGGACATATTTTGTATCAGGAAATTATGAAAATAACTATGAAAATTCACTATCATAATCAATGATCATATATCATCGTAACATGATATCTATAGATCTAACATCAAATGTCAAAAATCTTTGATCACAGACGATTTGATTCTTAAGTTTATATTACATTATCATTTTTAAGACTCATAGATCTGTGATCCTAGTTTAACTAAAGTGCCCTCCCTGAGTAATAACTTAATACTCTGAGTGCCCACCTTAGGGGGGTATTACACTATCAAATTTATAGGATCACAAATGTTGTACATGAGTCTATAGTAAATATATTTTTTTTTCAAATCTTTTAACCAAGCCGTTAATGAGAAGATAGCTTTTTAAAGTGACCATTTTACGGCACTAAACGAGAGTAAGGCCCTTAAGGCGCGGCGTTACCTCAATATTCACAAAAAACTGATTTCTTGGATAGTCGAGTATGACGTAACGTAATAAAAATATACGGCGCAAAAAATACGGTGGACAGAGAAGGGTTTAAAGAAAAATTTTAACCGAATAGAATAGTAGAAAATAGTTTGATATTCCCAATAAAAAATACTTCACAAAAATAAACTTTGGCGTCGAACATCTCTGTATTTTCAGCGATAACAACATTTTTTTTTTAAGAGTTCAATAGAATAAACATTATTTTATAACTTTAACCAGACAATTATTTAATTTAATGTGTATATTTCGAATAATCTAAATAAAACCCGTCAAATAAATGCCCATTCGCAGCTTACTCACATCGTCAACCCAAATATTTGTTCAATTTTCAACCTTATTTAATGCTCTGTAATTGGGAAAATAGATATTGCGGTCATACTTTAGTCGTCGGGGTAATGTATAGCGCGCAGACGCAGTTGTGTGAGTGCAGCTGTAGCGTTTAAAATCGTAGTCAGTCCGAGCCTTAAGTGCCTTAGCAGCCATTTTATGTTCTGGGTTTCGAGGAATTCGTGGTAGTTTTGCTGTCAAATGTTTGTTTATTTTTTGTGTTATTCTGATTTGCGAGAACATTACGTGTAATTTACCTCTCAAACTGCAGGGAAATGTTGGAAAACAACAATTCAACTTCCCTGTGTGTTGTATTGTGAAGTGTGGTACAAGAAATAATGAAAATCGACCTAATTTGCCTTTGCATAGGTTAGTAGCCGGTTTTCATGCAATAGTACATAGTACATGCAATAGTACATAGTAGTAGAACTTAAATTACGCCTTCATACAGCGTCACCTACGTTAAGAGTGATACTTGAACGATTCGTATTATAAGTTCGAGAATTACGGAGGAAAGCTAGAGAAAGGTTGTCAGCGACTTTGGTGTAAATCTGTGCAAGGGAAGATAGGTTAGATGCGTGTTGAGACCGACTTTCGGCTAAATTGGAGCTTGGAGTCTGTCCACGCGCACTAGTAGGATCCATAACAACTTCCCTACCAAGCATAAGGAAGTTTGGTGTAAAACCGGTAGCTAAGTTAATGCAAGAATTGAGATATAATTTCACCTTGGGTAATAATTTAGACCAATTCCTTTGGTTTTCACCGACTAAAATACTTAAACATGTGACAACACTTTGGTTATACCGTTCCACGGCCTACCGTTCGACGGTATTGGCCTGTGGCGTTTAAAAGGGCGTAAAGATCCGTGGATCGATGTGAAACGATCTGAGGAAATTTAAGAAACGATTACTACGGAAAACGGTAGCGTTATCACAAAGAATTGCACGAATTGCACGCTTTAATTAGGGAACTAGCGTCGACCTTTTTTAAAGGAACTAGCCAGATATATTTGGAAAACACGTCTACCATAGATAGTATGTAACGGTAACCATAATAGGCAATAGGTAGCGGACCTATGATGTCTATGGAAATAAGTTGTAGGGGAAGAGGGACAGGTTTCGGATACAACATCTGACCACGTGGTTGAGTGTTAGAGATTTTGTAGGCCTTGCAAACCTCACATTGTCTCAATGTTTCGGTGACATCACGAAACATGTTTGGCCAATAAAACAAACCCTTGATTTTAAGGTAAGTTTTCATAACACCGGGGTGAATAGAGGGGAAATTATTATGTACTTCCCAAATAGCGAGTGAAACCTTCTCAGCGGGCAATACAACGCGCCAAGGATCTGATGATAAAGGGCTAGTAATGGGCATACGTCTTGAGAGAACACCGTTCTGTATGGCATAATCAGGGAACATTTGCGGCGTATCACGAGCGCCCAGGTAAACTTTCTTATACCAACGGTCATTAGTCGGGACCCTGGTCAAACGTGACAGGGCTTGCGTAATTTCTGGACAAGGCGTCTGGGACAACATGCTGTGTACCCTTACGATGAAGTATATCGAAGGTGTATTGGGAAATTACAGTGGCCCAGCGGGCTAAACGTCCGGAGGGGTTGTTTAAGGTGAGTAGCCATTTCAAGGCCATGTGGTCTGTTATAACAGAAAACTTCATTCCATCTAAATAACACCGAAAATGTTTAATGGAATCGAGAACAGATAAGAGCTCGCGTTCAGTAGTACTATAATTACGCTCAGCTTTAGAAAATAAACGGGAATAATAGGCAATGGGATGCTCTACACCATCAATCTTCTGTGAGAGAACCGAACCGAGACCAACCGCTGATGCATCACATTGTAAAAGAAAATGGCTTGGAAAAATCAGGGCAAGCCATAACAGGAGTGTTGATTAAAGCCTCCTTTAACTTATTAAAAGCTTGTTCAGCAGCGTGATCCCAACTAATAGGATCACGACCTTTCGGGCGCCATTCTATAGCGATAAGTATGATATAACGCTATATTAAATTTAAAAAAATCACTGGGGATCGAACCCAGGATAGTGAAGAACGAATAATGAAACACAGAAAGATTTGAAGTCACACAGTATAATTAAATTGGTTTGATAATAAAAAAAAACCAAATTAAAACTCAGATTTAAAAAAAATATTATTTTGGTGGTTGTCGTAGATGTTTAAGAATAAAAAAAGGTATTCTATAGAACGCAAGGTTCTTCGGGTAAGGTATTTTACTAGAACTTTCGCTGGGCAAGGGGTTCTAGCAATGACCAGAGCTGGAAGCTCGTTTGCGTTACGGATATTTAACACGAAGAACCGTTGTGCTAAGATACACAGGCTTACACACTATTTAAATTAGGACTTATTAATGGTCAATTTAAAGTTATCGGTAAAAAATTACAACGCGATTTAAAAAATTAGTATGGTTGGCAAACGAGGATGCCGATGGTGTTGCCTGCAGTGTTTGGCGACAGCGTCCGACTCGTCGTCGACGCAGCGACTTCCAGTTGGCTGGAGACACCACGCGGAGACGCGGTATTGGAACCACGTTGCTGGAGACACCACGCGGAGACGCGGTATTAGAGCCACGCTCGGATTGATATGGCTGGCGGACTGCGCACCTCCCTGGCAACAGCCACGGCCGGGGACGGGTAAGCCAGGGGCCTCAACGAGGCCTTTTCTGTACGGATCCAGAACAAATACTATTTAAGACCCGGTTAGAAAGGCAATATTACTTGGGGGGTGGATTACAAACTGGAATACTCACGAAACCAATATAAGATAGATCTTCCTGGTTATTAAAAAAAAAAAACACAGATGAGACTTTATGAAGTTAAATACAATAAAGATTTAGCGGTAAAAGGTCCAAAAGTTAGAAATAATTATTGTGTTAAATCGGAAAAAATATAATCCAACCGCTCGCTCTGTTTGACACGACACCAATGCTTCAAATCGTCGTTCCTTCAAAAAACAAAACCGACTTTTATTTCGATAAAAAAATATTCAAAAATGTGTCAAGCGTAACCACATTTTAAGAGAAAAACATGTTAAGCCTTCTTGGCAAATAAAAAGGTTGGCTTGGCAGCGACATGCTGCAATAGGTACAATAATAAAGCGATAAGGCCGCCCATTGTATGTTTTGCAGTGTTACATTTACTATGTATTTTCTGGTGTACAATAAAGTATATATAAATAAATAAATAAACTAAAGCGTAAAATATTAATTGCGAGTGATCAGACATAACGGTGAATAGAAGCACACGTCGACATAAAAGAGTCTGACGTGGTGAAATTTAAAACTAAATATAACTATAGTAATTAATATTATAATTAATATAATATTATAATAAATTATAATACACATTCGATGAAAAAATTGTTACACGATCATGAATTTATGGCTAAACTATTGTTAATTGGGTTAATTTCCGTCTATCAGACTTTTTTATTAATTCATCCGTTTATTTGTTTAATTAAGTACAAATCGAAAATACGGGAAAATTAGAAGTAACTTCGTGATGTCTTTTTATCGAGAAAATTTTAATAGTTTGTGTTTCTGTTACACAAAAAGTTTTGAAATATCTATGTAAATGTCTTATCAACTTCCAGAAAAATCAAATTGAAGATAGGCAATTTTGCTTACCAATTATACTGATATCGTTTCAGCGGAAGAACTAGTATCGGAAGCTGTTACAGCGACGGTACAAAACTATTCCAGCTATCTAATTACGCAACACATTTTCGATTTACAATTGAGTCAAATTTGTTTCGTTTTGAATACAATTGCATTCAATTTATAATTTTCGAATTACGTAACTCTAAAATCTGTGTTGTCAACTGCACTCTGTTTCAAACGCTAAAGAGTGAACGATAATCGTCTAAAAAGGCTATTATTGGAATTACGTAATCATTTTGACAGTTGAAAATTTGTTTCAAATCAACGAGAAATTGCTTTGAGCTATCAATCTAAAGAGAAGGCACCCTACTGGTCGCATTCGATTTTCTTTGCAATATTTTTGGGATTTACTCATATAATCTCCTTACTTATTACAAAATTATGTAAGTGAACGTCGTCTTCATAAATTGTGAATGTGTTTTTGTGTAAAACCTCAATGATAGATCAGTATTAGGGTCTGTAAAATACCGAAGCAGCGAGGTCGATTTTTAATAATAATTGTGAAAGTTTTCTTCTGTTACAAGTGCTTACAACCTAAACTAAAGATATATATTATGATATTTCAGAAACGAGGTATTTTGGTGGCATTTTAAAGGAAAGACAAATTCGTACCTCGTACCGTATCAAACTTATCATAAGCCACAAGCTTAGCAAACCAGTCGGGCTTTTACTTCATTGGAAAAGCAAATTTATTACAGGAAGAACAAATATTATAATATAGTTTGAAGCATTTTATGTCAATGGATTCTGTAAGGACATCAGTGAACATACTCACCAAACCATAAATAGATCTATTTCCACATCATTGTCTGTATAAGGTAGGTACCTACTTAATATCCTTATTATTTTCTTTCTTAGTGTTGAACATTGATTGTGTGTTTAGCATAGCAACAACAACGAAATGCACCATCAATATAAAGCCACACCATCATACATATATATATAAAGTCAAATTGTAGGCACCTAATTGTTGTTTATAGCAGAATATTGCTGTTCTATAAAGTAGATAGATTGTGCACGTAAGTGTTTAAGGGAGAGGCCTATTAGACTTTGTGGATGGATGTAATGGTTCATGGAATATCAATATATTGAGGATTTACTTAAATTCTTTTTTTTATATTTCAGGTGTCAGGCTCAACTACATTATTCAGGAAAAAAAATAACTCTCATGAGCGCTTACAGCAAGAATTAGAAAGCAGTACATACTTATTCCATGATGACTGCCACAGGACATTAGATCCCAAATTCCACTAATCCGTACAGTAGTGTCCAAATATTTCATAATAATGTGAAGATATAATAAAAGTCGTTTTTGTTTACCATAATTTATTTCTCTCTATTTACTGTTACCTAATAAATGATAGTTAATTTAGGTAAATAAGTACCTCTAAATAGTATCATTATAATAATCATTTGGCTGTGTTTATAAAAGGCATAGTATTCAATTCTTAAATATTTCATTATAAGTTATTTTTATTTGCACCTTTATAAGTACAAATAAAAATTACAAGCACAGGTTCAAAATAAAAACACTTTATTAAAGTTTACACTGTTATCAATTAACAAAATAGTAACACATATTTATATTGCTGTCGTACAAGACTGAACAGTAAAAAAAAAAAGATTATCTTTCATTAACAATCTTCAGTTTTTACTTTAGTTCTTGAGAAGCTTGAAAACTGAAGTAGCAGAGCAACGGGGCAACGCAGCATGGGCGACATCCTTCATGCTGCCTTCATGTCTTCATAGGTGAAACGCCCCAGGAACTCTATAGTTTTAAAACAAAATCTTATTATTTTTTGCTCAAATAAAGTACTTAAAAATTATGTGGCAAAGTAAAGTAGGCATATCAACTAGGTTTTCATTAGCCCATGGCTGGACAAAACCTAGCCTAGTCATTGGTGCTGGTTGTATAATTTCATCTTTATTTAGGGCTGATATTTCAGTCTCCAGATATTTTATAATACTGAATTATAATATTAAACATTAGTTAGGTATACACAAAATATATGTTGTGTCTATGTACTAAGTTCAGCCAAGGAAATATATTTAAAGTTTTATAATTATGTGACTTGCTACGCTTTATTCTTAACTATGTGTCAAAAAGCTTACCTTCAATGATTAATACAGAAGATTGGATATTCAATCCATGTTTGAACAACAAGATTGATGTTGGGTAGCGTTCCCTTCTTGTATTTTCAGCTCTAGCACGGTCTGTGAAAATATTATAAATATGTTTTGTAGTTAGTTGTTATTGTTTATTTCAGCATCTACTTATGTACATAAATATCAATTAACAATTTCAGTTAGACTTTGAGGTTGACGGACATTAACTATATTTAACCACAATAAATAGTTAGATGCTTGTGTCTACGCAACAAAGGAATGATTGTCCATAGGTAGATTGACCAATAATGTACCTACAGCTACAATAATGTAATGAGATACAAAGGTACTCTCTTACACACGTTATTCCTATTTATATTGGCTTACTTACTTGTAGTGATAATATCGACTTAGGTACTTTTCGCTATTGAGCAAAACAGCCTAAGTAAGTCTTAGTGCAGCCAGTAGAAAACGAAAACAGAGCACGCAGTGTCTTGAACGAGAGAATTTTCCAAAGTTTTTCCGACTTCCACAAGCCACAAGAAAAATGTTCCAAAACTGCTTAGCATAGGTCCATGTTTCTGTAAGAGAATAGTAAATATAATCTTGTATATTGAAAAATATAAAACATTAAAGGAAAAACAATGCTTATCAAAAATATTACCGAAAACTAAAATGTAAACAAAGACATCGCCAATTCGCCATGTTAGATAGCGTTTTCTCCACAGACTTCAAAGAATGATCATTCCAGCTTCCAGCGCAGATTATTTTCGATGTTTAACATGTGTTATATGCCTTTCCTGTTCTTTTCTCTACAAACTGATAAAGTTAGAGCAGCAAAGGCAGGCAATATTTTGCAATAAATTCGACTCTGAACGCGTCACAATGAGTCGGCAGATCGTTCAAGAGGTTATTCAACTTTTTTTTTTTTTTTTTTGTTTGTTTTGGCTTCGCACGGTTTGTGCATTAGCCAATGTCATGTTTTTTAGTTTGAAGAGACAAAGTTAGGGAAACGAAAATATTATTAGTATTAATTAGATCGGAATTTAGGAAAGGACGGATATAAGATCAGTAAAAAAAAAGGAAAAAGGAGGAATCAAAGGAGTGAATAATGAGCAAATTACTATGACGAATATTTACAACTTAATATTATTTAAGGTAATGAATGAGACTATACATTTATATACAGGAAAGCTTTTTGTACAAAGTAAGGAAAGTATTGAGGTAGGAAAATGAATACGAAGGGACAAGAGGTTACTAAGAAAAGAAGAACGGTCATATAAGGGACAGGAGAAAAAAATATGATTTAAGTCGCCTACGTCTGTGCCACACGAGCAAATGGGGTCGTCGATGATATGAAGTTTGGCAAGATGGGCTGGGGAGCAAACATGACCCAGTCTCATCCGTATAAGAACGGAGGTCTCCATCTTGCCAAACTTTGCCCTGCCAAACCACGGTTTTTCCGGAATGTCGGGTTGAATAAGTGAAAAATAACGGCCCTTTGATTTGCTTCCGATATCCCAGGCCACCCTCCAGGTGTCCCGGAGAAAAGTCTTTGGTAATATCACAAGGTCTATACTAAAATTCTGATATGGAACTAAGTCCCCACACTGCACCGCATCACCGGCGATTGTATCTGCCACTTCATTGCCGTGGATTCCAGCATGGGCCGGGATCCACGCAAATTGTAGTGACGCACCTTCAGAAATGGTTCTGAACGCAAATTCCCTTATTAAATAGATTATAGGATGCTGCGATTTGTGTTCGAAAGGGGATTTATTGATGGCTAGAAGAGCACTTTGAGAATCAGTGAAAATTATAGTTTTCTTGAGCTTTAGAACCCGAATATATTCAATAGCTTTTAAAATGCCAAAACATTCCCCCGTAAAAACAGAAGTCTCCGGAGGCAATTTTATTTTTTGTACGATGTTGTATTGAGAATGGTAAGTTCCTATCCCAACACAACCCGTCGCAGAACGCTTGGCAGCATCCGTAAATATGTGATGGTACTCTATGTGTTCAGCCAAAAAATGATTAAAACTTAAATTGCAATCGGGACCTGATTTACTTACACAGTATTTAATGGTGGGGCTGAATTGTAAACTCTCGTAACTACTGCTAAATAGGGGAAGTTTATTGGAACGGTGAATAGGAGAAGAAAGAGAAAGGAATTTTTTATAGCTTTCAACTAAACAAGGAGCACGTTTATGGGACCAGTAATCTGAAGATTCAATCTGCAACACTAAAGAGTCCAGTTTAGGAATGAGAGGGTGAGTTGAGAACTGAAGAATCCGGAACAAATATTTGTCAGATAGGAATTGTCTTCTAAGGTATAAAGGAGCTTCCCCGCATTCAACTTGGATTGCATTAATGGGACTAGACTTCATGGCTCCAGAAATAATGCGTAATGCTTTAGACTGGATGCGATCCAATTTTTTAAAAGCCATAACACTACCAGGTTCTAGAACGAACAATCCATAATCCAGAGTGCTTCTGATGATTGCATTGTAAATAAGTTTCAAAGAAAATGGATGTGCACCCCACCACACACCAGAGAGGCATCTAAGCATGTTAAGGTGATTTTCACATTTGTTTACAATATAATCACAATGAGGAACACTACTTAATTTACAATCTAGTATTATACCTAGATATTTGAAATTATCTTTAACTGGAATAGGTATTTCCCTATAAAAGATGTTTATTAGGGGAATATTTCTCTTCCGGGTGAACAAAACAGCTGCGCTTTTAGACGTGGATAAATCCAAACCATTCAGATGTAACCATGACTCCAAAGTAGATAAAGCAGAATTGATAGCATAGCTAGCTTGTTCAACAGATTGGCTTGAAGAATATAATACTAAATCATCGGCATATTGAAGAACCTTAACATGATTAGCTAAGGATGAGTCTAAATCAAAAGTGTAAATATTGTATAGGAGGGGACTGAGCACAGAACCCTGCGGGAGACCTCTCCATACAAGATGAGATACCTCATGATCTCCTATTATCATAATAACAGAGCGTTCAGTCAGGATTTTAATAATGAAATTCGACAAATTCACTGGAACTTTTAAGGCTTTTAATTTATTATGTAAAACTGATAATACAACATTATCATAAGCTGCATTAATATCAAGAAAAACTGCAACGGTGGAATGGTTATTAGAGAAGGATAGCCGAATATCGGATGTTAAAATACTTAAACAGTCAGTTGTACTTTTACCTTTTCTAAAGCCATATTGTGAATCTGCCAAAAGACCCTTACTTTCAACATACCATTCAAGACGATTTTTTATTAGGTGTTCCGCTAATTTCATCAGAATTGAAGACAAAACTATGGGACGGTATGAAGAAGCATCAGACGGAGTTTTATTTGGTTTTAGGAATGGCAACACCATTTGACGTTTCCATTCGTCAGGGATGTTTCCTGTGTACATAATAGAATTAATAAGCTCTAAATAGTAACTGAGGACGGCATCATTTAAATTAGCGAAAAAGGAATACGGGATGCCATCAAAGCCTGGTGCAGAATCCTTAGTTTTATGGATAACACCCTTTAATTCAGTGAGAGTGAATGGGAGATCTAACGTCGTATGAGTGTCTTGGATACTGGATACAAGAGACAGGTTAAGGTTAATAGCCTCAGGAACCCAAGGTGGAGCTAATTTATCTAAAAATTCGTTGGCTAAAGAATCCGGAATAGGAGAAGGGTTTTTATAAATGGACCTAAATCTACGAATATTGCGCCAGACAATCGTAGGGTGAGTATTCGGTGAAATTGATGTGCAAAAGTTACGCCAAGATTCAAATTTTTTCTTCTTAAAAAGTTTATAAGTTTCGTTAATTATGTTAGTAACGATTTCAAAATTACTATCAGACATATCGAGGTTATAATTGTATTCAGCCTCTTTACGGTTGTGAACCATTTCTGTGCATTCAGAGTCCCACCACGGAGGCGAGGGAATTGTATTAATATTGTTATTTTTTACAGGAAAAACTTCATCTGCTGCTGAAATTAAAATTAACGCTAAAGCTTCCGCACAACTATTTTCATTGCCATCAGAAATAACAGGCAAGGAGCAAAGCTTGCTGTCAACAATGTTTCTAAATTTGTCCCAGTCATTATTATTTCTATTAGGTAGCTTATGTTTTAATGTTGATCTCCTTAATGGTGCGTTTGGTTTGGAAAGAGGATAAGAAATAACTATTGGAAAATGATCACTACCATAAGTAGAGGATAGAGTTTGCCAAGTTAATGATGAGGCTAAGTTTGGAGAACAGATAGAAAGGTCAATTGCACTTTGGTTCTGATTGGGATCTGAACGACGAGTGACAGCTCCTGTGTTCAAGATGCATAAGTTATGTAAGTCCAATATATCTAATAATTCATCGCCATAACAATTAGAAGTTGAACAACCCCATGATTGATGATGGCAATTAAAGTCCCCTAATATTAAGAATGGCTTTGGAAGAGATGAAAAGAGACTATTAATCTCTTGAAGAACAGAAGAAGAAGGGTGAGGAATGTAAATAGAAACAAGACAAGTTTTATGCACTTTAATAGCTACAATTGAAATTTCCTCACTATGAGGAGGTAATGTAATGACAGAGAAAGGTATAGTATTCTTGATAAGTATAGCTACTCCACCATACCCATCAGATCTATCCTCTCTAATGGTTAAATAACCATTAATTTTAAAAATATGGTTAGATTTGAGCCAAGTCTCTGCTAAGGCAAAGGCAAATGGCTCATATTTGTTTAAAAGATGTATAACATCACTCTTTTTATTTACTAGACTGCGGCAGTTCCACTGGATTATTTTGGATGTGTTGTCCATTATGAAGGGATTGAGATACATTGAAAGAAGGGGCAGCGTTGGACGGTGAAATGTTAAATTGAGAAAGAAGATTGTGTAATGCAGTAAGAAAATCATTTATAGAAAACGTTGTGTAATTTTTTTCATTATTATGATTATTAGAAAAAGCACAACCATTTGATGGTTGGGGAATGTTGAAATCTTTAATAATGGCATTGTGAGCCTCTTTATTATATCCTTGTACAGATTTGGGAGGGGAACGTGGTTTGAGAAAGACCGTCTTTTTATAGCTACTTGAAGCAGGTATTTTATTAGGAGAAGAGATGGATGGAGTATCTGCAAAGTTTTTGGAAGGAGAAGATGAAAGTGTATCAGCATACGATTTAGTAACAAGGGGATAAACTTTTGCTGCTTCAGCATAGGATACTGAGCTTTGTGCCATGTATGTTTTTATTAATATTTGTCTAGAAAACTCTGGGCAAGACTTATTAGTAGCATAGTGATATCCAGAGCAAAGGCAGCAAGATGCACTTTCTTGTTCTCTTTCACAACTGTCCCCAGTGTGTCCTTGGCCACATTTATAACAACGAGGTTTAGACCTGCACTGAATTTTTGTGTGACCGAAACGACAGCAATTGAAACATTGTACAGTAGGGAAAATATATAATTCTACAGGTAATGCATTATAGCACATAAAAACTCTTTTTGGTAGAACCTGACCATCAAATGTGACAACTATGGTTTGGGATGGTTTCCAAATGGTAGAACCATCAACAATGGTTTTAAAATTAAGGCGTCTGATTTTTAAAATTGGACCGCAACCAATTGGTACTGTTATGTTATCAATAATATCCTCCGGAGACCAATCTGCAGGAACGCCACGTACTAAACCCATTCTGGTAACATTAAAAGTAGGTATAAAAGCTTTATAATTATAGGATTCTAGACTATTATGGGTAATAAAAGAGTTTGCGTCCAGGAAAGTCGAAAAGGAAAGGGAAATTTTATTGCGCCCAATTTTTTTGACGCTACCATTAACTATGTTTTGGAAGGCATTGTGTTTAAGGAACTTGCCAAATGTGATTGGGTGCAGTGTCGTTCCATCATCTGGTGAAATTAAGTTTTTTTGTACATGAATGACAAAAGGCGCGCTGTCAGTTTTGTCATAAGTTTTACGACCTATCTGAGTAGGAACAACTGAGGGTGGAGCAGGAATATCGGGTACTTTGTTAATAGGTTCGTTAGTCATTATAGTAGTTGTTGAGCTGTTAGGTTCTGATGCAGTAAGTTCTGGTGTAAAATCCGTGCAACCGCAACCCGAAGACACGGTACCATGGCTTTTGCGGGTACGGCGACGCTTATTGCAGTGCTTACAAATATGAACACGGCTTCTTTTTAAATTACGAGCCGATGCCGACCCATCGGTATCCATGCCCGATTCGTTCGATGCTATAGTGACGAAATTGCCTGCCGGGGGAACGGAGTCCCCCGGGTCAGGCGGGTCTTTCATTTTCCCGCGCTAATAAGAAATAAAAATAAAAAACTTACCACTACCGAAGAAACTATACAAACTAAAGATAAATTACAAGAAAACTAAGACAGAATACTAAAACTACGGTTATACTGATCTTATATTACAACGTTTTAAATTTTTCAATTTTATCTTTAAAGGGACGCGTCCGCCAAGTTTGAGGTTTCCCGCGCTTCCATCTATTCAACTTTTACTCAGTGCTGCCAATTTTTTGCCCTGAGTCCGGTAAAGACATGCGTCAGATACATCAAAACGAATCGATTTATCGAACGAATCAGATTTAAGTCAGAAATCGAATCGTATCGATTATCCGAACTAGACAAACCAATTTCACAAAACCAACCACGGCAATAGTAGCTTTGCATAAGTACGTATTTGTTTATGTTTGAATAGTTTATAATGATATACTTACAACCGAATAATATTGCTAAAGACGACTGAAACTTCGAGCCGGAGCCACTCCTGAAATCGATTTCTAAAAACGGATTTTGAAAGCGATTTCAAAATCTGAAATAGGATATTTAACCGGTTGGTTAAAAACTTTATACTCGATTAATAAAATAAGATTTGACATTTAAATAAACCTTTTTTACAGTCCGTTCAACCGATTTTAACTTCTATTGTTTTGGTGGCATGGCAAATGGCAACCGCAGTATAATTATTGAAATAAATTTAGTGAAGATGTTTGTTTTCAAACGGCTTAACGGCAGATTTCTTTATCCCGTAAGTACGTTCCCGTCTCCCGTGAGATTTGTTTTTTTAAATGACGTTGTTTTTCGATCTCCACTTGGGCGGAGCCTCTGTGTGACTTCAATCTATTCGTCATGCTGTGTCAGTCTTTCCAAATCAGCGTTCGAATCCGCAATGGTTTCGGCATTTGAAAGAAATAAATCGAAAAATCACTGACACCGGTTTTAAACAAACAATAAAACATGCCATTATCGTGTTATTTAAATATTTTCTCGAGTCAAAGTTTTAGTTTGATTATATTGTTTTCTACAAATTGAATTAAACTAACCATTAGACAAAACTACCGGCCACTGAAAGCAAAATTTCTCCGCCAGTAGTGGTGTCCAAACCCCCAGGTTTAGTGGAAATCCCACTAAGTTGACAACACTGCTTTTCTACGATTTTGTCATTGGCCACAGATAACAAAAACGTGAAAAGAAAAACGTTTTGTTACGTATTTCAAATATGGTAGTTTTTGGTAGAAAGTGTTTTAAAAATTGGTTTTTAATTTTTCGGCAATCATTGTACATTTTCATTTATAAGCACTAGTAGAGCATCAGTTGTAATGAAAAAAAATTTAATTATAGCACTATATTATTGTTTGTTTAAATAAATAAATAAATAAATAAATAAATAATTTGGAAATTAATCATTCCTATATGGTGTAACAAAACACATAACCCAAATAAATTATGGCCAATTGATTAGAACAACCCTAACCAATTTCGGTCGAATGGTAAAATATGACTATCGTAATTCGAAATATAGAATGCGTTTAAAATTGGTCTTGCTTTCGATTCAGAATTGTAAACAGAAATAAAATGTGTTGCGTAATTAGACTGCCGCTATCTAATTACGCAACACATTTTCGATTTACAATTGAGTCAAATTTGTTTCGATTTGAATACAATTGCATTCAATTTATAATTTTCGAATTACGTAACTCTAAAATCTGCGTTGTCAACTGCACTCTGTTTCAAACGCTAAAGAGTGAACGATACTCGTCTAAAAAGGCTATTAGTGGAATTACGTAATCATTTTGACAGTTGAAAATTTGTTTCAAATCAACGAGAAATTGCTTTCAGCTATCAATCTAAAGAGAAGGCACCCTACTGGTCGCATTCGATTTTCTTTGCAATATTTTTGGGATTTACTCGTATAATCTCCTTACTTATTACAAAATTATGTAAGTGAACGTCGTCTTCATAAATTGTGAATGTGTTTTTGTGTAAAACCTCAATGATAGATCAGTATTAGTATTAGTAGTATTATTATAAATAGATCTATTTCCACATCATTGTCTGTATAAGGTACCTACTTAATATCAATATTATTTTCTTTCTTAGTGTTGAACATTGATTGTGTGTTAAGCATTGCAACAATTTTACACACAATCTTATTGTTTGTTGGTAAATACGAAATGCACCATCAAACGTAAACTTACCATACATTTAAATAAAGTCAATTGTAGGCACCTAATTGTTGTTTATAGCAGAATATTGCTGTTCTATAAAGTAGATAGATTGTGCATGTAAGTGTTTAAGGGAGAGGCCTATTAGACTTTGTGGATGGATGTAATGGTTCATGGAATATCAATCTAATGAGGATTTACTTAATTTTTTTTTTTTATATTTCAGGTGTCAGGCTCAACTATATTATTCAGGAAAAAATTTAACTCTCATGAGCGCTTACAGCAAGAATTAGCAAGCAGTACATACTTATTCCATGATGACTGCCACAGGACATTAGATTCCAAATTCCACTAATCCTTACAGTAGTGTCCAAATATTTCATAATAATGTGAAGATATAATAAAAGTCGTTTTTGATTACCATAATTTATTTATCTCTATTTACTGTTACCTAATAAATGACAGTTAATTTAGGCAAATAGGTACCTACCTCTAAATAGTATCAATAAAATAATCAATTGGCTGTGTTTATAAAAGGCATAGTATTCAATTCTTAAATATTTCATTATAAGTTATTTTTATTTGCACCTTTATAGGTACAAATAAAAATTACAAGTACAGGTTCAAAATAAAAACACTTTATTAAAGTTTACACTGTTATCAATTAACAAAATAGTAACACATATTTATATTGCTGTTGTACAAGACAGAACAGTAAAAAAAAAGAAGATTATCTTTCATTAACAATCTTCAGTTTTTACTTTAGTTCTTGAGAAGCTTGAAAACTGAAGTAGCAGAGCAACGGGGCAACGCAGCATGGGCGACATCCTTCATGCTGCCCTCATGTCTTCATAGGTGAAACGCCCCAGGAACTCTATAGTTTTAAAACAAAATCTTATTATTTTTTGCTCAAATAAAGTACCTACTTAGAAATTATGTGGCAAAGTAAAGTAGGCTCAACTAGGTTTTCATTAGCCCATGGCTGGACAACACCCATCAGCCTAGTCATTGGTGCTGGTTGTATAATTTCATCTTTATTTAGGGCTGATATTTCAGTCTCCAGATATTTTATAATACTGAATTATAATATTAAACATTAGTTAGGTACACACAAAATATATGTTGTGTCTATGTACTAAGTTCAGCCAAGGAAATATATTCAAAGTTTTATTTATTATCTGACTTGCTACGCTTTATTCTTAACTATGTGTCAAAAAGCTTACCTTCAATGATTAATACAGAAGATTGGATATTCAATCCATGTTTGAACAACAAGATTGATGTTGGGTTGCGTTCCCTTCTTGTATTTTCAGCTCTAGCACGGTCTGTGAAAATATTATAAATATGTTTTGTAGTTAGTTGTTATTTGGCTAGTGTAGTTAGTTATTATTTGGCTAGTTGTAATTGTTTATTTCAGCATCTACTTATGTACATAAATATCAATTAACAATTTCAGTTAAGACAGGTTGACGGACATAGTAACTATATTTAACCACAATAAAAAGTTAGATGCTTGTGTCTACACAACAAAAGAATGATTGTCCATAGGTAGATTGACCAATAATGTACCTACAGCTACAATAATGTAATGAGATACAAAGGTACTCTCTTACACACGTTATTCCTATTTATATTGGCTTACTTACTTGTAGTGATAATATCGACTTAGTTACTTTTCGCTATTGAGCAAAACAGCCTAAGTAAGTCTTAGTGCAGCCAGTAGAAAACGAAAACAGAGCACGCAGTGTCTTCAGTGTCTTGAACGAGAGAATTTTCCAAAGTTTTTCCGACTTCCACAAGCCACAAGAAAAATGTTCCAAAACTGCTTAGCATAGGCCCATGTTTCTGTAAGAGAATAGTAAATATAATCTTGTATGTTGAAAAATATAAAACATTAAAGGCAAAACAATGCTTATCAAAAATATTACCGAAAACTAAAATGTAAACAAAGTCATCGCCAATTCGCCATGTTAGATATCGTATTCTCCACAGACTTCAAAGAATGATCATTCCAGCTTCCAGCGCAGATTATTTTCGATGTTTAATATGTGTTATATGCCTTTCTTGTTCTTTTCTCTACAAACTGATAAAGTTAGAGCAGTAAAGACAGGCAATATTCTGCAATAAATTCGACTCTGAACACCTCACAATAAGTCGGCAGATCGTTCAAGAGGTTATTCAACTTTTACTCGGTGCTGCCAATTTTTTCCCTGAGTCCGGTATAGACATGCGTCAGATACATCAAAACGAATTTAAAATCAGATTTCAGTCAGAAATCGAATCGTATCGATTATCCGAACTAGACAAACCAATTTCACAAAACCAACCACGGCAATAGTAGCTTTGCGTAAGTACGTATTTGTTTATGTTTGAATAGTTTTTAATGATGCACTTACAACCGAATAATATTACTAAAGACGATTGAAACTGCGAGCTGGAGCCACTCCTGAAACCGATTTCTAAAAACGGATTTTGAAAGCGATTTCAAAATCTGAAATAGGATATTTAACCGTTTGGTTAAAAACTTTATTCGATTAATAAAATAAGATTTGACATTTGAATAAACCTTTTTTACAGTCCGTTCAACCGATTTTAACTTCTATTGATTTGGTGGCATGACAAACGGCAACCGCAGTATAATTATTGAAATTTTAGTGAAGATGTTTGTTTTCAAACGGCTTAACGGCAGATTTTTTTATCCCGTAAGTACGTTCCCGTCTGCCGTGAGATATGTTTTTTGAAATGACGTTGTTTTTCGATCTCTACTCGGGCGGAGCCTCTGTGTGACTTCAATATATTCGTCATGCTGTGTCAGTCTTTCCAAATCAGCGTTCGAATCCGCAGTGGTTTCGGCATTTGAAAGAAATAAATCGAAAAATCACTGACACAGGTTTTAAACAAACAATAAAATATGCCATTATCGTGTTATTTAAATATTTTCTCGAGTCAAAGTTTTAGTTTGATTGTATTGTTTTCTACAAATTGAATTAAACTAACCATTAGACACAACCACCGGCCACTGAAAGCAAAATTTCTCCGCCAGTAGGGGTGTCCAAATCCCCAGGTTTAGTGGAAATCCCACTAAGTTGACAACACTGCTTTTCTACGATTTTGTCATTGGCTACAGATAATAAAAACGTGAAAAGAAAAACGTTTTGTTACGTATTTCAATTATGGTAGTTTTTGGTAGAAAGTGTTTTAAAAATTGGTTTTTAATTTTTCGGCAATCATTGTACATTTTCATTTATAAGCACTAGTAGAGTATCAGTTGTAATAAAAAAAATAAAAAATATAGCACAATAATTTGGAAATTAATCATTCCTACATGGTGTAACAAAACACATCATCCAAATAAATTATAGCCAATTGATTAGAACATCCCTATCCAATTACGGTCGACTGATATAAAATGTGTAGCGTAATTCGAATTTGGGCAGGCGTTTAAAACTGGACTTGCTTTCGATTCAGAATTGTAAACAGAAATAAAATGTGTTGCGTAATTAGACTGCTGTTTCGGATGAAATGAGCAACATTCGAACCAGTCACACAGATGGCTGAATCACACCAAACACGTCGTTCATAATATTTATAAAATTGTTAGTGCCACTGGGTTTTTTATACAAAGTTGATACGACAGAGGGGCTTTTCTTTAAACTGAGTATACTAGGTACCATTTTCAAGCTCTGTACCAAAAATCAATTAAATAGGAGCAATAGTTTAGTCGCAAATGATTTTTTAAGTTTTTGCCCCGTTTGAACACGATGTATCTTTCCTAACAGCTGATTATCTCTATACGCATAGGTCATGCACCTTAAAACGATAAATCTGAGTATAACCTATGCGTTGTTGCCGCTGTGACGCAAGTCACAAGTACAACCAAATATTTTCGCTAAAAAGATGACAATGCAAACAAGGAAGCAATAAATACACACACACTTGCATTTTCATTACGAGAGGGACAATCATCTGCAAAACACCGCGCGTAAAAGAAATAGTAATAGGTCAGTGTGTTGCTGTTGCATCCTAGCGATCGAGGGGCAGGGGTTGCGATCGGTAAGTGGGGCAGTGGGGCTTCTAAAAACTGGTTTTTTCAGTGCGCCGACGCTATTCTTTCGGAACGTACAAGATGTTACGTAACACGGTAGCACCTGCTCCGCTTCCGTTTTGTCGAACTCGCGCGCTGACAATTGGGATTTTGTTTTGTTATTGTGATAGGACACTAAATAAGTTTAAGACAGTATTTCTTTTTTTATTGTGACAGGACACGTAACTTGGGATTATTATTATTTAGTGTTAGTGTTATTTTTTGTGATCGACTGCTTTTATTGTGATACGACACGTAATTAAACTTTGGGTTTGTGTGTGTGTGTGTGTGTGTGTGTGTGTGTGTAATTAAAGTGTTCAACAATGCCTCGTGTAACTTACACGGCGTTAGAATACACTGACATGATTTTTAATTAGAAAAATAAATAAAATTATTCTCTGTCGGTATAATTTGTGCATTCATGTGAATGACACATCGAGAATTTAATTTTTTTGTGATTGTTTTACTTCAAAACCATACCTAATACAAAAGCCGCGAGCCGAGGAGCCGCCGCGAGCGGAGGAGCCGCCGGCGCGCGGCGGGCGGCCGCCCGCTTTGACGAGGTAACACACGCCGACGCGCGCGACGTTGCCGCTGTTACCTAGGTATCTGTAGGTCAGTTAAATTTATTTTCAAAGGGTGGTTGCGTTTTACTCTGATTTGTAAGCTATTTAGTTTGTTTGAAAAAAAAAAAACTCATTTTAGGTGCTTTTTATTTTTATACCGTATCGAATTAATACTAAACACGTATAGTATACGTAGTGTTACTTAATGCCCCTCTGTCATATCAACTCTGTATATCAATGGTTCCACTACATGTTTTAATTTTATTTCACTGCGGTAATACTCCAAGGCATCTGTTACTGAGCTACTGAACAATTGTGTCGCCAGCCACACTTTCATCTTTTGTTTGTGATAGAATACATGTGGCTTTTTAATTTTATTTGCAAGATGTAGGCCCTGTTTTTTTTTTTAAGTTTCAGCAATTATTCTTCTAAATATTAAAGTGCATTTGGCATAAAAGTGGAGGAAAACAGCTTGAAGAGATAGATCCATATGACCAAGAAAATGTGCTAACGCTTATTTTACCTCTGGGTTGGAAGACCAGAGAGAGCAGTAGCTTCTGTTATGTATGCGGATAATCACTAGGGAGAAGATAATGTTTATATTAAGTGTGGAGTACGGGTGGTGGACTAAAAATAAAATAAGTTATTTTTTTACCTTTGTTCTTTTTTATTGGTGTGATAAGTAAACGTAATGCAATAAAAAGCGTTTTTTTATTGTGTAAAAAAAACAGGGTAGCCCGCCAAATCATTTTATTTTTTTTAGAGTCATAGAAATCATCAACACAACTATTTCATGAAATCATAACATTTTAGGATTATTCTAACATAAGGAGTCGTATTGCTAATTCTAATTCTGTAAAGCCATATTTGCTACGGTCGCGAATCATATTTTGACCTGCAAATAATTGCAAAAAACATAACAATATTTGAATTTCGTGGGCTACCTTAGCGCATCCCCCTCAAAATGATTTTGATCCTCAGATCACAGAAGGTTACTAAATTTTTCTTATGATTGGACTTATTATGATTCACACGTGTTCTTAACTAGTAATACTCGTATCAATACTCGTTATAGTAACACGATCGATCGTACTCCTTGATCGACACAACCCTAGAAATGGCAGCCATTTTATGTTCCACTTCGAGTTGTTTCTAGGCACCCTTTTTTGTAGGTATTTCCAGTCCATATATTTTTTATGTTTAAGGTGCAAACGCTAAGGAGAAACATTGACAGAAAATAGAGATTTCAACAAGTTTTGTTGGGAATGTTTCGCCAGTGCCAACGCACAGTAAAGATTTGAACATGTTTCGCCGGTGCAAACGCACAGTGAATACACAAAAACAGATACTAGGACCGTGCGACGCCGTTCACACGAAATTTAGTCCCCCAAACCTATGCTAGAATGTACACACGCAGCAGCAACGTTAGTAGCTGGTGATAAATCTGCTGTCAAAATCCGTGTGTGGATGTGGGTGAAAACACCAGTGAGTCGCAGCCAGGCGACTTTTCGCTACATGTGCATTAGATTGCGCGTATTTCACTACGCAGAAAGTTACATGCTCTGTGCTACGCAATTTGCTTAGAGTTTATATACTCTAAGGCAATTTGACTTCGTTTTTGTTTGGAGAAGGAGAACCAAGGAGAACATTCAATTTATGGTTGCCTGGAAGAGATAGCAGAAAGCGATAAGGCCGCCCATTATATGTTTTGTAGTGTTAAATTTATTATTTGCTATGTATTTTCTGGTGTACAATAAAGTTTATATAAATATAAATAAACATTATCTTGAGATCTGTCTTAAAACTTACTCATGTTGCGTGCAGTGAGTACTAATTTAAAGCGCCATATTCACCATGCATCTTGCTGTACGTCCCGCTAAGGCCACGCACGATGCACGACGAAAACGAAAAATTCAAATTATTTTATTTCACATACACCTACATGGGCACTTATGAAACGTCACAAGCTAGGTGGGGTTGTTTCATAAGGAGAAGAGCCGGCAAGAAACTCCACGGTTACTCTTTTAAAAATAATTGGCCTTTACAATATTTCAGACAGTGAATAGTCTTGACGTACATCAATTATTATTATTAATTGCTTGCTGGATAGATCTGCACTACTCTACGCAATTTTGTATCCAGCAAGCGCACCCAACACTGCGAGCGTCGTGCGTGCTGGATCGTGTATATGCATGCTACATTCAGCCAGTTAAAAAACCCACCCGTGTTCCTTCAGTTGCCTGTACGTTTCCAGGGGCCACGGTATCCCTTTCGGACTTCCCCGCGACCCTGGCAGGCATTGGTCCTAGAGGACCCCTTCCGTTGTGCTGACATCTCTTTGAGGCGCGCGTGGAACACTACGCGCCGTCGTCCCGGGCCTTGTCCTTATCGGACGGCGAGCTACCCATTGCTCACCGTCCGCAAGCCCGCGCCTACGGTGGCCGGGAATCGGCCTGCGATTCCTGACGCCCAGGGCGTCTCCGACACGGCGGTGCTCCGCCCAAGCCAGCAAGTGGCTCAATGTCCTCTAGAGGGCGCCATGTTCAATTTGTGTCACATAGCTAGCCTTTAACCAGCGGACGATCAAGATTTAAGAGGCTTCCAACGACACCTCATTTGTCAAATTATGATGAGAAGTTTAGAAGTTATGACCTAACAGATGAACATACAGGTCAAAATAATATATGTATACTATAAATCGAATAATTGATGGAAATGGTTATTAGGTAGCATTCGTTTGTACGGAAATGCGTTGTGTCCCGAGGGATTTTAATAAAATAGTAAATGTACTGTATAACTGTAGGTACAGTTATATTCACCTAGAAGTTGCCTCTCTTTCTATCGCGTAACTCTTAGATCTTCCGACTTCGTTACACTCACTGAATTGGCCCAGCAAGTCGAGCTTGCCGCGTACTTGTTACATACCTACAATGCGGAGTGTCCCATCTGTATTCATCTGTGTTATAATCCCAAAATAATTCTGTAAAAACATTTGCATAGATATTCCCTATACAGTACCGGCGTTAGGGTAGGGCGCGGTCGGGCGACCGCCCAGGGCGCCAGGGGTGACGGGGCGCCGAAGGCGCCGTGGAGAGGCGCCCATTTACCTCTGGTGCCTGAAGAGTAAGTACTTTTAAATCAAATCCCTAACAAGAACAAAATAGGTTATCAGTAAGTAAAAGGCAGTTTGTTGAGTTAGAAAACCAAATGACAATTTTATTTATCTATTTAGTATAACTAATGCAACTTGTTTTTATTACTTTTTAATTCGTTTTTTGGCAGCGCAGTTGTGTTTTTAATTTTTTTTGTTGTAAATTTTTCAAAAGAAATTTTGTCCTATCCGGAACGGGGTGCAAACACTTTCGAGCTCACTACGCTCGCTCTTTGATCCTGCTTAGGTCGACAAAATATCTCATATTTCTGTATAGATGGACAAAAGGAAACTTAACCCTTACGAGGCGGAGTGCTAAAAATTTTCGCCCGTCTCTACTCCAAGAGTGGAGGGGCGCCGCAGAAATCTTGCCCAGGGCGCCTGTAATGCTAAAACCGGCACTGTCCCTATAGTTCTGGTCATAAAATTTCAAGCTATTTGCTATGGGGAGTATGGGGGATGAGCAAAACTTAAATAAAAATAAAAGTTATAAAAACTAAAACCCTACTACGATAAAAACGCCAACAAAAAATGTGTAAACAAGACATCACAGACAGACAAGTTAAAAAAACAGGCCAAGTGCGTGTCGGACCACGCACAATGAAGGGTTCCGTAGTTGGGATGAATTTATCCCAAGAATAAACTTAACATTGTAGTTGAAAAACGTGTTTTCCCTTAAGGAATGTATGGGAGATCATGTTTTTCAAACTGCAAATTTAAGTTGGTTGATTATTTCTCGTTAACCTGTACAGCCTACTTAGCTCTCATAGTTTTCCTTTTAATTTCGTTATATATACTACTGCTGTGAATTTTTTCACAAGTCTAAGTACAACCATTTAGCTAGAAGGGGGGGGGGGGGGGACACTTGACTCTAACAAAAAATTTCAGTTAAAAGCTTAATATTTCGCAAACGGATCCCTGAATCCAAAGATGGTTTTGACAAACTCACAATATTTTGGAAAGACCTTTCTAACGATACCCCACAACATGGGGTAGATGAGGAAAAAAAAATCGCCACTACGTGTAGGGGAGGTACCATCAAAAAAAAAAAAACTTGATTTCATTTTACCACTCTGTCGGCATGATTAATATGTATACTTATGCCAAATTACAGCTTTCTAGTACTAACCGTCTCTGAGCTAAGCTGCGGACAGACAGACGGACATGGCGAAACTATAAGGGTTCCTTGTTTACTACGGAACCCTAAAAATCCAGAGTTACACGTAATCTGGTCGATTTAAGCATATTTTGCGCGTATTGGTATACGTACCAACAGTGTCAGATGGTCGGGGGCATAGAAAAATAAATAACAGGAGAAGTGGCATGGGGGCGTGTCTGTGTCTTGATCACAATTCACAATGCTCATGCCTCAGGCAAATGGCCGTTTCCGCTAACTAGTGCGCTTTCGAACGCGATCGTGATAACATTTAAGAATACCGTGTTGTTCAGTGGTTTCTTGTAAAAATCGAAGCTAAACTATAAACTTTATAAATCGTAGAACCACTTTTCATAAATCAGCACAAGTATTTTACTATATTTGTGTTGAAAATCATGAAAAACAACAAATCGTAAAATATTTCTTGCCTTTACTACGTTATTTTTGTTTTATATATCTTTATATATATATCACAGCGACTGTACTATTATTGTAGTAAATACATTGCTTGTTTACCACTACCAAAGTATGTCGCTAGGTAACTGGACAAGCAATGTAAAAATCACAAAATTATATTTTCTTTAAGCGGTTGCATCGTTAGTACGGCCGCAGCGTCTTGCGACGGATTAGTGATGTGGTTGAGCAGATCCACTAACGTAGCGATAATGTCGATTGTCGTATGAATTTATATTTACTGAAGTTTATTCTTCAATTTGTCAACAGTTATAGCCTGATTGGGAGACCGATGTGAAATCTTGTTTTATACTCATTTAGATTTTCTCATAATGTCGTTTTGTTTTGGTTTACTTATTATTTCTTTTTTTTACTTGCTTATTGTTTATTTATATCATCTTAATAAATGCATATCGATTTTTATTTATAATTTTTTTAGCAACTAAATACTAAATAAATGGGAGAATCGATAACTTTCCGATTTAGTCAATCACTAGCGTTGTAAAATAAATGGCTTTTGCACAGCAAAACGATAGCGAACGATGTTTTCGTGTGAGTGAGTTGTACGGTGCATGGTAAATGCACGCTGTGTTTGATGGGATAAGGTTTATAATTGATTGTGTAGTACTTTCTGATTTGTATGTAAATTGCAAGTGTGAGCGGGACCTCGTATTTCAATAAATACGAGGTCCCGCTCACACTTGCAATTTATGTAGGTTTACTGATCGCATGTGTAGTTGTGGCTAGGGAGTAGGGATAAATTGAAGACATTGGGTTTCGTTTCGATACATTTTCAACTACCGGGGGCGGACATATCTCCTTATTTCTTATATCTATCGGTCGGGGGCAATGTCGGAGTCATATCGATTACAATGCGGTGTAAGGCAGGGTGGACTGACCTCACGTCCGTATTGCACGTCCATGTACACCTGCAGCCTGTGGGCTAATTACACGCAGAAAAGCTACAGCACCCTCCGCATTCAGTTTAACAACGCTTTCAGAGCGACGTTGGCTGCCTCGCTACTGCAGCACTTCTGGTATGTTCGCATGAGCGCGCTCGGACTGTTTTCATGCGACCATGCGGAAGCGCTGCGCGTCTCTTGTGCGCAGAGTGCGGGCCAGCTCCAATATCGTTCTGAATATGATAGTTGGACTGTCCATATGTGCGACACTGCTGTGACAGAAAAGTTATATATAGTGTCGCACGTGTTTTACCCTTTAGTAGTAGTTGAGTGATTGCGTAAGAATTAAACCTGAGCTTTGTTTACACTTTCATCAAGTTTTGAAACAAATTTATATTGAACTGTTGCCGATTTCAATTACCGAGCTAACGTTTCCGAGCATTTGTTATTTGATCAAATGTCATTCGATTTCAAGTAGGGTACCTAACGTAAGATTAATTAAGATCAATATAAAATAAATATCTCGAAGTGAATATAATAAAATCAAATAGGTATTGAACATGGGTAACAACAAAAACATTACATAGGTACTTAACATCAATATTATAATTAAAAATAATATTATTGTTGCACGTTGCTGTAGGTAAAATAATGGGGCATTATAAACAAATTAACTTATTCGATAACTCCTTAAAATTGGATATATTATGTCTAGGGCTTCGTTGATTTCACCTCTTGTTTTGCCACCTGCAATAAGGGGAAAATACAATAGTTAGGACAATTTAAAACTTTGAAACACTTTTTCATCAATCTCGTCTACGTCTATCCATAGATACTCAGTACATTGTATTATAAATGCGAAAATAACTCTCTCTGTCTGTCACCTTTTCACGCCACGCGCGGCTGAATGTATTTGTGAATTTTGGCACAAACTGAGTTAGGACAGAGGGCCTTCTATCCCGATAGTAAGTAGTGGGCTAGTGGGATAATAGCCGACATCCATTCGGGCGAAAGCAAGTAAAATATAATAAATGTGAAAGTACCTATGTTTGGATGCTTGTTAAAATATATATACATATATTATATTATAGTAAGATTAGAATTTCTCTGAATATAACGTTCGTATAAAAAAATATTAAATTAAATAAAAGTTTTATAAAAATTTATACATACATAAAATAACCTCCCAAATAGATACTTAATAAGTGATAATAAAATTGTGATAAACATAATACCTAAAATAAGATTAGTATTCTAGTAACTAGCGTTGCTCAGCTTCAGTAAGTATAGTGGTTTGTCAATAAAATTATGATACAATGATGCCACGGATCCCTTATGGTCCTGCTACACCTGCGTTAATGTTGACGTCGCATCAGAGCCAAGCTACGCCATATGTATGGCTTTATTAACCCGCTAAATGATTGGCTACATTGTTGTAGTTCCGCTCCAAAACTTATTGCTAAAAAGTTAGTGCGTTTATCGCGTTCAAAATCTAAAATCAAAATCTGCTCGGTATTCTGTAACTCTTACTCGGCACGTCCGGCGGCGGCGGCGCTTCGAATGAGACAGAGGTAATGTGGCTAACGCAGTTTGATGCGTTATTCAAAGTGTATATGTAAATAACCCTTTGATGTCTCGAAAAATCCGCCATCCGAATTATCGCTTAAGGTTACCGATAACTAACTTACGATAAAGCAATGACACATCTTAATTAACGTATTAAATATAGGCCCCATCTGCGTAATGTCTTATTTTATACGTGTTAATTTACCGGCGCCGCAGGTGTGGCAGAAGCGTAGTACACAATATATTCTCGCCTTGTGAGAGAATAAGTCGTATTACAAGTCACAAGTTACTCTGTACAAGTTAACTAGAACATACAGATCTATAATTATTACCTACATATACAATTATTAAAATAGAGAGCTTTGATTTATTCAAGTTATATATTTACCTGTAAATACAATCTTTCCGTTGACAAATATTAATAATACAACTCTAGGTCGTACCATTCTGTACACTAGGCCTGGAAATAATTCTGGTTCATAGGATGCAAATTGCCCATGTGCTTGTTGTAGTGCCTCTAATCTTATTGGAAACCTTAAATCAGCCGTAGCTATAAAATTTTGAATTTTGAAGTCCAAAAATTTTGCCTGAAATATAACAAACAATGACTATTAAACCAAGATCTGGCTGTTTCAATAAGTCCTTTATGATTATGATTTGTTATATGTACGTACAGGATATCCAAGTTTTTGAATAATCCTCGCGAATTTTCTAGCAGCTATATAGGAATCATGTTCATTTCTTAGCCCAGTGCAGAGTACTTTGCCAGATCTGTAAACAGAAATTTCTTTTAACAAGGAGGAATTAATATCATATAGATAGATATTATCTTAGGTAGGTAGGCTACCTATACTTGGAATAGTCCCTAAGCAACTTATACACTGACTTAGAGAACCTTTTGCTTTTGTTTTCGCTATCAACTGGTGATTAATTTTTTTATTTGTAGTAGTGTTTTCTACAAATAACAAAAAAAAAAAACAAATGTAAACAATTTTTTTTTAAGTGAAATCTTTAGGCGTATCGAGCGATTTTCGGTAGTGGGAAAAATTAAGCCTCGGTCACACACAGCGGCTACTCGCTGCGAGTGTGCATTCGCAGAGTAAAATTGAACAAATGCTCAATTATCGCTGCAAGTATTATTCGCAGCGAGTATTCGCTGGGTGACCGAGGCTTTATGGATTCGCGTCACCGACATGCTATAGCAGTAAGTTTGAAGGAAGTTTCATAAGAATTTTATTGAAAACTAAGTGTTTTTGTGTGTAATCGACGGTAAGTGGAGGCATGGCATATTCATTTATTACTACAATTAAATATTATATTTTGTTACTTCAAGGGTTTTTTTTTTGGATTTTCTTTTATCCCTTTTTGCCTATTGCTTATTCAAAGACGATTTACTATTTCCAATCACACACGCACACTTTTTTAAATTCAATATTATTAATATCCCCCAGTTTATAAATGCCTAATTTTACTGTTTGTATGTTTTCAAACGCGCTAATCTCTGGAACAACCAGTCGTATTGGAAAAAATCTTTTTGCATTTGGTAGGCTAATTCTTTAGGACGGCTATAGGATTTATAGGATTTAACATCACGCTACGACCCTGATTAATTGTCGTGATGGCCCAGTGGTTAAGGCCTCGCCTCTCATGCACGAGGTTGTGGGTTCAAATCCGGGCAAGTACCAATGTGACTTTTTCAATTCATATGTACTTTCTGAGTTTATCTTGGACATTACTGACATCGGTGAAGGAAAACATCGTGAGGAAACCTGGACACGTAGTTAATATAAGTCTGAAATCACCAACCCGTCTTGAGCAAGCGTGGTGATCAATGCTCGTGCCTTCTCTGTGTGAGAAGAGGCCTTTGCCCTGCAGTGGGACAGTAACAGGCTGGTATTATACGACCCTAAGGAGCCAAGCATGAACGAAACGGCAGAAAGAACGCTAAGCGAAAACGAAGTAAACGCGGGCGGGAAATGTGGTTGTTTTTTACCCGACTGCGGCGAAGCCGAATATTGGTATGGCAGGCGGGGGACAAACAAAAGTTACACCATATTTCAGATTATTGATTTGTGCCCGCCAGCGATACCAAAATTTTATTGATGCTTGTTTTTCTCTTTTCAGTTATGTGTTTTTCCAGTCGGGTTTTTTAATAACTTTTTTAGTATATTGTGGTGTCTTACGACTTCCACGCGAACGAAATCTTGGGCAGAAGCTAGTAAATAATAAATGCCTAAGTTGCTTAGTGCAATTTTTTTTTTGTTTTTTCTGGTTATTCTAATATTCTATTTTATAAGTATTTATTTTATATTAGAAAGTAGACGGTTTAGTGTCGTAAAATACCTTAGTCCTTAAAAAAACTGGAAAAAAGCCAACAGGTCAATAGGCCAATAGGTCAACAGTTTAGGATTATTATTATTATTATTAGGATTAAGTCTAAAACTATATTTTACTAATTAAAAGGTTTCAATATTTTTTTATACTAACATAATATAATGCAGATTTGTTTTCATGATTTAATTTAGAGCTTATTTTTCTCAAAAGTGAAAAAGTAGACTTAAAATCATTAAGTCTATTTTTTAAATTGGGGCACCCATGCTCACTATTGTTACAAATAAGTATAAAAAATTTTAACCTAAACACCAGTGCTGTAGCTCTTGGATCAATAATTTTCATGACTACACCATGAAATCTTGCTGGATTGTATTCAGAAAACCTGGTTCTACAGTAAATATCCAACAATTTTAATTCACAACCCAAATGTATAGTTGATACACAGTTTCTGTAACAAAAAAATATCATCAAACCTGTTTCATTTATATAATAACAACTACCACACCATAACCATATATTTCAGTTTCACAAAAAAATTGCAGTAATTCAAAACACTTGGTTACTTACTGAACTTTTATGCTGTTCCTAGCTTGGTCTGTTCCACTCACCATTGGGGTAATAGCAGTCATTGCACTATGGGGATTTATTGCTTGAGGTGTAAAAGTACTGTGGGTTGGTGTAAGGGCCACTTCCCCAGTAATGTAAGTCTGTGAAGTTGGCATTGCAGGAGTAGTTAGTGATGAGCCACTAGCTCCACAGTGAGCAGGAGTACGAATAAAGTTTGTACTATTCCCATTATTTGAAACGATGCTGATTACAGATACTCGGCTCATTGTGGCATCTTCTGTTTCATCTTGCAAATTATGGTCATTATCTTTTCCACCTTTTTGTTTGTTGCCAATCTCCATCTGGTAATCAGAGATTTGTATTAAATAATGTTATAGTACATACCTACTTTACGAAAGGGGTTAAAAAATTGAGAATGCGGGGAACAAGAGGTTTCGGTCAGTAGGTCGTCTTAGGGGCGGATCTTGATATAATTAAAACCAAACCAAAAAAGCTTTATCTAATTATTTATTTTAGATATAATTTATTTTTGATCTCCATGACACTAGAAAACCCATGAGTATTTATTTTTACCTCATTATTAAAATTAGTGCTCCAATCAGGTGTAGGGACACAGGGAGTTGTTCTCTTCTCTATATTTTGTGCCGACATGGCTTTACCCTAACCAAATGGTAAGAATCTGTATTATAAACAGTAAGAAGCAAATGTCAAATTCAATCGTAGTCGTCTAGATTGAGTCTTGAGGAATAATAATAAAGCCGAGTTTGAAGTAGATACGACTATAAATCTTTGGTACTACTTCTGAATTTTTGGAAGTTCAATGATATTTTTCAATAAATTGGTTTTAAATCGTGGACGTTTCTACAGAATACTCATATTTAGGAATTAATCTGTGACGTGCGGTAGAATAAACATTTAGCACAATTTCTTGAGATTCTTCTCATTTGATGAATTCGAGGATTTGTTGACAAGTTGACTATAGCAGTGAATTGAGTGAAATAAATGACAATGACATTGAAAGTGAACGTCAGTGTTCCCCGCAGCGTTCAGGAGTTATTAAAAAATAAGAAATATTTTAGTCTGTTGTCTAATAGTTATTTACAATGCATTTGCTCGAAAAGAGCTTTTTCCAAGCAGTAAATTAGTGCGGAAAGTGTCACTTTTTTTGACTAGTGCTTTTTACTTTTCTATTTTTTTTTAATTTTGGTGGCCGTCGTCAGCCCGTTGCAAAGAGTTTTTATTATTTGAGAAGAGTTTTACAAATCAGATGATGATGATAACGATGACGATGGCGAAGGCGATGGCGACGGCGATGGGATGACGATGGCGATGGCGATGGCGATGACGATATCGATTACGATGGCGATGGCAATGGCGGAGTCAAAGACAAAGTGGAAGTGGAAGTGGAAGTTGAAGTTGAAGTGGAAGTGGAAGTGGAAGTGGAAGTGGAAGTTGAAGTTGAAGTGGAAGTGGAAGTTGAAGTTGAAGTGGAAGTGGAAGTGGAAGTGGAAGTCGAAGTCGAAGTCGAAGTCGAAGTTTTTTTTTTTCTCTCACAATGCATAGTAAAACGTTGTATGATACACGTGCGTAAGATGATTTCCGACTCGTGTCGACTTATACACTCGCTCGCTGCGCTCGCTCGTGAATAAAATGCCACTCATCGGAAATCACCTACCTTCCGCACTTATAGCATAAATAACTATTGTAATACGGTAGAATTTTTTTAATTCATTTTGTATATAAGTTATAGTGATGCAACGGAACTGGCATAACGGAAGCAGAAACGGAAACAGATGTCAAAAGTAAATCTTAACGGAAGCGGAAACGGAAACGGAAGCGGAAACGGAAGCGTTAACACTATGAAAAAAAAAGCACAATTGTACATTTAAAACTTTTTTAATTAAATTTGTATTTTAGTAGGTAGTCAAAATTAAACAGCGGCAAGTTATATTTATTAAAGAGTAACTTGGCCGCTTTTTCACCTTTCAGCCTATTTCGATGTTCTTCATATATTAAACCAGCTCCGCTAAATAATTGCTCGCTGGCTACACTGGTGGGGGGAGCTGATAAGTATTGGCGAACTATTGGCAAAATATGGGGGTATTTGTGCGCATTTCCATTCCACCACATAAGGGGATCCTCATGAAGAGGTAGTCTTTTTTCTTTCTTGTACTTCCGAAGGTGTGACTGTATCTTTAAAAGTAAATTGTCACCATCGTCAGCTGTAGAAGAGTCCTCCTCCTGGTCTTCATTTACACTTAACATCGATTCCAATATTTGCAATGATGCTGATGATTTGGAAGTACAAGTGCACCGCTCCTCATTGCTTTCTCTCCGCTTCCGTTCAGAGTTCTGTTATAAAGTTTGCGGAACCAGAAGCAGAAACGGAAGTGAAAAAAAATGCGGAACTTCTGCAGTTGCGGAAGCGGAAGCAGAGTTCTGTTGCAACACTAATAAGTTAATGGGGAAGAAATCGCAAAGCTATGAACAGGTGGCGCTGCTAACGCATTGCCCATAACATCGCACTGTCATTTTGATCTCTCAATGTTTTTCGGGTTTATAATAATTAAGACAGGAACTAGCGTGAGTTTTTTGATAATTTAATGAACTATATATTCAACGTGGACTGTACATCAGTTAAAAGCTGAACTGAAGAACCGAAGAGCTTCACTAAGAGGCCGAAAAGCGGATTTAGTCAGCAGGTCTTTACAGCCAATTTTATTGTTAATAATAGAAGTAAATAACCCAATTTTATAAATCTCATGTCGTTCATTTATTATCGTAGTAATTATAAACTTTTACGTACTTACACAGTAGTTTTATAACATATTCGATGTTTCATGCGCTACGAACATAACATAGAAATTAAAATCTGAATTTGGTTACAGAATCGAATCATTTGATAGAAATTTGAATTTTGGGATACCTCAGCAGCATGAAACTGATGATACCAAGATGGATCTTTCACCTCCAGACAGTTATCATGACATGAATAGCAGCACAAAGCTTCAATCCATAACAAAGCAACAAATTCATCTTTATTACAATGAATAAGTATGTACATGATGAGGTTAATAAACGTGTATTATATTTATTATAACATTATTATACAGCGCGGCATTTTTTTGGTCAGATGCCGTCCAAACTTTTTGGAATCAAGTTTTGTATGTAGTTTGACAGCTAATGTCAGCCAAGCGTTACCAGCGACACCCTCGGCAAAAGTTGTCAGTTTTCTTCCCCATTGTAATTTAAAGTAATATAAAAACGATTACATCACTGAGATGTATCACTCAACCCGAAAGAGCGGGAAGTTGATATATGTAATCTTTAACTATTGTACTATTATAGAATTATCCAATTTTAAGTTTACGACTGAAAGACTTATATCTATGGTCATGAATAAACATTATTAAAAAAAAAAAAAATTACATGACATCAGACATCAGCAGTGTTTTTACTTACATTTTCGGTTTTTCCCCATTTTCTTAATGGATTATCACTAAAATTTAATTAAAAATAAATCCTTGATTTTAAGCATGATGATAATAAATAGTAACATATCATTCCACATATTAATAGCATTATATAGCTACAAACATTCATTAACTGACGAGATACAAAATATTAATTATTAATTGAGTGAGATGAAACAAACTCTACGTTTAATGCGACTTAGTTCCGATGCGTAATAGTTTAATTAACATGGTAAACTAAAATTAGACTGATAACATTCATGACGAGTTTGAGGAAATCAATTGTAGGCTGTAATAAATCGGTGATGCCATAGTGTAAAGTAATACATTGGATGCTACCTACTATTAACAATACGGATAACACCTCATGTTCAATTTTCCCCAAAATTCCCTAAATGCCTGTCAAAATAAAATATCCCTAAAACATACATAATATTGGTAATTTTTCCATTAAAAAGGGAGAAATTCCTATAAGTGGATACACTGCATGACATCATGACATCTGGACCAGTGTAGCCAATGTGGCCATACTGACTTGCCAGCAGTGTTGCCAGATGTGGTGCGCTCCAAGTTGCCAAAATTGTCTAAAGTAGCCTAAAGTCGCCTAAGTGTCTCGAATTACAAGTCCGATAACACAATTTTTGTGTGAAATATGAAGAATTTCATAATAAAGCCTAATAATAATTATAGTCTAATTGACGACCAGTCCCCGATCGTAATAATTAGTCGCCCCAACACCCTACCAAGTAGCCTAAATGGCGACATAACCTGGCACCACTACTTGCCAGTATTGCCACTAACAAGAATTTCGATTTTTAGCATTCTACCATAGCGGCATTCCGAATTACAACATAATCATTGACAAAGCGCTGACATAAATAATTTGCGTTCCGATTTAGAGATACATTTATATGATGATTTACCTTTCCCCCTACCTCCGAAACTACTGAGTCTAAAATTTTGAAAAAAGTCTATGGTAAAATAACATGGTAAATCTCTCAATATTCTGCGTACAAACTTACATTTGCAGTTTGAATGTATATTTATGGGAGAACATGTTTTTCAACTACAATGTTAAGTTTGTTCTTCGGATAAATTCATCCCAACTACGGAACCCTCTATTGTGTGCGTGGTCGGTTTTTTTAATATAGCAATAACTGAAATAAGAAATAGGTACTTTATTTATTCTAAAAAATCTTGGCAGCCCTAGGCGTGAGCTCTGTGGGCGTGAGCAAGTGTCATCTCTGTGTCTGACAGATTATTACTCTAAGGGCAGATTGTAATATCAATTTATTTTGTAGTCTGTGGTATTATCTATCCTATTCTGACTTCTGTAAAGTCTGTGGGTCAGTCAGACTGTCACTCAGGCTGCGTTCCGAGTTACACTGTAATCGATTTGAGCGTGCTAACTTCCGTACGGAGTTAACGTGAGTTCGATAACGATGTGCCGTGAATCGTCATAGATGACGTCATGACATGCGCCATCTTGCGATAACGCCAACCATGCCTTTTACCAATATCACCGTGTGTGCTATCAAAAATGACAGACTGACAGTTGTGCTGTTTTGTTTTGAGTCGCATCATATCTACTAACGTGACATTTTCGAAATTGTGATTCTGTCTACCGTTCGCCAACTAACCAAAGAAAAAGAAGAAAGTGGAATATGCACAAAGAAATATGATATGCAAGTTTTGACGTTTACCGAGCATATATTAATAGTTGACAGCCCTCAGCTGTCATAATCGTGTTATCTAAATTGGTACGCAAGTTATTGATATCAGCGCTGTGAGCGATTATGTTCTAATTCGGAAAGCGGCCTCAATCAGTACTGTCAGTGGCGGTTGTCGAACAATAATAAAAAAAGTATTTGTGTTGTCGAAAGATAATAAAATCTGTGCTTGAAACCACTGCAGACAACCAAGATTTTTATCCACTGGACTTGAAACAGTATATCAGTGAATCAAAAGCTGAGGACAATTTATTGGAACACTTTCTTTTTCACTTGATCGCTTTTCATTTTAGGAGCTTGTTTGTAGCTGAAACTAAGTTAACCAGGCTCAGTTCAACAAAAGTCACTTTAACAAGAGTTTGAGACTCGGAGGAGCACAAATATATTAAAAATGAACATGCAACAAAGAGAAGAAAAGCAACTGGAGACTACAATTCAAGCAATATTAAACAGAGTTAATGATTTGAAAACAGCAATCCAGGCACTTATTAATAAGCTTGAAAATGAATATGAAACTATCAACTGGCCTACATTTCTGGACAATTATGCAATTTTATCAGGACATGTAAGTATTGGGGCTCCACCGTACCGGTTAGATATGAATTTCTTTGATGGTACTTTATGGACCGCACGTGCCAGACAAGCTTATTTTTTTTTGCATATGTTTAACTGTCTTCATGTAAAATGCTTTAGCAAAATCACACAGCTAGCAAACTCCTAGTTTTCGAGAAAAAAAATCAGTAGTGCTTCCCAACCTAGTGGTAGGCAAGAAAGTAAAATTTAAATAATATTTAATTTTAAGTAGAAATATATATCAGCACTTTTAATGTCTCTATGGTTGTTAAAGAATAATCTTCTTCTGTTTTAGTTAATGGCAAAGCACCAGCTGCTGAAGCACTCCCTAGTTATAAACATTTCTTATTTTTCAACAGTTGACTGGATTGAGTAAAATACTACAAGCAGAACTTGCAGCATCACTTAGGTCACGAATTGTGTTGCCTCTTCAACTGAGCTGTGAGCGTGATGAAGCATTGGCACGATTAACGGAAGGTCGTGTTCCAGCATGCACTCATGATCTTGTCCCAGATTTACTACGTACCAAGCCAGAGCCTCAAGCTGAACAGAGGCTTCAACAATTTAACCACAAAGCCAGTACCCTAAGCTATGATACTGCACAGGTAAAATTATAAAGATACAATTATAGTTTCAATTGAATATTTAAAAATAAGAGAAGAAGTGACTGATCTTGAATGTTATTTTCAGAAACAAGTAGCTCAATTTACTAAAGTGGTAAGCCATGTTTGGGAAATAATATCCAAAGGCCGGGAAGATTGGGATGGAGAGTCTATGCGATCAGCTGGTATGTATTTTATGTTGTTCAATAACTTTGCCTTCCATAGTGCCAGTGGCAGAGCAATTAAAAGGGAATTGTTTGTCTTGGTATGGACAAGTCATAAGGAGGGATGAAATGCATGTAACTAAAAGAGTTAAAAATATAAATTTTGACGGATAGAGAGGGAGAGGAAGACCAAAGAAATGAGCTGTTTCCTACATTTTGTTCAGTTATGCAAAAATAAATGTAGGGTAAAAAAAAAACGAGCACTTTTTTCAACTTCAATACTTAATATTGCAGAAATAATAATGTTGAAATGTCATTATTTTTGTTAAAATACCAGTAATAAATGTATTTTTATCTGTTATTTAGAAATACTTTTAAAAAGTCTCACACCAACCTTCAGATATTATTTAAATAAAACCTATTTTTTAACCGACTTCCAAAAAGGAGGAGGTTATTTTTTATGCAGTGACTGTAGGGCCAACCATATTCTATTAGAGAGTAGGTACTACACTTTAGTCGCGACCACGTCCGCCCGGATTTCGTACTTTCCCTTGCGAACTTCAACACCCGCTCCACCTCCTTTATAAATAGTTTTAGAGAATGTATTATTATTGAATTTATTTATGTATTTTTACTAAGTTTCAAGTTTCATATCCAAAGGAATAATTTTTTCGAAGTGAAATTTCTTTATAGAAAAAGCGTTACGGCCACGTGGAGGGGGTAGACGATATATCGCGTGGCACAGTATGGAAAATGACCTTAAAAGCGGTCATCCTCTTTTTATTTGTTTAATGAGGACACTACAAACTATTTAAATTGTAAGAGTAGAACTCACGAAATCTATATGTCTTTGGAACCAGAATTACGGCCATTTAGGAACATTATTTTCTAAGGAAACAAAAAAAAAAAAACGATAGAATGGCCAGTGACGTAAAAGTACTAGGTAAATATAGTTGTTTTATATGTAACTAGCTTTTAATTGATATATAAAAATTGGGGATTTAAGAAAATATCCCACGGGTACGTACTACCGGGATTAGTTAGATCATACCTAGTATCCGAGGAAAAGTCGTTGATTCCTACCGCTGCGCCCGCGTTGTCGGCCACCATAATTATTTTGTCACGCGTAATTTTGAATCTGTGATATCTTTTAAAGTATTCATTCTAATGATATGATGTCAAGACAATATTTTAATCTAAATTAAATGCCCAATTTAAATAATATATTTTATTGGATAAGGATAAATAAAATATCGGTCAAAATAGCTTCGGAAATAACAATGAAATTTTTATCAAATTTTGAAAGATAAATATGGTTACTGTAGGTCATCCTTAGAAGATAGACATATGCTATCGCGGACTGTATTTTTGAACTTTTTAAGATATACATATATATACAATTCTGTAAAACATAAATGTGATGTAACTCTTACGGCTTACGCGGCGAACGCCAGTAAAGCTCCCAGTCGGCAAGATTTCCGACATCTTCGACAATAATCGTCATATTTCAGCCAATTTACACAAAACCTTAATGTATTATACACAAAAACCTTCCTCTTGAATCACTCTATCTATTAAAATTATTATTTATATATTTTTGTTTTTTTGGTGTACAATAAAGTATATATAAATATAAATAAATAAATTAAAAAAACTGCATCAAAATCCGTTGCGTAGTTTTAAAGATCTAAGCATACATAGGGACAGACAGCGCGAAGCAACTTTGTTTTATACTATGTAAAGATAAAGAAAATATATTATGAAAAGATTAATTATCTAAATTATCCACTAATCCCTATAATTTTATCCCTAATAATAACAAAAAAAAAAACACACACAAATTTATGTTTTACATAATTGTATATCTTAAAAAGTTCAATAATAAAGTCCGCGATAGCATATGTCTATCTTCTAAGGATGACCTACAGTAACCATTTTTATCTTTCAGAATTTGATAAAAATTTCATTGTTATTTCCGAAGCTATTTTGACCGGTATTTTTTTATCCTTATCCAATAAAATATGTTATTTAAATCGGGCATTTAATGGACATTAAAACATGCCTTGACATCATATCATTAAAATGAATACTATACAAGATATCACAGATTCAAAATTACGCGTGACAAAATAATTATGGTTGCAGAAACGCGGGCGCAGCGCAGCGGTAGGAATCAACGACTTTTCCTCGGATATTAGATATGATCTAACTAATCCCGGTAGTACGTACCCGTGGGATATTTTCTTACATCCACGCGGGCGAAGCCGCGGGCAAAAGCTAGTAATACATAAAGTTCTGTAGAATATGTCGTATTAATATAAAATCCATACTTGTCCCAACGGACAAGTGGCAAAACGAATCGCAACAATTTTTTTAGAAAACCGAAAGCTAACATTTTTTATCGTCACTTTAGACCACTTTATTAGCATGTATGTTATCATACATTTTGTGTAAACTCATACTTTTTCACAAAAATTTAACAGAAAAAAAAATATGATAAAAATGTCACCAAATCGTATTTTTTTTCTGTGTTTTTCTTTGAAACGAATCGCAACAAAACTTACGGGCAGGTTTTCAAATTGGACAAGTACATTAACAGTCCGTCAGTAACAAGTCCATTACGATTCATTTTACCACTTGTCCGTTGCCATTCGTTTTTTCCACTTGTCCGTTGCGATTCGTTTTTCCACTTGTCCGCTGAAGTTTCACTTCTACTATGTGTCTCAGAACACATTTTTTTTTTCGCAGATTTACTGCAAATTATGATTTGGTTAGGTACATTTTAATAAATGCATTTTTTATATAAACATATTTTATTTTATCAAACAAGAAAACTGCATTCAATCCGGAACCAAAAAAAACATCCGTAGTCTACTCTAAACTTATACACATACAAAGGAACATTAACAAATGCACATCTTTCGTCACCAATCTTCTTTCGGCTCACCTGCGTTATAATCAATGAAAGATACAATCGGCTTATGGTAACTAAAATATGATATCTGCTCATTGTATCCATCTAATAAAGCCGTTGCCCTCAAAAGTACTTATCTACATCGCACCTACCTACCTATCCTACCCTACCTATCTACACTACCTACCCTACGCTACTTACGGCACCTCATTTCTTGACATTGACTCCCCTACCTAACTTCTTGACATTGACTCCCCTCCCGTACGGCCTGTACCCCAGTGACGCCTACATTGAATAAGGTGCTGCCTAGCTAGTGGAGCAGGGTGAGCGGCTACCACGCAACTTTTTTCTAATACTTAAAATTTTAAACTCGTGATATCTTTCGAATGGAATGTCCGATTTGATTAAGTCAAAAAGTTATAAAAAGGTATTGAAGCAGTCTTGAATATGAAGTAATTTATTATGATAAGGATTAATACCAAGAGAGAAAATTGTCTGTGTCACGTCAGCATGAATTTAACGATTTAACGCGAGAAAGTTTTCGTACAATGATTTTTTATGACTTTCGATGTCATTTAAGTCAACAAGAAAGTTATGATAGACTTCGATTGGCCTTTCACGATGAAGCCCCATCTCGTGCCACTGTTTACAACTGGTTTAATGAGGTTAAACGTGGTCGCACTAACCTCACCGATGGTCTGCGTGAGGGACGGCCTTCTAGTTCTACGGCGACGACTGAAGATAACATCAGTGATGTGCGGCCTATGATAGAGACTGACAAAAGAGTGACTTATCAGCAGATTCGGACAAGCTTAGGCATCGGTATGAGTCAAGTGTACAAAATCCTCCATGAACATTTAGCGGTCAGGAAGCTTTGATACCCCATAATTTGACAGAGGCCCAAAAACTCCGTCGTGTTGATTGGTGTCGTGAAATGGTTCAAAGTTTTAACGGAGGTGACTCAAATACTGTGTTCGACATGTATGTGGGTGACGAAAGCTGGATTTACGAGGGGTGTTCAATAAATAGTGAGAATGCGATACATTCTCCTTGGAAAGAAAAAAAATAAATACTGGCAGGCATAGCCCAGACATTAGTTAAGATGATAATAAAAAAAGCAATTAATTCTCTTTTGTTTTTTAAAAGTAGAAGTCTATTGTTTGCGTCGTTTCGGAACGTGTTCTTAAAAATGGATAAAATTGAAGTTCGCGCGGTAATAAAATATCTCTGCTTGAAAATTTTTACTACGGAGCAGGTAAATCAAGACTTGAGAGCAACATTAGGGGTTCCTGTTCCTCCATATTCTACGGTTGCGCGTTGGTGTGCTGAGTTCAAGCGAGAACTTCCACTAACGACGACCCACGAACGGGACGCATATCGGCAGTGACTGAACAAATGATTAAAAACGTTGAAAATATTGTCTTGGCGGATCATCGTGTTACTGTTCGTTTTATAACTGAAGAAGTAAAGATTTCGATAGGAAGTGTCCATAATATTATAAACGACCCACATAAGGGTATTTTAATCATCTAGGCGGCCAAAAGTCAAAATAACAAAGTATAAGGAATGCTAATTACATTGACTACCTGAGGAAGGGGACATTCCAACAAACAATAGACCGCCACCCCTACCCTTCTTCCGTTGCGCGTTATCAGGGAAATTCAGTCGAAAGTTGATCATTGAACCTTGAGTACGTGTTTCTTATCGGCTATTTACAAAAGCGTTAACTTTGTGTGTTAAACTGAAGTTTTCTGTGTTTACCTGGTGAAAAATAGCAATGGATTCGGAAACTACAGGTATGTGACAATCCAAATATAATATATTTGTTAAAATTTGTTTTATTTTAATATACTTTTAGTGGTCGAGAAATAACGTCTGAAATAAGGATAATTTTTTAAGAAATGTATGTTTAGGAAGCTATTTGTTTTAGTATCGGGATAGATCCGGCAACTTTTGTAATTTATATAAAAAATATAGACCCTTAAGTAACGAATACTAAATAAATTTGCCGCGGAATACCGCGGATGCGCAAAAACGTAGAATATTGAATTTCACGGTTAAAATAAGCTAAATTTGTGAAAAAAAGTATTTGTCTAAAAACAATATTTACTTGTTCCAGATATAGTGGGTACTTCCGGAGTGAGAATAGTGACTCGTAAATCTCTCTTTGATATTATGAAAAATGAAAATTTACGCAATTTGGAAGAAAAACTATGTTTTTTGAGAGACCCCCTTTTTACTAGTGACGATCTTACTGAAGATCAGTTAAAAATACTGAAAAACAATTTTGCACATTTTAAATCGGAAATGAAGCAAAGGTGGATTAAATCTCTATCCCCTTCATCTCCCCGATTTTGTCGTCTAATACGATTTCGCTTCGTCAAAGAGACAACTGATATAACCAATGAAGAGATCAGTTATGTCAAAAATTCTGTTGATAATTTGGTTGCGACTGAGGTGGATATTGACGGAAAAAAGTTTTTGATTCATTCCCAATTTGTAATGACAATGGTTGACGGAAAAGTTTGCAATGCAGCTACTGGAACAACATCCACGAGTCGCTGCTATATTTGTGGAAAAACTTCTAAAGAGTTTAATAATTTGGAGGACAAAAAGAAATTCTCAAAAGATGCTACAGAATTTGGACTGTCTATTTTACATGCGAGAATAAGATTTTTCGAAAGCATTCTGCATTTAGCGTACAAATTGCCCGTGAAAAAGTATCGGGAGAGAAAAACAGACGAGGAAAAAGAAATGGAAAAGAATAGGAAAATTGAAATACAGACCAGGTTTCGCAATGAAACTGGCTTATTAGTAGATATGCCGAAAACAAACTTCGGAAATACGAATGATGGGAACACCAGCAGGAGATTCTTTGAAGATCCGAAACTAGCGTCAGACATTACAGGGATAGATTATGAGTTAATATATAGATTAAAAGTTATTTTAGAAACGATTTCGAGCGGATATACTATAGATGTAGAAAAATATGCGGAAGAAACTGCTTGTTTATACATAAAACTCTACCCATGGCACCCAATGACACCCACACTACACAAAGTACTTGTACACGGATCAGATATAATAAAAAATGCATTGTTACCTATAGGACAACTGTCTGAGGAAGCAGCAGAGGCACGCAACAAACATTTTAGGACGTACAGACAGGATTACTCAAGGAAATTCTCTAGAGAATCCTGTAATAGAGATATTTTAAACAGGCTTCTTTTAAGCTCAGATCCATTTCTTAGTGCCTCAAGGGCAATAAAAAAAAAGAAGATGTCTTCGTTTCTGCCTGAAACATTAAACATGCTTCTGTCTGCTACACCAAACCCAACAGAATCAGAAAGTGAGAACGAGGAGGTGAATTGATTTGAAAACGTATTGTTATTGGTAAATTAATTAAGTAATGTATGAATATGTAAATATATAGTGTGTGTATATATAAGTGTATGTAAGATTATGTAAATATATAGTGTAATGTAGATAAGTGTACGTAAGAATATGTAAATATATGGCTTATTTTCAGCATTTTTTTTATTTTTTTTGTTGTATTTGTTGCTTTTTTTTATGAAATTATAAAAGTTATTGTCCGTATATATTTCGCTTGTTTTATTTCCGTCATTTTAAACCAAAAAACCCGCACTAATATTTTTGGCCAGCTAGATTAATGAAATACCCCTATGTGCGACCATTTGGGTATGAAAAAAGTGTCAGCTCGTGGGTGCCCAGAATGCTTTCTGACGCGCAGAAACAAACTCGACTGAGAATTTCACAAAGCTGTTTGGATTTGTTACAACAAGATCCTGACCGATTTTTGGCTCGATTCATAACTATGGACGCAACATGGCTTCACCATTATGACCCGGAAACGAAACAACAGTCCATGACTTGGAAGCGACCGTCATCTCCAACTCCAAAGAAATTTAAGGCGATTCCATCCGCCGGAAAGATCATGGGCTCTATTTTCTGGGACAGCCAAGGGGTGGTAATGATCGAATATCTTAATCATGGAGCCACTATTACGGGGACTATGTACGCAGGACAAGTAGCAAAGTTGCGTGAGGAGTCCAACAACTACATTCCACTATCACGGAGAAACATTATTTTCACCTCAGCACCTCAAACAAGCAGGTTTTGCTGTTAGTGAGCAAAATTCGATTTTGCTGAGAGCGTGAGACAAAGTTTTTAACTTTTTTATTATAATTTTTTAAATGCCGAGAACAGTGTTGGGTCTACTCACAAAATTCGAAAGATTTACAGTTCACTTTGTTCTGTCACTTTCCCTTCGATACGAAACAAGCGCGAGAAAGAAACAAGTCGATTCGAAGTTCGATTTTCAAATTCGCTATCGAGTAGGCCAAAAAAAGAAACAAACTTTATAAAGTTCGAATACACTTAAAACCGTAATATTGCAAATCATCTGAAACATTATATATTTTTCTATTTAATCGATTTATATTTTCAACTTTGTTTTTTTTACATTGTTTGTTTTACAAATATACAATCAAGTGGTGTAATTTTTACCATGTTGTATTTTTTCCCTTTAGGTAATTATGTTCTCGCTGCTGAGCTTTGCTGAGGTGAAAAGTTGTATATACAGTGTTACACGAGTCCAAAGTTATTTGCATTTCGTGTCTTTGAATCCTCGCTGCGCTCTGGATTCTTACCTAGAATGACTCGCTACGCTCGTGATTCAATTATAGAATCCTTCGCATACTCGAGTAGTACGTATGTCATGCTCACTCAAATGTCCCGCTGGTGGTGGCGTGTGTGTTGGATCATTAAGTTCCCTTCAAAATGGTTGAGCTAAATGGTGCTAATCCATGCGTCATGTTCGTGAACGGGCGCCGTCAGTGGGGACTGGTCATCTCTTAGCTGCCAAGGCTTATTATGAATTAATTTTAATTTTTGAATTGTTTTTGCTTTATTACGGACGCTTTTAACGTGCACGTCTCTCTACATTGTTCTCACATGTATAATTACAACATGAATGATGTAACCAATATTTTGTAACAATATTCTGATTAAAAAGAGTGTCCGTGGAGTTTCTTGCCCGTTCTTCTCCATAGGAACCTACTACGCGTTGGAATGGGCAACTAGCTTCATATTTCTGACTGACCGACCCCTTGACAATTCAAAAGTGCCTGTAATTGGTTTATTTGAAATAAATGCTTTGAGTTTGAGTTTGACCCAGGATTCAAAATCAACACTCGCAGCAAAAACCAACTTTGCTCTCTTGTTGCACAAATAACTATTGGAAGGACCCCCCGATTGGACGATGATACGGCGCACTGAAAAAAAAATTGACTGTAACTTTTATTCTCATTAAGGGTATGTGCACGAAATAAACTCTGTAAATATAGAACAGAGATACCTAAAAACACGTCCTTTTTAAGCAGGGTTGATATGATTTAAATCAGTGATTTAAATCGCGATTAAAATCAAGTGATTTTTTTATAAAAATCAATGATTTAAATCAATATTTTTTTATTTCGACCAGATCAGCCAAAATGTGTCAAGGGACTACGAGTACCCCCGACATAAACTACGGCGCGCACACACGTGTCCAATGCTGTTTAACCGTTCGGAGGTTCTCCGAAATTTAAACTCGTGACTGAATCCGTCCGTTTAGTCTTTGGCGCGGTCATTCGTGATTGATTAATGAAAGTGAATACAACAAGATGTCTGGAAGGAAAAAAGATGCTGAATGGGTTTATTTCGATGAAAAAAAGTCCACTTGCGGAAGTTTAACAAAGCGGTGTGTAAACGTTGCACCACTTGATTGTATATTTGTAAAACAAACAATGTAAAAAAAACAAAGTTGAAAATATAAATCGATTAAATAGAAAAATATATAATGTTTCAGATGATTTGCAATATTACGGTTTTAAGTGTATTCGAACTTTATAAAGTTTGTTTCTTTTTTTGGCCTACTCGATAGCGAATTTGAAAATCGAACTTCGAATCGACTTGTTTCTTTCTCGCGCTTGTTTCGTATCGAAGGGAAAGTGACAGAACAAAGTGAACTGTAAATCTTTCGAATTTTGTGAGTAGACCCAACACTGTTCTCGGCATTTAAAAAATTATAATAAAAAAGTTAAAAACTTTGTCTCACGCTCTCAGCAAAATCGAATTTTGCTCACTAACAGCAAAACCTGCTTGTTTGAGGTGCTGAGGTGAAAATAATGTTTCTCCGTGATAGTGGAATGTAGTTGTTGGACTCAGTTTAAAAATCATACAAAGGACATTGACCATCTACCTATACCTATTATGGGAGTTGGTCCAAGTGCTGCCCAAAATGAACACTTAGTGCATTATGTTCCTTGGGCTTATACTAGTCTGTAAACCAAAGTTCGTCAAAATCTATCCGAGGTGTTTCGAGAAAAGTACGAGGGGTGTTCAATAAATAGTGAGAATGCGATACATTCTCCTTGGAAAGAAAAAAAAAAAATACTGGCAGGCATAGCCCAGACATTAGTTAAGATGATAATAAAAAAGCAATTAATTCTCTTTTGTTTTTTAAAAGTAGAAGTAGAAGTTTCGGAACGTGTTCTTAAAAATCTTAGAGTATATATCACTGGAGAAGCCATAAGCGCAATATCGCCGAACAAAAAAGTCTGTCACTTTTTGCGGGGGACGGGGTAGCTACTGTCAAAAATAACAATAGCTGCTCGCCCGGATAGAGAAGTCCGTACCATATTTTTTATTTTTATCGATATCGATATTCATTCGGAATTTTGCTTGAACCCAGAAATAAAACAGCTGTTGCATAAAATAGTTACATTTTAATAAGAAGAGAAAATAACTTCAATTAAATAAAAGTAACTCAATTTGTAATAAGTAAGTAATCTCAATAAAAAATTAGATCAAATTCAGTTTTTTATTTTTTTATATACAAAGACTTCAATGGACATAAACAAATTATAAAACATTGAACAATAAAATTAAAAAAAAAACAAAATAATTACTAAGTAATTTTTACTAGGAAATTATCGACATGTCAATTTTGGATTCAAACATGACCTCAACACTACGGTAGTCTCGTTAACATTTTTACTAGAGGACATAATCGCATGTCAAGTGCGTGTAAGTTTTGCTGATTTGACGTATATTTTCGTAATGCAAAAGAAAAGTATTTTGATCTTTACGAACATAAAAACGAGATGTAGCGGGACTCGGTGACGTCAAAGTCAAAGTCAAAGTCAAATCATTTATTTCAAATAGGCCCTTGCAAGGCACTTTTGAACGTCAAAAATTACAAAAAAAATGAATTGATTCTAGTCGCCCCTTCCAAAAGGTAGTTTTCGTATCACAGAAGCAACGTGAGGAAAATACTCGATTCATGCTACGTTTTATATTGAATCGAATGAAAAATCGAATTGTATTATGAGGTTAGGATTTTAAATTTCAATAAAAACATGACTAAATCTTAGAAAAAAAAATCTGCTTATGGAAAGTTATTCAGTTCTTTAGGTAAATTTTACGTATTTGAACGCTTTTTACACCATTTAACAGTACAAATAGGCATTTTCACGGAGCTCCGCGCGCCTGTAAAACGATTCACGAAGTGCGTTAGAATCGATTTGAAAGTAGTTTTTATGAACGTACTAGAACATTTGTTCTTGTACTTTTACAGAGGGGAAGTGTTCGTAAGGTTTCTCCAGTGTTGTATACTCTAAGTTAAAAATGGATAAAATTGAAGTTCGCGCGGTAATAAAATATCTCTGTCTGAAAAATTTTACTACGGAGCAGGTAAATCAAGACTTGAGAGCAACATTAGGGGTTCATGCTCCTCCATATTCTACGGTTGCGCGTTGGTGTGCTGAGTTCAAGCGAGGAAGAACTTCCAATAACGACGACCCACGAACGGGACGCCCCATATCGGCAGTGACTGAACAAATGATTAAAAAAGTTGAAAATATTGTCTTGGCGGATCGTCGTGTTACTGTTCGTTTTATAGCTGAAGAAGTAAAGATTTCGATAGGAAGTGTCCATAATATTATAAACGACCATTTGGGTATGAAAAAAGTGTCAGCGCGCTGGGTGCCCAGAATGCTTTCTGACGCGCAGAAACAAACTCGACTGAGAATTTCACAAAGCTGTTTGGATTTGTTACAACAAGATCCTGACCGATTTTTGACTCGATTTATAACTATGGACGAAACATGGCTTCACCATTATGACCCGGAAACGAAACAACAGTCCATGACTTGGAAGCGACCGTCATCTCCAACTCCAAAGAAATTTAAGGCGATTCCATACGCCGGAAAGATCATGGGCTCTCTTTTCTGGGACAGCCAAGGGGTGGTAATGATCGAATATCTTAATCATGGAGCCACTATTACGGGGACTATGTACGCAGGACAAGTAACAAAGTTGCGTGAGGAAATACGCAAGAAACGGCGTGGCAAACTCGCTAAAGTTGTTTTGTTTCACCAAGATAACGCCCCTGCGCACAAGTCCAGAGTTGCGATGGCTGCCATTCAAGAAGCTGGCTTCGAATTGATGGAACATCCTCCATATTCACCGGACCTTGCTCCTAGTGATTTCTACCTATTTCCGCGCTTAAAGGAACATCTCAGGGGCCAGAAATTCGAAGATGATGACGGAGTACGAGGGCGGCACTGAAAATTTCGGGAATCAAGGAAGTGACACAACATTACTATTTAAAAATGTATTTATTGCTTTTCGAAGTATTCTCCGCGAAATTTGACACATTTTTCCATACGATGGAACCAATCATTGAAGCAACCATTCCATTCGGAAGTTGGGGTCTCCAAAATGGCCGTTTTGTAGGCGTCCACAGCTTCTTCAGGTGATGAAAATCTCTGTCCACGCAATTTATTCTTTATTTTAGGGAAAGTATAGAAATCATTAGGGCTTGGGTCGGGGCTGTACGGCGGATGGTCTAATAATTCTATGTTTTCTTGCTCTAAAAACTCTTTTGTTCTGTACGCGGTGTGAGAACTCGCATTGTCGTGATGGAGGATGATGCGGCGGTTGCAGTTTTCTTTACGGAGTTCAGAAACGACCTGTGGCAAACAAATGCTAGCATACCATTCTGCATTAACCGTTCTTTGTCCCTCAAGAGGAATAGTCGTAACATGGCCGGTTTTGGAGACAAACGTGGCCACCATTTTTTTTGCAACACTCCGTGAACGAACAATTTTTGTTGGCTTTAACTCATTTTCGAACACCCAAACTCGTGACTGGTTTTTTTGTTTCGGGTTCGTACGCGTATATCCAGGATTCGTCACCTGATACGATGTTGTATACAGCATTTGAGGATCCTGCGTGGAATCTTTCGAGAGTTCTGACGCACCAAGTAACGCGAGCCGCTTTTTGCTCTTCACAGAGCGAATGCGGTATCCATCGGGAAAACAACTTTTTTACACCTGATTGTTCATGCAAGATTATTTGTATTTGACTCATGCCAATGTCTAAAGTTGCCTGAATTTCGCGGTATGTCACATGTCGATCTTCCTCAATCAGCTTACGCACAGCATCAACGTTTTCTTTGGTGACTGCAGTTTTTGGACGACCTTGACGGGGATCATCACTGAGCTTGACACGTCCACGTTGAAATTCAGCAAACCAGCGATAAATTGTGGTTTTGGATGGGGCTTCATCACCAAATGCAAAAATCATCCGGTCAACACACTGTTTTTGTGTTAAACCACTTCGAAAGCCAAAATAAATCATCGCTCTTGAATTTTCTCGAGTCAATTCCATTTTCTCAACGACTAAACAAGTTTGACAAAACCTTGTGACAAGACCGAGAATCTTTTTTTAAATAAATAAATGGTATTCGATTTTTAAAACCAAGGAGTTTTCAATTAAAACGATTTTAATATGACAGGAACAGTGGAAATATTCCATTCCCGATACTTTTGGTGCAGCCCTCGTAGTCGCCACCGTAAATGATTTTTTAAGGGATCAGGAAGAAGATTTTTTTAGAAAGAGAATTTTAGGATTAGAGAAAAGATATACAAAGTGTATAAACCTGAAAGGTGACTACGTCGAAAAATAAAATAACATATAATAAAAGATAATTGCGTCTTACTCATTCTCACTATTTATTGAACACCCCTCGTACACCTATTTTGTTGAGTTTTTTTATTGAAGAATATTGAAAACCAATGGCACATTTTATGAATTAACTAGCTTTTGCCCGCGGCTTCGCCCGCGTGAATGTCGGAAAATATCCCACGGGAACGTACTCGGGATTAGTTAGATACCTAATATCCGAGGAAAAGTAATTGATTCCTACCGCTGCGCCTGCGTTGTTGGCAACCATAATTATTTTGTCACGCGTAATTTTGAATCTGTGATATCTTTTAAAGTATTCATTTTAATGATATGATGTCAAGGCATGTTTTAATGTCCATTAAATGCCCGATTTAAATAACATATTTTATTGGATAAGGATAAAAAAATACCGGTCAAAATAGCTTTGGAAATAACAAAGAAATTGTTATCAAATTCTGAAAGATAAAAATGGTTACTGTAGTTAGTTGTGTTAGTTGGTTACTGTACTGTCCTTAGAAGATAGACATATGCTATCGCGGACTTTATTATTGAACTTTTTAAGATATACAATTATGTAAAACATAAATGCGATGTATCTCTTACGGCTTACGCGGCGCACGCCAGTAGAGCTCCCAGTCGGCATGATTTCCGACATCTTCGACAATAATCGTCATATTTCAGCCAATTTACACAAAACCTTAATGTATTATACACAAAAACCTTCCGCATGAACCACTCTATCTATTTAAAAAAACCGCATCAAAATCAGTTGCGTAGTTTTAAAGATCTAAGCATACATAGGGACAGACAGCGCAAAGCGACTTTGTTTTATACTATGTATAGATATAGACTAGCGACCCACCGCGGCTTCGCACGGGTATGTGTTAAACATATAAACCTTCCTCTTGAATTACTCGTATCTATTGCTGAATATTAAAATCCGTTGAGGAGTTTAAAAGATCTAAGCGAACAAACAGCGGAAGCTACTTAATTTTATACCGTAATTATTTTAAACAACACGTTATTGTTTCCTTTATTTCATTTAAATGCTTATGATTTACAGTTTTAAATATGTTTATAAAAAAAAAAAGATCGTAGCCCACCTGTATCCTGTATCGGGAACAGGGTCAAAGCTACCGGTGGTCAGGGTCAGGGTTCCTGAGAGAGGAACTTCCTAACGATACGCGCCGTATCTACATAGAAGTACCCATTTCTGGATCAAGCCCTTGATCCAGCTCCGTAACTATAGCCTCCTCGACAAACGCCTGAGCGTTGGTCGAGGATGGCTTGGCTATTATGCCATTGGCCGTAACGACTATCGACACAATGACATGCTGCATCCACATCCCACACTTCGACAACCTCGCGAGGCAGGTTAAGATACTTAAATCTTATTCATGCGGGACCGTTACATCAATCATCATTTTGCGACGCTTTAATCGATCTATCATCACTATGTCTGGCTTATTGGCAACAATAAGCCATTTTTTTAAGGCCATTTTCCGGCTCCATCATCATACCCAGGATACAACCTTGGACTATACTTCTTGTCAAGACAAAGCAAACGAGTCCTAGTTCTTATGGCCACCCACTTTCCGGCTCCATCATCAGACCCTGGACACCACCTAATGTAAACTATTTGTCATGACAAAACCAACGAGTCCAAACACGATGGTGCTATCTTGTATGGTTGAGGATTTCCTAAGGCCACCTTCCGTTTCCACACCACCTACTGTAATACATATCCAATGAAACCACATACGATGAGGCTATCTGGTTTACTTGAGGAGTGCCCATGACCACCTTCGGGAAATAAAACTACCAGAAAAACCTTAAAACACAAAACATACAAAACTTTTTAACCCTTGGACCAATATTTTTTTTAATGTGTAAATTGATGTAGCAGCCACTTGGAAGTACTCAAGTACTCCCATGTCTGGGTAGCATTTGATGTTGGTGCCACTTGGAAGTACTCCCATGTCTGGGCAGCATTTGGTCCAAATCGGTCAATGTCCTTTATTTTAATCCAATGGATTTTGTTTCATGTTCTGAAAACTTACTACCTGTTGGTTGATTAAATTTCAATAGAAATCAGTACCCTAATTGCGTAATACACTATCAATCAGAATCTGAATAATTTTAAACAGATTGCTAATCAATCGCTTCGAAAAAAAATCTGCTCTACGACGTAAATAACGCAATGAATTTTGTTGAACTGTCAAAATGAAACAGATTAGTCTTTAATCGTTTACGAAAATGTGTTCTGTAATTAGATAGCAGCAGGCACTACTTTTTAACAATCCTTATAAGTATTGTATTTTTTTCTTTTTAGGAATGCAACCAACTCACAGCATTTCTGATACCCATGCACTGGTGACTGCCGTGGGCACGGGTAAAGGGTTGCGTCCAGGAATACCATCTATAGTACCACAAGGCGGAGCGCCAGGGATGGGACCCTCGCGTGGCGCAACACCACAACTTGGCCAGGCAACTCCATCATTACCAAAAGCACCATCTGCTATTAAAACGAATATCAAAGCTGCTAACCAGATTCATCCTTATCAACGTTAAGTAAAATTTGGATGTGTATGTTGTTTAATAAATAAATAATATTTTCGAAGATGTTTCACTTTATTTATAACTAGCTTTTGCCCGCGGCTTCGCCCGCGTGGATGTCAATGAAAATATAGTTAAGTTGCGTCACTTTAGTCTATTTCAGAATAGGAAATCGTTTAACAGGAACAAACAAAATTTTGGTGATTTTTTGTCTAGTTTAAAGGTATTTGACAAGAGAATCACCAGAGTATAGTTCCACGTGGGAAAAGCCGTGGAGCGAACGTAAATGAATAAACCTGTAAAATGTTAATTTGTTCTTTCACAAAAATTACAAAAGTAATGTGTATTTGTTTACACATCACAGTGCACATTAAGACTTTAAACTACTGAACTGATTTTGATGAAATTATTCGATTTCATCAAAACGATTCAAGTTTGGTAACCCATGTTTACAAACAGTACAAACTGCTAACGTCAGCGCCACGCCACGCCACTAAAAAGGAAGGCAGCTCGGAAATTTTGGCGGCACTGTACGCAGCGAAGTACTTTTGACTAAGTACTTCGCTTGTGGTACGCCATAGTGGTTCGTTAAGTATGGGGACCTATAGGTTACCTGAGTGTTAGTCTCTCGATGCATTTTTACAATCTCTGTGCACTGTTTTGGACCCCTTAAATAACTTTCAAACCAATTGTAGGCAGGGCCTCTTATACCGTACTGTTCTAATTTTTTTAATAATTTATCATGGCATACCATATCGAATGCTTTGGTCATATCTAGAAATACAGCTATAGGAATTTGTTTTTTGTCTACTGAATTGAGAATTTCTGTTATTAATTTAAAACATGCCAATGTTGTGGATTTATTTTTAATAAAACCGTTTTGCTGTTTACATAATTACATCATTCTTTTCAAAAAATTTGGTAAGCCTTGCACACATTACTTTCTCAAATATCTTAGAGAGAATCGGTACCAAAGTAATTGGTCTATAATTCCCCGCTTCTGTTTTCAAACTCTTTTTATGTAGTGGTTTTACGACGGAGAATTTTAGAGCATCATGAGGAAAGGTTCCGTTTTCCAAGGATAGATTTATTAAATAGGTCAATGGCATTATTATAGCAAATATATTATCTTTTAATATTCGAGTTGTAATACCATCATACCCTGCTTTTTTTTTTTTTTTTGGGTGGGAATTCATCAAATGACTGCTCCCGCTCTGGGCGGAGCGAGAGGGAGTGTCATAAAAAAATGTGTGCTGGGACACAGTAAAGTGAAACTTCAACGGTGGAAGTGGAAAAACGAATCGCAACGGACAAGTGGAACTGCACGTAAAACTTCAAGTTAAAATTTTGTTCCAATTCGTTTTTCCACTTGTCCGTTGCCATTCGTTTTTCCACGCTAGTTTTCAGTGGGAATTTTCGTGTTGTATTCCATTATTTCACTATGACTGTACAGTCATAGTAAAAAAAAAGATAGGATTCGCGGGCACAGCGATAAAAAATAAAACAAGTTACATCTTTTAAGTTTTTAGTTTATTTGGAAAATAATATCCATATTATAATACTCATGTTATTCAAATCGAAAGAAGACATACTTCGCCAAACCCAAATAAATTGGTATAAGAGCACGATAATTATAACCTATGCAGAAGACTACGCGCCACAATAGAAGGCCTGCGGTAAATAGTGGAACTACATTTTTTTTAAATGCAATTACATAAGACACTAGCGCCACGTCAAATGGACTTCCGTAGTGGCGCGGACTCGTAAGCTTGGTGTGCACTTGGGTAATGCTCTCTCAGCAAATCAAAAGACAAAATCTAAACTAATATTGTAAAGAGGTAACAGTGCTTGTTGTGAGAGGTAATATCTGAAAGTACTGATTAGTTTACAAAAAATATTTCACTGATAGACAGCTAGACTACTGCAGAGTGACAGCATATGTTTTATGGTAAAGTTGACTTCCACGCGGACGAAGTCGCCGGCAGAAGGTAGTGTAAAATATAATGGTTGTGAGTGTCACTAATTAAGTCCATAATTACCGTTGATATATTATTAGCAATGACAAAAACCGATTTTAAAATATTGGTATTGTACCTATTGACTTTCAAGTTAACACTCCACATTCCCCTTCTGTAAGTGTAGAATTATTCAAATAAAGCACAATGGATGCAATAGCCTATATTTAGTAATTTTTTTTCAATATTGACACTACTGAATAAGTTGACGCTTTATTTTACACAAGCACTTCCAGCGACTTCGTCCGCCCTACATTCTTTATCCCGGAATTTAGAAAAATCTGCCCTTATTCCTTGTCGACAACATACAGGGATTGGGCTGGGCATTGATGAGTCGGTATTCATAAATTAAATGCTTTAGTATGGTCGACCTCGTAATTGATAGTCCTTTCACAGTTACCTCTGATAGCAGCAACCTTATTGTGACGGGAATAAAGATCACTGTGATTTTGACGGTGATGCAAAATCAGAGGTAAAATAACTGTGAGAGGACTGAATTCATTCAGCAACAAAAGTCAATTAACACTGTCACTTTTGATTATCATCAAAATTGACACAATAATATTCGAAAAAATGTTTTTTTGTGATACCTAAGGCCGCGTTCTAACCGAAAGCGATCGTCGCGCGAATACGCGATCGGTAGGACACAGAGATCGAGTTAATATTCTTATAATAATACGTCAGTTCCGATTAAAAAATATATTTTACTTAATAAAGTGTTAATAGACTTGCGTTGCGAAACTTTAATGCTATTATTTATTATTGTAAAGCATTTTGTAAAGATATCATTCAGAAGACATTAAAATATTATTGTTTGTCCTCTAATTTAATGTGTTTACCTGGAACAAAAAGGATACATTATGAATCAAGCATTTTTTACATGTTTACCAAAACAAGAAACTGGTCAAGTAAGTGGAACACGCAGTGAAGGAAGGGAAGGGTTCCGTGGTCGAGATCAATATGTAGTCATGCACAATATAATAAAATAAAAATATAATATAATAATATTGAATATTAATATTATATTTTTAATATTATATTTTTATATAATATTGATTTTATCGGTAGCAAATTAAGGCCCATTTGCACAAAAAATGCATTTAGCGCTAAACGAATTTAAAATATTCGTTCTATTTCTGTCAATCGTTTGAAGATGACTGAAACAAACAGTGTTTTGAATACTTTTTGCGATTTGCGGTGCAAGTATATAAGGGCCTTAGTTTATATTTCATAGCATTTAGAGAGCTACACTTTTCACGTCCAAATAGGCGTCGTGCACACAGTGCGCCTCGCACCCTTTCGTAGTGTGAATAACGCTTTTTAGTAGGCATACTGAGCATAATTATTGTTACACCGCACTGTGCGTGTCGTTGTAATTTTATTTACATCTTTAGCTAGTTTGCCAGGTCAGCAAGCCCACATAAAGCGCATGCTACACTAGTGGTGTTCTGCTACCTTGCTATAGATATTTAAATTAATGGCCTTTTTTTTGTAGTCAGTGTTATACTTAGCAACATAACGGCAATATACTTACAATATCGTCAATCTTGAGTATAGCGCGCACGGTCTCCGTGGCGAGCGCCAGCGCGGAGGTGGTGACGTGCAGCGGCTGCAGCACGTGCTCCTGGCGCATGTCGGTGACGCGCCCGCGCCGCACGTTCACGCCCGCGTTCGAGCCCACGCCGCTCTCCGCGCCGCCCGCGTGCGCCGCGCGCAGCTCTGTCACTGTCTCGATTGGGTTGAGACCTGTGAACGCACCATTCATTCATTACTTTAGTACTTTCTAATTGAAAGAAAAAAAAGATAAAGAAATAATATACTTATTGATATATTAAAATTAACTTTTTATATTGAATATTCATTACAGGCTGAAAGGCCGGGGTTGCGAGTTGTCCGAAAGGGATATCGTGGCCCCGGCACGCAGGCAACGGAAAGAACGGGTGGGTTTTAGTCAGTAAGAGTCTGACACGCCCTTCCGCTTCGCTCCGCCCAGAGTGGAAGAAGCTATTTGATCATTCACACCTTCCAAAAAAAAAAAGACTGAAATAAAAAATGACCACCGTTTTAAGTGGAAGACGTCTGCGATATGGGGGTTTTAACGTTCAGCGCGCTCGTAAACAACTCACCAGCATTCTCGGCGAGCGTGGAGGGCACGACCTCGAGCGCGTCGGCGTAGGCGCGCAGACAGTAGTGGTCGGCGCCGGGCGCGGCCAGCGAGGCGCGCGCCAGGCCCGCGGCCGCCGCCGCCTCGGGCGCGCCGCCGCCCGCCAGCAGGGCCGGGCGCCGCGCCACGCAGCGCACGGCGCACAGCGCGTCGTGCAGCGAGCGCGCCGCCTCCGCCACCACGGCGCCGCTGGAGCCGCGCACCAGCACCGACACCGTGCGCCCGCCGGAAGCGCAGCCGCTCATCTGCAGGGGCGAGGAAGGAATATTATGCTACTTAGGTTTGCCCACTGTTGCAATGTTTTCGACGTTGCGGCCTGCTGTGGTATTGACAGTAATGTGCATGAGCATGCATAATTTATTTACACCTAATCATTAATACTTATACTCACTTTGATGTATTTCCCAGCAGGCTCATTGACCTCCTCGACTAAGTCGACGTTAACAAGGTTTTCGGCCGTAAAATGATCCAATGAAGCAATGGGTCTGCAGCCAAGAGTTTTGCACACAAACTCGATGTCTTCACGTTCAATGTCCTTAATTACCAATGTTTTGATCTTGTCCAAGAAGTGAATAGCCAAATCACTCAGAGCATCACTGTAATTAAAATTTTGAAAGTTTAATCAATGATACAATGACATACACGAGACTATATTCGAGACCTAAATATTAGTATTGACCAATGAGCAAGGAGCTTACCGCAAAATTGACTTTTGCACCAAAAGTACATTACAACCAGCTTTTTTTATTTGCTTGACGATATTCAAGATGTACTGACGTTCCTCCTTCAAGACGCGGTCCATTGCGGCGTAATCTGATACGATAACATTGTGGTCCATCTAAAACGAAAATTAAATAAATGAGTCATTAAGATAAAACTCCTGCTCCTTCTGAATTTTTTTGTCAGTCAAAACTGTGAACTGGCCAAAAACCCTTTTTGCAATTACAAACTATGGTTTATTTAGAAACCTAGGTTGGTTCGGTGGTAGGTTTGTTGTATTGACCCTTTTAAAAATATTTTTTTTTGTTGTTGTTATTCTACATAGAATATCTAAACGTTGCGTAAAAACTGTTTTTTTAATAGAGAAAATGCGTTTTAACTTAATAATGGTTTAAACTAAACGGTCAAACGTAGTTTTGACTGGTTAAGAGTTACTTACATCTGTCTTTGGTGGTGAAATACAGAACTGTATGAGACCAACTTTGGCCTTCTCAATTCTATGTGGGCCATTGACATTGGACGCACGGTGGGGAATTACTAGTCCTTGAACGAGTTCGGTGTCTTCGACTGTCCCTCCAATGCGTTCAATTACTTTCACATCACGCAGATCAACACGAGCGCCCACACCTCCCACTATAGGTTCCATTACTGAAAAATCAATGTAAGTACTTTACTAGTAACATAGTCATAAACATAAAGAATAAATGAAAAACATGTAAAAAAAATTATAAGTACTCTATTTATTTATATGCATTTCCTAAATGTTATTTTGACATTACAAACAGACACAATTTTATTTATTTGTATAGATATCGAAATAACCATTGCTATCATACTGACCTGCACGAATAGCTTGAACAGCAATGGGAGCAAGGATTGTAGAATGCTGTGACACAACTTTCGAGTTCAGAGATGTTGCTGCTGCCTTCAACAAGGCATCTTCATTCGTCAAATCCACTGGCGTAGCCATACCTTCAACCACCTAAAAGAATAAATAAAGCTTTTATTTAATTTTTATTATAAATTATCACCCTATTTTCTTCCCCAAAGAGAGGTGTGCACATCAGTGATAACAATTTGAAATTGACAGCGCATTTATGTCATATCATGAAGGGTGATTTCCGTAGTGCAAGAATTACCAGTGATGTGCAGTTGACTGTACCTATACAATGCCGCCCATGGGCATGTGACCGCCCGTATTTTGGTGAATGTTCATGAAAAATGTATTTTAAAAACGCGTGTAAGCGCATAAAATCCACTTATGATATAAAAAAAAAACAATTGAATAACATGAAAAATATTAAAGATACACCTCCTTTTTAACCAACTTCAAAAAAGAGGAGTTTAATATTTTAGAAAATAATTCAATAGACCCGTATCGGTTTTGCCGGTTTTCAGCAAGGTATTTGAAAAAGTAATGTTAAATCAAATGCTCCATCATTTTATTTTAATCGAAATAATATCCTACATGATCAACCACAGAACAGATAAAAGAGGTTAGAAAGGAAATAGTTCCTGATTTGTATTAGAACGAGTGTCGCCGCCTATCTCCCACTCTTTAACTCACATATAAGCAAGAGACCAATACGCACGCGCATTACGCACACAAATAAACCACACGCACTTAGATCGCGAGTTTGCTATTGGTTGTCACACTAACGCAGACACTGCGCTTGACGTACACTCACACACGCGCAAAAGCAATTTATTTCTCATACATGTTACAGCAACCAAAAGGTTGATTATTTATATCGATAAAATTACTGCAATTTTTAAGTTTGGAAATATTTAGCTATAATTTCGGGAAGGGGCACAATTAGTGTGGACTTCTTTTATCAGGATCTGCTGGAAACCTACAATGTTTTCATTATAAATGAGGTTGGTCACCTCAAACCACATTTTAGACGAAAAACCCACTCAGAAACTAAATTAATAAACCCACAATAAACAATAATCGGTAAACAAAGTTATTTTAATTATAATATTTCTGATAATAATCATTTAATTTTGTATCAAACACACAATGACATACTTAATATCGACATTCTTTACAACTTAGTGCAACACTATCCATACACGTGGATTTCGCGGAATTTCAACTTTGGCTCGGTGCACGCGACGTTCGTAGTGAACTCAATACATTGCGCGATCACTCATCTAACTACAAGATGGTACCCATGCATTGCAACCAATGTATAATTTTGCATCTGTTAGCGATTGTATCGTTTTTGTCTACAAACTACATAATACTATTGTAATAATTACAAATATTACTTGTATTTTAAGGTTTTTGGACTTACCGGTGAAAAGAAATCCCTTCCCGGGCTACACTACACACCCTGGCTTCTTTTCCGACACGTTATGATAGCGCAAGACGGCATAATTCATTTTTTTTTCGCGGAGCTTCCCACGTTATCACAATATGAGCGCGACTGTTGGCCGGTGAACCAAAATTCCGTTAACTTATGAGCGTTTGCTCATATGTGCGGCGCGCCTGCCCCGCCCACAAGGCCCTTCTAACCTCTTTTATCTGTTCTGTGTGATCAACAGTATGGTTATGGTATGGTCAGTTATATGTTCGTCGCAAATATGTTTTTTTTTTAAATGTAGTTATGTCCTCCGATTTCTCCGTCAATGTGTGGACCGATTAAGAAAATTATTTTTGTATGAAAGGGTATGCTCCCAAGTTGGTCCCATATAAATTTTATTAACTTTGCTTGGATAGTTTTTGAGTAAGCTTCAATAGTACGTATTTTTGCTACTTAGTATTTGTGGATGATATGATGATAACTTCCTGTCACTGTTATTTACACTTTTTCCTGCCCGTTTGTTCACGTTTTGAGTCAAGCGTGATTACGCTTGACTCAAAACGTGAAAAAACTAGTGGGATCCGCACTTAACATCACTTGCAGGGCGGCTAGGTTCAGCCGCTTACGCTGTATGGAAAATCCGCCAACTAACAGACGTGGATTCCGCGAGACTGGTCTATTTCAGTTACTTTCATAGCATCATATCTTACGGTATTTTGCTGTGGGGACGGGCTGCAGATATTAATTATATCTTTATTCTGCAAAAGAGAGCTGTCAGAGCCATATATAACCGCTGCAGACGGGACTCTCTAAGGGAACTGTTTAAGAAAATTAACATCATGAGGGTATGTTCGAAAAAATTTACATCTTTTCAGGAAGATAAGTGACAGGCATAATTTTAACACTAGAAATAGGAAAAAATTAGATCAACCACGTTTCAGATTGTCTAAAGTGCACACTTCTTTTATGGAGTACTGTGTAAAATGTTATAACAAAATACCACTAGATATTCTTCAACTGAATGAGAAGAAATTTAAAACATGCATTAAACGCACACTATGTAGACAAGCATGTTATAAGTTGGATGATTATAGTTAAAAAATTTAGCCTGTTGTTGCTTCCCCTTTTTATTTTTTCTGACATTACGAACTTAATGTTTATTTTTTATTTAAGGCATCCGGAAGGGAAGGAAGGAAGGAAGGAAGGGTATCCGGAAAAACGTCGTCTTGTATTGATTTTTATTCGTAGATAACACGGATTAAAATTTTGAAAAAAAAAAACATATTTCACACTTCGATCTAGGTACCTCGGCCGTGCGATACACGATTACGTGCACTTTACTGCATCCAATTAAATCGCAAAGATACGTCTAAATTATGGTCTAATTATTATTTTATTTGAGTTATATTAGGCTTAGAATAATAAAACTTATACCATAATAAAGGTCGTAAAAAATGTGATAGAAACCGGCCAACATAATGTGAAATATGAAAATACATAAACCACTAATTTCAAAATCAAGCGTTTTCATCTTTTCATGCGCTCGCCCCGTGTCATTTAGTCTAGACTTGTTCTTTTGCTCGGTCATTGAACGGATCGCTCCGATCTAGTACAATCTGTGAAACGTACTAGTTCGGTCTTCTAGTACTATTAGTACACTAACTGAATGAAGAGTATTGCGAGTGCTTGGATGGTATCACAGGCTCTTATGTGTTTACATCGAACTTTAACAATTAAATCGTATCTAAACTAAATTTAAAATGGAAACTAACTAGAACGTAGGTACTTATTATTCTAAGAAAAAAGAAAAGATCTTTTTTAAATCGGTAACCTCGCATGCCTATAAGTTTCGAAAGAAATAAAGCAAAATACTTAAACTATTTTCGTAATACAGATCTAAACACCTTGGCAAATCGGAGTTATGAAGTTGTAAGTTTGAGAAGTCAGAGTGAAACAGGAGTCAAGAGTGCGTCTAGATCCTCGCTCCCTCGCAACCGGTCTGTTTCCTGCGCGATCCATAAATCGAGAAATGCGTGATCTCTGCGGATCCAAGTCCGAGCGACCGATCGGACGGAACGTGATCGAAACGAAGTACTAAATGACCGAAGTACTATTAAGCTTACGGAATAGTTCATTCTAGTACAGTGTCGCGAATGAATTCTTAATAGTACTTAGTACATGTACTACACAAGCTTAATTTATTTAGTCCCGAGCGGAACGTCTTGGAGATCGGACGTATGCCAATTTTTGCGAACTCGCCACCCCCGCTAAGTTATGTTACCGGCTGAGACAAAAATTTATTGTAAATAATAATAGGGTACCAATATAATTATAGTATTTTTTTTAAATAGTTAGTTTTTATTAGGTACTTAGTTATTTTATAAAACAAAATGTGCAAAATTAAAAAAAAAAGTTGTCGTCGCTGGGTTTACGAAGGCTGAATAAACCAAAAAAATAAGGATGCTTTGACAATATTATTATGCTTACATTATAAAAATGTATTATATTTTACTTTACTAACTAGGTAAGTACCTACGTGGAATAGATTTACATACCGCAAATTTGTGTGTAGAACAGTTAAATTTAAACCCTATGACGATGTAAATAAAAACGCCACGCGCGCAAAAGTTATAATGGTTTATTTTTCTCGCGGAATAGATTTACCAACCGCATCAAGTGTGTAAAATAGTTGAATTTGAACCCTATTTCACAGTACATAAACCCGCCACGCGCACAAATGATATAATGGTTTACGATTTTCAAATCTCAAATAGGTATTTCATCCCGCTGAGTTGGTCCGGGCGGTTTTTATAATGTTTATTAGCCTAGGTAGGTATTGTATTGTCGACCACACGTCGCGCGTCTGTGGTAATTGATAATACTATGACCTTGAGCTGGCCCAACGTACGGAGTTTCATTAGAATAAGAGACCAGCTTGACACTGCTTTTGTTTCCACTGACATGACGTGCGGCCTACTGTACGTGTTCACGCGACACGCAGGACAAACTACATAAACGAAGACGATAGGTAATAAAAAGTTACCGAGTGCCTGCGTAATATTTCAACAAGGCTACAAAGCCCTAATAACATCGCAATATTTATAATAAGAGCCTTTGCCTAGTCTTATAATATTTGTTATTTACAGCTGATATGTCCGTTTTCAGTTATCTTATCTTATCATCTAAATAAATGCCTAAATAAAAGCGCGAATTACCTACGTGAGGGTTGAATATTCAACTTGCAATAATACAGTCCCACAGCCACAACACTACTTACTACAACTAATAATATTTTGTGGTGTCTGCAACGTTTGTGTAGGTCTCGTCTATGCCATGTATCTAATACGCGCAACACACTCGTGCCATAGTGTAGAAATGTACAGTATGACCATTTCCTGCAAAAATATTATTTATTATTTTCGGTAACGTTTAGGCACAAGCTCGTTTATGCGCAGTACACTCCTTACTAAAAACACAGTATCAAGTTATGACAAGCTTATAAATAAAATAAAACTACATATACTGGGTGGCAAGGACATCGACGCGAAAACTGTTACCATGGATACAGTACATGATTCTGAACCCCCCCTGGGTTGAAATTTATGGTCGGTTATTAAAAAAAAATCTATTGTTTTAGAAAAGTGCAATTCCTACGCGGTCAAAATGTATGGAACAGCAATTTTTTTTTTAAATAACCGACGAAAAATTTCATCGTACTGAATCCATGGTAACAGTTTTCGCGTCGATGTCCCTGCCATCCTATATATGGCTAGTTTGGCTATACAGACGTTATGCAATATTGATATTGGTGCCGATTCTCTTGTATGTACACCGAACTAAACTATCACTAAAATTCCTTACTTTTGGCTATGAGAATCTTAGAGCTATTCTGCAAATAAAATTATCTAAATTAAAAAATAATTTTGACACAACTAAAATCGAATTTGACAATCGCGAATCGACGTGGTACCTGTGGTTTGCCCTAACCCGTGATTTTTTTAGAGCCGGAGGCGCGCACGGGGGTGCCTCGACGTGTTTTATATGGAAAATATGAAAAAATTACCTACATTCAACATGTAGGTAATTTTTTATAAATATTTTGTTTATATAGGGGAAATTTTCATTATTTTTGCGATAGGACGCACCATTTTCGAGATATAAGCAAAAGAAAAAATAAATACAGTACTGTCTTTCACGTGAAGTCGAGATGTTTGTATGTGTGAATTTTAGTTCATGACAACTTATTTTATCCCACACCTTTTTAATCGCGATTAAAAATTGTCAGGTTTAGTCTAGTTTGGTTTTTTACAATCAAAATTTTTGGTGAAAAACGTCAAATGCAGAATAGCAAAATTGCCATTATCACTAAATTAAAAACTGAGTCCCACGAGTATTTTAGTACTGTCAAACTAAAATATAGTTAAGTTGTGTCACTTTAGTCTATTTCAGAATGGGAAATTGTCGTTTGACGGGAATAAACAAAATTTTTGTGATTTTTAGTCTAGTTTAGACGCATTTGTGACAAGAGAATCAGCACCATTGTAATTAAAGAATTGTGATACAATTCTCCTAAAGTAAATGTGCCTAAATACTACTTGATTTTTTATACTGTAGCACGAAGATGTCGCATTCTTATGGAAAGTCGAATAGCATGCGACGCGTACTTTTGAATCACAATCAAATACCCGTATTCAAGATCATCGTGTCAGTCAGATTTTAAATCCACCTTATTCACAAAAAATTATAAGTACCTACTTATACCTATTTTTAATTACTATTCATTAGGTTTAAGTTTATATAATACCTACCTAATCTATCTACAAACTTAAAAAAATACTTAATAAAAAAATATTAATCAATACAAGTTGATCTACTGTATTGCTCTATTCTGTGACCAAACTTACTACCTACTCGAGTTCATGAACTTATGAGCGGTGCGCCTGGCGCGCGAGTCACCCGCGCATCGTATTTTGTTACGTATCGCTACTTGTTGCGGGGGCTGGGGTAAGCGCTGAATGCCTACTGCGTTCGGGTTAACCCCGCCTTAAACAAGTTTAAACTGTTGAATACTCCAACGGATAATGATTTTCTTAAATGTAGATGTCTGTCTTGTAAATGTGGGTACCATGGAGCCGTTTTTTATGTTATTAAGATGTATGTTGACTTGAAAGACCTCAGTTAAATGTCTCGCTGATGATGGCGTGTGTGTTGGATTATTTGGTTTCCTACAAAATGGTTGAGGTGGATGGTGCTGATCCACGAGTCATGTTCATCTATTCTTATTTTTAATTGTTTTGATTCTTTTTTGGACATTGTTCTCACATATAGAAGCTACAAGAATAATAAACCCGGGATTTTGTAATTTTCTATATTTAAAAGAGTGTCCTTGGAGTTTCTTGCCCGTTCTTCTCCATAAAGATCTACATTTTGGAATGGGCAACTAGCTTCAACTTTCTGACTAATTGAACGACTATTTGACAATTCAAAAGTAAATGGTTTAATTGAAATAAAAGCTTTGACTTTATGCTGTGTATTCAAACAACCATTGCATGCTACAGATTACTATAGTTCTGGATACCAAAATGGTTTCATAACAGGTGTGTTGCGTCCCAGCCCGGCCACATTCGATTTCGTAATTTATAGACGTATCAATTATATGTTCTTGCAGAACCAATGAATAGATTAAATGTACCACAAATATATCTTGTTAAAAAAGCACTTGTTTGTGGCCGGGCAGTACCGTATACGGTGCAGCCCGGCCACGTGTATATTTTCTGGTAGGATGCTCAGAATGTTCTAAAATATACACCAAATAAATGTTCTTTTTGTGTTCTTTATTTTTTTCAATGAAATAAACCAAGAGAAACGCTTACATAAACAAAAAATGATTTCAAATAAAAGTTTGCACTAAGCTCCTGTAGGTCTAAAATAGCACATAGCCGACGTGCTCTGTATCTATGATTTGTTTTGTCACATACATATCCGCAACTGCGGAGCTTCCGCATTGATTTGGACATCTGCATCCGCATCCGCAATCATTAATGTGGATGTTCATGCAGATGCAGATGTAGCACAGGTCGTGATAAGAAAGAAAATAGGAGGGGTCGGCGACTGGCGCGTGCCGGACGCACGTGCTCATTGATCAATAGGAGCGAAGAATTCGTCAGATTCGACGCGTTTGTTATTGTGTATCATTTGTTTATCGTAAATCAGACATAACGTGTTTAGTTTTACTTATTGCATAAATATTTCAGTTTTGGAGTGTTATTGTGAAATTGTGAATAAACAGTAAGCATTGTGTGTTAAGCCAAATTTCTGCAGTTGATAGATATTTAAAAAGTGAATTTACAATGCCACCACCGGCGCAAAGTGAAATTTGGAAAAAATATCTTAAGCTCCGCATCCGCATCCGCGGATGTGATAAAATCTGCATCCGCAACATCCCTGTTTCATAATACCAGATGAGGTTCAGCTCTTACAAGTCGAGCAACACAGACCCGGCGGGCGCCCATGACGACCTAGCCTAGCATAATTCATCCTTGATGGGTGTTATATTTAATAACACTATTGAAAATAATTTACCTGTAGAGCCATGACCAATGCCTTCTGGAAGCCATCAGAAATGACTGTTGGATGTATTCCTTTTTGCAGAAGCTTTTCTGCAGCATCCAAAAGTGCACCAGCAATTACCACAACAGATGTAGTGCCATCACCAGCTTCAATATCTTGAGCCCGTGATAATTCCACCAACTGTAATTAATATTTTCTTTGTGTTTACAATTTCCTGCTTAACAAAAGTAGAGTATGTGTAACAGCACCATGTAAAAAGTAAAGACCTGCATTGGTTTGATAATTTGGTGATCGCTTACCATTTTAGCAGCTGGATGAATTACGCTCATTTGCTTCAAAATAGTGGCACCATCATTAGTAATTGTAACCTCACCATTACTAGCTTGAATCTGAAAGAGTGTTGAGGCAAATATTAAAATCAAGCAATAAAAATACAATCTTAAAAATTCTGACTTTTTCATAATTATTGATTTATTACAATAATACCTAACACAAGCTATATTCAATTCTGAGCATCTTCTGTTTCTGGTATAGTATAAGCCATTTGTGGGGTTTGTAAAAGAAAAGTAAGACGGTGAGGGTTTATGTTTAGGAGCCATAGTGATATTGGAATATAAGCTGCATCCTCTTTTATAACAAGACCACATTCATATGATTATGCTCATTGAACAAGAGATTAATTACAACAATTTTACTGATTTTCAAAAATAGGTGTTACAAAATATGTTCAGTAATAAAATTATGTTATCCTATCAAGTTCTACACAAAGAAAACAACTAACAGAATAATAACAATGAAATTATTTATAACTTTAATTTACCATTTTATCCATACCACGGGGGCCCAGACTTGTGCGAATAGCATCTGATACAGCTGAAATTGATCATAATGACATGTTAAATATTTTGGTTCTAAAATCAAGTTCACATAAAACCATGATTGGATTTTTCTTTATTAAATGTGATATGCTTGAGTTACTTAAAGTAGACAGTTTTTTCAAATTAGGCATGTAGGTAAATTAAAAAGACTGAATGGTCGATTGTTTGAAGATACTTATTAGAGCAACCAAAGAATCTTTTAAAATCGATTGAAAAAGCATACCACTATTAAAATTAGTTACTTGAACCATAGATAAGCTGAAAAATCACGAGTTTTCTCAGGTTTAAGTGGAAAGATTTCAGAAAACAAAACTGAGTCAACCTTTGTTACGAGTTTGTAGTGGTTTAACTGCAAATTATATTACCATTTTTGTTATGAATAGCTATATATAATCATAAATAGCTACAGATGTTTTTACACTTTGTTACCTTTTGCGGCATTTATGTTGCTGTGCCGAATGTCAGTTGGTTTGCTTTTATCTTTGTACACCGCCGAATTAACTTTAGCAGAATCACCACCAGCTTTTGGAGCCATCGTGTTATGAATTGATATTTAGTTCAACACAATGAAAATCAAGATGAAATTAGATTAAAATTTCTGATAATTTCATTTGTTTCCAATGGCAGAAATGAAAATGAACTGACATTTGTCGGCTGTCACTTGACAGTTTGACTTTGACACTCACTGACATTCGTGACATTGACATATGAGAAAATTTCCAGCATCCAAGCATGGAATTAGTATGTACTATGAAGTACAACGAAAAGTCGGTCTTGAAAGAGAAAACCATTATAGTGCGTCCTTATTTAAAAGGTTAGGTTAGATCCATTCTTAATGATAAATAATTATATTATTTCACCACCATTTAAATAAATTTTGTCAACAAATACGAACATCATGGTCACGCATGTGGGAGTCGATCAAAACATGCAAACGACTTAACATTGCTGATAATCAAAGTATCCTAACTATCTATCTATTTTGTTACGCTTTCACGCTAAAACAGCTAAACGGATTTGGAAGAAATTTGGCACATGGGTAGACCATGACCTGGAGAAGGACATAGAATACAATATTTTTGAAAAATGAATGTGCATGTATTCATTCCTATTGTATCCATATTTCTCTATTAGTCGTTATCTCGGTAGGTAGTCATCCCCTTTCTAGCCATATCATATTTCACACAGTCCATCCATCGTTTTTTTGGTCTTCCCCTATTCTATATCTAGTTTAAATAGAATCATAGGGCATCAAAAAATTCATCCACATCGCTGTTAACAGGAAAAGTATGTGCGTGTGGTGTGAGGACCACTTTGTTAAAACTCTTTGAAGCACATTTAGGATTTAGTGAAGATTCCCAAAGAATTGTGAAAGTTGGAATCAGATTTTGTGAAAGTCAAATAACCGAATTATGGACTGTAAAGTTGGGCCCTCAGTACTCACATGGAGGATGGTTGGTTTCGGTCGGCCCGGGTACGTTAACAGTACGAGAGCGGTTAAGGGCCTACCTGAATCTGATAAACTATGGACAATACAGAAAAAGCCTTTATGCCAAAATCTAAGCTAATGCCAAACAAAATTTGTGAAAACAAGATATTATCGCAAAACACTGTCCTACTTTGTTTATCTTCGTACAAAATGGGCCCTCAATTCTCATACACGTAAAACTGATGCATGACACTGATGCTAAAGATGATGAACAATGAAATCATTGCAAAACGCACAGTAACGGTTATTGTCTCCGTTCCGGAGATAAAAGCATTAGCTCAATACATTATTTTTGCAAAAAAATAATAAGTTGCTAATTTTATTTTAGTTGATGATTGTAATAAATGATATTGGCTATTAGAAGCCATTAAACAAACCGACACTAAAATTTAAGCTCCTATTTCATCGAGAGCCTATTTTCGATCCACAGTGCGCCAGTAAGATAATTCTGGTAATTTGACGGACGCCGAAACGAATGTAGTGTGGCTTGAAGCCACGCTCGGTCATCCAAAGCCACATTTAAGGCATAGTCCAATAGATTTATATTTTGGTTTGAGTTGTTGCGTTTACCTCACCCCATAGAGTTTCATCATCTAAATACCACAAGTTTAATGAATTTAGTTTCTGGTTCTGGATAATTTGATGAATAGCCAAACTGAAAATGACTGACCCGAGAGTCCTGTTGGCATCTTACAGTAGATTCCAAAACTTTGTCCTTGGGTAATAATTTAAGGGCCCCTGTAATATTGCTACATAAAACCATAAATTTCGGGTCTTTCTGACTGCAGCCAACAAAGTGACCCAGTCATCGACCTTGACTTGGATGACCTCACCTCAAATAGTACATACTAATTCCATACTCGATACCGGATGCTGGCAATATTCTCAAATGTCTACCGAAAAAAATAGCACACGGTTGTCAAGAATGGCAGTATCAAATCATTTCCCATCAAACCAGTGTTGCTAACCCAACTGTTTTTTCAACGGCATCCGTTTTAGTCCGTAAATTCTAATGTTTGTTTTTTTGTACTTTATCTGAGGCAGAAAATCCAAAATGCTTGTCTGGCGAAAAAGGAAATTTTGCAGTTCCAGAGATATCCTGATTTTTCATACCTGCTTTACATTTTCTTCGTACAAAAATTATAAGTCAAATTATGTATTTCATATTTCCATACAGTAATAAACATCGAATTATTTGACATCTATTTGCGACGTTGCCAAGGTTGCCACCCTTCAGAATGTAAAAATTTTGAAGCTTTTCGAAACGCGATTTTCCATCCAGGTGTGCGCTCGTCCCGGGTGTTACCATTGTGTGGATCGCCCGGAGGACACGGTGGAGCATACGGTGGAGGTCTGCCCGGCTTGGGCGGGGCACCGCCGTGACCTCACGGAGGCGATCGGCAGCAGCGATCTCTCGCGTCCGGCCCTGGTTCAAGCCATGGTCCGGAGCGAGAGTGCATGGGAAGCCGTCACTTCCTTCTGCGAAGCAGTAATGCTCGCGAAGGAGGAGGCGGAGCGCGCGAGGGAAATGCAAGATGCGCGCCCTCGCGCCCCTAGTCGCCGCAGGAGACGCCCCGGGCGTCGGGAGTCGCGAGCCGACTTCCGGCCACCGTAGGCGCGGGCTTGCGGACGGTGGGCAATGGGTAGCTCGCCGTCCGATTAGGACCAGGCCCGGGTCGACGGCGCGTTGTGTTCCACGCGCGCCTCAAAGAGATGTCAGCACCAACTGACGGGGTCCGTAAGGGCCAATGCCTGCCAGGGTTGCGAGTTTGTCCGAAAGGGATATCGCGGCCCCGGCACACAGGCAACGGAAGGAACACGGGTGGGTTTTAGTCAGTAAAAGTCTGACACTCCCTCTCGCTCCGCCCAGAGCGGGAGGAGTCATTTGATGATTTCCCACCAAAAAAAAAAAAAAAAAGGTGTGCGCTCGTAGTATATGTTCTGTGAGAGAGTGGCGCAGCGATTCCGTGCTCTGCGGCGTAAGGCTGCCTGTCCGTCCGTGTGGATCGCCCGGAGGACACGGTGGAGCATACGGTGGAGGTCTGCCCTGCTTGGGCGGAGCACCGCCGTGTCCTCACGGAGGCGATCTCTCGCGTCCGGCCCATGGTCCGGAGCGAGAGTGCATGGGAGGCCGTCACTTCCTTCTGCGAAGCAGTAATGCTCGCGAAGGAGGGGGAGGACCGCGCGAGGGAGAGGCAAGATGCACGCCCTCGTGCCCCTAGTCGCCGCAGGAGACGCCGCGGGCGTCGGGAGTCGCGAGCAGACTTCCGGCCACCGTAGGCGCGGACTTACGGACGGTGAGCAATTGGTAACTCGCCGTCCGATAAGGACCCAGGCCTGGGTCGACGGCGCGTTGTGTTCCACGTGCGCCTCAAAGAGATGTCAGCACCAACTGACGGGGTCCGTGAGGGCCAACGCCTGCCAGGGTTGCGAGTTTGTCCGAAAGGGATATCGCGGCCCCGGCACTCAGGCAACGGAAGGAACACGGGTGGGTTTTAGTCAGTAAAAGTCTGACACACCCTCTCGCTCCGCCCAGAGCGGGAGAAGTCAATTGATGATTACCAATCCTCAAAAACAAAAAAAAAAACCCTGCCTGTCCACTGGAGCGGAGAGAGGAGAGGAGTGGAGCAGTGGTGTGCCAATATTAACCAATGGAATTGCATAAAACCTTCGCTCCGCTTCAGTGGACATGTATTTGCGAACTAGTTTAAAAATTCATACTAAACCGGGAAGCGGAGAGGGGAAGCGGAGCGAGGAAACGGAGCGGAGAAGTAGAGTGGGTAATTATTACTCGTCGCGTGAACTCGGTCTAGCTCCGCACAGTCCGCAACACCGCTCCGCTACCTCGCTCCGCACAGTCCGTAACTCCGCTCCACCTCGCTCCGCATCAATGGACAGACACTGTCCGCAACTCCGCTCCACTTCGCTGCCTCGCTCCGCTTCAATGGACAGGCAGCCTAAGCAGTTGTTACAAATGTCCCAGGCCTGAAGGTCGTTGGAAGTTTTGCATAAAAAAGCAACACACTTATGGTTAAAAAATATTTTATTGCAATTCAATAATGTGGTTTTACATTATATTAACACTTCGGTATAGGTACATACAATAAAATACAAAGCAGACGAATAAAATATGAGGAATATTTAATTAATCCTTTATAAACCCTTTGATCTTATAACGATGACCGCCTTTTTTTACTCAATGATTTATTTACTTTCTGGCGGTTCTAAAAGCTATCGGTGCAGTCGGTCGCACTCAGCATTTATTCTGAAGGTAGGCAACGTCGCATATAGGTAGATGTCAAATATTTCACTGGTTTGAATAATTTAGCAGTATTACGGTGTGGAAATAAAAAATGTGGCAAACTAGCGAACTAGAATATTGATTATGAAATGCAATAATTAATATCGTAACACCGTATGTTTAGTTTTAGATGTAAAAAAACTATTCGGAAACTTTCCAAATGCGTTTATTACACCTAAAATGGGTACAACATCAAATTCAATGTTATACTTGCAATTCATTAATAATATTCTAGTTCGCTAGTTAGCCACATTTCTTATTTCTATTCAGTAATATTGCTCTACGAATCAAAACAGGTAAATATTTGACAGTTATTTCCGCCACAGCCAACTTTTAGGATAAACCCTCAGGGATCGTCCATTAGCCACGTGAGGCTCAAAAAGGGGGGGGGGGGGGAGGTATCACGTGTATTAATTTTTTCCTGATTATACCTGTACATAGGGTGGCAGGGACATCAACGCGAAAACTGTTAGTACAGTACATAAATGTGAACCCCAGTGCGCTAAAATTTTTGATCGGTAAAAAAAAAAGATTTGCTGTTTCCTGTGGCTGTTTCATAGAAAAGTGTAATCATATAAATGACCCGGTCAAAATGTATGGAACAGACTACGTCAGAGAACTGACGGAGAATTTCAACGCAGGGGGTTTCAGAATCATGTAAAACTGTTACGATGGATTCAGTACTGAATCCATCGTAACAGTTTTCGCGTCGATGTCCCTGCCACCCTGTAAAAGGTGTTAAAAAATTAACTTTACAAACTTAATGAGTTTTATAGACCATCGAACTGAATAACATATACTATGGAACGAACTGTGATATCGCAAAACAAAAATCTTCTGTTTCCATACTATAGTTTAAATCTACTGTTCTAAACTGTATCAACTGTATGCTGTTTTTTTACCTTCAGGAAAAGAAAAAAAATAAGGTGCGTTCGGCCAATTTCGTACAGATTTTCGATGAGTTGAAAGGAAGTTGTAATTTTTTTTATCAATGCTTTTTTAAATTATCTCCGCGTAGTATAGGTACATCAAACTGATTGTTAACAAATCTGGTTTATCCGAATATTTTATCTTCTTCCTATTCTCAACAGCTCTAGCTGGAAAGCAGTAAAAAAATTGGCAACAAATAAACAAAAGCATTGATAAGACCAGACGTTCGGTAAGTTCGGATTACGTGCGTTCTAATAACGCTTCAATTGCTTTGCTAGTATGACAAGGTTCAAAACAATAATAATATTTCGCTGCACATAGCACACATGTTAGTAGGTGAAGCGTCAGACGCGGTCTGAAGAGTGGGGTTAGGCTATGGTCGCATATAAACGATGTCGGTCGCTTACAGCGCCACGCCGTATTTCGCGTCACGATGCTTACTATAGAAATGTACTGTTGTGGTCTCTTTCGCACGTCGACGTCAAAGTCTTGACGTCGTACGCGGCATTCAAACGCTTTGGCTTTGCGTCGCATCTCTAGTTATTTCGAACCATTGCAGCGTCTGTCAGGTCGTGTCAATTGTCACACGACCGCTCGCTCGCACTAGCTTATTGACCGCCGACGCTGTGCGTTGCGTTCAGACGTCGCATATAGCATAAAATAGGAAGCCAAAGCCTAAAATAAAATGGCGTCGCCTTCTATGTTGCTAACAATAAAAAATATCCCTTGTTTCGTGTTATTGTTGCGAGTTACGATCATAACCCTTATCCGAACTTAGCCGAATGCAAATAGAAAAGAAAGCAATGCAAGATGAAATGAAATTGAGACGTGATTACGTGAACAATACTTAGGTACTACAGCTATACCCACCTCGCACAAACCATGGAAGCAAAAACCGGACAAGTGCGAGTTGAACTCGCGTGGTTAGGGTTCCGTACGAAAATATGTTATCGACCATACATTCCAACTGAAAATATAGGTTTGTACGCACAATATTGAGAGATTTATACACACATCAACACGGTCTAGGGATATTTTTAAAAAAGCGAATTACTATCAATGTGTTAATTATTTATATGAAATGTATATATTTAAAAGATACGTTATTTAATATTCTACCATTTTTTAATAATGGTTAAGGTACTTCGATTGAAATCTCAGGATTTTATGGAAAAAAAATGAAGCATAGACGGAAACCGTATATGAATTAACTTTTAATTTATGAGTAAAAACTGAAAAAAATAGAAAAATCATTTAATTTGTGTTTATAAACTTGAAGTTAGTAGTCTGAGAAAGCGCCCATGATGTTCATAACACATCGGCAACGATTCGGCATGCTCAGAACAAGGTTGTCAATGTCTTGCTGCGGAATATTGTCCCATGTCCTTCTGAGGTGCGCAAAAAGTTGATCTTCTGTAGCCAGATTTTCAGGAACTTCCTTCAGAGCTCTTCTTTGCAGCATATCCCACGCATGCTCAATGGGATTTAGATCTGGCGATTGAGCAGGCCAGTCTAAGGCCCTAACATTGTGTGTATGTAACCAAGCTGCTACCGTTCTCGCCGTGTGAGCCCGGGCATTGTCGTGCATGAGCAGGAAATCTTGCCCCATTTGTGTTCTGTGGGGCAAGATTACGGGCCCCAGCACCTGTTGGACGTATCGTTTTGCCGTCATATTGCCCCGCACCCAAACGAGATCCGTCCGTCCTCCAAGACGAATTCCTGCCCAAACCATAATTGTTCCTCCTTGGTATGAGTGAAATTCCTGAGGGTTCTGAAGACGGCTCCATCGTCCAGGAACTCGCCAAACACGCGTCCTTCGTGAATCTGGATGGAAGCCGCACCTGGATTCATCCGTGAACAGCACATTGGACCATTGCTCACGGCCCCAGTCCAAGTGGTTCCGAACCCATTCTTATCGTCGTCCACGATTGCCTCTCCGTAAAGGTGGGACCCGGAGTGGTCTACGAGAGCGTAGATTGCTTTCATGCAGTCGCCTTCTTACAGTTTGGTCACTCACAAGCACTTGGTGTTCCACTCGCAGCCTTTGGACCAATTGAGTCACCGTTGCATTTGGTTGAGCTCGCGCGGTAATTTGCAAAAATCGGTCTTGTCTGGGGGTAATGATGCGACTTGGCCCCCGGTGCCTCTCCGCTACTTCACCTGTGGCACGATAGCGTGTCCACAATCTTGAAATTACATTTTGGTGGGTCCCTGTGGCCTCAGCAACATTACGCTGAACAGACCCAGCTTCCAGCATTCCCACAGCTCGTAACATCTCCGCCCTCGTCAAATGTTGGCGTTGCATGGCTACAATACTTCAATTTTAACTTTATCTTTCGTTTAAAAATGAAAAAAAACTTTAACTAAACGTAATTCGTATTGTTTTCTAAATTTCGCACAAATAAAAATTCCCTCTCCTACACATCAAGACATTTTTATGCCACTGAAACAAAAGAATTTTCAAAAATTTGAATTTGGAATTAGTCTGAGATAAATTACAAACAAATCGGTGTATAAAAGATTCCAATGCGGCCAGTACTTTTCGAGTTATTTAATTGAGTATGAAATATCCCTAGACCGTGTTGATGTGTGTATTATACAGATTACGAAACAGTTACAGTTTTATATGGGGTTCATAGTAAAATAGCCAACTGTAGCACCGCGCGAGCTCAGTGGTCGAAGCAAACAGCGTGCGCTATCCCGGTTTCCTGTTACACACTTCCGTCCCTTTTCACGAAATCACTCCCACAGATTGCAGGAATCAATCATCAATCACGTGATTAATTAATTAAACGACCCCTTCGTTTAACTAATTAATCACGTGATGTTTTTTTAGCAACTTTTCACCCCTCCCCCCCTGGTGATACGTGGTGAATTTTTTAAATAACCAGAGAAGTATCATAAAAAAATTACAGAATATTTTATCTTTAAATAGAAAGGAAGAAAATATTACTTATTATTTATTTTATTTGAAAGGCCGCTTTTCGGTTTATAAATGCGTGTTAAACGTAAAGATAAATACACGGGGAACCGATCACTTTTCCGAATTGTTTTTGTTCGAATATCATTTTACCGAAAACTATTGACCGACGTCTGTTTTGCTATATGCATTATTTGACATATTTTTAGATCATCGAAGTATCATGTGTCATAGGTGTTATTTTACCGAACTATATTTCGCCGATTTACAAAATAACTTTTTGCTATTAGCCGAAGCCTCTTTTGAACTTTTTTCATTTGCCCAATGATTTATTTACGATATTTTCACCACACCGAATCAATATTTTTCAATATTACATTAAAATAGTGTCATAAAAAGTCAATATGTTGTGCTACAAAATTTAGTAACAGAAAGGAATCGCTGCAAAACCGACTCCACGTAGTCTTGTATGCCCTACCCCTAGAGTGTAATTTAAGCCCGCGTAGGCGCGGAGGGGTGGGGCGGCCCGCGAGCTGAGGAGCAGGTGGTTTGAAGGCCCGCCGCCGCAGCTGAGGCTGGCCGGCAAAGCCGGAAGCAAGAAGCAAAGCAAGCCGAAGCTGCGGTGGTGTGCGTTAAAACCATCTGCAACGATAAGCTCGCGTGGGGCCGCCCAAACCCCGCAGCGCCGAAGCCGTGACAGAAACAATGCTTGCTGCATGTTGCACGCCTGCGTGCATGTTGAATGCTTGTTTGCACGCTGCATGCCTGCTTGCATGCTGGATGCCTGCTTGCATGCTGCATGCCTGCTTGCACGCTGCATGCCTGCTTGCACGCTGCAAGCCAGGCGCTTGCATGCTGTATGCCTGCTTGCATGCTGCATGCTTGAAGCAAGCATCCTTCCTTCACCCATCCATACCCCTCGTGGTATAATAAATGTTCGGAAACATAATACTTCGAACAAATGTTATTTCGGCTAAGTGTAACTTCGGTAAAAAGTTTTTCGACCAAATGAAACGTCGGAATAACGAAAAAAATTGAATTGTTATAAGGTCAACTGATACAGTGGCAGACGTGACTTCGATGAAGTAAAAAAAAACGAAACGATAATAGTTGAAAAGTTTTAGGTGAAATGAAATTCGGTCAAATCTTATTCGAACTTATGATAGGTAACCAAATACACGTGATATCTCACTACACCCCCCCGCCCCCTTGTGATATTACGTAATTCATGCGTACTTATATATTTTTTGTGCAGAATCATGTAAGAAATAAACTTGCCATGGCATAAATTGATGTAAAAAAAAAAAAATATATAAACATTCGAATTGATAACCTCCTCCTTTTGGAAGTCGGTTAACAATTTTTTTTACGAAATATTAGCGAATCACCGATTTTCGCGATCTTTGACAGTTTGTAACTTTTTGTTCGCACACGATGTCGCAATGCACTTTTACACAGTAGGTACCTATTTCTAATACTTTTAAAGATAATCCCGATAAGAAATCTTAGCAAGTTTTTTTTGCGCAGACCAAGTTTATTTCCCTGGGCTTGTTGGCTGCAGTTACTAGGGTAGGGCACATCACAAAAAGACGATGGATTAGTATTTTTAAGGAATCAGAGGGAATTATTTGGGGATCAATTAAATACATGTACAGTAGGCGCTCGGTAATCCGGCAGTCCGGCACTCACTAATCCTACACGTCCAATACCGTACCTACTCCGGCATTTTCTAACTTAGCTCTCCTACCATAGATATCCGTCTCCTACTCTGTAATCCGGCAGGTTTAAGGGTACGCTAGTCGGTGATTCTTCCATACAAACATAATATGGTGATTACTCTTCTGTTTGACGGTGTAAGTTCAAAACTAAAAATTATATCAATTTGTCTTGTCATTATCTAGCCCTGTATGGAAGTAGAATAGGAAAAAATAAATTGGTTTGGAGGTTATGAGCGTCGAAGCTTCCGTATTTCAACACTAAATTTAACTCGTGTTTGGGCGTAAATAAATAACTTATGTAGTAAAAAAAAACACTACAAAGTGAAAAGTAACTTTAATTTCGGAAGTCGGTGTCTTTAGTTTTGAATTTTCGTTTTATGCCACCGACTTCCGAAATTAAAGTTATTTTTCACTAAGTATGTTTTTTTTTTGGAATTCTGTTCTTTTTTTTTGTATAAAGTTCTTATTTTTCACTTTTTTGCTGTGGTACCTACCTCACACAAATTCGAATACCACTACTTGCTATGTAAATAACACTGACAGGAAGTTATCATATCATCCACATATACTAAGTGGGAAAAATACGTATTATTGAAGCTTACTCAAAAACTATCCAAGCAAAGTTAATACAATTTATATGGGACCAACTTGGAAGCATACCCTTTCGATCAAAAAAAGAATTTTTAAAATCGGTTCACAAATTGACTGAGAAATCAGCGGACTCCAATAAAAAAAAAAAACGTACTTACGCGACGAACATATAACCTCATCCTTTTTGGAAGTCGGTAAAAAAAACGGTAAAATAGAAACCGTACAGGGATAGATAATTTTGATTAAATACATTCAGTTGTTTTTTCATAATATCTATACGCCCAGATGTCTGTTCATAAAATTTTACGCGCTCGTTTTCGTTATAAATAATTGTCTATTTCAATAAATAAATATATAAATAAATCGATAAAATAGATAAATAAATATTAAATAAATAAATAATTAGACTAATTAGCATGCTTAATAGTTACGCCCACCAATGAGTTCGACCCGTCGACTAGTGTTCCCTTAATACAAAAAGTGCCGGATTACAGAGCGTGCGCATTGATCGCTATCGTTCTGCAGTCCGGTCTGATTCTACGAGTAAGTAATACGTAAACTAATAAAGATTTTTTACTTTGCAAAACTGTGTTAAAATTATTTCTTACTAGCTAGCTGAAATTTCCTATAGAAATCCAGTAATCCGGCGTTTCCGACAATCAAACATTAGCGAAAAAAAAGGCTGCCGAATTACCGAGCGCCTACTGTACATGCAATAAAATATATCTTACAGTTTACGCCTTATCAACACTTCGCAACTTTCAATTAAAAGTTCAGTAGTTTTAATATTTTGAGAATTTATAGGATTATTTGCAATTTTTTTATCTATTTGGATAAGGATTTTTTCGAGTACCATTTTTGTTGTGGTCATTGACGGATGAGCTGGTATTGAAGTATCTAATGTCTGTAACAAACACAAAATAAGGCAAAAATGATTAAATTTTAATTATAAACTACTTTTATTGCGCTCACATCAATGTTTCACCATTGTACAAAAAAATCATGCCTTTCTTGTGGCATATGCCAACTGGGTACTACTACTACCCAAACTCATCTAAAAAGTACCATCGAATCGAAAGAAGAAGACAAAAACATTTAATGGGCATAGCAAAAGAAAGCACAAAATCTAAAATTTGTACCGGAAAAACAAAAGAAACTGTCACTGGAGGGATAAAAAAATACTGACCGCATTTTGAAGACGTTTATAAAGTTGAGGTGGCATTGTAACTATCCACTCCGGTTGATTGCTTGATTGTTCCAAACTTCTCTTGAATCTTTGCGTAGTTAAGGCTAAAAGTGATGGCAGGACTATTTCAGGTTCCGTAAGTAAGCCTATTATATTTTCAGCCAACATGTCATAGCCAAGATGGTAAAGTGAAATTACCTGTGTAACAAAAGTACAATTAAAAATCTGTGTTATTTGCAAAAACGTATTTGTTTTCCAGGATTGATAGGGTATTTACCTGCTGACGCCTTATAAAGTCGTTATCAATATTCCATAACTCTGCTAGAAGGGTAATTCTTTCAATCCAAGCAAGACATTCTTCACTATTATATGTTTGGTATGGTTCGTCATTTTCCGATGCAGTTATTGTTTCTACCGCAGATCGAATGAGTTTCGTTAAAAATTTCATCCTCGGGTTTCTCAATTTTTCAGATGCTTTCATGCTTATTTCTCTGTTATGTATGTTACCAGTTAATGCTTCAAATATATACTGGTAGTCAATATCGTACAGGCTATCCAGTGGTTTGGACAGTTTTACATTAAAATGACACATATAGTACACTGTACATGATATTTGATAATTTAAATTTAATATATCGGTATTAACACTCTTGTTATCCTGCGCCACTTCCACTAAAGAAGGAATACTTTCATCCCAAATTTTCTCGAATTGAATGATTTTTTTATTTTTATTGATAGACAAATTTGAACTGTTCAGGAATTCATATAAATATTTAGACGCAATCTGAAGGAATTTGACCAGGCTTGTGCTGTCAAAGCCAACATCTTGAAGACACAATGGATCTTTTGGCAGTCTTCCGACTTTGTTTACTAAGCGACAACTGACTTCAAACACTTGCTTAATATATGTGGACCATATAATGGAAAATAAACCTAATCTAATATGCAAGTCCGATATACACATAAGACATTGAAGGACTGTTTCTAGTTGCTCACAATTTTTCATGGATTTCTGCCAAGCCATAGAATATTCCCAACACATGTTTGCAATTATGTAATTCGATGATGTGCTTAATGGAAATTGTTGTCTTAACAGAGAGAGCCATTTAAATATCTTAGGATTTTCGTCAACATAGATACGATTGTTTTCTATAAAAAGATAATCAGAATCATCGTCATCGTTGGTTTCAGGCGATTCCAAACCCATACTGGAATATTTTTCAAGTAATTCGTTAGCAACAACTGATTCAGGAACAACGCCCATTCCACATAACCATTTCGCTATTAATTCTGTTACAGATCCTTTCCCTCTTGTGTAAATATATTTGAGATTAATATTTAATTCATTCATTTGCAATTTAGGTAAAGCGTTTCCACTGAAGGAGTCTTTGAACATAAGGATGATACTAAGGATAGAAATATCCTCTAGCTTACCGATTAGTATACCCCATTTAGCATTTTCTTTTGTCACAGACTCCCATATATCATCTTCTATTTCCTGACGTTTAGTTTCAAATATTCTACTAACTGCTTTACAAGCCATTGCAACTATCATGCTCCTCAAAGGGCAAGGCATGTCTACTAACACATCACGAATATCTTGCCACCAGGGTGATATCTCATTGTAAGCTATATGAGTCGCCTCTTCTATAACGTTACACAGGTAGTATAAAACTTGTATGAACTGTTCAATTAGTTCAACACTTATTTCTTCCAAGGGCATATTCATTAACTGCATAATTAATAGTTTTACTATTTCCTTCGCGTCGATGTTACACTCTTTCACGAAATCACTTAACTTTGTGATGTCCTTTAATTTAAATATAGATTTAAAAGTGATACTAGCTAGGTTATTGATTTGGTCTTCTGTTGTATCAATTTTCAAAGATATGTATTTATTACTTTCATCTAACTTGAAGCACGAAACAAACTCTTTGTATGTGCTGGTGTTGTTAACGGCAAACGTAACTCTGGCGTGATGGTGTTCCTTGTAATTATTCTCTTGTGCTAAGGTCAACAATCTCTCCAATATACAATTATCGTCCTCCAAAAGATCGAAACATAGGAGCTGGCAGTTTTCAGTAAGTTGAACTTGTTCAGTTCTTTCTGTATTTAAATGCATATAGGTGTGTATTTTAGTTGCGACGTCCTTCATGTCATCAGTGTTTTCTCCATTGATATGTCTAAAGAACAAAGTGGCTAACCCAAGATTTGCAAAGAAGTGTTTAATTTCGATTTCTTGAACATTTAGTTCATCATTTTCAATGCTATCCCAAAACAAATTTAGACAAGTCATAACAGTTTTTGGGGATATTTCATATTTTCTTACTAACATATCTAAACAATGCTTTTTCAGGTCCAGCGTTTTTAATTCTAAGGCTTTTTTTATTAATTCATCGACAAAATCCTCTGAGTCTGAAGAAGATTTTTTGAGATGTTCACGTAAATCTCTCAAAGCATGAAGATCTTTAGATCTTTGGGAATGTTCTCCTTCCAAGGCATAAAAAAAAGGAATATAAAACTTCTTCAATTTTCCGTCTGGGTCTATTAATACACATTGAAATTCCGGTAAATTGAGTTTTTTATATGAATAATTTTTCTCAGCGCCAACTAGACCACAAGTGTTGTATAGTAGTAAGCCGTTTTTCGTCGCGGTAAATGCTGCTACTCTGTTTCCTTTTTGCATTAATCTTATATCTATGAGCCCTTTTTTAGGGTTATATATAATTAAAAATATGGCTCTTTTAAGTTCTTTAACAACGGACAGCTGGAGTTTTTTGTCATCCATATCAAATATCTGCAAATAAATATTACATGGGATTTAAACAGTTCTAACGATAATAGTGATGTAAAGTATTTTAAACGATGGCAGAAGCCAGTTAAAGACTAGGTTAATTAAGCAAACTAAATTAAGTTTTTGTAGTTCCAATTTTCCTGTCCTTTTTTTGTCTTCAGTCTCCGAGCTGACTCAGATGCTAGAAGATCTTACCACGGCAAGCTTAGAGGTCGGACTTCAAATGAATATGTCAAAGACCAAGTTGATGAAGAACAGCGTGCATCGCAGGATCACTGGGGCGGGAAGGTTGAATATGTTGATGAGTATCTCTATCTTGGTAAAATAGTCTCTTTCCAGGCAAGGCAAAACAAAGAAGTTGCAAGACGCACCAAAAATGCCTGGAAGAGCTATTGGGCCATGAAAGATCTAATGAAAGGCGATCTTCATCTATCCCTCAAGAGAAGATTCATCGACGTGTGTATTCTTCCCATCCTCACGTATGGTTTTCAAACATGGTCTTTGACAATTCAGCAGAGGTCCACGCTCGGGGTGTGCCAGAGAGCTATAGAACGGAGTATTCTTGGTATTAAACTTGTGGACCGGGTTAAGAATACAAAAATCCGTTCCATCACTAAAATAACTGATGTCACTCGGAAAGCTGCCACGCTTAAATGGAATTGGGCTGGTCACATCTGTCGCATGTTAGACGATCAATGGGCCAAACTTACGACCCAGTCGGTCCCGCATAATGGCAGACGACATCGCGGTAGGCCCAGACGAAGATGGCAGGATGAGCTGGACTCCTTTAATAAAGATTGGTTCTTGGCAGCTCTGGACAGAGAGAGGTGGAAAGAGAGTAGGGAGGCCTTTGACCAGCAGTGGGACAATAATGGCCAACACAAAAAAAATAGTTCTAATTAGCAGACTACTGCTAACAGATTAAAAAAATATGGCAGAAATCGCCCGGATCAAAAGATGCGCAGCAACTGGCGGCAATCTCCTCGGTTTTAAAAGCCAGTTTATTCTTATGAAGGTATTCTTTTCGATCGTATTGTTACACTTAATTTAATTTTGCAAACACAAAAGAGAATTGCTCATTCTGTTAGGACTCTTTGGTTGAACGTGTACAAGTCGCTCAGTTAAAACAATTTTTACCAAAAAATATAGTTAATTCTAGCGTAATTAATTTTGCTTTTCTTGTATGGAGGTTCTATGTAGAGAAATTAGTATTTTTTGCAAATTCCGCTAGCAAAACATAGCTATTTGTATTCTGTAGTATTATAAACCGATTTTATATCGAACTAACTCTGTTTGTCTGTCTGTCCTTCTGTTACCTTTTCACGACTTAACAGTTGAACTGATTTGAATGAAAGTAAACAGGCATAGACCATGATCTGGGCTAAGACATAGAATACCCGGAAGTACGTTCCCGTGGGATAATTTCCGACCTCCACGTGGATGCAGCCGCGGGCTAAATCAATCTGCCTAGCTTTTTCCCAACTATATTGGGGTCGGCTTCTAGTCTAACCGGATTCAGCGGAATACCTCCACAACCGAGTAACTGGGTAATACAATATCCCTTGGTAAGACTGTTTGTTAGACTTTCGGGTTTCTGACGACCCATAACGACTGTCAAAGATCCATGAATGACCCGGGACCAACGGCTAACGTGCTTTCCGAAGCACGGAGGAGTCTCGGTATGTAAAGATGGTCACCCATCCACAGACCAACCCGGGCAAGCGTAGCTTAACTTGATAGATCGTCCCGTGCGGCAGTTATTACTTAGCCACAAGCTCCTTACGTCAAGAGCGAGGCGGGTTTACACAATTAAATTAATTATGTTTTTATTCACGTCTACGAACTGCATTGATCACAAAACGTGTAGGCCGGGGAAATTAAGTTTAAACCCTGCACTAAATCCTAACAGCGATTTTTTTTCTTGAATCGTGTTTTTGAACTTAGCTCTTCAAATAATATTTAAAAAGAATACATTTTCCAGGACCGCATCAAGGTAAAATAAAACAAAAACGCATTTTTGTGAATAATAAAAATTGAGGCAAAATAGTTAACAGGAAAATTTTGGTTAAATTATGTAAAAAATTGGTAAAACTAATATATTATTTCAGAATTAAACATCCACGGAAATTTAAATAAAAATAAAATTACGATTTTTTTTATTGTGTACTTCAAGCAAAAATATTAACAGCGGTTTTTTTGCATTAAAGTACCTAGCTAAATATTTGAATATGCTTTTCAACAAAATTAAACACATTCTACTAGCGCAAGATATTATTAAAAGTTTTTTTGCAATAGCACTTCAGGCAAAAAATGTAACAGAAATAAATTTAACTTTTATTAAAGGCTCTATCCAATATCCAACCTTATTACAAGTTTTTTTTTGTTTTTTTTTATTATTCTCAACCATTGGTAATTAAACACATAAAGCAAAATGTTACATAAATATCTATTAAAAAAAAAATATATATATAAATTTAATTTTCTTGTAATTAAGTGCGATAGAGCCTATAAATAAAAGTTAAACTAAATTTAACTCTGTTACATTTTTGCCAGAATCGTTATTGCACAAAAACTTTGATTAATATCTTGCGCTCGTACAATATGTTTAATTTTGCTGAACAGCGTAATATTTTTTTTTTAAAGTAATTTAATGCAAAAAAACAGCTGTTAATATAATTACGATTTTTTATGGTTATTTCCGTGGACGAAAATGTATTTTTTTTTTTGACCTATTGGTGAAGCATAATCTCTTCGACAAACACTCCATACAAACATATCTGTAAATATTTTTATCTACCACGTAAAATTTAAATTAGATGTTTTTTTTTTTTTAAACCGTACACGCGGGGGTGAACTTTTCGCGGTATACATTTTAACATACTCCCTTGTCCATACACTACACGTTAAATGAAAAAAAAAACGCTGTTTTAAATTAATGCAAAGTTAGCCTAAAATTCGACGTAACTTCCCCGGGCGTAAATTAACATTTATCTAGATACAAATATACAGTACCCGGGGATTTATATCTCTGGTACACGGTCGTTAATTTATGGCAAATGGAGTGTTAGTAAGAGACGGCCACAACGCTGTATAAAGCTGAACACGTAAACGCACAGCTGCGAAAATTTACTAGTAAAACCTAAGGTTTACTTAAATCTACCTCTATGGACTTTTACAGAAGGCAATATATTTGTTATTTATATTTAATAAAAAAAACTGATTGTTTATTACCTTATTAATAATGTTGTTTTTTAAAATTTTAATGACATTAACTAATAAATACTTTTAAGAGTACAAACTTTAATGCAGTTGTTTTATTTTTCGCTAAACTATTGTGTACGCACCTGTACGAAACTATTAAACACAATAACGATACTATACTGGAAATTTTAGAACGTTAGCTCTTTATACTGCACGGCCGCTTTTTCGTAGCCATTCAAACTTGGTCGGTTTATCCATGTATTGGTAGTGGTTGTTTTAGTATTTTCATTATATCTCTTTAATTATTTAATGGAGTGAGCTGAAATTTTACATGCGAATAGTTGCATTAACACCCTAAATATTGGTATAAGAAAATATTTTGCTTTTCCATTAAAAAGTCATACAATCGGATGTCTTAAATATAGTGGTCCAGTCGTAGTAAATTATGCCATTGCTCGTTAATTACTAAGAGCACATAAATGAAACTTAGGGCAGGATATTGTAGACCCTTACAAGATACAAATAAACGTTATAAGTTAGGCTCTAGAGTTCCTATTTTAAGTACTTGGACCTAATAACCTTATTTTACTTTTACGTGTATATCTTCTGAACGGTATGTTTTTTTCAAATTCTGTTTTCACACACATTACACACAAATTCAAAGCAACGTGCGTAAAAAATTACAACTCTGCACTAAACCGTTTTATATGATTTTTATCAAATAGCCAAACGTCAGCGCAGCGGAAACTTGAATAACTTGGTAAATAAAGGACGCACAAATTTCATTTAAACATACACATTTACCTCTCGTTACACACTAATTATTGGATGTATTTTTTTCTTGTACGTCCATAGTAAAAAAAACGGAAACAGTTTTTGTTGAATAGCTCACCAATGGTTGGATGCACAAATTTTTACTTACGATACACAATTACACGACGTCACACACTAAATATCTGCAAAACTGAAATTAAGAAATTCGACATTTTTCCGCTGCGACTACGCACACGAGTTTTTGTGTTAGATGGGCTCAATATCAACTGTTCTACCACTTGGCTTTCACAGAAAGGGAAAAAAGACAATATTAAAGCGAATACTGTAATTGTGTCTCTCTAAGGGTGCGATATGTACCATATTAACGACCGGGTACCGGAACACGGAAAACAGAATTATAACTGTACTGCAGTTTATGATTCTGTGTACCAAGGCTACCACAACCTGGTGATGTTTTGCCGATGACGTGCATGCCGTCGACTTTGCTAAAAATATCAATTTATTCGATTTCATAGAAGTTCCCGGCACGACATATCCATAACCATTTAGGTAGGTACGTAGGAATAAATTCGATGATTTGGTGACATTACATTCAATTGAGCAACTTGTACCTACATGTTTAGCTAGATGTGGAGATTCCCTTTAATGTTAGGTACCGTAGATGTGATATACATACTTGAACAAATGCACACTGAGCATCTCGGCAACCTTTGATGAGTCTAATTAAATGTCCTCGTGTAACGTCTAGAACCGCAACGCGTCCGAAACTGTCGACTGTGGCCGCGAGCCGTCGATCTGGCGACACAGCCACCATGTTGCCGTGTCGCTGCCCATCATATAAGCCGTTGCGCATCGATAAAGGTTCGGAACGAATTAATGGTTCACTTCCAGCTGTTGCGTTGTCTGTAGAACCCCCTCCAAGCCAGCCCCTTTAATCAAACCAAATAAGAACAAATTTTTTTTGGAACGAATTTTCTCCACTCTCCTTGCGGTAGGAGTTGGCTGGTAGAAATCGTCACGTGAGGAAAAAGCGTTATTTAATAGTAATAACTTCTTTATTTACACTACAAAGTCACAAACATCTGTGTAGCCCTGGCTCTTGTATGAGTTCCTGTATCACAAGAGTCCCCTCCATGCGAATTTCTCTCTCTCTTTCTATTATATACGAGCATGTGTGTGTGCGTGCAAGTATCGAGATTCAAGCAGACGAGCATTGTGCGCGGCCGGTTGGACCTCAATACTCACATAAGTTGTAATTTTTTTAATGATACTTACGGAACTTCGTTACTGACGCGGCGGTCCCCGGACAGCCCACGTTTTTTTGTTATTTTTATTCTGAAAGGGGCTTCCAACCATAATCAGAAAGTCCCCGCGGCGTGTGAGATTGTATTAGTAATGCATAATCTCATACTTACGGAAGAGCAGACTTGATTTTATTTGCAACAGCTCTAGCCACATCTTGCAGCGGGGGAGTAGTTCCTCCTTCCAGAGCATAGTGAAAACCAATATATGGCTTAACACCAGCTCCAAGTATCAAAGTGTTTACAGGTGGCACAGAACGATACCTGTAATATTTAAACAGTTTTTTTTATGAAATAGGCCTACCTGATTTGCATACACATGCAATGTATTATCTATATAATTATATTAAATAACATTAAAAACCAATTGGCAATACACGCACAAGTTTTAGAGAAACAAACCCAGTTTTATCACAGTTCAGTTTCAGTGTTTTAACTGGGCTTGGTAACATATTTCAGAACATTATTATTTCGGAATATATTTCAATGGAGTGTGGTGTGATTACACCACACTCCATTGAAATATGTTCGTATGGTATACCGGAAAACGAACAAGATATAAATACAATCTACAATTACCTATAAACCTACGACATTATTTAATGAGGGAAAAAAGACCGCATCTCTTACCGAGACCTAGCTCAAAAAACACGATTGTTGTCAGTATAATAATTACAAATACATTAAATTGGGTTTTATTTCATTCATCATCTGCCTAGCCTTTTCCCAACTATTTTGGGGTCGGCTTCCAGTCTAACCGGATCTGGCCGGAGCAGCTGAATACCAGTATTTTACGTGGAGACTGCCTATCTGACCTCCACAACCTAGTGTCCGGCTTTCCAAAATTTGCAAAAGATGTAAACAACAATGGCCGCTCGAAATTGTCTATGATTAGTGATGCGGTCGTATAACTTTTCAGTTTTGGTGCTATCGATGTTACGATTTTTTTAAGTGTTCCATCAGTATTTTTTATATTGAGTTACTTTCAAGTCAAAAATATTTTTTATTTTTTATTCCATTGAAATATGTTCATAATTTAAGCCGTGAAAACGAACAAAGTTATAATAAATATACATTGCAAGAATTATTTTTTATTACCTATTATTTTTATTTAATTAATTATTAATTAACTATTATTGCCTGTGAGCTACAAAATGGTCTTCTCCGTCGGCAAAGCGGAAGCTCGCGCAAGCCTAAATGGTCCGGCTATATGCTAGCAATGAAGTGTTGTCAGGTGTTGGGATACTTACTATTAACCCTTAAATAATTGAAGGGAAACCAGTTTTTTTTTTTTAATTTTGTGGGTTTTGATAGAAGTAGACAGAATTTAAAGCTGGCGTGAAAGTGAGCCAGTCGAGAACCGGTAGGGCCGTTTGAACTTTAAGTAGCGCTCGGTGCTTTTTTTACAACTTCGAAGAGAGTCTTGCCTGCACTGCTCCTGCACGCTTAGCATGACCACAATATTCTATGTGGATGATGTTATAATAACTCCTGTTTGTGTTGATATAATGTCGATGATAAACCTATGACATTATTTAATAAGGAAAAAAAAAACAGCGTCTTTATTAAGTAGAACGCGGGCTAGTTCCAATAGCATCTTGAAGATTCTAGCCGAAAAGTATTAAATACAATAATAAAATAAATAAATAAATACTCCTTGTACAAATAGTCGATATTTATTATGTCAATCACTAGCATTTCAATGACAAGATAAACTTAGACGATGTAAAAAAGGATGTCGGTTGAATATCGTTTGTAAAAATTCAAAATCCATCCCAGTTACCACTTTTATTTTAAAATAATATAATAGTATATTTCAAAGTTTTGAAACACGCACATGATGCAAAAGTGAGTGTGATGATACGTGTATCCTATTTAGTGAGTATATAATCAGTGACACGCAGATATCGCGTTCAATTCACAGGCAAGTTCAATGTTAATGCTTTTTGCAAATCGCGACCAAATCCAGACTAGGTAAATATATTCATTACATTTTTATTTATTTACGGTTTATAGCCGGAGTTGGACATATTCCTAAAATTATAAGTTAATTGATCAAGACCAAATTATTTTTAATGTTGCAGTTATTAAAACATTGAATTTTAATTACCAAACATCATAGCCTCCATAGGTAGATGCTGCCAACAGGTGATCGTAAGTGTTTTTGAGATCTAGTCCCACAACTGCAGCATCATTCATAACTTCTTGTTCAGTGAACATCCATTTCCGTATATTGATGCTTCGGCTATCCACTGAGTAGTCCCCCTGGATTCCAGCTCGTACTATATTAAGTAGTTTTCATTAAACAAGTTCAGTTGAATGCTTTGTGAATTTGTGATACAAGTGAGTAAAAATACAGAACCAGAATGCTGTTTCAATTTCGTCGCCTGTCACGCTCACCCAGCGTAGATATTGATATGTCTTACTCTTTACATAAAGTCAAGGCTGTATTACTTAGGGCATTAAGAGGGTTTATCCTAAAAGTTGGCAACATCGCAAATAACTGTCAAATATTTACCTGTTTTGATTCTTATAGCAATATTACTGAATAGAAATAAGAAATGTAGCTAACTAGCGAACTAGAATATTAATAATGAATTGCAATTATAACATTGAATTTGATGTTGTACCCATAATAGGTGTAAAAACGCATTTGGAAAGTTTCCAAATAATTTGTTTAACTTTAAAACTAAACATTCGGTGTTACGATATAATCAATATTCTAGTTCGCTAGTTAGCCACATTTTTTATTTCCACACAGTAATATTGCAAATTTAATCAAAACAGTTAAATATTTGACATCTATTTGCGACATTGCCCACCTTCAGAATAAACGCTCTTAACATATAAGTGGAAAATTTATATTTATATTGTACTCGTAGTTTCTATGATTTACCTAAATCTATCAAAATTAGTAAAAAAACATGTTTTGCTTTAACTTTTAATTTTTTTTGTAAATGTTTTGTAACTGCATTTCCTACTCCTATGTTCAATGCATGCCGTGGCAGCCTTTAATTAAGGCTACACTACAAAATGTAAAAATAATATGGGTATTTTAACATGTATTTTTGGTGTATGCTTTGTTGGTTGTCTTTAAATAAATAAATAACAATACCTCTGGCTAGTTGCGCTTTGGCATTCCTGAGTGTTTGGTACAAGCTTGATCCTGAGATGATACACTCACAACTTTGATACAGTATATGTACATCATCAGGTAAAGTTCCATAAGTCCCAGTGTGGCAGGATATTTTCAAAACTGGCTTATCATCTAATTTTTCAAGTAACAGCAAGTGACCTGTATTGGTATAAAATCCAACACTGCCATTTTTAAAGCCAACAATTATACAGAACCAATCAGGCCCATTCTGAAAAAAAAAAAAAAAAATGCTATCACCGATGTATCAATCCACTGAAGTGATTCAGGAACATTTTCAGTGGCAGTACATGGAGTTTTTTTAAACTGGGTTGGGGCACTGGGCTACAATTTTGGCATAGGTATTAATTTTGAAGTCGAATGCGAGTGTTCCATGAAATTAGTAAAATTGTCTAAAACGGACGGACAAACATGACGAAATTGCCAAATGGCTAAAAAGGAATCCTAAAAATAATTAAAAATAACGTAGGTATTCTTGACGTGAAATATAACTGATTTTTGATTTGGTCAGCACTTTCAAATTTATCCCAAAAATTTATGAATCATGATAATGAATGACCAACTTACACTGTTCAGATTATTTTTATCCGATACAATGTTTATAAAATGATGACAGGTTTTTGCAACTTGACAAAACAGATATTTATTTAGTACAAGCCTTGTACCGTAACTTGTACAGGTAACTTTCTCATCCCCTATGTCTCTCTTTCTCATCTCTCATCATGCCCTTGGTAGAGGTGCCCAGAGGGTTTTTGAGCAAGCAAATGCAGGGCGAAAAGTTGATAGCTGAGTAGGTGCGGCATGATGAGAGAACACCGAATATATATATTTGTTGATCCACTTTCCGATTTCCAAAATGGACAAACAATTATGTTATCTTCAGAGCTTTTGATTTTCGTATGATATATGTGGCCTGGCGCATAATGACTGAAATAGTCAAATCTGATGAAGAAATTGTGGGGTATCCCAAATTCTGATGACTTTGAAAACTCAGATTTGGACAATTTTTAAAAGGATATTCAGGGCGAATAAAAGCTATTCTGTGCAATATTATAACCATTAACATGTCCTGATAGTTAATAAAAAGGCAAATGGGGTAAAGCTTAGGTGGCTACCTATCATATATCATCAGGATCAAAACGGTTGAGCTGAATGATGCTGATCCAAGCGTGATGTTCGTGATCGGGCGCCGTCAGTAGGGACTGATTATTAGTACTTAGTTGCCACGGCTTTATTTAAATTAGGGTTCCGTAGTAAACAAGGAACCCTTATAGTTTCGCCATGTCCGTCTGTCTGTCTGTCCGCGGCTTAGCTCAGAGACGGTTAGTAATAGAAAGCTGTAATTTGGCATACGTATACATATTAATCATGCCGACTAAGTGGTAAAATTAAATCAAGTTTTTTTTTTTTTTTAGTGTACTCGTATAGTGGGGATGTTTTTTTTTGTCATCTTCCCCATGTTGTGGGGTATTGTTAGTTGTGAGTTTGTGAAAACCATTTTTGGATTCAGGGATCCGTTTGCGAAATATTAAGCTTTTAACTGAAATCTTTTGTTAGCGTCAAGTGTGGGCCACTGCCAACTAAATGGTCGTACTTGGATTTGTAAAAAAAATCACAGCAGTAGTATATAACGAAATTAAAAGGACAACTATCAGAGCTAAGTAAGCTGTACAGGTTGACGAGTAATAATCAACCAACTTAAATTTGCAGTTTGAAAATCATGATCTCCCATGATACATTCCGTATGGGAGAACATGTTTTTCAACTACAATGTTAAGTTTGTTCTTGGGATAAACTCATCCCAACTACGGAATCCTTGGGATGAGTTTATCCCAAGAACAAACTTAACATTGTAGTTGAAAAACATGTTCCGACACGCACCTGGCCAGTTTTGTTTAAATTGTTTTGTCTTTTTAACGCTTTTCACGAGCACGTCTTTCTACATTGTTCTCACATGTATAATTTCAACATGAATAATGTAACCAATATTTTGAGGTGAAGTTTCTTTGCCCGTTCTTATCCATAGGAATCTACTACGCTTTGGAATGGGCAACTAACTTCATCTTTCTGACTGACCGACCCCTTGGCAATTCAAAAGTCCCTGTATTTGGTTTAATTGAAATAGATCCTTTGAGTTTTCGAGTTTCAAAACTTTAGCGACACTTTCTAAGCCCAGATATAAAAATAAAAATAAGTAAGTACCTACTAACGAATAAGTTTCGCTAAACTTTAAGAGCATTTATTCTGAATGTGGGCAACGCTCATACGAGTATTTCCATCTAAAATCCGGTCAAAAGTCGAATTTACCAAGTTAAATAAAAACCTATTAAAGCCACACATTTTTGCAGCTTAATAACCGGTCCATTGAAAAAGGGACACATCTGTGACTCAGATAGTCGACCCTTCCCGCACAAGCAGACGGAACCCAGTCGTTGTCTAAACCGCATGTCTTTGTTCTCGGCCCTTGTTTATTTTCACTGCATTAGAGTTTGAACTGTACGTTTGGTCTGATAAATTGTGGAAAAAAACATTGTGAATATGGAAGTACAAGGTACGTACATTATTTTAACATAACAATTAAATACTTTATGTTTCATTTATGTGTTTAAAAAAATGTAGAAAGATGAACCAAAAATTTGAAATAAATTGTGTAAAATATTTTATATAATCGTGTTTTTGTTTATTTGTCAAGGCTTGTCAAACCTTTATTTTACGATTAATATGTTGCCTAGAATATGTTTTAGTAAAAACAATACAAATTTGCCGCGCCTACGCGCGCCATTTTTGTTTTTTATTTTTTGAAGATGATAGTGTTAAATGTGGATATATTTGACTTTACGTTGTTTTATTTTTTATTTTCAGATAATGTAGAATCAACTGTTAGTTTTAACACAAGAGCTTTGTACGACATCATGCGTGACTGTAAAGGAAATAAATTTTAAGAAAAATTGGATTTTTTTGAAACAAAATTAGTTGCAATAACCAAATGCCCTGATTAGAAAAAAAACTGTTTTGGATCGTACTCTGAGATTTTACTTCTGAGACTGAATTCAAACGAAAATGGGTCGCAGCCAGTCGCAAAGAAGAGCGCTTTTTGCTTAATAACGACAAATGCCTCATATCGTCCATACAGTTGCAGAAATTTAGTGCAGAGCTAACACCTAATGCCTAAAGCAGGATTTGGCAACTCCAATGATGGAAATACATCACGAAGGTTTTTTGCAGACCCAGAAACTTCATCTCACATTACTGGAATTAATTTAGACCTCATCAAGCGATTGAGAGCAATCCTAGGTGCCAGCGGAATCAGTATTAATGTTGAAAAGTTTGCGTTTTACGCCCAGGCAACAGCAAAGTTGATTTGTATGAATATGGTATCCTATGTCACTTGGTATCCTATGTCACTTACAATTTTATTCACAAAGTTTTTATGCATGGAGCTCAAGTCCTAAGCCAAGCTATGGTTCCTATTGGTCAGTTGTCGGAGGAGGCGGCTGAGGCCCGAAATAAAAACTTTAGGCAGTACAGGCTTGACTTTTCTAAAGAAGACTGCAACAGGGACTATTAACTATTAACAGATTGTTAAAGTTCCGATCCTTATTTAAGCTCAATTCGGCCATTGAAGAGAAAAAGTTTTTCGAAAGAGGCGCTTGATCTGATGGTCGCAATCGGGCCGCCATCTTTACCATCAACGTCAACAGAAGACAACGTCAGCTGCGAAAATATAGATGAAGACGATGCAGAGGAAGAGGAAAATTAAGATAATTTTAAGAACTTAAGTTACAAAAACATGTTTTTTTTTAAGAATGTACTTTTTAATATCATTAAAGATTATATTTAATCGTATTACCATGTTTTCTTACTAAATAAGCCATTAAATAATTTTGAGCGGATTTTAAATGGAAATACTCCTGTGTGCAACGTCGCAAATAGATGTCAAATATTTCGCTGTTTTGATTAATTTGGCAATATTACTGTATGGAAATATGAAATATGGTTAACTAGCGAACTAGATTAATGAATTGCAAATTTGACAGCTATTTGCGACGTTGCCAGCTTTTATGATAAACGCTCATATTATTAGAAAAGTAAAAATAAAATCTGAAGCGTTGCAGAGCCACACTGAACATAAATAGTAACAATCTTGTACCTACATTATCAAGGTATCTCCCAGCCAGATTTGAACTCGCTACGTCGAAAATTTTGTTTACGGAGCGAAATATCCAAGTGAACGTGTAAAATTTCTTGAAAATTATGAAATGCCCGTCAATTTTATTGTTCCAGAAAGCTGGCAAGGGTGGAAAACCCAATTACTAAAATTTACGAAATCCTTAAATAACGCCGTGTTTACGTCGTACCTAACAGTTTTTTATTCAAGGTTTTATTGTAACCACTTTGCCGTTTGCTATTACTTCCCAGAAGTTGATCCTTATCTAGAGGCCCGTCAGCACTTCTAAATATTTTTTTAAATGTTGATAGCGTAAGCCCATAAGATGAGGATGTTTTTGTAATAACTTCTTTGCTTAGTGACATACCACCATCTTATCTAAGTCTGTCGCCATAACAACATTGTTGTGTTTCGGTAGTTAGAGGTAAGATAGCCAGTTCCCCTGTGGTTAAGATTTCCGGGTGAAGTTCGCTACCACCTTCGGCGTGATCATCACTTACAGGCACTCACATGCAGCCGCCGCGCTTCTGTTTATAACATGGTATAATAATATACTTCGCCAGGTTTATAATATGAAATTCTGGCTGGGCGACGGTCGCGCGTGTGAAGCGCGACTGTCGCGCTGCTAAAGTCGCCTACATGTGAAAGCGGTCTTAGGGGATAAATTTAAATATTCGTCTTTAGTGCTTATCTTCGTTATGTAGGGATCTCTGTGCAAAATCTCTAATAATAATAATCTCTAATATACGCTAATATATTGTCTCTAATAATAATAATCTCTAATGTATGCTAATATATAGTATAGGTACTTATAATTTGCACCAACGACAGTCCCATTTTATGTCCAGGTAAATCACTGTCCATTCTAAGGTTGCCTGGAAGAGATCGCGGAAAGCGATAAGGCCACCCATTGTATAATTTGGTAGTGTAAGATTATAATTTTTTTGTTATGTATTTTTTTGGTGTACAATAGAGTATGTATACATAAATAAATAAAATCTCATGCTTCTAGACCAAGCCATTTAAGTTGTGCATTGTCTGTCACTCAATTTATGATTTTTATTAAGTCGATGTAAATATTACTTTTAATAATTATATATGTATTGCGCACATATTTCTTTCAGAATAAATTGTCAAAAGGAAGGTGAATACCACATCAAAATCCATTGCATACTTTTGAAGAACAACACGGCCACACAGACAGACTCGAAAGGCAACTTTGTTGCAGATTAGGCCTTTGTTTCTAATCTTAGTTATAGCCTTTGAAATTGAAAAAACCATGTTTAAATATTAATCTATGTAAAAGTTAAATAATAAAATAATCTACTGTAGCCTGTAGCACAAACTACTGCACAGGAGCCTGCCAGTGTGTCAATGATTTTGATTTACTTATGTTGCTGATATTATTAGTAAAATCTTATTAATATTGGTATATTTACCTGAGAGGACTGCTGCGATGGACATATAGGTAATGCCAACACCACTGTTATTTCTGAAGGTAGAGTTCCACTCCATGATATAAGAAATGTGTGACTGTTTGTTAGGCTAATCCATTGATTAGTAAGTAGACAGAGACGATTCTTATATCCAACTGCCAACAAACTACTGCACGAAGACAGAGAAATGGAACACAGTGGCAGCCACTTTGTGTCTGAAATAAAATTGTAGTCATTAAAATAAACAGAATTAAACGTACATATAATTATTAATCTAACAACAAAAATACCTTCTTTTTCTGATATGAACAAAGCTCTCCCTAAACTGGATATATCGCCACAGTCAGCTATTTGTTCCACTTGACAAGACATTTTCAAATTATAACTATACAAATTGTATCATAGTATTTTACTAAATTAATTTATACAAAGATATTTTATTATTAAAACAGTAAACACCAATCATTCAATCGAAGAATGCTAACAACAAATTCTTTTTATGTACAAAAATAACAAAATTCTTTATGAGCCAGCTGTGAATGACGTGCACCATAGAGCATACATAGAGTTTCAGTATGTTACACAGATAACTATATACTAGTCAGAGAGTATGTTATAAACTATAAAGTATTTATACTCTATTGCATAGAGGACCATACGGTCCTCTCTGATCTCTGAGGATCTCTGAGGGGGGTATTACACTATCAAATATCTAGGATCACAGATCTATGAGTCATATTTATTTGATAATGTAATACAAACATAGGAATCAAATCGTCTTTGATCAAAGATTTTTGACATTTTTTGTTAGATGGGATCATAGAAACAGGTCTTGCCATATTGAATAATATATATTGAATTTCCACGTTTACTTTCATAATTTGTCATTTGTAAATTGTCAGTTTTATTGACGGATAAAAAGTAAGTACAATGAAATTTTAGCTTATGTTCACACTATGCTTTAGTGGAATTCTAAAATTATTGTTGGCAACACTGCTGTACAAAAAATAAAAGCAAAGCAAACTGCTGCCGGGCGGCCGGAAGTTCATTGTTTTAGCTTCATCGGTGTTCTATAAAGTTCTATTTGTCATATTGTGTGCCGAAAGGCTAAGACTTAAGACAAAAAAATAGGATCCTAGATATATGATAGTGTAATACACAGATAGGATCCTAGGTGTCTTAAAATTAGGAGATAGATATATTTGATTATTTAGAGATATTTGATAGTGTAATATAATTAATAGTAATACCCCCCTGAGAGAGGACCATAGACCATAGATAAAACACTATTTAACCATAGATAATAACGCGGGTTATTGTTAGTTATTACCGAGGGTTATCCTTTTTTTTTTTTTTTTTTTTTTGGGTGGGAAATCATCAAATGACTCCTCCCGCTCTGGGCAGAGCGAGAGGGAGTGTCAGACTTTTACTGACTAAAACCCACCCGTGTTCCTTCCGTTGCCTATGTGCTGGGGCCACGATATCCCTTTCGGACAGACCCGCAACCCCAGCAGGCATTGGTCCTTCCGGACCCCGTCAGTTGGTGCTGACATCCCTTTGAGGCGCGCGTGGAACACAACGCGCCGTCGACCCGGGCCTGGTCCTTATCGGACGGCGAGCTGCCCATCGCTCACCGTCCGCAGGCCCGCGCCTACGGTGGCCGGAAGTCAGCTTGTGACTCCCGACGCCCGGGGCGTCTCCTGCGGCGACTAGGGGCGCGAGGGCGTGCAGCTTCAATCTCCCTCGCGCGCTCCGCCTCCTCCTTCGCGAGCATAACTGCTTCGCAGAAGGAGGTGACGGCCTCCCATGCACTCTCGCTCCGGACCATGGCCTGAACCAGGGCCGGACGCGAGAGATCGCCGGCGCCGATCGCCTCCGTGAGGACACGGCGGTGCTCCGCCCAAGCCGGGCAGACCTCCACCGTATGCTCCACCGTGTCCTCCGGGCGATCCACACAATGGTGACACCCGGGCGTTTCCTCCCGCTTGATCCTGAACAGGTACCTCCCGAAGCAACCGTGTCCGGTGAGGACCTGCGTCAGGCGGAAGGTGAGGACGCCGTGGCGCCTCTCCAGCCACTCCTCAAAGAGGGGACTTACCGCCGCAATTGTGGCGTGCCCACCGAGGGTTATCCTCAGAGTGCTTTAGTTGTGACTCTGAGCCTGAGTAACTGGGATAACCGGGATAACTTCGGGATAACAGAGCACAGAGCACTATAAAATCAGAGCATTTTTTTTTCTACTTGGCATATAATATAAAATTTGACGAATTGCCGATCAGACAGACAGATATTCTACGCTCGGCATCGGTTGCGGATGGTCGTACACTACTGTGTTGTTCGTGGAACCAGCCTACCTGCCAAGATTCGTCGCCCCCTGCGACGAGCTCCGTAGTCACCCGACTACCTCCGACCTATTAATTGCTGTCTTTATCAAGACACAATTAATAAATATTTCTGAATCAGAGTTGTTTCAAAACGTATTCGTCGCGACTTTTTGACCCCTTCTGGGAAAATCCACAGTTTCGTGGTTCTCGGTGGAAACCTATACGGTGCCAACGAAACCGAGAGGGTGTTGCCCCGACTACACCCGCCGAACCCCATCAGGGCTAGGCAGTCAGTTGGACGGGTCCCAGTGTTCGGCCTTGGGGGATCTCCTGGTCGACATTGGTGACAGTTTTCCCTTCACAGCGACACACCTAGTGTCGATCGGGTGTGTCTACACCCGGCACACTAGACTGGTTAGGACCCCGTTGCACATTAAGATAGGCAACGGGCAAAAGCAAGCTTAGGGCTCACCCTAGGTACTCAACCTCCCTGTCTATACCCGACAGGGAGGGTTTTACACATCCCCGGCAAATCCGCCCGGGGAGTTAGAGCTAGGATTGTTAGGAGAAATAGGGAAAATTCCCTTTCATATCTTTTAATCTCCCCCCGATAATGGAGGACGCTCGCCTCACGACGCTCCTCGATTTCTTCCAGGACATCATCAATGATGTCGTCCCCACCCGTAGAGCCAAATGGCAACCCCGGTTTGTCGCTTTACGACAAACCCTTCTGGGACCTTCAGTCCCCAGCGTCACTGAATTCAGTGACGCGCTGGAGAGCTCGCTCCCAGCAAAAGAATTAGAGAGTCCGCTCAGTCCGCCTGAGTATATGAACACTAGCGCCCCGACAGCCGCTTCTTCAAAGCGCCCCCAATCCCCCTACACCTCGTCCGACTTAGAGGTAATCCTCTCCGGTCCTTCCGTTTCGTCCCACTCCGAAGACGATGACTACACCACTGTAGTCCCCGTCAACGGATTACCCTCTCTCTCACCCCCCGCTCGACCGCGTCACCCTCCTCGCAGGTTGCCCCCACCCCACCTACTTCTGACCCTAAGAAGGTCTCTCCGCCACCACCCGTGTTCATTCAGGACAAGGCTAAGTGGACGGACATCTCGAAATTATGTTGCGATCAAAGGATCGCATACACTAGCGCCCGCAGTACCCAACAGGGTATTAAAGTTCAGACCCCAACCTCCCGCGATTATAGGGACTTAGTTAAGCTTCTGAGAGAGCGACGTGTGTCATTCCACACGTACACTCTCTCAGAGGAACGTCAAATCCGAGTGGTGATCAAACGGATCCCAAAGGAAATTGCCCCCTCCGACATTCTAGCCGACCTTCAGTCGCAAAACGTCCCGGTAGACGAGGTCCACCGTATGCACCGCGCAAAACGCGGGTAAGCATACGACATGATACTCGTCGTATGCACCCCCGTCGAGTGGCATCACCCCATCTTCCAGCTGAAGTCCCTGTGCTCTCTCACGGGCTTCTCAATAGAAAAGCCATGGAAAACTGGCGCCGTAGGGCAATGTCATAATTGCCAGCTATACGGGCACTCGCAGCGGAACTGCCACGCAAAGCCCAGGTGCGTCAAGTGCCTGGGTGAGCACGGCACATCCGACTGCACCCGTCCCAAGGACCGTAGCCTATGCCCCGACCCACCTAGTTGCGTACTATGCGGGCAAGAAGGACTCCCGGCTAACTACCGCGGCTGCCCGAAAGCCCCTAAATCTTCTTCTCCCAAACTGGCCAAGCGCTTCGACGCCCGCCAGCAGAGGGAAGCCCCGATCTCGTATAAGATCCCCTCGTCCCAGATGCCCCAGAGACTAAGCCCCCAGAGGCCTAGTCCCTAGAACTACCTCTATCACCAGCAGGCTTTTCCTGCCCTGGGTTACTTCCAACCTGTCCCTCTTGCTGTCCTCCCCCCAGCGAACGCCCTAAGCCGAGGTTCGTACCCCACAGGGGGTGCCCTTAGCGAGCGTTCGCCTAGTTTTAATTAGCATAGTTTTTGCCCCTGGCTGGAGGCTTTGAGTGTAGAAGCCACAGGATTGACCGGTTGAGTAGTCATGACCTTAGTGGTCAGCTACGAGATGCCGTACATAAAAAAAAAAAAAAAAAAAAAAAAGAATTGCCGATTTGACAAATATCACACTTGACCTCTCTGAGTGCACAACAAAACATGTTGAAATCTCTAGTTCCTGTCAAATATTGTGTAGAACGTTGACAGAAAATAGAGATGATGATGTGATCAACATGTTTTGTTGTGAATGTTTCGACAATGCAAACGCACAGTTAATGCGAAATGGAATTCCGGGAGGACCCAGCCCGCGCACAATTCAATTGCACTATGTTTACAAAATATTTAATTTAAAAATTTTACTTGTGTTGTTATAGAAAAATAAGTCCATAATTCCTTAAAGTGAACACGTAGACAAAATTTGAATACAATTGCTTTGATAATAATCGAATGCAATAGGTTTTTCTCTTAGTGGTTTTAACAAAAAAAACTGATTTAAAGGTAACTATGCCATTTTTTTCTATAGAGGAAAGTTTTGTCAATCGTGTTTCGAGCCTCATACTTCACTAAGGACACTCTTCAATTTTCGTAATCATAAAATAAAAACGCAAATTCGTTGTTTTTTTAAAAGAAACATTGATTTTGCGTAAAGTCGAAACGAGTCAAAACATCATGCTTTGGACCCATTTCACCAAGGGGCACGCGCTAAGACAGCCCGCGAAATTCAAATTTTCTTTAGTTTTTTACATTTTGTAGGTCAGTGTGAGGTTTTATGTTGATTAAAATATGATTTGCGAACGTAACAAATATGGCTATACATAATTATAATCATTACAATCAGCAATACAACTTCATAAGTAAGCACAATCGTCGAATGTCATGATTTCATGAAATAGTCATTCAATGCGAATAATACTTGTATTGATCATTTTTATGATTATAATTCTATAAATAAACACTTGATACGGCCGCAAATCATAGTTGGATCAACATAAAACATGATTATAATTCTGTAAATACATGTCTGTTATTTATACCAAACATTAACCTTTTGTACCGGTAAAGCCCTTTGTTTGTAATGAAAGTTGTGATTTCTCTACTATTTTCAGTCGCGAATCATATTTTGAATTTTCGCGGGCTACCTTGACGTTTTCGTCACCGATTCTGTCAGTGACTCAGTGAACCTTAGAGTAATGCTTTAGTTCATGGTATAATAAAACTTTAGTTAATACTCTGAGCAGTGAACTCAGTACTACTTAGGCTGCGTTCCGAGTTACGCTGTAATTGATTTGAACTCGCTAACGCCTGTACTGAATTAGCGTGAGCGCGATAACGATGTTCCGTGAAACGTCATAGATGACGTCATGACATGCGTCATCTTGCGATAACGCCGATCATCTATGCCCTAAATTAATATCACCGTGAGCGCTATCAAATATAACAGTTGAGCTACGTTTTCGAAATTGTGCTTCTGGCTACCGTCACAACCTAACCAAAGAAGAAGAGAAATTTGTGGTATATATGGTGTGGTGGCTGAGCCAGCAGTAGTAGTCCGCGAAATTAAAATTTTCTTAGTCTGTGAAGCGAGTGAACTCAGTCAGTCAGTCAGCTCGTAGAGTATATATGTTCTGTGGTCAGTCAGTGTCATAGATAATACACTAGGTCAGTGTCACTAAGTGACAAAGTCAAAAAGTTAAGTCAAAGTCTTTGATTCGACTAGGACTAGACCATGGTGGACTAGACTGGATTTTCTGTATAATTTGTAATCAGAAACCAATCAATCTTCTTTGGTTTTTGCAAAGATATTGGATCATTATCGGATACACCGAATAATTATGTGATTATTAACATTTTACGTAGGTATCTTGTGATATAAAAGAATACACAAGTGATAAGTTATTGTAAATACTATGTTTCTTAGATATTTCTTATATATTTCCTATTTTATTTAATGAATGGAGGAAACTGATTGATCACTCCAAATTTTAAGTAAGTGGGTAAGTACAAATGATTACAATACGATGGTGAATACGCATGTTCTGTTAACCGTGTGTTGATGCAGTAAAAATATAATATATTCGTGACTCAAATATAATAAAATGTTGACTTTTGTGTTGATTTATCTGAATCTGAAATAACAAATTACGCGTCTGGATATTAAAAAAAAACTGCTGTTTCATAGCAATACCTACACGATCAAACTCAAAATGTATGGAACAGCAATAAAAAACAAAATATTTCAATGCAGTGCGGTTCAGAATCATGTACTGAATCCATGGTAATGGGTTTCTCATCGATGTCCCTGACACCCTGTATTTATTTTCAAATACCAAAACTAAACCAAATTATTTCAAGAAGTTATTGAAATAGCCAATATGCAAGCTGCCTGTTGTTGGACACATTGTAAAAAGCATATCTATAATTTTATTATTGTAGCAGCTGCATACTTTTGGCAATCATACTAATAGTGTTGTTATTTGTATTTGCAGATTACACAAATATATTTGCAATTCGTTTTGAAATGTAATGTAATGGGGTGCTTACACAGCAAGAAGGAAACTTCAGACTTGCATCCTAATGTGTTTCGTGTCGTAAACATTGATGAGAATGGTGCTGATTTATGTTCCGGTCAGTTAGAGATTACTGAATCTGATATAATATTGTATCGTGAAGGAAGAGACTCAACTGTTTGGCCGTTACACTCATTAAGAAGATATGGATTTGAAGGAGATATATTCAGTTTCGAATCAGGTTTGTATTAACATTAGCTTAATACTATTTTTACCAATCTTTACTTTTGTACTACAGCAAGGGTCTTCCCCCATCATTATTCACGTCTGTCCCTCAGATGTCTTTGCTGGCCAGACTGGAATGAAATAAAATAACGAGTACTTATCTAGCTAGGTTATCAATATAAAGTAATCCCTCAAACATCCGTGGACATCTACAACTTGGTAATGCAGAGTCTAGGAACCTTCTTTCTCAGAACCCATCCCAATAGGATCTTTTATCAATATAAAGTAGATATTATGTAAGTACTTTCAATCCTTGGAGATAAGTCCCCTGCAATGATATTCCTATGTTATTCACTAGTCTAGGTATTGCTTTTTTTGTACAGAGTAGTGCCTTGTTTGCTTGTTTTGCTTTGTTTGGTCGAGATGTGGGTGTACCCTAGATACATCTCTGCCTCACCCTTCCTTTGCCCACCCAAAGATGACCTTCTGACCAAAATTTGAATCAAATACTTTCACTTATAATAAATAAATTTGTTTCATAGGTATCAACTACCACTTTTAACATAATTATTATGAGTCAGTGAGTAACTGAATTAACTGTTTCTTGAAAAAAAAAATAATAAAAAAAATTTCTATGCCATGTTTGTTGGAGTATACGAGTATAGTGAAAGCAAATCGAACCTACTACAAAGCTACAGTCTTTCTCATTCAAATTCACAAATATTATTATTTTTACTGTCGGAGCCCGCCCTTACCACTTGACTGAAATGCGTACTTTCTACATAGGTAATGCGGGCTAGTATCCGCAACATCACCTTATCACCTCCTCGGGTATTTTCCGTACGGGTGGGAAAATCGGTTATTTCATACACCCCAGCTCCTCAAAGAAAGCCAGCAACGCCTTGGTGTTACTGACAATCTCACGTAGGGTACCTGGGTTACCGAAGTACTTAACCCTGTATGTGGCGACCACCAAGCAGTTTAACAACACATGAGCTGCTGTCTCGTCGTCCTCAATGCAGGCCCTGCATAGTGGACTGTCTGTGATTCCTATGACAAAGAGGTGTTTATTAAATGACCCATGGCCAGTTATAGCTGCTGTAACAGTACGCAGCTGTTGTTTAGTTAGTCGGAGAACCTGTTTCGTGAGGCGGCCATCGATTGAAGGGTGCCTCCTTAGCCTGCCTTTTTTTTTTTGTTTGGGTATTTATTAAATAACTTCTCCCACTCTGGCCGGAGCGGGAGGGCGTGTCAGACTCTGCCTGACTAAAACCCACCCGTGTTCCTTCAGTTGCCTGTACGTTGCCAGGAGCCACGGTATCCCGTTCGGACTTTCCCGCGACCCCGGCTGTCATCGGTCCTAGCGGACCGCTTCTGTTGTGCTGACATCTCCTAGCGGACCCGGGCCTGGTCCTTATCGGACGGCGAGCTACCCATTGCTCACCGGCCTCCTTAGCCTGCCTGCACTCACCTTGATCCAACTATCGTACTTTTTCATAGTAACTGTACTATTCTTTTAGCCTTGCGTGAGATCACACGTCTCACGTAATATTAGTAAAACACACCTTCCAATACGTGGAAAAAACGATAAACATATTATTGAAATCCCTAGAACAGCCTTTCCTTTGGTGTTCCCTTTAACCCTAACGGTTTTAGTTCACACAAGGTCAAATTAAATAAACTACACGCTGTCGAAAAATCCGGCCAAGTGCGAGTTCGCACACGAAGGATTCTGTAGCACCGTACACTATTTAGTAAATAAATGAAAAAAATAAACGAAGAATATTATTATTTTTCATCTAACATTTTTTAAATCGCAAAGAAAAATTTGTATTTCATAATGATACTTTATTTTTACAAAGTTATTTATGTTATTTTTGTAGTTGCAGACTGCAACTCAATCACCCATATTTAAATAAAAAGCCTAATGAATCGGCGTTTTTAGTATTTGTTGATTATTATATACAGTATATGGTACATGATATACAGAAGTTTCAAATTCCATTCCAATGGTCTAAAACTGACAACTTTTACGGGCCCCTAATTCACAATTTTTAAAGAAAGAAAAATAACAAAAAAAAAATGTGTGTTACATGTTAGATTTTCTTTTTTTCAAAACTAAGAATTTATTGTATTTATGTTTAAAGGCCTAAACATCAAAATAATGATAAGTCAGAGAAAAAGTTTTTATGCATTTTTGAAGCTGACATGCTGGCTATCATTTCGGTATCTCCATTATTCCAAAGTTGAATTCACGAATTTGAAAAAGGGAAGAAAATCGGAGTTTGGTCGCTCATAAAGAAACAATAAGCTTTGATTAGAATATCTATCGATAGTTATTTCGTTATTTGTTTTGTTTTGATAAAAAGAGTATCGAAATTGTTTTTCCTTATTTTTCCATCCATTCTGACGGTCACATTCTTACTACCATTATTTGAAAAGATAGAGACATACGAGGGGTGTTCAATAAATAGTGAGAATGAGTAAGACGCAATTATCTTTTATTATATGTTATTTTATTTTTCGACGTAGTCACCTTTCAGGTTTATACACTTTGTATATCTTTTCTCTAATCCTAAAATTCCCTTTCTAAAAAAATCTTCTTCCTGATCCCTTAAAAAATCATTTATGGCGGCGACTACTCCGTCATCATCTTCGAATTTCTGGCCCCTGAGATGTTCATTTAAGCGCGGAAATAGGTAGAAATCACTAGGAGCAAGGTCCGGTGAATATGGAGGATGTTCCATCAATTCGAAGCCAGCTTCTTGAATGGCAGCCATCGCAACTCTGGACTTGTGCGCAGGGGCGTTATCTTGGTGAAACAAAACAACTTTAGCGAGTTTGCTACGCCGTTTCTTGCGTATTTTCTCACGCAACTTTGTTACTTGTCCTGCGTACATAGTCCCCGTAATAGTGGCTCCATGATTAAGATATTCGATCATTACCACCCCTTGGCTGTCCCAGAAAAGAGAGCCCATGATCTTTCCGGCGGATGGAATCGCCTTAAATTTCTTTGGAGTTGGAGATGACGGTCGCTTCCAAGTCATGGGACTGTTGTTTCGTTTCCGGGTCATAATGGTGAAGCCATGTTTCGTCCATAGTTATGAATCGAGCCAAAAATCGGTCAGGATCTTGTTGTAACAAATCCAAACAGCTTTGTGAAATTCTCAGTCGACTTTGTTTCTGCGCGTCAGAAAGCATTCTGGGCACCCAGCGCGCTGACACTTTTTTCATACCCAAATGGTCGTTTATAATATTATGGACACTTCCTATCGAAATCTTTACTTCTTCAGCTATAAAACGAACAGTAACACTACGATCCGCCAAGACAATATTTTCAACTTTTTTAATCATTTGTTCAGTCACTGCCGATATGGGGCGTCCCGTTCGTGGGTCGTCGTTAGTGGAAGTTCTTCCTCGCTTGAACTCAGCACACCAACGCGCAACCGTAGAATATGGAGGAGCATGAACCCCTAATGTTGCTCTCAAGTCTTGATTTACCTGCTCCGTAGTAATATTTTTCAAGCAGAGATATTTTATTACCGCGCGAACTTCAATTTTATCCACTTTTAAGAACACGTTCCGAAACGACGCAAACAATAGACTTCTACTTTTAAAAAACAAAAGAGAATTAATTGCTTTTTTTATTATCATCTTAACTAATGTCTGGGCTATGCCTGCCAGTATTTATTTTTTTTCTTTCCAAGGAGAATGTATCGCAATCTCACTATTTATTGAACACCCCTCGTATATTATTTAAAAAGGTATAGACCTTTAAACAAAAATATGCAGGGTGGCTTGATTCAGGTGTCTGGAAGTGAATATTTCAGTATTTTAAGAGGTTCTGAAATTAATTTTGTGGTTAACATTGAAGATTACTACAATCTGTGAAACATATTGTACTAATTTCATGTTGCTATCTTCATTGGTACCTACTGTACAATTCTGCTTCATGCGAAATGTTTTTGGTTTTCAGGTAGACGGTGTGAGACTGGAGAAGGTATATATGCATTTCGCTGTCGAAGAGCATCTCTGTTATTTCGGACACTACAACAACAAATTCAATTAAGGAATGTGATTCACGACTCCGTGCCATATCCTGTATCCAGATTAACGCCATCTCCTCAAGGCAGACAAACATTACAGGCTAGTGTAGTTCATCGCTCTTCCATAGACAATGGCCAGCCAGACAATGCACGCCCGGCTGTCAACAACAACCTCCCCAATATTATATCTAACGCATCAGTTCCACGTAATGTTACTCAGTCACCACGATCACCATCAAGCGCGGATATATTAGAGGTAATGCCATTATATCCAAGATCTCAATCTAGTACCAATCAAGTCACTAATGTCTATCAGCTCAGAGATTTTAAGAGAGAACCCAATAATAATCAAGGTGAGGCGCTGGCCGTGGCGCCTGATAACCGTGCAACTGAAATCCGACATGTTTACTCAAATGATATAAATAGAGATTTAGCTTTCTTACGAAGCACGTTGCGACAAGAGGCTGCTATGAATACGATGAAAGAAATAGAAGACGAAAATATATTCCTTGAAAGTTTAGATAAAAATACTTCAAATAACAAACAAATAAATAGTCCTTTATCCCCAACATTGAGTAACTCGAGTGAACACTACGCCCAATTGAGTCTAGAACAACAACAACAACAACAACAACAGCAGCAGCAGCAACAACAACAACAGCAGCAACAACAACAAGAATCTGCTAGGATGTACATGAACATTGTACCCAATGATGCAGACGCCGGTAAGAATGATACCGTGCCTACCACTCCCTTGACACCAAAACAAGTAGAATATTGTAATTTATCCGTGGGGAATAAACCAGAGATAAATACATACGCAAATTTATCACTAGGTGATATGGGCGATAGTATTAAAAATGCTAAACAAATATTAAGTTTCTCAGCACCCACTGATCACAACCAAAAATTCTCAGAGTCAGATACTTTTACTTCTATGTCACCTGTGGAAGAATTGGAAGTCAACTACGCAATATTAGACATTGATACGAATAAAGAAATTGTAAAAATGACAAGGGATTTAACTTCTCCCGAGAGTCAGTCCTTCAGCAGTTCTAAGAATGAAAGCGTTGCTTCGTATTCCTCGCAGCCACGGGGACGTCTTGTATCGCAGTGCAGTGTAGAGAAAGTGAGCCTTGTCAACAACCCTGCAACGGCACCGTCCGCTGCCGTCGGCTACACGACTATTGACTTTGATAAAACCGTCGCGTTAACATCTGTAGCCGCCGGAGCAGATTGCGATGCAGATGGGAATCGTAAGACTAGACATAATTCATGTAATATCATTTGCGGAAGTCCAGCCAGTAATGACAAAACAAAATAAAAGTTATATATTGCACCCTGTATATCAAAATATTTTAAGGCCAGCCGCATATTTGATAAGGGATTGTATAGCACGTAAACGTACAACAATGGTTGTGCAAATGGAGTGCGGATACTGGTTACATGTTTTTCTTCACTCGTTCTACGTCACCGTTTTGCACTATTACGTAAAATATTCAAACTAGATCGGATTCTATACATGGTGGATTTTTGAGACGGAGCAGTAAGGGTAGACACCCTAACCGTTGAAGCTACAGGAAAACGATCTTATAAGACCATTTTTCCAAAAATCTATGAATGCAGTTAGCAATTACACAAAAGCTAAGGACAGCCTTCTAAGAACAACGGTTAAGGTACCTGACCACAAAGCATTAAGGATAAAAAAAATATGACGACTGAACTGTGGTCCCTCATTCCACATACCAAAGATAAATATTTTAGTGAATATTACTGAATAAAATTAATAAAACCGTTCTTTTTCTACATAAAGTTTTAGTAAAAGTCTTAAAACATTTTGTAAAAAAGAAATGGAGCTTACATATCGAAGCATTTTGAAGATAGCGATGATTAGAACTGGTCCCTCAATCCTCTCCTCCACTGACATATGTGCGTGTGCTAGCTGCTAGACGAGAGGTATATCAGACAGTCTAGTGTACTTAACTTTTAGTAATAAGTTTCTACTAAATAATAGGTATCTAAAATTGTGTATTTCTTACCTCTTAGCTGAGATAATATTTTTTTTTTAATCCTATGAAAATAGATAGAGCAGTGTGACCACACAATAAAACAAAATGTAGACAGTACCGTACTATTATACTTTATTTAATATATCATTATTTAGACGAAACGAAAACAAGGTTGTACGGTTAATTTAATTACATGGCTTATGTGTATTTAATAAAAAGTAGATTACAAAATTAACTAATCACTTATTATAAAACTTTTGTCAGTAATTACAATAATTTTGAAATAATGATCATCATAGCAAAAGAAGCTCGTTCAGAAAACAGTGATATCGGTAGATAAAGGAAGATTATGTAGTCGTAGTTTTTTATAGCATTTAATTTTTTTTGCTACTCGTAACTTTAAATAACTAAGTTGATTAGCAAGCTGTTCCCGAACGCAAACTTGAAGTAACATTAAATTACCCTCAATTTATTAATTTATGTTTATTGTGTACGAGTAAAATGTTTTAAGACTTTTACTAAAACTTTATGTAGAAAAAGAACGGTTTTATTAATTTTATTCAGTAATATTCACTAAAATATTTATCTTTGGTATGTGGAATGAGGGACCACAGTTCAGTCGTCATATTTTTTTAATCCTTAATGCTTTGTGGTCTGTTATTTAGTAAATATCTTTACAAATTCTTTACTAAATGTCTGTATTCACAAAACCTTGTTTTTTAAGATACTTTCCGAGATCTGGCTGATCGTCTGTGAGAACTGAGGGACCACACTTTATGGGTCGTAGTTTTTAATATATTTGTTTACAAATTCCCAGATTCCTTCTACAATTGTTTTAAGTCTACTACAAAATCCTAGGATTTTCATTTCGCGAATTCCAGTGTGGTCCTTCAGTTCACACGCACATGATCATCTGGGGGTTTTAAAAAAAAGTACGAAAACGCGTCCATATTGCGGCCGGCTTATACAGGTTATACATTAATGGCAATATTTAATGAATATGCGGAGTGCAATATTAAGCAATAGGTCATATACAGGAAACTTATGAATGATAATGTGCTTCAGCTGTATCAATTGGGTATCTCACACATTTTGAGATGTCCTAAGGAAAGAAAACGTCCTTTTTTGCACATTAAAGGTACCTTTTTATGAATAAATGAATTCATTGGTAGGTGTTGTAAAAATATTAAAACTGTGAATGCTGGCTTTTGCCTGTACAGTTTGTTTGTATACATAGACTAAATAATATATACATAGTATCCGATAAGCATTAATTATAATTAATTCTAGTTCCTGAAATTAACCTATGTAAATATTTATATTGCATGTTGTTACCAAAGTAGAGTTAACCAAATGTAACCTGTGTTTTAGGTAGATACCTATCATAACATAAGGTACTTAAACCTAAAAGTAGAAAACCAAAAATAGAACATAGTAAATTATAACAACTCTTATATGTATTTGTATGTCTGGATCTTTAATGTTCAAATACTTATGTTAGTTATCCATACTAATATTATAAATGCGAAAGTAACTCAGTGCCAAAACTGCCAAAGCAGAATTAAGTACCTACTCAAAAATATTGACCACACGTGATACATGGTTATTTTCATTTCAATTGAATGCTAGATTGTTTGTGGTAAGTTACGAGTTGCTATGGTAGTTAAAGTACCGCAATAAAGGGGTCCTAACAAATGGACGACAAACTATACTGATACTGTAAGGGTTCCGTTTTTTTTTGTGGTACGGTACCCTAAATAGGCCCCACTGTTCCATGCATTTTGATAATTGGCTTTTGTTCTTTGCTACAAAATGAAATGACGTACATAGTTTGATAGTCTGTCTTATCCGCATTTTCAGTGTAAACTCGTATTATTTAGGCTATTTACTTAGGTATTGAAAACATGTTTTCTGAAGTATAAACGAAGTTATTTTTATTTATAACCTTCAAATACCTTCGGCTCGAGTGCCATGCATACTGTATACCAATGACACCTAAGTTTTAATCATAAATAGTCTATAGTTTATGAGGCTTTATAGTATCATTGTTTTGGTACATTGAATAATATTATATTAATTATTCTGTAAAGAAAAAATATTGTTTTGATTAGGTAGGGTATAATGTTCAATTTTAAGGATAATAAAATGCACTATTCAAATGTTTACGAAATGGTTTCGCCAGTAGGTTAGATTTAGTGGTAGATAGGTGCTTTATCTGTGAAATTGAGAATAGTTTTAATATAATAATAACGTAAGTAATTGAGAAGGTGCTGAAAAAGCAAGGGTCTAACCTAAACATTATTATGCGTAATATGGATACAGCATATAGTAACCTGTAGTGTGTGACTGGCCTAACCACTTTTAATTACGCACTTGTCAGCCAAATAATGACAAATACCAAGGTTTTTTTTAAAGTTAGTTCTTTAGTAATATTGTACATCAACAACATAACCATTGTCCTGAATCCTAATTATAATTAATTAGTACATATAATTATGCTATTAGATGTAAAATTGGCACTGTCTAGGCAAAGTTGCCTAGTTTGCAACATTATGGACTCTCTTGAACATCAGGATGAATTTTTCATTTAACCGGTTAAGCAAACTTTGTACCACACCTGAACATTTTTACCACAACGTGTTCAAAATCTCGAAATGTAAATATTTATTTGAGAACTTAACTATAAGAGGAACCGGTCCCTAATAGAATTTAAAGGCTTCTCTTATGGATAAGTTTCTGAACTAAAAATATCGTCATAGCCTCCGTTTGGCCATAGCTGACTAGGTTCATTAGAAACCGGGTGCACTCCTTTAAATTAAGAAAATATGCACGAAATGAATTAAAAAAAAATGTGTTAGTAATATCATTTCGCTAATTGGTAGGTCTTGGCGGTAGCCGAATTGATCGCAGTAACTAAGCCCCTAGCTGACCAAATGGTTTAGGTTAGAACTGTCACCAACCGCGTAACCGACTTCTTCGAAGTTGGTCGCAGTTGTATTAGCTCAAGGTGCGTTTGTCGCATGCAACTTTGATACCAGTTCACAATTTATCGGTTCGCCATGGATAGATTGTTGTAAACTATCGAAAAATAATGCGTTAAATTGTAAATGGTTTGTTGCAGTTCACAATATATTTTTGATAAGATTATAATCTCGCTAGATAGATTATAAACTGACGATGTTGATAATCCTACAGTGACACATATTAAAACTAAGCATATAAAACGCTTGCTTACATTCGCATACGAATACAGTTAAAAAAAGTATCGCGCCACAGAGTAACCTAGGCAAAACCTTTACATACCTAGGCAAAGGTTCTAATTTTTGTACTGCCACGCCTTGACGTAGTGCGCCATTACGCGTCTTTATGAAGCTTTATATAAGTTGGGTTCATCGTTGGGTTACCTTCTCTGGTCGCACCTAGTCATATGTCACTCAAAATATTTTTCGAATTGGATAGAGTTGTTTATCTCTAATTTTGTAGTCCTGGTAATACAAAAAAAAAGTAGTGCTTCCATGGTTGTGACATCCCTATACTTACAGGGAGTTTGGTAGGAAGAGCGACAATTTTTTTTGAGGGATTGGTCGTGTCATTTGCTAGCACAGAATTGTTTTATTTTCGTTTTTTAAATTAATTTGAAAGTTGAAATTGTTCGTACTTTAACACAATTTTAAGACATTACAGTCATTTGCATTTTCAAAACCAACCGTACATAGATGTAATTGCCGATAACATAAAAAAATATTGCGTTGTATTACAACCAAAAACAAGAAACTATGACGACATATCGAGTTACAAAAAAAAACATACCTACCGTGACACCTAAGACACAGGTTTTATATCTGAAAACTAGGATATGACGCGAAATTGTGTCAGGTCCCAAACAACCTGTTTATGATCTCATAATCGCGCGTTCGTATTTTTAAAGATCTGCTGCGATTGGTTGAATGATCTACCAGAGATCAATCGCAACAGTTTACGCGCGTTCAACAATTTGTCACATTAATTTTGCGATTATTTTCATTTCAAGTCAAAGTGCAGTCTGTGAATCTTGCCCTGAGTCTTAGAACTGAATAGAAAAAATCCGTTGTCATGTAAAATTTGCAGTTTTTTTAATAGCAAATATGCATGCAATGCTGCGGCACAAATTTTTATATTATAATATAATTAGGTTTTTCGATAATGAGAGGCTAAAAATCAGTTCAGTTTCCTTTTTATAATGTAAATGATTATATTTTAATATGTATTATCGTTGAGCGAATATTTTGTTGTGTTATTGTGCGCTTTTAAAATTTCTAACTGCCGATATTATCGTAAACGTCTATTAAGGGGCCCTTCCCGGTCCGTCTATCGTCAACGCGACCATGGTCGAAAAGCTTGTTGTTTCATCGAGCGCAAGTGAGAATTGCTAACAAACGAGCGAGAACGCGATAACATTGTACGAAAAGTAGTGTGTAAAAAGTTGTATCAGGAAATACGTGTTTTTGAGTCCTAAACCTTACAAGTTTGTGAAAAAAATGTTTGATATGATATTTAGAATATCCATTACATGTGCGAGGTTTCTATGCAGATTTTCTTTACTTTTACCAATTATGAGTATATTATGACCGGTCAAAGATTTTTGAAGGTTTATACTGAATTTGTTTCGCATTTTTTAAATTTTTTGTTTTCATAGAAACCTAGATATAGTGCACAAGATACATATTAGTTTAAAAATTTCAAAGAAATATGTGTTACAACTCCATAATTACGTACGAGCGTTTGTATGAAATGTATGACGGATTGGACGCTCTTAATTTAATGGTAATACGTGCACGTTATAACGTTATCATGGACGGAAATATAAAAGCGTTTTCATAAACTTCCATACCGTTTACTTCCCTGTGTTATCGTGATGCCGATGCAGTGGACGTTCACGATAATATCATCACGTTAGAAATTAAGAGCGCACATTCATTTGTTGCGATAAGCACACATGGTTGATATACCGAGTTGAAAACTATTTATTGCAGCTTTTTGTGAAACTGATGACTATTATTTCAGTCCTATACATAATGCTTTAAAAATGTAAGAACCAAAGACTTTTATTCCAACCCTTCCGATATATTGTGATGTTTTTTTGTTGTCTTTTAATTGACTGAACAGTTTAAAGGATGACTAAATATGAAGATGTGGTTTAGATTTTAATTATTTCTACATGAAGTGTGCCATTTGAAGTAAGTAAGGAGTAACGAAATTTAATAATCAATTATTTTAGAGGTGTATATATTATATTTTATATTTATTATAAGTTAAGAAAAGCAACCTAGTAAATATATAATTTTAAAATATTAATTGGACAGACAAAAATTACCTATATAAGGAAAATATAAGATATTGTTCTTTACATTTTTGTTATTATTTTCTCCTTATTTTCTGATTTTTAGAACAAAGAAGAATCGGCAAAAATGTATGGAAGCTGGTCCAAGCCCCAATAACAGCCACATATATGCTTTAAGATAGGTATTTTAATATAATACAATAACTACTATGGCGGGTCATTTCAAATCGCTGTGTGAAAAAAGTTGTGGCGATGTTTCGCAGGCAGGACTGACCTGGACGAGTTCCGTTATCTAGCCTCCAGCTCAGTCATCAGGTAAAATGAACAGGACTCGTTGAGACACACCTAATGAGCCCACACTCGATGGGTTTACATGAAGCTGTTCAAGAGTTCCGTAATCTAGCGTCTAGGTCCACCATCACATCAGCTCGATGGTACCACATTATTATATTATCATCGCAATGCATACATTTGAAAATTTTCAAACTAGACCACTAGAAGTGTTTAATATTCAAGTGTTCTGTTATCTAGCGTCCAGGTCAGTCCTGCGAAACATCGTCCCACCTTTTTTCACAGAGCGATTTGAAATGAGCCGCCATAGTAGTTATTGTTCTATAACAAAATGCCTATCTAATGACATATGTGTGGTTGTTATTGGTCGTGAGGACCATTTTGTCCGGTTCTCCTTTATTGACAATCTAACATATTGATTGACCTTTATTTCAGACGTAACGATATTTGCGTGTAGTTATTAATGAGATCTTACTGTCAACCTACTCTAGAACATCAATATAGCAGACTGAATCGCCTAGCAATAACATTTAGTCAGTTACTAGCGTGACATTTTCCACTAATACAAGACATACAAGGTAGGTACTTTTTTTTTTTAGGGTGGGAAATTATCAAATAACTTCTCCCGCTCCGGGTGGAGCGGGAGGCCGTCAGACTTTTACTGACTAGAACCCGCCCGTGTTCCTTCCGTTGCCTGAGTGCCGGGGCCGCGATATCCCTTTCGGACAAACTCGCAACCCTGGCAGGCGTTGGCCCTCACGGACCCCGTCAGTTGGTGCTTACATCTCTTTGAGGCGCGCGTGGAACACAACGCGCCGTCGACCCAGACCTGGTCCTTATCGGACGGCGAGCTACCCATTGCTCGCCGTCCGCAAGCCCGCGCCTACGGTATCCGGAAGTCGGCTCGCGACTCTCAACGCCCGGGGCGTCTCCTGCGGCGACTAGGGGCGCGAGGGCGCGAATCTTGCCTCTCCCTCGCGCGCTCCGCCTCCTCCTTCGCGAGCATTACTGCTTCGCAGAAGGAAGTGACGGCCTCCCATGCACTCTCGCTCCGGACCATGGCCTGAACCAGGGCCGGACGCGAGAGATCGCCGCCGCTGATCGCCTCCGTGAGGACACGGCGTTGCTCCGCCCAAGCAGGGCAGACCTCCACCGTATGCTCCACCGAGACATACAAGGTACTTACGTATCATTTTAATTATTTTGTGAATAATTTGATCAAACATAGTTGTAATGTTTGATCAAATTATTCACAAAATAATTGTTGATTATTATAGTTTGTTTTTAAATGGAGCAAAATTTAAGATAGTGGTAAAATAATAGTAGATAGTAGTATACAACAAGTAAAAAAAAGGGAATTTAATTCGAGGGACTAAGTTGGATCCCGACAGCAGCGAAGGATTCTAGATTTGAATCCTGAGCTGAGCGAGGGATACAAGGACAGAGACAATTTTTTTTTCACAAATTTTGTTCTCTACTTATTGACTGCGAGAAAATAAATATTGGTATAATATTTATATTTATCTGTCGTAGTTGTAGTATTTATATGACTGCCTCGTTGGTTTAATGGTCGCAAGCGCTACTGCTGAGCATGGGGTCCTGGGTTCGATTCCCAGGTTGGGCAAAGTATTATTGGGTTTTTCCAATAGGAATTTCTCTTTATTTTTTCTGACTGAAATTGTGCCCGATTGATGGCAATAGGCTCCCTATTACATGGGACTTAAAAACATAGCTGGCGAAATGTGGGTGTACTACTACAGGTACACCTCTGTCCAACCTTTCGGAGAAAGAAGGCGTGATGTGTAATGTAGTATGGTATGGTACTTTCAGCACGTTTCATAAATTTTTTATACATAATTCGTGCTTGTTCCATATTCAAAATGTTTTTATTCACTCAGTGAGTAAAAGAGAGTTAAAAAAAAAATCGAGTGGCAATGGTAAAATAGATTATACAACGAGTGAAAAAAAAGGGAATTTAATTCGAGGGACTAAGTTGGATCCCGATAGTATCGAGGGATTCTAGAGTATAATTACGAGCGTAGAAAAGGATTCTAGATTAGAATCGTGAGCGGAGCGAGGGATACAAGGACCGAGATGTTTTTTTTTTCACGCGTTGTGTACCTACTCGACTTTTTACCCATTACTTAACTTGACTTATAACCCAGTTAATTAATGGGTTATGGAGGTCAGACATGCAGTCGCTACATGTAGTATACTGGTATTCAGCTGCATCCGGTTAGACTGGAAGCCGTCTTCAACATGGTTGGGAAAAGGCTAGGCAGATTGAAGAGAACAAAGGATTCAATATACTTGTTCCAAATTCAAAATGTTTTTATTCACTCAGTGACTAAAAGAGAGTTTTTTATTCACTGTTATCGATGAATAAAATGCCCTTTTTTTGTTAAAAATTGTTTTATAGCATTATTTTGTTAGAGAAAAGCGTTATAATATGATTCTATTTAAAATTTCGGTATTGTGTTTAAAGTATGTCACTATAAACTCGTTTTGAAGTTTATAATTTGAATTTTACGATTTGAGAGTAGATAAAACCTTTTTTTCATGCGCTCAACCGTTCTTGAGATAGCGGGCGGAGAGCGCGCAGAGATGCGTATTTCCAATCTATACAAGGCCAGAACACAGCCATAGGAAACTGCTCGCGTATATATTGTAATGCTATTTTTAAATCTGTGATTACAAAGTTGCCTGGAAGAGATCGCAGTAAGCGATAAGGCCGCCCATTGTATATTTTGTATTGTATTTTTTTTTTTTTATGTAATGTATAATCTGGTGTACAATAAAGTATATATAAATAAATAAATATATATACAATGTATACACGAATTTTGCGTACTGCTCGTGTATAGTTGGTAGCGTGGACGCGCATCCTGCTTACGCTTGACATGAGTTTAATAATATAGATTAATAATTAAATTGAACTGGGTGAAATGGAACAGCTAACAGATAACGGAATATGAAATGGGTTAGGTTAGAACTATGACAAACCGCGCGCGAGCCGAGCGAACGTAGTGAGCGGTGCCGCGGCAGCGGACGGCGAGCGCTACTTCCTAGTTGCTCCCAGCCAGGCAGGCTATTTAGCGCAAGGTGCATTACGTCGCAAACAAGTTGAATAGGTACCAGTTCACAATTTGTCGCAATCTATACACGATTAGTCCGTATGCGTACTGGCACTGTATATTTTGGAATAAGGTAGTTAATTAAGTCACTACGAAGTATACGCGAGTATTTGCGTACTACTCTTGTATAAATTGGAAGACCTTAGTCAAAAAGTTATTTCCAATCTATATGCGATTAGTTTCACACCCTTACGTTCTGGCTTTGTATAGAATGGAAAGTCGCCCCAGAGATCAGCCATACATACTGTAATTCAAGGTCAACTATGAATCTCTGTAAATAATACCTTGTATAAAGTTATTAAATCATTAAAATATCAATGAATAATTTGTATTACATACATACATAATATCACGCCTGTACTCCCTTGGCAGAGGTGTACCTATAGTACACCCATATTTCGCCAGTTATGTTTAAGTCCCAAGTAACAGGGGGCGAGCCTATTGCCATCAACCGGGCACAAATCCAGACTCCGGGCTGTTACTGAGCAATTCCAGATAGAAAACCTAATAACACTTTACCCGACCCGGGAATCGAACCCATGCCACAAGCTAAAGTGTATTGCAAGGCCGATTTTCTGCACCCGCAGCGTGCACCACATCCATTCTTACAATTACAAAATATAGTATTTAGTCATTCATCTGGAGCTGGTGGTAATATTGTTGTCATTGGCTCCAAGAGTTCATTTTGCAGCCAACCTCATTCCTGTGGTTTTAAATCAGGCCCTACAGCCCTAAGCATTTATGAACTTGGTAATAGACACGGTTTATATGGTGATAGGCTGCTGCGCTTGTCGGTGGAAGATTAGACAACTGGACAGGTTTATGAATCTTTGTACTAAGTAAGTATATCGAAAATGATCGATATTGTCCTCAGCTTTAGGAGCATTGTATATCGCTGGCAAGGTGCGGACTTCATTTTCGTATAATAGTTGTGCAGGGCGGTTTTCTTGTAGAAAAATTTGAGCTAGTTGATCGTCAGTAATTTTATTAAAAGTTTTTTCCTTTTTTAAACAACGCAGCCATAACACACACGTATCATAGCCATTTATTTATTTAATATAATGTATTGTATTGACTAATAACTCGTTGATCTAGTGGTCGCAAGCGCTGAGGCTGCCTGTCCACTGGAGTTGCATAAAACCTCCGCTCCGCTTCAGTGTACAGGGATTTGCGAACTAGTTTAAAAATTCATACAAAACCGGGAAGCGGAGCTGGGAAACAGAGCGGAGAAGCGGAGAGGGGAAACGGACCGGAGAAGGGAGAGGGGAAGCGGAGCGGGGAAACGGAGCGGAGAAGTGGAGAGGCGATGCGGAAAAATACGTGAACTCGGTCTAACTCCGCACAGTCCGCAACACCGCTCCGCTATCTCGCTCCGCACAGCCCGTAACTCCGCTTCGCTACCTCGCTCCGCATCAATGGACAGACACTGTCCGCAACTCCGCTCCACTCCGCTGCCATTGTCCTCTCCGCTGCCTCGCTCCGCTTTAATGGACAGGCAGCCTAATGCTGAGCGTTAGGTATTGTGGGTTCGTTTCCCAGGTCGAGCAGTGTTATCGGATTTTGCAGCCCCGGAGTCTGGATTTGTGCCCAGTTGATAGCAATAAATAGGCTTGCTCCCAATGACCTAAACATAATTGGCGAAATGTGGGTGCACAAATGGGTTACACCTCTGCCTAACCCTTCGTGTATTACAGGCGTGATGTAATGTTATGTTTATTTGCAGTAAAGTTTTAAAATAAACGGAAGATATTGAAATTCAAATGATTCAATTTATGCGCGGAAATTATTTCTCATCGATATCACATTTAGCACCAGAACTTAGGATTCATACTATTGCATCACTAAACCATTGCCAATTTCGAGCGGCCATTATTGTATGCATCTTTTGAAAATTTTGAAACGTACTTAAACTACTCCATATTTTTGGAAATTCTAGGTGTTTTACATTTTCTTGCATGCGTTAATGGCAAAGATTTTATTTATTTAATACTTTAAGCACACAAATGTACAGAGGCGGACTTAATGCCATAGGCATTTTCTACCAGTCAACCTTTGGGTGATGCGAGACAAACAGTGGCAGGTGCAATAGCGAGAATTGAGGAATAAATATTTATTTAAATATAAAGATATACATATATCTATCAAAAATTATAAATATAATATATACACCTAATTATATATAAATATAAGTACAAATAAATACACATAAATATACTAAAACAACTAAGACAATCAATGAGAAAACATTACCGTTGTGATGTTACTGCCAGTTTCTTGCGAATATGCTCGCGAACTTTAACTTTAAACGATAATTGGTTGGTCACCATTCTGATTTCCTGGGGGAGCGCATTCCACAGAGAGATAGACTGAATGAAGAAGGAAGAGTGAATGAAGTCTGTGGGGTGAGTGGGACATTGAAGAAGAGGATTGTGAGATGAACGAAGATTTATATTGTGGTTGGCGCAAATGTACTGAAAGTGGGGAGCTAGATAACTAGGGGAAGAGGGAGAGTCAAGAAATGAAAACAAGGTGGTCAGCGCCCTTTGCTCTCTGCGCTGGCGTATGGGCAACCACTTTAGAAGCGACCGATGCGCAGAGACATGATCATATTTACGCAGATTGAACTATACAAAAGATTGCCATTTTTCACGGAATACCTGACGCAGCGAAAACGATTGAGTGATAAAATCGGCTCCAAAACAGTTTTATACACGTACTCGTGACTTTCCAATCCATTACCTTAACAGAGGGATAGAATCATACGAGGGTTCTGAGTTTAATTTGTCTTAAGATTGGAACGTCTGTTTTTATTAATTTTAACATTGCCAGTTGATTAAATACCTAAGATTCAAAACACTTAGATACTGCTATACCTATTAAGTCTCAATAAACATAATCACAACAAACTTTTTGATTCCATAATTCCCCTCTTAAATGGAAAGATTATTTTCCATTTTGTATAATCACTTAATTGCGACAAATGCTTTGGTAGCAACAAAATATTTGACAAAAGGACTTGTCTAAACTAAAAGTTAATAATAATACAGCGGTACTTCTGGACACGGCTCGCATTGTTAGGAGGTTCCTCTCTCTGGAGCCCTGACCGCCGGTAGCTTGGACCCTGTTCCCGATACCGGTGGGCTACTATTTTATATTTTTAAATGTTTTTATATTCTTTTATTCCAATATTTAAAAATATAATTTATATGTCTATAATGAAATAAAGTATAATAATAATACCAGCCTGTTACTGTCCCACTTGCAGGGCAAAGGCCTCTTCTCATACAGAGAAGGCACGAGCATTGATCACAACGCTTGCTCAAGACGGGTTGGTGATTTCAGACTTATATTAACTATACGTCCAGGTTTCCTCACGGTGTTTTCCTTCACCGATGTCAGTAATGTCCAAGATAAACTCAGAAAGAACATATGAATTGAAAAAGTCACATTGGTACTTGCCCGGATTTGAACCCACACCTCGAGCATGAGAGGCGAGGCCTTAACCACTGGGCCACCACGACATCTACAAACTAAACGTTCAAACTAAAAGTTACTTTTCGAAAATGTATAAGATAAGTACAAATGTTTGTGCGTAGTCACTGCTATTAGCCGTCGACAGTTTATCTTTACTTTCATTGACACGTGTAAATTTTAGTAGCTGTGTTACTTACCAACCGTAACAAGATAATCATTATCTACGTTATGCACGAAGGAATATTCCAAATTCGCGATAAGGTCCCAATTCGCTGTTACTCAAGGGGTTCAGATAATGTAGGCCACAGACTGTACGTTCCCGTGGGATAATTTCCGACCTCCACGCGGGCAAAAGCTAGTTTGTTATTAAAGCTTTTTTTTAAGTGTAGGTACCGTTCTAGTTACCTCCTTCATAAAATGTAGGTATTTCGTTCGTGGGTTTTCGTTGGTAAGAAACGTGGTGGTTTTCCTTTCGTAAGTTATTTCAAAAGATTAAATCTTAATAAAAGCGTTCATTTGCAACAATAGGTATCTTTTTATTAATATTGTAAATTGAAATAATATTTTACAGGTACATACTAGGTAAAGCTTAATAAAATTAACACTTAGTTAATAACATAATAGCATAGTTACGTAATTAGTATCACAATGGAGAAGAGTCAGAGTGTCGCTTGTAGATGCGTCACGACGGCTGCCAACGTCAGCAGCGCCCACGAGCACTGGAGCTGAATGCCGTCGCCACCTGAAAAGTATAATTATTATAATGAGAACAAAGGTAGTTAATTACGTTGACGGTTTTTCTTTGGAGAGGGACAAAGGTGGGGAAATGTCTATCTTCTACCGCACAGTCCAAAATCCGAAAAATAACATCCTGTTATTTTATGGGATCAATCGATAGAGTCAATCATAAGGATCAAATCTCTCTGACAAACATGATAAATTAAATGAAAGGAAACCCATAAAATCTAAACAATAAATTCAATGGGACAAGATTATAAAGCACTTTTACTCAAAGGTCCATCAGATTACTTATGTTAGTACCTAATTAACAATTATCCTATTAACAATCTTTAGATTTTTTTTATGGGGATATGTTTAGAATGAAATTTACAAAAAATCCTATGCAACTGTAAACAAGTTAAGAACTGAGGTTCACACTACGATTTTCAGTATTCATCACAACTCCCTATTAAAAGTTACTGCAAAGGAATTCCTTAAAATAATAAATTAATGTATCCAACAATATGGAGCTCATTTCGAGCAACTAATCAGTTAGTTTACCCTTTTTTTTTTGTTCAATTAAAATAAGTCAAGATTTTTTGGTTTTCCTTTCATTTGATTTATCATGTTTGTTAGAGAGATTTGATCCTTATGATTGACCGTATCGATTGATGCCATAAAAGTATAGGGTGATATTTTTCTGATTTTAGCCGGTCCGATTCTCGAGTGTCGCAATCGAATTTTCGAAACTCTTTGAATGCAAATGTGTTTCTTTTTTAAATAAAGGAATGTTTCCTTTGAGTAAAATTTGCTATCTCCAGTATTTAGAGTACTTTCTCTTCAGGTGAGGTTAAAAAATTCCACTCTGTATACTAGGCGACTGCTCGCTAAGGGCACCCCCTCCGGGGTACGAACCTCGGCTTAGGGCGTCGCTGGGGGGAGGACAGCAAGATGGGACAGGCTGGATCAAATCTGGATAATTATTATTATCAGGGGAATTTAAAGCTACAGGCTCAGCTTCGACGCGGGCTTTGTGGAACAGTAGGTATGCCACGGATCTTCAAAGCCCTTTCATAGAAATTCGTTCAGCCGTTAAGGCGTGAATGGGAACAGGTTGACAGACAGACTTACTTTTGCATTTACAGACCGATGATTTTTGAGTTGAGTTATTTTATTTTCCAGTAAATGTACAACGTTTGGTTTATGCCGCCCCAAAATAAAGCAACAATTTTTGTCATTGGCTTTTTGCACAAGAGTTCGTTTTACACCGGTGTTCGACCCGGCGAAGCAATATGATCAATTTTATCGACAAATCCACCATAATAAGGCACTTTTTTTTTCTTGTTTGCTATTTAACGGAGGTCAGTTTGAACAATTATTGTAATAATTTGTATACCATTAAATTATTATTTTATTTGGTAAATGAAACACCATCAAATTTTTATTTTATTTGTTATTTTCCTTCTTCTATCTTTAAAGTAACGGGTCATAAAATATTTAAATAGTCACAACCCCTAAACTATTTAACTTAGAGCTTACGTACAATAAACGACGTATATTTAGTAACCTAATCAGCTTATCCGCTTAGAGCTTAGGTGTCACACATCAGTTTTTAGGTAATATCTTAGTGCATCTAAAAAATAAAAAAAGGTATGTTAACAGTCTAGTTATTTTTAAACATTTAAAAAGTAAAAAAAGAACAAACAACTTTTTTCACGCTTATTACGTTTAAAGTATTTTTTTAAGATTTTAATGGGAGTTTTGGATACACATTTTAGTGTCAACTTATTGCCTACTTTTGTAGCTGTGGAACGAAACTACTTTAATGTCTGTAGGACCTCTACATCCGTAGATATTGCAAAATAAATACGAGTAAACCGAACCGTACTCAGTAAAAAAAATAAAAAAATGGCTTCCGTTTCAAAACAGTAAAATGCAAAATGCGTTATTATGGTGGATTTGTCGATTAAATTGATCATATGGGTCGGAAACCAGACACACTGTATAACGAAGGTGAGCACTAACGAAGGATTTTTGAAAATTCATCCCCTACAAGGAAATAGGGAACGAAAATTTGTATGGAAGTTCGTCGTTCGGGAAATTCCATCAGGCGAACAGCTAGTGCTGAGATAATTTTCATCTCTAGACTATGCTTTTCTCAAAATACATGCGCAATATTTAGGTGATGGTTGTACAGAATGAAATAAATCCATACATTGTGAACATCCTTAATAAGTGAATATTTGGGAAGGTAATTCTATTATTAGTAATAAGGTCTTCACAGGAAGGCATTACAATAGGTTTCTGTGGGAGACATCATTTAATGATAATTATTTTCTTTTTATTTAACGAATTAGATGTTTCTCTGAGGATTTCTGAAATATATCCGTATGGTATACTAAATAAGTCTAAATAGATAAAATCCACAATGGAACGACGTGATGCATGCCATTATTATCGCCGTGGAGTATTGAAATGGATTATCAAATTTTATAAACACGACCTTTTTAAATACAAATCAGCACCCTAATTGCGTAATACACGATCAATCACAATCTGAATCGATTTGAAAGCCATTGCTTCATAAGTTAGAAAGAAAAATCTCAACAACGTAAATAACGCAATGAATGTTGTTGAACTGTCAAAATGAAACAGATTAGTCGTAATCGTTTACCGAAAATGTGTACGCAATTAGATAGCATGCCGATGTAACACAACAAAAAAGCATCACAAGCAAATTAATGAATCAATAACATACGGTGAGCAAGTAGTTAGAATTCAGGCAAACGAAGAACACTTAAATTTATTTTCGACCACATAAAACAAAATATGGTCTCAATTCTTCGGAATATTTGTTTTAATTTAAAATATATCTTTAAATTTACAAGTGCGTAATTAATTATTGCCATTTGACCTCGCAAATCTTATAACTATTTGCTAACCGAAAAGTTACAAAAATATGGTTAAATCGTTTTTGTAAATATTGAGGCTTGTTAATTTTATAACTATAACACCAAACAACAACAGTATACGGACGTATGTCGTAAGGCTAGTCGAGCTGACAAATGAGTTAAAGTAAAAAATGATTTGAACCCTTAGATTATATACTTGTCTAGATTAAGCAATGCAAACAAACGACGCCCGAAAAATGTCTCCAATTTCGTGATACGTGTGAGTACCGCTCGTGTACTTATTGTAGTCAAACTGTCAAGGTGTGCGTGTTTAGGGATGCCTGCTCCAAATTATTAACTTGCCCTTTCTCCATTATTAAATAAGATGAAATTTAAACAAATTAGGTTAAATAAAGTAATTATTTTGTAGATTAATGTTTAATCATGTAAAAATAGAATGAAAAAAAATATACAGTAATTTATAGATCAAAACCCATCTCTTTGTGTTTGTTTTCGGAACAGTTTTCTCTTTGATTTTATTGCCTGGGCTACGTTATCTGATTTACAAATATGGTGACATCTTATTTGCAAATATTTTTCTATTAAAAGTCTTAACAGGCTTGTTTGGTGATGTTGACAACAATCACGTCATGGATAAAATTTATTTTATGTAGGTAAGCTATCATTTACTGATCCAATAAATACTGACATTTTTATATTAATAATGTTCTCCTGATCGAATGACGAAGTAATGATATTTGTATTTTGTCTCCCATAGTTTCGCCATAACTCCCTAGTAATAAACTGACAACACCGGCTAATCAGACTAAACTACAAAATATCGAATAAAAAAATCGTGTTTTCTTAAAATAATTGTGGTTAAATAACCAAACCGATGAAAAGTGATCTTGGTGTTATTATACGGTTTTCCCACATAATTCCGACACAATTTGACAGCACAAACCGGCATAATTAATTATTTTTCGTGAGCACGTTATTCATAAATCATTTAAATGACACTAACGTATATGAGAAGCGAGTCTACCAAATATAGTAGACTTTATTTGGGCCATGGTATAATAAAACAAGGTATGGCACTCCGAAACACAATGGTCACGTGGGAGACACAAGACTACGTCATCACCGCTATCCATGGTTCTCAAACTTTTTAGTTTGGGGAAATTTTATAAAACATTGACATAATTATTAAATTACTTCTAGCTTTTGCCTGTAGCTCTACCCGCGCGTTGTAGGTTTCCCTAGACAAAAAAAAAACAAATTAGATAAATCTACTTTAGCATTCATAATATAAGTGTATATTCATTCTTAATAATAAGTGGATTCTAGGGATTACTAAAATAATACTCAAACACATTGTTAAACTCGTCTACTTACGAAGTTTTATTCAATATCAAAAAACAAAAAATATTTTAACCATTTTGATATTGTGGTCAAAGAAAAAAATGTATCAAACCAACTTGTTAGACGGCCACAAATAAATGTTTGAGAATCACTGTGTACAATGGGACTGAGCGAGACCAACATACGGGTTCGACAAGAATAGCGATACATGACAAAATGTCAGAATGCCAATTAGACAGCCCGTTTCTGTGTTACCAGTAGTGTGTAATAATAACTCCCCAACCTACTTTATTACTTATGCGAATCTGATACAATAATGAGGTTTTAATTAAAAATTACGTTGGTATATGTTTGTTTCGTTTGATAAGACAAACGAAACGACAATTTCAATGCTTTGTATATATTTTTTAACAAAATGGTGATTGAAAATCTTTCCTTAAATTCGAGTTCTGTTGCAATAAAGTGGCAACTGAATAGTGACGTAGGCATGTGTCGCTCCCGGAATGCCATACCTTGTATTATTATACCATGATTTGGGCCGTTCGGTACGGTCAATGTGTCATCTAGACAAGTATATAATCTAAGTTTGAACCTTTGTGCCTATATTTAAAAAAAAATACCGTACATTAGTACGCTACGACCGTTCTTACAAGCTAGTCAACCCGAGTAACCGCGCTTTCACAAACAATATTAAGCTTTAGTTAAGAAGTCATTAATTTATCAGGTATATGGGCGTGGCCAGGATCCTCGGGAGGGTAAAATATGTCATTTCCAATATTTACATAATTATACGAAATAAATAAATGATAATACTGCTATTATAAAATAAGATAATACGGATATTATAAAAATAAGAAAATAAAATTACACATTATATTGATAGTGTTCAAGTACCTTTTCATAATAAGTTAAGATAGTAGGTATAATTATTGATATAAATACACTTTCAGTTAGTTAATTATGATCATTTCGGATCAGTAGACTGATGTAAAGTGTATTCCTTGGTCTGGTGTACCTAGTTTGTCTATGACTTACTGGAGTTTTGCAAGGAGTCGTGCGTAGGATCCGGCTCGGTCGCGTCCTCGGGCGGCTCAGTGGCGGGCGGCGCGTCGCGGCCTGGCGTCGACCATCACCAACAACCAACGTTAGTACACAGACAACACACAGTGGCACACACTACTCTACGGCCAGCCACAGTACTCATATTACGTCATTGATTAACATTAGATTGATCCTAGCACTAACACATTGATATCCTGCATTGCATGCAGGCGCTAAAGTAAATATTTAATTAGACTATCCGAATTATTACAAATAAATGTTACTGTTGCAAAATGTCAAGAGGTACGACTAGGAGTCTTATTGTTGTGAAAACAACGTTGAACCGTATTTAAAGAATCCTGTAAAATACAAATGATTTAATTGGTTTTTAAAATAAAAATATGTATAGATATCTATCCCTTTACTAAAAGCGAAATGCTGTTACTTGTCATGCTTTTGATTTCAATTTCTGAGTAGTGTGCATAATGGGTAAATGTGCAGTAATAATGCAAATGTTTAGTTGGTTGTGTAAATGAAAAATGCAAATATGTAAGTACCATTCGTTGTTCGAATAAACACAGTAATGTGAAGACGTTCCAAAGCAACACATGTGTGCCATAAGCGATCAATTGATGCATTGAAGTTGTATAGTTAACAGCTTAACTTTAAACTGACCATGTTATTAAACCATATACTTAGGTACAATGTTGACCCAATAAGTCATAAAATTTAATAAAACGTGTGTATTTTCCCTTTCGACGTATTATGTAGTATAACATACCTGCAGGTATGTATTTCTCCACATCCACGTACGGAGGATGTTCTAAAGTAGAGTACGTTAGCTCGCAGCGTATTTCGCCTTCGTCGACATCAGCTGTACTAACGGTGGCGTTAGCGTATATTTTATAGAAGCCATTTCCATCTGCGTCTTCTACAGTCTTTGATATGTTGATTGCTTCCCTGAAAAATATATATACAAATATTAAAAATATATTCTTCCTTCCGTCCGATTACTGAAAAACGCTTGCACTGACTGGACAGGTCTACTCAAATCTGTGTGGTTCTTTCCTCAAAAGACCATTTCAGACACTAATCTACATGGTCCTCATATGGCCTGACCAAGATTTTAGGACTTTAAAAGAGACTGCGATGTCTGAGTTTGTTTCGGCCTTTCTTCTCATAGTAGGCAGATAGGATACGCCGAACTCATCTAGGCTATTTATAATATTTTAAAAGCTTTTATTTAACTTGTTTTAATAAGACGTGTAAAAGTGATTCCGATATCCCTCCGATAGGGAATTGACAGAATAAACAATTTAATTTCTTGATGTCGTAGCTATATGTACCTACATTTTTACAATTTAATTTCTACTGACGTTAAGATAAGATAATCATTTATTTGCTCAAACATGAGTAATACACATAACACAAATTGTCAACATGCAAGAGATGTTAAAAGTGTTAGTAATAACCAAAATATGTAACTGCTAGCGCCATCCATTAAACATTGTAGGCATTACAAATGTCAATAAAAGTCAATCTATTGTAAAACTAGAAAATGTCTTTTATTAGGTTTTAGGCTCAGACCTCAGACAGACACTATAATTAGAGATAATAAAACAGATCATCATATTTGCCTTAATAAAAAAATGCCATGCAAATATTAATAAAATAAAGTATAATGTCACTCCGAGTCTATTTATAAAAAAAATGTCATGATAATGTAGATCATTAAAAATAATTAATTTGTAAAACATGATCAACATGAAATAATAAATAGCGACACGCTCCTGCTTCGCACGGTTTTTAAAACTTGACAAAACATCGAGATTCCTTAGTTTAACGTAACTTTAATATTAACGTATTATAAACATATATCTTCTGGAATAAATTCTCCTAACGATGGTGAAAACCTCATCAAAATCTGATATACAGAAAAAACACGAAAAGCGACTTTAATTCGTATAGATAAGCGTTAGCAAGCTAGAAAAACAAAAATACAAGCTGTGTGTATCGCTCATGCTCAAAAGTTCCACGTCATTGTGGTTTTGATTTAAACAGGGTACTGCGTGGGGTTTATCTAAGTAGCAAATACATTTTATACTCAAAAATCTAGAAATCACATAAATACCTATCTCCCAAATTTACAACCCTTTTCAAATCACAACTCTTTCCCAAAATCATATACCTGTGAATATGGATATACTCGTCGACAGCATAAATACTTACATTTATTTGTGATGATAACACTAATCCTAGTAAAGTATTTTCAAATAAAAAAAATATACAAATTTTCTTGACAGTACGTATACATATTAAGCGAATAGAAGAAAAAATCTGTAACTATATTTCAAAGTGGGAGTACTCGTAGGCGTCCTGTTTGCTCGGGTATCTTCAGAGAAGCAAAATGTTTAAAACACAAACATACCCTTGAAAGGTGATGGTCATATCTGGCACGGGCGCGACGTCTTCAGCTTCACATTCTATTAACAACATATCCTCTTCGTCCTCTGCCTCGCTGTTAACTAACGTGTAATTTATCTCCGGGCCGGTACCCATCGCTGAAGGAAAACATTAAGATTTCATGAGGTTTCGATTTTTCATCTCACGGAGGCGGGTTGGTCTTGTGTGATTAAGTTGCATGTTAGAAAAACTAGTAAGAAAATACATTTATTTGCACTAAATATGACGCATAAAGACAAACACAAACAAAAAAACAAGTTGGGGGAATTATGCAAAGTATTCGTATGTATAGTCGACCTCGTAATTGCTTTATCAGCCTAATATGCAATGCCACTTGCACGGCATCAAACAACCAGTCGGTCTATTTGTCTACGTGACAGTTAGAAAGTTTCCTTCGGGGCCATCCATAAATTACATCACACGTTAAGGGGGAGGGAGGGGTCAACAAAGTGTAACGTCGAGTGAGATGGGGTCATTCTTATGCGGAAAATACACAAAGATTCAGAAAATTACGTCATTTGCACAACGACATCTATCGAGTACACTGGTAAACCCGAACTATCTGATCTGCCTACAAGGGAGTATTTTCAAAAAAACTTTTTATTAAATCAAACTTTATTAATTCAAAACTAATGATCTAACTTATTAAATTTCGATCTAACTGATTATGATTTTGTAACAATATAATTTAAAAGAGTCTCTCTCTCATAGGGTCTCCATCTCCATAGAGTTTCTTGGCCATTCTTCTCCCATAGGTACTTACTACGCTTTGGAATGGGCAACGAGCTTCATATTTCAGACTAAACGACTCCTTGACAATTCAAAAGTGCTTGTAAATGGTTTGATTGAAATAAATGCATTGAGTTTGAGATTCAGGCAGCTGTCCCACCTCCGACGAGGAAGCAAATAGCTATTAACGATTTTCTCGCTAAGAAACGTACAAAAGATTGTAGGTCCCGTGTAAGTATTAGAGATATATAATTTATAGTTGTTCGCTGGCTGTTCACATCGCCGGCGAGTACTCGTTTGTCACAGCGACAAGAGCTAACAAAGAGAGTACTCGCTCAGCGACGCTAGCTTGGCGGGCAGGGGCAGAACACTCGTCACGCTTGGTAACATACATACGCATACCAGCGGGTAGGTAATCGCTTGTCACCGTCGTGCACACGCTGCTTGTTGCTCGCCAATTCGTTTTAGTTGCTAGCTCTACTCGCTTCTCGTTAATCGCCGGTGGTCGGGTACATTTCATAAATAAAAACTTTTTACAAAAAAAAACCAGTGTCTTTGGTTTAGAATTTTCATGTTTTGTCACCGACTTCCGAAATTAAAATAACTTTTCACTTTAAGTGTTTTTTTTTTTTGAAGATGGTTGTTTTATTTTTGTAAAAGTGGTTTTGAATTGAGATAATCATCAAAATATGTGCCATAATTGATAGTTTCTTTTGATTGCGTTGACTTAGAAAAATTGAATTTTTGACCTGTCGAAGGTACCACAGTAGTATTTATATTATAATACTAGCTGCTCCTTCCAGTTTCACCCGCATAAGTCTCGATCCCGTGGGGATATCAGGATAAAAAGTATTCTATATTCTAACCAAGGTCGTGGCCAAATTTCATTCAGCCTGAAAGCGTAATAAACAAACATACAAAAAATAAAATCTTTTCTCTTTATAATATTAGTTTAGATTAATTTCAACTTGATAACTCTACCAGTTCCTGAGAAAAAAGGTCCTGACAGGCGGACAACAAAGTGATCGTATTATATGTATATTTAAAAAAATATAAGCTTCCGAATTGATAACCTCCTCCTTTTTTCAAGACGTTTAAAACAAAATAAACCGTCGTTATTTTATGGTCAAACATAATTGGTGAAATAGGGGAGAACGAATCTCCCTACGAATAATAAGAGAACCATAAGTATCTGTATATAAGAGAACCATAAGTATCTGTATATAAGAGAACCATAAGTATCTGTGTATAAGAGAACCATAAGTATCTGTATATAAGAGAACCATAAGTATCTGTGTATAAGAGAACCATAAGTATCTGTGTATAAGTATCTTCTTATCCTCCTACCCTCCTTTTTGTTTTTTTTTCCTTCGGGGTAAACAGGCGTGATGTTACGCTGGTAATCTTATGGTACTGGTTAATTATGTACATTTGTAAATATCATTACAGCCACTGTCCCCATCGGCTCGTTATACAAACAGGTTGATACTTACAAAATACAATAAGCTTTTCGTGCTGTCTTATTTCGTCGATATTTGACACTTCACACTCGTAAGTTCCAGAGTCCACAGGGTTTACAGCTAGTAAGACGATGGAATCGTTACCCTTTATCTCTGAAAAGTAATGCAAGGTGCGCTTTAAATATTTTTCGAAGTACACGTTTGGCATAGTGGCTAGTGTGTTTCTGCGCTACGGGTTACGGCGCTGCCCCAAAAAATACAAATATTAAAAAAATTTGGGGATAAAAATATTTGCCTGGCCACGATTCTTTGTGTTAATTCTAGTTACCTATTTGGCTAGTATTGTCGTGCTGGATGGACTCTGCGTCATGGCCGACTATGCGCTGGTACATCTGCTTCCTCTCGTCCCCGTTGCCGGCCTCCGGCGTCCACCACCACTTGACGAAGAGCGCAGCGTCTGTCTCGTTCTCTCCTAGCTCGTACTGACATCGTAGCTCAGCATCTTTCCCGACTTCTACTGCTTTCGGCACCAAAAATTCTTTGATCGATAATTGTCGACTACCTGCAATACAAATTGGTTTACTATACGAGTATGTGTACAGTCAAGTTTTGAGTACTTTTGTACACTTTTCTGGTTGCTCTGTAGGAAGGTACGTTTTTTGAAGTGAAACTTCTTTATAGATGGGGGTATTAGGATTTTTCTGTCACGAAAAAGTGTTACGGCCGCGTGGAGGGGGTAGACGATATATCGCGTGGTGCGAGGCGGCAGCGGCGGAGGGAGAGAATAGATTGGAATCTCAAGTTTATATATTGAACCGATTTGAAAAATTCTTTCACTGTTGGGAAGCTACACTATCCCCGGGTGACATAGGATCCATTATATTTTCAAAAAAATTAGGGATCCTTACTAAAACTAAAAAAATGTAACCCAAGGTGTAAAAAAAAATACCAAAAATATTCTTTACATCGCGTGCGCTGCGAAAACTATTTATGATAGAATAAAATAATGTACTATGGCTTTGCAGAACACATAATTATTTACAAAAAGTGTCGCGACAGCATATGTCTAACTATTATAGTTATGACACAATAAGTGTTCTTTTATTTTAAAAAAATCATTGAAATGCCGCCGCTAGATAAGGCTCTTTATTTGTATCTTGGTATTAATCCTTATCAAAATAAATTACATTTATATTCAAGACTGCTTCAATACCTTTACATAACTTTTTGAATTATTCAATTCGGACATTCCATTCGAAAGATATCACGAGTTTAAAAATGTAAGTATTAGAAAAAAGTTGCGTAGTAGCCGCTCACCCTGCTCGGCTAGCTAGGCAGCACCATATGCAATGTAGGCGTCACTGTCAGAGGGGAGTCAATGTCAAGAAATGAAGTACCGTAGGTAGGGTTGATAGGGTAGGTAGTGTAGATAGGTGCTAAGTGCTACCCGTGCGAAGTAGGGGCGAGCAGCTAGTTGATTATAACGCAGATGAGCCGGATGACGAAAGATGTGCATTTGTTAATGTTCCGTTGTATGTGTATACGTTTAGAGTAGACTATGGATGTTTTTTTGGTTCCGGATTGCATTCAGTTTTTTTGTTTGATAAAATGCGTTTATTAAAATGTACCTAACCTAACCAAATCATAATTTGCAGTAAACCTACGAAAAAAATACGAAATGTGTGCTGGGACACATAGTAGAAGCGAAACTTCAACGGACAAGTGGAAAAACGAATCGCAACGGACAAGTTTTAACTTGAAGTTTTACGGGCAGGTTTTCAAATTGGACAAGTACATTAAGAATCTGCCCGTAAACTTCAAGTTAAATTTTGGTTGCGATTCGTTTTGCCACTTGTCCGTTGCGATTCGTTTATCCACTTGTCCGTTGCCATTCGTTTTTCCACTGGTCCGTTGCGATTCGTTTTTCCACTTGTCCGTTGAAGTTTCACTTCTACTATGTGTCCCAGCACACATTTAATTTTTTTTTTTGTATTTTGTAGGTATTGGCGACCTCGTTATTGCTTTTTATCACTTTTGACAACAATTCCTACTAAATAGAAACTTCACAATGGGCTAGTTTCACCAATGGAACTGAACGCGATCAGCACACCTAAATCGCGTTCAAGAGCTGTAAGTGACATTATTGTGTAATAATGACTGCTTGAACGCAGTTCAGATGTGCTATTCGCGTTGAATTTTATTGTTGAATCTAAATCCCTAAGGATGAAACTATTTGTCACCTATGTAAATTAGCGAAAAGCGTGCGCGGCTCCCGGTCTCGACCCGCTCCGCGCCCGTCCCACATATGCTTTTCGAGTGCTGACATCCATATAATACAAGGAATTACAATATATACAAGCCCGCTGTACTCCCGTCCCGACCCGCACCCGACACGCACCCGCTTTGTGTGTGTGTTGAGCTTAAGACCTTGTCGTTTTGTGACGTTCAAGTGACATTCAACATTGGGGTGATATAGCACGATACGAAATTACGAGTACGATTATACATACCCACATTAGGTATCACGGTCATAAATCCATCTATTTATAGCATTCAATACTACCGTACAGTGTTTTAAATGGGACAGTAAAACCGAAAGGGGAAAATCAGGGTAATCCATACGAGATACGGAGAAATTGTCTTAGGAACCAATAGCTCTTTTTTGATATAAGCAATTTTAGAATAATACTTTTTTTGGACAAGTACGAGGTTTGCATAAAAATTAGTAAAATTGACGGACATTGGTTTACTCATTTATATGGACAATTACACTTGAACAAAACATTTAGTAGGTACCTATGTCATAATTGTTTTCATGAAAAACGACCTATAAGGTTACTTAAATTATAAGATAGCTTTCCCCTAACTCCTACGGATTCGGATTTCCCCATACAGTAAAGTCAAGAGTTCAAAAAGAATTACCACAAAACCGACTACAAATATATTAGGTATAAATATATACGTACACTTAATTTAAGCCAATAAAATTTGTAATAACTACACGATTTTGTTCATTTGTGCCAGTTTCTCTGAAAATAGGCATATTTTTTGGTATCAAAAAAACCCTGTTATTACTTTTAGAATACATAGCAGTCGATTGGCGCTATAAAACATTGCTTGGCGCGGATCCCGAACACATCAAACCTTGCTATTCATAATTATTAAAATAAAACCTAGCTAGCTTAAGCACTAACTCGTTTATTGAAAGAAAACATAATTAACTGTTTAGGGGTATGAGGAACAGGGTGTAAAGTTCACTCATCCACCATAGAAAAGGGAGGATCCTCCGACCAGATGGGTGTCGTGTCTGGCGGACAACTGCCCAGAGGTTGAAGTCGGGAGATTGTATATATGTCCATCGCGCAGCATTTCAGGTCTTTGATGCATAGTTCGCATGTGGCGATTGTAGATGCCGCCACAACTGTAAGCTACACTTCAACTTTGGGGGCCTAGAATACTATGTACAAGAGTTCCATTAGCACCATAGGTCTTCTTGTTTCTCATTAGCTGTTGATTGATTCAATAATCGGTTTGACAATCTACAGACACTCAGACAGCTAGATGAATAGTGCGAGTGAATCAGATGGTTGCACTTAGTATTCAAAATCCTTATAATTAAACGTGATCGGTAACATTAATCGTCACACTTGGCAGGCAGAGTGTGGGGCGCAGTAAAATGTTATGGCGTTTGTTCGAAACTGCTCACCCAAGGTTGTTCGTTTAAACGATCTAAGGTGAAGTCCATGTTCACCAGTTTAGTTATAAGACTATTTTGCGTTAAACGATATTATTGTTAGGTTTTTTTTTTTTTCATATTAAATACATTTAAAAAAGTACAAAATAAAAGAAATTGGTCTGCTGGTGTCGGGAGCAGGGTCCAAACTACCAGTGGTTAGGGCTCCAGAGACACAAAACCTCTTCACGATGCTAGACGTATCGAGGAATGCTGTCTTCTGAATCAGGCCTTTGATCCAGCCGCTTAACGAGAACCTCGAGAGATGTTAACGAAGCTTTCGGCCATCAGGCCATTGGCCGTTACGACAATCGGCACAATAACAGCCGACATACTATAGTAGGTATAGTTGATCTATAACTTAGCAAGAAAATATTTTTACTAAAAATATGTACTTAAATAACATAACAAAACAGTTTTGTACCTAACTAATTGCAAGTGTTTCTATTATTTTCACGCATTGATCGGTTCATATTTTGGCTATAGAGCTCAGAGCGTCTAGAGTAAGAAATTGTTTTATTGTACTTGCAAAGAGCTTAAGAATTGAAATTGACGGGCGGTAGCAGGATCACTATCATTACGATACCGGGTCTGTACCTCCGGAACCACTAGGGTGGACAATAAATCTGCATTACCTAAGATTTATGATCACATACGATTCCTACGATCATTTAGATATATGTATATTTTTAGTACCTATATTGCGCATCACTGGAGTTTCCTTAGCAATTGACCACCTACGCTACAATTTTAAAATGAAAATACAATAGGTGTTCGGTGTCATTTGCAGATTTGTGTTTGTACTGTGTAGGTGTGTTGTATACGGAGGGCTCGACTAGCATGAGATATTCTAATGTAAACATAGCGCTGTACCGTTGCACTTAATTTAAGTGCGGATGAATTAACTTCCGCATACAACACCTTAATGAGGTCGATCCTCTATTATGTTTATAATTCCAAAATATTCGACTTTGTATCCATTCCTTTAAGAATATTCTATTTATAATTTGTTATAGGAAATTAGGTCATATCCCAATGAATAAGCGACTATCTTGGCTAACCTTGAGGCGGTCCGGGAATGTTAAAAATACCACCGCGACCGGAGCGCACGCGGTGTGTGCCGACGCGATTTGTATTATTCGATAAAATACCAACTAGTTGATCAACAATTGGCAAAGGCACATCTTTTCTCTCACTCACTATATAAAACCTATCTATAAAACCAATAAACCAGTAAACAAACCCTAAAGGAAATAGAAATTACCCAAATATTAGTCGCGTAGCGCGCACAAAAGCAAATTGCATACAAAAGTTTGTCTTCCTGTAGTGTTATGATTGGATGAGTCATGTGAAGTAGAACAGGGATTTGAACATCCTATTGTATCTATATGTTTAGAATCTACATGTCTGTACTCACAGAAATATTGCTTCAGCAGCTGTAAGTGTAATTTACCTGTCTGCCCTACAAACATATTCCTACCTATGCCAATGTAGGTAAAGCATTTGGTGCAGAAGGCGCCCTTACTTAAAAAATCTTAAAAGAGTATTTCATAACTCATGTAGATTCCTACATGATGACTAAGTCTTGTAAAATGTAATTGAGATTTTAAGCGGAAGATTTTCCGCTTTAAACTGAGTTTAAAACAAATAAAAATCAGATTCTAAATTAATACCAATAATGCCTTGCTTGCAAAACGAACACTATGTTTTTGTTTGTAATAGAAATGTTTTAACCGATACAACAGTGCCAAAGTAAACAAAATGTAATGAAATCATGAAAAATCATTGCCCGATTTAAATTTGTAAATTTCGCGGGACGGAATTGTTTGAATATGAAAACATTTCACGTGAAAGTATTAGGTCGGCGCACTGAGCACAAGATGCACGATGCGAGTAGCGACAGAGGCGCTCACCTGCCACCAGGCACAGCAGCAGGGAGCATGCGCGGAGCGCGGCGCTAGCGGCGGACATGGCGTGTGGCGCAGCGCGGCCTGCGACTGACTGCCGCGCACTCGCGCCGCCCGCCCTTCGGACCATCAATTGGCCTTGAGTCTGCGCGAGGTAACCACTAAATTGTACCCAATGTTACTTGTACCTCGATCAGAAGAAGCAGAGCGCAGGAGATCATTGTTGTGGTAACTAGGTGTGTCATCGTGAGCGGGATCTTATACATGTCATGTCATGTTACTCAAAGTTTGCTTTTTCATTTGTTTATTTAGAGAACTAAATATGAAACTGATGTATTGCAAGATTACAAATAGGGATATAAATTTCCAATTAAGATTGGGTGGGTGATGGTTCATTGCATCGATGTGTGGCAAATTTTTTGTTGTAGCGGATCAATCAATTTAACAATACTGGTACCGAGAGTTGCTTCAGCATACTTACACCGCGCCATTTAAAGGCACAAAGCAATACCATTTTAAAGCCGGAACATTAGAAAGATCATTAAAACGATCAGTGGAACAAAAAATGATGGTGGTTTAATGTTGCTGTTATGCTTATATGTGACTGTCAACTACATGACTAAAAAAATTATGTTAATACAGACATACATACCTAGATAATTCAAAATTCAAAAGTCATTTATTCAAACTACGCTGAGAATAACCACTTTTAGAACGTCAAAATTACATAAGACAGTCTCCGAAAACGCCCACCCTATACCCCCTAATAGGTACCCTAATAGGTAATACCTAGTAAGTAAGCATTGTATGAAATTAAAGAATACTAGTGTGATTTGTGATAGTTGATGCTTTATCATTGTGGTAAACTTAAATGAAATGTTTAATATAAATAAAAATATATTTGTTCATAATTTACACGTTTATACTTATAACTAGATTATATTAAATGTAATAATACGAATATATTGCCACCGTGATAAACACCAAGTGCCATTCATAGCAACATCACTATGTTTCTTTTACATAATTTTGCCAATATTGTTAAGTCCACTGTTCCAACTTCTCCTGGAAGTGGAACATACTACATAACGTAATAATAACTCGATTTTATGTATCTGATGGGTGTTTTGCGGAATGTTAACTAAAGCTATGGTTCTTTACACGGAGTTCGTCAACCCCTCTATTTCCAGTTTCCACCAATAAAAACGACTGTTGCGTGTATGACTGGCGATGACGAACGTAGCAAATCTATATCTATCTGTTTATGTATGAATATTATGTGGGTGTACTATGGGTACACCTCTGCCTAACCCTTCGGGGATTGCAGGCGTGATGTTATGTTATTATGTGAATGGCAGTCTTCTAGAGGTTAAAGTGTGAGAGTAGTCTGTCGCTGAAGGTGATGTGTTTGAAGAGCGAGGGGTGCGAGTTGGCGCGCGGCGGCGGGCGAGAGGCCAGCGCGATGGCCACAGTGTCGCGCAGGCGCGCGCGCGGCACGTCGCCGCGCAGCCACAGCAGGCGCAGCAGCTGCTCCTCCGACATGTCGGGGCACTTCGCCACCACGCTGTGCAGGTCCAGGGACAACATCTCGATGTCCTGGCATCTCAAAACCTGCATACAATGGCCCTTCTACAGTTAAACTCAAACCACGCTGTTAGTCTGACCGCGGTGCGACAACACGCAGCCAACCACAGCGTCAAGTATTTTAAAAAAACGAGCGACCTTACAGTAGTCGCATATGATGTGTAACATCTGACATCTCACCTTGGTAATAAGCAATATTAAGGTAATAAACGACATTAAAGGGGCGGCGCGTCGTCAAGGTCGTTTCTGACAGCTAACTCTAGCACCACGCGCGCTCATTGGTCAAATCAAATAGCGCACGCTTCCCCGGCTTCCTGTTACACTCTTCCTGTCCTTTTTAACCAAATCTCTCCCACAGTTTTTTAGGGTATATATGTTCTGTGCACAGATTGTAGGATATATATATTCTGTGCACAGATTGTAGGAAAGCGAAAGGAAAGATGTTACACATCAAAAATTCAAACGCATTAATTTGCCAACAGTCTTTGTCGAACAGTCAAACTTTTCTTACACCGAACACGTCATGCGTATCTCGGTATCTATGATTTAAATAGAAAGCGAGTTTACTACGGGTTAACTCACTTTATATACATCCACAAACTATTTCTTCGTATTTAATGAGAAAAATTAAATAAGTATGTAGTAGCATAATGAAGATGCGCTTTCTGAGTTAAGTCTTGAATATCCACGAAATCTATATGGATTAATAGGTAAATGGAGGAACTGATGATGAGTAAATTGTCACCCTGTATACATTGATATGCACGCATTATTCTTACACCTTACGCAAAATTTTAACTGCAATTGGCTAGTTTTCAAAGTTTCAGATCAATATAAGATTCGTCAGTAGGGTTTGTACAACTCATGCAAGGATTGAATAATAAGGACTCACCTCTGCTAGCATACTGATGACTTCGAAGGGCCAGTCCACGTTCACGCCCTCCGCCGCTATCTTCCTGAAGAACGACCTTATTTGATTCGCCTCTTTCACTATTTTGGTAGCGGCTTGCTGAGCTTCGTCTACATTTTTAAAGGCCACTTTCTTGGACAGCATCGCCGTAATATACTTTTTGTAAACCAAGTTTTGAGCTTCGTTTATGACATATTCAAAGTTTTTATCGCGCAAATGATTGTAGTCTTGAAAATAGTCGTCGAGTGTGATGCAAATAGTGTCAACTGGAATAGTGGAGGGCAGCCATTTCGCTGTAAATAGGTCGTCGAAGTGAACTTCCAGGTCTAAAAACGCTTCCTCAAGAAGAAACTTTGCGGCTGCATCTCTTAAGCTCTAAAACAAAGATAATAACATTACATAACACCACGCCTGTATTCCCCGAAGGGTTAGGCAGAGGTGTATGTATAATACATACACATTTAATAAAAAAAAAACATCATGTTTAAAAGATAATAATATTATGTGTATGATGACGTAATATACATTAAAAAAGAAACATTTTAAAATATATTATAGGAGAACACACATGAAGTGAATTTAACTAAAATTGATTGTACGAGTATATTATGTATACATGTATACTATGTTCCAAAACAATTTGATGAAAACAGAAAGACCCTTCAGGGAAACAATGATGGGATGTTATATCTTGTAACATCCCATCATTGTTTCCCTGAAGGGTTGGGCAGAGGTGTACCTATAGTTCACCCAAACTTCGCCAGTTATGTTTTAAGTCCCATGTAATAGGGGGCGAGCCTATTGCCATCTACCGGGCACAAATCCAGACTCCGGACTGCTACTGAGATATTCCAAAACCCTTTACCAGATTTTCTATTTTTCAAACAACATTCGGTAAAAAAAACAGGCCAAGCCCATGTCGGACCCACTTCCTAACTTTTCCCCCTTCATGGATTCCGTAGTTGGAATGTGTACACATGCACTGTTAAATAGTATTTCTAAGTTAAAACCTTCTAAATCAGATGAATATGTTACTAATTCCCTTTAGTTAGAGAATGATTACGTATGAATTTAACCAGAACAGGTTTTGTATACACCTTAATCAAAAAAAAATTGGAACTGGTACCAATATCTGTCGTTTTACCAGTAATAATTACTGTAATTAAAAAAGAAAATTAATTTAAAAGAGTGTCCGTGGAGTTTCTTGCCCGTTCTTCTCCATAGGTACCTACCTACTACGCTTTGGAATGGGCAACTAGCTTCATATTTCTGACTGACCGATTCCTTGACAATTCAAAAGTGCCTGTAAATGGTTTAATTGAAATAAATGCTTTGAGTTTGAGTTTGAGTTTAATAAATAATTAATGGCGCCGAGCGTTATCATAAAATTAAATATATGAGTAACATTGTGAATGAATTTTCGCCCTTCCGACGATTATTAAGCCGTATTTGTGATCGGAATAGCCAACAAATCAATAAAAAATCGAAAATCGAAACCAGCTTAAAAGTTAAAAATAACATTTAACATACATTCCTGAAGAACTTTTAAAACTTTAACACAATTATTTTCAAAAGTCAATTTAAACGAATCTATTTTGAAAGTATTCACTCAACCCAAAATATAGAGTAGCTACTTGACATCTATCCTCATTAAAAAATCTCATAGAATAGGTTTAGTTTTTTCATAAATTCGCGTTTAGGGATTGGGCCACGTTTACTGTCGCTGAGTTTTTCTGACTGTGGAAATCAGCCCTTAGGGAATTCAAATTGACTGAAAAAGCAACCCATTACAAACAATCGTCCGGGATATTAGTTCTAAAGTTAACAAACGGAACTAAAGATTGTCAACCTAGGAAGTGGAAAGTAATACCGCAAACGAACGAATTAATTGTAACAACCTTGACACTATCGGGCAACTGTACATTTCTTAACCGCCACTGCTGTTTAGTATATAAAATGATTGTCACCAGTAGACCGATATCATTCAGTAACAACAAGTCTAATCAACCATGAGGAGTAGCCTTCTGGTGGCATTTGGCCTTTTGGCCATCGCCGCCCTCAGCTCCGCCCGGGAGATTCGGGAGAAGAGGGACGCCGATCTAGAGACTGCAGCGTCAGGTCATAAGTGGGACAAGGGTGGCGGCCACGAGCACCATGGACACCACCACCACGACCACGGCGGTGACCACCACAAGGGACACAAGGGACACCACGAGCACCACCACGGCAAGCACGGGCACCACCACCACGAGGGACACAAGGGACACCACGGAGAGCACGGCGGACACAAGAAGCACCACCACCACGACGACGGCTACCACCACCACGAACACCACGGCGAGAAGGGCGACCACGGCCACGGCCACGACGAGCACGGCCACTGGCACAAGGGACACGACACCAAGGGACACCACGGCGTCGAGAAACACGACGAGTTCAAGAAGGACAAGCACTTCCACGACCATCACGGAGAGAAAGGCTTCCATGAGCACCATGGCGGACACCACCACGAGGGCGGCCACAAGAAGGGCGGACACTTCCACAAGGGACACAAGCACGGCGGCCATCACGAACATCACCACGGCAAGAAGGGCCACCACGAGCACGGCGGCCACCACCACCACCACAAGGGACACCACGGCGATGGCGGCCACCACGAGCACCACCACGACCACCATGAACACGACAAGAAGGGAGGCCATGAGGATCACAAGCACTGGGGACACAAGAAGGGTCACTAAGTTGTTGCTGAATGTAACTAAACTGTTATTTGTTAAAATATTGCTTACGACTGTTTTTGTTATGTTCTTACGCCAAAGAATAAAATTTTGTACAAAGTAATTGCTTACGACTGTTTTTAAAATAGCTGCACCTCGCGCTTTAACTTGTTAGATTTCCACAGGAACCATGCATTTTTCTGACATAAAATGTGTTTAACGCGTTATTGCGTAGTAATTAGGCTAGATGGACAGTAAGGTATGACTCAGTAGTCACTCGGGAATAGTGAAGCTTTTTTATAAGTGAAATATTTTTGTAATCGGATCAGAAACAAGGTTGACCAGAGAACAAAATATTCATGTAGCTAATCAAGGTTAGGTTTTTTTCTTCCAATTCGAGCTTTGTTTTTTTGGTCATGGACACGGTTTCTTCTATCCAGCGGCAGCGGTGCGAATGATATGCAATAAAATCAGCTTCAGGAACAATCATTGTTCATTATCGTGCCATCACGAGTTTCTTTGCCGTTGACCACGGGACGCCGCTTGACCTTGTACAGATGAGATTTATTTACACACCGAGATCTCACTGACCGTAGCGAACGTTGAACTGTCGCGATTGGCCCTGAATTTTAACGAAAGTGTCTATCTATATATCTATGCTCAGTTTCGGGGATTTAATCCAGGTGGTAAGGTAGGTTTGAAATGGATTTTTAGGACAACGAAGTGATCCTATAAGGGTTCCGTTTTTTCCTTTTGAGGTACGGAACCCTTATAGGATAACTTCGTTGTCCGTCCGTCAGTCTGTCAAGACCTTTTTCTCAGGAACGCGTGGTGGTATGAAGTTAAAATTAATATCGAATACTTAGGTCTAGGGCCTTTGGAGCTCTACAAAAATCAAAGCTATAATAGTCAACACAATAAAAAAATACGGGCATTTATGCGACGTATTTTGATACTCGCAAATAAATCAAAGCAGGGTACTTCCAGTTGACCTAGAATCACGAAATTTGGCGGGAAGCCAGGTTTCACAGCACATGCAAACGAAAAAGCCTGAAAATCGTTAATTTGTATTGTAAGCACACAAAAAAATGATGGCGATGACAAATTACATTTGCAGATAATTGACCCTGACGTATAAGGATGTACTATGTTTTGGCCGCGGCTTCGCCCGCGTGGAGGTCAAAAATTATCCCACGGGATCGTACTACCGGGATAAAAGTATCCTATATCCTAACTTAGGTCATGGTCTACCCATGTGCCAAATTTCATTTAAATCCATTCAGCCATTTTAGGGTGAAAGCGTAACAAATAAACAAACTCACATTCGCATTTATAATATTAGTTAGTGATTTTGATACCCGAACAAAAATAGAAATAGCTGGACTATTTCTCTCTTTAGTTCCAAGTTTCATCACCAAACAAACGTAACACTACTAACAAGTATCTCTCCACAATAGTTCTACAAACGTTCCTAACTGCAAATTGTTCTGCAAAGGAAATGGCACAAGTGACGTCTGTGGCCTCTGACTTGGCTTCACATGCCGTCAAAAAATATCTCTCAGGCATGCCAGTTTCCTCACGATGTTTTCCTCATAAGCAAAGCATGTTTTACTCAAAGCAAAGCAGGTATGTATAAATTAAACCATTTATAGGCACTTTTGAATTGACAAAGGAGTCGGTCAGTCAGAAAGATAAAACTAGTTGCCCATTCCAAAGCGTAGCAGATTCCTATGGAGAAGAACGGGCACGAAACTTCAAACACTGGGTGACCGTTTCTTACATGTTTGGTTTTTATTGCTTTATGGATATAAAAGCCAGTGTTGGAGGCCAGTTCAGGAGTCCGGTTCAAGAGCCTGGTGTAAGAGCCCGGTTCAAGAGCCCGGTTCAAAAGTCCGGTTCAAAAGTCCGGTTCAAGAGCCCGGTTCAAGAGTCCGGTTTAAGAGGTTCAGGAGTCCGGTTCAAGAGTCCGGTTCAAGAGTCCAGTTCAAGAGCCCGGTTCAATAGAGTCCGGTCCCCCCCTTTTCGCCCCCTTAAAGGTGGAATATTCAAAAACCACTCTTCTTAGTGCTACCCTAAAAGGAAGTTGTTTGCAAAATGTCACTTTCTTAGTCCCAGTAGTTTCGGCTCTGCGTTGATATGTCAGTCAGTCAGTCAGTTTCTCCTTTTATATATTTATAATATAATATACAGGTGGCAGGGAAAACTGTTACCATGGATCCAGTACATGAATGTGAACACGGGAACACCCGTGTCGAAATATTTGTAAGTTAAAAAAAAACAGCTGTTCCATACATTTTGACAGCGTAGGTATTGCACTTTTCTATGAAACAGCAGATTTATTTTTAAATAACCGATGAAAAATTTCAACGCAGGTGGTTTCAGAATCATGTACTGAATCCATGGTCGCGTCATTTTCGCGTCGATGACCCTGCACCCTGTATAGAAGATGGGATAACAGTCATGTTTTTCAACTACAACGTTACATGTTTGTTTTGGTTTTGCAACCCTTGATTGTGCGTGGAACGACACGCACTTGGCCGGCTGTTTTCTTTACTTGTCTTATTTAGCAAACAAATATGGCACCATTCTTTTTTTTTTTTTTGGGTGGGAAATTATCAAATAACTTCTCCCGCTATGGGCGGAGCGGGAGGGCGCGTCAGACTTTTACTGACTAAAACCCACCCGTGTTCCTTCCGTTGCCTGTGTGCCGGGGCCACGATATTCCTTTCGGACAAGCTCGCAACCCTGGCAGGCATTGGCCCTAACGGACCCCGTCAGTTGGTGTTGATATCTCTTTGAGGCGCGCGTGGAACACAACGCGCCGTCGACTACTACGCCGCACTATTTTTTGGTGCCGAGATCTGGATTTTAAGGAAATAAATGTGTGTTTAAATGATAAATTCGAAGTAGTAATAATACCTACATAAAATACATAGATCATATGTTTTTTTAAATAGCTCAAGACGTTCATACTTAACTTCAAGTGTGGTTGTTGTGAAACTGGTGTTTTGTACACCGTATTTGTTTATCAGATAAGAAATGTAAAGAGAAATCCATTGTATATTCCGTTCGGAATTTAATTTCCAACGAAGTTAAGTAATACGAGTTTTTGGAAAAACAACTTTAATACCTACATAAAAAGTTCAATTTGCAAAAACGTCAATATTTTTTATGACTTTTTCAATAGTTATTATAATGTCAACTTAATTTACAGTAACAAAAGTTGATATTAGTGTGATCACAAAACATTTTGGTTTGCAGTTTAAGTGAATAGTACAAGTTACCTGGAAGGTGTTAAGCATCTTGTCGAACTTGGCCTCAGCGGGCGGGTCGTGGCGGGCGGGCGGCCAGTGTCGCGCCTGTGTCTGCTGCGCCAGCCGCACCATCTGCTCGCTGTTGTTCACGATGGTGATCATGTGGTGCGTGAAGTACGCCACGCGGGAACGGTCCGCGAAGTGAGAGTTCTATTCATGAAATATCTACTTAATAAACATCTTAAATAAAATCATTCAATCACTGTCAGACAAGCAACAGCCCAACCCGAAAGCACGAAATTTTGCAAGAGTTACTTTTATAATGAAAGCGAGAGGAACTAAATAGGGGATAAATGTAAGTTCGCCATTTTTGCCGACAAGGTTTGTTTTTTTATAAAACTTAAGGCTGCGCTAGTCGACGGCTCGAACTCGTGTGAGTAAGCGAAAAAGCGAGGCATTATGATTTAAAAAAAATATGAACAGATAATCTACTGAATATTTAATTTAAAATAAAATTATTTGAACTCTTGAATAATTGGAATATTAGTATGAATTTTATTTTTGAGATTTCATACTCTTTTTGTTATTTGTTTACGCCCAACGTTGTGTCAAATTAGTGTTAAAATAAGGATCTTTAGAGGCTCATACTTTTAAATGACTAAGACATGATTTTATGCTAATGCATGTTTGTATTTAGGCTATTTTTTTCTGCAAACATTTACCGATCCTGCATATTTGTTTGTTTTCAATAATTTTCGCTGTATCTTCTAAGTAAAAAATACAAACATGGTGTCAGTAAGTACATACATTGATGATTAAATATACAAATAAAAAATTTAAGTTTGTTATAGAAGCCACAATCTTACTGCTGAGCATTTGGACCAGTGCTTCATACTTTTAAAGAACAAAATAATATCTCGTTGAAAGTGTAAACAGTTAAGTAATTTGTTAGTTTAATTTCTATGCAATTTTATTAACAAAAAACATTATTTTGTAGTATTTATAAAAATTAAGTTGGATATTTTGGCACTTTTTGGCCATTTTGTTGCATATTTCGAGAACATATGATGCATATTCGCATGCATATTTCGACAAATTACTATTCTGTTTATGTACAGACTTAAATAATGACGAGACCAATCGATATCATGCTTCATTTTGGACGTATAATGCCAAACAGAGAAGTAATCACCCTACAACGTTTGTTTAGGGCAAAACAGCAGAATTATCAGTTATTCAACTTTTTTTGTTCAAAGTCAAATCATTTATTTCAAATAGGCCCTTGCAAGGCACTTTTGAACGTCAAAAATTACAACAAAAAAAAAATTGATTCTAGTCGCCCCTTCCAAAAGGTAGTTTTCGTGTGGAGAAGAATGGGCAAGAAACTCCACCGTTACTCTTTTAAAATGTTTTACAATATTTTGTATATATGTAGGTACACATTAGTTATACTCGTATAATTATATGTGAAGACTTATTATAAAATTTACTTTACCACAATAGGTAAAAAGAAATTTAAAAAGAGAGCAACAACATATAAATTAATTACCTATGTGATAGATACATGGTTCTCACAAACATTGTAAAAGTAGCAGATTTTCCAAAAAAAAAAAAAAAAAGTTACAATTAATAAGTCAGTGTGTGAGGAAGTAATGCATTTGTTTTTATTTTTATTTAGTACCAAATTATTTACCGTAAACCAATCTTGGACCTGAAGTATAGAGCTATTCACGTCGTCAAGATTTTGTGACCGTCGGTTGATTTTAAAGATCAATGATGTGTCATCTGCAAATAACACCATCTTCGGTTGATTTTGAAGTAATTGGGGTAAATCATTAATGTAAACTAAAAAGAGGAATGGACCCAATATCGAACCTTGAGGAACGCCCAATGCCATTTCAGACCCTAATGAGTTTACGCCGTTTACTTGAAATTTAACTTTTCTATCTTTAAGGTATGATCTTAGTAAATCAAGAGCTGTATTTCTAATCCCATAGTGCTCCAGTTTCAGCAGAAGTGTCTCATGGTCTACGCAATCAAACGCCTTCGAGAGGTCGCAAAAGATTCCAATGGCATCTTGTGCTTCTTCCCAGGCATTAAAAATGTTCTTTATTAGGGTGACACCAGCGTCAGTGGTACAACGCCCTTTGGTGAAACCGTACTGTTGTTCATGAAAGATGGAATTTTTATTAAAGTGACGTAACATTTGATTGAGCATCAACTTTTCAAACACCTTACTGAGAACTGGTAGAATTGACACGGGCCTATAATTGTTAGGTTCTTTACTATCACCGGATTTGAACAATGGAACTACTTTACTGTGTTTCATGAGATCCGGAAAGACTCCTTGGTCTATACTGGTGTTAAATATGAAAGCTAAATAGGGCGCAATGGTTTCGATAATAGTTCTACAGACTTTTACAGACATTCCCCAGAGATCTTCTGTTGATTTAATTTTAAGATCTTTAAAAGCTTTTATAACAGCCTGTGGGTTTGTATGCTGAAACCTAAACTCCAAAGAGCATGCCTTCACATTCTGTCTAAGTAAGGCAGCAGAAAGCGCGGGTGAGGAATTTAAAGCTTCAGTAGTTTTAATGGGAATATTAGCAAAAAAGTTTTCGAATTCCTGAGCTATTTCTACATCTGACTTGATAGGGCCATGTGCAGTCTCTAAATTAAATTCAGTATTTCGCTGTTTTTTCCTACCTGTTTCATTATTTATTATTTGCCAGGAAGTTTTTATTTTATCATCAGCTGATTTTATTTTATTGCTAATATAAAGCGCTTTGGCTATTTTGCACACACTTTTAAAAGTTTTTGAATATTTTGCAACATACTTATGAAAGTTTGTATTATTCATATGTTGCTTTAGGCCATAAAGTTCAAATAGCTTTTCTCTGCTTTTACGAATACCTGGAGTCACCCAATCACTAAATAAGAACTTTGTGTAAATACTTTTAGTCTTTAGTGGAAAAGTGTCATTAAATTGCGTGTTTAATAGTGAAAAGAACTCGGCGTAGAACTCATTTGGGTCACCTATATTATTAAAACTCTGAACACATAATTTACTGGCCAAAAAATTATTTAATTTCTCTAAACTTTTACATGTAATTGACCTAAACCTTATTTGAATTTTTTGTAAATCTATGTAGGAGCAAAATGTTATTGTTTGTCCACTGTGATCTGATGGCAACTTGTTTACAATTTGTTTGTGTAAGTAATCACAATTATAAAAAATATTATCTATACAGGTGGCAGAGGAAGCTGTCACTCGGGTTGGTTCAATAAAAACATTTGATAAATCAAATGACTTAAAAAGGCTTACTAATCTGACAGTATTCGAGTTATTTTCTAATAAGTTAATATTAAAATCTCCACATATGATTATTGACTTACTAGTAGTACTAAGTTTCTTTAATACATCTTCCATTACAGAATCAAACATGGATAGATTCTGGTAACTTGGAGGTCTGTATACTAGTAATGGCAATTAATGCGATTTCGCATAAATTTCATGAGCATGTGAATTCTTGAGTCCTAGCATGCTAATTGCTATTGCTATGCTATTCGCTAATATGACGATAATTGATAATAATGAAATATGTGATATTTGTTAATATGCGAATTCACGCATTCATTCAATATACAACCCTAAGTATGCGCAAATCAAAGATAATAACATAACAATTGCTTAACCCATTCTTCGCAAGTTCGCAGCATCTGCTAATAAATTTCACTCGCCACCGAGGTCATGGTCAAGTGAAACCGATAGATTAAGTATTCCCGACTTCCCGTGGGTGCGAAGGAGAGCGCACACTACCGCTGCGTGCGTCGACGCTCTGACGTATGATATTATAAAAAAGTATGAAGCGATAAATTCACTTCGCACTTCACAGAATTTCGCAACTACATTTCATTTGCTAAATGCTAAATGAGCATTCGCATGCTAACAATGAACGCGAATGCAAATTAATCCATCACTACTGTATACACATACTATAACATGCTTATCAAGCTCGACACAGGACAATTCAATGTTGTGTTCAACAGATAGTTTGATCATGTCTTTTCTTTCTTTCGATTTAATAGAATTTTTAATTAATATTAATGATCCACCATGTATCATACGTTTTCGGCTGAAATGGCTAACTACACAATAATTTTCATAATTAATTGACATCACTTGATGATCTTTTAACCAATGCTCTGTTAAACAAACAACATCAAACTTAGTATTTTCCAAAAACAGTAATTTGGAAGAGCAACCTTGGATATTTTGATTAAATAATTTAATAGTATGTTGCACTCCCTTGGATTTATATTGAGTTATATTGCCAGAAGATACCTTTTTATTATTCTCTAATAATAATTGGTTAATTGAAGGGGTAACTTCTGTTGTCTTACAGCCTAGTTTAAAGAATTATCCGGAGCAACATCCACAACTACAAGTGAAGAGTCTAAAATGCCTGTATGAGCTCTAGCAAGAAGAGAATACCCTACCTGACTGGTAGTGGCCTCCAAGTGTGTTGGTATTGTAGGTGGATCCTCCTTCGTACACACATGTTAATACATAATTACTCACTATGTTGTTAGTATAACTAGACAACATAGACTCGTCACTAACACTACACTTTGGTTATATTAGCTATAACCTCGTTAATATTATATGCTATCAACATAGCAATCATATGTCTACATTCCCAAGACAGAGATAAAGTTCTCTGAGTTAACTTAAAACCACTAACAAACTTATTAGTGTCAAAATACAATAATTTGTCACTATGACAACATGTCAGCCTGTGAATAGTAATATTCAACTTAAAAATATTGTTATTTTCATCATACGATAAAGTATCAGAATAAGGAAAAGCACACAACATCAGTTTCCCTATATTTAATTTTAATAAGGTGTCCACACCATCTAATATGTCCTTTCTGGTAATACCAGTACTATTTATTACCTAATAATAAAACCATTGTAGAATAATTATTTAGGTTTGTGTTTGCAATTCTTTTAATCATTTGTTTAAAACTTATGTCATGATAGCTATGGTTGGTAAAACTATGGCTAAGGTAATTGAGTAAAATTTTTCCAAAGCCTGAACCTAATTCGTCACAAAAAAATATTGATTTATTTTTCTGTGAATTAACAGAAGTCTCTGCTGGAAGAGCCAACACTGGAGGGGGCAAGTTAGGCTGAGGCTGAGGAGGTAGCGGTTGGTTGGCACTGTTCTTGCGTACTCACCTTAAATTGTATGACCCCATCTTTGTACATATTCCCGTAGCGTGTAACTTGATCAATGCTAAGTAGCAACGCCTTAAAAGTTATATCTTTGCTTATAGTTTCAGTAACCTGAAAAATCACATAAATCAGCCACATAGAAAAATAAACATGGAAAGTTAAATTAATATTCAATAAGGCCGCTTTCAAAACGGTCGCGGTGTCGGTTCACTTGCAGTAAGTTCAAGGTTATATTGATAATGCATTATTATTTTTATAGTTGAATTGAAAGCAAAAAAAAAAATGAAAATGTTATTTGACAACTTCCAGACTTCCAGGGGTACTAAAATTCAGCCCGCGATGAGTGACTGTACAAATAATGGCAGATATTCTGTGACAATTTGTGTGGCCACTTGTTCACTATAACGTGACATCTCTGTACCCGAGATGATCACGTGACATTTGCTTGAAAGTCGAACCGCCCGGACGTTAAATTCCATGTCACAAGCGGCCTTAGCCCGCATTTGTACATAGGGCGTTGAACTGTACAATATTTTACTCTATGATGTTGGGATCACCCGGCAGTTCAAAACGGAGTTTATTTTCTGGCGACTCACCCCTGCTTCGCATGATTTTTAACGACTTGACAAAACATCGGAATTTGTGTATTATATCTGAGTTTCAAATAAATGTTTAACGCCAGTAGCATATCTCTGCCGCGAAACTATAGCAGCGAAACCGCAGTATTTCAATTCAACTGGCTCGCGTCATGTTCCGCTACGCGAACTTCAAGTAGCGGATGTACTGGGGTAAATGGAGGTAAAACTGCATCAAAATAGGTTGCCTAGTTTAAAAAAATAACGCGGTCACACAGACAAAAACGAAAAGCGATTTAAATTTATAATATGTACAGATACAGGGTAATGAAAATGGCTTACCTGCAAGTTCTGGTCGATCATCTGGAAGATGATGACGGGCGCATGCGTGTGGTACGCGTTGGAGTGCGGCTCCACGTCGGGCGCGCGCTGCCCCGCCCACTCCGCGCGCTCAGACTCCAAAGTCTTCTCCATCCATTCCATGTAGTTAGATTCCATTTTCTACAAATTTGAATGGCATATATTAAAAGGTTAAAATAGCATAACCTTTACCTATGTCTAGTTGACATCAACCATAGTTATATAATTTCTTGCACTTATTACAAACTATGCTTTGCCAATATTAAAAATAAAATATATATTTTGTACGTTTTGATACGAGACTTATACGGATGGCAACTGCCTGCTTACATAATTACTATTATAATAGTGCAACAAACTTATCTAGCCCGGTGGCTTTAGTTGGAACTAACGAAATCACTATGAAAGACAAGACGAGATCAATTTTTTTTTGTTTATCGACACCGCCGGCGTCATGGTCACCGGGACTGTTGGGGTTTCTGCACTATTATGACAACGTAATAAATTGACAAAGTTATTATTTTAACATTGAAAGGAAATCATCTCAAAGATGACAAAGGAAAAAAAAAAAACGATAAATCACAAAATAAGGCATCCCAAAATGATCTTAGGTACAATAGACAAAATATAAATTTTCCTTGCATTCGTAGTTTATGTTTAACAGTTTTAAAAGGTAACATGTTGCTGTGATGAGGGAATCGAATGTCGACTTATTAATACCATCACTGTACCTACATACATCTAGTGCTGATCAAACTACTACACCGCAACGAAATACAAGCGCATTTTTCGCTTGTCCCATTGTGTTCGTGTTTTAAGCTATTTTCGTATTTTCAACCGCCTGCCTAACACCCTATAAATAAGCCACGACAATTATTTTCATTCATCTAAAAACTCACCTGCAAGTATTCATCCTGTATTTTCTGCATGGTCTCCTTACTAAGCAAAGGTGGCAAGGTTGATAAATCAATATTTAACTCTGAACTGCCCATCAATTCGTGTCCTGGATAGGTATTCAAGATCCACGATAGAAGGGTTACATACTCATTGCCTTCTATGCCATTTGTTACTACATCTTGGAGCTGTAATAATAATAAAAATATCGTTATACAGGTGGATTTTTGAGACAGGTTTTTTTTTGTTGTGTATCGTGGCACTTCTAGTTCTTTCATCTGAGTTGGTCTAGAGGAGACTTAATCTTTATGGTGCATCAATTGGATTTAGGTACTTAAACTGTAATAAAAGTTATTTTTATAAGTAAGTATTTGAGCGCAAGCTGGGTGCTGCTGTAGGATCTGAACTGCTCAAAAATTTACAAAGAAATAAATTAAAAAACTTACACTTGTAGATAAACAAATGTGGTACATATTGACGTATTTGTTCACAATATCGTAGTGGGGTGGGAAGCAGGGGACGCATAATGTTTTGACGACACGCAAATCCTCTAGTATGAGTTGTCTGGTCAATTCCAAATATCGAACCAGCCACAGTTTGTTATCTTCACGCTCGTCGACGCGCGTACCTTCTATACGCTGGGCGACGGCACATTCTAGAACTTCAAAAGCTTTGGCTCGCCAGTTTTTAGGGCGGCCCGGCGGCATAAAACCGGTTTGGTTCTGTTGCTGTAGATTGAAATACGATTTTTTATTAAATTTAATAATAACATAACATCACGCCTTGTTTCCCCGAAGGGATGGGCAGAGGTGTACCTATATGTATAGCACACACACATTTCGCCAGTTATTAAAAAAAATATGAGATGATTAGTTAAATAATTACTCTCGATTAATAATTTATTTTTTAAGAAATAATGCCAGTACCAACCTGCAATGCCATTTGATCCCGTTTCTCTTCTCTTTCTATAATCCGCAGTGCAGTTACAATAACAGTAGGCTCTTTACGAACAGTATTCAAAGTTCGCGCTAAAATCAGTTTAATCTGTTTTTCGAGCAAATTGGACACCATTTCAACATCTTCGAAATAAGCCTTCAGCATAATTTTGTCATGTGAGGATTGGTTTGGTAACCTATGCAGCTCATACAGTAAGTCATCTCTGGAGTTCTCCAAATCATTAAGACACTGAGAGTGGAAACAAATTCATTAATTGTTAGCAAAGGGATTTTCATATTTCAGTTTTCGTTTATTCATTTATAAACTTATTGAATAGATTTTTAAATATTTTTATAAAAATCATTAAAAAAACATTTATAAAAATAAAACATTGTGTTCCGCCGGTGTCGGGAGCAGGGTCCAAGCTACCGGTGGTTAGGGCTGCAGAGACAGGAACCTCCTCACAATGCGAGCCGTATCGAGGAGTACTGCCTTCTGGATCAGGCCCTTGATCCAACCGCCTCACGAGAGCCTCGAGAGATGTTGGTCGAGGCTTTCGGTTTTTATTATTATACATAATAATATATAAAATATAAAGCTAAGGTATCTCAAATAAAATTACAATTACGCTACTGTTACACTTACTTGATGGGCATGCAGGAGCTTGCCTTCCCCTATCCATTGTTTAGTTTTGGATACACTTTCTGGCACTGTAAATATGTGTTTCAGACTGTCCATAGCTGTGACATACTGTGAGTGACGTGAATCTTCCTCTCTGACTGCTTGGAGTGACGCCACCAGGGGTGGCACGCTTTTCAAAAGCTCCTCCAATTCATCCATTCTGAAGTAAAGTTAGTTTTTTATTGATTATCCCTTTGCCTTTACAAAGCTATACAGAGATAATGCCTTCAGCCTTAGCACAATTATAATTCTTTGTCAGGTTTAAGTTTAACGAAAATTATCGACATATCAAAATTGAACGCAAGTCATACGATTTGCTGTCAATAATATTCATCATCATTCTCCTGCCCTTATCACAATTTATTTGTAAAAATGATTTTATGATGATAAAATAATTAAAAATATGTTTGTTTGTACATGTGTTTAGCTTTATTCTTCAATAAGTTGTTGCTGGAGGAAGCCATATCTGACAAACAGTGTAACAGTTTACTTGTGCCCATTTTTAAAACAAAGGTTATGTACTGGAGTGCAACAACTACAAAGGAATAATTGAAATATCACATAGTATGAAAGCTTGAGAGAAGGTTATTAAAAGGCGACTGAGAGAAGAGAGTGAAACACAAAACCAATTTGGTTCAGGCAGTAGCTCCATCCATATAAGATATAGAATACTATAGTATTCAGTTGCCAGTTGCAGGTTAGACCAGAAGCCACATAGTTAGGAAAAGGCTAGGTAGATGATGAACCTTATACATATGAGAGGAATTTGTTATGATAATTTATAGTTTCTTCTTTCCTTAGGGAATCTATTGATAAAGGAAGGAATATAAAAAGTTAAATGGTCTATGTATAATAATCTAATTCTGAGATACAGCTTTTTTTTTTTATGTAGGCCATACAGCTATATTCTCGTTAGGTTGGCTAACCAACAGTAACAGGTATAATCTACCTTAACAGTAATAATACTAACTTGAGGCTAACTTGTTGCACATCCTCCAAACACTCCTGCAACTGTTTCAAGCCAACACTCACTCCATCTAGTTTGCCCTGTACAGCTGATTTCAGCTGAGCCTCAATAGACGCTTTCTTGTGAGTGATTCTTTTTTTGTAATGTTCCACCTGGGATTGATAACATAAATATAATAATTAATAAACATGTTTATTTTATTTTTAAGATGTATTTAATTGGCATGCTACCTACCTGCTAGTTCCTTTGCACAATTTATTATGTAAATACAGTTTGCATCAAATAACTTTGCCGCTCTGAAGTAGGCTACAAATTACTAGTTGTCAATATTAGTTATAAAACAGTAGCATGCATGCGCAACCTAACTTCAGACCGGCAAAATTATTTGACGCGAACATTACCTGTAAATCCCAAAGTAAGTATTTCATGTATTTTGGGATTTACTGGTAATTATTTACATAATAAATTTTATGCATAAATATAAATAATACAGATTGGGCACACTTAGTTATGTGGAATTTCTGATAAATTATCCCTATACAAGTAACATATGTATTACCACTGCAAATCTCTGCACTAAAAAGTGGTAACAGAATTTTAGTTTATCAGTCTAGATACCAAACATTGACCTAGGTTGCCTTGTGATAAGTTATACACCAGAACATTTTGGAGTGTTCATTCTATAAATAACAAATACTATAAGTATTTTTTTCGGTTCTTTCTATTCCGCAACGCCCACTAAAGATACCTGTACTAACAAATACCAATTTAAACGGTTTTTGGTGCCTTGGAAATAGCTGAATAGGTAAAAGGATAGTTTTTGGTGGCTTGGAAATAGCTGAATAGGTAAAAGGATATTATGAGTAACAAAATGGATGTCCTCTTCTTACTTTTTCAAGTTGTCCTGGTCTCTGCATCATATTCATTACCATCTTTTCGGCTGCTGCTTTAGCTTCATCTTCTATTTCGTCCATGGTACTCATTTTCGTTTACACGCAATTCAAGTTTTTTTGTAAGATATAGGCGATCAGAGATTGTTTGATTTAAACCAGATTATTAACAAAGTAAGTGTGGATGATTATATAAATTTATAAATATTTTGGAGATCGCTTCTCGCTTACAAAACAACACTATTATTATTGACAATGACAAGATAATGACAGTAGCACGCAGCAGCTGTCTGTGACACTGGCACCTGCACAGAACATTAATACTTAGTTATTAAGCTGGGAACAAACTATCGGACGCGTCCGTAAGCCGCGACTGATAGTCGCGGCATAATTTTATTTGGATAGTTCATTTAGCAGTACACTGTGCAAACTGTGGGTCGTAAGTCGCGGACGTGACTTTGAGCCGTCCTTGAGCGTTCGGACGTCTGATAGAAATCTGGCCGGCTGGATGTTTGTTTTAGCCGCGGACATCTGCGGACAGGGTGAACGGGGTTCGGACGCGTCGGTGGACGATTTGGGAGTCAAGTCATAAGCAAACCGACGATGGTAACAAATTTGTTCGCTAAGTAGTTTAGCAAGAGGTAGGCAACGTCGACTGTCATTCGCGGCTTACGGACGCGTCCGAAGACCGTGCACACTCATCGGTCGCGACTGTCAGTCGCGGCTTACGGACGCGTCCGATAGTTTCCCAGCTTTACTCTAAGATTAATACTCAAGAAGAGGGCACCTGGCGGTTATTCTGTAAAAGCCATAGACTACCTCCTAAATATTTATATGGTAAAAGTCTCGGCACCGAATCGGCATCGCCTCAATAGGTCCAACTCCTCGACTCGAACCGTTCAGCATTCATTAAACAACTTACGACGACGTCCCCTAGCCTCGGGAAAAGCTAGTAAAATGCGTTTAGTGGTCAATCAACTCTCGCCGTCATCGTGGTTATGCTAGATTCACACGCACCGACTTTAGTCGCCAGTCGCTGGCGATATCAAAATCCAAGTCCACATGCAGTTTTTGTCAGCAGATTAGTCGCTAGTGATGTCAAAATCTGTGGACGTGGGATTTTGAAATCCCCATACTGGCCGGAGAGTCGGCGACTAGTCACTGCTCGTAGAGTATATATCACAGAGTACTTTATAACATACTGAAAGTATACATATTATAATGTTCTGTGAGTCACTGCGTCTGTACTCTTACTGCGTTATCTTTATCGCTTACATATTACTCTATATATATAAACATGTTACTAGTGCTAACTTTAGTAACAGTAATACGAGATATCTGATCAATCAACTTTTTTTTCTAAAATCACATTTGATTTTGTATAATTTCTGGGACCCAGCCCAGCCATTGAATTTAAGTTGGCCTTACTACTAGCAGCCCTACTCACTTGCTGTCATCCAGTCATCAGTCATGTACTCATGTCACTGTAAGCCATAAGTTCAGCTGACAAATTGACAATTCAATGTTATTGAACAAAATTCGTACTTACTATTTTACTGTTTTTATCTATTCGCTAATGATACTAATTGTTTAATAAATAACCTACAAGATGTGGGAAATATTTATATTATTAATACTGTCGGCGGTAGCCTTCTTCGTAACAGATGAATTAATACCCAACCTTACAGACTTGTTCGTTAAAGCCGGTCTGTTTGGAATAGATCTATGTAAAACTAGTAAGAAAAAAATGTAAGTAAATGAAACATACTTTGTTTAGTTTCGACTAAGTTTGATACGATTTTGTTTGGGAGTTCTATGAAGTTCTAAGCACTGCTGCTGTCATTAAGGGTAAATCTGTAGCTCTGTTGCTTACTCTCTCTCTTTATCATTATTTTCAGCCCAGAAGCAATAGGTGTTGTATCTGGATGTGTCTTCTTAATTACGAGCTTTATATTTATACCAATTGTCTTCGGTAATGGCTTGATGGACACACAGCACTTCCCTCACAATGAGGTAAGAGATTATTTTAATTTTATATTCAAGCCAGTATACATGGCATAGTGTCTCCTAATGGTTAATTAATCATGGCCAATATAAAAATGATGTATAATATGGTTCATATTTAGTTTGCAGAACTATTGGCGGGATTATTATCCATCTGCTGTATGCTCCTCCTTGGGTTCGCTGATGATGTTTTGGACTTGAGATGGAGATATAAACTGTTACTGCCCACAGTGGCATCACTACCCCTGCTTGTTGTTTACTATGTAAACTTTAACTCCACTACATTTGTAGTTCCTATTCCTTTGAGGCAATGGTTGGGAGTTTCCATCAACATTGGTATGTACTGTTTATATAGATTTTGATAAATGTGGTCTACCTTTTTTAACTTTTTCTGTTTTTTCCAGGTGTACTGTACTACATTTACATGGGGATGTTAGCTGTATTCTGCACAAATGCTATAAACATTTTGGCTGGAATCAATGGACTTGAAGTTGGGCAGTCTGTCATCATAGCCTTTTCTATTATTATTTTTGACATCATTGAATTGAGAGGAGATCAGTATAAAGCCCACACTTTCTCATTACATATTATGATACCTTATCTTGCAACTACACTAGCATTGTTGAAACATAATTGGTAAGATATTGCATGATTGCAATATATTTACATATTTCCTTGAATGTGCCACAAACAGTAGGCTGATTAATGATGATGTCATTAATCAGCCTACTGTTTGTGGCACATTATTATTATGTCACTTCAAGTGTTTACATTTTGTATATATACTGGTGGAATTTATAATATTAGACATTTTCCAAAGCAGACATCCCATAATTAAATAAGAAAAGACCTCTGTGTGATCTTAAAGTGTCATCATTAAATATACACTTTTATAACTAAATAATCATGTTACTGCTATGACATAAATGTTTCTTTTTATATGTTTCAGGTATCCTTCAAAGGTGTTTGTTGGGGACACATTTTGTTACGTTTCTGGAATGACATTTGCAGTTGTAGCTATATTGAGTCATTTCAGTAAAACAGTTTTATTATTTTTCTTGCCACAAATCATAAACTTTCTGTATTCAGTGCCTCAACTATTCCACATTATTCCATGTCCCAGACATCGCTTGCCAAAGTACAGTGAAGAGACAAACTTACTTTATGCAAGCAGAACAATAATAGCAAAAAAAGAAATGACTGCCTTAACCAAATTGATACTTCGTGTGCTAACCATCTTACATCTAATTGATAAAACTGAAGATAAGGAAAGTATAACTATAAATAATATGACATTAATAAATTTATTTTTGATTAAGTTAGGGCCTATAACTGAAGTACAACTCACCACAAAGCTTATGGCTTTTCAAATTATTTGCACTTGTATAGCTTTTATAATTAGATATCCATTAGCGTCATATTTCTATGATAGTTAAAATTTGCGAGCAAATAGTTACGTAAGGTAAGATATTATTTTATGAAGTTAGTTATGTGACCATATTGGCTTTTTTAAGGATTTAATATTTTATAATGTTAGCCAAAGAAGTATCGTGAATATAATTCCATTGACATCATAATGGCTGTTAATATTTTTCTATGTTGTTATCTATACAATTAAAAAAGGCATTTATTAAAGAAGTTCTTTATTTTCGATTAAATTATCATAAATAGTAGTATCCATCACAAAAAAAATTTAGGTACAACATTTAAAGACGGTTAAGTAATACATTTGCGAGCAGGAAAATCGACCCACCCCGTGCTCTCTATTTGAGTGATGATAATCTTAAAAAACCGACCAAGTGCGTGTCGGACTACGCACAATGAAGGGTTCCGTAGTTGGATGAATTTATCCCAAGAACAAACTTAACATTGTAGTTGAAAAACATGTTCTCCCATACGGAATGTATGGGAGAACATGATTTTCAAACTGTACATTTAAGTTGGTCGATTATTACTCGTTAACCTGTAAAGCCTACATAGCTGGGATAGTTTTCCTTTTAAGGCGGAAGCGTCCAGGTAGCCCGCGAAATTCAAATTTTGTTACGTTTTTTACTATTTGCAGGTCAGTATCATGATGTAAGTTGATTTAAAATGTGCGTGTGAACTGAGGGACCACACTGGAATTCACGAAATGAAAATCCTAGGATTTAGTAGTAGACTTAAAACAATTGTATATAATATGACATATGATATATATATAACAATATGATTCGCGGCCGTATCAAATGTATATTTATAGAATTGTAATCATAAAAATGATCAATACAACTCTCTAAGTTCATATAATTCCATTGAATGACTATTTCATGAAATCATGACATTTGACGTTTGTGCTTACAGGGAGTTGTATTCCTGATTGTTTTGATTATAATTATCTAAAGCCATGTTTGTTACGGTCGCGAATCATATTCTAATTAACATACAACCTGACACTGACCTGCAAATTGCAAAAAACTTATGAAAATTTGAATTTCGTGGGCTACCTAAGCGCATCCCCCTTAACTTCGATAGTAAAATCCTGCATCTTCAATCGAAACGCAAGTTGTTGTATTTCCTATGGTGACAACCCTAAAAATATTCCTATGGTGACAGCCCTAAAAATATTCCCCTTAGGTACCTATAACTCAAAAAGCCTGCCTAAGTTTGCCTATCTCCTAAAAAAAAAAAAGTTTTATACTACGAGTAGTAGGGCCGAGTCACACCGAAATGGCAGCGGCTGGCGGCTTCGCGCGACCTCCAGACCCCACGCGCCTAGTCTCCTCTTGACTAGTTTAAATGGTGCGCTCAGTGTTGCGGCGAGGATGAGGAGCGCGCAGCCTCGCGTCGCCGCTGCCTGGCAGCCGCGGGCAGAACCACCGTCAAGATTCACCCTGAAAGTGCTCGCCGCGTCGCTGCCGGCAGCTGCCATTCCGGTGTGACTCGGCTCTTATAGAAATATTTAAGTACTTAACTGCGTTATTGTTGCCTAGGCAAAGTAGAGGAAATGCTATTAACTGCCTGGCTTTAGCAAAGCTTTATTCTGAAAAAATATGAGGTGTACGCTATAATGAGTCGTTTTGCTAGGAGAACAAAGTTCTGATTTCTAAGTAATCTGCGGTCGCAATTCATTTGCTAAACATGTTAACAAACACAAGATTTTGGAAAAACAACTGTAAGACCTAGATATAAAGTTCAATTTTAGTTACAACTTCATATGTTTTATGACTTTTTCTACAGTACTACTCTAAAATCAATTTTATTTACACGTGCATATAGGACAATGACCAAAGGAACCTAGTATCGGTATGAAACATGCAGTGACTCAAAGATTTATGGTTTAATTAAAAGGCTAATTTTCGGGCTTTCAAATGTTATTTACCATTTTACCATAATTCTCGGCATTACACGGTAATTACCGTGTAATGCCGAGAATTATGGTAAAATGGTAAGGTCTCAAAATCTAGGTTTAGAATCGAATCTCTACATTTTTTGTCACAATGTATGCTGTTAAATTCAAAATACGAATTAGTCAAAATGACGTTTGAGAATTTTCAATGCTCGTCAATTCCGACAATGTTTAAATAATCATAAAACGTTCACGTTAATGGTACCTATACGTTACACCATGGTTACAACCTTAAGATCAAAGTGCTGAACATTTTTCAGTAATCTATGACATATAAACTTATAAACATAGTTATATATATATATTATTTTGCAATTTGGATGTAATTTAATTAAAATTACATCCAAATTGCAAAATAATAATGGCCTAGTAGTAGAGATTAAAACAAAACATGTAAATGAAACCATTCAATTAATTATAAAATAATAATAAACTATAAAAGTAAATAACTACCGGTCGGGACTGTACCTACTTAAAACTAAACGAATGGGACGTGCATATATGCTAGAAAGAGAAAGCCCGCCGTGCTGTCATAGAATCGCATAGAATCCTATGGTCGAATCGCATAGAATCCTATGGTCGAATCGCATTGAATCGTTTCTTCTGTTTTCAAAGAGTTTCTATTGATGAATGAAACAGGCAAAGGTTTCTAAAACATTCTGACTTTCGCATAACCAAAAGGTTTGCTGACGTACTTTTAACATCTTAACAGATTATTATTACAATGTAATAATAATAATTCGTTGTTATTAATATCTGTTGTTACTAATTATTCACCTATAATTTCAATAATTAGAATTAATTAATTATTTTGCGTAAGTCAAGAAGGTTTTATTGTTTACATACTCTTTGAAGCCAATGACATGTGACATTACTTGCGTGAAAAAAACAATGTACAGGTAAAATAGGAAATCGAAATAAAAACTAATACTTTAATAGTGTTTTTTATGCGGAGAATTTAAGGATTCGCATTACTGGATAAAATATTGATACTGATTGATTACTGGATACCAAGACTGGTCAATCTCTTTTGATGTTTATCTAGGTGGAAAATTTGTGTTTGTTTACATGTTTGGCAAATAAAATGCGAACGTAAATTACATGGTGACATTTTAATCACAGTTTTGCAAGAACAAACGTTGTTCAGACCATAGTCTACTACCATTGTATAGCATCAAATATGCTTAGAAATATGTTATTAAAACAAACTAAACTAGGCGTTCTCAAATTAGTCGTATGTTGCTCAAACGTGTTCAAATATAAACCGTAACATCAAAGTACTCATCGCGGTAGCGATAGGACATTCAAGAGTTATGAGTAGTCCACGTGGACTTTAAGGATGTCCGGCCAATGCGGGCCGAAATGCAAATAAATCATTTTAGTCAATGACATACAATTGCGGGAAGTACCGCTCCGCCAATTTTTTTTGTTGACTGCCGCGTGTCGCCCGAACCGCCCGGGCGGTAGCCAGTCTACCGCAATCTCTCGTGTGAGTGACGCTTAAGCATCCGATGTACTTACGTCACAGGCACGCATCGCGCGTTTTTACGCAATTGTTGGTGACAATCTGGCGGAAGCTAGGTGCATGTACTCTTGTAGACAATGTTGTCTTGGTGCACACGGAGCTAACCCGAAATCCACCCCTAAGACGACCCACTGACCCGGTTTTGTGGTAAGTTTTGTTTTTGTCTTGTTCCTGTAATATCCCAATTAATAAATAATACCTAATAATGTCACGTTAGATACAATATTTTCCCGTACCTAGTACTTATAGGAAATAATTAAAACCATGTCTGAGTACCTATCGTAAGTTCGCACCTAGAACGAAATGATAACATTAGAGGTCAGCCACCTCGCCACGCCCCGTCGCGTCGTCGGTACGGTGCGTCCCGTCATGCAATCGTGCATAGGCAGAAAATACCTACCAAAGTTTACCATAGTCAAAGCCAAGTAGTCACAATACCAAGCCAAGTAGCCACTTATCAGTGATAAAATACCTACCGAAATTAACTTTGGTATTTTCTAGTAAGACGTACAAATAAGTGCTTACAAAATTTGGTTTATGGAGGTTCCCTGTAGACAATGCTGTGTCCCGTGGGTGACCCGCGTGTCGCGCCGCAACTACTTTGAGACGCGAGCCGCGCCGTAGTGCCTGTGTTGTAGGGAGTAACGATAATCCCGACTTTTACAATTTTGTCTTTTTTCCAAAATCAATGATGTTTTCTTTTATTGGTTGCTCTATTAATAGTAGACCATGGTCTGAACAACGTTTGTTCTAGCAAAACTGTGATTCAAATGTCACTGTGTAGGTATAGTTGTTAATGTCCTCCATTGTTCCCCCTTTTACGGAGCAATGTAATTGTTGACGTAATCCATTGTTTTGCTGCTTTTTCTTGTCTGAGGATATAATTAAATATGTCGTGCAAAGTATTAAGTTAAACTCTGAGGACCCTTTCAAAAGTTCGTTCGAGATTCTATCTTCCCCTGGCGATGGCGTTTTCCCACTTTTTTGTGGGATGGCTTTAAATTTTTCACTTTCCAATTTCTGGGGACGCATCCTCGTCTTCCATGTAGTTTAGACATGTTAATGATGATGTGGTTTCTTCGTCGTCGTTGTAAAAGTTTCGATAGAAATCTGTTGCTGCTTCTAATAGTTCGGATCTTACTTCTAATATTGGGAAATTATAAGTAAATAAAAAAAGGTAGGTAGAACTTGTAATCCGGCAAAGATTTTTATAATTATGTTTACGTAGATAATTATAATAACGGTAACAAAGCCTGGTGAGAGGTAGTGGGGAATGGGGAGGGGCGTCCCTGCCAGTGTCGGATTATGATGGGTGAAACAAAAGTAAAGCGATAATGTGGGCCATGCATAGGGTTACCATTTCAAAATGTGAAAAGTCCTGACAAAAAGCCGGACATGACCAAAAAGGTCCAGATATCCGCAGTAGTAGCCCGTGAAATTCAATTTTTCTTACATTTCAAATCTCTTAGAACCAATCTCTTTATAACCAGTTTTGTTTTTCGTTTTTGGGGCGAACCGGCGCGGGCAGCGGCGTAATGTTATGTTGTCATTTTAAAACTTTTTTAATTTTCAAAAAGAAATCGCCGGATGCGCTAAGGTAACCCGCGAAATTCAAATATTCTTACGTTTTTTTCAATTTGCAGGTCTGTTTCAGGTATGTTGTATCAGTTTAACTGTATTATTATAATATGATTTGCGACCGTAACAAACATGGCTTTACAGAATTATAATCATTAGAATCTGCTGATTCTAATCATTATACGTATACAACACCTCTTTATGTTAGAATTGGCCTCAAATGTCATGATTTTATGAAATAGTCATTCAATAGGGTAATATGAACTTGGAGAATTGTATTGTATTGATGATTTTTATGATAATTATTTAGATCAACATACAACCTGATACTGACCTGAAAATTGCAAAATAAATATTTAAAAAATCATAATTTCGTGGGCTACCCTGACGCTTTCGCTTGAAGTCGAAAACTTCGGACAAAGTCCGGACAGCCTGTGCCAAACAGCCGGACACGTGTTCGTCCCGACGGTAACCATAGCTATGCTGCGTGTAGACTGTAGGTAGGTAGTATGGGGTATGAATGTACGAATCATTTGGTTATTCTAGCATTTTGAATACATTAGGGACATCCTGTTTACTCATTATATATCATTTAAAACTTATTAAACAGTTTATTTACATAATACATAGACATCAGTTTCATTAATCAATATTAGATATTACAATGAAATTTTTCTTTGGCCTTTACAAGTTGGTTTTGTACCAAAGTTAAAATGACATACCATTTTATTAGACACCATAATTAGAACAATAAATAGATAGTTTAAAAAGAATTAGTATTTTTTTACAAAAATGGCTACAGAATATTCTCTCTATAATATGTAAGTACCTTATAATATGTATAACTTAATTCAACCAAATATCATACAATATATTGTCCTCTGCATCATTTTCGTTTATCACCCGTAGTGTTTTGAGGGTTTGCAAGTAAAAAGTCAATTCTGATGTGACTACACCATGCTGAGGACTACCATTCGCTACTATGTTCATCTTTACTAATTGTTCTCTGAGTTTATCTTTGAAGTTATCATGTACTCTTTTATAAATGGTCCTTATTTGTTCATTAGGAAATATATCAATAAGTGCTTCATGTAATTTAACTAGGTGTTTAGAAATATTTCGGAATGTTTGAGATGGAACAGGGGGTTTAGCATCCCACCCTGTCAGCTGAGATGCAAGCATATTACTTACTATGAGACAAATCTTATTCTCTATTTCCTGCTTATGGCTTAATATATCACTTTCTATATTACTAAATCCATTCAGGGATAATTCTTTCGAATGCTGTCTTTCTAGCAATCCTCTTATCTTAGGTAGAAACCAAATGACCACCTGTAGGGATCTTGATACTAAAGCAAGGTTTGATGTAGAGATAGTTTTTAAGCCAGCACTCTGTATTGCTCCAGCACCTAATACCAATTGGCAGCACCGAGAATTGAACAATCGAATCAATTCCAACATGCAGTGTACCAAGTACTGAACGATGACAGGAGACTGTTTTGTGGCATCACAATATTCCAGCAAGATCTTGATTAATAGCTGCACTGTGGCAACAACAGCATAACTCTCCTTATTTATTAATAAATATTTCCCATCAGGTTTCCCACTGTCGTATTTTAGAGCATTTGGTATTTCGCCTGATTCATGTATTTTATTTATCGCACTTTGTAATTCACAAGGGACATCTGCAGCTTTCCATCGCTCTGCATTTAGAGCAGATGTCAGTTGAGTCCGCCTTTCAGCATGTAAACATTGTATATACTTCATTGCATAGCTTCGAAGAGCTAGCTTCATTGCATTACTGCAATGACCAGTAATGTTTTCACATTCCTCACAAAAGTTTTCAATGAGTTTGGACAGGATTGATAATTGGGACATATCCGAAAAAACATAATCCTTGTCAGTTTTTGTTACTATAAGATTAGCACATCGTTCATTACAGTAGTCAGAAAGGGATCCAACCATTTTCTTTAACTTCTCTTCAACAAAAAGTAATTCCTCAGGTAACCAAACATCCTCACTATCATTTCCAGTAACATCTTCCATTTGAGTAATTTCCAATATCAAATTATTTAAGGATAAGATTCTTTTAAATAAATTAATTAAGTTTGGAGTAACTTTCTGTAGAAATGTTATACCTTCATTACACAAAAGCCATGTATTGTCAGCAGTAGATCCTCTCAAAACAATTTCTGTGTTTCCATCCCTTTCTGAAATGATTTCTATTACAGATTGTTTGATTGTAGCTTGAATAGATGTCATTGCTTCTATTTTGAATGTATCAATAAAATCAAATTCCTTCAGGCGGAGAATTCCAGACACTATAGATACAATTTTCTCCCTTTCAGGTATTTCTGTGTCATCTTTTGGAGGTCTGTTTAGGTCGGTGACAATGAATCTTAAAAATTCATTACTCAGCATTTTGTGTATTAATCTCTTCATTTCAGTTAGTTGTGGAGATAAATGACGAAATGCTTGTATACCAGACAGGCGTGTAGATAGCACTTTTTGGGTAGAACTGATCAAGTCCAAGGCAGCTACATAATCTGAAGTACTCAAAAGAAGCTGTATCATTGGTTGGGTCTGTTGTACTGTACCCATTAACTTTAAAAGATCATGAACATTATTCAAATTGTGATTAATTTTTGTCAAACTTGCTAATTTTAGTGGACATTCAGTTAAGTTTCCCTTTACATGTGTTATATTTTGTCTGGTTTTTCTAACTGTTTTCACTGCTCTAGCCATCTGTTCCATTATAGTGTCATGAGACAGCATTGCATGAAAAAATGCATCTGATTTTTGAGCTACTTGCTTAGAGATTTTCATCTCAATAACATCTAGGTATGTACTTAGTGTTTCTTGGAGAGCTCTTATAGCAATACTAGGTTCTTCAGAATTACACAGACTAGGAAAAACTTGGCTAAATACATCTGGATCATTTAATGGTAGTGATTGCTCATAGAATATGCTTGGTACCTCACAAACATTTTCTACTACAGGTGTTTTATTTTTGACTGGAATACTTTCTTTTAGTCTACAATGACGCCGATATTTTTTAGCAACTCTTTTGCAATACGATTCAAAATGTGCTAATGTGATTTCAGGTAAATATGGACTAGGGTATATATCAACTTTATCAATAAAACTGTCTCCCCACGTCTTCGTGAAAAAATTGCTCTGTTTACCTCTGTTTGGATCATTTAATACTGCTGGAAGGTTTTGAGAGGAAGAATAGAAGGTCCAGTCATCATTTGAGTCTTTTGTATATAAGTGGTACTCTCTTACGTGATACTTAAAGCCTGCTTTCCGCAAATCACCAAACTGCAAAGATGAACACATTCCATTTTGTCCATACTGACAGAGTATGATGGATCCCTCTTTAATACTGTGCTTCTCTTGAACATGCCTGCAACAAAACATAATAATGAAGCAACGCTCTCTTAATGGATATTGCTTTGAGTTAGCCGATAAATACAAATAATAAGTATATAACCTTTCAAATTCCGTGGCAGAAGTGAAAAGTAGTCTCGGACAGTGAACACAGTTTTGCCATGTTGGCTTTCTACAAGATGTAGAGTTGTCCTCCATACCATTTTTGTCTTATAGAACGAGAATATTTAATTATATGTTCAAGGTAATTAACACAATATAAAATTTCGTAAATCCACCCAAGAAACTCATGACATGGTAAATAAAAAGTGACAGACATGACACGATTTGACAATTGACATTACGTTTACGTTGACATGACACAGTGTTGCCAGATGCATTGAACCTAATATCTGTAGTAGAAACTGCTAAAATCTGTATTTATATCTGTATGCTATTTTAACTTGAAATCTGTATTAAATCTGTATGTATGGTCAAAAGAACGGAAACAGAATAATATACCTACTTACCGTATGCAGTAAAATTACTTTATTCTGCTTCTTTTGAAAAAGAAGAGAAGAGGTTTGACTCATCAATCACTCATCACCTACCTCGACCTCGACCTCCTCGATACAGTTACTGGGTAACACGATACCCCTTGATAAAACTGGTTGTCAGATTTTTGGGATTTTTTATTGTGCATTAAATCAATATCAATTACCAGTAAAAGTTTGTACGAAATTAATTATTTACAATAAATGCATCACGAGAGCGCAGTATTTTGGAGAACACGCAAAAATCTTTAATTGGCGGATTACCCGTTTGAAAAATATACTACTAATCGCGATTTATTTACTTAAGTTCCGTTTTAAAGCAGATTATGTCTATTTAATCAATAGAATTAGAAAATTCTGTATACAAATCTGTATCCAGTGCATATCTGTATCATAAATCGAAAATCTGTATAAATACGGAGTAATCTGTATATATGGCAACACTGCTGATGACAGGACGGCCGCCAGCGCTCAGAGCTTAGAGTAATAACTAACACAGAGTAATAAATCGTTATTACCAGTGTTGCCGCAACTGAGTTCCCAAAAGGTACATATCCAGCGCTGAAAAGGTACATTTTGGGTTCAAAATGTACATAAGCAATGCTTTTACTAAAATCATTCACTACTGCATCTCTCGCCCTCTCGCAATGAATGCGAGACAGAGAGAGACTGTCTGCTCGCCAGCAGTTCTATTTTTTGGATTCTAGGCGTGATAAAACTTATCTATATTATATTTTTTTTAAATCCCCGCAGTTTTATGATATTTCGATATTCAAAATGTACCTATCAAAACTTATCCGCTTTGCAAACAAGCGCGCCCTTTTTTTTTTTTGGGTGGAAAATTGTCAAATAACTTCTCCCGCTCTGGGCGGAGCGGGACTGCGTGTCAGACTTTTACTGACTAAAACCCACTCGTGTTCATTCCATTGCCTGTGTGCCGGGGCCACGATATCCCTTTCGGACAAACTCGCAACCCTGGCAGGCATTGGCCCTAACGGTCCCCGTCAGTTGGTGCTGACATCTCTTTGAGGCGCGCGTGGTACACCACGCGCTGTCGACCCGGGCCTGGTCCTTATCGGACGGCGAGCTACCCATCGTTCACCGTCCGCAAGCCCGCGCCTACGGTGGCTGGAAGTCAGCTTGCGACTCCCGAAGCCCGGGGCGTCTCCTGTGACGGCTAGGGGTGCGAGGGCACGAATTTTGCCTCTCCCTCACGCGTTCCGCCTCCTCCTTCGCGAGCATTACTGCTTGGCAGAAGGAAGTGACGGCCTCCCATGCAGTCTCGTTCCGAACCATGGTCTGAACCAGGGCCGGACGCGAGAGATCGCCGCCACCAATCGCCTCTGTGAGAACACGGCGGTGCTCCGCCCAAGCTGGGCAGACCTCCACCGTATGCTCCGGGCGTTCCACACAGTGGTGACACCCAGGCGTTTCCTTCCGCCTTATGCGGAACAGGAACCTCCCGAAACAACCGTGTCCGATGAGGACCTGCATCAGGCGGAAGGTGAGATAGAAAATATATTAATATGTCTATGAGAGGAGGTGAGGAATCATATGCCAAACTCAGAGTACAAAACCCTACAAAACCTACCATAGCACATTCGAGTCCATCCACTTTTCATAGAGCTCATATGCCATGCCTCCATGCAGTAGCGTAGCGCGGGTTTTCGCCGCCCGGGGCTGACCGGAAATTCTGAATCCTCATCATTAGGCAAGAAAATTGATAAAATTTCAAATACATTTAAATTCTTTTAAAATGTACTCTTCATGTTTTTTCAAAGCAAAATCTTATAAGCAATTATCAATGTCAATACAACCTATTAGGTTAACGACGGTCGTCGACGCCCGATATCACTGCGGTCTTAAAAAGGCGTATTTTGGCGCCAGATTCTGCAATTGTTGGAGCGCAGCGCTGGTGCCATCTTGTCGGGCTCGGGTCAGCGAAAAAAGATGTATTTTTTTAAATTGCGGCGATTGCCGCCCCTGCCCCCGCCACGCTACGCTACTGCCTCCATGCATATTGCTAGTGGACCCTCAGGAGGTCACCGGAATTACTTTTGCACTAAAATGAACCCTCAAAGAGGGTTTTGGTTATAAAACACTATAAAATGTACTAAATTAGTGTTATGTAATGAAGTTTTTTGGTATCCAAATCCAAAGTCGGAAGTTTCGCGCCAATCGCAAGTGTTTAGGTACTTTTTTAACCGAATTTCAAAAAGGAGGAGGTTCTATGTTCGTCTATATGTTTTGTTTTTTGTATGTCCTTCGATAATTTCGTCAATTATGGACCGATTTTGAAAATTCTTTTAAAAGTCGGTGGCAGCTAAGGAATATTCTACCGAAATTAAAGTAATTTTTTACTTTGTAAAGTACCTACTTAGTGTTTTTTTGGAAGTCGGTTGTTTCCATTTTTCATGTGTACCAAAAAAACTTACATGTACGTTTAACGTTTAGTTCATTACGATTAAAATATCATTCAAGATATAATCTACAAAACATGCAGATCTTAACGTAATTTACAAATACAGGTCCAAGAGTCGAAATATTCTCTACCACTACCTACTCAATTTGTGTTTGAAATTGCCGACCATAGGTACCTACTTAAAAAATTTGTGAGAGAACTAAGAAATAGTTCATTTTGACCGCCTCGCTGCGCGCGTTGGTCTATGTGCGACTGTGGAGCGTGGGGTCCTAGGTTTTATCCACGGGTCCAGTGTTATTTATATGCATCCATCCATAATTTACGTCGTAGGAACACCGCCTTCGTTATTAAATTAATACGCAACACCTGTGCAAGTGTTTAACCTCAATGCTTAGTCTGTGCCTCAATGTTTTAGTTAGTTCATAACTTCATAAGTCTGGAACATCTTAGGAGCGTTCATTCTAAAACATACCTATTACACTTTCTAAAAGTTGGCGACGCGACGTACCAAATAGAAAAGCTGTCAAATATTTGAAAAAAATAACGGCCAAGTGCGTGTCGGACCACGCACAATAGGGATGATGCGTGGGTAAAAAAAAGCAATTCTAATTAGTCCGTCATAATAAAAAAAATATTAGACACTTGTATTTTTTGCTTAGAAAAAAATAATAAAAAATTCTTAGATAAAACGCATTTTAAGTCGGGGAGTGGGGGTCGCTACGTCACAAGTAAGTATAAAATCTACCTCGTGACGTCATGGCATACATTTTTGTATCGCCGCCGCGCCGTCGTAAAAAAAGAAAAAATACGTGTCCAATATTGTTTAATAAACTCCATGACGGACTAAAAAATTTTTTGTCATCATCCTGTCATCAATCAATCACGAATCAAGGGTTTCGTAGTTGGGATGAATTTATCCCAATAACAAACTTAACATTGTAGTAGAATACATGTTCTCCCATACGGAATGTATGGGAGAACATGTTTTTTGCAACTGCAAATGTAAGTTAGTCGATTATTACTCGTTAACTTGTAGAGCCTACTTAGCTGTGATAGTTTTCCTTTTAATTTAGTTATTTAAACTACTGCCTAGATTTTTTACACATATCCAAAACAAAAATGGTTGGTTTTGGGTATGTGAAAAAATGAGAGGGTGCACTTAACTCTAACAAAAATGACCACTTTATAGCTTCATATTTTGCAAACGGATCCCTGAATCCAAAAATGGTTTTCACACACAATATTTTTGAACGACCTTTCCAACGACACCCCTCACCATGGGAAAGACGAGAAAAAAAAACATCCCCACTTTACGTGTACACCATTTGGCACCATTTTTTTTTTTACCACTTTGTGAGCGTGATTAATATGTATATCCATGCCAAATTTCAGCTTTCTAGTACTAGAGTCTTTGAGCTAAGCCGCGGACAGACCGGCAGACAGACAGACGGACATGGCGAAACTATAAGGGTTCCTTGTTGACTACGGAACCCTAAAAAGGCTCAGATTCGACTCATGGTAGTAAAGTGATAGGTTTAGGTATTTCCGTGCTTATAGTGTTACTATGTACTCTGTGGATGGTAACGTTTTGAGACCACACCACACGTGGCGTATGTTAAAGCCAGTTTACGCACGCGTGTGGGATTGCTCTTACGTGGCATGTCTAAATCTGCATTTATAAAGCGTTTAACGTTCGTGTTACCGGCTCAAAAAGGCATTGGGGTATAATAATAAGCGTAATCATTCGATATTTTGTTACTTCGTTATTGGCAGCATAGTTATGTAACCAGCATTACCAAACTTATAAACAAATACCAAGACAAACCAAGAAATAGGATCGTATGATCAACTGTAGGGATGGGTGTTTATAAAGAAACACATTAATCTAATATTGTTCGATATGTTTAATCGCACTTAAAGTTAATTCGGTGTGTAGAAAATGTTGCAAGTTACATTTTAAATAGATGTTACATTTAGATGTTATGTTGATATCATTATATACATACAATTTTACATTTCAATGATCGCTTTAAATTATATTCCTAGGCATTGACAAAACATAAGGTCATTCAGAAGTTTTTAACAGAAATTATTCTTTTTGACAATGGTAACAAGCACATGAAACTGCTGACTTAAATATCAAATTTCTTTCTCCATCCAAGCACCACACCTTAACGGGTACCTGAAATAAAAGAGTAAATACCTATGAAGTAAGTAATAAATAACTTGTAGGAAAGTCTTGGCCAAAGTATGACTACCATTTAATTTTTTTGCTGTGAATCGTCGAAATAATAAGGTTGCACCGGTCTATTTTATTACCTGCTGCTTTCGTAATTAGCTAGGTACCTTCTATCTAATTGTGTAACACATTTTCTTAAATAATTAAGACTAATCCGTTTAATTTTGACAGTTCAACAACATTCATAGCGTTATTTACGTTGTTGAATAGTTTTTTTTTTTCGAACTTATGAAGCAATGGAATGCAATCTGTTTCAAAATGATTTAGATTGTGATTGATCCTGTATTACGCAATTAGGGTGCTGCACAGGCACACGGAGCGACTTTAGTCGTCGATCTGATTTAATCTGTGTGTGGTCGTGATCTCCCTGCCTTTATTTACCCAACAATGTTGAGGTCGGCTTCCAGCCTAACCGGATGCAGCTGAATAATAGTATTTTATATGGAGCGACTGCCTCCACAACTGACCTCCACAAACAGTTAGGTACTGAAAGACGATACTCCTTGGTAAGACTGGTTGTCATACTTTTGGGCTTCTGACTACACCTCAGAGTAATATTTAGTTATTACTCTGAGGACTACACGTAACGACCGTCAACGATGACTGACAGCCGGGAAAAACGGCATAACGTGCGTTCCGAGACATTGAGGGGTCTCGTTATGTTAAGATGGTCACCCATCCACAGACCAACCGCGGCAAGCGTAGCTTAACTTGATCGACCCGTGTGGCTATTATGAGCCACGAGTCCTTCACTTAGGCACGAGCCCCTCTGTGTGTGGACGTGAGATGTAGAAATCTCTGTTAAACTGTGTTTGGACGTGAGATGTTGGAATCGCCAGCGAGTCACCGGCGACTAAAGTCATACCTAGCATAAGAACCAACCACACTACAAATAAAGCGAGCATTATTTGTATTCTAAATACATACATACTCACACGTACAGTACATTAAAACTACATTAGAACATTACATTAGAACTTTTCACTTTTAACGTATTTCTATGCTGAAAACACAAAAATATAAAAAAAAAAAAAAAAACACAAATGCATTCTTATTCAATATGGAGATACTTATCAAGTTATAAAAGAAAATTAAAAAAAAAAACAACTTCAGTTAAGCTCTTACTTTTATTTTATTATTTTAGTTTTAGAAACACCGTTTTTATTATTTTATTTCATTTTTAACACGTTGTCTTATTACAAATTCTAAACAAATATTGTTTTGTGAAAACACCTTGATTACATTGAAATAACGTTAGTAGTTGCATTGTCTGATTTCTTTACGTATACTACTTGTTTACGCTAAGCTTGTAACTCGTTATCGTCATCTATGATTCACAGCAAAACAAATGTAATTGGTAAAAAGTGTCTTAACGTGATTACATTATGTCTCCTATTCTATCGAGAATCTTACCTTGCCGTAACACAGTCCTGGACTAGCACGGGAGGTAAAGAACTTTTCTCTGTATACCGTCATTGGGCATTTATATATTTTATCAAGTATGTGAACCATTGCTTTACTTGTGATAGCATTATTATAATTTAACTGTTCGTCTACTCCCCTTGCTACTTGTTATAGATGGGTTCTAACTTAGTGTAGTTGAACGTAGGTTGTGCCCTTTATTATGTACTATGTAAATATGTATTAACGGTGTACTGTAACCTAACTTATGGTCAATAAAACTTTATTATTATTATTTTTATTGGTCTTTGACATTTCTCGGGACCCTGGGGTCCCGGACTTTTGGAAGGCGTACGAGGGGCCGAAGCCAACTCGCAGAGGCCCGTTTGGCGTTTTAATGAAATGAGGCATCAACCGACGATTGCCCCTGTGTGCACTATGCAAGTGCACCCAAGGACAACCCCCGGTTGGTGTAGGACTATTGCAGGATATGGAAACAAAGATATTAGACTATGGGTTTGGGTGGCTTAAGTTGACTGGTGACCTGGAACTATGGAAGGACTATGGCCCCTGCCTGATCAATGTTATACATATACACGGATAAAATGGCAGGGGGTGACTTGCACACTCAATAATGGGCCCCTGGAAACTGTCGCTAGCACATAGTGACGTAGCGACAAGGGGGCAACATGTCCTGAGGTGCTTGAGGAGTGGAGAGGTATTCCACGGCTTTCAGAACAATCCCAGAGCCCGGAAGATGGTCAAGATCCCTACGAGCACTTACTGGAATACTTCCTTCCTCCGAGCACGTTTGCTCTTGCGAATCTCCACTCAAGCTGGCCAATTAAGGCAAGCCAGAGATGAGGAACAAGATTTCTCCCGGGATATAGGGTCCGTGGGGTCGCTACTGCCCAACAGCTCGCCACATGCTGCCCTGCGGGTTTCTGTATCTCTCTTGGTCTGGCCCCTCATCCTAGATCCGTTCCGGCAAAGTAAACTCTACCGGCACAGACCTAGAGTTTGCAGCGCGCAAGCCCCACCACGACGCCAACGTAGAGATACGGCGGTGGGGTTATTATTATTATTATTTTTGATTTTTGAAATTTCTCGGGACCCTGGGGTCCCGGACCTTTGGAAGGCGTACGAGGGGCCGAAGCCAACTCGCAGAGGCCCTTTAGGCGTTTTAATGAGATGAGGCACCAACCGACGATTATCCCTGTTTGCACTATGCAAGTGCATCCAAGGACAATCCCCGGTTGGTGTAAGACTATTGCAGGATATGGAAACAAAGATATTAGACTATGTGTTTGGGTTGCTTTAGTTGACTGGTGACCTGGAACTATGGAAGGACTATGGCCCCTGCCTGATCAATGTTTCATATGTACACGGATAAAATGGCAGGGGGTGACTTGCACACTCAATAATGGGCCCCCGGAAACTGTCGGTTAGCACATAGTGACGTAGCGACAAGGGGGCAACATGTCCTGAGGTGCTTGAGGAGTGGAGAGGTATTCCAAGGCTTTCAGAACAATCCCAGAGCCCGGAAGATGGTCAAGATCCCTACGAGCACTTACTGGAATACTTCCTTCCTTCGAGCACGTTTGCTCTTGCGAATCTCCACTCAAGCCGGCCAATTAAGGCAAGAATGAGGTGGGCGCTCTGTTCCTCGTCAGTGTTCACTCCAGCCGGCCAATAAAGCTTTCTCCCGGGAGATAGGGTCCGTGGGGTCGCTACTGCCCAACAGCTCGCCACATGCTGCCCTGCGGGTTTCTGTATCTCTCTTGGTCTGGCTCCTTATCCTAGACCTGTTCCGGCAAAGTAAACTCTACCGGCACAGACCTAGAGTTTGGAGCGCGCAAGCCCCACCACGACGTCAACGTAGAGATACGGCGGTGGGGTTATTATTATTATTATTAAAGCGCCGCACGTCATGAAACATACAAGGTAACATCGGCAATATGTTGATTGTTGCATTACAAACAGTAACACCAACAAACAAGTAATACAATCTTGGCGTGCAGCTGTAGGTGCAGACTGCAGTAAAGTGGCATACTTACGTCTTCGGATTCCATGATATTGCAACATTGGCCCAATGAAGTAACGGGATGTCGCTTGAAGCCCAACATGATGCTGGGCAGTGACCAAGATTCGCAAAAGCCGCGACATGCGTTTGTAGTTATTTTGAATCCTACGCAGTCTGGTATGCTTATGTTCCGCGTGTGACCTGAAAATTGAAATTCAGCTTATGATCTTTATCTTTCTGATTTTCCAATGGCGTTTTTTATAATAATATGCACTTTTATAATTTCTAACGTTATCGTGGACGGAAATTTAAAAGCGTCTTCATATAATACTCCATACACGTTAGTTCCCTCTGTTTTATCGTGATGTTATGGCGTGGAAGCGGACATTCACGAAGATATAGCCACGTTAGAAATTATTAAAGTGCACAATGGTTAATTACAAGCATAAAATGTTAGTAAGTAAAGTTCTAATTAGTAAGTAAGAATGTATTAGATTTATGTATGTAGAAAACAGCTAACCGATTTGATGACATCCTGGTTTCCTCCATGATTCTGCAGTGAATACGTTGGTAAGAGATATCATCAGTATTAAACTCCACAGAAGCATTTTTGTATTGTTCTACTTGAACCACGGTTTGTGAATGAAAAAGAATTCGTGATCCTGTGCTTTTATTATGAAACTTTTACGCAGAGATCGTCAAAGCGGAGCACTATCCAACAGATATATATATTTAAATACTCTTCGTTCTAGTTTCAGCTAAGAAGAATGGTGTGACGATTAAACGTACCTAACCACTACGAATTTATTATATTTATATAATAAAACTGGTGGCTCTGGAAACAATTTGGGGGAGGCCTAACCAACATTGGGACAGTGTCGGCTAACTAACAAACAAAATATTACAAAATTTTAGTAGGTAGTAGGTACCTATATCATAAAGTACGATTTTCACGTAGAATATTGTCTTATTTTATAATAATTCAAAATGACCTTAAAGGTTGAAAACGTCTGATTTTGTAAACAGGGTTCGTTTTCAGTTCATAAATTTCGCTGACGTTAGGCATAAAGTGTTATGGGGCGCGCAGCAAACAAGTAAACGGCCTGTGATAATTACTGTTATGGCGTTAACGTAGAAGCTTTATGTAGGGTAAATATACCAAAGTGTTGTTGCATTGATTCGAGTAAAGTAGTAGGTACCTACCTATCTAAACGGTAGGAAGTTAGGAACCATATCGATAGGCACCTATACTACCACCTACCCAGCACACTAATGAAGGAAACTATGGTTTGTTGACGCGTTCCGTTGCTAGGCTCCGAATATTTCGTACAATATGACATCCTTAATCAAAACATGAGAGCATCGACACTTTAAAATGGAAATCGAGTATAGAATATTAAATCTTTACAAGACAAAACAATTTGATGAATGTCTCAAGTTATGTGAAACGGCCTTGCAAGAAAAGGATGACCGGATGATAGAATTCATACGAATGCGTGCTATGACTATACAAGCGAAGGTCGTCGGTAATGGATACGAAGAAGTGGAGTATTATCCTCAACAAGATGAGCTGATGTCTACGGCGGTTGCCAAAACACCGCGGCCTGGAACTTCATTTCAACGAGATACTAAAACAGCTCGGAATGTTGATACATCATATCAGGTAGGTCATCATAACCCTTTAGAATATTTTACTAGAAGAGAGCTTTTCCTTCATATCAGGTATGTCATCATAATGGCCTGCGCAGACTGGCGGACGGGACGGCAGAGGATTTTAAATTTATCAATTAAATTTTCATACATAACCAATCGAAATATAGGTAGATAGGTATATTATATATTTCAATGCTCGGTGATCGACCTTGGAGCATCGCTGCGCAGTTTTCCCTGGAGCTGGACTCTTTCAAAAGCAACTTTTCAACTGCTTAGTCACTAGTGGAATATTCAAAACGGCGAGCGGAGGCTACTCGGCGGATGCCGCGGCATATTGGCGGATGCTCCGGTAAGCTGGTGGACGTAGGCGGTAACGCAGAGGATTTTTCTTGTCAGTGTGTGCTGGCGGATAGAGGAATTCTCCTCGATGCTCTCCCCTGCCGTCCGCTAGCGTGCGCAGGCCATTCACCCCTTCCAATATTGCACTAGAAGAGAGTTGTTTTTTGGAAGTAGGATGTTATAGGTAGACGAACCAGTATGAGCATTGCGTAATAAATTGCATTTAGCTCAAAATATGAAATATCATTCTGTTTTACCCAACTACGGCAAAGCCAAAGGAAGGGTTATGTTTTTAGCAGTCCATGCATGTACCTATATATGTTTGTATTTATGTATGTTCGTCCGTAGCACCTAAACTACTCATCCAATTTTGGTGATCGATTCGTTATTATGGTCCAGGTATGTCACCTGAACCATTATAACATTTTGTCTTTTGTCTAAGTACATTTTTTTGTCGAATTTTAGAAAAGAGCTACAGCCACAGTGCGGTCCCGGGCGGGCACCAACACTGCCGGGGCCCGCAGCGTGCGGACAGCGCTCAACACAGCCTCTCGAATGTCGCGCGCAGCCACCGCCCTCGCCGGTGGAGCACCCTTCACACCTGGCGCACCACTATCACTAAGATTTCTTTCAAAAGAAGACAAATTATTTACTCCAGCGGCAAAGACTCTATTTGAATATGTGTTCTATTGCGAAGGGGACGTAAGAAAGGTACCTGATTCGTCTAGCTAGACTAGAATATAAAATAATATTCTATGAAAAATTGCTAACTTAGTACCCAGTAGATTTTGATTGCATAGACCAGTGGTTCCCAAACTATGGTTCGCGACCCACAGGTGGTGGTATAAAATTGATATTCATTTATTTATGCCCTTTTTTTCTCCATGACAGCCAAGAGGTGAGTCCCAAATTTGGAAGTTTTTGTTAGGTGGGTCGCAGTCAAGTCAACTTTAGGAACCAATGGCATAGACAATTACTTATTCATTTTACTTCTCTTCAACAGGCTATGGAAGTAGCATTTCAAGCTCAGAAATCTGAAGACTCTACAGACTGGTGGTGGAATTTCTCATTAGCTCGTTGCTACTACGCACTCGGAATGTACAGAAACACTGAAGATTGTCTGCGTCAGGCACTCAAACAAAACAAACACATCTCCATATACCTTCGTCTGGTAGCGATGTACGTAGGACTGAATCAACCAATTTCAGCTTTGGAAGTCTGTAAGCAAGGACTATCCGTGTTCCACGAATATACACCATTGTTAATAGAGCAGGCAAGGATACATGAGCAGATGGGTAACGCCGCGCTGGCCGTTAAAGAGTACCGCACGGTAGCGCTAGAAGACCCATCGAACATGGAGGCCATAGCTAACATAGGGATGTATAATTTTTACAACGATCAGCCAGAAATTGCTTTGAGATATTACAGGTAAAATTAACTCTTGGAACCTTAACCTTACAGTTGGTAATAAAACTGACCTGAAGGATGTTTGATTTCCAGGAGGCTACTAGCTACAAATCCCGCAGGACCAGAAATATACAACAATCTAGGACTCTGCTGTTTGTACTGTAATCAATGGGATTTGACAATACCATGCTTTCGGCAGGCTCTCTACTTTTCTGCGGATCCCGATATTCGCTCGAACATTTGGTTTAATCTTGGTCACGTTGCTCTGGTAAGACTTGGAAGTATTTAGTTCGCTACACGAAGCATGAAGCCATGATATTTGATTTTTAATATCGTCATGATTTTAACCTTTTTCTATTTCATTTTAGTCTACCGGAGACATAACATTGGCTTACCGATGCTTGCAAGTAAGTCTTGCAATAGACTCGAAGAACGAAGCTTCACAACATGCATTGCAAGCTTTAGATACCAGATTGCGTGCAAGAAGAAATAATGTTGTCAATTAATTGTAAAAAAAAAACCGGGATTACATGTAATCTGTTCGATATACAATTTTAACACGTGTGACTCCGGACTTTTTATTAGTCTGTCTGTGATTTCTTGTTTACTTATACCTTTTTAGTTGACTTTTTGTCGTAGTTGGTATTTTTTATTTTATCTATAAACATATAATTTACATATTTAAATATTTTTATAAAAACAAGAAAACAGCTCCAGCTGCCCAACGAGAGTCTTCTTAGGTGTTGGTCGAGGCTCTTGGCTATTAAGCCATTGGCTGATACGACTATCGGCACCATGATCGCTGAGTGCATGTCCCACATGTCGACAACCTCGACCCAAGTCAAGATAGGTGCTTGATATGTTTATCTTTCTCGGCTTTCACGAGGTCCCCATCATACGGGACCCTTATTTCAATAATCATTGTGCTCCGCTCTAATCGATCCACCACCACTATATCAGGCTTATTGGCAACAATAGTCCTGTCAGTGATGATGGATCGATCCCAGTACAATGTGATATTTCCATTTTCGAGAACTGGGTCGGTCACATACTTGTAGTACGGCACTTCCGATTCCACAAGTCTGTATTTCAGAGTAAGTTGCTGATGGATAATCCTGGCTACAAGGTTGTGTCTATGCAAATACTCTTCGTTAGCTAGATGAGAACAGCCGGAGATAATGTGTGTGATTGATTCTCCCGGACGGTGGCATTGCCCGACAAATGTCAACCGTGCCGTCCTTCACAATGAATCTTCGATAATTGTTGGTCATCATAACTTCGTCCATAATTGCACAGACAAAATTTTAAATTCGGTTTCCGCAACGTGGCCACCAAAACGCAGCCAGGCTACGGACACTAGTAAATCTACATCGAGTCCATGTAGTAGCCCGGAAGTAGCGTTTGTGAAGCTCCTTACTCTGCCATTCCTCCTTGCGATCGTTAGTGTCAAGTACTACAGGCTTGCGCCAGTTCTTTTTAGCCAAGGAGAGCGGGGTAAGGCCCTTGTCCATCGCAACCACATCTCGATGCATCCCTACGGCTTCTAGGAAATATTCCCTAAGACTGCATATCTCGCGATTGTGGGAGGTCTTAGCGTTTAAAAAGCCTCGACTTCACACTTTCGCGGGATATACAGTCTCATTACCGATGACCGTGGGCGATACATTCGATATGTAGTTAGCAGCGTACGGACCCTCCTATCCAGGGCGTCGAGTTTGGTCTGAGTCCATTTGAGTATGCCGAAAGAGTTCATCAAAACCAGCATGACCCGACCGTTGAAGGCACGCACCTTGTTTCCGCCTGATAGAAGACTATTAAATACTTTCTTCAGGCGGGCAAAGAAGCACTCCTTCAACTATTGCTGCATACTCGTATCAGTAACATTGATGCCCAACGCTTCCGACATACCCAAATACCTATTGGTTTCGGATGCGGAGAGGGCTCTAAGGTTTATGGAATCTGATAGTTGGGTTTCCACGAAATCCAAAATCTCCCCTCGCTTTACATGCATGACCGCACATTTGTCCACACCAAATTCCATTCTGATAGCGCCACTGAAAGTTTCAGTTACTTTCAGTAGCTCCATCAGTTGCAAATTGTTGGGGCCAAAGAGTTTTAGGTCATCCATGTAGAGGAGGTGAGATATAACCTGACAATCACTCCTCAACCAATAGCCGAGACCTGAATCCTCCAGCAGTGTGCTAAGAGGATTCAGGGCTAAGCGGAACCAGAGCGGACTCAAACTATCGCCGTAAAATATGCCTCGCTCGATCCTTATCGGCTCGCTAATCCTCTGGATATTTCGACATCCTGGATATCGAAGGACCGTCCTCCATTGCCCCATACACGACATCAGGAAGGTGCGCAGAGTTGCATCTACTTTAGCTTGAGCCATGTATGTGGCACCGAGTCATGTGCCTTCTTATATTCTAGCCAGCATGTCGACAGATCTTTTTGGGAACTGCGAACTTGTTGGCTTATGGCCATATCGATGAGAAGTAGTTCCTTAGTACCGCGGGACCCGTTCCTACATCCATTTTGAGATGCAGACATGATGAAGTTGGTGTCTATATGTTTGTTAATTTTAGCTCTCACAATGGTTGTAAGGAATTTATAGACCATCGGTAAACACGTGATTGGCCTTTTATGGGGTCCGCGGTGCTACCAGGTTTATGGAGCAGGTGGGTAACTCCTGTCGTTAGGAATTGGGGTAGCGAACCAGACTCCAAACCAGTCTGGTACTGAGCCGCCAAGCGAGCGAGCGACCTTTTGAACCATTTGATCCAGAAATTGTGCAACCCGTTCGGTCCTGGAGACTTCCAGTTGGGCAACGGACGAACTGCACGAGCTATATCTTGGGGGCTATGGTAATAGCCCCCATTTCTGGTATTCGCTCGACTTCCCGAGTGCAAAAGGTTGACCGACAATATACTCCGCCAGAAAGAACACATGGCATCATTATCCGGAAGGCGCACCTCAGCCACACCTTGGTTCGGTGGCTCCCAAGCCCTATAAACTCGCCTTTCATCACTCTGGAAGGTGTGATTCTGAGGGTATCGCTCCACTCGCCGTTTATACCTACGAATACGGTTCGCCCATGTATGCACTTTCAGGAAGTCGATGCGCGCTGTGACACGGGACACATAGTCTTCAGGGCTAATATCAGTCCCTGAGTAGTATTGCCCCCACTGAAGCAGATAAGTTTGCCGATGACCGCTCTAGCCCCATCAATACGGCGCTGAATTCTGCACTGCCAAGCTGGTACGGCTGGTTTCAGTCGCGTAGCTCTAGAGTAATTTTCAAATTTGACGTGACGACACGCTACACGACATGCCGCTATAGCCGCGCAGTACAGAATCGAATGAGTATCGGTGAGGTCTTCGCAGTCATCAAAATAGTTTGCTAGCTGCGAATCCAGAACCGCGACCAGCGCCCTATTTTTGTTATGCATGGGCAAACGAGGTAAGCGTGGTCTAATTTCGGGTGATATGGACCGATATTCCCGAATCGCAACCTCCAAAGCACTATTATTACTTTTATTTATCAAATTTTGGGGTAATAATCTATAAATATATTTGTAATATGCTCGTCAATCCCTTTCATTTGATGCCAAACTAAAAAAAAACATGACTTTATGTCCTCTAGAGGGCGTACCTCCCCTACACGTAATATAATTGGTATATAATTGGTGTAGGGTTGTTAGAAAGGTGGTTCAAAAATATTGTGAGTTTGTGAAACCATTTTTGGATTTAGGGATCCGTTTGCGAAATATTAAGCTTTTAACTGAAAATTTTTGTTAATGTCCCCCCCCCCTGCCAGCTAAATGGCTGTATGTGAAATTGTGAAAAAAATCACAGCAGTTCAGGGCCGGATCTACCATATGGCTTTTTGGGCTTCAGCCCAGGGCCCCGTGGATTCAAGGGGCCCCCAGCTAAGTCAAGTCAAAGTCAAAAATAGACGATAATGCGAAAAAATCCATAATTTTATTAAATTAAACAGATCGTAAAGTTTGCAGCCCTGCGAATCCTGCGATTAATCAAACCTATTCAATTGATTTAATTCAAGTCTACGTTCAGGTTTTGGTACTTCGAACTGACAGTTAAAATGTTCGGCTGCCATTACACATTCATTCGATCTCGATCGTGCTCCGCTGTTTCCCTCTCAGACTCTGTCTCTTTCTATCTTGCTAGAATTATTTATAAGTACCATTATTTATCATTTTTATTTAGTATTTTTAATTATTTATAACTAGTAGGATAGAAAGAAACAGAGTTTTGGAGGAATGTAGCGGATCGTGATCCAGATTGAATGTGTAATGGCCGCCTACGGGTTGGCAACCCTGAACTCCCGGTATGCAATCTCTATTAAACGGAACAGGGATTTCCGCGTCGATTTTTTACGGACGACAGTACATTTACTTAATATTCTAGAGTTGTGGATAACTGCTTAAAATTTTACACGTTACGATTTAATATTTTAATAACGATTTGCTCACAAATTTAATATTATAACATAGTTTTTATTCCTCTTTTGAGTTCTACCAAATTGCGATTAACTAACGTTAATCGCGTATTTTAACTACGTATTTTAACACCTAAAACATTCCTAAATACCATGTGACAATAACTGCGTTCCGCTAATAATACCCACATCAAGTATGTTTTCGTTCGAGAGTGAGTAAGCATATTTGGCTTATATATCTTGCTACCAGGAATAACTACGAATCTAGAATGTGAGCAGCAAATTAAAGAATTTGCCAAAGGAAAGTGCAGAAAGGTTGCTTTATAATTTGTCAATTTATTAACTGTTGTATTTAACAATCACTAAGGCATAATATATTATAATATAAATCAAATATTGTATTGTCTTATTTTTTTCTTATATTTTGAGTAATTAGGTGGGCCCCTAAGTAGTATTAGACCAGGGCCCCCTAAACTCACGGTCCGGCCCTGCAGCAGTTAGTACACGATAGATAGATACACAGGGTGGATGTTTGATATGGGGCAGTAAGGACAGCTACCTTAAATGTTGTAGCTACAGGAAAACGATCTTAAGAGACTGTCCTTAACTTTTTGAAAAATTGCGATAGGCATTCACAAATTTTGAAAAAATATTACAGTCAGCAAGAAAATGGGCAGTTTTCACAAAAACTCTATTGGACTAACTGAGGTTTGAGTACTAGAAAAGTCAGAAATCGCAAAAAAACTTTTCCCATACATTTCGGAGGAAATGTGACTCCAACTTACCATTTTACGATGATAGACTGGCCGAAACTGAACTGAAACAAATTGAACTTCTAATTTCGAACGAATAGAGAACAAAATTCAGAACCATTGTTGCTTTTGAAAAAACTTTTTACATAAGTAGTTTTATTTTTTGCAATTTCTGTCTTTTGTAGAGTTGTCGTTTTTTTAAAGTCTGAGAGTTCTAAATAGTTTGAGGTAATTTTTAGAGTTCCGTACATAAAGGAAAAAACGGAACCCTTTTAGGATCACTTCGTTGTCCGCCCGTCTGTCTGTCATGCACGACCCTTTTTCTCAGGAACGCGTGGAGGTATCAAGTTGGAATAACATCAAATACGTAGGTCTGTGGTCCTTTGAAGCTCTAAAAATCAAGCTTCTAAGTCAACGCAATAAAAAATACGGCCATTTACACGACATAATCATTTTGATACTCGCAAATAAATCAAAACCGGGTACTTCCCGTTAACCTAGAATTATGAAATTTGGCAAGAAGCAAAATCCGAAAATCCCAAATTTCAAAATTCAAAATTGCAAAATTCGAAATTTTTGGTCCGAAAATCGATAATTTGTAGTTTTAACACACAAAAAATAATTCGTTTACAAACTTACACTTGCAGAGAATTGACCGTGACGTATATCGATGTCTCATGTTTTTCAACTACAATGTTACGAGTTTGTTTTTGCGATAAATTCATCAAAACTGCGGAACCCTTCATTGTGCGTGGCGGACCACGCACAATGAAGGTGCGTTCCGTAGTTTGGACACGCACTTGGACGGTTTTCTCAAATTATGATGAGTAGTTTAGAAGTTATGAAGTAACAGATGAACATACATACATACCGGTCAAAATCTTAACCCACCTTTTTGCTTCGCTGTAGTCGGGTAAAAATATAGCATAGCATACCATTGTTTTCACTAAATTAAAATTTATCCAGACAGAAATGTATACAGAGGGCATCAGTCACATCGTCATGAATGTTGCTAAACATCAGGCTGGTTGGTTAGAGAGGAATTAAAGTAAAATATTAAAATGTTGTGTGTATGTTTTAATTGTTTATAGATAGAAAATAATCTATAGAAATGTCGAGGGACTCCATATTGCGCAGTTCATTATATTTTAGAGCCACCAGCGCGTCCAAGGCGGCCTCAGGATGGGCGATCATTTGAGATGAAACTGACGTGTTTGATATACTGGTCACGGCATTTGGCGGTATTCGAGTAATATGACGGACTTTAACCTGAAATTATTAAATCATTATTAACTTGATTTTAATAATTTATACTAGAACAAATTTATACTAGAAACCATAAAATCATTATTTATTAAATGTTAAAAACTGCATAGGACAGTCTGCGCGCCTAAAATCTTGTCAAACATTAAGGTATGTGCAGTCGGCCGCACATCCATGGTAGCAAGTTGAGTTTGACAGCTTCTAAATTATTATTTCGCAATATGGGCTGGTTTGTAAGTATTACTGCTGACGTACGGCTGATCGCACTACTAATAACAAGAACTCGCTAACTCTATAAGTCTATAATACTGTTTAATAAACGCTTTCCAAAACAATGAAGAACAGGTGAATGGGCCGCACGTCGTAAATAAGTTAACAGGTGCAAGCTGTGCTCGTTAACAAGCTTAGCTAAATAGCTAACACCGGCCCGCGTAGAGATAATCTCGTTAAAAACATAGGGCACAATTATGAATGGCTGCACTGCTACGGCGTGACGGCTACGCTGCTACGAAGTAACGACTACGCTACTATGAAGGGCTACGCTTCTACGAAGGGCTACGCTGCTACAAACTAACGGCTACGCTTCTACGAAGGGCTACGCTACTACGAAGGGCTACGCTGCTACGAAGTAACGGCTACGTTACTACGATGGGCTACGTTGCTGCGAAATAACGGCTACGCTACTACGAAGCGCTACACTATTACGAAGTAACGGCTATGCTACTACGAAGTAACGGCTACACTACTACGCTAGCCATAGTGTACCCTAACTGGTTACGGCGTAGTAAAGCGTTAATGCTATACTACACTACGAGCCCAGTAAAATAATAAACCATCCATAATGAGTAAGTCAGAACTCACTTGTTCTATTGTAGATGGCGCCACTCCAATGCTTTCCCAAGTATCCGAATCTTTTGGTATAAACAAAGGCTTTGTGTAGTTCGTATTCTTTTCTTTGATGGGAATACAACTTCCAAAAGCTATGTTGAACAGCATGTCTTTGGCGCGCCTTAGAAGTTGTGGTTCTTTAGACGAATAGAACAATAAGTGCGCATGATTGAGTAATGCGAAGCTTCTTAGGGTTGTGCAGATAAATTTTTTTATGTCGCTATCTGCAATTCAATGTTATTGATTAGTTAGAAATGCCAACTATATTCTAAATTTTACCTAATATTGGCTGAAGAGAATTGGAAAATGCCATCGGATTAATCATCGGATGCCTCTTGCCTCTGCCTCTCGATACCTAGTGTAAAGTAGGTATGGGTATGCGGAAAAACTACGATTGTAACCAGCTAAGACTGCTAAGCTCACGTTCGCACGGACGTAAAAATACCGCGGCGGAATTTTATCGCGCACTGGATTTTCGAGTCTCGGCGCTAAGTAGAGCGTGAAAATACATTGCACGAAAACAAATCGCCGCGATGTTTTTACGTCCGTGCGAACGTGAGCTAAGAGTGTTCAAACTTACCGAAATTCTTAAAGAGATCATATTTTCCACAAATAATTATTAACTCGGGTAAACTATCTGCGCTTGAATAGACGTCCTTCATGGTTTGAGTACAAGTTTCTAAAGTTTCCCAAATACTTTTAATTTTACAAAGATCTACCATGATGCAGAAGAATAACTTCCCGCGTATCGGTGTCGCCTGCAGCACATTATTCAATGTTTCCAACTTGCCGCCGTATTCCCAAATGTGACACAATGTTTTGTCGATTCCTTGTTTTTGATTTGATTTTCTTCCAAACGAGTATTCTACCACTAGTGTTTCGCGCGGCGGATCGGTCTTCTCCAGAAAGGTATACAAAAGTGTTGTTTTGCCCTAAAAGTTTTGTATGATGGATTAAATTATTTTTACTGTAACCCAAATAATCAGAAATATAACATTGTAAAGCATGAAACGAAAGTACGAAAACTGAAATGAATAATCATTTATAAATCAAACTTACTGCAGATTTGCTTCCAACAAAAAATATTGTTCTCGAGTTATTTTCGTTCACGTTAGTATGCGTTTTATCAATTATTTGTGTAGCTATTTCCGGTATTGACAACATTATTCTAGATCAGTTGTGAAGTGCCGAACTGCCGACCTGATGAAATCAACGCTTTACTAAATGTTTAATTGCGCTCCACCCAGAGATTACGCAGGTAAACCCACAAGTCCGTGTAATACACAGACTATTTACTGTGTAATAACCACAGTAATAACTATACACAAGTCGTTGTTTACCGGATTGTGTTGATTAGGCTATTGGTTGCCTAGCAACCAAAGCTAAAAAATAAAGAGTGCCACACATGTTTCAAACTCGCAAAAATCACTTAATGCGTCGTTCAGACCGAGGCGCCAAGTGGCTTGCGGTGGCGGGCAGTTGTAATGAGGGTATTATCTATAAAAAGAGCTACTCTCGACTACAAAACTTACTGTCCGCGCCACGCCCACTACTGCCACCGCCTGTCTCAACAACGGATTAATCAGCCAGGCAGGTCTATGGTCGTCTTTATTCCCTGTCGTTGTACACATAGTTATTAGCTGATAGCTCTGCATCGAAAAGCGCCGCCACACTTTATCGAATCGCCGCCGTCAACCAGGTATTAACCATACGCACTACGCATTCACGTAACTGTAGTGGCTCAGCATTTCCGCGGCGTCGGCGTTGGGGCTTTAGGAATTTCTCAATAGCAGCCCGGAGTCTGGATTTATGCCTGGTCGATGGCAATAGGCTCGCCCCTATTACATGGGACTTAAACATAACTGGCGAACCGACTTTCTGAAGTAAACTAACTGTGCTTTTTTACTGGCGAAATATCGCAACAAAACATGTTGAAATCTCTAGTTCCTGTCAAAAATTGTATACTCGTAGAACTTTGACAGAAAATAGAGATTCCAACATGTTTTGTCGTGAATGTTTCGCCAGTGCAAACGCACAGTAAACAATCATTACACAAATGTCGAAACAATGGCGGCTCCCGACTCGCGGCGATGACAGACGTACGAAACTAGGAACCATGGGCGAAGTATATTATTATACCTTATTATACCATGCTAGGAACCAAGGCAGGCTGCTAGCAAATTTCAACCCAGTTGGATCGCCGACGAACTTACGCAGCGGTTTTAAAGTACGCGTACTTAGTACACACAGCCGATAAAGGTCCGAGCCATAAGTACGCGTACTTGGTTGTGCGTCTATCACCCCTTTTACCCTTCGGGGATTGTAATGCAGGCGTATTGTTATGTTATGTTCAAGGGCGTCGCCAGCCGATAGCCCAGGGGGGGGGGGGGAAGTTGATATAATTATGGAAGATGGGAAAAGTATGATTTGTAGGTACAGTCAAGAGTCAAGAGCATATGATGCTTTAGGGCTCGTGCAGACTTGCGCGACTTGTCAGTTGTCACACCGGTAATTGTTCTACCGTGAAGTTTTCTTAGAAAGACTGGCTTTCTTAGTAGACTCATCCTTCATGGGGTACTGTTTGTAATGTTACAATAAAATACCTCCCCACATACTCCAACTGAATGAAACAAAATTTAAATCTTGTATAAAACGCACACTATGCAGCCAAGCATATTATAAGTTGGGGGATTACATCGATGACAAAAATGCTTGGCTCAACGCTGGTCCAGCTCCACAAGGGCGCATAAACTAATTGATTAGCATTCAAAAATATTGTTGGAGCTGCTGAAGATTGTAAAACTATCATTAGATTGTATAAATTCAGTCTTTTAGTATTATATAATGGCAAAGCACATGTGTGAGCACTATGTACCTACTTTACAGCTACCATTTACTGGGTACGTCTTTGATTGACTTGAATGTGCCCTGGCGGCTGAGAGTATGTCATGCTCACTCAAATGTCTCGCTGGTGGGGTCGTGTGTGTTGGATCATTAAGTTCCCTTCAAAATGGTTGAGCTATGGTGCTGATCCATGCGTCATGTTCGTGAACGGGCGCCGTCAGTGGGGACTGGTCATATCTTAGCTGCTACGGCTTATTTCAATTTTTGAATTGTTCTTGTTTTTTATTTCGGACGCTTTTAATGTGCACGTCTTTCAACATTGTTCTCACATGTATAATATTACAACATGAATGATGTAACCAATTTTTTGTAAAAGTATTCTGTTTTAAAAGATTGACCGTGGAGTTTCTTGCCCGTTCTTCTCCATAGAAACCTACTACGCGTTGGAATGGGCAACTAGCTTCATATTTCTGACTGACCGACCTCTTGACAATTCAAAAGTATGTACCTGTTATTGGTTTATTTGAAATAAATGCTTTGAGTTTGAGTTTGAAATTGTTTTGTTACAGTCGCGTCGCGCTTTCGCATCGCACCGATCTGCACGACTCTTTACACTTGTAGTGCGAGTTTTACCTCTACGGCTCACAATGGGCCCAAAGTCGACGCTGGTGGACATTTGATTTTTTGACAAATCAGTTTCAACTCGGTAGTCCCGATAGGAACTGAGAAAAATAATAATTTCCATTTTCAATGTATTGATTGGAAACGAACCTTTCAGGTCGTTTTCCCTAAAACTATTCAGAACTGTAGAGCTGAAACCTAACGTTATTATGACGGCCTACCAGTCGTACCACCAACATAGATACGAATATTACGTTCCCGGACTCCGAATTAGATCCCGTTCAGGAGATATGGAACTGTAAAAAACCAAATAAAAGTCGTCCAAATAAACAAAATTGGCTATATAGATATGTAGTTTCTTTACATATCTCTAGGGGGCAGCTGCTCGCTGGCCCCCCCCTATATTAGATATTTTTATGATAAGAAAATACGATATTTTCATCAAACAGACTTTCTAAATATTAGTGGCGTGGGGTCACCTTTTTGTTAATCATTCATTGTTATACTATACGTTATTGTCTGTGTTATGAGAACCAAAGTTGCCAAACATAATTATTCAAAAAAAAACTTTATTTATCTGTGGAAATGGCGATTGATGATCTTGGTGTCAAGAGGTTTTTGTAGAAAATCTTGTGCTAATAAATTGCGTTGTTATAGCAGCTGGGTGTTAATTCTTTTAAAATAAACTTTAGATTTCTTTAAAATAATTTGAAGTGCATTTTATATGATATCGATGATTAGTGTCAACTGATTGCAAGTGGTAAGAAATACATTGTCACCTTCACTCTTGTCCTAAAACTTTATTTATTTATTGTGCTTATTTATCATTGTTTATGTTTTTTAATCATAATTTACTGTTTACTATATCGTACCTTTTGGATATTTTGAAAACCATGTTGGTGTTCTTTTGAGTTACTATTACGAAAGAGAAAGGACCATTCTGCACATTAATCTCAGTCATATTATTCCGTAACCTACATAAAATTACAATTATTAAAATCTCATGTCTAACATTTCTCGTGTTCGATGTTTTTTTTAGCATGATCATGCAATTTTTTTCAAGAAACTTATTAGTAAACTTAGGATGTTTATAAATAGTATATAGTTCATTGAACTAATTTCATAATTACGTTTCAACATCCTAATTATAGTGTTATATCGTCTTCATTAAGTTAACAGATATTTTACAGTAGGTGTAGACATTTTTTAACATGAAGTGGTGACTAATGCCTTGTTCACAGTTATTTATTCCCATTTCAGGTGACCTGGGCCACTAAATCAAGAAGGTGTGTTCTTTATTATACTTAATATTTTGTTTAAAAAATAAATAGAATTTGGAATAATGGTACGGTATAAGTAATAGTGTTGATGTCATTTAAACATACTAATTGTAATATAGATGGCAGAAGTGGATCCAGAAACCCTGTTAGAATGGTTGCTGACGGGGCAGGGTGATGAGCGTGACATGCAGCTCATTGCTCTTGAACAACTGTGCATGTTGCTGCTCATGTCCGACAATGTTGACAGATGCTTTGAAAGGTAATTAATTCTAAAATATAATCTTCATGGCAAGTAGCCAACTAAAACATAGCTTATCATTATTCAAGCTTGGAAAAGGCTTGGCTTGGACAAGCTAATCAACAGATTGATAGATGTGATTATAAACGCCTTTGTTTCATAAACTTTCAAGTCTGTTGCAAAAAGACTGGGATACGTGTTATCAACAAATTATTAATTCAGTTTATTTTGAATAATAAACTTCTGGTTTTAGGACATAATTAGATATTTCATGAATTATTTAAATAATCTGTTCATACCATAACAGAATATTGATAAACAGTGTTATGAAAGCATCTGATATCTAGGCTCAATCAAACATAGCAATATGAAATGTTAAGTATAAAATTGTTAAATTCATGAAATTATAACAATTTGACTGGAAATAAATTCTACAAATATTATAATTTGTTGCGTAGTTTAGAAGAACAACATAGCCACATAGATAGACATGAAAAGCAACTTTGCTTTATACTTTTTATGAAATGAAATTGTTTATTCTGTAAATAGGATATCAGAATTACTTTTGCACATCATATTAAAAATAAATGGTCTTTTGGGGAAAGAACCATACAGATTTGAGTGGACCTGACCAGTCAGTGCAAGCATTTGTCAGTAATCGTGGAGCTCAACCAAGAACTTAAGGAGCTCCAATTGCTGAGCGACAAAGAATACCAAAGAAAGGAAACTATGAATATCGGACATTTACTTAAAATTTGATATATTTTTGTGTACATAATACAATAGGTTTACAAAAATATATTGTGAAATAAATGATTTCTGATTCTGATTCTGAAGCTACAGTCAGAATATGGAATGGAAAATGGAAGCATTAAAAGCAAAAACATAATACATTTGGTCAAGTTATTCATTATAATTTGTCGATATTTACTAGCAGTGTGATAATTTTTTACTATCTTATCAAACATAAAATATTATAAAATTATCATATTGAGAGCAACACATCAAATGTGACCTACTTATATTGAATGTGGCCTACTTACATTTCAGCTGCCCTCCTAGAACATTTCTTCCAGCATTGTGTAAAATATTCTTGGATGAATGTGCACCAGATAATGTGCTGGAGGTGACAGCCAGGGCTATCACATACTACTTGGATGTTTCTGGTAAGTCAAAAATGAATAACGTATATTGCTACACATATGTAAACATATGTAAATGATATGTTTAACTTGAATTCAGGTGTAAACAGAAATTTAATTCCATTGCTTGTGGTCATGATCATGACACATGATCCATATTATTTTTCACCATTTGAATAAATAAAAAACATTTGTTTTACTTGTTCTCAAAATGAAATAGATATTTCTATCAACAACATGAATGCATGACTAAGCATTGTATCATTTATCTTTTTTATTTTCCTAACAATCTAAAATTATGATGCCTGCAAAATTGTTTTTCTGTAAATTTTGTGTTAGTTAATGCATTTGGCTATACATTTAATTTGATTTATTTTGCAGCTGAATGCACAAGACGGATTGTTGCTATAGAAGGAGCAGTTAAGGCTATTTGCAGCAGATTGCTCACAGTAGATCCTAACAATCGTACCAGTAAGGATCTTGCCGAACAGTGTATTAAAGTAAGTTTTTGAAGCATTGGTTGAAGTTAAAGAGTTTAAGCTTTTAAAGCAGCGTGTTGTGTATTGGTTGGTGTAACTGTACCTCCTATCTTTGATCTCAGGTGTTGGAGTTGGTATGCACCAGGGAAGCAGGTGCCGTTTGGGAAGGTGGTGGCCTCCCTGCGGTGTTACACTTCATTACACATCATGGTACATCTGTGCACAAGGATACTCTCCACTCATCTATGGCAGTGGTTTCAAGGTGTTTTATTGATAACTTCCTGATATATTATGTAAAACATATTAGGTTGTGCTGTTGTTAGTCTTTGTGATTGCTGGAATATTCCTAAATTCATGATGGTTGAAAAATTATTTGTTTTGTCAGGGTATGTGGCAAAATGGAGCCGGGTGACGCTCGCGTGGGTGACGCTGTTTCGTCTCTGTCGGCACTGCTGCGTCACAATGACGCGCGGGTGGCCGACGCAGCTCTCCGATGCTTCGCGTCGCTTGCTGACCGCTTTGCGCGCGCTCATGCTGATCCAGCTCCACTTGCTGAACATGGTATGTAACATGACATTTCAAACGCGTCAGTGCGGCTGAGCTTTCAGGCATAAAAAGGAGCTACTGCATACTTTATATAATATTATAATGTATTTTTTTATTTTAATCCACATGTTCTTTTGTTTAAAAATACGTACACAGTTCTTCGATCAATAATGCACTAGATACACTATCCCATACAAAAGTTCTCTTAAAACTGTCGCCAATTGTGTTTACGTACTTCTAGTTTAAATAAATATACATTAATGTAAATTCAACCTTAAATGCAATGCTTAAAGTTGTATTCACAAAAATATGTACAAAAAACAAAAAAGTCAAACATACATCAAAACAAATTCAACCTTACACGCTTGTTTTAAAGTTCGAATTACAAAGTGCTAATAAAAGCAATAAAAATTTATGACAGAGGCTCGCCGCTTGGACATGGAATGAGTTGAGTCGAAATGTGTTAATATTTATTTCTATTAAATATAGAAAAAAAAAAATTATACTAACAAATTCCGTTTGGCCTTGACACTCAAACATAAAGTTTAAGGCATACAATGGCAAAATTAAATCTTTCTGTCGTCGGAGATACAAATATTTAATTACAATGGCAAAATTAAATCTTTCTGTTGTCGGAGAAACAAATATTTAATTACAATGGTAAAATTAAATCTTTCTGTCGTCGGAGAAACAAATAATTATAATGTCATGTTGCTTGAAAATAAAGTCAATTTTATATAAGTTCAAAAATACTTATTGTTACTGTTATACTGTTTTTAGTAATCTACGCCTTTGCGTGTTTCCAGTTATGTCCAATCTACTCGTATTAAAATGAATCGAACAAATTGACGAATTTTTATAAGGCTTATACATTTCTTTTTCTCTTTCTTTCGCTATAGTAGATACCCATTCTACACAGCGAAATGGGTCGCTAGGAAATCTACAAACAGAAATAAAATATAAGTAAGTAAGTAAGTAAGTAAGTAAGTAAGTAAGTATATTTATTTGTTTAAACATGGTATACATACATTGCATGCAAGATATTACAGTAGAAAAGAAAGTTCAAACATGTTCAGCCGCGTGACGTGGCGTACAAATTGTTGAGTGGCGTACAGTTGCTGGGTTTTAAACCGGGACTACACTTATTAAATTCAAAATGATAAAATTACTATAACAATCGTACTACATTATCAATACAATTCAATTATCAATTCTATTCAATGTCAGTTCAATTATCAATTCAATTCAATGTCAAGTTAATTATTAATTCAATTATGTCAAGTTAATTATTAATTCAATTCAATGTCAATTCAATTTAATTATCAATACATTATACAATAAAATAAATTAAAATACATAATCATCAAGAAAAATTATCCTCTTTCATAAATTCCGAAATACTATAATAAGATCTCTCTATTAATAATTTTCTCAATTTCAATTTAAGGCCAGATACATCCAATAATCTCCATGACTTGGGCAATTTATTAAATATGGTCGGAGCCATGTAATAAATGCTCTTATGCAAAAGAGCAGTTTTACCGCCGCGAACACAGAGTAGAGTATTGTCACGTCTATTCCTTGGCACAGCATCAGACAAACGTTGGAATAAGTTAGGATGACTTACAGTGAACATTACCGTTTCCAAAATGTATAATGAGGGTAATGTCAATATTCTATGCTCTTTAAAATAGGGTTTGCAGCTGTCTGTTGTTTGAAGTCGAAACATCGATCTGATGCATCTTTTCTGGGCCCGAAACGCTACTTCATTGTCCGTACTATTTCCCCAGAAAATAACTCCGTATCTAAGAATGGATTCAGCCAATCCATAGTACGCAGTAATTAATGCATCTTTATTGAGAACCGCTGCTAGTTGTTTCAAAGCGTAGGCTGCACTACTTATTTTCTTACTCAGAGCTTCTATTTGGGGCTTCCAACACAACTTATCATCAATTATAAGTCCCAGAAATTTTGTTGTGTCAGTTGCATTTATATTAATATTATTATACTGGACATTATTATTGTTAGCTGTATGTGTACGTTGTCCGAAATGAATTACATTAGTCTTTTTTAAATTAATGATTAAATTATTATTATTAAGCCAATTTATGATAGATATAAGCGAATTATTAATGTCATGTTCATACGTACTTTTGTCATTACAAGCTATAGTCACAGTGCAATCGTCAGCAAAAAGTGTCATTGGGTGGTCAACAGCTTTAGGCAAGTCATTTATATATAAAGTGAACATCGGAGGGCCCACCACACTGCCTTGCGGTACTCCGTATATTACTTCTCGTTCCTCGGATCTTACAGTTATCTCACGTTTGTTGCAAATTTGACTTAAAAAATAACAATACTACACCATGCATTCCCTGTTCCAGAACAGTCGATGTTTGTTACAATAGTTGGTAGTTGTCACAAACATTGGTCAAACAATCATAATATTTGCTAATTGATTTATATTTACTATTTAATTCTGTTTTTATTTTATGAAAAACACTTACTGATAATAAACTTACCGAAAAAATAAATATTCCTTCCAAAATCTTGGTGTTACGGTGGTTATTTACAAATTTTTAGAACGCGTTTTGCGGCATTTTGACGTCTTAACGTTGGCTATGATTGGACCATACTAATTTGAAATAAGACCACAACCGAATCTGTGCTCTTATTTTTCGGTCCGTTTTTGAAGCGCTTACCGGGTATCTAGTGCATTATTGATCGAAGACACAGTTAGTGTCTTTTTTAAGAAAAAAAACATTCTTTCGTCATAATGGCTTAATTTTAGGCCATTATTATTTTTTAGTTTTTCATTTATGCATTAATAATCTATATTTTTCTCATATTTTCCATTTTAGGTTTGATAGAGGAACTAGTTCGTCGGCTGGGCAGTGCTGAAAGTGGTGACGACAAGTGTTCGGCTCCAGCAGTATCTACTACTGTTAGCCTACTCTCTACATTATGCCGTGGGTCCGCCCAAATTACACATGTAAGTTAAATAATAATTATATTTTCGCTAGTAATATCCCGCCCCTGCTTCGCGAGGTTTTACTTGACAAAACATGAAAATTTCCTTATTATGTATCTAAGTTAAATATTGATGTATTATACATAAACTTTCCAGAATAAATTCTTTAAATAATGTAACCGCATCAAAATCCGTTGCGTAGTTTACAATTTAAAAAATTCTTCCACCAGTAGAATGCTATATTATCACTGAGTAACATAGGCTATAATTTATAAAGACTCGGCGAGTGAAGCTGCTGGCGGAAGCTACTTTTATAATATGTCTAGAAGATGTTCATTTACCTTACTATTTAAATTCAAGAACTTTAAGATATATATTTAAAACTGGTCACTTAGTAGGAATTTTCATTTCCGAATGTGGTAAATATAAAATACAACGATTGTTTGTAGGATCTTGTCCGCTTGGAGTTATGCTCAGCAGTGGAGGCGGCGGTGCAGGCCGACGAGCGCTGGTGCCTCGAGTGCATGCGGCTAGTGGACTTGTTGCTAGTGCTCCTGTGTGAGGGACGGCATGCCATACAGAAGTAAGCACCTATTTAATGGTACAAGACGATCGACCAAAATCGGACCTATTGCCGCCATCTTGATGTTTCAATAAAATTTCCGTGTCATTTTCACAACTGTTTACCAACAACGCCCCTCTCCACGTCATTCAAGCGCCAAAAGATCCTTGTTGCATTCTACACATTGCGATTGTTTATGGTTCTATTTTTCAGATCTCCAGTATTTGACTCTACTATAGTCTTAAGACAATCAAAGCTATAGCATGAAAATAATACATTATCAGCTAATCTATCTACGAGACAGTCTCAAAATCTGACCTATAAACAACAACTTATAAAGAAAAGAAAAAAAAAATCCGTTTGAAGAAAAAAAAGAAAGTAATAGGTAATAAATATTTGGCATATAACATATCTCCACACAATTTAAAAAAAAGCAAAGAAAGGAACTTAGTTTAAAATAATAACAATATTGTGTGCCACATGGCTGCGCCACGTACGCTCAGTAAGTTCAGTAAAATGCCAGACAACTAGTGTCGCTAGTTTTCAATGCTGACGCTTTTCAAATGGACCTTACGATGAGTGTGACAGATGTAAATCAGTTTCGTTATAATAAAATAAAATATATGGTTGATATTTATGTGTAGCAAATGGTAGGAAATATGATCACTCACGCCTTCGTCCCATGGGGGTAATCAGAAACTAACGCCACCTGCTGCGATCCTTACATACTACTTTTGCTTGGTTTTCGTTCATACATCTGGCCATACACGCACGCCGCGCGCCGGTTGCAAGTAATACTAGTAAAATGTATGTTACTATGTTATGTTACTGTTTTTATTTACTTGTGCAAAATTAAAAAATCGTTTGTGAAAGAAGGCTCCTCACTGTCTCCGTTCTGTACCAGTGGTTCAACTCGCAACGGCAGTTCGACGTCGGGCTCGAGCGCGTCGGGCGGCGCGAGCGGCGAGGGCTCGTCAGCCAGCGGCAGCGGCGCGCGCGGCGACAAGTCGCACCGCCAGCTCATCGACTGCATCCGCGGCAAGGACACCGACGCCCTGCTGGCTGCCGTGTCCAGCGGCGCCGTCGACGTCAACTTCACCGATGATGTCGGACAAACCCTGCTCAATTGGGCCTCGGCTTTCGGTACAAGGGAAATGGTCGAGTTCTTGTGCGAGAAAGGTGAAGTTTTGTTGTTATTTTTACGTTTTATTCCCTTAAAAATAATCTTCATGTATCTTAAATCAACACCTTAATCCAAAAAGCATTTATTTCAAATATATATAAACCAATTACAGGCGATTTGAATTTTCAAGAGGTTGATCAATCAGAAAGATAAAGCTAATTCCCCATTTCAAAGCGTAGTGGGTTTCTATGGAGAAGAACGGGCAAGAAACTCCATGTTAATACTAATAATATTGTAATGTCACGTTTTGCCTTAGGTGCTGACGTAAACCGTGGTCAACGTAGTTCATCTCTGCATTATGCGGCCTGCTTCGGTCGCCCGGCTATTGCCAAGGTGCTTCTCCGTTACGGTGCTAATGCTGACCTACGAGACGAAGACGGAAAAACGCCTCTTGACAAGGCTCGGGAACGACACGACCAAGGTAAATATAAATAGATAATAATATATATAGTACGTAAAGCAAAAACTTTGTACACACGGCTACACATCAAGCTATAAATTTCACAGTATAAACTGACCTCGCATTGTACGGAAATCCTATGCAATGCGAGATCACCATAAACTGGAAATGTATAGTTTGATGTGTAGCCAATGTATAGTGTGTAAAATTTCGCGAACGGAGCAGTATGAAATTTGTTTGGCACAGATAAAGTTTATATGGAGAAGAAGCGCAGAAAACTAATATTTTTAAATAACAGGCACTAGAAAAAATAAAAAAAACAGCACACACTAAACTACCATGTGTTTGAAACACACACACTCTTTTGTTAATGGTTATAGATGGCTACCTTAGAATAATGACATGGCAGCATGGAATTAGTATGAACTATCCTATCAAACTTAAAATTTAAAGAATTGTGGTCGAATTTCGACCAATGGGCGACCATTAGTTATGTATAAAACCTTATATTTCTTTCATGAAGTAATTAACTAAACTGAAATATCTTGTATTTGTCTACCTAGGTCACAGGGAAGTGGCAGCTATTCTTCAGTGTCCGGGCGAGTGGTTAGTAGTCGGTAATCACGACTCACCCTCGCCGACCAATGATGATGATTTCCCTGAAACTGGAGATAAGGAAATGGCAGCAGTGTACCTTGAGTAAGTAATGATTATTTTAGTTTCATTTATTATATTTGACTAGCGTTTGCGATGTCGGAAAATATCCCACGTTAACGTACTACCGGGATTAGATACCTAATAGCCTAGGAAAAGTCATCGACTCCTACCACTGCGCCCGCGTTTTTGTCAACCATAATTATTTTGTTACGCGTAATTTTGAATCTGTGATATCTTTTAAAGTATTCATTTTAATAATATGATGTCAAGGCATATTTTAATCTGAATTAAATGCCCAATTTAAATAACATATTTTATTGGATAAGGATAATACCGGTCAAAATAGCTTCGGAAATAACAATGAAATGGTTACTGTGTGGTCATCCTTAGAAGATAAACATATGTTAATGTGGACTTTTTATTGAAATTTTTAAGATCTACAATTCTGTAGAACTTAAATTTCATGTATCTCTTACGGCTTACGCGGCGCACGCCAGTAAAGCTCCCAGTCGGCCATGTTTTTTCCCGACATCTTCGACAATAATCGTCATATTTCAGCTAATTTACATCAGCTAAATAATCCTTCCGCATGAATCACTGAATCTATTAGTGAAAATCCGTTCGGTAGTTTTTGCCTTTATCGCCTTCAGACAGATAAACAGATGCGGCGGAGGACTTTGTTTCATAATTATGTAAGGATTATTGGGGTATCACGACGCCGGAGGTTATGTCGTTGCAGCTTGGTGAATTGTCTTTTTATGACCTGAAACCTTTTTAACCATGAAAAAATACAACATAAAAAAATAACGCTGCTAACTGATCAAACCTGTTTGTCCACTTATACTCTATCTGCTGTCAACTCTGTAATTATTAGTAGTTGTTGGCTCATCTTCTACTTAATAAAACTGACAAGCAACACACAGCCTAAGTTGCTGAGTCTAGAAGAATGAAAGTTTGCACAAGAGTTTCTAATATAACGAAAGTTTGTAAAATTGTGACCGATGGGAAATCCCGTCGGCCCCTGGCCGCGTATGGTCGCGTATGGTCGCGTGTCAGTGTCTCACCGTCTCACCGTGTGCCGCAGGCGCCTGGTGCCGCTGTTCTGCGCGCGCTACCTGGGCGCGGGCGGCGCGGGCGTGCGGCGCGCGTGCCTGTCGCTGGTGCGCAAGGCGGTGCACTACGCGCCCGCGCGCCTGCTGCGCGCCATCTCGCTGCGCCGCGAGCCGCACGCCGCCGCGCTGCTCACGCAGCTCGTGGCGGCCGTGCTCGACAATGCCGTGAGTTCACGCATTTCTCGCAAATTATATGACCTTCTAACCCTGCGTCCTAACCGAAAGCGATCGTCGCGCGAATACGCGATTACGCGATCGTGGATCTGATGAAAAAGGGAGCACATACGCGACAATGTCATATTCATATTAAAGAGCGCGACGCTCGTGTACTCGCGAGACGATCGCTTTTTTATTAGGACGCGGCCTAATCATGTACAGTTTTCAAAATTAATGAACCTCGAAAAACCTTAAGTTGCTCGCAGTTACTTGTCTATTTAGTATTTTCAGGACCCCACAGTAAGAATTATCAGAGGTTCACAAAAAGAGGTGTATTCGTTATATTAGAGTGTTCAATAATATTATTAGGAGGAGCTCGTGGCTAAGTAATAACTGCCGCACGGGTCGATCAATCAGCTTAAGCTACGCTTGCCGGTGTTGGTCTGTGGATGGGTGATCATCTTTACATACCGAGACTCCTCCGTGCCTCGGAAAGCACGTAAAGCCGTTGCTCCCGGCCGTCATTCGTGGATCTTTGACAGTCGCTACGGGTCGTCAGTAGCCCGAAATTCTGACAACCAGTCTTACCAAGGGGTATCATATTACCCAGTTACTGGGTTGTGGAGGTCAGATAGGCAGTCGCTCCATGTAAAATACTGGTATTCAGCTGTATCCGGTTAGACTGGAAGCCGACCCCAAAATAGTTGGGAAAAGGCTAGGCAGAATAATATTGTTCGGAAAGCAAAATTAAAATTATTTGAGGTACGATTATGAAATACATACCGTTATTATATGCACGATATAGCAGCTTGGCGGGCAAAAATAGCCCACAATACAACCACACGCAATTTTTATGCGTATATTAGCAATCGATGACGTCCCAGTACAGTAAAAGCAATAGATTTATTATTGACAAGAATAAGGATGATGCCTGGGTAAAACAAATGAAATTCTAATTAGTCCGTCAGTCAGATAATAAAAAAATATTTAAAAAATATTTTATCATATAAATAAAAAAATACTTAGATGAAACGCATTTTAAGTTGGAGAGTGGGGGTCGCTACGTCACTAGTATGTATAAAATATACATACTCCTGACGTCATGACACATTTTACCTCATTGTATCGCCGTAATCTTTAGATTACGTAAAAAAAGAAAAAATACGTGTCCAATTTTTTTTTATAATCTCATAGACGGACTAAAAAATTTTTTTTAGTCATCATCCCTATTTGCACTGCTGTCAGTGTGATTGCCTGGCTGATGCGAGTTATGTTAATGAGTGTATTTACGCAAAATTTAGAGTACGTCCAATAACGATTTAATTAGAATTTGAGGTATATGCGTCGACATCGAATTAGTACGAATAAACTACTGTCTGGCTGTTGCGCCTTGTCGCCTGTCGCCGATTGACTATTCGACTGTGCCGTCGATTTCTATCTGTTATAAATTGTAAAAACCACAAATTAATTTGAGGGTAGTATTGCGGCATCTCTCGCAATGGTTCGCATCAGTAGTGTGGTCGGCGCTGACGTAGTGTGTGGCATGTGGCAGGGCGAGCTGGGCGCGGCCCGGCGCGCGGCGCCGCGAGTGCTGCGCAGCCGCTATATCCGCCCGCCCGCGGTAACGTTACGATGGTGTGATGCTCCCAGGCCTGACCGAGCCGGCTCTAAAATGGTTGATTTATATCCAGCCAGTGGTTTCGAACGAAATGATAAACATCCTATATTCTAATTTGTATCATCAAACACGATTGAGAATTAATGAAGCTCGGTAAACTGATCGTCCTTTTTAGAGCCGTAGCCTCATTGCTTGAGACACCGTTGCACGGATTTTATGTGTACGTTTGAAATCCATGTTTGGCTTGAATCCGTCGAACGATGCTATCAACTGTGCTCAGCTTAGAACTTAGAATAGCTAAACACAAATAATGAATGTCAGTTATCATAAGCATCAGACTTATAATACTAATATTTTTATTTGTTATCTGCTGAGTTGATTAAGATTCTGACTTCTTGTTTTTCTCACTATCATTTATTCTTGAATGCATCCACATTTTTGTAAAGACATCACACCATCGAAACTTACCTGCATCAACAATCCTTCTCTTGTGTTTATTATTTTTTGTGATAATAATAATTTCTTTATATTATTGTAATTGTTTTGTGTTATATCAATATTGTCTTTGTTGTGTTACAGTCAAGAAATCTGTGTCAAATTATGTGCAGTTTCTGTATTTAGAAAATCTATTAAAATAAGCAGTTTACTTCAAATAAAAATCATTTTAGGTCCGACTTTTTTTTCTTTGAATATTTCTGATCAGAATTTTAAAATATGGTAACTTGCTTCGAATTAGGACGACGACGACGGCCACCTCATAGTCCTGGGTATCGCCGAGGAGCTCATGGTGAAGGCCTCCGACATATACCTGGAGCAGTTCGCGCGCCTCGGAGTGTTCAGCAAGGTGGAGGGCCTAGCGGCCGCGCCCGCGGCCTTCTTGTCGTCTGACAGCGAAACCTCTAGTATTCCGGGTAAGGAAATATAGCTGTACACGGATCTTTTGGCGCGTGGCCAAAATCGGAACTAACACCGCCATCAAATTTTTTCAATGCATTTCATAAAACAGTTTCACAAATGTTTACAAACAGCCTCTCCTTTTCAACGTCTTTCGAGCGCCAATAGATCTTTGTATCCATTCTTAATTCATGGTATGATGATTTTGTGATTCATTTAAATTATAATAAAACAGTAGAAGGGGTAAATGTGTTGTTGTATCAGCGCGAAAATAGCGCAGGCTGTATGTACATGAAATAGTAAGGTCAGGCTGCCCAGGGTGATAACTAGAGAGATCAAATTATAAAAATATTTTAAGTGACAGAAGGCATAATCTTACATTACATTTGCGCGCTGTCGTAACCAGCGATTTTTAACACCAAAAATCCTTTCCCACCAATAATTTTTGCTGTGTTTGATCTACGCATTACAGAATGCGTGAATGGCTTGGCTATGTGATGGGTCTTTTTGTACCCTGTATTTGTGTCGTGTAGGCTGCAGCGAGGACGCGTCATGTCTGTCAAGCGGCGTGGGCTACTCGTGGGCCGAGTGGTCGCTGTGCCGCGGCCGCGACGCGCTGTACGTGTGGAGCGACGCGGCCGCGCTGGAGCTGAGCACGGGCAGCAATGGCTGGTTCCGCTTCCTGCTCGACGGCAAGCTCGCCACCATGTACTCCAGCGGCAGCCCTGAACACCAGACTGATAACACCGGTATGTATTGTCATTTATATTTATACCGGTATTGGTAGGTTGTATGTTGATCAAAATATAATTCGCGACCGTAACAAATATAATAATATTTACAGAATTATACAATTTTAATTTTAATTTCGCGGGTTATCTCGCAACCCCCTTAAGACGATTAGTACCATCTACGCACGCACGCAGGATTGCCAGCATACGTGACATATTTTTCTTTAATGTTGGGTATTCAAATAGAATAATAGAAAACCAAAATATAATATATTCCGAGGTTGAGGCTAAAGCCCCATTTACACGGTGCAAGTTTCTGGAACGCTCTAGAGCCACAAACTGGTTAAATTATTGCCATTCAAGAATTGCATGTACATGCGTGCGATTTCCATAAAATGCCAAGTTTTGCTATTCAATCAATGAAATTGCAAGGCGATTATTGTATGCAAGTTTTGCCTTGTCTAAACACAGAGTTGCACGTCCTTTTACAATTTTTTCAAGTATTGCCCGCGTTTGCGTTGCAAAATATTTCATAAAATTTTATTGAACGTTTTCACAATTTTTTTTAAAGTTGTTTCGTTCTTATGTTAAACACACCCTCCGACCACACTCATGTTTGAATGATCGAAAATTTTCATGCTAGATTTGAATGAGATTTGATTGTCTGTGCTGTTTACACATAAACCAGTTTTGAACGGCAACTTGCCTGGATCGTGCAACGATTGTACGTGTTGTTAGAAGGTGTTAGACTTCAATTTTATGGTTTACTACAGGCAATAAACTTGCATCGTGTAAATTGGGCTTAAGCCGCGTGTGTGCCGAATTCCGCATTGCAGTAGAAACACCCTTAGGCTATTTTGATGTTGAGAATGCACCTATTATTGGTCAGTCGCTGCAAATATCTAGTGACAGCATTTCTGTAATGATAAATAAAATTTCTGTAAGTAGGTTTATACAAACACAAAAACCCAGATGAGGTTGGCTTTTCCTATCTGACTACTCTGAGAAGAAAGGAAAAAAGTTTAAAGGCCACAGTCTCTTTTAAAGTCCAGACATAATCTTGGTCAGATAATAATGATAATTGCTCAGACAGAGTCTAGTGTTGCTTCCAGAGCACATGCACGCCGTTTCGCCATTTTCACTACATTCAAAAGACATTTATTCAAAATATGCTGAGAATCAGCACTTTTCAAAAGTCAAAATTACATAAAACAGTTCCCACCCTTCACCACTTCCTAATGCTTAGCTGGGAAGAAGAAGTGGCGCAACAAACTCGCTAGCAGCACAGCTGTCAGTTCAGTTAGAAAAACTTGATTCTATACAATAGTAGTTATGCAAAATAATGTAAACTATGCAACGTAAAACATTAAAATAAAATAATTTATATATGCCACCTAGCACACGCCAATATATCAAAAAAATAATCATCGACATCTATACTCAAGTGAAAATAAAAAGTAAACCGAACTTAATACCCAAATGAAAGCCTCCAGGCATAAAGGACGTGCCCGCTTACATACAGCTATTAAAGCTGTAACTCGAAGTCACAAATGATAAACTAGGACCATCGAAGTAAAAATAAATAATATAAATATACAGTTACTAGACCAGTCACCACAATCAGCACTCGTTCACGAGCATAACGCAAAGATCAGCCATTACCCCCATCGCCATATTTGAGGGAGGCAACCCGACCAATTTTCGAGGTCGCTAGTTAACCATATATACAACTCATTAAAAAAAAAACTGTAATGAGTAGATTATGTCAATAATAGTAAAATCAGGCTCTCATATACATATTGAGATGCGACTGTCATTATGTTTATTTCCTTAAATTTATCCCTCAGTGAATGCCTACAACTTAGGTTATATATTGCTCGAATGGCTCGTTTCTGCAGCACAAATATAGCCTGAATGTCGGCTCCATTTCCCCACAGCAAAATGCCGAACGATATTATACTATGGAAATAGCTAAAATATACTAATCGAGTTTTTGACACCGCGTAAGCTGCAGAGCTTAGCCGCTTCGACAATTTGGTTACATGTGGGCCCCACTGAAACTTCGAATCCAAAGTAATACCTAAGAACACAGTGGTGTCCACAAGATCATATACATATTTCATTCATTCGTTCATTCATTCATGATTCTATGTTCATAAACGTAAACAGTTTGCCATCTTCTATTATTTAGATGGTCAGTGTTCGCGGTCGTGAGACAAATAAAAGATTTTAAGTTATTTTTCCTCGAATTAAAATATCAGCATTAAGCATTATTTTGTCCGTGTTTTAAAAAGTAACTTAATAATGCATGTTGTGTCGAAAAAAAAATTGTGAGTTATGGTTTAATTACAGAAAATCGTGGCGAATTTATCGACAAACTTCAAAGAGCGCGAGCTTCAGTAAAGAATACGGTCCCGCAACCGATTCTGTCTAAACCAGGAGCTTCTAAATTGATTATCGGCAACTGGGCTCTCTCATGTAAAAAGTAAGTAAATTTCTGAAAAAAATATATAATTTTTTGTCATTTGATACTATTGAGACTTCAACGCATGTTGTTTCAGGGAAAAAGAACTACAAATCCACAATACTGATGGTCAACAACAAACTACAATACTCAGAGAAGACTTACCTGGTTTTATTTTCGAATCAAACAGGGGTACCAAACATTCGTTCACAGCTGAAACCTTTTTAGGTAAGAATATAAAACTTAATGTATTAATTGTGGAAACTGTATAAAGGATAAGTAGAGTAAGAATAAAACGAAAGTTACAATAAATACTTCTTTTCTTTGTAACTTTCTCTAGTTGCTTTTTGCATTTTTTCCCTACCTTTATTATTGTACTGTTGGGCAAAGGTTTATTTTGATAAAATGATGTTATCTTTTTAGGCCCTGAGCTAGCGAGTGGCTGGACAGATCGCAGGACAGTGACGCCTCACAACGCGGTAAACGCGAGTCGATCAAGATTAGCGGCTAAAGCAGAGGCGTTGAAAGCACAGGTTTGTTAATGTGTCTTTAGAATTTGGTAATAAGAATTAAATTCGTCAAAAACCAAAGAAATATCTAGTTGTCTATATCTTTTTGGATAGCCAAGCTTTTCCCCGGTCTTAGGTCTTGTCGTATTTTAATGGTGTCTTGTTTACTAACAAAACTTCTAACTAAAAACAAGAATGCACAGACAATGTCACTATGTGGGAACCCCTCAAGTTTTAAAGATTATTCCTGCTTACTGCTAACATTGAATTAGTTACGACTATCCTTCGGAATACTTTTAAAAAGAGAACGGCTTGATGTGGATTCGAACCAACGCATTGCCCAACTTCGCCATTAAATACCGTCAGTTTTGACCAACTAGCCAGCGAGCTCGTTGCTATTGCGATTTTGTAATGTACTATTGCCCGTTCTACTTTATTATTCGTTCTAAATTAGAGCATTTTCTAATAACTTAATCTGTGAAAATTTTTGACTAGCTTTTACTCGCGGCTTCTCCTGCGTGGTTGTCACAAAATATTCCACTAGAACGTACTACCGGGATTACATACCTAATAGCCGAAAAGCTCATTGACTCCTACCGCTGCGCCCGCGTAGCTGTCAGCCGTTTTGTTACGCGTAATTTTGAATCTAAGTACAGCTCCCATAAAGCATTTTTTTTTTCGGAATCTTCCTTTGATCAATAATGCACTAGATTCCCGGTAAGCGCTTCAAAAACGGAACGAAAAATAAGAGCACAGATTCGGTTGTGATCTTATTTCAAATTAGTATGGTCCAATCATAGCCAACGTTAAGACGTCAAAATGCCGCAGTACGCGTTCAAAAAATTGTAAATAACCACCGTAACACCAAGATTTTGGAAAGAATTTTTTTTTTTTCGGTAAGTTTATTATCAGTAAGTGTTTTTCATAAAATAAAAACAGAATTAAATAGTAAATATAAATCAATTAGCAAATACTATGATTGTTTGACCAATGTTTGTGACAACTACCAACTATTGTAACAAACATCGACTGTTCTGGAACAGGGAATGCATGGTGTAGTATTGTTATTTTATATTTTATTTCTGGTTGTAGATTTCCTACCCATTTCGCTGTGTAGAATGGGTATCTACTGTCGCGAAAGAAAGATAAAAAGAAATATATAAGTCTTATAAAAAATCGTAATTTGTTCGACTCATTTTAATAGATTGGACATAACTGGAAACACGCAAAGGCGTAGATTACTAAAAACAGTACAACAGTAACAATAAATATTTTTGAAATTATATAAAATTGACTTTTTATTTTCAAGCGACATGACATTATATTTGTTTCTTCGACGACAGAAAGATTTAATTTTGCCATTGTAATTAAATATTTGTTTCTCCGACGACAGAAATATTTAATTTGGCCAATGTAATTAAACTTTATGTTTGAGTGTCAAGGCTTATAATAAACTGAATTTGTTAGTATAAATTATTTTTTTCTGTATTTCATAGAAAGAAATATAAACACATTTCGACTCCACTCATTCCTTGTCTAAGCGGCGAGCCTCTGTCATAAATTTTTATTGCTTTTATTAGCACTTTGTAATTCAAACTTTAAAACAAGCGTGTAAGGTTGAATTTGTTTTGATGTATGTTTGACTTTATTGTTTTTTGTACATAGCTTTGTGAATACAACTTTAAGCATTGCATTAAAGGTTGAATTTACATTAATGTATATTTATTTAAAATAGAAGTACGTAAACACAATTGGCGACAGTTTTAAGAGAACTTTTGTATGGGATAGTGTATCTAGTGCATTATTGATCGAAGGATGTATGCATTCATTTTTATTATTAATTGACTTAAGTATTTTTACTATACATTGTAACAGCGAATCAATTTTCACGGCTCCCCATATACTCGTATTTTGATATTTGGATAGCTCATGACCTAAAGAGGTGCCATAAAGAATACATATATGAATAAAAAATATGAAAATGTATATATATTAATTCGCGAAATTTCGCGGATTAAAGCTAATCTGCGTTCACAATTTATTTGCAAATCATGTAAACAACATGAGTTTTAGGAAAAAACAAATGTAATGCCTACACATGGGTTCAGTTTGTGCTACAACTTCATATTTTGTATGACTTTTTCAACAGTCTAAAATCAACTTTATTTATAAAGTTGATGTTTGGTTAAGTGGAAATATCATGTAAACAAGGAATTAAATAGACCTTAGTAGTAAACATTACTCAAGTTAACGTCTACGATTCTCATCAAGTTATATTATTAAACTTGTTTCTAATTCTAACAAAAAGCTAATCGTTGTTAGGTATATTATGTAGCAAAAAATAAAAATATCTTATTCAGTAAAAATTACTTTGTTGTTGTTTTTTTTTTTAAATAAATATTGCAAAATAAAGTAGCAAAGCAGAGGTTACATTGAAAAACATTAAGTTTGTAATGGCAAAAACAATACTTCGTTACTGGGAATTGAACCATATCGGCTTGAGGCGATCTTAGAACTACTAATTCCAAATTTGATTTAAATGTTCTTCTGTATAACTAAGCGTGTCACAATATACAGTTCGCGTCAAATAACTTTGCCGCTCTGAAGTAGATTACAAATGACTGCGCAGTAGTCAATCTTCCTTATAAAACAGTAGCGCGCATGTCAGTGCGCATGCGCAACCCAACTTCAGAGCGGCAAAGTTATTTGACGCGAACTGTACTTATTATAAAATGTTTTTGTAAAAATACCAAAAAAAAAACTGGTATGCAACTATGTCGGATTTTTTAATTGCGTGTCCTGCTTCTCTGGTATACCTAGTCGATGAAGCTGTGTGTACCTACATTGCTTTAATTTGATTCCACCAGGTTTGCGAGCGTGCCCGCGCGCTGTACTCGCGCCACCTCGCGAACGCGGCCACTCGCCAGCCGCGCCCGCCCGTCGCAAGGCTGCGAGCATTACTCGCGCGGATGCAGCGACTCGCCACGCAACCTACTGGTAACGAAACATTTTTTATTTATTTACTAGCTTTTGCCTGCGGCTTCGCCCGCGTGTAAAACATCCCACGGGGACGTACTACCGGGATTTCATACTTAATAGCCGAGGAACACAGGTCATTGATTCCTACCGCTGCGTCCGCGTTGCCGTTAACCATAATTACTTTGTTACGCGTAATTTTGAATCTGTGATATATTTTAAACTAATCATTTAAATGATATGATGTCAGGGCATATTACAATCTAAATTAAATGCCCAATATCAATAACATATTTTATTGGATAAGGATTAATACTCGTATAATACCGGTCAAAATAGCAATATTTTTTTTATCAAATTCTGAAAGATAAAAATGGTTATCGTAGTTAATGGTCATCCTTAGAAGATAGACATAATGCTATGGCGGACTTTTTTTCGAACTTTTTAAGATATACAATCCTGTAGAACATCAATTTTATTTATCTCTCACGGTTTATGCGGCGCACGCTAGAAAACCTACGAGTCGTCATGATTTTTTCCGACATCTTCAACAATAATCGTCATATTTCAGCCAATTTACACAAAACCTTTAGTTATACACCAAAACCTTCCTCATGAATCACTCCTTCCATTGGTGAAAACATAGCTAAATCGGGCCAGCCGTACTCAAGTGATGCGTTATTAAATGAACAGCACTTCATTTTTATTAATATAGACAAACATCTACAAAACTTCTTAAATTTTCAGAGGACTGGCAAAACGAGCTGACCAATTCATTAGATCAACTGACAGAGCTGTTGTGTGGAGACGAGCTACTCTCGGCGTATGAGTTGCAGTCATCTGGGTTAGCGCCTTCCTTGCTGCAAGTGTTTTCACCACAAGCTAATGGTAAGTAACCAGTGTAACCACGAACTGACGAACATTACACAATGAGTAGTCTTGTATTTTACCAATTTTGTAGTATATTTGTGATGTGAGCAAACAATGGAAGATGTAGGCGTTATTTTCAAGTCAATATCTTTGGTACTTAGAGGTCTTCTTCCGGTCAAATCCAATAACCAATCTATTACCAGTTTTGGCGTACTGGAGATAGAAAAACCCATCTATCTATTTAACGCCCCAATAATCTATCAGAGATTAAGGAATCTTACCAGTCCACGCTATCTATTGATGGGAGGTTCTATCACTTACTGCAGATAGCTATTTATATGGAAAAGTTATGGATAGTTTTTTTTTTTTAACTTTTATTGCAATTTGCGAGTCAGTGTCCAAATATGATCAAAATATGATTTGACCTTAACAAATAATTTATTTACAGCATTAGAATCATTAATACATCTCTCAAATATTGGCAAAGCGTAGTTTTTAATAGGTGCAAGATCTTATAAGTTAGATTGGTTCTCAAAAGTCATCATTTCATGAAAAAGTCATTAAATTCAAAACCTTTCCAGTATTTATTTTATCTTCCACAACATTTGTCTATACTTGCAACTCTGTGCAATGATTTTTAAGCGTGAGTTGCACAGAGTAACCCTTAAAATGGTTATAATTGGGTGTGTTTCCCTAAGAGTGTCTGTCGGTAATACATGTTGGTCATAGCTCGCCGAGTGAAGGCGAGTACAGTGGTACCCAACTGATAAGGCGCGTCGTGAATCTTCGTTCGCACAGAAAAGAAAGTATGGCCCCGAAGATTAACGAAAGAATGCTTAAAACTTACAATCAACTTTAGAACACTATTATAAGCTTCATAATACACTGCAGCTGTTAGTTCCGTCTCACTCGCAAGTCACGCCCCTCCGCACAATAACACTTCGTGCCAATTTTATCGGGCCACCAGTTTTCATCAAATATATATTTAATAAAAAATACAGGTTATTTAAAATATACGATTTATTTAATAAACAAATAGGTATTTATTTAGTAAACAATAAAAAAAACTTAATCTAAAGGCCGCACTCCTGCTATCCCAATATCACTCTGAGCGTCGCTACTATTACCATCACTATCACGATTCGAACTATCCGATGAAGATGATGTATCTTCGTTGGTGTTTATCACAAATTGGTCCAATCTATCGTCGATGGCCTCTTCCAATGTCATAAATTCGTCTTCGCATTTGATGGCATGATCTACAACTTTTTGCCACTCGTCTGGCCCGATGGATGCGAATTTTTCAGACAAAAGACGCTGCACTTCGGTCAAATTCATGGCAACATTGAATTTGCTTACATGACCTTTCACCTGCGACCAAATGTTTTCTATCGGATTGAAGTCCGGATGATATGGAGGGAGCCTTAACACTGTGTGGCCGTGAGCTTCCATTATGGTGTCAAGCGAGTACTTTACATAGAGATGCTTATAGCGTTTAATTATATCGTACAATTCCGGTTTATACGCTTTGATATTGAAAGGTATGTTTTTATCTTTTAACCAATCCTGCATAATCTTTTTTGCAGAGTTACTGTTCGGTGCCCTGTCCTCTAATGTGCTATGGTATGACGCATTGTCAATGACAAACACAGAATTCGGTTGGAGGTTGGGAATTAATTTCTCTTGCAACCATTTCTCGTAATTTTCTTTGTTCATCTCACTGTGATAGTCTCCTGTGGTATGAGCCGATTTGTACATGAGCAAAGCATTTGGTATCCAGGTAGAATCCATTAGCACCACCAGCATGCGCTATAATCAACCTTTGCCTTGACCGTCAGCCCAGGCTTGTTCCTTGGTGTGGGTCGAATGAACATAAGTCTCGTCGCTATACACTATAGGTCTCCCTTCATGTCGATACTATTTTATTTTTCTTAAAAATCGTATTCTTAATAGCCTTACTTCATCTTTTTCCGCCAGCAATTTACGGTTCGTTTGCGTTTTCCTAAACTTAAATCCTATCTCTTTTACTATTCGGCGCAGAGTTTCTCTGCCCCCTTCGAAGTCAATATCTTTTTTTAATTTCTCCAATAGCGCTCTCATTGTGACTACCTGTTTTTCTTCGCGGTGAAAGTCATAAATTTTCCTGCGTATGGCTTGGTATGAAAAATCGTCCAATTCCTTACGATATTTTTTTTTAATTTACCCTTTTTCGGCGTTCTAAAAGAAGGCCCCGCAGTGTTTTCAGTCGTATGTTGATCCTTCTCCTTAAGAATTCTTGTTATAGGTTTTGAAATTTGTGTAGCTTCGGCCGTTCGGTCAATAATTTTCAAAAATCGATCTTTTATAAATGTTGTGTTCTTAGACTCCTGAGCTTCTTTCTTCATAAACTCGTGCACATTGAAAATTATTTTTCGAGCTTGACTTTTAAGTGGTTGTCCCCTTTTTAAAGAACTCATTTTAAATCATAAAAAGAAAACACTTTTGTTGCCACTACGTGTACTTTTGCCTGCTACGCGTGCACTCGTATGGCGGCTGACACATGCCACGCGGCGCTCGCTAACATGGCGGCAGCTGCCGACCAATAGCGGTACAGAAAACAGAAGCGCGGTGCGTGGAGCGTGCCTATTGGTCAAAAGCATTTCCCGCGCTTTGAAAATTCATCTTCTGCGCAGGTACATCGGTAAGCCATATCAGTTGGGTACTACTGTACCAACGTATAGACAGCTCATTTGTCTAGCCTTGCCATTGCTCGTCGATGCTCGTCTAGCTGGCCGAGTGCAGGCGAGCGCCAACGTGCATACGGTTCGTTTGGCGTGCCTTGCCACCACTAGAGATCGCTCGCTACGACTCGTCTCACTTCGGAACAGTGTCCGTTTTTCTGCACAAATCAAAGGCGCTCGCCTGCATTCGGCAATTACGGCTAACATATGGATAGTTCCACTAAAACTCGTGAACATTGGCAGTTGGCATTGGTCTCTTTCAAACTCGACCAGCATGTAGACCGTAGCACTCGCTTTGTATCAATTTGTCTACGCTCGTGTTAGCCGAGTCTCGGCCAATGTATTGCCGGCTTTATGTAAGGCGATAGGTATAATCTCGTGTGTCGTGTGCAGACGGCACGGGCCAGGCCGGCGAGCGCGCGCGCGTGGTGCGCGGCTGGCTGGCGCGCGCGGGCGGCGTGCTGGCGGCGCGCCTGGTGGCGGTGCTGGAGAGCGTGGAGCGCCTGCCCGTGCACGCGCCCGCCGGCGACGCGCCGCCGCCCTCCGCCGGCACGCTGCACCACCTCACCAAGAGGATCAGGTAACAGTTATTCTACTGGCCACAGTGCATCATCATCTAGGTAGTCTTTTCCCAACTATGTTGGATCGGTTTACAGACTAACCGGATGCAGCTCAATACCGGAGTGACTGCCTTTCTGACATCTACAACCCAGTTACTGGGTATCACGATACCCCTTAGCAAGATTGTCAGACTTTCGGGCTTCTGGCTACTCGTAACGACTGTCAAAGATATACGAATATCAGCCGGGACCGACCGCTTGTCGTTCCTGTCCGAAGCATGGAGGGTATGTAATAGATGATCACCACGAACCGACCCCAACAAGCGTTGCTTAGCCTTGAAGATCGACTTGTGCGGCTGTCATCCTTTAATTACGAACCACAGAATAATAACATGAATAAAATGTCTTATATCGGTATGTGTCGTGTTTATCGTTGTTATCAAACCTATGTTAAGTCTAATCATCCGTTTGTCTTTAGGCTGCGTGTTGAACGTGCAAACGATGAATCTACGGAGGATACTACTTCAAACAACGGCAACAACGCTGGCCGCAACCTGAAGGTAGAGGCGTTGACGACAGTGCGGCAGCTCGAGAGATTCCTAGCCAAGTCTGTCGCGCGCCAGTGGTACGACATGGAGCGAACCACTTTTAACTTCGTTCAGAAGATAAAAGCAGAAGCTCCTATAACGTTTACATACGAAGTAAGAGACTTGCCATATTTATTTAAATTTATTGTTTTCATTAACCACGGAAATTAACTTATCTTTTTATTTTTAGCACGACTTCGACGAGAATGGTATTCTTTTCTTCATTGGCAGCAATGGAGGTACTTGCGAATGGGTAAATCCCGGTGCTCACGGTTTGGTCAGCATATGGTCGTCTGACGGAAGGCAGTTACCGTACGGCCGTGCCGAGGATGCACTCTCGAGGTCACCAGAACCACTGAATGTACACACGAACGATGACAGACGAGCTTTTATAGCGTGTGACTTGGGCTTACAAGTAGTGCCTTCAGCGTACACGTTACGTCACGCTCGCGGGTATGGACGCTCGGCGCTCAGGAACTGGTTATTTCAAGTAAGTAATGCTGGATTGGATCTTGGTAATTTACAAGAGAATGCAAGCAGCTGTCTGCAGTACTTGCATCCTTCGGAAAATACTTAAAGTATCATGTATCAAGAAGAAGTATCCTATGTGTTAATCCAGGACATGGTCTATGTGTATGCCCAATCTCATCTAAATCTGTTCAGTTGTAATGCGTGATTGTGCAAAAAAACTTTCATCACATTTATAACATGAGTAGGCTTTCAATATTCAAAATCAGAACCCTTTAAAGTTGAAAGTTCGCGAGCACATTCGTAAGAAGCTGGCAGTATTATCTCTATGTTAATGTTTTCCCATTTATTGTCTTATGTGTTTCAGTATATTCGTGTATTTATTTGTGCTTATATTTATATATTTAAGGGCTTGTGGCTAAGTAGTAACAGCTGCACGGGTTGATCGATCAGGTTAAGCTACGCTTGCCGCGATTGGTCCGTGGATGGGTGACCATCTTTACATACCAAGACCACTTTGTGCCTCGGAAAGACGTTAAGCCGTTGGTCCCGGCTGTCATTTGCAGGTCTTTGACGGTTGTTACGGGTCGTCAGAAGCCCGAAAGTCTGACAACCAGTCTTACCAAGGGTATCGTGTTACCCAGTAACGGTTGTGGAGGTCAGATAGGCAGTCGCTCCATGTAAAATTCTGGTATTAAGTTTCATCCGGTTAGACTGGAAGCCGACACCAACATAGTTGGGAAAAGGCTAGGCAGTTGATTATTTATATATTTAGGTGTATATACATATATTATATTAATAGTTCTTACTAGACACATATATCTTTATCTATAAATAAATATTCCTCAATTTGCGGTATTGCACCTACCACTGTTCGAGTTCGTCTTTGCATCACCCAAAAGTTGACTGGTAGAACATGCCTATGGCATTAATTCCGCCTTTGTACATTTGTGTGCTTGAAGTATTCCATAAATAAATATTTGCTTTGCTTGGCGTCTTTCTGTATTTCTCACTCGTTTTCAAGATGTCAGCTGACGGCGTGACGTGGAGCACTCTGCTGGCGCACAGCGACGAGCAGACGCTGCAAGAGCCGGGCAGCACGGCCACGTGGCGCATACGAGCCGACGCGCCCTACCGCTTCCTCAGGATACAGCAGAACGGCAAGAATGCTAGCGGACAGAGCCACTATCTGTCGCTTTCTGGACTCGAGATCTATGGCAAGGTATGTTATGCTGCTAGTAGTTCGCACTTTTTGGATTGTTAGTTTTAATTCGGCTCTTTCGTTCCCTCATACCGATTCTATGCTATATTATTATTATGCTATATTATTCGATGAGAAATATTTAATTGATCCTCTTACAACAAATTAGAAACCAAATAATTCCTCTAAATTATTGTCTTAAAAAAGAGGCACATTTATTGCGACCCCCTAGCGGATCGTCAAGCCTCTTTAAGGGGGACGCCGTTACTTTAACATTTTAAGCTCTTAAATATAAAACTATACTAGTTTAAAATGTTATATTTAATAGGAAAAAGTTGAATTAAAGGCTTAGGTTAACACAAATCGACAAATAGCTACAAAGTCCCACCCATTTACATTAATATGATAGTTGCACCAGTTTCTTTTTTGCCAAATCGCGGAATTGTTTTCGTCATACAAAGCATTCAATCGTTTTCAAAATTTAGGTGTTTCTCTTTGTTTGCCTTTTATTTGAGCTATCGACGAAAACGTTAAGTCGCACAAGTAGGTTTTAAATGAAATCAAAAACTTCAAAGCTTCTGTGGGTAATTATGGGTATTCTGTTTTCCTTTTTAAACAAGATGTACCCAAAGTGATAGACTTGAATCCCAAGTTAGAAACAGCGGAGAGTAGGTGGTCGCGAAAAAAAAATCCTAAGGGAGCAGCGCCATGAAAAAGGTTGAAAAAGACTATATTACAGTTTTTATAATGTTTTTTATGAAATGAATATGGGAATTGTTTGAGGTTCGATTAAATAAATGCCTTATTCGATGGGTGTCAGATAAGTGAATTGTTTGTCGTCAGGTGGTGAGCGTCAACGAGGTAGCGCCCCGGCAGGCGGGCGGTCCGTGCGGCGGCGCGGGCGGCGCGCGCGCGAGGCGCTGGTCGCGCGGCGCGCGCGGCGTGTGCGCGGGCGCGCGCGTGCTGCGCGGGCCCGACTGGAAGTGGCGCGACCAGGACGGGCCGCACCCGGCGCTCGGCACCGTCACGTCCGACCTGCACAACGGATGGGTTGATGTTAGGTGAGACACGCTTCTTGATATTGAACACTTACCGTCTTATTACAAAAAACTGCATAAGTAATGGTTTAAACCAAGACTAAAAGGTCTAGGATTGTTACGGTAACAAAGCTAGTACCAGCCTCAAAATGTGTTCTGATTACAAAACGAAGACCAATCGAGGATCAGTTAGTACCAAAGAAGGTTCATGGTTCAAATAATATCCACAGATAAGAAACAAAAATGCATTCTTTCATTCATTCACGCAGGCTTTATTTGAAGCAACGTTCTGTTTCTCTAAATGTTGATATTGTAATAACACTTGAAATGCTTAAATAATTATTGATCAATACCAAAATATGCCCTAAATTGTTCTTTGTTTAGTTTACAATATATTGAACAAGCAAAACTTGTACTTTTAATGCGCTTTTTATAATCAAGTTGTCATTATTTCTTAACACCTGTTGATGGTTTCTTTTGTGAACGAAACGTTAGTTGGCAAAAAGCTGTCAATTTGACTGAATAAACGTGAGTGACGTTGCTCTTGGGAAAAACGACTCGAAAGGACATATTCATAATATTTTATTAATAATAATTCAAGAAATATCCATTAAAAAACATCCAGAGATTCGGCGACGGACGCTGGGCGTTCGTGAGGTTGCTAGACAACCTCTAGCGTGAAGTGCAGCGACTTACATACGGCGGCGGCGGCGCGCGTAATTTTAAAAGCGTTTTTATGTTACTTCCTTTACATATTAATAAATAAATGCACTTCTTATTTGTATTCATTGTTCTTAATATACCTAACTGTAAAGCTCAATATACACACAAGGCGGGTGCGTATCGGGCACGGGTCCGTACGTACGGTACGGTGAGACGCTGTACCGTACGGTACGCGTACTGAACGGGCGTTCAAACTACCGCAACCCGATACCGCTTGGATCGCGACGCTGCACGCTGTTACGAAACAGAGGTACGGTACAGACAAAAAACAAATTTCTTATATAGTTTGTATAACATTTAATGAAGAAAATCCATTTCTATTAATATATAACTGACCCCCATCAGCATTTACTTTCTTTACTCTTATATGAGTTCATTCTATTGGTCCAATTACTGTAGGAAAATAAGCAATACTGGGGAACTTCCTAATGCTTTTCTCCTGTTTATTTAGAGTAATAGGCATTTTTATAAATCTTCAGGACATCTGCTACCTTTTTACATGTTTTGTTGACAACTGGTTGAGACACACCATATGAATCAGCTGCATAGTCTTGAATCTACGAATAAAACAATAATATTAGTATATTATTATTGGATTTTGTCTAATATTAGGTTAGCATTGACCAAGGCTAGGTACTTACATACTTAATGGCGAGCCCATTTGCGTAATGCGCAAACCACTTGCACTTCAGGATTCAATGAGCATCCTCGAGGGTCGTGAGATAAATCCTCTCGTAAAACATCCACAATTTTTTCTCCAAAATGTTTTGTGAACAGTACAGTATACTTATTCTAAAATTTTCGTCACTCAATTCAAAAGGATTCACACGATGTTGGTGTTTGTAAGATCTCCGAGAAATTTACAGCATATCCAAATCTTCCAAATCCATCAAGTCAATCATAATAATATAATTTTTTAACGATTTTTATATAAATTGACAAACAATAATAATCAACGCAAACGTCAAATAAATTAGTACCAAAGATAAACTAGGGGACTCGGCAGACTAACTTTAGAACCATAAATAGTTCTGAAACGAGTGATAAACTTCATTTTATAATAACGTTTTATTTAGTCATGGTACTAAAGCTAGTACTAATGCCAGTACCAAATTTAGACCGTGTTTTGGAATAAGACGGTTAATGTTTAAACACAATCCTCGATACACGTAAAACCAGCGCAGCACGTTGACGAAGACTCATAAAAACAATGTTTCTAAGCTAAATTATAAATATGAAGTTCGTCACAATCGTCACTGCATTTAGTTTTTAGGAAGGTTTTATTTGCAATTAAATATTCAGCTAATAGGGAATTTGCCTAGGTAAAAGAAAAAAAAAACTAATTAGTCCGTCAGTCAAATAATAAAAAATGTTAGAGAAGTATTTTTTTGCTTTATAATATTAATAAAAAATGATTTAGATAAAACACATTAAAGTTGAGGATGGGGGCTCACTACATCAAAATTCAGTATAAAATCTACCGAAGAGTGACGTCATGCCACATTTTAACTTAATATATTGCCGTAATCTGATATTAGATTACGTAAAAAAATAAAAAAATACGTGTCCTATATTTTTTAATAATCTAGCCGACAGACAAAAAGCAAATATTAGGCATCATCCCTCTTGAGTCTTGAATGCATTGATAGAATGTAATTTTTTTATACATGAAGGTATTTTGTTGTATAATTGTGCTCCTTCAAAAGTATTTTTTTTGCCAAACTCAGTTCTCATTTTTGGATAAATTCTAGAATTCGTATTCGCATTCGTTGTGTTGCTATTATTTAATGCGTAACATAGTGTGCGTGCTATAATTGAATCGTGTGTAACATGAGGTGGGACCACGGCGGGCGCAACTCGTACCGCATGGGCGCCGAGGGCAAGTTCGACCTCAAGGTGGTGAGTGGCGGCGCCACCGGCGGCGAGGCCAAGCAGGGCCGCAAGAGTCACTCCACGCCCAGCCTGCCTGACGCCACGGCCGTCGATCATCAGGTGAGCTAAGGGGAACAAAAACCGGCCAATGCGTGTCGGACCACATAGAAGGGTTCCGTAGTTAGGATGGATGTATCCCAAGAACAAACTTAACATTGTCGTTGAAAAACATGTTCTCCCATACGGAATTTATGGGAGAACCTGTTTTTGCAACAGCAGATGTAAGATGGTCGATTATTACTCGTTAAATTGTGGAGCCTACTTAGCTGTGATAGTTTTCTATTTAATTTCGTTATATATTAATTAAATACTACTGTCGTGAATTTTTTCACATATCCGAAACTATTTAATTGGCAGGAGGGGGGATACTTGACTCTAACAGAAATTAGCTTTTTAATTTTTTATATTTCCTTTATCTTTTTAATATTTCGCTAACGGATTCCTGAATCAAATAATGGTTTTCACAAACTCACAATATTGAACAACCTTTCCGACGACTCTACTCACCACGCGATTGACGAGAAAAAAAACATCCATACTAGGTTATCCCAAAAAAAACGAAAACATGTTTTTATTTTACCACTTTGTCTCGGCGAGATTGACAGGCGAGTGGTAAATTGTTGTGTTGTGTGTTTTATTTTCTTATTCAAATGAGTTTATTATCTTTTTTTTTTTATGCACGTGTTTCTGTGACAAATAAACTTATTTTTCTTTTTTCTTTCTAAATACTATTTACTAGACTATGCGAAATTGTGATACCCATGCCAAATTACAGATTTCTTCTAAGAGTCTTTGAGCTACGCCGCGGACAGACAGACAGACATATATACTTTTTTGATATCTGATGTGGTTAAGTGTGAATTTACAAATATATTTAATGTTAGGTGTCCGTGGCGTCAACGGAGCAGGCGTCCTCAGCAGACAACATATCCTCCGAGGAGATGGCCAGCAACATGTCGCGACCGCGCACGCACGCCACCGACCTGTCCGCTATCAACAACTCCACACATCATATCAACACAGGTAATAAAAAATACTGTCAATGTATTTCCACTAGTTTGTCATCAAAACATCGTTGGCAAATTTTTTTCTATATGATACTACAGCTCCCGAAAACCAATACCAGTCGAGATAAATTTCCCACGTGCTCAGGTTTGTACATGAAATGATTGATTTTATAATGTTTTGTGTGTATTTGTTTTAGATCTCGCAACAATAGTAGAGTCGCTGACCCTAGGAGCTGAAAGCAATAACTGTATGACCGATTTGGGCAACACATCTTTCACGAATATGGAAATGGGGCCGACAAGTATCACTGATATCACTAAACCCTACCCAGCCAAAGAACCGGTACCGGAAACGAATACTCAAGAGGTCAGTCATTATGATTCCATCTCATATAGTTTCTTTATAGTAATAATATACCATTCTGCGTTGATGACAGTCGTCCTCTCAGTTAAAATAAACTTAGGAAAAGATGTGCGTGGAAGTGCCGTGTTAGGTGGAGTTTATACATAAGAGACGTCGGGCGGCGGCTTCGGCGGCTTCATGATAATAGTAATGACATTTCCATGTTTTTGTGGTGCACTCAAATTGTGGAAATGAGCCGTTACGCTTCCAATCGTCGCCCGACTTATCACAATTATTATGAAATAAGCTGTTGGCACCGCGTTTGCCTCACCGACCGATATCTTTTGAGAAGCATTGCACATGAGGAACTAAGTCATGAGTAGTGTTATAAATGAATATAAGCGGTTGTGCTGCTGCCTTATTGCTTATCTAAAAAGTAGGTATGCCGTATTTTATAAGGGTTTGTGATCGTTGTCACGTGAGAAATGTGTGCGAGCGATTAATAGGCGTGTGTGTGTGTGCTTGGTGCTGAGAGAGTCGAGCTGTGTTCATATTAATGTTTCTGGGTGTACCAGGGCACACTATTTGCTGGGAATATTAAATGTAAATGTATGTAGAACGATATTAGCTTTATACATTTAGTATAGGCAGATTCATTATTGTTGCGTTGTATCGTGGCGGATTCTACTAACTTTATGATTAATGGAATTAATCTGGTACGGCACGAAATATCCCGACACAACAATGTGTGGCGCTTTTGAGTGTATGTGTGTGTGTGTGACTTGTGGCTGTGCTCGCGGCGTGGAGGTGTGGTGGTGTGAGCCGGTGGCGCAGGGCCCGCGCGAGGCGCTGCGCAACAGTGCCAACAGTGCCAACAGTGCCAACAGTGCCAACAGTGCCAACAGTGCCAACGCGCGGCTGTGTCGCGAGCTGCTGGCCGTGCCCTGCGAGCTGCTCCACTCTCTGCGGAACAATGCCAACCGCCTGCACATACAGGTATCGACGATACTATTCGCGCTGCATTCGAGTGCGCTCTTTGTTTTTGGATTACGTTTTAGGGCCTTCGTTCAGTTACGCGTTTGCTTACGACTTCACGCACTCCCACGACTATGACTAATCGCGTAACTGGCGCCGTGCATAGCCGTGCAATACACGTGGGTTGTAGCGGAGGCCCTTGTTACTTTATTTTGTAGTCGTATAAGCTTTGTCATGGTTGTTGTATAAATGTTGTACGCCTTGGACGTGTGTGATTGATCCTACGAGTTGTTTGCAGTGCGAGGACAACGACGCTGCCGATGGTCAGTACGGTGACCACAAGAAGGACTCTCAGTCAGGCTCGGGCGCCATGAGCGCTAGTGAACCAGATTTAACGCAACAGGTAAACAAATGCCGCGTAAAAGTGTTCATAAACCTCTACATGCGTATTTGAGAATACTTTAAAAGGTCATAATAAACAAATATTAGGCGTAAGAAATAATAATGTCAAAATCACATTAATAATGCCGTTTGTCGTTGTCCTCGCAGAGTAGGGTCCGATCACATCAGCTTTAAAATGTTTTTACATATTTTTATTTTTCTTGCATGAAACATATGTATTAGGTTTAATTGAAATTAAAATTATAACCAAATGGAAATTATATCTTGTACCCAATCTTTTGCATAAACTACAAGTCTGTCTATTTTTTTTTTCTGTTTGAATGTAATGTTTACGTGTTACTCAGGGAGCTGCAAGATTGTTAGAATCTCTAGGAGTGGGACGCGGCGCGAGCGCGGGTCGCGGCAATAATCCGCAGCGTGCCGCCAGAACTAACCACTCTACTAGTCTTTTCCCGAGGTAAGTATCTCTGACTTCACGGAAAACTAGTCTATTTTTACAGTATTCGGTCGAAAATATGGCATGTCGAGCTTTAGCTAAGTTCTGCTTTGTAGACGACCCTCATACCTATGTGGCCGTCTCATTTTAAATTATATGAGTCTCGATATATCACATTTGAACGCTAGGGTTTTGTTCTACCTATGACTATTTTGTGTAAAGCCTACTTCAATGTTATTAATACACTTGTTGCTTTCAGTTTGGTGCGGTTAGCTCTGTCGAGTAACTTCCCGGGTGGTCTTTTATCAGCTGCACAAAGCTATCCATCGCTGGTCCCAAACCCACAAAATGCTCTCACTTTGTCTCTCACTTCGACATCTAGTGAAAGCGAACAGGTGAGCTTTATCAATACTCGGAACTCAGCAGGAATATCTGTGGACCTCGACCTATATTCTTCTAGTACCTGTTTTTGCATGGTTTTGTAATCATGTCATTTTAAACAATTCGGATTGGGTGAAGTCACCACCACAGGTATTCCACTGAGTAGTCACACCTTGTATAATGTAAGCACGTAGCAGTAGTTAGATATTTAATCTGGGTCTAAATATTAAAAGTGGCTGCAGGTGTCGTTAGAGGACTTCTTGGAGTCGTGCCGAGCCCCCGCTTTGCTAACAGAGCTTGAAGATGATGACGAAGGCGATGACGCGCTCGACAGCGACAAAGAGAATGAGCCCACATACCAGGAGGTAGTGAGTATAAATTCTGTAAGTAGGTTGGATCATTCATAGCATGACTGTACAGTCTAGCTAGAGAGTTGGGTAGTGTTTTGTCTGTTTTTTATTGTTTTTCTTCATTAATTTTGCTTTGTTGTCTCTTGTAACTAAGTTATTCTTGAAAATAAGTTGAATTACTTTCTTAATTGATTAGCACGCCGTACCTATGATTAATATTTATTTAAGTATAAAAGGAAGATATTAAGCTTGCAATGTCTTGCGTGCCTATCTTTTTGTATGCACGTGTTCCTGTGGCAAATGAACCTATTGTTCTTTCTTTCAATTTGTATAGTCAGGGCTTACTATCAACATAACCTGCTTTTTTATATTCTAGAGTATCCTCTGTTAAACTTGAGTTATTATTGATATAATAATAGTGCAAGATTGAAGATTTTCATGTTGTTTTGTCGCTAACATTAGCTTTGACGGTTTGTACGCTTTTTAGTAAACGTAATATTGTTGATAATAAAATAAAAATATTATCTTGTTCACGCATATGAAGTGAAAAACCGCTATCATGTTGTAAACTTGTCTGCCATTAAACTTTGCAATAGATAGATGCCTTACTACTTGTAATTTTCAGGTATCTCGGAATCTTCTGTCGTTGATGGAAGAGGAAGCTTTGGAGGCAGTCCGGGGTAGCAGCGGACAGGGAGGTCGTCAGCGAAAGCCCTGGGATGATGACTTCGTGCTAAAACGACAGTTCTCTGCACTCATTCCGGCTTTTGACCCTCGCCCCGGGAGGACCAATCTGAACCAAACCGTTGGTAAGTGGACTGATATTCATTATTTTGACCCTCGCCCCGGGAGGACCAATCTGAACCAAACCGTTGGTAAGTGGACTGATATTCATTATTTTGACCCTCGCCCCGGGAGGACCAATCTGAACCAAACCGTTGGTAAGTGGACTGATATTCATTATTCCACTGAATCATATAAAATCTCCAGCGAGACAGTATATTGTGCATTCATTTTAATTCGCAATTCTTTATTGTTTACATAAAACACAAGTACATAGGCCTAACATGTGGGACTACTCAAAAGTATTGAAGCGCACTTTTAGAATTGTTTTTTTTTTTTTTTTGGGTGGGAAATTATCGGAGCGGGAGGGCGTGACTCTTACTGGCTAAAACCCACTCGTGTTCCTTCCGTTGCCTGTGTGCCGGGACGGCGATATCCCTTTCGGACAAACTCGCAACCCTGGCAGGCATTGGCCCTTACGGACCCCGTCAGTTGGTGCTGACATCTCTTTGAGGCGCGCGTGGAACACAACGCGCCGTCTAGTTAACTTGAGTACTACTTTAACAATCAGTTCGAACTTTTAGCAATCAGTTAAGCATTCGATTCCAAGTTAGTTAATAACAACCGTTTCACAGATCTAGAAATTCCATTAAACGAGTCGTCAGACGGCGAAGAGAACAGCAACACAGACCCGGCGAACGCCAGTGGGCGGCCGCATGCCGGCGCCAGCGCGCGCCTGCCCGCGCTGCGCCTGGTGCTGAGCGCGGGCGGCGCGGCCGTGGCGCTGGAGCGGCCGGCCTGGACGCTGTACCGCGCCGTGCGAGCGCTCAACAACCGTCTGCCTCTACTCGACACGCACCGTGATCTCACGTACACGTACGTATAGCATTACTTTTCTATTATGGAAAGCAACGTCGAGATAGGGCATTAGATTCGAGATCTTGCCCGGCAATTTAGCAAAATGTGCTTAAAAGCGAAATGCAAATTAAGGTAACATCTTAGTAATACTCGTAAAATAAATGTAACACCTTAATAATATTTTGAACACGATACAACAAAAATACGTTTACTTATGTAATAATCACTGCTGTACGCATATATAACGCAGCACACACGCACACTATAAATGCATTAGTTATTGTTTTGAAAATAGCTTCTCAAGAAGTATAGTTTGCTAAGTCCTGGGTTGAAAAAAAAGTTCAAAATATTTTAAACAAGAGTTTTTTTTTGTATTTTTCTCTTTGAGTGATTTATCAAATTTATTATTAACACAAATCCATTAGGCCCAATATAATTCATTTCTAGACTATTTTAAAATCTACCTCAATAAACATTTACAAAAACGATCAGAATAACATAATAATCACAACAACGTAATACTAATTATAGTTAGTACTATTATACTACCTAATCTGTGAACATACATTTTTTTTTTTTATATAACTATCTAACCTTTTTAAATTCTTTTCGAGCTATTTCAAGTCCTAAAAAATTATAAATTTTCATTTATTTAAATTTTTTCGCGATTTAAAACCATGTTTTTTTCTTAATGTTTAAAAAATTATTTAAAACTTGTTTTATACTGTGATTTTAAACACAAACATTGTGTTATTCCAAAAAGTTTAAAATGCGTGTTTTTAAAACAACTTGTTTGTTTTATGCCAATCCTGGCAAATCGCGCTTGCTCAGTTTCGAAATCTCGTTCGTATTCTCGACAAAAATGGTCGAGATCTCAAGAAAGAGATTGAATCTCGAAAAATTACTCGAGATTGCATTTCCTACTTCCGATGATGAACAAAAAACCAAAGTTATATATCCTAGAATATATTAAGTCCTGAGCTGATTCTACAAGTTTTTTTTCCAGATTGACATACAAGGAAATTGACGGCATGGAAACATTTGCCTCATCCAGCGACAGCGAAGATGACGAGCCATGTGATCCAGGTAAGAATTTCTAAATTATTTGAGAATGTATGAAACTATGTATTTTCTAATTGGTCACAATGGGGATGATGCCAGGGTAAAAAAAAAAAAGACTATTTAGTCCGCCAGTCAGATAATAAAAAAATATTAGACAGGTGTTTTTTGCTTTATCATATTAATAAAAAATGACTTAATCTCGCGACAATATAAGAAGCCCGATTTGACGTTTCTCATTATACATGCCGCGATAACTTTGTATGAACGTCTACGTAAGAAATCGAAAAATCAAATTCGTAATCCTAATTAAGAGCGCTTATTCTGAAGGTGGGCAACGTCGCAAATGGATGTCAAATATTTCACTGTTTTGATTAATTTAGCAATATTACTGTGTGGAAATAAAAAATGTGGCTAACTAGCGAACTAGAATATTGATTATGAAATGCAATAATTAATATCGTAACACCGAATGTTGTGTTAGATGTAAAAAAACTATTTGGAAACTTTACAAATGCGTTTTTTACACCTAAAATGGGTGCAACATCAAATTCAATGTTATAATTGCAATTCATTATTAATATTCTAGTTCGCTAGTTAGCCACATTTCTTATTTCTATTCAGTAATATTGCTATAAGAATCAAAACAGGTAAATATTTGACAGTTATTTGCGACGTTGCCAACTTTTAGGATAAACCCTCTTAATTACTATGTTATCCATACATTATAACAATGAGTATCATTCGTAAGCACCAAGTTTCACTTTATTTTCGACAAATGCACTCAAAAACGCGAATTACTTGTTGATTTATATTCCGACAGGTTGTTAATACAATGTCATGTCTTTGGGTTCGTTGCCGTAATGTTGTGATAGTTAAAGTTTAAGCCGTTTTTTGGACCGAATACAATCGATGTTCTAAAAAATCGATACTTTTACAAACATTACGTTTAGAAAAGAGACAAAATTTTATCACATATATTTTTAGCTTTATTTTGATATTTCATACAAATTAAGTGAATTTATTTATGTATCTGATGATGATCAGTGAATTACTTTTAAGCAATGTAGATAAATTTTCGATTACAAACTCTAAATAAGATAAACCGATATGTCTCAAGAATCGGTTTTTAAATCAACCGATTTTTAATCCCATCTCTACACAAAGTATTTTGATAGGTGCCACATATTGTGGCGAGATTAGATATAATGAATTAAAGTTGGAGAGTGGGGGTTGCTATTTCACAAGTAAGTACACAATACTCGTGACGTCATCGCACATTTTAGCTCAATATCAAATTAAAATGGTTTTTGTTACTAAAATATTGACTGACATTTATATCTTGAACAACAGATGTATCGCCGTAATCTTTTGATTACGGAAAAAAAGAAAAAATACGTGTCTAATATTTTTTAATAACCCACAGGACGGACAATTTTTTTTTAGTCATCATCCCTTTTATTTGGCATATGTACAAATGAAATGATGTTCGTTGGTAAGCGTATAGTTGGAGAACGGCTGGACCGATGCGATTTGGCTATTTATTGTTTTAACATTTTCGTAATAGTCCGGATCAGGTTCTTACGGAAACATAAACATGAAAAGTTGCCGGAAAAATTGGTGCATTTCTATGGGCATTTTGTATGAATTCTTGAAATTTGGACAGGACAACGTCTCTCGGGTCAGCTAGTAACGAAATAATGATAATAAGAGTTATGGAAGCAGGCATTACTTTGCGGAAATCCATGACAATAAAATGTCGCATCTTCTGAATGTGCAGATTTTTACATAAAATTATTATAATAATAAGTTTAATTGTATATTGAAATGAAATAATTATAAATTTACTAGCGTTTGCACGCGTCTTCATCCGCGTCAAATTTCGGCCTCCGACCCACCGCGTCGCATCCCATCGCCCGCCCGCGCTATTAATTCGTTTTCGCTTAGCGTTCTTTTTGACTTTTTTTCTTCTTGCTCGGCTCCTAACCCTAAACCTAAGTAATTTCAAAATTAAAACTACGACAAAATCTGTTCGATGTATGCCCTAACACGTGTTACTCCGGATCTTTAATTTGTCTGTCTGTGATGTTCTGTTTTTACCCTTTGACGTGACAACGTCTAATAAATCGATGAACGCCGGCTGCACGCACGAAAAGTGTCCCGTTGCGCTCATTGTACCGTTACGCTCATTGTAACGTTGCGATCGGAGCGAGGGGAGGGAATGTTTTGTTATGACGTTGTCACGTTAAACTATCGTCCGTAAACCGATTTTACAGACAACAAATTTTTAGTTGATTTTTTTGTCGTAGTTGGGTTTTAGTTTTTATAACTTTTATTTTGTACAATTTATTCCGGAAGGCTCACGTGTATAATACATTAATATTAAACTTACATTAATACTTTAAAAGAGGAATCTTTGATGTATTGCCAGGTCGTAAAAAGCGTGCCAAGTAGGGGCGGGCACTAGTTAGACATAAAGTTATGATTGCCTGTTTTTTCCAGAGCGCGGCATCGCAGGCGTGGAGGGTCCCGAGGGCCTGATGGCGACGTGCTGCGTGCGCGTGCTGCGGCGCCTGCGCAGCGCCGCGCCCGGCCTGCCGCCCGACGTTTTCGTGTCCACCAAGCTCACCAACAAACTGCACCAGCAGCTTCAAGAGCCACTCACACTCGCTGCTGCAGCAACGCCACTCTGGTAAGTTTGCTTATACTGGAAACAGGGATATTGTCACACCTCATTTTCTACTGGTTTTATCGAGCATGCTGTAGTGGAAGTGAATAGCTTCTAACATATGTAAAATACACTTAACGAAGCCGAGAATCACTCATGTGGTTCTTTCCTCAAAAGGCCAATTCAGACACAAATCTACGCAGATGAGGACCACGCATGATCTGACCAATCACTCATGTGGTTCTTTCCTCAAAAGACCAACTCAGACACCAATCTGCACAGTTGAGGACCACGCATGATCTGACCAAGACCATTTCTGTACTTTAAAACAGAGGACTTCTGAGTTCGTTTCGATATTTCTTCTCAGAGTAGTTGGATGGGAAAAACCAAACTCGTCTAGTTTAAAATATATATATTTTTTAAACCAGTTTTCAGAATAAAAATCATTAATAACTAACGCTACAACAACTAATGCTATCTCCAGGTGCCAGCAATTAAATGACTGGTGTCCATTCCTATTCCCGCTGGAGACTCGTCAGATGTTCTTCGCGTGCACTGCCTTCGGAACGTCCCGCACCATCGTGTGGTTGCAGGCTCAGAGGGATCGGGCCCTCGATAGACAAAGGTGATACACAACTTCTTTTGGTTTTTCAAATATGATCGCGGAGTAAACTGCGGATAAAATGTGCTAGAAATAAATATGTAAGTCAAGGTTTAGACATTATGTGCTATAAATCCGATATCAGGATGCTTCACTTGTTGTTCATTTTTGCCTTTCATCTTTCACTCGAAGTGAAGTATCTGAACATATAATAAATTTAATCAAAAGAATCTATACTCATTAGTAAACCAATCAATGTTGGAATTCGGCATCTTTCGCTCGCCTACCTAATGATTGCAAAATTAGGTGAAAGGAGCTGATGAACGTTCATTCCTAAATAATTTACTCTGTGTCGTGTGAACGTGGAATGAAACAAAAATGAACATAAAATAAAAAAGTAATAAAGTACTCAGTAGTCTTTTTTACTCAGTTTTTAACATTCAAAAGGGTGCCTAATCATTACGGATATTTGAATATTATAGATCTGGTAACACGGTTTCGCCTCGCCGCGCGGAGTTGGAAGCGACAGAGTTCCGCATGGGACGTCTGCGGCACGAGCGCGTGCGGATACCGCGACAGCCAGACCTGCTGCGATCTGCTATGCAGGTATGAACAACTTAACACTTTCAGTGCCACTGTCATGCCCCGTGTAATTTGTAAATTATTCCTCAGGTGCCGCTGACACGCCGCGCGTGTTTTGAAACGTTTGGTTATATTTTGGAAATTAAGCTGTATTGCCTCTTTAAAATCATAGTGTAGAATAATTACGCGATAAATTTATCATTTTTGACGTGGCCCGGATATAATTTTTAAGTGTTGCTTAAATTGTGTATTATGTAGTGCTGCTGACACACATAGCATGTTTGTCGCGGTATGTATGTGGTTTACTTACGTACTATGGACTTCATGTATTAGAGGTGGCAATGAAAGTATTAAAAAGACTACCAGAACTACCGACTTGCTTTTCTATGGTAAAAATATTCGCCAGATTAAAAGCAAGCGGGCAAACCAAAATGTGCCCGACATTTGTATTGACACTCGTGGGAAACACTCATGCTTTCACGGACTACGAGTACACTAAAGCTTGTCCTTTCTTTAAAACTGAACTTGGGTCCGGTTGCATCACAAATCACTTCAAGGTTGATCCGTGGTAGCTAGCGAAATTAAAATTTTCTTACGTTTTTTTTAATTTGCAGGTCATGTATGAATGATTCTTATGATTATACTTCTGTAAATACATATTTGTTCTGGTCGGGAATCATAATAAAAATAACCTGCAAATTGCAAAAAAAGTAAGTAAATTTGAATTTCGCGGGCTACCACTGCGGATTCTCCTTAAGGGGGCGCCCAGTGGTCCACTAGCGCCACTCCTTTAAAAAAATATTATCTCGTGACTGAGAAGGAATTATGAATAACGGCTAGTAAGGACCCTCTGTAAGTGTGTCTAGAATGTTCTAATACCTTTTATAAAGTTTCATATTGAGACATGAAGCACCAAAATTCGATCTAAAGGAAAGTGGCCACATTCCTCTAGATCGAATTTTGTTGCTTAGGCCTTTTGTACACGGCACGGTTTGTTTACGGTACGGCGCGCTAACCGCACCGTAAAATAATCGTGTGAGCTTGTATACGCGCATACGTATTTAAGATATTGGAAGAGCGGATTCTCCTAACACAGGCATATTTGCTTAGAAGGAGGCTTCAATCACTAGTTGTTAAGGTTATTAAAGGTATTTACTTGTAAAAATATTAAACCATATCTTAGTTTTTTTTTTTCATACGGCCAACGGCGCCGTGCCGTAGTGCCGCCGTGTTGTCAACAAGTTTCCATAGTGATTCATACAACACTGACGACCGACGACACGGCAAATCAACCGTAGTTATTCACGGCAAGAAAAATGTGTGTGTACAAAAGGGCCTTAAACGCATTTTTTTGTTTTGTTTCTGTCAATCTTTTGACGATGAAAGAGACAGAACCATGTTTTAAATTCGTTTAGCGTAAAACGTATTTAGTGATTTGTGGTGCAACTGCCTTAACACTGAACTAAATTGCCACACACAGCTGATTACCCACCTTTACGTTCTTCAAAGCGTATATTTATTCCGTCCCAACCTCCCACCACTCGGCCAGGTGATGCGCGTGCACGCGGGCCGCAAGTCCGTGCTGGAGGTGGAGTTCGCGGGCGAGGAGGGCACGGGCCTGGGGCCCACGCTGGAGTTCTACGCGCTCGTGGCGGCCGAGCTGCAGCGCGCCGACCTGGCCATGTGGCTGCACGACGCGCCCGCGCACGACGCGCTCGACGCGCTCGACGACGACAACGCGCCGCACCACCTAGTGCTGCCCGACGGTATGTTACAATCTCAAATCCAACTTAATCAAATTATAACTTAAACTCATCTTGAAATTGATGATGTTATGTTTAATTTCCAAATTAAACAAACCTGTAATCCCCGAATGGTTAGGCAGAGGTGTACCTACATTAGGGTACAGTTATCTGTCTTTAGATCGTGTTTTTAACACGTATCGATATATCCGTAGTCATTAGTTTATTGGTGTCGATTCGAAAATGGACATCTTACTGCACAGACTATAAATCATAGCCGTTTGCAATTATTTGTAATCGATTCGATTTGTTATTCATTTCGCGCTGGTTCAGTCAATATAAGAAACATCTGTGATTACTTCTGAACACGTTTCTAATTTATGTGTTTGTCCTACAAAAGCAGCGAAGTGCGTTAACCGAAACTGATCTTTTATCTACAGAGAAACCTCCGGGATACTACGTGACGCGTGCAGGCGGCCTGTTCCCAGCGCCGCTGCCTCAAGATTCCCAAATCTGTGATACAGTTTGCAAATATTTCTGGTTCTTAGGAGTATTCTTAGCTAAGGTATGATGAATAACCATTCTTTGATAGTGTGTCAATTGTCATTCGATAAAAGAAGAGACTAATAAACGTTTGTTATTTCACAGGTTCTGCAGGATGGACGGCTCGTTGATCTACCGATCTCAGAGCCCTTCCTACGTATTATGTGTGGCGAGGAATTGACCAATGATTGTTTAGAGGAGATCGATCCCATTAGGCATCGGTAAGACTTGTTGTGTGCATTGACTGTACGCATTTATGTTATAGCGGTAAGCAGCAGTATGTTGTGCAGTTGTGTTTACCTCCCTTAATTCGTTTATTTTTAGTTTTGCAGTTTCGTAGAGGCTAACTTTAGGCTGTTTAACCATCTACTATCTTCAATTTGAACTTTTATTTAATTGTGCCCAAGATACAGGCTGTGCCTAGTTTCGGGTCAAGGCTATCTCCATATAGTAATGTTAAAGTTGAAAATAAAAGGTATTGTATAGAGTGCCGCAAGCGGCATTGTATTACTATCGTTTATAGTGTTGTCAGCTTGCGGCATACTAGTACATTATTTTAGATATATTTGCGAAAGTCACTACAATGACTGAATTGCGAGCTACATGGAAATAGCGATCACAGGCGCATACGCGAATACAGGCGTAATGTTATTTATACACTTAAAAAAGAAAAAGATTTTTACTTAACTTTTACTTTAGTAAGGACGGTTTTCGTAGTTCACACTGACGTGCTGTTGAACTTATCATTTCTGTCCAGATTCCTGCAGAGCATGCTAACGGCGGCGGAGCAGTACGACGCCATCATGCGCGACCCCGCACTGGGCAGCGCCGAGCGCACCTCTCGCGCCGCCGAGCTCAGCGTCGAGGGCGCCAGCTTCGACCAGCTGGCGCTCACCATGACGCACGTGGCCGCGCACCACGACGCGGACGTCGCCGTGCAGCCGCTCTGCGATAACGGGGAGAACATCGAGGTAGGCAGTGCAATCATTTACTAAACTCTATTAATAAATAAATCAAGTGTCGTTTTAAAATTTATTTTACAATGCATTTGCGGGAAAAGAGCCTTTTCCAAGCAGTAAATTAGTGCGGAAAGTGTCACTTTTTTTCACTAGTGCTTTTTACTTTTCTGTTTTTTTTTAATTTTTGTGGCCGTCGTCAGCCCGTTGCAAAGAGTTTTTATTATTTGAAAACAAGAAAAAGTAAGAGAAAAGTATTACAAATCAGATGATGATAACGATGGCGATGGCGATGACGATATCGATGACGATGGCGATGGCGATGGCGATGACGATATCGATGACGATGGCGATGGCAATGGCGGAGTCAAAGTCAAAGTCGTAGTCGAAGTCAAAGTCAAAGTCAAAGTCGGAGTCGGAGTCGAAGTCGAAGTCGCAGTCGAAGTAGAAGTCGGAGTCGGAGTCGGAGTCGGAGTCGGGCTCGGAGTCGGTCGGAGTCGGTCGGAGTCGGTCGGAGTCGGTCGGAGTCGGTCGGAGTCAGTCGGAGTCGGTCGGAGTAGGTCGGAGTCGGTCGGAGTCAGTCGGAGTCGGAGTCAGTCGGAGTCGGAGTCAGAGCCGGTCGGAGTCAGTCGGAGTCGTTCGGAGTCGGTCGGAGTCAGTCGGAGTCGGTCGGAGTCAGTCGGAGTCAGTCGGAGTCAGTCGGAGTCGGTCGGAGTCGGAGTCGGTCGGAGTCAGTCGGAGTCGGAGTCGGAGTCGGAGTGAGTCGGAGTCGGAGTCAGTCGGAGTCGGAGTCTGAGTCGGTCGGAGTCAGTTGGAGTCGGTCGGAGTCAGTCGGAGTCAGTCGGAGTCAGTCGGAGTCAGTCGAAGTCGGTCGGAGTCAGTCGGAGTCAGTCGGAGTCGGAGTCGGAGTCAAAGTCTAGAGACCTTAGAGTTTAGAAAAAATTAAGACCAAAAGTTGTAACGACACTTTTTGCTATAGCTGTAAGCCGTGCGGCGTGCGCGTGTTTCTCTGTCTGTCTCTCTCTCTCTCTCTCATAGAAAGAGGAACTTCGTTCCATCCGGGTGTCCCTTGACACCTCTCAAGTTTTTTTTAATTTCCTCGCACAATGCATAGTAAAACGTTGTATGATACACGTGCGTAAGATGATTTCCGACTCGTGTCTACTTATACACCTACCTTCCGCACTTATAGCATAAATAACTATATGCTAACTATGTTATGAAAAATGTTGTTTAAAATCTTCCTTTCACCATTTAATTTTCGTGTTAACTTATAAATTTGTTATGTGTGTTAGGTGGGGCCGCACAACGCGCGGGCGTACGCCGAGAGCAGTGCGCGGTGGATGGCGGTCGGCGGCGTGCGGCGCCAGACGGCCGCCTTCCGGCGCGGCTTCGGCGCCGTGTTCCCGCCGCGCCGCCTGCGCGCCTTCTGCGCCGCCGAGCTGCGCCTGCTGCTGTGCGGCGAGCGCGGGCCCGTGTGGACGCGCGACCACCTGCTGCAGTACACCGAGCCCAAGCTCGGCTACACGCGCGACAGGTACGAACACATAAATAACTTCGGCGCCGTGTTCCCGCCGCGCCGCCTGCGCGCCTTCTGCGCCGCCGAGCTGCGCCTGCTGCTGTGCGGCGAGCGCGGGCCCGTGTGGACGCGCGACCACCTGCTGCAGTACACCGAGCCCAAGCTCGGCTACACGCGCGACAGGTACGAACACATAAATAACTTCGGCGCCGTGTTCCCGCCGCGCCGCCTGCGCGCCTTCTGCGCCGCCGAGCTGCGCCTGCTGCTGTGCGGCGAGCGCGGGCCCGTGTGGACGCGCGACCACCTGCTGCAGTACACCGAGCCCAAGCTCGGCTACACGCGCGACAGGTACGAACACATAAATAACTTCGGCGCCGTGTTCCCGCCGCGCCGCCTGCGCGCCTTCTGCGCCGCCGAGCTGCGCCTGCTGCTGTGCGGCGAGCGCGGGCCCGTGTGGACGCGCGACCACCTGCTGCAGTACACCGAGCCCAAGCTCGGCTACACGCGCGACAGGTACGAACACATAAATAACTTCGGCGCCGTGTTCCCGCCGCGCCGCCTGCGCGCCTTCTGCGCCGCCGAGCTGCGCCTGCTGCTGTGCGGCGAGCGCGGGCCCGTGTGGACGCGCGACCACCTGCTGCAGTACACCGAGCCCAAGCTCGGCTACACGCGCGACAGGTACGAACACATAAATAACTTCGGCGCCGTGTTCCCGCCGCGCCGCCTGCGCGCCTTCTGCGCCGCCGAGCTGCGCCTGCTGCTGTGCGGCGAGCGCGGGCCCGTGTGGACGCGCGACCACCTGCTGCAGTACACCGAGCCCAAGCTCGGCTACACGCGCGACAGGTACGAACACATAAATAACTTCGGCGCCGTGTTCCCGCCGCGCCGCCTGCGCGCCTTCTGCGCCGCCGAGCTGCGCCTGCTGCTGTGCGGCGAGCGCGGGCCCGTGTGGACGCGCGACCACCTGCTGCAGTACACCGAGCCCAAGCTCGGCTACACGCGCGACAGGTACGAACACATAAATAACTTCGGCGCCGTGTTCCCGCCGCGCCGCCTGCGCGCCTTCTGCGCCGCCGAGCTGCGCCTGCTGCTGTGCGGCGAGCGCGGGCCCGTGTGGACGCGCGACCACCTGCTGCAGTACACCGAGCCCAAGCTCGGCTACACGCGCGACAGGTACGAACACATAAATAACTTCGGCGCCGTGTTCCCGCCGCGCCGCCTGCGCGCCTTCTGCGCCGCCGAGCTGCGCCTGCTGCTGTGCGGCGAGCGCGGGCCCGTGTGGACGCGCGACCACCTGCTGCAGTACACCGAGCCCAAGCTCGGCTACACGCGCGACAGGTACGAACACATAAATAACTTCGGCGCCGTGTTCCCGCCGCGCCGCCTGCGCGCCTTCTGCGCCGCCGAGCTGCGCCTGCTGCTGTGCGGCGAGCGCGGGCCCGTGTGGACGCGCGACCACCTGCTGCAGTACACCGAGCCCAAGCTCGGCTACACGCGCGACAGGTACGAACACATAAATAACTTCGGCGCCGTGTTCCCGCCGCGCCGCCTGCGCGCCTTCTGCGCCGCCGAGCTGCGCCTGCTGCTGTGCGGCGAGCGCGGGCCCGTGTGGACGCGCGACCACCTGCTGCAGTACACCGAGCCCAAGCTCGGCTACACGCGCGACAGGTACGAACACATAAATAACTTCGGCGCCGTGTTCCCGCCGCGCCGCCTGCGCGCCTTCTGCGCCGCCGAGCTGCGCCTGCTGCTGTGCGGCGAGCGCGGGCCCGTGTGGACGCGCGACCACCTGCTGCAGTACACCGAGCCCAAGCTCGGCTACACGCGCGACAGGTACGAACACATAAATAACTTCGGCGCCGTGTTCCCGCCGCGCCGCCTGCGCGCCTTCTGCGCCGCCGAGCTGCGCCTGCTGCTGTGCGGCGAGCGCGGGCCCGTGTGGACGCGCGACCACCTGCTGCAGTACACCGAGCCCAAGCTCGGCTACACGCGCGACAGGTACGAACACATAAATAACTTCGGCGCCGTGTTCCCGCCGCGCCGCCTGCGCGCCTTCTGCGCCGCCGAGCTGCGCCTGCTGCTGTGCGGCGAGCGCGGGCCCGTGTGGACGCGCGACCACCTGCTGCAGTACACCGAGCCCAAGCTCGGCTACACGCGCGACAGGTACGAACACATAAATAACTTCGGCGCCGTGTTCCCGCCGCGCCGCCTGCGCGCCTTCTGCGCCGCCGAGCTGCGCCTGCTGCTGTGCGGCGAGCGCGGGCCCGTGTGGACGCGCGACCACCTGCTGCAGTACACCGAGCCCAAGCTCGGCTACACGCGCGACAGGTACGAACACATAAATAACTTCGGCGCCGTGTTCCCGCCGCGCCGCCTGCGCGCCTTCTGCGCCGCCGAGCTGCGCCTGCTGCTGTGCGGCGAGCGCGGGCCCGTGTGGACGCGCGACCACCTGCTGCAGTACACCGAGCCCAAGCTCGGCTACACGCGCGACAGGTACGAACACATAAATAACTTCGGCGCCGTGTTCCCGCCGCGCCGCCTGCGCGCCTTCTGCGCCGCCGAGCTGCGCCTGCTGCTGTGCGGCGAGCGCGGGCCCGTCGGCGATGTTAGTAATCTCCAGGATAAACTGAAAAAATACGTATGAATTGAAAAAGTGACATAGGCACTTTCCCGGATTTGAAGTCACAATCATCAACGCAAAATATGGTTATTCCTTTAAAGTCATGAAGGACGCCATCAGGCTACGATCTTGGATCTTCACAGACTGGTTACCAGCTACCTGACAGAAGCGGAGTTAAATTGCGTACGATTGAAGAAGCCTATTTCTAACGGGACAGTGGACGCTATAGGCTGATGTTGATATTAAATGTTCTTAAGCTCAAAGCTTTACTCTGTCTGGGTTTCTAAAGTAGATAGACTACTAAATAATTCACTTGATCGTTTCCAGTCCCGGTTTCCTCCGCCTCGTGGACGTGCTGGTGGAGATGTCTCTCCGCGAGCGCAAGGCGTTCCTGCAGTTCGCGACGGGCTGCAGCAGCCTGCCGCCCGGCGGGCTCGCCAACCTGCACCCCCGCCTGACTGTCGTGCGCAAGGTATAGCCACACCCTTAGACATTCTACAGTGAGAATCTTGTATGCTTGTAGACTCGCAGATGATTCGATTTATTGACCCGTTTCTATTTTTGTACCTGGTTTTTGTTGACAGTCCTATACTGTGGTCCCATACCTATTAACACTAATTTGGAAATATTGTAAAAGTTTATTATTATTAAAAGAGTTTTTGCCGGCTGTTTTCCATAGGAAATGAGTAAACGACCAATAGGAACCGTGCACCTACCTTCTGACGTTTCATAAGGCCCATGTAGGTTTAGGTTAAATAGAATAGTTCAATTTTGATTTTGAGTCAGCGTCAGAAACATTCGACACGGATGTTGAAATGATCTGAAAAAATTAAGTAAATTGATCGTTATCTTAATGATACAAGGGGCGTTTCAGAATTAATACAGTACGCGACAATCTGGCAAGAATGTTATCATATAATTGAGTATATTTTATAATTCAATTAAAGTTTTATTTCCTTAGATCCTCTGATCATTTTGGCGTATATTCGTCCCGTTATTTGACGCTGACCGTACGTAATATAAATAGGTATGTGAATAATGTCCATAACATTGACGTTTGCAGGTTGACGCCGGAGACGGATCCTACCCGTCAGTGAACACGTGCGTTCACTACTTGAAGTTGCCGGAATATTCGTGCAAAGAAGTTCTGCGAGAAAGGCTGCTCGCTGCCACCAATGAGCGTGGCTTCCATCTGAACTAGATGCAACTGTTATTAAACAGTCCAGACTCGGCGCCTGGGCGTGTCGGAATATGTTGAGAATAACTTTTAGACTATTGTTACTCACGCACTTTCGCCTATGGACACGCGAAATTAGAAATAATTATCTATTTATTCAACATCAGTAGCCTTTATCCTTGACTGCTAAGCGAAGTAAAAACCATAGTGCTCGTCAGACTTTCTCAATTTAATTAAATAAATGACATAACAGAGTACATTACATAAGAAGTTAGTTATTTTTAACATAGACATGTAACTTTATAGTATGCCAGCTCATATATATATAAAACTGATCTCTTGAAACATATTTTTTTTCAAGATATTACTTCTTATGAAATAAATAGTATTTTATTATATCAAGATATCGATCTTATTCTCTGAAAGAAAAGTGTGTCGTTCGTCGTAATTTTTGTTATTATCATGCAATAATATATTTTATTTTTAATATTATGTATAAATAATTGCATGGGTTTATAATATTTTATAGGATGGTGTGATTGTGTGACAAGTAAGAGGCTGCCCACTGTAACCTATTTATTTTTGGGAATTAATGGCAATATTCAAACGGTTTTAAAAATAAAAGTAATTTTCAGTGATTGACTAAAAAAATATACATACATTGCAACAGTCCAAACTGTATCCACAAATAAAACTATTTTTTGATATTAATATAATAATAAGATAAGCGATTTTTACTTCAATTTGACTTTGACGCTTTACTTTCAATGTTCATTTCACCAAAAGTATAACAGTAGCGTTTGTTTAAGTAACTTTTATTTGAGTGTGTTTTAAGATAAATTAATAAAAAATAAATATTATATAGGCGTCTAGCGTTTCAAGCTAATTTTAGATAAATGTTTGTGTATGCTGTGGTGATAATTAGTTTTATTTTCGGATATGTAAGTTGTTCCAAGACGTGTTTAGTTGAAATGTAATCTCTGGTCTGTCAGCAATAAAAGAAGATTTTCAAAATATAAACTATTTACTTTGTTTTGAGTTTATGCTTCCATCGCGATTTAATAGTACTTATTCTTTTAAAAACAAACAAATCGTAAAAATTCTAAAGTTCTATCAAGAATTGTATTGAAACCAAGAACAAATAATTACAAGCTTCTCGGTAATCAACACATATTTTAGTGTAACGGCTGAACTGTTCGTTGAGCACAATTGTATTTAATTTATAACACAGAAATACAGACAGCTAATAAAGATATTGAAATACTGCGCAAACATTGTCGCTGGTAGCCGTTGCATTCAATATGTGCTTGTGATACCATCATTAGGACTGAAATTATGATAAAGTATATCAAATTTTAACTTTAGGGTGTGAAACACTGATGCGTTTCTACGAAAGATATTTAGATATGTTCCTTTAGTTAAATAATTTTGTCAACTGAAAGTTGGTATATATTGTGATTTATTATTATAAAAGTACTTTACGAATTAAAATATATTTAGTTTAAATTTAATAGGTATTTACATAGATTAAAATTACTAACCATAATGGCATCATGTAGTGCTCATGTAATTGTTGTTGAGGATTGTATCAATAAATTAAGCAAAACTCATTTGCCTTTTTTATAACTCGTAGAATCCTTTGGTTCAATAATGAACTCAAAATGAATGGAGGGGTTGACTAAGGAGTTCCGAACAGCCCACACAAGCGTCATGGCGACCCGGCAGCGACACGACTGCGGCATGACGCGGCGCGGCGCGGACCATTTGCCAGGTGTGCCTGCAGTTCTAGCCGTCCCACTTGTGCTAGTTGCTGATTCAACATTGTTCTTTATTGGACTTGTTACCCGTCAAACTAATTTATAGTCCAAACTAGCTGACCGGACATACGTTGTCCTGTTTCCTAGAACTCGATCTCAGCGCCACCATTCAAGACACTCAAACACATTAAAAAAAATATATATATGGGAGCTGCCGATAGAAGTGAAAACTTAAAACTATGAAATAACAGTGTTTTTTTTGGTTCATATTCTGAAATTAATTGTAGTACGTCTGTAAAAAAAAAACTAAATTCGTTGACAGACAATTTATCTGTCTGGTTTTCACATCTATTTGGCACTCCAAGCAACAACAAGCGCATCACGTTATACTCATAGCTACAATATAGGTAATGATAACATTACCATGTCGGTGACGCGATTTTTGGTAGAGGAAAATCTTATGGGTCTATAAGATATTCCATTACCAAAAATTGCTCAACGCGCTTAAATAAGTTTTCACTTTGAAAAAGTGTGCGGTCGGAGGACCGGCAGGAACGAAGTGCCTGCTCACGTATGAATTAAAACAAAAACAAAACATCCATGATGAAATATTAAAAATTTCACACTTACTCTCGTACTTAGTCGTAGAGTGTGAATTAGAAGAAGACAGTCGCAAGTATGATCGCTTTTTCGCGTGACGATTTCTGCCAGTTTACTCCTTAGCCGCTGTAAAGAAATTCATTCCAAAAAAAAAAAACACTGCTACTACAGCATGTAGGCGCGGGCGGGCATACTGGCGACGCGAACTCATAACTTCTCCCATACCAAAAATCGCTCAATGCGCCTAAAGAAGTTTTCACTTCAAAAATTCATAAAAATCAGAAATCTGAGTTCAGTGACATACAGACCGTACATAAGAATTATATACACCGTGGCAATTGTATCGTCTTAGAAAACCAGCCCACTTTATGTATCCAATCTTCTTCTTTTCGTGTGGTTAGTGACTAACCTGGAGTCAGAGGTTTAAAGCCGCCCATGCCCTCTGACTTGGCTTCACATGCCGTTGAGAAATATCTCTCAGGCATGCCGGTTTCCAATGACTAACTAAACATTCATTAGAAAAAAAATCTATAATGTAACAATTTTTTAATTGCTCCTAGAGGTATTTTATGTCGGGTATATTGAGTGGCTCTTTGTAAAACGACTAAAATGTCACGGTGTATTTTTTTTTTTTTAAATGAATGTTTAGATATATCGCAGCCATCTCGTTAAATTTGCCAGTTAATTGGACGCCTAGGCCGTTCATTAAACGCCGGTTATTAATCCATCCAATTAAATAGCTGAAGGACAACTAGCTAAGTCATTGAGCCCAACGTTTAACCAGATGGCTGAATGTCGTTTAGTCATTCCTCACCTAACCTAAACTATTTGACCCAGTTTAACTAAAACTGGGTGAAATAGTTTAGGTTAGGTTAGAATAGTGACCAACCGCGCGCGAACTGAGCGAGCGCTATTTCCAAGTTGCTCGTAGATTATTTTTCACCATTTGAATCACTTGTCAGCCATCTCTAAAGGGCTGAATTTCAATACGCCAAGTTGTTAAACGTTGAATGATTCTAGTTCAATTAACTATCGGCCTAGGCATCCAGTTGGATGCCGGCGTTTAATGAACGGCCTAGGCGTCCAATTAGCTGGCTAATTTAACCAGATGGCTGCGACAGAAACATGAAGTAGGCTGCTTTTGTAAGACGATTAAAATGCCATGGTGTATAAAGATAAGGGAAACAATTAGTAGTAGAAGAATAAAGAAGTTAAAAAAACAGAGGATCCGGTCAATATTGTTCAAAAGAGCAAAGCAAAATATCACACCGTAAAGTACGAAGTAGTAGGCTGAGTTGCTGGCAACTACAATATTACTTAGTCCTGATCCACCAAAGCGAAGACGGTTGGAGAGGACTGGAAAGCCATGCTCTTGCTGCTAAGTCGTGGATTTTGTTTTGGATAAAGTTGTACGCCTTGTAGACTCAAAGATGCTTTAATTTGTTGACCATGTTCTATTTTATTAAGTACCCTAGTACATGTTGATACACTACCGGTTGATACCTACACTTTCCTGCCATATTATACTATTAATAACAGTGTAATTTGAAAACATTGTAAAAGTCAATTATTTTTAAAGGGGTAGCCGTGGATGTTCTCCATAGGAAACGGATCACACCATTGAACATTTTAAAGAGCATAATTTGATCAATTTTTTTTTGCGGTTTTCGCGGTTTGCGTGGGATGTTAGATTGAAGTAACTCAAATCTTTCAGGGTTAATTAGTTGAGTTGGGGCAGCTGTTCGATTTATATCGCAGGTGGGAGTGGCGCGAGGAGGCATAATGCCGGGGCGAATCTCCGCTGCCGCGAGAAATTACGGCACATCGGACAGAGCTCCATCGGGATCTCATGGCGGCATGGAGAGTGCGATTGTCACAACCCAGCGCTGGGCACTGGGACTTATCGCCACAATTGTGGCGATAAGTCCCCTCTTTGAGGAGTGGCTAGAGAGGCGCCACGGCGTCCTCACCTTCCGCCTGACGCAGGTCCTCACCGGACATGGTTGTTTCCGGAGGTTCCTGTTCAGGATAAAGCTGGAGGAAACGCCTGGGTGTCACTACTGTGGATCGCCCGGAAGACACGGTGGAGCATACGGTGGAGGCCTGCCCGGCTTGGGCAGAGCACCGCCGTGTCCTCACGGAGGCGATCGACGGCGGCGATCTCTCGCGTCCGGCCCTGGTTCGGGCCATAGTTCGGAGCGAGAGTGCATGGCAGGCCGTCACTTCCTTCTGCGAAGCAGTCATGCTCGCAAAGGAGGAGGCGGAACGCGTGAGGGAGAGGCAATATTCGCACCCTTGCGCCCCTAGTCGCCGCAGGACACGCGCCGGGCGTCGCCGTCGGGAGTCGCAAGCCGATTTCCGGCCACCGTAGGCGCGGGCTTGCGGTCGGTGAGCGATGGTTAGCTCGCCGTCCGATAAGGCCCAGGCCCGGGTCGACAGCGCGTTGTGTTCCACGCGCGCCTCAAAGAGATGTCAGCACCAACTGACGGGGTCCATAAGGGCCACTGCCTGCCAGGGTTGCGAGTTTGTCCGAAACGGATATCGTGGCCTCGGCACACAGGCAACGGAAGGAACACGGGTGGGCCTTAGTTAGTAAAAGTGTGACACGCCCTCCCGTTCCGCCCAGAGCGGGAGAAGTTATTTGATAATTTCCCACTAAGTGAAGCCTTTTTGGATGCGTCCGATTCAATCGACAGGGACCTATATAGGTAGGATTCCACACCTGCGATGTATTATAATCCAGTACACTTCTGACGAGGGGGAAGTAGAGAAGTTTAAGGGTACGAATAGATTTGAAATCGTTACAGATACGCTTCAGGAACCCTAACATTATAGTTGGCTTTTTGACAATATTGTCTATGTGGGGAATGAAATAGAGCTGACTGTCGAGGCAGACTCCCAGACCGCGAAGCGTTAGAATATTCAACGAATACGAGGATGGAAGGGTATTTCGTTTTGTTAGTGAAAACACATGAAACACTAACACTAACACATGAAAGTCATGTGTTGACACTTATCAGCGTTAAGAGTCATTCTTTTCTTTAAACACCTCTACAATAGAAACGGGTTTTGTCACTGAAGATTAGAAAAAATTACAGATAAACAATCACATCTGTCATTTTGTCTAGTCTTCCGTTGACAAAACCCGTAGAAAACCCGTTTCTATGGTTGTCATACCTACTACGCGTGCAGTTGTGCACTGAGTTTAGTTCCTCTTGCAGCAAGTATATCTCTCGGTGAGTTTATTTGCTTATAGAACTTGACAGCGTCATCGCAGTTTACTATGACAACTACTAGGAGGGTGAATATTTCAGAGAGCCAAAATGTATGTCTCGCTACAATACTCATCAATACTAAAGAATTTCAAAATCAAACATTTTTATTCCATTACTTAAATAAATGATAAAGATGCTATCGGAGCCATTTTGATCTTTAAATCACACAAAATAAAGATATTCAAATATTACTTTAAAAATCGGCAATATTTGGCGTGTCGCCTGGGTATAGTTTCCAACATTTCGTGACATAAAAAATTCAGTGTATTGAATGTGATACATTATGTGAATAAATATTAAACTTAGATAAATAAAGAACGTTTTTCATTACAATAATGTTAGAAAACTTTATTAAAAGTTACTCTAAAATGTAATCAAACAATGTTCAAAAAATAAACGTCATTATCGGCAACAATGTTGTATGTAATTTTTTTACTTATAACGAAACGCGACCGAAGAGTCAAATCTTCACCCCGCGCCTCAGTCGGCCGACACGCTTTGGAGTGTAAGGACGTCGCGCGATTTGAGCAGTAAGTATTTCATTTTGATTCTCCAAAATTTGTCATCACAATCGTCATTCTTATTTTTGACTGTATCTCAATTATTTCTTCATAATGAAGGGTTTTATGTAACAAAGTTGACGTACGCGTGAAACTAATACTGCATGTGGCACTCTCTCCGACGAATATACCTAATTATTTTGTAAACTGGTGAACTTTCTAGAATTCGCCATTATTGGCAGCATCATTTTCAGCAACAAAATCAGAAAATAACCCAAAACAAATTAAAATAACAATGAAGAAAAAGTAACTATTCTTGTAATTGTTATCATAATCAATAATAGTGTAAGTTTTGATGATTGAATTGTCAGGGCATTGTAGGAGAGGGAAATTTCTGAGCCTAATTGGTTTAAATTAAAGGCTTTTGTTAAGCATCGTCTTCTTACAAAACTATTATTAGAATATCGTTTTTATTAAGATTCAATTGTTTTGTGGTTATCGTTGTTAATTATGGAGCTTATTATATAAAATAATTTTAGTTACCTTTTGCTTTAGAAGCTGTTTTTGCCAAATGTTAATTTAAATGTTTTGTCAAAAATATTATTGTTAAGATTCTAATAAGGGTTTATCAGAGGATAAAAGTCTGATTAGTTTAGAGCCCGTTGAAGACTTTTATAATTGTTAGGAGAGTAAATAGCATTTTTAAGATACAATCAGGGTTTAGTTTAGTGGCTTAAAAACATATTTAAGTATAATTTTTGGTCTCTCTAAGACTGTTATTTTTTTTAAATGTGTATATAAAGCATAAGTCGAGCTTTTTTATTTCATTAAACTCTGTTATCGTCAGAATATTCAATCAGAAGACCAAAGAATCAATATATTAGGAGGATTTCAATTTATTTTTATATTAATTTTTTTTATTATAATATTGCATTTTATTTTCCTTGTCCATATCATAATATCATAACAAAATAATACCCAAAATAGTATTTAAGTCACATGTAAATTCATCTCCATATCAATACTTATTCAACTCATTGTCGGCAACATTGCGTCATTATTTTTTTAAATAACGTCATTCTTCTCACAATGTGACATTATCAGCAACAACGTTTTTTAATGATTTTGAAAAATATCCAAAATTAATGGACTGTTTGGGGTGCCTTCATTACAACATACTATATATTTGATATATCTATACATCTGGCCTTAAATAGAAGCTCTGCCGCGAGGTTTAGAAAATCTTAATTATTTTTGTCAAGAATATTGTTTTGAGGAGATCCGCCCAGGAACAATATCGGGCCCATATGGGTGCCTTGTAGAACTCACGCGACCCTACTCAAGCTATTTTGGGAATACTTGTGATCTTTCTGTAATGAGTTCATCTGATGAGGTGAACGTTGAAAAGAAATGGGCAGCAAAGAGCTTGCAGACGTCGCTGTCCGCGCGGGACCCAGTGCCGCGTCCCGGTACCTTTAAGGCGAAGCGGGCGGCCCTGCTGAGGGCCCCGAGGCAGCGGCAGCAGCGAGCGCCCCCCAGCGTCTACCAGCGGCGCGTCGCCTTGCCTCCTGGAGCAGGCGAACGCCAACATCTATCGGCGTCCCGACGCCGCACTCCGATGCAGGCAACTCAGTGGTTCCATGGCATATGTTGCAGTTGTTGTTTTTTTTACTTTCGCTGCCTACATTTTTTTGGGGTTATAGTTTTTAAATAAAGACAGGTTGCTTTGCCCTGTAGAGGCGTGGGTTCATCGCGGTAAATATAAAATACGATCTTGAACACGGACGCTCACGCGAGCTTTACCAGCGTTGGCCATCGTAAGTTCACTCGCGCCGCGGTACTAAGAACCTGAGATAACTAATGCATCCCGATGGGCCTGTCGTTCTTTGCCGACAAAAGTAACCGCCTATTGTAATTCCTCTGACGTAACTAAAAAATAACTATCCGAAATAAAACCATCTTATTCTAAGTTGACGGCAAATTTTTCTTTACTCGTGCAAATTGTTTTTGTGTTGTTTATTATCATTTATTACAATATATTTTGTGTTCTTCACCTGGATGCGTTTCATTGTATGACCTATGTCGTGCCGGGTTCGACTCCCGGCTGACCTTTAACTAAAGTGTAGCAGACAATTTTTTTGCTACAGTAGGTTAACACCACAGATGTTCAGGCGTTGAATCTTGTCCACATTTGTGATCTTTATGCTTACCCATAAGTTTTCAGAGTCCGTCTCAAATTGTGACATTCGAACGGACCTGATAGACTTATGGACAGCTCCACCCTTTTTTTTTTGGATCCAGCCTTCGAGTCAGGGTGGGCTTTCATAGCTGAGGTCCAGTCAAGACAGGTTCCAATCAGTGGTGGACTAAACCTGTCGGGGGTCCGGAGCGGCAAAACCAAATGAGGCTCACTCTTCTAATAACATTTTCTTACGGAAATAGGAGTTGCTTTGTCGACATCAGCAGAAAAGTTTGAGAGTCAGAAGAATATAGGATGTAAGAGCGACCGTAGGCCTAGGTAAGGTTTTATTTTGAACAATCATACACCAATGGGAGTAAGTAACTCCCATGTCGACTTTCGCAGAAAGGTTGAAGTTTGAGACCCAGTCTCCAACTTCATACTGCTTCTTATTGAATATATTTTGACCATATTTGGGATTGGATTAAAAAGTACCTACTTCTTAAGATTTGCGGGCCCCCCAGGACCCCGGCCCGCGGCGGTTTGTTTGACACTATTCTGGGGCATTTAATTTCGAGAGCTGGAAAAAACGGCTGTTGCATCATATAATTATAATAACAGCACATAGTCGTATTATGAGTGTCGTTTACGTATGCGTTTGCCATCATACAAAGTATAAAAATAAAAAAACTATGAGTTTAGAAAAATTATCAGTGGTCCCAGACCTCGACCCAGCGTGAGTTTTGTTCAAGCAAATTAACTCTTGTAGACAGATCTGACATAGACTTTTTGAGTAGCTCGTTTTCCTATTGTATTTAGCTATTTTTCCTATTTTTGTAGCTAACGCACTAGGAAGTGGTGAAGGGTGGGCGTTTTGAGGGACTGTCTTATGTAATTTTGACGTTCGAAAAGTGCTGATTCTCAGCCTAGTTTGAATAAATGACTTTTGAATTTTTCAATTTGTACGTTCATTTCCCTACAGCTGTCGAGTTCTTCTTTTCATTTGGTCGAACTTGCTGCTGATAAATTGAACCGATATTTCGAATTTTGTTATGAGTACTAGGGCTTCTTTTAATTCGCTTAGCTCCGTAGCAATACATGATTTAGGGATGCCGATATTTCGGTTCTTACTGCTGTTCTTATTTCGTGGCGAATGCATTGGTGCCCAGCATCTCATCAGAAAAAGAATTCACGTAACCTTTAAATGGTGGGTTATCTATACGCGGTCGTTTCTGCTGTCGAATAAGTGCAGTAGAAGAGCTACGAGTTTCTAAAAGCGCTTTTTGCATATTTATTTATTTATTTAATACTTTAAGCACACAAATGTACAGAGGCGGACTTAATGCCATAGGCATTTTCTACCAGTCAACCTTTGGGTGATGCAGAGATAAACAGTGGTAGGTGCAATATGAAAATTTTGAAATAAATATTTATTTAAATATAAGGATATACATATACCTATTAACCTATATATATAATAAAATAAAAGTAAATACAAGAACAGATAAATACACATAAATACACGAATATACTAAAACAAATAAGACAAACAATGGGAAAACATTACCGTTGTTATGATACTGCCAGCTTCTTACGAATGTGCTCGCGAACTTTAACTATAAAGGATAATCGGTTGGTTGCCATCCTGATTTATTGGGGGAGAGCATTCCACAAGGAGATAGATTGAACGAAGAAGGAAGAGTGAATGAAGTCAGTAAGGTGAGTGGGATATTGAAGAAGACGATTGTGTGATGAACGTAGAGTTTTATTGTGGTTTGCGCCAATGTACTGAAAGTGGGGGGCTAGATAACTAGGGGAAGAGGGAGAGTCAAGAAATGAAAACAAGGTGGTCAGCGCCCTTTGCTCTCTGCGCTGCCGTATGGGCAACCACTGTAGAATGGATCGATGCGCAGAGACGTAATCATATATACGAAGATTAAAAACGAATCGAATGCAGTTATTGAGAAGACGGTCTAGTTTGTCGAGGAGATCTGCATTCAGGTCATAGTAGCACACATCACCATAATCGATGATAGGGAAAATTAGGACTGCACAAGCATTGTCTTGGTACTTGATGGTAATACATTTTTTAGTCGGTACAGAGCCCGCAGCGTTCCAGTAACTTTCTGGCTGACCCTAGCGACTTGAGTACGCCAGTTCAGGGTCCCATCGATGTGTAAGCCTAGGTTCTTCACGTCAGTGCTAAATGGAACGATCGTACCGTTGAAGAGAACTGGTGGCAAGATTGACTCATCCACCTTACTAATACTACGAGGACTCCCAATTATGATTGCCTGACACTTATTAGGGTTTACTGCAACACCAAATCTATCAGCCCAGGTTTTTATTGCAGCTAAGTCTCTATTTAACTTGTCGATAGCGTCAGGTATTTCATCAACCTTCCCTTGACAGTACAACTGCAAGTCATCCGCATACAGATGATACGCACACTGAAGCTCAGAAGTTATAAGATTAATAAAAATAGAGAACAGAAGAGGAGAAAGAATACCGCCTTGGGGAACGCCAGCTTCCAAATCACACCAGCATGATGAAGAATCTCCAATATGAATGGACTGCTGACGCTCCTGAAGATAAGAGTAGAACCATTCCAATGCTTCGGGAGAGACCATAACATAGGACAGAATAGCTAACAGGATGTCGTGACTGACGGTATTAAAGGCATTCGAAAAATCTACCAACACTAGAGCAGTAACTTTGGTATCTTCTAGTCCTGCCCTTATATCGCCAGTCACTTTAAGGAGGGCGGAAACAGTGCTGTGCCCAGGCCTGAACCCAGATTGAAGAGGGCTAATTAGAGAGTTATGGTGAACAAAATTGGAGAATTGTTTGTGTACACAGGCCTCGACCACTTTGGATAGGAAGGGAAGTATAGAAATTGGACGGAAGTCGGTAGGAAGAGAGGGATTAGATACCTTAGGAAGTGGACGAACATAGCCACAGGGAAGGGAATACTCCGGTGTACAGGGAAAAATTTACAATATGGGTAATCGCGTGTAGGAGATGATCCAGAATAGTTATGATCATACCACGGGTGATATTGTCACATCCCACAGCTTTGGATTTATTGGAGAGAATGATCTTTCTGATCTCTCCCGACTCAACTGGAATGAAACTGAAAGGATTAATACAAGGACGCGTTAGACCAGATATTAAAGACAAAGTTTGTTGCTTGGTTAGACGATCCATGGTAGAAACAGAGGAGAAGTGACGGTTGAGATCGTCTAAGTCAATTGAATTAGGAAGGTCTAAATGTCGCGGTTTGCCGATACCAAGAGTTCCAAGAAATTTCCAAATATCGGCAGAAGAGGAAGTATTGATAGTATCAAGAATATGGCGGCTTTTAGCGTTGCGTATCATCTGATTGCATCTATTCCTTGCAGTCTTGAATATTGTCCAGTTCTCATCAGTCTGATCCTTTTTAAATTTACGAAAAGAACGGTCCCTACGTCGCATTGCCATCTGTATTCCTCTTGTCATCCATGGTGCAGGTGGGCGTTTTAACTTTACTTTTTTGACAGGAGCATGGATGTTATAAAGAATTACTACAACATCATTGAAGATGGCAACCTTGTCGTCAACTGACGTGGCTTCCATCATAGGCTCCCAATCGACTACAGATGCATCCTCCTTGAGCTTCTCGACATTCATCCGCGCAAAACAACGCCTGTACAGAACCTTGGGTTTAGGTTTCGGAGGTTTCAGGACATAGGAAAGGAAAATCATGTCGTGATGAGAAAAGCCAGGAGCGTCATGTTGACCGTGGGAAGAAACGAGGGAAGGATTCGAGGTGAGGATCAGGTCGAGCCAGGTGTCATCGCTGACAGTATTGTGATGAGTAGGTTTGAGCGGCAAGACGTGTAGACTAGCTGACTCAATAAGATGGAGGAGCTTACGGGATCGAGGAGAGTTGTGGGCAAGGAGGTTTGTATTGAAATCACCCATGATGATGTGATGTGCATACTCCGAACCCAAAGATTCAAGTACTGATTCGAATTCAGTGAAATAATCAACAGAAGGAGGACAATAGACAACACCAATAATGGTTTTGGCTCCTTTGACACACACTTCAAGGAAAATAAACTCGGCAGAAGCAGAATAATGTGAAGAGGAAGTAGCAAGTATTTTGTAAGGAAAGTCACTGCGAAGGTACTCGTATATAGCCACACCACCCCCTCCTTTACCAACCCGATCATTCCGTATAAGAACGAAACCAGTAAGAGGGTAAGTGGTGGATAGGAGATGCGGTTTGAGGCAAGTTTCAGAGATCAGGATGGCGTGAACGTTGCTGTTATTAAATGCGTCGTACAGCTCGCTGTAGTGGCAGCATATCCAGTTCAGATTGAACATGCGTTATATTTTCAACATCCGTCAGCTTTGGAGACCCTACGAACAGTGCGAGCCATAGTTATTCTGGAAGGCGCACGTAGGCAGTAGTGTCGTATCTTAAAGTGAAGTTATTACAATGATAATGTGGTCGAGATGGCGCTTATTAATTTTGTACCTGGACCACACCGTATTCGTTACACGGAACAGAACGCTTACGCCAAGTGCGTCGTTGGTATGCAAGGATTCGTTGCATTCGCGAAACAGACACTATGATACTGCACTTTTGAATAATTGTTACGACAGTAAGTTATTGTCTTTAAAATTGATGAGCGTGTACTACACAGCAAATGATTGCCGCATCATTATGCGCGAGTTTTTACAGAAAAATAATCAAATTAGCAACTGAATATCAATTTTACGGATGAAAAAACTTGGACAGTATTTAGCTGATACAGAGCGCGTAACTACATACTTAATTTGATGTTCAGAATGCGTAGATAACGGGTATGTGATGGGTCTTGTGACACCCTGTATAAAATAGCTATATCAAGCTATTTAGGTACTGTAGGGCATAAACGAGCCTTATTAGGTACCAGAATAGATATGGCGCTAAATAAGAAGCTATAGGTATTTGAAGAGGACGTATTAATTTGTACGTGCATAAAACATTGTGTCTTATTCTAAAGAAAACGTTTCATTTGAACGATATATTTATATATTATATTTGTAAAATATACATACAAATCTAATAATACTAATACCTAAGAAGAATATCGCACACTGTCTCCCACATGACAGTTCCAACTCCCGCCCGCCTCTATCAAAGGCGTCAACACGTTTTCTGGTTCGCTTGTGTGCCGCTACTTTCCAATGGATATAGGTATATCGTAACAGCTCATTTTCAGAACAATCTACCGTATTTTTGCTATGAAAATATTAGGTTAATGATCGATATAGGTTTGCAGCTACCTATCTAACTTACAAACATATTGGGTAGGTATCTATATTGCCAATGTAACGGATGCTTTAAGAGGGCGCCCAATGGTCCACTAGCGCCACTCCTTTAAAAAAGTATTATCTCGTGACTGAGAAGGAATTATGAATAACGGCTAGTAAGGACCCTCGGTAAGTGTGTCTAGAATTTTCTAATACCTTTTATAAAGTTTCATATTGAGACACGAAGCAACAAAATACGATCTAGAGGAATGTGGCCACTTTTCTTTAGATCGAATTTTGTTGCTTCGTGTCTCAATATGAAACTTTATAAAAGGTATTAGAAAATTCTAGACACACTTACCGAGGGTCCTTACAAGCCGTTATTCATAATTCCTTCTCAGTCACGAGATAATATTTTTTTAAAGGAGTGGCGCTAGTGGACCATTGGGCGCCCCCTTAAGAGTTTATGTCTATGTCGAAATGATCAAATTCAGCACTAATCATATAGCAGTATTTATATGAAGGGAAACACGAACACAGTTGCTTGTCATGCAAATCCATACTTTTTGTTAGTACAGCTGTGATTTTCACGTTGAGACACCGGGTGGAACTGCGCAACATACCCGTTCTACTGCTTCGCCATGTAGCTGCAACCTTGGAGCTTTACACAATTTTCATACAATACCAACTAAACGGGCTCCCAGTATAAAAACTAACCAGTCGCGAACACAGGCATCAGTCAACTGCTCAGATCACATCGGTGCACTGGAAACATGAGGGCTTCACTGGTGTGCTGCATAGCCCTAGCGGCGCTAGCGTACGTTAGCTGTAGGACTACCCGCGAGAAACGCGATGCGGACCTCGAGGTAGCAGCCACACATAAAGGTGGCAAGTGGGATAAGGGCGGCGGCCACGAGCACCACGGACATCATCACCACGACCATGGTGAAAAGGGACACAAAGGATACAAAGGACACCACCACCACGAGCACGGTAAGAAGGGCCATCACCACCATGAAGGGCACAAGGGGCACCACGACGAACACGGTGGACATAAGAAGCATCATCACCATGACGACGGTCACCACCATGAGCACCACCACGGCGACAAGGGTCACAAGGGCCATGGTCATCATGAAGAAGGCCACTACCACAAAGGACACTCCACTAAGGGTCATCATGGTGTACACAAACATGACGAGTTCAAGAAAGAAAAGCACTTCCACGACAATCACCACGACGGCGGACACCACGAGCACCACGGCGGACATCACGAGGAGCACGGACACAAGAAGGGAGGAGAATTCCACAAGGGACACAAGCACCACGGACACCATGAACATGATCACGGCAAGAAGGGCCACCACGAAGAGGGAGGACATCATCACGATCATAAGGGACATCATGAGGAAGATGGACACCACCATCACCATCATCATCATCATGATCATGGCAAGAAGGGTGGTCACGAGCACCACAAGCACTGGGGCCACAAGAAGGGACACAAGTAAATGTTTCCTAGAGACTGATACCTACCGATGCGAGTTAATGAAGTTTTTATTTAGTTATATCTAATTAAGCTTTCATAATGTGTTAAGTTTTGTTGACTGTGATGTTTTGTTATTAATAAAAATAAATGTTTTTGAAACATAACAATTGATTTCGTGTTTACGAACCTATTCTTTGACATAGACCTAAATTTAAGTAAATTAAATAAATAAACCAATTAAAATCGGTTAGTAATTCAATTATAAAAAAATACCTATTTGCAATTGGATGCAGATACAAAAACAAACTTATCAATTTCACAGCACGTTTCAACAACAAAGTTACATAAAATAGTTGGCGTTGGTCCGTTGGCAACGGCTCCCGACGAGATAAGTAACTCAGCGTTGAGAAACTAGAGCGCTGCCCGAGATTGGCCTACATTTTACTGGGCAACGAATTAGTCGTGGTTGCAATGAACCGTTTCCTATAGAAAACACTTGCAGCCACTGAAATTGATAACATTTCTCAATAGCCCGCTTGTCAACGCCTATAAGTAATTCTAACAAAAGCCTAGATAAAATTATCTTGGCCATGTTTGGGATGTCTTAGTCAACTTATTCTACGGCTGTCGTTTTTTACAAAATTATTTGGCAAAATAGTAGCCGGTGTACATTTTCAATGGCACGTACCTACCACTAATTTCGACGCTTCACGCTTTATTGAACACTTAAAGTGGTTACAAAGCTCTATTTGTACTACCGATTCCGTTTGTAGAAAAAACAACCATGCATAACACAATCTATTTTTTTGTTGACATAGGTCAATGTGATGTGTTAGTTAACATTTTTCAGTCATGACATGTACGAGTACACATACATTATACATACATTGGGTTTTAATGTTAAATTGTTTAAGTATTTGGAATACCTAGGTCTGACGATTTTTATGAAATGTCACAAAGCTTCCCGATATGACATAGAAAAAGAAATAACCAACATAATCAATCTTTGAAGGACCGACCTAAAAATTGTATTCAGAATTTGCAGATACTTGAGGTTCGTCCCTGAAGGTTTCAGCAAAGTTTGGTCGCTCGGTATCGGACTTGTAGGTAGATGGCGCTACTTGTTGCGATTCTCGATCAGGGTTCATTTATTTTTTACTAGCGACCCCGCTCCTGTCTCGCAAGTTTGTTACGACTTGATGAAACATCGAAATGTCTTTAATATGTATAGCTAAGTTTAATAAGAAATTGATAGATTTTTAATAAGAAATCTCTAAATGATTTTTTAATTTATATAAATATAGAATTGAATTAATATTATTATCAGTGACACCTACCTAGTTTTACTATGCACTGATGAGCTGTGCACAAGTGTCTGTCAGGGCGACAAGGTAGTACCTACCTACTGAGCGAGTTTAATAAAAAAAACCTGCCAAGTGCGTGTCGGACCACGCACAATGAAGGGCTCCTTAGTTGGGATGAATTTATCCCAAAAACAAACTTAACATTGTAGTTGTAAAACATGTTCATACATTGATATACGTCACGATAAATTCTCCAACTGCAAATGTAAATTTGTAATCGCAAAAATATTTTTTTTTATGTGATAAAACTACAAATTAACGATTCTCGGACTCGTTCCTTTACTTGTGGTGTGAGAGCTTGCTTCTTGCCAAATTTCATGATTCTAGGTCAACGGGAAGTACGTACTCTATAGGTTTGATTTATTTGCGAGTATTAAAATATGTCGCATAACTGGCCTTACTATTTTTTGATTGCGTTGACTTAGAAGCTTGATTTTTTTTTGAGCTCCAGGGACCGTAGTCCTACGTATTTGATATAATTTTAACGGACGGACAACGAAGTGATCCTTTAATGGTTCCGTGTTTTTTCCTTTTGAGGTACGGTACCATAAAAAAGCAACAAATTTAAACTATTCCTTAAATATCAATTTCGAAGAAATCGTTTTTAAAGTCATTATAGAGTGTTATGATAATTCTTTTCCACTTTGCACGATATTGGACGTCGTCGTTGCTTGTAAATGACAAGAAATGCAGTTAGCTCTTGGCACAATGCCATTATGAGTATGGCCCTCGCACCGGATGAGTTTAGTTTCAGCTGTATTTTTGTTCAGAGATTAGTATGTTTCAAGTTAATAATATTAAAGTAATTATGTACATTGCGACTTTATGTGGTTAACGATATCCCGCGCAACAAGTGGTTGAATCTTGAGGCCAGCGGTCGACTGCGGGATCGAATACCTAATAATAAAGGACCTATTTGTTTACTCTTTGGATTACCACATTTCTTGAGTTCGTCTGTGTTCGTTTCGTTACATCTTTACTACCTACCTAAGTAGTACCTAAGAGTAGAGAGTAGCGTTAGTACCAACTCCTTTTATAAACTCTTTGATAATCCTGCCACGAGAGAAGTAGTATTTTGTTTTTAAACTATTTACATACAGTATGTTAATTAAGGAAAGGCATTCCCGCTAACCCGCATTCGAATAGCATCCAAAACAAAAAAAAAAAATACCATTCTTTTTTTTAAATTATTTTCTTAGTAATAAAATGTTAACAAAAAATATTAAATTGATTATTAAATATTAAATGAATCTTATACTATTAAAAAAAAAGCGGCTAAGTACGTCGGACCACGCACAATGAAGGGCTCCGTAGTTGAGATGAATTTATCCCAAGAACTAACTTAACATTGCAGTTGAAATACATAATCTTCCATTAATTCTAACTGCAAATGTAAGTTTATGAGCACAATATTAAGAGATATTAGTTTAAGACCATATACTTCTTAAAGGTTTTCCTGTAATCTGTGAGTAAAGAACCAATCCCTACACTTAAAAAAAAATTGTAGACTGCAATTTTTTTTGCTGCTGGTTTCGGAGTTTTGGGGGGCGGGAATGGTAAATTGTCATCAATTTCTTAAATATTGATTACTGCCCCGACTTACGAGTTGTAGGTCGTGGGTTCGAATCCAGGCAGGCGCTTTACCTTGTGTAAATAATTTCATCACCACTGCTCTCAAAACGGTGAAGGAAAAATGGTTTGTATATTAATTAATTTCAATTTTCACAAATGTCCTTCGCAGTGCTTACCGTGAAAAAAGTCAAAGCCAGTTAAAATTGGCGAATTGTTCTAGTTGTTTTAAAATAAATTGTGCATGTTGCATACCGTTAGATCGAGAATGAACCAAAGATGTTTTCGTAAAATTATAACTGCTCTTTCACTGTTAGTCTTTTTTGAATGCAGTTCAAAGTCGGGCATTCGGTATTTATTTTTGATTTGTTTGTAGTTTAAGGACTCTCAGAATTTTCTAGCAATCATCTGCGTCAAATACGAATTTTATAAGATAAGATAAATTAAGATAATTTCTTTATTTGTATAGAATGCAGGTGTTACAATATTGGTGTTACTTACAGATTATTCCCAGTACATTCTGCCTATTGGCATACAAAAAATATATAAGTTATCTTACAGATAATTTAGAAACTAGGTGCTTGAACGAAAAAAAATAAACCTTGTTGCCTGGGTCTTGTTATTGGGCCTAAACACGTAGCAGAAGGCCCCACGAATCCGCCATTTTCGTATGTTCAACCGTCTGCCGAACAACCTGTATATAGAATATTTTGTTCTATCGACCAACGAGGCAGATCACGAAACGCGGTCCAGCCTGAAGGTGTGGCAGGTAACTCATTTCTTAAACAGATTTAGTGGTTTGAACAATCTACTTTTGGTACTTGCGCTAATAGTTTTCAGCAGTTTCATTTATTTTATATTATCAATGCAAGACAATAATAATTCTCTTCAGGAAAAATATTAGAAATTCCTGTAGATCTAATAGCAAATCTAAGTACTTGCTGAAAATTAGTTTTGAAAACAGAATGCTTCTCTTGTGGCCATTACAAAATTTTCTAAGGATTGTAGGTACATAGATATTTCAATATAGCCGTTTTAAGGTAAACTCAAACTCCAAAGCATTTATTTCAAATAAACCAATTACAGGCACTTTTGAATTGTCAAGGGGTCGGTCGGTCAGAAATATGAAGCTAGTTGCCCATTCCAAAGCGTAGTAGGTTCCTATGGAGAAGAACGGGCAAGAAACTCCACGGACACTCTTTTAAATGAAAGTATTCTTACAAAATATTGGTTACATCATTCATGTTTAAATTATACATTTGAGAACAATTTAGAAAGACGTGCACATTAAAAGCGTCCGTAACGAAAATATAAAAAAAATAAAAATAAGCCATGGCAGCTAAGAGGTAGGGGCTCGTGCTCACATGTGAACGTTTCGGTACAATAGTTTAGGTACAACAATTACAACGATGGCAAAGTATTTAAAAATCTAATATTATTTTTGAAGAAAATGTAGGTGATAACAATTAATTATTTTTTAATAATGCAGGGGTCATGTCTTTGTGTACTAACAGGGTTGATTTGGATATAAAGTGGTACCCCGGCAAGCGCTTGCCGCAACTCGCGGCCGCCGAGTCTTTCGTGCGACGCGACGATTAGCACATCTTACACAATGCCTTATATAAAACTGCTGCGCCATCAATAATGTAGTCAATATTAGGAGTAGAGCACACCGCATCAACATCGCGTGATAAAAAGACCTAGCAATATGAGGGTGGCGTTAGTTTTAGGTTTTCTAACGTTATTGGCAGTTGTGCATACACGTCGTTTACCGTCACGGCTAGTGGAAAAAAGTACGGAACTAGGGACAAAAGATCAAGAGCCTGCTGCCACGGGACACAAAAAAGAAGCCCCAAAGAATCATGAATATAAAAAAGGAGGCGGTAAAGAGCACCATGCCAATCATCATCACGACCACGAAGAAAAAGGTGTAAAGGGATACAAGGGTCATCATCATCATGAGAAGGGAGAAAAAGGACATCACGATAAGGAGCACCACAAGGGCGAGTACGACGACCATGGCGCACACAAAAAAGAACATCATCACCATGATGGACATTATGATGAATACCACAAAGGCGAAAAAGGCGAGAAAGGGCATAAATATGAAGAGAAGGGTCACTATGACAAGGGTCACTCGACAAAAGGACACCACGAAATACATAAGCTTGATGAATTCAAGAAAGATAAACACTTCTTTGATGAAGAGGGAGATTCCGGTCACGAAGAGAAGCATGGAGGACACCACGAGGAGCATGGTCACAAGAAGGGTGGCCACTTCCACAAAGGTCACCATCATGGTGATCACCACCAGAAGGAACATGGTGAAAAAGGTTTCCATGAAAAGGGCGGCCACCATCATGAACATAAAGGACACAAAGAGTCCGGTGGACACGACTCACATCATAAACATCATCACGACCACGGCAAGAAGGGCGATCATGAGCATCATAAGAAATATGGATACAAGAAGGGTCACTGAACACATCTCTAAGAACTGGCCGACTGCGGGACAGTTCTCGACAGACGACGATAGTGATTTCGGACTTATTTATTTTCTTGGAACTATAACTTATCTGACAGTGTACTCAATACTGCGACAACGGTTCAGTGACGGCATAATTATGTAGGTAATTAATAACTAAATTATTATTTTTATATTAAGAACTACTTAAGTTATTAAATAAATAACATGTACAGCATAATTTGAGTTTATTACTGATTTTGAAACCCCATTTCTAAATGACGTTGCAGTACATAGGTATACACTTTAATTGATTTTAATGTCGAAGTGGAGAATGAATTTAAATCGTAGCTTCATCCCGGCACTTTAGATGGTGTGAGTGCGAAATTCCGTCGCTTATCTAAGTATGCTTTTAAAGTAATTAAGGTTGGTTACCACCACTCAGGATCGTACGACTTTCGCGTCGAGATAATATGTAAATATTATGTTTACTGTGTGGTATAAAAATCAGAAAAGTGGAAACATATGGATCTGCATGATACATGTTTGACCGTAATCACCGTACACCTGGACGTTGAGTACGGCCAGCAGCCACGTCTGCGTTGGGCTTTTGTGGCATCTAAATGTCAAAATAATCTAAGTACACGACATCTGTAATATTTAGGTACGAGATCCTTATTTGAATAAAGACCATATAGTTATTTATTTCTCATTGTAATAACTTGCCTCTTTAGTTGTATTTTGACAAAACCTAGCTTATCATCACACAACGTATTCTGCAATAAGTTAACAATAGTGTCTGAACAAAACGAGATCACGAAGGTCATAAGTTACCAAACAGCCAATTAACCTCGTACTATCTTTGTCTTCAATTTCTACAGCATTGTCACTGTCGGAATCACGTTGGCTCTCGGCAATGTCACCTCGCCTCGGATTTGTCACGCTTGGAGTTCTGCCCACCTGTAAAGCTAAATAGCGTGATATTGGATGAACGGATTGAACGATTAAGGGTTCAATTACACGATCGATTTCTGGTCGAGCAACGTGTCGGTCAAGGATTAAAAGTGACTAAGAGTCAGTACTGCAGCGCATGCGAGAGGCTCAATCAAACTGTCGTTTTGCCGATAAACAGTTCAGTCCATTGTCTGCATGTTTTATTCTGGTATGTTATGGGAAACTCACTTTTTCTATACAAAGAGCGTTTCAGCTGTATTTTTAGACGAGTCTATTGTTTCATTGTGTTGCATACGTAAACTGCTCACGTACTAATTAAAGTACCTATTGGAACGTTATTCGTTTAATTCGATGGTAACAGATTGCGGTCTATCTAATTATTTGCTAATTTCACAGGCTGTGCCAACTTAATTTGTATTTTACGTTACAACATAATTCTGATTTTATACGTAGTATATTATAGCGCCGAGTGAACAACTTTGAAACAACAATTTTATCCTGGTGTCAACAACAGAACTATTAAAGTTAGGTCGGTTAGTTATAAACTATTGATGGAAATAATAACACAGAAGGTCTACGCTTTTAGATAAACTATAGGAAAAGTTTAGAGAATCCGTCAAAAGTTTATGTCCGAGTAAGCAAACTTTTTGATAGGCTTTTATAATAAATTTCAAGTTATAACGGTAGTTAGGCAATCTCTATGTATGGGATCGCTCATTTCGTAGAGTCTACGCGGCGTAGCGGCCGTAGCGCTACGTGTGTAGCGCGCGGGGATACGTATACGTATGTCGTAGCATCCATCATTGTGCGAACACAAATTACACATTAAAATCTTAACGGTACTCGTGCGAGTAATGTATTCGTTTATAGTCCACGAACTTATTCGTTGACATAGATCTAATTTATAGTCCCTACACGTGAAGACATAACTATATAGGTAGTAAATAATCGAGAATATATTCCGCCGTATTTCATGAGGAATAAACGATTGATGGGTTGTAAAGATGTCATCAAATGTCAACACGCTCTCTAATTGTAGATAATGTATTCCAAGGATGTAGTGTGACGTATCTAAATTGTTACAGCAAACATGTATCTCAACATTCAGTGTGTACCTATTTGTAGTGAATCCGTAATTTTAAACAATTCTCGTAGCAGGTGTGTTTTAACGCTTTTGTTTAAACTTTATAATAACTTTTTAGGATACCATATTTTATTTCGTTACTGAAGAGAATAATTATATAAACAAAGAATGTGGTGGCGGGATACTATAAGCCATGTAAAATACATACCTTATAATTTGTCTTTGTGTTATTAGCTGGTTTCTTTACAAGGGATAGCCAGATAAAGCAAAGGAATCAATGGGATGGCATTTACTTTCTGGTTAGTTTAAAAATTATTTAACGTACTTTATTACATTTTATCCTAATTATTTAAGTTACTCGCCTACACTTACTTTCTCTTAGAAGAAGTCTATGGTGTTAAAATAACATATCAAATCTCTCAATATTGTTGTTGTAATGTTAAGTGGTTTGTTGGTGCTTATGTAAAATGTGTGAACCAGTAGAAGCCCAAAAAGTTTATTTTTTTGAAAAGTGTGAATTTTTTAAATACCTAGTTTTTAACCCACTTCAAAAAAGGAGGAGGTTATATGTTCGTCTGTATGTATTTTTTTATTTTTTACGATATTTTCGGCAATTGTGGACCGATTCTGAAAAAATTTTTTCATTAGGTAGGCATATAAATTTCATTAACTTTGCTTGAGTAGTTTTTGAGTTAGCTTCGATATTAAGTAGGTATTTAGTACACTTTGTGTATCTTGATGATGTTATTTATTTATTTATTCAAAAGGAACAACAAACAGCTACAATATACAGTATAGTAAAGAAATACACATAACATTTGAACAATATTGTAGCCCACAACGCTGTTCACAGATAAACTGTGGAATATATTATACAATTAATTGATTAAACGCTAGAGAAATAATAATAATATTAAAAACTAAACTTACTTAACTATCATGCTCATCCATATAAGGATATGGATCCTTACACATAAATCAAGGGAGTTCCTTAAGTATAAGACTTTTGAACTTGCTGGGAGAACATGCAAAAATGTCAATATGTTCAAAAGTCCCATTGTAGGCATCTACCATTCTGCGAACAGGTGAGCGCAAACCGGTGTTAGAATGGCAAGTACGCATGAAAAATAGTCTGCCAGCGCGCACCCTTCGCTTGTACACTGTTCTAGGGACAACATAACATAACATGTTGGTTAACTTAATGCAGTCAAATTTATGATTAACAATGTTATAAAAATTCATGGCTTCCAAGTAATTGCGTCTGTTTTCAAGTGTTGTGAGTTTGTACTTATTAAGTAAATCCTGATATGGAAAATAATATCCGAAGCATCTAAAATGCATAGAACGTAGGAATTTCTTTTGAACACACTCAATCGCCTCAACGTATTTCTTATAATATGGACTCCAGGTGGACACGGCATCCCCTCTCTCACCCCTCTTTGAGGAGTGGCTAGAGAGGCGCCACGGCATCCTCACCTTCCGCCTGACGCAGGTCCTCACCGGACACGGTTGTTTCGGAAGGTTCCTGTTCAGGATAAAGCGGGAGGAAACGCCCGGGTGTTACCATTGTGTGGATCGCCCGGAGGACACGGTGGAGCATACGGTGGAGGTCTGCCCGGCTTGGGCGGGGCACCGCCGTGTCCTCACGGAGGCGATCGGAAGCGGCGATCTCTCGCGTCCGGCCCTGGTTCAGGCCATGGTCCGGAGCGAGAGTGCATGGTAAGCCGTCACTTCCTTCTGCGAAGCAGTAATGCTCGCGAAGGAGGAGGCGGAGCGCGCGAGGGAAATGCAAGATGCGCGCCCTCGCGCCCCTAGTCGCCGCAGGAGACGCCCCGGGCGTCGGGAGTCGCAAGCCGACTTCCGGCCACCTTAGGCGCGGGCTTGCGGACGGTGGGCAATGGGTAGCTCGCCGTCCGATTAGGACCAGGCACGGGTCGACGGCGCGTTGTGTTCCACGCGCGCCTCAAAGAGATGTCAGCATCAACTGACGGGGTCCGTAAGGGCCAATGCCTGCTAGGGTTGCGAGTTTGTCCGAAAGGGATATCGCGGCGCCGGCACACAGGCAACGGAAGGAACACGGGTGGGTTTTAGTCAGTAAAAGTCTGACACTCCCTCTCGCTCCGCCCAGAGCGGGAGGAGTCATTTGGTGATTTCCCACCCAAAAAAAAAAAAAAACGTGGGCACGGCATACTCTAGTTGCGAGCGCACGAGAGACTTATATAGGCAAATATATGAAGAAGGCTACTTAAAATCTAATGTCGAGCGCATAACAAATCCATAAAGTTATAATACTTCTTGTCACTGTTGTTTACATAGCAAGTAGTGGTATACGAATTGGTGTGGTAGGTACCATAACTAAAAAATTAAAAATAAATCAGGAGTCAGAGTATTACAATTATTGTGACGTAGTTGTAAGCCTTATATGCTCTTAGTCTTTGATTTTGTAATGTGATGGCTTTTGGTGAAAATAAAAAAAATATTTATTATTTATACATATATTTATTTATTAATCTACAGTATCGTAGGTTTGAGGTAACGCGGAACCGTCGCAACTTACTACCTGGCATTCCTGGGACCCTCCGATTCTTAACTATTCTGTTGTACAGTTTAGTTTAGTTTCTTCCATGTCCTGTTTATATGTTATAAGTGGAAATTTTTAAATAACTTTCTCCTGTCTAGGGTATTCTGAGAGCTTATCCCTCGTGAACTTGTCGTGGAACGTATGACAGATACGAATACACTACACGAAAACAGGAAATACGGATTAAGAATACAAGGAAATGCCATTATCATTTTTATATTATTATAAATAATGCCTTTCGTTTAAATGTTGAGTTTTATAAAAAAAATAACAAGCATGTACATACGCAGCTATTTACATAGATCAAAAGTCAATGCTTAAATCTGGTTACGAATAGCTGTTAAGTAATTTCGTACCCTAAAAAACCCTCATCGGTGTTAATCTCAGAACCGCAAAGAAGATTTTTGAGAATTTATCCACATATTTTAGAATTTTGCATGGTTGCAGAGTAGACGGGTGCGGGGTAATCCATTGATATCGCTTTTACACTAATTAGCGAGTGAGTATGGAGCTTAGTGACGTCACGTCACTAGATTTATGGGTGCAGACGCTGTCAGCTCGTAATCCTGACCAAGTGAGCAGGAGCTGACGTGCCGAGCTCTACCGTCCGTACCGCACCGCCCCGTGCCGCCCCAGTCACTATTCATGGCGTGTTGTTATTGTCGCCTCTGCTGTTAATTGCACCATTATTTCGGCGTATTGTAAGCTTAACGCCTCATCGACTGCTAGGCAACTTAAAGCTATTAAAATACCTAGTTAGGCACCTCAATGTAACGCGATAATAATACCTAGTAAACATAATTGGATCTTCAGGTGCCGTAATAATTTCATTGTTACCGCAAGTACCTGTATATGCGCTAGTACTGCGGTTAAGCCTTTGATGACGCACACAGAGAGAGCTTGTCAGCTCGTCAATCGTCAATCGCCACCACTATGAACTCGATTTCCATTCATGTATCATTCACGCGGGACTAAGGTTATTATTAGCGTTTAGTAGTACCTAACTACGTTATCATACAACGTATTATTACGCTGGATTAATTAACTGGTGCTGAACACATTGAACTAATACAAATGATATTCATCACACCTACAACAACCACAACGGGGTAGCATTACTGTATAGTTTGTAATGTTGACTAAATCTACTCATCACAATGTTTTTTTTATGAGTTGTATTGCAATAATGTGGTTAGCTAGTGACCTCGACAATTCAATCAATCTGCCTAGCCTTTTCCCAACTATGTGCTAGTCACCGCCTGAGGTATGCGACCGGTGAGACGGGGAGAGTGCCATTGACAAGATTGGCAGACTGAGTTGGCTTAGCCTTTGTCTACTACATACTAATTGTGGTCAGGGTAGTTAAAAATATCTTAAGGGGTGTCAATTTCCGAAGGATTTAAATGTCAATCAATCTGCCTAGCCTTTTCCCAACTATGTTGGGGTCGGCTTCCAGTCTAACCGGATGCAGCTGAATACCAGTATTTTACATGGAGCGACTGCCTATCTGACCTCCACAACCCAGTAACTGGGTAATACGATACCTCTTGGTAAGACTGGTTGTCAGACTTTCGGGCTTCTGACGACTCGTAACGACTGTCAAAGATCCACGAATGACAGCCGGGACTAACGGCTTAACGTGTTATCCGAGGCACGGAGGATTCTCGGTATGTAAAGATGGTCACCCATCCACTGACCAACCCCAGCAAGCGTAGCTTAACCTGATGGATCGACCAGTGCGGCTGTTGTTACTTAGCCACGAGCTCCTCGACAATTGATCATATTATTTATTGTTATTAGTAATTAACTGATTGTTTATTTATTTTACCTCGGTGGTCCTAGTTTATCATTTATAACTTCCAGTTACAGCTATATGTAAGCGGGCACGTCCTTTATGCCTGGAGGCTTTTATTTAGATAAAGTTCTGTTTACGTTTAGTTTTTATTTCTGCCTGAGTATAGTTCTCGATGATTTTGTTTGGTATATTGGCGTGTGCTAGCTAACATATGGCTAATAATTTAAATTGTGGTTTGTGTTGCGTAATGTAAATTATTTTGAATACTATTAAATATAATCTTTTTTTTTCTTCTAGCATAACAGACAGCTGTGCTGCTGGGGAGTTTGTTGCGCCACTTCTTCTTCCCAGCTAACGCACTAGGAAGTGGTGAAGGGTGGGCGTTTTGGGGGACTGTCTTATGTAATTTTCACGTTCGAAAAGCGCTGATTCTCAGCCTAATTTGAATAATTGACTTTTTTTTTTGTTGAATGATCATAGGGTGACGGTACTAATATAAACCAATTAAATTTACCATTATTAGGTACGACTCCCATCTCTGGACTTTACTGGTCTCTCAATGACAATTTCCCCTACCCGGGGATCGAGCCCATGACCTCAAGCTGCGTCTCCAATCTTAAAAGTGTAGACCGATGAAGCAGAACAAAACGTTACGTGGCTTAAAAATATGTTTTGGCGATCAAAAGGAAAACCCGTAGAATGCATTAGGTGGTTTTTCACACGTACGTCGTAAGACTTACCCTTACCCGCCGAGAAATATATTACCGTTACTGGTATTACGTGATGGCCGAGCTACATCACTATTTAATGTTATATTATAGTTATTTTATTCCAGAGAACTATGCTGCCTTGATGGTGAAAATATTTGGTACTACAATTTAGTTTGTAACTTGCATGCTGAATTAAAAGGCACGAATATCGTGGAAAATATAAATATTTTTTTTAAATTTTAAGACAATTATATGCATATTAGCTTCTGCCCGCGACTTTGTTCGCGTGAAATTGATGTTACGTAGCTGATAACCTTCCTCGAGAATTGGGCTATCCGATGGTGGTTTCAAATCCAACTGGTAGTTCCGGAGATTACCCCCTACATACAAACTTACAAACAAACAAATTATACCTCTTTATAATATTATAAATAATAATTAAAATATATTAAATGTATATATTAGTAATTAGCATAGATAGTATAGATGGGTTGATCGAATGCTTGAGTGAGAGGAGATGCTGTCATGCTGTATAGGTGCAGTGTGCTAGAGAAAAGGATGTCATTATTTCAAGGACACTGTAAGGGACGACCGTCTGCAATCTTAATTGGCTAAATTATTTCTACAACTAACTAAAACAATAATAATATCTTATCACCATTATTTTCTTTAACTCTTCAATATTTTTTATAGAGACAGTTTAAAAAACAATAAAAATATTTTTTTTTGGCAAGTAGGTGACTACGCTAGAAAAAATGCTCTTATTTATTATTCTGTTCTGTTTTTCGAGCCAACAACGACATTGTTATTTTAACTTTTTACGGACTACGTGAACTTGCTTATAATGACTTATGGTGTTGAGGAAAAACACTTAGGAAACATGAAAAAAGTTTGGTGGCAGTCTATTATGTTTTGATATACGGCTATTGTATATTTCTCACTGAAATTCATGTAAGAACTTAAGTGTCAGTTTTTGTTTGCTATCAACGATCGATGGTCGTTGTTCTACGAAACACGGGTTCGAATAGTTCAGTATAACATATGGCGCTCTGCCGCCATTGTTATAGTGTACAAGACAAACAAGTGAATAATGAACGCGTTGGGCCAACAATATATTTTTGAAGCGCCGACGTCCATTGGATACAAGAGTTCTATCGGAAAACGCCTATTTACTTTGAAAAGCACAATGTGCGCGGAGCTATTGTTGCGGCAACTATTTAGACGCCTGTAGTTAAGCATAATTTGGTGTTTGACGTTTAACAATTTGAACATGTTAACATAGATAACAATTAAGTTTTAGTTCTACTTGCTGTAACTAATGTTTGCTTCGCTGACAACATTATTAAGTGAGTATGTAATATTTATTGTTAGATATCTCATTTAAGTGAATACGTTGTTAATAAGATTACGGCACTGATTTCAGTACTTTCGTAACTAATTGCAAACAACGCCAACCCCATGCATAATTAAGAATTTTTGTGGCAGACAACATTCATTAGGTACACTTAATGGTAATCCAGACGCTTATGATCTGCTGCAGCGCTATCCTTTTACGTTGTTAGTATAAAACTATGCTGGCAGAAGCGCAGTTTTTACTAGAGCTCTTTGTGAAACGGGACTTTGTCTATTTGTGTTGAATAAACCAGATATGACTAACTCAAGTTAAGTTTTCAAAAACTGTGGCCATCTCTTTAATTAATTTGTTAGTTAGGTTATCTACTTGCGTAATACAATTTGCAGTTTTCTAGCTCTTAGTATAATTACAAAAACTTGTTTGTCGTGGTTGTTAGCACCTCGTTACCCTGTAAACCAATATCGTTTAAATTAATTTCATGCCTCTTTAGGGAGGTTAATTTTATACAAAGGTTTCTTGTTAAAAACTTTACGAAATAATAATGATTCGACAGTGGATGTTATTTGTGAAAGATTCCTACATTTATTAAGTACCCAGTTTCAGCAGCAACATAATCTATTCTGTACATTATATAAGTATTAGAGGCGCTCGTGGCTAATTAATAACTGACGCACGGGTCGATCCATCAGATTAAGCCACGCTTGCCGGGGTTGGTCCGTGGATGGAAGACCATCACGTTTATATACCAACACTCCTCCGTGGCTCGGAAAGCACGTTAAGCCGTTGGTGCTGGCTGTCATTTCTGGATCTTAGACAGTCGTTACGGGTCGTCAGAAGCCCGAAAGTCTGACAATCAGTCTTACTAAGGCGTATCGTATTACCCAGTTACTGGGTTGTGGAGGTCAGATAGGCAGTCGCTCCACGAAAAATACTGGTATTCAGCTGCATACGGTTAGACTGGAAGCCGAACCCAATATAGTTGGGAAAAGGCTAGGCAGATTGATTGACATTCTATACGTAGGTACATATATGCATACATACAAATAAATAAAATTGAAGTGTCTGTTTGTAATGTCAAAATAATAGCTTTTGACTAAATGCTGCACAATGAAAGTTTTAACGGTACATACAACAATAAAACAAAAAAAAAAACAAAAAAATTATCTGTCTATCTGTTTGTTCCGGCTGATATCCGAAACGGCTGCACCGCTATTGACGGGACTTTCACTGGCAGCTATACAAATAAATAAAATTGAAGTATAGAATTCCACGCGGACGATGTCGCGGGTAACAGCTAGTATGAACTGTAATTAGTTATTAATTATGTTCTAGAATAGTACATAAGATTATTATTACTTATCTGTGGTATTTGAGATTATCTACGGCCCTCTCATATCGCGTTTCTCATGTATGTCCTGTTCCAAGTCTAATAAAGTATAAACTGATAAATAATATTCAATCTTTTAATATAAAATAAATCACATTATCTATATGTTTCTGATGTTGGCCAATTAAAATGAGGATTTAATATTTAACCAACTATTAAGATATTAAAATCGCACGTTAAATTGTAATGAACAAACGGATCATCATTAGGTTATTGACACGATAGACTGTTTTTGTTTTACCCCGGTTAAACTTGTACTACAGTTTCGATTCTTTGTTTTAAATAAATTTTGTTAAACTTCATAATACCATTTATGACATAATTATTGAAAATTTCCTATATTGTTTAGGAATATATTTACTGGCAAACGGAAATTAAAACTTTATAGCAACCTTAAGAAACTCCATATTTAAAATATCGCAAATTGTAGCTTATATCGTGCAGTTTTTTAAATAAAACTAGTCAAGTAGGTAAGCAGTTTTGAGGGTTCCCCAGCCAAATGGTAAAAACGGAACCCCAGTAATTTCGTCTTGTTCGTCTGTCCTGTCCGTCCGTCCAAGTCAGTAAAATGTCAAACATTCATTTTACTGGGAGACTAGTGGCACTATATCGACAAAATTCGAAGATTCTTGAGGGGTGTAGTGAAATTACGGAAAAAGAAATTAGGGATGGCACAACACACATGTAAACATAAATGAAAAAATAAATAAGCGTGTGGTGATCCTCTAATTAAAAAAAAATAATGTTTCAAGGTGACTTTACGAAGAACTCAAAAAACATTTTCAATGAAAACTGTTTTGAAGAAGATATTTGTGTCGTATATTTTGAGATATGGGATATTTTCGGTTACATAAAACCGCACAAATTTTTTCGCATTTCTGAAAGAAACTGCGCAAATAATAAGAAAAACATACTTATTTTTGCGCCAACACGCAGTTGGCCGGTTTTTCAAACCGCAAAGTTCGTTTACAAAAGAACAGAACTACTTCAGAATTTCATTCCCTTGCAGAATTACACCATTAGATAGATATATGAATCTGTATGAAAGGCTAAGCAGAACGCGTGGGGGGCACCAACAGTATCCTAACAACTCTGATTGGCAAGCCGGATTGTCCGTTTCTTGCACGTACACACACGTGTCAACTAGAAGCTTAGGGCAGATGTATTAGCCAAAAAAAGTTTTAATGTTATAATATTTTACTAACATACTCGTAAGTATATAGAATAGAAATTACGCGTAACATCGATAGCACCGCACCTTAAAATTCATACTACCGCATCACTAAACCATAAACAATTTCGAGCAACCATTGTTGTTTATATCTTTGACAAAGAAAACCTGCACTGTAGCTTAAAACTAGCTTCTGCCCGCGACTTCGTTCACGTGGAAGTCGTAAGACACCACAATGTACTAAAATAACAGCAACATTTTTATAAAACTTTCCTGTATACTACATATGTTTGTAGTTTTAGTCACAGCAGCCAAAACATGCAGAGAGTCGGGACTGGTGACGCGGGAGCAAGCGTCGTATATTTAATTTTGTCCGTGTGAGAAGCAGCTCGTCCTGCTGTCGACACCTAGCCTTCAGTAGCAATTTTAGCAGTTTTTTGTCTGAGAGGTAATGAACGCCTAATTTCCTAAATAGTGCATATCCACTATATCTTATACATTCAATGAGCAATATTTGTATATATATAGGTAGTCACGTTCTCGAAAACAGCTGTAACGATTTCGATGATAGCTCTATTCTTATTTATTTTTTCTACTCAAGAGTCATACTGCAGAGAGCAATAAACTTATATAAAACATTAGGTATAAATATCGGCCTGTGCGTTCATTTTCTATATATGATGCCACGACATGTGCCTACGTATCGTTATTGAGTGTGTTTATCTAGTCTAGACGGCTTGGTACGTGACGATGGGAAGCCTCTGGTGTGGGACACAACCTGTGTCGACACCCTTGCGTCATCTCTTGTTCCTCGCACGGCTGGCTGTGCTGGCACTGCTGCTGCGGTTGCTGAGACCTTCAAGCGGCGCAAATACTGTAACCTTAAGCAATGGGTAACTACAGTTTTGAATCATTCGTGGTCGAAAAGCTCGGGTCAAGGGGCCCGACTGCGCGTCTCCGTTTTAATTAAACTTCTTGCCGACTGGTCGATATTTCACATGACCAGGGGGCTGGCTCGTTCTTTGGCCAAATATTTAGCAGTGCTATTCAACGTGGCAATGCTGCCAGTCTTCTGGGCATGTTTCCGGAGGACAGCAATGCGGACGAATACTTCGACGCCGAACAAAAGGACACTGTCTTTTTTTTGTATTTATTTGTATAGTTTGTTAGTAATTAGTCATTTAATTAAGTACTTAGTGTAATAGTTGGTGTTTTCTTGTTTCGCAGACAGAAATTTCATAGAATTTCGTTTCGCAACAAATGTTTCATAAAATATTTGGTCCTTGTATTTTTATTTTGAATATTATTGTTTTAACGACTATTTACTTGATCGAAACATATTTCACAGAAACACAATTCAATGAGTTTTATAGCCACATTTTTTTATTTAACAAACTTGTCAAAAAGTAGAATTATTTTTTAACAAATATTGTTTGTTCGGTGTATTTTTTCATGGTATTTTATTTCAACGAAAATGTAAAAATACACGTTATGCTATCCAAAATTTTATAAATAAATATGGGCACATATTTGAACGTCGTAAATTAAAATACCTACGGGTAAAATGTCGATGTTCAAAACATAGAAAATTTTAATATCGATTTAAGTTCATAATTTATTATTAACGTAAATATAATGGAAATGATACAGATGGCAGGGACATCAACGCGAAAACTGATACCATGGATTTAGTAGATGATTCTGAACTACCCTGCGTTGAAATCTATACTAATATTATAAAGAGGAAAGATTTGATTGTTTGCATTGAATAGGCTCCGAAACTACTGAACCGATTTGAAAAATTCTTTCACAGTTGGGAAGTTACACTATCCCCGGCTGACATAGGCTATATTATATTTTCAAAAAAATTAGGGATCCTTACTAAAACTCCAATAATGTCACCCACGTGTAAAAAAAACACCTTAGGGTAGGTAGGGTAGGCAGGGTTGGTAGGGTAGGCAGGGTTGGTAGGGTAGGCAGGGTAGGTAGGGTAGGTAGGGTAGGGTAGGTAGGGTAGGGTAGGTAGGGTAGGGTAGGTAGGGTAGGGTAGGTAGGGTAGGTAGGGTAGGTAGGGTAGGTAGAGTAGGTAGGGTAGGTAGGGTAGGTAGGGTAACTAGGGTAGGCAGGGTAGGCCGGGTAGGCAGGGTAGGTAGATAGGTAAGTAGGTGCGCCGTAGATAAGTACTTAGTGCGAAGCCGGGGCGGGCCGCTAGTATTTAATACAAATAAAAAAAATCATCTGTTTCATAGAAAAGCGCAATACGCGGCCTAATAGCGCGGTCAAAATGGCCCAGAATTAAAAAAAATAAATAACCCATGACAGATTTTAACGCCCCCTGCGTTAAGGTTCAGAATTATGTACTGAATCCATGGTAACAGTATTCGAGTCGATGTTCCTGCCACCCTGTATAATGATTGTCAGTTTTACATAAATAATCACGTAAGTTGGCAATTTCATTATCATGATCATGTATGATAATCATAAACTGTTAAAAGCCTTGGTGTGTCACGTAGATTATTTATACATACACACCTAAACAGTTCTATCAATCAACTCTGCTAATCAAAGTTCTGACAACAACCTAGTTCTCGCTGTCGTCAATTACTTCACTGTTACTTCTGTATTGATAGCTGTAAGCCACTCAAACAAAACAGAAAAAAAAAATGCAATAATATTCTAATAAAAAAGTCTTCAGTCTTCTAACTACGGTACGAGCACTATCTAATAATATAACTATTAGGGCACTACGACTGTGACCAACTACGCGCGAGCCTAGCGAGTGCCACGTCAAAATTGGTCGCAGTAACAAAATTAGGGCACTCCGACAGATATGAACCGCTTTCATAGAACTACAATACACTACGGTATATAGTGTTATCAAATATAAAATAGTCCAAGTAAAACCAAGTCCAAGTAGTAGTAGGTTTTTGTGAACGGTGTCGCAATGAGGTATTCCGTGAAGCACACCCAAACGAAGTACACCCAGACGAAGCACACCTAAAGTATTCCACTTAGCACACCCGTAGGTGGGCTTCAAATAAAAATTTAAAATAATTAATTTCCTATTCCACGAAGCACACCTACGAATATCACTCGCATAGTGCGGGGACTAAGAAATAAAAATGTCGATAGAAGAAAATATTTATTATTTAAAAGACTGACTTAAATTTCTAACATCATTCAGTTTCATTATAATAATGTGACACAATATTTGTCATTTTTGTAATCTTACTATTTAAAATCACAGATTGTTTCATAATTGCAATAAAAACTTGGACAAATATCAAAAACATTGTAAATATTGTTTTACATAGAGATCTATGTTGATGTTTTCTTATAGCTACCTGTTCAGTGAATATTAAAAATACTCTACATAAAAAATCACAGATTGTTTCATAATTACAATAAAAACTTGGACAGATATCAAAAACATTGTAAATATTGTTTTACATAGAGATCTATGTTGAAGTTTTCTTATAGCTACCTGTTTAGTGAATAATAAAAATACTCTACTTTAACATAAAAAATCACAGATTGTTTCATAATTACAATAAAAACTTGGACAAATATCAAAAACATTGTAAACATAGTTTTCTATAGAGATCTATGTTGATGTTTTCTTATAGTAGCTTTTAACTAATAATAAAAATACTCTAGTTTTATGTAAAATCACAGACTGTTTAAAATCACAAATCACAATCTTTAAGATTCTTAAATAATCTTGAAGAAATGGGCAATTTAGTATCTAAACTTATCAATTAAATAAATTATTATTAATCAGAATCTTAATTTCTCTAGACAATGTCCAACTGAAATTAAGCCATTTTTATAATCTTTTATTGTGTTTTCGATAATATTATTTTTTATTTCAGCATGTTTTTGATGATTTGAATAACCTATTTTTACTCTAATTTCGGCATAATTATTGCAATTTTTTTGAAAGCTATCTAAAAGTTTTGCCAGATTTATGGCTCGGTTTTTATTGAAAATTTTATTTATTTCAGAGTAATGAGACTGTATAATTATTAGTTTTATATTTTGCGTTATAACACGACCATTTGTCGTGCTATAAGCCTATAACTTATGTTCGAGCCACTGAGTTACAATGTAATCGTTAAATCTAGAAATACTTTCTCCTTGAGGACATTCGCTCATGATGTAGAGCCAGGCCTCATCCAAGTCTTCCAGCGGCGGTAAATGTGGCAAAACCGTACATAAAGCAACATGTTTTCTATGTATGCTATTCTTATCTAAACCTAAGTCCCTAGATTTTTTTTTTATTGCTTTTTAAAAATGAAAATAGCATCCCATTGTCATTATTAAATACCGCACCTCACCCCTCACTCAACATTATGAAAATTACAAGTATTGTATCACATTATTATAATGAAACTGAAAGATGTTAGATATTTAAGTTAGTCTTTTAAATAATAAATATTTTCTTCTATCGACATTTTTATTTCTTAGTCTCCGCACTATGCGAGTGATATTCGTAGGTGCGCTTCGTGGAATAGGAAATTAATTATTTTAAATTTTTATTTGAAGCCCACCTACGGGTGTGCTAAGTGGAATACTTTAGGTGTGCTTCGTCTGGGTGTGCTTCGTTTGGGTGTGCTTCACGGAATACCTCGTCGCAATTTTATGGGTATGCATTTTGTCAAAGGTATGAATTAAAACGTTCAGAAACTGTCACTCGATAAAATGTTTTTCTTGGTAATAAGTTTTATATTAACTAAACAATATGAGGATAAAGAATATTTGATTTGTTATTCTATGATATGAATATCGAAATTAATTTAAACATCTAAAATCGTTATTTGTAATAAAAATCAATGATTTAAATTTTTTCGAAGCAAGTCTTCTGCGTATTGAATATTCTATGAAATGATAATAAGAGAAATCCTATAAAACTGTTATCTATTAAACAACATACAACCGTAATAGTAAGTTTGTGATTGTAATTCAGTTTGGTTATTTTAGCATTGTAGTAAAGAGGTATAGGGCAGAGGCATACTCAATCGTAAGGGACAAGAAAAAACTTAGTAAGAAATGTGAATTTGGGATAACACGAACACATCCGTGAAATCGTAGCACGTAACCACATTGTTCTTGTGCTTGTCTCATGGGAGAAAGATTCGACTTTCAATGTGATAGAATATTAGAATGTATGTAACTGTCTCGTTGGTCTAGTGGTCTCAAGCGATAATCCTGAACATGAGGTCCTGGGTCCTGACGACACTCATCACTACGTTCTGCACACTCAGACCTTGCTGACTGACTAGGCGCTCTTACGGCATATGTTACAGGTAGGTCATGCCGACACGAAAAATCAAAATAAGAGTAAGTTTAGTTATAATATAAACCACGGAACTCGTTAAATTGTAATTTTTCGACCGTTAACAATGACTAGGCACAAAATAATACTATAATAGTCACTTTTAGCCGGAAAGCGTTATTAGCGTTGACTACTTTTCATTAGCCGACCAATTAAAAGTTTTAATAATTCCAGACACTAGCTTAATTCAAACTAGTCTACAATTTATTACATGATGAATTAATGAAAACTGGAAGTCCTCTCTATTCCGTTGCTAAAAACCTTGACCCGTGAAATGATGTATATTTCGTCTCCACGCCCACTGGGTCAAAAAAAATTAAAGCACTCTCGAAAAACATAGTGTTTATTTACATTGTGTTTATAACATGAATATAAAAACATAACAATTACAAGTCTATCAGAGAGCTACTACATCAATATAGTGGATCACCTAATTTTTAATGCCCTTTCTTGTGTCCCCAGTGTTTGTGGTCTTCATGTTCGCCCTTCTTGCCGTGGCCGTGGTGGTGGTGGTGGTGCTCGTGATGGCCGCCCTCGTCGTGGTGGCCCTTGTGCTCGTGGTGGTGTCCTCCCTCCTCGTGGTGTCCCTTCTTGCCGTGATGGTGCTCATGGTGGCCGTGATGTTTGTGTCCCTTGTCGAAGTGTCCGCCCTTCTTGTGTCCGTGCTCGCCATGATGGCCACCGTATCCCTCTTCGAAGCCTTTTTCGCCGTGTTTGTGGTGGAAGTGCTTGTCCTTCTTGAACTCGTCTAGCTTGTGAACACCGTGATGTCCTTTCGTGGAGTGACCCTTGTGGTAATGTCCCTTTTCTTCGAAACCGTGACCTTTCTCTCCCTTTTCTCCGTGGTGGTGCTCATGGTGGTGTCCATCATCGTGGTGATGATGTTTCTTGTGTCCTCCGTGGTGGTCATGGTGTCCCTTGTGTCCTTCGTGGTGGTGGTGACCCTTCTTGCCATGTTCATGGTGATGGTGTCCCTTGTATCCTTTATGTCCGTGTCCTTTGTGGTCATGATGGTGGTCATGGTGATGTTCCTTGCCGCCACCCTTTTCGTGGTGATGTCCAGTAGCAGCCGCCTCGAGGTCCGCGTCACGTTTCTCACGTAGGTTTCGTGCTTGTGCTAGTGCGACCAGTGCCAGCACTGCACAGCTCAAAAGGAGCGCCACCCTCATATTTGATGTATGCTTGGACAGATCGAGATGAGATATGGCATGTAATATTGTCACCACAACGTTTTATAGATACTGTGGGTCTGGTTTTCTCGTACCTACATTAGGCAACAGTTGCACTGGCTCGGGTGCTTGCACTTACTTACTATCAAGGTCAAGCGCCCTAGTGCTAGGTTAGTATTGATTTAATATCAACTTTGATCGGTAACGGTAGTACAACAGTTTTTACTTCGATTGTTATGTAGTGTTTAAAAACATTATTTTGCTTATCATATTTGAAAATAGGTTGCGAATACATTGCTGGCAGCGTATCGTACGTTATCGTCCTCTGTGTAGGTATGCCATTTTTATCCAAATTTTCAAAATGATGAAATAATACGTTTTCCTACAAATTATTGGTTTCTAAAACTATTTAATTCAGTTTTCATCCGTCCAACGAACTGCTGAATGATGATTTAGATTTATACTCACTTCTCGTAATTCGATCGAGTGGTAATGGACATTGGTAAGGTTCCGTCGTATGACAAGTCAATGTTACTTAATGCATGCACTATATAACTGATGATAGCGTCGGAAGTGAAAGACTTTCAAAATTTTCTTATTAATTATTTATCTTTTGTTTAATTTAGCATCTATTTATTGGTTTATAAGCCAATACAGCGATATCTTGTTAGATTATGATAAAGAACATGCATGTAATCAACAGGCAGCTGTAGGGTAACAAGGCATCTTACTCGTTTGTGCTAGTGATAGGAACATGTACATGTTTGTACGTACAAACATGTTGATTATTGTTTCAACGATAACATGCGGCAACGGCTTGTTCTTTACCCTATTTCAATAGTGATCAATTAAAAAAAAAACATCTTTGAAAATTATCCTACCAGCTATGTTCCTGGTATTTTATGTCGCTTTTCGTGTCTGCCTATGTGACCGCTTTGTTTTTATATTCCAAAATGGATTTTGATGCGGTTTTCACCATAATCTAGAAAATTTATTGCGGATTGTTTATGTGTTTAATACATTGCTATTAATTTAAAAAAAAAAAGGAATCTGGATGTTCTGTTGAGTCGTAAAAGCCTTGTGAAGCAGGGGTGCTAGTGTTGTCACATCATGCCTGCATCCTGTAGTATCTACATAACTACTGTTTATATTATTATAATTTATTTATTACAGCCTTTATTAATTCTTTAATTAACTCTCAACCACCAGCTATCTGGTATCTTGCGAAGATCGTCACTCCACCTAGCTTGAGGGCGTCCCACCTTACGTTTGCCGATTCGCGGTCTCCACTCAAGAACACGTCTACCCCAGCGGTCATCGGTTCTACGGCCAATATATATGTATACGGCCCACTGCCACTTCAGCTTGCTTTTTCTTTGAGCTATGTCGACAACTTTGGTTCTCTGCCGGATCACCTCGTTCCGGATTCGATCCCTCAGAGAGACTCCAAGCATAGCCGCTATATCGAAAGAAATTTAAATAAATGGTTCTGATCAAAATGGTACCATCAAACTAATCTGATGATGAAGGCGGAACTCCGTAATAAAACAATATATAGTTTTATTATCGTAGCGTAGTTAGTTTTTGGTAGTCACTAATAGTGAGTTCGATTCCTAGACAAATTAACGTAACAGTGGATTTCTATACTAGCGTACGATTCAAAAAGGTTTTCGCTTCAGCGCAGCGTGTTCGTGATAACATCATTCGATATAGCGGTTTTCAATTCAATATGTTTTCGAACTTGCGTACCACTCGCAATTTTTTTCGAACAGCGTGCGTCGTAGCAACGTCATTCGAATCTGGCATAAATCGGGCAGAAATCTAGACTCCGGGCTGCAACAAATAATTTGACGGACTCGAAAAGAAGGATGCATGTTTCACATCTTCGTTCACTAGACCAACGACTGTTTTGGGACATTTCTATATGGAAAAGGTCACAGAGAAAATTATGAAGGATTGTCGGATACAAACTTGTAAAATGACTGCATCTCAGTATTATTAATATGTCGTTATTTTATGTGATCATAAGACGCAATTTGGTAAAATTCGACTGAGAAGATTGTGTTATACTTATAGGCTACTTTTTCAAGTCTTAGGTTGCCTACAAGGACCATGTATATAGTGACTTTCGTTTAAAGAAAACTCTTCTATAGTTAAAGAAGCGTTTTCTTTAAATATGCATTCATTATCTTTGTGTCCTTTAAAGCGCCTGTTTGTGTAAGCTCATAGACTATACAAACTGCAGGATTATTAACTAGAATATAATGCATGCATATTTAAGGATCTTTAATTATATGATTACTTAACCTGATAGAAAAGAACAATTACTTACAATTTCGTGTAAAATACATTATATTATTAGAAATAAAAGTAGCTAAGTAGTTGATTTCGTTCACTTAAGTAATTCCAATTTATGTTCGAGATCAAAAGAATACGATAATAAAATTTGATTGCAGTATTTTTATCTAAAAATGCTTGAATTTAACTCAGTTCAGTTTCATTGTTTCTTCCTTTTCATAATAAATATGCGATAATTTTTTCAATAGTCATTTAGTTATCTTCCTTTACCCTTACAATATACCTTACCTTTGGCATTCCTAAATCGATATAATCATAATTTGTTATTAGCTGGCATTGACAATAGAATACGCAAATGCGAAAATAGCACGGGTACTGCAGCTCGAGCCATAAGCATAGTTCACGTGAAATATTTTCCAACAATTTATTTACTAAATAATGGTAGGTAGCCATTCTAATTTGAATAAATGATTTTACATTTTGATCTATGCACATACAAACAATAATCATCCCTCAAAAAGGCGCCGGTTTTTTTGCGGCACTAAATACTGGGCTGCTGTCACATTTTTCGGATATCGTGAACTCGTGATTGAAGTGACGACAAAATGCAATATAAAATTAATGAAACAATTTTAAAGATTTGTTCTACCCCGTAGTAGGTACTGTAAGGAAAATGGAAAAGTCAGAAATCAATGGCTACTTAATTAGGTTTTCACAGAACCCATTTCAGAATAATTTTGCCCTGGATCCTTTATTTAGCTAAAGCTGTGTTATAATCTGTGACGTCAAAAACGATTTCAAAGAATAAACTCATGAAATGGAATTTTGTTTCAGTTAAAATAACATTCGTCAACATTGTATTTAATTCTATTGTGTTAGGAGGTTCCTCTGTCTGGGGTCCGAACCACGGGTAGGATATGGTTCTTGTTCACGATTGCGTGGGTACCTAAGTATTTTTTATATACTTTATTATTTTACAATTTTATTTATGATGTTAAAGAGGTAAATAAACGATAGTAATTAGTGAGATGTTACTTAGATATTCTCAGTAATTTCACCGTTTTGTAAAAGCGATTATATCCTTGGGCATGCAATTCTTGGATTGCATCAATCGAACATGACATCTTGCCAACATGCGTTGCATACCATTCGCACAGTAATGACTGATACTTCGTGACGACATAAAATGAAAGAGAGAAGTACTTAGTTATTTTGTACAAAATGTAATTCTTTGTCGTATAAACATAACAAAAACACTCGATAACAATGTAATATCAACAAATAACAGTTCAGGTACATTCAGCAACAGCTTAGTGACCCTTCTTGTGTCCCCAGTGCTTGTGATCCTCATGGCCTCCCTTCTTGTCGTGTTCATGGTGGTCGTGGTGGTGCTCGTGGTGGCCGCCATCGCCGTGGTGTCCCTTGTGGTGGTGGTGGTGGCCGCCGTGCTCGTGGTGGCCCTTCTTGCCGTGGTGGTGTTCGTGATGGCCGCCGTGCTTGTGTCCCTTGTGGAAGTGTCCGCCCTTCTTGTGGCCGCCCTCGTGGTGGTGTCCGCCATGGTGCTCATGGAAGCCTTTCTCTCCGTGATGGTCGTGGAAGTGCTTGTCCTTCTTGAACTCGTCGTGTTTATCGACGCCGTGGTGTCCCTTGGTGTCGTGTCCCTTGTGCCAGTGGCCGTGCTCGTCGTGGCCGTGGCCGTGGTCGCCCTTCTCGCCGTGGTGTTCGTGGTGGTGGTAGCCGTCGTCGTGGTGGTGGTGCTTCTTGTGTCCGCCGTGCTCTCCGTGGTGTCCCTTGTGTCCCTCGTGGTGGTGGTGCCCGTGCTTGCCGTGGTGGTGCTCATGGTGTCCCTTGTGTCCCTTGTGGTGGTCACCGCCGTGGTCGTGGTGGTGGTGTCCATGGTGCTCGTGGCCGCCACCCTTGTCCCAGTGGTGACCATGTGACGCAGCGGTCTCTAGATCGGCGTCCCTCTTCTCCCGGATCTCCCTGGCGGAGCTGAGGGCGGCGATGGCCAGAAGGCCAAATGCCACCAGAAGACTACTCCTCATGGTTGATTAGACTAGTTGTTGCTGAATGATATCGATCCATCAGTGTCAATGATTTTATATACTAAACGACAGCGCCGGTTAGGTAAGTCACCGCTGCTGAGAGTGTCAAGGTTGTAACAACTAACGATCGACGGAGATTTCCACTTCCTTCCAGGTTGACAACATTAAGTTTGTTATGAGATAACTTCCGAACCAGTAGCGTATCAGATTTCGAGAAAAAAAATATTGTGTGTGTCGAGTAGAATGTATACCTACCTACGTATAATAAAAGTAGTGTATACTAATGCTATTTTAGTGTGTAGGTACTGATGCTATTTTACAAGAATGCCATGTTTTTTTAATCTACACATCTCGTCCCATCAAGGAATGGTTACATGGACATTTTTATTGACCTCTGTAATTGAAATAGTAATTGGAATAACAATATGTTTATCAAGTCGATTGTTGATCGCAGTATCACATAATAAATAATAGTGCTAACGTAGCAGTATCTAGATAACATACGAGTACATAGGAGTATTCAGCAGCTGATTTTCATGAGTTTTATTTTGATAACGACGCGAAAAGTAGGATAAAGAAATAATTTCTCTCCCTAAAACATATAGCAGGTTTTCATAACCAAAGAAAGAAATGGCAAGAAAAGTATAAAAGTAGTTACCTAACTGCTATATACCAACAGTTAGCATCATATTTGACCTTTCACAATTAATTCGTGGAGAAAGAAACAGTTTTATGTTTTCTTTTGTTACTTTATAAGCATAGAAAACATTCTAAGAACAAGTTATACTGCAAACATAAAAACTAAAATAACATAATAAGTTTGCTTAGGAAATGGAATAAAATAATTTTTAGAATTTTGAAATGAAATGTCAATGAAATTTCTTCATTAAAAAGTACTGTAAAGTACAACTTTTGTACGTAAAAGTGTAAGAAATATGATTTGTACATTAATCCTTATCTCGTTTGCCAAATGACAGACATGCCGTTATTATTCACTTTGAAAATGATAAATGAGGCAAATATAAGATATTTCTGTACCCCTTACATATTTCCGGAGTTCGTACTCGCTGCTTCTTATGATTCATATTTGTTTGCGTGTGACGATATCTGATATGTCAGGGGTAGCATACATTAGCGTTATTTTAATACTTAACAATAGTTATAAAGTATTACATTGGGGTGCATTAAAAGTGGGCGCATTCGGCATTGTCTAGGGTACTAATGAGACCATGTCAAGGAATCAACTGTCATATGAATTAATTATTAATTTAAAAAAAATAATATGCTGGCATTTTTCATTCAAAATAATTCGACAAAGTCACGATTATTTATATAAAACACCATTACGTGATAAAAAAATATGACAATGTCGCATTTTCTTAGCTTTAAATATATATAGTAATAGTAATAGTAAAATCTTATTTAAATGATAGACAACAGAAAGTCCAAATAAACGGTGTCAATTCAATAGGTTTAAAAGTAAAAATGGGCGTGCCACAAGGCTCGATATTGGGTCCATTCCTCTTTTTAGTTTATGTCAATGATCTACTCCATTTATTAAAAAATCAAACACAAATGGTGTTATTTGCTGACGATACTTCCTTAATTTTTAAGGTAGATAGACGTGCCACAAATTTTGACGACGTAAATAACGCCCTAATGCAGGTCCAAAGTTGGTTCACTGCTAATAATTTAGTATTAAATGGAAAAAAAAACGAAGTGCATAAAATTTTCTTTACCAAATGTCAAAAGTACTGATTGTGAGATAGTATTGAATCAAGAGAAACTAGAATTCGTCGATAAAACTGTTTTCCTGGGGATCACGCTCGACTCAAGGTTACAATGGGGTCCTCATTTAACATCTCTTGCAGGACGGCTAAGTTCAGCAGCATATGCTGTCAGAAAAATCCGTCAATTTACTGATGTGGATACCGCGAGGCTGGTCTATTTTAGTTACTTTCATAGTATCATGTCTTACGGTATTTTACTATGGGGACGGGCTGCAGACATCGAGTCTATTTTTATTCTGCAGAAAAGAGCGATTAGAGCCATATATTATCTCCGCAGGCGTGACTCTCTAAGGGAACTGTTTAAGGATATTAACATCATGACGGTACCTTGTCAATATATCTATGAAAACATCATGCACGTAAGAAAAAATGTACATCTTTTTAGTAAAAGAGGTGATAGACATAATTATAGTACAAGAAATAGGGACTTATTAGTTCAACCAGGTTTCAGACTGGCTAAAGTGGACTCATCTTTCATGGGATACTGTTTAAAATGTTATAACAAAATTCCTCCCCACATACTTCAACTGAATGAGACGAAATTCAAATCTTGTATAAAACGCACACTATGCAGGCAGGCATATTATAAGTTGGGGGATTACATCGCTGATAAAAATGCTTGGCTCAATGCTGGTCCTGCTCCACAACCACAACTATTTGTTTAACATTTGAAAACACTGTTGGAGCTGCTGAAGAGTTTAAGACTATTTTTGCATTGTATAAAATCAATTTCCTTTGTATTATATAATTTAAGAGCACAGGTGTGAGTACTATGTACTAAAGAGCTAACATTTACCGGGTAATACGTATTTTATTGACTTGAATGTGCCCTGGCGGCTGTGAGTATGTCATGCTCACTCAGATGTCTCGCTGATGGTGGCGCGTGTGTTGGATCATTTAGCTCCCTTCAAAATGGTTGAGCTGAATGGTGCTAATCCATGCGTCATGTTCGTGAACGGGCGCCGTCAGTTGGGACAGGTCAACTCTTAGCTGCCTTGGCTGATTTAAATTTTTGAATTGTTCTTTGTTTTATATTTTTATTACGGACGCTTCTAACGTGCACGTCTTTCTACATTGTTCTCACATGTTTAATTTCAACATGAATGATGTAACATACTTTGTAACAATTTATTTAAAAGAGTGTCCGTGGAGTTTCTTGCCCGTTCTTCTCCATAGGTACCTACCTACTACGCTTTGGAATGGGCAACTAGCTTCATATTTCTGACTGACCGATTCCTTGACAATTCAAAAGTGCCTGTAAATGGTTTAATTGAAATAAATGCTTTGAGTTTGAGTTTGAGTTTGAAATTATTGGTTTAAATGAAAATGATTTACTCGTACTTATCAATGAAACTTAAATACAGACATGGAGAGTCTAGTGTTATGTTATCTTCGAAACTATGTATTTTTGGAACACGTTTAGCAGTTCTTGTATTCTTTTTACTCATAGCACCATTGGTGCTCTAAGTAAGCACCAACCTTAGAGTTATGGGACATCAAAAGTAACATGTTGTAAATTGTGCTTTTGAGAAAACACATGAGACATTTGTAAATAATGTTGTTGAATGTTAATGATGCGCGATAAATTCAGTGTCCTACATGGCCCCCATTACAGACACTAGAAGATAAACTTGTCATGCAACACATGCACAATTACATGGTTGATTGTAAATTACCAATAAATCATTTAACTAAGGAATCTACTAATTGACCATTAGTATAAGCTGAATGATATTTAAAATCATCTTTATCCGGTAGCAGCGGAACAGTTCCTGTAAAAAAGCTTTACCCATGGATGCGACTAATGAAGCAAAAATTCTTCAACGCTGCACGACGGAAACTATGCTGCATAAAAAACAGGAGTCGTAGATTTAACCAATATCGGTAAGAAAGATAAAGGAATTGAATCCGTAACATTTGAAGCAAAACCCGGTGTCGTGATTGTAAATCATATATTTGTTCCGTACCGTCTATACATCAGAATGTTATCAAAAATCTCCTCAGTGGATGGTTGGTTTGTTGCGCAACAGGCTATAATCGTACGCCCAGTTCAGAATATGTAGCGCAGGCATTTACATAAGTGCAGGCAGTGTGTTATATCGAACATTTGGTTTGCATTACAATCCGCTAACTTGTCGTGTCACCCAAATATAACGTGTGTTAAGTATATACATTTTGAAGTAACGTTCGTGTTATAAACTTAACGTGCTTGTGAATAAGCTTAATGAATGATTAGAATTTTAACGGAAAATTGTTGTCTCAGAACAGGAGAATGTACGTAAATGAAATTGAACCATACCTAACATTTGTTTCATGGTTTCGTTTCACTCCCTCATGTTTGGCACCGGCATGAGGTGCTGAAAAATATTTACTTCATGCCGTCATCATAAAGATCTCCCAATCTCTTCTTTACTTTCTATGATTTATTTAGTGTTTTTTTTCATTACCTAGAAGATGAAGCTAAGAAGCGATGCATTAAATAAATATTGGCATAAAATGCTAGCAATGTGAGAGGGTGATGTCATAGTTAGGAATGTCATTATCTTTGCGACCGTCACCGAACCCGGAAGGGAATTCTTGCAGATCGGTATATGCCAAACGAATCTGTAGTTTGTCATGATAAAAATACTCATCTTTATTACACAGATATTACTTCTATTCTATCATGTTCTGATGATGTTTATTGATTCATTATGTATTTTTTGGATTTGCATATATCTGTCAAGGATACCCATTAGACATACTTACGTCTAATGGGTATCATGCTATCAAATCAAAAGGACAAAAGCCTTCAAACATCAGAATAAGAAATAAACATTAAATACAGTTATATATTCTAACCCCAACATGTTGTGAAAAGGCTAGTCAGATTGATTTACAGTTGTGTAGTCAAATACAATCGAAAACATCGCAGGGTAAAAAAGTCTACAATACAAGCGGGCGCAGTAACCAATTAATAAATAACTGGAACATACGAGTACATTCAACAAACTAACACGAACGATGCATAGCTCGTCCAATACTCAAATCAATGTGGGTGATCAAATCCCCACTCCCACATTACGATCTATTTCATATACGAGCTAAAGTAGATATTCATTGAGTCTATCCAAGATAATAAAAAGCCCTTTTGTTGTTGTTGGTTCTAGTCCATTCGACCGTTCTGAGTTACAATAAAAGAGAGTTTAATTTTTTTTACAAATGGTCGTGCATTTAGTTGCTTATAAGCGCATGGTATACAAATCCCTTCGTCAACTCATACATAATCCGGTGAAATACCAGCTAACTATTCTGAATCCAGCTAAAACAATGTTCATTCGTATTTGATTCCTATCGCTTGAAATTGTGTTGCCGCTTTAAGGAAAGTTTCATAAAAACGAGGATTCATAGGCTATGAAGACGACGATACAATCAACGGCATACTAAGATACTGTCGACAAAGTTGCGTGTATTTTAGTATTCTGAACTACAATGCATAACATATCCTAGTGTATTTTAAGGGTTCTGTAGTAAAACCGGTTTTGATATGTCCGTACGTCGGTTACTTAAACTTCTTGGTACAAATAACTTGTCTTGCATTTTATTGGAAAACCTTGTTAACTAAATTAGTGCGTATCGTTTTTTTAATTGATTTCCTTTTCAGTATGACATTATCACTATAATTATGTGACTTGTTGAATAACACCATTTGTGTTCAAAGATTACCCATTGATAAAGATGGCATTATGTTAATGTAACAAGTGGTGCAAGTTAACCCTTTATTATAATAAAACATTTAACAGGCACTTATATTTTATGGTACTGACACGGGTATTTAAATTGTAAATCATTTTTAAAGTTGTGATTCATGTTTTTTTTCTTTTTTTTTGTCGTGTGGTTAGTAACTATATATAACCTAGTGTTAGAACTTTTATGCCGCCCATGCGCTTGGATTTGTCTTCACATGCCTCAGAGATTTTATTTTAATTAACCATGAACAATTTTTCGCATGTCCACGCGTGCCTCACTTCTGACTTCGTTTTGAATAGAACCTTTTTGTTAAGCCTGTTTTTTGTTTGTTTTATTAAGATAATAATAATTTAATAATTTCCATTAAGTTACTAAATTACAGAATTTGTTTCGGCACATTAAACTGTTTAGCTCTGATAATTGAATTTGAATTAAAAAGGAAGTTCTTGACTATATATTTTTAAAGTAAGGTCTTAGCTACATATGACATTAGCCAACAATGGCCCACTGTTACGTAATGTTAGTATATAAAAGAAGCTAGCGAAAATATAGGATACCTACTTTTTAGTAGACGGGCACTCGGCTAGGACACTGGATTAGGTATTCAGTGGGGATTTCAACTGCCGACGCTTCTCGAGAGTCCCGCGTTGTTAGTTTTATAAAACCGTAGCTAATAAACCTAATGCCAGAGTTTTCAACTATAATTTTAACGAAAAACTAGCTTGTGATTTGTCTAAAACTTACAGTAATTATGCCAAGAGCATTATACTATCTGGCTTTGACTAAGTATTTTAGTAAAAATTTAATGTTATTAATTGGTTTATTAATTTTATCTACAAATAAAGAAGTTCAGTAAGTGGTTATTTATTCCACCAATAAAACATAATGTCGAGGCCCTCAGAAAATAAAAATAATACTTTAATTTTGTTCTTTAATATAACGGGATGATGTCCTTCCGAAAGAAAATCCGGTGGTCTAATATTTAAACGACAGTAATCTCTGTTTACTTTCAGACAAAAGAGGAGGGTTACCTAATTAATTTAGGCAAGTAAATTACAAAAAAATAAGTCCACTTCTTTATTTTAGGGTTCTTAGAACGAATGTTTTTAAATAAAATCCCTCAGTAGCATATTAAAATAAATATTTATTCGTGTATCACAAAGTATCAACAATAACAAAAAGCCTCATCTCATAATAATCACAGCGTTAACTTATTTATGACCTTTGTTCCAGCCCCAGTCTTTATGGTCCTCATGGCCTCCTTTGCTGCCGTGGTCCCCGTGTTGTTCCCAGTACTCGTGACCGGCGCCCTCGTCGTGGTGACCCTTGTGGTCGTTGTGGTGACCTCCCTTTTCATAGAAGCCCTTGTTACCGTGCTCTTGTTCATGGAAGCCGCCATCCTTGTGTCCCTTGTCGAAGTGTCCACCTTCTTTGTAGCCTCCCTCGTGGTGATGTCCGCCGTATCCTTCTTCGAAACCTGATTCCCCGTTTTTGTCGTGGAAGTGCTTGTCCTTCTTGAATTCGTCTAACTTGTGGATACCATGATGTCCTTTCGTGGAATGCCCTTTGTGGAAGTGGCCGTGTTCTTCGAAACCGTGACCCTTCTCGCCTTTCTCACCGTGATGATGTTCATCATAGTAGCCATCGTCGTGATGATGGTTTTTCTTGTGTCCTCCGTTCTCGTCATAGTGTCCTTTGTGTCCTTCGTGGTGAGAGTGTCCCTTCTTGCCATGCTCATGGTCGTGGTATCCCTTGTATCCCTTCTCGCCATGTCCGCCATGTTCGTGATGATGGTCTCCGTGGTGCTCGCCACCTTCGCCCTTTTCCCACTTATTTGAGGCTGCAGTCTGTAGGTCGACGTCTCTCCTGAGGCGCATGTCCCTAGCGCACACGGCCACCACTAGCGCCAAGAAACAAACTGTGACGGTAGCTCTCATCCTGAACTGTTGTCCTGGTTCTGTTGGGTAATGATTGCCAAATGATGCTTGTTACGGATTTCTCTGAGTTTATATAGTATTGCCAATAATAATGTAGTTATTGCTTTTAATGTCAGGGTAATGAATGACGGTCACAGGTACGCGACTGACCTGAATTAAATTTTAAATAATAGATACGTATCGCCGCCAATGTTTCGGTCTCCACAACTTCGGAATTATATTGCAATTACATGCGATACAATGTAAGCTAATTTAATCAAATAAAAGCGATACAAAAGAAATAAGTCGTTTGTTTACAGTACACAAACAATAATAAATCAGTTTCTAAAGATATGTGTGATAAATTAAATTATAACTCTATATTCCTCTGAATAAATGAATACAATATTGATATTGAAGGAAATACTGTTAACAACCAAGGTTGGTACGGATGAACAGCTGTAAATTGTTGTTGCTATAAATTTACTACAATATTGTACCTAATAGATAAATATTATGATGTGCACCCAACAAATTAAGCCCCATTCAGTGAAGTTACCGTATGTAAATGTACGTGTGTTTTCACCACATGATTATAAACGAGTAGTGTTATATTATAAACGAGTATTCACATATTTATTTATCAAAGTTTGCCGTTAAATTGCGAATTTCTTAACTTGCCATTAAAAAACACGTTACAATTTCATTTATCAAGTTAAATTTTGGGATTATAATTATGATCAAATGTTCGTTTGGAACAAAGTAAACATTGACTCTTCATGCGATCGTTACAGACTTTCTCCTAACTACGTCAGTGTTAGCATTGCGAAGTTACTCAAATTAAAATTCATGAAATTTAGGCTTACACCAAACCGACGCAAAAGTCGGATAAACTACTAAAAGAGCCGTCGACGACGAGTACGAACTTTTGATACAATTTGAACTTTGCGCCAATCCGTCACGCACTCGGGTAGGGAATAAATTAATGCGTTGTATGTGTACAGTCTGCTTCCATATTTCCTTGCCGAGTTTCAAAAATATGACTCAGTGGAGTGTTTTAAGTAAATAAGTATGAGCGATTATAAAGTACCTATGTATATACGTTCTCTTTTGTATGATATGTTTACAGTAATTTATACTTACGTAAAATAATGTTCTTAGTGATTCAAAGTAGGTTTACTGAAAAAATATGGTCTAGCTTTTAATCACTACGGCAATAAAGAAATAACTCTTACAACTATAAATAAATAAGCATAAAATAATACTTTCACATTTAATTGATATTTACTTCAACATCATCCACACATTGCAGTCGAACAAACATAATACAGAATTTCATTTCGCTAAGGTCGCAGCGCTGATGAGCCGTCCGAAGTCGCGACCGTTTTCACTGGAGTCAAGGGCGTCGCCAGTCAAGGTTATGTTGCGAAGCAGTCGCCCTCATTTTTTATTACCTTTTGTCTAAATAAATTTCTTCTGATCGATTTCTTTCGTCACTGTTTCCGGTCGGGTGCGCAAGAGTCGCGCGGTCGCCACTGACAAATAGTGTTGCACAGCCGATCAATCGACACCTGTCTGCATTTAGAGAAATTTAATTAAAATATTTTATTAGATTTACTGGTTGAATTTTGAGGCAACACAATGTGGTTTTGTTGTGTTTCTTATTTAATTTTTAGCATCTTATTTATTTTTCTGATGCCGTCATAAATATAATTTATACATATTATTTTTACTTACTACGTTTGTGATTCAAGTAGAGGTGGAGGATATTTTTTTATGTTGGAATGGATATATAGGTATACTAGCTTTTGCCCGCGACTTCGTCCGCGTAGAAGTCGAAAATGGTTCTAATAGGATTGTTTACGTTATTAGTTTTGTTATAACGTATAAATGATTATGTTAAAATGTTTGAATACTTATAAAATATGACAATCTAATACAGTGTTGGGATTTAAAGGTCAAATAAACATGAAAATAAAATAAAATTTGTTATATTTTATGAACATGAAGCTCGGCCTTTGATCTAGTGAAACTTACACGGGGGTATTATCTTTTTACAACGAAATCGAAATACTATCTAAACACCTATCGCAGTATTTCTTTGTAAACAATATTTTTTGTTTTTCCTTCGGGTGCTAGAATCACCAGGCTACTCTGTGCGCTTACTCTGGAGCATGCCACATACAACTGGCCGTGGGAGAAGCAGCATTCCCTCAAGTATACTCCCGATACCTTAAGAGTTTGACCTTGAGCTTTGTTTATGGTCATTGCGAAGCAGACTTTGATGGGAAACTGCACTCTCTTTAATTCGAAAGGGTAATTTGATGGTGTTAGGGGAATCCTAGGAATAAATACAGATCTCTGTAAAGCTTAGAAACCTTCAAATTCGGTACGAGTACTAATATAGTACGGTGATTTTCGAAACATTCCAATTTTAAAGAGTATTTGCATTGCACCAAGCTTTTATGTGAGATCAAACTTTTTTGAATAAAATCGGATTGAGTTTTCAAACATGACGTGTCAAAATAAAATGTTATTGAAATCAAAAGCACTAAGGAGTATTGATATCAACTTCGAAGCAAATCACAACCAAAATAACTTTCTACCCCTATTTAACCCCGTTAGGGGATGAATTGCAATAAAATACGAAAAACGTCTCCCATCGATTCTGTTAAAATAAATTATGCAAAATTTGAAGTAGATTGGACCAAGGAATCACGTTGTCCCATACAAACTTTGCCCCCCTTTTTCACCCCTTAGGGGTAGAATTTCGGAAAATCCTTTCTTATCGGAAGCCTACGTCATACAAAGAACCCACCCTCAAAGTTTCAGGTCTCTACGATCAGCGTTTTACACTGTGCATTAATCCGTCAGTCAGTCAGGACAAAGCATTTTATATGTATAGATACATTTTTAATATCACTTGAGAGGTGACTGGTGATATTGCCCTCCCCCAAGGGTAATCCTAATGTTCAGTAGTCACTCTTACCGTTGATAGAGGGCGAATATTATAATAAGATACTGAAAATTTTCATCCCAGTTAAGTTAAAATTAGCGTTGGTCCCTAGATTATCAAATAAAGTTAAGCTCGTAACAATTCTCTTGGCCGATCCGCCCGTCTCTATAGGAAACCAAACAAAATGGGAGAAAGAAATTTACTACACAGCCGTGTTCAGAATCCAAATCAGGAAGAGGTGTCAAGTCTGAAACAATGGCTGTATACTTATATCAACCTGTATACAGTGTTTGTATATACATGTGCCTCCTTAGAGGATATGAAAACTTTTGCGGCTGAAAAAAGTATTTTTTCTTAATGTTTTTTGGAAAAGTATTGTGAGGAAAATATCAGTAGATAGGTACCTACTTACTTATGTACTAGCCTAGCACAAATTAACTTAGAAATCAATCAGACAAACATGAGGTTTTTGTTTACGAGAACTTAAATCTCTTTATTTTATCTAAGAGACTATGCAAGAGCTATTTCTCAGAGTAATATTTATATACCATGGATACTTGAAGAATTTGCATGTCACTTCAAAAAGTCAATTGGACCAGTTCGTATTTTAATATAACTCAAATATTTAGCAGCAAAATATATTTTATTAGTAACAAAATATTGTTTGCATGTATAACAACACGTAACACCGAAACTAATTACGCCGTAGTCCGCGTAATCTGAGTTTGTGCTAAACCAAATCCTCCGTAGTGGGATACTTCCAATGTGTCGGTAGTCGGAAGGCAACAGGCGGGTGTCGGGCCCACTTCATTACGTCACATTATGTATGTATACCGGGCACAGTGAATACAGAGCTGAAGGATCGTGTGTGCAATGAGATGCCTATGTCCGACTTTGTTGAGTTGATTAATAACGTGCTTGCATATTTACAGGTGTGGTTGAAAACTAAGAGTGTGTTGAAACTGTTGGTATTACAATCGCTGTGTAAGTTTATTGTTAAACACTGGTGAACAGATCAGTATGATGGTATTGGACAGTAGATGCAAGTAAGCTAATGATTTAATTTGGTTCATTGCTATCATTTATCACAATTTTCATTGAAATGTATAATATCAGTCCTGAAAATGGAAAAACGTTTTTTTTTGTTGTTGATTGCAAATAGGAAGTTAAGTAAGACCAGAGGGGTACTGCGTGCCCACCTTATTTAAATATCTTTAAGACTCATTTAGAAGTTCTTAGTTAATCCTTTTTGAACTTAAGATCAGCGTCGTAATTAATTATTTCGGATTAAATCAACTTCCGTTCTTAATAAAGTAACCTAAGCTCAAGAACTACCATGAGGATAATAAAGATGCTCTTTCAGTTGAATTTACCTTGCCTCACCACTCAGTTTATCTACAAAAAATATAGAGTAACTATATAAAAGTAGGTGTAGTTTCCAACTCATAGCTTTCGATGAAAGTGGCCATTAGTCTATTGGTCAAGTGTGAGGTGCAGGTTTCTATTCCTAGGTTGAAAGCTAATTATTGCGGCGATAAGTACCCTCTTTGAGGAGTGGCTAGAGAGGCGCCACGGCGTCCCCACCTTCCGCCTGACGCAGGTCCTCACCGGACACGGTTGTTTCGGGAGGTTCCTGTACCGCATTGGCGGGAGGAAATGCGTGGGTGTCAGTACTGTGTGGATCGCCCGGAGGCCATGGTGGAGCATACGGTGGAGGCCTGCCCGGCTTGGGCGGGGCACCACTGTGTTCTTGTGGAGGCGATCGGTAGCAGGGATCTCTCGCGTCCGGCCCTGGTCCAGGCCATGGTACGGAGCGAGAGGGCGTGGGAAGCCGTCACCTCCTTCTGCGAAGCAGTAATGCTCGCGAAGGAGGAGGCGGAACGCGTGAGGGAGAGGCAAATTTCGTGCCCTCACGCCGTCGAGAATCGCAAGCCGATTCCCGGCCACCGTAGACGCGGGCTTGCGGGCGGTGAGCAATGGGTAGCTCGCCGTCCGATAAGGACCAGGCCCGGGTCGACGGCGCGTTGTGTTCCACGCCCGTGTCAAAGATATGTCAGCACAACTGACGGGGTCCGCTAGGACCGATGCCTGCCGGGGTCGCGGGAAAGTCCGAAAGGGATACCGTGGCCCCTGGCAACGTACAGGCTACTGAAGGAACACGGGTAGGTTTTTAGTCAGTAAGAGTCTGACACGCCTTCCCGCTTCGCCCAGAGCGGGAGAAGTTATTTGTTAATTTCCCACACAAAAAAAAAAAAAATCTCGGGAGCTAATGTTCAATGGAATTGCCTAGTACCTACAGTTAATAGGAAGCGATATATTAATTCGCAGAAAATATCGTATCCATTTATGACGTTTAATATTTTTGAAGGTCTTTTCATACAGGCAACCTTCAGAAAGTTGTCATTAATATCCTACTTACTGTTCAGATTTCTGTTGATCTATTTTAATAAAAACTTGACATCACAAAGCCTTTATAACCTTGACCATGAACCTAAAACCTCTTTTAATCATAAGCCGTTAGTACATAATTTATGAGTAGGTACGGGGGTAAGCATAGGTACGGGACATGTAATCGATGGTGTCCTACTTATAATCATGCGCTCCCAGTCGATAATAATGTCAAAGCCACAATTTCTGTTAAGTATTAATCCAGCATAAGATTTCCGCTACCTCAGCCACTGCTCAGCAAATACACCTGCCGCTTGCAATGTTTGCGCCCCTAACTATGTAACTCGGAGTTAATTAACATCGGGTCACCGCCTAGCCGGAGCCAAGACAAATATCTGAAGTATGTTTTTGGCTAGAATATGGGCTAGTCTGTCTTCGTCAGAATAGTTACAGAACTTTCGAATAATTAAAGCATTCCAAGGTATTCTTTTCTATTCTTTATATTAGTTTCATTGGTGATATTGTGCAGGTATTGTAATACAAAACTTACTCTTACTTAAACTTACTTTTGTAGTTTGATGAGAAAACTAAAGTTCGCAGCGTTTCCATTCAATTTTGCCAGTAATGGAAACAAGTTGGATTGAGACTTGACAGTAGTTTGCTCTGTGATCAGAAGACATGATATAATACTTTTTAGTACTTTTACGATACTATGTTTTGTTCTTCAAGTTAAGTGAAATATTGCCCAAATCGTCTGCTCAAGTACACAACTGGGTACCTACTTGTTTAAAGCTGAAGTGTCCCCAAAGTTAGGCGAACTATTAACATATCTCATATGATATCTAAATACATGAAAGCTTTACGTCCTTGCGGCTGTAGTTCAACACCTGTGGTACACGTCTCCGCTGGTCAAAGGTTACCCTAATGCCGGCATAAAACAGGGTCTATGATAAGCACCGCCATACATAATCGTAACTTGCCCGCTTTATTAACTTATGAGTACGTGAATGAAATTGTTAAACCAGACTTTGTATGATATTTGTACTAAACCAACTGAAATCTACAATAGTGGTATTGTTTGCTACCAGCTTTCAATCTTATATTTTAGTATCGAATGTAATAATGTGTGCTTGTAACTTGCACATCAATGTCAACCTGTTTGTGTTGGCGCGGTCGGCTCAATAACATAACACAATAGGCGTTCAACGTTAAAGATATCAGTATGTGAAGTTTGCTTAGGGTCTAGCTAACTACTACAATATATTTCGCCAGCCAGTCTATTTAATTAACGTTCAGAAACATCAAAGCAAAATATTTATAACAAGCTTCTGCCCGCGACTTCGTTCCCATGGAAGGCAATAAAATACAGCCCGTGTTATTCGCTGGTAATGTAGTTTTCCAAAGGTGAAATAATTTTTAAAATCGGCTAAATATTTTATGAGTTTATCCATTACAAACAAACATTAAAAAAATAAAACCTTTTCTCTTTATAATTTTATTTTAGATTTAGATGTGAAATTATATGGAATAAGGACCTAAAATGGTTTCACTAAATTAATACCATGAAAATCTTTGTGAAAAAAAAGCAAAAAAAAAAAAACATTTATCTTTCCTACTACATGACCAGACCCTGTTCATCATCTATCTATAACTTGTAACGGCTAGGGCTGTGCAGGGTAGGCTGCGCAGGCCGTTAACTGATAGGTAGGTAGATCGGTAGAAGATAAAACACTAGGATAAGTTAATACATTTAATTATGGTAGGGAGTAGTACACGGCTAGGTCACGGGTAAGTCACTGAGTCACTTGAGTCTCCTGAGCACTCGCACATATAGAATAGGAAGGGTACCATCCTTGGTAGCACGTGGCAGACGTGGGGGCCTGTCAGCACAGGCTGAGCAGTAGGCGGACGGCCTTCCTAAGACCGACGGGTAGTGTCGGTAGCACACGGTGGCCTGGCGTAGGGTCGCGCAGGTTAGCTTGCGATAGTAGACCGCAGGTAGCTTGCGGCAGTAGGCCGCAGGTAGGGCAGGCCTTCATAGCGTGCGTAGGTAGTGTGCAGGATCGGGTAAGGGGTCCTGCCCTCAGCCCGTATGGAGAACCCTGGAAGGCGCGTTAGAGAGCGCATGTTAGATGCAGTGCGAATAGCGGCAGGCCGCATGCGATGTGACAGCTTCTTCCCCATTTAGCGACCAAGGAGCGGTATGGGAAGTAGACTAGGTGAAAGCTCAGCATATCGCAGCGGTTCACAGGCAAGAGAGTAGGAACATAGCGTGGCACTTAGGCAGATGCTAAACTTAGGTTAAGTAGGTGAACACGCGAGCCTAAAACACAAAGTAAATGTGACCATAGCAGATGGCTCACTAATCATTAAGAATAACACAGTGAGATACTACACCATCTCGATGCAGTAGCAATACATACATATTACAATCTCCTGTGCGCTGGATTACTCACAGCCGCGTGTCCGACATTGACACACGAAATCAGAAACTACATAGACCGTGATAAAATCAATATAGATTATCCAGCGCAGAGGGTCTAATATAATTACCAAACGAATGTGGAACTCACATTAGTTTTTTTTTTTTGGTATGGGGATAGTCAGCTCTGCAAGCGGAGACGAAATGACAGAGCGTCTCCGGAAAGTCAGTGTTGTTCCCCGTTTTTTGTGATGTGACTAGGAACTTACTAATTGTGATATCTTACACTCGACTACTTGCAGCTGAGATCGCTCACAACGCTACAAACTAATTAATTGAGACCAAACACGACACCTGCGCTGTAAGTTGATAAGGAAGTTGGGTATTCTGGAAATTCCAGGTGATCCTGTAGCGTTCGTTCAAGTTTACTATGTTCTTCTAATATAATTGAAGTAACAGAACACTCTCGATCAAGTCACCTTTCAAACAAAAAAATACAAAAACACAATCGGTTCAGCCGTTTGGGAGCTACTATGGCGTAGACAGACACACAGTTACACACGTTAAACTTATAACACCCCTCTTTGTCCGTGGGGACAAAATACGTTTATTTAATAATGTAAATAAACGTATTTTTGGGATGATGATCAGAATTCTAATAAAAATAGATAGGTACGAGTCTACATACTCGTAGTTCTGAAGTAGCTGACTAAACCGTCTACGAGCAGGGTAATAAGTGATTTCCCTATAATTGCAACTGAACTAAAACTAGGGCCACCTCTCAAACTATCACTACTATTAAAACTAGCGGTAGGTATAATTTGGGTACGGTTTCAAGGCGTTATTATCGTAAACTACTTCGAGTCGTGGATTATCATAAAAATACATAAAAGTTTTCTACCACACAGAATAGTTAATCTATCGCTTATACGTTTTATTTGATTATAGTGAATAACCTTGTCGTACCTATACAGAAAAGTGTACCAAACGGTTTTATTTGTGGAGCACGGTCTGTTCAGCGTGTAAACGCAATACACGTTTATATACAAACCACAGCGGCGACCTCGCTAGGAATATCTGTCACGCCAAATGCGTGTGTGCTGCACTTAGAGATGACAAATACTTTTTGTGCATAGATAGCGCAAATGACGTAGATATACAATGCCGCCCACGGGCATGTGACCGGTGAGAGTCAAAATGGCGGGTGTACTATAGCGAATTAAATTAAACCAATTACCAAACAAATGTACCTAAAACATACTATTTTGTACCTAGCTCTAAAAAAATTGTACCTCCTTCAGAACTTCGAAATAAATTTGTTCTGAAGAAGGTACAGATTTTTTAGAGCTAGGTACAAAATAGTATGTTTTAGGTACATTTATTTGGTAATTGGTATAATTTAATTGGCTATGGTACACCCGCCATTTTGACTCTCACTGTGACCGACCGTATTTTTCTGAATATTCATGAAAAATTATCAAAAATTAACTGCGGCATTGTATAACTAGAATCAATTCCATTTTCTTGTTAATAAATATTGACGTTCAAAAATGCCTTTTAATGGGCTACTTGAAATAAATTATTTGACTTTGACTTTGAATTTATAGATACATAATAGGTATGTGCACAAAATTAAGAATACCCTGCATCTATTCTGAGACAAGTTTACACAAGAAATTAATTAGGTACATACTAATAATCGGTAAATTAAATTAAATGTTAACATTTATTCTTAGTACGAGTAAGTACTTACCTGTTTACTTTTCGGTCACAAATTCAGTTCTTTAAACTCGCGCGGGCCCTATCAGAGTTGGGAGTTTTGAAACCGAATTAGTAACGCTCTGCTATTAATGTGTAATACGGCGCCACGGCGCACGGCCCCTCAGTGCGCAAGTATGTATCTTTAACTCACACTTGGCCGTTTCTTGAAGTCCTAACTTCTTTAGTAAGGGAATAAAACTTTACTAGACACTTCAAACACTAGACACATAATTAAAATTTTATTAAAACTACTTACATTATAATTAGAATGAAGTGCTACTAATGCGTCTGTGAACAAAATTTAATTACTTGTTTATGTTACACAGGAAGTTACATTGTAGAGCACATCAGCGTCCCGAAACTTGGGGACTGGCTCAGAACTTGTGCTAACTAGTTAGTGCGATTAACGAAAGAACCATTCTACTCGTACTTGTTACACCTACTCATAAAATATGTCACAACTGAATTTGATTAATTCGTTTACTTTCTGGACGAAATCAAAACTCGAAAACTACATATGAAATGTCAGTGAAGAATGTCTTCGTAAGGCTCAAATAAAATATTACAGCTGCAAAAATAATGTTAGAAATGTTTCAGATATTTTTTAACAACTGAAAAATACAGTATCTTTATGGAACAACGGGTTGTCAGAAAAAAAAGGAGCTATGCTCAATCAAAAACAGAATACAAAGCAAAAGCTCGCAATTCCTCCAAAAGGTATGTTTACAATAAATGCCTTACATTATGTATATAGGTAAATGTATCTACTATCTGCCTAAAGATGGTAAGCGAAACAAACAATAAGTACAGGTGCCCTAAAGGGCCCACTTAGTTTTGAATCAATGTAAATAAAATAAATAAACAAAGGAGTTGAGGTAAACAACTGGTTTAAATACGAGTATATAAAGTGTTTATTAGTGAAACATTTTACGAGTAAATAATCATTTTTTTTTGCATGATCGCAACATTTTTTTTTTTTTTGTATATTCAATAGATCATTTTTAAATATAGTCAATGGATCATATTAGGAACCCTAGTGGCCCAAGAAAGCCCGTTATGAATAAATGAATATCTATGTAATATCAAGATGTCCTATTTTTTTGAAAAAATTGAGTACATTCGGTTAATTAATCAGTAAAAAAATTGGTCTTTAACCTTCTTATACTCGTATCTATAGAAAATTTAAATTACTCTAAAATAAAAAATCAACGCTTGAACTAATAACGGCATACGAATATTTTGAAGTCCATCACCTTTTTTCATAACTAAATAATACTAATAATATCTTCTAATCATTCATAAATCTTCAAATGGGCCTTATTAGGAATATTGAAAACTATTTTTATTAAAAAGGAACTAAAACGTATAGCGTATAGCTTAAAAACTTATACAAAAAAAAACTATCATATGGGCTTTTTGAGCTGACTTTCTAACCACTGGTCTCGTGGTTTTTTCCCAGTTGGTGTGATTTTGTTGAATAATTTCGGAACAAGCTATGGCTATGGGAAAAAAAATAAGTTAATAATTTACTTATTTACTCGCATACTTACCCACAACAATACATTATTCGATATGATAATCTGTAAACTGTCGTCGTAATTTTAACACTTAAAGCAAAATATAATTTGAATATTAAAAGTTTTTAAAGTTTCCTTGTCTTATGAAAATTTAATAGGCAACGAGGAACATGATTACTTGTAGTGAACAAGGCCTGTTATTATCAAACCTGTGTTATAATTCGACGAGTAGTCATAATTCCGGCGTGTGATGTTCAAGTAGTTGGGTGACGTGCGCTCACGGCGCATCGGCGGCTCGCTAATCGTTTGTTAATTACAGCGCTCGTTATAGCCTCGCTGTAGCGGCCGTAAACAAAAGAGACTGAGGTATTCCGAATGCCGACGCAGTGGCATCCCTACGCTGCGACGGAAGCTATTAATGAAATTGGAATTGTCGCCGGCCCCGGAGCTCCTCGTTCTCCCCAATTGATTTTCATAGACAAGAATTGTCATTCCGCTAGAGAGCCGATTCCTCGGGGTCGGCAATTGTCGTGATATGAAAAGCAGGTGGATCGACCTTTTGTGACTCGAATACTAAACGCCTTGTTATCATCTCATTCTACGCCACCAAAGGTTAAAATATCTCTGTATCCTCTTTTGATATTCTTTTTTAAATCCATTTCATTTTAGATTTTAATTTACTTTAGCATCTCTCGGGAGTCGCGCTGCTGCATGCAGCTTTGCTTTGTCTGTATTGATTAAGTTTAACGTTTTTATTATTGTAACGAAAGGAAAATGTACTTTTATATTTATTTATTTATTTAAATACAATTATAAACACCTTTACATCCAAGGCGTTGATTGAGGTGTGAATTATATACAACTTTCCTTGAGAAACAGTGTTATAAATATCTTATATACATAGTTCCGTGGAATCTTATTTGTAACATTCTACTGTGCTGTTCATTGTGCTTTCTAGATGTACTTTGTAGAAGTAAAAAATCTAAAGTGGGATGTGGCTGTGAGAATGCGTAAACTCGACAGCAGTATAACAAATGGTGTGTCGTCGGTTAACAGCAATAAAAGTTGTTATCGGGCAAGTGAATATTGTAATGAATTATTAAAGGGGCATGTTATTGAGTATCGAGAGGCGACACAACACAGCGGACGCGCCGCTCGTCGCTGCAAGTTTCCGACTGCATTTACATAACTTGACAATTTCGGCTCGGAGCGACGCCGACTTTGCTCACACAGTCACACACAGTATTCTTCACAATGGCTCCTGCCACTTGTGTCACTAAGTGGCAATTCGCTCTCGTTAATCGATCAACTGAAACCACGTTAGCCAATTAAAGCTCTCAGTTGTGTTTTGTATGGACTGGTTACTAGTTTTGAATGAAACGAAATAAACCTATATTTGTACAAAATATTATAATTATACATTATCGAAGTATATACCTACATGGAACTTTATGTTATTAAAACGACATTTTCCATCCTTGGAAACAAACTAGGCGGCTTTAGGCTAATTGCTACGTTCAGAATGGTAAGAAGTGTAGTTAGGAGTGATTAGAATGTGCAGGGGGCACATCGGGAACCGGCGGAGGCGCGGCGTGGGGGGGGGGGGGCGTGACGCGGCTCGCAGGGCCCCTGCGAGCACCACCCATGCATTTCTCAGTTCGCTGACCTGGAATGTATATTTAATTGATTTCGGTATTGCGGCTGGCATGCTAACGAAGCCTGAATTTCAATGAAAAGTTCGATCTTTCGGCTAGAAATAATAGTTGAGCGAAACATGAGGTTCGCTCGAATTGAGCAGCCAATGAGTTATGAGATCGTCTTATTTGTACAAATATCCCATAACTTTTCTATTGATTTTCTTTATAATAATAACAATTATTATATGCATACTCTCAAGGCTTCATTTTACCCTTGTGTATTTAGTAAAAGCTGTGGACGATATTGATCAAAGCTTCCATAAGACGAAGTTGGTTTATTTGACACCTACAGCCTATAGTAATATACAGGGTGTTCGGCAAAAGGTTGAACATACGAAAATGGCGGATCCGTGGCGCCGTCTACTACGTTTTTAGGCCCAATAACAAGACCCAGGCCACAAGGATTTTTTGTTTTTTTTTTTCGGAATTTGTCGTTGCCAAAACTTCAAACGTCAATAATTTAATTTAAAAACAACAAAACTGGCAACATTTTATTTTTATTTTCATCGAAAGTAACTGTAGTATCGTATTTGACGCAGATGATTGCTAGAAAAGTAAATACGAACCCTGAAACTACAAACAAATCAAAAATAAATACCGAAAGCCCGACTTTGAACTGCGTAAAAAAAAAAACAACAGTGACAGAGCAGTTCTAATTTTACGAAAACATCTTTGGTTCATGCCCAATCTAACGGTATGCAATATGCACAATTTATTTTAAAACAACTGGAACAATTCGCCAATTTTAAGTGCCTGTTACTTTTTTCACCGAAAGGATTTCGAAGGAAATTTGCGAAAAGTGAAATTAATGAATATACGAACCAAATTTTTTTTACTTATTATATTCTACAATTATTCTAGAAAAAAAAAAACAACCCTTTTTTGGTATTTTAAATGAAATTCAATTAAAGCAACCACGAATTTCAATTAAATTTAAAAAAAAACATTAAAAAATATCCTTGTGGCCTGGGTCTTGTTATTGGACCGCTGATTGGCGGATCCGTGGGGCCGTCTACTACGTGTTTAGGTAGTAGATGACCTCCCGGATCCGCCATTTTCGTATGTTCAACCTTCTGCCGAACACCCTGTATATAGAATACAGGAAAATGGTTTTGATTCAGTGGTGGTTATTGAAATGTAATATTATATTCGTACTAACAGAACAAGGTACTTCGTAGCACAAGTTGAAGTGCTACGCCGACGCGTAGGTAATCCGACCCGCGCCGCGTAGCGCTCGTAGCACGCCTCTAAACCGCGTAGAAACTTGTAAGACGTTTACGCAAACTAATCTTGTTACAATAATACTACGCTCATAATTAATTTAAATTTTAAAGTTTGAATATTTTATTGTATTTGTATATTTTGACGAAGCTTTAATATTTTAGATAATACAAAATTGTTTGTCTTGATATAGCTAAAAAGATCTTCCAAGCCTTTATCCAACTAGTTATAGTCGTTATTCCAACTACCGAAAACAATCGAATACTGAATATCAGAATTTCACTGGAAGCGACTGCCTATTGAGACAATAACTCGTGGCACAAATATTCCTTAGTTAGGCCACCTGTCCGGGCAACTGGCGGTGACGACTGTCACAGGAATTCGTAGAACCAGCACAGGCAGCGTGGAGTGCGCTTCGGGCAACGGTAACTTTGTTTAACGGGCTCAGATTCAATACTTGACTAAGGTCACGTTGTTGTATATTCATAACCTATTTGTAGAAGGTAGGTAAAATAAGGGTTTTACAATAGCTAGTAGCAAAACCTGTCAACATAGCTTCAAGATATTGTAGATGGTAGATTTCATTCAGATATTCGCTAAAGTATAATTTCCACCTGAGCCATATTCTTTATACAAGGCAGGAGATCGAACATCCGAATCAAGCAATAGAAAAAGTTATCTCAGTGGAGTCTCTTATCCTTGATATTCATTAGCGTAATGTCGGCCAAGGGTAAAAGCTAAGGGGGTTGCCTTCGAGCAGAATAAGGGCGCGGGACGTGTCGGGGGATGTGACGAATAATAAAATTGACAAACAAGATCACAACTCGAGGGAAGACGTTGAATGACGTCACTCCTGATGGGAAGGTCGAGATTTTTCGTGGAACTCATTAGTGTTTTAAGATTAGTTCACGATAAATTTATTTATTTATCGCTTTAATTTATGGGACTTTTTTATTCGACAGAACTTAACTTGTAAATTACCTAGACCGTTAACAAGTGCGTTAGGATTATGTTTTCTAAAAAAAGATTCTCGCATAATATTTTTCAGTTGCCGATACGCCATACAACGTGCTATTAAGAGGCACTCCTATACTTTTTGCGATAGGTAGGTCGATACTCAATATTTCATAAAATGTAAAGAGAGTCACGGCCACCGGGTAGGTATTAATGGACGCTTAAATGGAGGTGAAACTTTAGCCAAGTCCCGTTACCGCGGCAATTTGTCAAACAAAAAATATGAGTGAACTTTCAGGCCAGAAGCGTTGTCTGACATGACTTATATAAATAACCTGTGCCCGGCGACCGACGGTTAGTTTTAGCTTTATTTTATGGGACTTTTTTATTCGACAGAACTTAGTGTTGCCCAAGTCAGGGGTCTCGATGACCCTTGTGAGTAAATTGTTATACGGACGAATGAGGTAAGTAGATGTAACAGGTTGATACGAGAGTCGGTTAGTTTTTATCTAGTGGAAACAGCAGAAAGTGTGATATCTCTGGCAGGCTGGATAACGAATAGGTTCAAAAACGATTAATTGGCTTAGGTACTATTAGATTAGACCCGTAGTATTCCTTTCAGAGTTTACTATTTCTTGAACTCCATATATTTTGTAATGCATCGTTGGTTTTGGAACTTATATCTTTATTATCAGTCCTAATCTTAAATTTTGAATTACAAACCAACGATATTTTTTACTACTGTTTGAAATAATTAATTCAGAAACGTAAAGATATTGCGGATAACCGTGGAACTTAATAATATGACCGAAAAGGATCGCAAATATATCGCGGCTGCTGCCTGTTACCATGAGTGGAGTACTCAGATATTCTGGTTATTAACCTCTCGCCACGATACAGTTTTAAATCCGTGAATCAAGCAATTTTATTATTGCAAATGTTTTTCGCACGCCGATAAACTCGTAGCTCCTTTTGTAAATTCTTCAGGATATTATTTTAGATTTACTACATGTAATAATAACACTGAAGAATTTATACTTCATAGAGATCTCTTTGAAGTATGCGCAAAATAATTTCCTTTAAGTTTTGAGCTCGAGGAGACGTTATTACGCTGGTCATGATGATCATTCGTTGGAGTAACAAACAGTAAACACGCCTGAAACTTTCTCCCAATCTGCATACTATTCATAAATATGTAGACAAACTTTATAACGTTCTTGTAACAATGTAAATGATAGGTAAACTTGAGCGCACGTTCACGTGAATCATTGATACGGTGAAGACGCCGCGCGCTGTAATCAAAGCATGAAACAGCCACTCGGGGAGAGCTTCCAAACTAGTATCTATCGCACAAACATTTAACGAATTACCCGAGGATTACTAACTTATTTCATTAAGAACTTTGCGCAGGCGAAATGTTATTTTGGATAAATCCCTCAAGTGTTATCTAGATGATTGCAGCCGGAATCTCGCTCTTTCAACTACGCCACGACATTGTTTTTGTTGACTGTACGTGGCTATTTAAACGGCTTTCTCTATGTAGCAAAATACATGATTGGTGCTATTGTTGTGGTAGAATAGTTTAGAAATTGTTTTTGTTTATGATAACTATAGCATACTTCGCTCTTAATTAAAAGTGGGCCTTAAAAATCTTCACAATCACCATGCTTTTATGAGAGTGTACCAAAATAACCAAACCGAGTCTGTCACAAAGCTGTCCACTATTTTGACAACATTTCCTCGGCAGCCGTCACACCTGACAAAAAACACATTATAAGAACTCCCAATTACTGGTTCAACATGCTCCATTCCTATCATAATAACCCTTCCTATCGATAACAAGCAAGTCGACTGTTCCTTGTACTGCATAGCATGTAGGCAAAGCAAATACCAGTCAAGCAATTTACATAACAAAACAACTGCCGCGCGATTATAAGATTAAGGGAATATTTCAAAAGCAAGGACTAAACGTCTACACTGTTTGAGATCCTTTTATGAGAAACCTGATTAAGATTTGTAAACTAACTGCGTTTCGTTAAGTGGGATTTGACGGTTCTTCCAGAGGTAGTTTTGCGGGAAAATCCTACCAGAGAAGTTCAAAGTCTACGTTATTGTTTTGTTTTAAAATTATTATTTGTAATTATTTTTCTCCGTTGCATTTTAGTGTGAAGCGGTAGCGTCTTTCCATTCTATACAAGGCAGACCGCAAGGGTGTGAAACTAATCGCGTATAGATTGGAAATCACTTTTTTACTAAGGTCTTCCAATCTATACAAGAGTAGTACGCAAATACTCGCGTATACTTCGTAGTGGCCTAATTAACTACCTTATTCCAAAATATACAGTGCCAGTACGTATACGGACTAATCGTGTATATATTGCGTCAAATTGTTAACTGGTAGCCAACTTGTTTGCGACGTAATGCACCTTGCGCTAAATAGCCTGCCTGGCTGCGATCAACTTGGACGTAGCGCTCGCCGGCCGCTGACGCGGCACCGCTCGCTACGCTCACCCGCCTCGCGTGCGGTTGACACAGTTCTAACCTAACCTAACCTAACCCATTTCATATTCCGTCATCTGTTCCATTTCACCCAGTGCACATTTTATTTTATTTTAACTATTTATGTTTAAAGCTCATGTCAAGCGTAAGTGATGTAGTATAGTTTGGAACCTGGACGCGCGCGTCCACCTTATAAACTATAGGTACACGTAATCATCATCATCATCATACATCATATACATGTAATCACAAATTAAAAAATAGCATTACAATGTATACGCGAGCAGTTTCCCATGTCTGCGTTCTGGCCTTGTATAGATTGGAAATACGCGAAGCGTTTTTTTGTGGGTACGCATATATTGCGATTACTTCTAGATAAAATTAGGGTGGAAAAGAGTGCATTGGACAAAGAATCGTAGAGTTTATAATATCCAAAGACCACGTTTTAATATTATTCGTATATATAATTATAATATGACTGACCCTTCATTCTCTCGTTAATTTTAGAGTTCAAAAATGTCATATCAAATGAAAGAGGTTATGTTAAGGAGCGGCGCCACTGAAACATAGGTGTTCGTGCTTTCTGGCTTACCTCCAGCAGGTCACCAAATAAATACGTTCAGCTCAGGCATTAGGGCCGTCCTCGCCGGTAATAATTCTTCCGCATATCAGCCCTTGCTCTACGATGTCCCTTTGTCCCTTGTCTTTGATCGAAAGCCTCTTCGATTGATGACATCTATTTGCACCGAGTTCGAGTTCGTTGAATGACTTTCAAGTTTGCCTTTAGCGTTTGAGTTGTTCGATTATATATCATTGGGATAATATTGGTTCATGAATCATGTGCCTCTATGAGAGATTAACATAAGATTAGGTAAGTATTATGTAATGTATAAAATCAAAATGTTTTGGAGAATACTAAAGTGTCGAGTTATGACAGTTTCGTATTTACCGTGGCATGATATCCACATTAAAGTCTAGAAGTTATGAAAATTATTTTGTCCTTTATTTGCTCTGTAAGTTGTTGCAGTCATCACAATTTTTTAAGTGAAATAAATAGTTAACAAGTCACGCAAAATGAAAAAAGTAGACAATCAATGTCGCCGAACTCAATATTTCATTAAAATCAACTTCACAAAGAGAAACCGTAAAATAGCATTTGAATTTAAGTCGCATTAAAAGTTTGCGTGAGCTGAGTTCGTAGCACAATGGGGCCGTTGGAAAAATTCTAATTACTTTACCGAGTTGGAATTTAAAAAGTTACGCTCACTGGTCGGACGTCTGGCTTGATGCACAAACTTATTTTTAACATTGACACATCACTAATGAATGTATACACTATTCCCTAATTAACCACCGAAATATCCACTAACAAATCGACAATGCGAGGACTTAAAAATTCATGCTATCCATGTTGTAGGCATGTGAGTCGATTTTTTTTTTCGAAAATCTATTTTGCTTTCATTATCGCTCTGCACGAAAATGCTCTGCCAAAAGATATTCAGCCACATTTTTATTTCTGCGAATATTTTTCAGTTACAATGCAACGTAATGAAAAATGAATTTCCCTTTTACATTTATCGTCACCGTTTTCGTACTTGCAATACGTAAAATGAAGGTACGATATCGTCTTGTATCTCGCGCATACACTAATGGCGCTATCATATAACACTTTACGCGATCCCGGATCGATGCAATGTAACAAATAATGAAGTGGAGTGAACTCCAGTAAACGCCCACGGCTCAGAAGTGTTGGCAATTTAGAACAGCCGGCGCCGCTTGTTGCCGTCGTTTTTCTTGCCGCTTTGTTCAATAAATGTAAGTCTGGAGTACCTTTCTCACGATGTTAGGTTCATATTACAATCATAATTACGTAATAATGCTTACACCACGTATTTACACTCGCATCGAGATGCGTGACTTCAGCTTCTTGTAATATATTTTACCCGTGACTTAAATGTCTTTCTATATTTTAAAGTGGCCTTTTATTTTATTAAAGTCTTTTGTCTTCATTACCACTTAGAAGTTTAAACAGAATCAGGACATTGTGTCTCAACGAATTAATGTAAGATAAGTAAGTATCCATTAAAGGAAGACAAAGTTTGATCATGGGTTCCTGATTATTTAATAGAATTGAGTTTCTACATTGGATTTTTCTCTTTGGTTCAACTTTTCTGGTATTAATTAAAGTGGTATCATTTTGCTAATGTATTCTTCACTTAAAGGCAGCGCTATTAACATCTATTATGTAGGTATATGCAACCCACCGTTAAGAAAAATAACTTTAAAAATCTGTAAATTTATTTCTCTGAGCAACAATTTAATGCTAAAACGTAACCGCATAATGAATTCACCTAATCAAGAGGCCATAGCGTTTATCAGAGTCTGGTATAAGCCATAGCTCCAAGGGTATAAGTACCACCCTCTAGGCAGGTATAGGGGTGGCTTCTGTTTAGTTTATCAGAGTCTGGTATAAGCCATAGCTCCAAGGGTATAAGTACCACCCTCTAGGCAGGTATAGGGGTGGCTTCTGTTTAGTTTATCAGTCTGGTATAAGCCATAGCTCCAAGGGTATAAGTACCACCCTCTAGGCAGGTATAGGGGTGGCTTCTGTTTAGTTTATCAGAGTCTGGTATAAGCCATAGCTCCAAGGGTATAAGTACCACCCTCTAGGCAGGTATAGGGGTGGCTTCTGTTTAGTTTATCAGTCTGGTATAAGCCATAGCTCCAAGGGTATAAGTACCACCCTCTAGGCAGGTATAGGGGTGGCTTCTGTTTAGTTTATCAGTCTGGTATAAGCCATAGCTCCAAGGGTATAAGTACCACCCTCTAGGCAGGTATAGGGGTGGCTTCTGTTTAGTCAGCTGGTACACAGACACACTTTTAACTATTTATATTGCTAGATGACTGTTAATTCTTCTTCTAGTTCTTACTGTTGGGACACTGGCTCCTCTCTATGAGAGGGAGCGGGCCACCACGCAGGTCGATATCGGCATGTGGGTCGGTAGATATCACATGTCATCGAATTTTTGGTTCTAGGACATGCCGCTTTCCTCACGAATGTTTTAATCTCAATTTCGGTTTTCGACAATTTTAGGCAGAAGTATAAATTTTCGGACATTATCGTTTCGGCAGAAAAAACAATGATTTTCGGCGGTGACCGAAAAATATTAAGTTTCGGCAAAACAGTAATAAAAATATTTTTTTTTTCTAGAGATAATCCAACGTTACAATAAATAACTGAGAAAATGAACGTAATAAAACGGAAATAATAATATCAGAGCGTTGGTACTGTGGCTTTGGACCAAAATTTACATATAGCCTTCGCTCCTCCCATCTTAACGATCAACGATCGATTAACGATCTTCACGTGAAGATCGATGTACTTACATGCCATTTGAGTGAACTCGCAAAAATACTGTTGTTTACGAGTATTTTATTTTATAGTGTAGATTAGAAGTAGGCTATAATTATGTTGTTTTTCATTTTATTTTAAATATTTTGTTTATTTTTCATTTTAATTTTATTATTTTATAGGGAATTTTGTAAAGTACTTAGTTATTATTTTTAGATGTAGTACTACTAGTTTTTTAATTTTTATAGTTTTAAATTGTAATTTAGTTAATTTTAAGACCGCGCTATCGCATTAGGTATACACCTGTAATGATAGTTATAAGGGAGATATAAAAATAAATAAATAAATCTATGGAAACATCAGACCAAATTATTAGAAACACACTAACTTCAATCCTAAATGTGGCCCTGGACGAGCGTGGCAGCAAGCCACGGTCCCCTTTCGCCTGGGTGGTCTCGGCGTCCGCATAATTTCAAGCATTTGTTTATCGTTTCCTCTCCTCGGTCCATAGTACCGATAAATTAACCATGAACATTTTATCTTCCTCACTGGTAGATATTGAGGTACCATGTTTGACCGATGCGTTGACAGCGTCCTCCCAGAGACGGTGGGACGTGCCGCTCTGCAGTATTATACGGAATATCCTGGTAAACACGTCACCTAATACTGTTGAGCGTCTGCAGGCTGTGGTAGAATGGGAGTCAGGTTTGTGGTTTCAGGCGCTTCCATCATCTACCATCAGCACTATGACGGATGAGTCATTGTTTCGGCTCACTACGTGTCTCCGCTTGGGCGCATCTTGTGTTGCTCCGCATCGGTGTCACTGCAGTGAAGCTGTCGACAGTCTCGGGCACCATGGCCTATTCTGCGACAGGAGCGCAGGTCACATTGCACGGCGCGCCACCAGCAACGATATTATTCGTCGAGCCCTTGCCGGCGCACCAGCGGTATTAGAACCAAACGACTTGGTACGTGACGCTGGGAAGAGACCAGACGGCATGACGTTGTTGCCTTTCAAGTTGCAACCCATTAACTTGTGTTTGGGGTCGAAACGCTAGGGTCATGGGGTCCGAGTGCGCGTCTCATTTTTAAGGAAATTTCTCGCTGACTGGGCGACACTTCACGTGATCAGAAGGCTTGCTCGTTCTTTGGCCAGCGAATTTGCATTGCCATTCAATCGTTTATTAATAAAGAAAAATACGGTTTATTTTCGTTTCATTTAAGTTTAAACGGATTAATTCATTTTACTTTTACCAAACAAAAACCTAACGACAATTTTGTTGCTTTTTCGATTTCGTTTTTTCCGGCCGAAATAAAAATTAAAATCGACCGAAAATGTAAATCAGGCCGGTTTTCGTTTTCGGCAAGTCGGACTCTACATTTGTAATTTTTTGAGTGAAAGATATATGGTAAGTACTAATAATTATTCTCCACCTCCAAAAGTGCTTAATGTCTGTCAGCTAACAAATGGTATGGTACGTAGTAGGTAACCCTCTAATGAGCCAGTCAGTAACCTACAGGTTCTACTGACGGTCAGCAACCTCAGTCGTAAATTTTGGAGTCGAATAAATAAATGTCTTTTTAAGAGCCGTTCGCGAGCGTTATCGACACGACTTCATTATTCGGTTAATAAAAAGTGTTGGACCAATTAAGTCCGTTCTGATATGATATAATATAACATAAAACCTTATTTTCCCGGAGGGTTGGGCAAAGTTGTACCTATAGTACATACCTATACCCAAATTTCGTCAGTGATGTTTAAGTCCCATGTAATAGGCGAGCCTATTGCCATCAACTGGGCACAAATCCAAACTCCAGGTTGCTACTGAGAAATTCCAGATAGAAAACCCCAATAACACTTTACCCGATCTGGGAATCGAACCCAGGACCTAATGCTCATCAATAGCGCTTGCCACCAAAATAGCCCAACGAGGTAGTTCCGATATGAATGATCGTAACATTTAGGTTGGTGTGCCTTCGTTAAATAATTCAGTGAATATTTTTTGTGTATTTAAAACATCGCATAGGTATCGGAATAGTAACGAATAAAGCAAAATCAAGATAGAACGCAGGTAGTAACGGACTTGAAGCAAGCTGTACGAGTTCGTTTAACAAAGCCGTTCCGTGCCCCATGCGAATTAAAATCCCAACAATACCTTCGGGCAGGTGTTTTACGTGTGTTGTGTTTTATACCTATTATCCTGTAACATCCGTCCGGACCTACTTTCAGACCGTTTCATCTTACGCCCAAACGGGTCAGCGTAATTTATTACCTATTGTGCGGATATTTCATTTATCACGGTGAATTCAATTTACAGAACAATTAATCATTCCACAATACTTACTTGCCGACAGCGGACTGGTTGCCCGCCGCTGCCGGAGACGGAGCCACTGCGATAAAAAAAACTTTTCGTGCTCATAATACAATAAAAATATCGTTTTCACACGTCCTTTACACATGTATACGTAACTGTACCTATGTACCGACGCATATTCGTCGGTCTTATTGTGACTTTTGGTTAGAGGTTCCGTCGCCCACCTCGAGGGGGAGCCACGGAGAAAATATTCTTAAAAGGTTGTGACTCAGCGTAATTAAAGAGCGGTTTGAATTATCCATTAATGAGCCAGGGAGGACACTTGATTAAAGTGAGATCAAGACTTTTATAATAAATTGTATTACTCACGAAAAATCGTATAAAAAGGTGAGCGAGAAAATCAAAAACCTCGAAAAAAAATTGTCAAAGAGAGTAATTAAGTTTGAGAACAAGTTTTAAGAAAATAAAAATCTAAGTCCTTAAACCGCTTAGAATTATAATAATCTGAAGTATGGTTACGTCAGAACCGGTAGAAATCCCCTTTATATTCGGCGCGTATTATTTGCGAATAGAGTATGTTCTCGCATGTGTTATTTCAGTATACGTGTTCATTTTAAGCCGGTCGTTAGCATTCAGTTCGCTGCTGCGGAATTGAATTAGTCGTCGCCATCTACCCGTAACCTTACGAACGCGCCGCGCGCCGAGCCGACGTACGTTTGACATGACATGTCGGCCGTGATTGCGATCAATTAGACCAATTAGAACAGGCGCCTTTTTAACATGTAAACATCTAAACTTTTCATGCTTTCCACCGAAATACATACATAATTCAATAGCATACGTAAATATGATAATTAGGTCAGTAGGTCTATCCTACCCACGGTTTTTGATTGATTAATTTACTGCTTGTTTTACCTCGCTCGCGTTTTATGGGAAAATTCGTTGTTATTTTTATAAAAATGCTTTTCAAAGAATTTTATAAAACTTTTCTCGTTAATAATATTGGGATGACAGTTATTAATAGTAATTTCTTCATATTACTTGAATTAGGAATCTCTGGACCAATAAGATAGATCAGCGTTGGAAATTAAGCATTATTTAACTTAGCTAATTGAATCACGGCTAATCCGTTCATCTGGTTTCCATTATAACGTTGCAGATGTATCACACAAACGGGGCACTTATTTTTATCATAGTTAATTAAATAAGTATACCTAATAAAATAAGTACTGTTCCTCCGTAATGGGAGTTTGCCTTGCGTAGCAGCCACGTAGACGTGGCGTAACAAACGCTTAGACGTCGCGTAGACACTGAATGCCTACGCTCAACCATCACTCAATACGATGGCGCCCTGGTAGGCAAGTGATAACAACTCGAAGAAAAAAGACTACTGGCTATGTACCTAAATGAAAAGGAAGCCTATTCAACTCTTCATTTAAAGTTTGATTACCTCAGATGTCGTATCTCTAGTCTTGCAATCTCTTCGTCTTAATTTACTTGTGTAAGGATCGTTGAACACGTGATTCGTTTTATTAGATTGGAAAGTTCAGCAACTCTATCAAGCGAGTGGTTAGGGCTAGAACGAATGATGCCTCGCCTGAAATCCGTTGTTGTTATGAGCACTGAGTTTTTTGCACAGTACTAAGGCGTACTTCTATAACAATAAGAGAAATACAGGCTTTTGTTTTAAATAAAAATAAACAAAACAAATGCCGGGCACATGCGAAAAACTTATATTTGGTGAGCAGATATACGTTTATTTCGTTTCACAAAGCTATTGAAATACAAACGGTGGCAGTAAGGAGTGGCTGCCTACGTCAACCAGAAGTGTCGTTAAGTGCTGGGGCCGCGCCGCCTCTGACAATTACCGCTACGAGCCTGTAATGACCCAGAGAGACCCTTATTAAAACTTGCTTCACCCCACTTCCACTAAGTAAAGTTTAAAGTAACGATGCATATTAATTTAAATATCGATACCGTAGTTTGTGGACACTTAGCATCAAACGGACTCTGTTGATGATCTGATCTAGCAAAAACAAGTCGTTTAAAATGATATTATTTTATGTGACCACATTATACACCAATACCTACAAGAACATCCGGATGTAAACGGTAAAAAAAAAAAGGAAATAAATACATTGACATTTGAAAACGACCACTTTAACTGAAAAGAAACGTGTCTTGAAAATCAGAAAGAACTTACACGAGTATTGGAAGTAGGAACGAATTAATGTACGTGCCGAGCTTAAATGTCAGTAAAAAAGATTCATTTAATACCACGTATGAATACAAACATTGTTTTATTACGTGTGTTATAAAATAAAAACTTCTTAAGCATATAAATTGGGGGCGTGACATAAACAGAGCGGATGGGTGATGCAGCCCGGTTTTATAGGTGTCATCGAATTGTGTGATCGTAAGCGCCGTGTTTTATTGCATCCACTGCTTATTATTATCCAGTTTTACTGCCGCGTGGAACCGATATAACTTCGGCCAATATGGCCAGGATAAAGTTAGATCGAGCTCAGTGGCCGCAAACGTTTCGCTTGGAATCAATAGAGAACAATACTACAACTATGAAAAACATGTGTAAGGACTTTCGTTTAGAATTAGGGGTAGCGATTGAACTGTTTTGTTAGTGCGTAGTTCGCATGTGGCGATGTAGATGCCGCCACATCACTCCCCTCTGGAGACCGGAGGTCGATAGTGGGCCGAGTCTTGTATCTTGCGATACTTCACAGTTGGAACCGGGTGCCGAATAGTTCGCGGTGTGTCAGAGCTTATTTCGGTTGTGGTTTGATTGCGATGCTTCCCCAGTGAATCGGGGTGATGAGGCTGAGGGTAATGACCAGGAATGCGTGATAGCTGCATGCTGGTGGTCAGGATACTCGTTTTTGTAGCCATGGTGCTGGCTAGCTGTGTGACACGCCTTACGAAAGCTTGCGGGAGTGATGATGATGATGACGTCACGTAGTTGCACGAAGGCTGCGCTAGCGTTCATATTCGGGGTCACTAATTTAGAGGTATAAGGAAAAAAGGGAAGCGCTTGTAGCCTGGTGGGCGCGCGTGCCATGGTGCTACGTCTCTGATATGGTGCAATTCAGAGACGTCGGCACGCGCACAAACATTCTCTGCGTCAGGTTGGTGCAGAAGTCTTCGACGCTCTCGACATGCAGGTCCCTGTGGAGTACAGAATTTCTCACGAACCGAGGAGCTTTGGTTATTTGACGCAGCATTTATTGCTGCGTCTGGAGCTTCTTCTTGTGCGTCTCGGCCGTGAGAGCGAGCCAAGCCGGGGCGGCGTAGGTGAGTTGCGTCCGCACGTAGGTCTTGTAGATCCCCAGCTTGACTCGCATTGGGAGGCGTAACGAGAGCACCGGGCCGAGGAGGTGTCGTGTTGCCTTTACCAGCGCGACGGTGTTGCAGACGTGCGGGCCCATGGCGAGCCGGCTTTCGAGTTTGACCGCCAGGTACTTCGCGGTCTTGATCCACTTGACTTCGGTTCCCATGAGGCTCGGTGGCCGCGTGCCATAACTATGATCGCCTGCGTCTTACCTGCGTTTACCGACAGTCACCATTTGCTGAGCCAGTCGGAGGTCGCCCAGGGCGCGCTGCATCTTGATGGCCGCGTGGTCAGCCGACAGTGAAGTGGTGAGGTACGCGGCGTCATCGGCGTACAGCGCGAACTGCCCAACGATTGATGTCGGGGAAGTTATAGGAATCTATGTTGTTCGTGCGGTAAACTCTAATTGCGTGATGTAGGATTTGCGTTTATTATGTTATTAAGATGTATGTTGACTTGAAAGAGCATGGCAATTGACAGTAATGTCTCGCTGATGGTAGCGATCCCTAGTTCCCTAGTGTGTAGGATCATTCGGTTCCCTACAAAAGGATTGAGCTAGATGGTGCTGATCCACGCGTCATGTTCGTGAACCGGTGCCGTCAGTTGGGACTTATCTCTTATTAGCCAGCCAGGGCTTATTTTTAATCTTATATTTTGAATTGTGTTGTTTATTTTTTGTACATTATTCTCACATATAGAAGCTACAAGAATAATATACCCAGGATTTTGTAATGTCTATATTTAAAAGAGTGTCCTTGTAGTTTCTTGCCCGTTCTTCTCCATAAGGATCTACGTTGTGGAATGGGCAACGAGCTTCAACTTTCTGACTAACTGACCGACTATTTGACAATTCAAAAGTCCCTGTAAATGGTTTAATTGAAATAAATGCTTTGAGTTTGAGTTGTGTGAGGTCAGGTTTTTGATGCGTAGTTCGCATGTGGTAGATGCCACCACATATGCAACGGTTTTATGTTTTAATTTATTAAGCGATAAAGCCAAATGTCTGCAATTTTTTTAAATTAAAATTATGATTTTGGATGTAATTTATAGCAAGTTATGTTTTGCGCAGTTTTAATAGGGTAGTAACATTTTATTTTCACAACTTACATCTAGCTGCTACCAGCCGACATGCGGATATCATCGCTCCACCTAGCCTGAGGGCGTCTTACCTTACGTTCATCGGTCCTACGTCTAATATGGCCGGCCGATTGCCACTTCAGCTTGCTTATTCTGCGAGCTATGTCGACAACTTTTGTTCGCTGCCGGATCAGCACGTTCCGGATTCTATCCCTCAGATAGATTTCAAGCATGGCTCGTTCCATAGCTCGCTGAGCGATCTTCATTTTATGGACCAGCCGTACTGTGAGTGTCGACGTTTCGGCTCCGTAAGTCATAATAGGCAGGAAGCACTGATTGAAAACTTTAGTTTTTAGGCTCTGCGGAATACGCGACGTGAAGACTCGATGAAGCTTCCCAAACGCTGCCCGGCCCAGCGGAATTCTTCTGTTAGCCACCCTCTCAAAACTGTTCTTACCAAACTGCAGAGTTTGCCCAAAGTAAACATATTCTCGAACAACCAAGCGCACCGCCATTGACAGTAATTGGTCCCGGACTGACGTGATCGTTGAAAATAACGTAGGTTTGTCCAAGTACATCCGGAGACCAAAGCGTACGAAATAATCAATTAGGTGGTCCAGCATCTGCTGCAAGTCATGCAGCGATTCAGCCAGTACATGACGATGTCATCTGCAAATCTTATGTGTGAGATGTACTCGCCTTTGATGATAATGCCACGTCCTTCCCAGTTTGTTGAGTGCCCGTTGTTCTGTTGAAGTGATAGGTAGATTTTCACGTCTTTCGGTCACAAGCTTCAGAGTTTCTCCCGAAAGTTTGAACTTCTTGCCCTTACGCCGCATTTTACAAAATCGCGTACCTTCCTCCCTGTGGATTTTCACCATTTGTTCAAGCACCTGGTCAATGTCATTTTTGGTTTCCACAGCAGCAAATCGGTTTTCCAGGTCTAACTGGAACGCTTCAGATCCTAACATAGTTTGGAGCATGTTTCGGAGGAGCCTAGACTTCATCAAACGAGTTCACTCGAGCTTAAGTTAATATTCAGAGAGCCTTGGACAAGTCTGTGATCACTCCCGGGGTTCAACTGGTTGATCACCAAGACATCCCTGAATATATGCTTTTTATCCGTTATAATGAAGTCTATTCTCATTTTTCGTCATAGTGTCGGCTCGTCTTCTTCTAGCGGTACTAAGTGTTTGTCGAACCTTAAAGTGCCTCCGTTATAACGCCATTTATCGGTTGTCAGAGCCTCGTTTGTTATTCAGCAGGGTGCACCACGAGCAGGTGAGGTTGACTTGGGGCACTGAGATGGTAAGTTTGGGGCCTTACACCCCAATTCAAAATTCAAAAGTCATTTATTCAAACTAGGCTGAGAATCAGCACTTTTCGAACGTCAAAATTACATAAGACAGTCCCCCAAAACGCGCACCCTTCACCACTTCCTAGTGCGTTAGCTGGGAAGAAGAAGTGGCGCAACAAACTCCCCAGCAGCACAGCTGTCTGATTAGTTAGAAGAAAAAAAAAAGATTCTATATAATAGCATTCAAAATAATTTACATTACGCAACACAAAACATAATTTAAATTATAAGCCATATACGTATAAGCTAGCACACGCCGATATACCAAACAAAATCATCGAGAACTATACTCAGGCAGAAACAAAACGTAAACAGAACTTAATATCTAAATAAAAGACTCCAAGCATAAAGGGCGTGCCCGCTTACATATAGTTGTAACTGGAAGTTATAAATCATAAACTAGGACCATCGAGGTAAAATAAATAAAACAAACAGTTAATTACTTAATAACAATAAATAATATGATCAATTGTCGAGGTCACTAGCTAACCACATATTGCAATACAACTCAATAAAAAAACATTGTAATGAGAAGATTATGTCAACAATAAATTAAAATAAAGTTAAAATAGCTTGACTTATAAAGTCAAATAAAAAACCAATTATATAAACTCATATAACTTGTCAGTAGGTAATCTGGAGAAAGAACATAAACATTGTCTTGAGTTAATCACAGCGACCAACTATTCTTATCATTTAAGTAGTCGTTGATAGAATAGTATGCCTTTGAACAAAGCTTGGATTTTACTTTCGTTTTAAACGCATTAAAAGGCAAATCTAGCAAACAAGAGGGTAGTTTGTTATAAAAGGTTATACCAAGCCCAACAAATGAGTTATGAACCTTATGAAGCCGGTGAAAGGGAGCTCGTAGTTTGTCCTTATTTCTAGTGTTAACATTGTGAAAATCACTGTTTTTAGTGTATATATGTATATTTTGCCTAATATATAAGATATTGGCGAAGATGAATTGAGATGCCACCGTGAGGATACCAATATCTTTGAAAAAATCTCTCAGAGAAACTCTGGCGCCTAGCTGGTAAATAGCTCGAACAGCTCGTTTTTGTAGAACAAATATATTTTGAATATCAGCAGCTTTGCCCCACAGCAGAAGACCGTAGGACATAACGCTATGAAAATAACTAAAATTGACTAACCGAGCTGTATCGACGTCAGTGTATTGTCTTACTTTCCTGACGGCGTAGGTGGCCGAACTGAGCCTTCCCGCTAGGCTCGATATATGTGGGCTCCACTGAAGTTTGGCATCTACTGTTATGCCCAGAAAAACTGCCGAGTTTACAGATTCAAGCACCTCTTTATCTAAGACGATGTTGGGTCCTAGATTTCTAACGTTTGGTAGGGCAAACTTTACACTTTTCATTTTCTTGGCATTGAGAACTAGGTTATTTGTCGTAAACCAATCCGTAACCATTGAGAGTGCGCTGTTTACATAGTCAAAATCTTGTCTGTTCCTGTCTACTTTAAAAATAAGTGAGGTATCATCTGCAAACAGTAGAACTTCACAGATACCCTTTAAATATAATGGTAAGTCATTGATATACACTAAGAACAAGAATGGACCCAGTATTGAGCCTTGAGGTACACCTAACTGAACTGGTAGCCCGGAAGATTTCACACTATTAACATCTACACATTGGGACCTATTATGTAAATAAGAATTTATAACTTTGAGAGTTTCGTTTTGAACACCGTAATGACGCAGTTTACGCAAAAGCGTGTCATGGTGCACGCAATCAAAGGCTTTGGAGAGATCACAGAAAACCCCAATAGCATTTTGCGAGTTCTCCCATGCGTTAAATATGTGTTTCAGCAGAGCAACACCCGCATCTGTAGTCGAACGACCTTTTGTAAAGCCATATTGTTCATTATGAAGGAGGCTATTTAAATTAAAATATCTAAGTAACTGCTTGACTATTAACTTTTCAAAAATTTTGCTAAATGCTGGTAAGATAGAAATAGGCCTGAAATTGCCAACGTCGTTTTTATTACCTGATTTAAATCATGGTATGACTTTACTATTCTTCATGAGGTCGGGAAAAGTTCCTAAATCAACACATTTATTAAAAGTAGCAGCTAGATAGGGGGCTACGATGTCTATTATATTATTTAAAAGTTTAATGGAGATGCCCTAGTAATCACCAGTGTTTTTAGACTTGAGTGTGTTAAAACATTAACTACATCACGAGGCGTTACATGTTCGAACTATTTTTAGACACACTACTAAGCAAAAGGTTTTTAGCTTTAGACGGGGACGAATTTAAGGAGCGAGTCTTAGTTACAGGTATGTTGGCAAAAAACTCATTAAACGCCTCAGCTACGTCAGTTGCTTTATTAACTAATTTATTTTCGACCATAATCTCAAGTACTTTATCTTGTTTAACTGACTTACCCGTTTCATTGTTAATAATTTTCCAAGTGGTTTTTACTTTATTATTGGATTTTTTATTGTATCGCTTAAAAATTTAGATTTAGCAAAAACACAAACCTTTTTAAATAATTTCGAATAATTTTTGACATACTCTAGGAAAGGAGTATCAAACCTGTATTTTTTCAAACCATATAACTCGTATAGTCTCGCTCTACTTTTATAAATTCCTGGAGTGGCCCATTGGTCAAAGCCAACGGAGGTGCCATTCATTTGAATAGTTTTGGCCTTGAAAGTAGATTGGTACTCTTTTTGCACAACATCAAAAAGGGCTCCATAGATTTCATTGGGATTCTCGTGTTCTACTATAGATGGTGTAATTCTATGAGCTATATTATTTTTAAACTTAAAATCAAATCAGTTTATTGCAACGACTAGCTGTATAAGGCCTGCATTCTATTTTATGAGGCTTTTTAAGTAATGTCATGGGGAAGCTAGCTAATAAACCACAGTGGTCAGACGTTAAGTCACTTAACACTATTTTATTTTTGGCATCACAATCACTAAATATATTATCAAGACAAGTTGAAGAAGATGCCGTGATCCTAGTTGGTTCAAAAAACAAGTTTATTAAATTGTAAGACCTAAACTGATTAAGAAGTCTAATACTTAATGGAGTAACATCTAAAATATTAATATGAAAATCTCCACATAAAATTATACTTTTATTACTTGCTTTTAACCTATTGAGTGAATCCTCCATTACCGATTCGAAACTAATAAAATCACCAGAGGGGGTCGATAAACGCAAATTATAACGTATCGCTCGAGTTTAACACAAGACAACTCAATAGTGCGCTCGATGGAAAGATTAACTAAATCTAAACAATTATAATATGTCAATCAGGAATTTTAAGAACGCAACATACAATGGTTGTTATGGATATCAGCTATGGCTGCTACATTTCGTGAAAATATACTATAAAAGCGCCGCTCTTCAGTAACCCACGCCTAAGCTACGCACGTGGTCTTAGCTTTGCTTTGTACACGTGCGTACACAAAGCTACGCACGAAAAACAAATGCTGACAAACAAATGAACCATGGCAAACCTTTATGCACATCTTGCGTAGCATTGGACGGTAAAGCCGTAAATATAAAGACGACTTATTTGTATTATAACTAATCTCATGACTAAAAGTTAATGAAACAGTAAGTTAACTCGCACTTAATTAGGGGCAAGTAATTAGGCGTACCTGCGCAGAGTGGGTACGCGAGTGCGACTCGTATTTTGCATGATTAGCGAAAAGCTGCACTCCGCTTCAGTGCGAATCCAGGCGAAACAAAACGTTACGTCAAAAATTTAACGCTACGGCAGATAGTTAGCGCTACCAATGAACTGTACCTGTGATAATTTTACATTGTTCCAACTAGAGAAAAAAAATACTTTTCAATGACGATTTGCGTGTTTGAGATAGGTCTTGTTGTTTAGGTACATTTATTACATTGTCATTTAGCACATAGACCTCTGAAGCTCTATCTCATCTGTTCAGCGAAAACTATATCAGTGGCCTTTTTTATATTGTAAGTGTAAGCGGGCCTACTGTTAAAAACAAGCTCAATTTCTTGGTACAAACATTTTCAGACCATTTCACTCTTTTTGAATTTGGTTGAAACATAAGGTGGAGTTTGGGATGCATTTATAGCTTATCAAAGAATAATGAACACTGCGAAATTGATTAATTTTGAAAAGATAAATAGCAAATCAAAATGTGGAATATTAAAAGCAACGGTGACGCTACGTTGCTAATGGGTGCGACTTTTCATAAAGGCTAATGCGCTTGCAGCCGAGCTGGATATTAGGCTTTAGACTACTAAGAGATTTCAAATTACCATGACAAAATTATTCTCTGTCTAACGCTGGTGGCTGCTTTTAGTCTATCTAGCTGAAATGGCTTTATGTTGAACTTTTTATTAAGTTATCTTCTCGCGAAAATGTAGATTCTTACACCCAGGGACATGCAGCAATGTTAGCTACCACAACTCCACTTTTTTTTTTATAAAACCTGTTAAAATGTTCGTGGGACCGCGAAGATTTACGGACTTACGCCATGTGAATTCAGCCAAGCACATCAAATAATAAAGATGCTAAAAGGAGATAGCATAGCGAGGAGCTCGTGGCTAAGTAATAAAAGCTGCACGGGTCGATCGATCAGGTTAATCTACGCTTGCCTGGGTTGGTCCGTGGATGGGTGACCCTCTTTACATATCGAGATTCCTCCGTGCTTCGCACGTTAAGCCGTTGGTCCCGGCTGTCATTCTTGGATCTTTGACAGTCGTTACGGGTAGACAGAAGCCCGAAAGTCTGACAACCAGTCTTATCAAGGGGTATCGTATTACCCAGTTACTGGGTTGTGGAGGTCAGATAGGCAGTCGCTCCATGTTAAATATTTGTATTCATCTGCATCCGGTAAGACTGGAAGCCGACCTCAACATACTTGGGAAAAGGCTAGGCAGATTGATGAAAAGGAGATAGCATAATTTGACTGCCATTATGAATGTGTTTATCAGATTGTTGATATCAAAGCATTGAAAATATTTAAAGGCAATACGTCGTCTTTATCAGAAGAGATCTTATCGTCTCTTAAGCGTGGGTTTGCGGGCTTAGAGAATTCATTAAATGAAGCACAAGAATATTCTGAATAATCACAAATTTCAGATCACATTAACGTATAATGAACAATAATGTACCTAAACGACATTCCCCCGAGTACGTAAGACGCGAGCGCACATCAATCAACTCACTGCACTGTAAGAGTGGTCTAGTCACCAATCACCATGATCACTATTATCCTAGTCGTCTTAGCGCAGTCATTATTAACCAATGCCGGCTTCGATCCAAGTTCATGATCTTTTCTTCTGACAGGGGGCTGCCTTTCTAGCTCAGAGTAATACTTTAGTTATTACTCTGAGCTTCCTAGTACTCGGGGTTACGTCAAGTTGAGGGCTGTCAAAATCGTTCAAAAATAAACTCGTAAGTTTAGCGTCGTAAAACCTTTAGACGCGCCGTCATATTAAGGACGCCTGTCCATTGAAGCGGAGCGAGGCAGCGGAGAGGAGTTACGAGTGTGCGGAGCGAGGCAGCGGAGAGGAGTTACGAGTGTGTGGAGCGAGGTAGCGGGGCGGAGTTGCGGACTGGGTCTTTCCATTGATGCGGAGCGAGTCTGCGGAGCGGAGTTACGGACTATGCGTGCGCGGTAGCGGAGCGGAGTTGCGGACTGTGCAAAGTGACAGTGACAAAAAGGATGACATGACATAATGCAAAAAGAAATAATTGTAGGGGAGATCGGGTACAAAACTAACGACGGTCGTTGTCACCTACTGGCCAGTTTTATGGAGAAGGATTTATGATGAGCTCTTTATGATGAGCTCCTTCTTTAGAAAGTGAACCTGGCAGAGCCCTGATGGTGCAACTAAAAATGAAATTGACTTCATTATGTTGACAAAGAAGCAAAATATTAAATGATGATACTCTGATCAACGCGTTGAAAACCAGAGTGATCACCGTATGGTAAGGGTCTTAAGGACTGATGACGTTTACGCTCTACCCAGCACTTTCAGCTCGAACTTCAGAATCGTTTCGAGTATCTAGGGAGCTCCGAGGGCGATTATAATGAAAACTGTCCATACAATCGGGTCTAAGATCTTTAAGACCCGTCGTACGAATCGAAACCAGAAGCTTTCCGATGCTACTTTACAGTTCATGGAGAAGAGGCCTTTTTTTTATCTCTGTAATTCCAATAAACAGCAAATAATGAGATAAATTTAGATACAAAGTAGAGCATAATCGAAGTTTATAAGTGGCTATATTCATATTATCAAAAATATGATAACTAACTAGAAACCAGTGTCAAAGTACAAAGGTTTACTTTTGTACCCGGTCTCCCCTAAGTCGAAACAAAGAGGCCACATAATATACTTGCCCAGCCGACGCACGCACTGGCCGGTGGCACACTACTCCCCCTCCTCCGGGCCCCACAGCTGCAATACTCCGCGGCTGGTTTTTTTCTGAATCCTCTCTCCGTTTCTCCGCTCCGCTTCTCAGCTCCGCTTCCCCACTCCGTTTCCCCGCTCCGCTTTTGCCCGGCCGGTTTTGTATGAATTTTTAAACTAGTTCGCAACTCCCTGTCCACTGAAGCGGAGCGGAGGTTTTATGCAATTCCATTGGTTAATATTGAAACACCGCTACTCAGCTCCTCTCCTCTCCGCTTCAATGGACAGGCAGCCTTATAGTCACCCTGAAAGTCTCTTTCTATTCGATAAACATATAAATGCTGTGGGCGGTATTTTTTTGCATAAGTACAGGTAGGTATTTAATATACATAATGAATATTCTAATGTTCATACCCCGAATACATTAATTTATGAATTCCTCGAATGGAATTTATGTCCTTTCTCGATCAGAACCAGCCAAAACCAATGGAGGATACTAATATAGAACTAAGCAAGAACCAGCATTGTAGTTTGTAAGCAGCAGTCTTATGGTTAAAAAGAGATGTTTTTTTTTTTTGTGAAAATTGGTCAGGGTACCAATAGTGTAGATAATCCAGCGTGACGAGTAATTTGTTTATTGACCAAAAATACGTAAGATCTCTGAGGTCCTGTATTATCCTTGCAATGTAATTTTAAGCGTTGTCATTTTCCTAATAACGCGTAGCACTGTGTGGTCGTGTGTGGACTAGCAAACGTCTATATTTGTAATTTTCCAGCGGGTACTTCGTCTATCTTTTCATCCAGCCGTCGTCCACTGACCACGGCTATTGTTCAGTGATTAATTGCTGGGAAAATTGAATCACCGTGATAAATGAAATATCAACACAATATGTAACAAATCGCTATAGTCCCGTCCTTCGATCAACGGCCGGCCGCGATTGTTTGATTACGAACGAGTGAACGACATAGAAAGGAGCAAATTAACGAGCGGACCGGCTCTTTGCGGTTTTTGTACACATGCTAAATCACAAAAAATCCCTGCGTAGTTTACTTATCTACAGCTAACACGGGGGATTTATTAATACCTACGAATGTACATGTAGCGAAATAAATACATTTATTTCGTTACATTTGTTTTATGATATTCAAAGTAAAGAAGATTAATTTTACAAGTATAAATTACTTTTTACCAGACTTGTGTTTACTGACTTTTTTTTTGTATTTTAGCACAAATCGATGCGCAACATCTTGCTCTAATATAAAGGTTAACAGATTGAGTTTGTAGTCACCGAAATACGAAACATTCTTGTCGACAGAACAATCAATCAATTTGATAAGCTTTCGCTTTACTTGCAACAACATGATAGCACCCCTACACAAAGTTCGATGATCAGCAGAACATAAAATAATGTTCATTGGACGTGGTATAAAGGAAAACAAATTGATTTTTAAACCAACACGTGCCTAGCCTGGTTAGTTAGATTCCTAAATTACTTAGTAGGTACATGCAGATTTGTATTGATTGCATTAGCTACACGTGTATGTATTTTTTTGAATTCCTAAATATCTATTCTTTCGTGGGTGCGTTATCACTTATGTAAAGCCTGATTCCTGAAATTGCTCTACGTAATGTAACGTAGGTATTAAATACGAAAAAGTATCCTTATTACAATAAACTTCAGGATTTGGATTGTGCTGAAATAACCCTATTTCTAGTTTGCAATTTAAAACAACAAGCCACTGCGATGTGATTGAATGCCGTATTCTAAACTAAAACAGTAAAAAACCGAGTTATTTCCGGAAAAGCCCCTTAACCTCGACCGACACACAAGATAAACCCAATAAAAAGTTAAAGCCCGATTAAGATATCTTTTTTATTATTTTGGGTTCAGAATCACACACATACAATCATCTCGTTAAAATTTGCTTGCTTTCAAATACGCAACCCGAATAATCAGAATTTTTGCAGCGAAAAGTTGTATTGCGATGTTGTTCAACACTGTAGGAAAATGTATTTCAACCCGCCCTGATAAGCAACTCTGGTTTTTCTTCATTCCCAGATGAGTACAAAAATTATTGTGTATTTCGGTATTATTTCCACGTAGAAACTTTTTACCGAGATATTATTACAAGAAGGGTCGTTGTTCGCTGAGAGTCGTATTTTAATAATGAATGGGTCGTGCATTAAAGCCGTGACATTTAAGTTAGTAGGTAGCGGGTCGCGCGGCGGCCGCCTGCCCCGTCGCGCGTCGCTCTCGACCCCCGGACACCTTGATTATAACATAATTGAGTGCTTCTGGTGAACCGAGGAGCCTCCGTTACATTTATAGAAAAAAATGAAACATGTCCTCTATCGTGTCCGCGGTGAATGCACGCTCGGAATGTCTCACATCGGATCTACAATAAATGGAACGGTAGCTCTACTTGAAATATGACAAGATGATCCTTCTCATCAAATTAAGTAAACTTGGAATTAGGGCAATGTCCTAAAACTAAATGAGTCGTACCTAGTCAACAGAAAACAAATCACTAAAATAGTAAAAATATACATATTATAGAACTAAAATAGAAAAAAACTACTAGTCGAAACAAATATTTATAAATTCCGGCGTATCCCAGGGGAGTGTACTTGGTATGTTGTTATTCCTATGTTATTTAAACGATATTCCCAGAACTACAGAAAACCCCATGACTCTATTGGCTGATGTCTGTACTATAATATGTACAGGGAAAAACTTATAAAGGTAAGAAAATGAAATAAATAATAATTTAGGCGTAATTATTCAATGGCGCATCGATAACAACTTAAAAAAATGCTAACTTGGAAAAACCCTTATCATAAATTTTAACCAGCGAACAAACTCTATTAATACAAATATTAACTATAAAGATAATACGATTACTAAAATTGACAACACAAAATTTCTAGGGCTTTGGTTAGATCAGCACATGTCATGGAAAACACACATTGATCATTTATAGGTAAAAAAGAAAACTAAATCAGTATTGCTGATATTAACTCATGGAAAAAAATGCTATTCCAAATCGCTGTGTTGTGAACCGTAAATAAATTCCAAACCAAACAAGCAAACCGATTCTAGGTACCTACCGCTAAATCTACTCGATATTTGGACATTTATAAATATACATTTTGCTAGACAGACGTACTTACTTATTATTTTATAAATAGCATGTATGCATGTTTAACTGGAAATCTGATTGCCAATTTGATCTAAAAGGAATCATTGTTTGAATCGTTATTTTCCTCTTCAAATGGTTTCTTTTTATAGAAAAGAAAACCTGATTATAATAGTTTTAGACGTTTTCAAAAAGAACATCAGTATGTCACTGTAAAAAATCTGTAGGAGTTTTTAAAATATTCCAGGATGATAGTTTATTCGCAGAAAGTTTTCCGCTTTTTATATTTCTGTGTGGAAATGAAAAAGTTTAGCGAGTAGCGGCGTCGTACCGCCCCGAGCTCCGAGCCACATCCGTTCTCAAATTCTTTGACTCAGGCTGGATCATATTTTTGGCTGGCTAAATTTGCGGCAATGAATCTTTTCAAAGTTTTGATTGTACACATTCGTTACCTCCTACCATTCGTCAACGCTAAAGAGTTCCAATCCATATAACTTTTCGGTCCAAAGAGTTAAGCTTCCAAGTACTTGGAAATTGAAATTTCTTACGGAATTAATGTGTCTTATAAGTTTAAAAATATGGGTATGGCACGAGTTTCAGTCGTATTCATATTAATTGAGGCTTTGTTGATATGTTGGTGAGTGATTCGTGTCAATATTTCTTAAAATAATTACTAATAAATGGATATTGTAGATTTAGACACTATAGTTTAAACTTCCTCGGCAGGTGTTCCGCTTCCGGTACCGGGGTTTCAAAACAAAAATGATAGGTCTTCATGATTTACTAAGGTATCTTAATTGTGAACAAATATTACTTACGTTATACTATGAACCTTTTATTTTTCTGTACAATAAAGCAAGTTTGCATTGTAAATACGTTGAGATTAAGCAGAAGCTCTCAAGTAAATATCCCAACTTTTTGACAATGTATATTTTATTGTAGAGAGATTTCACAGATCTTGGCAAAGGGGTGGGATAAAATATAATCATCCTCGTCTACTGTGAAGCTAATGAATACTTTTCTGATTAGCGAAATAAGCGCTGTCATTAAATAGCCACTCAAGTAGATGAGCCTAAATGTTGGACAACTTTGCGAAAGTTAAATTCGCTCTACAATCATGATTTATATTTCTTTAAAGAGGTACCTATTAAAACTTTTTTCAGATTGCAACTCCTTTAACACTTTCAATTCCAAGTGCAATAAATCAGAGCTAACCGCGGCAGCTTTCACGTTATGACTTCCTCGTAAAATTTACATTTAAAAGTTAATTTTCTCGCTCCCCAGCTTAGGGCAATTGTTAATCTTGGATTCGCTCGTACTGCCCTCGGTGTAAAAATTAAGAACATTAGTGTAAGTTGCAGCGAGTGGGGTAGCCAGGCAGCCAGCCAGCCCCCGACCGCTCCCGCCTCTGCAACACTGGTACGATTATTACCCCGGCGCAGCGCGGCGCGGCGGCGGCGGTGCGGAACCTATGTTTATTTTGTTTGTTTATTTTTGAGACTGTTTCCTCATAAAGTGAACATTAAACGGGTTCATGAACGTAGCTATACGACTATTGTCTAACTTTATAATTAAATTCCAGATATCTTGCGCTGCCAGCCATGTTATTTGACACTAACGAAAGCTTATAACTTCATCTGCGTAGTGCTCAGATTTCAAGAGAAGGGCAGTAGCATTCTCGTCTCTGCCATCATCTGCCATACCAGTTGTCAAATTATGGAAATAATGTGTTGAAACCTCCACGATATATTCTATGAGAAGGCTTATGAACAGCACGGAGTCCTTTTATCATGTGCTATCCATAATATGGCATTTGTTTTCTGGCAGGTGCTGCTATCTGCTTATAATACAATTGGATGACCCTATAGTAGTATTGATTCATTGAAGATCTCACAGTTTAAGAAACAAAAGTTTCATTTAGCAAACCTATGAATTGGTATTGGTATAAGTTAGGGCTGAAAACAAATGGCTAGCAGAGAAATGTTATCATCATCACATCATTCAGCGCAGGCTTAACAGATAGTTCTTTACAGACACGAAAAATTGTGTGACCAAACTGCATAAATATGCAGAATCTAGGTCGTTAACCGAGAAATCCGGTTACACAAAAGACTTGGTCGGGTGCAGAGTATTTCGTAGTCCGCAAACGAATTGCAAATGCGGCTAGAGCGCGAGTTTGCTCACCGAGTCGCCAAACAAGGCGCGCGCCCGCCCCTGCCGCGTCCTCGCGCGCTGAATCACAACACTAGCGGCCGATAAATACACAAATATTGTTCCGCACATTACCAATGCGAGTATCATCAAATAATATTCGCCCGCACTATTTTCATCGGTATTCGTATTTGTATATTCTACATGTATACATGTATGTATATTTGTATATTCTACATGTAGTGTCTAGCTTTCACGCAACAGCGGCTGAGTTGATTGACTTTGGTCTCCATTATAATAACGAGGTCAAAATGAAGCTTAGGTCGTTTTAAAATTGGCTAGGTAGCTACCACAAAATTTCTCGATGCTCTCGTTTGATAAAAAGTCAGCCAATATTGGTTTGCCACATTACCAGCTCAAAGCGGTGCGCATTCTAAATTGCTTTGAAAATATAACTTTAGAGGCTGAGTTACCAAACCATTAGCCATCAACTAACCAACAAGAGTTTGGTTAGTTAATGGATAATGGTTTGGTGGCAAAATTGTCAAGAATAATACTTGGATTTACATTCATCCAGTTTACTTTTGTGAAACTAAAATGTAATAAAAATAAAGGATTTGTTCGCTGGAAGTATCAAATTGGTGTTTGCAAAACTTCATTGTTTACTGAATGTTCACATATATAAGGCACACTTAATCATTCAATCAACTATTTGGGATCGGTGCACGATTTGCGTTTTTTAATATTGATGTAAATTCCCTTGTTATCTTGTGAAGGTATTCTCGGTATATGTGGTGTTTTCGAGTAAAACAATACAGAATCATTGAAATATTTCCGGTCAAAGTCAAGCAATTTATTTCAATTAGGCACATAAGAGACACTTTTGATCGTCAATTTTACAAAAAATAGAATTGCGTCTAGTCACCCCTTCCAAAAGGTAGTTTTCGGAGAAGAATGGGCAAGAAACTACACCGTTACTCTTTTAAATTGGTTTTAACAATATTTTTTATAAATTAATTATATGTGAAGACGATGCATCTAGAATAAGATTACTATACCACGATAGGTAAAACTTATGCGATAAATTAATTATATGATAGATACATGGTGCTCACATATTTACAAACATTGTAAAATTATACGATATTCCTAACATTTTAACAAGTAATACTAATATGTCAGTGTGTGAGTTCAAGTAATCACAGAATGTAAAATCAGTGTCATAAGAAAAATAAGAAATGTAATTAAATTAGTAACCAGTTTGATTTTGTCTAGACTCTAAATTGTCCTAGGGAGCAGGACCAGCATGTTTCCAAGCATTCTTATCTTGGATATAATCCTCTAATTTGTAATATGCTTGTTTACAGAGTGTATAAGCCAATAGGTATGCCGATTTTCAAAAATGTTTATAAAGCTGTATTAAGGTTTTACGAAATATAATATTTAAAGGGTACTTTTCATTATTTATTGCATGAATACCTACCATTAACTAGGGCATTGAGTTTCTAATTAGCTTTTATGAACATATCAATTCTCGGATTTTCCTTTACATACATGGGTCCAGAGGTAATATAGGAAAATAGTCAGAGGATAATATCATCATACTCATACTCATGAGTCTGGTAAAAACGAATTTACAACGAAACACAAGACCTGCCAATGCACTGTTTATGTTCATGTTTGTCCCATTTTTGTCCCGACAAAATAATAATCTATTTTACCGACATAGTTTATGTTTAATCCATTTTGTTACGTGTCGTGCAGCAATATAAAAGTGCCTGATTTATTTTTAAGAGACTGTAGACAATTTGCGATTGGTGTCTTTCTTGTTATTTAGGAACTTTGAAATGCTGTATTTGATGACAAAACGAAAGTAGTTAGTATGATAATATTCTACCTTTAAACGTAACGTAAAGTAATCTAATGTACCTTCTATCAGTTTATTGAATGATTCTTCGTAAGTGGGCCACGTAACCTAATAGTCCTCTTTAAGGAGAAATACTGAGTTTAATCTTTCCTCAGTATTTTCTTAGAAAACCTATTACCTGCTAACCAGAAGTTGGCAGAGTAAACATGTAGGTATTCTTATGATATATCCATACCAGGAATCAAGTAAACTTAGTTTCTTCAAGAAAATATGATTTAACTCCAGAAAAGGTTTTACATAAGCTTTTCAACATGAAATGTGAAAAAGATATTCTTAAAGTCAGAAATAGCGGTTCTGTTAAAACTCTACTACCTTTAAACGTGTTTTCTCCAATAGGTTTAAAACACGCTTATGATGAAACGTAAGTAAGCTCACGTTCGTTCAACTACAAGAAGTGCTAATGTTCATTTGGCACCGGTATCCCCACGGTTAGCAGGAAGTGCCAGACCAAAGACAATAAGCGGACATAGATAGTCACTTTTGCGATGAGAAGAACCTTTGTGTCCGGGAGGGTTCCGGCTACAGCCTAGATATCCGGGGCATCTCTTAGCTTTAATAGCAGTTGTTAACAAGACCGTGACAGAACTAAAATGATCAATTCCCATCCGCCGATTACGATAGAGAACTGAGAAGAAGCAGTACATAAAAATTCCAGATTAAAATTCAAACATTAATTAGTTCATGGATGTTGAAAGCCAACGAAATTAAAAATGGTGAAAATTGGCTCTAAACACTGTTGTCCAACAGATTTTTCCGTTGGCTGTGTAACTAGGCAAATGCATCGTGGACAAATAGAAGCTTTAGAATTTCACAAATAGTTGGATAAACGCCATGGTCAGACGGAATGTTTGTTCAGCCGCACCTCTATAGATACCTAATGTGGCAGTAATAGGTACGTCGTACCTATTACTGCCACATTAGGTAAGGATATGTAGGTAGTAGGTACGTCGTACTATGCTGCAACAACCTTCGAAATCCAGTGTGCATCTGTCGACTGCAATATTTATTTAGATTTATTAACTATTGTTTGTAGCGATGTCTTTATAATATAATTTGCTATTTAAATATTTATGGAGGTTAATAGCGTAACATGTATTATGTATGTACTGTACGCAAATTATTATCTATGTAGAAAACACACTATTCCAGGAGTTCATTATGATCCTTTGTCAGAATTTTCGTTTCAGACTTTAACAATAATTCCATACGATCAAATTTCGTGTAAACAGATTTTCCTTTATCCGGAACAGTATTTCATTATTAATATTGGCCTCAATTAGAGACAAGGCGACACGAGGCGTGCGCTAGTGGCTGTCACCATAACCGAGCCGAGTTAACCGCCTCTCCGAGAGTAATTACACTGAACTTCATTTAACTTCCGCAGCTCAGTCCAAATACCAGTACCACTAAGCACTGTACTTACTTTACTTAGCCCGTAACAAAACGATGCAATTTTAAGTAACGGTCCGGCGGGATAAGTCGAAAGCGTATATAGCTTAATGTACTTATGGAAGTAAACTTTTGTATGGAAATGTAACGTTCTTGCTAAATAGTTTTGTGAGTTAGGTCGCCTGAGGTATGTGCTGCTACTGCTAGCTATTTAAGTTATGTCTCGACCTTATCTGTTCAATACATAGTTTAAGGTAGATGACCCAGTTACATAGCATTATTATATTTATAACTTTGTGATGAATGTTTCTGTGCTGTGAACATTGATTTTCGCTTAGTTTAAGTAGGTTTACTTACGTAATGTATGCTTTGTTCTTGTTTATTTTTATCGTTATGCGATAAGTTTGTAAACATTACTTTCTTAGCCCGTTTACGTAAGTCTTATATGAACAGCTACTCCTCTATATTTTTTTTTTTTTTTTTTTTGGGTGGGAAATCAGCAAATGACTCCTCCCGCTCTGGGTGGAGCGAGAGGGAGTGTCAGACTTTTACTGACTAAAACCCACCCGTGTTCCTTCCGTTGCCTGTGTGCCGGGGCCGCGATATCCCTTTCGGACAAACTCGCAACCCTGGCAGCTACTCCTCTATGGAGAATTATTTGTCGGTCTAATATGAAGCAGCTATTTCATGTTCTCCTTTCATCGCAGCACATAAATAGCCGCGCATCTTTAACTTTACCTTCTCTGATGTCGGTAACCGTTAACGACGAATTTTTCAGAAATAAATTGAGCGGGAAGAGGCGAAATATGTTTTCACCGGGAATATTAAAGAGCGATCGGGTACCAGCTCTAAAATATTTAAAATGGAGTAGGTGTTTGCGCTCCGGGGGGAGTTACTTAACGATTTTGATACATAATACACGTTCTGTAACGTGTTTCACAAACACCCTCGGTGCTCCGTTCGTATTAACTCCATAATCTGGAGTCATGGCTTGGGGCTTTATTAGCCTCATAGCGTGACGTAATTCATCATGTTACGGCAAGTGAGTTTAACGTGCTATTACTTACATAGCACGTTTTTTCGTACGAGAAACATAATTAAGTGCCCATTTTAGTAGGCGCTTGTGTTTGAAATGTTCAAATGTTATGAGTACAAGCTCACTAGTTTAATTAAACAAAACTCAAAGTTTTTCATTTAAGAGAATAACAGCTTTTCTGTTTTAGTTCCTTTTCAGTTTATCTTAATTTTCTCGTCTGAGTGTGCTAATTTAGAAATGGCATTTGGAAAAACTTCTGATTTATTCTCTGAATAGTCAAACTTTCTAACGTTATAGATCTCTGTACAAACTGATTAATTAATCCTGTGCTGTGTAGTGGAATGTAGAAAATAAGTTTCAAAGAAATCTTTGAAACTGGTTTTCTACATAAGCACGTCACAACAGCAGCAGATGTAGCACGTTTTCATCGCGACAGTCACAATAGGGAATTGAGAGAAACAAGTTATGGTGGTAGGAAATGGACTGGCAACCTGTGACTGCCTTATGCACTTTTATGATAAACGAATATTGAGAGAATTCTAGTTACGCTCTAGAGGAAAATAAATCAATGTTACGGACAATCCTTTGTACCAGGGAACTTACTTATTTTTCAGAAAAGGATTGGAGCGAAATTGCATTGAACAAGGAAAGCGAGGTCTTTGTTCTGCAGTGTGATAGTTAAAACTTGTAATCGGAACCACTTAAAGTTACTAATTCATGAGTTAATTTTCTTGCTAATTGAAATATGGCGAATTAATTCTTAATGTCTATAAGGAAACATCGGGTACGGCACTATCTCAGCCTTACATTTTGCATCAAAATACATTAACAAAACCAAATCGACGTATTTTAGGTGTTTGTGCAATGTAAGCTGACATGGCAAGCAGTGCCAACAAACGTAAGAAGTATGATATCGATATCATTTGCGTTGTCATGCCTTATTCCACAGGAATGGAATAAGGCTCTTGGAGCTCTCAGAGATCTGATGAATTGCCTCATAAATTGTAGCTTACGCTATCCTTCGTGCGAGTCGCGAGCGGCCAACTCCGCTCTTGCCTCAGAACATTTGGTGCCACTCCGAGAACAAGTTTATTTTTATAAGAATTTTAAATATGAAACGCTTACTTAGTTATGACTGAGCGATGAGGACAATTCCTAATATGTAATTTTGTTTAAATTAATTATTCGGATTAATGTTGGTTAATCAAATAATTGATAGCACACATATAAAATACACCTTGTTTAAAATTTTCTTGTAAGTCATTAGTGTCAGCTACAACAAGAAATGTTAATATCGTTCCTAACAAATGTTGACTATCCGATTTTAAGATAATCGGACAAGTTTCTAAGAACATCATTGTATAAGCCTGCCTATCTGCAGCATCGGTTATTTCAGTTGACTGTCAGATTTGTTTCGTGTAACCCGGAAGCTACAAGGGAAGACCTGTTATATCTAGTCAGTATGTCCTACTAAGTACTCAATAAGGGTCAAAGTTTCTGCAAAGGTCAGGCTTGCCTTAACCATAGCTAAATCCACGCAGAATTACACCATAGATAGGAAATTGGCAAGAATAATCAAGACAAGGAAATAGATACAATACAAAGCTATAAGGATTTCGTGAATGAGATTTGCCATGTTCACATATCCAGTACCTAAATAAACAAATATATTAGACGCATTTAAATGACGGCTCGATTGGTAGTGGCAGGCCGGGTTCAGCGAAGCGGGTTGCGGTTGTGAGTCCAGCAAAGCAGAAATATCTGCGTGGTTTGAACAGATAGTTGACCTACAGATAGTTGTTTTGATTAAGACAAGTTTGTACAAGTGAGATACTAAGATTTGTGTTAAACACACCTTATATGACAACATTGTTACACAAAAAGCTAAAATGTTACAAATCATCTGTACTTCGTAAAAGCAAAAGAGGATAAAGGCTTGTGCAGACCAGCGCGACTTGTCGCGCGACGCGACACCGGTTATTGTTATACTGTGAAGTTTTCTTAGAAATTGTATTGTTCGTGTCGCGTCGCGCGACAAGTCGCGCTGGTCTGCACAAGCCTTAAAAAAACAAGGAAGCAACACTGAATGGTATTTTTTATCAGTTTATCAAGGATGCTGCATTTGCGATAACATTGTTTTGTATGTGCGGATGTTATTCTCAACGTTTGCGTTTTCATTAGGATTCGTAATTTCCAGGTTGGGAAATTGCGGATCCGGCGAAGTCGACGGCGTTGCACCGACTCGCGTCAGTGACGACACAAGCACGAGGCGGAAGGAAGAAGGGTGAGGGGGAGGGGGTTACCTGACTACTGCATGACGTATTGCTTCTTCATTAACTGCACTTCTCCGCTATAGGTACTATCTTATTATCTCACATTAAAACATAATAATATCTATCTCACAGTTGACAGTGGGACGATTCATTATGGTGTGTTGCAGGTGTAAGGAGAACCATATGAAGCGCGTGAAGAAACATTTGGAATTATATCTTGTCTTACTACCGCTCTAGTAGGTACCTAACTCACCCATGTATGATATAAAGTATGTTAAACAAGTAAAAGGTTTCTCAAAGATTCAAAAGTAGTATCTGCAATCACATGTACCCTTTGTCGATATGATCTACTTAAAATACTTCACTGGATAACAAAGGTCAGGAGTCAGTGTTATAATATTATCATTGACTAGCTTTTGCTCGCGACTTCGTCCGCGTAGAAGTCGAAAATGGTTCTAATAGGATTTTTATTGGTTTTTTACGTTATTAATTTTGTTATAACATATAAATTATCATGTTAAAATGTTTGGATAATTATAAAATATAACAATCTTTATAATAATGTAGTGTAGTACTTGAAAAAAAAAAAAAAGATATATTTTATGAACACGAAGCTCGGCTTTGATCTGGCGAAAGTTACACGGGTGAATTATCTTTTTACAACGAAATCGAAATACTACACCTACCGCAGTATTTCTTTGTTAACAATATATTTTGTTTTTCTTTCGGGTGCTAGAATCACCAGGCTACTCTGTGCGCTTACTCTGAAGCATGCCACGTACAACTGGCCGTGGGAGAAGCAGCTTTACCTTAAGTCTACTCCCGCTACCTTAAGAGTTTGACCTTGAGCTTTGGTTATAGTCATTGCGAAGCATACTTTGATGAGAAACTGCACTCTCTTGAATTCGAAGGGGTAATTTGATAGTGTTAGGGGAATCCTAGGAGTAAATACAGACCTCTGTAAAGCTTAGAAACCTTCAAATGCGGTACCTATTAATATGTATAGTACGGTGACTTTCGAGACATTCCAATTTTTAAAGAGTATTAGCTTTACCCGCCCCGACTTCGCACGGGTAGCTTTAAACCCTACCTATCTACCCTACCTACCTACCCTATCTACCCTACCTACCTACCCTACCTACCCTATCTACCCTACCTACCCTACTTACCCTACCTACCCTACCTACTCTCCTACCCTATCTACCTACCCTACCCAAATTTTTCTCACCGTTTAAACCTTCCCTGGACTATGACAAACATTTCAAAACCAAAATCAGCTAAATCGGCCCAGCCGTTCTTGAGTTATAAAATTACAACGAATACTCGTAGTGGCATTGATTTTTATAGATATACGAGTAGATTTGCATTGCAAGCACCAAGCCTTTATGTGAGTTCAACCTTATTTGAATAAAATCGGATTAACTTTTCAAACATGTGTCAAAATAAAATGTAATTTAAATCAAAAGCACTAAGGAGTATTGATATCAACTTCGAAGCAAATCACTCCCAAAATAACTTTCTACCCCTATTTAACCCCGTTAAGGGATGAATTTCAATAAAATACGAAACAGGTCTTCCATTAATTCTGTTAAAGAATGTTTATGCAAAATTTGAAGTAGATTGGACCAAGGAATCACGTTGTCCCATACAAACTTTGCCCACCTTTTTCACCCCCTTAGGGGTAGAATTTCGAAAAATCCTTTCTTATCGGATGCCTACGTCATATAAAGTACACCCTCCAAGTTTCAGGTCTCTGCGATCAGTGGTTTAGCATGTGCGTTGATCCGTCAGTAAGTCATTCAGGACAAAGCATTTTATATAATAGAAGATATACAAAATCAATGAAAAATTAATAATTGAGTTGAAACTTGATAATGAGCTGAAAACCAGTTCCTTACGAAACAAAGGGTAAGGAATCCAAGCAAATTATCGATAGATAAATAATGCAGTTATACTTATTCGAAATATCACTTCTATCAATTCATTCTCAGAATTAATTAAGAATGTTCTCAGAACTAATATTTATTTTAGGACTCAACCAATTTGTACTGAATTTTATTTCATGCCCCAGGCTATTCTAAAACAAAGGTTCGTTACAGACAGACTTGCAGTATTCCAATCGATTTCGTAGATTTCTCAGTAAATTGTAGAATTATTAGAAAAATAAACATAACCCCCCCCCCCCCAATCTGTAAGTTCCAATGATTCGTTATTTAGATTATTGTGCACATTATAAGATTCTAAGATTAACCAGGATTCTACGAATTATAATTCCCGGAGGTGTTCATGTGTTTCAAATTAATTTTATCGTTAAAACAGACTCCATATTTTCGTTAACGCTGTCAAAGGCTTCGGGAGTGACATTTTCTAATTAACGCAAAATTGATCTGTTATAAATCTGTGGAGCGGACGGCATATTTACGAAATCAATTTAGCTGACGGAAGGCTAAGCATGTTTTCACAAATTGTGCCCAACTTTATGCATAGCACTCAAAGCCTGAGCTGTTTTAATGGGCTGTCGCCTTTAATTTATTTTTATTGTAATCTCTAAAGACGTGGATTTATAACACATAATAATAATAATAACATTTATTCAAAAATAAGAATTGGTAAAATACAGTATAAATCTTAGAAATAATGTTGGTATTACAAAGTTTGATGCCTGTACTAGGATAAACCTGTATCACAGGCGGCATGAGTTCTTACAATTACTATTTGGACAAATGATTTCTTAAACAATATTTAACATAGGTTTTAAGAATAGTGACACAGTTAGTTAATTTATTATGTTATAATCTACTTAAATACTAATGATTAAGGGAAAAATGTATATATTATTTACGGAAAATACATATAATATGTATATAATAGTTAGCACTTAGTTACACGATTATGATTGTGTTTGCAATATTATTAACTAGGTTGAGACAAATAATGCATAAATCACCTTCAAGGCTACGTTAGATTTTTGAAGTGGTCGGCTAATGTGCTTAGACAGCGACAAATCGAAGGTAAGTAGGACAGTGCAGTGGCCAGGGATATTGTTGAGTCAGCAACAAGCGATATGACGCACTAGGTGCCCTCATAATCGATGGAGTTAATGTATCTGTATTCTGCTATTTTCCTAGCGGGACATTCAGCGACTCCCGTTTTGTGATCACTGGGCTTTTTAAAGCGTGAGCAAGTTGCACATTTCGGAATGTCGGCTTTCTTCGCACATTCAGACATCGAATGGCCTGCATCACCACAGTGACCACACGTAGTAATGATCTCTCGGCAAGTTTTTACTACATGGCCATATGGTTGGCATTTATAACACCTTGTTACCAATGTAAAGTCCCTGACAGGACAGGATGTCCAATTTATAAAAAGCCTTGATTGAAGGATTAGGGTTTTACGTATATCGGCTGAAACTTCAACAACGTAGTTACAGGTCGTAGTATCTCTCTTCCCCGATTTGTGGCTTAATTTGATCAAGGTCAAGAAGGATTCCAAGGACAGTGCTGGTAACTTGTCGACTACGTTTTGTTCGAAAATGTACCTAAACACCTCATTTTCAGCCAAGGAAGTCGGCACTCCTAAAACCACAATCCGAGGTTTGCGCTTGCTGGGCTCGTCGGCGGTAAGTCCAGATGTAGAGAGCTGGACTGCGTGCTTTAGTTTATCAGTGTCATGTTTCGTATCGGTACTGATAATTACGCCTCCATTTTTTGTTTTCCGGACACCACGAACATGCAGCTTCATTTGCTCGGGCCGTATGATTTTTTGCACGAGTTCTTTCGTTTCGTTTCGATTATGTCTTTGGTATATTGGAGTTTTGGCCTGGATCTGGAGATTATAGGTTGTGAGGCAAATGGGAGGTGGCCTACTATCATTATGTCCCTATTGACGTTCAGTGTGGGGCTATACTTCAGATTTTATTTTTACTTGTCTTTCTGTTTGTCAAATTTAGACGTGAGCTTCGGTAGGTTTTTTTCCCTGTTTACGCGTAGTCCTTCACAACTTGTGTTGTCATTTCCAAAAGCAGATTGAACAAATGAGATATTTTTAGGGTTGGCGCCAAACGGAACCCTATTACTAAGCCTTCGCTGTCCGACCGTCCGTCTGTCTGTCAGAAGGCTGTACTCGTATCTCATGAACCGTAATAGGTAGATAGTTGAAATTTTCACAGATTGTGTATTTCTATTACATTTATTAACCCAAAAAAATCTAATTTGTTCTTTTTTTTGCCATTACTGTCCTACTCCTGGACAAAGGCCTCCCTACTCTCTTTCCAACTCTCTCTGTCTAAAGCTGCCAAGGACTAAAGAGACTATTTGACCAAGATAGAGATTCAACCACCCGCCACTGTGATCCTGCGATGCCCGCTGTTCATCATCAACTTTCTCTTTGACATATTCATAATTGAAGTCACCGCCTCTAGGCTTGCCACGCTAAGATTTTTTAGCATCTGAGTCAGCCAAAATAAAAAAAAGAATTAAAAATAAAACACATGTACTGAACGTCACAATACCCAACGGTTTTCAGAGATGTTTTGGTAAAATTAGAGCAAAAATTGTATCGGATATTTCGACCTTGTTATGAAATCTATTTTTTTGTAAAGGTTCACATTAAGCTTCTTATCAAATCTCAAATCTTTATGAAAATTTTCCCAGTCTAACTATCAATAATTATGGTACTTTTTAAACCTAAGTGCACGTACTCGGTAGTTTAAAAAAAAAAATGTTTCGCAAAAGTTTTATAAAAAGTTAGAAAAGACAAGTAAAAATAAAATCTGAATCATTGCAGGGCCACACTGAACGTAAATAGGAACATAATCTTGTATCTACCCTACGAGTATCAAGGCATCTTTCATCCAGATCTGAACTCGCGTCGAAAATTTTGTTTACAGGGTCGAAAAATTCTAGTGAAAGTGTAAAATTTCTTAAAAATGATTAAATTAACGAAATTTTCTGAATTGTTGAGAATATCCCAACTTTTAAATTTTAAATGATAGGTGGCCACCTACGCTTTACCCCATTTGCCTTTGGACCACTACGTTTGAGACACCCTGTCTATTATGAAGCATATGACGTATTCTTACCTTATCCGTATCTTACCTTAGTTACTGACAGTTGTGTGCCTATATTTAAGTCTCAGAAACTATTAACTTTCCCATGCCTCTATATCCTCGAATTAGCAATATTTGTTAAAACAAACCGTAATTTATTTGCCACATTAACAGAAACCAGAAAACGGAGTACATCATTAAGATCACAATATCAGAATTTACTTCACACAGGCACATTTAAAACGAGTTTATAAAAAAAAAAATGTAATTTGTATGGCTCCTGTTGTCTTTAATAAAATTCCCGATCATATGAAAACCTTGCCCTTGATGAAATTTAAAAAATGTTTTACTGAATTACTTGTAGATAAATGTTATTATTCTGTTCAGGATTTCCTAAATGATACATCTTAATAACCTATTTTGATAACTTGTATAATAATTTTTGTGTTTGCATGCCAACAAGGCAGAATGTACACGGTTCTTTATTATGTTATTTACGATCCTATTTGTATGTACCTGCATTCAAAGCAAATAAAGTATATTCTATTCTATTCTATTCTTACCGGTACATTCTACGCTCGGCACCGGTTGCGGACGGTCGTGAGCTGCTGTGTGTGTTCGTGGAACCAGCCTACCTGCCAACATTGCGCCCCGCGACGAGCTTCGTAGTCGCCCCGACTACCATCGACCTATTAATTGCCTGTGTTTTTCAAGACACAATTAATAAATATTTCTTTATCAGAGTTGTCTAAAAAACGTAATCGTCGCGATTTTGACCCCTTCTGGGAAAATCCACAGTTTCGTGGTTCTCGGTGGAAACTATACGGTGCCAACGAAACCGAGAGGGTGTTGCCCCAATTACACCCGCCGAACCCCTTCAGGACTAGGCAGTCAGGTGGACGGGTCCCAGTGTTCGGCCTTGGGGGATCTCCTAGTCGACATTGGTGACAGTTTTCCCTTCACAGCAACACACCTAGTGTCGATCGGTTGTGGCTACACCCGGCGCACTAGACTGGTTAGGACCCCGGTGCACAATAAGATAAGCAACGGGCCAAAGCAAGCTTAGGGCTCACCCTAGGTACTCAATCTCTTGGCGACGGCTGCGGTCTCACAGGTGGTGGGCCGCATACGTCGCCTAGGCCTGGAGGTGGCCCTCAGCAAGTCAGAGGCCATGGTGTTTCATGGCCCCCGGCGGGCGCTGTCACCCGGCTCACACATCGTGGTCTCGGATCGGTGTCGAGTCCACCATGAAGTACTTAGGACTGGTGCTCGACAGCCGGTGGGACTTCGGGCCCCACTTCCGACGGCTGGCGCCCAAGTTGCTGGGCGCCGCTGGGGCGCTGTCAACGCTGCTTCCCAATCTGGGGGGCCCGAGCGCCGCTTGTAGGCGGCTCTACGTGGGGATCGTGCGATCGATGGCCTTGTACGGGGCCCCGATCTGGGCGGCTGACCTGACGGCCGGTAGCATTGCGGTTCTGCGCAAGCCGCAGAGAGCTATGGTCAGAGTCATCAGGGGGTATCGCACGATCTCCTACGAGGCGGCTTGTGCCCTGGCCGGATCCCCCCGCCCTGGGACCTCGAGGCGAAAGTGCTCGCGTCATCGTATCGGTGGCGCGAGGAAGCGAGGGCGCGGGGCGAGCGACCAATGCAGCGACACATGGAGCTGCATCGGTCTCAGCTTCGCGAGATCTTGGTGGTGGAATGGCGGGACAGGCTTTCGCGCCCTCGACATTATCGAGGCGGTCCGGCCGGTGCTCGACCGCTGGCTCGGGAGGAGGTACGGCTCCCTGTCGTTTCGGGTGACTTGTCGCTGCCGGCCCTAGTAATGCGACGGTCGGCAGCGGCGAGTCCTGGGACGCGGTGGTTTCCTACTGCGAGACAGTCGTCTCGCAGAAGGAGGCTGCGGAAAGGGAGAGGGAGATCTCGTCATCAGGACCCGAGGTGGCGTCGCGTAGTGTTCCACTGGCGTCCCTTTTGAGACGTCGCGGGGGGAGTCAAACACCTCACTCCCCCCCCCTGACCCGCGGAGGCCCACAGTGGCGGGTTGCGGAAGATTTCAAATTCCCGCGACCCCCGGCGCAGGTGTGAATTGGTACACCAGGGTGGTTTTTAGTCAGTAAGAGACTGACAGACCCCTCCGCCCGCCCCAGGGCGGAGGACATCCATGAGGATTTTCCAAACAGGAACAAAAAAAAAAAAAAAAAAGGTACTCAACCTCCCTGTCTATACCCGACAGAGAGGGTTTTACACATCCTCGGCCAATCCGCCCGGGGAGTTAGAGTTAGGATTTGATAGGAGAATTAGGAACCAACCATTCCTCTCTTAAAGTGATAGTCACAGCCATTATAGTGGAGGCACTAGTGAAGTCTCTTCAAGACTACATTAGGTCGTTTAGAACCGACAAAAACTCTCACTAAACTCTTATTGAAAAAGAGCATGGCCAGGAAATAGTCGCATTAAGACGGCCTGCTCTCAAAATTCCCTGCGACCCTATCATGACTGAAAGCAGCGTTGTCAGCCCATGCTCTCCCCAGCTAGAGAGCCCTCTTAGCCCGTTAGTGTCTATGGACACAGACGAACCGGTCGTTTCATCGAAACGCGTCACGACCCCATACCCATACAGTTCGGAACCTGAGGCTAGATTTTTTTCATGTTCTGCTTCATCCCACTTCGAAGACGATGGATTTATCCCCGTCAACGGAAAAGGGAAAAAGCGGAAGAACAAGAAACAGTCTTCCACCCAGGCCAACAAGGTAGTCGCGTTTGAGGATCGTGACTCACACTCCCACTTTCCCCGCTATCTCCAACCTACCCGCTACTTGCACCACCATAGCTACCCCCTGCCCCGCCCCCCGCCCGACCGTGTCATCCTTTTCACAGGATACTCTCGTCCCACCTAATTCTGGCCCTAAGAAGGTCTCTACGCCACCACTCATGTTCATTCAGGACAAGGGAAAGTGGACAGATATTTCCAAGTGGTGTTGCGATCAAAAGATCGCATACACAAGCGCCCGTAACACCCAACAGGGTATAAAAGTCCAGACCCTAACCTCCCGCGACTATAGGGAACTCACAAAACTTCTGAGAGAGCGACATGTGTCATTCCACACGTACACTCTCTCATAGGAACGTCAAATCCGAGTGGTGATCAAACGGATCCCCAAGGAAATAGCCCCCTCCGATATCCTAGCCGACCTTCTGTCGCAAAACGTCCCGGTTGACGAAGTCCACCGTATGCACCGCGGCAAACGCGGGTAAGCATACGACATTGTACTCGTCGTACGCTCCCCCGTAGAGGGGCATCACCCCATCTTCCAACTAAAGTCCCTCTGCTCATTCACGGGCTTTAGCATCGAAAAGCCACGGAAAAATGGCGTCATAGGGCAATGTCACAATTGCCAGCTATACGGACATTCGTAACCAACAGCCAGGTGCGTCAAGTGCCTGGGCGAGCATGGCACTTCCGACTGCACCCGTCTCAAGGACCGTAGTCTATGTCCCGACCCACCTAGGTGCGTTCTATGCGGGCAAGTAGGTCACCCAGCTAACTACCGCGGCTGCACAAAAGCCCCCAAGTCCTCTTCTCCCAAACTGGCCAAGCGTTTCGACGCCCGCCAGCAACGGGAAGCTCCCGGCACATACAACATCCCCTTATCCCAAATGTCCCAGAGACTTAGCCCCCAGAGGCCAAGTCCATGGAACTACCTCCAACACCAACAGGCTTTCCCAGCCCTGGGTAACTTCCAACCTTCTGAATCTCAATGAATTATACTCACTATCCCCATACAGTAGACCATGCCCCTGACGTACTAGACTTGGCGATCCTTAAGAACGTCAATCTACGACTAGATTCAATAGAGACGGTGGACGAGCTTCACTCTGATCACCGTCCAGTAATACTAAAACTAGACCCCCGCATAGGTCCTGACCCTAATCGGCCCCCAACCACCAAAAGGGTAACGGACTGGAGGAAAGTAAGCACCCAGCTGAAATCCAACACGTCCCCCCAAATGGACTCCATCCCCGACCAATTCGACTCTATCACAGCAACAACGGCCGCGATCGACTCACTCACTGATCACGTACAATCCGTCGTGAGCGACTGCTCAAAGGAAGTCTCAGTGGGGGAAGACCCCCGCTGGAAACTACCTGACGAAGTGCGTGACCTTTTGACTGAGAAGAACGCAGCTGTTCGTGCATACAGTAACTTTCCCTGCGCCGCAAACAAAACCCATATGCGCTATTTACAGCGATCTGTAAAGACACACATACAGGAGCTGCGTGACGCGGGCTGGGACAAGATGCTGAGTGATCTAGAGCCAACACACCTAGCCTTCTGGGAACTACAGAGGAAACTCAAGTCCCAGCAAGTCGCTTCCACACCACCCCTAATCCGCCCCGACAAGACCATAGCCTACGACAACAACAACAAGGCTGAATGCCTAGCCGATAGTCTAGAGGCACAATCCTCACCCAGCACTCTACCAGTAGACCAAGCTCACCTCTCAGAGGTCAACGTTGAAGTCGAACGTAGAGCCTCTCTCCTTTCCGTTGAAGACCCTGAAAGTCCTCTGCCCCCGTCACACCAGACGAAGTGCACGACATTATCAAGGGTCTGAAAATCCGCAAAGCCCCCGGCTCAGATGGAATCACTAATAGGGTGATCCAGCTATTCCCTGCCCACGTGATAGTGCTACTGACTACCATCTTCAATGGTGCCTTAAGCAACAACTTCTTTCCACAAGTGTGGAATACACAACATAAGCGCTGGCTTCCAGCGCGGTTTGTTGAACGGTGCAGTATTCATCGATATAGCGAAAGCGTTTGATAAAGTCTGGCACAACGGCTTTATATATAAGCTGTACCAACTCGGTGTGCCAGATCGTCTCGTGCTCATCTTACGAGACTTTTTGTTGAACCGCACATTCTGCTACCGCATCGAAGGTGCAATATCCTCTCCCCGTCCCATCCAAGCAGGTGTCCCTCAGGGCTCTGTGCTCGCCCCCTCATATTCACTCTATTCACCAGCTATATCCCAAAGAGTAAAAAGGCGCAGTTGGCTCTTTTCGCAGACGGTACGGCCATTTACTACAAGGGCGCTGGGCCCGATTCGATAGCCCGCATTCTCCAAACCGCAGTCGACAATCTCGGCGCCTGGTTTAGAAAATGGAGGATCGAAGTAAACCCCGATAAAAGTCAAGCGGTTCTATTCTCAAAACCGAAAGTACGTAACAGACCCCCCCTGCCCCGACCCATCACCATGCTAGGCAAGCCGATTCCTTGGGAGAAGCGAGCCAAGTATCTAGGTGTAGTCCTCGACCAACACCTCACTTTCGCAGACCACATAAAGCAGGCACGCGCGCGGGCCGCTTTAACTGTCGGAAGACTCCACTCCATACTAAATGCACGTAGCAAAATTTGCACCTAAGTGACCTTAGGTGCAAATTGCGAATCTACACAACGTGCATTCGCCCCATCATGACCTATGCGGGCACCGTCTTTGCCCAAGCTAAGCCCCGACAAATCCATAGATTGCAGGTGATACAGAACAGATTCCTTCGTAAGGCCACGGGAGCCCCTTGGTTCTGTAGGAACGAGACCCTCCATCTCGACTTTAGACTCCCCACAATCCATCAGTTTCTCAAACGCAATTCCAAGCGTTTCTTTGATTCCACCGCCACCCATCGCAACACTCTGGTTGTCGAGGCCGCCAGTTATGTCCCAAGTCAAATCAGTAAGATCCGCCCCCCGAGGCTAATCCTTTCCGACCCAGACGACCCCATAACCCTCCTCCAGGAGAGCAATAGAGAAACCAGTACAGTGAGAAAACACACACACCAACACACTTTCCAACCTCGCCGCAGAGGTCCGCGATCGCGACCCTCCCGAGTAAATGATACTCCCCCCCGACCCTTGCTCGACGATGCGCCAGCCCGCGTCGATGCTGAGCCTGTAGCTTTAAATTCCACGATTAATAATAATGATATACTTTCGATCCAGCCTGTCCCTCTTGCTGTCCTCCCCCCAGCGAACGCCTTAGCGAGCGTTCGCCTAGTTTTAATTAGCATAGTTTTGCCCCTGGCTGGAGGCTTTAAGTGTAGAAGCTTAAGGCAGCCACAGGATTGACCGGTTAAGTAGTCATGACCTCAGTGGTCAGCTACGAGATGCCCTACATAAAAAAAAGTATTCTTACCGGTTGGGAAGTAATTCTCACCGTGGGATTCCCATAACGACACGTATTGAGATCTAAGAGGGGGTTACACCCACTGTTCCAGTTTTATAGAATAGAGAATTTTGATAAACCGTTAATCGGAAAAGATTAGGTAACTCTATAAAACTCATTATAAAGGTCTAGATACTAGCAGTTGTTTTCTGCTCCATTTGCCACCATGCATTTGCTTATACGACGACAAGCCTACCGTTGCGTGCTCAAAATCCTAATTCACAAATCGTAAATAAAAAACCACGAGCTCTATTGATTTTACCTTTACAACGCAGACTACATAATATACTTACCTTGTAGGTATGTTATAAACATAATCCGAACCTCTCACATATATTTTAGAGAACATATTTCGTAATGTAGGTAGGTGTCTAATTATCTGTAGGCGGGTGGTGTTAAAGATATTTTGGTAATAAATTAGCGGAGACCCTTTGTATAGGACGGGCAGGCCCGGGTCTTTGGTCGAGGGGCGATAATAGGATCCCTGTCATCATACGTGTGCCGTTTATGCGTTATTACCTGTTGAACATTAGCCGTATAAAATAATATCCGAGGACAGCAAAAGATTACGGTGATGCTGAGACAGAACATACCTACATAAGATGACCTCTTTACATTACGACACGATGCGTGTTCAATATACTAATGCGTCCAGATGCATACAGGGTCTGCCTTGGCGATGTCATGCATAGAACAGATAAGTGTAGTGCTTCCGGCATGTTTTTCGAGAGCAGGGTGGCAGTCATGAGAAAGTTGCAGGCCTCCTTTATGAATCCAATACATAAATCTGACAATGGAATATTGAGGGCCTTATACGAGGTAAACTATTTCTTCGTTTATGGCAATTCATATTCCAGCTAAAATAATACTGATTTATTGCTTTGTTGTAATGTAATGTAATGTAATGTAATATTGATTGTTTTGTAATAACTTAATCCTAACTATAATATTATAAATGCGAAAGTGAGTTTGTTTGTTTGTTTGTCTGTTACACGCTAAAACAGTTTAGCGGATGTGCATGAAATTTGGCATATTGGTAGACCATGACCTGGGCTAGGATATAGGATATTTTTTATCCCGATATTACAACGGGATCGAGACTTATGCGGGTGAAACCGCGGGGTGCAGCTAATAATTTATGATTAATTAATAATTTGTTATCTGGTTTATATTTAACTAGAGAGGGTGCCCCTGCTCGACGCGGGTGCAATGTACTGATGTGGCCACATGTCAAAAAATTTAGATTTCTGTGCTATATATAAGGTAAATGTCAATGTATTATACACAGAAACCTTCCGGAATAAATTCTCTAAATTATGGTGAAAACCTTATCGCGTAGCGTGGCGTAGTTTAGTACAGACAAATGCGAAAAGCGACTTGTTTTTATAATATTTAGAGATATGGGTGTATTCCTGTAATAAAAATGATTTGATTTGATTTCTAAGGTAGGTAAATAGATCTGTGAAAGCTAGAATTCGAATCTAAAAAGCCCATTGATACATTGATAAATCACTTTTATAAAAGAGGTCGTTTAACTTTAAAATACTCTTTATCTCTCAAAATTGGAGATTTGAAAAAGAAAAAATCCTTTACGTTGTCAATGTATGAAATTCAGATAACATACGTTTACTATTCAGAGGTTTTTTACTGAGTATGTCCTGTGTCTGTATTGAGACTTTGAGAGTGATTATAAATGCGGGATATACAACCTTTATAGCTTGGCACAACTTTTAGGCCGAGTGCTCCTATTTAATGTTTTAAATCGAGAATAGAACTCAAAACTACTTTCTATTTATATTATAACTTATACGCTAGAGGTATGTAGAGTAGATACTTCACACACACAGCTAGACGACTCAGGATATTGCGCTAGCGCGCATCAAATGCGTCTTCATATTTAATATAATAAACTACAAAACAATGGCATCGCTCACAGCATGACTCACACTGCTTTAGACTAGATTGATATCTAACAAACACAGTACAATGATGGTCAAGGCCTCGGAATGACTATGTGCTCTGAATCAAAATTTAATTAAAGATGAACAACCTCATACGTACTTGTACTTATATAACGTACGTTATATACGTATATACGTATATAACGTACTTGTCAGATCATCCGTAGCGTTCTTTTTGCAATTTGAGTTAAGATGCACGTATGATATGACTGCTGTGACACAGACTAAAAGAAAGAGTGTAAGATTTTTACAGAATCTTAAAAAATAACCTAAATGATGAAACATTAATCTTGTTATGTAGTCAGAAAGTTGGCACTTAGTGCAGGCAAAGTATCTGTCTAGGCGTAATCGAGCCGGGCGTGGAAGCTACGTTGAAGTACTTAAGAACTAACTAGTAAGATACTTAGGTATGTGACTCTCCTTCCAGCTACTACATCAAATATTGAGCATTTCAGATAGTGTATTCGGCGAACCCGCCGTGCCCAAGCAAAGGTCGAAACTTAATTAATTAAGGTAGCAAGATAACGTAATTTAAGAACACAGCTGTTATAAATTAATACTATTATCACGTTAGTCAGAAGACAGATAAAACAATTTGATGTAATTGTGTAAACAATCTCCTTACAGATCTTTTTATGTTTCGAAAAGCATAAAGCGAAAAGAAAAGTCGTTTGTCGTCGCGTAATTAGCGTCAGGTAAACTAGTCGCTGGATGAAACAGCGTGAATTAAAGTTTTTCTAGACCAAAAAGAAAACGTAGGATTGATTGCCGAGCTGAACACATTATTCGTAAATGTAGTTAGTTTGTAAATACGGTCGGCTGGTCGACAATTGTCGGCCATCATTCTGCAATCAACCTCGCTAAATGAAGATTTCCTGTTGTTGTGAGGTCTCTTGTTGGCCGCAGAGGGTGACATCATTCAGACGGCTCGCTATATTTTCCATGAACTTAACGTTTTCCTTACACGGCCAGGCGCGGCGGCTACACGGCAGACATAATAACCTTTTTGCATTGTTGTTTTGTGTTCTATATGAAATAGGCAGTTTCAATAAAATATACCAGTATAATATTTAGAAGGAGATTCTGGTCGGTTTGTTATTAAAATTCAGGTTAATTAGATATAACCAAAAATTACCGTAACAGCCCAGTCCTTTTGAGTACCTACATTATTAATGTATTAGCTTTATGAAATTAACATGTAATATAATCATTTTATAAGGGTAATGGTCGGCGTTTATTTTTTATCATTATTATTTTCCTAGTTGAAACTGTTGCGGTGAATTTTACGTATTGTGTGACCGTGTCACCATAACTTTATGTTCATGAATTCACGACAGTAAAGAATTTAAGTTAACATGTTAGTGTTATTATTTTAATTGAAACGAGTCACCTAATTATTTGAAATAAAACAAATAGTTTCTGTGTTTTTCTTTAATGTAATCTGACTGAAATTATTTATTTTTATAGTAATGTAATGAGTGAACTAATGAATATGCGATACTTAAAAATATAACCTACATAGCTTTAGAGGTATTTATTATTTCGGTGTGTGCTTTTGACATTATACGTAGACTTCGACCTGGTAGTTGAGTCCTGATCCGCGGTCGCTCTTGAGCCTGATGTTGGCGTATGAGAAGCCGACTCCTCCGGCTGTGACACTGGGGATGGCATCAGTGTGGTCCAAGTCCCGCAGAATTATACCCTGGAAAAAGCAAACGTACCAATAAGATGATGTCTAGTGTAATAATATCAAAACATCGACCATTTGCTGTCGAATATTGTTTGTATAAACTAAACTGTCATAACACAGGTCAATTCGCGAACTCGCCACATGATTAGATACTAGTACTAGGAACAGTCCAGTATATCGCGAGACAAGTAGATAGTTTGAAAATAAATATTTTGCTTATAATTTTATACTTAAACAGAATTCACTTCAACGGAAATTTCTGCTTCAATGTACATTTTTTTTTGTTTAAGTATTAAAAGGACAGCCCACGATGGCGATGTTGCCCACCTGATGAAACGAGGTTTGAACAGCCATAATAGACGGACACCTTCAATAGCAAAAGGTGTTCCGGTGTTCCGACTCGCTGCCGGCTTTAATTTGGCGTGCTTTCAGATTTTTCAGTTTATGATGTGAATGATGTTTTGAGCTGCTAAATGAATGTTCAAATTCGAGTTTTAATGCTGGAAATCGGTTTTCGGCCGGAAAACTAAATAAGTTGTGAAAAATAGTTCCGGGAGGTATAGGTTCTAATAATATTTATATGGTAACGATCCTCATGTCATGACTCATGAGATATTACGCATCTTCATGCATGTACGTACCTACCTACTTATTATCTTATTACTATTGATTGTATAATATAACGTGTCTGGCATCGCAATGAGTTGATTATCTTTATCTTTTGTGTCTGCACGAGCTGTCATGAGTGTTATGTCACTCATGCAGTTATTGATTGGCAGGACTGGTCTTATATCAGTAGAGCTGACACATTGGTGCATCGGATGTATAAGGATTATTGGAGTTCTGTACTCACAATCCTCTTTTCACATAAACCAACTCTAGGTTCAGTAGGCCGCACGTCAGAGGTATCAAAAGCGTACTCGGATAGGCTCAAGGTCAAAGTGTTACCACCGACGTGTGGTCGACCGTACGTTTGAAGACAAAAACTTGGTTTTGCCAGCATCAACAACATCGACACGCTAAAAAGAAGAAAAGTTAAGCATAAGGATTCACCACGGTTTTTTAACCGACTTCCAAATTGGAAGAGGTTCTATATTCGTAGCATATATAAGAAAATATAAAAAAAAATATATGTCCACCGATTTCTCCGTCAATTGTGGACCGGTTTGAAAATTGTTTTTTGTTTGAAAGGGTATTCTCTCGAAGTGGTCCCTTATTAGTTTTATTACTTTCGCTTGGATAGTTTTTGAGTTAGCTTCAATAATAGGCATTTTTCCAACTTAGTCTTTATGGACGATATGTTCCTGTCACTGTTATTTACATAGCAGGTAGTGGTATTCAAATTTGTGTGGAGTAGGTACCACAACTAAAAAGTGAAAATAGAAACCTTAAAAAAGAAAAACACAACTGACTTGAAAAAAAGACACTAAAAAGTGAAAAATAACTTTAATTTCGGAATTCGGTGGCAAAAAACGAAAATTCTAAACCAAATACACAAAGTTTTTTATATACTCGTACAAGTAGGTATAGAATATAATGATAACGATGCAACGCAACCAGTTCCAAAATGAAGAACGACTTTCATAAGTGAACTACAGATACTCCTACGAGATTGTTGGTATAAAGGTATCTTTATCTATACATGTTATAAATTAAAGTCGCTTTTCGTGTCTGTCTGTGTGACCGCGCTGTTCTTCTAAACTACGACAAACGCATTTTGATGCGGTTTTCACCATCATTTAGAGAATTCATTCCGGAAGGTTTACGAGTATGTGTATATTGTGATGATTTAATAATTCGAATTTTTGCGAAAACCCTAGAGATATTTCGAAAACACGGAGAATTAGAAAATGGTGAAAATATTTCTGCCAGTAACTTGGAAGTAGCGCTCGCTGGCCCCTGCCGCGGCACCGCTCGCTGCGCTCGCTCGGTTCGCGTGTTGGTTGGTCACAGTTCTAACCTAACCTATTACAACCAAGTTGCTCTCAGAAATGTTAATACGAGTATCAACGATTGAACTACGATAGTCTGAGTTGTTAATTAATTTAATGATAAAAATAACATTTTGTCGTAAGGAAATAACGATTATTTGTATTTCTAATCGTTAATTAGTCAGAAGGTTCATAGATTTCCATCATTATTTATAACAAAGGTGAAGACAGAAGGTGCTATTCATAACATTGAATATTCTATTACGTATCGTTCATTGTACCTATTCAGTTCCAGTAAATGGTTTACTAACCGCAAAGCTATTTTCAGAACAATAATGGTACAAATGAGAATAATTAACGTCCTGTGGGCATCTAAGTTGTTTGAGAATAACTTAATTAAGACCCTAAAAATTTGTCAAGTTATTAAAATAAATCAAGATAAACTTTCAATAATATTTGGGAATCAAAAGTGGAAGTGGGTTCTTCCTATTTTTAAGTCAATTTAATTGCGAATAAACTATAAATATACCTACATCCAAGAATCATGATTTTACTTTTTACCGAAAGCAACACAAAAAAGCCAATCGGTCTTTTTCATGGTGCTAAACAAAGCTTTACATTACACGAGTGTTGAACGCAAAATCTCAACAAAAAGCTTTTATTTGTTACAATATTAAAAAAGCCTTTGCGGTTGAGTATCAATTAAATGAATAAAATCAGAACGATTGTACAAACCTATGTAGGTATGTTTACGTTGAGTTTCGCAGTAAAAGAAACCTTTTCTGGAAACAATCTTTACTCACAGTATTAGGTACGATATGTCTGTGGTTTCAAAACATTCAATAGTACTCGCTTACTCGTAAGTAAGGTATAAGGCTATTCAAATAAATAAAGAAGCCAGTTTAATTTTGTTAGGTACTTGACTGTGGTTGAATTATTTGCAAGCAGGTTTTATGTTGCTATAGCCTTGTTTACACTACTCAGGGAATTTCTTGTCGTTGGAATTGCTATTTTTTTCACGGCATTGTACCTACGTATTTTTCATTTTCTTCTAATATACCAAAGTAATGCGGTATGAAAAGTAACACTTTTATCTCTAAATAAGTCGTATAGACTGGGCGACGACACGTGTTTGAGGCTGCAAGCGCATCGTAATATAGACACTGCAGTTTGTTGGTCCATTCCTGGAGAGAAACTTCTAGATAAGGTAGTCTGCACCATGAGAGTTCCTAGACCATAGTCATAGACTCATTGCTTACTAGTTGGGTAGACGTAATAGTTGTTTGCCGGAAATTGCAAAATGTTCCACAAATAGTGTGCGAAGGTAGGTATACGAGAAGGTAATTTTAAAACCAAAATGATTCGTGCAGAGTTTTGTCCTGCATTGCGGAATAATACGCGCATTCGTTTACAGACACACGGTACTACCAATTTCTACAAAAATGTGAGGAATGTTTGATTGCAATTAGCTGTGTACAAGGCCTATGGTATACAACGTGAAAGCTACTACATGAGTTATGTACGAAGTTGTATAAAATATAACGCATTGCTTGTTCCAGATTTTAACTGGTCATGACTGGAATTGTAACAATACAGTACTTGGCTCTTACCTAGCCCGCACGTTGTAAAGTAAAAGCATAACATCTACCTATATACATATAAATCAATTGCCGTGCATTAGTCTCGCAAAAACTCGAATATGGCTCGACCGATTTAATTAATATTTTTTTTGTTTTGTTCGCCTCAATACAGGATGTAGGAAAATATATGTATATTTTTTCATCAAAGGAACAGCCAAAAACCGAAATTGAAATTTTGACAGGACAACGTCTGACGGGTCAGTAATTAGTTGTTCAAATTATTATTTACGAGTAAATATGATGCATCATAAATAGAGTCACATATAGATCACAGATGGAGTCTGTTATCAACGTGTACCCAAGTGCTTGGCGTGACCCTAATTGATAACATAAAACGAAAGCCGAAATCCTTATTGACATCGTTATTCTTGACGACTCACTTGCACAGTGTTGGGACGTCGTATCTAAATACCTTTCGCTTTCCCAAACAAAATAAATACATAGAGAAGAGCCAAAGTGTTTACTTGGTCTAGGCCGCCGCGCCGTAGTTTACAATCTGTTCGCCCAACTGACGCAGGCGAAAATATTAATAAACAAGTTTAGTTGTAAGTTTAAGAACAAAGAACAAGACCCAAGTGTGATTCCAAGAATCAGTTGACTGAATACATAATTGAAATACAACAGGTTTACTTGCAAAGAGGTTTTGTCGTAATTAGATCAAGTTTAACTTTGTCTATGAAACTCTTAGTGCCAGTTATCATTAAGAACCTCTGCGAAAGTCAATCAAGTTAAGGTTAAAATATTAAGAGTATAATTAAAAAAATTATACCTTTTATTAGAAAATTAATTAAGATAAAATAGGCACCTACTGAAAAGGGTACGATGAAGCTACGAAGAAAAGCGTTTGAACAATTCTATTAATGATAAAACTAACTAGAACATAAAATAGTTGCAGAGAATGCTTACCTTAATAATTTGTTGTCCCGGATCAGAATAGAACACTTCTTTAACTCGCTTCTTCAGTGGGATGGCATTGTACTCGGCTTTCTGCTGCCATAACAATCTGTTGTTGAAACTGGAGCCCACAATCAGATCCTTACAATGGACGACACAAATGAACGACAAAAGTACGACGAATAATACAGGCGCGGTCTTCATTTTGCTGGTAATGTGTGTAACGTATTAGGTAATGCGACCCGGTCAGTGGATGTCGATCGACTGGTCAACTCGCCTTCGCGTTGTATACAAAAACCCGTTAACCTCACAGTGTGAGCAAGCGGAAAAAAGTGTTTAGGTGCTAACAAGGGCTCTCGCGACTGGGTATATATACCACAATGTTTATACCTAAATATACATAGTTACTTTACACTAAGTATTGATTTCTCCCAACTAACATTTAATTACCAGTTGTATTTTACATTTAGCAAATAAACCCATGCTGAACTGTGAATCATCTTCTCGGCTCGGTAACTATCTGGCACCTTTGTCTTCACGACTCCTTGGAAATGAAGTTCATGATATATTCATCGGTATTGTTAGTAAGGGAGGGATCAAATGGCCCTAACAGTTAATTGTCATAATGTTGTAATTTTACTGCCGCTTATAGCACTAGCTGTTCTTAATTTGGTTACTGGGTAATTAGGGTTGTTATTGTAAACACAGTGTGAGGGTGGGCCACAAGGACTGTGTAACTGTGAGGCATTACCCACATTCGAATAAGTTTGAGGAAAATACGCATTATATCAAGGTCTTTGTCCTTGTAAGGACAAAGACCTTGATATAATGCGTATTTGCACGAATTCGCATTTGACTTAGGTCAAATTCAAATTTGTGAACTTATAAGTTGACAGGTTTGAATTTGGCGATTAATACAAGTATAGAATGTGGAGATTGCTGGTGTTGGTGGATACCGTAAAAATGAAGATGTTCGATGGAAATGATTCATGTTGGATGGAAAAAAAATAAAAATACTACTAAAGTGTGGTGTTTGTTTCACTTCTTAATTTGAGTATAAGGGATTTGAATAAATACAATGTTTTAGGATGAAGTGTGCGTCACAACATGTGGGTTACTAAATTATAAGTCCGATATCTAAACTGTACCGACAACGAAACAACCTGTACCAAAGTGGGAAAAACTAACACGTTTAGAGTCTGAACTTTGGGAAGGTTCTCTGGTAGTTAGGCATTCATGCGACAGCATGGGTAGAATAGCCATTCTGTAGATACTAAATATGTACTTACAGAATGGCTATTCTACCCATCTAAGTAATCAAAGCACTAGTGCTTTGTACAATGTAGAAGCCATTAAGTCGGTGTTTCACTTATTTTCTTATTTTACAGATCAAAGTTGCCAGTCAGTTCTTAGGGATTTAAGTTATTTCATTTTGAATATTCCTGCAGCTTATCAGAATTCTTTGCGTAAAATTGCCGATAACCTCGACAGAGTGTATCGGTTATTTACATTTTGCTAACAAAGTGCTCTCGCTTTTTTTATCGTGTTCAAGGAAATTTCATATTCTATTAGGAATTTTAATTCTGGATGGCAGAATGGATAACTGAATTTGTACTTTTACTACCAATAGGGATTTTACGAAAGATTTTACGGTGTGTCGATTTAAGAACGGCGACTTTGATAAGATTTTACTCCACCAAGAGGTGTAAGAAAATGCTTATGATTCTAATAACAAAATCAAGGAAACCAAGAGGATTTTATTCCATAATTAAAAACATAAGGTATGTTGCAGGTGTGTATAACGCCTGTATACGCCTGTTCAATAGACTATAGAGCAACATAAAGCTAAAGTTGAAACATTTGTGGCTCCAAATAGCTGATGTTTACGTTTTATGACTAACCGGCGGAAAGCGTGGGACTTTCCAAACACCGAGTACGACTCGGTTTAGGGGAAAAACTATTCATCCAGTCAATCTATCTCAGCTGATAGCTGAATAAACATCGGTTCAGATAACCCAGAATAATAGTTCAGACGTGCGATTCACAAATGTGTTTATCTTTACACACAAAAATAAAGCAAAGAGGAAAACAAAATGTTCTTACTGACTTAACCGTTATCACCCGTCTTACTTGTCAACACTTATTCAGCGTGTTTAAACTACTAAAATAACGGGGTAGCTTATCTGTTTGCGAAATTCGTGTAGCAAAGCCATCCAGGAGGTAGAGCTCTAAGCATAGGTAATTTATTTCCTGCAAAGAAGCAAAGTATGCCGAGCCGGAGCGTTTGTACACATTAACGTGGCACACCTCATGAAAAATCGCTTAGGAGACGCTGGAGTTCGTGATACGTTATATTACAATGAATGTACTTTATCCCTTTTCTTTTGGGCTGTTAACAGTACGCTTCGTTACACGAACTTGTCACGAGTATAATTGCCCGCCTAAGTTTTTTTTGCAGCAGGAAGAGAAGTGATTTTTATATCTGTCCAACACAAAACTATGGTAGGTATACATACAAACTTTATTGGTCGAGAAAACTCATTTGAATAATAATAAAGTACATAGGTACTAATACTTAGAGCATTTAACCTAAAATGCTCCAAGACTAAGTAAGGCACAAGTACCTACTACAGGGTTCAGTCATGTGTAAAAAGTTGATCATGTTTGGCGAAATTCAAGAGTGATTTTCTGCTAAGCTATTGTGAGTGTATTTGCATGAAGTAAATAGGTATTTTATGTGTAGACACATATTATAATACTATCATGATGAACACTACAATATTTAAATAGTTCGATAGTACCTAACTTTTGTAGTAAAATGATTTCGAACAAAAAACCTACATAAAACAATTTGTTATTATTGTAATATCTTTTATTAAATGATTACAGTACTTTCTAAGTTAAACTTTCGCGAGCATGGTGCTTGACTGGTTTTTTATTTGCAAAGATATTATATAACCGTGAATAGCTTTTAGCACAAAAATAATGAAAGCGTGCAACTCTGAATTAATTTCTATATTGACATATTTAATTAATCTTTCATTTTCATCAGGTACTTTTCCTGATGCCTTAAAACTATCAGTCGTGAAACCACTTTACAAAAAAAGCAGAAAAGATGACGTGAAAAGCTATCGCCCGATTACTCTTATTCCTATTTTATCAAAAGTATTCGAAAAATGTATGCTCAACAGACTTGTCGACTTTTGTACCAAATATAACATTATAGCAAATGAACAGTTTGGATTCCAAAAGCACAAATCAACAACACAGGCAATATTTTCCCTTTTCAGCAATATCTTGTGTAATCTAAACAATAATCATATAACTACAGGACTTTTTTTCGACCTGTCACAAGCATTCGACTTTGTGGCACATGATGTTTTATTAAAAAAGTTAGAAGGCATTGGAATAAGAGGACTAGCACTGAATTGGATTTCGTCTTATTTAAGTGAGCGGAAACAATACGTTGTTATCGATAAAGTACATGAAAACCTACTTTCTTCCTATTTTTCTGACTCCAGGGAATATAAATGCGGCGTCCCTCAAGGGAGTGTGTTAGGACCCATTTTGTTTATATTATATATAAATGACATACCACTAGTGACTAATCATAAATGTGTATTATTTGCAGATGACATTTCAATTATCGTGACGTCTGATAAGAAGTATAAATCAATATCTGACCATGAAATGGACATTAATAATACTATTGACAATATTTTAGGATGGCTACAGACAAATAAATTAAAAATCAACTTAGACAAATCTAATTTTATACAATTTAATAAATCTAAACATGCTAAATACAATTTTAAACTTAATATTGGCAGACTGAAAGAAGTTACACAAACCAAATTCTTGGGTGTACTCATAGATCAAGACTTAAATTGGAAAGTACATCTAGATAATTTGTGCAATAGGATCAATAAATTTGTTTATGCTCTCAGACAAGTAAAGAACGTGACAAATAGAAAAACGGCAATTATTACATACCACGCATATATAGAATCCATTTTATGTTACGGGCTTATTATATGGGGGAACAGTACGGATAAGGATAGAGCATTTATTGCGCAAAAGAAATGCATCAGGGCCATTTGTGGACTCCGTCCTGATGAGTCCTGCGAACCGTTTTTTAAAAAGATAGGTTTATTACCACTTCCCTCACTTTACATATTTGAAATCTGTAAATTTGTGTACAGTAATAAGGGATTGTTTAAAAAAGCGTACGAATTCATCTCTCGACCAACAAGGGATCCACACAGACTTGTATTAAAGGATAATCCTAAGTCAGCCAAGTATGCAAAAAGCTGCCTTGTGATGTGTGTACGTATATACAATAAAATACCAAAAGAAATAAAATTATTAAATAATCATAACTCATTTAAAAACAAATTATACAAATGGCTGAATGGACATAATTTTTATGACATTAATGATTTTTTTAACTTGAAAGTATAAAATGTGTATCTACAGGTATTAATGAATGAATGACTATTATTGTATTTCCAATTAATTTGTGACATTCTATAGCTCACCTTTTAACTCGTTATTAATTATTTTGCATGCAATTGATACAATATTCTGTATAGCTAAACATGTGGACTTAATATTGGCTTAATATGTATATCAAAACCAGACATCAACTTTATACCATGTTTAAAGCAAATAAAGACTTATCTTATCTTATCTTATCTTATCTTATCTAGCTTTTGAGAAAGCACTAACTGACTCAGATGACCTAAGTTTTATAACCTCTTCTTATTTATTAGTTAACAAGATTTAGGTTCAAATAAATATGATATATACAAGAACTAAGGCAGACTCAATCTTTTATAACATGCATACATACATACTTATCTATGTAATTTTCTTTTTGTGAAACTTTCAACTGAAAATGAAAATGCCGTGTTGAGATAGCTTATTTATAAATATTTAGCCCATTTTTATGTTTTTGTGATCAAACAGTTCTTAATTCTCTTTCTAACATGCATAATGACGATATTATTATATTATCTATTATTATATATTACATTATTATTTCGTTTATTCATATTTTTTCATATTTATTTTTTTATTTTTTAGGCTGTGGTTAGGGCTGCAGAGACAGGAACCTCCTCACAATGCGAGCCGTATCGAGGAGTACTGCCTTCTGAATCAATGTAATATTATTATGTCCTTAATTTTATTTTAACAACTTTTAAATTACATTTTTAAATATTAGAATATAAAAATACAAACATTTAAAAATATAAAAAATAGTAGTCCACCGGTATCGGGAACAGGGTCCAAGCTACCGGCGGTCAGGGCTCCAGAGAGAGGAACCTCCTGACAATGCGAGCCGTGTCCAGGAGTACCGCTTTCTGAATCAAGCCCTTGATCCAGCTGCCCAACGAGAGCCTCCTTAGGTGTTGGTCGAGGCTCATGGCAACTAAGCCATTGGCTGATACGACTATCGGCACAATGATCGCTGAGTCCACATCCCACATGTCGACAACCTCGTGAGCCAAGTCAAGATACTTGATTTGTTTATCTTTCTCAGCTTTCACGAGGTTCCCGTCATGCGGGACCGTTATGTCAATTATCATTGTGCGCCGCTCTACTCGATCCACCACCACTATATCAGGTTTATTGGCAACAATAGTCCTGTCAGTGATGATGGATCGATCCCAGTACAACGTGATATTTCCATTTTCGAGAACTGGGTCGGGCATATTATTATTATTTGTTGGTATACATTTTTGTATCTCGACACTGTGCCGGTTTTTTTGGGTAACACGGGCCAAAGCCAAGTGCAACCCCGTTGAGTTCTACTTAAACTAAGTGATAATTGGTGATAATATATGGCGTGGTGATAATATGTTTTGACTTTGTGTTACAGTGGCGAATGGTGTCTGTGCGTTTGATATTTGTGCGTCATTGTCGTTCTGCAGGAATTTTCGAACAATTCTGCAAGTGTTCAGGATAGCAGCTTTCTGTAGGGTTTGGTAGGTGGAAGGAGCTACATCTAGTGTTTTTAAAGATTGATGCAGTTGTTTGGGAATGACACCCGTGGTTGAAAGTACTACTGGAATAATGGTAACGCTGCCTAATCGCCACATTCGGCTTATTTCTATTTTTAAGTCTGTATTATTACGATTATAGTGACGATATTTAGGGAGAAATTGAAAAACGAAAGTTATCATAAAAAACCGTTGTTTTTAACCTTTCCAACTATACCCGGGCCATATTCACTTGTATGTTCTAAAACTTATAAAAAGTACTGGTTAATAGTTTTAATAGTTAGTTTTCAAATAATTAAAACTGACAATTTATCAGTAATTAAACAACTTTTAGTGTTCGATTACGCTTTGTAAGGCACTGCGATAAAAAAATCCAACCAATCGACCAATGCCTGCTGGGGTTGCGGGTTTGTCCGAAAGGGATATCGCGGCCCCGGCACACAGGCAACGGAAGGAACACGGGTGGGTTTTAGTCAGTACAAGTCTGACACACCCTCCTGCTCCGCCCAGAGCGGGAGAAGTTATTTGATAATTTCCAAACATCAAAAAAAAAAAAAAAAGGCACTGCGATTAAAGCTCGTGCTCGTTGCAGTTCCGTACACTGAATATAAAACGCGCGGTAATATTTCCCAGTGCGGGCTGGACCTAAACCTTAAAAACAAATTAAACACCTTTAAAAAACTAAACGACCTAACAATAAATTTGTTTTCAGTTAACCTAGATTGCCCCAGTGCTGGGCAAAGGTCTCCCTCATATATTTCCAATGTTCTTAATGCTGTGCCTTCTCCGTGCGATCGTTTAGGTACGAGTCCAAATCATCACGCCAGCGTTTCTTAGGCCTGCCTCGGTGACGACGCCCGTCTTCTAATTATTTATACATTATAATAAAATAGTAGAAGAGAGTGTGCATGAAAGAGCCAGTTTAAAAAAGTATAAAAATAACATTTTTTCCAAAAAAACCTTTTATTTTTAATAATCAGTTTAATAGTAAACATACCCAAATTTAAAAAAAAAGGTTACCTACTATGTAAGAAAACTGAAACTTAGGAACATAAAAAAATGGGATATTGGCTCTTTCAAAACCACCTGTCAATGAAGGAGTTAACGTGTGCTATGAATAATGAAAGAGCCAGATTCCACTTTAGAACCAATTAGTTTTTCAACAATCAAAATCTCATACTAAACTTAAAAATCTAATCAAAATTAAACATAAGTGAAAATCACATTTTTTATTCTTTGGATTATTCTCAAATAATCATTTTACAATAATCTTAATCATTAATAATACTTTTATAAAAATCAGTCTCAAATAATGTTGAAACTGATATAACAATTAAAAACATTTTTGGCAAAAATTAATCACTCCGTTGCTACCACAAGACTCATGTCCATCCTCCACATATTTTGCATTGGTACCATTCTTCTTTGCTCTTTCATAAACTCGACAAATGGCTCTTTCAAATTTTTTATACAAAAAATATAACGTCAAACTACAGTTAATTTACCTTAACATCATAACAATAATATTTGCGTAAAATAATGCCAAATATATGCCAATTCATTTTATCAACCTACGTCAAAAAAACCTAAGTAAACCCAAAAATTTTTACATTTTGGCTTCAACATTTTCAATGCAGTCTTACGATGCCATTTGATTTCCTAGAACTGTCAATTAAATGTGGGTGACAAAATTCAAAATTCAAAAGTCATTTATTCAAACTAGGCTGATAATCAGCACTTTTCGAATGTCAATATTACGAGTACATAAGACAGTCCACCAAAACGCCCACCTTCACCACTTCCTAGTGCGTTAGCTGGGAAGAAGAAGTGGTGCAACAAACTCCCCAGCAGCACAGCTGTCTGTTCAGTTAGAAGAACAAAAAAAAAGATTCTATATTATAGTATTCAAAATAATTTACATTACGCAACACAAAACATAATTTAAATTATTAGCCATATGTTAGCTAGCACACGCCAATATACCAAACAAAATCATCGAGAACTATACTCAGGCAGAAATAAAAAACTAAACGTAAACAGAACTTAATGTCTAAATAAAAACCTCCAGGCATAAAGGGCGTGCCCGCTTACATAAAGTTGTAACTGGAAGTTATAAATGATAAACTAGGATCATCGAGGTAAAATAATTAAACAAACAGTTAATTACTAATAACAATAAATAATATGATCAATTGTCGAGGTCACTAGCTAACCACATACTCATATAACTTGTCAGTAGGTAAGCTGGAGAAAGAACATAAACATTGCCTTGAGTTAATCACAGCGACCAACTATTCTTATCATTTAAGTAGTCGTTGATAGAATAGTATGCCTTTGAACAAAGCTTGGATTTTACTTTCGTTTTAAATGCATTAAAAGGCAAATCTAGCAAAGAAGAGGGTACCTTGTTATAAAAGGTTATACCAACCCCAACCAATGAATTATGAACCTTATGAAGCCGGTGAAAGGGGGCTCGTAGTTTGTCCTTATTTCTAGTGGCAACATTGTGAAAATCACTGTTTTTAGTGTATAAGTGTATATTTTGCCGAAAATGAATTGAGATGCCACCGTGAGGATACCACTATCTTTGAAAAAAATCTGTCAGAGAAACTGTGGCATCTAGCTGGTAAATAGCTCGAACAGCTCGTTTTTGAAGGACAGCTGACCAGTGCTGCCATATAATAATAATATCAGCCTATTATTGTCCCACTGCAGGGCACAGGCCTCTTCTCGTACAGAGAAGGCACGAGCATTGATCACCACGCTTGCTCAAGACGGGTTGGCGATTGCAGACTTATATTAACTATAAGTCCAGGTTTCCTCACGATGTTTTCCTTCACCGATGTCAGTAATGTCCAAGATAACTCAGAAAGTACATATGAATTGAAAAAGTCACATTGATACTTGCCCGGATTTGAACCCACAACCTCGTACATGAGAGGCGAGGCCTTAACCACTGGGCCATCATGACATTTAAAGCTGCCATTTACAGAGTAAAATTGAATTATGGTAGGATTTTTTTACGTGTGAGATAGTCGCATCGGCTCTTTCAAAGCTTGACTCTTTCATACACACTCTCTCCTAACGAAATGAAAACTGTAAGTACATTGAATGTTTTTGGAAAAAAAGTAATTGCTAGGAGCTATGGGAACGAGTCTGACGCCTGTTTGTCTGGATGTATGTTCCGCACAGGCGAAAAAGCGGCTGAATGGTTTTGAATAAAATTTGGCACACATTTAACTTGATAAACTAGTTTAACACATAGTGTACTTTTAATCCCGCTAGTATGTTTCCGTGGGATATTTTTCGACTTCCACGCGGACGAAGCTGTGGGCAAAAGTTAGTTTTTATAAAATAGTAGGCGGCGAAGAACTGAGTGCTTCATACAGTAAAATTTTATGATATTTAATTTTTATAATCTTTTACCTCAGAATAAAATAAAAAACATTAAAGTAAATTTAATAAGTAAATATAAAATAAAATTATACCTTTACCTACTGTTTTTACAAAGTAAAAGCAGATTTAGGTTTTCATCCTGATAAAAGTGATCCATGTTGCGCCCACGCACTTTATTATTAGCACCATATTAAAGTATAGTATGATTGTTGATACAAACCTGGGTCATTATATTATATGGTATCGAGGAAAAACGACGTGCCTAATTCTGATAATTATGTTTTCCGTTATTAATCATTTTATTCTGCTGCATTTGTTTAGATAGAGATAGAGTTGTTCTATAAAGATTCATTCCACTTATTTTTGCTGCATTGGGTACCATTTCAGGAACATTGTTGCCTCTAGGATTTTGTAATATTATATCATTACGGCTGCATGGACAGAATACACATTTAAAGAAATGCATTTTGTAATTGCTCCTGGGTAATATGTACATTTGTAACCCAGATTTAACCCAAATTTGCATAATGCTTTAACTTGTCACATAACAGCGCAGGAACAGTGGCTATACTGAGTTTAAATTGCATTTTGGTAGTTTGGGAATGTTGCGGCTGCATGTGCGTGGCCGCATTTTAGCACTAAAATATAACCGACGATAATTGGTTGTATCTACATAAACTGGCAATATCACGGATTACTACTGCCAAATTAGTAAACGGATTAACAGTTTAATAGTTACACGGTTTGCTAATGGAATTAATTTCATTAAAATATTCGCGCTGCTGTGAAACTTTTATCCACGATGACATCGAAGTGACGGCTCTAAAAGCGAGTGTAGGTTTCAAATGCTTCTCAGATTTTATAGGACACATTCCAGACCGCTCACTTTTCCCAGTGTCCAGTTTCTTTTGTGTTGATACGCGTGAAGTCCAATAAAATGGCTTTGACTCTTATACCTAAAGGTTATTTCATTAAAATGTTGAGCACGTCGAATCGAAGTTTGGGCACAAGTACCTACCAAATAATATTTTCTTACGTCGTTAGTGCTCTCTCTGTAGAATGTACAATTGAGCTGGTGGAATGATTCCCAGTTGATGTTGTAACCCTGATAGTTACAATGATTAGTATAACTGGAAGAGCACGATTAATATTCGGTCGGTGGCACGCCGTCACTCACTGAATAATCAGATTTTCCGCGTGGGTCGAGGTGACTCCTTCGAGATGTTATTAGGATGAGAAGTGGCGCCCACTTACATTAGTATTATATAATTATGTAAAAGGTAACACGATAAAAGACTAGACTGTAATTATATTTTCCTGAGTTATGGAACGAAATTGAGCGTCGCCTTTGATTTACATAGACGTCGTTATCGCGAAGAGAATCGGAAGCCTAATTATGATACATAATTACATTCTTAGTTAATGATACTTACTTATATTTTAATAATGTAATTTGATTAAGTTTGTCCTTGCGCGATGCTGGCCTTCATAGTAAAGAATTTGTTGCGTATTTTATTTATTTTTGCGCGTGATACCAAAGAATTAATGAAAAGCCCATAATTTATTCGTAAATAATTTTGACCTTGAAATTGATGTACCGTCTAAAGGAGGGGAATGCCAACGCACGACGGCTGGGCGGCGGAATCTCTGCGAAGCCGCTGGGATTAGCGTCAAACGAAGAAAAAGAGAGGCGGGAAATAAGCCGTAATCCATGAGACGTGACCTAAATTCTTCCTTAAACATCGACGATTTGATATCCTCGTGAAAACAATTTGATTTCTCCCTTTCTTTCCTAACCGTGCCCTTTGACAGTAAATTGGATTGATCCGTGTTTTACGCATGATCATTTGCATAATTTGTCTACATATTCAGTAGACGAATTTTATATTTATTTACACTTCAATGTAATTTCTGTTTTGACTTGGTAATGATGTCATGCTCAAGTTTATTTTTGAAGATATTTAGGCACCTTTCTGATGCGTAGGCAAGCTGAGCGACTAAATCGCCAGGGTGGCTAGCAAGTAATGGACAGTTTGACTCCCACCTGTTGCATTATCCAAGTCATGTGTAACTTATATTAAGTAAAATCATTTTGTAAGTGACTAGCTTCTGCCCGTGACTTCGAAAAATTGGGCTATCCAATCCAACAATAATTTTTCAAATCCGACTGGTAGTTCCGGAGATTACCCTCTACACTTGCAAACAATCAAACATACAAAAAAACTATTCACCTCTTCATAATATTATAAGTAGTATATATATATATATAGTATAGATTAGAAATAAACATAATACCCATGCAGATGACACTATAGTTAGGTACCATACCTAATAAAATGTACAAGTAATGTAATCAAATGATACAATGAAGTTGACGCTGTATTTTCAATTTAAATAAGGAATATTGAACAGGCAAAGTGAGACAAAGCGTAACACGGCAACTGTGAATAGCTTATTATTCAGCGCAAGTAGACCTGCTTGAAGGTGCTCATACATCTTAGGGAGCCTTTACTTATACATACACTTTTTAAATGTTTAACGGTCTTTACGTTATTGGCTTTTGTGAACCTTTGCTGAACGACTTACGCCATTCGCTCCTTTGAGAAACTCGGAATCAAAGAGAAGGAAAATTTGACATGCACTTACTGACTTTCTTTCCTTCCTGGGTTAGTCAACTCATAAAAATCTGTTGTTAGAAATGGGTGTCTGGGCGAGTCATAAAAAGCAATTGTTAGAGACGGGCGTTTGGATGAAAATGTATCCGAGATTCCGAGTGTTCGGCATTGCAAAGCGATGCTGGGGAGTTTGTTGCGCCACTTCTTCTTCCCAGCTTAAGCACTAGGAAGTGGTGAAGGATGGGCGTTTTTGGGGGACTGTCTTATGTTATTTTGACGTTCGAAAAGTGCTGATTCTCAGCCTAGTTTGAATAAATGACTTTTGATTTTGATGTTCTGCGGCGCTCGACTTGCTACTAAAAACAGAAACATTGTGCGATACAAAACATCAATGAATAGGTGAAATGTAATTTTGAAAAAGAAAAAACAACCGACTTCCGAAAAAAAACACTACAAAGAGAAAAATAACTTTAATTTCGGAAGTCCGTGGCAAAAAACGAAAATTCAAAACCAAAGACACCGACTTTTACACTTTGTAGTGTTTTTTTTCGGAAGTCGGTTGTTTTTTTTTTGTAAGAAGTTTTTATTTTTCACTTTTTCGTTGTGGTACCTACCCCACACAAATTCGAATACCACTACCTGCTATGTAAATAACAGTCACAGGAAGTTATCATCATATCATCCACATATACTAAGTGGGAAAAATACGTATTATTGAAGCTTACTCAAAAACTATCCAAGCAAAGTTAATAAAATTTATATGGGACCAATCCGGGAGCATACCCTTTAATACAAAAAAAAGTATTTTTTTAATCGGTCCACAATTGACGGAGAAATCGGCGGACATACATAAAAAAATAAAAAAAACATACATACGCGTCGAACATTTTATAACCTCCTCCTTTTTGGAAGTCGGTTAAAAACGAATGCACTTTTATTTTTCTGTAAGCTTAGCAACATGAAAAAATACACAGGAACAATAGTTATTAGCGCGCATCGAAAGAAATGGCCTTGCTTTTTATAATTTCGCAAAACAAAACACGGAGCACGATGAGTCGCTAGATGTAATCGAGCTAAATGTTAAAGAGCAACCGTTTACATTAACCGCTTTTGTGAAACAAATGAAAACTACGCTCAGGGGTAGCGTTTCTAAGTAAAATTATTCTTTACTTTTTGTATCAGCATTCTAATTTTCTTTTGTGAATCCCCAATACTGAAATTGTTTAAGTCATCCCTAGGTATGTGATTGCATCAAATTAATAATGACATTATATTCTAAATAGGTATGGATTTAGTTTATAGATGCTGTTCATGATAATAAATGAGATGGATAGATACGGGGACATTAATGAGATACGTTTTGCACTAAAACTGTTTTGTATACATGGGTGTTGTCATAAATATTCATTCATATTTACATAGATTCAAAAGATAATAAAATACTAAAATAAAAAACAACCAATTACAAAATGTTCAGAACAATAAAACGTTGGTAAGCTCGCATTTATCAGACATGATACGGAGCAGAGAGCTGTCTGAAAACTATTAGTGTATATTTTGCTATACTGGGCACGATTCCAAACTCTGAGTTCACTAAATATTAGGGATTTTAAGGTAACGAAAATCCCGAATGGAATCGACTTTATCAAGCATCAATTCGATGTCAAAGAGCAGTGGGAAGTGGCGAGTTAAGCAGTCGGTAACAGATGTGAGAAAATAAATTTCAATTGCATAGAAAATGCCATCGGCCTGGCTATCGCTGGCTCAGAGGCTCTAACAGAAATATTTTTTTAGCTCCCCACAATTATTGAAAAGGGCTGCAAGATTAGGAGGATTACGTATATGTGAACAAGCCGATATAATTCGTCCACACTTTGCGCAATGTTTCAATAACCCATATCACGGATTAAAGGGTTTTGGTTTGCGCATAATCCTTTCTTATTCCTTCGTAAATGGATATTGAAAAAATTTGATGGGCCCCTTTTTATCGGAAACTCTTTTTCAGAAGTGCTCTATTTTGCCTCTCGGAATGACGTCGATTTAAGGTGAATGAACGAGCAAAATCCCTCTACATGGAAGAGGCGGTCCTGAGGAGGTGATGAGTTTATACAGTACCATTTAGTCGACGGCGCACCTTTGAACCAATAAATTGGCGTCAAGAATAAGCGTACTTACTTTTCAGAAATCTTTTACGTTCGCTTCTTGTGCGAAAAGGGGTGTCGCTTTCTTTCAGTTATGGAACAAATCTTCAGTATAAGTGGATCGACATTCAATTCCTTCCATCTTGCTCCAATACGGTCTTGATCGCGATACTTTCTTTAGAAAAGTATACGTCGCGGAATGTTACTTTGTTATTCGGTGGTACCTTTTTGCAAATGTATTTTTTTACTTCAGGCTGGAAAATAGAAGGCAATTACAGTCTTAGTACCTTAATTATTTACGCAGCACATATAAATAACTACTATAGGGGAAATGATTATATTAGCAATTTCTTCTGTGATATTGGTGTCGAATAAATTCGTTATTATGGGTTAAATTTGCAAATCCGCATGTTATTATGGTGGACGGCAGCGGCCACTGTCTAGAATTTCATTTAACGATCCCAGCTCGACAATAACCGTCCGTGGAATTTAATGGTTCGTAAAGCGGTCTCGATTAAAACTGCCGTCTGTATGGATAAGGTCAGTCGTTTTAGTATATGGAGGCAACTTTTAATGAGTTTATGAGCGCTCCTGGCGCGGCTCGGTGTAGGTAACCCGTCTGTTACTTATTCCCGAACGTCACATTGACATAATTAGGTCGTCCGTGTGACATGTTGAATGACAACTGTATCTAATGTGATTTTGTTTGAAATAATAAACGCGTGGATATGGGTTGTGTTAAAGGATATAAGTGTTTGCATTACCATTGCCGTGTTGATTAAGGATATTAAAAAAATAGAACACATTGAGATGTGTTTTTAATGTTTTAGTGTAATCTAAAAATATTCTGCAGTAGACTGTTATTTTAACAATTGCATCTGCGCCTCAGAAAGCTCAGAAATCTTATTCTTATAAGAAAAGTGCGAAGGCAATGAAACAATAAAGTTAATGATGCTTAAACACACATGTATGTGAGTCAGTACCATTGGCTGCCGCCAGAGTTTCTGCTTCCGTTGGTCTATATATTAAAGACGTCATGTACAAATGTTGCACGAACAAGGTGCAGAAAGTTGGACAGCAAAAGGGACATAAATCAGGGCGTGGAGTGCGCCAGCTGGCAGCTCGTGAATAGTTCTGTCGGGTAGCGACCGCGTATGACATTCGATTACCCTTGTGCCAGGAGAACGTCTGGCGTATACCCCTACACCCGTACGCCGTACGCCGCACACGACGCGATACATATCGGAAAATTTAAGTGAAAATGGACTGTAAAATAATTTTTATGTTATAATTAAACACTGCAGTAATTGTTCGTCGTCAAACGTTTTCAGATTTTATTTTATTTTCGCTTGTGGTTTATGAAAGTTTGCTATTAATCATTGTTGAGAAATATTTTTAAACGTAATATTATTATTGGACGTCACTTAACGAAGAGTAAGTAAAGATTTTCCGTTACTTATGCATTAACTAGAGCGTCGGTTCTAAGTTTCTAAATTGCAATAAATGTCCTTAGTCCACAATTTACAATACCTAGTTTATAAGAACACAGTAGAGCTCGGAGCTTACTGTCTTAATAATAGTCATTAATATTCATGGAACTTGTGGTTTATAAGAAGCAATACCGTAGTCTATGTACAATTCTTTGTATCTAGACGCGTTCTACTTAAAATGAGCAAGGATGGGTCATTGTTGGGTGGATTAAGTAAGACGATCATGATTCTTCTTTATCAGTAGGTAGTAATTAAAAGAAAATTATACTAGAATAGCTAAACATATAACCTTGCCAGTGTGGTTATGGGGCCTGTGTGTTACGTCAAAGTTTCTATTCATTACAAAAAAGGGGCTTAAAACGTCGTTAATGTGCATATAATCAAATATTGATGAGCAAGTTTTGTTGCGTGACAGACAAAATTATTTGTTATCACATCATGAATGTATCACGAAGAACGGACAACTAGGTGACCTTGTTCAAATTATGTTTTCCTACACTGGTTGCAGTATAAGTCATTGAGGAAGGAAAATCTTCGAGAAAACAATCAGTTGTAGCATGACTCAATTTAACCCACATGAATGCTCGTAAACATCCTTATTCCGTTTGCCTGTTACGACCGCATACTCATAAACTATTACGTTCTTAATAAACTGACGAAACAGCTACTAAAAACATACGAAGGCTTTGAACTAGATTTGTACTTTTTAACTGCAAAAGATATTTTTTTTACCTTACATTGCTTCATGGGACGGGAAAGCTGAGGATCCAGCTTAGAAGGCATATGTTGAGGTAATGAACTAACAGACTATTACCTCAACAAAAATGATAATGGTGATGATGAAATTAAGAGGAGGCTTCCTAAATTGTATATTAATTTGCATTAATATTCTGAAACAGTCACGCATACAATCAAATTGGAACTTTAGTTTAAGATTTATTGGATCTTTTTCTTTTCGTGTACAAGACAGTTATGTAATTGTAATATTTTCGTTCGATTCATTTTTTTTTTCAGAATCATGTCTTTTTAGGGTTCCGTAGTAAACAAGGAACCCTTATAGTTTCACCATGTTCGTCCGTCTGTCTGTCTGTCCGTCTGTCTGTTCGCGGCTTAGCTCAGAGACGGTTGGTACTAGAAGGCTGTAATTTGGCATATATATACATATCAATCATGCCGACAAAGTGGTAAAATTAAATAAAGAAAACAATTTTTTTTTAGGGTACATACACGTAAAGTGGGGATGTTTTTTTTTTCATCGTTTATCCCATGTTGTGGGGTATTGTTAGAAAGGTCGTTCAAAAATATTGTGAGTTTGTCATTTTTGGATTCAGGGATCCGTTTGCGAAATATTAAGCTTTTAACAGAATTATTTTGTTAGAGTCAAGTGTGTGTGTCCCCCCCCCCTTCTAGCTAAATGGTTGTACTTGGACTTGTGAAAAAATTCACAGCAGTAGTATATATAACGAAATTAAAAGGAAAACTATCAGAGCTAAGTAGGCTGTACAGGTTAACGAGTAATAATCAACCAACTTAAATTTGCGGTTTGAAAAACATGATCTCCCATACATTCCGTATGGAAGAACATGTTTTTCAACTACAATGTTAAGTTTGTTCTTGGGATAAACTTATCCCAACTACGGAACCCTTCATTGTGCGTGGTCCGACAAGCACTTGGCCGGTTTTTTAAACATAATTGAAATAATATCAAGATTACTCGGCTTTTATGTCTAAAATAAGTATTCGCAGTAAGAAAATATAGTTTATTATCCAGCCACAACAATGTTTTTCTCTAGATCAATTATTACTTCAGGTATAAACGAAATAAGAATTGAGACATACGCCATTTAGTTCCGTGCTCGAGTACAATCAAAGAGCGCACGCGATATTCAACTTTGTTACTGATGTGTTAGCGTTTAGCACATAGTGGAGTGCCACGGTGCATGGGGGCGGAGCTTGCGTGGAAATTGTCTTTAGAGTGCCTGGTCTTAAAACGCTTATCAATTTAACTACGAGGTAGGTTAAAGTACCCAATATGGGCCATGGTGTGCAAGAAGACAATATCTTCAGCAGTAATTGTTCTTCTTTATATTCCACACTCCGACTGTGATGACCAGGCACGAGCAACGTTGTTGTAACCACACTAAACAACAAGGACAAATGTTAGAAAAATCCTTGGCCACCTTTTACGAATTACCTACGGGAAAAGCAGTAAGTAATGCCCATTATTTCTGGGCAATCCCGCGGAAAAAACATTATCCTGTCATTACAACACCGCAGTCGGGTAGAAGTCATCTGGGAAAAAAGCTTTTAAAAGTCTTTTACTCCGTATCAATAAAATCTATAAATCTGTGATTTTGAAGATGAAATCAATATAAAGTAATACTGAGGGGCCAAATGTAAATGGAGAGGTAGACATTTAAATAAGGGGGACTATGAAGGAGAATTTAGAAGTATAATTTACGCAAAAACGTGCGCTGTGATCATGGGCTCTCATATTAACTACCTAATTAACTCCATTCTGAAGATCGTGCAATAGTAACGAAATGTTACAACGTTGCGTTTGACAGGAACTTTAGCAATAACTGCATCCATTTTTGCTAACGAAGCTTTTATATGAGGGAATTAAAAGTCAGAATAATGTTGTCATTTAAAGTACGCATAACAAACGATTGTATTGTAAAAGTTGTTGGTATTCTATTTTGGAAATTGTACAACCGAAATCATTCCGACAGTGTTTGCATAAAATGTAATGGCAGATTGCGGCCGTGCCGGGAAGTACTACCAGCCATTCGCATTGTGCCATCTGCTCACATTTAGATCCCTTATAAAATGTTACTGCGCATTATCACACGTGGATATGGCTCCGGCCTCGCGGTTATTTCGAAACGTTACCTTTTTATGACACTAATGGAAAATACTGTTTAGCTTCACACTCATATTTATTTAACGCACTCCACATGAGATACTCGAATTTCCCAGAATGGACATTTTTATTACTGTTTTGTAGAGCAATCAATCACGCCAGCACGCGATATATCCAATGTACGGCTGTCGGTCGCTTTGCCACCCCTATTTACATTTTTGTTAGTCACTGATTGTAAATAAATGTTTTCACATTTTTCAGTCAAGTGCCACAATATCGCAGTTCGATGTAATAGAAATTCGTGTGGATAATGATTTTACTGATTTCACTCGAGTGCCTTTGATATTGAGTATTTACCCGTTTGCGATGTAAGCTTAATGTAAAATCAAATTGTGAATTTCGATACGACACATAAGTTTGTGCAAATGACCATATAAATCATACTGACTGACGTAAAATTGACATATCGAAGTCGTAAATCAAACGGGAATACCATAAGAGAACAAGTTTTGACAAGGCACTTAACTCCGCCAGGGACAAAGTGGTTTTTGGTAAAATTTACCTACACATATGATGTTATGCACATATGTACATAATTATGCTTACAATGTTTTCTAAGTTAAGTGGAACACGGCAGCAGTAAAACCGGCTTAGTACACGTAAATGAATATGTCGTTGTCGGTATTTTACTATTAATTATAGTAGTAGTCAATCAAGTCTATTGATATAGTATAATCTGTTATGTTTTATACAAAATAATAGAGGCAAGTTATCATACCTACCTACATAACATGATTTTCGGACAGGAATAGGAGATCTAGAAGGTTCGGAATAGGATAGCCACGGTCCATCTGCACTCAAGATTCGCGCCCTCGCGCCCCTAGTCGCCGCAGGAGACGCCCCGGGCGACGGGAGTCGCGAGCCGACTTCCGGCCACCGTAGGCGCGGGCTTGCGGACGGTGAGCAATGGGCAGCTCGCCGTCCGATAAGGACCAGGCCCGGGTCGACGGCGCGTTGTGTTCCAAGCGCGCCTCAAAGGGATGTCAGCACCAACTGACGGGGTCCGTAAGGATTGGTCCTTACGGACCCCGCAACCCCAGCAGGCGTTGGCGCCTGCTGGGGTTGCGGGTTTGTCCGAAAGGGATATCGCGGCCCCGGCACACAGGCAACGGAAGGAACACGGGTGGGTTTTAGTCAGTAAAAGTCTGACACGCCCTCTCGCTCTGCCCAGAGCGGGAGAAGTCATTTGATGATTTCCCACACTCAAAAAAAAAAAAAAGGTCCATCTGCACTAATGAAGCTTCGTATCTATCTATCATATATGATTGAGCCATGCCAGGTAATTAGCCATGACCTGACTAGAATGAGTGCTTCCCTAAAGAGTGCTTTGCTTCTTTGATGACTAAATTTAATAAAATAAATAATAAAGATTCTTACTGAACTTTTATAAATAATTAAAATGGAAGAAAGGGATTTTACTCCGGACTGGCTTTTTATGACAGCTGAAGCTTTTACTTAATTTTCAGAATTATAAAAGTTGAGAAAAGTGTTCTAACTCCTAGGATATGAATATGGAATCATTTAGTTGTAAGATTTTTATGTTTCTCTCAAACGAATTGCTTCAAGCAGAACGAAATATAAATGATTTGTGTTCCACTTCGAATGCGAATAATGCCTAGCTGGAATAATATAGGTATATCTTTAACTTTTTTGATATCCCATCGCGTTCAAAAAAACTGAAGAATGTGTGTCCGACAATTATGAAACTAAGTAAAACTTTTGTGGAGTAACTTGTAGCATTATAAGTTACTAGCTGTCTCTCGTTCGTTTCGTTCTACATGATGAAGAGTAGTCTATGTCCTTCTCCAGGTCATAGTCTACCCATGTGCCAAATTTCACCTAAATCCGTTTACCCGTTTTAGCGTGAAAGCGTAACAAACAAACAAACTTACTTTCGCATTTATAATATTAGTTAGGATTACTTAGATCATAGGAGTTACTATACCTAGCTGAAATAAGTTTTGATATAGGTATTCTCTCTATCCACCAACCCACACTGGGCCCGCGTGGTGGTTTGCGGTCCACTCGTGGGAACATTATAGGCTTATTATGCTATTCTGGTATAAAAAAATAAAAAAAATGAGCCTAAACTATTGTGCTTCATAAAAAAGCAAAAACATTGTTATTTATACTTAAAATATATAAGTTCTGAAGGAACTAAAGAAAGATTTTGCCGATACGCTTCTCGTACAAACTTTATATACTTACCTAGCTTGGTACTAACATTTTCAATTAAAAATGTATAACTTCCGCCTTCGAGACTAGAAAATTATTTTACGTCAAAACTTCATAGTCAACTCACTCATTATTTATACACTCTTCTTTTTGTTTCAGTAATCTTTAGGTAGGGAAGCATTTTCCACTGCTCAGCCTTTTCCTACTTTTTCTGTTGTTAAACCGTGAATATTTGTATTTTTAGGGTTCCATATCTCGAAAGAAAAAAAAACACGGCAAAAGTCGGCGATGACACCTGCCTCGACCTGATGCTCACCTCGAATCCTTCCCTCCCATGACATGATTTTCCTTTCATATATTTTTAAACCACCCAACCCTAAACCCAAGGTTCTGTACAGGCGTTGTTTTGCGCGGATGGATGTTGAGAAACTCAAGAAAGATTAGTCTGTGGTCGATTGGGATCCTAACGATGGAAGCCGTTTCAGTTGACGACAAGGTTGCGATCTTCAATGATGTTGTGGTCAAACTTTATGACATCCATGCTCCCGTCAAAAAAGTGAAATTAAAACGCCTGCCTGCACCATGGATGACAAGAGGAATACAGATGGCAATGTGACGTAGGGACCGCGCGTTCCGTAAATTTAAAAGGGATCGCACTGACGAGAACTGGACACTATTCAAAGCTGCAAGGAATAGATGTAATCAGATGATACGCAATGCTGAACGCCGCTACATTCTAGATACTATCAATTCTTCCTCTTCTGCCGATATTTGGAAATTTCTCGGAACTCTTGGTATCGGCAAACAGCGACATACAGACCTTCCTAATTCAATTGACTTGGACGACCTCAACCGTCATTTCTCCACTGTTTCTACCATGGATCGTTCAACCAAACAACTTACTCTGTCCCTTATTTTTGGTCTAACGCGTCCCCATGTTAATCGTTTCAGTTTTTTCCCAGTTGAACCGAGAGATAAAAAAAATCATCACATCATCAAAAGTGACAATATCACCCGTGGTATTATCATTACTATTCTGGATCATCTCCTACCCGCGATTACCCACATTGTAAATTTTTCCCTATACACCGGTGTATTCCCTTCCCTGTGGCGCAAAGCTTATGTTCGTCCAACCTAAGGTTTCTAATCCCTCTCTTCCTACCCATTTCCGCTCCATTTCTATCCTTCCAAAGTGCTTGACGCCTGCGTCCACATGCAATTCTCCAATTTTGTTCATCGTAACGTTCTCACTCATTAGCCCTCTTCAATCTGGGTTCAGGCCCGGGCACAGCACTGTTTCCGCCCTTCTTAAAGTGACTGGCGATATAAGGGCAGGACTGGAAGACACCAAAGTTACTGCACTAGTGTTGGTCGATTTCTCTAATGCCTTTAATACCGTCAGTCACGATATCCTGTTAGCCATTCTGTCCTATGTTATGGGCTCTCCCTAGGGACTGAAATGGTTCTCCTCTTACCTTCAGGAACGTCAGCAGTCCGTTCATGTTGGAGATTCTACATCATGCTGGTGTGATTTGGAAACTGGTGTACACAAGGCGGTATTCCTTCTTCTCTTATGTTTTCTATATTTATCAATCTTATAACTTCCGAGCTTCAGTGTGCGTATCATCTGTACTCGTAAGCAGATGACTTGCAGTTGTACTGTCAAGGGAGGCTCGAAGATATTTCTGTCGCTATCGATAAATTAAACAGGGTCTTGATAGCCATAAAAACCTGATCTGATAGATTTGGCTTAGAAGTAAACCCTAATAAGTGTTAAGCGATCATCATCGGCAGTTCTCGGAGTATGAGTAAGGTGGATGGTACAACCTTGCCACCAGTTATCTTCAATGGTACAGTCGTCCGATTTAGTACTGATGTGAAGGACTTAGGCTTGCACATTGATAGTACTCTGAACTGGGGTACTCAAGTCGCGAGGATCAGCCAGAAGGTAACTGGAATGCTGCGGGCTTTGTACCGACTGAAAAATTTACTACCAACAAGTACGAAGACAATGCTTGTGCAGTCCTTAATTTTCCCTATCATCGATTATGGTGATGTGTGCTACTATGACCTGAATGCAGATCTCCTCGACAAACTTGACCGTCTTCTAAATAACTGCATTCGATTCGTTTTCAATCTGCGTAAATATGATCATGTTTCTGCGAATCGGTCGCTCTAAAGTGGTTGTCCATATGCCAGCGCAGAGAGCAAAGGGCGCTGACCACTTTGTTTTCATTTCTTGTCTCTCCCACTTTCCCTAGTTATCTAGCCCCCACTTTCAGTATATTTGTGACAACCACAGTAAAAATCTACGGTCATCAAATATTCGCGTCCTTCAATGTCCCACTCACAGCACAGATTTCATTCACTCTTCCTTCTTCATTCAGTCTATCTCTTTGTGCAATGCGCTCCCCCAGGAAATCAGGATGGCAACCAACCGTCATCCTTTAAATTTAAAGTTCGCGAGCACATTCGTAAGAAGCTGGCAGTGTCATCACAACGTTAATGTTTTCCCATTGTTTGTCTTATTTGTTTTAGTATATTCGTGTATTTATATTTATTTGTGCTATATTTAATTTATAATTAATAAAATATAATTAGGCATACATATTATAATAGGTTTGTAATAGGTATATGTCTATCTTTATATATTACCATTTTTTTTTGTATTCATCAATTTTTCGTAATTGCACCTACCATTTTGCCTCACCTATCAGTTTGTCTCTGCGTCACCCAAAGGTTGACTGGTAGAAAATGTCTATGGAATTAAGTCCACCTCTGTACATTTCTGTGCTTGAAGTATTAAATAAATAAATAAAAGGAAAAAACGGAACCATTATAGGAACCATTGAAGGATCACTCGTGTGTCCGCCTGACACAGCCACTTTACTCCGAATCTAATGACCCGATTAAGTTGAAATTTGGTACACATAACAATTTATGTGACCCAGACAGGGGCGTATTACGTATTTTGAGACAAATAAGAAAAGGACATGTCCAGGGGCCTTACTCCCGACGGCTTCGAGTTCTGAATCAATCGAATTCTACTCGAATTCAATACCGATTCATACTCTTGAATCCGACACTAGCGCACGATCGTGCGGTGGTTCAAAGCGAAACTAATTTCGATCGAGAGATTCGTTAGGATCGAAAAGTACGTACTCCACACGCCATCTGACAGTTGATTATCGAGTTGTTGGATCGAAACTAAACGTCAAATTACACGATAGCAAAGAAGCTACTTTATTCAGATCGAGTGAGGATTTTTAGTGCTATTTACTGTTTTAATATCTTCAAATTCATTATTATTATGGCTCGCCTTGCGTTGTTTTTATTGTTCTTGTGGAAAATATCATATGGGTATTCTTGCAAGAAGAAATATGCAAAGGATTAATCGTTATATCACCCGGGGTGTGGAAATGGATTCGGAAGAATTTTGGAGAAATGATCTTTTGTCGAAGGAGTTGTTTGATGTGTTGGTAGAAGATTTAACACCATACAAGAATAAACAAACTAGACGAAGTAACATTTCAAATTATATGTATGTTTTTACCAAACAAGACAGTACACCATTACCATTCATTCGGATAGCATAAATATTTACGTTATCTCAATTGTGTTTAACTTACTTTTGCCCATGACTTAAAGTCTTTTGTTGCGCTACCCAAGGAATTTAATAAAATTGTGACCTCTTCCCTTTTTTGTTTTACCTGTTGGCGAGTTTGTGCAGATATGAATTGAAACTAAATAACTAACTCATATAGCAGCAGACACACAAATAAACTTTTGAACAACAGCGCTCTTTGTATAAGATTTGACACTTGACAGCAGTTCGGTTACACTTTTTTTTCCCAAAAATAATAAAAAATCATATGTTTTTTCATAAGTTTTTGTTTGTTATGTGTAAATAAAGGACTAGGGTATCGTTTTTTAAGTGGGAAAGTGATAGAGAAGTAAAAACATTAAATTACTAACCAAAGACTTGGCACTTGACGGTGACGTAATCCATTGGATACGGCTAACGACGCTGATAAGATTCGAACATTATGTCGATCTTGGTTTACGATTCGAATTGGTTCGGGAGTAAGGTTTTAAGTCGAGTTCGGATCAGAAGCGAGTTCGAATCGAACACCAAATCAAAATCGAATCGTTTTAGGGAGTAAGGCCCCAGTTTCTGCCCTCTGATCGTGTTCTGAGTCGACAATGTTCATGATTTCAGGTTTTACAGTAAGATTTAAAAATTAAGATTTAATTTATTATGGATTTATAAATTCAAAATAGGTTGCGCAACATAATTAAATTTATTTAAAAATTGCTCAATTATAGCTTCCGCCTCGCCATTTTTAACGGGAAGTACTAAAAATGTTTTTGACGTTCCATTTTATTCCGTAATTACCTTTAAAGAGTATGAATAATAACTATAACCCGCTTATTTTAAATCAAAGGAATGTATGTAATTGTTGTAATGTAATGTAATTGCGTATAAAATACGACAATATTACTAACATATTTTTGTGTAAACATCTAAAGTGTTTTTAATTGAATACCCACTTCTTAAAATTAAGATAAGTATTTATTATTTCTTTGACATGACATTGACTTGCTTGCTTGCTTTGCTTGCATTGCAGTTCCAAGTTGCATATAAGCGTTCCTTGCTAACTGTGCGATTATTTTGTAATATTGATATTTTCTTATAACGACCTACCACACGGACTGCCATCATAATATATCAGTTCGTATAGGAGTCTGTTTTACTTTTCGATTTGGATATTATGATGAGGTGCATCAATTGTGGCATCGCTGTGCAGGAGATTCGCAGACATATCGTGGGAAGGCTGTGTTTACCCTTGCAAGTGAGATTCGCTCGATGGTTAGCAAATCAGTTACGCCTACTACGGCAGTCACGTAAACCATGGAGTGAAGGCAATATATTGACCAATTGTGTTATAATTTGAAAAATACAATGATATTTGCCATTGTTCCAGCTCCCATTAGATCGATATGCTTGTCACGACAGCTGCTGACAATAAGAGATTGTTAGGTTATACAATGGTCTGCCGTGGATGTAATATCTCAGTCGGGCTCAGAAATCCAAGAGGCCGACGATTCTATACTGTTGCAGTGGACAGCCCTTTAGTACCCCGGGGTTATTTCCAATGATAATAATTATCAGGTAAATTATTTATTACCCGACTACGTTTTTATTATAAGTAGGTAAAGTCTGAAAGAAAATGGTAAAACGAATGGGACAGATCCCTGGAAACTGGATAGACGAGCGATGGAAACGACGATCGCGGAAGATGGAAGGAGTGTTGTTCATGTAAAAACTCAACATAAACATAACATCACGCCAGCGATTCCCGAAGGATTTGGGCGTGATGAACCTATTGTGCAGCACATTTCACCAGTTATGTTATGACATTTGTAATAAAATGTATTTTAATAATATTTTCTGGATATGACAACAATGTATGCATGTGGTGGCTTTGGATTCGAGCGAATCGACGCCAGATTCATGACTCATCAAGGGACTTACAAGAGGATGTTGTTACATCCATTGAACATGTCACACGTCGATGTTGTCAATGTTGTGTTTACCTGTAATTGAATATTACCGTCTGATTTACTATCTCTATGTACATGTATGTGCTGTGGGTGAATCTTAAAGTAAAGTAAAGTAACATGGATCATCAACACCGCAGCCACCACTTCTCTACAACCAACACCGGTTGTTGCTGTCATGTCATGACGCTAGTTATCTTGGCTGGGCAAGGCATCAATATAACCTGCTAGCACCAGCGTCATTTTTGGACAATGTTTTGGTGTTTCTCAAAGACAGTTATTTTCTTTTTAATCATTTTATTTAAATATGTACCTACAATAAAGGAATTTGTTTGGCAATAAATACGACGTTTTATTTATTTTAATCCCATTTCAATACCAACAAGTATGTAAATATAAATAATATTATGGGTATTGAGGATAGAAACCAAAATACGGGATTAAAGATGATAAAAATATCATTTTATGTGTATTTATGTGTACAATAAAGAATAAGAACACTGTGATTTAATAAAAAAAAATGTTAAGCACTTATTTAATAGATATTAAATAGGTGCTTTACATTTTTGTTACACAAATAGAAATATTTAAAAAAAACTGCAGAATCTGATCTCAGACCAACAAAATATTAAATCTTTCACTAACCTTACCAAGGCATACCACCAATTAGTACCTGTTGTTTCTCACAGATGGCGTTATAATAAAACAAACTTAACCTTATTTTGACCAGTTTCTGACTCCCACGCAAGTTCCTGACTCTTTAAACTTATTAATTGATAAACTATAAAATATGACGAATATAATAATATAACAATCATTACTGAACATTGGTTTTGACTACCTAGGCAATCGTCCATTGCCCCACCAGACATCTCCTTTAAAAGCAAGTTTTGCACACTGTACCATGTGACATATCAAATGAAAGTGCGTACTGTGAGGGTGTCCGGTATATCTTTTTTCATAATTTTATAGATTTATTATTATATATTTTGATTTTTTATTTATGATTAATTTATTTTAATTTATAGATTTTAAAGTTATTTAAGAAAATATATGAAAATTGACCATTCCCCCCCATCTCTGAAAAAACTGGGCCCAAAATATCAAAAAAATACAGAAAATAGTTCTATTCTTATAGATTACAGGAAATCTATAAGAATTTGATGGTCTTACAATGGTAAATCTCCCAATAATGTGCGCACTAATTTACATATGCAGTTGGAATGTATAGGAGAACATGTTTTCAACTACAGTGTTAAGTTTGTTCTTGTGTTATGTTCATCCCAATACACGTCCGACATGCATTTGACCGGTTTTATAAGGAACAGCATTCTTATCTCCGAACACACAACGTCTCGGTAATAGAACCTTTCAAGGTGACACCGGTTACCGAATTTTGACTGCCTTTAACGATTATTATTGTCCATGACAATGGTAATAGGCCTTCGTTTGATTACCGGAACGAAAACGTTTACGTGCTCACCGAGGTAGCTACGTCCCCTCCACCTCCATGCCTCACAATAAACGCTATAATTTATTATTTAATCATGAATTTATTTAGGTTACGCTTAGCAACACATGCCTGTATATTTTTATACATTTTTCGATATGAATGTGTGGCTACTTTCCTCCTTTCTTGGCGTGCATACATGTCTTACACACTTGTGACTAATGTTCGCTACCCGCGTCAATGCTTGACGAAGGTGAAGGCACAGGTGCACCCCACTGGAGCCAGTATTGACGCTCCAGTTACGAATTCTTTGCCAATAAATTCCAAATCAACGTTGTGATAATATCGGTCGCACCTGTCGTTTCTCATTTTCGTAACATCGTACAAAATAAATTGACGATCGAGTGACAATTTACTTTTTTACGGTGTTTTGAAAATGTTATCCAAATGTCGTGTCGCATGATTTGTCGTAAGATTCGAATATAACCAACTAAATCGAAGAAAATGTTACGATCACGTTAAATTTTCAATCAACTTTTTTCTTTTCAAGCTATTCTTTTTCTGTTCTCATATTTCTGTTTGTCAATCAAAACCTTAATTTTGTCACAACTAAATAAAGCCCACCCTTTCGTGGACAATCACAACTAATTCCTGTTCTTAGGCTTTAATGTTCTTCTTAAAGGGGTAATTTACTTTTTTAAACGGAAATTTTGTTTTAAGGGAAAGAGAAACCCTAACGACGCGGTCCCTTAGAATTTAGGACACGAGACGTCTTCAACGAGCAAGAAGTCTGTACAAACGATCCAGAGATGTCTCAATTTAGACATCTCGTCCGCGGCCCTCTCGCGCTGAGAATTAATTTAAATGAAATCATCACAGTTTATTCTACTGTGATGGCGAAACGGGCGTTCAACCGACAAGAAAGCGCCGCAAGACTCATTTACAATTCCAATTAAGGGCAATTCTCATTTACTTTTGTCCTGCAGAAGTAACGAATCTAGTGGGTCGTCTCGTGCAGCGCGACCTCCAAACATTTGCGGGTTAGTTCCCGCGGTCAGCTCGCGGCTCGCTCCATAATTTATAGTCTCTATGTTCGTTTTCATATCATGCTGCGTATTGCGTGCGTGCGGGCCGCCGAGCATCTGCCTCTAATTGTATTTTATTTCCCAATAATAACCTCAATATACCTTAGTTGGCAATTAAAAGATAATGTAGGTATCGTAAAAAGCTGTTTCTGTAAATCTATTTTATGTATCGCTTTTAATTAATTAACTAGCCGTTAGCGACGGCGGCTTGATGTATTGTTGCTATCTTTGAAGAGTTAAAAATGTATTTTAAAGATATCCTCTCGGAGGCGGACCTAGCTGGAATCACAGCAGACGAGTGAAGCTACGGGATTTTCTTAAAGACTCCGGTCGCTTCCAATAGATACTGGTATTTGCTGAATCCTCGATTGCGAGCTTAGACATTCAATTTAACTTACTGCTAACGGAGATTTGTGATAGCGTCGCACACAGACTTGGTGAAAAGTAATTTATTATTTTCTTGAGTAAACCACGCGTAAACGCTACCTTTTATGAAGTAACACATCTTCGATACTAGAAGTAATATTAGAAGTACCATCAAACATCACAAATGTTAAGTCAAACTGCGTGCCAATATTTTATTCCATTTCTATTAGAACAAAACGCTGGTCATAGCGCCGAAGTGCCAACCTTTCGTACAAATTATAACGTTCGTGTACACTACACATGCCTGTCAAACATCAGTTACAAGTGGTGTATTTGCGTTTTAATAACATTGTGGCGTCGGCGCTCGGAGAGTTTTAAAACAAAACACTGCAAACTGATAAATGATTTCAACGGTGATAAAATCGTTCATCTAGTTTGTTTAACGTATTTTTAAATTAAACTGGATACGTAGGTACCTTTGATATAGGCGCAAAATAGTGAGGAATTATATTTAATTCTGGCAAACTAACGGCTTCCCAAATGACGGCGCAGCGCGTTTGCGGTCGTCCGCCCTTCAAAGGGTCTTAATCGGCACATAAATTTTCTTTTAGTTTCCCGCTAGGTAGATACATGGACTGACGCATGGATTGAACAGTATGTATGTGGTCTCAACTTTTGTTACGAATAGTCGTGATATTTACTTTTGTGTCAGCATAATTTTTAACTTGAATATGAGCTTAATAATAGGAACCCTGTGCCTTATTAACCTGTTATTAAAACGAACCCGTGTGGTACTAGTACAGAGTACCTACTTACCAACAATAATCAAATACCTACGTGCATGTACAGGTTCGTTACAAGTAAGTTCGATTGGCTTAAGAACATTTTTAACATTCATCTTATTTCTAGAATATTATGAGGGCTACAGGCCGTCGTACAATAGGTATTTATCTAGGTGGGGAGGTACTTACACAAAGTTTTAGACAAAATGCACTTTTGCACTTAGATTTCGAATGATAAACAGAATCTTTCCGAGGTTGTGAGGTGAAAAAATACATATTTTCTTAATTTTATAAATTCTAATTAACTTGACGGCTTTGATGCCATCTGGCGCAAAAAGACAGCCTCCCTGCTAAGCAGATTGCGTGGGAGCAGTAACAGCATCCTGAATGTAATAGCCAATAAGTTGGACAGCCTCACCCAGAGGACTAAGTCTCTGTTAGTTATTAGGTACTAACATAGTTTTTAAGTTCATACTAACAATATAAATGTGGGATTGTAGGGCAAAATAAACGAGTTGAAGATACTCGTACTTGTTTGACTTTTGACTCACGGTAAAATATAAAGATCAGCGTTCCACCGTAAGTCTAGTCGTCGTCCCCCTCTCATGCTTCCCGTTCTCGCCATTCACTTTCTTCTCCCTCGCACACACACACACTTCTCTCTCTTGCATCCGCTGCGTTCCGTTTTACCATTATAAGCTGCGTTCATACTACACTATTTTTATCTCACGTATATGTAAATGTAATGGATCAATGGCTGTCTGAATAATATATTTTCTTATTATTATCTCTTTATTTCATTTTGATTACTTATTATTTACATTTTTAAATATTTTTATTAAACCTTACAAAATAATTTAAAAATATAAAAAATTGTGGCCTATCTGCATCAGGAACAGGGTCCAAGCTGCCGGTGGTCAGGGCTCTAGTGAGAGGAACCTCCTTACTATGCGTGCCGTGTCTAGGAGTACTGCTTTCTGAATCAAGCCCTTGACCCAGCCGCGCAATGAGAGCCTCCTGAGATGTTAGTCAAGGCTCTCCGCTATTAGGCCATTAACCGTTACGATTATCGGTACAATGATTGCAGAGTCCACGTCCCACATGTTGGCAACCTCGAGGGCTACGAGTAAGTCAAGATACTTGTTTTTTTTTATCTTTCTCAGCTTTCACGAGATTCTCGTCATAAGGGACAGCGATATCAACAATCATTGCACGGCGCCCTCGTCGATCTATCACCACAATATCAGGCTTATTGGCTACAATAGTCCTGTCAGTGATGATAGATCGATCCCAATACAATGTGGCGTGACCATTCTCGAGAACTGGGTCGGGCACATACCTGTAGTATGGTACTTCTGATTCCACAAGGTTGTATTGCAAGGCAAGTTGCTGGTGTCTATGCAAGTACTCGCCGTTAGCAAGACGAGAACAACCGGAAACAATCTGTCTGATTGATTCACCGGGACGGTGGCATGCCCGACAGATGTCAACCGTACCATCCTTGACAATGTATTTCCGATAATTATTCGTCATGATAACTTCATCCATAATCGCACAGACAAAACCTTTGGTTTCCCCGAAGAGGTCGCCGAAGCGCAGCCAGGATATAGATGCCAAAAAGTCTACATCAGGCCCATGGAGGGCCTGGAAAAAGCGTCCGTGAAGCTCTTTGCCTTGCCATACTTCCTTACGATCGTTAGTATCAAGTACTGCAGGTTTGCGCCAGTTTTCTTTCGCCAAGGAGAGCGGGGTGAGGCCCTTGTCCACTGCGACCACATTTCGGTGTATCACCACGTCAGTTTGAAGGAAATATTCTCTGAGACTGTAAATCTCGCGATTGTGGAGGGTTCTAGCATTTAAGAAACCTCGGCCCCAACACTTCCGCGGGATGTACGGTCTCATCACTGATGATCGTGGGTGATGCATCCGATTTGCTGTCAACAATGTACGGACCTTCCTATCCAGAGCATCAAGTTCCGTCTGAGTCCATTTGAGTATGCCGAAAGAATACATCAAAACCGGCATGACCCAACCGTTGAAGGCACGCACCTTGTTTCCGCCTGATAAAAGACTATTTAGCACTTTATTCAGGCGGCCAAAGAAGCGTTCTCTTAACGATTGTTTCATGTCTGTAACATTGATGCCTAATGCTTCCGACATACCCAAATACTTGTAGGTTTCGGTTGAGGAGAGGGATCTAAGGTGTGTGGAATCCGAAAGTTCCACGGATTCCATAATCTTCCCTCGCTTTACATGGATGACTGCACATTTGTCCACACCAAATTCCATCCTGATGGCACTACTGAACGTTTCTGTTACCTTCAGTAGCTCCATCAGTCGTAAATTGTTGGGGGCAAAGAGTTTCAAGTCATCCATGAAAAGGAGGTGAGATATCACCTGACCACCTCTTCTCAATCGATAGCCTAGACTTGAATCCTCTAGCAGTGTGCTTAGAGGATTCAAGGCTAATATTCTTATTATTATTATTAGCAAATGAATACCATCTTTGTTTCTTCAAAATTTTAGCCCACAATGATAAAAGTGAGAACAAAAATTATGCTGAAGACAGAAATTAGAGACAACTAGAAAGAAATTAAGTTTCTAGATTTATATTCAACCATTTTAAATTTCATACTCATCGTGTCTCTGAGGTATATCTAAATTAATTCAGAATACTTTATAAGTGTATGTATATTTCTATGAAATTGGATGTTAAAAGTTGGTCGCGACCGCAGGTGTGAGTGTCACCTCGACTCGTATGAAACATTTCTCACTTGCAACTTAAATTCATATTTTCTAGAAACAAATTGCTGTATTTACGGCACTTTGAAAACTCATTAAATACTCTAGAAAAAAATGTGTGAACAGTGTGTAAATAACAGGGCTCTTATTTTGATTAATTAATCAATTAAAACAATGTACGAGTAGGAGCATACTTTTATAGCAAAATTGTCACTTGCCGCAAGCGTGGTCAGCGGGATGAAACAATAATGTTTAATACCTCCGAAAATAGCTTATTGGAAGATTATCATTTTGTTAATATTTTAATGACCGTAGTGAAATTAATTTAAGTATCGGGTTATAAATCGATGTCAAATTGATCGCCCGATCATAGGACATTGACTGTAACGTTACGTTTAGCTCGAGGAGCTAAACGTAAAACACACAAATAAAAATCTATACATATACATATAAATCTATTGCTGTTCGTTTGTCTCGCTAAAACTCGAGAACGGCTGGGCCGATTTAGATGATTTTGGTTTTGAAATGTTTGTCGTAGTTCAGTCCAGGGACGGTAGGTAGGGTAGGTAGAGTAGGTAGGGTAGGTAGGTAGGGTAGGTAGGTAGGGTAGGTAGGTAGGGTAGGTAGGTAGGGTAGGTAGGGTAGGTAGGTTAGGTAGGGTAGGTAGGCTTTAGTGCGAAGTCAGGCCGGGTAAAGCTAGTAGTATATAAAAACAAAAGGTTAATGCCTAAGTAGGATAAGTATGAGGATCAGGTCGGCTTTTCTCTCGGGGATAGGTAGAGACAGGATCAGCAGACAGGCAGGCAGACAGGTAGGCAGGTAGGCAGACAGGAAGGCATAGGGCTATGGCGTCTTACGCCGAACAGGTTTGTTAACCCTGTCCAAAGGAGGAAAAAACTAGGTTTTTGGATAGTGGAGGCGCTATATGACTTTTCACGCTTGTGGAAGGGCCGCGATGGCGTCGAACGCCACGCCCTGCTCTGACGTCGGAGGCATCTCTCGGAGGGTGGCGTCGTCTCAGGTCTAGTTGAAAACCAGCGTCAGGCACTACTTGTCTGGCATTTTTGCTGAACTAGGCCTATTTGGCGCAGCCGCAAGGCACACTTTCCTGCTAATATCTTAGAACGCACTTTGCACTTTTTTTTTGTTTTCTTTCTTTTTTAATTTGATTTTTATTTATTTGTAGTACAATCATTACTTAGTGTTGTATGCCTCTAGTCTGTGCTAAATAAATGTATTTTCTTTCTTTTTTCTGAGATTGAGAGGAGGACAGCAGAGACACTTCGCGGCGGCGCCTCACAGGCAGTAAGGGAAGCATTCTACCCTCCTCCGACGCCGGGGCATTTCAAAGCTGACTAGGTTACACAAGTAGAAGAAGAACTTGAACAGAAAATGAAATAATGCCAATGTAAACTGGGAAGAATGGACGAGGAAAACTTTTAAAAACACCGATCCCAAGTTACATCAACAAGAGTAGGTAGAAGAATTTCATACAATGTAAAATCTAAATTAGTGAAGTCGTAACTTATGAAGTTACTCACATTGTGTAGGTGTTTATTAATATTAAATTACACTACCGTATTTCTAAGACATTTACTCAATAGGCGCAACAATTCCACGATTTGACACTAATCACCATATTTATAAATATCCAAAAAAAAGTTTTTTTAAACAAAGTTATAGTGGTCAGTCTGAATAATCGACGAATAATGGCAAAAACTCTCTATTTTCCACCGATAAGTTAATAAAACGTGTGAAAACCTTTGTTCATCGTATATCACGATTAACACACACAGCACACAGCACAGTCGAAATATTTATTGATACGGACAGTTGAACCATCCGCCTGTGTTCGTTGGTGATCAATCGCATTTTAATATTTTATTTATTTTGAGGTAAGGCGTCATGTTAGGATGGGCTCTATAAACCGATCTTATTGATGCCTGGTGGGTGTCGTACGCTACGCAGGACTAGATTAAATGGGTTGCTTGTCACCGCGGCCACCATTCCAGTCTCTAAACGATTCGGTCTGTTTGACTAATAGCTGTGCACACACACACTATGCCGGCGGCCCTGCCGCCGGGCGAGTCGCGGCCCTCCCGGCCCTGCCGCACAAAGCCGCACAAAAGATCGCAAAGAAAATGAAGGCGCAAAAGCCGAGGATACGTACCACGCGGCAAAAGCCGTGTGTAGGAGCCATAACGTCTGCGCAAATAAATGTAGAATGTAGTAGGTATGTTGACGTATCGAACATATTTACCTGACATAATTATGATGTTGTACTAAATTTACCAATTTATTTGCATAATGTTCTGAGGACCACGATAATAATGTTGATTCTCCTGCCATAGAGGACATTTGATGGCCACTCAATTTCGAGTCACAGTTGAGCTTTAATATTCTAAGATAATATTTTCATCTGGAATGTTGTCCATACACACTTCATTTTCTTAAGTAATAAAATTGGATCCGTGTTCAACAGGTAATAATGTAATAAGATACGATGACAAGGATCGCATTATCGCGCACAAGGCAGAATTCCGAAAGTGGGTTGATTTATTGCCCGAAATATCCTTGACGCAGCTCGCTGAGAATTATATTTTAGCAAGGTACGAGCCCTTCTTTAAATATAGATCCCACTTCTCCACGAGGAACTAGTTTTATAAGACCTTTGGCCTTCTTGATATGACGCTTTAACTAGCGCCAATCGCATCAGCAACATTGCACTGGATCGCGCACGCTTCCAGCATTCCAGCATCCTATTGCTCTCAAAATCTCTTCTCTGGTTAAATATCCGCGGTCCATGGTAAAGGAAAAACCAACAGTATGAATGTAATTAACAAACTTGTGAGAAAATTAAAATTTCGATTAAAAACAATTTAGTCTTTAAAACACACAGAGAGGAAAATTAATCGTGATAAAGTTAGTTTAATTTTATCGCCTCGGCTTTTCCTTTTTAGGGTTCTGTAGTCAACAAGGAACTCTTATAGTTTTGCCATGTCCGTCCGCCTGTCTGTCTGTCTGTCCGAGGCTTAGCTCAGAGACTGTTAGTACTAGGATGCTGTAATTTGGCATGGATACGTGTTAATCACGCCGACACCTTAGTGGCGATGATTTTTTTTTCTCGCCCAACCCATGGTGTGGGGTATCGTTGGAAAGGTCAAAAATATTGTGAGTTTGTGAAAACCATTTGTGGCTATAGAGATTCGTTTGCGAAATATTAAGCTCTAAAGTGCAAATTTTTGTTAGATTCAAGTGTCCCCCCCTCCTGCCAGTTAAATGGTTGGTTTTGGATATGTGAAAATCCACAGTAGTAGTATATATAACGAAATTAAAACTATAAGTAGGCTAAAATTCAAAATTCAAAATATTTTATTTCACATAAACCTAGAAGGGCACTTATGAAACGTAAGAAGCTAGATGCACGGTTCCAATTGGTCGTTTCCTATGGAGAAGAGCCGGCAAGAAACTCCACGGTTACTCTTTCAAAAGTAAGTGGTTTTTACAGTGTTAAAAGGTATGAGGGGATAGTGTAGGCCTAACAACAAGTACCAGGTACTTATCAAAATATGAGATGTAAAATGGTCCATATATCTACAGTCTGTTAAGCCTACAACGTTCTCACATTCACAAAATTTTAAAGAAAAGAAACTATATAAAAGATTAATACAAGTTAACGAGTAATAATCGAGCAACTTACGAGTACATTTGCAGTTGCAAAAACATGTTCTGTCACACATTCCGTATGGGAGAACATGTTTTTCTACTACAATGTTAAGTTTGTTCTTGGGATAAATTCATCCCAACTAAGGAACCCTTCCTCTTCGATCATTGATCGAAGCCCTTCCTTGTGCGTGGACCATAATGCACTTGGCCGGTTTTTTTATTTGAATTTCAAATACAGAAGAGAAATGTGCCAGGAACAAATTGACGTTTATATATCTTTTTTTTGGCCTGATACTTTGAAAGTTATGATAAACCTAAAATAAAATATCCCTAGACCTGCCCTAGACAGTGTTGATGTGTGTAATTTATTAGTACTAGAACAACTTACGTCTCCTTGAAAACTGTCGAGGTTAAATCTGAATCAAACGCATTTTTTTTAGATATCCAATTTATTAGAACAAGAAATTCATTGTAACGTTTTGCCAGTCTACCACAAAGCTTTACCTCTTGTAAATTAATTAAGATCAGTATTTTTATCCACAATTTGGAGAGTCTTTGGTTCTTGCGACAGTTTTTTTTTACATTTCATTTGCATATTTTGGCAACGTGAATACATTTCAATACCTTACTATCTTAATAAATTCATTTAAAAGTACTTAATTGAAATAGCGGGAAACCTTAGCTAATCTAGGAGTTTATAAATATTTTACGAATAAATCTTATTAATTTATGGATATTGAACAACATATTTATGGTTTCGTGTTATTTAAATGTGACCTTGTATTGCGGTGCTTCTTGCTTTGATTTCCTCTTAGGTTTTTGTTACACTGCTATTACCTACGTACTATATTTCAGAATAGTACCTTCAAGTTGGTTGGTGATTTATTACAAGTGTGCCGTTTGGCCTCTAGACCTTACTCAGGTCTCTTGTTTATTCTCCTAGCGTTTTCTTTCACAAATCACTTTAACATCAGCTGTTCCGGCCCGCCTTCTTTATAACCTCAACGCGAAAAGGAGGGCCGTTATGAGTTGGATGCCAATATTCGTAGCCAACTTTTATAGCAAAATATAATTTCGGATTTGTGTGTGCTTTTATTTCTTAGACTGTAGCTCCGTAGCTGCACAAACAGTGAATGTGAATTTGTATAAAAATCTAATTAAAGTTTGTTTCATCTGTTAATCGAATCAGTCACACGACCCACGACCGTATATTTGACTCGTGTATAATGAACAAGGAAAAATATTCTAGTACAGAAATTTTTCGCGTCATCTACAACGCCACATGCGAACTACGCATCAAAGACCTGACGTTTCACAAAATCCTGCATCGCGCAAGCAGTGTTTACCGCGCGATCAGTATATTATACATAACTTTCCGACATCAATCATCGGGCAGTTGCTCACCGGACACGACACCGGTCTGGTCAGAGGATCCTCCCTTTCCTATAGAGAATGAGCGAACTTTACACCCTGTTCCTCATACATGTATAAATGCATTAATTTATTATAAAAGTACTATGGCGAATTGACAATATAAACTTTATCTTAATCCTTGTGCGTGTTTATTGGCTAGTTATTGTTGTGGTCCGAATTTACTCACGATTAAACTTGTCATCCGTTGAATCCCATCTAAGTAATTCGCTGAAAGGGTATCTGGATTAATAGTCATCACTCACAGAACGGCCGTCCAGCTTCATTTTAGACTTCACGTAACAAATGACAATTTTGGTATGAAATTACAAACGTTTAGCGAGATACATTCGCACTGTAAAACTCATTAACTAACATGTTAGTACTGTTGAAATAACTGAGTAGAGAGAATCAGTGGTAGGTTGAAATTACTCGGCGCATATTGAATTTTCATGTCATTTAACATATTTTTTAAGTGTCGCCTACAACAGGGGAAGAGCGCTGATGTCTGAAATACAGATATTTTATATCTAGTTCAGACATGATGTTTCAATATCTGATCATAGAGTTAAGTATATTATAGTGTATTACCATATTATTTATGTCTGTATATTTTTGAACAAATTAATTTTTATTTATTTATTTGTATCCAGAAATAAACGCATTTTCATGACTTCGAAATGATTTAATCTCGTATTAGAATAAAAGCACATAGTAAATATTATGTATTACGACGCCGCCGCTTTAATTTTAGATATTTTGTTGACACTATTGTACTACACTGTATTTCTATTCTGGGATCTACATGTGGGTTCCATTTTCCCCCTCGCCAAATAAGAACTAAAAATGAACGTAATAAAACTTTAGCAAAGCAACATTATCTTTCAATTCAATTACTGAGATATAAGTGTCATTAGTGAACAGAAATAAATATGTCCAACTTTCACTAAACCTTGGCCTACGTCTGCAGGAAGAAGTCATGACATACGGGCGCAAAGGGCTTATTCTATCTTATCGCGGGCCCAGTAAACTTGCTTTGAAAACTCCACAGGGAATACACTTGCGCACAAGACAAATGGAATCGTCCCCGACACTCGAAAGCGATAACTGCGAAAAAATATGTTTCTGCTCGAGATAATTCTAATTTCTTTTAAATTTATTGTTGGTATCATTTTTTAAATACTTTTATTCTTCTTAAACTTTTAGCTTGACAGTTTCCAGTCTTGTAAAATAAATAAATTATTGCTTGGACATGAGTACGTACTTAGAAGCTTATCTTTATTTGAAACCACGGGATAAATGGTATCATCCTAATGTTTCTTAATTAGGCTTAGAAACGAAACAATAAATAGGAGAAAACTATCTGTGAAAAATACACTACAAAGATATCTTGTTACTAATGCATATTGAAGTGATAATACAGTAGAACAATATCAGTAATGGTAGCTATTTAGAATAATTTAATTACAGCGAAACAATTAGCTCGGGGGTAATGAATTAATGGCCATATTTTATACTGAGGCTGGAGAATCGGCCACCATTTATTCAAATGGCTTCACTCGTACAGTTATCAAAGGCCCAAACAACGAAGTGAGGACTCCATTTGGGAATCTGAATAAATTGAGTCGTTAGTGAAAAATTTAAAGCTGTTGGTATTGCTGTCACTTCCACAAATTATTATTTTCCTTGCATTTGTCAAGCACAGCTTTTAAACCGCCTCTACAATAATGTGAGTAGCGTACACGCAAGCTGATAGTTGCAGTAAGTAATTAAAAGTGCCTTACTCCTGTGCCGTCGTAGGAACGCGTGTGTCCAAGTTACTCGAATGACGTCAACGACTAAAAAGAGGTATTATTATGCTAAAATGATATTACCTAACCATCATTTGTACCCGTTAAGATGCCTGTCGTAACTAAAGATCAGGTAAAAAGTTATTGACGAGAAGGCCTTGTAAAATGTGCTTCGGTTAATCGCCGTCGTGTCGCAGCCATTTGTAATCGTCTGCTGATGGTCTGGCCATTTTCTTAATATTATGTCCTCGCAGACGTGACGCCTCGTTGGCGCTGGTGACAATAGTTACAGCTGCCAACTTGCAAATGAAAATTTGAGAGCAAAACTTAATATTGAAACTGTGAACATGCATTTAGAACGTGTCGTTTGATATGCCAGGGCACGTGATATTTGACACAGAAAGTGTTTATTACGTGGTCCTTGATTAAATAGAGCTACGCTCTACGTATTTTGCGGTTCACTGCAATTTTATTGTGAGCAATACAACTTGCGACGAGACGATTCTTTGTGTGAGCGAAACATGAAAAGGTCGTTATAACGTATGTGGATTCATTTCGTTACTGCTCTGCTATCCAACTTCTGGCTGTGCCCTATTTTTTTTTCATAAAACTTGCACCGAATGAATAAAGCTGAATAAAACGTACAAAAGCGGTATATTCTATCAGTAATTCCACCAATTAAGGGCGTCCTTTTTTTCGTATAGCAAAATTGAATAAGTCGTAATAAAATCTGCATAGTAGGTCGCGAATTGATTTGATTCAACCGTCCTAACCGTGTTCAATGAGAGCTCTCGAGCCGGCCAGCCGGACGGCCGCACGGTTCACGCTCATGTCGGAATTTAATTGAAACGGACGCAATTCGATCCGGCTCGACATATGACACGCACCATGCGACGCACTAATTACAGACATCATAGCCGCTACGACTGGAATGACGTCTAGTGGTCATACTAAATTCACAAGTGCCTGAGGGACGGTATTGACCCTTACAGCTTTCACGGATGCCAGCATGTTATGAACACGTTCTATGAGTATTCGGATTAAATTCTTAAAACGGCACGATGTTTATTAATTCGGTTCTCTGTTTTGCGAAGGGATGACCTCTTCAAACGCCTTATCATTTCATTCCTATTAGAGAACGGTTGAGTTCCGTGAAATACAAAGATAAAGGGTGGCCATATTTATTTAGCGAGTACTTGATTTGGATGGAAATCTGTGTTTTATTATAATAAAATCATTGGTCACTTTATTGTACCTATTGAATTAATTAGACTAATTTTAATTTAAAAGTATAGGTAGTAATAGTCACAGGCAATTGGGTACTTACGTTACATTTATCTGATTATGAATAAGTTTAGGTATCACTTAAAAGTCCATGGGGTTGTTCATGTGCTTGCGATAAACGGTCTATCATATTATAAGTACAGAAAATCAGAAGAAAAACAACGAATCAAAATAACTATTTGGTACTGCAACCGATTTATCGTACCTACTATCATTTTGTTAAATACTAAACTAAACTCCTGAAGATTAATATTAAGCATTCAGTTTACATACCTATAAATCAGTGCTGGGTGATTGTACGTACATTTACACGGTTGGTAAGCTTGTTTCACTGTGGCATTTAGCATTACAAGCTTCAATTCACCCGATTGATAGCAATTGAAAGTAAATTGCATTTCACAGTCTATAAAGTACCTATCTGTTTGTCCCGGAAAAGTTTGATAAATTCAATTTTCAACTGGGTAACTTCCGTGTCTGGGCGGTTCACGCTTGATACTTTTTGAATAAATTGGCCTCGCGCCGAATCGATAGTAGTATAGAAAACTCGGAAGTTATCGAAAGGCAACATAACTTTTCGTAGAATATTGAATCAGTAATATCCGTATTTCTGAGCTTGTTTGTGGTCGATGGTCGGACGGCGTCACATCTATCAAGAAAAATATTATTTTTGGAAGTAGGCCTGATATTCGCCGGAAATTTGACTTCCTGTGTTTTGTTACCGTACGTAGAATATAACTGAAATATATTCATCGCATACCGACGACTAAGGGCTGATTTCACCAATGAAACTGAACGTATCAGCGTATCTAAAACGCGTTCAAGAGCTGTCAGTGTCAAAATTGTTATGGAATATTGTACACTGACAGCTCTTGAACGCGTTTAGATGAACTGAACCCGTTTAATTTCATTGGTGAAATCCGCACAAGGGTAGCACCATAAAATAAAGAAATACCTATCATTGATTAAATTATAAAATCATGTTTTTTTTTAAACAAGCCATTTATCTAACCCAAAGCAGATAATATTTTTAATTAAATAAGCTAGTCTCGTAAACAGAAAACAATGCAGTGCAAACGTTTATTTCCCGTGGGTTTATTTGGACGTTTCAGTCATAATATAAAATTATTTAGTACTTAAATCTAGCCAATACAAAGAACAAAATGTGTATCTAAAGAGCTTTAATAGTTGTAGGTCTACAGTAAAGTCACAAAGCTCGTAGAAATAAAAGTTAATTGTTAAAATCAATTTGTTTTTAAATGCGACATTCGAATAATCCGGTGAACAGCCGCAGGGTTAGGCCCGAAAATAATTCAAATAAGGTAGTCCTCAATGAAGGATTAGTTTATGCGGTGAACCCATACCCTTTAAATCTGATGCAGAGTGGAGACCAGGACTAATCAGCGCGGATTGTTGCCCTTCCGCCACTCTACGCCCTAATTCAAGTAAATGAGAAAACTTTCTAATTGGAATTTCAAATAGGCCTCCGTTTATCCAGACGAGAGCTGTTCGCGGTTCGACGCCAACATGCTGGGCCGCATTATAATTCCCTTCGGTTTCGGTAATTGATATGGGTTTTAGTAATTTAAAATTCAGTACCTACCATTGTCAACAGACCATTTGTTACATTAATAAATGCAGTTGCGTGATAACTTTGAGGGTGCCATTACAATGTGGACGTTTTGGTATCAAATATGAATCCTTTTTGCGAAGCAGTTTCATATGTTATAGGTACTAATTGAGGTTATATTTTATTGAAATCAAATGAAATGAAATTGTTTATTCTGTAAATAGGATATAGGAATCACTTTTACACGTCATATTATTATTTTTTTAAATTAAAATTTGCTAGATGAATTCGGCGTTTCCTATCCGAATACTCTGAGAAGAAAGGCCGAAACAAACTCAGAGGTCACAGTCTCTTTTAAAGTCCAGAAATAATCTTGGTCAAGCCATATGAGGACCATGTAGATTAGTGGTCTTTTGAGAAAAGAACCACACAGATTTGAGTGGACCTGTCTAGTCAGTGCAAGCATTTGTCAGTAATCATGGAGCTCAACTCAGAACATAAGGAGCTCAACTCGACGAACAATACCAAAGAAAGGACATTTGGGTAGGCCGCATAAACTACTCAAACCGTCAGACCATTATTAAAACTATCTGAGAAAGGAAAAAAAAAATATTAGTAGAGAAAACAAAAAAAAAATATCCACATAGTCCTCACATTCACAATAGGTAATTAAAAAATATAATATTTTACAAAGTAATAATGTCATTTTGAATGTAATATTCAATAATATGAATGTTTAAATAAAACTGGTATATTTTGATGATTTTACTAAATAATTCAAATGTATTAATATTAAATGTTGTTGTATTTGCTTGTTTATTATTCAAACTTTGTGGCCGGTCTTTTCCTAAGATTATATTCCATCATTTAGTTTTGTAACAGTTTGAAAATAAGTAGTTGGAAACGTGCCACGCTCTCTATTTCCTTTGATGGTATGGGCAAAGTTTTAAATAAACGTTCAAGAAGCTGAAAGTTACAATTTTGAGGTGCGTCAGGTTGATTCGAAGCAAGTACCAATATATTTTTAAATATCTCTTCACGAATCATGTTCAAATTCAACGATTGAGGAAAATGCTTTGAGAATATTTCCTTCTCATGTGTAACCTGAGAACCCTGAGAACGGAGTTAGGGTTAACCACCTGTCACGTTTGGCATGCTCATTAAGCAATTTACCACACTGACGTGATTTCGTTAAGTATCCCTTTATGCCGTGTACGAAAACATGGGAGAAAATGCCTAATTTTTCTTGTAAACTTTCTTATCAACCATTTCTTTTTAACGTTTATCATTATGATATATATAATATAGCAGTTCTTATAAACACTTCTTATATTCACTATACCCGATTCACCTTATCCATTATTTCTTAATCCAAATGTGGGTGTATCTAAGCCATTTTATACATATATAGGTTCGAATAGGTAAAAGTTTCGCGGAGTAGATATCGACTTCCAATCTAATTATTGTATAACCTTACTAATCCTCTAAACTAAAGGCTTCGTTCGAATAGGATTAGATTCGTCGATAGGGATTTTTTCAGCATCGAATTACTCTATCACAATTACTGAGTTCTAACTACTGGGTCTTTATTTTATTATAGTTTACGAGTTTTGATCTTTATTTAAAAGGGTTTTTGAATATTTCTATAATTATTAGATATGTACCAAACGTAAAATAAAAAAAGAGAATGGAGCCGTGAACCAACTTTTTCATTTTTCAAAACATAGAATACCGTTATTTTATTACTTATCACGTCCAAGCTACAACAAAGTCAACAAAATTATGAGTTTAAAGTAATGAGTGGCTCACTGGCGGAACCGTAGCAGATTGACATCTTGCTACGATTGCGTAGCGGTGGGTAGCCCGCTACTACTGCGTAGCTAGCGTATGTATATGTGAGAAAGTCGTGTTCGTCGTTTCTGCAATGCGTTTTTGGGATTTTTTATTCGTTTTTATTACCATTAGGTACTTAATGAAGTTATACTAACTTCTAATTAATTATTTAAATCGTACAATATCCGTTTAGAACAGGCAGACATTTTGGGGACGTTATTAGACTGGTTATAAAATCCAAAAAAGTTATAAGAATTTGATTGGGCACTACCCTTGGGTGGAATGGTTGGTAATAAATAGAAACGTAAGTGACAGCTAAAATTTTATAAGATTAAATAGGGAAAATGAAGTGCTGAATCAGCGGGAACAGTGCGCATGTATTAGAAAGTTTTGTCAGAACATTCGCGTTACATCAGAGACGTTGTAAAACTTGTCCGGCCGATGGTCGAGTAAGCTCGGAACGAAATTGCCAATCCTCTTTCACAATGGACCGTAAAATGGTTTTCCGTTTTTGCCCGACCGAGCGGAGCGCTTCTCGTTGATTCACCGGACACGTCGCTCGGTGGCCTATCACTAGTAGGAGGGAATTTGTGGAAATAACTCTTCATATACCTGGGAGCCGCGCCGCGGGAAAAACTGTACCAAGCGTTTACACGCTCTTCAGTACCTACCTCGATGTAATTACCGCGAAATTAATCTAAACGGCAAGTCCTTTCTAGTTTAATTTAATTTACTGTGTTGTTACCACTAACCGGGTTGAAATTTTACAGAACCCATTTTATACCTTCAATAGTGAATACAGTAAAACGAACATGTACCTTGAAAAGCTTTTATTGAGCTTAAACTTTTACGAAGCCACGACGAGTCCACATATTGTTTTTGACGTATTTTTCTTTACTTTAAATTGAATTTATAATCAAATACGAATATGTGTGGGTACAAATATGACAAATTGCGCTGGTTTTTAATCTCCTCGAACACGTTAGCAACAAATCAGAATTCTTAGAATGTCAATCAATTAATCGTTCTAGCATTTTCCCAACTATGTTGGGGTCGGCTTCAAGTCTAACCGGATGCAGCTGAATACCTATATTTGACATGGAGCGACTGCCTGTCTGACCTCCACAACCCATTAACTGGGTAATAAGATATTCCTTGGTAAGACTGGTCGTCAGACTTTCGGGCTTTCAAAGATCCACGAATGACAGCCGGGACCAACGGCTTAATGTGTTTGCCGAGGCACGGAGGAGTCTCGATATGTAAAGATGGTCACCCACCACGGACCAACCCCAACAAGCGTAGCTTTACCTGATAGATCGACCCTTGCGGTTGTTATTACTTAGCCACAAGATCTATGCATTAAAATCAAGATTATCGTCTGTTCCGTCGTGGATAAGCAGAAAAAAACTACAGAACTACGGTGAATTCACAAAATTTATTTTGCTTTTTAATCTTGTCCTAGAATTTAATATTACATCTCCGTACCTAACAATTTAAGAAGCCCGATTTGAGGTTTCTCATTATACTTGCCGCGATAACTTTTTATGAACGTCTACATAGACGTTCATACAAAGTTATCGCTTAGTTATCGATTTAACTCATAATCTTAATAAATTACTATGGTATACGAGATACACTATAACAATGAGTAAGAATGTTACTCATTAAGTAAGCACCAAATTTCACTTTGTATTAGAAAAATGCACTCAAAAACACAAATATGTCAATGTACAATGTCATGTCTTTGGGTTCGTTGCCATAGTGTTGTGACCGTTTTTTGACCGAATAAAATCGATGTTCTGAAAAATCGATACATTTACAAATATTACATACCTATAGAAAAGAGAGAAATGTATAATTACTGAATTATTAAATGTTTAAACATCTCAATACAAAATCTGATCACAATTTTTTTTAGCTCTAGGATAAGGGTGTGCAAGATCCACACAAAAGAATACTCAAAGAAGACTTTAAAAAGAAAAATGAATAACGTTTACCTATGAAGAGTAAGACTGATAAACCTAAGAAGCCAGCAATTGCACCAAAGAAGAAATATTGCAGGCATGTCCAGATTACTCAGAAGTGTATAGAGAACCAATTATGGATAATTCTGGATCGAGTGTATATCTTGCAAAAACTGCTGGCACGAAAAATGCACAGCATACGTAGGCCGCGGAAGCTTCAAATGTGACCTTTGCGAGTGATGCGCACTCTTGACCTACGTGCGCAAACTTGCGCTCTCTTGCCCTCTTTTGCTTGTTGTGCAAAAGTAGTGCGCATTGAGGATGTTGTAATATTTTTGAATAATTCCTAAACTATTAGCTTTAATCAGGGCTGGGCAAAATACATACTTTGCTTTAATTGAAATACAAATTACAAAATACAGTATCGCAAGTAATTAAAATACAAAATATCTTTAAGTAAGGTATTTGAAATATAAAATACAAAATACAGTATTTTAGCTATTTTTAATTGAAATACAAATTACATATTACAAAATAAGCAATCTAGACCAGCATGGGCTGAAAAGTAGAGGAAAACAAGATTAATTAATCAGTAAAACCAGAGTTTCCTTTCATGAACACTAGATTTTGAAATGTACTGTCAGACAAACAGCCTCTTGTTGGAGAGTGAATAAAACCTGCTAAAGAAAACAATCTTTCTACAGGTCCTGATGAGCACAAACTTGTGTTAAATTGTATGAACACATTTTTTATATTTGGATAGCGCTCAAGAATTGAAAGCTCTTTGCTTCTAAAAACTAAAAAAAAACCGTTAAACCGTTATGACTTGACATCTTAGCTTGACATTGACAATTCGACGTAATTTTTTTTGCGTTTTCTTGGCCAATTTTGACGTACAGTGTACATAACAGGGGCAGTGTTGCCAACTCTAATAGCTGCTTTACCATCATTGCACTCTCGCCTCGCACTCACACTCACGATCGCTAAATGAAGGTTAAATGTATTTGTTAAAATGTATTTTGAAGCCTCAAGTATTTGAAATACTAATTACAAAATACTTCGTCGTCAGGTATTTGAAATACGAATTACAAATTACATTTCAAGGAAGTAATTGAAATGCAAATACCAAATACGTATTTGTATTAAAATTACGTATTTTAATTACAAGTAATTCAAATACTGCCCAACCCTGGCTTTAATATGTGCACACGTCACAAAAGATGATTGGATCAGTGTTGTAGAAAAGACAAATAAAATTATAACGGAAGACTTTAGAAGAGACGTACATTTTGACAATATGATTGAAAATTAATTTATTATAAGGGTAACCGACGAAGACAGTTCAACTGATGATAATTTTTCTGAATCATCCAGTGACGAAAAAGAGAATAAAAATGTTACAATAGTGAATATATTTATTTACACTTCATGATCAAGATGATGACGTGTAATAAAAAAAATGCCTCGAGAATCAGTTTTTAAACGACGAAAAAAAAAAGGAGATTCTCAAGTCGACACGTATATATATTTTTTTTTTTTTATGTATGACCACGCATAACTTTTTATTGAGTAGTCCGATTTGAACGATTCTTATTTTATTGGAGAGGGTATACCTCGAAGATGGTCCCATGTAAAATTGAAAACTAAAATCCACCCCTAAGGGTAAAAAAATTGGGGTTAATTTTCACCTGCTGAATTTTCAATTGCGAACCGATTCTGTTGTAATTTCGCGCACATGTTGTAGTTCTTGATCTGATGATGGAGACGAAAGACAGTTGCGAGAGCTCCTCAGCAGTTTGCAGCAGCTACATAGTGTTTGCGCTTATTTCATTCACCTTGATGAGAACTTTAGACCTAGCTGAGGTATGACCGTCATCGAGGGTCTGACGATGAAGACGAAAGGCTCTTGAGGAAATTCCTTACTTGAGGAAAACAATTTAATTCAATGGTAACTCAAAAGCGAAAAATAAAAATCTTTTTTACAAATAAATTACCAACGAAAAAAAAAACTGAAAAGGGAAAAATAAAAAAAATCCTTTTAGTGTAACTAAGCTCCTAAACTAATTTAAAAGTAACAAATTTTGAGGCGGTGCCAAACATTAAACGAAGATTCATCAAGCTACCATTTTACGCTATAAGAAATTAATTTGTTGGATGGGCGCCGCATTAAAATTTGTTACTTAATAATTAGTTTAGGAGCTTAGTTACACTAAAAGGATTTTTTTTATTTTTCGTTTTTCAGTTTTTTTTTCGTTGGTTTCATTTTTAAGCAATGTAGATCAATATTGTCGATTACAAACTCTAAGTATGATAAATCAATTTGTCTCAAGAATCGGTTATTAAAGCAACCGATTTTTTGTTCCCGTCACTACGGGAACCCTAACAAAGTATTTTGATAGGTGTCAAATCGGGCTTCTTAGATTGTCGCACGTTTAGGTCCCCAACAACTGCTAAAGTATTAAATCACAAATCTTACAATGTTTGTGACAGTACCAACATTCCGAGCAATACAATTTCTTTTACAAAAGTTTGTTTTCTTTTTCAACAATCTGAGAAGGCACATAAGAACTTAAAAATGTATTAAAATATTATTTGCCGGCTATGTTTCCAGTGAATAGGCACAATTTAATTAAAATATGATAACGTTGACGTTTATATTACCTTCTGTTCAATAATTATGTTGTTTCACAAACAGACCTTTGGATACCTACATAATAAAGAAAAAGCTAAATTATTCCAACATATTTTGTTGAGTTTGTTTTGTTTACATTACTAAGAGCTTTCGTCTGTTTTATATATTGATGAAGACGTTCTAGAAATTAGAATCTCAAGCAGAGTGAAAATGAGCTACTTTTCTTGTTAGAATCTCTCTACTTTTAAATTGAACGATGTCGGATGACGGCTACTATGCTTCGTTCGAAGCTTTATTTTTCAATGGCGAACTAGAATTAGGTTATCAAGAGTGTTTACACCTACAGACCTCTTACTTCTGCAATTCTGCATATATATTAAATTAAGCATTTGTGTAATGCACCCGTGCGCCTGTGTGGCACATATGCACGTCTAGGGAGGACAATGAGTAGACTCTACTTAATGCATCCTATGTAATCTTCGGTCTAAATCTGTGTCTTATAAGTTCATAGGTAAGATTTAAAATCCTATGATATTATACTGCGTCCTATTATTTGACCAAAATGTACAAACCTTTTTATTTTAACAGAGATAATGTTGACAATGGACATAAAAATAACTAGACAAAGAAAATTACACCGAGTCCTAAACATGCATTATTTAGGAATAAAAATGTCCATAATGCAATGTTCCTAAACCAAATCACCGCAAGTAACATTACGTCCACTACATATTAAAACATGAAGACAAAAAATGGTCGGGTAAATAAAAAAGAATAACACAGCGTAGAAACACATTCCGCGCTCGGTTCGGGTGTACAATGCGGGGAAACGACACAAGTACATAAGCCAGTTGAAACTACTGGCGGTGACAGCTACAGGCAATATCTTTGCTACACCAGACCAATATCTGTAGAGCTGCAAAAATAATGATACTTGAGAAAAAGTTGCACTACGGAATAATCTACTCTTTTCTCTACATATGAAGTTGTTCCCTTCTTGCTTTTAAACGAGTCAATTGTTATTTCTATCTCGAGAATTTGCATTTTCTTTCATTTTCCTCATTAAGGCCAAGATCTTTAGACTGTTCCTGTTATGCTCGTCCCTAAGGCATTGAGATTTATTGTAATTATATTAGCACAAAGACTTACAATCTCTAATCGTTATGATTACAAATTGCTTCTACAATTTCTATTATAGGTGCAAGTGCAGATTTCAATAATATTATATTTATTTCGGAAAAAAAAATACTAAATCGGAATACGTTACTATTAAAATTAAAAATGATGAAAAATATTTATGTATGCCTACATATTCTCAATTCTCAATTCTTTATTACGTACCATATACATAATTCAATGACACTTCAAAGAACTAATAATCATAATGTCTTTACCTAATTTTAAGGAAAATATCAGGTCAAGGAGAAGGACATGTCCGTTTTATCTCGTAACATCACGTAATACTCCTGGGATGGTATTTAATTCAACGCGGTCGAATAAAGGTATATCTCCAAGTAAAAATGAACATTTTACCCCTTACCGTATTTCACAGAAATTCATACACACATGAATTGTATCGCCGTTGAGCGACTGTGTCAGGGTAAAATGGAAAATGCGTACCAACGCCAATTACTCGTATTTCAGCATTTATTCGATAACTTTCGTTAAAGTCAGACTTGTTAGCAATCGGATGTTTTATTCCATTGTTTTCTGTTCAAAATGTGAAAAATATACCGAGGGACATGTACCTATTAAAATATATTATCTGAACGAGATAAGCGAGTCGCTTAACTATATCGCTTTATACAACTTACTTTGAAAATTCAGAAATTAATTACAAAATCTAAGTTATCTTTAATAATATATTTTTCGATAGGTACATTTACAGAGACATTTAATGTGCCAGGTTACAGTGGTATTTATGTAATGAGCTGTAATGTGTTTATTTAATCCATATTATTCTACATTGCTACTATTATTTAGTTGTGTTACTTGATCTTTTTGTGTGGGCTGTGGTGGCACATAATTATGAATTGTGTGCATGATGTGATTGTTTAATTTATTTAATGTATTATTCGTTGGCAGACCTTTATTAAATAAAACATTGTTGAAAACTATGTATTAAATAGGCAAAGCTTTCTGTTTCATGTCAGCATTTGACCGGTCATTGACTTCTCTGCGTTAATTAAAGAAACAGAGTTAACTTACTATGTTTACTACTTTAATATTACGGATGATATAAGGTCAGCCATGGAAAACGGTAATCTAACGGTCTCAGCTTTGCTTAATTTCAATAATGCTTTTAATACTGATGATTTCTATGTTTTGCTTGGCATTCTGTGCTCTCTTAACATATCTCCATCGGTAACTGACTGGTTTCGGAGTTACCTGTTCGGTCGCCGGCAACGTGTTTGCTTTTGAGAGACCTTGTCTTTTTGGAGTAATACTTCTGCCGGTGTACCACAGGGTAGCCTTCTATCCCCTTTACTTTTCGCAATGTTTATTGACTCAATCTCCGACGAACTTATTTCTTCCTACCATCTTTATGCAGATGATTTACAAATTTACTCGCGAGCACCACTTGGAAATCTGTCCGACGCTATCTTAGAGATAAATCGCGATCTGGCCCGTATATGCGACTGGAGCAAGAGGACTATGGTCAACGCCGTAAAGACGCAGATTGTTGTGGTTGGCAGTTCTTGGACGGTCTCAAGGGTTTAATGGACGACTCTTCCCCAAGTTTCTTTTGACAACTCTGTTATTCCCTTCAGCGAAAAAGTTAAATACTTGAGGATATTCATTGACAAGAACTTCTCTTGGACTGCCCAGCTACAAGAAGTTAACCGCAAGCTATTTGCATCCGCTGCATATCTGAAGAGACTGCTTAATTTTCTACGGACTGCCACTAAGATTGCGCTTGCACAATCACTTCTTCTACCCATCCTTGATTATGCTGATGCCAGCTATCTTGACCTTACTCAAGACCAACTAGATAAACTTGAGCGGCTCCAAATGTTTGTATAAGGTTCATATTCGGTTTACGCAAATATGACCATGTTTCCGTATTTCATGTGAAGCTCAAGTGGTTACCAATTCGCCTTCGCCCAAATGCTCATATCTCCTTTTTTTCTTTCTCCCCTTTACTTTTGAAGCGTTTCCAGTATCGTTGCGACTCCCACACGAAATTTTTAAGGTCATCAGATAACCTGAACATTAAAATGCCAATGCATTCCACAATTTTCTTCGACAAATCTTTTTCTGTCCAGGCCGCTCGTTTGTGGAATGCCAGTTCAAATAAAACGCGCGCAATCGTTACCTATATTTAGACTCGTGAAGGAACTTTATTTGTTGATGTAATCTTGTTCTCGTAGCTGTAATAATCTTTAGTCGTCATTTATTTTCGTTGCTTATATAAATATTCATATATATTTATTACGTATGTAGATATTTATGTTTCTATTATATAGCATATATCTATTATAGTATATTGTATCTATATAATTATTATTTTGAATCAATGACAACCCCATTTTTATATCCACGCAATCACTGTTCATTCCAAAGTTGTCCGTAAGAGATCGCAGAAAGCGATAAGGCCACCAATTATATGTTTTGTAGTATTAAATTAATGTTTTGCTATGTATTTTCTGGTGTACAATAAAGTATATATAAATAAGTATGTATTAAGTCACAGCCTGACACAGCTATAGTGTCTTCATTCATTATTTTATGAGTTTGGACATTGTGGAGCAACTGTTTCTGACTTCCAAGAACATTCGTTTTAACAGTTTTAGCAAATAAAACCAAAAAATATATACAGCAAGCTTGATCGCTTGTTTTACTCCTAGAAATAGTTATAGATACACATCAAGTATGAATACAGATGGGTTGGTACTTATATGTATCAGGCGACGACCACATCACATACAAAATCCATAGTCTCCCTTTACCAGATAAAAAGGGTTATACCATAGAATATTAATACATGATCTTCTATTGAACACACTTGATTTAAGAGCTATAATAAAAGTGTCCCTTACAAGTGAGCCAGAGGATTCGTTCTCGTATTGCGTGACCCATAAGCGGATTATTATGAACTGGGTCCGGCTCGGCTGCTGACATTTATGGCGTCATTAATGCCGTTAATTATGTCTGATCTGTCAATAATATTATGACAGGTTAAATTGAGCCCGGATATACAGCGATTTAATATTGTTTTGCACTTTTCGGGAATATGGTTAGTCGAAAATGGAACACTTGAATTAAAGATGTTCACTTGTTTCTTGGCCTATTTTTTGGTCGTTGACATTACTTTGAGATAAGTCATAGAGTTTTATTTCTACCCTCGTTTAGGTGGTTTCTTGGTTACTTTATTCTTTCATAATGTTTGTCTTAGATCAAAGCTGTATCATGTTATAAATATGGGGCTACGTGTACATATGTAGTTGCAATAGGTAGGTACTTTAGTGTTCCGTTCACTGGTTGAACATGCACTAAACTCGACGAATCACTTCGGTGCACGCGGCCTGAAAAAAGTCTTGCACACTTTACTCCTTATGGACTTGGCATAAAGTTTTTGAGTAGTGCATGTAACATACAATGGATTTTGGGTCACAGGATGGATTTTTCAATACTGTTTGTAAGATTGTAGGTACCTATGTTTCATTTTCTCCGTTTTAGTAGGGTTGTGATATTTGTGAGATTTTTTCCGAACCGGAATCGAAGCTTTCATAGCCCTAGCGGTAATGTTTTGAAAGATGCTATTCAAAATATTTTAAAATTATTATAATATTTTATATTTATTTTTAAATCAATTTTCCAGATATCAATCACGTGACGTCGGGTTAATTAGCTAATCACCTTGACCCTGCCGCGGGAAACTGTTGCAAGCGATACCGAGGGTCCGTTAAAACGAATACCGTGTTTCTTAATGTAGCGACGAAATAATGACGCGGTAAATATTAAAATTATACGATCAGAGTAACAACTTTTAATTTTAATTAGACGGTAATGTTACTTGAACATTAGATGTGGTCAAGCGAGTAAAACTAAACAGGTACATCGACTCTTTGATAAGTAGGTACTAATGGTGATATACGATACAGCTCGGAACGTGATTTACATTAAATGTGGTTTCCATTTTAATATCTTACATAGGTATTAAAACAATATCTCACACAGGATAATAACGCCACATTATCATAAAAATCAAGTAGATTCTGTTAGATTGTAGTCATATATAAATACATCTAAACGACGAAGTTAAGGTGATCGTATAGCTATTTACGTGTTTAGTACGCATTCAGTAAAGGAAAAGATCGCGTATCGTAACGGAAACATTTGTGAAGTATCCCTGAACATCGGGGCGTGGGCATTCGGGTCACGTCGGCGTAACAACGCGCGCGCTGAGCACCTCGGGTTTGTTGTGATATCGCCCCTGGTTTTTTCACAATACCTGACCCCACTACGAGAGATTCCCTAACGTTAGTTTGTTGAGATAGCTGTACCAACTTTATGTTCTTTTTAATGTTTTAGTGGCCCAAGCGCTACGTGCCGTTCACGATGTTCGGATATCTGTCGTGAACCCTTTTTATCTCTGCGAAATGTTAATTGGGGATTGCTGAATAAATTTATTATATTATTTTATCGATCATACGTCGTCGTAATTGTAAGTATCTGTAGTTAAACAGATTTTTCTAAAGATTTGACTACATAAATCTAAAACAGCGTATAAACTCTGTCAAATATTTTACTCTTACTTAAGCCTTTTAGAAGCCAGAGGTTTATGATTTAAGATGTGTTGGCGTTTTTCGCATCTAATCTGCTCCTACACCTACTATTTTAGTGGAACCCGAAATAAAACCTCTTTACAGATACGTTTGTTAAGCTTATAAACGTCTTACAAAGTTTTGCTACAATATTGGTACAAAATCAGATATCGTTTGACTCACCTTTCACACCCCAATCACCTCATTCAACCTCGGTTCCAATAAAAAATATAGATATTTTTCCTACGCATTCGTTCGACTGCTACGTATAAACAACAACATCATGTTACAGAACGTAATAAAAACACTCTACAAAAGACAACTGTTTGTTAAGACTGCTTAGAAGTTCATTTTATAAACGAGTATTATATTATTTACTTCTCTATAGAACATTATGTTTGTTTATGACTCCTTATTATTCCTTAGTGTTCCAGAAACTTTTGTGGAATGGGCTCAACAATCTTAAGACTTCTTTACAAAAACAAGAAAATATTACGTTTCCTTTCAAACTTTCGGTACCACGTACTTGTTTTGGAAACTTTACCAGTGCCTTGGCAATGCTTTCTAAAATGTAAAACGTGATTAAAAAATATTCTGGTACTGTGAACGTATTTAAATTTAGCACCAGCTGTGGTTGTGTGTCGTCTTTTCATCAGTTAAGCCTTTCTCTTGGATGTACACGTCGCCTTATAATGTAACCAGATGTGGCTGAATACCAGCAGAGTTGGTAGCATCATGCTGGACTAAAGAGTTACATTTTTGTGCCGTCTTTCACAATATTCATTAGTAAGGTTGGTGCTGTTGACTGTTTTAATGTTGTAACATAGATATTAGCAGTATAACTATTACGTAAACTTATTTTTATATCGAGTACATTCATTACATATTTGCACCAAAATAGCGAAAATATTTTGCATCTACACTTATTCTGCCTAATTTTTGTGGGGCCCGAATTACAACAGCTCTTTTAAACGTATACAAACAATTCTGATTTTTCAAACATTTGTGACCTAAAATAGCTGGTTGGGTAACAGTACAAAATGTACTTATTTATGAACGATCAACTACACAAAGAGATGTTCAAAGCTAAATTGTGTGCGACTGCTTTCAAGAACACCAGCCGATATAAAGGTACGGCCCGGTTTTGGAGTTCCGTAATCATTGGAAATATTATGTGACTTTTAATATTTCAGCTATTCGTGTGAAACATTGAACATTACGAAAATAAAGTATATGTTATGTTTACCTAGAATTAAGTTAAAAGGTAGAAATGATAAGCAGAGACAATTCTGGCTAGAGAGGCGCCATGGCGTCCTCACCTTCCACCTTACGCAGGTCCTCAACGGACACGGTGGAGCATACCGTGGAGGTCTGCCCGGCTCGGGCGGGGCACCGCCGTGTCCTTGTGGAGGCGATCGGTGGCAGTGATCTCTAGCGTCCGGCCCTGGTCCAGGCCATGGTACGGAGCGAGAGGGCGTGAGAAGCCGTCAACTCCTTCTGCAAAGCAGTAATGCTCGCGAAGGAGGAGGCGGAACGCGTGAGGGAGAGGTGAATTTCGCGCCCTCACGCCCCTAGCCGCCGCAGGAGACGCCCTGGGCGTCGGGAATCGCAGGCCGATTCCATGTCATCGCAGGCGCGGGCTTGCGGACGGTAAGCAATGGGTAGCTCGCCGTCCGATAGGGTCCAGGCCCGGGTTGACGGCGCGTTGTGTTCCACGCGCTCGTCAAAGAGATATCAGCACAACCGACGGGATCCGCTAGGATCAATGCCTGCCGGGGTCGCGGGAAAGTCCGAAAGGGATACCGTGGCGCCTGGCAACGTACAAGCAGCTGAAGGAACACGGGTGGGTTTTAGTCATTAAGAGCCTAACACCCGCCTCTTCTCCCGCTCCATCCAGAGCGGGAGAAGTAATTTGATAATTTCCCACCCAAAAAAACAGAAAATTCACAAGAACTGAGTATCGGTAAAAGAAATAATCAGATCTTGTGGACACGTGATTGTCGTATTAGTTTCCATTTATGAATTAGATCACTTTTATTTTCTTTATGTAGGTATACGTGATGACAATTTTTGCGCTAACGGTCGACCTATCTAAAGTTTGCATAGCGCGTTTGTAGATTAAACCGTTCTAGAAAATACCTACGTAAGGTAATGGCCTTTATCCACCGCACAGAAAGACTAGAATTTTCTTTAATAGCATGAAGTTAGGATTCCTTAGTTTCAAGTCGGGATCGAACACTCAATACCAAGATATTGCTACTCTACTGTCCAGTATCGACAAGGCAGCAGCGCTGTTTCAATGACCCCTGTTAAGAATTTAACAAAATCATACTTAAGCTTCTTTTAAGGGGCACAAACTTCAGTTTTCACAGCCCTTATTAATATTCGCTACAATATAAAAGAAGGTAAAAAGGGTACTACAGCTGCTGGCTATGCTGTTAAATTATGATACGGAAAAATCATTCAATTCTTATGTTTCATATAGGGAAATAATAAAGCTTTCGAAAAACAAATTAGCTTCCAGCGATCTGTGGTTGACTGTTATACCTACTAGCTAAGCTGGGTTAAAATGAATTACCGAAAAAAATACCAAACTTCCGAAAAAAATACAAAGTTTTCGATAACATAATATGTTCTGCTAAAATAATCGTTTTCGCTCTATAGAAAACAACTTAATTTCTAATATTGGATAAACAATAACTTTTTTAACTGTAAATTTTAATGAAAATAACGACCTACCGGTAGTTGCGTTCGGGTGCAGAGGTGAAAAAGTGGGTGAAATATGGTACTTAGGTTAGAACTGTGACCGCGCGCTTACTGAGCGAGCGCTACTTCCAAGTTGCTCGCAGATTTTTTTTCCCCATTTTCTAATCCGGGTTTTGGGATGAAAATGACTAACTGTAGTTTTCGTTAACACGCAATTTAAGCTGAGGGAAAAATATTACGTCAGCAAATGCAGTATTGCTTTTTCGGAATTTTCAGTATTTTATTCGTTCGTTTCTTTATTTGCATTCGCATACCTATAAGTTGTCGGAAAATTTGTATTTAAAGCAGTAAATTTCATATTTTAAAAAAAAGACGTGTGTCACTCGGAGACTGCCGTGGTAAAGCTATTGCATAGCATTTTTTATCAACTTATGCAATTTGTGTCACAGTTATGCGCGCGCATCTTAAAATTTCACTCTATGGGGGTGATAGGTTTTTACGTTACGGAATTTCTGGATTCGGTCTCCAGGCTCAAGGCCCGCGATAGAAGCTATGCAATAGCTTAAAATCGGAGCTTTTATTACTACCGTTTCTTATATACCATTATCTCTATATTATGGATATTGAAGTCAGAAGAAAACTAGTCCAATTGGAAATAAATACATAATACACAGAGTATATGCCTTTCGTCTTCTCAAGGATCCAAATGATTGACTTTCGACCGCTGGGAGCCGCGGGCAGAACCACCGACAAGATGCGCGTGGCGCGCGGCCGCTCGCGTCACCACGGGCGGCATCGCGACCTTTTCAAGCGATACTGGTCTTTGAAGTATTTAGATAAAGTTTAAAATTATTTCACACTGTAAGTGCTCGCTGCGTCGCTGCCGGCCGCTGCCATTCCGGTGTGACTCGGTCCTTAGTGTCTACTCTTTGTAAAAAATAATTTATGATGAACGATGTATATTTCCAATTATTTGCTCTCATTATTCAATTCAGAATCGATCATACCTACGCAGTTAAGGTTTTGTTTATATCTTGAGAAAGTTTATCATAACTGCCAAACTTATATTCAAGGTAATAATGCATATATCTAAGTATAATCAACCACGCCCGCTGTGGATACTCGGTTTACGGCGGAGTTTTATCCCGCAGAAAAATCTGCTGCTGCACTAAGTACAACTACGGTTTTAAACCGCATGCGGGGGGGGGGGGGGGGTCTATTTTCATTTATTATTGTTTTATTGTTGTATGTACAAATTTTTCTATGTCAACTTTTGAAATATTCAATCGCATACAGGATCAAAAATCACCCCGAATATCACACCGTGAGTTACAAAATTATAAATCATCCACGAAACTTCAACAAAAAGACTAAAACTAAATATTCAAATTATACCGCACAACCACAACCGCATGCGGGCACAGCAAATGATCGCCCCGTGAGTTTATTCCCTAATCCTTCCCTAATCGGTATCAATGGTAACCGTCAACCGGCCTCCTTGAAAGGGTGCCTGAATATTTAATATCAGTTTCAGCATGTTTACGTCATTTATACGGAACATTCGATAAATAAGTGAGTTCGGCCTTGGCATTTTTTACAGAGGGGAAAGGAACTCATATGAGAAATATTAAGGCTTAGCGATCGCCAACAGCTGACGCGGGCCACGCGTGACTCACACCAAAATGTACCCTATGACCTTCTTCACCTTGGAAAATGACATTTATCCATACATTATAATAAAAGAAAAGGTGAAGTTTTCTTTTAGTTAGAGACTGTTAAGCTAGATAAGTACTCGTACTATAATTGGTGTCAAGCGATGGATATTTTTACACGTGATATCAATGTATGCAATCATATTAACAATGTTTTAGAATTGAACGATGGCAAAAAAACCGGCCAACTGCGTGTTGGACCACGCGCAATGAAGGGTTCCGTAGTCAGAATGAATTTATCCTAAGAACAAACGTAACATTGTAGTTCAAAAACATGTTCCCCCATACATTCCAACTGCAAATGTAAGTTTGTACGCACAATATTGAGTGATGTACTATGTTATTTTAAGACCATAGACTTCTTATAGGTTTTCCTGTAATCTATAAACATAGAACTATTTTCTGTATTTAATTAAAAGTTTCGGAGATAAGAGGGGGGGGGGGGGGGGGCAATGGTAATTTTTCATCTATTTTCTTAAATATCTTTAAAAGTATTTATTTTAAAATTATACAAAATTGTATTTGATATGCAATAAGCCCTTTCATTTGATATGTTACCGTGTGACATTTGAAGTTCGCATAACCTAAAAAAAATTAAACTTATTTGCCCCCCAAAAGTGACTCCATGTTCAAAATTCATTTATTTACGTTACACGTCCGTGTTTGGGTCACAGAAATACATAAGTGTACCTTTCAACTTAATCGGTCAGTTAGATTCGGAGCAAATTGGCTGTGACAGGCGGACAGACAGACAGACAGACACACACACGAGTGATATAAGGGTTCCGTTTTTCCTTTTGACGTACGGAACCCTATAAAGGTAGGAGTTTGTAGTGAAGAAGATAATAATATGTTCAAGTATTTCAAACATTATTAATATTTATCGATGAAACCTTGATGAGAATGCAATGGACGACCCATAAACTTTTATTGTCGGCATAAAATATCTTGAAAATAAGTTAAATCATAGATTAATGCAGATGAGACACTCCGTAAAATCATTTAAATAAAAAGCGACCCTTGCTACGACAAAAAAAAGTGCAATTCAGGTCACACAACGCTAATTACCTACAGTTATATTCACCTAGAAGTTGCCTCTCTTTTTATCGCGTAACTCTTAGATCTGTCTACGTTACACTTACTGAAATGGCCCAACAACTCGAGCCCGCCTAAACTGCGGAGTGTCCTATCTGTATGTAATCTGTGGTTTAAATGCATTGTATCTGTTTTTAGCTTGTTTTTAGCATTTAGTGATACTGCCATTGCCGAAATAATTTTAATACGATCAGCGACGCAAATGTATCGAAATGGTCTTAGAGAAGAAATCATTTTCTAAAAGAAGTGACATGAAGAATATCAATCACTTCATTTGTTAGCATTCCAGACTTCTTATTGTATTGATAAAAAGTACGTATTGTTACCTACTGGCAATAATTCCTATGATTGTACCTATTTTGACTTTTTCTTATCATAATCAATGGCCATTTTCCTTTACGTATAGGTATATGTACGATCTTAGGAACATGAGAATTATTTTATTAGAGCTTGAAAAGCGTATTTGAAATATTAACGTGGTCTTATAAAATAAACACGCATGATACTTGAGAAATAAATACCTCTATAAACGGATAGTTAATCTTTAGACGATAAGCTCATTGTGATTGTTTCATATCTTCAGAGCATTCAGTCTGTTGTGTATCATAAATCTATTGTCTTCAATTTATTATCATCTTCACAATGAAACCAGTAAGTAGTTAAATTATCTAATCATAGCTAGACGTCGTAATTATTTTTATGGCGGTCATTCCACAACCATCAAAAGGCTCGTAATTTAGAATTGTAAGCTTTTAGTATAATCGGTTAGAAATAAAACCAGAACAATTTAGACATTTTACTTTATTTTGGTTAAGCTACTTTTATTGGCGTTATTTGTTTTGCTGAAACTTTTCTATTTCGTTGTATTTTTAATTTCGACACTCAAAAAGCTACGGGTTTGTAGTAGAGATGTCCCAAACACGCTCCTGTTTTGCCAAAAAAGATTCTGGTGTCGGGAGTGAGCTCGTTTGTCAGGGAGGGCGCGCGGCCGGTGCCTCCAGCAATCTGTTTGTCCAGCTGCCACCTTCCTTCTTTTAACAAGAGCTTTGCTTGATATCCGGAAATTTATTTTTCTCACAATTTGTCGCGACGTACCATTGCTCGCGGCCGCGCCGACGATTTATGACAACATGCCGAGGACATCACGAACGTTATTCGTAGAACCACGTTGATTAAAGTGCCTATCATTCACCAGACATATACGTCGCAATCTAAACTAAAACACGTCAAGCCTTTATATACTTTTAGGTTTTTATATAAATTCCCTTGTCGATATAAAACTTCCAAATGTATGAAATAAAAATGATTAAATTCTCTTCTGAAACATTTCCACAACCTATAGTTTGCACAGTCTTGTTGAAATTACAACAGTAGCGTGAAGTAAGAAATGATTTTGCCCCTAACGAGTTTCACACAGGTAATTCACATTGCCGGGAAATTTAAACACCCTATACATTGTCAACATATTTAGATGGCGTAACGAGCTGTTGAAGATGAAAGTACCAAAATAAATTGCATGTGTAGGTGTTACCTAGTGTTACTCGAAGACAATAATCAAATTACTTAGGAACATTGTATTCATTGTGTCAATATACATAATGTTAAGTAGTATTTTAGTGAGCACGTCCAAGTACGTGCAGATAGAGATTGGGCCCTCATCAAACCCTCGGATCCACGTCTGAAGGAAGTTTGACAACTCTATAGCTACAAGTGCACACTTTACGAGCTCACGAATCATTATCTCATTGTTCCGGTGAAACTCAAAACACGTCGTTCACGGCAACGCTTTGTTCCCCAAAATTATGATCGTCCCCTCGGTTATCCCGTGCCATTAGTAACATTATGTTCTCGGGTATTAGCTTAGTTATACGCCTGCTATCTCGACGCCTATGATTTAGACGTCAATATTATGTACTATACGTACCTTTCTTCGGTTTTTAGTATAGATATGTATAAGAGGTCTTCACGACGATGTGTTACCGCTCAAGAATGAGTAAAGTCCGCCGTCCAAGGCATGTTCTCACCGACCCAGATGACCCCATAACCCTCCTCCAGGAGAGCAATAGGGCCACCAGTACAGTAAAGAAACACACACACCGACACACGTTCCGACCTCGCCGCAGAGGTCCGCGATCGCGACCCTCCCGAGTAAATGATACTCCCCCCGACCCTTGCTCGACGGCCAGCCCACGTCGTAGCTGAGCCAGTAGTTTTAAATTCCCCGACTAATAATAATATATGTTTGATCCAGCCTGTCCCATCTTGCTGTCCTCCCCCCAGCGACGCCCTAAGCCGAGGTCCGTACCCCACAGGGGGTGCCCTTAGCGAGCGTTCGCCTAGTTTTAATTAGAATAGTTTATGCCCCTGCCTGGAGGCTTTAAGTGTAGAAGCTTAAGGCAGTCACAGGAAAGTACGGTTAAGCAGCTACGACCTCCTCAGAGGTCAACTGCGAGATGCCCTATATAAAAAAAAATGTGTTACCGATATTCATTAATAGAGTAAGAATCTATTTACATGAGCACTTGTTCAAGAGGATTAACTTGTCACTAACCTTAATAAAAAAGCTTTATTATTATTTAGATATTCATGTAGATTGGTATGTTCGTAAAAGGTAAGCTTAGATACGCGCCACGCGCCACGCGCCACGCGCTACGCGCTTAGCGTACTTATACAATTTTGTAGCGTAAAAGTAAAATCTTTTTGTAAAAGGAAATATAGCATTGTTATCATGAATTGAACGAGTTTTAGTGAACATAGTAAAGCAAGCAAGCAAGAAAAGCAAAAATAAAAAATGAAGAAATGTATAAATAGGCAGGTATTTCATAGACTAGAGGTAAGCTTGACCACTCTATACCGTTATACTCACCCTCATCATGGTAATATCTCTGTTTTTGCATTAGTCCCAAGACCGAAATCTTTTTTTTTGTTACTTTTTCTGAACATTTTTCCACAGAAGATTAGCCCCTAATATTGAAGTTGGAGCTATTTGACCTCCAACTACCAACACAGCTGACAATTTGATCCCACACAGGGTACTGGCTCTTGTAACACAGGTTAACCACCTAGCCAAGTGTCAGGGACTTCACAAAATAACTATTTCTTATGTAATAAAGATTATGCTTACTTTATTTATATCTTTAAAAAACTAGATGCAAACCTAATAACACGACTTTAAGGCTGCCTGTCCATTGAAGCGAAGCGAGGCAGCGGAGAGGAGAATGGCAGCGGAGAGGAGAATGGCAGCGGAGTGGAGCGGAATTGCGGACAGTGTCTGTCCATTGATGCGGAGCGAGGTAGCGGAGCGGAGTTACGGACAGTGCGGAGCGAGGTAGCGGAGCGGTGTTGCAGACTATGCGGAACTAGACCAAGTTCACGCGACGAGTAATAATTCCCCGCTCCGGTTCCCCGCTCTACTTCTCCGCTCCGTTTCCCCGCTCCGCTTCCCCTCTCCGCTTCTCCGCTCAGTTTGCCCGCTCCGCTTCCCGGTTTCGTATGATTTTTTAAACTAGTTCGCAAATCCCTGTCCACTGAAGCGGAGCGGAGGTTTTATGCAATTCCATTGGTTAATATTGGCACACCGCTACTCTGCTCCTCTCCTCTCCGCTCCAGTGGATAGGCAGCCTTAAGAGACATTTTCAAGAAAGAAGCTCGTTTAAATGCATTTTATTTATAGAAGCTCCTCATTTATGCGTAAACTCGTTTACGGTTGACCTTCACAGTAATGTCTGAAATGCGCAATTGAAAAGGAGTCGTATTTAACCCTTTCTATGAGGGGATCACTGGTTTTCTATTATAGGTTACTAACTCCCTGTGATTCTGTATAATCTTGTAAGACATTTTCCTGTATATTTTAGAAAATTTCTGATAACAGTAACTGGTTTATGGAGGTCAGATAGGCAGTCGCTCCATGTATTTAGCTATATCCGGTTAGACTGGAAGTTGACCCCAATATTGTTGGGACATGGCTAGGCAGATTATCATTTCATAGAATATCTTTCTTTATTTGAAACCGGAAGTGAGAGATAGAGAAGGTCTGTCTCCTAAACTAAGGTTGTTAGCCAGTATCTCACGAGACAGTTCCTCCCCTGACTACATAATGAAGATCTAAATATAATTAACATTCAAGAAATCCACAGCAAGATAGCGTTCACAACATTATTTACAACCGAGAACTCTGCAATCTCCGTTTGTAATGTTATGAATGAGATTTGATTGTAGTTTTATTTGTTACTCGATCCGGTCTCGAAGGACCAATGGCTAGCGATGAAACTTTGCAGGGAAAGTTGCCTTCGCGCAGAGGGACATAGGCTACTTGTTTACCCGATTGGATCGCTAACTCCTCAGAGATGAACAGTGAAATATGTTTTTTTTTAGATATTAAGTTAACATTTCTTTACCCTAAACTTTTTCCGGATTATTGCCGAAGTTTGTCTTTTATATGTACCGTTTTAGAAATAAAGTAAAAAGGTAGAAATAAGTATGTTTCTATTTGAGTAACAATAAGTGTTGAGATCATTTATATAAGTTTATATTTATATGGTTAAGATACTTCCGTGTAGGTACCTATTAATCAAGCGGCAAATATAGGTATGAGGTGGCACAGTGAAAATTCGAAGAGAGCACGTCGTAATCAATAAAATTACCAACTTTCAAAACTCCCGGAATTCCAGGTAAAATCACCATTTTTTTTTTTTTTCTTTATTAATAAGAACTGACATTCTTAGTAATTGATTACAATCTAACCTAATAGACTAATAAGTAATTTGATTCTAACTTAATATTTTACGAGATAGATTATGTTTAACTGAGAATAATGTCAATTAGCACTTTTACACAAGGTCAATTTCGTAGCACTTTCTTAGGGTCTGATAATTGATAAAACACTTTGTTCATGTGTCACATGTATAGCACAGCAGTGTTACTATTTATGATTAATTCACTATTTACACACTACACTAACTCAAATGGTTTAGTTCTCTTTAGCCTACGCACTATGTCTGTATTGTCTAGCAGCTGAACTGCCTCGATATTCATATGCCGGTGGAGTCTGCGTTCGTGGGCTTCAGGACTTCTACTATTTTTTCTTCTTCTTCTTCAATCTACCAAATTACTGGAATATATTAGTGATATAGATATAGAAAATCCACAAACTCGATAATTTGCGTTAGAATCATCTATGATACCAACTTAGGTGTCTCGCAGATTTAAGTAGCACAACGACGAAAAGCGTAAACATCTCAAATCAGTATGTAAAGAAAAAGAACTTGACAAACAACATACATTGGATCAACTTCCGAAAACGGCTACAAACTACTGTAACGTGGCAGTGCAACGCCATCATTTATATACGCTCCATTTCGCATCTTGTATCATTTGTTAGTTGTGGCAGTATTAAGCAAATGTTTGTTTACATAATACAACACGGCAGTAGTAGGTACTGGTGGCGGTGGTCAGGCGGTCATCTGAACGCCACACAGCGCTCCGTAATCCTCCAGTGCATCCATCATTCGGTAAGCCCCGCTCTAGCTCACAACCGCTCAAAACGGCTATAACGGGGCTTTAAACGATTACGTGCGTAAACGCTCCTTATATCGTTCAGTGTTCATTAAAAGTGATAATTAAAAGAATGATACCGTAGTGATGAAGGTAGGGGGATTTATTATGCACGGGAATTGTGGCCGTTTGTGGTGTTCAAGGAACGTGAGAAAATCCGTTAATAAGCTGCTACTTGCGTTGACCGTCGCCCCTAAGTTGTGGTGGATTCAAGTGGGGAAAAGGTGTGGGTTACAAGAGGTGGGCCAGTAAATGTTACACAGCATACTTTTTGCCAGAATATTTAACAAAAATACTCGCAGCTATAAAAAGTTTACTAGCACAACTTAATTGTTCTGATCAAGTTCCTTCCAATGATTTGACGGGTATAAATCGGTAATAATAAAATAATTGGTCTTGGACGAATTCTTGACCGAAATTCTGAATTTACTGAACAAAAGTTAAGATACTGGCGACCCTCAGTGAATCTATCAATTTACATTATTAAAAACAGAATATTTTTATAAAATCCATAAGAAAATTTCGTAAATCAGAAAGGTCAAAGCATAAATAAACATAAATACTGCCTGAATTGTTTGAACTCACGCTTATTTTCATAATGTTTAAATTTATTGTATTACTTAGTACTTAAACGTACCTAAGGTACCTTGTGAGTTAAGAAAGTACAGTTTCGATGTCTTATTTTGTTATTATTTAATTATGAATAACCTAAGCAGATGTCTGATTACCCTACATATGTAGGTACCTAATGTTAGTTAGGAACACATTTGCTGGCACTGTAATTATTCTAGAATAAAAATCGCTAAAATTAATATATTGAACTAAGCCCAGATATGTTACGCCTTTAAGTACTTACTTCTCGATGAAGTATGCTGAGTCATGGAGGTTCAAGGACGGTTCCAATCTCAAGTGTGAATGCGGCGTTTCCCCAAAGACGATGGCCCAGCTTCCATCTTGCACTGCATGCCCTGTTACCTGTGCACTTGATGACCTTCTGACCGGCAGTGAATGCAGTTCGCGTCGCTAAATTTTGGGCCCAACGTGTTATATGAACTTTTTGAAATGGATACGCTAAGCAGAAGAATATCGAACACATTTCGAACACATGACTATGTTAGATATAATGTGTATATTCGCGGATTACATCGTAAGTGGCAAACTACTTTCTTTTTGCTAGCGTTTTTAGTCCCACTCCTGGACAAAGACCGCCGGCCACTTCTATTATACTTTGGTGGTGGTGGAAGCTCGGTCTGTTCCATTGCTGGACAACGGCAACGTGACGAGTGAACCTTTCATAACATTCTAATACAATAAACTACTGCGCTGGTGTCGCGGTTTTCCATTAGGACTAGCTCAGTAGCAGACCCGAGTTAAGAAGTTCGTTCGAGGTTCGTTCGCAGATACTCACGTTCCTCGGAAAAGACCTTATAAGCCGCTGTTGCCGCGGTCGTGTTGGATTGTTGTCCCATCGGTTTAGAAGAGAGGGTGCACCTGTGCAGTAACACAGTCGTGCACAAAAATGTGTGCAGCGTCGATGTCTCCGCCGAGATTAGCCGCCATGACAAAAATTCGGTCAGGAGGACTAATACTTACTTAAATATAAATAGTTTAGGCGAGGAGAATAATAGAATCTATAATATGTGTAGGATTTATTGTTGTCGGCCACCGATCCCAGTGGGTATCTTCAATACAATGGGGCTAGCGGGCTAGCGTTAAATCGACGGGCATTGAGGTCCCCACCGTCTTGCTTCCGATGATTTTCCTCTTGAGATCGTCCTGTATTTGTGTAACACAAACAAACACAGGAACAACAGACCACTTCGAATAGGTTCATCGAACCCTAAAACAGGTGCTTTCGAGAGTTATCAAAAACATAGTTTCAATCATTTAAAAAGGAATATCGAACATAAAATAGAATTGAAAACTGTGGATTCGTCCCACAACTATGAATTTTGCAATAACTGTTATAATTTAATATTCTAAACCTTTTTGTGATAGATTATTCGGAACACCGGATTCAGCATTGAATTGGTATAAATTAACGACTAACGGAAATAGGAGTCATACAAGTAATTAATATTTTTATTAATAACCCTACCGTTGTAGGCAAATTTTTGACATAAACTGGAACAGAGAAATTTAAAATAGAAAAGCTCAAATACACTTTGTTCTATTTGGAAATAGAAACCTGATTTTTCGATGGTCGACAGGCGCGCTGGCAACAACTTTATGAGATGGATTTTAATAATTTTGCTTCCTTGAATAAATACCTAGCTTTTTCTCGCCTGTTGTGTTTTTCTGGGTACAAGGCGCGGACGCTTGTAACTAAACGTATGAGAAGGTTGCTAAGAGTAGTAGCAGTCAGGAAAATTAATTGTCAAGCAAATTAACACCCTACGTCAATTTGCCGTGTTAAGGCTAACGTAGATTGGGGCTCGCAATGCACTTTTTTGTATGAAAATACGTTGCGCTGCGGCCGCATAGTTATTTCATACGACTGTCAAAAAATTACAGGTGTAATTTGAATATACAAATTAATTTGAATATTAATTTAAATTGGTAGTCTTAAAAAAATTTAAAGCCTTATTTTCTATATTATTCATGAACCTTTTCGTCCGATGATTTTGTCCCCAACATGTATTTCAAAATCAGTTAATTTTGCAAGTACCAAACTATTCTAGTTTACAGTCTAGTAATGAACGCCCAATACTGAAATAATCACGTAGATACCTAAGTATATATTTAAGTTGATGGGGAAGGAAGCCTGAACACAAGGATTACTCAGATTTTGTTTCGAGCTCTATAAACTCTATTTTGAGAACGGCGCATTCAGAAGTAAATTAATTTGCGTTTCGATACGAGTAATACTAAATGAGAAGATGGTAATATCCCGGCCACCGTAGGCGCGGGCTTGCGGACGGTGAGCAATGGGTAGCTCACCGTCCGATAAGGAGGTCGACGGCGTGTTGTGTTCCACGCGCGCCTCAAAGAGATGTCAGCACAACTGACAGGGTCCGTAAGGGCCAATGCCTGCCAGGGTTGCGAGTTTGTCCGAAAGGGATATCGCGGCCCCGGCACACAGGCAACTGAAGGAACACGGGTGGGTTTTAGCCAGTAAGAGTCTGACACGCCCTCCCGCTCCTCTGAGCGGGAGAAGTTATTGATAATTTCCCAACCGAAAAATAAATAAAAAAGATGATGATAAGAGCAACATTTTATATTTCGTACGATTTTTACCTGACTACGGCAAAGCCAAAAGAAAAGGTTATGATTTTAGCACTATATGTATGTAATTATGTACCTATGTATGTTTGTATTTACGTGTGTTCCACCGTAACGCCTAAACTATTGAACCGATTTTGAGGAATGAGGAATCGATAAAATGGTTTGGATGACATAGGCTATATAAGTTTTCTAATAATAAATAAATAAAACTCAAACTCAAAGCATTTATTTCAGTTAAACCATTTACAGGCACTTTTGAATTGTCAAGGAATCGGTCAGTCAGAAATATGAAGCTAGTTGCCCATTCCAAAGCGTAGTAGGTAGGTACCTATGGAGAAGAACGGGCAAGAAACTCCACGGACACTCTTTTAAATAAATTGTTACAAAGTTTTTGTTACATCATTCATGTTGAAATTAAACATGTGAGAACAATGTAGAAAGACGTGCACGTTAGAGGCGTCCGTAATAAAAATATAAAACAAAGAACAATTCACAAATTTAAATCAGCCAAGGCAGCTAAGAGTTGACCAATCCCAACTGACGGCGCCCGTTCACGAACATGACGCATGGATTAGCACCATTCAGCTCAACCATTTTGAAGGGAGCTAAATGATCCAACACACGCGCCACCATCAGCGAGTCATCTGAGTGAGCATGACATACTCACAGCCGCCAGGGCACATTCAAGTCAATAAAAGACGTATTACCCCGTAAATGTTAGCTCTTTAGTACATAGTACTCACACCTGTGCTCTGAAATTATATAATACAAAGGAAATTGATTTTATACAATGCAAAGATGGTCTTAAACTCTTCAGCAGCTCCAACAGTGTTTTCAAATGATAATCAAATAGTTGTGGTTGTGGAGCAGGACCAGCATTGAGCCAAGCATTTTTCTCAGCGATGTAATCCCCCAACTCAAACTCAAACTCAATAACATAACAGCCGCACGGGTCGTTCCGTCAGGTTAAGCCACGCTTGCCGGGGTTGGTCCGTGGATGGGTGACCATCTTTACATACCGAGACTCTCCTGCCTCGGTAAGCACGCCCCGGCTGTCATTCGTGGATCTTTGACAGTCGTTACGGGTCGTCAGAAGCCGGATCTAAGTCTAAGTCTTACCAAGGGGTATCGTATTACCCAGTAACTGGGTTGTGGAGGTCAGATAGGCAGTCCCTCCATGTAAAATACTGTTATTCAGTTGCATCCGGTTAGACTGGAAGCCGACCCAAACATAGTTGGGAAAAGGCTAGGCAGATTGATTGACTTATCGATGCTCAAGTTATCCTACATGAATAATGAAATAGGTCTAAAGCAGGTACAGCCACGTTTCCGCAGTAACACAACGAATATTTAAATTCTAAACGTATTAAACAGCTTTTATACTCAAATCAACTTAGGGTACCTAATCTGATCATTTCTTTCTATTATCCTTATAAATTATTCAACTGAATCTGAACAACTTTACGTCTATATTCGTATTAAATCAAAAAGAACGCTTGAAGGCGAATCATTGACTGTAATCTGCTCATCAGACATTCTGCGTTATCTTTACAAATCGTCTCTGGGCATGCAATAACGCGAATGTACTTTTTTGAATGAAGCTTCCCCCGCGACAGGTCATGTTTCTTACTCAACTGAAATCGGATCACGATTTAAGTCCCTGAAAGTAAATACAAGAACATACATATGTTGCCTTTTTTCATATTCGAAATTAAAACAGTAAATGAAATATTTTACCTGATTAAGCTACTTGAGGAATATTATTTATCAACAAAAATTAATTTCGTAAACAGCGCATCAATACCAATTGTATGGCGAGCGACGAAAATTAAACACAAGTACCTACCAGCCAATAAATTGACAAATTTCACTCGTATAACCCTCTTTTAGGCTTGTTGAAATCACAAATGAATATTAAAATTTTACATTGACTAGCTTACGAGCTTTAATTTATAATTGAAAGTGTTGCCTTTCCTGACGTTTTCACAATTCGAATACGGCTAATTGCGATTCAGAATGGAACTTTGAGTCGGGACTTAAACTGGTTATAATGTCCGCCGTACCCAGGTCACGTAACGTTTTAAGCCCTAGGGTTGCGCCTTCCACTTCGCACATCTATTTGTTGTTCACTGTTTTTGACGTTTCACGCCTTTGAAACTGGATTATAATGCGCTAATTTAATATTTAGGTCACGTACTACAGGTACAGAAATCGTAAATTGCATTAATTATAGGGTTAAACTGGATTAATTTACCAAGAACGTTGAATGGATTCTGCACATTTAAAAAAGCAATTTAAACTAAAAGAAATAAAGTAAATAAACTAATTAATTTCATGTGCCACGCGTAGTGGGTATTATAAATACCTACACAATACTATTGCAAATGGATAAATTGGAGCTAAATTTAATTAAGCTGTAATAAAAATTAAATACGGGTTAAATCTGAATCTGGATTTAAATTCTCGAAACGAATTTCAGTTTACAGTACATTTTAAGGACTTCAGTAATTTTAAGTTTAGAAAGCAATGAGAGCAGCTGTAGTTGTTAATGAAAGTTATGTACAGCCCTAGTGTTGTTACTGTGTTGAGTGCTGGTACTTTTTCGACTTAGACTTATGGTTCTACAAAGAAACAAAGAAGATTCGAATAAGTTCACACACGATATGAATTCCTGGGAGAGGAGACGAGACGTGGTCGGAGAGTGGCGCCCGACGCGCGCCGCACCGCACCGCGCCACTCCGCCCGGTGCCCGGCGCCCGCCCGGTATTACAAACGTGCCCGTTTCAATCGTCTAACAAGAATTGTATATTGCGAAAATACAACTTTAAGCAATGCAACGCTGTGTGCTCCCCGACTTTTTAAACCGTAGGTATTAATATAGGGTTGGTTCCTTTTTGAATAGGAAGTTACAGCATAGGGCAAAACAATTAGGCTGCTTTTCCACCAGAGATGTGATATGCTACGTTGCTATGGATGCGTGTGACATCCACCAATCATATTCATTCGCTATGTGGACCAATAGGGGACCAATGAATATGATTGGTGGATATCAAACGCATCCATAGCAACGTAGCATAACACATATCTGGTGGAAAGGCACCCTAAGGCTTTCATATTTTGATATTTGAACATTTGAAACTAGTTAGGCACCTTCATACTGGGTTTTCAGTACCTAGGTAAGTTCGAAACAGTAGCATACCTACATACTTTGATACACAAGCTACATAGATATAACAGCCACCGTTGATAAAACTGTTTGCGTAGCAACAGAAACTTACCTCATAATGTATGGGCATGAGGTATGAAAATCAAATAATACTTTACAGAGATTTAGAAAAAGCGTAGGTATAGCGTAGTGAAAATATAACCGATACAGTACAGTAAAAATCTCAGGCAGTAGTGAAGTCACTGATTAAAAGCACGTTAACGATGACTCAACAATCAACATACACCTGAATGATGATTGCAAGTTGGAACATTTAACTCGAATAACCGATAAAAAACCAATAAATCAAAAATAAAATCTTACAATTAATACATAAATAAATAACCATTTATTTCAGATTCATCTTACGATTTCATCCATATTTGTTAGTACAATTGCGAGCATACAAACTAATAGGTAGTAATAATTAATAATTGATTGAGATATAATAATATCTACTAATTTAATTAAATAATATATAATAATAATAGCAATTTTATTTTATCCTAATTAATTAAACAGTAATTGGCAGGTCCAGTAACGAAACATATATTTTTGTATTTATCAGGACATAAGAAGTCAAACTGAGCCCCCATTCGAGTCGGAAAGTAAACGGAAAGTTGAAACTTGCTCACGTTAGTAAAGCCTTGGTTGGCATCGCCGGACTCAACGATACTACTCCCAAAAAAAATGTCCATCTCTTTCAGAAATGAGAAAAAAAGATTAACGCTGAACAGTATTGCTCACTGGGTAGGCTTTTTCTTTATTACTAGAGAGATTTATTGATGATCTATTTGAGATTTGGACGCAAAAATTGAAATATCTATAATAATATAAATGCATTATTTTCTTTAGAGTATGAATAACCAGCACGCGAGCCCCACACGCCTATAGCCAAAGGTACACAGTAGGATACATACAAGGTACACAGTACACACATGACCGATTACACAGCAGTGTAAAATCATTTGAATACTTATGTAACTGTATCGTAGGAATAGGACAATTTTTTTTCTAGATAGGCAGTGCTAGGTCTGCGTTCCTAAAACATGAATGTTGTTAATAATAAATGTCTCGTAATGCCCGATACAGATTGGTGAAACGTAATATGAAATTAACATTGAAACAAATTCGCATAGTTATTATGTTGCAATGCATAAGTTTTGACGGCTCATTTGTATTAATTACATCCGAAGTTTATTCATATCTAAATCGTTTTAATTCAATATGTTTCCACCATTTTTTGCAGGATGCCTTTATGCAAGTGCAAATAATTAATTCGAAAATTGATGAACACAAATAATAAATTTTGATGTGAGACTGAGTCTAGTGAATCTGGCATAGATGACGTTTCGCCGCTGATTTTACGATTCAGTGATTTCGGTTTTAACCGAAAACTCATAAATTCTATTTACCTGTTCTGTAAAGTTCCTTAAGAACAACAGTAAAGTTTCCAAAGCGAATGGTAACGCTCAAATACGTGCGCGTATTCAGAAACAACATTAGATTTTCCCTTGTTGATAGCTGAATAGTAACGGCCTATTAATGCCCCTTGTGGGAGAAGGCTGCTTTGTTGAGGTGATCAGCACGACGACAAGTAATTGGCATAATCGCCAAGCTCCCCACAGAATGTTACTAGTACTCTAAGTACTTGCTTTGCTTTTGCTGAATTGTGCCTACGCAAATAGGTACCTGCTTTATGTTTTACAATAGATCATTCCTGCGCCATCGTCCGCTAGGTTACAAAGAAATAATTAATGACACGAGAAAGGCATGAAACCAAAATAATTAAAAATAAAACTTTAAATGAAGCGCGATAGGTTCACAATGCTGCTGAAACGAAGATATTCTAATAGAAATAGAATTTTATATTATCTGGTGTAGGCCTATCGTCTCGTCATAAAAGTTTGCCGTGGTAGGTTCCTTGACAAACCAGTAAATAACGAGTTTCAAGCTGTAATGGATCCCTCCGTCGCATGCTCAATCTCGCAGCCCTTAGGGAAACTAGATGCGCAATATTAAGTTACCTACCTTTGTACCGATTTGTAAGAATTTGTATAGCTGAATAGTAACGGCCTATTAATGCCCCTTGGAGATGGTAAGATTATACTTATTCAACAAATTATACAGAGTGGTGACTGGTGATGAGGTTATACTCGTAGATTCGTTTCCAACGTGACGTTATTTGAATGTACACAATAAAAAAAACCGGCCAAGTGTGTGTTGGACCACGTACAATGAAGGGTAGTTGGGTTGAATTTATACCAAGAACAAACTTAACATTGTAGTTGAAAAACATATTTCCTCATACGGAATGTGTGGGAAAACATGTTTTTCAAACTGCAAATTTATGTAGGTCGATTATTCCTCATTAACCTGTAAAGCCTACCTACTCGTAGTTGTAATAGTTTTACATAATTATTTTGATACTCACAAATAAATAAAAATCTACAGGGTACTCCCCGTTAACCTAGAATGATGAAATTACGCAAGGTCTTATAACACAAGTAAAGGGAAAAGTCCAAAAATCGATAATTTGTAGTTTTACCACACAAAAACAATCGTTTACAAACTTACACTTGCAGAGAATTGACCGTAAAGTATATCGATGTATGGGAGTACATGTTTTTCAACTACAATGTTATAAGTTTGTTTTTTAGATAAATTCATCCCAACTACGGAACCCTTCATTGTGCGTTTGGCTGGTTTTTTTCTCAGAACGTCGGACATCACAAGCAACAAACTATCTTGTTCGTAGAGTAAATAAAATTATAACGCGTGTTCGTTCGAAGTTAAATTTTTTGTTTCTGTTTGTCTAGTCTGTCTAGTATGTTGGAGTTTCTTACTTACGGGAAAAGTTTTTTGCGATTTCTGACTTTTCTAGTACTCAAACCTGAGTTGGTCTATTAGAGTTTTTTGATCCTTAAAAGAAACAGGTTCGATTGGCATCAAAAAAAGTTTTTGTGAAAACTACCCATTTTCTTGCTGACTGTACATTTTTTCAAAATCTATGAATGTACATTTTTTCAAAATGTCTCAAAAAGTTAAGGACAGTCTCCTAAGACCGTTTTCTTCTAGCGACAACGGTTAAAGTAGCTATCCTTACTGCCCCATCTCAAAAATCCACCCTGTATACTACTGCTGTGAATTTTTTCATAAATCCAAGTACAGCCATTAAGCTGGCATGACACTATACTCTAACAAAAATTATCACTTTAAAGTTTAATATTTCGCAAACGGATCCCTAAATTGAAAGATGGCTTTCACACACCCACAATATTTTTGAACGACCTTAACTTTATAGACGAGAAAAAAAGTCACTTTTCGTGTAGGTAACCTAAAAAAAAATTATTTCTTTTACCCCTTTTTCGGCGTGCTTTATACGTATATCCCATGCCGAATTACAGCTTTCTATTACTAACAGTCTCTGAGCTAAGCCGCGGACAGACAGAGAGACAGACGGACATGGCGAAACTATAAGGGTTCCTTAAACAGGCCTTTTCAGGGTTCCGTAAGTAAACTAAAACTAGAAATAAAGATAAAATAGATCAACCATTTTTCAGATTATCTAAAGTACATACATCTTTTATGGGGTACTGTGTTAAATGTTACAATAAAATACCTTGTGATATATTACAATTAAATGAAAGAAAATTTAAAACTCATATTAAAAGTACACTCTGTAAACAAGCATATTACAAATTAGAGGATTATATCCAAGATAAGAATGCTTGGAAACATGCTGGTCCTGCTCCCTAGGACAATTTAGAGTCTAGACAAAATCAAACTGGTTGCTTATTTAAATAAATAGTTTGTTATTTTTTATAACTATGATTTTACATTCTGTGATTTCTTGAACTCACACACTGACTTATTAGTATTACTTGTTAAAATGTTAGGAATATCGTATAATTTTGCAATGTTTGTAAATATGTGAGCACCATGTATCTATCTATCATAATTAATTTATCTGCAATTGCTTTATTTTTTTTCATTTTTTTTTTTTTTTTTTTTACCTATCGTGGTATAGTAATCTTATTCTAGATGCATCGTCTTCACATATAATTATATAATTAATGTAAACAAAATATTGTAAAAACATTTTAAAAGAGTAACGGTGGAGTTTCTTGCCCATTCTTCTCCATACGAAAACTACCTTTTGGAAGGGGCGACTAGAATCAATTCTATTTTTTTGTAAATTTGACGTTCATAAGTGCCTTTTATGTGCCTAATTGAAATAAATTGTTTGACTTTGACTTTGACTTTGACTTTGAAACAAGGAACCCTTATAGTTTCGCCATGTCCGTCTGTCTGTCTGTCTGTTTTGATTTAATATTTAATGACATTCTGTAAATGGATAGACATACGAGTATATATAATATATATAATACACAAAGAATCAACGACCCTTGGTCGGCAAAGATAATTCGAATATTGCCATTCCAAATTACTCAAATAACGTAAAAGAAAGCAAAATGTACTATTTCTACACTATTATGTTCTTTGAAAACGCATTTTTTTAGGTTAAATGTTTATTTTATTATTTGAACAGACAAATATGAACTTGTGTAAACCGCTGTACTATTTAATGTGACCCTGCTTAAGTTCGCAATCATGAAAAATGTTATGCCGTTGAATTTACGTATATCTATTTATATATTTAATCGATAGAAAAGTTAAAGTAGCCTGTTTACAGCCCTTAAGTAAATACTTAGGGCTGCAAACATTAAAAAAATAACATTACATTAACAAAATAAATATTATTTTATGTTAGTTTTATGTGTTGGCCACGACATTGCCCAATTTTTGTGTTCGTAGTACGGCCGGCCTCTTGACAATCACTTATGCGCCTTTTATGACAACCTTAGAAAAAGGAGGGATGATCTATTCTTCACAAAAACTGCTCTTATTTTACAGAATCCAACAAAATAATATCATCTTTTATATAATGTTGTATCTGGAGTTGCCTAAGTTATTGGATAAGTATGTGGTACCGCCGCAAGTTATAACAGAATTGTACGAGTATTGTGATGTCAACATAAAATAGAATATATTGATGTAGTAATATCCACGATGGTCTCAATATGTTGTACTTCAAGTATATTTAAAGCATTATTTGTTATACTCACTCACAATTTTATAAAGAGATACTTGACATTTTCGAATACTTTGCACATTTTTCAAGCGGAGGCGCTTATATTTTGCTGGTCCGTTCAAAGGGAGGAAACATTTTCATGGAAAAGATGGCTAGCAGCTTTATGACTGGATATATAGGTAAAATTAAATTACATATTTAAGGCTCGTTGATGAAAAGTTAGAATTCGTTATTAGTATGTAATGAACCTCCTCCAGTTTTTCGATCAAATCAAATGTCATAAATTCAAACTAGGCTGAGAATCAGCACTTAACGAAATTCAAAATTACATAAGACTGCCCCCTAAACCACTTCACCACTTCCTTGTGTTTTAGCTGGGAAGATAAAGTGGCGCAACAAACTCCACCGCAGCACAACAGTCTGTTCAGTTAGAAAAAAAAATATTCTAGATAATAGTATGCAATGTAATTAACATTAAGAAACACAAAACATTAAATCAAATTATTTGCCATAATTATGTCAGCTAGCACACGCCATATACCAAACAAAAAATAAAAACGTAAACAGAGCTTAATACTCGTACCTAAATAGAAGCCTCCAGGCATAACGGTGTATTAGGCTGGTCAGAGGATACCGCACGGTCTCCCGTGAGGCGGCGAGCCTCCTTGCCGGACTACCGCCATGGGATCTGGAGGCGAAAGTCCTCGCGCACATGTGGGAGTTGCGCGAGGAGGCGAAACGCCGGGGTGTAACTCAGCTGCCGCGAGAAATCACGGCACAGCGGACAGAGCTCCGGCGGGATCTCATGGCGGCATGGAGAGTGCGATTTCTTTTACGTTATTTGAGTAATTTGGAATGGCAATATTCGAATTATCTTTGCCGACCAAGGGTCGTTGATTCTTGGGCACGCCACAATTGCGGCGATAAGTCCCCTCTTTGAGGAGTGGCTAGAGAGGCGTCACGGCGTCCTCACCTTCCGCCTGACGCAGGTCCTCACCGGACACGGTTGTTTCGGGAGGTTCCTGTTCAGGATAAAGCGGGAGGAAACGCCCGGGTGTCACCATTGTGTGGATCGCCCGGAGGAAATGGTAGAGCATACGGTGGAGGTCTGCCCGGCTTGGGCGGGGCAACGCCGTGTCCTCACGGAAGCGATCGACAGCGGCGATCTCTCGCGTGCGGCCCTGGTTCAGGCCATGGTCCGCAGCGAGAGGGCACGGGAGGCCGTCACCTCCTTCTGCGAAGCAGTTATGCTCGCGAAGGAGGAGGCGGAGCGCGCGACGGAGATGCAAGCTGCACGCCCTCGCGCCACTAGTCGCCGCAGGAGACGCCCCGAGCGTCGGGAGTCACGAGCCGACTTCCTGCCACCAAAGGCGCGGGCCTGCGGACGGTGAGCGATGGGCAGCTCGCCGTCCGATAAGGTCCAGGCCCGGGTCGACGGCGCGTTGTGTTCCACGCGCGCCTCAAAGAGATGTCAGCACCAACTGACGGGGTCCGTAAGGACCAATGCCTGCTGGGGTTGCGGCCCCGGCACACAGGCAACGGAAGGAACACGGGTGGGTTTTAGTCAGTAAAGTCTGACACTCCCTCTCGCTCTGCCCAGAGCGGGAGAAGTCATTTGATGATTTCACACCCAAAAAAAAAAAAAATAACTGTGTAACTTATTTTGTTTACTAAAGGCTTGTGCAGACCAGCGCGACTTGTCGCGCGACGCGACACCGGTTATTGTTATACTGCGAAGTTTTTTTAGAAATTGTATTGTTCGTGTCGCGTCGCGCGACAAGTGGCGCTGGTCTGCACAGGCCTTAACACCTTTATATTTTATTTTTATTTTTGTGTGTACTACTAAGTCTACGTCGTACGAGTAACAACCCCGCTAACGCTATCTTTGTAAAAAAAAAATGGACTGAATAAGTCTGAAATAGAGATAAATTATTATTATTATAAAAGGCGTGCCTGCCTTATATATAACTTTATATAGCTGTAACACAACTGAAGTTACAAATGATAAACTAGGATCATCGAAGTAAAATAAATAAGTTTGTGTTTGCTCACTGCTAAGTACTACACTAAACTTTTAGCTGTAATCCAAGCTCACTTTAGGTATAAAGCAAACATACATTACCTACCTACAAGCGTCAGTTACCTAAAAATTATAAAACATCATTAAAATAAATGATGTTCGGTAATGTCTGATTTATGACATCTATCCCAGCAGAAGCAGCCAAGCACAGTCCTCTCCGCCCCTTTCATTCTAATAAAATCACTAGTCATCATTTTGCCACTTCAAAAAATTAATGGACGCCTTACGCAACTCGTAACTCATAATATCAGAAATATTATTGAACATTATAGATAGTGCCCATTTTTAAAATGGTCTGTTAATTTGATAAATTTCAACTATTATTGAAATATATTTTGATTTGAAAAAAAATTGCTGAACGAATAGAAGGAATACAATTCTTCTTCAAGACCAAAATAACGAACAGTTTGATCAAAAAATCTGTAAAAAAAATTGTAAGTGTTAATTTCATTGAAACGCATAGTGGGAAACAAGAAGGTGGCGAAGCTTAAGTTTTTTTTAAATAAATTATCCTGTGGTGTGCGACAGAAAACGAGAATTTTATCGAAACGGTAAAGTTTTTTATTTACATACGAATAATTTATAAGTTCGATAGGAATGTTAGGAAAATCAACTTTTGATTCGGCGTCAAGATACCGTTACTAATATAAAAATATCTATAATATTTCCATGTTACGCCTGATTAGCTTAAGGCAAATAACATGTAAGGAAAATGTATCAACGTGCAATATGTGCGCAAAAGATTTTCCTCAGCCAGTGAAAGTGAGGTGGAACCTCGAACCATCGTCAACGCCACCTCCCTGCGATTTTTCAAACGGTAATACCACTTGATGTATCTGTTCGTCGAACTTGATCGGAGATTTATACATACCTACATATTTTACGTAAATACTGTAATAACCTTTCAGGTAGATTTTATATCGGCATTTTACACGAACTCGAGTGTTCGATTTTATAATTTTGCTGACGTGTGCAGTTTTGTTTTAGTGTGTCGCAAAGTTTCGGTTATGGCACTGTATTTGACTAAACAATATAGGTACCTACTACGTTTGACAAAGTCATTCATTGCAATGGTACATTTTATATGTATTTACATACATACATACACAAACTAACGTTTTTTTGCCATGGGGTAGGCAGCAACTACAGCACGCCACCTGCAACAATCCTTACATACTTCATTTTCTTCGTTCAAGTTCATAATTAATAACTTATTAATTATGATATATAATTAACTTATTTACGAGTACTATGACCATAAAACGTAATCGATTCGATTCCTTTTTGAAAATGTCTGTACCCGGCTGTCTAACTAATATTATTTCGAAAACATTTGCACAATATTCTCTCGCTTCATTTGTCAACAGCTTCGGGACGGAAAATGTAGTGAGAAAAGCCACGTTTCTGCAATATTCTAAGGAGTGTAATACCCTACGGACGGCGATAGGGGCACCTGTCATGATAGGCACGATATACCAGCGCGACCAGTATAATACGTAGATAAATTATGTCGCAGGGTTAACATCAAATCGAGGTTACGATGAAATCCCTAGAAGTGTCCCTCTTTCAGGCGATTTGTACAGGCAATATCAAGCGAGACGTACCTTAGTGCAAAAAATATAAAAGTAAAGTCAATCCTAAAAGTTATACATAATACCTTGTATCACCCTTCTTTTTACAAAAGGAATCTGTTTCAATGTTAAAACATTATTATTTCAGGCGTTTTATGTTCTTAATCTGTTTTATAAATGTATCTATAGATGTTATCTTAACATTCCAAGCCATCCCTGTTACGGAAAACAAAATTGTTCGCAAACGGAAGAACATATTTCTTAATCGGCTTACATGAAATTCGGCAATATGGGTACTTTCGGGTCGGTTAAATTCGCGAATGAACCAAATCGACTCATTAGAATTAAAATGGTGCGGTTAGAAAATTGCCATAAAAAATACACGCCACCACATACGCATACGAGAAAGAATTGGCTGAAAAGCTTAGCATTCGTGTGTCATTGTAATATAGACCTTACGAGTTCGTCATTAAGTGCACGGTTGTTCGGATACATGTGAGGAAAATTTTGCGACGATGTGATCTCGTGTCCCGTCTTTGCTAAATCCCGATCCCGAATTGTATCATATTTGATCTGACAAAAATAGCTCTCTTCGTGGAAATATACTGTTCTTATTAGGACTTGGACTTTCGACGTAGCCTCTACTGATGAAAACATAATCTTATTGAAAAATAGCCATTAGCAAAATGTTCATTTTCAGAGTAGTGCAATACAACTAGCAAATCCTAAACTAGGAGCAGGGCTATCCAATTAGCTAAATTGCGTGCAAACTCTCATATCGTAATTTACAACGTTGAGCTAAATGCGCCTTTTACAATAAATCTATTTAGGAAGACTAACGCGGTCATTAGTATATGGCAACAATTTGGCTGCGGGCGTAGTGGTAGGTACATCATTAAGGTTAAGACTAAATGGGACAGTGTTATAGAAACGGTTGTGCAATCCATCACGCGTAAGCGAGGCCCGACAGACCACTTAGCCACTGTCCGCCGGCATCGGACGTAACCCTCCACACGACATCCGCCACGCGCCACGCGCCTCGTGCCACGCCACATGAGTCGTGCGTACTACGCGCATACGTGTGTAACGACCACGAAGCGAACAAATGGAAATGCTTCAATCTTGCGCGACTGCCTGAAAAACTCTTTCCGAGTCGGACGGCTTTATTTTCAACGATTGTATTTTCAGTGGTTACTTTGAATACTTTGAACTTATTACACGGAAAAAATAACAATCTTTGTTCAAAACGTAATTCTCAAATTGTTTTATTTATAAACACAATGTAACTTAATGTACCTGAAAAATACTGTTTATGTACCTACCTAATTCAAATAGATTATAGGTAGGTATAGCCCAAGGACTGTTTGCTCTTGGAACACTAACCAACATAATTGTTTACGTTACAATATTTCATTGCGAATCAATCAACCACAAAAGATCCCTTCGTTAAAGGGTAGCTAGTTAGTTAGGTTAAGCTATTGTCTTGGGCATTTTGCAAGTTGTATAATACATACCTCTTCTTTTGCGTGATCCAAGTGTACTTATACCAACTGTACAACGTATTATCTAAATCAAATATCATAACTCGCTCTATTTGGTTTTTCTGATGCGTGTTGCTAAGCAAACGGGCTTAGCCTACATTTACGTTGATGTTTTTTTAAGTTTCAATATTATTTGCAAAAACTTGTTTTGGCCGGTTACCTATTATAAGTTCTTGATTAGGGACTTTGCTTGAAGTTTTATTACTGTTCGAGGAGTAGATATCTAAAACATGCACCACCTTGAGGAAAACCGTAAACAACCAAAACAGCTATTTCTCTGACCTTACGCGATAAATATATGCCTAGCAGGCTTGAGATAAAAAATACAACAAAACAAATTCACCATGTTAATTATTGTTAGGTAATCTGATGTCAATCAAAACGTCTTATAGATTGTGGTTTTCTGACAACTGCGCGAACAAATTACTCTATCTAAGCCGGCGCGCCGCGGCGGCGCGCGAGTCGATGCCGATTGACTGGAATGTTGCCATTTTGAATATTATATTTTATATAAACATGTAGATTAATTATTGTATATTTATTTTATTTTTATATCTTATTTATATCTCATTGTATGCTGCACCGGTGGACGTCCATAACGTCAACGCCGGCTGTCGCTGAAAATCAGCGCTGTGGCTCTGTCTCGCAGAGGGCCGCAGCATTATGCTGAGCGATGGCCGTTTTGCGTGGATGTGACGCATATTTTCCCCCAACTTGTTCCTTTTTTGTTTTTTGTGTTCTTTCTTTGCGTCATGTTTACCGCAAATAAACTTTTTTTTTTCTTTCTTAGATATGACATGATTTTATGATTTGTGAATATCTGCTAGAAGTATAACTTTGTTTCTAGTGATAAGCGAATCATAATAGTAAAAGTGATATATGTAGCGATAACACAAATAAACGAATGCAAAAAAAAAAAACAATGGCCTATATATAGGAATTTACCCCGTTTGATTTTATAGGCGATATACCTTTAAATACAAAATACCAACATTATTTGTTATTTTAATTTTATTTTCAAACTGTACGAGTCAGGATACGACTATTTTCACTAGTTTTATAACTTACCGTGTTCGTCTTCTGAAACTTTAAAATTTTTCAGAACTGTCTCCGAACAAGTGACAAAGTGAAAATAGATTCATGTCATCACGGAAAATGTTTATAGGGGTCGTATCGATAAACGTCGTTTTCAATACAAGGATTTTTAAGGTTCCGAACAAGTTAAAATCGAAACCTTTATAATCTCACTTTTTTGTCCGTCTGTCACAAAGGAGACTTATAAGCAAAGGATTTATTATGCAAGATTTATGCAACATATGAATTTAAATTTTGGCATAATGTTTGGTCTTGATGACGAGCGTACAGATTGCCAATCAAAGTTTTTGATTTTTATCTAATCTAAACTAATATATAAAGAGAAAAGATTAGATTTTTTTGGATGCTTGTTTGTAATAAAAATAATGGATAAACACAAAAAAAATTACCGATAAAAATTAAAATATCATGCATTAAGTACTCATCCTCTCACCCACAAAAAAGTGCGGGTGAACAAAACACAATGACAAATTTTTGTATAGAATAGTTTATAGAATTTACGTGTTCGTACACGCTAATCTCCGAAACCAAAATTTTTACATTTTGTGAATATGTATACGTATAGTTGGTTCCAGCTGGAGAAAGATGGGATAGTTTTCGACCCGATAGGTGGCACTATTGTCGAGATAGGCGCGGATGAAATCGCGGGCGAAGTACAAGTAGAGTTATAATTAGATATTGATTCATATTTTATATAATAACATAGCGGATTGTGACACTGTTATAATTGATAATAAAATAATACCAAAAATAGTGCTTAGTTACAGCCTTTTGACTTCTGAAGTATACCTACATTTTAATCGTATAAAAATTGTTACATAACTGAATTTATAGTGCAGATCATTTAGATGAATAGTTTTGGAGCTAGCGCAGATTGATTGATTTCGCTAAATACAGTAATTTCGGCTGGGCCAGCGACTATTCCAAAGACTGTTAAGTACAGTTTGGTTGTGAACCTTAATAGTGTGAGCCCGACTCGCTCTTGACTAGTTATTATTTCTATTCTCTAGGTCACGTTAACCAGAGCTTACCAACCTAGCAACAGTGAGTAAAATTAATAGTTGTATTAGAGATCTAAATGAAGACAGAAAATAAGTGGCAATATAAGGATCCTGCTAGGCTCAAAATGATAGATAAGGTCTAGATTCACAATACTTATATGTAAAGCAGTGGAAATATCTTACTTCTGTCCCACTCTAAGCCGAGGGATGGTTTACTCTTGTGGGGAAAATGTTCAATATTAACAGATTAACTCGGTCGGGGATCTCGCTTCATAAAAATAAATTCCAATATTCCCCTCGTTGCTCTCATAACTCGTAAGAAACGGCTCTCGCTGGAAAGTTTAAGGCGGACGATTGGAGAATAAAAATTGCATTTTTACTATGTTAAATTAAGTTTTTATTGTGAAATTTACGGGGTGTAGTAAAAAGAATGTTACGTTATAGCAATTAGATATTTTTTTACGAGTTCCGCGACGGTATAAATGTTACTGTAAAGGAATTACAAGCTCTTAATATACTTTGTAGCCACAGTTATGATTTGTTTATTTTTTCCATCAGAAAAATTATTCCAGACATAACTGACGCATCCTTACTTTAAATTAAGGATCCTACTTCTCAATTTCACCTTGCCATATACTCCTCCTCTGATCATAACTTTATGTTCTAGAGAGGTTCAAGTTGGTCACAAAATACCCAATGTTTTAGGTATTTACCTACACATATTTAAACATGCATTTGGCACAAACTGTGACCAGAGCTATTTGCGATATACCGCTATAAAAAGAAACATCAAACTATAATTACATAGGAGGCAAATACAAATAAAATGACAAGCTTTTCATATTCATCATAAAATATGCATCGTTAAACATGAAACAGTTTAATCATTTCCAAATAATGTTTCCGTTTTGACAACTGCTCATGAGGACATACAAAGAGGATAATTACACCAATGTTTAAATAATTCACTCATGTCATTTTACCCCTATTAAGATAGGTATATATTTTGAATATAGTTACAGCAAAAATAACTATCATATATAATATTTGTCGGCTTCTGTCGCACAAATATTATTATCCAACGGAGCGTAGACATTTCGCTAGTTAGAGAATAGCTGGCATAACCTTGCTGTGACAATGACTGCCTGGAGTCTCAAAGGAGACAAACATAATATAATTATATAATTAGCAATAAACTTTTGTGATAATGTTGTTTGTAATATAAATGTGCCATTATTAAACTAGTGCTGAAGTTATATTTCAAAATTTCCAAGGAATATAATGGGACGGCACTTTGAGGGTTTTTTAACGATATCAAAGCGAGTTCAAAGAGGTTTCTTTAAAAAGAAATTGAAAGGATTAGGTATGCTTCTAGTTTTTGTGATTTTATGAAATACTAGCTTTTGCCCGCGGCTTCGCCCGCGTGGATGTCGGAAAATATCACACAGGAACGTGCTACCGGGATTCAGAATATTCTATGTCCTAACCCAGGTCATGGCCTATCCGTGTGCCTTTCATCTAAATCTGTTCACCCGTTACGGCATTAAATGGTAACTTGCAGACAATAAATCTGTTTTAGGGTTCCGTACCTCAAAACAAAAAATGGAAACCCTTAAAGGATGACTTGGTTTTCTGTCAAGACCCTTTTTCTCAGGAACGCGTGGAGGCATTAAGTTGAAATATATATCTAAAATGTAGATCTACGGTCTCTTGGAGCTGTAACGAAAATCAAACTTCAATCAAGTCAATAATGAAAAAGACGGCTTTTTATGCCGTATTGTTTGACACTCGCAAATAAATCAGTCTATTTGTTACTTCCCGTTGGCCTAGCAGCATGAAGTTTGGCGAGAAGCAAGGTCAAGTAAAGAGGAAAATCCGAAAATTGGTAATTTATAGTTATATATGAACTGCAAATTTAAGTTTTTTCTCCAATCTAGGATCAAACATTCATAGGCCGTCTCTTGTTGTAACATTTAGGGCTGATTTCACCAATCAAACTGAACGCCATCAGCATTTCTAAAACGCGTTCAAGAGCCAAAAGTCAGTGTCAAAATTGTTATGCGGTATTGTACACTAACAGCTCTTGAACGCGTTTAGAAGTGCTGAACGCTTTCAATTTTATTGGTGAAATCCGCACTTAGTCTGTATTTCATTACTCTATAAAAGTTATTTTTCAATTGGAAAGTTAAGTTTTTCCTTCAATCCAGATTTAGAAATTCGGACAGCCGAGCAAGCACAGCTTTGACACGAAACCTTCAGGGCGCAAGTCCTACTCACACTTAACCGGTTTAAAAATAAAAATAAAACAGGTTTATATGATTCTAAAAATGCCTTGCTTAAAAAACTTATTACTCATTTTACTATTATTATAACCATTGATTTGTAATACCTACTCTTGCCGCCATTGAACACATAATAGCTATTCATTCATCCCGTATATCCCCCTTGGGGTTATTTTTGAGACTAACTATAAAAAAAAAACAATATTACATGTAAATTTTTAAATCACCCCCTATTTTACTCCCTTACGGCATAATTTTTGAAAACCGCTGAATACATAATTCTTTATTTGTTACCAAAAGCATAAATTTAAATTTTCATAGCCCTAACTTAAGAAATGATAGGTTTCCCATACAAACTTTCATACCCTATATCCCCCCCCCCTTGGGGTTATTTTTGAAACAAAAAGTAGCCTATGTCCTTCCTTGGGATGCCATCTATCTCCTTGCCAAATTTTATCGAAATCCGTTCAGTGGTTTAGGCGTGAAAAGGTAACATACACACAGACAGAGTTACTTTCGAATTTATAATATTAGTATGGATTAAAGGGTGGTTAAAGGTCTACGCGCTGTGTACTTCTAAAGGTGTGTTTAAAACATGTTTTTTACAATAAAATATATATATATATATACATATTTATTTATTTAATAACTTTACATTTAAGTATCCAACTGTGTAGGCAACTCACTCGCCTCATGTAAATAAAAATGTTAGTTTTAAGTTTCGAATTACGCGCCAAGAGAAATGCCATCCCCGCGCCACAGAAGCATCGTCGATCATGCTTGCCTAGTACGCATGCGCGGGACCGCCTTTTAGTTAAAAAAAAAGTTAAAAAGTTACGCTAGTTTTAATTGTTTATAGTTACTGTGAACTGTTCTATGTGCGAGTTTATGTAAACCTGAGCGAAAAGTAAAATACGTACTCTATTACCGGTAACTTTGTGTTTGTTTTGTGTTGAAATCCCGCCCTATCTATAACAAACTGAGATAATGTTTTTATAAATTCAGTACTGCATCTTGTTAAAATAGTTAAAATTTTCTAGCTATTAAGAATTCAGGTATAACTAAGAATACTTTTATAGTATACCTAATACACCATTAAGTGATTGTAATTATATTGAAGGCCATTCTTTTATAGTATACCTAATACACCATTAAGTGATTGTAATTATATTGAAGGCCATTCTTTTATAGTATACCTAATACACCATTAAGTGATTGTAATTATATTGAAGGCCATTCTTTTATAGTATACCTAATACACCATTAAGTGATTGTAATTATATTGAAGGCCATTCTTTTATAGTATACCTAATATACCATTAAGTGATTGTAATTATATTGAAGGCCATTCTTTTATAGTATACCTAATACACCATTAAGTGATTGTAATTATATTGAAGGCCATTCTTTTATAGTATACCTAATACACCATTAAGTGATTGTAATTATATTGAAGGCCATTCTTTTATAGTATACCTAATACACCATTAAGTGATTGTAATTATATTGAAGGCCATTCTTTTATAGTATACCTAATACACCATTAAGTGATTGTAATTATATTGAAGGCCATTCTTTTATAGTATACCTAATACACCATTAAGTGATTGTAATTATATTGAAGGCCATTCTTTTATAGTATACCTAATACACCATTAAGTGATTGTAATTATATTGAAGGCCATTCTTTTAAGATTTAAAGACGAAATAAATATTTTCAATGAACGCTGTTCCTCAGTTTCGTGCCTCTATTGATATCCTTTAAATTTTAAGCGTGAAAATAAATATGTGACAAGTCAGATGATTTGCCTTTTAGACGTGATCTTGTTAAAGTATTTTGAACAGGTGAAGTGATAATCTATTTATATCTATAGATAGATACATACATACTACATACTTATACATACTAAAAAAAAACGAATTTCGAAATGACAGCTTTTTACTAAATTCTTAACTATGAAAGTACGAGTATAAACGGTACTTATAACATTTTTTTTTTTTAATTGTTTTGTCTGTCTGTTTGTGCCGGATAATCTCCGACATGGCTGGCCCGATTTTGACGGAACTACCACTGGCAGATAGCTGATGTTATAAGGAGTAACTTTTTTGTTTGTTATTTTAGAAAAAGAATTAATATTATTACAGGACAACTATTAACTATTTTTTAAGCCCGGGTGACACGAGGCTAGTATTTTGAAGCTAGGATAGTAAGCTAGTAAGGGGTCACTAGCTTGGTTTCTAGCTTACCTACTAGCCTGGATTGTAACCAAGCTAGTGCTGTCTACACGAAGCTAGGAAATTTCAAGCTAGTCAAGTCAGTAGTGAGTTGTGCTTAACCTGATAACACGTATACGTAAAAATGAACAGTGTGCGTAAGAGAAAAGCAATTCTACTAAGAAAGTTAATTCGGAAGTTGTGTCAACATGCGCTAGATGAAATATTAGCTCTGCTAGAAGAAAAGCGTACTTGGACAAGACCCTGGATCTTAAGAAGACATAGTCATGGAGCATCTGCATTACTTTTAAAAGAACTGCGATCTGAGGATTCCGGCGAATTCAAGAGTATTTTGCGAATGACACCTAATATTTTTGACAATTTACTGAATCTAGTGGGACCACAAATACAAAAATTAAATACTAATATGAGAGAAGCCATACCGGCTAAAATAAAATTGGAAATAACTCTAGATTTTCTATCATCTGGTGTTAATTACAGGAAGTTAAGTCACATGTATCGTGTTTCAAGATCTACTATATCTAGATTCATACCAGAAGTTTGCAGTGAAATTTATAAGGCATTAAAGAAAGATATACAGGTATGTAGAATTTTATTTATTTCAAATTAAAGTAGGTACTTTTACGCTTACATAAATGGCGAGATTAAATTCTAAATTACAAAATGAGAAATCATAAATGACGACAAAATGTACGTTTACGCTACATAAATGGCGAGAAATGTATCAAGCATTTTGAAATGCTTGATAGATGGGATCTTCATCTTGCTCCAACTCTTGCTGTGGTGGCGGATGGATGATGGGTTCATCACGTTGCTCAGTCTGTTGTAGTTGTGATGGTGGATTAGTGTAGAGTGGACTTGCTGCAGAACTATTGTAAGAAAATGTGGTTGACATATTGGAGTCTGAAGAATTGATAGGTGACTGGTACGAAAATGTAGTATTTCCGAAGTTTAAATCATACATCCGACAGCGGGATAGTGTTGCGTTGATCTGATCCCTAGCTAAAATGGCCTGTCCGGGTGAAAGCTTTTTCAACTGACTTGCTACATATTTTGCAAATATCTCATGTTCATCCAGCTCTGGTTCCTGAAATTCTCGTGAACTGTTTAAATCCTCCTTAATCACCTTAATTTCATTTATCAATGAACTCACTTGCGAAACCTTCCGTTTCTTAAATTGCGGAATGTTACTTCCGGGGGAAATAAATTTAGAAGTTTTATCTTGAATAGACGACATTTCGCTTGCAGGTTGAGACATTTCAACTGTCTTTTCTGACAGATTTTCTGCTACGGGTGGTTCTAATGACTGACTGTTGCTTGCACTGTTGTCATCTTTATTATTGTTTGGAGAATCTTGATTGTTCTGAAAATAAAAAATTTGTTAAAAATATTGTTACAGATTCCAACTACAACTGAAGAATGGGCAGCTATAGAAAATGGTTTCAGAGTGAAATGGAACTTTCCAGCGTGTTATGGCGCCGTCGACGGGAAGCATGTTCAAATCATAGCTCCTGGCAACAGTGGAAGTTTGTTTTTTAATTACAAAAAAACATTCAGTATTGTTCTTATGGCTATTGTTGATTACGATTATAATTTCATTTATATTGACGTCGGCGCCTGTGGAATGGCATCTGATGGAAGTGTTTTTAGGAATTGCTCCATATATAATCAACTAGAAAATAACCTTATACCACAAGGCGGAGTAATTTTGGCGGATGCTGCATTCCCATTAAAATCGTATATTATGAAACCGTACCCAGGTGACAATTTAACACATGAAGAAAAAGTATACAACTACCGGCTAAGTAGAGCCAGAAGAACTGTAGAAAATGCCTTTGGCATATTGGCAAGCCGATTTCGTGTTTATCAAAGACCAATCGCAGTTGACGTAAAAACAGTAGACAAAATTGTACTAGCATCATGTGCTCTGCATAATTGGTTACGAAAAGAGCAAAAAAGCACTTATTGCATTAGTAGTGATGTCGACCAAGAAGACATTGAAGCGGGAAACATTATTCCCGGTTCATGGAGAATGGAAAATTTATGTTTACCCAGTATCAGTCGACAGGGAAGTAACCATTCTTCTCTGTCAGCTATCGAAAAAAGGGAGAAATTTAAGAGATATTTCAACAATGATGGAGCAGTACCATGGCAAGCAAGAATGATTCGTTAATTCAGACAAAACTACAAGAAAAATTAAAAATGCCGACGATTATTAATATTTCAATAAGTACTTTTAAGGTAAATAATTGTAAAGAGTAAATAATATTAAAATAACTTACCGAAGTTTTTCTCTTCATTGGCACCTTTTTTATGAAATTATGCATTTCCTCAAACCAAATAATTGTTGGCTTATAGACTTCTGCAGTTCCTGCTCCAGACCTCTCAGATTTTTCTATCTTTGTTAATTCTTGACAATATGTAGCTCTTAGATTTTTAATTTTATTTTTAATCTCTTTTATCGACATTTCTATTCCATCTTTATTTAGTATGTCGCGTATTTTTTCTAGTGACGAGTCTCGCATTTGCTTGTCCTTGTAAGATGGAATACTTGCATTCCACAAACATTCCTCTTCTCTGTACAATTGAACGAATTTTAAATTAATTTCGTCCGCTAATTTCGGCATTTTAACAAATTGCACGCACTCTCACCACGCTCTCCGACTGCACACTAGCTTAGGTTCGCTAGCTTCGCGGTTGACACGAAGCTAGTAACGAAGCCAGGATAGTAAAACGGGTGGTGGGGGGCGCCTACTAGCTTGAAAAATAGAACCCCAAGCTATAAAACTATCCTGGCTTGAGGCACTAGCTTGCTAGCTTCCACACTAGCTTACTAGCTTGTAAACGAAGCTAGTTCCGTCTACACGAAGCTAGTGTCACTAGCTTACTAGCTTGGCAGCACTAGCTTGGCTCACTAGCTTGATTTACTAGCCTCGTGTCACCCGGGCTTTAGGGTCCACGCGGACGAAGCCGAGGGCAGCAGCTAGTATATTTTAATAAATAAAGTGATACAGTACTTTTTTAATTTAAATTCAATACGGACATTACAAAGCATTTAATTCCCAAGTAATGACCGATGTTCCAATAGTATTACATGTCAATTTTACAGTAATTCCTAGAAGGGCAGTTTCAAATAAGTAATAAATAGGTAGGTATTTATGTGTAGATATATTTATCTATCGCGACACGTTTCATATCCACATTCGGTTGTTTTTTGTTAAATCCACAAGGTGTTGCTTTATTACCTGACGACTAGGTTCATGGCTGATTGGAAGTTATTGTTGAATATCACCAAGCTGTAATGACACTACTTTCGAAAGCTACCAGGAGCGCGTAAAGGGTTAATCGTGTTCAATTCTAAGCGAGAAATACGAATAAATTAGAGTTACTAATAAATATTGAGATGGGTATAAAATATTAGACAAACATTTTTCCTGTTCTTTACATATTCCTAACGCACCGAAATCAAGCTAATATCAGCCATATACTATCAGTGAATGGGACCTCGAGTAGACAGCAAGCGATTCTGAGAGAATAATGAGATAATCATCGCGTTTGGCAGCCGGATTGATCACGACATAAGGCGAGAGCTCCCGCACGTTCCCATGACTTAATCCCTCGGTCGCCGCTCACAAAATCCACGGCAAAAATACCGAGGTAGTGCATTTGTCCCATATCGGACTTTTTGTTTTAAACTCGTACCTGTATGAATAGTTTTATTTGCGTTTGATAGTATTTTAGGGATATGAGGAACAGGGTGTAAAGTTCACTCATCCACCATAGAAAAGGGAGGATAACCGACCAGACGGGTGTCGTGTCTGGCGGGCAACTGCCCAGAGGTTGAAGTTTTGAGATTGCATATATGTCCACCGCGCTGTAAACCCTATTTGCGCGATGCAGGATTTGTGTGACGTCAGGATGTTGTGTGACGTCAGTTCTTTGATGCGTAGTTCGCATGTGGCGATTGTAGATGCCGCCACAGTATCGGTAATATTTTACACAAGCAAATCTATGAACCATTACTGTACGAGTATGTATAGGATTACTTACACAATATAGGTCCACGCGTGGGTAGAGTGCTAATATTTCCTTTGCGACTGACTGATTGGCTTACCTATTGAGTTATTTTTAATGAAACAAGTTAATAAAGTATCTGTGTGATATTAACTTACTTCAACTATCACGATGAGGGGGTACTGATTGCGGCTTAAATTCAAGTACCTTCACCCACGTAGATTATGAAACAATTTTCAATGTATTTTACTCGTGAAACTTGCATAGTTCGAGGAAATTATTTCGGCTCTGGAAATAGGTCAATAACAAAATGTAAATACCCTTTCATATAATGATATTGAATTTCAGCTTTTGAAATATAACCGGATTTTCGATCGTATGTTACAATGGTCAACATAGCTGACCCGTCTAACAACAAAATAAAACACTAAGAGTAAATTTAAAATTGTTAGTCTTCTATTTCAAACAAAAACTATTTTGTTTAGCTACCTACTCTTAAAAGTAAATATTATTCAGAATATCACTTTTGTGTAACCTTTATCTAAGCTTACGGATAAATATTGAAACGCCACGTGGTATACTCTTTTGTGTTGAGTTTAATATTTATATTAGATAGAAGTGCTGGCGTTCTACTTATAATAATGCAGATAACCCGCGAAGAATGGGCGGGTCAGGGTGTGGGGCGCCCCCTTTACTGTTCAGGCCTAATGGTCCTGTCGCAAGTCAACAAGCCGACCGACGTGCTCAGCGTCCCCAATTAACATGTACCACCTACTGAAAATAAACATGAGGAACGATTGACTTTTCCATATTCAATTTTTTTTTTCGTTGCAGATATGGCATTAGAGTTAGTATGCCGTGCAGCAATGAACGATAAATTCAGTTTGAATCTCACAATATGTACCTGCCTAGCTTTATACATTTTCCGTAGTTGAATAAAATCTTCGTGCCTAAACTGACAAGGTTAAAAGACTACCTGTTCAATGGAATATTAGTGCCTATTCCTATTCCTATACCTACAAATGTGCCAATTGAATTTATCCGTTCGTTTGGGACTATCATACGGGTAGGTATTCTGTAGATTGCCTCTGGTCTGAGTTATTGCTATTCAAATCAAAGCTCTTCGCAGGCGGTTAAGTGATCGCTATAGTACTATATATTTTCACGTAGGTAAAGGGAAAACAAAAGGGTATACTAACGAACTTTTCGAATACTGAGGCACATATTCACAATTTGGCGGTCTATTTCTATTAAAATCCAGTATGCGCCACAGATCGATGTAATCGTTAGCACTGGTCGTTGAAGTCGATTGAGATAGAGCAGGCAGGAGTGGCCGCATCCATCACACGCCTATCACGAGCTGGGACACTCCATTTAAATGTTTGTTTTCACGCGTTTAGTAACTTGTTGTTAGTGTACAGACAGATGTTTACGCTCTGTGAGTATACAAAAATAAAATGTAGTTGGCTGTATCTCAGGAGAGCTAAGAGTTTCGTAAGTAGTCAAGAAATAATCCCATGTCGTGCCTCACAAAAGTTATTCTATAAAATAGAAAGTATTATTTAAGCTTAAAATATAACAATGAGAAAAGGGTTACCTTGAACATGTCATTGATGTTTAGAACAAACAAAACGCAAGTGGGTGAGCGGCTTCGGAAAAAATCTGTGAAAGTGATTATAATTTTACCCGACTGCGGTTAAGCCAAAAAAGGAGGGTTATTATGTGTTAGACCTGTATGTGTGTATTTCCGTCTCTATAACCGATTTTGATGAAAGACATGTCGTCAGATTCGTATTTATTTCGAGAGTGTCACTGGGTTACATACTAATATTAAAAAAAAAACAAAACGGCGGAATTTTTGCGCCAAAACGTATGGTAAAAAAAAAATATCTTCCAAACCTATCGAGTGGAGTATCAAAATGATGGGGCTTATTGCGCGAGTGGCACTGGGTATATCCAAATAATAATAAAAAACAAAATGGCAGATTTCTGGCACCAAAACGTATATTTTCAACAAAAAAATCTCCCAATCCTATCGAGTGGGGTATCAAAATGAAGGGTTTTAAAAGGTGATTACAAAAATATCAACAAATTATAAAATGTTTATTTAAAATGTAATTTGGAATGAGAAATTGTAAAAAAAAATGTTTTAGTTAAGGTTTTTTTTGGAAGCCCAAGGCCTTTATTGTTTAATTTAAGAAGATGCCTCCGACTGCATGAGATTGTTTTGGAGACACAATAGGTCATCTTGATTCCATCTTTTTTAAAGTTCAATTTTTACACAGTCGGGCTTTTGATTTTTTTTACAGGAATATTTAAATGGCCAAATAAATAAAAACACTTAAACCGACAAACACATACAAATCTTACTAGTCTTATAAAGTTATAATATTATACACGAACTTATTTCTTCCTTGACTGTTTTCATGTTCAGGTGTTTGTGAACTTCAGCGTTTCTGATAAACCATGGTGCATTTGATATCTGTTTTAAGATGTTGTTCTGAGTTGGAGTTTGATATTGGAGTTACACGCGGAGCCCCACAGTTGAATACCGTAAGTCCAGATGGGTTTTAATAAATGGTCTTATAGATAAAGATCTTATTGTCTACGGACAGCTTGGGATTCTTACCCAGGAGCCAGTACATGCCTTTGTACATAATGTCGAGCTCTTATCGTTTAATTTTTATATACCAAGGTACGCAGGTACGCAGTCGCTTTGTGGGAGGGTTTTGCGGTAGGTCTGCCGTGAAGATAGTGTACAACACTGGTTCAAAAACAGAGCCCTGAGGTACTCCTACTAGTATGTTATGGAAACTAGTGCTATATTTTTTGATCTGAAATATTCTATCAGATAGATAAGATTCCAGGATTTTGTAGTATTTTACATTACGTGGTCTTATGCCATACTCTGTCGAAGGTCTGTTGTACGTCAGGAAGACTGGAGAACTTCCTAAAGCAATTCTGATGACGCGACACACTATGAATTTGTATGTAGTGTTGGCCATGTTCTAGATCTAAAGAAAAATTGATGAATGATGATGAATTATTGACATTGAAGTTAGAAGCCGGCGCAACAATAATTTCTCAATAAGTTTGGAGAGGGAAAGGTGTGCAAGATGATCCACGGAGGTAAGACGATCCTTTTAGATTGTGACGATACTATGCACGCCATCTAGTTGTTTTTTCGAGTATAGTGTAGGTTCCCGCCCCCACTGACACCAGTCAAACCGTTCATGGCTGCGTGAAGGACGATTGCTGTTTTTTTTTACTAATACTTTTTTTTTTTCACAGAACAATGCCACGTATCTACAAAAGGAAGACCAAACGTGGACAGTGGGATGAAGGATGAAGGATCAATGTTGAAGGCACTAGAGGCTTTCACAGCTGGAAAACCTTGTAAGTCACCGAGTAGAGAATTTAATGTACCTTTGATGTCATTAAAACGGCGTGCAAAAGGTAAAAATAAACAAGCATTAGGTGGAGTGAAATAATTAGGCGGTATAAAATCAGTTTTTACTTTACAAGAACGTGAACTTGTCAGACATCTTAAAGATATGGAAACCAGGATGTATGGCCTATCCAAACATGACATTCTGTCATTAGCGTATCAACTGGCTGAAAAAAACAATATACCTAATCCGTTTTCGACCGACAGGGAGAAAGCTGGTAATGACTGGCTAAGAGGATTTCGTCAACGAAACCCAGATATTAACTTACGTGCTCGAGAATCCACTTCGGCAGCACGAGCACGCGCCTTTAACAAACCAGTGGTTGATTTAAAAAAATATCTCATGAAAGACATTCAGGAGAAAAATGCTTTTCTACCTCATCGGATCTTTAACGTCGACGAGACGAGCGTTTGTACTGTACCGACGAAAAATACGAAAGTGTTCGCGGCAACTGGGCGTAAACAGGTAGCACGAGTGACTTCTGCTGAAAGAGGCGATACTACAACGGCTGTAGATTGCACTTCTGCGTTTGGAATTTTCGTGCATCCCTTGTTTATTTTTTGGCGCATCCGCATGAAGATGGAGTTGATGGACGGTGCACCACCAGGATCCATATGGGCGTGCAACGCATCAGGTTGGATGAAACTAGAAGTGTTTACGCAGTGGTTTGAACATTTCTTACACCACACTAAGCCGACTGCAGAAGATCCCGTACTGTTAATTTTAGACGGTCATCTGAATAAAACCTTTAATAATTATTATTTGAGTAAAATCATTTTAAAGATACCTGGGTATGGTATGTATTTATTTTCTTTATTTCATAAAAAGCATGATTTTGATTAGCTTGTCCCTCAACGGGGTAAGATGATCCCTTGGGATCATCTTATACCCCGTGTGTACAAGATGATCCTTTAGAAGACTTTTAGTCTAATGAATAAAACTCTAATCGATAATGGATATCGAGATCATAAAGTATGAAAATACTTAGATAGATAAACAGACTATTCAAAACAGCTTTAACATTAAGATTAGATTGTATATCCTCGGATTTACGAGCATTCTCCCTTAGAGGGATCATCTCATACCTTACAGGCAGCAACCTAATAGATCTATTATATAGGACGTCACTTGGTGAGGCAGCTTTCCTGACTTGTATATCATGATGATTTCTGATACTTTCCACAGCAATGTGTATAGTTTGCCCTACCAAATGTTAGAAATCTAGGTCCCAACATCGTCTTAGATGAAGAGGTGCTTGAATCTGTAAACTCGGCGGTTTTTCTGGGCATAACAGTAGATGCCAAACTTCAGTGGGGCCCACATATATCGAGCCTAGCGGGAAGGCTCAGTTCAGCCGCCTACGCCGTCAGGAAAGTAAGACACTGACGTCGATACAGCTCGGTTAGTCTATTTTAGTTATTTTCATGGTTATGTCCTACGGTCTTCTGCTGTGGGGCAAAGCTGCTGATATTCAAAATATATTTGTTCTCCAAAAACGAGCTGTTCGCGCTATTTACCAGCTTGGTGCCAGAGTTTCTCTGACAGATTTTTTCAAAGATATTGGTATCCTCACGGTGGCATCTCAATTCATCTTCGCCAATATCTTATATATTAGGCAAAATATATACACAAAAAACAGTGATTTTCACAATGTTAACACTAGAAATAAGGAAAAACTACGAGCTCCCTTTCACCGGCTTCATAAGGTTCATAACTCATTTGTTGGGCTTGGTATAACCTTTTATAACAAGCTACCCTCTTCTTTGCTAGATTTGCCTTTTAATGCGTTTAAAACGAAAGTAAAATCCAATCTTTGTTCAAAGGCTACTATTCTATCAACGATTACTTAAATGATAAGAATAGTTAGTCGCTGTGATTAACTCAAGACAATGTTTATGTTCTTTCTCCAGCTTACGTACTGACAAGTTATATGAGTTTATATAATTGTTTATTTTATTTGACTTTTTAAGTCAAGTTATTTTAATTTAACTTTAATTTATTTTTGACAAAATCTACTCATCACACTGTTTTTTTTATGAGTTTATAATATGTGGTTAGCTAGTGACCAATTGTCGAATTGATCATAATATTTACTGTTATTAGTAATTAACTCTTTGTTTATTTATTTTACATCGATGGTCCTAGTTTATCATTTATAACTTCCAGTTACAACTATATGTAAGCGGGCACGCCCCTTATGCCTGGAGGCTTTTTTATTTAGATATTAAATTCTGTTTACGTTTAGTTTTTTTATTTCGGCCTGAGTATCGATGATTAATTGGTTGAGTTCTCGATGATTTTGTTTGGTATATTGGCGTATGCTAGCTAACATATGGCTAATAATTTGAATTATGTTTTGTGTTGCGTAATGTAAATTATTTTGAATAATAGAATCAAATATTTAATAGAATCTTTTTTTTGTTCTTCTAACTGAACAGACAGCTGTGCTGCTGGGGAGTTTGTTGCACCACTTCTTCTTCCCAGCTAATGCACTAGGAAGTGGTGAAGGGTGGGCGTTTTGGGGGACTGTCTTATGTAATTTTGACGTTCGAAAAGTGCTGATTCTCAGCCTACTTTGAATAAATGACTTTTGAATTTTGAATTTTATCCCCCTCGCAAATACTTCTATAATAGTTCTTCTTTAAAAGAACTTAGATTGAACCCGATCTACACCCGAGTCTGCATACTCCTCCTTTGTTAGCCAGAATCCCTTCAAGTTTGGTAAGGTCGCCAGCATGGTCCTGCCCACGCCGCATTCTGTCTGTTGGACATCGCATCAATATTCACCTTGACGTTTGGCAGTTTCTTCTTAAGGAGATGGGTCAGCTCATTGGTCACTCGGTCCACAAGACCTGTCACCATGCTGGACCCCCCAGAGAACACTATGTTGTTATAGAATATGGGCCTGTGAAAGAAACAACATGGCTGACAATTTTATATTATAGTTAACTCATTGTTGAAGAAAAGAAGTGGTTAGAGTAGACAAATATGACATTGACTTGTTTCGTAATCAGCCTAGGTCACGGTGCTGATTCTCAGCCTAGTTTGAATAAATGACATTTGTTTTTTTTTTTTTTTTTTTGAATGGGTAGTATCCTACCCTGAGCAATCAATCAATCTGCCGAGCCTTTTCCCAACTATGTTGGATTCGCCTTCTAAATAAATGGATGCAGCTGAATACCAGTATTTTACATGGAGCAACTGAAACGATACCTCTTGGTGAGACTGGTAGACTTGACAACTATTGAAAATAGTTGTCAAGAAAACGATCACCTTAGTAGGTCAATGGATAAATGAATGAATGAATGGATGGAGCTTTTTAAGAGAAACATTTTTTACTAAAAACGAATTCATCGTTAAACGAATTAATGCAATAAAAAAAAATGCTGTTTTGATTTTTTTATTAATCATAGTCGGGTCAGGTACTACATGTTCGCAAAAATACAAGTCCAGACTGGAGACAGCCCAACCAATTGGCCGCTCAACACACAATACCAGATTGTGTCAGTTGACTCAAAAAACGCAACATTCTACAATAATTATATAATTTTTTAGAGCTGCTTGACTAATAAGAGAGTTGCTCCTGATGAAGAATAACTCTTCCCCGCCAGATCATCCTACAACTCAACTGCTCATAGTTTTGTAAACTGATAGCAAGATAAGCAAAGAAAATATAAGTGTCGCAGTAAGATGGTTATAGCCGTCATATAGTTATATCCCTAGGAAGATAGCTGTATAACGTATTATAGTTATATGAAACCGGTTCATAACTGTCGGAGTGCCCTAATTTTGTTACTGCGACCAATTTCGACGTAGCGCTCGCTTGGCTAGCGCGTAGTTGGTCACAGTTCTAATCTTACCTAACCTATTTGGTCGGAGTGTCCTCATAGTTATATTATTAGATCGTGCTCGTATCATAGATATATTCCTAGTAAGATAGTTATGAACCGCTTTCATATAACTATATTACGATAGATAGCTATATCCCTAGGGATATAACTATGTCACGGCTATAACCATCTTACTGCGACAAATACATATATATTATACACGTATACCTACGTGTATGTGTTTATGTAACGCCTTCTTCCCATAGGGGTAGGCAGAAAGTACAGATCGCCACCTGCTACAATCCTTACATACTTCTTTTGCTTCGTTTTTATTTAAGACCGGCTGCGCCCCGTGGTTTCACCAACATAAGTCTCGATCCCGTGGGCATATCGGCATAAAAGGTCCTATGGCCTTCTCCAGGTCATGGTCTACCCTTGTGCCAAATTTCATCCAGATTCGTTCAGCCGTTTTAGCGTGAAAGCGAAACAAACAAATAAACTCACTTTCGCGTTAAAATATTATTATTACTAAGTTCCGCCAGCGGCTTCGCCCGCGTGATATCTTTATAAATTATAGCCTATGTTACTCAGTCATAATATAGCATTCTATTAGTGAAATAATTTAAAAAAGTCGGGTCCTGTAGTTTTTGAGTTTATTCATTACAAATATACAAACATACAAAAAATCAAATCTTTTCTCTTTATAATATTAGTTTAGATTTAGTAAGTATAATTTTATAGGTTCATTTTAAAACGATCAAAATATTACTCTGCAAAGGATTTATTTCGTTTGATTGCAGACAGATTGAAAATTGAATCGACTTGGTAGCCGGAATTTGCCGTCAGCTGCATATTTAGTTGATAGACATCGATTACATCGTTTACTGACAGATAATCCGAATAGTGTAGCGTTCCAGCGAAACGGCAACTGCATTATGTCAATCCATTTAACACTTGGATTTAGTACGCGACGAGCCAATAAATAATAGTCACGCGTCACCGTCAGCTGCACCATTATTTATATAGATACCTACGTTATTTACATAAAAAGCCAGACGCATTAAATCATTAGGGTGTTCTTATACTACTTGAATTTTGATTACTTTCCCAAGAAACTTGCTTATTAGTAAAAAACTTCATTTAATTTACCAAGTCAGAACAGGTTTGTTCAGAACTGGTTCAGAAACTAAAATTAATTTCTATACTTTTGACAATAAGACGGGTCAAGGGCGTTCGACCCGTATGTAGTTGAGTAATCCTGCAGCTGTTACAATATCTCTCCGGTATATAGTAGAAGCTTTAAAATGTATAAGGGTTCCCGCTTCCTACTGCCCAGTAGTGTCCTAAAGTCTTGTTCAAACAACAAACATGGCACTGTTGACTGCGGAACTCAGGAATATAGCTCTCACAACAACTTCTGTCTTTGAAAATAATTACTTTGATACGTTACCAGGAATAACAACCGAATTCCATCAGGCACATTATGTCATCACGGAATGAATTATAAAGGTGGTGAATAATCTACTCAAGCTAAGCCGTAAACCGAATCATCCGACCGTTATACGGTTTGCTTTGATGCATTATGAAATGAAATGTTTATTTCTGTAAGAAAGATCTACTTACAGAAATGAACAGACACTAATTAGACACTTTTACACGTTAATATTTGGGTCAATATTATAAAACTAGGTGGTGGCGACATTTCCTAGCTGACTAATCCCTGAAAAGAAATGCCGAAACAAACTCAGAGGTCATGGTCTCTTTTAAAGTCCAAACATTATACGAGTATTATTAGGATTTGATGTGCGGCTTTAGGGATATGAGGAACAGGGTGTAAAGTTCACTCATCCCCAAAGGAGGATCCTCCAACCAGACGGGTGTCGTGTCTGGCGGGCAACTGCCCAGAGGTTAAAGTCGGGAGCTTGTATATATGGCCATCGCGCGGTAAACTCTAATTGCGCGATGCAGGATTTGTGTGACGTCAGGATGATATGTGACGTCAGGTCTTTGATGCGTAGTTCGCATGTGGCAGTGTAGATGCCACTATGGGCCTTGTCTGGAAGAGCCTCTTGAAGAAAGAGCCATTGCAGCTTTGAGTTGACCTGTCCCAACAAACGGCATGCATGCAGTCATCTTGTAGTTCAACAACCCGTCACACGATGCTACCAGATCTGCAGGACATTTGCGTACCTACCTAAACAAGTTTACCTAAATAAATAAACATATTATTGATTAACTATGAGCACATAATAACTTTAGAGAAACCGTAATGTTGCAACCTATCCGAGTAGGTACCATATCGATTGCTATCGTATTTCGGTATGTCCATTATCTTGAACTGTCAAACAAACAATCAGAATCATTAGTAAATGACTAGATCAGTGTAACGTCGTCAGGTCCAGAAACGTTTGTATCCTAATCACATTAATACAGGTATGGATTTACCCTTTGAAATGTCCAAACATCGGACGTCCAAACATGTCGGGCGTATCGAAAATGTGACAGTCATTATTCCGAACCGGGACGAATAACAATCTGATTTCCGAACAGGAATCAAAGAAATTCTGAGTATAAAGTAAGTGACACCGCAAATATCGGCTGGCGTGAACACATTGACAAGTCGACTTCTATGTTTTTTTTTATTGGCTTAATACGTCCCAAGCATACGAAATTTTCATGAAAAAAATTGACAGCCCCAAATATACATAACTTTTGGAGCAATCGACTCTGGTAGTATGTTGATGTCACACATTTTAACATGTCTAACTTGACAAAACCTCATGTCAAATAACGATTCACATGTTCGAACATTTTATTTTGTTATACCAACCTATATTTAGTCACCAAAATATTATTTGTAGTTGATATCTCAACTTATACACTTCTAGGTAATTGACAAATTGAAGTGTCAACGTATGGCTAGCTGAGGTCTTATTGATTAAATCGTGACAAATTGAGAAGATGTCAAATTACGGCCAACCGAAGTATTTCTGTTTTTATCTTGATATATTGAGATGTCCAGTTACGGCCAACTAAGTTCTGAACCCTAAATGTAATAAGTGTAATTATCACTACATGTCGGTTACAAAAATCTTAATAAGTTTAGTTGCCAACTTATGTACCCAAGTTGTATTAAAAAAATAATCGAGTTGTCAACTTGCTTCTGTAAAAAGTAACAATTTATGAATTGGAAAAATGTAGGTCGTCTACTAGTTGTCTACTTATTCCTCAGCACAACTATGAAGTTGCCAAGCAAGCGATTTACTGGAAGAGTTCAAAGCTTTAAAATCCAGCCCAGAAAAATTTCAATTTTAGACATGGCAACATATTCACGCCAGCCTCGAAATAAGACGTCTTATTTTTACCCAGCTGCGGCGAATCCAAAAAAGAAGGGTAATGTGTTTGACATATGTATATTATGTCGTCTCTATGTTCCCTCGTAACTACTAAACGGCTGAAGCGATGTTAGTGAATGATGTGTCGTTAGATTTGTCTTTATTGCGCGAGTGTCACTGAGTATATTAAAATTTTAAAAACAAAACGGTGGATTTTTGGCGCCAAAATGTATGTTTTCAAAAAAATCTAATCTCCCAAACCTATCGTGTGGTGTAACAGAATGAAGGGTTTTAAAAAGTAAAAAACAGGTAAAAGGCAAAAATATATATAAATTATATTTAAATATTATTTGGAATTAGAAATGATTATTCAATATTATTCATAAAATTGAGCGACAAACCCAGAAGTTTACTGAAAGATAATTTTACACCCTGTACCTAAAGCGTTAAGAGTTAAGAGTCCGTGCACAAAATTCTCTCTACAGAGTTTAGGTAAATTCATTGCAATACTTGTTTGTGTGCACAGTTCACCGTGCAGCGATCACTACGCTCGATCACGCAAAGATCGAGCGTAGTGAACGCTTATACGTATAGGTACAGTTTTGTTCCTATAGATGATATTTTCTTAGATACGTAGGTACGGTTAAGAAATAAGTCTGGAATGTTTGTGTATATTCGTTTAGTATATTTATAACAATCAACATAAAAATGCTACAATTTGGTGTTAGATGCATTTAGACATTCAATAACATTGAGGTAAGCGTTTTACATAAATACGAGTAGTAGTGCTGATTCTCTTGTACACCGAACTAAACTAACTAAACTATCACAAAAATTCCTTACTTTTGGCTATGAGAATCTTAAAGGTATTCTGCAAAAAAAAAAAACTAAATTTAAAAATAATTTTGACAAAACTAAAATCGAATTCAACAATCGCGATTCCACGTGATACTTGTTTTTCCTTACCCCGTGTTTTTTTTTAAGCCGTACTTGGGCGGCCTCGACGTGTTTTATATGGAATTTTTCAATCTTTGTATGGAAAATATGAAAAAAAAATTACCTACGTGTTGAGTTTTAGGGGTTTATGAGTTTTATAATAAGGGGTCGAAATTATCATTATTTTCGAGATATAAGCAAAAGAAAAGAAAAAAGATACATCGCGATTAAAAATAGTCAGATTTAGTTAGGCAATCTAAATTTTAGGTGATAAACGTCAAATTCAGAATAGCAAAATTGCCATTTTCACTAAATTAATAACTCAGTGCCATCTTAGTGCTGTCAAACTAAAATATAGTTAAGTTGTGTCACTACTAGTCTACTCGTATTTCACAATGGAAAATCGTCGTTTGACAGGAATAAACAAAATGTTGGTGTTTTTTAGTGTAGTTTAGAGGTATAATCGTGACAAGACAATTGGCATTGGCTCCATATTTGAGGCAATAAATAGGTCTTTATTGTTAAATTCAAGAAGATGCCTTCGACTGCTTGAGATTGTTTATACTTTTATAGTATTAAGTGGGATTGGAGACAGAAATAGGTCATTTTGTTTCCATCTTTTTTATAAAGTTCACTTTTTACGCTTTCGGGTTTTTTATTTTTTAAATTTACTTATTGTAAAAAAAAAAACAAAAAAAAAACGACAAAACTGAAAACTAAACTAACTAACTCAACTGTAGTTATAAAACTAAATCCAACTATACCTATTTTGACGACGCGGTAACTACCACTCAGCGCAGATTCTAAGAAATTTCGGGATTTGTTTCTGTGCTGCGCTCGAAACCAATATTTATATGGCCTGCAGATATTTGTATGTCGATATTTGTATTTGTGCATTTTGTGTGTGTAGACATGCGTCTACATATACAAAATGCACAAAATGTACGGCATGACGATACAAGGGAAATTTCAACGAGAAGCAATGTTTTTCAAGTCTTTATAATCTTGAATATAAAATTCAAATATGTTTCTCGTTCCCCTGCAGTCCACTGCAATGGCTTCTCCCAAGTTGCGCTACGACACTCTGCTCCTAAAATACGTATGGGTCGGGTTACTATTTTCATGACACTACGGGTAGGTACACCAGAATAGCCTTTTATAATTGATTAAGAAACCATAGGCAAATGTTTGTTCACACTGCAATGTTGTTTCTACACGAACTAAAACTCTAACTCTCAAGTTAATTAAATGACCACATCTAGAATGTATGTGCCTAATAAATCGTCACACAAGACATCTCTAATTTTGAAGCATGATTATGTTCGCATGATATTGAAATTTCACTAATACGTCTACCTAGATAAATTGTCATCAAAGAGAAAACCTATATAATAAACAAATCCTTGTATACAGCGAAGAACACAGTAACATGCTAGGTGTCCATGAATGAGTAGTAAGCTCCTCCCTGATTTTGAGAGACTGCTTTGTACGCAAACAGACTAACCGAATCTTCGAGCTGATGACAGTTGATCCTGTTTCGTATGTTGTCTCCTTGACACCCTCCGTCTTAGGAATAGGCAAGCTTATGTCGGACTCCTACCGAATATAACCACGAAGTAGAGTCAATAAATAAACAACCCTCGAACTGTTGGGATACTATAATCCCCGGTGCATGCAACGTGCAACTGTGCTTCTACAGTTATACGCTTTCGGAAAGATCGTTTTGCAAATAACCACTACATAAAGTCATCCTCCACAAAAACCAGTGTATTTCTAAAAAAGGTTGTCCTTAAACTTCGTCAGTAGGTATGCACAACAAGAGTTAAGGCTTGTGCAGACCAGCGCGACTTGTCGCGCGACGCGACACGAACAATACAATTTCTAAAAAAACTTCACAGTATAACAATAACCGGTGCCGCGTCGCGCGACAAGTCGCGCTGGTCTGCACAAGCCTTTAACGTTACAGCTACTAATTATTTTCAAGCTGTTTTTAATCTAAAAATAACTGTAACGTATGTTTGAATGCGAGTTTCCCCTAGAGAACGCTCTATTATGAATAACCAAGAAAAAATTCTAGCACAGAAAGGCTTTTGTTAAAATCGTTGCAGAAAACTTTGGACACACATTTTGGTTTGCGGCAAACCACACTTTATTTTATCATTGTGTTAACTTTATTAAACTTAAAATGTGAATATTCAAGTTAAACATAAAATTATAATTAATCGTAATGCGATGAATCATAAGCATATAAATGTACGTTTAGAATGCTCATGTGATGGCTATAATAACTGTTTTAAATTAGTTACAACTAAATATGTTTTTAAACTGTATCTTTTTCTTATCATGTTATGTTATAAAATATTGAGTAATATGGTAGAAATATTGTAATATTTTGTCATAATTTATTAAATATCTAATATCTTTATCATTTTATAATATCAAGGTGCTCCCACTAGCACCATAATGGATCCACCCAGTGGTCCTGAGATACCTTTTAAGCTGAGATCCGGGTTAACCTTGAAGATTTACCGAGAGCTGCGAAATCTAAGGTACACCCTAAACCCCTGGGATCTTCGTCTTGTGTACCCAAAAGTTAATTAAAAGGGCCTTTTTTTCTCACGTCAATAACATTTTCGTTGCTACCACTAGATGTGTTTTATTGTATGGCGAATGTATTTTATTATTTCAGTTTAAAAAACTTAAATAGCCACTGTTAGTCACATTTGGGTAATTTTAAAAAGACCGGTTGCGGTTTGTTTCCTAATAACTAAATAAAGTCGGAAACAAAAATTTTGAGTAATTCATTCGACTTGATCGGCAGTTGCCAAATTCAGTCCTATAAATTAATGCGTCGTCTTCTCGCCTAGCCAGATTCAGATGAGCATCGGCATCGTTTTAAAATGTATATAGACTTAGGGTTGTTCGTAATTCATTCGACCAACCACAGTAATTTATGCGTGCTTGACAATTTGTCACATTAATTTTACAATAATTTTCATTCGAGAAACTGGCCTTCTAATGTTAAAGGAAAATGACATCGTGATCAACGCAATGTTATTGTCATTTTTAATGCTGTCCCTTATCATAATAAAGGTAAGTAAGTAAATTAAGTAAATAATCATATTGTATTTTTATATTTAATTTATAGAATTGTTTTATTTATGTATTGTCTTTTCTCTTCTACTCTTACACAAGTTGTTTACATCTCAACCTCTTTCCCTTCCGTTTACACACATACACACACACCACACCTACATCACGAAACAGATACACACCACGCCTACATCACAAAACTCACACACACCACATCTACATCACAGAACACACATACTAACACTTCACGCACTTAGTAAGTAAATATAAGTTAACATACGTTTGCACAAACTCCTGAGCACTCTCTATTAAAAATTATTTGTGTTCCTTCTGTGGGAACCTGGGCTGGCGATCGTTAATACAGGTTACCATTTAACCTAGCTAGGACGCCAGATTAAATCTGTTTATTGTTAATCCTTTTCTGATTATCCATAAATTGATAAATTATATTTATTGTAACAGACTGTACCACACTTTTTTGAAATAAATAAATTTGAAATTTTATCTACTTTCCTAACGCAGGCATGCTGGAAGAGATTTCTTTAAAAATAAGCATCACCTTTGTAGCTACGTATTTTTCTGTACCTTTCTTCTTGTCTGCTTAAATGTGTGTGCATAATTGGGTAAATAAGTAAATAAATAAAAACCGGCGAAGTGCGAGTCGGACTCGCACACGAAGGATTTTGCAAATATAGCAAAATAAATGAAAATGATATTTAGCAAATAAATGAAAATACTAAACTACTAAGAAATAAATAATTAAACGAAGAATATTTTTTTTCATCTTAAATTTAAAAAATCGCAAAGATTAATTTGTATTTCTGATACTGTGAATTATAAAGTTATTTTTTGCAGTTGCAGAAAATCGCCCATATTTAAATAAAATACCTTATGAATCGGCGTTTTTAATATTTGTATATTAAATACAGTATATGGTACATGATATACAGAAATTTCAAATTCTTAACTTGTTTAGTTGTTGCGATAGAGTTCGTAAAAAAATGGTCTAAGACTGGCAACTTTTACGGCCCCCTGTAATGTTTTTTTTTTTCAAAATCAAAAGTTTATTGTATTGTGTTAATTTTTATTATTTGTTGTTATAGCGGCAATCATTTCAGCCGAAAAACGTCCACTGCTGGACATAGGCCTCCCCCAAGCACCGCCACTCTGACCTGTTCTGTGCTTCTCGCATCCAGCGGATTTCTGCGGCTTTCACAGGGACATCGGTCCACCTTCGGGGAGGCCTTCCAACGCTACGTTACCTTCCCATCGGCCATCTGTTCTGCAAGCAATGTGCCCTGCCTATTGCCACTTAAGTTTGGCAATTCTTCGAACTATTTCGGTTACCTTGGTTCTCTCTTCGTTTCTGATTTGATCATGTAGGGAAACTCCAAGTATAACCCTCTCCCTTGCCCTTTGGCTAACTTTTAGCCTTCTCGAAGTTGGACCTACCAAACTGGAGAGTTTGTCCTTCGTAAACATACTCGCCCACAACTTCGAGTGTAGCGTCTCTAATCTTCACGAGAGTGGGTGTTACATGGACATTTGACATGACCATTGCCTTGTCCTACATGTTCATTTTAAAACCCACTCTTTCGGAAACTCTACTAAGGTCACCGAGCATTGTACTGAGGTTCTCCATACTCTCAGCCATCACAACTATGTATGTCGTCGGCAAACCGAAGGTTAGTGATGTATTCGCCATTGATGTTGATGCCTAGCCCTTTCCAGTCCAGGACCTTGAAGACATCCCCAGTGCAGCGGTGATCAATTTCGGAGAGATAAGGTCTCCCTGTCTCACACCTCGCTGTAGAAAGATAGGTGTCGAGGTCTGGTCCTGAAGTCGTACTGACATAGTGTTCATATTGGCACTTTTGGGATACGGAACCCTAAAAAGTAATTGGTCTTGATGCCCTGCTGATTTTTCCTTGTTACACGTGTCTACGCTTAAAAGATTTCCGAGAACGTTGAAGTGAATATAATGAGCCCAGCCTCTGGCAGACCGATAATTAAGTTGTGAAAATGTTAGCTATGTAAACTTGTTAAAATGTACGCTTCTCTCCACAATAATAAATTTACACCTACAGAGCAGCTCCTCCCACCTCACTTAGTCACCATGGTAACTATAATATGTAGGCTACCTGAATGTTCAGGAAGTTGTTCGGAGCATCTTTAGCTCTTCTACAGCTTGCTCTTAATGGCCAAACCATAAACTACGTAACTCTATAACATGATAATAATTATAATCGTTTATTTATAAAAGGGGCACATCTTACTTTTTACTATTATTATAAATGCGAAAGTGAGTTTGTTTTTTTGTTTGTTACGCTTTCACGCTAAAACGTCTGAACGGATTGGTATGAATTTTGGCACAAGGGTACATATAGGGTTTGGACACAGGCCACTTTTAATCTCGGTAGTACGTTTCCGTGGGATATTTTTCGACACCCACGCGGGCGAAGCCGAGGGCAAAAGCTAGTTTACAACAAATTAACAATTAAAATCTATGGAGATTTACACAGTTGTGCTTGTCATCTATTAACTAAATAAATAATTGTTATATTGCGTACGAGCCGCCAGAATCATACTATTAACTATCACAATATTGTGCAGAGTCATCCACAAAATAATATTGTCCAATTAGTTAATTAAAATAACAACCAACATAATACAAACGTGCTGAAGATGACAATAGATTTGTTTGCAACACAGCATAATAATGTCCATTTGTTGAAACTTCGGCGGCATCTACAATCGCCACATGCGAACTACGCATCAAAGACCTGACGTCAAACAACATCCCGACGTCACACAAATCCTGCATCGCGCAATTAGAGTTTACCGCGCGATGGTCATATATACAATCTCCCAACTTCAACCTCTGGCCCGCCAGACACGACACCCGTCTGGTCGGAGGATCCTCCCTTTTCTATGGGGGATGAGTGAACTTTACACCCTGTTCCTCATACCCCTAAAAAACCAACAAAACATTTTATGAACACCTATTGAAAACAATCCAAATGCTGTTAATCTATTTACCTAAATTTGAGTAGGTAGGTATTATTATTAATAATATTATCCTATTACAAATTACGGTAAATTGCTGGAGTTTAGTGAGCAGCGCACTAAATTAATTGCAAGCCATAAATAATGGGAATCATCTTGTTAGATCACAGATAACTAAAGCTTAGCGTCGGTTCATACATATATGTATTAGGTAATATCCTATGTATATTCATATTCATGTTAGCCCTAAGGTATATACTCATAATAACCTTTTTTTAAGAATGTATTAATTTTTTTAAATCCGAGCACACATTATGTATAAGCAATTACAATTCAAGAAATCGAAATCTGTGCTCTAAAATATGTAAACCATTATCATCTGGTAAATTTTTAGAGATCTAAGAGCGTTAAACGTTTAAACGAGGAGTTTTAATGCTTTTTTTTGTAACTTAAACTTTCAGGTGCGTGTTATAAAAAATGGTACTAAAGGTACAAGTTGGTGCCAATCTGTCAGGCCGGAAAACTTTTTATCCCCCTATAATGCCGACCGAGAACGATCCCGTAAAGTAACAATAAAAAAATAACGATAAACGCTATGAGGTCTAAATTTAAAGAATATTACCCAAGACCTCCATTGTTTGTAATGGCTTTCTTTGTGCTTTAAAATTAAATTTGTTTCTTGTTTGTTGTACGGAACCCCAAGGTACGCACTAGATACACCAATTTTATATTTTGAAGTCTTGAGCAAAACTAGGTAGGTGAAGGAGTATAATATTATTAACTTCAACGTTTCAAATCGCTATGTACTTTTACACGGTTTCCTAGAACCAAACAGATTAAAGGACTTGCGGTTTTCTTATAGACAAGTCTCGCCCTATTATGGTCTGACTCAGCCGTGGGATAAGATTCAATATTAAACATAAACATAGACATTTTCGTGATTCTTTTTGTATTGTGTGTCGCCGTGTCTACCATTTAGAATGGACTAGGATAGTGATGACCAGTCTTCAGGTAGTAGCTAAACATAGTAACGTTTTTCCCAGCAGTGCGACAAAATAGAAGTAAATAAAATAAAATTTTAATACACTGTTTTCTGTGCAATGTGCTGTGCCGTACTACGCCGTAGCCAACGCGTAGAGGTCGCTACGCAAGCTACGCCTTCGTAGCAGATCACATCTGAAGGTCAATTCTACTAATTAACGTGCAAATTGAAAAACGTGCGACCGGAATGTGATGACATTGTGAATAGACCAAAAAATGGTATTCTGCTAACCTTAAATTTGGGTTTGTTCACATTCAAGTCGCAATATCATCGCAGCCTAGTCTCATGGCAATCAACTTTGTTTTCGTTTACGAAAATAAACATATTTTCACGGTGGTTCAATGTATGCAGACGATATTGTGATAATTAGTGATACTTTAATTTTTAGCAACCTTATTTTATGATCTTTTTAATGTCTTGATTAGTTCGCTTGGTTAAATACATACTTATAGTATTTTCATTTTACGTTTTTTATTTTAATGTTTATAAAATACAAAACCATTAAAATAAATAATTGGATATAAAGCTAACTTGGAACGTATTGGTAACCGCGGCGCGCAAGCGCGACCCGAATGATTTAAGATGTCAAGAAGAGACGTCATTAAATTGATTGTCAAACTAATAATTTTATATCAATTTTATTATTATTGATTTATAGCTGAAATTATTGTAACGATTTATTGAACTATCACAGGAAGAAAGAGATTTTCTCGAATATGGTACCTACCACCAGCCATTAGAATTTTGTTCAGTGCCTATCTATATTATCCATGAGGAATATCATCGCTTAGGAACAGAATCCGAACATAGCATCCAGGATCATTAATATCCACTGTTGTAGTCGTTCTGGTGCGTTGAGTGAAGAGTTACAGGGAAAATTATACTGATTCAAAGTGCTGCTATGATGTAAAGCTTCCGTACCGCGCCTACAACAAACACAAACGATTGTTGTTAACATCAATGTTTCTTCGATACCCTGAAGGTAGATGAAGCTTTACAGCGGATTTTATAATCCTTTGCAGATGAAGGTGCCTACCTATACCAATTATTCGGCACAAACTGAAGACTGTATTGTAAAAATAATTTCTACTGGGTACTAGTACAGTTAGGTATTGCTTATGACTGTAATGAATTCAATAAAAGTATATTTTTCATTCGCCTTTTTCATTTCTTTATTATGTTATTTTTATATTGTTTCACTTGACAAAGACTCTTAGCGTAGCTCGAATGTGTAGACCAATAGTCGACTTCTATTAATTGTTAATTTTGCATGAATATTGTCCCGTTGGCACCCTTTGGGTACGGAACCCTAAAGAGTATACAGTTATTTTATTATAAGTACCTAATTTAAAAATCTTATTGTATTAAAATAATACAAAAATAAATTAAAAACATAAAAAAATACAACAATAGTTGGGATCGAACTTACAATCAACGTCATGCAAGGCAGACGTCGAACCACCCCGGCAGTACGGTACATTTTAAGCTTGAATAAAATAGCCTTTCTTATACCTACACGTCATAATACAAAAGCTAATTTTGAAAAGACACATGACACTTTCTATAAGTACGAGAGCTTGTGACCAACATTTTTGCTTTATTGAGTTACTGAGATTTGGATAATCTGAATCCCAAAATTCTTATTTCAGGAATTTTCCGCGTCGCGTCTGACTCGACCGCATTTTCAAATATGTCAAAAAAAATAGTAATCTGTCTGATTTTCAAAATGTAGTTGAACGATTAATCAGACAAGTTTTCTATAGATATAAATTATATTATTGCGGCGTATTTACGTACGATTAATAAACACCCGAAACGATTGAACTGAAATTAGGAACTTTTTTCAAAATGTACAAAAGGAAACTAGGATAACATTATTTTGAAAAATAATGTTTTAGAAAAAAATGCATCGTCTTTAATCATTGTCGGACTCATCATCATTATCGTGAGTTATAGGAGCATTACAAGCACCGTTCTTTTACCGGGCGACTCCGAAACGTTCTTTTCGTTTTTGGAATGATGGTGCGTCGCGCCTCACCTGACCACATTTTCAAATAGGTCAAAAAAAAATCCGAACCGTTTCATAGAAATTTGTCCGATTTTCAGAATGTAGTTGAAAGATTAAATTTTCAGGTGGTGTTGCCCAGATATAGAAAAAAAAAATACATTTGTAACCTATTTGAAACCTATGTACATTTTTTTATATATCAGACATATTGTGAAAAAACTGTCTGACCAATACTGTTCACCGAGTCGGGTTCCGAATCATTTAAAATAACGCTTTTAAACGGTTTTAGCCGTAAAACGATGTTACATGGTTTTGGTCGTGGGCTCTCGTACTAATAATATGTCAAACAACTATTGACGCCTGCAATATGTAAGAGGCAAACACTTGCTAAGAAGAATCCACAATGCAGTTTTACTATTTTCTAACATAGCTCCTTGTAGGTACAGCGTAATGATTTTCATTTCAGAGCTTACATCCGTACCTAATTTACAATTTTGTCTCGTCTTATTACAATCCCGCAGTAAACTATCGAAGAACAGGAACAAAATGCAATATTGCTCTGTCCCCCCTAGCAAAAAGCGTGATAATGTAGGTATAGCTTATACTCAGCAGTGGGCGGAACAAGGCTGCCAGTAATTATGATGATGATGATATATTAACCTCTGTGTGGACTTGACTTTTAAAGATTTTTTTTGCTAAATTTGTACATAATATAAAGTAGTATTATTTTACTCAGAAGCTTGGGTATACTTTCAGATAAAGAAGTAAATGAATGAATGTAACACATTTATAAATCCATATGTCATACATGTCTCAATTATCTGGTCTCACGTGTGGATTTCATAAATGTGTATCCTAAATATGTAGGTATTATGTAGTAAGTTTGGAAGCAAGCGTGCATTGATAGTTGCAGGCCAAATGCATACCGACTATTACGTCAGCCCTATATAAGTGGAGTCATCATCATCATTTTAGCCGAAAGACATCCACTGTTGAACATAGGCCTCCAAGCGTCGCCACATCGACGGGCCCTGTGCTTCACAGAACTGTAGGGACTGCAGAAAAATAAAGATACTAGGTACTAAAACGAATATTATTTATTAACTTGTCGATACAAACATATTAAATATTATACTAAACAACATAAGTAATGGGGCAAGCTTGTAAACATTTTTTTATCGGTCATGGATCGTGCTTTTCGCTATTATACTAGGTATCCGGCAATCAGAACGTCTGTCTTGCTCATTCTTCCCGCCCCGTGTGTCGTCCGCGTGATTCCTCCAAATAGTGCCTAGGAAAGCACGTACAGCCGTTGGCACCAACTGATTTCTTCCCGGTTACGTCGCATTGCCGTCCCATCGGACTATGAGAGTGAGGGAAGAGGGAGTGCTGTGTATGCGCACACACTTGCGTTGTTGTCTATAGTACCTCCTGTTTACTTGGCTGTCTTGGTTGAAATTGGCCGCCGTGACCGCAAATAGGTCGGGACTTCGACCGTATCTCATCTAAATGTATGGAATCTAAAAAGGATATATGATATTAGGTATCATAATAGTGAATCAACAAACACATTCATTTCGCATAATTTTTAAAATAACGGGCACAGTTCCAGCCTATTCTCAGTCCTTTCTTGTCATAGGGAAGTGCACATGTGTTTTGAACACACGTGGGTGGTTCAGGGCCAGTGTGACTTTCTACAAGGCTGTGAATCTGAAGGAATATAGTTTTGACCCACTACGAAAGTGTGGCAGGAGCTACTAGCTACTCGCGCAAAACGCAGGGGATATCAAAACTGAGAAAAAATAGATACGGTGATGACGAAGATGCTTAGAATATAGCTGCCTTCTTGCATATCAATCAATAATATTTTTATATAAGTATTATAATGTGTACTTAGTAGACCTACTTTGGTTGCAATACCCAGTCCATTTCTTCGCTTATTCTGCGGAATGCAGAATTCGGGCGGCTTCAGTTCGTAAGACTTGGTTAGTCTGTATGTTTTTACAAACGCACGGTCGCTTTAATGGAAAATGCGTCTGATGTGAGACCCCGCGGCCGGCGATGCTGAGAACAGCAGCTGCTGCTGTGTTCTCTACGTTGTTCTGCGGCCGATTCGTCGTCTGCACGTTGTGCGAGGAATGAAAGTTGCTCCCACAGGCCGAACCCACTGGTTTTGTATTATTTCAACACACAAACACAAAATTATTTACAACACTGTTACTGGATAAGTTTTTTCTTCATGATTCTTGGATTTCAAGGATAAAATCGAAATAAAATGAGAAATGTGAAACTGCAGAAGCAAAGATTTTCTTTCACAGTTCAGTCAACAAATAATCTCATGCTTACGTCAATTTTGACGTTCTTATATTTACGTGAATACCAATTTTATTTTCTTTGTCTAGTCAAATTTTAGCAGAATACCGTTTTAGTACATTTGTTATTTTCATTCCATTCGCAATCTCATGGCACAAAACGTCACGTTTGACTTAGTTTTTTGGTTTAGCAGAATACCTTTTGTGACAGTTTGGAACTTTTGCGGCTCTGCGACTTGAATTTGAACGTTTTTTAAGTACGAGAATTAGCCCTCAGATCAGATTTTGGACAGAATTTTGAACTATGTTTTCTATGTATTAAATTTTAGTCAAAATCTATATATTTTAAAGTGTCGTTTAAATAAGCAAACGATTCTATCCTTTCAAACGAAGCCACGCAAATCGAATGGAAGAAGTTCCGTAGCTTAACTTAACCAAATCCTGTTTGTAATTACTTTGACTGATGCTAATCTGTTTAATTGCACCTCCACAAATATAAAGCTCTCGCAATACTGGTCGAAGTTTCAGAGGATGTTCAGAATTTATAAACAATGTTTCATTTTCTGAAACAATGGATTTAAAAAAAACTTTTTTTGTCACCATCTTCTTGACAGGGAACACTAAAAATACAATACCTAATTATGGTTTAGACATTTCACTGACTTTCATATTTGCACCTGTTTTCAATTTCATCTCGTCAGCCATCAAATTCTGAATATGCATTCGGTGTTTACGTAAATTTACATTTGCTCAAATATTGTTTTAGTTTCAGTTTACTTGTGTTGGGTATATAGCTCGTATTTAAATAGCAGCCGTGTCTAACCGAGATTGCGGTCATATTTACGTTAGGAATAACGATGAAGCTAACTAGACTTGTAAAACATAGTTAGGCTGGTAGACGTCGGCAGTAGGTTCACCGCAAGCAGACGTAGAGCGTGTGTAATGAAAGGTTTCATTATAATCAAGGGCCCGTTAGTATAACTATTTGAGAGAAGCGAGCTAATCACGGCGGCACTTAAAGCCTTTCCACGCCCTAAGTGATGCAAACGAGGAAACTTGGGGATCGCAAACGGGTTAGACTTCATCCCATAACTTTGATCGACACTTCGAAGTCAAAAGTCAATTAACTGCAGTGAAAACAGCAAATGTTTGTTTGACACTGTTTATTTGTTATGCCAACATGTTTGATAAGCAAAGATAGTTAGCGAATTATTTATTGAGTTTATAGTATTTTTGGTTTGCGTTAATTTGTTTTGTTTTGAAGGAAACTTTCACAAAGATTAATGAAGTGCCATTATGAAGTTCAAAGGGAAGTCTGTATATTTACTTCGAGGTTTAAACTCATTTCATTATTTTGGCACGTTATATTATTATGCATAAACGTAAACATTATGGTGATACAACTTACGGAAAAGACAGGAAGATGGTTTCTTGTGTAGGTACGTATTAGAAGGTATATTCCCATCAGGTTGGGGCTTTATGGTCAACTGTTATATGGATATAAGTATATGTTATAAGGATAGTACTTCAGTGACCGCTTGGCTAACGGATAATCCCAGTTAACTGTTATTAACAAACAGTTGGTCGCTATTGCCCACCTTCTTAAAGTAATTCTTGAGTCACCTTTTACTATGGCTGCAAGTACCTAGGAAATGGGTAGCTACTTGGCTAGTTGCTTCGCAAATAACAATGTTTATAGGTTTTGCAGAATTAGGACATTATGTGTATACCTAAAGGATTTTGGAGTAGGTACTATCACAGATGAATACAGATGTGACACTGCAGTTTAGATATGAAGCTACAAGTACCTACGCGGTGGGCTCGACTTGTTGGGCAATTCAGTGGGCGTAACTTAGTCAGAAGATCTAAGCGCGATTACGCGATAGAAACAGAGGCAACTTCTAGATGAATATAACTGTAGATAATAAGCGAGCAAATTGCACTTTGTTGTGTCGTTGCAAGTCGCTTTTTATAATGATTTTGCGGAGTGTCCCATCTGTTTTAATCTGTGCTGCTACCGAAAATAGATCACTAAACCTCTTCAGTTAACTGAAGAGGTTTAGTGATCTATTTTCGGTGTCGAAGTGTTAACACTTCGGTCTGTACCGTCCATTTATATCGCGTGCGCGATACGTGTTAAATTAGTAAAATAATAAAGAGGCCGCTGCAGAGCTTTAGTGGTAATAGCAAAATAATAATTGGCACGTTTCAAGTAACAGTAATAAAACACATTTTTTAAATTTATATGTGCCTTTTATTTGTTGTACCTTCGTGGATTTTGTTAGCAATATTTTTGTTACAGCGAAATTAAAGTTACCACAGGTACAGAACAAACCCAGAAGAAATGCCATATTCATGATATTTCTCGCTTTGTGTTTAATTTTCAACCCAGTGGATGTCGCCTGTAACACATCTTATATGGTGCGGTATATTATAACAGGGTGATGCTATAAAAAATAAGTACAGAAAAGGTGTAGGGGATCTTTTTCCGCATGTTGAATTGAAACGTTATCAAACGATACCTTATTAAAGCTTTCTAACCATGCCCCACAGATTCGTCGAAAATGTTAATTGTACCACAGTAGTGTTCGTTCGCCGCGCCCCATATTAATGTTCAAACTCCACAACCCGCGAAAAAGCTTTTTAACCGTGACCGACATACAACACAAAACAGAAGCCCGATAAAGGTATTCGCTTTTGTTGTTTTAGGTTCAAAATCAGATTTACAATCAACTCGTTTAGGCTTGCCCGGGTTCCAATACAACCCGTATAAAATAAAGTTCCGAAATATTATTTATTTATTTATTATAGTCATAGACGAGGATCGTAGATAAGACAGCAGATATCATCTATCGCTCCAATGTAATGATAATCCTAGGCGGCTCTGATTCCGTAATGAAATTCGCAGCAGTCGAGAGCGATCTCAGTTGATTAATGTCAGTCGCTTTCGGGCTCCGACGGAAATTAAGCTTCCTTAACGAAGTTTATTGCAGTTTTTGTTAACTTGTTTCCTAATTAATTTGCAGCAACAAGTGCTCTCCCAATGTTCCAGCGGATTAATCAACACAGAGAGATGGCCATGTATTTATATACACTCCTACAAAAAATCTTAAGAGGATTCTTTCTCGTTTCAAAATTTCAAGAATAACGCGTTAATGCTTGTTCGGCGCTGTAGCGAAACTTTTCTAAAGATAAATGTGCCTATTGTTGCGATTGTGGAACTTTGCAAATCACTCTGTGAGCTTACTCCAATGGAATAATCGGCTAAAGTTTTTGTAAATGCTGGCTAACCAATTAAAGGAGTTTCTGTAGAAAATTGTTACAGTTGCGGAACGAAACATTATTTTCATCGCTCTCCCGCAAACTTCAATGTATGCCATGATGTCGTGATTCGGAATATGAAATAATCCCGTAGAAAAGCAAATACCTTTACCACCCTCATAAGAATCAATATTGTAACAAATATTTAATGTGATGAATAGCGAGGTCGTGAATGTGAATAGGAAATGCGTAGGCATCAACCACAACGTACCGTATCTGAATTCTTTAAGATAACTTATCTACGAAAGAATCTCATAAGCTGTGCGCATAAATCACGTAGGTACATACATTTCACGTGGCTTAGCATTTTTTAGCTTGAAGCTGACAATTGTAAATCTTGCCTTTTATTATTGTGTTTATTCGGGACCGTAACAGGAACGCGTTATAGATAGAAGCCGAAAGCTCGCCGATCACGCCCCATTACACAGGTCCTGGCTCCGGCTAATAGCCGACCGCTAACTTCTGCTCAAGTATAAATCAGGATAATGGGTAACACTTATAACCTTAATTCAATATATTGTTTCAATGTTCCATGTAGGTATACGGATAGGTATCAGGTAAGTCGTTCAGCTCTACACTTAAGTCCAACCGTTTTGTTCGTAAAGCCGCATATATACTGCTATTCAATAAATAAATAGATACATACACATTTATTGCGTAAAATCATTTGATAGAACTTACAGGAACGTGTGTTTAAGGCAACGTATATTTTTAATTGAATACAAGCCATTTAAGAGTTTAACACAACTTTTTCTAAGGAAATTCTCAGAATGCTTCATGAAGAAAATTTTATTTATATTTTATTTCAAAAGAACTAAATTAGAAACCTCTTAAAGATTAATTGATTTTTACTGATGAATACAATAACCATTATGTGAAAATGTACCTGCTCTCCTTGCGTCCTGCGCCATCGATACCGCCTGAATAATGAATCGGCCTTTCAATACATTGAGTAATTAAGGATAGGGAAGGATACGTACCGCCACCCGCCGCGCGCCGCCGCGGCGCCGTTGCAATATACCGGTGTGCGATGAAATATTGTCTTTTTACCTAAACTTCACTGGGCTCTTCAACTCTATTTTCGGCTTCACATTTCTATTTGCTTGGAATAGGCATTGAATCCAAAGGTTAAAACTTTGTCATATAAATTGAAAACATGTCTAAAAGAACTTTAATATCATCCTTAATAACGGCCTGTTGTTCTTTAATGGTTTGTAATAATTAACTTATCGAGATTTCATAAAAGCAAACAGTTCAAAAGTGGAGTGGGTAATACACGTATAACTTATTCATGGCGGAACCCCTCGTATAGGCTGGATGTGGCTGGTGAAAGCTCGTAGACCATTAACGCGTCCTCACACATCCCCCGCAAGCTTAGGCGGCTGAAATCACTGTTATAAGTAATATCAAAGGAATGTATTGCGATGTCGGCACCGGATCAAATATTTGGCGAACAACAAAGAACTTGCCTCGTGTATCGCCTGAGCCATTAATCACCCTATTATTGTACGCAGTGGCACAAAACGCAATATTGCCCTTCGACCGACGTCGCCGCGACGCTCATAAACACACTGCCATAATGACCTATTTAAGAAGAGTTAAATGAAAATCGATAATCACAAACTGTTTAAACGGAGACGAAATTTAATTAAAATCAAATACAACTTTGATATTTTTTGTGACAATGGCGCGTTGATATTTCAATACATTCTGCAACAGAAATTGTTTTTATATGATTGCAGTACGAGAGCCAGCGACCGCTTGTGGTAGGTATATAAAGCACGCTGACACTCCGTACAGTAATATTTCAGAACAGGCTGTCGGGTGGAATTATAGGTGGTTTTATTTTTTTACTGTAAAATGTTACGAACTTCGACACGATTAATTAACCAAAGATGACGTTAACTAGTACGTACACAAATAAAACTATTATAAGTGGATATTACAGCAACACATTATGTCAGTCAAAAGAAAGACATCCAGTCGATACAAATCCTTCTTTATGCCATTCGGTCTACGTATTTTATTACATAGCGACGTACTTTTTACTTAGGACATTTAAAATATATAAGTAATGCTGGGTAGGTACCTATCTATACCTTGATGTCACTGTAGCAGCACTATAGCCGTTGAAAATATGTCAAAAAAGCAGATTCCCTAGCAACTCTGAAGCTTTGACATCATTCTACATTTAAAGGTATGGAAATTGGATGCAATTCAAATGTTTTGCAAACTGGTTCGGTGAAACAAATGTATCAATTTAAATAATGTCTCCATTGGATCGAAGAGATCGGAAACGGAGGGATCGGGTACGGGCTTTAGGCATTTACTTTCTTGTATATTGTAGCTCATGTTTGTATATCCAGGGCGGTTTTATATTTTGGCTCACGGAATAAAGAACAGCTAACGCCTATAAATGTAATTCAATTTAAGTAAGAAACAGATTTAGGTAGAAGTTAGTAGTTTAATAGGTCATGGCACTTTAACATTATCTTGTATAAACCTACCAAGTTATTATTACCTTGGGCATAAGAGAAAGGTCAAATAGTTATTTGACCTTTTAATTACCTGCTACGCATTAGGTAAAAAAAAATACAGGTAGAAACAGAGACTAATTACCTTGGCGCTCTTAACAGTCTTTAGTGAAACATAACGAACAATTCAGCTTAATTTTCAATAGATGTTCTTCTTTATTAATAATATAACAAACTAATTAATTCACCACGGTGAATTTTCTTCCTCGTCAAGCTAGCGCCTGTAAAAAAATAATAGCTACCGGCCGCAGTACACTTGCTTGCTACGATTAATTTATAAGATAGTGTCTAGCATAGGTACAGGGCGTAGACCTGACGTAAGGCAGTTAAAAAACGATACTGCAATTAGATTATTTATGTAACGACGATACATAGAGCTTAGAATACCTATTTTGTTTATTAATATGGTAACGACGATGTTAAAGTTGGATATTAAGTACCTACTTGGTATTAATTAGTAGGTATGTACCTTACTTACCTATAGTTACAGGTAACCTATAATGATACTTGTAACAAAGTTCCTTGGTACTTTGTAATATAAATTATATCCATGAGTCAGCATTGGCAAGCCACGTTTGATTTTGGGGTTATTCGCAAAGCAGCCGGCACTAACATATATGGACGCGTTCTCTTTTACCAGTGCCCCTTGAAAAGGTCTTTATCGGTCCATAAAACTTCTTTTATGCCACGCGAAGTTTCTGTAGCGAACGGTAAGTTGTTTGATGGTCACCCTTGAAAATAATTTCCGAAGCCCTCCTTCAGCGCCGCGATCGATTTACAAGTTACTGCCGATAAAATAAATTCTATATAAAATAAATTCTGTTATGATCCCTTTTACTTTTTACTGAAAGCTCTCCGAACGAGTAATAATAGGATGATCCAAGAATGAATGTTTTCAATAACTCGTCCTTTTTGATGTTAGTTTCAAAGATTTTCTTTTTGAATATGACGAAAAGGAAAAGCTTGGAATTTCAGTATAAATACTGAGCTTTGACTAATTTTGTAACATGTGTATTTTACTTGGGTAGCCTCAATTTCTTTCATTACAATTTTTTTTCGATATATTCCGTACTAACAGAATATAATTTTAATATTATCCCAATATTTGTCTGGCTTAAAAAATAACCACTATCTTGCTTTTGTGTGAATAGTTTAATAAACTATGGATTTGCAATAAATTGACAGCATTATTTATTATTATTATTATTTTTATATGTCTACATATCTCGGGGCCATGGGGTCCCGGTCTTTTGGAAGGAGTACGAGGGGCCGAAACCAACTCGCAGAGGCCCCTTTGACAATTTTAAATGGAATAAGGCACCAACCGACGATTATCCCTCATGCACTATGCAAGTACACCCAAGGACAACCCCCGGTTGGTGCAGAACTTAGAAACAAAACATTAGACTCATTATTAAAAGCCTGTGACGTCTCACTGCAGTGCAAAGGCCTCCGGGATACTCTCTTCCCACTTGACAGCATAAATATAAAAAATCTTAAATTCATTCAAACCCTGACAGACACGGCTGGCTCTAGAAGTTTGAAATTAAGCACAAAAGTCCCTTATAGAACGAAGTAAGCAGTAGGATTTTTGAAAATGAATTAAAGGGGTTAAGTAACGAATTTTTTGATGACATTCGTAGTTTTTGTCCATGGGAATCCCATTGGAACACGGCTAGCATTTGTCATATGTATACCTTTATTCAGGGCACCATTTTTAGGGTTCCGTACCTTAGTAGGGGGTAGGCACCCTACGGGACACTACCCCCTACTAAGCCTACGCCACGCTGCGCCGTAACAGGCAGCTAAATTCACATATTAATGGTAGGTAGGTATGAAACCCTTAGTGCGCGAACCCGTCTCGCACTTTGTTGGTATATCTGAATTTTTCTGTCATAGTTACCTCTCATATGCATCTCGGGAACCCGCTGAGTGGCCAACTTATAACCGAGATCTTAAAATGCCCGAACAAATACCCTTATATATCAATAGGTACGTTTCCCAGGGTACGTCCAAAAAGCGATTATGAATATTTTTACTTTAATTTTGAGGTATTAAGGTATAGGTATATACTACCATACTTAAAACAAGACCTCTACAACCTATTTTTTCAAACCTTTGTTGATTATGAAATAAACTCTATTATCATTATAACAGTAATTGGCTGCCCCTAGAGGCTGATTTCACCTGTTTATGTTCACCACCCTTCATGCAACGGGTGCTATAGACCCATAGACATAATATATATTATACATACGTCATATCTATGAGCGGCCTCGGTAATGACAATAATCGACTCGTCCCCTATGACATTGATATGGGATATTTATGGCTGTACCGTTGTACCTACCTAAGTTATACCTATTTGTAGGTAGATGATTACCTGCCTACCTCCTTATCAAACGAAATGCGCAGATTATTTAAGGGATTTCGTTTTAGATATAATAGCGATTTAAATAATTAACTTATACAAATATAAAACTTTTTGACACACGATATAACTCTAAAATATACAGGAACAAAGGCATGTGCACACTGTTTGTTTTATTTACGTTCGACAAACACATCGCGTCAAATTTTATTTCAGCCGTTTATTGCCAGCGTCAATATTGCAGGCTCCACGGAACTACTCGACAAAACTACGAAAGTATCATTTCATCATATTCGTCAGCTCAAACCTTATATCCTTGCTAATCAATGACCACAGTTAATAAAATAATTGAAAACTAGATTATTTAAATATAAAATTCTTTATATTTTTAACACCTCGATGCGAACATTGCGAAACCAAATTAAATTCCATATAAAAAAGGGATCCCGTTTTGGTATGCCCCTGCGTCTAGCAGGGGCATACCGGGATCCCTTTTTTTCGCATAATGTTATTTCTCCTAATATACTTTGGCATAACTGTTTTGGCATAATTTGTTTTGCCATTTTTTTTTGGCATACTGTATATGTTGGCATAATTATCTTGAAGGCTATTTTTTTTGGCATAATTCTTATTCGCATAATGTTACTAGCTCTAATGACTATTAGATTAATAGTAACAAGGCAAAAAAAAAATAGGAATAACGGAAACAAATTTGAGTTACAACAGTCAGTGACAGAAACGAATCGCTGCAAAACCGACTCCACGTAGTCTTGTCTGCCCTACCCCTAGTTTTATTTAAAATCGCGTAGGCGCGGAGGGACGAGGCGGCCCGCGAGTAGAGGAGCAGGTGGTTTTAACGCTCTCCGCCGTGGCTGAGGCTTCAAGCCGAAGCTGCGGTCATCTGCGACGAGCTGCTCGCGTGGGATCGCCGGAGCCCCGCAGCGCCGGAGCCGTGATAGAAACCATGCCTGCTGCATGTTTGCATGCTGCAAACTTGCTTGCATGCTGCATGCTTGCTCCATGCATGGCGTATGCTTGTTTACATGTTTGCATGTATGGTTACATTTTAGGATTTAATTATTATGCGAATTTGTTATGCTTAAAAAAAATATGTTTTAATACCATTATGCTTAAAACAAATATGTTTTAATACCATTATGCGTAAACAAATTTATGCTTTAGAATGTTATGCTTAAACATTACTATGATTAAAGATATTATGCAAAAAAAATTATGCGTAAGCTGTTATGCGAAAATAATATTATGCGTAAATATAATTAGGATAAACAAAAGTATGCCATGTTATATTATGTCTAAAAATGTTATGCAAATGGATAGGGAACCTACCAAAACAGGTCCCTTTGTTTCATTTATTATTGATTTGATTTCAGAAAATCGAGCTACGGTCGGAGGTGTCACTGCTGTAGGTCACGTCCGGGAACATAAAACGACACTGGTTGCGCGACTGTAAAGGCGTCATATATTTGAACGTATGTCGTAACGCTGAGAGGGCGCGGTGTGGCCTGATACCAATTGTGTGACTCCGCCAGGTCGATAGAGGCCTTTCACTTCTTTCCAAAAAAATCTAAGAAACCGTTCTTAGCGGTATTTTATTTCCTAAGTATGTGTGCAGAGTACAGCAAGCTTGTGCGTCGTAATGTCCGTCATCCAGCTTTTTGTTTGTTTGTTATTCAGGAGTGGCACTATGCTTCGTAGTAGGCCATGTTTTACCAGACCAGTGTTGAGCTCCGCAGGCGCAGCACAACGCGCGACTGGGACCGATTTCGTGGTCCGCTGGCCGCCACACACCGGTGACCAGAGACAATGGCAGCCGGAGCACTGCCCTCGCGTCTCGTCGCACCGACACACAAACTTCTCATTGTTTCTGATTAATCACGCATAGCAGTTTAGATGATCCGCTTTATCAACAACACCAAGTAATTGAGGACCATTAATTGGAGCGAAACCTCGTGATAAGTATGTTTTGTAGGAGTGAGCAATTAGGCCGCTTTGGGTGTCAAGCAAAGCGGATATAGAAACGGAATCGGAGATCTAAAGATAAATGAAACGGAGGCGAGCAGGGAGTGAAGGGCAACCCACAACGGGAGGTATCTATAGCGTAGTAAAATCTGAATACTTACCTGTTGTTTATCCGGTTGAGCAGAGGGATTGAGGCTCGATGGACGTTTTGTTTCCGCTCGATGTTCGCTCCACATTTATTACAGTGTTCAGTCTTGCGCATCGCATCGCACTTTATTGCCGTTTTGCGAAGTTGTTTGAATGCAATTATTAGAAAAGTTTCATGTAGACTTAATACATTTACCTTCTAGTATTGTGCTGATATTGTGTTGATATTTCCGTCAGTTTAGACATAATGAGATTGTCCCTATCGGCCATAACGTGATTTATTTATTCTTAGCATTTTAAGAACTATTTAGAGTAAAACATTTTTGCATGCAGCTTCAGGGTAAGACAGAGGTATTTAGGTCGTATCTAGGAGTTGCTAAACTAAGGTATGTGTAGTTATTAATACTTTCTCTACATTCATCTACTAGATAAGTACCTACCAAAATTAGTCAAAGTAATTTAAAACTAGGAGTAGAATAGATGGGCTGATAGGTGTAGGAGGTAGAGTTTAGCACAGGCGGTGTCATTGTCTGTGGTAACTGAAACAATTAATTACTTTTTGGTTGCGGCGAGCGGCGCCACTAGCGAGTTGAGCAACTAAAGTGAAATGTACACACTTGGAAACAACAGTAACTGCTTTAATTTATATATTTAATTTTCACTTATTTGGTATACTTAGGCTGAATTGTTTCAGAAATAGAACTGGGCAGGACAAGCAAACAGTGGAAGTGACACATTGGAGTGATGATCAAAATTGCTATGCGAAAAGTTTGTTACCCGTCAGCCCTACGATTTAAAAAAATCTTGGTGATCATAATTATTATTTTGGAGCACTAAATATTGTCCCAGATTCAAAGTGATCAGGGACTTCACCTAAGGAACAATATTACGTATACATGCACTTTTAGGTTCTTACCTACACAATCAATATTCACATTTTTCTTACCGTTTTATATTAGCTTTCGATCGATAGCAACAATATTATGACTATTTATGACGTAAACGAATTGCTACACAACTACATTAAAAAATATAGGGAGTGTTCAGTTTATCATAAAATATACCTAGTTCCCGGAAGCTGTTCTATTGTATTCCCCGAATTCAATGAATCCAATAGAACGATAAAAATTAAGTTGATTATTTGATAAGCTGAAATAAGGTCCTTTTAAATTTAAATAATGTGTTTTGACTCTCAGACCTGTACACGTTACCGAATTTGGGCTTTGTAATCACCGAATGTTATAATACATAGCCAGCTGGCCGACTAGTCGGTTGCAAAAAGACCGAGCCAAGCCGATCTTTGCTTTCGGTGGGGTTCGGTTGTACAAAACCAAAACTGATTAAAATTGCTTACAACAGCTAAAGCGCGGTCACTGTCGAACTGCATAGAAAATAAGTAGAAGCGCGTTGACACATCGCTGGTAATTTATTGCAAAATATGAAGCAATTATCTATTTACAAAAAATCTATTGATTGGAAAACACCAATTAAAACACTATTAAGGTTATGTTGCACGTAGAACAATTTGGAAAAAAAGAATTGAATGATTGCATGTATATTAATAGGATTTTAGAGGTATCTTCGTATTTTTTTTCTGTCGTATCAAATTAGTTATATTATGTTTTTAACACACTATCTTACTAGCATATATCCTAAAGAATATCATATATTTTTCTGATTTCGATTAAAGTGGATCATATCCACTGCAGTAAACAAAATCAATACGCAAGTTTTATATTGCCTAAAAGTATATACTTTTGTTTTAAACTTGCGTTTAGGCACGTTTTGGTCCAGCAGTCCCCTTAAATAAATAATTGGTCACACCCGTGGACGTTTACCTCTCGTTTAACTCTCGTCGATAAAAAAATTGCCGTATAGCCGGCTTTGCTAACTTGAGTCGGCTCAAGTTAGTTCTAGGTATATCATCACCTTATTTGTAACATTAAAACCATCGTAATATCCTTGTTCTTCTTAGCTTACCTAGTGCCACTAGTTTTCCAGCCGTAGGCAATTAAACAGTAACTTCTGTAAAATATATCCATATTTTAATAGCCTGCCTGATACATCGCTACGCAGAAACCTTATATTCTGTATACTGAAAAAGCAAAGGTGAAAAGCTGGGTCAAATTTGTGTAAATATCACACAGCGTAAAAAAATGTTCGCAATGTTACGTTACTAACAATTCCCGCGTTATAACGAGTATCTTCCTATATTCGCCAATGGGTTCATATAATCTCACTCCCGGAATTCATAAAAAAATAACCAAAAAAAAAACCCGATCCAGTCTATGGTCGTTATTTGTTGTTGGATAACGATTGTTTTTCCGGAATTTCCTGTTACACGATGACAACACCAATTATCTTCTGCACGTATCGCTTGTGGCTCGTGTAAGTACTTCCGAGAAATTCGTACAGCTGAAAAAGACAAGAGCACGACATGCAACATACTGTACAGCCCACAGCTAGGTATACACATACACAATAAAAATAAGTGATCAAGTGGCTAAATACTTACCTACCTATTCTATACAGCTTGACTTTTACAAACTATAGTGCAACCTTTCGACATGGAGTATGAGAACATGGGGAGTCGCTAACTTAAAATAGGGATGATGACTAAAATTTAATTAGTCCGCCTTGGAGATTATTAAAAAATATTGGACACGTATTTTTTATTTTTTTACGTAAACTAAAGGCTTGTGCAGACCAGCGCGACTTGTCGCGCTGGTCTGCACAAGCCTTAAAGATTACGGCGATACATTGAGTTAAAATGTGCCATGATGTCACGAGTATGTAGATTTTATACTTACTTGTAACGTAGCGACCCCCACTCCCCAACATAAAATGCGTTTTATCTAAGTATTTTGTTATTAATATGATAAAGCAAAAAATACGTGTCTACTATTTTTTTATTATCTGACTGACGGACTAATTACAATTTCTTTTTTTTTTACCCATTGGCATCCATAGGCATCTTCCCTATTAGTTGCAAAAAAATTTAAAACATAGGTATTTTTTCTTTACCTAACTGGAATTGATTACGGTTTGAAGCTTATTTTTTATTTTATTATTTATATTTTTACCTACTTTAATCAATTCTAGGTCAATCGTCAATTCCTTTAAACAATAAATTAATTAATTAATATTAAAACTGCGAAACTATTAAATTACAAGCAGATAAAACACTCGATATATCCTTCTATATAACTAAGGTTCGGTACCTACTACAAATACTCTGAAACCATTTAACCGATTTCGCGACTGTACCCAGTGAAGTGTAAGGCATTTATCACGAAAGGTCGTATATCTTTGCATAACGATACAAAGGAAAGCAAATAAAAAATAAGCTTTGAAAAAATGTGTTAATATTTTTTTACGGAACACATTTGTTAGACAGATGTAGAAATTTTATTATTTATTTTCTACATAGTACCTGATAAAGGGGGTCAGAATAATAAATCAGTAGTCATTACATTCTAAATCATTATGAATTATATAATGCTCTAGCATTATATAATTATTAATATTAATATTATATAATTAGACTATCTCTAGATAGTCTAAACTTAAATTCCCCGTCTCTCCATTATGTAATTATTTTCGATTGGTGAGACAACTCAGACTAGTAATAACTGCACCATTTTCACAATTTTCCATGTTTATAATATAGGTATCTAAAATCACGCTGAGGATCGAATGATGACTGATGATGATTTAAATTCGTAATAGGTACCTACTAGCTTGACTTAGATGATCTCTACCTACCTACATTCATTACCTACATCAATAGCAATTTCATTAACAATCTGTAATACTTGATTCTATTAAGAAACTTTCAATGACAATCCAGCAATTATCAAAGAAATATCTTTGTCTAAAACTATGTACCACGTACACGTAGGTATCAATTTAATTTATTCTGAACAACATGTGTAGTCTCCATCGTCTGAAATGTAACACTTTGAGAAGACAAAGGCTTGTACTCGCCTTTTGCCATAACACTTCACAGACACAGTGGTGTCTGTGGCACTCTATTAACTACAGTTCATTACCAAGTGTTTTCAACTGTAAATATTCAGATATGTAGGTTTGTGTAGAGTACCTACTGCTATGACGTCGTAGTCTCTCTTTTAATTGGAAGAAAAACAAAGCTTCTAACTTTCGTAAAAACAATTTACTTGAATTCTTTATACTGAGATCAATACTTAATAAACGGCGGTATTAAACTCACTGCTCGTTTATGAAACTGAACGACTACCTACATCAAAAGCCATATTCAAAATGGCTTTATAATAAATCACTAAACAACAGTTCCCTTAATGTATTCAAATCCACAAAGGTGCTGTCTATTATCCTTAGCTTACCTTAAGAGCCACGTTGCTTGAAAGTTTGATTACTCTGCGAAATTAAGCGATGAGCGTTATTAAATTGTCATTAGAAAAGCATCCCGTGGATGAGTCATTAAGTATGGTTCTAATGAGTGATTTACGTGAACTGGAGTGTGCGATGTGACACTCGGTACGGAGGTGATGTATGCCGTGTATGCCCGCTACGTTACACGATTAATGCTTCGCCTCGCACGGAACTGAGCAACCTGTTATAAGAGCGCTTTCAGCCGTGAGGTTCAGCTACACGTCCCCGTTACCAACATTGACGCCTTACCCGACCTGTGTCGCAGTAATGTATAACCGAGACCACTCCATTTATTGAAATAATCTTGTACCTTGGGGCGTTACTTAAAAGCCAACCACCAACGATTATATTTTTTTAATTTCCCGTTTGGTATACAAGTGGTAACATAGAATATTGACCTCCATTATAATAGGACGATGTCTTATTATTAGGTACACAAGTTTAGTAAGAAAACTAAAATGTAATAAAATTTAATGGTTTTGTCTATCTTCGTTGTGCAGTATGATGCACCATACAATTTCAGATAGGTAGGTAGGGCTTGCTTGCATACCAGCAAGCTTATCGGTGCGATGTTTGGACAATTAACAAATTGACGCATTTCTAACACAGTCACAACATAAATGTGCGTATTTAAGATGTGAATCAAACACAGGCATTATCGAATCATACGCAGTGGGATTTGGATCGTGAATCACGAGTCGTCAAGTAGAATTCGATTGTAATAGCGGCACGGCTGAGCGCGACGGCGGCGGCGGCGGCGGCGCCCCGCCTGCCGATAATGAGCGTCGATACGACGGAATCACACGACACGCCGCTTTCCTCGCCGCCGGAATAATTCACCGTGCACTCGGTAAAAAATATGTGAACCGAATTCGTCTCAGTTACGATAAAATCGGATTTCACCGGAACGGAAGTTTGTCGGTCTGGAGAAGCTACATGCTTAAACCTGGCGCAGCGCAGCTCTCCTCGTAATAAGATGCTATCGATTTGATTAATTACAGATGTATTAACATAAGCACTTAATTACGACAAACATCGGCATTGATAATGGAATAAAAGATACAGAAGATAGGTGTAATTATTATTATTTACTTCCATTTTCTACATTATAGTTAGACCACCAACACGTATATAGAGTAGAGAGTCAATCTAAATTAAAGCGTAGGGACTTTGAGAAACCTTGTAATTTATTATACTAGAGGGAGGGGGCACCCTAGAAAACTAACATTGATCTTATTGGTAATGTCCTTAAAAGGTGAAATTCGTAGTACCTACCTACTTGGAAGCACTTGGTATTCTGTAGCTTCTGCCGCCTCTCAAGGCAATAGCCGGTGACTTCGTGTATATTTGTATGAATTAATAATTGTAATTAATGGTTTTAACAAAACCTAACTAGTTGGAAACACCACATACAAGTGAAATTAAGTTTACACGTCGAACATATTCATACATTTTAATTAAAATTCGGAGCAATCCGCTAGCTAAACACCTACAATGAACCGTTAAATAGCGAACAAAATCAAATCAAACTTCGAAAATCGAATCACATTCAAAGTCAAAGTTTATTTAGACCAAAGTAACACTAGACGGGGTACATAATAAGTTTATACTGGCGAACATAAGGCTCAATTCACACTAGGTGAGGGGCTGACATCGCACCAATTACCAGGCGATGCGTTTTCCGATAATATATGCTTAAAAGCGAAACAGCACAAAAGCCCCGTTGTGTTAGCTGTGTTAACGCCATTGTATGGAAAACATCCATTAATATTAACGTCCTGTATCACTAATGCGTAACAGCTTAATGTTATCAACAAATATTATTATTTCAGCAAAAGACGTACTTAGCAATCGACTGAAAAGCTTAATTGTTGTTTGTTGTTCTCTTTTTCCCTCTTGTTTTAGTTTAATAAGATTTTATGCAAGACACACAAAGGGTTAAAAGTATGGAAGTGGTGGACAAATGGCAGTTGCTTCGATAAAAATACTGAAATTCAGCTTCATCTGCTTAGACAAAAAACGTTTTGGTGAATGGTGATGATATAGAACGGGAACACCCAAATACTCCGAAATTTTTTATTCCGAACTTCGATGTTCCGATTTTCAAAAGTCCGAATTTCATAATACCTAAGAATTATAATGTCTATTATAAAAAACCACGAAATTTATTTTACCGAAAGTCGTAAATGCGATTTGTTAGTTTTCCGATTTTCATCCGTTCCGAGAATCAAATGCTCGAAGGGTTCTCGGTCCGAAAAACGACATTCCGATTTTCAATACTTCGAATAAACTAAAAGTCAACAATTTGGTGACAGAAACGAATCGCTGCAAAACCGACTTCACGCAGTCTTGTCTGCCCTACCCTAGAGTGTAATTTAAGCCCGCGTAGGTGCGGAGGGGTGGGGTGGCCCGCGAGCTGAGGAGCAGGTGGTTTGAAGGCCCGTGGTGAGCGTTAAAACCATCTGTGACGATAAGCTCGCGTGGGGCCGCCCAAACCCCGCAGCGCCGGAGCCTTGACAGAAACAATGCTGCGTGTTGCATGCCTGCTTGCTTGCTGCTTGCCTGCTGCATGCCTGCTTGCAGGCTGTAAATCCCCTGTTTTGTTGATGAATCACTTCGGTTAGGTTAGGTTAGAACTGTGACTATTAAAGCGCGAAGGCGAGCAAGCTAAGCGAGCGTGCCGTGGCAGCGGCCGCCGAGTGCCAGATCCCCTCTATTGTTGGTGAATCATTTGGGTTAGGTTAGGTTAGAATTGTGACCAGGGAAACAAAAGTGCAATTATGCAACACGCAAGCAATTATGTGTTTATTTGTCTTGCTATTCAGTTTTGCAAGGCGTTTTTATTTCGGAATTGTATTATTCGGTATTTTAATAATCGGAATTCGTATTTTTGATGTTTCAAATTATCATTAAGTCGGACTTTTTGTTATTCGATCAATTCGAAACTCGGTATTTTGACAATAGTAATTATAAACGTTAGGAATGTTGAAATTTTGGAATTATAAAAATAGGAGTATAAGTCGGAGTTTTTATATTCGGAATTTTAAACCATTCGGAATTATGAAAATCGGTATTTTGAAATTCGTATTTGTGACTGACGGAATAAAGTTTTTCGTATTTATGTAGTGTACCCATATAGAACACACTACCCGCTACTTTTAAAATTAGATTACCTACTGATATTGAAATTATATTCGTACCCGATTAAATTTATCGGCTCCCCACTATAATCATAGGCGGACAGTACATAGATGTACAATATTATACTGCTTCCCCTTTTGGATTGTAGGCTTACTCCACGGATTAGGGGCGTAAGCGGTAAAGCTGGGTTATAAAATAATTATTATAAGTAAGCTTCGTAAGTTAGGGTGGACAGAACAGGAAGACGGCAAATATTTATTTTACGAGACAGGTCACCGACATTGACGAGTAACTTAAAATAAGACTTAACAATCCTCAAAAAAAAAAAAAAAAAATATTATTATGATTTTATTCCACCACTAAAGGTCATCCCGTGACTGAAATGACTAAGACTTAAAGTTATTGAATGTACTTCATAAGAAAATACTTAAACAAAGACAAGAAATCGACATCCGTACCTACCGTGACTAAGTGCCGCGTTTGAGCGAATCGATAATAAAATGTGACGGCTGTATTGTTTCTTACCTACTTAGAATCTAAATAATCTAATAGGAGTTTAACTTGCATGTGTAGCAAGGTAATTTCCTCAAAAATATAAACTAATTATTTACTTATTCCAAAGTACCGGATATCGTACTTTGCAGGACATAGTTTTTCGCAGTCCAAACAAATATGTATACAAGTTGCGTGAACTTAAGGTACTCCAAACATATATAGTATAATTTTAGTCGCTTTGCGCTCCGCATTGCTCTCTCAAATAACTGTGAGGGAAATATTTCTTTTATGTATACCCAGGAACGTTATATCCGCATTTTCTCTTACGTAGAATACTTCCACGTAGGCCCGAAAAATATTCCGGAATTATAATGTCGCTTCATTGTCAACATACCCGACGTACCCAAGTTAAAACGCGCACATCAAACAAAGACTGCCAATAAAGGACTAACTCCCAATCATACAAAATGAAACGATCAGAAGTGAACAAAGAGGATTTTGTCAATTTATCATCTTTTAAATAACCAAATCAAATCAAAAGTCATTTATTCAAACTAGGCTGAGAATCAGCACTTTTCGAACGTCAAAATTACATAAGACAGTCCCCCAAAACGCCCACCCTTCACCACTTCCTAGTGCGTTAGCTGGGAAGAAGAAGTGGCGCAACAAACTCCCCAGCTGCACAGCTGTCTGTTCAGTTAAAAGAACAAAAAGAAGATTCTATATAATAGTATTCAAAATAATTTACATTAAGCAACACAAAACATAATTTAAATTATTAGCCACATATACGCTAGCACACGCCAATATACCAAACAAAATCATCGAGAACTATACTCAGGCAGAAATAAAAAACAAAACGTAAACAGAACTTAATATCTTAATAAAAGCCACCAGGCATAAAGGGCGTGCCCGCTTACATATAGTTGTAACTGGAAGTTATAAATGATAAACTAGGACCATCGAGGTAAAATAAATAAACAAACAGTTAATTACTAATAGTAATAAATAATATGATCAATTTTCGAGGTCACTAGCTAACCACATATTGCAATACAACTCATAAAAAAACAGTGTGATGAGTAGATTTTGTCAAAAATAAATTAAAATAACTTGACTTAAAATGTCAACAATAATTAAATTTAAATAATTTGACTTTTATAGTCAAATAAACGGTCAATGACCTCTGTCTCCTCCTCTTCGTCCTCGTCAAATCCGACAGATTACAGCATATGGTGAGACGCGAGCTTACGCCGGGGATTAGGTACAAAAGCGAGGGTAAGCTTACTGCCTAATATCTTCTTTAAGATTTTATGATCTGGTTTAATAAAATATAAATCTGTGTTATACCTATTATTCTCGGGATTGAAACGTTACCGTATGGCAAAACGTGATAATCATTTAAAGCTTTCCCGACATAATTAAATTCAGATGAAATCGTTTCAAGATGTTCCAAAGACAAGGTTTAATGATTACTCCTTGTCGTAAAGTCCTAAAAAAAAAAAAAAATTAAGGTATATAAGTAGATACATATACACGATGTATAATTTTATTCAACTTGCATGTTTAATATACATACGTATTAAAAACTGGAGGCTCATCGTGAGGGTTCAAGCGTCCCTGTGAGTGGGAAAATTAAGGTAAGTGCCAATAAAACTGCGGAACCTGCGATACGTGCTAACATGGCGTTGTTGGCGTTTTTTTATTTAGCAACCCGGTCACGGTGAAGACTATAAAAGTAACTGTTGATTTCTGTGAACATCTTTCTCTATTAAAGGGTAGTTTAGACGCGTGCGCCCTCCGCGCGTCTAGCAATCTATTTATCTAACTACCCTCTTTATGGTTTTCCTCACCGTGGGTAATATTTGTGGCCGTATTCCTTATATCTTAAAACGTAGCTAGACGTAAGCGATAAACGTAGAGAGAACACCCCGGGGACTTAATTCCTTGTATATTGCACGCGAAAAATCTGTCTGTCAGCTTGTTACCTGAGGATTTGACATAAAGTGTTATTTGTACAGTAGCTAGCAACTCTCCAGAGCATTAAGTATGATGATATTTTCAACTTCTTTTTGTTTTGTTAACTCCACCTAAACTTAAAGTTAGTTGGCAACCTTTGTATTTTTCTCATTCGTTGACTTTGGTGTCTGTGATACAATTTTCAAATAGACTTGCATAAATAACTTTCCGAATAGGGATGGTAGTCTGGTAATATACACAACGAATTGTGACGCAGCTAATCTGAAAAGATATCAAAGACTCAAAATACCGGCCAAGTGCGTGTCGGACCACGCACAATGAAGGATTCCGTAGTTGGGATGAATTTATCCCAAAAACAAACTTAATATTGTTTGTTGAAATTCATGTTCTCCCATACATATACGTCACGGTCAATTCTCCAACTGAAAATGTGAGTTTTTAATCGCAAAAAAAGTTTGTTTTATGATAAAACTACAAATTAGCGATTTTCGAACTTTCCCTTACTTGTGCTTCTTGCAAAATTTCATGATTCTAGGTCAACGGGAAGTACTCAATACTCAATATATTTATTGCTTCCACATGTGAACTTAGGTGGTAGGTTTAACAAAATAATATGATCATTGTGGACCCTGTCGGGCACACAGCAAAAGTAGGAGAGAGGAAGAGGACTTTTCATTTTGTTTACTTAGTTAGTACCTATTTATTGTAATTATTTTATAAAAATTGAAAATTAAAATTTGTCATTTAAATAATCATTGATATCATAATAGCATTTAGATAATAGGAATAGTTTTAATTTGTTTATGTAAATGTATTCAATTTTTGTTAATTTTTTATTAATTCTGGTAATTTATTATATATTTTAATTGACATGACTAGTGTACTTGTTGAGTGCATTTTTAACTTAGAACCTGGTAAGTTTAATCTATTTTTATGGCGTAATGTATATTTAGACTGTATGTTTTCTATTGTCGTGTAAAAGTGCTGGTAATTTCGAACGAATTTGCATATTTCTAGAATGTATAGGCAAGGGAGGGTAAGTATTTTATTTTCTTGGAAATGAGGTTTGCAACTGTCGGTATCTTCTATATTTACAAGGATTCAAGAAGTACTCTATAGGTTTTAATTTATTTGTGAATATCAAAATATGTCGCATAAATGACCGTTTTTTTTTATCGCTTTGACTTAGAAGCTTGACTTTTTAGAGCTCCAAGGGATCGTAGACCTACGTTAAGTATTTGATATAATTTTAACTTGATTCCTACACGCGTTCCAGAGAAAAAGGATCTTGATAGATAGACGGACAACGAAGTGATCCTGGGTTCCGTTTTTTACTTTGTGAGGTACGGAACCCTAAAAAATTCAATAGGTAGAAGTTACATGCATCGACATTAGAACCAAGCGACACAGAAACCAAGTACCTACCTATATCAGTCGCTTCTGCTAATAAGCCCAAAGTTCGAACAATTACTCTTCAATTTGGCCTTTGACTTGTCAAACTTGGCTCGCGTTGAAATTGACTCGATTCAACCTTGATATGCAGAGCGTATCTTGATTTATTACGTCAACGCTTACTCATTAAGTGTCTGGGAAATGTGCACTAAACAACTATGGCAAAATGTGCACTAAACAACTATGGCAAAATGTGCACTAAACAACTATGGCAAAATCATATCCGGTTCCTATTATTTACCGATCGCTTTGTGTAAAGCTCTGGCTTTGCAAGCGGGCTGCGTAGGCCGTAACCGTTAGGTAAGGTAGAAGATAAGTAAGACCAGCTGGATAAGTGAATACATTTAATCACTAAAGCACACTAGATGCACATTAGATGTCCACAGCTAGGTCACGGGTAAGGTCGCACTATTCTATTCCAAGCACTGTCACACATAAATAAGAAGGGTACCGTCCTTGGTGACACGTGACAGACATGGGGGCCTGTTGGCCTGTGCGGCAGTGATACCCTAGTGGTGTGACCGTCGGACTGCCAAGTCAAAGGTCTCGAGTTCGAACCCAAGGCACGCACCTCTGACTTTTCGGATTTATGTGCGTATTGTATAATTATCACTTGCTTGAAAAACGGTGAAGGAAAACATCGTGAGGAAACCGGATGCCTGAGAGATATTTCTCGACGGCATGTGAAGCCAAGTCAGAGGCCCATGGGCGGCTTTAACACTCTGACACCAGGTTAGTCACTAACCACACGAAAAGGAGAAGAAGCACAGGCTCAGCAAGAGGCCTGACGGCCTTCGTAAGACCACAGGTAGCACGTGGAGGCCTATCAGGATCAGCAGCTAGCTCACGACGATAGGCCGCAGGTAGGTCAGGCCTTCATTAGACCTTGGTAGCGTGCGTTGGTAGCGCACAGCACAGCTATACGTCAGCGGTAAGCAGGCAGCGTGCACATTCATGCAATGGGCCCGTATTCCTTCCCACAGCCCGTACGAAGAGCCCTGGAAGCGCCATAGGGAGCGCATATTATCGGTGCAAATAGCAACCGCATGCGGTGTGCCAGCTCCTTCCCCTTTTTAAGCGAATACCATGCCAATACTGTAATCTTCATAGCTTAGCATTGGAAACCCTTCGTCCGGCACTATACTGGTAAAATTAGCTTACGGGTAGGATAGGAATACCACGGGAACCTATTCCTAACGAAATTCTACAGTTGGTAGGTAAATAAACGATCGTTTTTGGGATTTTTCAGACCGTTTATATATAGCGGTCCTGCATGACGAGAACCTCGTGAAAGCTGAAAAAGATAAGCAGATTAAGTATCTTGACCTGGCTCGCGAGGTTGTCGACATGTGGGATGTGGATGCAGCAGTCATTGTGCCGATAGTCGTGACAGCCAATGGCAAGAGCCTCGACCAACACCTGAGGAGGCTCTCGTTAGGCAGCTGGATCAAGGGTTAGATCCAGAAAGCGGTAGTTCTGGACACGGCGCGTATCATTAGGAGATTCCTCTCTCAGGAGTCAGGGCTTCTGAGAGAGGAATCTTCTAACGATACGCGGTACTTAGATTCTGTCCCCAATACCGGTGGGCTACTATTTTTTATATTTTTAAATGTTTTCTATTTTGTTTTTTATAAAAATATTTAAAAATGTAAATTATATGTACTCGTATATAAATGAAATAACGTTTATTCATCAAAAAGTATAAATAATTACATTAAGTGACTTGTTCGGTTGAGATAATTATACTTAGATGTGATTTACTAATGAAAATAAATGATATAAAGTACACTTTGTTATTTCCGGACTAGGTATTATGTCATACCTACTATCTTATACTTAACTAGCTTTTGCCCGCGACTTCGTCCGCGTAGAAGTCGAAAATGGTTCTAATAGGATTTTTTTATTGGTTTTTTACGTTATTATTTTTTTTTATAACATATAAAAAACAATATTTTTTGTTTTTCTTTCGGGTGCTAGAATCACCAGGCTACTCTGTGCGCTTACTCTGAAGCATGCTACATACAACTGGCCGTGGGAGAAGCAGCTTTCCCTCAAGTCTACTCTCGCTACTTTAGGAGTATGACCTTGAGCTTTGTTTATGATCATTGCGAAGCAGACTTTGATGGGAAACTGCACCCTCTTGAATTCGAAGGGATAATTTGATGGTGTTAGGGGAATCTTAGGAATAAATACAGACCTCTGTGAGGCTAACTGTCCACTGGAGCGGAGAAGAGAGGAGAGGAGCGGAGATGCGCCAATATTAACTAACTAAAGCTTTAGAAACCTTCAAATGCGGTACTAATATAGTACGGTGACTTTCGAGACATTCCAACTATAATGAGTATTTGCATTGCACCAAGCGTATATGTGAGTTCAACCTTTTTTGAATAAAATCGGATTGAGTTTTCAAACATGTGTCAAAATAAAATGTAATTTAAATCAAAAGCACTCAGGTGTATTGATATCAACTTCGAAGCAAATCACTACCAAAATAACTTTTTACCATTGTCACTCGAAAAAGGGCATTTTATTCATCGATAACAGTGAATAAAACTCTCAGAGGTGTACCTTTAGTTCACCCACATTTCGCCAGTTATGTTTTTAAGTCCCATGTAATAGGGGTTGAGCCTATTGTCATCAATCGGACAAAATTCTAGACTCCAGGTTGCTATTGAGAAATTCCTGTTGGAAAAACCCATTAATACTTTGCCCGACCTGGGAATCGAACCCAGGACCTCTTGCTCAGCAATAGCGCTTGCGACCACTAGACCAACGAAGCAAAAATTGTGTATTAATACTACAACTACGACAGATAAATATAAATACTGTACTACTATTTATTTTCTCGCAGTCAATGGTAAAAAGTAGAGTACACAACTCGTGAAAAAAATAATTTATCTCGGTCCTTGTATCCCTCGAATTAAATTCCCTTTTTTTTCACTTGTTGTATAATCTACTATTAATTCTACCCGTATTTAACCCGATATGGGATGAATTTCAATAAAATACGAAAAGTCTTCCATCAATTCTGTTAAAAAAAAAATATGCAAATTTTGAAATAAATTGGACCAAATAACCTCGTTGTCCCATTCAAACTTTGCCCCCCCATTTTTACCCCCTTAGGGGTAGAATTTCGAAAAATCCTTTCTTATCGGATGCCTACGTCATACAAAGAACACACCCTCCAAGTTTCAGGTCTCTACGATCATCGGTTTAGGCTGTGCGTTGATCCGTCAGTCAGTCATTCAGGACAAAGCATTTTATGTATAGATTAACATAATGATATCAACAACTACATATAAGGTTGTTTCCATTCTGCTCTTTTCATCAGCTGCTTATTTTCCCGCACACGTAACACGAATAATGAAACAATGATCAACTAATTGTCATTAATTTATATTACATTTAATTTTTTTTTTCTATTTCTACCTAATACAAATGAGCGCTAATTAGACACAGAATTATAATAGAAGTTATATTGTTATACTGATTCCAATACTCATTAATTAAACGAGGAAATTGTAAAATCTTTGTGATACATAAGTACTTATATTTGTTTCTCCACTTCAAGCCATTTTCAGTAACGGATAGATTAGACTTCTGAATTTAGAAATAACATTATCGTGTGCTCAACTGTGAAACGGTGAATTGTTGCTTTTTTAAGTGAGAGTCCATTTTCAATAGCTTTTGAATTTGACAGAAAATACCTGAAACCAAGTCATCATTCATGGCTACATGTATTTTGAAAACTACTTTTTTTAACATACAATCAATAAATACTTTCCAACACACCTCGCTCCGTTCGTCAAATTAACAGCAAATAAATCGTGATCAGTGCCCTTACGCCTCTGTAATTCAAAACCTATATTATGTAAAATTAATTTTCCAATTGCAGTATTAATTCCACAAAGTTTTTAAACAAAACACAAAGTGTTATGGCAGTAAACACAATTAATCGAGCACTTGTTTTAATGCACATGTCACACATTCATTATATTAACGCACACATTATTTAAAATACCACACGCGGCCAGCGTTTCATATTTTAACGCCAATATAATAAGCATTCCGGTATCAGTCAATCACATGACTGGAACGGATGGACATCCTGGAAGGGATGGAACTTTGGACATAGAAGGGTTACATAGCAAAAGAGGCTACTTTTTATCCCGTTTCGTAATCCCCGTGGGGTCCGCCAGCAGAATGAATTATTATTTCTTTTTGTTGTTCCGTCTCAATGGATTAATAATTTTACGAGAACTTAAAATCTACGTGTTGCTGCGAATAAAAGCTTTTACAATAACGGTATTCCTGTTTTCTCTATCGCATTCGTATGTATAAAAGGAAAGCTCTGTCAGAATTTTATAATGGTGGTAGATAATTTTGTTATTGTTTTCGTAATAAGAATAACCCAGTTTTGCTTTCTTCCTTACCCAGTTTGTATAAAGGAAGTATCGGATAAACATTAACTGAAAAATTTACTTTTATCAGTTAACGTAAAAAATGCTTTGCTATCATAAACTCTACACTTTTTGATTTTATCTAGGCCAAACCTTCAAAACACTGCGACGATACTTTGAGTACTTATTCGTCAATACTTGCTATACTTAGATACAATTTTTTAACATGGGATTTTTTATTCTTTGCATGTGCCTATATGCGATACTTTATAAAAACATAGGTAACAAAAGCTGTATAACATTAAAATAAAAGCGCATGTTACTGTTTGAAAACGAAAAGTGCAATACAAAAGTGCAAAGTGGCGTTCTCTTCATGTGTAGTCCTTTAGGGAAATGTTATATCACATGCACATAACAAAACTACGTATTTTTATATGTTTATTTTAGACGATAAAACTGGCGTCGCAAATGTTAAGTTGAACTTTAAAAGAGTATATTTAACGGCGAGTTTTGCCTCGTGCCGCAATTTATTGCCTCGCCAAGCCGATTCATGTTTGAACACTCGCTTTTATTTTTAAAGTGTATTGCTTTACAATGGCTGGATAAAATGGTATAGCTTTGAAAATAGACTTCTGATTGCTTATTTTTTCTACGGCGCTAACTCAATTGTTTATTGACAATTGTTCTTGGTTTTATTTATTGTCCTTTAACTTTTTCGTGGCGGGAGCGTTCCATTTGCATGAATGCTTTTGAAAAGGGAGAAAGCAATAATCTTTTGATTTTTATTGTTGACTGTGTCTATTTACCTCGCGCATGGGCGTTTAGGCTAGGTACTTTTCTTCAAATAACGCGGCATGAAGTCAATAAAGCTGTAAAGTAAACAGCAGTGGTGGTTTAATCATTTGATGAACACCGCGCGTGCCACATTCACGCAAGCCCCTAATCAAAATTAAGAATCTTCTGACGTCACGCAATTGTTGCCTTTTCAGGTCTTGCAGTGAGGCAAAGCCGCCGCGCCGCGCTACTCGACGCCGTCATTACTTTAGTCCACAACAGGATCGATAATAATTTACTTATGTATGCATACTGGGTCTACCCAATGCCACTTGCAATGATGGATTGAACATTACTTTGGGCTTCGCAGAAAACTAATACTAAAAAGGCGCAAGTTACTTTCTTTTATATAGAAAGTTTGAGTTTTGGGTGTTCTTTAGTCGATATGATCCTTACACACATATATAGCTGGTACAAAAATGCCAGCACGGTTTTATACATATGTACTTAATCATAATTTTTCGCTGTTTACTTTTATTTAGCTTCCTTTTATCTTGATTAATTTTAATCAAGGTACTATAGCTACACCTCTGCCCAACCCTCCGGGGTAACAAGGCGTGATGTTGTTATGTTAATTTTAATCGCCATATTTCCTAAATTAAATTAGAAAACCCACTAATTAGTAAGGTAACATAAAAAAACATGAATTCACATACCTACTTAGAATGGAATAACTGAGACATCACAACATTGGTAGAGCGTGTCGAAAATTATATGTGTGTAATCATATACATGTAGGTACAGGCTACGATCATTACCTACACTGTTGTTTCGCAGTGCCACAACTGTTCACACAATAGTATTTAAATATAGAATGTTGGGAAATATACTATTACTTATGGCGAAAGGGAGTAGGTACTATTGGAACACATCTGCCTAATCCTTCGAGAATGCCGGCGCGATATTATGTTATGTTATATATATATAATTTATTTAAAGCACGGTAAAGAATCTTACTTTATGAAGTCTAGGTAATGGTTAAAGTTTTGCTGATTTATCAAATGGAAAAAATCAAAGTGATCGTAGCAGCAAATGTGAAAATCGAATATAACAGATGCTTTCATAAAATGAAAAACAACTTATACTTTAACAAAGCATAGCGGATTGCTTCATAATATAATATAACTTTTATGGCATCATGAACAAAGAATGTCATATACAGAGACTAATATTCTTTTCTTATTTTTTAACGTTTATCGTAAACAATAAAAACGAAATTTAAAAAATGACTTTATACTCATACTCGTAAAACGCGACTTACACAGACGAGTTTAGATCCAAATGTCAAGGGGAATGAAACGAACACGCGGCCAATAAAATTATTCTGTTTCTTACGTTTTTATTGCTGAACAATTTTCACGACCATTTTTCCCTGGTGACTAGTAGAATAAATTAGAGTGATGTAAACTCATGAATCAATCAACAGGCTTCCTCAGTTCACTGGTGGAAATAGACTCTTCCTAACAGTCATGGAAATCCGATCCGTAAAATGTTGAAGGTATCTGCTGGTACCAAAGCAAATAAGATTGTGAAGTATGAAGAAGGGATAAACGACGGACATACCTCAATCCTAAATAGTTTCAGAGGTGTATACAACCATTAAACCGCAATCAAAGCTAGATTTCTGTAAAACCAAGCTTTAGCGGTTCCAGGTCGAATTTAACAGTAAGAAAATCTCTACAAAGCACAGTTTTCTGATATTGTTCTCGAATTGTCGCTATAGCTAGCTATTCGTATGCAGGGAGCTTTACAAAGAGCGAAATGTCGTCGTCGATTTGGTACAAAAGTTGTAAGTGTAGGACTCGTTCGTAGGCCGATATCTGGAGCGTCGGCCCACCACTCGCGAGCAATCTGTTTACGTAACAGCCCCGTTATGTTCGGAGAGGGTTCCCGTAGTAGACGTTAAACATATTGCCTCATAAATCGTGAGAATCCCGGCAAGCGCTGTACACCCGTACCGGTGTCGATTTGACTACGTTTCCTTTACGATTCCACCATATTGAGCGATCGGGCTCAACATTTAAATATCACTACATAAATCTGCATGACATACGAGTATAAGCCGTTGTATTCGCTCAGCCATGACGAATGATCAAATAGTCGCGATAACATATCCAAGCCGAATGTTCATAATGCGAAATAAACAACGTTAACATAGACTACAACTTCGTAATAAAATTTCAATTTAACATAACATTTTGTTATATTTAGTTATCAAACACGAAGCCCAGATTTCAGTGGACTTACCTAATGGCTGGCTAACAACATTACTGTTTGAATTAATAATTACATTTTGGTTAGTAGTTCCGGAATTGCGCTCTCCTTTAATAAACTTCTATATTTGTACAAAATTATGTTTAGATAATAGCAAAACTAAATTGAAGTGTAGGTAGGTACGTCAAACGCTCAAGTTCCAAATGTTAAACATTGCTACAGGCACAGCTAAAGGTGAGCAACAACAGCAACACCTACAAGGAAGTATACAATTAAAATCGAATTAAGTATTTTTACAAACATTTTTATCAGGAATGTTCAAAAGGCCGTTACACCGCGAAGTAGGTTAAACTTAGTTTTGTGGCTAAGTTCGTTCAAGATTAGACATCTACACGAACACGCGAGCGGATGCGGAGGCATGCGCGGGCACGAGCGCGGCCGCGGATGCGGGTGCGGTTCCTCGAGGCATGCTCGCCGTTGTCGCACCATGCTACAAAATTGCTTTTGTTGTTCGATAAATTAGAAATGCTTCCATTCAGGGTCGTTGAAGTTTTCTTTAGAGACCGAGCAGTCGAGCACCATATTTCCTGTTCACCGGCTTTCCATTGGCATGTGAACAAGCGTTTACAAGGGATAAAGGGTTAATATTTCGTTGTAATGACTCGTTTGTGTTACCGAGTAGTCTTCATGTGGCCACGATTTAATGTACTGTGAACTGATTGAACATAAAAGGATTTTAATTGGTGACTGCTTCTTAATAAAGACTTTGTAAGTACGAGAATGGAATAGACGCCTTTTGGCTAATATTATGATAATGACAGCAAAATTAAATTAAAGCTGGGTGAAATAGAGCGGAGCTTTTGCTAGAGTCCATCCATCCATGTGCGTTAGAAGCATATTCAGTAATTTTAATAACATCCTACGAGCATTTGTTCTGACTCAGGACAGTTTGTGTTAAGATACGCACGTATAGTACTATAGTACACACATAACACTGGAAATTCTAGTGCGTTAACTATTAGCGTCGGGTCACACCGGAATGGCAGCGGCCGGCAGCGACGCGGCGAGCACTTTCAGTGTGAAATAATTTTAAACTTTATCTACATACTTAAAAGACCAGTATCGCTTGAAAAGCTTGAAAGGTCTCGAGGCCGCCCGTGGTGACGCGAGCGGCCGCGCGCCACGTGCATCTTGTCGGTGGTTCTGCCTGCGGCTGCCAGCGGCGACGCGAGGCCGCTCGCGGCGCCGCGGGCGGCCGCGCGTATGTTATGTAACATGTACAATGTAGTATAACAATGTATGTGAAACTAAACTAGTCAAGAGGAGACTAGGCACGTGGGATCTGGAGGTCGCGCGAGGCCGCCAGCGGCGACGCCGGAGGCCGCTGCCGGTCGCTGCCGGCCGCTGCCATTCCGGTGTGACTCGGCCCGTACTATTACTACTAAAATCTGCGTCTTCCTGCAAATAAAGGGAAAAAGAGCGGAATGTACCAACTGCCCGTTTTATCATCCCACAAATCGTAAAGCTCTGAGAGAAAGGTTTACTGGTGTGCTAGTAGATAGCCGACGTGTTGGCATACTGTCACTACATACTGCGGTTTATACACTTTTACCAACAATATTCAATGTTCATGCCAAAAGTGGTTTTATGTACATGCGTTTTAAATGGGTAAATTAAATAAAGGAATCAATAATGTGGGAGTAAAACAGTAAAAGTAGGACAGATTATAATTTTTGGACTCTTTCTTAATTGACCTACGGCCATTAGGCACAGCGCGGTTAAGTGCTTTTATATATTGCTAAAAATCAACCTTTTAGTAATATAAGAACCAACCTTTAAAAAATTATTACTGCAAGTTTAATATAACCGCGGAACGGAACTCGGGAGCTGCGTTGCGTCCAATACGTGCGCAAATCTTGTCATTCTGTCCAGCTCTATCTATAGTAAATAACTGTGTAGCGGCATCTACATCGCTACATGCGAACTACGCATAAAAAAAAGACCTGACGTCACATAACATCCTGACGTCACACAAATCCTGCATCGCGCAATTAGAGTTTACCGCGCGTTAAACATATATAGAATCTCCCAACTTCAAAACCTCTGGGCAGTTGCCCGCCAGACATCACACCCGTCTGGTCGGAGGATCCTCCCTTTTCTAAGGTGGATGAGTGAACTTTACACCCTGTTCCTCATACCCCTAAATTGGTGACCCCGAATATGAACGTCAACGCAGCCTTCGTGCAACTACTTCAGCGTGACGTCATCATCATCATCACTCCCGCAAGCTTTCGTGAGGCGAGTCACACAGCCAGCCAGCACCCAGGGCTTCAACGGGTATCCTGACCACCAGCATGCAGCGAACGCGCATTCCTGGTCATCATCCTCAGCCACAACCCATCGCTGTACCACATCCGACCCACTGGATTAAGACGCAGCGCCACCCCGATTCACTGGGGAATCACCGCAGACAGTTCCGACCCACTGCGAACTATGCGGCACCCGGTTCCGACTCACTGGAACCACAGCTGGCACTGTGAAGCATCGCAAGATTCAAGACTCAGCCCACTATCGACCTCCGGTCTCCGGAGGGGAGTGATGTAGCGGCATCTACATCGCTACATGCGAACTACGCATAAAAAAAAGACCTGACGTCACATAACATCCTGACGTCACACAAATCCTGCATCGCGCAATTAGAGTTTACCGCGCGTTAAACATATATAGAATCTCCCAACTTCAAACCTCTGGGCAGTTGCCCGCCAGACATCACACCCGTCTGGTTGGAGGATCCTCCCTTTTCTATGGGGGATGAGTGAACTTTACACCCTATCCTCATACCCCTAAAACTGCAAACCGACATCAACACCAAAAAGTTTATTACCTACCTAAATAAAGGTTACAGATAAGAAATAAATTGTCTGTTGAAGCAATAGACCAGCAACAAGCACTGACAGATTGTTAGGCTTCTTCTAAAACATTCAGACAACCCTTTTCACTAACGTGACTCTAACAAATGGCTCCGGATTTCTCGCTCGTTCTCAAAGCTGCGCAAAAACCAATAAGTACCTCCTCGGCAAGATATAAAAATTATAGCAACGAAACATTTATCATCCAAAGTTGACTTGCGTTCCTCGCGTTTTATTTTATCTAATTTGAGCATTTGGGAAACCAAATATTTAACTAAATTCTTTGTTCACTAAAATATTCAACGTTTTCATCGCGCGTACGTTTCCGCCGCAATTGGGTTGATTCGTTTAACTTAGTAAATATTGCCTGCCTAGTTCACTACGTACTCGTATTATACTTTATATTTATGGGCCCAGTATTACATAACCTAGAAACATGATGTGCTTGTTCGGCCTCTTTCCTCTTGAGCACCTACTTAGACTTTATTCAATAAACATTTTTTCATAGCTTCAAGTTATGGCCGCCTCGCGTCCTTCATGCATATATATTACACGTGTCGTAACTGTAGTTTTAAAAATACAAAGCATTAAATGTACTTACTATTGCAATGCAGATTAAGGGATTCGTATATTTCCAGGGAAATAGGGATTTTATCTGGAATCGGTTCACGCCTAGCTCGTCTACGCGACCATTACGAAGGCAGTATGTATGTAAAATAGGTGTGTAGGCTCATTGAGATGGTTTTCCGGAGCGGGAACATCAATAGACCGCCTGCGAGTGTTGAGTCCTCGCGGCCTAACCTGCGGCGAGATTCCAATCCACTAAAATTTTATTTCACTTACCCACTCTCTTGATAGCCAATACCTGCTCGTATGTTACGTTCTTTCACAGGTTTTGAACTTGGAGTTTTATCGTTGGCTACGCAGCTCAGCCGGTAAAGGATAAAGAGGGCCTTTGACTTCAATCGTTTCTTTGTTAAATATACCTATTTAATAAAATACATATATGCCAAAAGTATTTTCTCCGAAATATAAAAGTAATTTAGTGAAGCCAAAGATTTCTCCTTTCAATATTACCTAGTTGTTTAAAAGTTAGCTAATCGGAAAATGTAAGGGTTTGTCTCAAACTTCTCAAAAGAAACTGTCAAGTTAAGGTTTTCTGTTATTAAATAAAGATTATTTCCGCTCCAACTTCACGGTAATTAAAATGTTCATATTATTTCTTTGGTATTCAAAACAGCTGTGTCGTAACGTGTTTTGTTTATTAGTAATTTACATATTCAATAGATACAAGGCGTTGTACTTAATGATAATGGCTATATTCCGTCGAAACTATTCATTATATTCATTTCAGCTGTCAAGCGCTGTAGCTCATTATTTTGTACATATCCACATATTAATATTACACTTCAACAATCACAATTCCTATGCAAATACCAACCACTTTACTATTTAGTGTCGTAACCTAGAACTAGTATTTACTCATAAATACGGAACTAGTGGAACAAATATTAGTCTCCGTCTATCTATGCTAGATACAGCCGTGTTAAATATCGATATCTTGGACACACGTATGAATGAAAAGAACTCAGCTGACTTGTCGCCGCGGTTCTCAGGCAAAGGTAAGTAAACTCAGATAAGGGCGGAAGTCAGGGCAACGTTCCCGTCCGCTGATAAAACAACACCTGCCTTACACTCGCTCACTGCTCACCTATCTAATGGAGCAAAAACTATGTGGATGCGATTTGCTCAGTGCGTCTGCGAACAGCTTTAAACATCGATTTGTTTTTTATCGAATTTTTATGTGGAGCGTACATGATGAGTAGTTTTATTTTTATTTCATTAACTTCGCTCGCACGACGGAAAAACAGTCTAAGAGAGGAAGTTGCGGCGATAAAGTCTTAAGTATTTCCTGTTTTATCTTGGGATTCGTCTCAGTTTCCAATTATACAGTAATTATTGTTACAATCATTATAACGGTCTAGTAGAGGCTGTATTGGAACGACTAACGGAAGTAGGTTAAGTTATAGAGCACTTATCATTGTACAGTTTTCTTTTCCGGGTGGACAAAGCCGCTAATGATATGCCAGATGAGCAGTGACATCACATACTGCATTGCCACTACATACACAGCACATTACGTTGAAAGAACGCAACGATGCATACTTTATAATCACAGCCCACCGAGTTGATTTAGTGCAAAATGGAATTACCAGTCTAGGGCAACGCTCCAGTTAATTTGTTCTAATAGGTATGCTTGTTTATGGTCACTCGTTTAAAGGATCTTACTCTTAATCTGTTATTTTACTTTCTACAAATACAGAGGAAACAGAATGGCTCTTCGACGTCAAAATCTAATCTCCGAAGTGGTATTACGAAAATATCACAAGAACCACTAACGTCCGTCTCACTGTCGCTCGACATTTTTTCTCGGAGAGGAAATGGCGTGCAGTACAAAAAGGCGTTGAATGGAAGGCGCGATCGACTTGAGAGCTCTCTGACTGAGGGTTCAGTGAGAAACCACCGAACTCACGATTGATTTACCTGCATAGAACATTGTGTGCGGAGCTTTGCTGTCTCACGAGTCACAGCACCGATTTACGAGCACACTCTCATCTGAACGTAATTGTTGTGTCAGCTCGTGTAATGAAAATGTGCTGCACGTTCATAAAGTCACATGTGTTTTGATTTTCTGGTTTTATCTTAGAAGGACGACTTATTTATTATCTCGGCGGACACTATAAGCTTACGTTTTTCTATAAATATTTAAGTAAAACGCACCAACATTTTTGATATTTACAACAGCTACCTACTTACTGGACGGGCAAGAAACTGGTATTGTCACGCTGCAATGATGACTGACCAACAAAAACCCAAGTTCGATAAAACCTTGAACGAACTTTCCCAATAAAAAATGTGTAATCACGGAATCAACGCAAAACCACAAAATGGTGACTATTCTTTGAACAGGGCAAAGTAATGATACCTGAGTATCTTGGACATTAATCGTGGTTACGAAACAAGATAAACCTATATAAAGGTATCGATTTGAAATTATTGGAATTATAACAGCTTTTTTTACTCAAAGACGCAGTTCCAATGTTACTGTCCAAGTTGGTTTCAAGCTCTATTGTTCTGACGTTTAAATGACGTCGACGGCACCATCCATTCACAGAGCATTTGCAAAGGATTCAAATACCTAATCTACTTAGTAGAGTACCTAATAATATTTAATTTTCATACCACATTGGCTATGTATTTTAAAAGAAAAAAAATGTGTGCTGGGACACATAGTAGAAGTGAAACTTCAACGGACAAGTGGAAAAACGAATCGCAACGGGCAAGTGGAAAAACGAATGGCAAAGGTTTTCAAATTGGAAGTTTCGCTTCTACTATGTGTCCCATGTTCGATTCTTGTCCGATTCGTTTTGTCACTTGTCCGTTGCGATTCATTTTTCCAAATACCTACAATAAATAAGTAGGGCTATCGCCATAAACGTTTTTATCTAAAACCTAGAGCAAAAAAACGTAAAAAAAATATATATTAACTTCAATCAACGAATATAGCTCCTAAATACCATCTTCCAGCCTTTGAATTGAATTGATATGTTTTGAGTTAAGATATTCCTGAAATTTATGGACACCCCGGGGACGAAATGAACAAAATGATTGGTATCCAATAAATTGTCGGTGTGCGTACAGGAAAATTACTCATGATAATTTATTGTATTGTGAATTGTTCCTCTCCATACAGATTTAACGTTTTGTTTTCCTATTTTTACTAATTATAGAGATCGTCGACAAGAAGGGTTCGTGGCTAATAAAAACAGCCGTACGGGTCGATTGAAGGTTAAGCTACACTTGCCGAGGTCGATCCGTGGATGGATGACCGTCCATTACATATCCAGACCCCTCCAAGCCTCGGAAAGCACGTTAAACCGTTGATCCCTGTCATTTGTAGATCTTTAACAGTCGTTACGGGAAGTCAGAAGCCCGAAAATCTTACTACCAGTTAAGACTGGTAGTCAGACTTTCGGGTACTGGACTGTTACTGGGTTATACGACACCCCTTGGTACGCCAAGGGCCAAACCCAGTAACTGGGTTGTGGAGGTCAGATAGGCAGTCGCACCAGGTAAAATACCGGTATTCAACTGCATTCGGTAAGACAGGAAGCCGACCCCGACATAGTTGGGAAAAGGCTAGGCAAATGATGGTGGGAGATCGTCGACAAAGAACATATTGAAGAGGCTTATATTGATAAATCCCTATGACTAAGATCTGGCGAAATGTTATTCAAGAGTAATGAAACATATGTGACTAATAAGATTTAGTAGCCTTACTCAATCGCCATCTGGGTGACTCAAGATATTCCGTCTAGGACATAACGTGCAACCTCACAAATTGGTCATAGTCATGTGTATGAAACAGGGAAGTGGTAACAATTAGGTACATTTGAATAACATGACTAAATAAATTTTATTCAAGTAGCATAAAATTGTAATAAAACTGAAATAATTCGTTATACATACTAACGAGGTAATAGCAACAATGTGTCTCTCTTATGCATAATTAGAACAATAATTAGTTTATAATTAAATTCTGAATACTAGAATAAAGGACACTTCCCATGGCACCCACAAAGACTATTTCCTAGTATAAGATAATAGCGGTATTTTGAATAGCGCTGAAAATATTAACAAAACCGATAGAATGGAATGCAGGGAAAAGTGATTATCTTACGAGTAGTTACACCGTTAATGCACCAAGTTTGCTGTGAAAGCGATATTTTTAAATGGAAAAAAGATATAAAGAAAACATGAAAACCCTTCACAGCCGAGTACTTGCAAATGTATCGTCGCTAGTTCGCCTGTACATAAAACTGTGACAAACTTCCCAGTCTACTGTTTACTGGAGAATACATATCAGAGACGAAAAGTTTCGCAGTTGGGTCCGATTCGACGATAGATGTGTGTTCGCCGGGAGCCTCCTACAGATTACGGGGCCATTTACATATGAAACGTTTCACTGAACGCCTGCACTCCACTTGTACTTTTATCCTACTGTACCCATATCCTACTTATTCTGCTAAATTCGTCTTTATGTAAAACGAATGTGGATACTTAAAAGACCATTCGGAAGATAAGTAGGATCATTTCCTTTGCCATTTTTTGCAGTCGAACTCAATTTATAGCGCCGTGTTTGTACGGTAGGTACGTTTGTTCATTGAAGTTGTTTTAATACAACATCCTGTTATTAAATATTTTGTATAAAAACTTTGATAAAATAATCTTGTAACAATACTGGTATCTGATAAATGGACCGCTATTTATATTTTGTTCCCTAATGACATAATGTCCGTAGGTATATCATAATATGGGTAGGTACTGACGTAATATCAATGTATTGTAAGGTCCACATAAAGACTATGACGCATCACTATTAAATGATAAATGATTTTATTTCTGTAAGTGGGTTTGGACAAAAAACTTTTACACGTCAATCATATTTTTTAAACTAGATGAGGTCGGCGTTTCCTATCTGACTACTCCGAGAAGAAAGGCCGAAACAAACTCAGAGGTCTCTTTTAAAGTCCAGACATAATCTTGGTCAGATCATGTGAATATCATGTAGATTGGTGTCTGAGATGGTCTTTTGAGGAAAGAACCACACAGATTGAGAGGACCTGTCCAGTCAGTGCACGCATTTGTCAGTGACCGTGCAGCTCAACTCAGGGTTTAAGGAGCTCAACGATTCGACGAACAATACCAAAGAAAGGACGTTTGGGTAGGCCGCATAAATTACTCAAGCTGCCAGACCGTGATAAAAACTAAATAATAAAATAAAAAGGAATGACCTACATAGTCTTCACATTCACAATTATTAAAACAATATAATACTTTAAAAAGTAAATATTCATCTCATTGTATATATAAAATTCATTAATGTCAATGTGTATAAAAAACCCAGAAATAGTCTTGGTCAGATCATTTAAGGACCATGTAGATTTGTATCTCGAATGGTCTTTTGAGGAAAGAATTATACAGATTTGAGTGGACCTGTCCAGTCAGTGCACGCATTTGTCAGTAATCGTGTAGCTCAACTCAGGGTTTAAGGAGTTCAACGACTCGACGAACAATACCAAAGAAAGGACATTTGGGTAGGCCACATAAAGTACTCAAACTGCCAGATTATCATTAACAATAACTGAGAAAAATAAATAAAAAATATATGATCCACATAGTACTCACGTTCACAATAATATAAAAAAAATTATGTATATATTATACTTCACAAAGTAAATATTCATATAGTGGTACAAATGATTGAAAAAAAATTAAAAATTAAAAACCAAATATATGACTGAGTAAAAAAAAAAAAAAAAAAATTGGAGCAGCTTAATCCCAGGCCTTTTTGTCCTCAACGTAATCTTTAATGGTATAAAACGCTTTCTGGCACAACTTACGTTTAATGAATGATTTGAATTTATTAAGGCTTAGATCTTGTACGTGGCTTGGAAGTTTATTGTAAAAGCGTATACATTGACATCTGAACGAGCTACCTATTTTCTTGAGCCTTGTTGTAGGTACTACAAATTTGTGTTTGTTCCTAGTTTTTATCTTATGGATATCACTGTATTTTTATACAATTTTATATTTTTATGGGTATATAAAAGATTTTAAAAAATATACTGAGAAGGCACAGTCATTACATTAATTTCCTTAAATTTCTCTCTGAGAGAGTGTCTCGGGCTTAATTTATAAATTGATCGACCGGCTTTTTTCTGTAAAACAAAGATAGTTTGAATGTCGGCGGCATTTCCCCACAACAAAATACCGTAAGACATTACACTATGAAAATAGCTAAAGTACACTAAACGGGCTATCTCTATGTTAGTTAAATTACGAATTTTTCTAACAGCATAAGCTGCGGAGCTTAGCTTTTTTGACAATTTGTCTATATGTGGGCCCCACTGAAGCTTAGCATCCAAAGTTAAGCCTAAGAATACTGTGCTATCTTCAGGATTCAATTCTTCGCCCCTTATCAACACCTTAGTTTTCACCTGCCTAACGTGTGGTAAGGTAAACTTAATACATTTGGTTTTTTTTTTCATTAAGAAGTAAATTGTTAACCAGTGAACTTCTTTTGAGATCGCGCTATTTACATCGTCGTCAGAAACCAACTGCTGACGTTTAAGTTTAAACAAAAGTGAAGTATCATCCGCAAACAACACTATGTCATGGTTATCCTTTATGAGGTAAGGCAAGTCATTAATATAAATAAGAAACAAAAAAGGACCAAGAATCGAGCCCTGTGGGACTCCCATTATTACTATAGATCCAGGAGATCTTTGTCCATTTACATCAACGCTCTGAATCCTATTACTCAAGTATGAAGAAAGAAGATCCAGAGCGGTGTTCCGGATCCCGTAGTGGCGGAGTTTCCTGATTAACGTTTCATGAAGAACGCAATCAAATGCCTTGGACAAATCACAAAAGATGCCCAAGGCATCGCATTTATCTTCCCATGCATTATAAATATGTCCTAAAAGTTCAACACCGGCATCAGTAGTAGAAGTATTAATGCCTTTCCCCCCTAAGCAAAGCGAATTTGCACTATTCCGGACATAAAAGAATACCTCCTTTAATCCTCTTATTATTAAAAGAAAACACAATTAAAATTTCCTGGAAATCTAGGACCTGACGTAGTTAATTAATTACTCATGGATCCATAACGTCATCCATCACCTATACGTGCTAAGCTTTCGTTAAGTACTGTAAGGTTTATGCGATAAGTAACCTTATGTTGTGCAGGCTGTTAATCAAATAGCATTCGAAGATTAAATAAAAGAGGAACGCAGTTTTTGTTTGATGGAAAAAATTGTCGAAGACTAACAACAAAATAGTGTGCGTTGTTGTAAAGGATTGTATTGAACTTAAAATAATTAAGCAGTATACTATATGAGAGTATAGAAGCCCCGCGTATCATTGTTGTGTACTCCCCCTCACACTCACACATATATTAAGTGACGTTCCTTAAACGTTACAGTACCTACGACCTAGTAAGGCACGTCATAAAAACTTTCATTCTACCAAGTCTCTTGTATATATCCATCATCAAATTGATATGATACGAAACCGGTTGTCAGAAATTCGTGCAAGTAATTGTTTAGTTCCAAATATGTCTACACGGTCCTGTCCATTTCTATACAAAATTTACCAATAGCAAAATGATAGTTGTAACTATATTACATACATTACCAGAAGTTCTTACTCTACGTAGATACATTTTATAGTAGGTTCAAAATAACACATCCTTATAATAGATGTGGATATAATAACTTCTGTTATAGGCAACTGATAAATCGATGAAGCCATATACCGGAATTCATAGCCCCTGGCACCTCCGCATCTTATTTTATATCACACTTTACATTTTTGTAACAAAAAACATTTATTCTTTTATTAGGTGGAACCAAGACGTTTTCCTCGAACAAACTTTGTAACCAAACCTCCCATTTGAGCATGTTACATGAAAAGTTGATGCTATATTTTATTTCTACCCTAATAAATAAGGACTCGTTACTGATTTGTGGTCGGAGGGATCCGAATTTAATCTTAGAATGATTTTCTAAACATAGTCCCGAGCTATCGATGCCGTCGTTTAGTTGCGATTACCGAGAGCCATCCGATTCTAAAATAGGAACTGTTTGATGCTATTTTTTACGATTTCTCCGCACATGTGGGCGTTTACTTATACTTTCCCGGTTAAATGAAAGGGCTTGTTTACTTCATTCTGTATCATATTGAAAACAACCTTTCCATTGATGCGGCTGGTCAGAATTTTTGACTGGATGTTCTATTTTTGTGGTTCGTTAGGTTCTCATTTTTTTCTGTTCTGTGGGTTCTCACCTCCATGTTTTTATTTAAGTGCGACATTCGATCGATATTTAGTCTAGCGTCGGTACAGTCATACAGGAAAGACGGACGGACGAGCATCGTTTACGTAATGTTCTGTAGGTAGTAAACACAATCAGTCGGTGTCCAATTCCCGACCGTCAGCTATCAAAGTTATCGCAAGTGCCGGAGCCGGCCGGGTAGGTACTGATCAGGCAGCCGGGTATAAGGAAGTGCGGAGCCGTGAGGGGAGTGTTGCTAGGGTGCCAGAAACGTGCGTGGTAACGGACGGCCCGACCACCCCACGTACAATTCAGACGGCCTCTATTAACTTTGAGACTTTACCTACATACATTTCCAATTGTAACAGTTGTAACTGGTTGCGCGATAATATTTCTCTTGTAAAAATGTTCTAACTGCGGAAAAAAGTTTGAGGGCAAATTCGAAGCCAACCTTTTATGAATATCAGTAGGCCCACTTCAAAATATTTTGCCGATTGCTATTGTGAGTATGTAAGGATTGTAGCATCTGGCGCTCTGTAGTTTCTGCCTACCCCCATGGGAAGAAGGCATGAGTGTGTGTGTCTGTGTGTGTGTACGAGTACTATTATTACTTTGAGAATCCAATATACATCTTGTTCCTTTTCATCTAGGTAGGGTATTAATGAGACCATGTCAAAGAATCAACTGGCTTATGAATTATTTTTCAAGATTTTTTTTTCTATATTTTTTTTTATATCTAAATAATTATTTCTGTAAAATACAACCTTCCGTGAAATATAAAAAAAGCTTTTATTCTGTCGAAACTATGTATTTTTGGAACACGTGTTATAGGAATTTTTGTATTATTTTTACTTACTAAGGGACATCAAAAGGAACACGTTGTATAGGTTAGCAGAATCTATTTTTCTATTTTTGTTCCTAAATTCTCTGCTGATCGCATCCGGGTCAGCCCTGCTATCCTTTATATCCTACTTGTTTACCATCTGACCGCTCGTCAGTCAACACGCCCTTTGATGACTCCCGTCGGATCATACTATTAGTTTTGTAGGAATTCCACCTCTGCTGTCAGTATGACTTACTGCATGCAATACATACAAATGTACAAGCACTAGCATGTGTAGAAGCACACTCTAGGAGAGACGTTACGAGTAGGGATTGCAATCCGGAAAACTGGATCCGGTAATCCGGCGGATCCGGCATCATTATACACTTACCGGATCCGGTACCAATATTCCGGATCCGGTATCGGATCCGGTGATTGCATAATTTGGCAAAATAACCGCGCCTTTGAATGTGTGAGGCACCATAAAAGGCGTGGTAGGTACTTGTGCGTGCGAGTCGTTTGATGTTTCGCGACCGACGCAGCGTTTGTTGTGTTGTGTAGCTGCTTCGTCAAATGTAAATAACTACTTGTGTTGTGCTGTATAAGTACGATACCCACGAAGTAAAATTCAACAATTTCGCCGCCAATGTAATGAAATGATGAAGTATTACTTATCTATGCCAAACACGAAACTGTATTTGTGTCATATTATATTTAATGTTACAATATAGATTCTTAATGTTGGTCTCTATCTTCAAAACATAAGTTTTATCTTTTTATAATTTGTCGTATTAAAGTTGAATGTGTTGAATTGTCTAATTTACTCTTAATTAACGGAAAATAAGTTATCCTGGTTATCTAACCTCGTCGACTCAATCCGGCCGGATCCGGTCGGACCCGGCCGGATTCATGGAAATCCGGTCGGATCCGGCCGGATTGCAATCCCTAGTTACGAGTAACAGTATTAATTCGATAATGGGTTACATTCAAAATGCCGTCCTCTAATAGTGCTAAGGCTAGGTGGATGAAGTAATTAGACTAAGAGGTGAGGTAGTAGAAGCCAAATCGGTCACTACAATCTGCAAATATCTAACACCACACCACACCGCAAGCGGTAATGCGTTTTGGTTTCTCGTTAAAATCGTCTGTAAATACACGATTCACAAAGGCATAGATCTCCATTCCTACGTAAAGCGGACACCTTTACATTATATTAAGGCGATCCACAAAATATGATGCAGTATTCAGGCTTGGCCTTTATGCTTAGTACTAGCACACAATGTAGCGTGTACCTGCTTTCTGGGTTATACTTTACACGGGGCTGCAACAAAGGGGTGGTTTATATAGACATTTTTATCTATCGCTCATATTATACAAAGCATTATTAAAGCATGCTCTATACTAAGATTGCAGTAATGACTTGAGTTAATGTTCAGTAAAATATAGTAACAGAAATGGTAGTAAACTATCGTCGCGAAAGCACCAGAAAGCAAGTATTCAATATATAAAGCTTTGTCTGTACGTCATAACCACGTCATCGTTAAAAATTCTTAGTAAATTATTCATTACTTCATTATACGTATTATTGGTAATTCAATACATTGGCCAGCAGTGGGGGTCTAAACGGACGTGTATCGTACACCGACACTTCACCTGTTATGTTTAAGACGCAGAAATATGCCAGTGACCTTGAGTGGTTAGATTGCGTGTTCTGTACTGAGCTCACGCAAGGTGTCGTACGACAAGCCAGTAATAGGACTCGCCCATCAAGGAGCACTGTCCCAAATTAGACGCATTATTAAATAAAACAAAAGGTATTTTAATAAAACACTTACGCTAAAACATCAATAATTAAATTGTCTTTAAAATGGTAAAGGTTTCAGATAAATACGCTTGATAGATTTTGCGTGATTCTCTGTTTTTTACCCGCGTTTTATTGATCGAAGCGCGTTAGACATAACTTTACAAATTCATTTCACTATGTAATATAAAGAAAATCTAAAGTATTCCTATATTAAATTATAAAAAAATGCTCTAATTTCACACATAAATTCACATAACACCAAACATAACATATATTTTTTCCAAATCATCAACACTACTCGTTTCGACGTGTTCTTTCAGTATAAAATCATTAAAAGTCGGTTATCGTCGCCTTAAGTAACATGGTAGTACCCTACCATGGATCTACCCTACTGCCATCAACCGGGCATTAATTAGGAGCAGGGTTCCTACTGTGAAATCTATATATCTATATCTTTTAAAATAATAATTAAATGCTGTTCGTTGGTAAGCGCATGAATTGACCGGTTGGCAATTTTTTGTTTTAAATGTTCGTAATAGTCCGAATTAGGGTTTTATGGAAAGAAAAATTGGAAAAAATTCTACGTAATCCAACCCGCACTGGGCCCGCCTGGTCGATTACGGCCCACGAGGAGGCCTGTGTCCCAGCAATGGCAAAATTATAGGCTGATTATGTTATGCTTTGTGTATGAACTCGAGCCCATATTGAAATTTTGACACGACAACGTCTGTCGGGACAACTAATGACAATCCAGTAACTCTTTGTCCAACCTGGCGCGGGCGGCGGTTCAACCCATAAGACCAACGAGGCAATCGGACAGTTAGAACAACGTAGGAAACATTAAAACTACTTACTTATTTCTACCACCATACTTACATTCTCAATATCTCCCAAGTTCTGCTTTTCCTTCGTCGTGATACTTCAAACTTTCGATGCCTGCTCTATACGAAAATCTTTGACAAATACCCCCAAGCAACGTATTATTACGGAAAGGCTAGATAAATACGTCGTGCAGCGCACCTGAAACACCTCGCTACACTACATGAAGAGAGGTCAACGAAGTTTGGCGTGTATTAAGGTAATCCTGATCATGTTTCTTCAAGTACACGTGAATCGGGTTTTCTAATTTCATGTTAGCACAGGTGGCTGCTTAGAGATTTCATCACCGTTGTTGTTTTTATAGGATCAAACCGCAGTAATAAACAGTAGGAAGTACATCAAGAAGGTACACCATCTTATTTCCTTTACTGAAAGCACGACCGTGTCGATTTGATGTTGTAACATTTCTTCTTGTTTACTCACATCCATCAAATCAGTCTATACCAGACATCAATTATTTCAAAACATTGTGTATCGTTGTAGCTCGCGTAGCTCGTTGGTACATTATATGGTTAAGTACTGTACGTACTGGAAGAGATAATAAAGTCCCCTATACAACATAAGACTTCTTATAGCGAAGTGGATTTTATTCATTATTTGTGTCTTAGGCTGAAACTCGACGCTTTATCGTGGAAGTTTCGCGTGTACCATATTTCGGCGACGAAAAGTTTCAGAAAAATATCAACCTAGGTAGGTTCTTCCCCTACAAAAGGCAGTTACGCACCAAAAGGCACATTTATGTAAATTTTATTTGTATAATCAGCTATGCGAACTTAATAAACCTTCATAACACAACCAGTATTTACAAATTGAAATTATTTAAGTACACAAACTGTAATTCACTTTGTAATGGCCAATATAAAATTTGTTGAAATTCAAATCAACTCTATGAATTGCAAAGGTCAATTAAACCATATTCGATTAGAAGTTAAAATCTACAAATGGAAACCAAGTTATTTGTTAGTGTAGGTGTTTAGTTAAGGAGGTATCTCAAGATTTATAACAATACATTTCTGTATATATCTAAATCTGGCCGCGTAGATACTACTTTTTTTTTTTTGGGTGGGAAATCATCAAATAACTCCTCCCGCTCTGGGTGGAGCGAGAGGGAGTGTCAGACTTTTACTGACTAAAACCCACCCGTGTTCCTTCCGTTGCCTATGTGCTGGGGCCGCGATATCCCTTTCAGACAAACCCGCGACCCCAGCAGGGCGTAGATACCACTTAGGTGCGTATTACACGTTCCACCTGAGCTACCCGTCACACATTTGACACCTTCTCAAAATGTATGATTTTTTCATATTTACGTAAAATAAACCTAATGCTGTTCAAAAGATTTACTTACTTACCCCACAGCAATGCAGGAACGCTGTAAGTGACTGTCTAAAAGGTCTCACCTACGATGAATCTGAGAGACTTATACAATTAGTGGGTTAACTGACTTTTTCTGCAACGCATACTCTGTCATACCTTCTGGACTTCTAGACACACTCTACCAAAAACACACATACTCACACTCATACTCCTTTTATGTATATCCTTGTTTTTATACTAGTTCATTGTATTTTTGTTTAGAATTTATTCAAAATTTAATTGTAAGTATAAAGTACTATCTTAGTTGGTCCGGAGGAAGGTGATGGCATTCCCGATACAGGGTAACCCTAGTACGAGTGCCAAAGCACTCCTTTGACACAACGTAAGTGCACATTGCATAAGACCAAAATTCTAAGGAGATTTATTGTACCCAATCCCATCCATTCTTCTAGTAATAAAGGTTTTTTACTTGTTTAAACTTTCCTAATATATCAATAATAAAAAGAGCGAGAACGTAGGTACTGGTACTTAATCCACAAAAGATAATATGGAAAAAAATATGAATTACTGTCGCGGGTACCATCTGCTAAAATGTGTAATGGAATTAATTCCAAAAATGATTTGTCTGAGTCCGCATGTTTTAAAACGTATGGAAAGGAGCACAGGCTCATATTTTAGCCGTCGCTACTCCATTAGTGACGCGGGAACCCCAACCAATATGGCGGGGCGAATCTGCAGTGACAGGGGCATTCACCCCGCGTGCAACCATCCCCTCGTTTTTGTTATAAAATCAATATATTTGGAGCAGGGTTTCCTAGTTGCAACAAGATACAGACATATGCGTAGAGCGTCGTCGATAATCCTGCGCCAGCACAAAATTTTCCGTATCATCGAACAATGTTAGAGCACGTACTTACCTACATATACTATAGATAGATCAAAAGTAACATGAAATAGTTTCTTTAAATACTTTAATACGCACCAAAATTAAAATAAAGTTAGGTACTTTGAACTCCGTTTTGTCTAAACGAGGTAAAATGTTAGCGAGCCACTGCCAAACAGTATTCAAATGAGGTGGTCACATCGACTTCGGAGCCTCGGTAATGAACTCGCTGGGATCAGATGCAGTCACTTGTCACGGTGAGTAATCTTTCACTGGGTGTACTTACGCAGACGCCAACAGACCGAATCGACATGTTGCCTTTCTCTACCTTCATAATATCTTATTTCAAGTAACAGAAGCCTATTTATAAATATAAAAAACCTAATTACATCGTCGTGGAAACAAATTAATAATATTACAAAACTGAGCGGTTTTGTTATAACATTGCCATAATTCGATTTACAAAATTGAACCTGGCGCGACTGGTCAGTGTGTCAGTTTCAGTCAGTTTAAATGTCTATTAAAGGTGATGTAATATTGTTTACCAAATAAATAATGAATGAGAATAGCTGTAGTATCATGCTTTTAACCTGGTTGATAGTAGAGTTAAAATCGCTTTACATTAAATTTAAATTCATCACTCAGAAGTTCATGTTTACAACATTCGGTATAAAGATGCTTTATTATAATCAGAGTGGTGTCCTCGATCAATCAGTAAAATAAAAATCTTGGTAGTGATCCGAAACAAAACAAAAAGTGGGAATCCAAAGCTTCAGAATGTATAAAGGCAGAGCCGAAGAGCCAGAGACATTGGTTTTTACATCGGAGGTAGTAGATATAAGTGTGACCGCTGCGTGACTGAACAGCGAGGCAAAAACTCGCCGTGACAATCGTAGCCTCGTGTTTTTAACGTTCCATTAAGAAAGGATTGCTCTTTCTTTGTGGCTTGGTTTTACAGATCTCAAGCCTTAACAGCGCACGTTTTATAGAGTTCCGTGTCTGTCAATAACGTGAAAATGGATCCCTTACGGCGGCGCCGGTTAAATGTATTTCTGCCTGACACGCCCGGTTATCTTCGAACTTATTTTATCCTAACAAGTAGTGAATTGTTAGGTTACACACAATGTTGACAAAATAGTACAATTGTCCGTAAGTCTTTTGAATTCAATAGCCTAACTTTCTTATTTGACTAGGACTTCTTTTTTCCTACATAAACGGCAAATTTGCTTCTATGTTTAGTACATCGTCAGGTACCTACATGTATATAAGTTCCATTAAAACTATAATATGATGACAAAATTTTTTTTTTGTCCGTCTTTGAAATTATAAAAAAATATTGGACACGTATTTTTTCTTTTTTTACGTAATCTAAAGATTACGGCGATACATTGAGGTAAAATGTGCCATGACGTCACGAGTATGTAGATTTTATACAATATACTAGTGACGTAGTGATCCCCACTCCCCAACCTAAAATACGTTTTATCTAAGTATTTTTTTAATAATATGATAAAGCATTAAATACGTGTCTAATATTTTTTTATTACCTGACAGACGGGCTTATTAGAACTTCATTTTTTTTACCCAGGCATCATCCCTATTACTGCTCGGAACTAATAAAAACAATTGTCATCAATCTTGTAATAGAAGGTAATATTCACTTTACAGTTATAGCTATTGTGTTTCGTTTATTTTTTGTTAGCCATTATTGTCCCACTGCTGGGCAAAGGCCTTCCTACTCTTTCCACCTCTCCCTGTCCAGAGCTGATAAGGACCAATCTTTATTAAAGGAGTCCAGGTCATCCCGCCATCTCCGTCTGGGCCTACCGCGATGTCGTCTGCCATTATGCAGGACCGACTGGGTTGTAAGTTTGGCCCATTGATCGTCTAACATGCGACAGATGTGACCAGCCCAATTCCATTTGAGCGTGGCAGCTTTCCGAGTGACATCAGTTATTTTAGTGATGGAACGGATTGTTGTATTCTTAACCCGGTCCACAAGTTTAATACCTTTGCTGAATTGTCAAAGACCATGTTTGAGAACCATACGTGAGGATAGTAAGAATAGACACGTCAATGAGTCTTCTCTTGAGGGACAGATGAAGATCGCCCTTAATTCGATATTTCATGGCCCAATAGCTCGTTTAATTGGCGTCTAACAAAGGTTAGGAGCGGTACTAAAAACTGCGTATATGTTTGTTTTCATTACATTGCTTCCCTGGTATAATAAATTATCCACCCATCCCATCGCCTGTCTTACTTATTGGCCTCAGTCACTTTTACGACTTGCGTCTCATGATAAGCTTGAATTTATTTTACTTGCACAAAGTATTGCGGTGTAGTGATACAGTGAATGATTATCCATATAATAATGTGTGTGTGATCAAAATGTTAGTTGGACCAACAATACATTTTCCAAGCGTGATCATATGATAAAGTTGCCCCTTGAATCATCATCAAAGCTTTAATAAAGAACTACAAGTTGAGCAACGTCCGGTCAGAGACTGATATGTTAAAATATTCAACAAAAATCCCACTCATAAAATGAAATTGCATTACAATTTATATTGAAAATAATGTCACAATTGAACCGTTATATTTGGAATGCAAATAACGGGTAGTTTTGTTAGTATTTAAGTTTCCACACCAAGGTGGTTAATCAGAATGGCATAAAACTTTCATTTGTTGTCCTCTGATGGTCGCAGGATGTAATTATAAGTGCTTAGGTCGATAATGTTGCTGTAGATTGCGTCGGAAGCGAACGATATAGATCATACTGTAAATAAAAAGATGTCGGTCTGAACCGGTTTTTACTAAATTGTAGTGTTTCACAAAGACTAAAATTGTGTGTTTTAACTGGATCAATACTTATCAACGTGAACAGTTAGAAATCAGGTTTTTTTTTTATATTCCTGATTTTTAGGGTTCCGTAGTCAACAAGGAACCCTTATAGTTTCGCCATGTCCGTCCGTTTGTTTGTCCGCGGTTTGTAATTTGGCATGTGTATACATATAAAGGCTTGTGCAGACCAGCGCGAATTGTCGCGCGACGCGACACGAACAATACAATTTCTAAGAAAACTTCACAGTATAACAATTACCGGTGTCGGATTAATAACAATTACCGGTGTTGTGCCTTTAATCATACCGACAAATTGGTAAAATAAAAACATGAAAATTTTTTTTTTTAGGGTACCTCCCCTACTCTTAAAGTGGGGTTGTTTTTTTTTCCTCGTCTATCCCATGCTGAGGGGTGTCGTCAGAAAGGTCGTTCAAAAATATTGCTAGTTTGTGAATGCCATTTTTGGATTCAGGGATCCGTTTGCAAAATATTAAGCTTTAAAGAGAAAATTTTTGTTAGAGTCAAGTCCCCCCCCCCCCCCCCCGCCTGCCAGCTAAATGGTTGGTTCTGGATATGTGAAAAAATTCACAGCAGTAGTTTAATATAACAAAATTAAAAGGAAAATTATCACAGCTAATTAGGCTCTATAATTTAACGAGTAATAATCAACCAACTTACATTTGCAGTTGAAAAAACTCTACCATACATTCCGTATGGGTAAACATGTTTTTAACTACACTGTTAAGTTACGACACGCACTTGGCCGGTTTTATATTAAGCATTTGAAATTTTCTGGTTCCAATCATTGTGTGTTCAATAGCAAACGGCTTTTGCATGAAAATGTCACAGAATGCTAATTCGTTCACAGACAGTTTTGTAATTTCGATACGTGGGTTTACACACAGAAATTGCGTTTCATTTGCTTGTGGTAACTCGGGAAATCATCTGCCAAATAATTATATAAAAATTGACTAAGTGTGAACATCATTCCGTGTAGGAAAACGGACGTAGTTAGTAATAATAAACGAGCTAAATAATGAGCAAGGAGGGAGGGAGTATTTAAAACGTACAAGGGTGATTATACATGCTAACGGCCTTCAGCACGCCATCCAGAAGCCCGAAAAGGTTCAATATTGACTTACTATAAGTTCGAGCCCTGCTATTTGTGTATCTGCAATCAGTTTTTGAAACCTTCCATCATAGATCACGAAGGCCCTCAACCATTTTTTATTTGCCGAATGAATAGACCAGTACCCTAATTGCGTAATACACAATCAATCAGAATCTGAATCGTTTTGAAAAAGATTTGTAATCCATTACTTATTATTTATCTTTATATTACGTAAATAACGCAACGAATGTTGTTGAACTGTCAAAATGAAACAGATAAGTCGTAATGATTTACCAAAGTACGTAATTAGATAGCTGGCCAGTGATTTGTAAACTCTGCAAAGTTTAATCATAAGGTACGACTTTAAATAAATTATCTTATCCAAACAGGACAGAACAAAGTTCCCAACTCAAATGTCCTATTTGTCCATTTTCCTGTCGCTATCGCCTTCAGCTAGTTAACCGCCTTTAGTTAGTTTAACTATCAATACAGATCAGAACTAACTTTTGTATTAGAACTTCAGTCGCTTGTGCATAGGTTTGGATATGAAATATCAATGAATATTGTCCATGGATTTTGATACCGGTATGCGGTATAACTACTTAATCGTACAATTATTGAACTTACCTAATAGGTAAGAACTTGTCTCCCAGGAATTAATGGTTTTCAAATTGAAATGTCATGAAATTCTAATTTTTAATTTTTATTCACCATTTTCTTTAGAATTTTGCTGGCTGTCCACCGGAGCGGAGAGGAGAGGAGCGGAGTAGCGGTGTGCCAATATCAGCCAATGGAATTGTATAAAACCTCCGCTCCGCTTCAGTGGACAGGGATTTGCGATCTAGTTTAAAAATTCATACAAAACCGGGAAGCGGAGCGGGGAAACGGAGCGGAGAAGCGGAGAGGGGAAACGGTGCGGAGAACTGGAGCGGGGAACCGGAGCGGGGAATTATTACTCGTCACGTGAACTCGGTCTAGCTCCGCACAGTCCGCAACACCGCTCCGCTACCTCGCTCCGCTTCAATGGACAGGCAGCCTTAGACTGGTGTTTGCTATGGTTTTGGGTTGCTGTTTCAGTATTAAACTCGAGAACAATTTTTTAATCGGACTCAAATAACAATTAATTGTAACCTCATGCAAAGGAAAATAAATAATATAAATCTTAAGAGTTTCAAAAAATTACAGCAACAAAATTAATATAAATTGAATATTATAATAACATTAAGAATATCGCACTGCACTTAACATAACATAACATCACACCTGTAATTTCCCGAAAGGTTAGGCAGGGGTACACCTTATAAAACCACAAATCCAGACTCCGGGCCGCTACTGACTGAGAAAGTCCTGATAGAAAAACCCAAAAACACTTTGCCCGACCTGTGGAATGGAATCTAACCTAGGACTTAAAGTGCTTATTTGAAACTTGTGCCCACTTACCAAATTTTTTGCTGGAGTTGAATAATTTAGATCCTGTTTAACCTTAGCCTTCAAAATAATAATGTAATCAGTGATGGTCAGATTAATCTGTCTAAAATCTTATAACTCAGGAAGGAACTCTTATTTTTTCGGCGCCAACACGAAATAAACAAAAGAATGCGACTAAAAGATTTTTTTGTTACTTTCTTTTGTTCTGTTAATGATTATTATTATTATGACTAAGATTCTTCTTATCTAAACTAAACATTAATAATTTGTATCTGCATGCTTCTATACCTAAGTACATGTAAAAATAAAGTATTTTTATTTTACCTTGTTTATTTATGCAAGCTCAGAAATGCAAATTGTATGCAAAATAATTTAATTTTCTATTTCTCCGAACGCGGCCTAGCTTGGTACATAAAGAGATAAAAAGCCTTTTATCTAAACAAAGCGTTGGCTCAGTTAAGATAGCAAAGTCCAAGACACAGTGCTAATTGATGTTAAGGCGTCGGCCAAACTGACCAGGGCCCAACGGGATAAGGAAATCCCGGTATTAGCCTTAAGGTGGTTAAGCTTAGCCCCGACTTAGCGGTAAACACAACACAACCAAAAGGTCGGTCGGATATATGTGTAGTTAGTACACTTACACTCTATTTGTGAAAGTACCTATTATTTTCTTTGCTGTATTTTTTTTCCAGTATTCTGGCAAAGGTCCGTTTGAAAGGCAATGGGTTTTACTCCAACGAAAAGAGAAAGAGTTGAAGTGAAAGGGTAGGTTAAATGGAAGTTAAAGAAGACCGACATAAAAATAACTAGGTATACCAACACTATACAGTAATATTACGTATAATAGGAAGGTCCCATAACTGCTCCACATAATTATATTGGGGATACTTAGGGAGGAAATTTCGTATTGTCTTTTTGGGTCACGGGACGCGTGGGAATCTTATTGAGCAGGAAACATTTTATAATTATCGAGGTCCTAACAACTTGGGTACGTATATACTATGTCAGGACATTTAAGCATAATAGGAGAAACACTAGTAGTTGAAATAAAAATACGTTTTGAGCTCCTCAAGAATAAGTCGACGAAACCTACTTTTTTGTTTTCTCTTCTCCAAGTAACTATACCTAAGTAAGAAAATGCTAGAGTAAATGCTTACGTTTTCCGTAGAGTTATGTAAGTGCTTAGTAGTAAATAAATTGAACACTTGAAATACATAGACTCATGACATAAATAGTGTAGTGAAGAAGAAGAGTAGAAGTATGCGCTTCGGGGATCATCGTCTATCGGCAGAAATACGAACGCGCGATGATGAGATCTAATATACAGGGTGACAGGGACGGGCACGCCACAATTGCAGCGATAAGATCCCTCTTTGAGGAGTGGCTAGAGAGGCGCACGGCGTCCTCACCTTCCGCCTGATGCAGGTCCTCACCGGACACGGTTGTTTCGAGAAGTTCCTGTTCCGCATAAGGCGGGAGGAAACGCCCGGGTGTCACCACTGTGTGGATCTTCCGGAGGATGATGTAGCATACGATGGAGGTTTGCCCAGCTTGGGTGGGGCACCGCCGTGTCCTTGTGGAGGCGATCGGCGGCAGTGATCTGTCGCGTCCGGCCTTGGTGCAGGCCAATGACCAGGCCCGGGTCGACAGCACTTTGTGTTCCACGCGCGTCGGCAGCACAACGGAAGGGGTTCGCTAGGACCGATGCCTGCCGGGTCGCGGAAAAGTCCGAAAGGGATACCGTGGGCCCTGGCAAAGTACAGGCAACTTAAGGAACACGGGTGGGTTTTAGTCAGTAAGAGTCTGATACGCCCTCCCGCTCCGGAGAAGTTATTTGATAATTTCACAACCTTATAAAAATAAAAAATGGGTGACATGGACTACTTGTTACCATGGATTCGGTACATAATTGGTTTATACATGGATTATTTAAAAAAATCGCTGTTCCATGCTGAATTCATGGTTGCAGTTTGCGCGTCCATGTCGGGATGCCACCCTGTAGAGCAGTTACAACCATGACTTGCCTATTTATGTATAAACCATGAGTACAAAATTATAGATTAACTACTCTATGTAATTCCAAAAAAATATACCAACACATACGACAACAACAACGATTCATCGCCCAGCGCTACATCAGCATAGTCAAGTTCAGCCATCATAAACCTAGCGAATCCTGGGCTAATAATTCGATCTTGGCTAACGATGACCACAGGCTCTGTGCAAAGTCAAATCTATCCGAGCAGTGCTAATGTGTTCAACATTAGCACTGCTCAGATAGATTTGACTAGCGGACTATGACGATGTATCATGTGTTCTTTGGGGAATCAGTTCTATGAGATGGACTCAAATTGGTACATGAATAAACAATATTAGAATACATAGAAATAGATCACAATAATCAGAATCAACTGTGACTCAAACTTCTTGGAAAGTGGCTCTTGCAGTAGTGGCAACTGAAACACAATTGCAAAGAGTCATTTAATAATGATCGTATCAATTAAATATTCTGTATTTAAGCGACTCTACAATAATAAATAGTGATAGCAGGCTATGCTACAACACTCCATAATACACCAAAACATTTTCGTTTGTTAAAGGATTCATCAAACACATTTACGTCGATTGTATCATTCCATCAAATCAGAGTGTTCTGTCCTACAAAAACTTCGAACGTTATTAGGTATACAATATAGATGTAAAAACGGCCAGGTGGTTGTTAATCGCTGTTGTTGAACAAGCTCATGTGCGCATTTTTATTTTAACTATCAAGCTAATGCAATATTATCTATAGAAATGACCACACATATCGTTAATTTCGGCGCAAACCAAAACACATGCCAAACTAATTTATGAGTGTGCAAGAACATTCATCGGTTTGGAGCGGTCAGCGGCGGCACTCCGCCGATTTACCAAATTGCTTTGGGAGCCGATTGGTACCCGATGGAATTAACCATTAATTCAATTATCAATCACACGCCCAACAACAGTTCCATGTTTGCATTAATGTCGGTATGAGGTAGATACCTTTGTCACGTCTATGTTCGGTTCAACACACATCAAACCACAAGCGTTGGATGGCCTCTGAAAATTACTCTTCGAAATGTTTGTGACTAATTGTGACCTACAGAAAATTTCAGCGGATTCGTCTACTAAATCATAAAGACAAAATATAGCCCTCAAGTCCTTCAATGGATTCAAGTCTCATTTAGCCAGCTTGCATTTTTCCAATGAAAGAAGTTGTAGGTAAACCAATTTTCAATGTTGACTAGCTTAATTTTTTGTTCTGATTAAGTTTGTTGCAGTTTGTTCAGCTCCCGGGGACCCCTTAGGCGTCACTACTCGGGATTATCGTGGGTGACCCCGTTAGCTAATGCAATATGTATATTATAGGTGTAGACGGCACAAGCAGTGTTTACCTAGCTCGAATGAATAAAGAAATATACTGTGTAAACCCTAATATCTTTCTTTTTTCATTCGTTGTTGCTAGAATTATAGAAGCCATAGAATCGTAATAGAGTTTACGTCATACTGAAATCTGGTTTTAGCTTTTATAGCGCGGCCCTAGGCCATGGCCGACTAAGTTAATTGAATATGTTTTTCGAAGAAAAAATTCTTATCGGTACCTACACAACGATTGAACGGCGGCGTTTTTCATTAATCATGTTGATTGAATTGTAGTGCTTTACTAACATAGAGCACTATTCTAGTTCGTTCAGGACTTTGTTCTCGTTATCTCGTATGTCATTCTGTTGCTGGATACCTACGAAAGAGCGAGTGTCTTATCAGTTAGTCTTTGTAACATTATAGATACAGCCACCAAATAATGGTCTTTATTTTACTAAACTATGACATAAAAGAAGTTGATACCGTTTTAGATCGACTATGTGAAAGGTCATATTACACATACCTACATTACAGCAAAGTTATTAATTAATCACCAACCAACAATAACTAATATTTACTCGAATCTGGAGAAGAGATTTTTCAACAAAAGTGGAATGGAATTGCCTGTTTTAATTATGCCAGCACGTGTCAATAACGAAAAATAAAATCAATTTTTATTTACATTGGCAACTTCATGCGCCCCGTTGGGTTCACCGCCGCCGGCCAGTTCGTCTGAATATAAGTGTAGTTTTTTAATTCGCTTTACAATGTTCACACCAATAATAATCGATCACGATTCAATCAAAATTGGCTGTCATGGTGGACCGTCGCAACAGTTGTCGGAGCTAATAAAAGAAATCCGATAAATAGTGCTATAAATTAGCAAGCAGTCTAATGAATTGTGAAAAAAAAAATGATTTCCTACCTGAGTACAGCAAAAGAAAATAAATTTCATGCAATTTACATTCGCTACATACTTTACACAAACGTGCTTTATTTTCATATTTAACAACTAAAGGTTTATTGACCGACGTAAGGTTTATACTACGTACCTACATGAATGATTGTATAGTATAAACATAGTGTATACTTACTTTTCCAGCTATAACCGAATCCTCGCAACGTATTTCTGGAAGATGTAGATGATATCAGGTACAACCTACCCTAAAATGTAAATAAAACTTAAAAATTTCTTGAAAAGCATGGTTGGTAACTTGGTAGATAAAGTTAAATGATATTAGTTCATAGAAGTTCTTTAGATCGTGAAGTTGACCTTTATGAGTCACGGGCTTTAAATATTGAGATAAAGTTTATTCTATTGTTTGTACTATCTGCTGAGCTATGAACACAGATAAACATGTATACCTAAATGCCAAAGATCAACAATGCCAAGATTGTAGTTTTGTAAAATTTAAGTAACTATATGAAATAAATACACGTAGTGAACCAGCAGTCTGTGACAGTGAGGTCCACATTTCTTTTAGGTTTTAGAAAGCAACTAAACGTAGAGAACCTACATAATTAATTGTTTTCATTTCTATTATTTTAAAATGGGAAACGAATTAGGTAAGTACCTACCCCTATTTTCGTTTAGGAATCCAGATTTAAAAATAAAAGTAAAACAATCTACTTATTTGAAGTTATGTTTCCAAAATCTAATAACATTGTCTCCAAAACCGAGCCTAAATTCAAACAAACTAGATAGCCGAACGTAAAAACCACTAAGACAGCGAAAGCTAACAAACGATAAAATAACAAACGTTACACGACAAAATATGATAGCAATGAATATACAAAGAGCGAGTCTCGAAAGCAGTACACAATTGAAATATTCAGGCGAACAATCAAGATCGCTCTGCCTGAGTTCCCATTGTTGCCAGCCCGAAACATCATTATTGTCAGCGAAAGTCTCCGCTTTTACGAGAAGAAAGCGCAAAGCCATTGATGGTAGGTAAATAAGGTTGTCGTTCTACAAAATTTTGCTTATTTCAATACCATTGTTTCTCTTATCAAAGTTTCGGAGTTACCTATCTTATAGTATTCGAGATGTTAATAGACAAGAAAGTTTGGATACTTGTCGACTCGCAATTAATTGTTGCGGATTTGTGGTTTCTAGTCTGTTCCTCAGAATCAACGTATCTTTGACTTTAGGAGAGAAGTGAATCTTTGATTTCTGGGCTGCAGAATTTTGTGTTGGTCTACGTTTTATTTCTAAGGTTGTAACCATTTTAGATGCTTGTGTGGAATTTCGTTGAGAAGAGTGTCTAAATTCTTTAACTTGTCGCTAGACCCAAGAATGTATCTCTAGAGCTACTAGACCGTCTTTCCCGAGCGAACGGTAGGAGCAACTAACTTCAATGTGCGGTAATTCATAGTTTCAAACTTGTCAAAATCCTTGTTCTTGAAATTGTTAAAATGCGATTCCAACAGATTTATATATTACAAATTAAACACTTACTTGCTATACCTACATGATCAAGTACCTATCTACTAACTTCATTAACACTAGAGCATCTACTTACAAAAACTCTGAAACCCTGTCACAATGGATAATAATAGTTCTCAGCGAGAATATCTGATCATTGTTAGGAGTCAGGATGTGAACTTGCATGCCTTTTAAAACAAAACTTGAATTAATAACTACTGCAGACAATGTGTAAAAAAATACATAATAATAAGTATATTTTGAGAAAATGTTAACAATGATATTAAACTGTTTCTTGTTATAAAAAAACTTGAACGTGGGTGTGACGTGTTCGAGTAGGTATCAGCATGTTCAAACGTGTCTAGACAAGTGTTTTACCGATATCTCAGAACGATAAAACCACTAGTAGTGACATCTTGACTTACGTGTTTAGGTAACCAAACTGACATTTAAATAGTAGTAGAGTTATAAAAGACATTATATAAAAAAACCTATTTAAAAAGAAACCTTAGAAGGCGGAAGTGGTCAAACCCCAGGGCGCCATTCGCTACGAAATCATCCATTGCAATACTACCCTAAGGTCCAGAAGCAGTAACCATTTTACAATTTTATTTACTCCAGTAGACTAAATGTACCTATAGCAAATTACTTTAGTGATATTCAGAATCAAACTTTATAAACTGCCGAACTAATATAAATATAATATGAGTACAAACAGACAAGATATAGGCGAAAATATGTAAAATAATTGATGACTACGGAACTAACAGAACTTAATATGCTTATTTAAATACTTAATCATTTTTGACATCTAAGCTTGAAATATATTTTCATATACATACCTTTTAGCCATCATTACCAATGTAATACGAGTATAATATACGATACGTTATACCAGGATAGAATGACTTAAAAAATACCATAATTAATAATTTTATTAATTAATAGTAATTAAGCTATAGCAGTCCCCATATTTCGAAAGTACCAAATATAATAATTGCTACCAAAAAGAGTAGCCCAAAAGTATTAAAATGCGTTTAAAAAATCACAGATGAAACCTCTGATAAATTGATACGATTCGCCCTATTTATGTAAATTTTAAATTCGTTGTAATTCAATACTTTGCCTTCAAAATCTTGTTTCGAAATTCTCACCTCCATTGAACCCGTTTAGTTTGATTCTCATAAAAACTGAATCGAACGGAAATGAAATAACGTTAACCGGTTTTTCTCCGGCGGGATGGAAGGTGCGCTTGAAACTTTTTCCCTTTTTTGTCGCCATGACACTGGCTCTCCATATAAAATATTTTAAGTCGAGCTTTATTCTTGTATTGACTTCTAATGGCATTACGTATATTAAATCTAGTTTCCTCCTCAATCGTTTATTCAAATTGTGATACTTGTTTCGATGCTATGAATGAACAAGCTAAGACTAGTCAACCGGTTTGTCCGGATGCGATGGCAATACAAATATATAACCTTGTCTGGAAGGAAATTAGCCATCTGTTTGCAAAATTTTACTAAATAAATTACGACGTCGGAGGCAGCTTTGAAATAATTAAGTATATACAATTACATACACAGTCCTACATTCGATGTCAAAAAGCAGGTGTACGACTTAAATTATTCATGTATGTAGGGTAACCTAATGATATTTAAATATATAAATTGAAGTTGCTCACAAAATAATATCCCGACAAGTGAAGAAGTTTGGTCACTTACATTTCCATTAGCATGGTCATGGTAACTCTCCATTGCGGTCGTTCGTCGAACATAGTTACTGCCCACGCCATCCTGTCGGAGTACGTGGAGGTACCTACTGTATGTGTGAGACAAAGATAAATCATCACGTTCCAGTACAAACATTTCTTTGAAAAATAAGTTTATATGACCTCTTCATAATAATGTCATTGCACCACTGGACACTTTTAAAGCCAGCAATGACATCAATATTTGACTCGTTTAGGATGTAGATAGTGACCGGCAATCAGGTGGAACTAGGTGAAACTAATTCAAACAAAGTGTACATTTTACAATCGCCTGATTTATTTTTTCCATTTTACTGCTAAAACTCTTATTCCTTGTCAACATAAAATTTACACATTCATTATCGTACATTGATTAACATTCATCGTGAATTACAATTATAGTAATATATTTAATTTATATTACTTTCAGGAGGAGTTCAATATCTTTGGATAGTTCGTGTATGTCTTACACCGTATAGTTATTATTTAATATTCATGTAACATCTTATTTGAGTTTCAACAATCAAGATATATTTATATTCAGTATTTTAATTATTTGGCGATCATAGACGATACCATTCCATATCACGTAATAATATACACTTACATTCTTCAACTAATCAGTCGCGGACCCGTCGCATTTGGATCCAATGTAACTTTCCATTAATTACCTAAATAAATTATATGATACAAAAAATATTACACTAACAACCTGTTTAAGTATAAATTACACATACCTTACGTATAAGATGATTTCTAGCTTAGGATACAAATTTACAATTTCTGACATGTCATCTAGATATGCAAACATCATTTATACATCAGTAGCACAGCCATCCTGAAAGTGATCATCGGCCGAAGGCCTGGTGATGGTGAGCACGCGCTTGAGCGCGGCCACCGGCGGCAGCACCGGGGGCGCGCGTTGCCACACGCGCAGCGTGCGCGCACCGGCCACGGGCAGCCCGTAGTCGGACGGGTAGGGCACGTCGGCCGTGGGTGCCGGGCTCGGCGCCGTGACTGCATGCGCCCGCGGGAAGGTGCGACTCATGTAGCCCAGCTCCTCCTGCGACCCGTCCACGCTGCAGTTCTCTATTATCGGCGTTCTATCATTATAGTACGTGGGAATCGCCGTACTGACCGCACGAGCCAAATTACTGGCCTGGCTCATTTTCATTTGATCCCAAAGGCCGGATGGGTATAATGATTCTGAGGTCTCGCGGGCGTACTCGCCACTTCCTGGTCTTGCAGCGCTTTCCGGCCTCGTATCATTTATAAGATCGGGATCGATAGTGCCAGAAACTGTGGGAGACACTACTACCGGTCCGCCAGCAGTCACGACGCTTCCTCTTCCTTCATAGTGATTCGTAGTGTAAGGTATATCATTCGCTCTCGGAGGTTTTAGAACAGGATTACATTTCGGGTCATTGTAATTCGGTGAATCTTGCCTATTAGCCAAAACAGCAACATGTGGTCTATCGGTCGACGTTGGGTGTACTTCGTTTCCAGAAACGACTCTGTCTATGGTATTCGGTGTTTTACTCTCACAAGCCGGTGTTGGACGAAACCGGACGAAAGTAATCAGTAGAGCTAAAGAAATGACGACTACGACTAGGAATAATGCAGCTCCTAGACTCGCAATCTGTGCGCTCCCCAACGATGCCATCCCGACTGGTAGTTGTGTCACGTGCACTGTAAAGTTGGCTTCGGCATTGCCGCCTTTATTTTCAGCCACACAGTAAAACTCGCTTGAATCAGATTCCTGCGTATTCGTCAATATTAAAGAAGACTTCTTTCTCGAATCCCCTTCTTCAAAAATAAAAATTTTCTGATGTGAATTGAAGTGGCTTCCATTTTGAAGTAATCTCCCATTCCAGTACCAATTGATATTGGCACTCGGCACGGCTTCAGTCCGACACGTAATAGTAGCATTGGAACCTATTGATGCCTCGACATGCCGGCTCGCTGGTAATATCTCCGGTTTACATGCGAACTCTTCAATAGGTAACTCTGAAAACGGTCGGTTACCTAGACGTGTCGGCGCATAACAGCTGGGAGTTGATAGCAATTTATGTTTTGCCAACCATAATTTGAGATCTCTTAGACGGCAGTCGCAAGTCCACGGATTGTCCGATAAGTCTATCGCTCGCAGTTTCTCTATCTTCTCTAAAGAGCTCAGAGGTATGTCACGTAACTTGTTGTGGTTTAATTTTAAAGATTCCAGCGAGCGCAACGTCCTAAACGCGTCTGGAGCTATCTCTCTAATGTCGCATTTGGATAGATCAAGTTTGACGACGCTGCCAAGATTGTTCAAAGCATCAGAATGAACTTTTAATACTGGGTTTTGAGACAACGTGAGATCCCTAAGGAAAGGTGCATCCTTGAAGCTATCTGAAGGAATCTCTGTGAGTAAATTATAAGACAGATCTAATTCAACTAAATTGGTTAAGCCTTTAAAAGCTCTATCGTGTATTTGGCCAATATTGCAATTGCGTAAATAAACTCTCTGTAAGTTGAGCAGCCCTGTTTTGGCGAAAGCTTCCTGAGGAAGTATTTGAAGATTATTCCCAGAAAGGTCCAATACTTGCGTGGCAGGGTCTACTGGCTCGGGCACTGTTATAAGAGCTTTGTCCACACACTCCACAGTCTGCTTGCCTCCTTTCCACTTACACGCACACACCCCAGGACACGAGCCTGGGGGCGCGATACCAGCTAAAATTGTTTCCCACACCATCACGCTCATTGTCACTACAAACCACCTCATTTTGTTTCCAAATCAAATTTATTTTAAGTCACTGTAACATTTCTTTCACTTAAATCCACACGGTTAACTGGTGTCAGAATAAACATAGAGTTTACAAAAATTCAATAATATCTAATGATAAGTCGCGTTTGAACGTCGGTATCGTATCACATCACTACTCGAGAAAGTTGGCAAACGGTACATGACGGCACGGTGTACTCGCGCGACGACTCTAAGTCAACTGAGAGGGAGGGATCCTCTGCTCGTCTCGGTAAAGAGCTCGACGCATGCGTGATGACGGCGCCCCGCGCCCCGCTCTGCGGCTCTCCTCGACCACCGAGTTGAGTAGCCCTACTCGACGCGAACTGTTGAAAGAATTCCAAAAGTGTAATTTTCTACCTGGCTGTGACCGCGGCCGATCATCCCACTCGCTAGCTCGTCACGTTCATTCATAAATACCTGAGTCACTAGCGGCGGTGGCGGCGGCGTGGCGTTAGTTTCAATGGCGATGCCGGTCGGAGATGCAACAAACAATACTGGGCCCGCTCAACTGCGGCACGCAAACCGCTCCGATTGTTATACAATACGCATCCTTTTGTTATGAGCACGTCGGGCTGGGCATCAGGTAGAGAACTAATTATAAATAGCAGTTCGAAGGGATGGCAGGTAGGATACAGCGACAATAACACAGGATGTGTCGTACAATGGTAGCGACGGATTCATTCATCTCTTCGTTGAACGAGCTTAAGTTGCGACAACTGAATGGTTTTAAGGCGATTTGGCGATGAAATATTTTTGTTGCCCCACTGGATGCACCAATGTCATATCTAACAAGCTAACCGTAAAAGCTCTGAAAGTATATTATGCTAGTTCATACGCGACTCAAGATGACAACACATACTCGTACATAAGTACATCGCTTTTCTAAATATTTCGTTTTACTTCTTCGGTAGGTATCAAGCACACAGTATTTTCAGAGTGATTAGTGTCTAAAAACAGCATCAACTTTTGTTTAAAATGACTGCGAGCTTTTGCCAATTCTACTAAATATTTAAATAAAATGGCTAATGTTTTGTCTGGCTATACATTCGCAGTTCAGAACCAACGAGCTGCCTACATCACAGTCACGCTCATTAATAAAATAACAACCCTTATTTGGCTAATGCCCGACTCCGAACAAATACCTATCGTTATTGATTGGAACTAATACTCGTAGCACTGGAGAGGAGACACACATCTTTAAGAAGTAGTTTCCCTTCAGAATAATATCAAAACACCAGTCTAACATATCGCACAGTTATGTTTAGTAAAGTTAACAACCCCGTATTTAGACTTAAGAAACTGCTTAATTCATAGTTAGTTATTATTCCAAAGCAAAAGAAGGTAGTTAATTATCTTCTAAAAATAAAGTGAGTCGCAAGCAATAATTTAGGCATGGCTTACTAGCAGGATCCTATAAGTGGGGTATAAAGCTATAAATTACAGCAACTGTTCAAGTGAGGAGGTTCGTTCAACAAAGGTTCAAAGGAAGCTAATAAAACGAAATTTGTGATGTGGCACGCGGCTGGCACGCTCCGCCATATGCGCCTGCGCCAGCTACAACTCCTGCTCAGTCAGCTGCGCTTCACCTGGCGGGCGCCGCCACGCGCCCCGACACATGCCGAGTCCCTTACAAGGTTTCTCACAGCTTTTAATAAAATTAACAGCGCCACTCAACAAGTAGATAATGGTTCTACCTACAATCTATATATAGAATGTAATATACGCGAACCTTAATTTTATTAACATCTGAAGCAACTTCACTGATGTAAAGACAAGTAGATACGGCTATATAATACGAACTTTATTATATTTTCTGCTTTGATAATCTATTTCAGTAAAAGTTATTTTTCACAAAAACATTACCAATACAACTCAAATAAACGCCTGTCACATTGCTATTATACGAGTACTTACAGTACACGTTTGAATTTAGATTTAGTTGGAACTTTATTACCATAAATAACGTTTATTTCAGCATACATTTTTCTTTAATCTTATGTATCGTAGTTACCATAAAAACTAATGTCTATGAAAATATTACCAACATTTTAAACTCTGCAAAAAAGCGCAAAAAAATTATTGTTCGCTCCATATAAAGTAATGCTTATCGCTCTTTGCGCAGTAACTCGGACAACCACTTGGTTTTGAGTCATACATTATAATGAATATCCTTTTTCATCCACTTACGAGTACATTCACTGGCCTTGTATGACGTAAATGTGGAATAACAATAGAACTCATTGTCTACTGTTATATTTTTATAAAAGATCCATTTAATTATTAAAAACAACTTGACTTTTCTGAGCCTACGCTGACGGTCACTGCATAATATTGGGCAACATTAGTTCCTAGTTGGTGAGTTCCATACACGTATGGGGCTTGAAACGATAACACATCTCCACTGAAATATAAATATGTCCGAATGCATATCAAACAATCTCAACAGAAGAATGAATTGTGAAATGATAATAAAGGTTCCTTGAACGTCTGCACATAAACAAATAATATTGAATGATCATTGAGCCCATGCCTTCTGAATGTATATTTTATGAGCAATATTCTTCCTGAAACCTGCAGCAATATCAGCCCCTGTCAACAAAAACGTTCTCATTGAAGAAACAGAAGCACAGTTGAAACAATAACTTAACATTCAACAGTCGGGTGATCTCAAAACAGTTTCGAAAGTTATTATGATAACATCTGTCTAACGAAAGTAAACGGAAGCTGAAAATAATGTAAACGGTTTATTCTGTTATTAATCATTTTCCCTTTAAAGTGGGTTCGGGTAAGCAATCAGTTGCAGGATTTGGACATCGCAAAAAATGTTTCTGTAAGTGTTAAAAGCCATAACGTTCGCCTAATAATTAGTAGGTAAATAGATTTCTAGGAAATCTAACTTTTTCTAAGGGCTTAGTGCAGACTACCTATTTCCACAATTTTAACATACCACCTACATTTTATCAGTGCAATTTAAAAACTTTAACAACACCTGTGGCAGCGTGGTAAAAAGGCGAAGTAAATACAAAGTGAGCATTTTTTTTGCGATCTTTCTTCCCTTTAATATTCCGCGTCCTAAAAAAAATTGTTTAAAAAAATCACGCTTCTTACACGAACAAAAATGTATAATAGTACATTATGTTACAAGTGTGCTGTGTTGGTCATTACACACAAGGCGACATTGCCATAAGTAAGTATTTTTTATAAACAAAACAAAAACGACAACAAATATTTATGGAAAATGGCGCGCTGGTTTTATTTTTTCCCCTAGCGATGCGCGCGCAGGTGTAAATAAAGGCATAGGCAAAACCACTGAACAGCCTATACAAAAATATTATAAACACAAAATAATAATTTGAATACGCAAATTAAGATTCATATGTAGAGAAAAATATGTAATTTGATGAAATATTATGTTGATGTATCATATTTTATTTATTTACACAGTAGGCATAAAAAAGGCAAGAAGTACCCACGCACAATGGTCCACCTGAAGGACTAAGTGTGGAAACCAAACCCTATAACATAGAACATAGAAGGCAAGAAGTCTGTTTGATGAGATTAAAAAAGCACAAATCTCTGCTCGAATTAAAATATAGAATGGTGCCGATTCTCTTGTACACCGAACTAAACTAACTAAATTATCAGTAAAATTCCTTATTTTTGGCTATGAGAATCTTAGAGCTATTCTGCAAATAAAATTCTGTAAATTAAAAAATATTTTTTACACAACTAAAATCGAACTCAAACTCAACTCAAACTCAAAGCATTTGCGCTAACCCGTGATTATTTTTAGAACCGGAGGCGCGCAGTGGGTGCCGCCTCGACGTGTTTTATATGCAATTTGTCACTTTTTGTATGGAAAATATGAAAAAATATTACCGAGTTTTTGGGTTTTATACAGGGGGCCGAAATTTTCATTATTTTTGCGATATGATGCATCATTTTCGAGATATGTATAAGCAAAAGAAAAAATAAATACAGTACTGTTTTTGCACGTGAAGTCGAGATGTTGGTGTGAATTTTAGTTCATGGCAACTTATTTTATCCCACACCTTTGTAATCGCGATAAAAATTTGTCTGGTTTGGTTAATTACAATCAAAACTTTTGGTGAAAAACGTCAAATTCAGAATAGCAAAATTGCCATTATCATTTCATTAAAAACTCAGTACTATCTTAGTGCTGTCAAAATAAATTATAGTTAAATTGTGTCACTTTAATCTATTCCAGAATGGGAAATCGTCGTTTGACAGGAATAAACAAAATGTTTGTGATCCGGACTATTTTTTACGGACTTTAAGTAAACAGTTAAATTTATAACAAAAACATAATCAATTTTTTTTTGAGTAATTGAATTGAGCCCACGCTTTGTATTTTGAGCCGTTGATACGACAACGGACGACGCGAGACGCAAGTCGCATTAAGCTGTAAAGGTTTTCGGGAGTTATAGAGCTAGCTGGGTGAGGTACTATACAAATAGCAATGATCGATTTCCAAAAAACAAAAAATACGCAAGGTCCTTGAACATCTTTGAATCTTAGTTGCTAGTAGGTAACGTCTTCCAAACGGACAGCGAGTCATATTATTTTTTTATATGGACCCTTAATAAAACTATTTGGTAAACCCTGGTGTAGCGAATATACATATATGTCACATTAACGCAGATGATGGGAGAAAAACATAAATCTAAAATAAAATAACAAGGTTAATTATAACAAGGCTTAGCACATTTTTATTGGTTTCTTGATAGTAAACATGATTTAAAAAATAAAATAAGTAAAAATAAAACAAGTATAGAAGAGTTTTTAAGTTTTATTCGACATGATCAATGTCTACAGGAATAATTTTATCGTCTAAAAACGCCGCAGGCGCATCTATTTGCTCTTGATGGTCGGGCCGAAGACAAAAAAATATACTATGCTGGCTATATGCGAGAATGCTTCACTGAAATTGTTTTATCTATACATTTATTACCTATTTTTTGTTCATATTTAACATTTTATCTTCTTTTATCTTTAATCTAAAATTAAGTGTAGTGTATACTTAACAATTTAAAACTAATTAGATTTTTGTAGGAAAACTATCGTTAACTGGGTCAGAGTTTGCCCAATGACCTTTAAAGTATTGTCATCAACCGACAAAGTTTTTAAAAGAAGCTCCGGATTGACAGTACCTGGCAACAAAGGTCAGTTGAACTTTATAAATCTAAATTTATCATCTCTATAGTTACGTTATTCTAGCATAAGTTCTTACAACAAGCCTGTTTTTTTCCTCCCAAGTGTGGAAAAACGTCGAAAGAAACGCGTGTGCATTGATGCGTGCGATGTGTGTAATGACCAACACAGCACACTTGTATCATAATGTACTATCATAATTTTTTGTTCGTATAAAAAGCATGTTTATTTGTTTTTTAAACTACAATTTTAATTTTTTACTTTTTAGTCTAGTATATTCTTCATTTATTTAATAAGTCTAAAGTCAACGAAGTTTTGACTTGACCGGTTTACTTGTTGCCACTGAAGAGTTTCACTATCCACCTCTTGGCTCCATCATCAGATCAGCGGCCAAAATTATTGTATTGTCATCGATCCTTGATTTTCAAGGACAAATGCAAATTTTCAAATTTTCAATCGGGCGTCTTGAAGTTGGTGATAAAATTACGTTTAAAGATTCCATTACATAGATAGCCAGATAGATATATATAGATAGGTCAATCTAATAAAAGTGTATTAAAACAAATCATTTCGATTTTATTGTATTTTTATTTGAAACATGTTTTGAATTTCTAGTGTAGAATTAAAAAGTAAATACGACCTACTGTTTTATTACAAAACTAAAGTGGAACGGAATCCCTGCTCATAAAAATATTTCGATGAAGACTTGATCAGTCCGCGTTAAAACACGGAAAAAAAACAGGCCGATTGCGTATATTACATTTACCCATGCACGCTATTGATTTAATCAGCCGCAAAAATAAGCTTGTATTTCTTGAATAAGCTATGAAAAACAAAGTTATTTCTGCGGTTTTAGCCGAAAGTAGTTTTTTATAATAAAACGTTTATTTTTTATATTTAACAATAACCTTTTTTAGGGTTCCGTACTCGAAGAGTACCAAAGGGAACCCTATTACTAATTCTCCGCTGTCCGTCTGTCAGCGGGCTGTATCTCATGATGCGTTATAGGTAGAAAGTTAAAATTTTCACATATTGCGTATTTCTATAACCACTATGACAATAAATAATAAAAATTAAATAAAGTTGAAATAAAGGGGGGTAACCTAACCTAACCTAACCTAACAAGAAACTTGTTTTTTTGGCGTTTTTTATAAATATATTAATACTCGCACTTGGTCCGTTTTTACTTTTTGACCTGTGTTGGGCAAAGGTCTCATTTTACAAACACATTACAAAGTTATAATGCACCTAGTTTTAAATTATTGGCTAACGCCATCTAAGTCATTTATTACGGATTTTTTACTTAAACGAGTACATTTTATAAGTTGGTCGACTATGACTCGTTAGCTTGTAACTCCTACTCAGCTGAGATCATTTTTCTTTTAACATAATGCGCATGTATATATTGTAATTTATTGAGTTAATTACTACTTAATTACTTTTAAACTCCACTCTACTAACTTGCTTGCTTGTTGTACTGCAGTCGTTTGTGCCCTTCTCAAGTTCTCACCCGAGTAAACAATTTGATTGGAGAAGAGTGGTGTGTTGCAGTGTTGACTTACAATCTGTTGGGTGTGGCCCGCCCCGAAACAAAGTTTATCAAAAAAGTTTTCTTAGCAACACATTTTTTTTTTTATGGATCATGTGGTCTGCAATAAAGATATTTTTTTTTTTTGTATCTTGTGGTCTGCAATAAACATTTTTTTTTTCTTATTTCTTTTACGTTTCTCGGGAACCTGAGGTCCCGGACCTTTGGAAGGCGTACGAGGGGCCGAAGCCAACTCGCAGAGGCCCGTTAGGCGTTTCATTGACATGAGGCACCAACCGACGATTATCCCTGTATGCACTATGCAAATTGCAAGTGCACCCAAGGACAACCCCCGGTTGGTGTAGGACTATTGCAGGATATGGAAACAAAGATATTGGACTATGGGTTTGGGCGGCTTAAGTTGACTGGAGACCTGGAACTATCGAAGGACTATGGCCCCTGCCTGATCAATGATATATAATATACACGGAAAAAATGGCAGGGGGTGACTTGCACACTCAATATTGGGCCCCCGAAAACTGTCGCTAGCACATAGTGACGTAGCGACAAGGGGGCAACATGTCCTGAGGTGCTTGAGGAGTGGAGAGGTATTCCACGGCTTTCAGAACAATCCCAGAGCCCGGAAGATGGTCAAGATCCCTACGAGAACTTACTGGAATACTTCCTTCCTCCGAGCACGTGTGCTCTTGCGAATCTCCACTCAAGACGGCCCATTAAGGCAAGAATGAGGTGGGAGCTCTGTTCCTCGTCAGTATTTACTCCAGTCGGCCAATAAAGGCAAGCCAGAGATGAGGAACAAGACTTCTCCCGGGAAATAGGGTCCGTGGGGTCGCTACTGCCCAACAGCCCTGCGGGTTTCTGTATCTCTCTTGGCCTGACCCCTCATCCTAGACCTGTTCCGGCAAAGTAAACTCTACCGGCACAGACCCAGAGTTTGCAGCGCGCAAGCCCCACCACGACGTCAACGTAGAAATACGGCGATGGGGTTATTATTGTTATTATTATTTTTCTTCTTTTATTTTAAAGTGGTACACCGTATATCGTCGTCCGTTTTTAAAAAATTCTTTAAAATTCAGATCCTTCGCTGAAAACTGTCTTGTTTTTTAATGCAATTCAATTTGTGATTTATTCAAGAATTCATCACAATTTCTTTGAATTAGATTAGGCCATTTTCGAAAATGCCATTTTTTTTACCAATTATGGTAAGACACTTTTTTTTTTTTTTGAGTGTGGGAAATCATCAAATGACTTCTCCCGCTCTGGGCGGAGCGAGAGGGCGTGTCAGACTTTTACTGACTAAAACCCACCCGTGTTCCTTCCGTTGCCTGTGTGCCGGGGCTGCGATATCCCTTTCGGACAAACTCGCAACCCTGGCAGGCATTGGCCCTTACGGACCCCGTCAGTTGGTGCTGACATCTCTTTGAGGCGCGCGTGGAACACAACGCGCCGTCGACCCGGGCCTGGTCCTAATCGGACAGCGAGCTACCCATTGCCCACCGTCCGCAAGCCCGCGCCTACGGTGGCCGGAAGTCGGCTCGCGACTCCCGACGCCCGGGGCGTCTCCTGCGGCGACTAGGGGCGCGAGGGCGCGCATCTTGCATTTCCAATTTGACGGCTTCCCATGCACTCTCGCTCCGGACCATGGCCTGAACCAGGGCCGGACGCGAGAGATCGCCGCCGCCGATCGCCTCCGTGAGGACACGGCGGTGCTCCACCCAAGCAGGGCAGACCTCCACCGTATGCTCCACCGTGTACTCCGGGCGATCCCCGAGGTGACACCCGGGCGTTTCCTCCCACCTTATTCTGAACAGGAACCTCCCGAAACAGCCGTGTCCGGTGAGGACCTGCGTCAGGCGGAAGGTGAGGACGCCGTGGCGCCTCTCTAGCCACTCCCCAAAGAGGGGACTTATCATTATGGTTAGGCTGATATTGTATTTTGTTACCGATTATGCAATAGCAATGCTGCTAAAGCTCGATACTTTATTACTCGATACTTTTTATTGACGCCCGTACTCCCTGTACGGGCTTCAATTCCCAACTCGACGACTGCCGCACATTACTCGAAGAAAATTCACCGAAATGACAACAAATCTCATTTCGGAATCCTAAATGTGAATTCGTTGGTGTAGCTTTCTTCGGTGAATGGGTTAGTAAATTCGGCGCCAATAAAAAAAAAACATATCATGATATATATTTACTATGGTATCTTTATAAAACCTGTTATTCATCGACTATTTGTTAATTCCGTACTCTTTTCAAAAGGGCTATGCTTGGAGTTTCCCTGCGAGATCGACTCAGAAACGAGGAGATACGCAGACGAAACGTAGGTAGGCCGACATAGCCGAATGTATTAGCAAGTTTAAGTGGCAGTGGGCAGGGCACATAGCGCTTAGAATAAGCTTCTAGGCTTCCTAATATTAGCCAATAGGGCAGAAGAGTTCTCGAATGGAGACCATGTACCGGCAAGCGCTGCGTAGGACATCCAACCACAAGGTGGACAGACGATCTAAGAAAGGTCGCAGGAGATAATTTGTTCATCAAAAGTTCATGAATGTAAATGATTTATGAAAATAGTAGTTAGTAAACTTCCTATTTAACTTTTAACTGTTTGATGTTTTAGAAAATTTAGTTATTTTGAAAGGTTTGTGAAAGTATTCGGTACCTAATGGAATAGCAACGAAGGCCATTCAATTTAAGAGTTTTGAGAAAAGTGATATTTAGTGACGAATTCTGGGAAATTTTCAAAAATGCAAATAAAATGTGTTTTCTAGAATTCGATGAATTTTCGCCCAGTTTTTATGAGGTGTTTAATTGTCGCAAATGGGTCACACTATCACATCCTGGAAGGAATACGAGTACATCAAATTAAGTTAGTCATTTTCACATAGAAAAAAATAACCACTTTACCCCAACAAAATAAAATAAACAGATTTCATTTCGCTACTTTGGAGGCGTGACTCATAAAATATGTATAACTCAGACAGACTCATATCTGTTTATCCGGTACAGATAATCCGCGGACAGACAGACAGACGGACTTGGTAAAAGCTCTCCATTCATTTAAAGTATTTTGTACATCAATCTGCCTAGCCTGTTCCCTAAAAGTAATAAATAAATAATAATATGAAGGAAATAAAAGAAGCAAAGCAAGAATGAGTTAACAGATGAAAAACTTGCTAATTCCCATTAATTCCTAATCAAAAATACACCTAATAAAAGCTCTCTAGGAGTTGTTCCTGCAGATTTTTATCTCTTAGTTATTTATAAATATTTGTTAAAATAAAGGCATTAAGAGGATCAGACTTCTAAACTACAATCAATTACTCAATATCGTTAATTAATAATAATAAGAATTAAAAGACTCGCTTTCATTAATTAGTATTCAACGCCCGCCGGTTGAAAACAAACTTCAAACAAAAAAAAACATTGTTTTTTCTCTAAACCATATAAATTAGTTAAGCCGCTAAAGGATTTAAAGAGATTACAGTGCGCTTATAGTTCATTATGTATGATGGTCCTAACAATGCATGATGCTTTCCTATTCCCGCTAACTCCACCAATTAAGGCAAGTGGGCCTGTACTACGTACCACTACTGAGTTACTACGCTACTTCGATAGGATCAGGTTTCTACTTAGGATTTTATTCGGAAAAATGGTGAATGGTTCTACGTATACTACTATATATTCTTTAATATTAGTTCAGAATATATAGTAGTATAGAACCATTCAACCATTTAAATAACAGAATTCAAGGGATAGAACGGCATTTTTCCGAATAAAATCCTCGAAAGTGAGTTTATTTGTTTGTTACATGTTCACGCTAAAACGGCTGAACAGATTTGGATTAAATTTGGCACATGGATCTACTCAGGTGCCTCATCCAAATTGTATCATGACCTAGGTTAAGACATAACATACTTTTTATCCCGTTTTTCCCACGGAATCAAGACTTACATGGGTGAAGCTGCGGGTGAAGCTAGTAACAATATTAGAAATGTGAAAGTTTGAATGTTAGTTACTCAGTCACGAAAAAACGGCTAAACGGATTGGGATGAAAATTGGTACACAGATAATTTATAACCTGTATTACATATCACATAGGATACTTTTTATCCCGGTAGTAGATTCCCGTGGGATAAATTATCGACCTCCACGCGGGCCAAAGCTATTATGTACATAAACATATCGTAAGAAGAAACAATATGCAATTTCAATAAATTACACTTAATGCAAAACAGTGTCGGAAGTCAGTAGCCGACTGATAAAAGCGCAAATTAAAAATAAAAAAGCAGTCGGAAAAACGCGTTCATTAAAAACAAAACCCGTTTGACATTTGCTGGCTTTTAGCAGTCTACCTAAATACCTAATTGCATTTAAAATGTCGCTTGTATTCAGTTCACATCTGTGCGTTTCTTTTTTCTGGAGCCTCTTAATGACCAAAGCGTCGGCAATAATTAACAGTTAAACGAGCGTCCCAATTTAATGATTATGAGTTAGTTCCGGTGGTCAGCGACCGACAACACTTCACTGTGCGAACACTCCACTTCAATAATTTCTGTGCTCGTGAATGAAGGATAAAATAATTAAACATATGACGAGTGTTCAGCCTCACACGGTTTTAAATGCCAAGTGTCATGGACTCCTGAGTCAGTCTACTATACCGTTTGTACCATATTCCTAGCTTATGTAGTTTGCTTTTAAATTATACAGTACCTATTATAAGTAGCACATTCTCAGTCAGGACAGTTACATTTACACAAATGCCATATTTAATTCCTTTGGTAAACTGTTCTGTTTGTCATGGATGTGACAAGACAAGTTTACAGTATTAATTTTATATCTTCAGTTTCTGTAAAAAAAGTTCATTGTTTATAACTTTTAAAGTAGTCCAGTACCCTAATTGCGTAATACACGATCAATCAGAATCTGAATCGTTTTGAAACAGATTTCTAATCCATTGCTTCATAAGTTCCAAAATAATCCGCTCAACAAGGTGAATAATGCAATGAATGTTGTTGAATTGTCAAAATGAAACAGATTAGTCGTAATCGTTTACGACATGTGTTGCGTAATTAGAAAGATAATGAAAGGTGACCACGCAAGTCTATCTGAGAACATATCGAGATTGCTGCGTTCATGGTTCCCTGTTTCATATTCTCCTTTTTTCTTCTTCTTAATTTTTCCTCTTCTATCATCAACTGAAAGCGGATCAATGAGCTTTCAGTCTATCGTTGTTCGTAAATATTACTTTAACTCTTAACATTCGAATAGTAAGGTGCATTATAATATAATATTGCACGACTCATAATCCGAAGTATTAGAGAGTGCTTTACGATCGAAAAATTTGCTTTGCCTCCTTTCTGCAACTGTTTTTATTGTTACACTTCTGCTAGTACACAGCACCTACTTAATTTATAAACCATTGTATAGTTAATTTAATGGATATTAATTCTATACTTTTCATAATTTATTTAATGCAGCAAAAACGAAAAGAACATCAAAACAGTTAAAAAAAATAAACCGCCCGTCAAGTGTGAAAGCTGGAAACTAAATGAAATTGTTTATTCTGTAAATAGGATATAGGAATCACTTTTACACGTCATATAAAAAAATATTAAAAATAAGCTAGATGAGGTCGGTGTTTCCTATCTGAATACTCTGAGAAGAAAGGCCGAAACAAACTCAGAGGTCGCTGTCTCTTTTAAAGTCTAGACATACCTAATCTTGGTCAAGCCAGCTTGGTATGAGGACCATGTAGATTAGTGTCTGAAATGGTCTTTTGAGGAATGAACCACACAGATTTGAGTGGACCTGTCCAGTCAGTGCAAGCATTTGTCAGTAATCGTGGAGCTCAACTCAGAACTTAAGGAGCTCAACACGACGAACAATACCAAAGAAAGGAAACATTGTAGCTTGCAAAACAATTATTTATTCGAGTTTTTTTTAAATTGGCTCTTTTATTCAAAGTAGTTTTTTATTTTATACGATCAAATGAGGATTATGAGTCGTGCACTTTTGGATTTTCCAATTCTTTTTTATTTGACTGTCATGGCATGGGGTGATTGATTGGATTTTAATTTGATTATAGGTATATTATTTTGACAGCTGGATCCCAAAATCTACACAAGACGTTCGGAAACTGCAAGTATCCAAAGTTTGACACTATAGAATTGTATTCTCATGACACTTGATTAAGTTTGCAAAGTTTAAAATCAATACGACATATTCCGAGAAATGGGTCAAAACGGAGTTGCAAGATTTGACGTTGTAGTTTCATAAGTAGGTAACTAGTACACACAAAGTCTTACTAGCGAAACTTGATTGTTAAAACTAAAGCTCTCGTATATTTGCACCTTAACATAAGAGATTGCCCTCCTTTAAAGAGCTTCCAGCCGAAAAAAGGACCGGTGAGGTATTGCCAAAATCTATGATCGGCAATACAAACGGTCTATTTTTGGACATAGGTACCGGGCCAACAATTTTAGTTCGCTCCAATCAAAGCAAATTATTCTATATAATTCTCATTTCCACCCGCTATAATCCGGATCGGTTGGTTACTGGACTAAAAACAGGGTTAAACCGTAGTACGCCTACAGGGTATTGTCGCTTCAACGCTTCCTGTCTAACTCAGATCTGTCGCGATATCTGAAGTTCGCGGATTAACAAGCATTATGTGACTTTTATTTTAAAGTGTATAAATCCTATTCCATTAAATTAAATCATATAAAACAATCGTGATATAAATCAATAATTAATATAAAAGAATAAAAAACTAAATGGTTTTTGACTCAGGCGTGACTGCGGAAATCCATTATAAAATATAATAGACGACGTATATTTAGTAACCTAATCCGCTTAACTGTTCTTAAAGAGTAGTAAAGAACCCTGTAAGAAATCGCCACGTGTTTCACCTCTCAACGAGGCATCCTCAGGATGACGATTGACTTGTCGTGAACCCGGACACAACGTGTTGCCACGCTAAGCGCCGAACGCAAAGACTTTTTATTAATTTTTATAATATAATAATAATACCTTTTTATATTTTTTAATAATATGTATATCTTGAATAAATCTTTCAATAAATTGACACCGATTATTGGAAAACAAATATGATTAGAGTTAGATTTTCAATCTCAGAATATCGAGACAGCTCCGACTTGGATCAATTTAAGTTTAAAGACCTTTAAAATCTTTGATTCACTACAATACATAAAGGAGAGCTCCCGGCGCGGGCGCCCGGAGAGGTTCTTTCAACCCAATCTTGTAATTTTGCTTATTTTCGGAATCAAGGACAATTATTTTACATAGGTAGGTAAATACCTTTCTGTAGAAATGATTAATCTGCCTTCTGATAATTTTCCCTTTTTTGACACCCGTTGCTACTTCTATTAGTACCCCTTTATGTATAACACATCATGAAGTTGCATCATGAAATTAATAAAAGTTATATTAAATTGAGTACATGCTTACCTAGCACACTAGTCATCACAAATGTTTATGTATTTACTCCCGCGATTAGGTATTACAATCCTGCTCAAATCTACCTACATAGTTATGTATTATTAGTAGTCCACTCTTCGAAAGTGACTGATTTCGAAATGATCTTCATTCAACGTATTTGTTATTTTTCTTTTCACAAAAATGTTCAAAGAACATTTGTACTGATATTCCTATTTCATTTCGGTAATGACGTAACAAAATTCATTTAATTGTTTTTAACGACACGGACGCGAGCAAATAACGCAAGATAGACCGTCCCGAGCCCATTAAGGCTCAATAACTGCCGTTCGACGCACAACATTCTAAATTTCGACATCGGCGCATGCTGAGGATAATCTGAATAAGAAGGCAATTTTAGAGCACCCTATTTCAGATCTGGGGGCAACTGGCGCGATAAGGTCGGTAATGGCGGCACTCGGTAAATTAAAAAGCATGGTCTAACTTTGGCCTCGCCGCCGAGGAATTGTGCCGGATATTTGCATTTTAGTCGACAACACTCACTAGTATGGACGGACGGATTACTAACAATAGCTGCCGTGTAGCATTCCCCAATCGGGAAACCGCAAGGTGTTGTTTGTTGTTGAAATATGCTAGCTAAGCTATGCTAATGAAGTGTGTAAATTACTTTATGCTCTGTCCGGGACGTGGGACAGCTTGTGTCGTTGTATCATGAATGCGGCTCATCTATGTATGATCGACCTAAATTAAGAAAATTAATATCCGGCAAGTGAAACTTCTTATAACAACAGACCCCGGTTCACACCATTTAAGAACAGCGTTATCTATATCTATCTATACTAATGACTGATAATAAAGCTGAAGAGTTTTCGTTTTTGTTTGTTTGTTTGAATTGCTTATTTTAATTTATTTTAATTTTTGAATTGTTTTTATCGTTATATTACAGACGCTTTTAACGTGCACGTCTTTTTTTTTAATTTCAACATGAATGATGTAACCATTTTGTAACATTATTTTGATTTAAAAGAGTGTCCATGAAGCTTCTTGCCCATTCTTCTCCATAGGAATCTACTACGCTTAGGAATGGGCAACTAGCTTCATCTTTCTGACAACCGACCCTTGACAATTCAAAAGTGCATTGGTTTATTTGAAATAAATGCTTTGAGTTTGAGTTTCAGTTTGAACGCACTAATCTCTGGAACTACCAGTTGGATTTAAAAAAATCGTTGTGCATTTGATAGCCCAAGTCTTGAGGAAGGCTTTAGAATTTAACATCAAGGACCCTTAGGAGCCAAGCCAAAAGAAAAAAAGTCAGAAATAAAACTAAGCGAAAACGAAGTAATAGCGCGGGCAAGCGATGCGATGACACGGGGTGGGCCGGGGGAACAGGAAATTTCACACTGACGAAGTCGCGGGCCATAAGCTAGTGAATATCATAAGAGTAGACGGGCTAAACAAATTATTTCACTTTAGAAACCATTTGAAGATAAAATACACGTATACGTACCTGGCTCCTGCCTCGAAACATTGAAGCGGACCCTTTCAGGGATTGTGCGTGCGTAACGCAATCTCAGAGGTATTTTTAATTTGTAATACTGTGTGCCGAGTGTGCTATTGTTACGTAACAACATTATGGTGACGCCTGACTGCAAAAATTTGTTCCCGACATCAGCTTTCTTGACTTCATATTAGACCGTTTGAAAAACGGTTTGATGGTAGCGCTCAAGCAGGTAATGGACAAAAATAACAACGGACTACCTTTTTTATCATCGCATCTGGTCGTAAATGTCCACGTCTAAACATGGGCCCATAGACCGCTACAACTTCGTCCTTTATGCTTTTAATGTACTTAGTCAATTGTAGGTAAAATGGTATGGAAACAACAAACAATGGTGACTAGCGTAGATATACATATGTTAGGAAAGAAATCTCATTCTGCTGCCAAAGTTGAAAAAAACGACGCCATTTTACATGCTATAGCGTAAAAATGGCGTCGTTTTTTTCAACTCATTTAAAGGAAAAGAAAGAAGTAAGTCTAAAAGAAATACACAAAGGAAAATAAAAACAATAAGCTTGAAAAGACTGAAAGTCTAAATTCAAATTATATCTACATATAGACATATTTATATTTTCCCTCCACCAAAAATAAACCAGTCAGAAACAGTGACGAGGTCGCTATTTAGCCTTTTATTCCAATATTCAATACTGTTGCGCCCCAGAATCATTATTAGCTCCCAAGCGGTTCTGTAGTGTAAATAAAAGAGGCTTTATTACCTTATGCTATTAAAAGTCGGCGTAGCTTTATGTCTGTGCCTGTTGGGTCTCGGGTTAGTATTATTTACTATGCTATAATACCTACTGAAGGCCTTTGAACCTTTGAGTACGTATAATATATATTATGTGGCCTGTAGTCACGTAGTTCGTGTGAACACATGGAAAAGTATATCTCTTAATGTACAATTTATCACAGTACTAGTCAAAGGAAGTTCTTACTTCATTCTACTTTGGTCAAAACAGGAAATCTTAGCATCGAGATAAGTTTACCATTCCTTATTTATTATTTAAGCTTTTAAATCGATTTGAGAACGACTCTTTTTAACCCCTGACGCAAACAGAGGGGTGTTATAAGTTTGACCGCTATGTGCGTCTGTCTGTGACATCGTAGCTCTTAAACTGGTCAACAGATTTGAATGCGGTTTTTTTATTTGACAGCAGGTTTTCTAGCAATGTTTTATCAAAATCGGTTCAGCGGTTTGAAGATTATCAGCTCTTTTCTAGTTGATGAATGCATGTGAGCGTCTTCCACACGACTGATCGATTTGAAATTTGGTATTCTGTTACTTCACTGATATTAGAAGAACATAGTAACCTTGATCTCATGCTTTGAGTTTTATAATACATACTTGAATTTTCGTCCACTCACAAGAACCACTGTATTGTGAGAAGTAAATACTTCAACTAAAAACAGATTGCAAACTAGATAATCGGCTATTGACGCTACATAGAATTGCGATTTTACAAATAATAGAAATTTATGCTATCCGTGAAAGCCTTTTGGATTTATACCGCAACAACAGAGAAACATTTCCTGCTAAAACAGCAAAGCAAAAAATATAAATTGCTCACTGTTGTTGTTACGATAATTGAAAGAGATGCCTGTCAGTGACAGATTTGACAACCGTTTTACGCCTTATTTTTATTTCCTTTTTCCCGTTTTCGATTCCAGTGGCGGGTGGAATAACTCTTTGTTTTAATTTCAGTCGAGTATCCCGACCCGGAATCTGTTTTACCAGTCCTTAGTCAGCCTTTACTACGATATACCTACTTAAATATAATATCGATAGGAAAAAGGTAAACAATGCGTTTATTCCTCGGAAATCTTGGACCTCTGGGGAATGTTATAGTGTAACTTATACGAAGGCAAGTAGCCTACATATTGACGTTTACAATATTGGGTTTATGAAAAGGTCGGTCGCACTCTCGACGTTACGTTGCATACAAAATATGAAATCTTAAACGGCAGCATGTTGTTGTTCCGACAGTAAAAATCTGTGACTTTAAACATGCGGCTTCGTTGATTACGGATGTACCATTTCGTTTTAGTGCTTATTTTCCAGAGAAACCTCGAAGGAGAAAATAGTGTGACCACAGAACGACATCAGTTACGTTTAAATAGCTCGCCCGGTACCTATACGAAGATATAATTTATTGTAGCGTTCTTTTACCTATTCTGTATCTCTCGTAGTTTGTGCGCCATCGTTACAAGCACCCAGCTCCAATCTTTCACCCCAATTACCCAGCTCCTTTTGTACCCAATTCACCCATTCCTATCCCATTAACTTGGGTAGTTGGGTCATCCCTTCACCTTTTTCTATCTGATTATGCTCGAGTATAATGTGCATTTTATTATCACACGTACTAAATTTCTTAAACTGTCAATCAGACTTCTGAAAAGTCATTTATATAGATAATATTTTAACGTGTTAAACCAGTAATTGTTTATTGATAAAAAAAACTTCTTGTTACTGAAATTCAATTCTTGACACCGATTTTCAATAACCAGCTACAACGAGACTGAAATAAGATATGTAGGTACTCAAAATTACATATTTATAAAATCTTGACATGAAAGGAAGGGCTCGATAGCGGAACGTGTCTATGCTTTGGAGTCACCAAATACGTCAGGACTGTTTGCCATTCTCATTGTGAACAAAAGCGCCGCGCAGCAGGCAGCAAGGCGCGCGGGCGGCGCGGCGCGGCGGCGGTGGCGGCGCGGGTGGACAGGGGGACAAAACCCACATCCTCCACACCACCTCACGTATTTATAATCCCACATTCGTTTCCTGCTTTTTGTTGAATGTTTTTCTAAGGAATTTAAAATTTGCAATGGAATCATTTCAACGAACAGTGCGTAATTTAAAAGAATTACTAGGTCTACCTGCCTGCTTTTCAAGCATTCTTCATAATAGAACGTAATTAATTATTGAATTTACATTGCTAGCTGGTGTGAAGAATAATGCAGTGTATGGAAGTTTGTAGTTATGGTTACTTTACTTTAATTATTTATTATATATATTTATATTTTTATTTTATATATATTTATTTAATTAGACAGGCAGACATTACTGTACTAGTAATTTCAGGCATAATAAGTTCGTGAATAGTCGAACTAATGACAAATTACAACCGACTCTACCAGAAGTTCTCTAAATCTTTCAAATTTTTACGTCCCGTATCACAGCCTAAAATAATAAGAGCGACACGAGACCGCAACCATTATAGTGCACTTTGTAACCCGCTAGGCACATGCCTACAGTGTGCATATCTAACAAATACTTCACGCGTGGTCAGTGTCGGATAGTTCACAAATTTCACGTAAGTGAACTTCCAGGCGGGCCGCAACTGTTCCGGGTCGGCTCCCGGAGTCCGCCAGCCGGAGTCCGGAGTCCAGGCTCACCGCCAACAAACAATGTGCCGCCGCGCGCCGGGAAATGTGTAGCATTCCCACTCTCTAATATAATAGCCTTTTTATACCGAGAAAAACTATGTATTTTATTTATAACTAACTTCCAGCGCTCGGGTTTCATACATGATGTACGCTATTTGCGTAGGTCCTTTCTCTACCTACTTATAAACTAACTGCCAAAGATAGGATATTGCATATTATCAACTTCATTTTGTTTTTCTGCTTATAGAAGACCGACTTTGATCTTCGAATAAAAAGTGAATGTCACAACAGCATACGTAAAGTTTTTCCTTCTATAACGTCAGAAGGAAAAACTTTACGTATGTTGTTACACAGTGAGGGAACGTAGAATTCGCTACCGACAAGCTTTGGTTGGAAAACTTATACGTAGTAAATGTTAGCGTCGGAAAACCAACTAATACTTATTTGTAACACTATCTTGGAATAAAAATGTTGTACAAAAAAATAGCAGTTTAATTTTATAAAACAGACTAACAAGATTAATTAGTTTATGAACAGCCAGGTACTCAGGTTAAATCAGCGTAAAATCAACTTCCCAAACTCTTGTTTGAGCAATAATTCAATCAAATTAAGTCATAATTCGTATTCGTTAAGAGTCAGCAAGTTTACAAGGGTTCGGGTCGGGCGGACTACTTACTCTCTTGCAAATTGGCTTGAGGCACAAGTTTCACAGAGTATATGATACCTCGACATGATAGCACGACTCGCAGGCCATCAGCGCCATAGGTGTTCAAAGTAAAGATTCACTTCGATAGTCAGGGATTTAAAATTCTAAATCTAAATTGGATTAGTGCTACGTAGTGCTACGCTTTTGCGAATGGGAAAGCACAAGTTAATTCATTTTGTCGGCAGCAGAGTTCCATCAGGGTTCATTTTTAAGTCATAATGAGAAATGTTTTAAATGAATTGAATTTTGAATAGAAGGTGATCAAAGGAATATTTTATAAACTAACCGCAGAAGCTAAGCGTCAAAGGATGCAGTGAAAGCTAACAACATAAAAACCTTTTGTTTCTCTGATGTAAATTGTATCGTTTTTTTAGCTCATTTAGTAATTTGTAAAGGACATAACACATAACATAACCCCTGTATTCCCCGAACGGTTAGGCAGAGGTGTACCTATAGGACACCATATTTCGCCAGGAAGGAACGTTGAAAGTTTTAAAGAAACACTTTGTTTTAAACGCTTTGATAATCTCTACATAAACAGCTCTATCTAAACTAAACAATGTCATTTCCGGCAGGTCGGTGCCGGTGGATGTACGTTCTTGTACGTTTTTAACATATCGTATTTACGAATGCTATGACTCAGTGATATCGCCACAAAAGCTCGTTTGCATAGCGATAAACCACGGTGACAAAGGAACAAGGTTGAATCGACAGGTTAATACGTGTCTCGCAAGTTCACTGTGTGGGTGATACGTTGTGTATGATAGGCTTACTCACACGAGCACACCGCACGTTAATACAGGATGTGTCGCACACAATAAGGTCCATAGAACACCTTGGTGACTGAATTGTGTGCTCATTCGTAAGGTGTTCGGTACCGAATGTCTCTATGTTGTCATTTGTTACTTAACTCCAAAATAACATTCTGTCGGAATATTCAACGTTCAATACTCACTCCACCCAAATGTTGAGCAGCACAGATTCTGGCTATTGAATTTGTTGCTTTTGTTATTGATAGCCTGTATTATTAAACTTCACAGGCGTATAAATGGCTATATAACTAAAAGCAGCGAATAATTTTGTAACGTCTGCTAAGAATTCTGATATGAAGATAGCTTAGTTATTTTTAGAATAGTTAAATTGAGTGTTGAATGTCTACTGTGTGAGTAGGTATATCTATTCACACAGTAGACATTAATGTGGCTTCGTACTACATTTAGATGAAATATTTGGTACTGCGACATCATTTTAGATATTTGTACCATCATCTTCATTTCGGCGGAATTGTGTCGCCATTCGCCAGAGGACTTATTTGTATGGATATATTTATTTACATCACATAAACGACACGCCGGTATTCCTCGAAGGCTTAGCCAAACAAAGGTGTACCTGTACCTAGTACACCCACATTTCGCCAGTTATGTTTAAGTCCCATAATAGATGACGAGCCTGTTGTAATTGGCGGGCTTAATACTGACTTATTTAAATTTACATAGAATTTATGTAGGTGTAATCAGATAACTTTTTCGGCTCGTTATGTTCCTGTTTAGGAATTTTCGGACACTGCCAAAACGTGAATTAAATCGACATAACCGTAATCCGCGAAAGTTGCCATATGAAAGTTTGTAGATCAATAGAGTGACACAGAATATAGGCAGGTTCCTACATATTGAATTGTTGCTCATTGTCTTTTCAACCCATTATTATTACCCAAATAACATTTCAAACTGGCTTTCCATAAACACAGCATCCTCCAATAAATTGTATCAAAAAAAGGTCTAATTCCGAAATAATGGTACAAATAAAGTAACAGGACGCCTGACGGGTTACGGGTACCTGTCGAATGAATATGCTAAATAAATAAACTACTCGTGTGAGCCCGGGCCGTGAGATCATTCCATTGATAAATACTGGCCGCAGAGTCCGAGTTAAAAGGGAAACTGTGTAGGAATGTCTGCTGCGGTTAGGGATGCTCGCTGCCCGCCCTCTGTCCACACCACTCGGGGATGGCATGCCTTAACCAAATGTATTAAAAACGACCGCCAAGCGTTTCTTCTATAGGAGTAATTACTATCTTAACAGACCTGACGTTATCAGGATTATTGTAGCGGGCGCACTTGGAATTCAAGCCACGTGTTACTATCGAGCAATGTTCCGGAGTTTGACGGGCAACGTGCCGCGGGATAAAATGCTCAACCTAAACAATGTTACCAGGGAAAAATGTTTCTTGTGACCCATATATCGTACAGTTACATATAGCCGGCGTCATATTGTGTACCCAGACTTTTGACCTCGTGAAATATTATGTTAGTGTACATGTGAAACTTGACCTGGTTGTGTTAAATCCTTATATTCAGAGTGGTTTTGTAAATATATTCTACTACATAATACTTTTATACTGTAACGTTTATTCAAATAAGTGACCGAGATTATTACAGTCAACATTAAAACTACATATATAACAGTCACAATTAATTCATTATTAAATTGATTTCTTTTTAACTTGGCTAGAGAGAGTCAACCCTATGCGCGGTGTGAATGTGAAGCTTGCAGGCGAGTGTCGTCGCCGCCACACTAACTCCACTCTATAATAATGCCAGACTTACCAACGGCCCCAATAGGTGACAATAAAGATTGAGGAATTGTTCCTCGCACTACATGACACTCCGAACTGGTTCCACTTCCTAGCGTTGTGTGTGGCTTCATCTTATTTATTCAAGCTTTGTATTGTTATACATAAAGAATGTTATTCGTCACAGCAATGTAGATTATCATTTTATTGGACAACATAACGGCATGAGTTAGGGACCTACCCGAATTAAAACACAATATTTTCAGAAACATAATCATAATATATTTTACAAAGAAGTGGACAACCTTTCTAAAAAAATCCTAAACGAGAACCTCTTCAATGAGAACATCTACAAACAATCCTTTATCGACCAAAAAAATACTGTGTTAAGTTTAATATTCAAGCTAAATAAAAATAAAAATCATGCATCCGGCGTGAGTTGTCGTCTCAAAGTAACGGAAATAACTTATCAGATACGCTGCCGGCTCGCACACGGGCGCGGCCGTCTTGTCGGTGCATTTATATTCACCGCTGCCGTCTGCTGCAATAAAAAATACTTAGGTACAGCTGACTCGGCCATACCGAAGACGTTATACAAGCTATGAGGCTTTCTGTCGTCCGTGCAACATACAATGACGACCAACCCGGATTATTCTTTATGCTAGGAACAGGTAATATTGATAGTGCTGTGCCCGTGCCACGGGCCTTTTGTTAAAAGTATCGATAGTCGAGCAATGTTTTACTTCTAAGTTAAGGTAAGGAAACAACTTGTATATTATGAGATATGTTTTTTGATTTTACTAACAATGTAAAAAGGGTATATAAAATGGAAAAGTTGTGGGTACTTACTACACTTCAGGTGCTTACCTTAAAACTAACAAAATTGAATGACCGTGTTCACTAAACATCTCTAACGGTAAGACAACCTAAATGAGCATGCTTGTACTATTTGTAAGTTCACGACAATAGTGCACATTGTATTGTTTGAAGATACTTACTTAGTTTCAAGATAGGAATGCTAGAAAAACTTGGATCCAAACTTTTCTACTTTTGTAAAGATACAGATAACAAATATCAATGATGATTGAGCCTAAATTCATAATTTAGGGTTATCTTCACATTATATAGGTACTACACAAATCAGTAGCATTCGCGTTGGTCCAGCGCAGCGCAGGCGTTTGTCGAATGTAAAAGCAGCGTAGACACTACACAAATACGAGCCTTTTCGTTACAATCCGGTCCCAGCGTCATTTGCGCTGTTTGCCCAACGCCTACGTATTGTCTTCTTGTCTTCGCGGAACCTAGCCAGCGGCTTCGCGACGTTACGTGACGTCTGTGCATCTGCTACGCGGTTTACATGCTACGCCGCTGCTACGCGGCTTGTACGCGGTTGTAATGCTGCGCGGATGCTACGTGGCTCCTACGCGTGGTTAGTGTTACGCCGCTCCTTCGTGGCTTCTACGCTACGCCAAAAAGAAACGCTGGCCAAACACTCAGAGCTTTGAAATTCAAAGACGAAGACTCTAAAATTATCTTTAACCTTCGTCCAGCTGAGATAAAACTAGTATAATTAATATGAAGGGATTTCCTTTTTTAACACAAATAACTTTCACGGGGATTGTTCTACGCTAGTGAGTTCATCATCATAAGGATAGTAAACTTGCAAAAGAATTAGTTTTAAATAAGGCAATTTTTTATAACTTCGCAGATTATATTTGTATACATAACCCAAGAATCGGTTATGCATGTGAAGTAAGGAACTAAATATCCTTAAATCAAGTAATCGGCAAACATCGTTGAAATCCCTAGCGAGACGGCAATATCGCTGCGATGCTATGTGATTGGCGCGCGGCGTGGGCGGCTGCATAATGAACCGCCGAGCCGGTGGGGGGGCAGGTGGCGCGGAGTGGCGCGGAGTGGCGCGGGGGGCGGCGGCGTGCCTCTCGTCCCGTTTGACGCTAGATTGGAATCCGCACGAGCCAGTGCCTTCTACCGTCAAATCCGTCAACATCTCTATCCCGGATATCCGAACCTTGATCTGTTATTAGAGGATCTGGTTCTGTTAATGCCCCCAGACTGTATGCTTTCATCAACAGCCTTCCAGTTAAGGTTCCTTTAGACCGTGGAATTGAATATTCTCACATTAATCAAAATGTTTCTCACAAAAGACGCAGCAGGAATTGGCATTTCAACCAAACAACATCTGACAACTTGGTGTAGCGTAATACAAGAAATGTTTACGATTGAAAAAACTTTTTTAACAGAAAATCTCTGAAAGGCAGTAGTACGAATGACCGGTCAAAGCGTCCCGGAGCGAGCTACTTTTCCCCTCGATTGCGGCAACCGCTTCCGGTAGCCTTCCGGTAAAATTCCACACTCAGTTCGAATTTTCTTCGACTTACTTCTCTTTTTAATTCGTAGACTGATTGCGGGGTTTAGGGATTCAACCACGAAGCTCTTTTCTATTTATTTATTTCACACTTTCACTTCGAAATATTTTTTAATTTTTTTTTTTTACAAAACAGCTAGAGCTCTTTGAATGTCAGCTACTGCTCGATAAAATTTGTATTAATGAAGAAAGAAAAAAGAGAAAACATCGGAAAATGCGGTCCAATTAAACCTTCAGTCCAAATATTTGCATATTACAAAATGTTTCACGATAATGAGGGTTATATTTCTGTCCATATATTAATTAACAGCCACACAAACATTAAAGAAGTACATACAAGTACTGTAATTGCAGAGTCTACACTGCGTGGCAGTAACCACTAGGAGTATAATACGTAATACGTTTTGTGGTTACCTACATAGCTACGTACCTGTTCTATAGCTCTTTTAATTTGGTGGTCGAAAGAGGTTTGCCAACATCGTAGCTTGGGGAATCTACCGGGCACATTAGGTATTCTGTGAATCTACCCACCGAGAGACAGGCGTGAATTTACTATACAAATACAAGTTCCACTTACATATATTTATGTAGTTAATGCCTTTAAGTGACATTTTATGGGTTAAGCCGGTTAAAGTTATTAAATAATTAGTAAGTTGATTATAATCATTAGTAATTAAATATAAATAGGAGCTATATACGTAGAAAAAATGCGAAAAGTCCTTGAAATATTCTAACGGACAGCCTTTTGAATATTCTACCACATGTCATGTAGGTATGCGGTAGAATATTCTACATTCCATCGTGGGTAAAATGGTAAAAGAAGAACTAACTGCACACATAAGTTACTGTGCTTTCCTGTAGGCATCCGTTTCCGTTTCATTTGGCTTTCTAGCCTCACAATGTAGCGTCAGTCACTCAGCAAATAATTAAAATTGTCGTATCAGCCTCCTGTAATTGTCGTATCAGCCTCCTGTAATTGTCGTATCAGCCTCCTGTAATTCAATTTTTACGCTTGACGTGTTAAATACACGATTTGTAAGATTTTCATTTAAAAGTTAATATGCAGTATTGATTGACGCTGTAAGGGTACCGAAGGGGATTGCAATATCAGTGCGATACTTCGCCCGCTCCCAACGTCAAGCAAGCCTTGTACTCAGCAAGTTTAAAGACTTTTTTCTCTTCACTTAACTTAATAAATGAGTTTTTGAATGAAAACGAGGTTAAAAAGGGCCTCAAGTTTAATGGGTCTTAAAATAATAAAATATTCAAGTACTGTGTCAGGCTTTACATTATGTACGAACTTTTTATAAGCTGTATATTTTTATATAGTCTTCATCGTCGCATTTTCTCGGCGTTTTGCCAGAATTTGCTTTACTTAAAAGAAAGGAGGCTAAATTTTTGATCGCACGCCCGTGTAAATTTTATGTCATCACTTGCAAACACCAAAATAAATATGCACGAGTGATTTTGATCTCTGTCTCAATGGTCTCATTGTCTATTTAGGAAAATTATACATTGTAATGGTATAATGCAAAGGTGAACCATCAATCATATTAAATCTAACCTTACGTAACGGACACCGAGCGTGTTATATAATTAAGACTGTTTTGTTTACTGGTAACATGTTAAATAATTAAGATTGTTTTATATTTTTTACTAGAATAGGATAGGAATAGAGACCCTGTAACAAATAAAGATTCTAATACTCGTATAATAATTATGTTGTTTGTATTTTATTTTTAAACCGATGGGATAGGAATAAAGTTATAAATATTTTATATATATGTTTCATTGTATTATTGTTAGTGTATAGGTTTTTTAGTAGAAAAACTCAGTAAATAGGGTTTTTTTTTATATCAGTTTAAGCTGGAACAATATGCTGGGCTTACTCGAGCCCACCCACCAAACCTTCTGGCAGCTACAAAGGAAGTTTTTTTTCATTCCCCTGAGCAGGTCTCCTGCCATCCGTCCAAAACAACCCTGACAAGGCCAAATGTCTAACCGACAGGTCCCAATGTTCTCCCAGCTCTCAACCAGCATACCAAGCGCACCTTGCCAAGAGTGACGCTGAAGTCGAACGTAGAGTTTTCCTCTTACCCGTTGAAGACCCTGATGATCCTCTGGCTTTGCCAGAAGAAATCACGACATCATAAAAGTATCACCAATAAGGTGTACAAACTTCTCCCTGCTCCTCTCATTATGTTTATGAACGCCATCTTCAAGGGCGCCTTGAGCAACAACATATTTCCGTAAGCGTGGAAAGAGGCTACCGTTATCGGTATCCCTAAGCCAGGCAAGCCTAAGTCTGAGCCCACGAGTTACCGCCACATCAGTCTCCTCAATTTCCTCGGGAAATTTTACGAGAGGCGTTTATAACCGTTTTAAAGTCTATGTCGAGGCAAAGAACCTCATCGCCAACGAGCAGTTTGGTTTCCGTACCCAACACTCGTGCATCCAACAAGGCCACCGCATCGTAGAGCACATAACTACTGTCTTCGAGTGTAACGCGATGGCGGGCGTGTTGTTCTTCAATATAGCGAAAGCATTCGACAAAGTCTGGCACAAGGGCTTATTATATGCATAAGCTTTACTAACTCGGAATGCCTGACCGTCTCGTGCTCATCTTACGAGATTTTTTGTCGGATCACACCTTCCGCTATCGCATCGAAGGTTTGCTTTCCTTCCCTCACTCCATTCGTGCAGGAATACCTCAGGGCTCCATGCTATTACCATCGACATTCCCAAAAGTAAAATGGCTCAGTTGGCTTTATTCGCCTGTCAGGACTCTATCGCTCGCACTCTGCAGACCTCCACAAAGTCTAAGTCGCTTAGATGCGGAAATGGAGAATCGAGGTTACCACGTCGTCTCACTCATCCTTCGACAGTTGTATGGCAAACCGATACCTTAAGAGAAGCGAGGCAAATAGCTGGGTGTGATCCTCGGCTGCTCGTTCGCGCGCGTCTTTCGCTCTTAGTAGGGTCCATTTCATGTTAACCGCACGCAGCAAATTGTCACTCAAGTGTAAATTACGCAACTACACCGCGATCATTCGTCCCGTCATGAATCGTTTTCTAAGAAGCAAAATAAAGCTCACGAGAGCCCCCTTCTATGTACGCAACGTGGATTTACACTTAGATCTCAAAATGCCCACCCTCCAGCAGTTCATGAAACGCCTCTCAAAGCGTTTCTCCGACTTTGCTATAAAGCACCCCAGTCCCCTGAATGTGGCAGCCGCCCGATACACCCCCCTCCCGCATAAGTAGGATTCGCTGACCAAGGCATACCCTCAAAATTCCCAACGATGCCACAACCCTCCTCCAGGAGAGTAGTAGGGCTACCTGTACTGCTAGAAAGGACAAAATCAGACCACCGTCCTCGCCGCCGAGGCCCGGTGGGACCCCCCAATAACATGCTCGCCCCGACCCTTGCTCGAACCAGCCCGCGCTGCTGAGCCTGTAGCATTTCATTTTAATCCGATCCAGCCTTGCTGCTCTCCCCCAGCGATGCCCTAAGCCAAGGTCCGTACACCACAGGGTACATAGCGTACGGCCCTAAGCGTATAGTCGCTTAGTTGTTGAGGCCTTAATTTATTGAGGCATCCACAGACAAGGCCGGTTGAGCAACCGACAACCTACTAGGTTGACCTGCGAAATACTACATTGAAAAAAAAAACTGGTGAGATACAGTCGGTCTCCAGCTCTCGAAGTGGAAGAAAGAAGAAGAATAAACATCAAGACCATTGGAATCCTCTTTCATTCCACCACCTCAAATACAGTCCACAATAGGTACCTTATTAGTTCCAAGATCTAGGAGCTGCAGGTGTTAAAGCCACATTCTGGGATCAAATACGTACAAAAGGAGTAATTTACTGGGATGATTAATTGCGGTTACTATAATTATTAGGTTATTACTGCGTAATACAAGTGGAAACTACTGTGGAAAAGTTAACACACAGTTAATTCGTCAATATTTCAAGTAGGTACTATCGAAGAACTTCATATCTAAGCAGTTTGAAAACAAAATCCCGTGGACGCAATGACCACATCTGTTACCGCCCCACAGTGTTAAAAATGACCTTAAAAGCGGTCATCCTTCTTTTATTTGTTTAATGGATACTACAAACTATTTCAATTGTCAGAGTAGAACTCCCGAAGTGCAGATGTACTTAGAAACGAAGTTACGGCGATTTTTAGTTTTCCATAGAATTTCTATTTATTAGATGTATTTAAAAAACATATTTTAATATTTCCACTACTATAGCACAGATAGACATAACAATATAAAAAATGCTTTTAATAGAAGACGTAAATCTATTTTTTTGTATTTTTTCTTATTTATTTTTTATTTACTTAATCTTAGCGAATATGGATTTAATATTAATACGACATATTCTACAGAACTATATGTATTATTAAAAAAAACTCGAATCTTTATCTTACAAGATTTTGCAGTAAAATGCTTCTAAAGTTTCATATTTATTTCTATGGTTTTAGGGTGCTCAACTGCTCAATACCAAATATTTTTAGTATTATTTTTGTATGCGATAGAGATATCATAGTGCATATTACATACCTATCATATGATAGTTCAATAATCTAAAACACATTTATTTAAAAAAAATCCGAAAGATTGAAAATCATTATCGTCAGTTTAGATCACTTTATTAGCATGTATGTTATCATAAATTTTATGTAAACTCATACTTTTTCACAAAAATTAAACAGAAAAAAAATACGATTTGGTGACAGCCCTGACACAGTTTTTAAAAACTTAAATATCTCTGAAATCTTGCATGAGTAAGATTAGACATTTTTATGGTTTATATAAAAGATTGTAAGGAACCTCTGGTTAAATAATAAAATCCACATTCGTAAAGAATAAAGAGATTTTTTTTTTTTAAGAAATAACACTAAAAACGGCATAGTTTTGTTATTATTAGGGATAAAATTATAGGGATTGGTGGATAATGTAGATAATTAATCTTTTCATAATATAACATATAAAACAACTGTATTTACCTAGTACTTTTACATCAGTGGCGTTTCTATAGTTTTTTTTTTTTTCATAGAAAATAATGTAAATGGCCGTAATTCTGGTTCCAAAAACATCTAGACTTCGTGAGTTCTACTCTTACAATTGAAATAGTTTGACCGCTTTCAAGGTCGTTTTTCATACTGTGCGCTCCGGTTCTCTGGCGGCCGAGCGCTGCAAGCAGAAATAGTCCTTATGGTGTATAGATATGAACTTCTTAAATGGTACCTATGTAGGTACCTACTTGAAATATTTTGAAGTTTGAACATATATTGAAACACCGATATTCTAAGACTTAATTCGACTCAGGACCCCATGACAACGGCCTCAAAAACACCCTCCATATGATATTAGGTTACATTAAAAAAAAAAACTAATATACTAAACTAAACACTAAAAGCTCAACTTCGATGCTAAAGTTGAAACATTCGTTATTCTTATATACTGTTTCTTCCAATCCAATAACTGTTTTTCCAACTTCCAATCAGTCGTAGTCATGTCAGTCATTGTTAAGCTTATTCAATAATATGTATTAACGAAATAATTCTAGGTACTTACCGATTGAAGGAACATGTCAGATCACATACCATACAATATATTTTATTTACCGAAGTTGAAAACTAATTATTATTAAGAAAAAACTTCACGGTCAAGAGTTTCTACTCTGATTACAACGCTTTTATTTTTTAATATTCTGGACAACATCAAAGTGAAGTCAAGATTCCATAATTTTCTCCACTCGATTTAACAAAAAGCCACGTAGTTAAAAGTTATAAATAAACCGGGACTTTTCCTATAAGGAAGTAAAGAAGAATAAAAAAGATTGATGCTTTACCAAGACTTTATTTACGCAGTAATTATCTTCATTTATAAAGAAAATATTTTATAAAAGTCAATAGAGACAGGCTAAACATGAATTCTTAATTATTAATTCAGTAACAACGCTTTTCAAAACAATATCATGTCAAATTCTGGAATTTCGCATTAACGAATGTAAATCCATAAGAATCGCTGAAAATACAACGTATCTTCAATATTATTTTAAGGCCCTTTATACAGTGTGCCTGATCACCGTTGTGCGACCCGTTAAGGCGAAGCAATATGATCAATTTTATCGACAAATCCACCATAATAATAAGGCACTTGATTGTTTTTTTTTTCTTATTTGCGAAGTTGCTGTGGTCATTTTGAACAACTATTATAATCATTTTTGGACGTTTTTAAATTAAACGCCATTAAATTATTTTTTTTTTTTTGTTATTTTCCTTCTATTTGTCAGGATCTTTAAAGTAAAGGGTCATATTCAAATAGTCACAACTCCTAAACTATTTAACTTAGAGCTTAGTTCTCAAATATCAGTTTTAAGGGAATATCTTAGTGCATCTAAAAGTAAAAAAAAAAAGAGTTATGTTAACAGTCTAGTTTTTTATAAACCATATAAAAAGAAAAACAAAACAACCAAGTTTTTTGACACTTTTTGTTTCAAGTATTTTTTTAAGGTTTAATTTTAATAGGAGTTTTTGATAAATGTCAACTTTTAGTGTCAACTTATTGCCTACTTTTGTAGCTGTCGGACTTTTATGCCTGTAGGACCTCTACATAAATAAATGAACCCATCCGTACTAAGTAAAAAAAAAAAAATGTCCGCCATTTGAAAACAGTAAGGGCAAAATGGCTTATTATGGTGGATTTGTCGATAAAATTGATCATATTGCATTACCTTAACAGGTCGGACACCGGTGACCAGACACACTGTATCTTATATATTTTTCATTATTTTTTTAAAACAAAATACATAAATAAAATTACTTCAGACAAACCATCAGAAATTAAAATTTTATCCAACCTTTTTGAAATTCCACCCTTCACCCCTTTATTTGTCACAGAAACATGTTCATAAAAAAAAGATAATATACTCGAGTAGAACAAGAAAATAAAAAACAATAGATTTAAATACAATAACGAGCACAAAACAGAAATAGTCGGCAGCTGCTAGCACGTCATGACTGTGACAAGAACTCAGCATGATGCTGTGCTATTGGGACCCACATTACAGCGCTGATTTTCAGTGGTCACCCATAACATTTCTTAAGCTCTTTCTAAGCGTTAACACATATCGCCTCACTTTAAACCTCATATGTTAAATACATAATGCCTACATTATACCTATAGGTATTTTCTCTCAAGCATTCGAATAAAAAATGAAGCCGTGGTGTGTGTCATTTCACACACAGTTTTTATTTTATTTTCATAATGATTATGACGTGCTGTACTTCAACTGCATCATTCATGAATTGTTAGCCTTAAAATTTATAAAAGGCTTGAGAAAAATCTCGTTGATAAATGTGCTCATGTATTTATTTATTTATTTTAAGGAAATAATATAATAGCTGCCAGACCCTTAAATCAATGCTTTAATTTAAAAGGCATACATTAAAATAGCCTCCACGAGTGGCAATACTTACCACCGCTACCGTTTTGCTACCACCTTGCTGGCTAGCTAATATTTTTACTTTTTAACCACTGCAAAATTGTTTTTATATATACCTTGATAGTTTGTGCCGAACAGGACTAAGCAGTTGAAGAAGTAAGGCATTGTGGAGTAGGAGCTTATGAGATTGCATAAAAATAAAATAAACCATTTCTTAACATTTTAAAGGTTTCAAACTACTTTAACTTTTGCAGAAAGATTCTCAGAGAAGATTCTCATTACAGTTGACAAACTCCACGTTTAGTGCTTTTATAACCATGAATACGCATGACGTTATATCAAACCACTTATTCAGACAACATCAATAAATATGAATTATTCTGCCGGATGAAGCAAAACTGTGGTTTATTTGTGAAGCAAGTAGAACAGTTGGCGGGAAAGCAATTATGCTCACTGTCGGCCACCTATTTCAAATTGGATGGTGTTGTCGGATACTCGCTAGAGATGACTACACGTTGCTGCGTTATTGAATGCACTGAAGCGGGAATAAATGGTATCAGTGCGAAAAATAATTGTTACGAAAAGATTTATTACAACAGTCATACGTTTAATATCAAAAATAGTTATTCAGCTTCTCTACATTCCGGGTATCTCTGAACAAGATCCACTCTGTCTTTCCAAGTCAGAAAAATTAACATTTATTTGCTTATAATTTATGGTATGCCGTAAACAATTTTAATTAGTAAACTTGTGTTCACTTGAGAAAATATTCGCTGAAATTTGGATAGAAGCTAGTAAGATTTTCATAAAAAATTTGGTCAAAGTTGATACCTCCTCAGGGTCGGTTGCTTTTAATCCTTTAAAAATAAGTTATTCAGCTTCTCTACATTCCGGGTATCTCTGAACAAGATCCACTCTGTCTTTCCACGTCAGCAAAATTAACATTAATTTGCTTATAATTTATGGTAGGCACGTAAACAATTTTAATTAGTAAACTTGTGTTCACTAGAGAAAATATTCGCTGAAATTTGGATAGAAGCTAGTAAGATTTTCATAAAAAATTTGGTCAAAGTTGATACCTACTCAGGGTCGGTTGCTTTTAATCCTTTAAAAATAAGTTAATCAGCTTCTCTACATTCCGGGTATCTCTGAACAAGATCCACTCTGTCTTTCCACGTCAGCAAAATTAACATGAATTTGCTTATAATTTATGGTAGGCACGTAAACAATTTTAATTAGTAAACTTGTGTTCACTTGAGAAAATATTCGCTGAAATTTGGATAGAAGCTAGTAAGATTTTCATAAAAAAATTAGGTCAAAGTTGATACCTACTCAGGGTCGGTTGCTTTTAATCCTTTAAAAACCTCTAGGAAGTGTAAGCGTAGCCGTCTCTGCGGACCGTAATAACACTAACTCTTATAAACTGGGATTATACCACTCTCCGTAACACGACTTAAATTCAAATATGCACTTGCTTAAAAATGCTGCATATTTCGAGAATATTACTGTATGAGAGTCTCATAGTTCTAATCTAAAGTATGCTTGTTATATTAGAGCTTGTTTACGAAAAGAGTTTACTTTTCGAAAGCTCGTTAGAATATAAATATGATGCTTGATATGGCCCTTTAGGCTTTCACGACTAACACTTACACATTACTGTAAAAATCGATATTCACGAGATAGAAGTACTAACATATTGTTTGTTGGCGGAAAACGAGTGCTTCCACAAGATTGTTGTCTCATGGATCATTTATAACTTTTAATCCAAGTGCTTTACATAGCTCAACTTACGACGCTATTCACTAAAACGATGTAAAAACATGAATGTTTTGTCGTCCTTCGTATTTCTGAAATTGCTTTTCTTATTGAAAGCTTACGATTTGAGCCCCGTACACTCGCGAATTTAAAGTTCGTTTTTCGGAAAACACTCTTTTTTGCAATATTGTTTATTTTACAAGTAATTGAGCAGTGGTGACCCAGTGGTAACTTCCGCGACTTATAATACGAGTTGTAGGTCGTAGGTTTGAACCCAGACAAGCGCTTTACTTTGTGTAAATTATTCCATCATCACTGGTCTCAAAACGGTGAAGGAAAACATCGTGAGTAAACCGGCAGGTCCAAGAATAAAAAAATCGAAGACATGTGACATCTACTAACCCGTACTGGGCCCCTCCCTCCCAAAGAGAGGTCTGTGTCCCTGCAGAGGGAACAGTATAGGCTGATTATGCTCACAAGTCATTTTGCTAATTGAACGTAGTTAATTTAGCTAATCTCTTCTGTCAAATATTTAAATACATTATAAGTACGCAAACAGTACCATCAATAAATCAACATGCATTATGTTTGAATTGTGTAAATGTTTTATATAGTTAGTATTTATAAATCAAACTCGTATTTTATATCTTACAACGTAATTAAATTAAACTCATATTATTTGAACAAGCTAAATTCACAAATGTTCACCAATACCCAATACACTATTTCAACATTTACTTTAACAACGAATAAATACTAGTGCAAAAATGCTTGGAATGCAATATTAAACAGATAGTAAAGTCGGGAATACGAATTTACATAAACATGCAATTAGAGCTAGAAAAGGGACGTCCTCGCAGTGATAATATTGAAGAAGCAACTCCGGTCATTCATAATATTAACATAGATATTAGTCATGCATTTACGCGAAGCTTGACATATATTCTGAAAGGTTGAATTGTTAATCAACCCCTTGTTAATGAGAGTACCTTATCATTATTAGAAGTAATATATATTCAGACATTAGCGCCGCGAAACACGTAAGTTTCTACTTCAACAAATTGACTTCCGGAGGAGTGCTTCCTTCCTTTTAACTTTTAGAACTTTGTAGTGAATTTCATCCTTCTTTTCGGTTTAGTTAAATCACGGCACAACTCTTCATACCGTCATTTCATTTTTCATTTTGCTGCTCTTAACGTAATGAGGAAAGTAGAGCATAAACGTGTTCAAAGGGAAAGCAAAACGAATCAAAATGTGACGTGTTCCACATTAAACGAAAAAGTTAAACATTAGATTTGCAGTCGAGTACATGTTTAACTTCAAGAGTCAACGTTTAAATCAGTACTTTGACTTAACCTACCTTATTTTACGAGAATTCAAAGCTACGAGTTTGCTTATTTCCCTTACCGGCTTCACCCCCTTCCTACCCCTTTTCATTTAAGGAGCCACCGACCCCCAGGAGCTTACTTGCAACTCTGTTATCTAATAATATTAGGCAGCAGTTTAACCGTGTGTGCCCAGTTAAGAAGAGGTCAGCTCGTCGGCGCCTGGGGGATTGTAAGACATGAGTAAGGGCAGCCTGCATGTAAATCAGGTCGGATGGCCGGTGGCAGCCACACACCTATAAATAATAGTGAAAACACTAAATTGCAACTTAATCATCACGCCACAGAGGTAGAGAAAATCTCCCAAAGCTTTTATAGATACCACGTTTAAAAATACAGATAAAATTACAGGAGCAAATAATTGGATAGCCACAAAACACACTGGAGGCATCTTTTTTGACAGCTTCTAATTTATAACGCCAAACCCTACGCATAGCCTTAACTTAGTAATGAATATAGTTCATTCCTCAAGGTGGATCCTTCCTCCACAGGGTGGATTTTTGAGTTGGGGCAGTAAGGGCACCTACCTTAATCGTTGTAGCTGCAAGAAAACGGTCTATGGAGACTGTCCTTAACTTTTTGAGACATTTTGATCTGCATTCATAGATTTAAAAAAAAAAATACAGTCAACAAGAAAAATGGGCAGTTTAAAAAAAATTATAAGTTTCTTATAAGGACCAGAAAACTGTTTTGAACTAACTGAGGTTTGAGCACTGGAAAAGTCAGAAATCGCAAAAAACTTTTCTTCTACTTTTCGTAGGAAATGAGACTCATAACTACTTTTACGGTGGATAGACTACCGAAAATAAACAAAATAAAATCGGCCAAGTGCGTGTCGGATCACGCACAATGAAGGGTTCCGTAGTTGGGATGAATTTATCCCAAGAACAAACTTAATATTGTAGTTGAAAAAAATGTTCTCCGTTACGGAATGCATGGGAGATCATGTTTTTCAAACTGCAAATTTAACTTGGTCGATTTTTACTCGTTTACCTGTAAAGTCTACTTAGCTGTGATAGTTTTCCTTTTAATTTCGTTATATACGTATATACTACTACTGCTGTGAATTTTTTCACAAATCCAAGTCCATTAAGCTGTCAGGGGGTCCCACACTTACTCTAACAAAAATTTACACTTTAAAGCTTAATATTTCGGAAATGGATTCCTCTGAATTGAAAAATGTTTTTTACACGCCCACAATATTTTAGAATGACCTTTCTAACGACACCCCACACCATGGAATAGACGTGAAAAAAAATCATCTCCACGTCACCACTTTTTTTTTTTCTTGATTTTATTTTATCACTCTGTCAGCGTAATTAATATGTATACCCATGCCAAATAATAGCTTTCTAGTACTAACCGTCTCTGAGCTAAGCCGCTGTCAGACAGCCAGACAGACGGACAAGGCGAAACTATAAGGGCTCCTTTTTTACTACGGAACCCTAAAAAAAATTATTTAATGTAGGTACCTACGTAACTAAATACATACGTACTTAAATACCTACCTACCTAATTACATACCTACATACATACCTACTTACCATACCTGCCCTACCTACATCTACCTATCTTTTATACAAACCTTGTCATGAGAACAACGAACATAATTTTTTTTTTTATCCAATATGGTGCTGTCGTTCGGTATTTATGCGCGTACTTACATACATTTCGGCGATTAATTTTTATATATAAAAAGATATTCGGACAAAAACAGTTCATAATGAGTATAACCTTGCCAACTCAATGTAATTAAAAGGATACATAGTAAACCCACGTACATTATTACCAGAGCACTTCTGTTTAAGTTATAAGTACCTTAAACCAAACGGTTTACTGCAAACAGTAAATTGTTTATTAAAAACAAGGAGAAACTTCAAGGACTCGTTTGAATATTTCTCGTAATTGTTTACCAAAAGTGGTTCACAGCTTGAAAGTATAATATCGATACATTTCACACAGTTCAATCGAGATAAAGTGTACATTTAATTGAACCAAAACAAGAAATACTCTACGAAAATAAATCCTGAAAGTAAGATGCAACAAAGACAATCATGGCCGATAAAAGGCTACGTGGTCTTGCAAGCTCTAAGACTCGACTCTTGTTTGACAAAACCGGTGGAGAGTGAGGCTTGCATCTAAACTAAGATAGTGTAGGACACCTTGGAACGATTTCCTAGAGTGGCTGGCAAAGATTCCAGGATGCTTAAAGCTGGAAGCGGGCTCAGGGGCGCTTTTTGGAGGCACCCTATAATACTGAATATACATTGACTAACACGTATACTGCTTCTGTGATTTTTATATTTTGTTCAGTATAAATTGAATCGTTTCGAGCTTGAAGCCGTTAATTCTTGATCTAATTCGATCATTTATTGAAACATGGAAACTAGATTTTCCCATACATTTGTTTCCTTCTAATCTTACTTTCGGTTCTACATTTTATAGCCATGGGTACATGTAAGTCACTTCATATTTTAAGCCAATTCAGTAAACAAGAAATATTTAATATATAACTAAACAATCCTCAAGTTATTAAAGCTTTCATACTCGTACTAAACTTAATTACAAATTGAATTTTCCTTTACAAAAATTTAAAACATAATTCCGCACAACTTTTACGTTTTTATTAATTTTATCACAAGAAAGAACGTACCTATATTATAAAGCTGAATACTGTTGTATTTCCAAAGCGGAACGCTTTTAAAATCGAAACTACATAATATTGAGCGCCACTACAACCCCAAACCACCCCGAGGGACTTATTTGCAACAATCTGTGTTCACAAATAATATTACCAGAGCTGCTTTGTGTTATATTAACTTTAGATTTATACAGATTGAAACGTCTATGAATATTTCTGTTGTTTACCAGATACCGCTACGAATTGTGGGCCGAGAAACAAGGGTTATGAAGTGGAACATTATGAAAAGGTTAATGATGTGTTAGCTCAGTAGGTACTTCGGAAAAAACCATTTAAAAAGTAAATGATAAATTCGTAGGTGTTATAATTTACTAATGAGTGTTCGCTAAAGCTTTGGGTTCCTAAGAAAGCGGTGAACAATAATGACTGTCCAAATCGGGGATTTGGACAGTCATTATTGTTCACCAATACAGAGTGTTTATGTCAAATACTGGTGAAAATTTCAGATTTTGATGACGGCCGATAAAATATGACGGCCACCGCCCTTCCAGAAAACAAATAGTGTAAGTAGGTGGTGTCTCACAAAACAATGTTTTATTGCTTTTTTTTATTTCCGTTGTCCACAGAAAAACAGTAGGTATACCTATATATGTCGAAAATACGTTGCTGAGTTGACTAATCGGGACGCAAGCGCCGCCGCCGCCGCCGCGCTGGCGCTCAACAACCTCTGCGACATGTGAAATGCTAGTGTGATTAATGTGATCTTAGATTATAATTTGATCCTGGAACTGCAAACGGTTTTTCTATTGCGTAATAACTAACACTACCCTCCTCAGAATTGGGATACGTGTTGGTTCAGACGAAAAATAAAAACGCTAAAAGTGATCGTTGGCGTGCCGTGTTTTTGAACAATAAAATTCGAGGGCAGGACAGAATGAGCACGCCACAACTGTGGCGATAAGTAGATATGTGTGTAGATAAGACCCCTCTTTGAGGAGTGGCTTGAGAGGCGCCACGGCGTCCTCACCTTTCGCCTGACGCAGGTCCTCACCGGACACGGCTGTTTCGGGAGGTTCCTGTTCCGAATAAGGCGGGAGGAAATGCCCGGGTGTCACCACTGTGTGGATCACCCGGAGGACACGGTGGAGCATACGGTGGAGGTCTGCCCTACTTGGGCGGAGCACCGCCGTGTCCTCACGGAGGCGATCGGCGGCGGCGATCTCTCGCGTCCGGCCCTGGTTCAGGCCATGGTCTGGAGCGAGAGTGCATGGGAGGCCGTCACTTCCTTCTGCGAAGAAGTAATGCTCGCAAAGGAAGAGGCGGAGCGCGCGAGGGAGAGGCAAGATTCGCGCCCACGCGCCCCTAGTCGCCGCAGGAGACGCCCCGGGCGTCGGGAGTCGCGAGCCGACTTCCGGCCACCGTAGGCTCGGGCTTGCGGACGGTGAGCAATGGGTAGCTCGCCGTCCAATTAGGACCAGGCCCGGGTCGACAACGGCGCGTTGTGTTCCACGCGCGCCTCAAAGAGATGTCAGCACCAACTAACGGGGTCCGTAAGGGCCAATGCCTGCCAGGGTTGCGAGTTTGTCCGAAAGGAATATCGCGGCCCCGGCACTCAGGCAACGGAAGGAACACGGGTGGGTTTTAGTCAGTAAAATTCTGACACGCCCTCCCGCTCCGCCCAGAGCGGGAGAAGTTATTTGATAATTTCCCACCATCAAAAAAAAAAAAAGGGCAGGACAGATTTTTTTTTTTTTTTTTAAGTGAAAACTTCTTTAGCATCGTTGTGACACATAAATTCATGAGATTTAACGTGGGAGAAAATGAGATAGGAAGCATTATACAGTGTTTGTTATATTCGTGGTTCTCTTTGTGCTCTTCTTCGTACCCCCTCCACTCGTGTTTACCAAGGCATACTGGGAGTTTGCTTGGGCTTCAGCGTTGTACGTTTGTTAATACGTGTTTTTGCGCGCATGCGTAGTACAAAGCTTGAGAAAAGGTTTCACAACAACCGTGGTGTTTTGTATACGTGTACGTATTATACATTTGTAGAGTTTTTTCATCATTTTTATAATAAAATGCTTCAAATATGCCGAAAACGAATGCAGAATATTGTCGCGATCAAAAACAGTAATTGACGCAGTATTCCAAAGATATTTTGACCATAATAAATACTTTGGTCTTATTATGGTCAAAAGACCATAATAAGACCAAAGTATTTATTTCATACTTTAGTTACCATAAGCCTCTTGTATCATTTATCGAAAATTTAAGCTCTGAGTCTGAATAAATCTATGTAATATATACGAATAAAATGTAAAATAATTATCAAACTTTGTATTACTATGATCATTACTAAAACCTACAATTATCCTCTTCCCGAAATTTTACATTCATCTCATTATCTAAAAGCCAAAATTTTTGAAGGTTTCACTTCTACCAAGTGTTCATCGCACACATGTTTTTTTTTTGTAGACTTAGCATTCTTATCCCTTTCGTGGAGTTTATAAAAGGGTAATAAAACTTGGTTATTTTTGAGCTCAGACGCACCGTTTCTGAGATATTTGCGAAATAGGTACCCTGTAAAACTTTTCATAATGTGTTTTTGTGTAGTTTAGTTTAGTTTACCAATTCTAACCCTTTTTTTTTATTTCTGTTTTATGAATTTTGAACCATGCCACGCGATCAAGGAAATAGCTCGCGGCGCCTATCAACCCCTATTGAAGATAAATTGCGCCACACAGCTGAAGTCAGATCGAGAGCGCGTAGCAGCGGCAGTGCACGGCGTCTTCGAAGTAGAAGTCGCAGTTTTCGCCGGAGTCCTACTTCTTTGAGTCTATGTGAGAAGGAGAAGCTGGAACGAGAGCGAGAGCATCTCAAAGCTATGATGTGGAGACTGGACGAGAGGCAGTACCAGGATCGTCAGGAGTTTCAAATGGAGCAAAAGAAGATCTACGATGTCTTTAGTCTTGTCGAGCCAAGCAGCCCCGCAGCAGTCAGCGAAATCCTTCGTGTGCTTAAAGTGGGAAATTAGAACATATCGCGGTCCAGTGCACGAACATGCAGTGGCAGCCAATCGGATGGTGGAGCACGTCCTGCAAGCAGTGAACGACGAGCGGATGTTTGCGTCGTACAACTACCCTCAGGCACGTTAGAACACAAATGTGAGCTGTATTGTTTTGTTTACGATTCTGGTGCTAAATGCTCGTTAGTAAAGGACAGTTGCCAAATTAAGTGGCAAACGAGTTAATAACATTGTTGCGTTGACTGGTATTGGTCAAAACGTGTATTCAGCACAGAACAAATCTTATGTAGCGTAATGGCTCCTACACACTATGCCGGCGGCATGGCCACCGGCTTCTGCCGCGCGGCACGTGCACCCGTCTTTTGCGCCTTCATTTCCGTTGCGATCTTTTGTGCGGCTTTGTGCGGCAGGGACGGGCGCGTGCTCGGCTTGCCCGGTGGCAGGGCCGGCGGCATGTGCGGACGGAGTGCGGGCGGAGTGTGTAGCACCTATAACAATTAGCAAACACCAACTTGAGGTTTTGTGTTTTGTTTATTTTGATATTGTGACGTGGTTTTCGACACTTACTTGCAAAGTAATTAAATGATTATGATAGGACACTTATGAAGCCCGAAGTCGACATTGATGAAGTCCGCAAGATTGCGTCAGAGAATATTAGAAAAAGGTAGCTATAAAAAAAAATATGTTGGTTATTTCGTGTTATTTGAAAACGAAGAACGAAATCAGACTAAGTTAGATCAGTAGTTCAGAGGGGCAATTCCCGTAATTTTTAAGAACTTTCACATTCGCATCTCATTCGCAATCTGTCAAAAATATAATCAATTTGCCGTCATTTTTGACAAGTTTGACAGATTGCGACTAGAATGTGAACGTTTTTTAAGTACGAGAATTGGCCTACAGAGGTCCGTTTACAGTTTTGGATAGTGATCGCTATACGTTAAAAGCTTTAAATTTTTACCGTACTTACAAATACGCTTACAATAGGTTAAGAAAGATGCCAGTAGGTCATGCACAAGTCGAAGTAGATGGTGATCACAGTGGTGATGAGCAAGCTTAAGTTTAATAAATAATAAGATAACTGTAACATGGACAGCTTTAATTGAAGTCCGAAACCTTGCGAGTAAATTAAAAAAAATGTCGCTAATTTTGAATTTAAAAGTACTGTAATACTATACACATCTAAATAAAATTAAAATTCTGAGTCTACGACTTATACTTTTTTTTTAATTTGTACTTGAATGTATAATTTGGGTACTTTTTTTAAATAAAACAATAAAAAGTCGATGAAAAAAATCCACAGGGCATGAGAAGTGTTTAGGGGTCTGAAAGGATAGCAGATAGCCCTCCAGTTGACCATTTCAATTTGGCACACGATGCATCAAACACCCTGTATTTTCTTACTATCAGTATCAATATGTTTTTAAGGAATTCAACCTCAAAGAAGTTTCCTGATTTCGATATTCCTATTCCCCTGTAAACATATACGTATACAAGAAAGATGTCTGTACACATAACTAAACACACAAACCCGGTTAAATTTCATCCGGTCCATATCTTTCGTAATTCATGTAAGCAACATGGAACAAGCATCCTGTGTATCGAACGAGTGACATCGAAAGCGGCTAGCCACTCATCCTCGACGTTAGAGACGATCAGCCGCCACTAAATAGACCAATGGTGTCCATTCCCGTAACGTAAAAGGGCAATGAACGTAACAATATCGTAAAAGCGGTGTAGTCAGGTCACAAACGGTGGGGACACGTGAACGTAAGAATTTTCGTCATAATTCCGAGGAGTTAACGGGCTCCCGGGAATCACTTTCATTTTCACTTAGCGCCACCGACTGCTCCATAACCATTAAATCCTCTTGTTTACTACTGCTCTTCGTTGGTTCAAAGGCACCGGCCCTCTCGCCACTTATCTAACTTATTCACAGAGTAAACTATACAGTAAACAGAAACGAACCCATTTTAGTAGGTATATACAGTCATCCCCAAACAAGATATACAATTTTAAATCGCCGCCTGCACGAATTTTAAGCTCGGTATAAATTAAATATTCAAATTCAAAAGTACGAGACTCAAATTCCTTTTGTTATCGTTCTTCTTGCGCTTGTTTATTTATATTCTGTGCTGAAATGAAAAAAATTTAGCACTTGTGACGTAACTTTGTATGATGAGCTTGTCTGTCAGTCTGTGGCGCGGCTAGGCGGCTCAACTTTACCTACATTCTGCAATCCGTTGTGATACGTAAATAATGAAGTGGCGGGGTAAATACATACTCAATTAAATTGTTCATGTTTAACGTTTTATTTGATCTAAATTGCTTGTCGGGTTCTATTATGAATTCCGGTTCTCAGTAATATCTTGAGAGGACGCGAAGAAATTACAGCTTTTTGATTTAATATAGTAAAATAAAAACGTGTTAGAGTGTTATAAGCACTGAAAAGTTTTCCATTGCTGTCAACATGTTGTGATTCCGTAATTACTTTAATATTGTAAAAGTCTGGTAATATTACAGGTAGGTATATTAATATACCTGTATTACCTATACTGTCTGAGATATCTTTAACTTGTTTGATTTATCCCGGAGTATGCAGGAAAGAACCTTAGCCCACGTTCGTATTAAGTTTCATGAACAGCTTCGCGAGTAAGTATCAAAAATACTGTAGTTAGTAGAAACAGTGTTTTTGAAGTGGAGTTAACACGCGGGAAGTAATAATAATGTTTATTTGCCAAAAACAGGGATTAAATTTCCTTATAGTCTACATTAATAGCTCCTAGCTATTAATGTAGTTACAAAAACAAAATAACACGCAAAGGAAGCATTTTGCTTATGAACTCCACACTAGGTCGAGCCTGTCTCGTGGAGTCAATGGGTTGTATTACCATATAGTGAAAAAGCGCATTACATTGATACATATGAAAAACGTTAATTTTTAGGGAATTATAACATTGTTTAGGTTTAAAAATGCAATTAAAACAGTAAAAAAAAAAGAAAGAAAGATTAAAACAAAAAGTAGGTTAACAGAATATTATGGCGATGTGCACTATGTTTAAGAATGTGAGTGAGTGTTTGTGAGTGAGAGAGAGTGTGAGTGTGTGTAGGCATGTGTTAGTGTATTATGAAATTACCTTTAAAAGATTCAGATTCACCATATGATTAGGCTAGCAGCCATTTGCGAACAATCTTTTTAACTTGGCTTGTTCTAGAGTTACTGATACCACACATTCTTACCGCTTTGTTGTATATGTGGCTGAGCAAGAATTCTTGCATGTGTTGTGCAAAATTAGTACGCGTCCTTATTGAAGGACACTTGAAAACTCGACGTTTGAGAAGCTGCGAGTATTCCGGGGTCTGTGTTATGATTTTATGCTGTTTCAGTACCATTTTTAATATATATAATTGTCGGACATTTAGTAATTCGGCTTCTTTGTACAAAAGGGCTGTTTGGTATCTAAAAGGCTTCCTGAGCATGACTTTCAAAACCGATCGTTGTGCTCGTTCGCTTTGGATCATGGTGGTGTGTCCAACTCCACCCCATATGGTTATACAGTAACACAGAATTGACTCACATAGTGCCACATATACCATGTTAAGAGTGTTTTTATTGGCAGAGTTACGCAAGAGTTTCATTAAGTGAATAAATTTTCTAGTGCCTTTGGCCACCAGGTCAATATGGGGCTTGAAAGAGAGCCGCTGGTCTATTATAACCCCCAAATATTTGATCCATTCTACCCTTTTAATTTTCTGGCAGTTGCACTGGAGAGAGTTACAGGTTGCAGAGTGGATAAATCTTTCTTCTTTACATTTATCATAAATTTAGTTATACTAAAAAGTACCTGGGCGACCGAGCTCTGCTCGGGTGAAAATAGAGAAAACGAATTTTCCCAGATATGAGACCTAGCTAGATCGATGTTTCGCTCCCGTAAACCCCTATATTGCAACTTTCATCGATATCGTTAGAGCCGTTTTCGAGAACGTGCTGATTACAAATATTGCTCATTTAAGGGATACCGTTTACCTATAAGATAAATATCGATGGTTAGGTGACCTTTAATGAGAAATCCCGTGTGTTGAAAATCTACTATCATTTATTTCAATGATAGTGGTTGGTCAGGAATAATCAGTATGAATGCATCAGTCAGTGTATAATTGTTGTGCCATTAGCTACATGCAGGACCGCAGGCGTTCATTAATTTTGGCTGCTAAGACCAAAACGACAAACTTACCTAGTAGATATACAGGGAAGTTTTATAAAAATGTAGCTGTTATTTTAGTATATTGTGGTGTTTTGCGACTTCCACGCAAACGAAGTCACAGGCAGAAACTAAGTTGGAAATAATCATAGGTAAGCATGTAGAAAAGTTTGTTCAAAGATTACTTTCCTACCTAATTAATTTTTAGAGACTCGTCTGGTCTTTAGTCTTCATTCATTTCAATCACATCTCACCTTAAACTAAATATCTCTTTTATAGTTAGGAGGCAATCAAGCATTTTGAGATTTTTCGTAGCCACCTCTTCTTTATACCTAAAACTGGTATGTATGTGTTCCTTGTGCTCTATAAACCACGAAACTGCGCGCGCGCATAGCTGTGACAAAGCGTCACAAAGATGGCGGCCGACCGTTTCAAGTTTTTGTTCATTTCTCGAGTTCTATTGCACCAATTTCGATGTTTGATACGTCATTTAGAAGGTTATGATTGCTTTTTTAAAACCTACTAATTAAGTATTGTGGTTGTTAAAATATTAAGAAAAAATATGTTTTTTTTTTCGTATACATTTTCCTTTTTACCGGTATAACTAAAATAAGATAAAAACATAAGCGTTAATTCATAACAAGAATTATAGTACGTTTCTTTACCTTATTAAAAATATAGACATCATTGTTGTACAATAATAAACAAACAAGTTGTGACCAATTCCGTAAAAAAAGTACCACCTCTTGCTTGATTCCCATTTGGTTTTCTAAGGTATGAGACTACAAGATTAAATAACGAAAAAGATATGTAAATAAGTATTTGAGGCAAATAGCTTATTTATTTTAATTTCAATGTACACAAATATCACAAGTCAAGCAACATTTGCAAGCTGTCTGGGACAATACTCGCTGCAACATCATTTGTTATTTCTGTGATATTATTTTCTAAACCCTCTATCAAAGACAAATCATTCTTAATTTTTTGAGCGACGTGGGAAACAAGAACCATGATACTTCATTTCAGTTGCGATAGAATCCTACACCCTCAATCTACATCTGAATACATCTTCTGTCACAGCTATTTGTTTTAATCGATCAACAACCTGTTTGGACTGAACCTGAACCAACTTTACAAATGCTCCTTTCTATATATTTTTCTTTTGACATAAGATACAAATATTGAGGTTGGTTGCTCCGATAATGCTTCGTGACCAGCGCTGCTGGACTTCCGATTCTTCGACATACTCATGAAAAAAGTAAATTATATTTAATACAATGCTGGCCAAGATGGTCTTGGTTATAGCAACCACATTTATGTAAACACCCCATGACGGCGGACATAAATTACAAATTTTTAGCATTTATAACATCACTCAAGTTGCCTTGTCTGGAACTTTTTGTTGTTTTAGAAACCTGTTCTCGATGCACTTTAAATTAGCATTGTCAGTGAATCCTGCGAAGCAACTTTTGTGCCATTTTACATAAAGGCGATTTAAAATATCGATACCTGAAAAATATAATTTTGGTTAAAAAGATATCTGTAAAAGTATACAGAAAGACTACAACCAAACCATCCGACTGACGTCACATGGGTCAGGGTACACACCGACCAAAATTGCTTCAACATCGTCACAGTGTTTTTTTTTCAAAATTTTATTTTACTGTTTGTGTATATATTAATCACGCTGACAAAGTAGTAAAATAAAATTTGCCCCTGCCAAATTACAGAGTTCTACTACTTAGAGTCTCTGAGCTAAGCCGCGGCCAGACAGACGGACAGACCTGGCTAATTCTTTGTTGGCTACGAGTCCCTAAAAATCATGAAATGTAGCTCATTCTGAAATCTCTAGCCACTTTAGCCGGTGAGTGACGGAGCTGTGCTCGGGTTGATTGAAATAGGATTTCGTACCCAAAAGTATAATGTCTGTAATTTATCACTGTTACTTAGCCAATGCTAATTGAACGAGCAAAAAATCTGCATAATCGAACATATAACTAGCAAAGTTGCTTCCTTACATACCTATTGCCTACTTACTTAATAGTGCCGTGATGGCCCAGTGGTTAAGGCCTCGCCTCTCATGCACGAGGTTGTGGGTTCAAATCCGGGCAAGTACCAATGTGACTTTTTCAATTCATATGTACTTTCTGAGTTTATCTTGGACATTACTGATATCGGTGAAGGAAAACATCGTGAGGAAACCTGGACTTGTAGTTAATATAAGTCTGAAATCATCAACCCGTTTTGAGCAAGCGTGGTGATCAATGCTCATGCCTTCTCTGTGTGAGAAGAGGCCTTTGCCCTGCAGTGGGATAGTAACAGGCTGGTATTGATATTGATTGAGTATACTATATATAGTTATAGAGTAAAGATAGACATAAGTGGGCAAGCGGGTAATCTATAGTAGGTATGATTACTTGTCTTTAAAACGTATCTAAATGTAGGAAGTCAATTACCCAGAAGTCGATCAAATAAATTTGTTCAAGAAGAATCTAAGAACTTCTTGCGAGTCTCAAACGATTCTTAGAACTTTCCAATATTATATTATGTGGCTTCACGCAGGTCTTTGGTTGGCACCAAGCACAATTATAACACATAAGTCTCAGCTTGTCGTGGAACGATTTGAACTTGTTGGTTGCAAAACTGCTACGGGTTGCAGCTCCATAATTCACGGTCGTCACTCAGCAACTCGTAAATTAGTGCAATCAATACTCGTCCCCACGATAAAACAGATTAATTTATTCCAGAACAAAATTTAACATCATAGTTGAAAAACATATTCTCCCATACATCCCAACTGGACATGTAAGTTTGTATGCACAATATTAGGAGATTTACCATGTTATTCTAAGACCATAGACTTCTTATAGGTTTTTCTGTAATCTATAAGTATAGGAAAAAAAACTGTATTTATTTAATAATTTTAGGTTCAGTAGTTTCGGAGATAAAGGGGAATGGTAAATTTTAATTTACTTGAGACCCTCACTGTAAGCCCTTTCACACGGAACAGTGTGCAATATTTTTTTTTCTTTTTTTTTTTCCCAATAGTAACCCTCATATTCAAAATTCATTTATTTACTATTACGTAATATTAGTAGACCTTATTAGATTGGAACTTAATGAATCGATCATTTTCGATTAAATTACCTGGAAAATTGCTCCAATGAATAGCTAATACGTCCCAACAGTAAGATTAACATCTGAAAGTATCTCGATAACCCCGTCACGTCAAAAGTGTTACTGTCCTAAAGGGGAGCATCAATAGGTACCTTGTCGACTGGACACCTCCCTTGAGGACTGAACTTCGGAGGGTTAAGTTAGTTAACTCATTAAAAACCGGTTAAATACTAGGTTGTAGATGAAAGCGATGTTCGCCGTTTACCGTTCGATACTACGAGTTATTTTCCTAGACGTAAATAGTGCACAACGTTCCGTAATAGAATCTAATATCGTTTGAACAATTAGTAGTCAACTTGTTTCACGTTTAACCTACACAATAATATTTGAATTCAATGGGTTATTGTTATTTTTTGTTATCTATATCAATGTACCATTTAAGCTCTGCTTAATATTAACTTTAGTTTGAAGATATACAATGGAAATACTTGATTTATTTTTATTACCTGTTTCTGGGAAGAACAACAAGGTGCAATTCGTTTAGCACTGACCTTTTGTTCATATTGTAACTGACCTTTTGTTAATATCACAAAATGATTAAATAACATCCTCAAATGACACAATTGTATGTAATTTGCTCACTTTTCACACTTGTGTTTTTAATTCGTGGCTAACGCGATAATTAAGCATTTAGTTTGTGAAAGTTGGGCGCGCAAATTGTTAAAAGTTGTTGGTGTTTTTATTGCACACGTTTAGCCAAAGTTGAACATTCAGCGGGATGCTATAAACTACATTATTCACAGTAATTTGGTCTGCTGTGACACGAATACACATAAAACGGTATTCTTATCTCATCCGAAATATCGGGCACGTACCAAAGTCATAATTCCACGATGAAGTACCGTATGGGCAGGGGCAGGGAGCGCGCCCTTTGCAGTGGTGAGTGTGATTCAGTGTTACGATTACCCGCATATACCGGATACTCCGTTTTTTTCTTTAGGAAACAATGTAACAGCACCACCTGAGAACCGAAACGGGAGAAAACAAAAAAGCCCATTACGCGGAACCTACCTGAACAGTGTACGAACAGGATTACAACTCCCCTTTATGAGGAAAACGAGGATTGATATTACACAAAATATTTATGTTCACTTTATGTAACAGAGTTTTCTTTAGCTGCTGGCATGATACAGAAATTACAATAGAAAGTTTTATTGGAATTTATGTTTGCTATTACCTTTTATATTATTATAATATTTACTAGCTGCACTCTTTGGTTTCACCCGAATAAGTTTCGATCCCGTGGAAATACCGGGATAAAAATATCCTATGCCCTAACCTAGGTCATGGTTTACCCATGTGCCTTTCATCTAAATCTGTTCAGCTGTTTTAGCGTGAAAGCGTAACAAACAAACCAACAAACAAACTCACTTTCGCATTTATAATATTAGTTAGTACAGTTAGTATTTCAGTTCTGACGGGGCGGACTGAAACGTTCCTTTGCTCTGTTGCTATACCAACTGGTCTACCTCTATTGCCCTGCACGAGTTCTTTGTGGCCTTCGATAGGTACACTTAATTATTTACTCGCTATACTTGCCAAATGTAGGCTAACCACTCTTCACATGTTTATAGGTAAGCGCCTTTAAAATTCCTATGATATATATAATAACATAATTATGACAATATTCACAAATACTTACCTACGACCTTCAGCCCTACCAATTTTCAGGTCAGGATCATACTAGGTACCTAAGGCTTAACTACTAATAAAATTATAAGGGAGATAGGTAATGGGCCCTAGGCTAGTAAATTAAACCAAACCAAGACTCAATAAAAAGCCACAAACATAAAATTGGCATCGCCACATAGTCGCATGATCGCGTCGCATTTATAAAAGCAACCTTTTCCACTAAATTCAATATTAGTATCCCGAACTCCGATTAAGTCGTTTGATCTGAACTGTTTATGACGTCACCGTTTCTCATCCAACTTCGATCCAGACGAGTCGAGTGAGCATCACCTTTGATCGCTCTCTTGATAAGGCTGCACCTGCGACCCGATGCATACCAATAGAAAATAGCAATCTAGACTAGATTCGAATCATAGTCGCATATAACTTTTGTGTGGAATAAAACCCTTTGATCGTGTTCGAAGTTTGAATGTCTGTGATGTATTCCAGGTCGAGGTTGAGTTTTTTCTTTTTTGAAATTATACTATAAAACTCAAAGACACACATGATTTATCTAGTATAAAAATTAGTATCACTATTAATGCTACCAATTTATCAAAATATTGTGGTTTCCGCAATCTCCAATGACATGATTTATTATCATAAGGTTAATGACACAAGACATAAAACATATATACTCGTATATACATATATTCCCAACATGATCTAGCGAGAATAATTCCAGCAGAATTTTCATATTCACATATTTAAAATTCATTTTTAAGAAGTATAGAACAATGTCTGGGTCTAAAGTATCCATAAATTAAAACGTTCTCTGGGGGCGAGTCTCAGTTTCCTGTCTCACCATAAATAATTGGCGAACGATGAAATTTATTAGGCAGACATATTTTTGACAAATCTTCTTCCGGCCGAGTGGCTGAGGAAAATCTTCGTTCAATAACAACAATACATTTCCGAGTTTTACCTGCTCCTTGCCTTTATTCAACACTTCAATTAATATAATAAATAGTTACCTTTGTAACGCAATGATCCACATTATTCACGTGTTCATCAATAACAACCTGTTTTATTATCTTAACATGTTAATTTTCTGACACACTTTCGCGTCCACTCACTTTTCATAGAGCTCATACGCCATGCCGCCATACATATTGGAAGTGAACCCTCCGGGAGGGTCACCAGCATTACGTTTGTGCTAAAGTTATCCTTCGCGGACGGTCAACGGCATAAGGTTTGAAATCGTGACAATAAAACACTATAGAACGACGTAAAATAGTGTTTTCAGGGGGTCTTGTCGCTGGGCACGCCACAATTGTGGCGATAAGTCCCCTCTTTGAGGAGTGGCTAGAGAGGCGCCACGGCGTCCTCACCTTCCGCCTGACGCAGGTCCTCACCGGACACGGTTGTTTCGGGAGGTTCCTGTTCCGCATAAGGCGGGAGGAAACGACACGGACACGGTGGAGTATACGGTGAAGGTCTGCCCGGCTTGGGCGGAGCAACGCGTGTCCTCACGGAGGCGATCGGCGGCGGCGATCTCTCGCGTCCGGCCCTGGTTCAGGCCATGGTCCGGAGCGAGAGTGCATGGGAGGCCGTCACTTCCTTCTGCGAAGCAGTAATGCTCGCGAAGGAGGAGGGAGAGAGAGACAAGATGCGCGCCCTCGCGCCCCTAGTCGCCGTAGGAGACGCCCCGGGCGTCGGGAGTCGCGAGCCGACTTCCGGCCACCGTAGGCGCGGGCTTGCGGACGGTGAGCAATGGGTAGCTGGCCGTCCGATAAGGACGACGGCGCGTTGTGTTCCACGCGCGCCTCAAAGAGATGTCAGCACCAACTGACGGGGTCCGTAAGGGCCAATGCAATTTTGAAAAATATAATAACTCGCTCTGATCCCGAGACAGGGGTGTCCAACCTTTTAAATTTTTAGTAAATATTTGTAACCGTGAAAATGGTTTTCCAGCCCTGAAATACTGGCCTCCTGCCACAAAACTTTTTTTTAAATAGAAATGCATTTAAAACCAATGCATATACTAATAAATCTTGTAAAAATATACAACAGATTTTATTTTCACAGTTTATAATGCTCTGTTCACTAAGAAAAACTTAAATTTAAAATGAATTCGATAACATTATACATTAAGTATATGCGTGCATGTGCGCCTAAAAATAAAGATTCGACGAAAGCAAATTAATTACCCATGAAAATATGTATTACTAAATTAACAAAAAATCATAGAAATGCGTTCTGAGTCTGAGTTATTATCTTGTGTAGTTCTCGGCAGCTAACTGGCGAGAACTAAACATAAAATCTTACACGACAAGTGTTAACTTTATTAGTCTAAATAGGAAAGTTGGTAACTACTTCGCACAGACTTACGATATTTCAGGGTTATGGCTCCCGTAGGTGTCACAAAAAGATAAGCATGAAATCTAGGTATCGTTCCGTAGTACAAAAACCTGAATCACTAAACATAACCTAATTATTTAAATACGAGATCGACATAAAGCTCATTTTATTAAATTTATTCAGACTTAACCTACTTTCCCAACTTCTACGTACACAAGTAAGAATAAATGAGTAAGACGGTTCAAGCCAAAATATAGCGTTACATCACTCACGCTTGTTACTTGCGATTTTTTCCGCAATTTGCCAACTCAAGGCATTTGACACTAATGACCTCCGCCAACTACCTGAACACGAGATAGTTCTCTTTTAGTAAAACAACGAAGCGTAAAACTGATATCTCTTTGATTTATATTCGGCTACGTCGTAAATTAATAACTTGGAGACATCATTAGGATATTTTAGTCGTTCGTTTGAAGTTGTAGCGTTATTCGATATTTATTATTTGCTATGATTTAAAAGTAGAATATCCTAGGTGCTGTATCGTATGTAACATGTCTATATTGATCACGATAAATTGGGGATCTTTAACATTGCCTACTATTCATTATGCCATGGAATATACGACGACCACCAAATCAGGCTGTAAACATGATTGTGTTTACTGCTGAAAATGAAGTGCTTAAAAGAACACCACAACAAAACTTTAAATGAAATATCGCCACAATCACCACGCTTGGAAAACGGCTTCCTAGTCACACTCTGCTCACAATAATCTCTTGGTCATAGTTTGGTACCCCAAAGAAAACCACAAAGGATTTAATATACAAGGTAGTATTAAATCCAATGTTAGCTCATAGTTCTGCGGCAGACTTCAGTCGATTCGCGTCGTCTTGGAGCAAAACAAGCTAAATAAAACTGAAAATTATGAAGCGCTCAAAGCATAGAGCCAATTGACGATCACAATGACACCTTTTCCTTTGCAGCAGATCAATTTGATTGTGCAATAAGTAAACTGTCTTCCTGAAGATGGAAAAGATGCTGGGAAAATGATACAACGATAGATATCAAGTTAAATATCTGATTAACCATTCGGTTACTGCAAAGCGGTTTTCTAAACTAAACTTGGTTTACGGATGGAAGTGGCCTTGATAAAAATAACAATGACTACAAATAATAATGCTTATTAACTAGGGACCGGATTATATGCATTTGCATATTTAAGCCATTCTTAGCAGTAATAGCATATTTTACCTAAGATCTAGTTAAGATACATATTATCGGTACATTTACAATATTTTTCCGAGTGCATATAATAAATGTATAAGTGCTAACATAGCACCCAAGTTCAAATTCTGCCCAGTTACCTCAGTGGATGTGGAGCGAACCTTTTCCACTTACAAAAATATTCTAAATGATCGAAGACACAATCCACCACTGAACATTTGGAACAATACAAGATTGTTTACGTTTACAAAAATATTAAACAATTTTAATGTCATGTAATGTTACTGTACCTATTATTGCCTATCAAAAGATAATTTACTAATTGTATGCTAATTTTGAAATAAATAAATGAAAACTTACTTTTTCCTTTTTCTTTGAGTTCCTAATTTTTTTTATTTAATTTCGCATATTCTGCCAATTTTCGTGCATATTTCAAGCATTTCTCATGCATAGCATAGCTTTTTATGTTCCATATAATCCGGTCTCTACTTATAACTATAGGCCTAAAACGGCCGCATTGGCAGAATCATAGTACGATAATCTATATCTATATATATAAAATGCTTTGTCCTGAATGACTGACTGACGGATCAACGCACAGCCTAAACCGCTGATCGTAGAGACCTGAAACTTGGAGGGTGTGTTCTTTGTATGACGTAGGCATCCGATAAGAAATGATTTTTCGAAATTCTACCCCTAAGGGGGTGAAAAAGGTTGGCAAAGTTTGTATGGGACAACGTGACTCCTTGGTCCAATCTGCTTCAAATTTTGCATAAACATTCTTTAACAGAATTAATGGAAGACCTGTTTCGTATTTTATTGAAATTCATCCCCTAGCGGGGTTAAATAGGGGTAGAAAGTTATTTTGGGAGTGCGTTGCTTCGAAGTTGATATCAATACTCCTTAGTGCTTTTGATTTAAATTATATTTTATTTTGACACATGTTTGAAAAGTCAATCCGATTTTATTCAAAAAAGGTTGAGCTCACATAAAGGCTTGGTGCTTGCAATGCAAATACTCTTTAAAATTGGAATGTCTCGAAAGTCACTGTACAATTTTTTTTTTTTTTTAAACGTTACCCCTCAGTAAGAATTTCTTCTTGTATCGTGGGTGCGTTTACAAACATAGAAACTCACATACACTAACACCCTGACCCGAAAAACAACTACTTGCAGATCATACAAATATTTGTTCCGTGCGGTGATCGAACCCGCGACACGTTGCGCAGCAGTCGATCGCTCAGCCACTACGCCAACCGTGTCGTACTATACATATTAGTACCGCATTTGAAGGTTTCCAAGCTTTACAGAGGTCTGTATTTATTTCTAGGATTGCCCTAACACCATCAAATTAACCCTTCGAATTCAATAGAGTGCAGTTTCCCATCAAAGTATGCTTCGCAATGACTATAAACAAAGCTCAAGGTCAAACTCTTAAGGTAGCGGGAGTACACTTAAGGGAAAGCTGCTTCTCCCACGGCCAGTTGTATGTGGCATGCTCCAGAGTAAGCGCACAGAGTAGCCTGGTGATTCTAGCACCCGAAAGAAAAACAAATATTTTTTTGCCAAAGAAATACTGCGGTAGGTGTAGTATTTCGATTTCGTTGTAAAAAGATAATACACCCGTGTAACTTTCGCCAGATCAAAGGCCGAACTTCGTGTTCATAAAATAAACATGTTTTTTTTTTCAGGTTTATTTAAAGTTGATATCCCTACACTATAATAAAGATTGTTATATTTTATAATTATTCAAACCTTTTAAAATAGTAATTTATATGTTATAACAAAATTAATAACGTAAAAACCAATAAAAAATTATATTAATACCATTTTCGACTTCTACGCGGACGAAGTCGCGGGCAAAAGCTAGTACGAGTATATAAAAGAAAGTCGTGTTAGTTACACTATTTATAACTCAAGAACGGCTGAACCGATTTGGCTGAAAATTGGTGGAGTGGTTGTTTAGAACCAGGAGCCTAACAAAGGATACTTTTTATTCCGTTCGACCGCGTTCCCGTGTGACGGCAAAAACGCATCTAACATGGACTAACAAAACGTAAATTACAGCTAAACGTCTATGGTTAAGTATGGTTGAAAATTTGATAATCATTTATTTTGTCAGAAATTACAGCTAAACGTCTATGGTTAAGTATGGTTGAAAATTTGATAATCATTTATTTTGTCAGAAATTACAGCTAAACGTCTATGGTTAAGTATGGTTGAAAATTTGATAATCATTTATTTTGTCAGAAATGACAGCTAAACGTCTATGGTTAAGTATGGTTGAAAATTTGATAATTATTTATTTTGTCAGAAATCAACAATCAGTAATATAGGAAACTTTCTATCCCGTTCGACCACGTTCCCGTGTAGGGTAGGTAGGGTAGGTAGGATAGGTAGGGTAGGTAGGGTAGGTAGGGTAGTTAGGGTAGGTAGGGTAGGTAGGGTAGGTAGGGTAGGTAGGGAAGGAAGGGTAGGTAGAGGTAGGTAGGGTAGGTAGTGCTTTTTGTATTTGATTGATTGCGGAACAAAGTACGCCGGGTCAGCTAGTGAATCTTAATAAAAATGGTAAAATGGTCACAAACTGACATTAATATTATCTGCGTTCATGAAAAAAATGAATGAATTAATGAATTGTTCATTCATTCATTAATTTTTTTTTTCATTCGTTGTTATTCTGCGTTTGACAGTTTTGTTTGGAGATTCGTCCACAAATTATGAATTGCCGATTATGAGACAACAACGAAACTAAAGTTTGATTCATTTCTAGTGACCATTTTATTTTCCAATGTGATAGGGGAAACCCAACCTAAAGAAAATGCAATCTATGAGAGGAAAAAAGATTTAAAAATAACAGTTTTCTCCAACCTAATTATGATTTACAGAACATAACATGACGCCTTGTTTCCCCGAAGTGTTAGGCAAAGGAGTACTAATTATTATTGAAATAAGTAAACACTTTAAAAAAAACAACTTATAGTTGGCGCTGCTTAAATCCAATAAGATCAAAGAGCACGACACATCGGGTGACACTACGACACAACCAAAGCATCCACATTCAAAGACTGATTGCGGCAGTCGAGCCCTTAATGAAAACCGGCACGTATTTTGTTTATTTTGTCATTCTATTAATTAGGGACCTTGTTTACTGTTTCAATACGACAAGTCTTAAATAAGCTTCGCACGAATGAACTTTTATCAGTTTAATTTATTTATGTATCCTCGCAGAAAGTACGAGTAAATTGCTTTGCAAACAAATTTTCTACCTACACGCACAAAACATTTAATTTTCTGGTTCAGAATTTACTTATATAAAAATTAAATCACTTATCTGAAACATAAATTGCGAAAGCAAATTAATCTTAGTAAAATGCTTGATCCATAGAAAAATATGAAGTGAGACGAGGGAAATAATTTCCTTGGGAGTATAAATTAAATCAAGTACCTTGACGGTAAAGTGCGAGCCAAGTGCTTTTAAAAGCAGTGCTGACTGGTAGCTTACTTACTTTCGTTGTTTACAGGAAAATCTTTAACCCTTTTATTAGTAGTGCCCGCCGGTTCCGCCCGCATAAAATGGTCTGAATGAAAAGTAAGTTCCCTGCTTGTGTGGATGTCCATGTATCGATATCATTCATTTACCTAATTAAATCCGTTTTGCCATATCCCATATATATTTGATATATTCTATATTTTTGTATCTAAAGGGAAAAAAATGGGCATCAATAACATAATAATATAATGACTTCCAATCTAATTACATCGATCCTAAAACGTTCCCTCAGGAGATCACATATTGTGCGCGGCTACAAATGAGGCCAATCCTTCACGACTTTATTTGTTTTATATTGCATCTCAAACTCAATTTCCTCAAGTCGGTAGGTACTTCCCCTATTTTTCCGCTCCGTAGACAATAGAAACAGAGCTGAAGATGGGCCGTAACCATCAAACAATGATTGATATATAGAGAGGTTGCTTTTATCTTGCCACACATAAATCATTTTAGGCTCATTTAATGTCACAGTGAGTTCTTACTTCTTACCGATGTGATAGGCGTTTCTGTATTGATTGATAACACTGCAAAATACTTCACACAATATTAATACCGGAGGAAAGCTTAGCTTATAAACATTCCTTCTCATTTTCCAATCTCTTAATTTCGTAATGGGATTATCAAGGTTTATATACGGTTTACGCAAATATGACCATGTTTCCGAATTTCGCGTAAAGCTCAAGTGGTTACCAATTCGCCTTCGCCGGAATGCTCATATTCTTTCCCTTTTGTATAATGTGCTCTTTTCCCCTTCCACCCCTCTTTATCTCAAGAAACGTTTCCAGTTTCTTTGTGACTCTCACACGAAATTATTAAGGTCATCAGATAACTTGAAGCTTAAAATGCCAATGCATTCCACAACTTTCCTTGACAAATCCTTTACTGTCCAGGCAGCTCGTTTGTGGAATGCATTACCAGTTCCAATAAAGCGCGCACAGTCGTTGCCAGTGTTTAAAAGACTCGTGAAGGAACATTACTTGTCGTTATGATTCTGTTTTTATCGTTAGCTGTAATAATATTCGTCATTTATTTTCGTTGCTTATATAGTTAGTATGTATGTATCCATGTATCTATTATATAGCATTTATCTGTGTATCTATTATAGTATATTGTACTTATATACCATTTATTTGCACCTAAGATAACCCCATTTTATGTCCAGAAAATCACTGTCCATTCCAAGGTTGCCTGGAAGAGATCGCAGTAAGCGATAAGGCCGCCCATTGTATATTTTGTAGTGTATTACTTTTTCTTTATGTAATGTATAATCTGGTGTACAATAAAGTATATATAAATAAATAAATAAATAAATATCAAGTAGCCGACTAATGTTCTCGTATAACGTAGGTTTGTACGTTACTACGTAACGTATCAGGTATTTCAATAATCATCGGAGCTACTAAAATAAATCTTAAATTAAGTAGGTTCTATATCTACCAATAAACTACATCTGATATTCATAAAAAATACCTACAGCCTCGAATTTCTTACTCTAACACCAAATTGAGGTCCTTATTTACTCAATCTAGGAAATCAATAGGCACATGCTGGGCCTAACTCGACAGTACATGCGGTAGGTACCGTAGGTACTATCAGCTTCTTAGTGGGTGTGCAAATAGATGGATAGAATAGAATGGTACCTAGGCTCTACTCTTGGAAATCCTTTATTAAATTCACTACTTCTAACTGCTAACGTCCATAGTATGCTAGTATGGAGTGCTTGAACGTCGTCATCGTGGGTCGCAGGTCCGATTCCCGCATGCCACATATATTTGCCGAGCTAACAGACATTTTGTTCCGAGCCTAGATGTTCGCTTTTGATATGATTTATGTGTGTAATTGCACTCATTAATCAAACATTCATAGCTATACGCCGCTAGGATTCATTTCAAGCATGTAACAACACTAGCTGAACCTTCGAATCCACACACGGTCAAATTTCGATATTTTTTAAATTATTAAATGGTATTGAAGTCACCCAAGCTCTATAAATCGGTTAAAGTTCAGCCTTGAAAACTAAACATCCGTTGAAATAAATATCGTATCCATTCATATTCAATAGAAAAGATGTACCCAAAACCATCACTAAAAAGCATATAACTACCTAGGTAGGTATACAGCCGTGCAGGTGGTAGAGATTTAAATTACAAAATTTGTTTATTAAAACAAGTTAAACTCAAGATGAAGTTTATATAATAGCTTAAATAGAGAAACTTCGTTCAAAATGAACGTAGGTATTAATTCATTAATTGAATATGATAAGGATTCATTCAGCCAAAGCTCAAATAACATACATTATAGACCATAATATGCCAAAGGGCAAACTATTTATAAACCGTACATTCTGACACGTGTTCACATCAACATAGTAATGAAAATGGATCCAAGTTTACGTCAGTTGGTAAAATCGGAACTGCTTATAATTTTATTATATGCTTTTCCTTCTCAGAAACTCCGGGAAATGTCCTGACAGGATCTGACGTGAACCAAAATTGTGGGAAAACGTCGTGGTTGTCAGATTGATGCATGAGTTCGTGTTTTTCTTTGTGCTCACACCATCAATCTTACAGATCTATTAACGTCGTCTTTAGCGTTCCTCCTAATTATCCGAGCAAGCTCTCTAAAATCCATGGAGCTTATATGGAGCAAGGATACACAACATCATATTAAATTGTTTTCTTAATCGTTCACACAATAGCAGTACTGCGAGCTAATTAGATTTTTATTTTAAAAGAAAACAAGCTTTATACTTTTTCTTTTTTCCCTTGAGTTTTTCTTTTTCTTTTCTTTCTAAAAATAAATTCTAAGGATCAATTATTTTGTCAGTCACAGTTGTGAGACTTGTTCAAAGTTTATCAAATTAAAGATCAAGCATTTTTCCCAACCTGCCGCTGCTGCTTTTCAACTACCTAAAAAAAAACCGAAACAGGTAGGCCTGTTTCGGTAGTCAATTAAGCAAAAGTATTCCACATTCGCCAACACAACATAATATGCACATACCTATACCTACAGATCTACACATATGTATGTTATTCATTCCTAACTCTATTAATACAGTTACACGGCATGCCACGTGTTATGCAACTGGTTTACCGCCATTATTTCAGTAGATGGTATATTTCATCGCGTACTGTGTGATAACGTTCGTCATAACCGTTTTTCTTTTCAGACGCATAACATTTTGGAAAGACTTATCTACATTTTGTAGCGGTGTTTACGCAGCATTATATATTCCCTCTGCTTGTACGGGGAGGTGTAATGTTACATTGGCGGGATAAGAAGAATCCATTTTGTGAAACCCTAAAATCTTCGTTGCAATTGCGGGGTTTGTCGCGCAAACAGGCAATAAATGCTGGCAGAATAAAGCAAGCTAGCATCGTTGTGGTATGTACCTACTGTCGATATTGTTGTGTGGGCTTTCAACAATGTGTTTTTTTTTTTTTCTTTAAATAAAAACACTCGTTTGAATGTACAGGAACATTTACATCGTATAAATGCTCTTAGAAAGTGTAAAAGAAAATGCAGCTGCCGTTCCACGGAATTAACTCCTAGAGCTTTTCTGTGAAGTCGTCTCAAAATATAGTCTGGCAAGCGAGTATCGCATTAAGAACATCTACCTGTATCATGTCAAGTAAGCAATAGATTAAGATGTCCTTTATGTACATTGTGTGGATACTCTAGTAGGTACCTACGCGTAGTGAAGCACATAAAAGCTGGATACGGCTAGACGCCTACATTTATGTACATTGTGTGGATACTCTAGTAGGTACCTACGCGTTGTGAAGCACATAAAAGCTGGATACGGCTAGACGCCTACATTGTGTGGATACTCTAGTAGGTACCTACGCGTTGTGAAGCACATAAAAGCTGGATACGGCTAGACGCCTACATTGTGTGGATACTCTAGTAGGTACCTACGCGTTGTGAAGCACATAAAAGCTGGATACGGCTAGACGCCTACATTTATGTACATTGTGTGGATACTCTAGTAGGTACCTACGCATTGTGAAGCACATAAAAGCTGGATACGGCTAGACGCCTACATTTATGTACATTGTGTGGATACTCTAGTAAATACCTACGCGTTGTGAAGCACATAAAAGCTGGATACGGCTAGACGCCTACATTTATGTACATTGTGTGGATACTCTAGTAGGTACCTACGCGTTGTGAAGCACATAAAAGCTGGATACGGCTAGACGCCTACATTGTGTGGATACTCTATTAGGTACCTACGCGTTGTGAAGCACATAAAAGCTGGATACGGCTAGACGCCTACATTTATGTACATTGTGTGGATACTCTAGTAGGTACCTACGCGTTGTGAAGCACATAAAAGCTGGATACGGCTAGACGCCTACATTTATGTACATTGTGTGGATACTCTAGTAAATACCTACACGTTGTGAAGCACATAAAAGCTGGATACGGCTAGACGCCTACATTTATGTACATTGTGTGAATACTCTAGTAAATACCTACGCGTTGTGAAGCACATAAAAGCTGGATACGGCTAGACGCCTACATTTATGTACATTGTGTGGATACTCTAGTAGGTACCTACGCGTTGTGAAGCACATAAAAGCTGGATACGGCTAGACGCCTACATTTAAACAACATGCCTAAACATTTCACTTTTTAACTCTCTCAAGGGTGATATAGCTGATACGTTTTCAGGCTAAAGCAAAACACTTACATCGTTCTTATACGATACTGTTAACAACATACTATCGAAACCTTTTTCCTCGTAGAGATCTCTCAAGACTCTAATAAATTAAATTAAACAATTCAGTAACCTTATCTGCGAGAGAAATAGTGCCTGTAATATTCCAACTTAATGTCACTCTTAAGATTATATCACAGCTTAAGCCCCTTTGTGCTGGCTACTTCAGCAACCGCGTAACTTAAATCACTACAATTAGGTTTCAAAACAAATCTAGGACAAAACTCCACTTGGCTTCGAACTGAGCAACCGAAGTGAGCATAAGAAGAAGGAAGCCGTTAATAAAACATTATAAATATTCTCTTTATCCGAGTGGATTAGCGGCCTATTGTTTGATTGCCTTGCTTAAAAAATATGAGAACCAAGAGCTCGTGACCAACAAAAGTCTGTTCGAGACTTTTGTACTCCTGGTGTGTTTCTGTTCATACACGGAGTGACATTCGAGTGCTCTGCTCAATGCTAATAAGAAAGAAACCTATCGCTCCATTTGACAAAATTCCTCCATCACCCATAACGACACCCTGGGGATGTGAAACGACCTATATCTTATTTTGAGATTAACCTTACAAATCACGAGAAACATTATTGTACTTACATACAGGGTTGGGCAGTATTTGAATTACATGTAATTAAAATACGTAATTGAAATACAAATACGTATTTGGTATTTGTATTTCAATTACTTCCTTAAAATGTAATTTGTAATTCGTATTTCAAATACCTTACGACGAAGTATTTTGTAATTAGTATTTCAAATACTTGAGGCTTCAAAATACATTTTAACAAAATACATTTAACCTTCATTTAGCGATCGTGAGTGTGAGTGCGAGGCGAGACTGCAATGATGATACAGCAGCTATTAGAGTTGGCAACACTGCACCTGTTATGTACGCTATGACTGTAAGTACGTCAAAATTGGCCAACAAAACGCAAAAAAAATTACGTCGCATTGTCAATCTCTACTTTTCAGCCCATGCTGGTCTAGATTACTTATTTTGTAATATGTAATTTGTATTTTGTATTTCAATTAAAAATTGCTAATATACTGTATTTTGTATTTTATATTTCAAATACCTTACTTAAAGATATTTTGTATTTTAATTACTTGCGATACTGTATTTTGTCATTTGTATTTCAATTAAAGCAAAGCATGTATTTTGCCCAGCCCTGCTTACATAGAGTACCTATTTGATTACTTCTTTGTTAATTGCAACTTCCTTACTTAAAGCGAACAGAAACATGAAAGTATAGTTCAATAAAAAGTGTTAACGCTTGGCCGTTAGCCAATACTTGCGAGACTATTCATTTATTTCCGTCGAAGTATGCTCGTTTTGAACAAAACAGTGTAATCGCCTTGCTAAAGATAACCTTTAAGTTTCGCGTCTTTAATAGGATTTATAATAGGAAAATTTATAAAAAATGAGATTATTTCGGTTACTAATTGCATTAGGTATCATTACTAAATCCATCTCATAATTTTAATCAATTTTTGAAAAGCGATTAATAACTTACGTTAGCCCCATATTATAGGACAGCCTGCCTTTGACGTATGTTATATTTATGAAACTTTGCTATAAAACCTATCTACATTTAGTAAAAATTTGTGGTTATTGTTCGATACAATTAGACAAACTCTGCTAATCACGGCAATCTATCAAAAAACGATCATTCATTAATTTTCGTGGACATACTAGAACACGAAATAATATTTAATTTTCCTGTTTGTATGGTATTTTGGTAAAAACCAAAATACAATACAAACTGGAAGATAATATTCTCAAAAAATTTGAGCTATAATTTTCGTAAAGACATTTTTGTGTAGCGAAGTAAAGCCGAGCGTTATTTTAAATAAAAAATAAATGATATACGACTGTGACACAAATACAGCAAAAAAGGGATTATGAAGAAGCCTCACTAATTATATTGCCTTCGGGGAAAAATTCGTAGCTTCCACTAAAGGAATTTTCCATCGCCTGATTCAAAGTAGCTTTACAGTGGTGCGGTCCAACAGCACATAATTCATGCCGCTCAGTGAAATATAATGCGGATGTTCTCATAATGTACGACGCGCAACTTAATCCGGCCGCGACTTTTTCCGCCACAGATATTTATACAAATGGCCGCCAGCTTAATGATCTCACTAGAACGCTCGTTGCGGACCGTTTTCGCCACTTTACTCACAACTTAGTCTTGTGTAACAGTACCGTTTTTATAAAACAACAAGAAAACTGTGTACCTATTTATCACTGGTGAGAAGAGTCTTGATACTCTACGTTTTTATTTATTTTTAGTTCTAACATATGAGTAAATAAAACGGCAATTATAACTTATTTACACAAATTAAACAGATATTGGGTACGAAAATAATTGTTAGCCAACAAACCATTGGAAATTATAATAATGCAATGTATTCCGATTAATGCAATCAATCCAATATTGCAGATTACCATTTAGGCTACTAAATTGAACGCAATGATATTCTGCATAGAATAAAGGACTGCCACACTCTACAATGCTACATTTTTATTTTATCTCTTTCAATTTATTCACCAAAAAACCGAATTCAACTGTTGAATTACGTACCCACTAAATTATTATACATTTATGACATTGTTATTCTAAAGGTACGAAGATATTAAAATAATAAAGAAAGGTTTTATCTGCATAAATTGTATGTATTCAACTGTTTTTGTAGAGTCCGTTAACAAAAGTACGTAATTTTGGAGATATACTCATATTGTCTTGTACGACATACTATTATGTATATTTGCTTGGGTAACTACATCAATGTTAAATAATATGCATAATATATGAAGTTTATTTTGCATTTTTTTTTTTGTTTCTGATCTTTTATGTATTTCAACCAGTTGAGCATTTATTACATAACGAATCTTATAGCCAATAAGTACCTACTTATAAATGGACGAACGTCTTAAAAGCAGAATCCCATAAAACGTTTGACCTATTTCGGCTATTGAAACTTTGTCCACTACGAAATACCTTCATGTATGTTAAATAATAAAAGGCTGGGGCTACCGGATACGGCGGCCTCAGTAACTCATACACAGTTCCGGCGCAAAAACGACACAGCCGGACAGAGCCGGCGACGATAGCGCAGTTATATGTGTGTACGGTGCCTTATTTACAACTAGTCCGTTTCCGAGGTTTCACTCCAAGCCAAGTCTGCACAGTTTACTATGAGCCATCAAGCCTTTCAGTAAACTAAATAATCTACACAAGTTTGTGTGGAAGAACTTCCAACAGGCCACGTCTGCGCTGTAACATGTTTACAAAGCTTTTGATGGGCTCTTACAATAACGAAGCTGAACAGTGAAGACTGAATGGATCGGTTATTAGTCATTTCGTTCCGGTAAAAACATCGATGAAATAGATACCTATTTCATCGATGTTTCTCAGAAGGTGGAGCGCACCAATTACCTACATAATAATAATAATTATGCATTCCTCGTGTTCTTAACAGTAAACATAATATTGTGGTGCCAAAACAGATCTAATGATTGAGTCATAAATAAAGTCTAGCACAAAGCGTTCATAAACTACACTTAATCGTTTTACTGAAAAAGCTCTTTTACGAAAGATAATTTATGGAGTTTCAGATCTTATTCAAGTTTTCCTCCTTAATTTTGCCTAACTTTTTCACCTAAATCTGAACCTACGAATTTTCAATAATGAACAATATTCGAATAGCTGTAAGCCTTTTGTAGGTGTCACGGGAACACGTCCAGCTCATCACACGGTCGGCGGCGTTCATTGCAGAGCATGCCTCGACACGGCATGCGTGACCCCGCATCAACATTTTCTCAAGAGCTCCTGAAAATCTCGAGTAATAGTTGTAGGTATACACGACTAGGCAATCACTTACGTGGTTATATCGTCGACAGAATCGTGCATGCCATACCAAATACATGCTTCCATATAAAAGTATCTTTGCTAAACGGGAAATGAGCGATAATGTATTATATTAGATGCACTGTTTAATATTTATTGCTTGGGTACCTACAAATGGTTTTATATATTGCAGTTAGTTTTTCAGTTTTAGAAATTAAGAATACCTGTAATAATATACCAGAACTCAAAACACATGACCAATGAACATCGTCTTCTATCTAGCTTTTCCACAAAGACTTTTTTTGGGGATGGAGGCCGTCAGTAGTAGAAGCTGAATCCAAAAACCAAAACAAAACCAGTGTTTTACATGGAGCGACTGCCTATCTGACCTCCACAACCAAGCAAGTAAGATGATACCCCTTGGTAAGACTGTTTGTCAGACGTTCATGTTTCCGACTACCCGTAACGACTGTCAACGATGGAAAACAAATGCTCGTACATCAAGGTAAATATATCCGAAACGGAACTAACGAAATTAGTCAACTACGCTGCATGTGCACTAGGGGTTTCAGCATCGCCCGGAGAATCATCTTTCAGCTCGATTATGTGTATGACCTCATGGCTGTGATCTCTGACACGGTTACAACTCAAAGTTCCATATAAAATGCAGATATTACAATTTACAGGAAAATCGCATTACAATATGTAGAATGTGGATGCTACTTTTACCCTGTACGCTTTCAACTACAGCTACAGTTGATTGCCAAAAAAGAAAGTATATATCCGTTTAAATTCTTGTAACGTATTGCTCAGTAGAACTAAACATAAAGACTGCTGTCTTTTTAAAACGAGAAATTTTCCTAAGATATACTTCAACGTAACGTGAAACTATTTACTGGGGCGTATTTTTCGTATAAGCATGATATAAATTACATTAATTGGGTGTATCTTCCCAGCTTCATACAGTTTATCTACGTTACTCCGGAATTTCAATGAATTTTTCCCCCGTGGCCATAAAAGCGCAAAAGAGTAAAAACACTCGTTCTTGAGCACTGCAGCGCTCACTGTAAATTACAGAACGTTAAGAACGTACGGAACACTATTGAATGTTCTAAACTGGGAAACCACCCCGTATGGGCATTTATTATTTTATACACTCTGCCGTGATGACGACAACAGCACGTGTAGGATAATCTATTACAATAGTTGGTAAAGCGATAGTATGGCAATATGGATATCTACTTATCGTATGTATGTAGGTACCGTCAGATGTCAAAACACGACGTGCGACAAATTTATTACGAGAATTAACGGGGAAATTCTCCACACAGATCCGTTGGAATTTAATGTTTTCAAAGCAACAAGAGCGTACTAACAAGCTGTGGAAGGTGGTAGATTCGTGACGTTTTCAACGAATTATTTTAATTAATTTGAGGCAAGGTGAGGGTGGTTCCGCCTGCGCTGAGCCTCCCCAGTCGAACCGTCCACGCCGCGGCCCGCACGCTTTCCTCTACAAAAACTAATTCAACTTGTGCACCATGTGGCCCCGTGTGCCTACAAATTACCTCTTTGTAACCTAACTATCCGCTTACCACGGTAAAAAACATAAACATAAAGCGCCAACTGACCAATTATATGTATGTATAAACTGACCATCATTATTGTTATTTTTCAACTTTAAACAACACTAAATGAGGTTGTTGATTAGGCACTTGATTAGATAAAACACAATACGAGTTTCCTTGAGGAGATATTATTATGTTGGTCATGGTTTCTGGGAGGTTTGTAGTTACAAGAGCTTTACGAGTAAAATCTGAGCACAACTCCTGAATATCCGTTCACAGTTTAATAACATTGAAGTAGAGTACATGCTTAACTGGAATTTCTTTTCTATTTTGTTTTAGTTCAGAAATCATACAAAGTTATAATGGTTATGGGCTATATTAAAAGATTGGATTGATTTAAAAACATACATATACCTTTATGTAGCCGAGTTCAAATATATCCCTGTCTTTGAAGTCACGTTATATTTTTATTCGTATAGAATAATTGTTTGTATTCGACGACACGAAATGATAGAAACTTACCAATATACTCAATACAACTTCACAACCAAAACTGAAAACGATGCTTTATAAAACCATATTGAAGACTTTTAAAAATGTACCCACCCGAAATCCTTATTCAAAATTCTTGGTAGCTGAATAGTAATTTAATAACCTTCTGGGATCCGCAACGAATTGTAGAAGAATAGGTATCTACGGCATAAGTTAATTACACTAATGAAGAAGGGAAGGTACGCTCAAAAAATCCACCCCAAGATCACTCCAAAGTCTTTAGTACGATGTTCTTCGCGCGGTTCATTAGCGCCTTGACTTACGGGCGGGCTTACATGTCACCTGCTATTGTTACCTTTACGACGACGTGCTTTCAGAACGCGGGAGCGGAACCGGATTGTAATTAAACCTGAAATCGTTTTTAGGGTATTTTGTCTTAGTCGTACTTTTGCAGTGGGTTGTATAACACACCCATAGCTATAGGATTACGTAGCTATACTTGTTTTCTCAATCTTGGCAATTAATTATATAATAAAATCGTTTATTAACCAAATAAAGAATCTTTACATTTCCTTAAAAGTAATACAAATAAACTATTCCTAAAATAGTTGTCATAAAGGAAACATAATTTTAATATTTTTATTTATTAACTCCATACTAGGTCGAGCCTGTCTCATGGAGTCCTTGAGAGTTGAAATTGAAATTTTAAATTTCAGGGTCGATACTGAGTTGTATTTATTTGTTTATTTTGTTTTATGTAAAAACAAAATCAATAAGAAAAGACTTTAAAAATAAAACAAAATCGTAAAACAACTATGTTTGTATAGTGAGTGTAGAGACATTGTAGGTATTTACGAGTATAGTTTGATGTTTGGCAAGGGTGCGTGCGAGTTTTTAATAACATTCTCATATCAGTTTCCGTAGTTAAGGACGAGTTCTTTTTAGGGCTCCGTATGTCCAAATGAAAAAACGGAACCCTTATAGGGTCACTCGTGTGTCTGTCTGTATGTCTGTCACAGCCAATTTTCTCTGAATCTAATGAACCGATTAAGTTGTAAGGACAACGGGCGTAAGTGACCCAAATGGCGTCAGCTGATGAAAACTAGTCCATTTTGTAGTTCATGAATGTAGGATATTTCTTACTATGGGCACCATAAAATTGGCCCGCGGAGAAAAAATTATACAACCCAGAAAATGTTAGGTTTGGTTAGGTCGGAATTGGTTCTAGTGCTCTCCCGGCCCGCAGCAGGCGCACCGGGCGTCGTCGGAGGGCAGATAATGCCCTCTTCTGGCCCCTCGAAAATGGATCCAGGGACTATGGACTCGGGGACGTCCGCCGCCCCCTTTAATATAGGACCCGATGTGGTGGCACCCCTCTTAGACGTCACGGGGGGAGTCAAATACCTCACTCGCCCCGCTTGACCAGACGGAGCCCGCAGAGGCGGGCTGGTGCCATAGCCCCCGGTGCAAGTGTCCGAGGGAACCTGGGGTGGTTTAAGTCAGTAGATGTCTGACACACCCCTTCGTCCGCCCCAGGACAGAGGACACCCATAAGGATATCCACCAAAATAACAACAAAAAAAGGTCGGAATTGGTCCGAATGGCGTCGGCTGATGAAACCTAGTCCATTTAGTAGATCATGAATGTAGGATTTTTTTTTACTATGGGCACCATAAAATTGGCCCACAGAAAAAAGTTATACAAACCAGGAAAATGTTAGGTTAGGATAGATTAGGTTTCGCCCAGAAGTGGGAAACGATCTGTCGCTGCCGACCGTAGTTCCTTCAATGGTCGGCAGTGCAGAGTCCTGGGACTCCTTGGTGGTATCCTTCTGCGAAACAGTTATCTCGCAGAAGGAAGCTGCAGAAAGGGAAAGGCAGATCGCAAATGCTCTCCCGTCCCGCAGCAGGTGCACTGGGCGTCGGCGGAAGGCAGGTAACGACCTCGACGAAAGACATCCATGAGGAATGCCATGCCGTTCCAAAAAAAAAAGTTAGGTTAGTAAATGTTTTAAACCTTCAATAAATACCTGCAATAAATATATCTTATCTTTCTGATGTTCTGCATTGAAATAATTAACTACTTAGGTAATATGCATAATAATATGGGTGATTAATATGGGAAAAGTTATTGACACTTAGGTAAACTGCTAATAACGTTTTCTCCATGTGTCGACTTATTTGTTTTTTTTTACACTTGAATGTAGTGGTCACTTTTAGGAGATAAATAAGAAAATTCTAAAAACTGTTTTTCACAGTGTACCGTATGACATGTCAAATGAATGGGCTTACTGTGAGGGTCTCAAGTACTCGTATATTTATGACTTTTAACTAAATCGAGCTCTAAATTTCGACAACAATACAGAAAATAGTTCTGTACTCATAGATTACAGGAAAACCTATAAGAAGTCTATGGTCTTAAAATAAAAAAACATGGTAAATCTCCCAAGTTGCGTACACACTTACATTTGCAGTTGAAATGTATGGGAGAACATTTTTTTCAACTACAATGCTAATTTTGTTTTTGGGATAAATTCATCCCACCTAAGGAACCCATTGTGATTGGTCCGACACGCACTTGGCCGGTTTTTTTCTAAATTTCCTTTTACATTTTCATTGGTTATCTAATAATAAAATCAAATCAAATATTTTTTTTCTAAACAATGTGCAATCACTGCCAACATTGCCACTGAAGTAGGTACCTAGTGTTAAAAATCAAAATTGATCACTCCATTTGTTTATTTGGCAAAGTGTTTCACCCAATCAAAATTCAAAATCCAAAAGTCATTTATTCAAATACATAAGACAATCCCACAAAAACGCCCGCCCTTCACCACTTCCTAGTCCTTTAGCTGGGAAGAAGAAGTGGCACAATAAACTCCCCAGCAGCACAGCTGTGTGTTCAGTTAAAAAAACGTAATTCTATACAATGCAAAATAATGTACATTACGCAACACAAGACATTATAATTAAATTATTTGCTATTTGTCAGCTAGCACACGCCAATATACCAACAAAAATCATCGAAATCTATACTCAAGGGAAAATAAAAAGTAAACAGAACTTAATCCTGCTTGGCAGTCAGACTATCCCCCACATTAGACACCATAAAGTCTGGATTAGACAGAAAACACTTTAGCATTCTGTATATTTTAAGCTCACATTGTTCGGCGAGACATTTGGACGTAGCTCTCAATTAACGCCTTTGAGTCTGTTTCGTCGGCGTTAGTTAAAGGACACTCTGTGCAAAGTGTAGTGCTTCATTTCCGATTTACAGGGCCTGCCGAATGGAGTGTAATTTCTAATAAATCAAAATAACCTACCCCTCTCATTTTCTTCGTTTTTATTCTCATTTGGAAGTCCTTTTAGACACCCTCCGTCTAGCTAGGAAGTTAAACTAGAATCACAAGGCGTCCTTAGCACATAACGAGGCTAGATTACGACGTAACGCGCCAGTGCTCCTCTTGTACCACCAACCGCCTCTGGATACGTGCTACCTACCATCCGACTCAAGATCTTTTTAGAAAGTTTATGGATTCCGCATCTAGTGCCAGTGACCCTGAAAGTTTCCGATCAGTAAGTCCGTAAGTGGAGGTAGGTAAGTTCGGAATTCCAGCTAATATATTAATATATAATGTCAACTTTTCACTTCACGTACAAAATAGTATAATGTGATTCATAGGATTTATTTAAATAATCCAATGATTTACTTTTATAAATATAAAATCAAATCACAATTATTCCTACCCTTTAAAAAAAAATGCGCCATGTAACTCGATACCAACGACGGAGTAGCTCCTTCATTAGTGGGCCAGTGCGGGGCGGTGGGGTCTCAAGTGTAGACCACATTTTTTGTCCCGCTACCAGAGAATTTCCTTATAAATTATCACCGTGGATACCGTAATTTACTACAATGCTGGGAAAAGGCTTCACTTTTACCTTTAAGCATGAGTTTTATGTACCCTACTTTGTTTTAAAATTCTGCCATTATAGTTTTTGTAATAGTTATTACGTTCGTTAAAACAACTAGAATAAAATTAAATGAAAAAAACTGAAATTTGAGAAATCACGAATTTCCTTTAAATTTAAAGGAAATTCGTTGTTGCTCAAATTTCAAACGTCAATAATTTCATTTTAATTATCAAAACAAATTTTATAAGATTCTACAGTTACTTTAGATGAAAATAAAAATAAAATGTTAACAGTTTTGTTATTTTTAAATGAAATTATTGACGTTTGAAGTTTTGGCAACGACAAATTCCGAAAAAAAAAAAATACATTTAAAATAACCCTTGTGGCCTGGGTCTTGTTATTGGGCCTAAAAACGTAGTAGACGGCCCCACGGATCCGCCATTTTCGTATGTTCAACCTTCTGCCGAACACCCTGTATATTATAAATAATATTTAACATGTTCTAGGGGCTTAAAACGGCCGCTTTGGCAGAATCATATTAAGTTATTATTATTATTATGAATCACACAAACTGTCATAAACTGACGATCTGCGTTCTATTCTTATTACGCAAAACATCTGTTTGACAATTTTATATTATAATGAAATAACATTTAAACTGTAGAAATAGAAAATAAATCCCATTTGATTAATAAAAACTGTAAAGAAAAAGTATCCGGTAAAATTACGGTCTTAATTTTTTTCATGCGGAAATATTTACTTCTAATATGATTCTGATATGAATTGAATTGAATATGATTCAGCTTAAAATATATGTCATAGAGGAATTGCTGGGAATAGCTGTTTTAGGCCCCCTTGACTCTGTTATATGGTGGCAGGGCCATCGATGCGCAAACTGTTATCATGAATTCAGCACATGATTCTAAACCGACGATAAATTTCTGCGCAGGGGCGTAGAAATTTATCGAAGGTATTTTTTTTTTTAACTGCTGTTCATAAATTGTGACCGTATGGTATTGCACTTTTGTAGGAGACAGTTGTTTTGTTTTAATGACCCACGCTGATGGGCTGAATTCATGGTAACAGTTGGCTCGTCGATGTCCCTGCATGTGTTAACTCAATGCTGTTTACGTTGGTATAATAGAGAAAAAAACATTGTATTTATTGTGACTCTTATGACTGTCGTTCTAATGTCTTATTTTTCATGCGACATCTACATAGATCAAAGCGGTTCGTGGAACGGTTACGTAAAGAATTTTATTTTTCATACGAAACCTTTTCAAGAATATAAATATGCAACGAAGTAATAAAAAATAAGTGGTCAACTATTTAGAAAATGTAAAATTGTTATATAATACTCGTATAACAGCACTCTATTTCCTGAGCCATATGTCCCGACAAAGAGACGAGTACTTGCACCGTGTAATCCGTCCATCATACCATGCAAATTGAATCACGTCTCTCATCTGCTCACATGAGTGTCTTTCTCCCTAGAAAAGCGTTGCTTTACACTGAACATAAAAGCTTACCTTGTACATATGTATGAAATTGCGGTAATTTTTACATAAAATGGGCCTATCTATTTATGCCTCCAAATTATACCTGCAAATTACAGTTTTAAGGGTGAGTAAATGCAAATAATATAATCAAGTCATTGTATTTCTAAGATAATAATATGATTTATTTACGAAACTATACTTCAGCAGAGGATATTATTATTAATTTCTAATTCGGTGTTAAAGTATCAGTAGTAAGGTCATTTAATGTGAACCGAAGCGAGCACTCAGTTCATTAAAAAGAAAACTTTGAACTTAGTTAAAGTAATTAATTGACTAGTGTCCAAGTTCAAATTTTATTTCAAGTCTTATTAATGTCAAAGGTCAAGTGCTTAATTGCACAGTTCTTTAACACTTTTTTTTTGTCGCTTTTGGTATCCTCTATCACTAAAGTGGTAAAGCATAATTTGGATTAGGTGATACCTACCGACTTGACCGACTTGTGTAACACGCTTTAATTAACAATATAATAATGAGCTAGTTATCATAAAACTATCGGTCTTGTTCGTCAATAGGAAAAACTACACTGGATTATCAAGATAGCATAGGTGCACGATCCCCTACGAAACCCGTTCATAATATGTAAGTTATTTATTTATTAGGTAAGAATATGGCAAGTAAATGTAATTGTAGTATATTTTTAATATCTAGTAAGCACTCGATAATATCCATTGCATCGGTGGTCACGTCCGCCGCGATGCTAGCGTGGCATGCCGCTCGACATACGCCACGCGCCTTTTCAGTAAAACCATTGTGCAGCAGCTTCATGTTGAAAACTTCCTTCTAATAAGTTAGCTTCTTCCATTATTTATTTTAAAGCGAAACGAATCTCTAGCGCTGGCGAAACTTTCTTTCTCATGATTATAATGGACTTCTGAATGACGCGTTTAATTTCGCAGACAATTATTTATTGTGACTCGACTTCGTGTATATTATATGCTGGAAACACATCATATTAACGTCACTGTACCTGTACGTCCATACTAAATGTGAAGCCTTAAACTAATTACATTATATAGTATTCAGCTAGGGAAATCGATTTGTATTTTCCAGAAGATTTAATTTTAATCATAACATAGATAGGGAATACGAAAGGAGGACAGGTACAAAACCGTGGGAAGCGTTACAGCGAGCGACGGTGTTCGGCGACGCCCAACACCAATGAACCTGTAAGACGGAGCGCAACGGACAGAGTTTCATCAAGCATCAATAGTTGGCGGAACAAAGACGGATAAGTTGGACGCGAATGGCGGACTCGATCCGCGCTCGTATCGGAAACTGAACGAGATCTCGCTTTGTTCGTAAACAATGTGCAGCGGACAAGGTTTCCCATAAAACTTTGAAACTCAAAAATGGACTTCGACGAGGCTACGCGAACTTAACCAAGAATTAAATTTATTCGTTATACGAGTAGGTTATTAACTGAAGTTTTGAGTGGATTTCCACGTTCGTTGCCAAGAACTAAGGACTGAGATCTAAAACAACAATGAGGTACGGCTATTCAATTAAAAGAACTGATTGACTATGGAACTCTGTTATTATGTTATACGTAGGCAAACAAGCCAGGCCGGCCCACCTGATTGGAAGTGTTTACTGTCGCCTTTGGACGGCGGCTATGCCAAAGGGTTTGTCGATGGGGGTTGGCCGACCTTAGTTACAAAGTTCAAGAGTCTCATATGAACTTGTACACTATCGTGTGGTTGTACCTATAGGACCGAAAATAGTTAGAATGGGTAGGCAAATTTGCAAATTTTATTGATATGTAGCAATTTACAAAGCAGAAAAATAACATTACCTGTGGAATATCTATCTACTCGTATACAGAGCAATACAAACGTTTGTAAGCAAAATAAAATCGAGAAGCGAGAACAAATGGCCGCGGTTAAGTGAAATTAACTGCGAGGAATCGGCTTAAGAAGCGACAAAGTCCTAGCCAGGCCATCAATTTCCCAGCCCCACTAATATTCGATTCCACTGTGGATTCATGTGTTCCACCAACTTTTAACACACTAGTTCAATTACCTACTGGTATTTATAACATATACCTATCCATGGGCCACGTCTTGTGAAAGTACAATTGTTTAAGATACGATGGGACTGATATCGCTATGCGTAAAAGCCCCTATTAACAAATAAAGAAAAAATACACATACCTACCATAAAGTAGAACTGCAGAAGCCCTAAAAACATCGTCTATTAATAAAAATACTTCGCTTGAACTGCGTGTGCAATAAACAAATGAAAGAAGCCTTTCTTACAACTTTGAATAGGTGAGTAGGTAGTTCATGTAAATAATAAAAATTTCAATGGAAAAAGCGTTCTTCGGAAAATTCTTATATTTTTTTTGAGCAATGACAATTGGCAATGAACGTCGTATTGTATTTAGATTTCTTATAAAAAAATGTTATCTTAATACACGAGTTTATTTATTTACGATTTTTTCTGTAACCAGCATGGGTTCTATACCAAAAAGAAATATAAATAAAAGAAAAAGTTTTGTAATTAAATAATGGCAACAGAGATAATCACTTAACTCTAAAGTGTGATCACTTGCCTAACGTATTCTCGTTCACCGAGTCATGCAAGAAATATGTTCCTTATAGATACGGGTACCTAACTTACACTACTAAGTACTAACGTAGGGTAGGTAAAGAGTTACGTACCTGGATAGTGGATACTCACAAAACGAGATTGAGTCAACCTCATTGAATAAAAACTTCGCTGAGTTTGTAATCGCAGTCGCTTCCTCGTTTAATTTAGTTCAGTAACGTTGGAATAAAATCAGTGCGTCTTAGTAGGTACCTACCTTCTCTAACTCTCGATTAAAGCTTTTATCGGAGGACTGATTAAGTGTCGAGACCAGGATGGATTTATTGTAAAAGTTGGCCGTTCGCTGAGGTTAGTGATTCAAGCCCGCACACTTTAGTCGAATAATTGTCTACGTGATCGGAATGGAGGCTTCCTACCGCCTTTAATAAGATCAGATAAAGAGCTCACACTGGTGCAGGTGTGTGCGCAGATCTATTCAGTTCTGGCTCAATAATATCCTTCCCCGATTTTCATATACTTACTATATCGCTCTTGTAGATAAGTACCTACTGACTAGTCTGACTGCGGATGCTTACGGTCGGATGTACTTATTTACTTCTCAAAGAACACTATGTAAGTAGTATTAGTAACATTGAATTTTTGATTAGCATCTTAGGTAGGTACCCTAAGTCTTCATTAATGCCTAAAACTCTTCAAGAATCGTCTTCCATTTCTCAATGAAATAAAAATCTAAGCGAGTTACTGAGAGTATCTCAATAATCTCTGTAACTGATGCTACCAGCGTAGCATCAGCCAACTCACACTGACTAACGGACAGAGGCAGCCCTCTGCCCGTTAGTTAGCGTGTGTTGGCTGGCGCATGAATTGCAGGCCATCCATCACTTCGTTCAGAAAAGGTCCATCAAAGTAGTAATCCATCTATAAGCCCCGAATGCTCTAACGTGTCACGTCAGCCTAGGTTCTGGATGCAGATAGGTGGAAGCTGAAATATAGCGGAAGACTGCAAATCGTCAAAGTTATAGATACCTTTTGTAAAATTCGGCAAATGACGTTTATCTGTTGAATACCTAGACAGCGATTTTTTTTTTAATTTTTTGCTGTTTTATATTGCTATTATTTTCCCACTGCAGGGCAAATGCTCTTCTCATACAGAGAAGGCACGAGCATTGATCACCACGCTTGCTCAAGATTTCAGACTTAGGTACATTAGTAACTCGCCATGGGATCTGGAGGCGAAAGTCCTCGCGCACATGTGGGAGTTGCGCGAGGATGCGAAACGCCGGCGCGTAACTCCGCTGCCGCGAGAAATCACGGCACAGCGGACAGAGCTCCGGCGGGATCTCACGGCAGCATGGAGAGTGCGATTGTCGCAACCCAGCGCTGGGCACGCCACAATTGTGGTGATAAGTCCCCTCTTTGAGGAGTGGCTAGAGGGGCGCCACGGCGTCCTCACCTTCCGCCTGACGCAGGTCCTCACCGGACACGGTTGTTTCGGGAGGTTCCTGTTCCGCATAAGGCGGGAGGAAACGACACGGACACGGTGGAGTATACGGTGAAGGTCTGCCCGGCTTGGGCGGAGCACCGCGTGTCCTCACGGAGGCGATCGGCGGCGGCGATCTCTCGCGTCCGGCCCTGGTTCAGGCCATGGTCCGGAGCGAGAGTGCATGGGAGGCCGTCACTTCCTTCTGCGAAGCAGTAATGCTCGCGAAGGAGGAGGCGGAGCGCGCGAGTGAGAGGCAAGATGCGGGCCCTCGCGCCCCTAGTTGCCGCAGGAGACGCCCCGGCCCCGGGCGTCGGGAGTCGCGAGCCGACTTCCGGCCACCGTAGGCGTGACTTGCGGACGGTGAGCAATGGGTAGCTCGGCGTCCGATAAGGACGAGGCCCGGGTCGACGGCGCGTTGTGTTCCACGCGCGCCTCAAAGAGATGTCAGCACCAACTGACGGGGTCCGTAAGGGCCAATGCCTGCCAGGGTTGCGAGTTTGTCCGAAAGGGATATCGCGGCCCCGGCACACAAGCAACGGAAGGAACACGGGTGGGTTTTAGTCAGTAAAAGTCTGACACACCCTCCCGCTCCGCCCAGAGCGGTAGAAGTTATTTGATAATTTCCCAACCTCAAAAAAAAAAAAGTACTTTATTAACTATAAGTCGAGTTTTCCTCACGATGTTTTTCCTTCACCGATTTTAGTAATACGAGCAAGATAAACTCAGCAAGTAAAATATGAATTGAAAAAGTCACATTGGTATTTGGTCGAATTTCAACCTACAACCTCATGCATGAGGGGCGAGGCCTTACTACCTACTACTGGGCTATCATATAAGATACGAATTCATTTTATTAGGGACTTCATAGTATACCTACTCATATAATACACCCATTTGACAAAAAATTCAAGGTTTGTTATAAAATGTAAGTAACTGCTTACCGCAATCCAATTGTAATAGATAACCGTCTGTAAAAATAGGTACATACTCGTATGTGGACACTAAACATCTGAGAAAAACCATAAATATACGTTTAATAACCCATAAAAAATAGCTAAACTATCTGAACATAGTAAGGTATGTATGTAGTTATGTACCCTATACACACAAATAAAACAAAACCATGTTCAGAAAGAGTTGTTTCGTTTGTAAATCAATGTTTTCGTTTAAAAGCAAGAGCAAATAAATGTGTGTTCCTTCGATTTGTTTAGTATACTTACCCTCTGTTGGGTGTAAGTATCAATAGGTCTTAAATAAATAATCAGAAACAAGGGCGGAAGGGCCTAAGTACGGGACATTAACAAGGGTCCAGTCCAATTTTCGTCCTGTCCACGTTGATATATTGAGGGCCGATGTGAAGCCGTTGCCCACCGCGCCGCCCGACGACACAACTCATTTACTTTTTTCGCCAGATACCGAACACAATAATTGCATTGCGATACCAATATCAAATAACTACGGATTTGTTTTAGTTTCTTTTTCTATTTCTGTGGTCAAATAATTTAAAGAATAGAAATTATTATGAAATTAACATTATTCTGGACAGGTAGAGTTGATCATAGATCAATTTGGAGTATATATTTAATGCTAAATCAGCCTCACATTTCTTGGAACTTACTTATCGCCCATCTTAGTTATTGACAAGAAACCGTTACCTAAATGAACCAAGTTCTAACACTATAATAGGTACACTTCTGCTGGCGCGGGAGACCGCAGACGCCAGAGTCGTTGCGAGTGACTATAACCACAAGTGACAGTGCCGCTGCGTTAGGTACTGTGATCCGGTTAGAATGAGAGCATAATGGAGCCAAAATGTTTCTGAGGTTAATAACACGTTGGGACACTTCTAGAACTTTTTGAGCATTTTTCCAAGGTGCCAATATCGCCACAATATCTTTCAGCCCAACTACTAAGTTAAGTATGTTGAAACTGTTTGTACTCCCCGTCACTTGTTCTTATGGGTTCATTAGAAAACCAGCGTCAGGCAGCATTTGTCTGGCATTAATGCTGAAATGAACCTTTTTGGCGCAGCCGTGAGGCACACACTTATTGCCAAAAGACCTACTTCTACTTTTTAGTTTGTTTTTTACTTTGTGTTTCACGAACTGTGTCCAAATAAACGTTTTCTTTCTTTCTTTCTTTTACTGCTCCACATATCCGAATATTCCGATCTAACTTATAATAATATGACCATATTAACCACAGCCCGAAGCAGTGTCACAACCACAAAAAAATGCATATTCGAGAGGACTTTACATTTTTTTCGTCATTACACCTACACTTCATTTTATAAACCGTTAAGGTGAGCTGCCATACATTTCCTCGACTAAGAAACTGCCATAAGTGCTTGAAAAGGAAAAAGCAAAGCGACTAACGCAAAATTTCAGTCTCTGCAAACCAACAAGTTAGGAACGCTGGCGGTGCTTTAAAAATTCAGTGTGTACCCACCCGCCACGCTTGCTTTTTTCGAGAGTACTAAAGTCTGCTTCGTTTATATTAAAGACCTCTATCTATTCGTTTTATCCACCCCGAAATATGCTTTCACTCTCGCTCTTCATCCCGTATAAGAAGCTAACTCCTATAGATACATTGCTCGCTTTTCAAGTGAAAATATCTCGCCGTTGCCTTTTCAATAAGATCGTTTTCGTTTTTAGTAGATAGTTATATAGTGTAATGTGATGAAAAATGCAGCATAGATTTGTTTCGATACTTACAATATTTAATTAATTAAAATTATTTATTTATTTATTTGCTTACATGTAAAACACTGGTAAGTAGGCATGCATTCAAATTTCATGACACAGTATTAAGACATGAGCCCTGTAAGGGCACTGCAAATGTTTCATATCAAATGATTAAATTATATAATATAATATTGATTCTAATTATTACAATAGGTACATTACATTTTAATAAACATTCGTTATTTAATTATTACATTTTATTTCAAATAAATCATTATTATTAATTCTTTCATGCATTTTAGTCATTATAGGTAAGCATAATTTATTAAAGTCATTTATTATTTCACATATAAGTGCGTCAAGCATATTGATACAAGGTCAATCAATTCACAATTTGTCAGTTTTAAATTCCTCAACGGAATAGTAGCCTTTCTTTATTATCAGAGATTTCAACTGTTTCGAGAAAATTGAGTCATTTGGTAGGGATTTTAAACTTTCAGGTAATTATTGTATTCGTAGGCATGGAGGTTTGTACCCCACACATATAATATCTTAACAATTACTTTGTTTATACTCGTAATAATAATACATCATAGAGGAAAATACACAATCGTTTTACGTACAAAATGTTATTTTAATTACACAATATTGTTCGTTTTTCCTAGAGAATTGCTCCTAAAGATATGCGTTAGCAACTTGTACAAATAAGCCGACGTGCTATTTTAGTCCTACAGGCGCTTAATTCAAATTCTTATTTGAAATAATTTTTTTGTTTAAGTAAGCGTTTATCATGGTATATTTCATTTAAAATAATAAAGAACGCAAAAGGAATATTTATTTGGTTTATATTTTAGAACATTCTGAGCATCCCACCAGAAAACATACACGTGGCCGGGCTGCAACATATACGGTACTGCCCGTCCACAAACAAGTGCTTTTTTAACAAGATATATTTGTGGAACATTTAATATATTCATTGGTACTGCAAGAACATTTAATTGATACGTCTATAAATTACGAAAATCGACTGTGGCCGGGCTGCGTCGCAACTTCCGATGATATTGGTGAATATCGATCATCGCGACGCACCAAACAACCACAGTACCTACCTACCTATTAAGTATCGACGTCTCGAAGTCGGTGCGAAAAAGTGTGTTCAAGTGAAAGAATGCCGCTACTCTCACCGCACTGTGTCATCGCCGGTAGATATCGTGCCGATATCGGCGTTGTCGGTCGCTGTCTGCGATGATAATAGGTGACAATAACAACATTATGTAAAACCGTTTGGTAGGCACTAAACGTATCCGATCATCTGACCGTCGATATCGTGACGATGTCGGGTTGGTGTCGCTATCGGCTAATGACAAAAAGTGGTAACAAATTTTCTCACGCCTCAAGATAATAGGTAGTCAATATTTTTATATTTTTTTACGATATTCTATATTTTTATATTTGTACACATATGAATTACCTATTAAATTTTTTGTCCAGTAGATTCGGACAAATCGTCTGTCACAGACGGACAGACACACACACGAGTGAAATGAAATGAAATTATTGAAATGAAATGATGGAAATGAGATGATTTTATTTTCTGTACCTAAAGTTGTTTGTTAAACCCATTTTTACATGTCAATAATATTTTAAAAGTAGTCGAGGTCGTGGTCCTCTAAGGAAAAAATAATGATCACGGATGACGGACGGGGAGTTGAAATGAATGTTGGCTCCGATAAGCGTCTTTTTACACTCGTTATGACTGACAAACATTTTCAGATCGCGACAATCAATTCATTTTATTAATTATAGAAACAACATTTTTACATTTTGATACAGTGGGATAGTTCGTAGAACCACAGAGTACTTCGTAGAACTTACAAAGAAAAACATGAAATGAAGTCTATCTACTCTCATAGCGTAATATTCAAATTATAAACTTCAATATCTCCTTCCAATGACAACCTTCATGCTACGGCATGACAGAAGTCATAATCTACTGATACTTGCTGTGCTACGACAGGTAGATTATGGTCCAAGTTTATTGCGATTATCTATGAAACTAAGCGCCCTATCTCTATCGTTCTTGTGGTATTGTGAGCACAAAAGACAGAGATAGCAATAAAGTATGCCATGCTATCAACATTTTAAGCATTAAAACGAATGTTTGGCACTCGGAAGTTACTTCCGAATGTTGCAAACAAAATGGCGGCAATTCGCAAATGTTGCGAATTAATATTTTTATATTTTATTTCTCATATAAATCATAAAAATAGAACTGCTTTCAATAGAGAGGTAATTTAACGTAGTTTTAATTAAAATATATAAATAATTATGAAACAAAAAGTTTCTTTGTTTATAAAAAAAAATTGTGAGTCGGAACTATCGTGGTCAAGTGACGTTACGACGAGTAAATTTGACGTATTTGAACGCTTTTTACACCATTTTACAGCACAAATAGGCATTTTCATGGAGCTCCGCGCGCCTTTAAAACGATTTACGAAGTGAGATTTGAAAGTAGTTTTTATGAACGTACTAGAACATTTGTTCTTATACTTTTACAGAGGGGAAGTGTTCGTAAGGCTTCTCCAGTGTTATATACTCTAAGGTGGGCCAGGAATACCGGGATCGATATTAATCGATTTCCATTATTTCTCTGAACGCACCCTTTAAAGTACCACTACTCCACACCAGATGGCACCAGCATTAATGGGATGAACTTAACAGAGAAAGCGCAATACAGTTTCTAAGCAGTGCGAAAGACACCGACTCTTGTCAAAGTCAATCGCGAATGAACTAGAAAGATCATAAAATTAAATGTGAAAGAGACATAGATTATAGATGACAGGGACAGAGCTACGTTCGAGAACGTTTGGGAATCTGGAACCTTCCTTACATTTTGATATATAAGGGGGCTAGGTCGCGTTCCGAGTCAGTCAGTTTTCGATTGAAGTTCGAACAGTTTGTTCCGAGTGGTCAAATCGCGAGTAGTAATAGTTCCCGCCATATTCGTTTCCATAGATTAGTGTTTTTATAGTGTTGCCGTATTTTAATTTCGAAAATATATAGATAATTCATACAGTCCAAATAATCCAATAGATCAAGAATGATTGCTTGATTACATGTGCAAGAGCGAGCTAATTAGTCAGTGTCAGTGCGCGCCGTAATTAATTAATCAGTGCAAGCAAGCAGTGACAAGTGAGCTAACGTGTGTTTCTTTTCTATAAAATTTTAAATATGAGTGACATAAGGCGATTTTTGTGCAAGAGAAAAAAGATGGAAAATGAACAGTTTAATGCTAAAGATTGTCCAAGTACTTCGGCACAGCAAAGTATTAGTAAAACTGAATTAACATCACAACAAACTTCAGTTAATATTTATGATGTGGGTTTATATCTGGATTTTAACGTACCTATCAGTGATGAAATACGGTTTAAAGTGCTCGAAACACCGTGAAAACCTCCGCAAGATTATGATTTCAAGCAGGACATCGATCATAAAAACCAAACACAACAACGTGCATTTCGCCACGAGTGGCTCACAGCATACCCTTGGTTAGCCTATTCTGCTCAGGCTAAAGGACCACTTTGCCGTACATGTGTATTATTTCCCACACAAATTCATCGAGGCAGTACTCAGGGGCCATTTATCGTTCGGCCATGCAAAAAATATCAAATTTCATGAGTGTGCGAAATCTCATGCAAATAGCCAGTGGCATCGTGAATCGGTTATACGTTCTAAAAAAAATCAGGAAATCATGCAACAAAGAAAAAAAAATGACGTTTATGAACAGATAGATACTGAATATCACAGGGAAATTTCAGAAAACAGAAAAAAACTTCAACCCATTATATCTTCGGTCTTATTTTGTGCTACGCATGATTTACCCCTTCGAGGAAAAACAGAAGATGGGTCAGTTTTCAAAGACTTACTACATTTCCGAGTTGAGGCAGGAAATACGGTTTTAAAAGACCACTTTGCAACTGGTTCGAAAAATGCCCTCTCTGTATCCCATCAAATACAAAACGAAATTATTGAAACCTGTGCTGATGTTCTTCGTAAAACCATTACTGATGAAGCAAAAGAAGCGGCATACTTTTCAGTCTTGGCTGACGAGACAGCGGATATAAGCGGTACTGAACAGCTTTCAATGGGATAAGATACGTCAAGTTTGACCAAACGAAACACAGTTACGTAATACTTGAAGAATTTTTGGGGTACAGACCACTTCAAAAATTAGATGCTGCATCGATTTCTGAAGTTATACTATCTTTTTGACATCATGTGGTTTAGATCTCAACAAAATGGTTGGGCAAGGGTATGATGGTTGCTCCACGATGGCTGGACATGTTGGTGGAGTTCAGAAAATAATTAATGATAAATATCCCAAAGCAAAGTATTTCCACTGTGCTAGTCACATATTAAATCTTGTTGTCATTAAATAATTTGAGTGAAATAAGAAATACTGCTGGAATGATTAAGGAAACTATAACTTTTTTTAGAGAGAGCATTTTACGGCGAAAAAAAATCCAAATATTCCCTTGTTTTGCGAAACCAGATGGTCTGCAAAGTACAAAAGTATTCGAATTTTCGCTCAATATTTCACCAAAATTGTAGAAGCATTACAAGACCTCTCAGAAGATCACGCTACTAATTCTAAGACAAAGGTTAGAGCTTACCAACTGCGCACTGCTTTGACCACCACAATTTTTATTGTGGCATTGCATATTATTGCTACTTACTCGGCAAAGCTTGAGTCTGTCTGCAACCAGCTTCAACAAGTGGATATTGACATTAATTCAGTGAATGACCACATTTGCAAACTCACTAAAATAATAGAGGGTCACAGACAAAACGCATCGCAGGAATTTACTGCTATATTTGGAGAAGCTAAACAAAATTGCGAAGACCTTAATATTGAGATTAAATGCCAACGAGTTACGAAACGACAGGCTCATCGATCCAACCACCCATCCGAAAACGTTGAAGAATTTTACAGAAGAGCTTTATACATCCCATACCTTGATTCGATCATTTCTTCTTAAAAGACAGATTTTCTGAAACACATTAAAAATCATTTTCTCTGTTACAACTACACCCAAAAATAATGAAAGGCCTCAGTAAAGAAGAATTTCTTAGAGCTGCAAAAGACATTGAAAATGTGTATGGCGATCTTTTACCTAATTTTATTTCAGAAATCACGACTTGGTTTGAAATGTGGAAATATCCACAGCCAGCGGCAAATGATATCAGTGAAGTTGATCGATATGAAAAACATGATAAAGACTACATCGACGAGGCAAAAGCTTTCTTTCCTTCAGTAGCAGAAGCGATCAAGATTGGCCTTAGTCTACCCGTCACAACGTGCACAATAGAAAGATCTTTTAGCACACTGAGAAGAGTTAAAACTTGGAATAGGTCCACAACAGGTGACGAGTGACTGTCTGGATTATGCTTGTTAAGTGTCCACCGAGGCAAGATAACCGAGGACAATAAAGATATCTTTATAGAAAACGTCATTAATAAGTTCGGTCAAAAACCCCGCCGGCTGCAGTTGCTTTTTACATGAGAATTGTGTAATTAATGCCTACTAATTATTGTGAATAAAAAAAATATTTCCAACAGACGGCTTTTTATTTCAATCATTCCTGTTGATCCCGAGATTCCCAAAGGGTGCAAGTGCACCCCCTGGCACCCCCCTGCCGGCGTCCATGTTAGCACTACACTGTGCAAACTATCGGTCGTAAGTAACAATGAGGTACGGCGATTCAATTAAAAGAACAGATTGACTATGGAACTCTGTTATTATGTTATACGTAGGCAAACAAGCCAGGCCGGCCCACCTGATTGGAAGTGTTTACTGTCGCCTTTGGACGGCGGCTATGCCAAAGGGTTTGTCGATGGGGGTTGGCCGACCTTAGTTACAAAGCTCAAGAGTCTCATATGAACTTGTACACTATCGTGTGGTTGTATAGGACCGAAAATAGTTAGAATGGGTAGGCAAATTTGCAAATTTTATTGATATGTAGCAATTTACAAAGCAGAAAAATAACATTACCTGTGGAATATCTATCTACTCGTATACAGAGCAATACAAACGTTTGTAAGCAAAATAAAATCGAGAAGCGAGAACAAATGGCCGCGGTTAAGTGAAATTAACTGCGAGGAATCGGCTTAAGAAGCGACAAAGTCCTAGCCAGGCCATCAATTTCCCAGCCCCACTAATATTCGATTCCACTGTGGATTCATGTGTTCCACCAACTTTTAACACACTAGTTCAATTACCTACTGGTATTTATAACATATACCTATCCATGGGCCACGTCTTGTGAAAGTACAATTGTTTAAGATACGATGGGACTGATATCGCTATGCGTAAAAGCCCCTATTAACAAATAAAGAAAAGAAAAAATACACATACCTACCATAAAGTAGAACTGCAGAAGCCCTAAAAACATCGTCTATTAATAAAAATACTTCGCTTGAACTGCGTGTGCAATAAACAAATGAAAGAAGCCTTTCTTACAACTTTGAATAGGTGAGTAGGTAGTTCATGTAAATAATAAAAATTTCAATGGAAAAAGCGTTCTTCGGAAAATTCTTATATTTTTTTTGAGCAATGACAATTGGCAATGAACGTCGTATTGTATTTAGATTTCTTATAAAAAAATGTTGTCTTAATACACGAGTTTATTTATTTACGATTTTTTCTGTAACCAGCATGGGTTCTATACCAAAAAGAAATATAAATAAAAGAAAAAGTTTTGTAATTAAATAATGGCAACAGAGATAATCACTTAACTCTAAAGTGTGATCGCTTGCCTAACGTATTCTCGTTCACCGAGTCATGCAAGAAATATGTTCCTTATAGATACGGGTACCTAACTTACACTACTAAGTACTAACGTAGGGTAGGTAAAGAGTTACGTACCTGGATAGTGGATACTCACAAAACGAGATTGAGTCAACCTCATTGAATAAAAACTTCGCTGAGTTTGTAATCGCAGTCGCTTCCTCGTTTAATTTAGTTCAGTAACGTTGGAATAAAATCAGTGCGTCTTAGTAGGTACCTACCTTCTCTAACTCTCGATTAAAGCTTTTATCGGAGGACTGATTAAGTGTCGAGACCAGGATGGATTTATTGTAAAAGTTGGCCGTTCGCTGAGGTTAGTGATTCAAGCCCGCACACTTTAGTCGAATAATTGTCTACGTGATCGGAATGGAGGCTTCCTACCGCCTTTAATAAGATCAGATAAAGAGCTCACACTGGTGCAGGTGTGTGCGCAGATCTATTCAGTTCTGGCTCAATAATATCCTTCCCCGATTTTCATATACTTACTATATCGCTCTTGTAGATAAGTACCTACTGACTAGTCTGTGACTGCGGATGCTTACGGTCGGATGTACTTATTTACTTCTCAAAGAACACTATGTAAGTAGTATTAGTAACATTGAATTTTTGATTAGCATCTTAGGTAGGTACCCTAAGTCTTCATTAATGCCTAAAACTCTTCAAGAATCGTCTTCCATTTCTCAATGAAATAAAAATCTAAGCGAGTTACTGAGAGTATCTCAATAATCTCTGTAACTGATGCTACCAGCGTAGCATCAGCCAACTCACACTGACTAACGGACAGAGGCAGCCCTCTGCCCGTTAGTTAGCGTGTGTTGGCTGGCGCATGAATTGCAGGCCATCCATCACTTCGTTCAGAAAAGGTCCATCAAAGTAGTAATCCATCTATAAGCCCCGAATGCTCTAACGTGTCACGTCAGCCTAGGTTCTGGATGCAGATAGGTGGAAGCTGAAATATAGCGGAAGACTGCAAATCGTCAAAGTTATAGATACCTTTTGTAAAATTCGTCAAATGACGTTTATCTGTTGAATACCTAGACAGCGATTTTTTTTTTAATTTTTTGCTGTTTTATATTGCTATTATTTTCCCACTGCAGGGCAAATGCTCTTCTCATACAGAGAAGGCACGAGCATTGATCACCACGCTTGCTGAAGATTTCAGACTTAGGTACATTAGTAACTCGCCATGGGATCTGGAGGCGAAAGTCCTCGCGCACATGTGGGAGTTGCGCGAGGATGCGAAACGCCGGCGCGTAACTCCGCTGCCGCGAGAAATCACGGCACAGCGGACAGAGCTCCGGCGGGATCTCACGGCAGCATGGAGAGTGCGATTGTCGCAACCCAGCGCTGGGCACGCCACAATTGTGGTGATAAGTCCCCTCTTTGAGGAGTGGCTAGAGGGGCGCCACGGCGTCCTCACCTTCCGCCTGACGCAGGTCCTCACCGGACACGGTTGTTTCGGGAGGTTCCTGTTCCGCATAAGGCGGGAGGAAACGACACGGACACGGTGGAGTATACGGTGAAGGTCTGCCCGGCTTGGGCGGAGCACCGCGTGTCCTCACGGAGGCGATCGGCGGCGGCGATCTCTCGCGTCCGGCCCTGGTTCAGGCCATGGTCCGGAGCGAGAGTGCATGGGAGGCCGTCACTTCCTTCTGCGAAGCAGTAATGCTTGCGAAGGAGGAGGCGGAGCGCGCGAGTGAGAGGCAAGATGCGGGCCCTCGCGCCCCTAGTTGCCGCAGGAGACGCCCCGGCCCCGGGCGTCGGGAGTCGCGAGCCGACTTCCGGCCACCGTAGGCGTGACTTGCGGACGGTGAGCAATGGGTAGCTCGGCGTCCGATAAGGACGAGGCCCGGGTCGACGGCGCGTTGTGTTCCACGCGCGCCTCAAAGAGATGTCAGCACCAACTGACGGGGTCCGTAAGGGCCAATGCCTGCCAGGGTTGCGAGTTTGTCCGAAAGGGATATCGCGGCCCCGGCACACAAGCAACGGAAGGAACACGGGTGGGTTTTAGTCAGTAAAAGTCTGACACACCCTCCCGCTCCGCCCAGAGCGGTAGAAGTTATTTGATAATTTCCCAACCTCAAAAAAAAAAAAGTACTTTATTAACTATAAGTCGAGTTTTCCTCACGATGTTTTTCCTTCACCGATTTTAGTAATACGAGCAAGATAAACTCAGCAAGTAAAATATGAATTGAAAAAGTCACATTGGTATTTGGTCGAATTTCAACCTACAACCTCATGCATGAGGGGCGAGGCCTTACTACCTACTACTGGGCTATCATATAAGATACGAATTCATTTTATTAGGGACTTCATAGTATACCTACTCATATAATACACCCATTTGACAAAAAATTCAAGGTTTGTTATAAAATGTAAGTAACTGCTTACCGCAATCCAATTGTAATAGATAACCGTCTGTAAAAATAGGTACATACTCGTATGTGGACACTAAACATCTGAGAAAAACCATAAATATACGTTTAATAACCCATAAAAAATAGCTAAACTATCTGAACATAGTAAGGTATGTATGTAGTTATGTACCCTATACACACAAATAAAACAAAACCATGTTCAGAAAGAGTTGTTTCGTTTGTAAATCAATGTTTTCGTTTAAAAGCAAGAGCAAATAAATGTGTGTTCCTTCGATTTGTTTAGTATACTTACCCTCTGTTGGGTGTAAGTATCAATAGGTCTTAAATAAATAATCAGAAACAAGGGCGGAAGGGCCTAAGTACGGGACATTAACAAGGGTCCAGTCCAATTTTCGTCCTGTCCACGTTGATATATTGAGGGCCGATGTGAAGCCGTTGCCCACCGCGCCGCCCGACGACACAACTCATTTACTTTTTTCGCCAGATACCGAACACAATAATTGCATTGCGATACCAATATCAAATAACTACGGATTTGTTTTAGTTTCTTTTTCTATTTCTGTGGTCAAATAATTTAAAGAATAGAAATTATTATGAAATTAACATTATTCTGGACAGGTAGAGTTGATCATAGATCAATTTGGAGTATATATTTAATGCTAAATCAGCCTCACATTTCTTGGAACTTACTTATCGCCCATCTTAGTTATTGACAAGAAACCGTTACCTAAATGAACCAAGTTCTAACACTATAATAGGTACACTTCTGCTGGCGCGGGAGACCGCAGACGCCAGAGTCGTTGCGAGTGACTATAACCACAAGTGACAGTGCCGCTGCGTTAGGTACTGTGATCCGGTTAGAATGAGAGCATAATGGAGCCAAAATGTTTCTGAGGTTAATAACACGTTGGGACACTTCTAGAACTTTTTGAGCATTTTTCCAAGGTGCCAATATCGCCACAATATCTTTCAGCCCAACTACTAAGTTAAGTATGTTGAAACTGTTTGTACTCCCCGTCACTTGTTCTTATGGGTTCATTAGAAAACCAGCGTCAGGCAGCATTTGTCTGGCATTAATGCTGAAATGAACCTTTTTGGCGCAGCCGTGAGGCACACACTTATTGCCAAAAGACCTACTTCTACTTTTTAGTTTGTTTTTTACTTTGTGTTTCACGAACTGTGTCCAAATAAACGTTTTCTTTCTTTCTTTCTTTTACTGCTCCACATATCCGAATATTCCGATCTAACTTATAATAATATGACCATATTAACCACAGCCCGAAGCAGTGTCACAACCACAAAAAAATGCATATTCGAGAGGACTTTACATTTTTTTCGTCATTACACCTACACTTCATTTTATAAACCGTTAAGGTGAGCTGCCATACATTTCCTCGACTAAGAAACTGCCATAAGTGCTTGAAAAGGAAAAAGCAAAGCGACTAACGCAAAATTTCAGTCTCTGCAAACCAACAAGTTAGGAACGCTGGCGGTGCTTTAAAAATTCAGTGTGTACCCACCCGCCACGCTTGCTTTTTTCGAGAGTACTAAAGTCTGCTTCGTTTATATTAAAGACCTCTATCTATTCGTTTTATCCACCCCGAAATATGCTTTCACTCTCGTCGGCTCTTCATCCCGTATAAGAAGCTAACTCCTATAGATACATTGCTCGCTTTTCAAGTGAAAATATCTCGCCGTTGCCTTTTCAATAAGATCGTTTTCGTTTTTAGTAGATAGTTATATAGTGTAATGTGATGAAAAATGCAGCATAGATTTGTTTCGATACTTACAATATTTAATTAATTAAAATTATTTATTTATTTATTTGCTTACATGTAAAACACTGGTAAGTAGGCATGCATTCAAATTTCATGACACAGTATTAAGACATGAGCCCTGTAAGGGCACTGCAAATGTTTCATATCAAATGATTAAATTATATAATATAATATTGATTCTAATTATTACAATAGGTACATTACATTTTAATAAACATTCGTTATTTAATTATTACATTTTATTTCAAATAAATCATTATTATTAATTCTTTCATGCATTTTAGTCATTATAGGTAAGCATAATTTATTAAAGTCATTTATTATTTCACATATAAGTGCGTCAAGCATATTGATACAAGGTCAATCAATTCACAATTTGTCAGTTTTAAATTCCTCAACGGAATAGTAGCCTTTCTTTATTATCAGAGATTTCAACTGTTTCGAGAAAATTGAGTCATTTGGTAGGGATTTTAAACTTTCAGGTAATTATTGTATTCGTAGGCATGGAGGTTTGTACCCCACACATATAATATCTTAACAATTACTTTGTTTATACTCGTAATAATAATACATCATAGAGGAAAATACACAATCGTTTTACGTACAAAATGTTATTTTAATTACACAATATTGTTCGTTTTTCCTAGAGAATTGCTCCTAAAGATATGCGTTAGCAACTTGTACAAATAAGCCGACGTGCTATTTTAGTCCTACAGGCGCTTAATTCAAATTCTTATTTGAAATAATTTTTTTGTTTAAGTAAGCGTTTATCATGGTATATTTCATTTAAAATAATAAAGAACGCAAAAGGAATATTTATTTGGTTTATATTTTAGAACATTCTGAGCATCCCACCAGAAAACATACACGTGGCCGGGCTGCAACATATACGGTACTGCCCGTCCACAAACAAGTGCTTTTTTAACAAGATATATTTGTGGAACATTTAATATATTCATTGGTACTGCAAGAACATTTAATTGATACGTCTATAAATTACGAAAATCGACTGTGGCCGGGCTGCGTCGCAACTTCCGATGATATTGGTGAATATCGATCATCGCGACGCACCAAACAACCACAGTACCTACCTACCTATTAAGTATCGACGTCTCGAAGTCGGTGCGAAAAAGTGTGTTCAAGTGAAAGAATGCCGCTACTCTCACCGCACTGTGTCATCGCCGGTAGATATCGTGCCGATATCGGCGTTGTCGGTCGCTGTCTGCGATGATAATAGGTGACAATAACAACATTATGTAAAACCGTTTGGTAGGCACTAAACGTATCCGATCATCTGACCGTCGATATCGTGACGATGTCGGGTTGGTGTCGCTATCGGCTAATGACAAAAAGTGGTAACAAATTTTCTCACGCCTCAAGATAATAGGTAGTCAATATTTTTATATTTTTTTACGATATTCTATATTTTTATATTTGTACACATATGAATTACCTATTAAATTTTTTGTCCAGTAGATTCGGACAAATCGTCTGTCACAGACGGACAGACACACACACGAGTGAAATGAAATGAAATTATTGAAATGAAATGATGGAAATGAGATGATTTTATTTTCTGTACCTAAAGTTGTTTGTTAAACCCATTTTTACATGTCAATAATATTTTAAAAGTAGTCGAGGTCGTGGTCCTCTAAGGAAAAAATAATGATCACGGATGACGGACGGGGAGTTGAAATGAATGTTGGCTCCGATAAGCGTCTTTTTACACTCGTTATGACTGACAAACATTTTCAGATCGCGACAATCAATTCATTTTATTAATTATAGAAACAACATTTTTACATTTTGATACAGTGGGATAGTTCGTAGAACCACAGAGTACTTCGTAGAACTTACAAAGAAAAACATGAAATGAAGTCTATCTACTCTCATAGCGTAATATTCAAATTATAAACTTCAATATCTCCTTCCAATGACAACCTTCATGCTACGGCATGACAGAAGTCATAATCTACTGATACTTGCTGTGCTACGACAGGTAGATTATGGTCCAAGTTTATTGCGATTATCTATGAAACTAAGCGCCCTATCTCTATCGTTCTTGTGGTATTGTGAGCACAAAAGACAGAGATAGCAATAAAGTATGCCATGCTATCAACATTTTAAGCATTAAAACGAATGTTTGGCACTCGGAAGTTACTTCCGAATGTTGCAAACAAAATGGCGGCAATTCGCAAATGTTGCGAATTAATATTTTTATATTTTATTTCTCATATAAATCATAAAAATAGAACTGCTTTCAATAGAGAGGTAATTTAACGTAGTTTTAATTAAAATATATAAATAATTATGAAACAAAAAGTTTCTTTGTTTATAAAAAAAAATTGTGAGTCGGAACTATCGTGGTCAAGTGACGTTACGACGAGTAAATTTGACGTATTTGAACGCTTTTTACACCATTTTACAGCACAAATAGGCATTTTCATGGAGCTCCGCGCGCCTTTAAAACGATTTACGAAGTGAGATTTGAAAGTAGTTTTTATGAACGTACTAGAACATTTGTTCTTATACTTTTACAGAGGGGAAGTGTTCGTAAGGCTTCTCCAGTGTTATATACTCTAAGGTGGGCCAGGAATACCGGGATCGATATTAATCGATTTCCATTATTTCTCTGAACGCACCCTTTAAAGTACCACTACTCCACACCAGATGGCACCAGCATTAATGGGATGAACTTAACAGAGAAAGCGCAATACAGTTTCTAAGCAGTGCGAAAGACACCGACTCTTGTCAAAGTCAATCGCGAATGAACTAGAAAGATCATAAAATTAAATGTGAAAGAGACATAGATTATAGATGACAGGGACAGAGCTACGTTCGAGAACGTTTGGGAATCTGGAACCTTCCTTACATTTTGATATATAAGGGGGCTAGGTCGCGTTCCGAGTCAGTCAGTTTTCGATTGAAGTTCGAACAGTTTGTTCCGAGTGGTCAAATCGCGAGTAGTAATAGTTCCCGCCATATTCGTTTCCATAGATTAGTGTTTTTATAGTGTTGCCGTATTTTAATTTCGAAAATATATAGATAATTCATACAGTCCAAATAATCCAATAGATCAAGAATGATTGCTTGATTACATGTGCAAGAGCGAGCTAATTAGTCAGTGTCAGTGCGCGCCGTAATTAATTAATCAGTGCAAGCAAGCAGTGACAAGTGAGCTAACGTGTGTTTCTTTTCTATAAAATTTTAAATATGAGTGACATAAGGCGATTTTTGTGCAAGAGAAAAAAGATGGAAAATGAACAGTTTAATGCTAAAGATTGTCCAAGTACTTCGGCACAGCAAAGTATTAGTAAAACTGAATTAACATCACAACAAACTTCAGTTAATATTTATGATGTGGGTTTATATCTGGATTTTAACGTACCTATCAGTGATGAAATACGGTTTAAAGTGCTCGAAACACCGTGAAAACCTCCGCAAGATTATGATTTCAAGCAGGACATCGATCATAAAAACCAAACACAACAACGTGCATTTCGCCACGAGTGGCTCACAGCATACCCTTGGTTAGCCTATTCTGCTCAGGCTAAAGGACCACTTTGCCGTACATGTGTATTATTTCCCACACAAATTCATCGAGGCAGTACTCAGGGGCCATTTATCGTTCGGCCATGCAAAAAATATCAAATTTCATGAGTGTGCGAAATCTCATGCAAATAGCCAGTGGCATCGTGAATCGGTTATACGTTCTAAAAAAAATCAGGAAATCATGCAACAAAGAAAAAAAAATGACGTTTATGAACAGATAGATACTGAATATCACAGGGAAATTTCAGAAAACAGAAAAAAACTTCAACCCATTATATCTTCGGTCTTATTTTGTGCTACGCATGATTTACCCCTTCGAGGAAAAACAGAAGATGGGTCAGTTTTCAAAGACTTACTACATTTCCGAGTTGAGGCAGGAAATACGGTTTTAAAAGACCACTTTGCAACTGGTTCGAAAAATGCCCTCTCTGTATCCCATCAAATACAAAACGAAATTATTGAAACCTGTGCTGATGTTCTTCGTAAAACCATTACTGATGAAGCAAAAGAAGCGGCATACTTTTCAGTCTTGGCTGACGAGACAGCGGATATAAGCGGTACTGAACAGCTTTCAATGGGATAAGATACGTCAAGTTTGACCAAACGAAACACAGTTACGTAATACTTGAAGAATTTTTGGGGTACAGACCACTTCAAAAATTAGATGCTGCATCGATTTCTGAAGTTATACTATCTTTTTGACATCATGTGGTTTAGATCTCAACAAAATGGTTGGGCAAGGGTATGATGGTTGCTCCACGATGGCTGGACATGTTGGTGGAGTTCAGAAAATAATTAATGATAAATATCCCAAAGCAAAGTATTTCCACTGTGCTAGTCACATATTAAATCTTGTTGTCATTAAATAATTTGAGTGAAATAAGAAATACTGCTGGAATGATTAAGGAAACTATAACTTTTTTTAGAGAGAGCATTTTACGGCGAAAAAAAATCCAAATATTCCCTTGTTTTGCGAAACCAGATGGTCTGCAAAGTACAAAAGTATTCGAATTTTCGCTCAATATTTCACCAAAATTGTAGAAGCATTACAAGACCTCTCAGAAGATCACGCTACTAATTCTAAGACAAAGGTTAGAGCTTACCAACTGCGCACTGCTTTGACCACCACAATTTTTATTGTGGCATTGCATATTATTGCTACTTACTCGGCAAAGCTTGAGTCTGTCTGCAACCAGCTTCAACAAGTGGATATTGACATTAATTCAGTGAATGACCACATTTGCAAACTCACTAAAATAATAGAGGGTCACAGACAAAACGCATCGCAGGAATTTACTGCTATATTTGGAGAAGCTAAACAAAATTGCGAAGACCTTAATATTGAGATTAAATGCCAACGAGTTACGAAACGACAGGCTCATCGATCCAACCACCCATCCGAAAACGTTGAAGAATTTTACAGAAGAGCTTTATACATCCCATACCTTGATTCGATCATTTCTTCTTAAAAGACAGATTTTCTGAAACACATTAAAAATCATTTTCTCTGTTACAACTACACCCAAAAATAATGAAAGGCCTCAGTAAAGAAGAATTTCTTAGAGCTGCAAAAGACATTGAAAATGTGTATGGCGATCTTTTACCTAATTTTATTTCAGAAATCACGACTTGGTTTGAAATGTGGAAATATCCACAGCCAGCGGCAAATGATATCAGTGAAGTTGATCGATATGAAAAACATGATAAAGACTACATCGACGAGGCAAAAGCTTTCTTTCCTTCAGTAGCAGAAGCGATCAAGATTGGCCTTAGTCTACCCGTCACAACGTGCACAATAGAAAGATCTTTTAGCACACTGAGAAGAGTTAAAACTTGGAATAGGTCCACAACAGGTGACGAGTGACTGTCTGGATTATGCTTGTTAAGTGTCCACCGAGGCAAGATAACCGAGGACAATAAAGATATCTTTATAGAAAACGTCATTAATAAGTTCGGTCAAAAACCCCGCCGGCTGCAGTTGCTTTTTACATGAGAATTGTGTAATTAATGCCTACTAATTATTGTGAATAAAAAAAATATTTCCAACAGACGGCTTTTTATTTCAATCATTCCTGTTGATCCCGAGATTCCCAAAGGGTGCAAGTGCACCCCCTGGCACCCCCCTGCCGGCGTCCATGTTAGCACTACACTGTGCAAACTATCGGTCGTAAGTCGCGGACGTGACCTTGGGCCGTCCTTGACAGTTCGGACGTCTGATAGAAATCTGGCTGGCTGGAGCTGGGAAAAACGTGCACACTCATCAGTCGCGACTGTCAGCCCCGGCTTACGGACGTGTCCGATAATTTTTTCCCAGCTTAATAGTGACTGATAGTGCTAAATACAGTGTACAAACTATACACCACAGACCACAGAGTACTTTTTATCATACTGAAACTGTACACGGGATTTTTTTAGTGCTGGGTAGTCGGGAACAATCTGTAAGACTCATTAATGTATCAAGCCACCAATCAGTGGCTTTGCGGTAGTAAGGTGAAAGTTTAAAATTGCAATGGTTCAAAAGTCACGCGCGTTTATAAGAATGAATGCCAATTTTTTTATTGCCGATTTTTTTGAAAGAATGCTAGCAACACTGATGAAATGTTTGAGGTTTGAAAGTTATTTTATTTTATTTGTTATTGATAAGAAAGAAAGAAAATTTGAAGAAAAGTAGTCTGTGGTGGATTGAAGTTTGAAACTTAGGCCACTTTCCGAATTAGAACGTAATCGCTCACCACGCTGACATCAATAATTTTATTGGCGTTCCGAATTAGTTAACACGATTATGACAGCTGAGGGCTGTCAACAATTCGGAACGCTCGTGAACGCTCACGGTGATTGCACTACGTCAAAACTTGCTTAACATATTTCTTTGTGTTTAAACTACACATTTCTTCTTCTTCGTTGGTTAGGTGGCCTAAAGTCCGAGTTTCGAAAATGCCACGTTTGTCTAAAGATATGATGCGACTCAAAACAAAAGAGCACAACTGTCATTTTTGACAGCGCTCACGGTGATATTAGTAAAAGGCTAAAAGGCGTGGTCGGCGTTATCGCAAGATGGCGCATGTCATGACGTCATCTATGACTATTCACAATACATCGTTATCGCGCTCAGGCTTATTCGGCACGCTCAATCGATTACAGCGTAACTCGGAATGCAAGGTTTGAATTGAACGTTGTTTTGTTGATGTCTTGTCTTGACAATTTGACATGACATGTCTTGAAGATTGTTAAAAACTCGTGTTCGATTCGAATGATGTTATTTCAATTGGTGGGAAACGTACCCAGTTTTTTTTGTTGAGCTGTTTACTGCTTTTATTATTTACTATTTAGTATAATATTTTTATTACATTCCCGTAAAGATGGAAGATGGTGATAGCTGTCCAGTACTAGAGTCTTGTAAAAAATTAAAATCGGAGTTTACTAATTTGAATAAAATACCTATAACTTCAGACAATGTAAGTATAGTTTACATATTCTTAATTGTACTTGCTCATACAGCAAAATTATAGTTCAATAACAATAAAAGTACAACATTAGTCTTTTCACTATTCTATTCTATTCTGTGACATTGTTTTGCTTCAGTTTTCACTTGGTCGTGGATTGAAGAACTCTGTTGTAGTACCATTTATATCTATATCGAGAAATCACTGCAAATTCAAAAAAGGAAAAAATAATGAATGGACCCTTGAAGATAACAGCACGTTTGGTATTAAAATCAATGGAGTAACTTTAGGCAAGGGGCTTGACAAGAAACTGTGCGATGGAGACATCATATCATTAGAACTGACTGATGAATTTGTGTATAAGTTTATGAATTCACCATCAGAAGAAGTATTCGAAGTACCAAGAAAGCGGTTAAAAATGGATAATAGTGATAAAAATAACAAAATAATTGATGATGTAAAAATGAAGTTTGAAGAGTCGCAAACATTTGAAATAAAGCATATTGAAGAGAAAATACAAAATGCTAAACAAATGCAAAACACATCAATGATATTGAAGGAACAATTGCAAACAGATATGAATAGAAAAATTCTTCAACTTGAAAATGAGTTCGCAGCGCAAATTGAAAACTTAAAAGGGGAGAAAAATGAGGTTGAACGCCAAAAAACTATACTCTTGGAGGAAAGAGATGCACAACTTGCTACCATTAAACAGGAAATGGAAAAGAAAATTTGTGAACTCATGGTAAGTTTCACATGTGGCTTGTAAAACATAAAGTTAAGATGTGCAAAATATCTGCATTGAGATGCAAAGACAGATGATAAATCTATATACCTATTTATAATTCAAAAACTGCTATAACACAACCTTGATTAAATTTGACCATCTCAAATGGTAAGGTATTATTGTATGTCTTTACATGCGACTTACCAAAATGAAGTACATTGAAGTATAAACTAATGTTAATTATTAAAATAAGATAAGCCAATTTATTATTAATTAAAAACACAATTTTACTTTAAAAAACCATTGCTGACGTAAATAGAATGAAGATGTAGCCTGCCTTCGTAATTTTGGCGATGACTGTGTTTTGTGCAGTTTTGTGTTATTTCAGTCTCTTTATTGTTTTGTGTTTATCCGCACTCTACACAATAATTATAAAGTGAAAAAAATCTCAATTCAAAATGTATAAAACATGTTTACGAGTATACTATATCACATAACTCCAAAGAACATTTAAGTACTTCAGTCTCAACACTTAAAAAATATATTAAATGCTGGTCTAGTTATAAATAAATAGGCAAACTAAACAACATAATATGTATCAACAAGTTACGTTGTATAATATTTATCTAGTCCAGGCATGTTATGAGAGTAGCCATCGTTTCGATGTTAGTGCAGTGCTTCCAAATGTGAAATCACTGATTAAAATACTGTATCTAATTATTATGTTCTTAATGAAACACCAAATATCGTAATATATGTATTGAGCTAAGTAGCCTCGAAATACAAGTGAATAAATCATAAGAGTAGGGTAGGAACAATAATATGATAGAGGGTACACTTAGAACGAATAAACACACAACATAATAAAAACTACGAAGTATGTAGGTACCTATATACAACACTAATGATTTAAGATAATTATTAAATAACTATGGCATATACTTCGGTATCTACTCAGTGTAAAAAGCAATTGAGTAGGTATTCATACAACAAATATGAATTAGAGTAATGCCTATGTTTGAATTTTTTAGACAAGCAGCAATCCAAATAATTTAGATGTTGACAGAGATGAGACAGAAAATATATTTAAAATAAATTTTGTTGCCACCGGCTCTTGGTATTTTATACTCTCAACCACAATTATTACCAGATCCGTACATTATTTGACATAGATCTATCTGCATAGCATTCACACATAAAGTGTTTAATTTTGATTGAGCCAGAGTAAATATTGATTAAAATCTATTATTCATAGGAGCAAATTCAAAAACACAATGAGTCTGAGTCAGAACTACTGAAAGAGAACAACTTGCTTAAAGAGAAGCTGATGAAAGAGAGGGAAGAGTTTTTATCAGAACTAAATCGAGAAAATACTTCGAAACAAGAGATATTAGAGAAGTTAGAGGGCAAGATACGTGAACAAGAAGATGTCCGCTTGAAGGAACGGCAAGAGTTTGTAGATATGCTCCAGCGGGAAACTGAGCAACTTCGATTAGCCAAGGAGAAGGTATTACCAGGTTTTAATTTACATGCTTGATTTTGCTTTTATATTATTCTTATTGTTCACAAAACACTATCAAATAGCATGGCGAATTGATTAAACTAAAACAGTATCATATTAACAGGAATTAAAAGAAATAGAAGAACAGAGAATACAAAGAGAAACGGAACTAAAGCAAGAACTAAATAATATCAAGAAGAATCTTGAAGACAGAGTTCACCAAACTGAACTAGAAAAATTTAAAGCTGAACAATTACTTAATGAACAAATGGAGCATATGAAGAAACTTAGTAATGAGGAGAAAATCAAAATGGACCAATTGGTAACAATATTTTGTTTTAACATAATTATATACCCCAGTACGGATATGACATATCAGTGAATGAGAAGGCGCTCTAAACAGTCGATCTTTTTATAAAATTCAATGAGTCATAGTTCCGTTTTACAGAACGTTCCTCAAGTCCAGTTTGATCTTCAACCATTTGATTACTGTTTAAGTATAGAATCAGTACTTGAGCATCGGTCTTATTCCAGAACGGTAATCAATCTGTACTCAGCTGAATCAAGACTCAAATCGAGCCTCAAGCAGAGATGTGTTATTATCTATGCATCAGTCTGTTTTCGTTTACGATTTATTTTATTTATCAACTTTTTTCTGATCGTCACTGGATTAGAAAATGAAAATATACCATATGAGCCCAATTATTTAGGAAATGAGTGATATTATTTCGGTCCCGAATAGTACAATTCCCATATATTGAAGTAAATCTCTTTAAAGTAATGTTTAGTAATTTTGTAAGCAAAATTGTCAAGCTTAAAAGACTTGTATTTAAGGCCATATACAGGGTGGATTTTTGAGATGGGACAGTAAAGACAGCTTAAACGTTGTAGCTACAGGAAAACGGTCTTAAGAGACTGTCCTTAACTTTTTGAAAGATTTTGATCTGCATTCACAGATTTTGAAAAAAATGTACAGTCAGCAAGAAAATGGGCAGTTGTCATAAAAACTTTTTTTGATGCCAATCGCTCCTGTTTCTTATAAGGATCAAAAAACTCTTCTGGACCAATTGAGGTTTGAGTACTAGAAAAGTCAGAAATCGCAAAAAACTTTTCCCATACATTTCGTAGGAAATGTGACTCCAACTTACTATTTTACGATGATAGACTGGCCGAAACTAAACTAAAACCAATTGAACTTCAAATTTCGAACGAATAGAGAACAAAATTTAGAACATTTGTTGCTTTTGAAAAATCTTTTTACATGGGAAGTTTTTTTTGTTGCTATTTCTGTCTTTTGTAGAGGACAGCCTTTTTTAACGTTTTCCAAACAAGTCTGAAAGTTATCAATAATTTGAGGTCATTTTTAGTCATCCGTACCTCAAAAGGAAAATACGGAACCCTTTTAGGATCACATCATTGTCTGTCCGTCAGTCTCTCACGACCCTCAGGAACGCATGGAGGTATCAAGTTGTAATAACATTAAATACGTAGGTCTGTGGTCCCTTGAAGTTAAAAAAAGCTTCTAAGTCAACGCAATAAAAATACGGCCATTTATACGACATAATTATTTTGATACTCGCAAATAAATCAAAACCTATAGGGTACTTTCCGTTAACCTAGAATTATGAAATTAGGCAAAAAGCAAGGTCTCATAACACAAGTAAAGGGAAAAGTCCGAAAATCGATCTTTTGTAGTTTCACCACACAAAAAAAAATCGTTTACAAACTTACACTTGCAGAGAATTGACCGTAAAGTATATCGATGTATGGGAGAACATGTTTTTCAACTACAATGTTATAAGTTTGTTTTTGAGATAAATTCATCCCAACTACGGTACCCTTCATTGTGCGTGGTCCGACACGCACTTGGCTGGTTTTTTTCTCAGAACGTCGGACATCACAAGCAACAAACTATCTTGTTCTTATAGTAAATAAAATTAGAACGCGTATTCGTTCGAAGTTTAATTTTTTTGTTTCTGTTTGGCTGGTCTGTCTATCATATTAAAGTATGTTGGAGTTTTTTTCTTACGAAATGCGATTACGAAATTTTTTTCTTTCTAGTACTCAAACCTCAGTTAGTCTAGTAGAGTTTTTTTTTATCTTTATAAGAAAAAGGATCGATTGGTATTAAAAAAAGTTTTTGTGAAAACTGCCCATTTTCTTGCTGACTGTACAATTTTTTCAAAATCTGTGAATGCAGATCAAAATGTCTCAAAAAGTTAAGGACAGTCTCCTAAGACCGTTTTCTTCTAGCGACAACGGTTAAGGTAGCTGTCCTTACTGCCCCATCTCAAAAATCCACCCTGTATAGGTATGCTATTTAAAATGTCAGTATGTCAATTAAGATGTGAAAGAAAACATCAGTTTGTTGTGTTTGTTTTAATTGTCATTTGTTTTGCTGATTAATTTATTGATTGATTGATTTTTCAAGGTCTTTATTACTGCAAAGGTTGTTACAATGGTGTTTACAAATGATCTTAATCTATTTTTACACAAATCGTGAATAATTTTGTTACATAGGCTATATTTCGCCTTTTCAAACATTAAAACATGTTTTTATTATTTTATTTGCGTTGACATGAATAATAATTATCTAATAATGTACATCGTTTAACTAGGTATGTGCAGTATGGACCCACATAATATTTAATGTTTAAGTTACAAAATGTACGCTTTATTATAATATGTTATAATACGAGTAACATAATTAACGTATAATAGCGGGTAGTCCGCGCAAAAATCTTAGATACACGGCCGGTCAAGCGGCGTCGGGTAGCAAGCGAGCTATCGTCATGATACGTCACGGAGGAAGTAGTGATGGGGCAGTCGGTATTGATTGTACGTGCGAGCGTAAGACAATGTACTTAGTCTACTTTTACCAATTGTACATATTAGAGTATTACGGTGTGATGGGTTTTTGGATAAGTAGAATTTACGTGAAATTATTAGTATAAAATCTTTTAAAAATTGATACTTTATTCGCATGTGTAGTGTTTTAAGGTTTGTGCGAAATGGTGTGTTATACGATAATTTTAATGCTTTATTTTGGATCGTTTGGAGTTTACTGTATTTGGTGTCCGCCAGACTGGACCAGACAAGCGTTGCGTAAGTTAAGCATGGTTCTACTAAAGTAGAATAAATAAGCAATTTTCTTGAAAGACTGAGAGTCGAATTGCGATTTAAAATAGGTTTTAATGAATTTAGGGCTTTTGCACCTTTCCTTATAGTTAGTTCAGTGTTTTTGTTCCAGTTAAGGGTCTTGTCTAATATTATGCCTAAATATTTAACCGATTCGCGCCACGTTATCTGGAAATCGACAATTTTAACGAATCTGGCAGGAAGTTTGCGTTCTCTAGTGAACAGAATTCCTTCGGTTTTTGTGGAATTAAGTTTCAGTTTCCAGGTCTTGAAAAATTGGCTGAGTAGTTCCAGTGAATATTGTAGCCGTCCAGTGACTATGTCAACGTCTTTGTCTGTCGTGAATGTTGCTGTGTCATCAGCATAAATGGCCAGTTGTGTGTGAACCTGTTTAGGTATATCATTCAGGTAAAGTATAAAGAGGTACGGCCCCACGAGCGAACCCTGGGGCACACCGGCTGGGATGGTTTTAGGGGCCGAATGCTCTTTGCCTACATAAACTGAGAAAGATCGATCAAGTAAGTAATTTTGAATGAGTTTTACTAGACATAGAGGCACTTCATGTTTGATTAACTTGTGTAGAAGTCCTTTATGCCAGACAGAATCAAAAGCTTTTTCAATGTCTAGTAAAATCATGCCTGTGGAAAGACCGCGGTTTAGCCCATGGGCTATGTGTTCAGCCACTCTGGCTAACTGTTGCGTGGTCGAGTGTGAACTTCGAAATCCAAACTGTTCGGGGATCAAAATGTGCGCAGTTGTTTTTGAGACACGGGATAAGATAATAGATTCTAGTAGTTTTCCTATGCTTGGTAATAAACTGATTGGTCGATAGCTAGATGGAATGGCCTGATCTTTCCCAGGTTTCTTAATCGCTATGATTTTAGCGTGTTTTAATTTCTTCGGGAAGTATGCAAGTTGTAAGCAACCATTACACACTTTTGTCAAATAAACAATAGCTTTCTGTGGGAGATTCTTCAGTAAGCCATTTCCCAAACCGTCAAAACCAGGCGCTTTGTTTGATTTTAGTTTTCCTACGAGTTTTCGGATCTCATTCGGCCTAACAGGTAATGGGTAGTCATCTAAAAGGTAACTGTCCAGCAACCTAATGGAGTCTTTAACTGCCTCTTCAATGGAGGGATCGCTAACCCAATGTTTGGTTAGGTTCATGTTTTCTAAGAAGGTATTGGCTAGTGTCTCACATTGCTCAAGTTCTGAGGAGGTGGTAGTATTATTCGATTAATTTATTATATCACTCTATAAATGGCAGGACGGAAGAAAAATTTTAGCCCTTTAGAAAAAAACCTGCTAATAGAAATTTTAAAAGGTTTCAAACATGTCATTGAAAATAAAAAAACCGATAGCGTCAGCACAGGAACAAAAAAGGCTGCTTAGATCCGTATTGCGGAGAAATTTAATAGTTCGCCTATGATATGTGAGCCAGTGAGTACCAATCTATTTTCTTAAATTAGATAATATATGTATTATTAAAAGGGGTTATCTTAGTAGTTTTCTACTGTTAAATTGATCGTTAAAATACATATTTATTTTATTATGACAGACATCAAGGAACAGTAAAGACGCCTTTGGCAAAATCTGAAAACTCGCCAAAGAGATGGTCTCACAAGAGAGCGCCAGCATAGGATGGCCACGGGAGGTGGTGGTCCTTGCCCTGATGCTGGCATAGACCCTAACATAGCCGAGATATCTCCAGCTCTCTTTGTAGAAGTTCGTGACAGCATAGACTCCGACTGCAATGGTAGGTAGCCCTTTTTAATTTAATTTTTGAATTCAGTTGCCCAAAATGTTAACATTATTTATTTATTATCAGCCTATGATGTGTTAATTATTGTTGGGCTTCCTCTCATAGCAACTGCTTATGTTGTCATGTTTAGTTTCAGATTTGGTGAATCCAGTTCAAGTAGAATCTGATAGAATTATAGAGCAAGAACATATTATGTCACCCCAACCTTTTTATGCCGTCGAGATAGAAGACACCCCAACGATAATTGATCCCAGTCAACATACCACAACAACAGATACAATTGAACCCACTGAACCTGTTGCTCCAATAGAACCTGTATCCCAACCTCATAGCTCAACCCAACACAAGACAGCTTTATGGATTTTTCATCTAATGAAAAAAAACTCACGAGTGCAAATTTTAAAAAACGAGTTTAAAAATAGAGAAAAAAGAGCAAATGAGCTTCACTCAATAGATGTCAAATATAAAAAACTAAAATACGAATTAGAAAAATTTAAAAAACAATTACATGAAGCAACTGCAAAAGCGGAGTCGGCACATAATAATCCGTGCTAATTAATAATGATTTTTACAAAGAGATATCTGCGGCCCAAACACCAAAGTTTCTGTGCTTGTATTGTCTATATATTTTATGCTCTATTTATTTAGATAAGTATTTGTTTTGTGTATTATTTTGTAAATTTTTGTGTGCTGATACGTCAGTCAATATTATATTTAAAATACAGTGATACGTAAATTGTTTCTATTTTTATTAGGTAGGTACTCAAATAAGACTGATTATTGATAATAAAAGAGTTTATTATTTTACATATTGTTTTATTTATAAAAATATTAATACTAGGTAAAAACTAAAAAAAAAATATACTTGCTGTAAATTAAACATAATTATTTATTATGGTACTTCTAAAGGCAAACCCATCAAGTGTCCCTTGATTTTCAGGATGATTCAGGTCAATTTCATTCACATTGCTATCACTCTGTTCATCATTTATTGGCATTGTATCATTCGATGTTATTGATATGTTAAAAAATACAGCGCAAGAAACAATTATGTTACAAAATGTTACCAGTTTATTTCCCAGCCCTCGACTTAGGCATGGAAATCTCCGTTTCCATCTACCAAACGTTCTTTCAACCACATTTCGTGTTTTGATATGAACTCTGTTGTAAATCACTTCTGCATTCCTTGTAGGTGTACTTATTGGGGTTAAAAGAAACCTAAGGCATGGATAGCCACTGTCACCAACAAGTTAGCCATTGTGTTGTTGCTGAATATACTGATTCCGCAAGGAACACATTTGAAATATTCTGCTATCATGTGTACTGACTGCCTGCCCAACGTGCCACAATGTCCATAAAATGGCCAAATGGACCAACAACTGCCTGAAATAAATTAATGAAAATAAATAAATTTTCTTTGTGTAGGTAGGTATTTGAAAAGAATATTAATATGGGTAGGTAGGTAGTCAATATTAAGCTAACCTGGACATTTATAGAAAAATACGATTTTCTGTTTCTAAATGCTTCATGGTGTTCCACACCTGGAGTATTAACTATTTTAATGTGTGTGCAGTCAATTGCACCATCTACACTTCTGAAGCCAGGATATCTTTCGTACTGGCCCAGCTTCTGAAACTGCGCTCTTTGTGAGACCATATCTTGTGGATACATAATATTATAATGTCTGTGTTGAAGAGCTATAAGGCGAGAGATAGTTGCAACTATGTTTGAAGCAGCTGGTTGGGAAACATTCAAGAGATCACCACACAGTATCTGCAAAAGATAAAAATAATTAAATGATTGATTCATATTGTTTGTACAATCCATTAAGAGCGTTTATTCTGAAGGTTGGCAACGTCGCAAATAGATGTCAAATATTTCACTGTTTTGATTAATTTGGCATTATTACTGTGTGAAAATAAAAAATGTGGCTAACTAGCGAACTAGAATATTGATTATGAAATGCAATAATTAATATCGTAACACCGAATATTTAGTTTTAGATGTAAAAAAAATATTTGGAAACTTACCAAATGCGTTTTTTACACCTAAAATGGGTACAACATCAAATTAAATGTTATAATTGCAATTCATTATTAATATTCTAGTTCGCTAGTTAGCCACATTTCTTATTAATATTCAGTAATATTGCTATATGAATCAAAACAGGTAAATATTTGACAGTTATTTGCGACGTTGCCAACTTTTAGAATAAACCCTATTAACGGCATTTTAATGTAAGGGTTGAAAATACACTCACCTGAAATGAAGCCGTCGCATAAAAACGTAAACACACAAGAATTTGCAATTCTGGGGCTATGGGATGCCCACAGTTGTGTGGTTTTCTTATATCGTGGTCGATCATAGGTAAAATTAAATGTTTCACCACATCTTGTGAAAATCTGTAACTCTTTTTAAAGTTTTCACAATTATATGGGTCCTGTGTATCTCTTAAATATTTGAGAGGAACACTAAAATTCAACCTTCTATTTATATCATCGTTGAACAAATGATTGTAATGGTCTACCTCTTCAAATATGTCCATTTTGGTAGTAATACAAAAAAAGACAACGACATAAAATTCGACAACGCAGGCAGATAGACTTGAACAGCGAAAATTGTCAATTTGACATAACAATGTATGCTCAAGCGCGGTCTCGACCACACTTGGGTGATTAAAGATCCAATCACTGCTTGGGTTCTATTCGCGAACTTAACGATCTAAAATAAAGCCAAACTCAGCTGAACTATGATCAATCTATATTTGAGGAACGTTCTAAAATTAAAAATCGACTCAAAACTAGTTTTAAACAGAGATCAATGCTTGAGTTTCCTTCTGTAATACGGACTTTAGTTGCGGCCGAGTTTAAATTAAGAAACGCAATCATAGTTTAGTTTTTTTACAATAAACTTTCCCGCAAAGACATCAATAAAAAATATTTTGGTTTACCTCTTTGTTACTTATGTATATATATTTTTTTTTATTCAGATGACAGAGAGAGAAGAAATACAAAAACAATTAAATGAAGCTCAAAACAATGCTGAAAAGTCGCTTGAAGAACTGAGGGTAAATAATATTATAATTTGAACTTAACTTCTCATACGAAAGCAAAAAGTGCGTGTCGGACCACGCACTGTGAAGGGTTCAGTAGTTGGGATGAATATTTACGTATGCACAGTATTGATTTTATCGACCGCAAAAATAAGTTAGTACTTCATAGTATTTCTCGAAAAAACTATGTGAACTAAGTTATTTCTGCGGTTGTAACCGAAAATATGCCTTAAATCAAAAACTACTGACTAGCTATGCAACTTAGAAACAGAAACAGAGGTCGAATCTTGGGTTTGAACTCGAGACTGATGTCTTAACAGTCCTACGTTCACACCACTAGGCTATCAGTGCTATTGTCTTTTGAATTATGGGATCCAACAATACCCCATACGTTTATGTACAGTACGGCCGATGAATCATGGCCGTTCAGGCAGGCTCTCCAAGCTTTCGCGCATGCTCTCTCACTCGCCTCATGTCACCACTTGATTCCTAAAAAATGTTATTGCGCAGCCTTCTGTGCTAAGTTCGATCACAACGAAGTATCATATTCTTCTGAATTGACTGAGTAGGCAGATATATAAGACGCAAGACGTATCCGTTAATATTGCATTGACACAATTTTTTTAAGCCAATGCAGCATCCTATATTTTTGCGTCGCTTGTCTCGCCTGAAAGTTATAGCGGTCCTTCGATGTCACATTTTAATGCTGGCACTTGTATTACCTTCCACAAATTATCAAATATATTTGCCGTCATATATTAATGAATGACTCATGCTATCAGATTTTATTGTCGAGCTGTCCATAGTAATATATTTATGCTTGTGACTGTACATGTTTTCTTTTATATGTAACATCTTTCCTATCGCTTTCCTGCAATCTGTGGGAGTGATTTCGTGAAAAGGAACGGAAGTGTGTAACAGGAAGCCGAGGAAGCGCGCGCTAATTGATTTGACCTATGACGCACGGTGCCGTCAGAAACGACCTTGACGTGGCCCCGCCCCTTTAATGTTGCTTATTACCAAAGTGAGATGTCAGATGTTACACATCTTATGCGACTACTGTAAGGCTCGCCCGTTTTTTTTTTTTTCACATCTCTGTTAGTTGTATGGGAAATGCTAACACTAATTTCTTTTTCGTAATTTCACTGCACCATTTTTTTTAGCAGTGCACCTTCTTTCCAATTTTCATCGATATTGTGCAAATATTCTCCCAGTAAAAAGACCGTGTGACATCCAGAATAGACAAGATGAAATTATAAGGCTTTCGTTTCTGCCAATTACCTACGGAACCCTAAAAAATAAAGGCATTTTTATGTCACTCTTGCGTTCAGTCCTCAACCATACATTTCGGTACTGAATGCTGAGAAGTACCTATCTACTAATTAAAGTACTATGTGATCTTTACTAACAGATGCGAGTGACAGAGAGAGAAACTGAGCTGGCTGCATTGGCAGCAGAAAGGATTCAGAAACAGGCAGAGCAGTCTAGTGTAGTCATCAACACGCTACAGGAACAACTTGAGAGGGTAAGCAGTAACCTTTGAAGTCAGGACTTCGTGGTTTCTGTTTTTGTCTTTTTTTATATTTGTTATTTTTCTTCATTCATGCTGAAATGTTTAAGACATTCGAGTCAACCCACATTTTATAGAGCTCATATGCCATGCTGCCTTACATAATGTTAGTACACCAGCCTACCTCCAGAAGGATCACCGGCATTATTTTTGAACTAAAGTGAACCCTCGAGTAGGCATCGTGGTATTAGGCTTGAAACCGTGTTATACATTGTAACACATACTAAAATAGTGTCTTCAGGCAGTCTAGTCGCTATACTTAGTATCTCTGGGGTTAAAAAAACCGGCAAAGTGCTTGTCGGGTTTGCGCACCCAGAGTCCCGTACCTTGGTATGAAATATATGTTTAAATTTTCATGACTAAATTTTAATTTTGCGATCGCATAACTAAGTTTGTACTTGTACCTACTTTGAAGCCAACGCGTATACTAATGAATCTTGTTAAAATATACAATTGATTTAATTTTCGCTTTACACGGTATTTGCTAAGAAAAACCTACATTATAAATGTGCCCTCCATGAGGGCTCCCGGCATCGCAAATCCGACAAGAGTGAGACGTCCAGGAGGGGTCACTGCACTGAACGTGTTAATTTAAATTTTACATATTCCTAATCAACCCACTGACAAAAAACCGGCCAAGTGCGAGTTGGACTCGCGCACCGAGGCTTCCGTACAAACCTGTAGGTATATAAGTAAAACTCTCTACGTGTTCATGAGGAAAGGGGTAGTAAGTTTAAAATTATTAAAAAGATTTTTATTAAATGATGTAACAAAAAATGTTTGCATTTCGCAATGTTTCCTTTATTTGTGCTATAAGAGGTTGCTTCGTACCAAATTTCAAGATTCTGAGTTCACGGAAAGTACCCTAAAGGTTTTGATTCCCTTGCGAATGTCGAAAATTTGCAGCATAAACGGATGTATCTTTTGATTGCGTTGGCTTAGAAGTTTGATATTTTCACAGTCCAAGGGACAGTAGACCTGAGTATTTGATATTAACTTCAGCTTGATACCTCCACGCGTTCCTGAGAAAAAGGGTCTTGACAGACAGACAGACGGACAACACAGTGATCCTATTAGGGTTCCGTTTTTTCCTTTTGAGGTACGGAATCCTAAAAACAACAAAACTTTGTAGTTTTGTTGTTTTTTGTCAGTGGGTTGATTCAGTGTTGGGTCATGCCTTGGATGCTGTTATTGGGAGCAGTATACTAATACTTCTCCCAATAACAGCATCCAAGGTCTGCTATCAAGTAATTGTAGGATATCCTGAATACTTTATTCGACATTCTTGCAGGTTAAAAGCCAACTACAAACTGTTGAAACGGAGAGAAACACAATATTAGAGAACATCTGCGCACCAGAACATTCTGGTGAAGGCTCCTCAAAGGAGATGGTGCTGAACGAAATGGGTGAGCTCATGGAAAGTGAACTGCAGTGCAGCATATGCAATGAACTATTTGTGGAACCCACTACACTGAACTGCTCACATACCTTCTGCAAATATTGTATATCCATTTGGAAGAAAAAGAAAAAGGATTGTCCTATATGCAGGTGAAATGTTATTGCCTTGTTTGTTATTTATACAGGTTAAGATCTAATTGTAAACTTTTTAACTTTGATTATATTAATATCATTTTCAGAGCTTCAATCACATCTGAATGCAAAAGCTTAGTATTAGAGTCGTTCATAGAGAAAATGGTGCAAAGTCTTAGTGAGGAGATGAAACAAAAAAGAAAAGAAATCTTGGATGGTAGAAAAGGTCTGTAATATTCATTTTTAATGATAAGGGTCCGGATAAATATAAGCTTATAATTGTCATTTTCTGCTTATGATTTAAACCATGTTAATGACATACCCTGAATAACAAAAGAACTAAAAATTATGTTATTATTATGTATTACGTTCACTACCCGGTCCCCCATCCACTATTAGTTTTTAGTATTATCTTGATTTGAACTGTCAAGTTACATACTGAATACGATTAAGTCGAAGTATAGGTGATTTTTAACCATATTCACTGATTGTAAAATTTGATAAATTTTTATATTCAAATTAAAACATACCTTATTCATATCTTTATTATAAATTTGTGTTTCATAATGTTATCAAGATCTTACAATGACTTAATTGCCTACAAAACATCTCGAATTTGGCATAGATTACTTGTTTATTTATTTGTTCTATGCCAAATTCATTTATGTCTCGAATGTAATGGAACATAGAAAAATGGTTTTAGCATAATATTTATCCGGACTCATTTTTGTTTTTTTTCAAATTCTTTTTGATGTTATGCATGTTGAAAACAATGCAGCTTCATAATCGATTATTTTAACACAATAGTAAAGGTTTATGAATTGATTGGTTTTCTTACAAACAAAATACTTTTGTAAGCATCTCTCAAGTTATTTTCATTCTTATCTTACACAGATCTTCAGGGCAACAGCAAACCAAGGAGACGACAGTAAATCCTAAAGTTTGTTGTTAAAACAATGTATAATAAATACTGAATGTGTAAAGCTTGGTTCAGCTCACGATACAAGTGTTTAAAAATTAGTTGCTACTTAATCTAACTATAAAAGACCGGCCTCATATTCAAAATTCATTTATTTACGTTACACGTCCGTGTTTAGGTCACAGAAATTCATATGTGTACCAAATTTCAACTTAATCGGTTCATTAGGTTTGGAGCAAATTGACTGTGAAAGACAGACAGACACACGAATGAGAGTTCATTTGGACGTATGAAACCCTAAAAAAATACATACATTAAAGATGATGAAACTCAGGACCAGGACCTTTGTAGTAATTTAACTTACGGACTTAATTATTAAGGTAGGCTTTGTATCAATTCGCGGGGTCAACAATATGTGTTCTTAATTTATTTAAAAAGAACACACATTGTTCACCCCGCGAATTGATACAAAGCTAGATAAAGTGCAATCGAGTAATGATAATTTTATTTGAATACTATTAAATTAGTAGAATCGATGATAATTCGAATGGCGATTAAAGCAAATATCGAGGAGTGCTTGTTTTAGTGGCAGGACGTGACAGAGTGTGAGTGTTCTAATGCCTTTAATTTACTGAAACAGTACATGAGCTAGATATAAATGTATTCAAATGACAATTTTGTATTGTTTTAGTTATTTTTTGTCAATTATTTATTTAATTAATGTGATTCTATTTACAAAGATGAAGTAATATTAAGTTTCAACAAAATACCTCAGATAAGGACTGCATAGCATTTCTTTTTTTTCTTAAATTAACTGTTGAGCAACATAAGATCACGTGATTTGATATTGTACCTATGCTATGGTACACTCAATCTCACACAATTTTGTAAAAGTCACGTAAAATAACAAATATTGTAAAAGAAAAATAAATTAGTATTTCAAACATTAACTAAAAATTTGTTTAATTCATTCCTATTTCCTAAAATCACAATGTTATTATACGTATAGTCTTATTCAAAACAATAACTTTTATTAAATTCGATGACAGGTTGGTTGCAAGTTAATTTCTTGTACCCAAGATTTCATTAATGATATAAAAATAATATAAATATTATACAAATTTTACGTTAGCGTAATCGCGCACGTCCTTAGAGCCGCCACTCACATAATCATACGCGTGGGCCCATATTTAGTCTTTAACGTACAGAAACCATTTACAAAACTTGTAAAATATTGTAATGATTTAACTTCAACTGATCAACTCAAACCTTTTTATATTGTGCATCCCATGTAGGGTTTGTCACGCTCACCATTTTTTTATGGGCCGCAGACTAATAAAGGGCGAGTTGTAAAACATGAATAGCTTTATGAAGCTGTATTGGTTGCAGAACTCGAGTCGGAACAAGGCCGGCAGTCTGACGCCAACACCAACCGGTATGCTTATTTAAATTTAAACTCTTCAATATTATTTTTGGGTACCCTTAATTCGCCAAGCCATTAATATATCATTTGGTGGCAACATTATTTATGAATAAGAAAGTCATGTTCGTCATCTGTAGTAAGCTCAATAATTATTTTAACCTAAAATTCTAAAATGATGAATCTGGTCTGGTGTTCTTGAGTGGAGACCGCGAATCGGCAATCGTAAGATAAGACGCCCTCAGGTTAGGTGGAGCGACGATCTTCGCAGGGTGGCTTGTAGCAGCTGGATGAGAGTTGCCGAGAATCGAACCGTGCCATTGGAGAGGCCTATGTTCAGCAGTGGACTGCTGTAGGCTGATGATGATGACGACAAAGGAATTATGTTCTAACTTTGTTTTCGTGTAGCCTGAACCCAGCATTTTAATTAAAATATAAACTACAACGATTTCTAATTCCTATAAAAAAAACTGTCGACCTTTTAATCAAGAATGGATACTGGCGTGGAATAGAGAATAGAAGTGTTTGCATGCCATTTTTGTTAAGAGCATGCATGATAAATTATTGGACATCCACAGTCCAGAAACGTTCATTGCTGAACCTTCTATTAGCCTTCCAGAAGAGAGCGAAGTATAAATCAGGGAATAACTAAGTAAGAAGGCTGTTTGTATTGTTTGCAGACGAGATGACGGCTCTTTTGGCTCCTCGCCGGACGACTACGACTACATCGACGAGGAGGAGGAGGAGGACGAGTAAGTTACCAGTCTGTTACGTTAACACATCCGACTCCACCCACTTTTCATGGAGCTCATATGCCATGCCACCATACATATTATATTGATAGTGGACCGTCCAGGACGGTCACCGACATGATGTTTACGCTAAAGTGAACCCCCGAGGACCGTGTTATAAAACACTGTAAAACGCAGTAAAATTGTGTTTTCAGGGGCTTTTGTAGCTATTATTATAATATTAATATTTGTATTTCTAGGGGTATTTTCATGTACTAGAATTTAAACCCCCATTGGGGCCCCTACCTGTTGTGTTGTATTGTGTGCAATGAACATACAATTTTTTTTCACATCTTTCACTGGACAAGCATTATTAGGTATGTTTATTCCAAATTTCTTCCAAAGTCTATAGCATTAGTAATTCCAGAAATAAGCAGCTGTGACAGACAAACGAAGTAACACCATAAGATGTGTGTTCCTTTTTAATCATTTTGTTACGGAACCCCGTAAAGCCTCGATTTATTAAAATCTTCCTCGTGATTTGTAGTCTCAAAAAATATATTATTAGTGAACTGCACGTGTAACCGTGTAAACGGTTTTCTACCCGTTAATACGGCCCCCTGTCCCCTCCACGAAATTGTTTAATTGAAAATAAAACTGCTTGTAACCTACATTTAAAATGGGTCTTCCACGAGGGCTCTCGGCATCCCAAATGTGACTAGAGAGAACCCTCCAGGAGGGCTACCGGCACTGAACGTGTTAACATCGCGCCTCTATTCTCCGAGGAGTTAGGCTGACACTCCACCGTAACAGACTGGAGGGGAGAAAAGAAATTGGTTAATTTTCTTCCGCTACACCTCGATAAAGTGTCAGGCTTACGGAAAGGGGTTACTTACACCCACATTTCGCCAGCAAACCTTTAACCGGGCTCAAATCTAATCTCTGAGTTGCTCCTAAGAAATTCCTATAGAAAACTTAATAACACTTCCGACCCCATGCTCAGCAGTCGCGCTTGCAACACTAGACTAACGAGGCTGTCTTATCTCTCTTGTTTAAAATATGGGTCAATCAACTCAGTCTGGCGCAGGACTTCTTGCTAATACTGGACATAGGGCTCTACCAAGCTGCGCCACAACACCCTGTCCTTCACCTTCCGCATTCAGTCTGTCTCAGCCACTTTCTTTTGATCGTCCGTCCATCTAGCTGGGGGGCGTCGCACGCTACGCTTGCCATACGCGGTCTCAAATGTAGGACTCGTCTGCGTCACCGGCCATCGGTCCTTCGGTAAACATGGCCAGCCCACTGCCACTTCAGTTTGCTTACTCGGCTAGCTATGTCGGTATCTCCGGTTCTTTTCCGGTTTAATTTCTGATTTTATCCTTCAAAGAAACTCCGAGCTTAACGTGCTGAGCAACCTTAAAATTGTGGACCAGCCCGACTGTCAGTGTCCACGTTTCGGCACCGTATGTCATGAAGGATAGGACGCATTGGTTGAAGACCTAGTCTTCAAACATTGCGGGATAGGTGACGAGAAGACTTGGCGAAGTTTCCCAAATGCTGCCCAACCCAACTGGATCCTCCTGTCGCCTTCTTTCTCAAAATATGGCTATTCACTATGGAATAGCCAGAGCAAAATATTGCTGTGTGTGGTTCCCTCTTGTCTTTTAATTTTTGCTAGGTTATACAGAGTGGCGACAAGGCCGTAGGCATGGGGGAGTTTTGGGGTTCAAACCCCCCGAAATTTTAGAAACCAGAATCTCAATCCAGAGTTCGACCCCTCCTCAGGTATCTCCGTACTCTAATACAGATGATTGTAATCTATTTCGCAAAGGCGTACTATATAACCTACAAAAGCAGTAAGAGTACGCTTAAATACTGTATTTTTACCGACTCTAACTTTGTATTTAATTAATTCCTGCAACTTCTGCATTCTCTGAGACAGTCTAACCCATCCTAGGCGGGATTATAAATTATTCGAGCTCGCTCCGCTTGCTATTGCGATCTACATTCTCTTAATTCTCAAACTTTTCTGCATAAAACATAAACTTACCTAACTTATTCGAAGCGGGACGTTAAAAAATTCGAGCTTGCTTCGCTCGGTCTTGCATCTCATATTCTCCATAGCAGCCCCATTGTGTTAAAGTGGCCTTAATAATTTAAAGCCGTAGTTTAAAGCCACTTTGCAATCTTGACCAGAAACAGGGAAAACAGATTTTGGTCATGATTGCAAAGTGGCCGGAAGAGAGAAGCTGGGCTTCATTGAAATTGATAATAACTAAGCTCTTCATCAATTTGGATTCTGACTTAGAATGTCTAAGATCGTAAAATAATTTTATATTTATGTATTTCCGCAATAAGATTGTATAAAAGAAGATTATTATTAGATTACTTCGGTACTTCGTTTCTAAAAAAAGTAGACAACCCTAACCAACCCCCTGAGCCATTAGGTTATCAAATTCATTAATTCAATAGTACAGCGGTTACTACAACTTTTTATCAGTCTGTTAAAGTATTAAAACAAACAATTTCGCACGCTTGGCCGGCTTTATTATTCAATCTTACTAAAGTTTGTGTAATGAATGAATGAATGTTGTTTACAGGGACGAGCACTACGACGAGAGATATCTCTGGGACGACCGCGAGGGTGATAGTGGATCTAACAGTGATGCCTACGAGGAATGGGGTACGTGTGAAACCGAACATAGTTATCTACTTTTGTAGTTATATTTTAAACGATTTTCTTTTTCTCAGACGTATAATTTAAAACACAGTAACCTACACATGTCATGGTATAAGATTATACCAAACTTCAAAACTACCGCTGTCGGCATCGCAAGCGTCAATAAATAAACGTTATAGCGTTTACCGTTACTGCAAATGCATGAAGCTTCGTGAACCTTAGGAAACTTGTGCCTTCTACCAAGAAGGTTCTAGTTTTAATTATAATGAAACTTTTCCAGATGATTGAATAGAACATTTGATGTTTAGCAGCCGGAAGTGATAGTGGTGTTAGAGGAGGAGGGGCGGCGCTAGTGGAGGGCCGCGCCGACGCCTACTACGGCGGCTACGGGCGCTGCTTCCGCTGCGGCGCGCACGGCCACTGGGCGCCCGGCTGTCCCTTCTAGCGTGTGTCGATCCCTCCCGCAGCACGAACATCTAGCAAAATACTACACTCACCGTTATCGTATCGCCATCCACTCATTTTCCAGAATCGTAACAGCGCTCACTCAACTTAATGTCGACAAATGGTAGCACTATTTGACGTTTTACATACTTTATACGAAGGCTGGCTTTCGACTAACGTTACGTAGACTCATTATGTTCGTGCTGCTAATTTGTATCTTACAACGAGATTTTATAGTGCAAACACCTGATTTAGTGCGGAAAATCTCAACTATACCTGGGCATTCGAATAGCGCACTGGGAACAAGAAAGAGACATACGATTATTATTAATCTCTTAATAAATGCTAATAACGTCGGTTTCGTTTCTGAGCGCCGCCATCTTAGTCCACCGCTGCTGGTCTGTCGCGTGTTCAATTGACGAGCGTGTACAGCTCGTGCCTTTGTTAGAAGCACATATAAAGTGCTGTCCTGTCGTGTTTAATTTGGAATCTTTTATGTAGTTAAAAATGTTCAGAGAAAAAAGCTTTTAAAATAGACCACGACGTAATGAAATACATTAAAGTTATTTCTTTTCGTAATTTTTTTCGCAGATCACTAGTAATGCCTCTCTCTTGTTTTTGGTGTAAAATAATGTACAGTACAGTATACCCGGGTAATACTGTAGTATTTTTTAAATTGTACGTTTTAGGTTTAGTAAGTGTTGCATATTCTGCACACAACTCCACCTTATTTCTACACTGGTTTATTCCTTGTAGGATGTTGGTTCTAGCTACTGTACATGCCTAGCTAAGGCAACGTTGGTACAAAGTTTATCGGAGATTATTCTGTGATAAAACGTTTATAAGAGTTATGAAAGCATTCGTAAAATAAACTTCCGAATAAATGTGGATTCACTAGCCTGGTCTACACGTGTTTCGGTATTCATCCATAGGAAGAAAATCAATTATATGCCAAGTTACAATGTAGTAATTTGATCGAAATACTATCAAACTTCTATAAATAAAACTACCAAAATACTTATCATTTTATTAGAATAGTATTTCGTATGCCATTTTCCTGCCTAACAACGATGCGGCGCCCCTGTATTTTAGGTTAAATTTGCTATATTTAAAAATATGTTCAGAACTACTAAAAGTAAACGCATTATTTGTAAAAATAAACGGAGTTCTCGTTTATTATTTCCGAAGATAAACAAAAGCAGAAAATTTCGTACGTATTACAAGACACTCAATGCCGCTTACACCAGGCGAATAAATCACTTATGTATAGCAAACTAGAATCAAATAAATTGACTGACTCGCGCATTGTTGTTTTTTTTAATGGTCGTTGTTGTTCTGATAAAGTAGTAGGTATATTGTAAATGCAATCTCATTTGTCCCGTTTACTAGAACTTATAACTTCAACTAACTATTAATTATTATTATTCTCTTTCACTCGTGGGTGTGGACGCTGCAGCAACCTCTGCTGCAGTTTCAATACATACGCAATTTGTACGTGAACACGTTTGTAAATAGGTTGATAAGGCGACCTCGCTCGCGAATCAAAGACAACTAGGACTTTTTGTCTGTGTTAATAAATAGCTTTTAATTGAGAGCCCTCATGATTGTGTTTGTGTGAAGTAATGCTGATTAAAAAAATAATTGGTGTTAATTTCACAAAACATCAATATTTAAGTTTGGTTAAATGTATAAAATTCTGAGATCACTTACATTTTCTCAGTTCTTTACTAGTGGATCGGCTTATAAATACGTTTAAGTATTTAAAAACATAAATAATCTTAAAAAGTTGTCATAACATAGCAACGAATAGAAGCCATCAAATAAGGGATACGAATAATATCCCGTCTTAGACAGTATGCCCGATGCCGCCTCGATGAACAAAGTATTTCCGTTATCAATTATTGTATGAATAAGGTGTCATTGAAATAACGCAAAACAAAATAAAATATTATTATTACATACAAACGGATACCCATCTCTGGCTTGTCCAACGCTGTCTTTAATTAATACAGAATTAAGGAGAGCGCCCTTACACATGCCCAATCCTACGAGAAAACTTAAAAAATCTATTACGGAAGAATCAACCTAATTAAACTAGCCAAAAATACGTTGTTATTTGATCATCCGTTTGGGAGCTACAATACCTCAGACGGACTGTCTTAAACTTAAGTTGATTTTTTATCTAATTCCTTTCAGGTGTTATTTCAGTGATATCTTGAATACAAATTATATGAGAGAATACCGCAGGCATAATCTAGATCCGGGTGTTACCATTGTGTGGATCGCCCGGAGGACACGGTGGAGCATACGGTGGAGGTCTGCCCGGCTTGGGCGGGGCACCGCCGTGTCCTCACGGAGGCGATCGGCAGCGGCGATCTCTCGCGTCCGGCCCTGGTTCAGGCCATGGTCCGGAGCGAGAGTGCATGGGAAGCCGTCACTTCCTTCTGCGAAGCAGTAATGCTCGCGAAGGAGGAGGCGGAGCGCGCGAGGGAAATGCAAGATGCGCGCCCTCGCGCCCCTAGTCGCCGCAGGAGACGCCCCGGGCGTCGGGAGTCGCGAGCCGACTTCCGGCCACCGTAGGCGCGGGCTTGCGGACGGTGGGCAATGGGTAGCTCGCCGTCCGATTAGGACCAGGCCCGGGTCGACGGCGCGTTGTGTTCCACGCGCGCCTCAAAGAGATGTCAGCACCAACTGACGGGGTCCGTAAGGGCCAATGCCTGCCAGGGTTGCGAGTTGGTCCGAAAGGGATATCGCGGCCCCGGCACACAGGCAACGGAAGGAACACGGGTGGGTTTTAGTCAGTAAAAGTCTGACACTCCCTCTCGCTCCGCCCAGAGCGGGAGGAGTCATTTGATGATTTCCCACCCAAAAAAAAAAAAAAAAAAAAAGGCATAATCTAGATCACCTAATAAAAAATACTTTTAAATTAACTTGGAATCTATGCGATTATTTTCAATTTATAATGATCTGATCTGCAACCACAATTTGTTAAATGTAACAAAACTTGTAGAAATAACAGTTAATTGCCTTTTAAAATGAATGTACATTTATTATTATCGTTATGTAAAATGATGATTGAAATACTTTAATTAAATCAATCTTTTGTACAAATATTGCAATTTTATTCCGTTTTACGGGTTGATTATTTTGAGATATGACAATGACACGCCACTTTACATGCACGTAGGTACATGACAAACCAAGATAACTTACACGTAGACTGCTGGTCGAGGCGAGATCACGGCGCTGCCCTGCACAAACTGTCTCCTACATCGTATGTTTTTTGAGGTGATGATATAAAGACACTTGTCGGTTCGTTAATTTTCTATGTCGATGGCGACACGATCGCGGTGACTTATAATATTATTTTGCTTGATGTCCGTGCTGAGCAAAAGGTACTGAGGTGACTCGGGAATTTTCATAAACGATTAAAGTTTGTGTCCCAATCATCACCAGTACAGCAGTCCACTGCTGGACGTGGGCCCCTCCAATTGTTTGCCTCTGACCCTCGGCTCCTTCCATCTATCCATTACCAGCTACCAACACCACCAACCTGCTCAGGTTGAGGACACTTGAGAGCGTCCTACACCGCATTTACCGATTTGCGGTCCTCCCTCAAAAATATTTACACTCCAAAGACCGTCGGTACAAGGACAGAAATCTGCGCAAGCTTGTTTGAGTAAGCTTTAGGTCCTGAAGCTGTTTTACTGAACTGTAGGGTTTTCCGTGGGTAAAACTTTTAATGGTTGAATACCTTCGAGAGGACCATAAACTGTTGACTACACCCGGTTCCGAGACTTCATGCCCGTTGAACATTGCCTTTTTTGTCTAAATTCATTTGGACAATATCAGACAGTCACAACTTGGATATCACCAGCCAGTTGAGTATCTTTGCAGACTTCAAAGACCTCCTGCTTGACGGCAACAACTTACTTACTCGAGTGATTAGTTGACATTGTTTTGGATTCTCCATGTTTGACTGGAACGTTTCAGATCTTACTACAGTTTCCTTTCCAGCATGCTTGACCGCAGCCTGGACGTCATCAAACGGTTCCGCTCAAGCTGAAAGTCGACTGAGAGAACTTCAAACAAGTACTTATGTGATCGTATCCGCGCTTTACTCTGTTGATCACAGACACATCTCTGGCACATTCATTATGTCATCTCAATATTGACCAAAGAAAAAAAAAAAACTGCCAAGTCCACTCTCTTTGAGGCTGTTAAGAATATTGAGCTTTTAATAATAGGTCCTCTTCCTTAATGACAAGCCCCGGAATGTAACACCATCTTCTAAGTTCTGTTTGTGCTCGGCGCCGTGATCAGGAATTGCCCTCTAGTGGAAACCTATGGCCAGAGACTAGAGGCAATGGTTTATCATAGCTTCCTCAATTGCAAATGTCCCTTCTAACATACTAGTGTCCCATTTACATGCTGCCTAAGTTATTCTGCTTGTAAATGAACTTTATTGTAAATAGGTATGCATGCAGGATTACTAATATCCTATCATTTTGCCTAAAACTTAAAGTGGATCTAGTTATAGGTACAGATCGTCTAATTTTAAAGTGCATAACAAGCAGTGCAATGCAAAGGAGGCGAAATGTGTGAGGCGTGCAATTTTAAACTAGACGATCTCTACTGGTATGTATTGGATTGGACGTGATGCAGAAACCGCTTCTTAACACAAAACAAAACTGATTCTGAAATCGTACGAAACTGATTTGCAGCCGACATTAATTTCGCCCGAAATCGAAACGTCCTGCCATGGCAATTCTTTAGTGTAGGTATTCTATTGCTTATAATATGTTGGTATAGTCTGATCCTACATTCCGATCTACTGCAAATGAGAAAACGAGCCCTATTGCAATAAAAAAATACTTTAGGTACTGAAAATATCCCATCTACACTTTAAATTATACTTATCTACCTAGATTAATGATGTATGTATGGCCCATATGGGCTTCGAATCGAGTATACGCAGTTTACTGATTAAAATTAACTATCATAGAAGAATATGGTAGGATTCCAAATAGCGATGTAAGAAGATGTACCTATTTAATCATTCATTATTACGACTTAATTTGGAACGCTCACACAAATCAACGCTTCTGTCACGAAAATATGCACATTAATAAAGAGCGAGTGACTAGCTATATGGAGCTGTATTCGTTGCAGAACTCAATACAGCAAGCCCCGTCCGACGCGAACATCAGTCGGTGAGTGGGTATGCTTTTTTTTTTATCAGTCTCTCGTTATTGTCCTACTTACACGCAGGCTTGGTGGCCCGCTTGTTAAGAGCGTTTATTCTGAAAGTTGGCAACGTCGCAAATAGATGTCAAATATTTACCTGTTTTGAATGCGTTTTTTACGGGAACCGATCACTTTTCCGAATTGTTTTTGTTCGAATTTAATTTTACCAAAAACTATTGACCGACGTCTTTTTTGCTATTTTTTAGATAATCGAAGTATCATGTCTCATATGTATTATTTTACAGAACTACATTTCGCCGATTTACAAAATAACTTTTTGCTATTGGCCGAAACCTCTTTTGAACTTTTTTCATAGGCCAAATGATTTATTTACAATATTTTCACCACACCGAAAGAATATTTTTCAATATTAAATAAAAATAGTGTCATAAAAAGTCAATAATATGTTGTGCTACAAAATTTAGTGACAGAATCGAATCTCTGCAAAACCGACTCCACGTAGTCTTGTCTGCCCTACCCCTAGAGTGTAATTTAAGCCCGCGTAAGCCCGTTTAAGCGCGGAGGGGTAGGGCGGCCCGCGAGCTGAGGAGCAGGTGGTTTGAAGGCCCGCCGCCGCAGCTGAGGCTGGCCGGCCAAGCCGGCCAGCAAGCCAAAGCTGCGGAGGTGAGCGTTAAAAGCATCTGCAACGATAAGCTCGCGTGCGGCCGCCCAAACCCCACAGCGCCGGAGCCGTGACAGAAACAATGCTTGCTGCATGTTGGGATCCTGCCGTTTTACCGAAAAGATTTTGCCAAAATTTCACTACCCAAACAAATTTTAGCAACCTTTTTTTATACCAATGCAATGTTTGGAATGATTTTAGTACGCACATTTTCATTTGGTCAAATTTTTACTTGGCAGAATATTATCAAGGATAATGTCATTTAGCAATTTAGTCTTTAATCAAATGATTTATTACAGCAAACAATCTTTAGACAATAAACGTTTGGTCAGTTACTCGTAGTTATGGAACTAGTTAGAGTAGGTTATAATTTACAAAACGGTTAGATAAGGTTAGGTTAAAACTGTGACCTCCTAAGCCAGAAACGACTAGATTATATAGAAAAAAATATGAAATAGAAAATTGTTTGGGAAGTGATAATTTGGCAATTTCTTTTCGATGAAACAAGGGAGACCCCTGTATGTTGCACGCCTGCGTGCATGTTGTATGCTTGTTTGCACGCTGCATGCTTGCTTGCATGCTATATGCCTGCTTTCATGCTGCATGCTTGAAGCAAGCATCCTTCCTTCACCCATCCATACCCCTCGTGGTATAATAAATGTTCGGAAACATAATACTTCGAACAAATGTTATTTCGGCTAAGTGTAACTTCGGCAAAAGTTTTTCGACCAAATAAAACGTCGGAGTAACGAAAAAAATCGAATTGATAATAGGTCAACTGATACGGCCCATACGTGACTACGATGAAGTAAAAAAAAAACGAAACGATAATAGTTGAAAAGTTTTAGGTGTAATGAAATTCAGTCAAATATTTTTCGAACTTATTATAGGTAACCGTTTTTTTACACCTAAAATGGGTACAACATCAAGTTCAATGTTGTAATTGCAATTCATTATTAATATTATAGTTCGCTAGTTAGCCACATTTCTTATTTCTATTCAGTAATATTGCTAAAAGAATCAAAACAGGTAAAATTTTACAGTTATTTGTGACGTTGCCAACTTTTAGGATAAACCCTCGGAGCGTTCATTTACACTTACACTGAATTTGATGGTTTAACCGTTTATTTTGGTGTAAAAAAGACACTTGGAAAGTTCCCAAATTCTTTTTGTATCTAAAACTAAATATGCGGTGTTACGATATTAATTATATCATTTCATAATCAATATTTTAGTACACTAGTTAGCCATATTGCTTATTTCCATACAGTAATATCGCCAAATTAATTAAAATAGCGAAATATTTGACAGCTATTTGCGACGTTGCCCACTTTCTGTATAAACGCTCATAAGCACGGAAATGCAGTTTCGTTGAAAGAACCAATGTGACCTTTTTCAGGGTTCCGCACCCAAAAGGTGCCAGGGACCCTTATCGCATGAATGTTATATTAATAGTATTTTGAAGTCTGTTAGGAATCTTTCATTCTGCTCGGTTATTCATGTGCCCTTGCTAAGCATTCGCCGTCTGTCATAGGGCTGTATCTTTTTAACCGTAATTGTCGGCCAGTTAAAAACTTCTCAGAATAATTAGTCTCTTATCATTGCAATAAATGAAGGTAAACTTTCTATAACCGTCGCATTACAAAACGAGTTTTATTTATTATTTGCAAATAAAAATATATTATTCTATTTATCGTATTTTGAACTTCATTCCGACTTCAGTAAAGTTCTTGATAAAAATTCTGACTTTGGAACCGATTCGATTTGAGTCAAGTTATTAATTTTGTATTAAGATCTTTAGTGAAGTCGGCATGAAGTTCATAATATAATAACTGGCTTTTATTTTGTACTACAAAATAATGATTGTATCGTTTCCAGACGAAGTGACAGCCCCGATGAGCCCACAAATGACGACCATAGCGACTCTCACGAGGAGAACGAGGAGGAACCCGAGTCTGAGTAAGTTAACAAAGCAAAAATTTTATTCCAACATAAACATATGCGTTTATCCTGCGGGGGTATGCAGAAACTGCGAATATCCATATGGAATTCTAACATACTTCTCTTACTTCGTTCACGATCAAATATTTGGTCATACACTCTGCTTGCGAGTTACCTCACAAATTTTTAAATTATATTTGTCTTTGAAACAAGTATATAAAATAATCTAGTACAAAAGTAAACCATATTAACTATTAACAATGGGATAGATTTGCACCCCTTTGATGAAGCTATTCACTTTGTTTGTTTGATTTGTAAAATAAATAATTACGAATAAAATGAAAACTGTTCAATTTTATATAACCAAATGATATTATTGTTTCCAGGCAAAGTCACAGCCGTGATGACTCTGACAATGAGAGTCCCGCTCTCGAGGAAGAGGAAGTGGAACTAGAGTCTTAGTAAGCTTACACTATGATCATTATAGTAATATTTATTTCCAAAACATCAGTAAATGTTAAATCTAAATTAAATGCCCAATTTAAATAATATATTTTATTGGATAAGGATAAATAAAATACCGGTCAAAATAGCTTCGGAAATAACAACGACATTTTTATCAAATTCTGAAAGATAAAAATGGTTACTTTAGGTCATCCTTAGAAGCTAGACATATGCTATTGCGGACTTTATTTTTGAACTTTTTAAGATATACAATTCTGTAAAACATAAATTTGATGTATCTCTTACGGCTTACGCGGCGCACGGCAGTAAAGCTCCCAGACGGCATGATTTTTTCTGACATCTTCGACAATAATCGTCATATTTCAGCCAATTTACACAAAACCTTAATGTATTATACACAAAAATCTTCCTCTTGAATCACTTTATCTATTAAAAAAACTAAAAAAAACTTCGCAACGGATTTTGATGCGGTTTTCACCATTAGTCAGAGAATTTATTCCGGAAGGTTTATTTGTGGAACACATTATTGTTAAACTTACATATAATAAAAAAATCTCTATGTTTTGTAAAGCCGTAAACACCGTGCGAAGCAGGGACGGCTCGCTTGTATTTTATAATCCCAAGTATTGTCGAGGTGCTGATGCTGATTTTTGTTATCAAACGGTTGTATTTTTTCAGTCGAAGTTACACCCCTGATGAGTCCGAAAATGACAACGAGAGCCCCCACGAGGAGAACGAGGAGGAACAAGAATCCGAGTAAGTTTACGCAGAAAGCCTTCTATTACACTTATGCCCGTTTTCACCGACAACTAAGTGTCACATAAATGAATCCATTAATAAAAGTGCACTGTTGGATTTTCAACTCTCAGCGCTGAGCCTAGCGTTGAAAATCCAACAGTGAACTTTTATTTAAGGATTTATATAAAGGACCGCGCACCGATGACGTCATATCTGTCAAGGACCGGGGCGCATTCCGACAGCGTGACATGTTTATGACCTTGCTCACAAAAAACGCTCTCCTGCTGTTTCTATGGGCCGTAGGCACGTAATGTAAACTGTTTTGGTTTTGTGAATGAACGGAGCAAGTCCTTGACGGAATGCGCGAACTGTCACCCATTCGCTGCCGCAAGTCCCTAAGCGGGTGTCACTTAGTGTTGGTGAAAACGGGCAATTAACTCTTAAAACTTGTAGGTAAGCAGAAACGGCAGGAGATACCATAACATATACGCCTTCCGTATTCTGTAAGTGAGCTGTCATTCCACCTGATGCTAGGAATTAACTCTATTGCCAGCTCACTTCAAAAAAGTTTTCATGGTGAATAGATCGGCTGGCCCGACGTAAACGTAACGTCGAGTGCTTCTTTTATCGTGTCTGTATCACGTATTATAATTGAAGTACTGATTTATATGTCACCAAATGATTATATTCTTTATTCCCAGACCAAGTCACAGCCCTAACTCCGCAGATGACTACGAGAGTCCCTACCTCGAGGAGAACGAGGAAGATCATAACGAGGAACCAGACTCTGAGTATGTTATTTTACGATGACATCCTTGGCTACAAAGAGGATTTTTTATTTGTTTCTTGGTAAAAATCTAAATCAAAAGTCATTTATTCAAACTAGGCTGAGAATCAGCACTTTTCGAACGTCAAAATTACATAAGACAGTCCCCCAAAAACGCCCACCCTTCACCACTTCCTAGTGCTTAAGCTGGGAAGAAGAAGTGGCGCAACAACTCCCCAGCAGCACAGCTGTCTGTTCAATTGGAAAAACTTGATTCTATATAATAGTGCATAAGCTAAAATAATTTACTTTAACACAAATTGCAATACAACTCATAAAATAAAAACATTTTAATGAGTAGATTATGTCAACAATAAATAAAAACAAAATTAAAATAAATTGACTTACAGTCAAATAAAATAATCCAAAATAGTCCAGTCTAAAATACTTGTTTGTTGCTTGGGGTACATTGGAGTAGCTTAATTGGTATCAAGTCAAAGTCAATGTTCTTTCCGTAGTCGGGTTTAGTTCCTTTTAACTACCCAATGGTTTTATACTGCGTCTGCGTTTGGTCTAGTGAGCATGAGGTCCTGCGTTCAATTCCCGCGTCAACCAAAAGTTATTGTGTATTTGAATCTGGAATTACTCAGTAGCAGCCCGGAGTCTGGATTTATGCCCGGTGGATGGCAATAGGCTCGCCCCCTGACATGGGACTTCTTAAATATAACTGGCGAAATGTGCCTAGCTCTACGTTATATACAGTCGTGATGGTAGGTAATACGGGCTTGTATCTGCAACTCCACTTCAAAGCGCGTATTTTGCGTACGGATGGACAATCGATTATTCGATCCACCCCAGCTCTCCAAGGAAAGCCAGTGCCTTGATGTTACTGACAATCTCACGGCATAAACCTGTTTTAACGAAGTACTTTGCCCCGTAAGTGGCGACCACCGGGCAGTCGTAGAAGCACATGAGCTGCTGTCTCGTCGTCCTCCATGCAGGCCCTGCACAGCGGACTGTCTGTGACTCTTACGACAAAGAGGTGTTTATTAAACCTGTTGCCAGTTATAGCCGCTGTAACTGTACGCAGCTGTTGTTTAGAGTAGTTAGTCGGAGAGCCTGTTTCGTGAAGCGACCATCAATTATAGCCTGTGCTTCCTTAGCCTGCCTGCACTCACTTTGGTCCAACCATAGTTTGTGATGTTGATCCCTGGTGCGTTTCCTTACCAGAGTACGTAAGTACGACCCCGTTCTGGCAAGTTCGTCGGCTGCATCGTTGCCTAGCGAGCCGCTGTGTCCTATGATCCATTGAATGGTTATGTTATTGAAGCTAGTACCTGGTTGAGGCGCTGGGCGCTGGTGACTAGTGGTGACATTCGTATATTAGCCTAGAGTTGACTGAGTGGCTGTTTAGCAGGCGTGATGTTATGGTTGTATTGTTTCAGTCGCGATGACGAGACATGCCACGAGGAGGACGAGGAAGAACCAGAAGAACCGGAGACCGAGTAAGTTTTACTGGAACATTCTATTACATAGATAATAGACAAAGGCCGTAGTGAAACCGTCTTTTTTAGTAACACCTTTAAAATAAGTACCATCATTTCAGCCGAGAGACGTACACTGCCGGACGTAGGCCTCCCCCAAGCACCGCCACTTCCGACCGGTTCTGTTCTTCTTGCATCCAGCTGATTCCTGCGGCCTTAACCAGGTCATCTGTCATTTGGGGGAGGGTGGGTTTGCCATAATCGCCAAATTAGGCAGGCAGGTTGGCGATCGCAGTATGGCGTTAAAATGCATAGAGAACGCTGCTGCCCATTCTCTAGTGAGTCCCATTTACGACACTCACGGGAAGAAATGGGATGGTTCTATTCTTTACCTCCGGAAGTTTGTAAAGACCAACCCATTTATCACACGGAACAAATAAGTATATATACATGAATATTTTTGATCGTAGTTAAATACCTTATTGATAACATTTCAAAATGTATGAGCCCCTGAAACAAAAGTACCATTTCTTAATTTTCCATCCTGGATATGACAATACCTTTGTATAAATTTTTCTACTGGTTAGTTTCAGAGTAAAACAGATAATACAAAAAACGTAAAAAACGTGCGTTGACGTAACTCAAACGCTCATAAATATAACAAACAAGCTGTCTCTCCATATTAGGCCCTAGTTATAACAGGCGCCCGAGGCGCGCGATCATAAAACTGTATGAATTTCTATGTAACGAATTACATCAAGGGCTGCCGTACAAGGGCGTGCGTCATTTAATTCGTTACATAGAAATTCATAGAATTTTATTGAGCGCCAAAAACGCAGCGTACAAGACGCGCGCCTGTAATAAGGCATATGACATCGGAATCAGCGCTCGGATTGTGATTGAAAATGTGTTACGTAATTAGGGTGTTGATGTATGAACTTAAACGAGGGTAAAGGAGTATGTAAGGATCGTAGAGGTGGCGTTCTATAGTTTCTGCCTACCGCCATGGGAAGGAGGCGTGAGGTTATGTATGTACGAGATGTATATAGATCAATTTAATGATATTGCTAGTATTGTCATGATTAACACTTTCGACTCCACCCACTTTTATTAGAACTCATACACCATGCCGCCATACATATTGGAAGTGAACCCTCCAGGAGGGTTGCCGGCATTACGTTTGCGCTAAAGTTAACCATCGCGGACGGTCAACGCCATTAGGTTTAAAACCGTGTTATAAAACACTGTAAAACGAATTGTGATTTCACAGGCAACGGAAAGAACACGGTTCACACAGTTTCAAACCTTTTTAATTTTTTGTGAATATTTGTAACCGCGATCAAAAAAAAAATGTTTGGATTTTAAAACCAACGCATACACCAATAAATCTTGTTAAAATATACATCAGATTTTATTTTCACGGTTTAGAATGCTGTATTCGATAAGAAAAACCTATATTTAAAATGAGCCCTCCGCGGGGGCTCCCGGCATCCCATATGCGACTAGGTGAACCCTCCAGGAGAGCTCCCGGCACTGAACGTGTTAATTAATTAACTTAATTCATTACCTTCTATTTATGACGTTGTGGGCCTGATGATGATGTATGATGTGTTAACACAGTAATGAAGATTCTTGATTACGTGTAGTTACTATCGTTGTCAATATGTATGTGCCTTGCTTAATAAATAAAAAATGGTTGTATTGTTTCAGTCCAAGTCTCTCAACCTCTGATGAGGCCGAACATGACGAGGAGGACGAGGAAGAACCCGAAGAACTGGAATCCGAGTAAGTTTTCATTGTGAACATTCTATTTTAGATTTCCCAAGAAAAGTATGTGCTTCGGGAGTCTAGACCGCGATGATGAGATCTAATATAGAGCTGTTACAACCATGAAAGTACGGTCTGCCTGTTTTGTATTACCTTGATTACAAAGTTCTAGATTAACCACTTTATGCAATTTCAAAACTTTTGAGTGACGAATGACGACCTGCGACCTGCGCCCTAATTGCGTAACACACTTTCAATTACAATCTGTATCATATTGAAGGATTATTGCTAATCCATTGCTTCGAAAGTTCGAAAAATGTATATGCTCAACAACGTCAATAACACAATGAATGTTGTTGAACTATCAAGGTGAAAACCATTGCTACTGTTAGTGTGTTACGCAATTACCCCGCTGAGTATGTTACTCGAAAGAGAGAAAACTTCAAAAAAACCTTGCAATGATAAGTGCACTACGACGAAGCGCGGCAGAACAATACTTAAAAGGTTTGCCTTTGGGGGTTACTCTGAGGCGTGACTTTCCTACAAATTTGGAAACACGAAGATTACCATACCTGCATACCTTTTCTGGTTTACCAGTATAGATAGTGCCACGAAGACGCGCCCCACTCCGCTCCGCTCCGTTCTAAAGTACAGCTTACAGTACAGTAGTCGCGGAGTGGGGCGCGTCTTCGTTGATGGCACTATCTATATTTGAATACTCAATCGTAGATAATTTACAAGTTTTGCCACTTATCATCATTTATGTAAGTTGTTTGTAAGTTAGCCCACGTTCGCACGGGCATAAAAGTATCTCGGCGGGATTTTATCGCGCACTGGATTTTCAAGTCTCGCCGAGACTTGAAAATCCAACTGTCGTCCCAGTGCGTTGAAAAAACACACTGTTGGATTTTCAACTCTCGGCGCTAGGCAGAGCGTTGAAAATCTAGTGCACGAAAAATAATCGCCACGGGAAAAAATCGCCCGTGCGAACCTGGGCTAACTGTAAATTGTTGCAATTTGCAATGAAACTTGAACTTTGTTATTGTTAACATTAAGTTCCCAAAAGTTGATAATTATCTGCGATTAGAGTTATTGAGAAATTCCGCAGACGTGACGGGAGACGGGTTATCCATATCTAAAATTCGAAACTGGATAATACATCCGGTCAGTGACCCCCATATCATAAAAAATGTGTTTTTTTTTTGTTTTATCTTCTTTAGATATCGATACCCGTCACGACTCACGTCTGCAGAATTTCGCTAGCTTATTAATTGACCTTTTATAGGCAAAGTACCCAAACTCACGCTTTTTGATACGACGTGATGATAGGCAGAAACTATAGAACGCTCGGAGCTACGTTACTAACATACTCCTTTTGCACATTGTAATGTTTCCAGCCCTGATGAGTCCGCACGTGAATACGACGAGAACGAGGAGGAACTGGAGTCTGAGTAAGTTAACGTTACGAAAACTGTTATTTCACAAAAACGCACGGTTTTGTGTAGGGAAAATAGGTTTCTGGCTATAAAAAGCAGCTAAAAGTAATTTTTTCGACCTCTAACGAAAATGTTCTAGAATTGCCGAAAACCGAAAATTAAATTCGGTCGAACTCTACTTAACATGCTCATGCCGCTTTGATGTGTTTCTCTCTTCTATCGTGTCAATGGCACGTGCTACATTGTATCAGTACAATATCGATGTCCCGAATTCAGGTCCTAGTATACTTGCCCGAAACGGCATGGAAAAAGCGTTTTACAAACCCTCATTAGCTACATTTGGCAAGGTCAGGAGCTATCCTACCTATCAACACAGCTACGAGTACCCGGCAATTATTTTACCAAATGGTTGTTTTGTTTCAGTCGAAGTCACAGCCCTGGTGACTCCATCCATACCTACGAGAGCCCCTCGCGCGAGGAGAACGAGGAGGAACCGGAGTCTGAGTAAGTTAACGCTTCGATAATTCTATTTAACATAAACTCACACTTTTTTGTAGGCCAAAACCTAATGCCACCACATACCATCCTAATATTAGAGACTGACCGAAAATGGTTTTATTTTTCTTTTAATCTGCATTTTCAGAAATCCGAAAACGAAAGAAATCTTTTTGGTTGTCCATAGGTTTTTGTTAGTTAAATTGACCCTGTATTTATTAGACTTTTACCAAAAAGAAACTTTTTATCATTGAATTAAAAGGTTTAAACTTCAATCACACGAAAATTTGTATTTTAGCATAATTTCCTTTTTATTATTTACATATAAATTATGTTTTAAATAGAATAAAAAAAAAAAAATTGTAATCGCTACCGGTATCGGGAACAGGGTCCAAGCTACCGGCGATCAGGGCTCCAAAGAGAGGAACTAACAATGCGAGCCGTATCCAGAAGTACCGCCTTCTGATTCAAGCACTTAATCCAGCTGCCCAACGAGAGCCTCCTTAATTGTTGGTCGAGGCCATTGGCTGATACGATTATCGGCACAGTCAAGATGGGTGTACCTTTTAGAGCAGAACTTTTTATGTCATAATATTATTTTGTATAACAGCGGATAGCATAATCTTCATTTCGCAGAAAATCGTTTGGCATACACTCATTTATCATACATTCAAAACTGATAATTTTGTAAGTCAGAATCATCTTTAGGCATAAATTTCATATCCATAATAATTAAAAAGTAGAACCATCATATCGCAGAAAGTTCACACAAACATGCAAACAAGCATACACCATGCATGTAAGCAAGCATGCAAGCGAGCATGCAACATGCAGCTGGCATGGTTTCTGTCACGGCTCCGGTGCTGCGGGGCTCCGGCGGTCCCAGGCGAGCTTATCGTCGCAGATGGTTATAACGCTCACCACCTGTTCCTCAGCTCACGGGCCGCCTCGCCCCTTAGCGCCTACGCGGGCTTATATGATTAATCTAGGGGTAGAGCAGACAAGACTACGTGGAATCGGTTTTGCAGCGATTAGTTTCATCACAAACTTTTGTAGCACAACATATTGACTTTTTAAGACAACGTTTTAATTTAACCTCGTCACGTTTTACCAGTTTTAATGTGTGAAGGTCGGAAGCTACCCTACCTAGCAGCAAAATAATATTCCGGAATAATACCCGCAATATTATTTTGCCAAATGGTTGTCTTGTTTCAGTCGAATTGACAGCCCTGGTAATTCCATCCATGACTACGAGAGCCCCTCCCACGAGGACAACGAAGACGAACAAGAATCCGAGTAAGTTTACTGAGCGAACATACTTTTACATACTAGTATACGGTGACCAGTCATTTCACCAAAACTTAATTTACAAATTTTCATTTGACAAGCAACGATTGACAAAAATATGGTTTGTAATTTCAACAGTACACAATAACAACTTTGCCAAATAATTAAATTAAGAAAATCATTATCCGAAAAACTTTTTTTTATATCGCTTTATTTGACTAATTATTCATTTTTTATTCATGTTATCTCATAAAACAACGTTTGGAATAAAAACGTTTTACATATTGAATTAGGCAATTTCCTAAAAACGAAACTCATTAAATAAGCAAAAGGGTAATTTTAATATATAAACCATAAAATTTTTAAAAATGCCAGAAACGACATAACAGAAAATAATATACATAAAATTTTTGTAGGCTACGCGGAACCAAACTAGTTAGATTAGGTTAAATATTTTTACTCTCGAAAAAGGTTAGGTTAGGTTAGGTTAGGTTGAAACTGTGACTCCTACGCACGAGCCGAGCGAGCGGAGCGAGCGGTGCCGCGGCAGCGGCCGGCGAGTGCCAAAAACTACTAGAATATATAGTTTTTTTTTTTTTTTTGTAGGTTTAAAGAACTTCAGACCCAAATGGAAATTTCAACCATGATCCCTTTGTGACTGGTTTAGAAAATTTATTATAAAATTATATTTAGTATAAACGTGATTTTTCCAAAAGAATCACAATATTAAATGAAAAATGTATAAATTATTAAATATCATGCGAAACATTTGTAAAGAGAAGCATTTGCTAAATAAATGTTTGTAAAACGAGTGTTTATAAAATAAAATATTTGCGAAATAAGTTGTTTGTAAAATAAATAGTATACGAAACGTATAGTTGTTTACACAAAAAATTTGACAATGGAGTTTTGGTGAAACATTAGTGAACCAAAAATAAATTATAAAATGTTCATATTATATATATATATATAGGGTTTTGGTTTAGTATTAGACTTTGGGTTTAGAGTACAACCACCAAATTATCAGTAAGTACACAACAACTCGAAGGGAACGCCTTGTCGGCACCGGGGATACAGCGGGACTCTACGGGCAGTCTTGAGGCGCTACCTTTGAGTTGTGTGCTACATTTAATTATATATCACAATAGTGCTACACTCCAAGTCGCATACATATTTATCTAGTTTTCGTTTAATTGGTGATCGACACAAAAGTAAACAACAACAAAACAATGGTTTGTAGACGTACAACGGTGCTGCCATCTATGACGAACTTTCAGTTTTTAACCCCATTGAAGTCACTCTAGCCATGACAGAATGCCCCGTTTTGACAATCAAAATTATATTATGTAAAAAAAAAAGTTAAAGCTGTTAATAGTTCGCTGAAATATTCATAAATTTGAGCAGAATAAACCAAAAGCAACATTACTAATTGGTTTCTCAAAAACTGTCAAGTATTTTATTGGGAGAATTCACTTTCTTCATCAAATAGCCGAACTTGCGGGATGGGTGGTGGGTGACCAGAGACAATATGATACCTACTCATTTCCTTGATAGCAAACCCACTGTATTCGAGGAGGCTGATATTTTATAGTTTTAAACCAGATACCCTTTTCCCTACTTCGTTCTCTTTATCAAACTGTTTTGCATTTACAACATTGTTCTAAATAATTAATGTCTAAACCAGGGATGCACTGGATGCACAGACTTATAGAGAATAGGAGCCAGTCGGGCAAGAACAACAACTAGGTTAACGTTTTAAGAGAATTTAATTAGGTACCTTCTTTGTATAACTTACAATACTTAGTTTGATGCATGGCGTTTGCATTGACTTTTATATATTTGGCTCCAGATTACTTATTGCCACACGTAATATTGCCTTCATTAGCTAGGCGGTTTTGATTTTTCGTTTTGTTACGATTCATAACCGAAAACGTTCGTTCACAAGTATACGTCGATCCAAATAAGCTTGCGCATTTTTGTCCATTTGTAAGCAATTTTTTATACGTTTTTTTGTCAACGCAACAGTAGAATTTGAGTGCCATCATTTTGCATGTCTATCAATTGCATGCATGCTACATGGTGTAGGTATACAACATTGTCAACATTTACTTTTTAATTTCCTTTTATTTTTCGCATTTTTTTTATTTGTTGGCGGTCCGCAAGCTTACCTGCTGCGGGCCCCGGTGTGTGCATCGCTGTTCCAAACTAATATAATAAAGAGAAAACTTTTGATTTTTTGTTTGTTTGTTACTCTTTCACGGCTAAACGGCTGAACCGATTTTGTTTTTTTTAATGGACTATACAGGGTGGCAGGGACGCATCGACGCGAAACCTGCTGTTTCATAGAAAAGTGCAATACCTACGCGGTCAAAATGTATGGAGCAGCAGTTTTTTTTTTTAATAACCGACCAAAAATTTCAACGCAGGTTCAGAATCATGTACTGAATCCATGGTAACCGGCTTCGCGTCGATGTCCCGGACACCCCGTATATGTTTTTTTAAATAAAACGTAGACTATATCCGTCTACGTTTTATCTACATAACACACGGGTGAAACCGCGAGCGGAAGTTAGTACTATTTAAAATTATTAACCTTAATTAACTGCTAATTTTAAAAGATGGACTGATGACCTGGTGATGATCGCGGTCTGCTAGATGCGGAAAGCACAAGAGCGGTGTTTATGGCTATGCCTAGGGGAGGTGTCGTCCTCGTAATTTCTGTATCACTCTAAGGTTGAATGTCGCTCGCACGTCTTAAAACAACAGGGTCTATTTTTCTATATGTATGCGTTGTTCTTCTAAACTTCGCAACGTATTTTGATGCGGTTTTAAGAGTATTTATTCAGGAAGGTATAAGTGTATAATATTAAATTTACATATAATAAAGAAATCTCGATGTTATGTCAAGTCGTAAAAACCGTGGGAAGCAGTGGCGGGTCGCTAGTGATATAATAATATGGTTTTATTGTTTCAGTCGAAGTCTCAGCCCTGATGAGTCCGCACATGACTACGAGAGCCCCTCCCACGAGGAGAACGACGAGGAACCAGACTCCGAGTAAGTTTATTCAGCGAACATTCTATTACGTGGGTAGATAAATCGAATGTATATTAATCATTGAATGTTATGGTTAAAGTTCTTAATAATTTTAAAATGTAAATTATTTTTATACATTATAATTATAAGATACCGCACTATCGCAGGTAATTAAACATGTAATGATAGTTATAAGGGACATAAATAAATGTGTTCAACAAAATGCCAAGAGATGCCATACTCACACCCACGTCCTACCACCACCCCCATTCCTTCCTTCCTTAGAATACTTCCTTCCTTTACGTTCATAATATCTGTTATCGCGAAAACATCGAGATGGTACTTCTTCTGTCATGTCGATAGCTACCCAGCTGACTGGAAAATAATGTAACCAATTTTTGGTTTCTTTCCAGACAAAGTGCCTACGCGAGCCCCTCCGTCGAGGAGACCGCGGACGAACCGGAATGCGAGTAAGTTTACGCTGCGAATATTGCATTATTTCATTTATATTTATTTATGCCCACGTGATATGGCTATAATAAATTATATATGTACAGGGTGGCAGGGACCTCGACGCGAAAACTGATAGCCGATAAGGTAGCCGAGTGTGTAATGATCAATGCACACGCGTTTCATACGACATTTTTCAACACACATGCGAGGAAAAAACCAGACTTGTTAAAACAACTTACGCTACAATATCGTAACTATAAAGACATTTAGATTTATAAAGTTCAACTTACCTTTGTTGCCAGGCATTTACAATTCGGAGCTTTTTTAAAAAACTTTTCTACTTCGGTTGGTGACAGTACTTTAGATTTAGTATTTTTGATAATACTCATAAATAACCACACAACGAAAACGATAGCAAAAATATTTAAGGATATGGCGCGGTAGTTTTGTTTTTCCGCTAGCGATGCGCGTGCAGGTGTAAATAAAGGCAATGGTAAAACCGCTGAACAGCCTATATGAAAATTATAATAAACACAAAATAATGTTTTGAATGCGCAAATTAAGGCTATTAATGTATTGAAAAATATATAATTTGATGAAATAGTTTGTTAATTTATCATATTTTATTTATTTACACAGTAGGCATAAAAAGGCATGAAGTCTCTTTGATGAGATTAAAAAAGCTCAAACCTATGCTCGGGTGAAAATAGAGAATGCTCATATAATTGTATAGAATAGTTCATTCCAATTCCATGTACCCACTGACTTGCCCGTGGGTTTTTTTTTTTACCATAGCTCACTTTTTAAACACCCTTGGTTTGCCTATGATACCTATTTTTTTATTACTAAAACTTGCTTTGACCGCTCGTCTTTGGTGAAAAGGTTCACCAAAGTAAATTTTTATTAAATACAGATTCCACGCTGCCATAATAGTACTTGCGAATTCCATACTGTCAAGTCGCGTTTCAAAATTTGCCAAAGATGTAAACAACAATGGCCGCTAGAAATTGTCTGTGGTTTAGTGATGTGGTAGATCTTTAGTTATCTATAGTTTTTTTTTTTTTTTTTTTCTTTCGTTTCCCTTCGTTTTATTTCTTTAAGTATGATCTTTAAGTTTTGGTGCTATAATAGCACCAAAACTTAAAGATCATACTGTGTGTTGGATCATTTAGCTCCCTTCAAAATTAAAGTGAGTAAGTCGTTGAGGTGCCTTACCAATAAATAAATAAATAAATAAATAAATAAAATGGTTGAGCTGAATGGTGCTAATCCATTCGTCATTATCGTGAACGGGCGCCGTCAGTTGGGACTGGTCAACTCTTCGCTGCCATGGCTGATTTAAATTTTTGAATTGTTCTTTGTTTTATATTTTTATTATGGACGCTTCAAACGCGCAGGTCTTTCTACATTGTTCTCACATGTTTAATTTCAACTTCAATCATCATTCAAGTTGAAATTAAACATGTGAGAACAATAACCAATATTTTTTTTACAATTTATTTAAACGAGTGTCCGTGGAGTTTCTTGCCCGTTCTTCTCCATATGTACCTACTACGCTTTGGAATGGGCAACTAGCTTCATATTTCTGACTGACCGATTCCTTGACAATTCAAAAGTGCCTGGAAATGTTTTAATTGAAATAAATGCTTTGAGTTGAATTGATATAAAGTAAAAAGCACTCGTATTTAACACACTGCATTATGACCCTAAAAGCGGTTCAATAAAAGCCACTTTACGAGCAAGTGTGTTGAAAATTATATTAATTTTGTTTACAGCGATTCAGACAGCGACGGTGATCTGTGGGACACCGAGAGCGATAGTGATTGTTATAGTATCTGACAGAGCCATGGACGAGGTATGAAATAATAATACACCGAAGTAAGCTAATGTATAAACATTCCTTGCATAAAATGAAATAATTGTCAAGCTTAAAAAAGTTGTTCAAGCAAATCAAAAATTTATATTTATTTATAACTAGCTGCGCCCCGCGGTTTCAGCCGCATAAGTATCGAGTATCGATCCCGTGGGAATATCGAGATAAAAAGTATCATATGTCCTAACCCAGGTCATGGTAGACCTACTCATGTGCCAAATTTCATCCAAATCCGCTCAGTCGTTTTTTATTGTCACGGGACCGAGACTTATGCGCAGAGGCGGCTTTACCTATAGTGCAGGGTGTGCAGCGCACATGGGCACAGGGTCTTAGGGGGCGGCAAGCGCCGCTCGCGACACCTACAAAGAGCATGCGTCAAGACCCTGCGCCTGTATTATGACCGACCCCGGCCGTGGTAGCAAAGCAAGGCGTGCCACGAGCGGCTCCTTTACTCCAATACTTTTTACTCTTGTACCTAAAGCCTCGTGCAGACTGGCGACGCGACTCTAACAAAATAATTTCTAAGAAACCTTCACGGTAAAACAATACAATGGTCGCGTCGCGCTAGTCTGCACGAAGCTTAATGTTTTCCGACATCATTTAAAATTGCACCATTTGCACCCGAATTTCCGTTCACTGGTGAAAATGTAACTAAGTAGGTATTCCATTTTTACCGAACGCCTACTAGAAGCACTGGCGGACTAAGGGCAGGTGCGGTCCAAAACTCGAGAAATACTTTTTATCAAATCCCTTAAAAGACCAAAATATGTTCAGTAAGTAAAAGGAAGTCCGTTGTTGAGGGGCCCCCTACGCATGCTAAATATCAATGTAGGGTGCTAAAATTTTCGAGCTCGCTTCGATCGCTGTTCCATTTTACATTCTCTTTTTCTCAGACTTCTTTGCATAAGTCGACAAAGTAACTGCTATTTATGTATGAATAGTTAAAAGAAAACTTTACCTATCCAGAGTGGGGTGCTAAAATTTTTCGGGATTGCTCCGCTCCCTCTTTCATCCAGCCTATACAGAAAAGTTAGAACATGTATTCTAACTTTTCTGTATAGGTTGACAAAGTTATTCCTATTTCTGTATAAATGTTCAAAAGAAAGTTTTAAAATATGCGGGGTGCAAAAAATTTCGAGCTCGCTTAATTCTCTAGCTGTACTGCTGTCGACAAAGTATTTCCTATTTCTGTATCAATAGTCAAAACAATACCTAACCTTATTATATATTTCGACGTTCCCCCCGATGACTCCGTTTAGTTTTTTCGCCCCCGGCCCCCGACAGGCTTAGTCCTCTGACTAGAAGGCGCCAGGGTATTGATTGTACGCGGGCGCTACTTAGGCTAGAGCCGCCGCTGCTTATGCGGGTGAAACCGCAGGGCGCAGCTAGTATGAAATATGAAAGGAGCAGCGCAGCGCCCGCGCCCCTCGCCTCTTGTGTATGTCTCGTGCCTAACGATACCTACAACAGACTATTGTGTCTCACATTAGTCAAGACTTGACAAGTTAATGACTGAATTATACTTTCCAGATGATTGAGAAGAACATTTTGATGTTAAGCAGCTGAAAGTGATAGATGCCTGTTCCAGCAGCTACTGGCGTGGGTGCGTCACTCACAGACCACGTCACTCGGTTCACGTCGGCTCGGTCGTCGCTGCTAAACTTAATTAAGATACAATAAGGCTACCATGTTCTATCGGAATTACCTACATACCTATGTTCGCAAAATTTCGAGTTTGCATGTTAAATATTTTGGAGAACATGATTGACAGATAGACAAACACGCTAGTGATACTTTTTCCCTAAATAACTCACATCTTGTTATTGATCAGAAATATTACTTTATATTGTATTAAAGATATCTATTATGTTTATCCTTCAGGTTTATCGAAGTCTTGCATATACGTACAGCAAACAGTACAAACGTCGTCTCCACTGTATTCACCAGTTGTTAAAATGTTAGTTATTACTGTAGCCACGTTATTTAACGAAGGACATTCTCTTTAACAGGTAATACTACTGCATCCACATATAGGAACTTAAAAATATTCGCACCCAAAAGATAAATAATTATATCTTTTTAGGTTTGTCTAGAGAATATAATATTACCAATTACGGGACCACTCTTCGTTAATTAACGCACTGACAGTAACTATACCTACATAATAGCTAATGCGTAGTTACATAAGACAATCTTGGTAGCTGGTACAAAGTATACCTATAAAAGATTTATCTGTGATAATACAATAAATTATGTACATGTAAGGCAATTGGCATATTAAAAGAAACCTTTTTTATCATTATATAAGCAGTCATACTCAATTCATATCGTATCATAACCCCTGGCCTACACTAATAACTAGAATACCTACTGAATATAGGTAGGATTTTTATTTTATGTGCACCTATGCTACGGTTTTCAGACATCTAACATTTGCAGTAGGTAAATCGTTATGTAGGTACCTCACAGACCACGGAATCGCAGCGCCAGCCGCGTCTAGAGACGGCAGGAGGTACTAATTACATTAGAGGCGCCGAAAGTGCGTTGAGCCACAGATGGGTCACTCCGTAAAATCGTTTAAATAAAAAGCGACTCTTGCAACGACACAATAAAGTGCAATTCAGGTCGCACAGCGCCAATTATATACAGTTATATTCACCTAGAAGTTGCCTCTTTCTATCGCGTAACTCATATCTTCTGACTACGTTACGCCCTCTGAATTCGACGAGTCGAGCCCGCCGCGTAGGTACCTACTTTTAGCTTCATACCTAAAATGCGGAGTGGCCCATCTGTATTCATCTGTGGTTGAGCGCGCAACTTCTGTCACGGAAGCTATTCAAACCAGTCACTTTCCATAATTAATTTGTGTCGTAGTGCGAGTGTTGACACGCTTGTATGGAAACTGTTGAGAGTGCAGTCTCGGAAAGTGTTGACAGTGCAGTCTCTAGCAGTGGCCGCCGAGGCGTCTCCGTGCTCTGCGATGTACCTATAGACTTTGTCGATCTTTACAAGATGGTTAAAAGTAATAATATTTATAAGTAATAAGAGGAAGATAGGAGATAGGTTACCTACCCAACATTCAATCTTCAAAAACGGCACAATGTATTAGATGACACGTGGAGCCAGGACGGCTTGTCGTAATAAAGAGACGACGATACGTAACTAGACTAATTAGCCGAGTGTTGTCGTGCCACTTGCGGAACTTGTTTAAGTTGTATAGCCTAATAGATGTTTATTAGGTAGGTACCTCTTCTTACTTAAAATATCATGGCCTAAAAAAAAGCATACAGACGAGACGAAGTCGGTTAAAAAGGAAGTGAGCTCTCTTCAGAGTTGTTTTTAATAAGTTTCATATAAACGATAAGTAAGTAAAGAAAACTTGAGATTTATTTTTTTACTTTTACGAGTTTCCAATAGTTTACATTATCCATTCTCAATTTAGAGTAATGCAAAGTATAAAATTCACTTATATTTAGGCGCTGCTCTGCAAAACCTGCACACTGATCCTCTACCTCCATAAGTTTACAAACAACTTACCTACAATGTAATGTGTTGATCCGTTTGGGAGCTGCAATGCCCCAGCCAAAATTAAAAAGATTTAGACATACAATAATTTGTGTTATTGATATGTAACAAAATATTTCCAGGGGTTACTGTTGTTTCCGTGGTAATAAGGCGATTCATTTAATATTGCAAAAAGTTGATTAAAATTATAAAGTATCGTTCGATATTCATGTGATAAGTAGTTTGTGTTATAATTTTGGCAGTGTATAGAGTGCCACAAGCAGCATTTTATCACTATCTGTTATAGCACGGTTATAGTGCCACAAGCGGCATTCTAGTAGGTACATCATTTTGTACGACAGTGCTATGAACTTAGCGGTAACATAGTACAACAGTGCCATGAACTTACTACCGGAGAGAATGTTTATTGGTTTGTCCGGAAGTACTTACTGCACTATATAACCCGTCTCTTTTTTATAGTACCAAGTGCGTTTTGCGCACGCAGGTTTTTCAAATTTAGGTACACTAGAATAGATTTTAGTGTATATTTGAAATACCTGCGTGCGCAAAACCATAGGTGCCGACAAAAAGTCGCCAAAGTTTCTTTCGGGATTTGTAGGATAGTGGGAGTACCTCTAAATCTAATTTGTTTCCATGCATACAATACCAATGCTATGCTAAGGCACAACTATTATGCCACAAACAGAAACTGCGGCACTTTATCCGATACTGATAGAATACTGCTAGCGGCACTCTCTATCTACACTTCCTAATTTATATAAAATGATCTGGCAGCAAACACCATGTTACGAATTTAACCAAATGTGTAGAAATACCAAACAAAAGTATGATATTTAATAATAATATTATCGTTAGGTACGTAAAATTATTGATTGAAATATTTAAATAAATCAGTATTTTTATACATTTATTGCATTTTTTTATTCCGTGTTACTGTCACGGTGCGATTAAATTGTAATGAAGATGGCAGGCGGTTTACTTACTTATGATGCGCTTTTTTTTTTTTTTTTGGTTTGGAAATCATCAAATGACTCCTCCCGCTCTGGGCGGAGCGAGAGGGAGTGTCAGACTTTTACTGACTAAAACCCACCCGTGTTCCTTCCGTTGCCTGTGTGCCGGGGCCGCGATATCCCTTTCGGACAAACTCGCAACCCTGGCAGGCATTGGCCCTTACAGACCCCGTCAGTTGGTGCTGACATCTCTTTGAGGCACGCGTGGAACACAACGCGCCGTCGACCCGGGCCTGGTCCTAATCGGACGGCGAGCTACCCATTGCCCACCGTCCGCAAGCCCGCGCCTACGGTGGCCGGAAGTCGGCTCGCGACTCCCGACGCCCGGGGCGTCTCCTGCGGCGACTAGGGGCGCGAGGGCGCGCATCTTGCATTTCCCTCGCGCGCTCCGCCTCCTCCTTCGCGAGCATTACTGCTTCGCAGAAGGAAGTGACGGCTTCCCATGCACTCTCGCTCCGGACCATGGCCTGAACCAGGGCCGGACGCGAGAGATCGCCGCTGCCGATCGCCTCCGTGAGGACACGGCGGTGCCCCGCCCAAGCCGGGCAGACCTCCACCGTACTTATGATGCGCTTGCGTGTTATTCTTAATAACTCATTATTACAATAAAATACAAATACCTCTGATTCCAAACAACAATTTACCTACTATAGAATTATGACTAAGTAAGGTCGACATTATATAAAATGAAAGTGTCATTGAATACATAAGTAGGTGCTTGTACCACTGTATGGGGAAATTGAATTATTTAATATCTTTTTAATTACACACCGACTGAATCTGTAACTTGGCGACATATAGGAGAAAACACATGTTCGCTAGCTAGGTGCCCTAGTTTTTGAGATATAAATGTGGCCCTGCTGAGACTCCAGATCGTCCACCTATAAACCCTTATATCTTTTGAACCAGTGACCAACAAATTCTGATATTTGGCGACTGATTCCGACTAATTGGCGACAAAATATGGGAGAAAACACATATTCGCTAGGTGCCCTAGTTTTTGAGATATAAATGTGGCCCTGCTGGGGAGACTCCAGATCGGCCACCTATAAACCCTTATCTTTTGAACCAGTGACCAACAAATTCTAATATTTGGCGACTGATTCAGACTAATTGGCGACAAAATATGGGAGAAAACAGATCTTCGCTAGGTGCCCTAGTTTTTGAGATATAAATGTGGCCCTGCTGGGGAGACTCTCCAGATCGGCCACCTATAAATATAAACCTTTATATCTTTTGAACGTGTGCGTAGTCCCAGCGGAAAAATGTCGAATTTCTTCATTTCAGTTTAGCAGATATTTAGTGTATGACGTCGTGTAATTGTGTATGGTAAGTTCAAATTTGTGCATCCAACCATTGGGGAGCTATTCAACAAAAACTGTTTCCGCTGGGACTACGTCATCCCAGCGGAACTTTTTTTTTCCTATGGACGTACAAGAGAAAAAATACATTCAATAATTAGTGTGTAACGAGAGGTAAATGTGTATGTGCAAATGAAATTTGTGCGTCCCTTATTTACCAAGTTATTCAAGTTTCCGCTGCGCTGACGTTTGGCAATTTGATGAAAATCATATAAAACGGTTTAGTGCAGAGTTGTAATTTTTGACGCACGTTGCTTTGAATTTGTGTGTAATGTGTGTGAAAACAGAATTTGAAAAAAAAATACCGTTCAGAAGATAATAATACACGTCAAAGTAAAATAAGGTTATTAGGTCCAAGTACTTAAAATAGGAACTCTAGAGCCTAACTTATAACGTTTATTTGTATCTTGTAAGGGTCTACAATATCCTGCAAAGTTTCATTTATGTGCTGTTAGGCTGTTAGTAATTAACGAGCAATGACATAATTTACTACGACCGGACTATATTTAAGACATCCGATTGTAGGACTGTTTAATGGAATAGCTAAATGAAACATATTCCAATATTTAGTGTATTCATTCTACTATTCACATGTAAAGTTTCAGCGCACTACATTAAATTATTAAAGAGATATAATGAAAATACTAGAACAACAGCAATACATGGATAATGCAGCGGTATGGTTTTTAGAGCGCCGTCCCTCAGCTCCCTATCACATAGCCTTTCCAGGCTATGTGATAGGGAGCTGAGGGAGGCGCTCAGCACGCATACAGCTCCGGTAAGTCGACCGAATCTGCTCTTCACCTAGTGGTCAGCCAGATAGAGGACGCGATTCATCAAAAAAGCACTTGCCTGGGCACTTTTATAGACATCGAAGGAGCCTTCGACTAAACCAACTTCTCCAGCATTAGCAGCGCCCTCTCCAGACATGGAGTAGAACAGGTACTAACTGACTCGATTACAAACATGCTAAGCAAACGAGTGGTTCGCCTTGAGGATGAGCGGCAGTTGGCTATGATAGCCAGAGGCTGCCCACAGGGAGGGGTTCTGTCCCCCCTCTTATGAAATCTGGTCATCAATGACCTTATCACTAAACTCAACGCCAACCGCTATTATACAATAGGGTATGCAGATGACCTCGCAATCCTTGTATCGGGGAAGCTGACGGGAACGATCTGTGACCTCACTCAGCAAGCACTACGTATAGTAGAAAGTTGGTGCAGGGAATTTGAACTATCAGTGAACCCCACTAAAACTGAACTAGTCATGTTCACCCAAAAACGAGCATTAGGCCCCTTCCGCCTACCCAAACTGTTCGATACAGAACTCCAGTTGGCCAGTGAGGTCAAGTACCTCGGGGTCATTCTAGACAGTAAGTTAAACTGGAGCAGTCATGTAGACAACAAGCTAAACAGGGCCTGCATCACCTTCTGGCAATGCAGGAAAATGATAGGTAAGAAGTGGGGCCTATCTCCCAAAATCATACTGTGGCTATACACAGCAGTGATCCGCCCCATGATCACTTACGGGGCCGTGGTCTGGTGGCCCCGAACTCAGCTGGTTACAGCTTCTAACAAACTACAACGCATGCAGACTAGCCTGCGTGGCGACCACGGGCTGCATGAGGACTACTCCTACTGCAGCAATCAAAGCCATGCTTGGACTGCCCCCGCTCCACCTGTTTATACAGCAGGAAGCGACAATGGCAGCGGTACGTCTTAATGCAATTAATCTCTGGGGTAAGAGAGACACACAACACACCACGCTGCTTGAGGGACTCAATAAAGAGTTCCCTATTACGAAAGCCATCAATGATCGGATATCCAAAAAAATTATCTTTGATAAAAATACAGAATCCAACTTCACGAGGATCGCCGATGCGAGGGTTTGCGCCCCGCAGAACTACGAATCTTTACTGATGGATCCAAAACAGGTAGTGGCACAGGTGCTGGAATCTTCTCTGAGGACTTATAGCCACACCATTGGGAGTCCACAATACAGTATTCCAGGCCGAATGCATGGGTATATCCCTTGCCGCTTTAGCCATCATGGCCAGGGAAGTTAAGGACCACTCGATACGCATACTTTCAGACAGCATGGCTGTTCTGCAAGCGCTAAACAGCCACACTGTTGACTCTGGACTGATATACGAGTGCCACCAGCGCCTTAACCAGGTGGGTAGCCTCAACAATATTACCATTCAATGGATCAAAGGACACAGTGGTTCGCGGGGCAACGACGCTGCCGACGAACTTGCCAGAAGGGGATCGAGCATGGCACCAGTGGGGCCTGAACCCATTGCGCCATTGCGCCACTCCCCTTCGGGTACCTACGCACTCTGGTAAGGAAACGAACCAGGGACCAACATCACAAACTATGGTCGGACCATGGTGAGTGAGCAGGCCAAGGAGGCACTCCCTACAATTGATGGCCGCCTCACGAAACAGGTTCTTCGACTAACGAAACAACAGCTGCGTATGGTTACGGCAGCTGTAACTGGCCATGGGTCATTTAATAAACACCTCTTTGTCATAGGAGTCACAGACAGTCCGCTGTGCAGAGCCTGCATGGAGGACGACGAGACAGCAGCTCATGTGCTGTTATACTGCCCGGTGGTCGCCACATACAGGGCAAAGTACTTCGGTAACCCAGGTACCCTACGTGAGATTGTCAGTGACACCAAGGCGTTGCTGACCTTCTTTGTGGAGCTGGGGTGGATCAAATAACAAATTTTCCCACCCGTACGCAAAATACGCGCTTAGACGTGGAGTTGCGGATACCAGCCCGTATTACCTATTACCTAATACATGGATAAACCGACCAAGTTTGCGTGGCCCTGCCAGAGTCAATGACACAAAATGAAAACGGATAATTGAAACCAACGAATTTATTCATATTTAAAACTATATTACAATGTGTAATAGTCATGCAATAAAATAACAATATTGTGCTCTAAATTATGTTGAATTTTTAAGAAAAATTATTGTGTGTATTAACACAAACATGCAGAATTAAGACTGATAATAATAAAAGATAATAATTATTACATTGTGTCGATGTCAATTTTGAATAAGTAGACAATAATAAATATGAATGCAAATGTATTTCAATCGACACTTGTAAGTAAAAACGTTAAATTATTAAATAGGTATATACCTACTTCAAGGCACACACTGTTACTATCAGATCATGATAATTCCACTGTCAACATTTTATCTAGTTCACACAAAGCATACGAATCACCCACTCATAATTTGCTTTACCTTATGTGTATAGAACACATTTGTTTTAATGAGGTAAATGTACTACCTACTTAGGTATAGTTTAATATTTACAAGTGTCGATATTTTATAATAACTATTCTTAAAAGACATTATCTGAGTATAATAATGCACTTACACAATGTTTACTATATAATTATTATAACAATAAAATAAAGAAATAACGAAAAATCATCAGAGAAAAATTATGATAATGAAATTTATCACACAACCATAACTTCTTACACAATAATTTAAATAAATACTTTAAAGTGCTATTTAAGAAATGTCTTTTTATCTCGTAATAGTCAAATAATACGTGTCCCAGTTTACATGACTACTATTATTATATTATAATACAACAACCAAATCTTATTGACTGCCCCACACTTTAAAATTAACATTTGAGAACTGAAATTACTTGTATGCTGAATCACCAGAGGCACTCTGATAACTCAACTAAATAGTTTTTACATTAACTACACAAATACATATATTTACCATAAGCTTCTGGCACTTACATAAAATTTTGGTTTTTATATTGTACAAATACATACTACAATGACAAAATGCGAATTATTCTTCCTATTCGCAAAAACAAAATATTTACTAGTATCATGCCATCCACTGTAAAAAAACATTCAATTAAGTTACCTCAAAATAATCCTGGGAGTATTGACGTATATTTTATTACTCATTTTGGACATTACTTGTGTGACAATTGAGGCATGAAAAAACAGTATGTGTCCACATCTGCTCACACCCATGTTAAGAACTTGTACGTGGCTACTGGTACAACATTTCTCCAGTACTCTGCTCTCTGGTTCAAATATAACAAATATTCAAAATAAATAATAAGTGATTGTCTTGAGGGAGACTTTACCTAAATTACAGCACAAATTTAATTAATCATTCTTCTTATCCCCAGGTTGTTGTTCTGTTTCTGTAATAGCTGGAAGCGAGGTGCCATTCTTCACTTGTTTCTGCTGTTCTTCCATCTCACCAGAGAACCCAAATTCATTGACACGCTTGTGGTCAACTTTGTAGATCCAGCGCTGATATAAGAAGATGAAGAATACTATGTCTGTAAGAGTAAAAACAATTTTAATGGGAGGAAATTCTATACATATAAATGTTTATTGATAAAATTGGAAGAAATCATAAAACTTATAGAAATGAACACTTACCATCTCTAAAGCAGCCCAAACGATACATAGTTGGCATTTTGATAACAAATGCAAAGATGTCATCTATGAAGGTATTAAGGAATTTGTATGTCATCATTCGCCAGGGCAGATGTGCTACTGATTTCAACTTGTAATTGATGAACAGCTGGGGTGTCATCATGATAAATCCAAAAGTCAATAAATATCCATACATCATATTCAAGACAAAGGAATACCATCCTTTGTGTTCCAGGTATAACAAAGAGTACACACCATAGCCAATCAAGAGAGGGAAACAGCCCCAGCTGAGGTAGCGGAATGCTAATATGTCATACTGCTTGGTACTGGATTCAACATAGGATCCTTTATCAGTGAAACTAAGTTTTGGTATTCCAAATATGCGGTCCTCTCTATTTATCTTTACATCCATTACTTTGTTAATTTTCCATACTTCAATAAGTAGCCCAATGAAGCATGAAATTCTGACCATTACGTTTGTTTCATTGTCAAGAACATAAAGCAACACCACAGTGGACTGGAAAACATTAAAAAATACTGATCTCACAGAAAGACCTTCAAGAGACTGCCTATTGTTCCAAAACTGAATGTCATTTTTGAAAGCAAGCAACTCAAATATTGAATGTAAAATAGACACACTAATAGTGAGTCCAAGTAAGTATGGAGATGTATCAAGAAGTAATTCCTTCACTGTGTCCTGTTCCTCATCTTGCTCTTCAGCTCCCAGTGCTGAGAACATACTCAATTTGTCTCTCATTGCTTGAGCTGTATACAACTGCCATTTAAAAAGGCTCAGAGGCTGAAATGTTAGCTCAAGACTTAGGATCTCAGACGTCTGGTTAATTGGTACATAATCACGCATCATATTCCAATAGTCATTTAAGAAAACTGCAGGCTTATATTGTTTTCCATCTGGCAAAAAGAAAATAAACTCATCTAATGGAGGTGGAACACTTCCTTGCATCCAATTAGTTTGATCAGTGACCACATTTATGGTCACATTTGGATGCCAATGTGATACTATTTCTTCTTTAAGTGTCTCGGCTTTTATTACTTCTTCAGCAGACTTTTCAGTTTGCCCTGTTAACAAATTATGTGTTTTCATATAACGTAGCTTTTTGAACTTGTTAAGCTGTTTTTTTCCATAAGTGATATAAGGTCCACCATAATCCATTTTATTTTTGGGATCAGGTGATTTGCCCGCCTGTACCAGGAATACATGAAGATAAATTGTTCCATTATTCTTTAATGACTCTGAAGGCTTAATACTGGTGGAGTGTGTGAAAGTACCATCATTAAGAGGTCCTCCATGCCAATCACCATAAACAATTCCAGTGTGCTTCCAAATTAAATCTGAATCATCCAAATTTGAATAAAATTCTCTCTCTGACACATAACAATACATGTCTAATACTGTGCCATTAGCAAACATATTAGTAGCAGGAACACGGGTAGCTCCAGTAGGGTTGCTTACATCTGTCTTTGGTGCTGATGGTTGACGGAACATGGAAGTAATAAAATAAACTACTAATGCTCTTATTATCAGTGACTTTGTGACAGCAAAAAAAGATTCCATCTTGGTTGGTTGCATTCTGCGCCGTTGTTCATCAATCTGGGCATTGATCTAAAACAAGTGATTGGGTTTATGGGTTTATATTGTAATAAATTGATCTTGACCTACATGTTTTATTTTTACAGGTTATTTGATACAGATAAACATTTTTTCTGACTTACAAGAAATGTTATGAGACCCAGGACAGCCCACCAGGACTTAGTTTAGAGAAATAACTCATGTCATCATATTCATATTATTCCAATACGAAATAAAGATTACTTACATCAACAGCATCTTCAGAAGATCCATTTGCTTCAACTATACTGTTTTCGGTGGACGCCTCGCCAGGGGGATTGTTGGAAGGGCTGAGACTATCAGTTTCCGCCATACTGAATACCTGGGTATTGCTTCGTTATTGCTTGTTATTTTTCTAAAGCACTTAACATTTGCAAGGACAACTTGTTCTCATCATTCCCATAGCCCATAGAAAATTGGATTTTCATCTAGCAATTCGCGTATCATTGACTAACTATTTTTTATTTTCGTAGTTTCATGAAATATTGATGGTAATGAGTCGTAGGCTTTTAAGACGTCCAATTTAAAGCCTTCCGAGATGATCCTAAGGTTTGATTAGTTGATTCAAACTTCCAAACACAAATAGTTTGACTCACTGTAGGTATTATTCAAATAAATATCAAAATTAATTTTGCGATTTATTGTTATTATTTAAACAATTTTTTATTTTATTTGTTATATAAGTTATTTGTTATGAAGTCGTTTGAAAAAAATTATAAAAGTGCGCTTAACCGTTCCATATATCCAGCAAACAAGTAAAAGTTCTCCCAACAGGATATAGAATACAAAATCTACGCAATAATTACAGAAGCTGATGTCCTGCCCTAGACTGACGAGATCTTTTACAGTTTTACACTCGAATGAAGTCGAATGACGGTATTCGACATTTTCTAGCTGCTAGCTGGGGTAACCTCGTAGCACGTAGAGTATATATGTTCTGTGGGGGTAACCATAGACTTATTATATGTCAATGGGGCTCAGAGCAATGGGGGTAAAGCACAATATTCCGAACAAATAGGTCTGTCAATTTTAGCGGGGGACGCGGTAGGGGAAAAGAACTCCGTACCATTAATTTTTATTTTATCGATATTCATTCGGAATTTTGCTTGAATCCATGAAATAAAACAGCTGTTGCATAAAATAGTAGTACATTTTAATAAGAAAAGAAAATAACTTGAATTAAATAAAAGTAACTAAATTTGTAATATGTAAGTAATCTCAATAAAAAATTAGGTCAAGATAAAAAAAAATATTATATACAACCACTTCAATGGACATAAAAACAAATTATAAAACATTGAACAATCAAAAAAAATAAACAAAAATAATTACCAAGTAATTTTTACTAGGAAATTACCGACATGTCAATTTTGGTTTCAAATGTGACTTCAACTACGATATTCTCGTTAGCATTTTTACTAAAGGACATAATCGCATGTCAAGTGCGTGTAAGTTTTGCTGATTTGACGTATATTTTCGTAATGCAAAAGAAAAGTATTTTGATCTTTACGAACATTAAAACAAGATGTAGCGAGACTCGGTGACGTCACAGAAGCAACGTGAGGAAAATACTCGATTCATGCTACGTTTTATATTTAATCATGGTTGAATCGAATGAAAAATCGGGTTAGAATTTAAAATTTCAATAAAAACATGACTAAATCTTAGAAAAAGAAATTAACATATGGAAAGTTATTCAGTTATTTATGTAAATTTGACATATTTGAACGCTTTTTATACCATTTAACAGCACAGCTAGGCATTTTCACGGAGCTCCGCGCGCCTTTAAAACGGCGGTGTCTTTGGTTTTGAATTTTCGTTTTCTGCCACCGACTTCCGAAATTAAAGTTATTTTTCACTATGTAGTGTTTTTTTTCGGAAGTCAGTTGTTTTTTTTTTGGAAATAGTTTTTATTATTAACTTTTTATTTGTGGTACCTACCCCACAGAAATGCAAATACTAGTACACACGGCTACACATCAAGCTATATATTTCCAGTTTACGGTGATCTCGCATTGTATAGGATTTCCGTACAAGCGAGGTCAGCTTATACTGGAAATGTATAGCTTGATGTGTAGCCGTGTGTACCAGCTATGTAAATAACAGTCACAGGAAGTTATCATCTTACCATATCATCTATCGTCCGATCATAATTAACAAAATACCCGATGTAATAAAAAATGAGACATTTCCACGTTTCAAAAAGAAATTGACGGATCTATTATTTACTAAATGTTATTACTCAATTGGCGAATTTTTGACCGATAAGAATTTATATTGATAATATGACATCTCTGTACTCTTACGACTTTTACTAAATCTTTTATTTTTAATTTAAACGTATTGACCTCGAACTTGACAAATTTATAATCCCATTTTATTAAACTTGACATTTTGTGTTGTATTGCCTACTTCAATTTTGTATTTTTTTTATTGTTTTTTTCCGATTTTCATCTTGACATGATAAAATTGTATTGATTTGATAGAATTTGTTAATAATATTTATAATAAGTAAACTGTTTGCATGCCTTAGTTAAGGTAGTTAGTATAAGGATCATTTTAATCTGTAACTTGTACCTACTTTCTGTGCAAATAAAGAAATATTCTATTCTATTCCACATTTACTAGCTGGGAAAAATAAGTATTATTGAAACTTACTCAAAAACTATCCCAGCAAAGTTAATAAAATTTAGGGACCAATCCAGACCAATAGCTTTCAAACAAAAAAATAATTTTCAAAATCGGTCCACAATTGACGGAGAAATCGACGCACACAAAAAAAAAAAAATACATACGCGTCGAACATATAATCTCCTCTTTTTTGGAAGTCGGTTAAAAATGATAACGAGACTACCGTAGGGTTGTGGCCATGTTTGAAACCAAAATTGACATGTCGATTATTTCTTAGTAAGAATTACTTAGTAATTATATTTGTTTTTTTTTTTTTTGATTGTTTAATATTTTATAACTTTTATATGTCCATTGAAGTGGTTATTTTTTTTTTGGAACGAAGTTCCTTATCCCTCGTTGCGACGGAAAAAAACGACGACAAGAACGGAAAAAATTAAGACTAAAAGTTATAACGACACTTTTTGCTATAGTTGTAAGCCGTCCGGCGTGCGCGTGTTTCTCTGTCTGTCTCTCTCTCTCATAGAAAGTGGAACTTGGTTCCATCCGGGTGTCCCTTGACACCTCTCAAGATTTTTTTTTTTTACTTGACCTAATTTATTATTGTGATTAAGTACTTACTTATTACAAATTTAATTACTTTTATTTAATTGTAGTTATTTTCTCTTCTAAAATGTTTAATTAAATGTTTAAATTAAATGTTTTGTTTTGTTATTTGTGTGTGTTTTGTTGTTAATTTTACCTGTTTTATTTCATGGATTTCGATCTTAGAGTAATATGCTTTAGTTATTACTCTGAGATTTCGATAAAATAAAAATTCATGGTACGGACTTCTCTTTCCGGGCGAGCGCCTTTTGTTATTAGCTACCGCGTCCCTCGCTAAAAGTGACTGACTTTTTGTGCGGAATATTGTGCATAATGGCACCTACACACAAGGCGGCATGGCCGCGGCGCGTGCCCCTTGCTTTTGCGCCTCCATTTCCTTTGCGATCCTTTGTGCGGCAGGGCCAGGCGCGCCGCGGCTTGCCGCCCGGCAGGGCAATATATAGTCTGTAGCAACCATATGTCTTCTCCAGTGTTATATAAAGCATTGCGTCTTCAGAATTGTAAGGTGACCCTAGACGACCAATCTCATCAGTTCAATTCATGATTTTGGTTAGTATTGATAAATAGCTTTAGAATCGCCTCCCGACAATTAAAATAGGGAAATCTTAGCTGTCTAACTGTGTGGACGTAGGATTTGAAATCGCCAGCGAGTCGCCGATGACTAAAAGTCGCTACGTGTGTATATAACATGTTAGATTGACGCAAAATATTCATGCATTTTGATTTATCCCGATCAGAATTTTATTAACAATGAACCTGTGGATTGAAAGGATGCCAGATTGATTATCTAAGGTTCTCTAATAAGATCTAATTATGAAACCGCATTTTGTTGTTCGATATTTCTATAGTCCGGCTCGTAGTGAAAGTTGTTCATATTCATGAGTACTAAGGCGTACACACGAACGAGCTAGAACATGGTGAATACGAACATCGAACACTTTGTTCTCAAGGCGTGTAGGCTCTGGGCACGTCACAATTGCGGCGATAAGTCCCCTCTTTGAGGAGTGCCTAGAGAGGCCACGGCGTCCTCACTTTCCGCCTGACGCAGGTCCTCACCGGACACCGTTGTTTCGGGAGGTTCCTGGGGCCTACTCCCTACGCGATATTTGTAATTTTGGCCGTAATTACGGAAGCTTCGCTCTCTTTCTGACTTACGGTATGTACTTAAGTGAGACGGAGAACAAAGCACCCGTAACGACGCACCCTGTTCCGGATAAGGCGGGAGGAGACGCTGGGTGTCACCATTGTGTGAATCGCCCAGAGGACACGGTGGCGGTCTGCCCGGCTTGGGCGGAGCACTGCCGTGTCCTCGTGGAAGGCGATTGGCGGCGGTAGCCGTCACCTCCTTCTGCGAAGCAGTAATGATCGCGAAGAAGGCAAATTTCGCGCCTTCACGGCCCTACCCACCGTAGGACGCCCGACAACGCCCTGGGCGTCGGGAATCCCAGGCCGATTCCGAGCAGTGGGTAGCTCGTCGTCCGATAAGGACCAGGCCCGGGTCAACGGCCCGTTGAGTTCCACGCGCGCCTCAAAGAGATGTCAGTACAACTAACGGGGTCCGCTAGGGCCGATGCCTGCCAGGGTCGAGGGAAAGTCCGAAAGGGATACCGTGGCCCCTGGCAACACAGGCAACTGAAGGAACACGGGTGGGTTTTAGTTAGTAAGAGTCTGGCACGCCCTGAAAAGTTATTTGATAATTTCCTACCCGAAAAAAAAGGCTTGTACGAGTAAGCACGAACGAACAAGAACATGGTGAACACGAACATCGAAATCAGACATTTTGTGAGCATGTGCGTACGACTAACAAACATCAAACACTGTGTGTGTTCGTCAAAAATGTTTGTGACGAATACCTGGCTACTAAGGAGAGCGGGGCGGTTGAGCGGAAACACATGTCGAAGTCGAACTGTGTTCGTATGGTGTTTAGTGTTCGTTTTGTAATTTATCTTCATACGTACGAACCAAAAGTTCCGTGTTCATCATGATAGAATAATATACTTCGCCAGGTATGGCATTCCGAAACACAGTGGTCACGTGGGCAACACAAGTCTACGTCATCACATCTGTGAGCATCTGTGTAACCAGAAGTTTGAAATAATAACTCCCCAACCACCTTCATTACCTGTGCGAATCCGATAAAACAATGAGGTTTTAATTAACAATTACGTTGGTTTATGTTTAATTCTTAGAGTATATAACACTGGAGAAGCCTTACGAACACTTCCCCTCTGTAAAAGTACAAGAACAAATGTTCTAGTACGTTTATAAAAACTACTTTCAAATCGATTCTAACGCACTTCGTAAATCGTTTTAAAGGCGCGCGGAGCTCCGTGAAAATGCCTATTTGTGCTGTTATATGGTGTAAAAAGCGTTCAAATACGTCAAATTTACATAAAGAACTGAATAACTTTCCATATGCAATTTTTTTTTTCTAAGATTTAGTCATGTTTTTATTGAAATTTAAAATCCTAACCCCATAACATAATATAATTCGATTTTTCATTCGATTCAACCATGATTCAATATAAAACGTAGCATGAATCGAGTATTTTACTCACGTTGCTTCTGTGACGTCACCGAGTCTCGCTACATCTCGTTTATATGTTCGTAAAGATCAAAATACTTTTCTTTTGCATTGCGAAAATATACGTGAAATCAGCAACACTTACACGCCAAGTGCGTGTAACATGCGATTATGTCCTCTAGTAAAAATGTTAACGAGACTACCGTAGTGTTGAGGTCATGTTTGAAACCAAAATTGACATGTCGATAATTTCCTAGTAAAAATTATTTAGTAATTATTTTTGTTAATATTTTTTTTAACGTTCAATGTTTTATAATTTGTTTATGTCCATTGAAGTGGTGGTCCAGTGAAGATGCATATAAAAAATAAAAAATATTGAACTTGACCAAATTTTTTATTGAGACTACTTATTACAAATTTATTTACTTTTATTTAATTGAAGTTATTTTATCTTCTTATTAAAATGTAACTATTTTAAAAAACAGCTGTTTTATTTCATGGATTCAAGCAAAATTCCTAATGAATATCGATATCGATAATATAAAAAATAATGATACGGACTTCTCTTTCCGCTACCGCGTCCCCCGCAAAAAGTGACAGACTGTTTTGTTCAGAATATTGTGCTTATGGCTTCTCCAGTGATATATACTCTAAGGTTTAATTTGATTAGACACACGAAACGACAATTTAAAAGCTTTGTACATATTTTTTAACAGAATGGTTACTGAAAATCGTGGTTTTTTTGCAATAGAGTGGCAACTGGATAGTGACGTAAGCATGTGTTAGTCCCGGAATGCCAGACCTTGTTTGTTTTATTAGACCATGGTGTTCATCATGTTTTTTTCGTTCGTGTGTACACTTTAAGTTCTGTAAAAGTTTTTACACATTAACCACTTAGTTAATAATTTATGGCTTTGCTATAATTATGCATTCAGTGGAGAGAAAAGCCAAACCCAGAGGGTTGTGGTCCTCAGAATTATGTTGAACCACGAGAACTTAACGATAGTTTAGCCTTCGAGATGGTAGAAATTAAAAAACTTTTTGCATATTATCTACTACCTATCCATTATAGTTTACAAACTTGATTTGTAGCACAAAACACCAAACATGTTAACAAAAAGAGAATACAGTTATGTGCAGATGCCGGGCAAGTTCAGTTTCCACATACACAGCCACCTCTAAGAGTGTACGAGTCCAATATAGAGATTACTGGTAGTACAATCAGCAACGAAAGTCAGAATAGCAATTTCAAAAAAAGGTTGTAGGTACACAACATTAAAGTAACACAATTCGAGAATTGAACTGTTATGCTACTTGATTTGTAGTGTCATTGACTCTGGCAGGGCCACCATCAGGGATTTTAATTTTGATTACACAAAAAAATGTCGCTAATTAGTCGAAATTTGTCGCCAAATATCAGAATTTGTCGGTCACTGGTTCAAAAGATATAAGGGTTTATAGGTGGCCGATCTGGAGAGTCTCCCCAGCAGGACCACATTTATATCTCAAAAACTAGGGCACCTAGCGAAGATCTGTTTTCTCCCATATTTTGTCGCCAATTAGTGGGAATCAGTCGCCAAATGTCAGAATTTGTTGGTCACTGGTTCAAAAGATATAAGGGTTTATAGGTGGCCGATCTGGAGAGTCTCCCCAGCAGGGCCACATTTATATCTCAAAAACTAGGGCACCTAGCGAAGATCTGTTTTCTCCCATATTTTTTCGCCAATTAGTCGGAATCAGACGCCAAATGTCAGAATTTGTTGGTCACTGGTTCAAAAGATATAAGGGTTTATAGGTGGCCGATCTGGAGTCTCCCCAGCAGGGCCACATTTATATCTCAAAAACTATGGCACCTAGCGAAGATGTGTTTTCTCCCATTTTTTGTCGCAATTTGTCGCCAAGTTACAAATTCAGTCGGTATGTAATTAAAAAGATATTAAAGAATTCAATTTCCCCATACAGTGGTACAAGCAAGTACAAAATACTTTATGTAGTTTCTAGACAGTATCTATGACGTCTTAAGGAGGAATGTTTGTTTCTAATTAAATAAATATAAACTTATTCTATAATTTCAACCACCAAAGGAAAGCTATATTCATTACCTATAAACAAATCTACAATAAATATAATGTAATTATTTATCTAACACAATATGCATTTACCACTTAGTCGCTGGCAGATAGATCGCTGCGCTCCGTTTAATTTACGGTAAGTAAGAAAGAAATAGATGCGCGTGTACAGACGAGCTACGAGTTGCCCGTCACGTAAGTTAAAGTCAGCCAGTTTAATTAAAGTGGAACTTATTTACAATAAATTGACAATACGTTTTCAACATTTAAGTATTTTAAACATTTTACTAAAGGTACGATATTTTTTTCTAACGTTAATTAGAGCTTAACATTGTAAACTGGTAAAACAGTTGCATGCGACTGTACATCTTGACACCAAATAGACCAAGAGCAATGTTTAATGTTTTCAAAGATATTTAAGCCACTCTAACCTAGTAATTTAAAACATAAAAACATGTATTTAATTGAGAATTTATGACTCTCGGACATTTCTAAGGACTTTAGACCGATAAAACTAGAAGTATATTACACATATTAATAGAAATATTTTTTCTTGGCAACTTTTCGTGAACCCTCCGATCTAGCTCTTGGACTATGCCTTACTAATTGAACTCATTATATCTTCTAAACTAAGACCCGATTAAATCTGTGACTTGGCGACAAATTATGGGAGAAAACAGATCTTCGCTAGGTGCCCTAGTTTTTGAGATATAAATGTGGCCCTGCTGGGGAGACTCTCCAGATCGGCTATCTATAAACCCTTATATCTTTTGAACCAGTGACCGACAAATTCTGATATTTGGCGACAAATTTCGACTAATTAGGGACTAATTTTTTGTGTAATAAAAATTAAAATCCCTGATGGTGGCCCTGCCAGAGTCAATGACACTGATTTGTAAACTATAATGTAAATTAATGGTTCGCGTAAATAATTTTCATTATACATTACATGGATATGATCAACTCTGCTCAAGTTTGCACTTTGCTCTATCCTTTTATGAAAACCTAAAAGAGTAAAACAATATTATCATATTTAATGGTTTATTTGAAACACAAAATTGAAAGACTCAGTTAATCGGACCCAAAATGCATTCGGAAACCTTACCTTGAATGTTTAGATTCCCAAACCATTACCAAATTAGTTTCGACAACATTAAACAAAACATAAAAAATATTACTAACAGCAAGTCACTTTATAAAGTTCGCCTAGAATCTACTCAGTAATACTCAGATTCTGCAGTGCATATGTTGAAATTCCGACACTGGTTTCCATCACAGAGATTTCATTACCTACATTTTGAAGATTACTTAAAAACATAGAAATATCCTACTTCCTCACTAGCAATGTAAATGAATGCATGATTTCCTGCCTATAATTATTAAAGGCCCAAAACAGCCTTGTGCTTGCAAAAGATACCCTTAAAGAAAAGGCTTCTTTCCTTTTTACTTACATTCATCACCTCGCATTGTTCCAAGCGGTCCTCTGTACAAACTGTCATAATAAGGTATCATTTTATAGGCACAAGATAAAGACCAGTTTAAATGGCAACAGTCCACAAAATATTAGCTTAGCCAACTTCAATAGTCCACATGTTATAACTCAAATATTATGTTTTATGAAACCTAGCAAAAAAACTATCTGAATAAAAAAATACATACTTTATAAATTAAAAAAAAATGTTATGCATCACAAAGATTTAAACGTAACGGTAAAACTTAAAATTAAGTACCTATTAAACCTACAAGTGTTGTATTACGACAAATTAACGCTAGCCGTGGTTGAGCTGAACAACTTGGCTTCTGTATAACGTCAACTAAATTAATTATACTTAAAAAGACCTCTACGAAATTTGCGAGAGTATTTAGAAGGACAGTGAATGTCAAAAAAACAATTAATACAATTTATGATTGCATTACTTCAGCTTCAAGTATTAAAATGATTCATAACAATATAATGAGAATATAATATTAACCCTCAAACATACAAATATAGACATAGACTTTTATCCACATTATATTGTGAACTGCCACCATTTCTAAGGTTGTCACTGCAATTAATCCTGCATTTCTTCAGGCAACTCGTGAGGATTTAGTATGCCTGGCACCGATAACTGTACTCTTCGCTTCTCCTCCTGTGCTTGACGAAGAGCAAACAAGCGCTCCTCTAAATACAAATCACTGTCGTCTTCACCCGTATACTCCTGTAAAAACAAAATTAATTAATTAATTAAAAAATTAAAAAACTGGACTACCTATATATATTTCGGCATGTTCTCGCCGCCAAATTATGAGACTGTCCTTAACTTTTTGTGACATTTTGATTTGCATTCACTTATGAAATTATTACAGTGTCAGCAAGAAAATGGTTAGTTTTCACAAAAACTTTATTGATGCCAATCGATCCTATTTCGTATAAGCATCAAAAAGCTCTATGGGACCAACTGAGGTTTGAGTACTAGAAAAGTCAGAATTAGCAAAATACTTTTTCCGTAGGAAAGAAACTGTACTAATGTTTTTTTTTTTTTTTTTTTTTTTTTTTTTTTTTTTTTTTTTGTTTTGGCTTCGCACGGTTTGTGCATTAGCCAATGTCATGTTTTTTAGTTTGAAGAGACAAAGTTAGGGAAACGAAAATATTATTAGTATTAATTAGATCGGAATTTAGGAAAGGACGGATATAAGATCAGTAAAAAAAAGGAAAAAGGAGGAATCAAAGGAGTGAATAATGAGCAAATTACTATGACGAATATTTACAACTTAATATTATTTAAGGTAATGAATGAGACTATACATTTATATACAGGAAAGCTTTGTGTACAAAGTAAGGAAAGTATTGAGGTAGGAAAATGAATACGAAGGGACAAGAGGTTACTAAGAAAAGAAGAACGGTCATATAAGGGACAGGAGAAAAAAATATGATTTAAGTCGCCTACGTCTGTGCCACACGAGCAAATGGGGTCGTCGATGATATGAAGTTTGGCAAGATGGGCTGGGGAGCAAACATGACCCAGTCTCATCCGTATAAGAACGGAGGTCTCCATCTTGCCAAACTTTGCCCTGCCAAACCACGGTTTTTCCGGAATGTCGGGTTGAATGAGTGAAAAATAACGGCCCTTTGATTTGCTTCCGATATCCCAGGCCACCCTCCAGGTGTCCCGGAGAAAAGTCTTTGGTAATATCACAAGGTCTATACTAAAATTCTGATATGGAACTAAGTCCCCACACTGCACCGCATCACCGGCGATTGTATCTGCCACTTCATTGCCGTGGATTCCAGCATGGGCCGGGATCCACGCAAATTGTAGTGACGCACCTTCAGAAATGGTTCTGAACGCAAATTCCCTTATTAAATAGATTATAGGATGCTGCGATTTGTGTTCGAAAGGGGATTTATTGATGGCTAGAAGAGCACTTTGAGAATCAGTGAAAATTATAGTTTTCTTGAGCTTTAGAACCCGAATATATTCAATAGCTTTTAAAATGCCAAAACATTCCCCCGTAAAAACAGAAGTCTCCGGAGGCAATTTTATTTTTTGTACGATGTTGTATTGAGAATGGTAAGTTCCTATCCCAACACAACCCGTCGGAGAACGCTTGGCAGCATCCGTAAATATGTGATGGTACTCTATGTGTTCAGCCAAAAAATGATTAAAACTTAAATTGCAGTCGGGACCTGATTTACTTACACAGTATTTAATGGTGGGGCTGAATTGTAAACTCTCGTAACTACTGCTAAATAGGGGAAGTTTATTGGAACGGTGAATAGGAGAAGAAAGAGAAAGGAATTTTTTATAGCTTTCAACTAAACAAGGAGCACGTTTATGGGACCAGTAATCTGAAGATTCAATCTGCAACACTAAAGAGTCCAGTTTAGGAACGAGAGGGTGAGTTGAGAACTGAAGAATCCGGAACAAATATTTGTCAGATAGGAATTGTCTTCTAAGGTATAAAGGAGCTTCGCCGCATTCAACTTGGAGTGCATTAATGGGACTAGACTTTATGGCTCCAGAAATAATGCGTAATGCTTTAGACTGGATGCGATCCAACTTTTTAAAAGCCATAACACTACCAGGTTCTAGAACGAACAATCCATAATCCAGAGTGCTTCTGATGATTGCATTGTAAATAAGTTTCAAAGAAAATGGATGTGCACCCCACCACACACCAGAGAGGCATCTAAGCATGTTAAGGTGATTTTCACATTTGTTTACAATATAATCACAATGAGGAACACTACTTAATTTACAATCTAGTATTATACCTAGATATTTGAAATTATCTTTAACTGGAATAGGTATTTCCCTATAAAATATGTTTATTAGGGGAATATTTCTCTTCCGGGTGAACAAAACAGCTGCGCTTTTAGACGTGGATAAATCCAAACCATTCAGATGTAACCATGACTCCAAAGTAGATAAAGCAGAATTGATAGCATAGCTAGCTTGTTCAACAGATTGGCTTGAAGAATATAATACTAAATCATCGGCATATTGAAGAACCTTAACATGATTAGCTAAGGATGAGTCTAAATCAAAAGTGTAAATATTGTATAAGAGGGGACTGAGCACAGAACCCTGCGGGAGACCTCTCCATACAAGATGAGATACCTCATGATCTCCTATTATCATAATAACAGAGCGTTCAGTCAGGATTTTAATAATGAAATTCGACAAATTCACTGGAACTTGTAAGGCTTTTAATTTATTATGTAAAACTGATAATACAACATTATCATAAGCTGCATTAATATCAAGAAAAACTGCAACGGTGGAATGGTTATTAGAGAAGGATAGCCGAATATCGGATGTTAAAATACTTAAACAGTCAGTTGTACTTTTACCTTTTCTAAAGCCATATTGTGAATCTGCCAAAAGACCCTTACTTTCAACATACCATTCAAGACGATTTTTTATTAGGTGTTCCGCTAATTTCATCAGAATTGAAGACAAAACTATGGGACGGTATGAAGAAGCATCAGACGGAGTTTTATTTGGTTTTAGGAATGGCAACACCATTTGACGTTTCCATTCGTCAGGGATGTTTCCTGTGTACATAATAGAATTAATAAGCTCTAAATAGTAACTGAGGACGGCATCATTTAAATTAGCGAAAAAGGAATACGGGATGCCATCAAAGCCTGGTGCAGAATCCTTAGTTTTATGGATAACACCCTTTAATTCAGTGAGAGTGAATGGGAGATCTAACGTCGTATGAGTGTCTTGGATACTGGATACAAGAGGCAGGTTAAGGTTAATAGCCTCAGGAACCCAAGGTGGAGCTAATTTATCTAAAAATTCGTTGGCTAAAGAATCCGGAATAGGAGAAGGGTTTTTATAAATGGACCTAAATCTACGAATATTGCGCCAGACAATCGTAGGGTGAGTATTCGGTGAAATTGATGTGCAAAAGTTACGCCAAGATTCAAATTTTTTCTTCTTAAAAAGTTTATAAGTTTCGTTAATTATGTTAGTAACGATTTCAAAATTACTATCAGACATATCGAGGTTATAATTGTATTCAGCCTCTTTACGGTTGTGAACCATTTCTGTGCATTCAGAGTCCCACCACGGAGGCGAGGGAATTGTATTAATATTGTTATTTTTTACAGGAAAAACTTCATCTGCTGCTGAAATTAAAATTAACGCTAAAGCTTCCGCACAACTATTTTCATTGCCATCAGAAATAACAGGCAAGGAGCAAAGCTTGCTGTCAACAATGTTTCTAAATTTGTCCCAGTCATTATTATTTCTATTAGGTAGCTTATGTTTTAATGTTGATCTCCTTAATGGTGTGTTTGGTTTGGAAAGAGGATAAGAAATAACTATTGGAAAATGATCACTACCATAAGTAGAGGATAGAGTTTGCCAAGTTAATGATGAGGCTAAGTTTGGAGAACAGATAGAAAGGTCAATTGCACTTTGGTTCTGATTGGGATCTGAACGACGAGTGACAGCTCCTGTGTTCAAGATGCATAAGTTATGTAAGTCCAATATATCTAATAATTCATCGCCATAACAATTAGAAGTTGAACAACCCCATGATTGATGATGGCAATTAAAGTCCCCTAATATTAAGAATGGCTTTGGAAGAGATGAAAAGAGACTATTAATCTCTTGAAGAACAGAAGAAGAAGGGTGAGGAATGTAAATAGAAACAAGACAAGTATTATGCACTTTAATAGCTACAATTGAAATTTCCTCCCTATGAGGAGGTAATGTAATGACAGAGAAAGGTATAGTATTCTTGATAAGTATAGCTACTCCACCATACCCATCAGATCTATCCTCTCTAATGGTTAAATAACCATTAATTTTAAAAATATGGTTAGATTTGAGCCAAGTCTCTGCTAAGGCAAAGACAAATGGCTCATATTTGTTTAAAAGATGTATAACATCACTCTTTTTGTTTACTAGACTGCGGCAGTTCCACTGGATTATTTTGGATGTGTTGTCCATTATGAAGGGATTGAGATACATTGAAAGAAGGGGCAGCGTTGGACGGTGAAATGTTAAATTGAGAAAGAAGATTGTGTAATGCAGTAAGAAAATCATTTATAGAAAACGTTGTGTCATTTTTTTCATTATTATGATTATTAGAAAAAGCACAACCATTTGATGGTTGGGGAATGTTGAAATCTTTAATAATGGCATTGTGAGCCTCTTTATTATATCCTTGTACAGATTTGGGAGGGGAACGTGGTTTGAGAAAGATCGTCTTTTTATAGCTACTTGAAGCAGGTATTTTATTAGGAGAAGAGATGGATGGAGTATCTGCAAAGTTTTTGGAAGGAGAAGATGAAAGTGTATCAGCATACGATTTAGTAACAAGGGGATAAACTTTTGCTGCTTCAGCATAGGATACTGAGCTTTGTGCCATGTATGTTTTTATTAATATTTGTCTAGAAAACTCTGGGCAAGACTTATTAGTAGCATAGTGATATCCAGAGCAAAGGCAGCAAGATGCACTTTCTTGTTCTCTTTCACAACTGTCCCCAGTGTGTCCTTGGCCACATTTATAACAACGAGGTTTAGACCTGCACTGAATTTTTGTGTGACCGAAACGACAGCAATTGAAACATTGTACAGTAGGGAAAATATATAATTCTACAGGTAATGCATTATAGCACATAAAAACTCTTTTTGGTAGAACCTGACCATCAAATGTGACAACTATGGTTTGGGATGGTTTCCAAATGGTAGAACCATCAACAATGGTTTTAAAATTAAGGCGTCTGATTTTTAAAATTGGACCGCAACCAATTGGTACTGTTATGTTATCAATAATATCCTCCGGAGACCAATCTGCAGGAACGCCACGTACTAAACCCATTCTGGTAACATTAAAAGTAGGTATAAAAGCTTTATAATTATAGGTTTCTAGACTATTATGGGTAATAAAAGAGTTTGCGTCCAGGAAAGTCGAAAAGGAAAGGGAAATTTTATTGCGCCCAATTTTTTTGACGCTACCATTAACTATGTTTTGGAAGGCATTGTGTTTAAGGAACTTGCCAAATGTGATTGGGTGCAGTGTCGTTCCATCATCTGGTGAAATTAAGTTTTTTTGTACATGAATGACAAAAGGCGCGCTGTCAGTTTTGTCATAAGTTTTACGACCTATCTGAGTAGGAACAACTGAGGGTGGAGCAGGAATATCGGGTACTTTGTTAATAGGTTCGTTAGTCATTATAGTAGTTGTTGAGCTGTTAGGTTCTGATGCAGTAAGTTCTGGTGTAAAATCCGTGCAACCGCAACCCGAAGACACGGTACCATGGCTTTTGCGGGTACGGCGACGCTTATTGCAGTGCTTACAAATATGAACACGGCTTCTTTTTAAATTACGAGCCGATGCCGACCCATCGGTATCCATGCCCGATTCGTTCGATGCTATAGTGACGAAATTACTTGCCGGGGGAACGGAGTCCCCCGGGTCAGGCGGGTCTTTCATTTTCCCGCGCAGAAATAAAAATAAAAAACTTACCACTACCGAAGAAACTATACAAACTAAAGATAAATTACAAGAAAACTAAGACAGAATACTAAAACTACGGTTATACTGATCTTATATTACAACGTTTTAAATTTTTCAATTTTATCTTTAAAAGGACGCGTCCGCCAAGTTTGAGGTTTCCCGCGCTTTTTCGTACTAATGTTTTGTGGTACTGGAACTCAGTCACGCGTCCAGTACCACAAAACATTAAACGACAGCGCTTTATCATGCTCTGTGCGCTATAAATCGCTAAAATATTACCCGGCCAAGTGAAACTGCTCGTTAGTTTTGTATTACACGTTGATTGAATTTAGGATTATTTGTTTCGGTACGTAACTTAATAGAAGTTCTTTGTTTACAAAATGTATAGCTTCTCGTGACGGGACGGACTTTAAAATATTGATTTATGAACTACAATAATTAATATTGTCACACCAAATATTTAGTTTTAGATGTACTTAATAAAAGTATTTCGAAATTTTCCAAATGCTTTTTTTACATCTAAAACGGTTACACAATCAATTGCAATTCGTTATTAATATTCTAGTTCACAAGTTAGCCATATTTGTTATTTCCCTACAGTAATATTGCCAAATTAATCAAAACAGCGAAATATTTGACAGCTATTTGACGTTGCCCACTTTCTTTATAAACGCTCCTAATGCCACTTACAAATTGAGTGCTTTGATTTGATTATTTGATTGCATATACACTAATTTTATATCACCGTTTTTCATATTGATTTTAATTTTGTTATCTTTATTTTCGTCGATGAGTTTTCAATTATAATTTAATATAGATTTTCAAACAATAATAGTTGAAAAAATAATTGTGTGATATACATTTGAAACCTTCTAAATACAGATGAATACGTTACTCATTCCCTTCAGTAAATGATTGCGTTAGAATTTAACCTGAACAGGGTTTGTTTACACTTCCATTACATACATATGGAACAGACCATCCTAACTAATATTATATTCGCTTTCACGTATTTCATGGGTAAACCATGACCTGGAGACGGACATAGGCTACTTCTCATCCTGGATCGCAGACAAAGTCGCGGGCAACAGCTAGTATATTAGATTTTCAACATTCCAATCGATAGTTTCGGATTTCACTAACTATACAGCCGGTAGACCACGAGGCTGCCGCCGCGAATGATTTGCCACGTGTGCCTCAGGACCTTCAGGTTTTATGGACAGGGTGCTCAGTAACAATATGTTACTGAGCACCCTGTCCATAGCACCCGGTACCTAAAACCATTCGTAACCAAGTAAGCATTCGCTGCATTCGTCGATGTGGCGAATTTGAGTGGCGAGGTGGTGGCTATTCGTTGAGCTTATGGCATGCCTAGTGTCTGTACGAGGCTTAGTATATTTTTACACCTACCTATGTAAGTATAATGTTAGTGATATTCTAGTTATTAATAAATTATTCATAATCAAAGTAGATAGCTGTTTTTGTAATTCGCTATCTTTAATAAATAGGTACGGTAACTGGAAAATTAAGTATCTTGACCTAGAACAAGATATTATTTGAAACATTGTTTTCTATGCCTTTCTACAATGACGCTTAGTTCAACCACCCGCAAGTCCATGGTAACAATTCGACATTGAAAGCGCCTAATGTCGTAGTAAGTATTACAGCTATAGAGAATATAATAGTACGGGTAATAAACACTGACGTGCGGTTTACTATTCCAATTCATCTATTAAAATAACATAAAAATCTGCTTTCTGACTTCTACATAAGAAGAGCTATATCTCTAAAACTGGCCATTAGTTAACTTTGCGCCCATACAGACTTTTATCAGCATGTGACTGATTATAATGTCCCAAATTTCAACTAAATTGACCAAACAACTTCTTTCTAACATTTGTGCGGGGTCCTTTGGCCACACAGGTAGACCGTGACCTGGGTTAGGTCATAGGATACTTTTTTTCCGGCAGTACGTTCCCGTGGGATAATTTCTGTCATGCACGCTGTCGACGCCGCGGGCAAAAACTAGTAGGTACTCAATAATCATAAAAGATAATAGACTTCATACTTACTCTTATTTGAACTAAAAAGTCTCTTAAGTGATCTTTGAATGCGGGGATATCTTGATCCAAATTGAACAGCCCTTGAACAGTGATTTTAATTTGATTGTCTGTTAAATGGGGGAACGCTCGTTTCAGTAGATTGGCCACATATTCCTGAAAAGAATTACACATATTTTGAAATTATACATTGCACTATGCTGAACTTACATAATCTCATGATAAATAGATTGTTCAAATTAGTCAGTAAAAGTTTAATGATTTAGTTACTACTTAATAATTGGAAAAGTTCAAGACTTATTCAAATATTACTGTAACTTAGCTTAGTTTGATAGGTAATTAGCATGAATCATTATCATTTCAGCCGAAAAACGTCCACTGCTGGACATAAGCCTCCCCCAAATAAGGGAGTTTACCATAATCGCCACCCTTGGCAGGCGGGTTGGCGATCGCAGTATGGTGATAAAATGCATAGAGAATGCTGGTACCCATTCTCTAGTAAGTCCCTTAGTCGCCTTTTACGACACCCATGGGAAGAATTGGGATGGTACTATTCTTTACGTCCGGCACCACACGGAACATTTCATAAAGTAATATTCTTACCTGAATATAGAGGACATTATCTGGTGTGGGCCCAAGGGGCACTGTAACTCGGCCAGCCTCTACGAGTGAGAAGACATATGCTAATATCGTAGCATGCATCGTAAGACCGGCGCCATGAGACGTATCTGTTACCACACTAAAAACATGTTCTAAAATGTCACACAAATAGGTCTGGTAAAAACTCTGTGCTGCCTGTGGGTGTTGTTCTACATTGTGCAGCAACCGGTACAGGATCTGAAGACCAGTATCAGCCACATTCCTCATTGTGTGCTTAAATGCCCAGATAATGGAATCCAATACCAATTTGAACTGTGCTGGAGGTATGCTTAGGAATGCCTTAAAACAATGTGTATTCACTGCCTGTAATAGAAGGAAGAACTCTGTCCTATGCTCTGGATATTCTTCAAAGTCTTTGTTAATCATTTCAAGAGTACATTCAAAAACAGCATCAAATATTTTTGGTACTTCAGATGTTATATGCCCTCCTAGCTTATAAACAATTGCAGCCATGCATGATAACACTTCAGGTTCTCGTGCGTCTGGCACAGCAGTTCTCTGGTAATCAAGGAGAACTGCATCTAAAAGAGGTGGAATGAAATTTTCCAAAACCATGCTATTATCTGTAGAGCGAGACACCCAACTGGCAATCAATTTGAGTGTTTCTTTCTTTATTATCCGCATGTTCTTTATTAGTGGCTGCTTAGTGACAACAACACCATTCAAAGCAATGGCTTGGCTGATGTTTTCAGACATTACTTTATAAACATTCAGCATATCCAAATATATTCTTCCCAGCTGCACAACATATGGGTGCCCTAGAGCACGACAGGCACGTACATTTGTTTTAAGTATACTCACAAGCTGTTTAACAGCCTCTGGATCTTTCAAGATATCCACATTGTGCGAAGCTTGGGATATTATATCATCCCAAACTTGATTGGGCAGCAGCATATACTTCTCAATAAGCGACTCTTGAGCCACTTGATCCACTTGTGCACTAATCATGTATCCAACAGCTTCATAGAAAGTATGCACTTGAAGTGTTTGTAAATCACAGATTATGGAACTAATTGTGCTTAAGATTTCTTCAATAAATGGACAAGCCTCACCAACCTGTGTAGTTACGAAATGACGCCGACATTTTATAGCAATCTTAATGAACGTGTCACATGCCATGTCTTGGACGCCATCATGAGTTTCATGCATGAATTCAAAAAGTTTATTCACCACAGTTTTCAAAAATTTCCAATGAGCTCTTAAGAATCTGGGATACTGGCCGACCACATACATTATGTTACTAGCTATAATAGCTTTATTATCTTTCCCTTTCTTCTGTTCACAAAGTCCCAACAGCTCTTTAATTACGACAACAAGAAATCTTTTCTCATCTTCTTCCATCATTGCACCTGAAATCGAACCAATAGCCCAGCATAATGTATTCAGGTTTTTCCATGACCATTCACTGCCATTTACCTGGTTCTGAAGTTTCTCTGTCATAATGCGTTCTGTATCTTGGTAATCCAAATGTGTCAAATAAACTAAGGTTTCTCGCATATTCTTATACAAATTAATTGAATCAGTGTCCTTCATAAACTCTCGCACCACTTCACCATTCTCATTCTCCACCACTAATACTTCTTCAGGCTTAGCCATTCTAGAGATCATAATGTAGCGAACACTGCTCAACACATCAGAATACAATGCTTTTCTGCCAACACTCTTCCCAAGTGTGTACATGTTGGATGTATGGGAGCATGGTGCAATCTTGTACAAATCAGCAGCTAGTGCATTCCAAAATTCCAAACAAATTTTAAAAATCTCAACTTCTTCTACCTCAGATATCAAAACAAGATAGCGGAGGGCATTCATTAGAGTGTTTGTAAGCCCTCTTCTTTCAATAAGTTGCCCATGTTCTTTTAAGTAGGTGCAGAGAAATAAAGCAAGGTTTTGGATAAAAACCTGCTCTTGATCCCGACCAGCAGCATATGCTTCGCGTATGTTGGTAGTGAGTGGAAGCATTACTTCAAGCTGCTCCATGGTCTGTACAAGCAGAGCAACAAACTGCTCCTCATAGTTGCTCACAGTCACACCAGCAATCTCTGTCAGGCAGCTTAATGTTACATTACGGAACATTGGTACATTCAAAAACTTAAATATGAGTGTGCTTATCAACTTCATTTCAAATATATACCCAAGAGGAATCCAGTTCAAAAATCTTAGCAGAGTATGGAGGGTGGCATCCACTAATGGTGCATTTTGTGAATTTTCAAGAACAAATTGGCAGAGTTGAAATATCTGACTGAACTCTGAACACATGGTGTCTTTTAAATGTTTTGCTTTTGTTTGAGTGAGTTGTCCTGTACTGAAAACAAACACTTCCTCACTAAGTAGCTTCAAAATCACCATGTTGTTTTGACAAAGACTTTCGTTTGTCTTGGATGCACCCACAATATCACTTATAAACGTCTCCCAGTTGTGAGGCCATTCTCGTTTCAATACTTGAATCAAGATCATATTCAGTTTTTTCAAATACACTTTATTATTATCCATTGTTACAGGGTCTGATGAGTTTTTGATAATGAGACCAACAATGTACTTCTTAATACCTTCACATTGATTTCTTGGTAATATTTTCCATCTTGTTAATATTACTTGTTCTAATATTTGTAAGGCATAGTACTTTGTTTCCTGATTTTGTGAATACTCCAATATAGTGTCAACACGAGTCCAGGCATCAGGGTGTTCTTTTAGTGCTGTCAGTATCTCCTGTGCAGACCGTTGTTGTTCTCCAACAGTTGAGTACAGACATCCAACTATATTATCAAGTAGAGTGATGTCTAATTTCTGGTTGAAATCCAAAAGTTTAGAAGCTTGTTGCTCTAAAGTTGCCATTCTGTTTGTTACAACTTATTGAAAATTTGTTCCCTTTATTGAAAATCAAAACTCTGACAATTTTTTCACATTCATTCCTCACCATACGTATCACTGAAAAAAATAATTCCTGAATTAGGATTACTTTACCAGCTATAACCTCTTCATGATGCATAGATAAAAAAATTGGTTTTAAGATTGTTGAAACAATCGAACTGTGGCTAACATGACTTGTTTTGAGTGCAAAGATTACAAGAACCCTATAAAATAAGATAATTACAAATTCTTTTTTGTTGTAAATGAAAATATAGAGCACACACCCCGCATAGAGAGTGAGGATTTTTGCTAAGAATCTTATCATTACATATTGACAAAACTTTTGTTATTTCATTTTACAAGGAATGGAAAAGAGAGGTTGGTGATAACGATAAATTTAATAACTTACCCGAGAAAATAATTTGCGGCGCAATCAGTCTAACGCACTACCATACATACTAATCCGTTGTTTTCGTGAAGCTTGAAAAAGCTTACACGCATGTTGTCTATGCTTATTTTTTTTGTCCCAGAATTTATTTTTTCAATGGTTCTCCTTAATGTATATTGCATAAAAGTAATAATTATTTTAATACTCCGTTGCAATAAGTTTTAAAGTTTAATTTAATAGCTAGAAACGTGTGTTTTTTATTTAGGTAGCCATTATCTGACTGATACCACCACAGACAAACTGTGTTGCCACACACTGATTTTGGATTTGCCCTAGCGTGTGCGTGATACTCTAGTAGTGATAGCTGTTTTCGAAAATCCCAAGGCGGAAACAAATTACCGGACGCTGCCAGCTACCGCGAATGGGGAAACAGGGGAAACTGCCTTTCGCTCGCTTCAGATGTCGCGTGTCCAAGAATTTGACAGCTAGCTGTCACTTACTATCCTTATTTTTTTTGTAAATAAGTGACTTCTTAAAGCTCAATTAATTAATAAGCCCCGTTGCGCAGCTGTTGACTACAAAAATTAAGACAAAAATATAAAGACAATTTTTTTTAAACCTAAAGTCTTTTAGGTAAGAAATACGTATACAGGTGATGCTCCCAAGAAAACCAAGTCTGTTTTCGTTATCTACTATGTGTATGACTTAGATTGACTTAGACTAATTAATTTCATGCCCGCATGTAGCAACTGACAGCTTGTATTACCATGCGAACTATAAATTTATTATCTATGGGACTGCGCTGAGCCGCGAAATTCAAAGGCCGGAGGCCCTACTCCCTGGTTCTACCAGGCGCCCAGGGCGCGCGTCTTGTACGCTGCGTTTTGGGCACTCAGTGAAATTGTATGGATTTCTATGTAACTAATTGCATCAAATCAAGCGTCCCTTCGCGCGCCTTCGACGCGTACTGAGCGCGCGCCTCGGGCGCTTGTTATGTTGTATTAATAATTATTATATTTATGGTAATCATTCTGTAAGTACATATGGGTAAGGGCGTTTGCCCACTTATCTGTATCGGTTTGACCATCCTAGTAATTGTATAAGGACGTTTGTGCTCTCATGCGTATACGATTCGTACAATGCTATTATTTTTAATTACTAGGTTGGCCAAACCGGATCCGAAACGAACACGAATCGAATACGAACCGCCCTTAGGGTTGCAAATCAACCTGCCGGGGTTGCGGGTTTGTCCGAAAGGGATATCGCGGCCCCGGCACACAGGCAATGGAAGGAACACGGGTGGGTTTTAGTCAGTAAAAGTCTGACACAGACACAGACTCCGCCCAGAGCGGGAGAAGTTATTTGATAATTTCCCAACCTCAAAAAAAAAAAAAAGGGTTACAAATTATATTTTGACTTAGAGTATACTATATAACACTGGAGAAGCCATAAGCACAATATTCCGAACAAAACAGTCTGTTACTTTTTGCGGGGGACGCGGTAGCGGTAAGAGAAGTCCGTATCATTAATTTTTATTTTATCGATATCGATATTCATTCGGAATTTAGCTTGAATCCATGAAATAAAACAGCTGTTGCTTAAAATAGTTACATTTTAATAAGAAGATAAAATAACTTCAATTAAATAAAAGTAACTCAATTTGTAATAAGTAAGTAATCTCAATAAAAAATTAGGTCAAGTTCAATTTTTTTATTTTATGTACTACTTCACTGGACCAACACTTCAATGGACATAAACAAATTATAAAACATTGAACATTAAAAAAAAAATAAACAAAAGTAATGATTAAGTATTTTTTTTACTAGGAAATTATCGACATGTCAATTTTGGTTTCAAACTTGACCGCAACATTACGGTAGTCTCGTTAACATTTTTACTAGAGGACATAATCGCATGTCAAGTGCGTGTAAGTTTTGCTGATTTGACGTATATTTTCGTAATGCAAAAGAAAAGTATTTTGATCTTTACGAACATAAAAACGAGATGTAGCGAGACTCGGTGACGTCACAGAAGCAACGTGAGGAAAATACTCGATTCATGCTACGTTTTATATTGAATCATGGTTGAATCGAATGAAAAATCGAATTGTATTATGAGGTTAGGATTTAAAATTTCAATAAAAACATGACTAAATATTAGAATTTTTTTTTTGCATAAGCAAAGTTATTCAGTTCTTTATGTAAATTGACGTATTTGAACGCTTTTTACACCATTTAACAGCAAAAATAGGCATTTTCACGGAGCTCCGCGCGCCTTTAAAACGATTTACGAAGTGCGTTAGAATCGATTTGAAAGTAGTTTTTATGAACGTACTAGAACATTTGTTCTTGTACTTTTACAGAGGGGAAGTGTTCGTAAGGCTTCTCCAGTGTTATATACTTTGATCAACATTCAACCTGATACTGACCTGAGAATTAAGGAATTTGGAATATTATGGGCTACCCTGGAACTTTCAACAAAAAAAAACTCTTGAAACCATTGTATGGTTCACCGGTTGCAATTATAGGTCTGAAAGTATCATTTAGCATAAAACCGTAACTCACGCCACCATCATGTTTTTTCAGCGCCCCCTATCAACGACCTTCGAGAACCAAAAGATCCTTGTAGCAGTGAACTTACTAATTCCATACTAGAGGAAATGCGGCAAAACCACAAGCATTCTCAAGATCCATTATTTTGGCGCGTGGCCAAAAATGGAACAAAGATTAGGCCCTAAGGGCGCGTCTTGTACGCTGCGTTTTGAGCGATATTTTTTTTAATGAATTTTGTGTAATGAATTACATCAGGCGCCCCCTGGGACGGTAGCGCTTGATGTATAGAAAATCATCAATAATATAGTTTTATTAGACCATGGCCTAACCTATACAAGGGCGGATCCTTGTGGTCATGGGCACAGAACATATAAAGGGTGTCCCTCGGATATGCCACATGGAGGGAAAGTACCTTGAATATTGTAGATGGAACATTTTACTGAAAGAAGACATTATTTGAATTTAAAAACAATTTAAACTGTATTTATAGATATTTAAATAATTACATGGTTGAACCGGGAATCGAACCATACCCGAATACATAAGAAAAATAATCACCTACAGGCTGATTATTTTTTTACCGCTTTATCAAACCGATCGAAAGGCATCATAAGGATTATTTTTTTGCTAAATAACATAGTGTCACAAATAAAAGGAAGACCATGAATTTTATCATTTTATAGATTTTTCACATCAAATGTTAAAATTCATGGTCTTCCTTTTATTTTGGGACGCCCTGTATACACTACGAGGTCATGGGGGTCATGACCCCTCTGGGCTGTGTCTATCTCGACCACTGATATTTTTCCTAATCTCAAAGATAAATCTAATCAAATAAATACTTGATACTTGATAATAAGATGTTGCCACGTATGTGTTTGCCACAGATGCGCGAACGACACGCATATAAAAACTTGTCCTGTTATTATAATTATAAATGATGATGGACCGTGGAGTTTCTTGCCGGCTCATCTCCCTAAGAAATGATCAAATGGAACCGTGCTCCTAGCTTCTGACGTTTCATAAGTGCCCATTTAGGTTTATCTGAAGCTAGCACCAGACGTAGAAATTATAAATACTCATGAATAGTGTCAAGAAAAACCAATCCGGGCCGGGTCCTGGCGGTCCCTAAATCTTAAGAAGTACTATATAATGATATCCCAAACACTGTCTAAATATATTAAAAGAAACGGTTTAGAGTTGGAGGCTGAGGATGAAAATTTTCGAGCTCGCTTCGCTCGCTACAATCTACATTCTCATACTTTCTGCCAAGCACGAAATCGACTGATTTTGATCAACTTTGTTCATTCGTTGTGAGAAAGGGAAACAGAATTTAAACAAAATTATTTCTGATTTGAAAAGTCGAGTTCATGTGGTTGAAAGGGCTATTTCTAATAAATTAAGTATTCATAGAAAATCACTAATATTCGCAACAATTTTTCCGAAAAATTACGGGAGACTGACGTTTGATCGTTTGGTTACAAGAAAGTACTTTCAATTTTGAAAATAAAAAAATCCCATCAACATCATTATATGATTTACTAGCATTTGGCTGAAACACTTTTTTCAACTTCCATACAAAATATAGCAAAAAAAAAATGTTACAATAACGTAATTTTCTAAAAACTTCAAGACATTTCGGTATTTTTTTCTAATACTTAGAAACACTTTTAAGAAATTTAAAACATTATATATTAATCTTAAGATAACCATTTAATAGTATCTAAATTTTATTTTATAAATAAATAATAACTTCATTTCGTACATAAATGGCAAAGTCCCGCCCATTGTGTCACCCTATGTAAAATGACTACATTTTTATCTGTATTTTATATGGTGTACATAATAAAGAATATTCTATTCTATTCTAAAGTGAACTATCTATATTAACGACCGCGGAAAACCCGTCCCGGGCGTCAGTAGCCTGTGTCAGCACTCAGTACTGCAGTACTGCTACTGTGCTGTCAGTAGTGTCAGTCAGTGGTCTCGAACCTACCGATTTTTCGGTATTTCTACCGTTATGGGCTCTGTCCTACCGAAATACCGAATTGCAACGATTTTTCCCCGATTTCAGAGAATACAGGTAATAATCCCGATTTTTCTACCGATTTTACACTTCTACGTTGGCAATCCTTTTCATTTATATTTTACGTTACGGACAGCCTATTGAGGGATTCCTCAATAGAAAGTAAGTACCTAGTTAGTTCCATATTTTTTGAGGAATACCCTTGAGTCCTCTGAAATCTTATGAATCTTATGAAAACAAAACAGCGAAATAGGCTGTCTACTGAGTCAATCACTGTTCTATTACATGCAAAACGACTCTTTAATGACGCTAATTGTTATGACTTGGAAATTAATTCAAAGATGACCGCGGCTATGGCCAAAGAGTAGAGTATGATCCTAAAGATCGAAAAAAATCATTATATTTAAGTGTGTTTTGTTTGATGTAAATTTATTGATTATTAGATTATAATAAATTAGAAATTTATTATAATTATTGGACCAAAAAAATAAATTAGACACTTAATTTATTTTTTGATAAATAAACGAATTTGATTAAACATTGTATTTTTTTTTTGTCATATACCGATTTTGGGTACTAATGTGCCGAATTTTGTGGGCAGCTCTACCGATTTCGCACTCTGACATTCGAGACCACTGGTGTCAGCAGCGTTGCCGTTAGCGTACATTTTACACATTTGACGTACCTTTTAGGCCTCCCATGTGTAATGTGTAATGGGGTCTAGTTTACGTACCTTTTCAACTTAACATCCGAAATCATGTGTAAAATCGTGGTTTAAAGACCATTTTACGTACCTTTTTTGAAACCGAGATAACGAGATAGCATCTTCGGTCCTAAGTAGCGGTGGCCTGTGAAGTCACAGACCTACGTAATGTAGGAATAGGAAATAGCTTTGTCTCGCTTCCGCCGAGAGTGTAGGCAATGAACATTGTAGGTATCGTGTATCCGATGGACCCGAGCGGCGCGCTCACCAAGTCAAGACAGACACAGAACACTACTCTACTCACAGGGCGCGCTTGTTTGTGGGCACGCCACAATTGTGGCGATAAGTCCCCTCTTTGAGGAGTGGATAGAGAGGCGCCACGGCGTCCTCACCTTCCGCCTGACGCAGGTCCTCACCGGACACGGCTGTTTCGGGAGGTTCCTGTTCCGTATAAGGCGGGAGGAAACGCCTGGGTGTCACCACTGTGTGGATCGCCCGGAGGACACGGTGGAGCATACGGTGGAGGTCTGCCCTGCTTGGGCGGAGTGCCGCCGTGTCCTCACGGAGGCGATCGGCGGCGGCGATCTCTCACGTCCGGCCCTAGTTCAGGCCATGGTCCGGAGCGAGAGTGCATGGGAGGCCGTCACTTTCTTCTGCGAAGCAGTAATGCTCGCGAAGGAGGAGGCGGAGCGCGCGAGGGAGAGGCCAGATTAACGCCCGCGCGCCCCTAGTCACCGCAGGAGACGCCCCGGGCGTCGGGAGTCGCGAGCCGACTTCCGGCCACCGTAGGCGCGGGCTTGCGGACGGTGAGCAATGGGCAGCTCGCCGTCCGATAAGGACCAGGCCCGGGTCGATGGCGCGTTGTGTTCCACGCGCGCCTCGAAGGGATGTCAGCACCAACTGACGGGGTCCGTAAGGACCAACGCCTGCTGGGGTTGCGGGTTTGTCCGTAAGAGATATCGCGGCCCCGGCACACAGGCAACGGAAGGAACACAGGTGGGTTTTAGTCAGTAAAAGTCTGACACGCCCTCTCGCACTGCCCAGAGCGGGAGAAGTCACTTGACGATTTACCAACCTCAAAAAAAAAAAAAAGGTGTGCGCTTGTTTGCAAAGCGGACAAGTTTAGATACCTAGGTACATTTTGTTTTGTATTTTTTGCGGTTTCTCCATAATATTAACCACGAGAAACAATTCCTATCATAAAAATGGGGCGTTTTTTTTTTTTTTTTTTTTATAGAACTTCTGCTGGCGAGCAGACAGTCTCTCCCTGTCTCGCATTCATTCCGAGAGAGCGTGAGTCGCAGTAGTCAATGATTTTAGTAAAAGCATTGCTTATGTACCTTTTTAACCCAAAATGTACCTTTTCTGCGCTGGATATGTACCTTTTGGGAACTCAGTTGCGGCAACACTGGGTGTCAGTAGCGACCGGGCCTTCCCAGCATGAGGACGTATCACTTTGCGTCGCATGCGCGCACGTGTTATACTTAAACATATTCCAGAAATTGTACGCCGACTTCCACATTTTGACCCGTATACTTTGCTTGTCTTTGAAGAACATTTAAATTTTGCATGTCTGGCAATAAATAGAATACCGCTGTGCGTGTGTTCGTAATTGTTCTTGTCCTAAATGGCTTGACTGATTTAGATGTTTTTTTTAAATTCTCTTCGAGTCCTTTGGATGTTTCTTAGCTATAGGGTGGCGCTGTTTTCGCAGGACAACGTCTGCCTACTGGGTCCGCTAGTTATATTTTGACTGTAGGTTTCATAGTTTTTTTTTAAGTGAAGACTTCTAAGCGCGTTGAGTGATTTTATATAGGGCAAAAACTTATGGGCTCGCATCACCGAGATGCCCTCGCCGATATGCTGTAGTAGCAATAAAATAAGTATTTTTTGGAACGAAGTTCTTTAACGCAGTAAAGTACTCTACAGTAGAAGACTACTAATCAAAATCCAAAGAAAAAAATCCAAGAAAAAAAATAAAAACAAATAAATAAATCCAAGATGGCGGCTGCGAACATTTTCATATTTTTCGTCATGGGTATCGTTTTCATAGTTTCCGATGATGCTAAAGCCGATAGTGAGGTCAAAATGTAAATCCAAGATGGCGGCTGCGAAAATTTTCACATTTCTTCATAACATCACGCCATCAATTTCAAAGGGTTGGGCCCTTTGAAATTGATGGCGTGATGTTATCTCAGAGTAATAACTAAAGCAGATGGTATAAAGAAATCTCATTTCTGCAACTTTTTCGCGCAAGTGTCTATGTGTCAATTGTCAATTCTCTTGACACAAATGCCTCTAAACCTCCGCTCTAAACTAGACTAAATCAGTTTATTCCTGTCAAACCACGATATCCCATTCTGAAATCTTCTGAAATAGACTAAAGTGACACAAAATAGTTTGACAGCACTAAGATGGCACTGAGTTATAAATTTTATGAAAATTGCAATTTTGCTATTCTGAATTTAACGTTTCTCACCAAAAATTTTGATTCTAAATCGTATTTTTTATCGCAATTAAAAAGGTGTGGAATAAAAGTTGTCATGAACTAAAATTCACAGGACACCCAACACCCCGACTTCAGGTGCAAAAACAGTACTGTATCTTGTTTTCTTTTCTTTTGCTTATATCTCGAAAATGGTGTGTTCTATCGCAAAAATAATGAAAATTTTGAACCCCTTTACAGAACCCATAAACCAATAAAACTCAACATGTTGGTAATAATTTTTCATACAAAAAGTGAAAAATTCCATATAAAACACGACGAAGCAGCCCCAATTGCGCGCATCCGGCTCTAAAAAAAATTCACGGTGTAGGAGGTGTAGGGAAATGCAAGTACCACGTGGAGTCGCGATTGTCAAAATTGATTTTAGTTTTATCAAAATTATTTTTAAGTAAGAAACTTTAGTGATAGTTTCGTTAGTTTAGTTCGGTGTACAAGAGAATCGGTCACTTACCTCAGGGAGTGATATGAAGATTCGAATGACGTTATTTCGACGCAAGCTATTTCGAAAAAAATTAAGAGAAGTACGGTTGAATGTCTAAATGCATCTAACACCAAATTGTGGCCTTTTTAACACGCTTTTATTAGGTCGACCTGTATGTAACTAACTATGTAATGGAATCTAAGGTAACTAATTTAAACATCTTCCAAGGGTCGTAGCGTAATGAAAATTGGCAGCTGTATGTAGTTCTGATGACAATATAATAATATGGTACTATCGAACTGATCTGATGATGGAGCCGGAAGATATGAACTGGAAGTTCATGATGGAAAATCGTATTTTTGTTCTTACGTGCATTTATAAAAGCGTGTTTTTCTAGTGTTTTTTAAACTATTAATTTATTATGTTGATTGTTATAAATATACTAAACGAATATACACAAACATTCCAGACTTATTTCTTAATCGTACCTACATAAGCTACTACTACTTACTAACATAAGAAAATTTCATTTATAGGATTAAATCGAATCTAAGTATATTTTTTACACTAATAAATGTAATAATATGCGCACGTTATAAGCACCTAGTACCATTTAAAAAAAACGTGTTATTAGAAATATTTAGGCATACGCACTGACAATTCCGGGAGGGCCTCTTTCAGTTTTGCCTCACCGGGCCTCCGACAGGCTTAGTCCGCCACAGCGAAGCTGCACGATCTTTGGCACTACCTTCCACAGTCCACAGTGGAAATCAGGAAAACATGTCCCAACCCTTCTTAATTTTTAGGTCGTTGTAAGTATTCGATAGCCTCTCTACGACTGCCGATACTTAAAAAAAAAATATCTAGCATAACCTGAGCAATATTTTTACCAATGAATGAAATACTATGAGATAGTGACATACCCTGGCAACAATACCACCTTAGTAGCTGCAGAGGGCCCTGGTGCCCCGCACTACACTTTGCACTGCACTACTTTGCACTGCAAAGTAGTGCTCCAAAACGGGAGTTCTGCCAAACCAAGAAAGAAACCAGCACAGGGCCTCAGACGGCTTTAGAATACTATGTTATGATACTTTAGAAGAAAGTGCACTATAATCCAAAAGACATGCGAAAAATTTCGAACTCGCTTCGCTTGCTCCTGCTGGCCTAGGTTCTTTTCATTTAGAAGTTTTTCAGGTTAAGGAACTCCTGATTCTCTATGGATGGTCAAAAGAAAATCTAACCCATCGTATCCGTATTAAAAATCAGAACGCTAGCGACGGAATATTGTTCGAAAAAAACAACAACCCTACAAGCATAGACGTATTACGTCTATACCGCCGCCTACAAGGAAGAGTTTGATAAAAATAATCACGCTGAGAGAAGATGGATTATGGCAAAGATTTAAATCGTAGATGTGCCCTCACCGTACTACGTCGCGCGAATAAGTGTCCACACTGAGAAGAGTGACCTCGCACAATAATAATGGCGTTTCCATGACAATCAAGTCACTTTGTCTGCGATATTGTGTCAGAGTTGTCAAAACGAAACGGAAACGCGACCATCTTTTAACGCGGCGGCACGGCAGGCAGGGCGAATCTACGATTGAAATCTTTGGGTTATGAGCTTAGTTATGAGGGCCCAATTTCCAAAAAAATATCATATCTAACCAATTTGAAAACAAAATCCCGTGAACACGATGATCACATCTCTTACCAACCCGGTTCCATAGCCGCCGAGCGCTGCAAAAAAGAATAGTGGTTAGTTAAGAACTTCTTTGATGGTACCTATGGAGCATGGTATAATAATATTCTTCACCAGGTATAACTGAAGTTACGACACTTCGTACAAGCAGCTTATACCTGAGAAGATGAAGAACCTAGTCAACAGAAGGAAGGTATGTAACAGACAACAATTGTAGGTTAAGCTATTAAGTTACCGGCAGTAAATACTCAGGCTCATAGGTACCTAGCTAAAAGTATTACGGTTACTAATTAATTGACCGCTTTATCTATGTATATTAGTAACGCTTCATTAACTTTTGAACAGTGTTCTACAAGAATACTTCAAGCAAACTTATGTCCCATCAAAACAAAGCTACGATTGATGATTGATAATTGATACCTAATACTTCCTACACACTATGCCGGTGGCATGGCCGCCGGCTTTTGCCGCGCGGCACGTACACCCGGCTTTTGCGACTTCATTTCCTTTGCGATCCTTTGTGCGGCTTTATACGGCAAAGCTGGGCGCGCCGCGGCTTGCCCGGCGGCAGGGCCGGCGGCCATGCCGCCGGCATAGTCTGTAGGCGCTATAACACGTTAAAAAAACATAGGTATCATGCAATATCATGTCAAATCTCTATTGCGAAAAACCCATCCTACCCTACTTACCCTACCTACCCTACCTCCCTACCTACCTACCTACCCTACCTACCCTACCTACCTACCCTACATACCCTACCTACCCTACCTACCCTACCTACCCTACCTACCCTATCTACCCTACCTACCCTACCTACCCTACCTACCCTACCTACCCTACTTACCCTACTAAAAAGTGTTAGACTCCTGGTTCTAAGCTACCTCTTCACCAATTTTCAGATAAATCGGTTCAGCCGTTCTTGAGTTATAAATAGTGTAACTAACACGACTTTCTTTTATATACATACATAGATTTCTCCGTAAAATCCCAAACAATAAACTATGTAGGTTATGGTTTTTCGTTATTGGAACACGTTGAAGATCAGGATAGATATTGATTCAGGACGTTGACGGACTTTATAACAGTTTTTGAAATAACGAATACTAGAAAATGTAGGTAGGTCAACGTCGTGTAGTCGTCTCTACGCCCCCAAAGGGGGCGCGAGGAATCGGTTTTGGGGCTTTATTGGCCCCTTGCCCGGGGAATACTTCTCTCGGCCCACGAAATCGGGGGCCCGTCATTGGGTTCCCCTCCCCCTCCTAGGAGGGTGGGAGTGCTTTAATGCACACCTATTCGCAAGAGGGGGGGAGCTTGCCTCCCCTCAGAGCTTTGGGGTGTGTTTCTGGGGTGTATCTGTGGGAGCACCCTGAGTGCTTCACGACGCCCGGCGCCCGTACGACCAGGACCCTGCCGGGTGAGATCCCTAGTTCCCTAGGGAAGGCCCAACAAAGGCCGGTCTAGCAACGAGGGCGTCGGTTTTGGTTGGCGCTCCCCACATTGGGAGTCTTCCCCGCCCCCCGTAGCGTGAACTAGATCTAGCCAGTAGCGCTGTAGGGCGCAGAGCGTTAACTTGTTGTGTGTGTCAAGCGAGTTGAGTTGTGTGTGCGTCGCTCGTGTGGTACTTTTTTTGGGTTTTTCTGCGAGTGTGCAGATGATGTGTGTGTGGGCCGCGCGCTTGGCGCCTATATTAACCTAGGTCGCTTCGCGCGCTGCGGATGTCGTGTAGTGATTGTGGAGTTCTTTTTGTCATGGGTAAGCCGCGTGTAGGCTGAGGGCGACTTACTCAGAAGGGTTAGTCCGGTGGTTGCGCTACGTCTGCGATGGTGTCGCACGGGAAGCGCTTGTAGTCTGGTGGGCGCGCGTGGCACGGTGCTATGTCTCTGATGTGGTGCAATTCAGAGACGTCGGCATGCGCGAACATCCTCCGCGTCAGGTTGGTGCAGAAATCTTCGACGCTCTCGACACGCAGGTCCCTGTGGATTACAGAGTTCCTCACGAACCGAGGAGCTTTAGTTATTTGACGCAGCGTGATGTTTTGCTGCGTCTGGAGCTTCTTCTTGTGCGTCTCGGCCGTGAGGGCGAGCCAAGCCGGGGCGGCGTAAGTGAGTTGCGGTCGCACGTAGGTCTTGTAGATCCGCAGCTTGGTTTGCAACGGGAGGCGTGACGAGAGGGTGGGTCAATGATAGCTATTGCCACTATATAGCGATTTGGGTAAGTTTATCTTTGTTAAGAACCATCAGATTTTTATTTAGCAACTCGATGCTTGCTACTCTCTTGCATAACTTATTTTATGTGGTAGGTCAAATAAAATGGATTAATTTATTAGTCAAATTAGTAGCTATTTGCGGTTTGTTCAATTTAGACTTATTCAGTGGTTTAAATGCGTTTTATTTAAGTACGTAACAATGACTAATTGGGATTTACTAATATTTATTTTAATATGTAAAATGTGCATATTTATGGACTTGGCCTACAGTAAGTACCTACCTTCTTACCTTTAGTACACCTACACGAATGTACTGTACGGCATTTCACAGTAGGTCTTTCATTTTAACCATAATCAGAACCTGATAAAGGGGTGATAGACGCACGAGCAAGTAAGCGTACATATGGCTCGACGACCTTACTCGCCCGTGTGTCATACTAAGTACGCGTAAAACCGCTGAGTAAGTTCGTCGGCAATCCAACAGGTTTGAAATTTTGCTCGTAGCCCGCCTTGGACCGCGGCTCACGGCGATGCAGATGACAAACGAACGAAACGTTTGTCATCGCCGTGAGTCGCGAGCCGTCATTTTGTTTCGGTATTTGTGCACTTAATATTTGTTTAGTTTGGTTCAGAAAATTCGACAACATCGCGATAGATAGATAGATAGAATATTATTTATTATGCACACCATACAAATTACAGAAATAAATCAAACACAGATCGATACAGTATGAGCAAGCTTTACGTGTGTCAGCAAACTCACTGACTGAGACCTGAGTAATTAATTAAAAGTTCGCACTTCTATCACCCAATTTACCCTGTCTGGTCATCCCAACTGCATCCCTAGTATATTATAATATGTAGTATAAATCTATGATCCCAACAATATACTATACTCTAAAATATCGTCCAGCCATTGATTCAGTACAACGAGCAACGCCTCTGCCGCCGCCGCGCGCCGCCGCCTGTGAAGACATTGGAGCTTAAATTTTAAAGTGTCGATATTTAGCTTGAAGTGGCTTTTATTAGCCAATATTATGAATAAATATATCTTATGATACAATCTGGTATGCAAATTGACAACAATTTTTTTTTTTTTTTTTTTATCTATGAAGCTAATACTTATTTATATCTCTGGAACGGAGAAAATTGCTGTTACATCCTTGCATACGGTGATAAAACTATTTAAAAACCATAAATAAATAGTTACATTACTGTGTTAATTACGTGTGGAAGAATCTAACGGCGATTCTCTTCGATATAAATCGATGCATTCTCTCCGTTCCGGAGATGTAAGTATTAGCTCCATACATTTTTTTTACAAAAACAATAGAAAATTAGTAATCAAAATTGCGGTTTGACTGCTTTTATAAAGAAAATATGTCTTATATCGGCTCTAATTATTAAATCATCAATAAAGTAGGTACTCGATAATAGGTATATACACGTCATGTTTTCAAGAAACAGTCTGTAGTATTTCCCTCAAAACTGAATTGAATTAAAAATGCATTTTTATACGATTGCAGGTACTTTAATAAAAAATAATTTAGATATCTATAAAAGTCAGTACGGTGATAATTTAGATATCTATAAAAGTCAGTACGGTGATGACTATGGGACTAAATGGATATATTTCCCGGACGGTGATGGAGTGCTACATTACTTAAACCTAACAATCACAGAAGGTGATAAGCTTATACATCGAAACTCAATGTTGGATGACATTGAATTTAGATTATATATTGGGTATGTTTTATTGATATCTTTTATTTATAATGTTTTGGCGACCGCCGCCCAATCGTTTTGTGAACACACTAGGTAGGGACACACAGCGTCATTAAATAGGTACCCCAGCTTAAGACACGTAAGTACATATCCGACATTGCTGCGTAGCAAGTTTTTGTGTGTGTTATAAAAACATTTTCAACACACTTGCTTGTAAAGTGGCTCATATTGAACCGCTTTTAGGTTCATAATGCACTGTATTAAACACGCGTGCGTTTTACGTTATAATATCGCACTAGTGCGGTAATGTGCACAGGGTAATGCAACAGATAACGCTTTACTTACTAGTCGGAGTAATGACATGGCAGTATGGAATTAGTAAGTACTATCATGACAGTATGGAATTTATACTTAATAGAAATTTACTTTGGTGAAGCTTTTTACCAAAAGCAAGCGCTTAATAGCTAGTTTTTGTAAATAAAAATACCATAGGTAAACCAGGGGCGTTTAGTTATGTTAAAAAAAACCCATGGGCAGGTCAGTTGGTTACTATACATGGAAATAGTATGAACTATCCTTTTTTTTTTTTGGGTGGGAGATCATCACATGACTCCTCCCGCTCTGGGCGGAGTGTCAGAGTTTTACTGATTAAAACCCACCCATGTTCCTTCCGTTGCCTGTGTGCCGGGGCCGCGATATCCCTTTCGGACAAACCCGCAACCCCAGCAGGCATTGGTCCTTACGGACCCCGTCAGTTGGTGCTGACATCTCTTTGAGGCGCGCGTGGAACACAACGCGCCGTCGACCCGGGCCTGGTCCCTATCGGACGGCAAGCTGCCCATCGCTCACCGTCCGCAGGCCCGCGCCTACGGTGGCCGGAAGTATGAACTATCCTAAGATACTATTAAAAGAGCATTCTCTATTTTCACCCGAGCAGCGATTTGCGCTTTTCTTAATTTCATCAAAGAAACTTCATGCTTTTTTATGCCTACTGTGTAAATAAATAAAATATGATAAATTAACATAACATTTCATCAAATTATTTATAGGCTGTTCAGCTGTTTTGCCAGTGCATCCTCCTGCACGTGCATCGCTAGCGGAAAAAAACAAAACCAGCGAGCCATTTTCCATAAATATTTGTTATCGTTTTCGTTCTGTGGTTTATTATTATCAAAAATACAAAATCTAAAGTATACCAACCGACCGACGTAGAAAAGTTTTTAGAAGAAGCTACGGATAATCATTACTTGGCAACAAAGGTCAGTTGAACTTTATAAATCTAAATGTATCAACTCTATAGTTACACAAAGCACACAAAAAAAAAAGACTTGTTGGGAGAACTTAAGCTACCATAAGTTCTCTCAACAAGTCTGTTTTTTTCATCGCATGTTAAAAAACGTCGTATGAAACACGTGTGCATTGCCTTAGCTATACACATGCGGCTACCTAATCGACTACCTATAATACCGCCTCGAGTGTAATGATCAACGCAGCACACTTGTATCATTAATACTATGTACTATTAATACCAAAGATATAAGAAAGAAGGAGATATGCCCGGTAGTTGAAAATGTATCGAAACCCAATGTCTTTAATTTATCCCTACTACCTAGCCTACAACTACACATGCGATCAGTAAACCCAATAAATACGAGGTCCCGCTCACACTTGCAATTTACAAATCAGAACGTACTACACAATCAATTATAAACCTTATCCCATCAAACACAGCGTGCATTTACCATGCACCGTACAACTCACTCACACGAAAACATCGTTCGCTATTGTTGTGCTGTGCAAAAGCCATTTATTTTACGTATCCTTTAGACAGTCACCTGGCAAACGCATGTCAAAAAAAGTCTGATCGTGACCTTGACGTGGCCCCGCCCCTTTTGTGTTTTCTTGCGAAAAAGCCCCGATTTCTCGCTATTTTACTATGAAACCCATATAAAACAATAACTGTTTCGTAATCTGTACAATATTTCCAATTGGATCTTTTATGACTTATTAGAATGTGGTTTACAATAAAACGAGCCTGCTTACACTAAAAAAAAGTTTTGTTATTTTCACCCATTTTTCTCATTCAAGAACATAAATACCAAATATCTGCATATTTCTACATTATAAAATCATTTTTCTACGAAGATTATTAAATTTCCAATAAGAAAGAACAATCATTCTTATTGGAAAGTTATTATTATATGTTCAGATAATGAATTGAAACGCATCATAGAATTTCGCGGCGCCAACCCGACTCACTCAACCAACGCTCTGTAATTATTGTAAACATGTCAAAGTTGTTTATGTTGGGAGATAAGTTGCAAGTTTGTGGGATTATCTAAATGTTACAAACGCTTAAACGTTCAACTAGATTAAATATTACCACTTAACATCACAAACAAAAACCACTTGACCAGGATAGTTCCGACTCACAATTTTTTTTTTATAAACAAAGAAACTTTTTGTTTCATAATTATTTATAAATTTTAATTAAAACTACATTAAATTACCTCTCTATTGAAAGCAGTTCTATTTTTATGATTTATTTGAGAAATAAAATATATAAAAATATTAGTTCGCAATATTTGCGAATTGCCGCCATTTTGTTTGCAACATTCGGAAGTAACTTCCGAGTGCCATACATTCGTTTTAATGCTTAAAATGTTGATAGCATGGCATACTTTATTGCTAACTCTGTCTTTTGTGCTAACAATACCACAAGAACGATAGAGATAGGGCGCTTAGTTTCATAGATAATCGCAATAAACTCGGACCATAATCTGCGTAGCTGCTTTAGTTATTACTCTGAGGTCGTAGCACAGCAAGTATCAGTACTGTCCTTTCATAGTTATTTTCCCTCTGATTTTACATTACTGACAAGATCACAGTGGTCTTTATCGTCGTTACAATAAGGTTGCTGTTAGGTTGCCACTGACAAATCTGACAAAATCACAGTGATCTTTGTTTTCGGTTTCTTCAGGTTGCTATTGGGTTGCTGCTGTCAGAGGTAAAATAACTGTGAAAGGACTGTAGATTATGACTTCTGTCATGCCGTAGCACGGAGGTTGTCATTGGTAGGGATATACGCTAGTGATTGACTAAATCGGAAAGTTATCGATTCTCACATTTATTATAGTATTAAATTTTTTGAAAGTTCCTGAAAAAATTATAAATAAAAACGATATACATAATAAGATGATAAAAAAAAAACAATAAGTAAGTAAAAAAAAGAAATATTATTAAGTAAACAAAAAAAAAACAACATTATGAGAAAATCTAAATGAGTATGAAATAAGATTTCACATCGGTCTTCCAATCAGGCTATAACTGTTTTCAAATTGAAGAATAAACTTTAATAGTAATATAAAGTCATACGACAATCGACATTATTGTCGATAGCCTACGTTAGCTGCACAACTATATCACTAACCCGTCGCAAGACGCTGCGGCCCGGCCGTACTAACGATGCAACCGCTTAAAGAAAATATCGTTTTGTGATTTTTACATTGCTTGTCCAGTTACTCAGCGACATACTTTGGTAGTGGTAAAGAAGCAATGTATTTACTACAATAATAGTACAGTCACTGTGATATATGAAAACAAAAATAACGTAGTAAAGTCAAGAAATATTTACGATTTGTTGTTTTTCATGATTTTCAACACAAATATAGTAAAATACTTGTGCTGATTTATGAAAAGTGGTTCTAATCTACGATTTATAAAGTTTCTAGTTTAGCTTCGATTTTTACAAGAAACCACTGAATAACACGGTATTCTTAAATGTTATCACGATCGCGTTCGTAAGCGCACTAGTTAGCGGAGACGGCCATTTTCCTGAGGCATGAGCATTGTGCTCAGGTCGCGCGGACACAGACACGCCCCCATGCCACTCCTCCTGTTATTTATATATCTATGATTAATTAATACCTACCTACATTATGTAGTTTGTAAACCTTGTTTAAAGTTCAATGTTTCATGTTTAATGAATCATGTCTGGTAAATACTGGTAATTTTAATAGGGAATATGCATGAGATTCAAATAAGGGTCAAATATTTTTATTTATAAACTATATTCCTTCAGAATTATGCCTCCATCAATATTTTTTATTATAATTTAATTTTCTAAAAAGTGCAAAAAATCTGTGGGAAATTAAAATACTTGAAAAGCGACGTTATTGGTCAGAGCGAATGTGACGTAACAATCTATGACAACAATGTAATGTCAATTTGTTTTGTAGGAGTTTTTGCGATTCAGTCAGTTTTATTGTGATTTTAGTACACATTTAGAAGTTATACATTTGTTAATACACGAAAGACTCTTTCGAAAATGACTGAAAGCGGTTTTGTGAAAGCCCAATCGGATAGTTTGCCGAAAGCTGATGTGTTCATGATGACCACATTTTTACATCAAATACCGATTTCACGTCTGTTGAAATCAAAGGAGTGAAAGCTTTTAAGGTAATTAAGTAAAACATATAATGTTTATTTTATCTTCCACACCTTTTCCAGAATCATTTAGTTTTAAAAAGCATCATAACCTAAAATAACATAGCTTCGCAAAATATCGAAATCTAGATTGTGTTAAGTATAGAATGTTGTCATAATACTAGGATATTGAAAACAAGTTGGGAGATAGCATGTTTCTTTTCATAATTTTACACCACTTTCTCCGTAAGTCCGAACCTCTCAGGACAAAAAAAAATACTTGGTCGGGTGCATTTCATAATGTATTTCTGCACTTAGGCACAATGCAGTATTTGTATGTCGGGGCATTGTTCTATAGAGGGAGAAGTTGGTTCCATGATGATGTATTAGTCGAAAATAGAAAACACTGTTTATTTGCAGCAGAGCACAATACTTCTTCAACATAACCTCAACATTTAACATTTTTTTGTTTGTTGTCATAGACTGTGACGTCACCACACCAAGCGCGCCAAAATGGCGTTTAAATAGCCCGGGTCGGATGGTTATTTTTAACTTTTTTTTAAAGTACTTTGAATTGCTTTTTTGGCGTTGAATTTTTTTTTACTATTATTTGGCGATGTAAAGTATCGAATAAAAAAATAAAAAAAATGCATGCATATTCCCTATTATTGAAAAATTAAATTCGCCCATGTCTCGCTGACAGACATGGGCAAATTTAATTTTTCAAAAAAGTTAGAGATCCCTGAAAAATGCAATAATGTAATCCAAGGTACTTATAAAAATTTGCCTATTGCGAAAACTTTGATGATATATAAAATTATGATAAAATAATGTACTACATGCTTATAGTAGGTACTCATCATTACTATTCATCGGTGTCATCTCATTACGCGCAAACAAGACCGTGAGGCTGTCTAACTATGGGAGGTTCCTGTTCCGCATAAGGCGTGAGGAAACGCCCGGGTGTCACCACTGTCTGGATCGCCCGCAGGACACGGTGGAGGTCTGTCTGGCTTGGGCGGGGCACTGCCGTGTCCTTGTGGAGGCGATCGGTGGCAGTAATCTCTCGCGTCCGGCCCTGGTCCAGGCCATGGTACGGAGCGAGAGGGCGTGGGAAGCCGTCACCTCCTTCTGCGAAGCAGTAATGCTCGCGAAGGAGGAGGCGGAACGCGTGAGGGCGAGGCAAATTTCGTGACCTCATGCCCCTAGCCGCCGCAGGAGACGCCCTGGGCGTCGGGAATCGCAGGCCGATTCCCGGCCAGCGTAGGCGCGGGCTTGCGGACGGTGAGCAATGAGTAGCTCGCCGTCCGATAAGGACCAGGCCCGGGTCGACGGCGCGTTGTGTTCCACGCGCGCCTCAATGAGATGTTAGCACCAACTGACGGGGTCCGTAAGGGCCAATGCCCGCACTCGCAACCCTGGCAGGGTTGCGAGTTTATCCGAAAGAGATATCGCGGCCCCGGCACTCAGGCAACGGAAGGAACACGGGTGGGTTTTACTCAGTAAAAGTCTGACACGCCTTCCCGCTCCACCCAGAGCGGGAGAAGTTATTTGATATTTGATAATTTCCCACCATCAAAAATAAAAAGTTATTTTTCACTTTGTAGTGTTTTTTTTAAGGAAGTCGGTTGTTTTTTTATTGTAAAAAGTTTTTGTCATATATAACCTCCAAGTTACTTCAATATTATGATAAAAACTGTGTAATATTTTAAAACGTGAGGGGTTCCTACATAGTGATGCTGTATGTTCGTTCTATGTGTTCATAATCATAATTATATTGTCATAAAATGTATTTTTGATTACCTATTATGTCTAATTATTATTATTTCTATTTGCAATTGTTGTACACTGACAGCCTAAAATGCCTCTAATTTCTGTCAGTCCATCCAAAGGTTGTATGTACTTACCTAGGATATCGACTTGTGCGATAAGCAGTGCCGGATTAAGCCAGCGCGGGGCCTGTAGCTAAAACTACCTATATAGGCGCCCCCTATTGTAGAACTTGGTTTATTTTAAGTTCTAGTCAAATCAATATTTCTAGACAAATACGTTCTGTTCCTGTGTCTAAACAGTCAAGTAGATACTTCACCCAAATGATTTTTTTCAAACAATACTACTTACCTGTAGTAGTTATTTTTTTAAACCTTTATGGTTTATTTGAAGAATGAAAATTCAAAGTTCAGTTTTAGAAGAAAGCTGGTGCTGGCAGTGATTTAATTGTAATTCTTTTATGAGATCCTTAATTGCAACACCGAGCGCAGCGAGCTCGAAATTTTTTTGCATCTCGTATAGTCTAGGCTTCATATTGACCATTTATACTGAAATAGGAGTTACTTTGTCGACTAATGTAAAAAAGTTTATGAAGGAAGAGAAACTAAGATGCAAGAGTGAGTGAAGCGATGTCGATTTGTTTTTAACCTCCGATTGGTTTGGTGACCTTTTCACCATTTATATTGAAATAGCTTATTCAAAAAACTTTATGAATGAAAAGAGAGACTTGCAAGAAAAGATGCAAGAGCGAGCGCAGTGAGCTCGAAACTTTTAAGCACCTCTTTTCTTTTGACAATACCTACAGAAATAGGAGTGTAGAGTACTTTGTTGGCTTATGCAGAAAAGCTGTAGAATTAAGAAAAACTAGAATTCAAGGGCGACCGATGCGAGCTCAATATTTTTTTTGAATACCGCGCATCCGAGGATTCCGACTTTTGATTTGCTTTGCCATTTCTTACATAATATTTCATTGTACCTTGTGCCCAAGCGCACTCCCCTCAGAGAGCGGGGTCTGTAGCATTTGGTACACCTATCTACACACTAAGTGGCAAGTAAGGGTGCTCGCATACGTTAGACTTTTTGTAGAGCCGATTCGATGGCCGATTTAAATTATATACATAAATACGAGCGAATCTTTGTAGAACTTGTGCGTTTACCGTATAAAATTCTGCGTTTTATTAAAAAGGTGTAAATGACCAAGTCTTAATAAGTTTCACTCAAAAAATTTTGCTCAGGTGGAGGTTTGAATACGCGGGGTAATAGGGGGGAGTAATTGCTACTCAAGGTACGTGGTTAATCTGGCACTGGTGATAAGACCGCCCATTTTACACTAGTTTTCCTTTTTGTTTGATGTATTTGGTGTAGGTACATTAAAGTGAATTAATAAATGATAACACATAGAATATTACGTAGGTAGTACATATTTTATCAACAAAACAACAGACGATCGAACTTGGTAAATATAAAGTCCGTTCCATAGGTACTAAATTGTCAACGACTGCTGTCTCTTTGTGTCAGATTTTGTAAGGAGAGAACCACCATAGTCCGGCCGCCCGCGCCCGTACCAAGTCCGATCGGCTGTTAGAGTATTATGTTTTATCAATCATTATAGATGTACATATACTCGATTTTAATTTTTAAAGGCTCTCCCCACTGGCGCGTTTTTGTCGGTCGATAATATCGAATGCGTTATTGCGATAATGCGTCCCGATTCCTTGCACACAGCTGCGTTTTTATCGTTCGATATTTCTAATGTCTACGAGTAACCTCTACAGGCCCCCCGCTCGCACTACGCCTTACGTTCGTTACTGACGCGGGTGTGTGTAAGATCGTATACGTCCTAATACAAAATGTTCTAAGAACTCATATCGGAATATCGCTCACGGAGAAACGCAAGCGTCTGACTTCTATTGCGTGCGTCGTTATTATCACTTATCACACAGCATGTAACTTTGTTATTATCACAGCAGTGTGTAACTTCGTGGCCGTGCTAATACAAAAGGTACAAAAACAGATATATCGCAATAACTGATCCGTTATTATCGACCGATAAAAACGCGCCTATGGGGTAGAGCTAAAATCTACCCTTTTCTGCCTTATAGGAACGACACGGAGAGTTATGTTTTGTTGAATAGAAGGGGAAGAGCAATGCAATATAATGATAAAAATATTACAAAAGACATATTATTTAATTCCAATAAGCCATTAAAAATAATTACTCATGGATGGCGGTCTTCAGTGGATAAAGAAGGCGTATTATATATAAAAAATGCGTATATAGAAGCTCAAAATGTCAATGTAATAACCGTGGACTGGAGCTTCACTGCGAGTTCTATCTTGTACCCTTGGGTAGCAAATGAAACTAAAACGATTGGCGGCCTAGTAGCTGTTTTTTTGGATGGATTGAAACGCCTGTACCACGTGACTAGTGAACAGCTACATCTTATTGGACATAGTCTTGGAGCTCACGTAATGGGTATAGCAGCGTCTAAATCTAACAGGACTGTGTACAGAGTCACAGGTTTGTATTTCATAAACATTACATAAGGTACACACAGCTTCCATCAACTAGGTAAGTAGGTACCCCAGCAAAAGACACGCAAGTTCAAATCCGACATAGCTTTAGGTACCCTACTTATGTATTTTTACAAAAACATTTTGTTATATACCAGCCCCGGATATAGATTTTTTTGAAGCGGGGCAAAGACTGCCATCTGCCGCCCCCCGCCGATCCTTTTTGAGGGATGCTCTAAGGTAGCCCGCGAAATTCAAATTTTCTCGAAATGATTTTGGCAGCAACATAATTAATCAACATCAATAGATAATGCGCCAATGCAGTAGGGGCGCCAAAACTGTTATTAAAAAGAAAGAAATAAAAAGATTATATGTGCTGCGCGTCTCATTTAATTTATTTCAATTACGCAGGCACTTTTGAACGTCAAAATATAAAAACAAAATAAAATTTATTCTAGTCCTCGTCGCCCCTTCCAAAAGATAATTTTCGTACGGAGAAAAATGCGCAAGAAACTCCACCGTTACCTACTACTCTTTTAAAATGTTTTACAATATTTTGTTTATTTATAATAAATACATGTGAAGACGATGCACTTAGAATAAAAATACTATACCACATTAGGGTATTGGCACCAATAAATGAACGACGTTTCTGACAACTTTAAATAGCTGTAACTCAGGTATTTCATGATATTGATGCATGCTTATTTTTTTAATTAAACCATAGGTCCTCAGGATTTGACGGATTAAAAAAAAACTGTCTAAATATGCTTTTTTTTAAGTTGGTTTTTGTATAAATATTTGGGTTTTACCCCAATAGTTGAACACTGAGCCCTAATTATGAATATTTTGTACCCAATAGTTGAACTAACACTTAGTACTAAAGGATTTTTTTATATACTTATTAGAAATAAAAACATGGTAAGTATTATTAAAGGCTTTTAATTATTTGTCTACATAAATCAGTCTTCGGAACACAACAAATTCTTAAGGCGTTTTGCCTACAATAATCAGTCTTATTGAGAGAGGGCTGGGGCTGCTCGGAAGCGGCTTCTGCCCAATCTAGGGGGTCCAAATGCCTCCTGCCGGAGCCTCTACGCGGGGGTCGTGCGGTCCATGGCCCTTTTCTGGGCACCGGTGTGGGCGCGTTCATTGAGGCTGCGGCCGGCCCAGCGGTTAAACGCGTCCCAAAGGGTCATGGCCATTAGGCTGGTCGGAGGATACCGCACGGTCTCCCGTGAGGCGGGGAGCCTCCTTGCCGGACTACCGCCATGGGATCTGGAGGCGAAAGTCCTCGCACACATGTGGGAGTTGCGCGAAGAGGCGAAACGCCGGGGTGTAACTCCGCTGCCGCGAGAAATCACGGCACAACGGACAGAGCTCCGGCGGGATCTCATGGCGGCATGGAGAGTGCGATTGTCGCAACCCAGCGCTGGGCACGCCACAACTGTGGCGATAAGTCCCTTCTTTGAGGAGTGGATAGAGAGGCGCCACGGCGTCCTCACCTTCCTCCTGACGCAGATCCTCACCGGACACGGTTGCTTCGGGAGGTTCCTGTTCAGGATAAAGCGGGAGGAAACGCCCGGGTGTCACCATTGTGTGGATCGCCCGGAGGACACGGTGGAGCATACGGTGGAGGTCTGCCCGGCTTGGGCGGAGCACCGCCGTGTCCTCACGGAGGCGATCGGCGGCGGCGATCTCTCGCGTCCGGCCCTGGTTCAGGCCATGGTCCGGAGCGAGAGTACATGGGAGGCCGTTACTTCCTTCTGCGAAGCAGTAATGCTCGCGAAGGAGGAGGCGGATCGCGCGAGGGAGAGGCAAGATTCGCGCCCTTGCGCCCCTAGTCGCCGCAGGAGACGCCCCGGGCGTCGGGAGTCGCAAGCCGACTTCCGACCACCGTAGGCGCGGGCTTGCGGACGGTGAGCAATGGGTAGCTCGCCGTCCGATAAGGACCAAGCCCGGGTTGACGGCGCGTTGTGTTCCACGCGCGCCTCAAAGAGATGTCAGCACCAACTGACGGGGTCCGTAGGACCAATGCCTGCTGGGGTTGCGGGTTTGTCCGAAAGGGATATCGCGGCCCCGGCACACAGGCAACGGAAGGGACACGGGTGGGTTTTAGTCAGTAAAAGTCTGACACACCCTCTCGCTCGCCCAGAGCGGGAGAAGTCATTTGATGATTTACAATCATCAAAAAAAAAAAAAAGGTGCCTTTGCAAAAACAGTTTCATCCATTTTTTGCGTGGCTTTAGGTCTGAACCTTTAATTTCAAAAAAAATTGCAACAGTCTCCCTGACATCATTAGTCACAGGATAATCAATTTTGGCCATAATTAAAATCCATGTAGCAATTTTATCTTCTTGATCTGATAAGTTTTCCTGGCCCTTTTTTACATTGGAGGGCCGTTTTCCCGTGAATTTGATTGTGAAGTGTACCCTTTGGAATGTTAAATTGAACACTGGCTTTGGACAGGGATATCTGTTGCGCTATCCGAGCTTCTTCGAGAGTGCTTTGTTCATATCTTTTTTTTATTTTTTCTTAGTGTAGATAACATCTACGAGGAGAAGAAATATTGATTATGCTTATCCGTTCGTATGTTAAAATAAGACCTAAAATCTGAACTAAGTAATTCAATTCGTTCATTATTTGGATTAAAGAACCACAAAATGAACGAATAAAATTCACATCAGCGTTCAGCGTAAGGTCGTTACCCAAAATTCGAACATTGAATGCGAGGGAAGACATATTCGTTAGTTCAAATATTGGCAATGAATCCTAAAGTTGAACAGTACAAGATTTCATACTAAAATAAAATTTTAAAAATTATCAAAATCACTAAAATAGGGAATATGCATGAGATTCAAATAAGGGTCAAATATATTTTTTTATAAACTATATTACTTCAGAATTATGCCTCCATCTCAGAGTAATACGTTATTACTTTGAGGCCTCCATCAATATTTTTTATTATAATTTAATAATGAGCAAGAAATTAATTTTTATAAAGTGCAAAAAATCTGTGGGAAATTCAAATATTTAAAAAGCGACGCTATTGGTCAGAGCGAATGTGACGTAACAATCTATGACAACAATGTAATGTCAATGTGTTTTGTAGGAGTTTTTGCGATTCAGTCAGTTTTATTGTGATTTTAGTACACATTTAGAAGTAATACATTTGTTAATACACGAAAGACTCTTTCGAAAATGACTGAAAGTGGTTTTGTGAAAGCCCAATCGGATAGTTTGCCGAAAGCTGATGTGTTCATGATGACCACATTTTTTACATCAAATACCGATTTCACGTCTGTTGAAATCAAAGGAGTGAAAGCTTTAAGGTAATTAAGTATAACATATAATGTTTATTTTATCTTCCACACTTTTTCCGGAATAATTTAGTTTTAAAAAGCATCATAACCTAAAACAAATAAAATAACATAGCTTCGCAAAATATCGAAATCTAGATTGTGTTAAGTATAGAATGTTGTCATAATATGTACTAGGATATTGAAAACAAGTTGGGAGATTGCAAGAGCATGATTCTTTTCATAATTTTACACCACTTCCTCCGTAAGTCCGAACCTCTCAGGACAAAAAAAATACTTGGTCGGGTGCATTTCATAATGTATTTCTGCACTTAGGCACAATGCAGTATTTGTATGTCGGTTTTTTGCATTGTTCTATAGAAGTTGGTTCCATGATGATGTATTAGTCGAAAATCGAAAACACTGTATATTTGCAGCAGAGCACAATACTTCTTCAACATAACCTCAACATTTGACATTTGTTTGTTTGTTGTCATAGACTGTGACGTCACCACACCAAGCGCGCCAAAATGGCGTTTAAATAGCCCGGGTCGGATGGTTATTTTTAACTTTTTTTTAAAGTACTTTGAATTGCTTTTTTGGCGCTGAATTTTTTTTTACTACTATTTGGTAGTAAAAAAAATACATGCATATTCCCTATTGCAACATAACACAATGTTGAATTTGTCGTGCCCCTGAAGTTGACGCTCGGGCCACAGGCCCCGGTCAGGGCCGCCTTTAACCTATTGGAGGATTACGGGACCCCTGTGTAGCTAAGCAATATTCTAAAATTACGAGTATTTTAAATGAGGATGTCCATGGACACAGGTTCACTCTATGTTTATGTGTGTATAGAAAAATGTATTTGCTAAAAATAATCCATTTGTCTGTCACGAAATACAAAATATTAGCATTTAGTTTACTCTGGAAAAGTTTTTCGAATTATTTAGTATGCTAATTATATAATTATTCAATGTCATTGCCGCATTTGGTCCCATTTTACGTATTTTGATAATTGGCAAATTAAATGTCTTTCAATGTTCAATTGAACCTAATTAAATTATATAAAACCAACAAAAGAAACATAATACTAATATTTCATAAGTTTGGGGCTAGAAACTTATTGTAAGGCTGACCCCACATTTGGCGTGCGCGATCCTCGGACGCGCGCGCGCTGCGTGAGCGTCGGGTGTTGCCGCCGTGTGACGTGTGTGAGGCGTGCGCGCGGCGCTCGCCTTGGCGTTTAACCCCCTTCAGACAAGTCAGTCGTGTCAGTGCCGTGTTAGCACACGTCGTTGCGTTACTGTTCTACACATACTAACAAAATGGACTCAGACGAGGAAACACTAATGTTAGCTTTGCTACTAAAAAGAAATAAGACACGTAATAAAAAGACTAAAAGCCTCTGGCAAGATACATTATGGTCTTCTTGTTCACAAGAAAGTGATTACTATATTTTGTATTGCAGACATTTAAAGAATAGTGAAAAGCATTTTTATGATTATTTACGAATGCCGAGGGCAACATTCATTGAACTTTTAGACATAATTGAAAGTGATATTCAGTGCCAAAATTCAAAGTTTAGACTTCCTGTGACACCTGAAGAAAAGCTGGTTATAACAATAAGGTAAGAATGTATGGAAATGTAGAATGAAACACTAGACGAAATTTATCAAAATACACTATATTCAATAATTGACATACTTTGACTGACCGAAACAGTAGCGGGCCGCGGGGATAGCGGGCAAAGGGGTAAGAACGCGACTCGAGCGTCGCGAGCGCGCCGCGCGCACGTTGCACGCACGTCACACGGCGGCAACACCCGACGCTCACGCAGCGCGCGCGCTGGGCGCGCGCGGCTCTCGCGCTAATCGCACGCCCTTGGATCGCGCACGCCAAATGTGGGGTAGGCCATCGCACTGCAAATGGCAAATCAATCATTTTGTCATAATATTGTGTAGAATGGTACAGCGCGCGGCGGCTGCAAAAAAATATTTTTCTGAGGGCAGGCCGGGGCCCCGGTCGAGCGCGGGGCCATGGGCACATACCCAGAGTGCCCAGTGGAAAAGAGGGGACTGGCCCCGGTTTGTCCCCGCCTAGATCCGGGGCAGATATCGACCAGCAAACGATGCTGCTGGAAGAGTATCCGTTTAGTTTGCTCGAAGGTTTTAAAACGCTTGAAGAGGATATGAATGGAAGTTCAATCCCCAGAAACGAAGTTTACAATGTTACGTTTTTTGCAATTTGCTGGTCGGTGTCAGGTTGTACCTACCGTTGTATGTTGATCTGATATGATCCGCGACCATACCTATCAAATATGTCTTTACAAAATTGTTATCATTAAATTCATCAATACAATACAACTCTTTATTAAACTATCTAATATTCAAAATATTTTAAAGTTGAGGGGTATAGCCCTTATAGTGACGCTGTCTGTACCTAAATGTAAGACCAACATACCAAGTATCTACTTTGATTTTACAAATATTTTTTACATTTGAATAAAATTTTAACAACGACATCAAATGTTTTTTCAGGCCTCGATCCTGCAAGACCTTTTTTTGAGTACCCACCTCAAGATGCGTTCGCGAAACTAGATTCTTCTGATGCTGAAATTGTTGACGTCATTCATACTTGTGCTGGGCTGTTAGGCTTTGAAGGAGCAATCGGAACAGTAGATTTTTACCCTAATGCAGGAATAGCACCACAGCCAGGATGCGAAGATATTGTCAAGTTCTTTGGTTCGTTTTATTAAACTCCTATCTACCTACATATAAGTACCTAGAGTGTTTTGTCGTGAACAAATATTTAAAACATGTGTTTTTATTTACAGAAGCGTGTAGTCACGGCCGTTCATACGATTATTTCGCTGAATCAATCAAATATCCTACATCTTTCCCTGCGTATCAGTGCGAATCTTGGCTTGGTTTTTTAGAAAATCGATGTAGTCATAAAGGGTTTATGGGTGAAGGTGTCAATAGAAACATGTCTGGCAAATTTTATTTAAAAACGAACGCATTTGAACCATTTGGTATAAGTTTTTATCTGTAAAGCTACAGTTTCCTAGAAAAAGGGTGGCTGTCATGAAAATGGTGACAGTGGAAAAGATTTAAATCGTTAGATTCGCTATAACGCGTCAAAAGATAATCGAATTTCTGTTTCGTTTTGACACCTCTGAGTCTGACACACAATGATGCAGTGACAACACTTGTTTGGCATGGAAACTCTATTTAATAATGTGTTAGCTTACTCTTCTCAGTATGGACACTTTTTCTTGTGACTGAATACGGTGAGGGCAAATCTAGCGATTTAAATCTTTGGATAGCGGGGTTTGCTTTTACGTTGTCACCAACGCTCTCTAGGAAACCACACCATTGTACTTTCATAGTCAACGTTTCAGTGACGTCATTCGCCGGTAAATTGCGTAAGCATTCACCGCTCTTCTAGGAAACATATTTTAATTATTATCAAGCAGTTAGCCTACGTACGCACAGGCGCTTTTTTTAACGCGAAGTTTCTTGACGCACACTGAATTTTCAACGCTCGGCTTAGCGGCGTGAATTGAAAATCCCTTTTTCAACGCGCTAGGGATGCACTCTATTGGATTCTCAACGTTCGGTTCGACACCGAGAGTTGAAAATCCAAAGCACGGTCAAAAACCTAAGCTACCGTTAAAACAAGTGTCGTGCGAATGTAATGCATTTATGTGGCATAGTTGAAAAGAGATTTACGATACTATTTAAATGACTTGCATTGCAGGTGGACATCGTATGCCGCCGTCTTGTCGTATTTAAGGTCAAATTAAGTATAGAATTATTGAATTAAATAAGTAATAAAACATTAATAATATTAAGATTAATTATTATACCTATTTTAAATATTACAGTAAGTAAAGAAATTATGTAATAAAGTACACCACCTTGGGCCACCAGTCGCGCGCAGACTTATCTTGCGTCCGCGCACTCTACCAAAAAACAACGCCCCTACAATACAAAAAAAAAACTAACAATGACAGCGGACAGAAATGAAATGAAATGTAATTTATTTATTTGCCAGAATATAGGTACTTACATAATAACATGGTAAAATAATTTTAGTCTCACTATATTCGACTTATCAGCCGTGCAAATATTTACTAGTACACACATCAACACGGTCTAGGGATATTTTTAAAAAAGCGAATTACTATCAATGTGTTAATTATTTATATGACATGTATATATTTAAAAGATACGTTATTTAATATTCTACCATTTTTTAATAATGGTTAAGGTACTTCGATTAAAATTTCAGGATTTTATGGAAAAAAAATGAAGCATAGACGGAAACCGTATATGAATTAACTTTTAATTTATGAGTAAAAACTGAAAAAAATAGAAAAATCATTTAATTTGTGTTTATAAACTTGAAGTTAGTAGTCTGAGAAAGCGCCCATGATGTTCATAACACATCGGCAACGATTCGGCATGCTCAGAACAAGGTTGTCAATGTCTTGCTGCGGAATATTGTCCCATGTCCTTCTGAGGTGCGCAAAAAGTTGATCTTCTGTAGCCAGATTTTCAGGAACTTCCTTCAGAGCTCTTCTTTGCAGCATATCCCACGCATGCTCAATGGGATTTAGATCTGGCGATTGAGCAGGCCAGTCTAAGGCCCTAACATTGTGTGTATGTAACCAAGCTGCTACCGTTCTCGCCGTGTGTGCCCGGGCATTGTCGTGCATGAGCAGGAAATCTTGCCCCATTTGTGTTCTGTGGGGCAAGATTACGGGCCCCAGCACCTGTTGGACGTATCGTTCTGCCGTCATATTACCCCGCACCCAAACGTGATCCGTCCGTCCTCCAAGACGAATTCCTGCCCAAACCATAATTGTTTCTCCTTGGTATGGGTGAACTTCCTGAGGGTTCTGAAGACGGCTCCATCGTCCAGGAACTCGCCAAAAACGCGTCCTTTGTGAATCTGGATGGAAGCCGAACCTGGATTCATCCGTGAACAGCACATTGGACCATTGCTCACGGCCCCAGTCCACGTGGTTCCGAACCCATTCTAATCGTCGTCCACGATTGCTTCTCCGTAAAGGTGGGACCCGGAGTGGTCTACGAGAGCGTAGATTGCTTTCATGCAGTCGCCTTCTTACAGTTTGGTCACTCACAAGCACTTGGTGTTCCACTCGCAGCCTTTGGACCAATTGAGTCGCCGTTGCATTTGGTTGAGCTCGCGCAGTAATTTGCAAAAATCGGTCTTGTCTGGGGGGTTGTGATGCGACTTGGCCCCCGGTGCCTCTCCGCTACTTCACCTGTGGCACGATAGCGTGTCCACAATCTTGAAATTACATTTTGGTGGGTCCCTATGGCCTCAGCAACATTACGCTGAACAGACCCAGCTTCCAGCATTCCCACAGCTCGTAACATCTCCGCCCTCGTCAAATGTTGGCGTTGCATGGCTACAATACCTCAATTTTAACTTAATCTTTCGTTTAAAAATGAAAAAAAACTGTAACTAAACGTAATTCGTATTGTTTTCTAAATTTCGCACAAATGAAAAATCCCTCTCCTACACATCAAGACATTTTTATGCCACCGAAACAAAAAAAATTTCAAAAATTTGAATTTGGAATTAGTCTGAGATAAATTACAAACAAATCGGTGTATAAAAGATTCCAAAGCGGCCAGTACTTTTCGAGTTATTTAATTGAGTATGAAATATCCCTAGACCGTGTTGATGTGTGTAGGTACCTACCTACATGCTTTAATAATTATCATGAAATTTTGTGCCAGTGCTGCCAACCCCACTGTTTTAACAGTAGATCTACTGTTTTTCAATGTCATCCCTGTTTTCTGTTTTATTCCTTAATTACTGTTTTTGTATTTTAGGCGCCATCTTAGGCAAATAATTCAAAATGTTAGTTTCTTGCTTTTCTACCAACTAGGTGGTAGACCACAGAGTACTTTGTAATATACCTAAAATATAATGAAATGAAATAGAATTAGAAACCAATCTTATTCCGTGGAACGGGGTCATTTGCGTTCGAAAGAAACTAGCGCTATCTGATATACATAGTTAGAACTACACCTTTGGATAGGACATCGTTATGCTCTATCTATAGTTATTTATAGGATGCGTATAGATATGGTGGTAGTAAGGGTATAGATTCTGTAGTATTTTAGTGTTCATTCAAGGATTTATAAATGAATGAATGAATTTAGTAATCATGAAATTCAATGAAAAATACTATCTCAATCTTAACACTACACTGGAGTCCTATCTCAGTTTTGACACAACCACGCACAAAATAACTTTCTGGTCACAAATAAGTATTAGTCGGACGAACTTTCGCTCAACTCAACGACAAACGCACAACATAAACACAGAAAGATTACATAAATTTACAAAATATCGTAAAACTCGGCAAGCGTCAGAGATTAGCAGACATTTTTATTGGGGCTATCAGAGGCCCTAGTGTGAGTTTATTTTAACCATCTCAACTTTACGCATCGACCGCGTTTGGCGCTCCGATTGGCCCTTCACTGACATTCACTAGTGAAGGGCCAATCGGAGCGCCGAACGCGGTCGATATTACGAAAACCACTAAGGCGAATTATAGTGAACATTGCTTCAGAGCTGCTACCTATCTCTTATCTTTAGTAGGTGAACACTTCTACGATTATTATCCATAAAAAACATATACATATTTAAACTTATTTTGTACAGGGACTTAATACTTCGTGATTTTGTACCCATTGCTGTCCCGAGTTTTTTGTACTAAGATTGAACGCCCTGTTGTGGTAGACCTTAGTCTTCTGATTCTAGTGGGTAAATCAAAGTTTAAACAAAAAAATATCTATTAGTAGGTACCTACTTTATCCGTACATTCCGATGCCGTATTACTAATGTCATATTAATACAGTCCACAGATTAGAAGAAGTTGTCTGTCAATTGATTTTTTAAAAGTTATTACTCTGAGGTGTCAATATAAGGAGTGTACAAGTTGTTTCTGATAATTATCAAACCCTCACATGAAAAACAACATAAATCCATATCGAGCCGGATCGTGTCACCAACGATTGAGCATCGCCGCGCGCCGTGAGAACAGAAGACCGCATCCCTTACCCTCTGGCCACCGCCAAGAGCGGCGCGGATTGCGGCGCGGTGTGAGGCGTGGCAACCGGTGAGCGGCGAAAACAAATGGTAGACAACCTATGAAGTATGCCACAGCTACCAGCGACGCGCACTGCGGCGCGACCTGCGGCACGGTGAGAGTCGCGCGCTCGTAGCAGGGGGTGTCGATGTCGACTCTTACGTCGAATCGGCGACATACCTACCAGGGTTTTTACAAGTGTGGCTAGAGTAAAAAAAAAAAACCGGAAGCTGGAATACCAGACTAAAAAATTACGTTTAACATACCACTAATGTCACTGATGACGTTGACGTTGACGGCGATGAGATTTTTATTTTTTCAAATTGCGTGTTAGTTTGTTTTTTTTTGCCGTTTTTCCTGTATTTCGTATGATTTTCCATTCAAAGTGGATCGAGTTGAGTATTTTCCGCTTTTGCATCGAAACTCCGCATACGGGAAACATTATCAATAACCGAAAATATGCAAAATGCAATGCATCACAGGACATTATTCGGCACTGGTCTTTGCATCGTTTTCCGAAACCAGCACCTTCCAACAAGCGGTATGTATAATATAATCCAAAGTTTAGTACCAATCTCAGTCGGTATTATCATTATGTTGTTGATTAACAAATTCAACCCTGAAATCATGTTTTCAGGTTATTAGCATGGGCGCAGTTTTGTTACCAAGAGGAGAACTGGAATTCTATGGAATTTCAGAGAAGCCTGTATGTAATCCATAAAATGCTTTGTTGCAAGCATTTTCCCGAAAGTGCATTTGTTCAAGAACATTTGCAAAAGAAAAAGCTACATAGATACGCCATTCCGTCTGAACTCTCCACCACATCATACACAGCTCTCAAGTTGAGAAGTCCATTGCTTAAACTGGAACCAGTCAACAGCCTGGAACCTCAAGAGCATCTGATGTAAGTTCTCTTTGTTATTACGGAGTACCAAGAAAATACTTTATTTGAATTAAAATCTAGCTGAGCCTAGGCTAATAAGTAATCATGAATTTAATATGTATGTCTATAAAATGTCGTAACTTTGATTTGGCTAAGATAAGCTATAAAGAGTGTATTTATAAATTCAACTCGTCCTAGAATTCAAAATAGCTTTTCAAATATGGCATCAGGGCTGCTTAAGTTTACTTAGAATTTCAAAATCCATTCATCATTAAACTTAGTCTTAGGTATGTCCATGATAAAAATGCTACTTAAGCAGTCATGTACTCATGTATTCTGAACACATAATTTTGAAAGAACAAGTTAATACTTAATTGAATTATGAAGAAAGTTTTAAATCTATATGAAGCCAAATCACTTAATTTGTCCCTAACTCTGACTTACTAAAACCATATTGTCTTTACACATACTTAGTTTAGATAATAAGGATTTAACTTCATTACAAACTAAGTAAAATATAAACATATTACTAATATGTTTCAATCAATTCTGTTTTTCGTAACTTAAGCTTGTTTTTGTTATGTTATTGGGTTTGGTTTCCGCACTTACTCCTTCAGATGCACCATTACTTTAGCCTTTTTTTGATCAAAAAAATTCGGAGTTATTATCTTGAAGATATCTACTATGCTTTTTAAGACATGTCAGTTCTACTTGGGTATTTTAATGTTGATAATAACATTAGCACAGCAACTTATGATTAATCACTATAAGAAAACATGAATAACCTTTTTTTTAGCTTCTTTAATAAGGAAGAAACTTGCAGCACTTATCATTACATTTTTATTTCTTCCACTAATTTAAATGGTTTTGTCTGTTTTAGTATACCGAGAACTTCAAATGCAACTAGTTCAACTATTGATATTATACAGACTTCAAACTCAACTGTTGTAAGTAAAATGTTTTTTATTCATAGTTTTTTAATCGCTACCCTTATAGGATAACTCTTGCAAACGTCTGTCGCCACAGCCGTTTTTTAACCTGCGAAAAAAAGGAGGAGGTTCTCAAGTCGACGCGCTTTTTTTTTTTTTTTTTTTATGTATGACCATGCAGAACTTTTTACAGTGTAGTCCGATTTGAACAATTCTTGTATAATTGGGAATACCTCGAAGTTGGTCCCATGTAAAATTTAAAACTAAAAACCACCCGAAGAGAAAAAAATTGTGGTTGATTGATTTTTCACTTACTGAATTTTCAACTGTTAACCGATTCTGTTGAAATTTCGCACACATACTTATGTAGTTCTGATGACAGACAGACAGATGAAGATGATAACTGGATCAAAAGATAACTTAATATTCTAAACATATTTCTTTTTGAAAATAGGAACAGGAATATTGTATAGAAAGAAAATTGGTCCTCAATCAAATTCAAGGAGAATTTGATTGATGTCGGAAAATATGGAAAGAAAATTGCATGAAACATACTTACTGACACTTGCAATAACTTACCACTTTAAACTTTTCCTTTCTCACTAGTTATGTACGAGAAACACCGGCTTGCGTGTTTTCTGCACCTTCCTAACTAATATTATAAATTCGAAAGTAAGTTTGTTTGTTTGTTACGCTCTCACGCTAAAACGGCTGAACAGATTTGGATGAAATTAGACACATAGGTAGACCATGACCTGGAAAAGGACATAGGATACCTTTTATCCCGATATCCCCACGGAATCGAGAGTCATGCAGGTGAAACCGCGGGGTGCAGCTAGTTTATCATAATAACCGAACCTCGTCATTACTAGTCATCGCAAAACAAACAGATGTCAGTTCATGTATGTATTTATTTTCTGAGTTTATCTCGGACATTACTGACATCAGTGAAGGATAAACATCATGAGGAAACCTGAACTTATAGTTAATATAAGTCTGAAATCGCCAACCCGTCTTGAGCGAACGTGGTGATCAAAGCTCGTGCCTTCTCTGTATGAGAAGAGGCATTTGCCCTGCAGTGGGACAATAATAGGCTGTTTTTTTTTTTATAGCTGGCAGTGAAAGTTTTCTCAGATTAGGCGGAAAAAACAAACGGACAGACAGACAAAAAATAATAATATTGTGTTTTTCTTGTATGTACCGTATATACTTTCATATACATGTAGTAAAAAGCTGTTATTTTGACATTATTAACAGACACTTCACTTTTATTTATTTGTATATAGTATATAATAAAAATAATAATAAAAAACGTTTATTCTCTTCACCACATAATGAACACTCAGTACAGTACATAAATGTGTATACAAAAATACATTGATGTTGTGGAGACTGGAGTCTGTACTAGGAATACCTGTGTTACAGGTCTACAGGCCTCCAAACTACCCGGACATGTCACAGTATACAAACATAATAACAGACGTTAATGTTGGGAAGAAAGATAAAAACAAATTTAAAACTAACAAGTGAAGAAAATTAAAAGCTTTAAAAAAAACAAATAATTAATTAGATTAGACAGCAAAGTACGGTGTGTAGTGAGTGTGAAACTCCAAACTGGTCTTCTAATGTCGTGTAGGAAGGACATGTCGAGCTGCTTTTTATGAAATGACTTGTAAGAGTCTCTCGGTGGCTTCATAATCGTGACAATATACTCGTAGATTACTACAACAATATTTTTATTTAAATTTCAGACTGAACCTCAACCAGGTCCATCATATTGTCAGGTGCAAGTTTTGAAACCAAAACCAGTGCCAAACTTAAACAAACCAACACTTGAACCTCTACCTGGGACTTCGCATATGGTGCATGCTTCATTTGAAGAAAATAAAGTGCTGAGTGAAATTAACCCTCCATCTCAGACACCATAGAAATATAAATAACAGGAGAAGTGGTATGGGGGCGTGTCTGTGTCCGCGCGTCTTGATCACAATGCTCATGCCTCAGGCAAATGGCCGTCTCCGCTAACTAGTGCGCTCGCGTGCGCTTTCGAGCGCGATCGTGATAACATTTAAGAATACCGTGTTGTTCAGTGGTTTCTTGTAAAAATCGAAGCTAAACTATAAACTTTATAAATCGTAGAACCACTTTTCATAAATCAGCACAAGTATTTTGCTATATTTGTGTTGAAAATCATGAAAAACAACAAATCGTAAAATAATTCTTGCCTTTACTACGTTATTTTTGTTTTCATATATCACAGCGACTGTACTTTTATTGTAGTAAATACATTGCTTCTTTATCACTACCAAAGTATGTCGCTAAGTAACTGGACAAGCAATGTAAAAATTACAAAACGATATTTACTTTAAGCGGTTGCATCGTTAGTACGGCCGCAGCGTCTTGTGACGGATTAGTGATGTGGTTGTGCAGATCCACTAACGTAGGCTATCGACAATAATGTCGATTGTCGTATAAATTTATATTACTATTAAAGTTTATTCTTCAATTTGTCAACAGTTATAGCCTGATTGGAAGACCGATGTGAAATCTTGTTTTATACTCATTTAGATTTTCTCATAATGTTGTTATTTTTTTGGTTTACTTAATATTTCTTTTTTTTACTTACTTATTGTTTATTTATATCATCTTATTATATGTATATCGTTTTTTATTTATAATTTTTTCAGCAACTTCCAAAAATTTTAATACAATAATAAATGGGAGAATCGATAAGTTTCCGATTTAGTCAATCACTAGCGTATATGTAAAATAAATGGCTTTTGCACAGCACAACGATAGCGAACGATGTTTTCGTGTGGGTGAGTTGTACGGTGCATGGTAAATGCACGCTGTGTTTGATGGGATAAGGTTTATAATTGATTATGTAGTACGTTCTGATTTGTAAATTGCAAGTGTGAGCGGGGCCTCGTATTTATTGGGTTTACTGATCGCATGTGTGATCGCAGGCTAGAGAGTAGGGATAGATAGAAGACATTGGGTTTCGATACATTTTCAACTACCGGGCATATCTCCTTCTTTCTTATATCTATGTCAGACACCAACAAATGTAAGGCAACCTAAAACTCAAAAACGCGCACGAAGTCGCGGGTAACAACGTGACTTCGTGCGCGTGGAATTCCATAATTTAATTTAATTTATTTGTATAGCGGGCAGTGAAAGTTTTCGGAGATTAGCCGGAACAAACAGAAAGAACAAAAAAAAGAATTGTTTTTGTTGTATGTACAGTATATACTTTCATATGCATTTAGTAAAAAGCTGTTATTTCGACATTACAAAAAGACACCTCAATTTTATTTATTTGTATAGATATATAGATACAGATTTCATGGGTTTTAATTTTCTGCGCGGAACCCTAATTCTTTTTCTAAAACAAAAGTAGTTACTCCTTATAACATCTGATATCTGCCAGTGAAAGTCCCGCCAAAATCGGTTCAGCAGTTTCTGAGATTAGCCGAAACAAACAGATGGACGGAAAGACATTTTTTTTTTTAATTTTGTTTTTGTTGTCTTCCGTATATACTTCTATATGCGTTTAGTAAAAGCTGTTATTTGACATTACAACAGACACTTAAATTTTATTTATTTGTATAATGTATATTAGCTTTTTCCCGCGGCTTCGCTCGCGTGGAAAACGTACTACCGACATTAAAAGTCTCTTAGGTGTTAATTCAGGTTTTAAATATCTGTCTGCCTCATCCAAATCCTATTAGTAGCTAAACATAATGATTGAATACCATCGTGAAACCGTATATACATAATTTAAAAACTAACAGAATAATAATAATATGTATGTACAATTATATGCAAGCCTAGTATTTTATGTTAGGTTACTGCTCAGAAATTGTGAACAACGTCTAATGATTATATATCATGAATTCTTGCCAGCCATTGCATGCATTTTGTTAGGTTTACATTTATCTGGGAACATAACAACATAACTAATTTAGAAAAACAAAAAATGACAAACTATAATTTCCTTAGATTAGTATTCGTGCCAAGATTCAAGTTTATTAACTGAAGGAATAAAATTTATCATACAAACAAAATCCTCCCTTTTTACCCCCTTATACAGAAGCTGTTGGTGTACCTTTCTATATAAAAAAGTCGAATTTCTTAAAACCCCTTACTGCTCCCGTACATTACCTATATAAGGAAGCCGCGTGCAAAATTTCACATCCTAGTCCCAGTTGCTTCGGCTATGCGCTGATATGTCAGTCAGTCAGTCTGTCATTCTGTGTCCTTTTATATTTATAGATAATGTATAGATTACTACAACAATAATTTTTATTTAAATTTCAGACTGAACATCAACCAGGTTCATCATATTGTCAGGTGCAAGTATTGAAACCAACCCCAGTACCAAACTTAAAAAAACCAACACTTGAACCTCTACCTGGGACTCCGCATGTGTTGCATGCTTCATTTGAAGAAAATAAAGTGATGTGCCAAAGGACGGAGATGGACTACTGATGAAAAAATTACAGCTCTGAGGTTATATAAAAGATCACCAACATGCTATACACTGATGAGAAGATTGTTTTGTGTACCAGCTCAATCTACTTTAAGATTTCTTTTGAGTCAATTCTCCCTCGAAGTGGGAGTCAAAAATGTATTTTCTCCGTACTAAAAAGAACAGTAGAACTTCGAGCTGCATTCGACAATGAATACATTGTCATGTTTGATGAAATGTCAATAAGAAAAAATATAATGTATAATCGAAATACAGATATAATACAAGGATTCCAAGACGATGGACTTCAATGCAGAAGCATCGCATGCTCTAGTATTCATGTTAAAAGGCATTCATAAAAAAAAAAAATGAAGCAGCCTGTGGCTTATTACTTAACTCAACTCAACTCAAACTCAACTCAAAGCATTTATTTCAATTAAACCATTTACAGGCACTTTTGAATTGTCAAGGAATCGGTCAGTCAGAAATATGAAGCTAGTTGCCCATTCCAAAGCGTAGTAGGTAGGTACCTATGGAGAAGGACGGGCAAGAAACTCCACGGACACTCTTTTAAATAAATTGTTACAAAGTATTTGTTACATCATTCATGTTGAAATTAAACATGTGAGAACAATGTAATCAAGCGAGTATGTAACAGCAGACCGACTAGCAGTCTTGCTAGAAGAGGTAATGTTATCAAAGCAATGCAAAATACTATAATGTAACTGCTACCTATCTAATAAAACACAGAACTCTATTAAAATTCTACTGTTATCTTTCTCAAGTACTCTGCACACAGATAACGTATTTAGACAATGTAATTTAAAACATATAGATGTTAAATAATAATTTTAGATACTGGATTTAAACAATACATATGACAAGACATTTTCCACAAATTAAATTAAATAAGCATGTGATATTTAATTGTATTTTTTTTTCAGATGTACTTGAATATCGTCAGGCGGGTCGTAACATAGCGGCAACAGTTTGCGATATGGAAGGGGTAAATCGACGAGCTTTGTCCATCTTGGGTGCCACTGTTGAAAAACCCTCCATTACTATTGATAATATAGAGATTATCAGTATGTATGATTCGCCTCATCTTCTAAAGTGTTTCAGAAATTTATTTATGAAATTAATGATATTCATTGCACTACACAAATAATATCAAACAACAAAAGTGGAATAGGTCAGAACTAAGAATAGTATAAGAAGTGTTCTCATTTAGTAGATATATACCTAGAACACTTCATTTGTGATGCATATATTACATAACCTTGTTTATTTTAGGTGTTGCAAAATGGAGCCATATAAAAACTTTTTATGAACTAGACTATCAGAACCCCAATTTTGTTTTTGCCCCCGGCTTAAGATTAGAACACCTCAATCCTAACAGCAAGCAAAAAATTAAGGTTAAATTGGCGGCACAAACCTTGAGCCATACAGTTGCTGCTGGGTTGCTGGCAAAAATTTCAGAAGGTACGTATCTTTTTAATAACGCATTGAAGGACACTGAACGAGACACATAGAAGTTTTATTGTTATGACGCCTATGGTCGTTTACTGTCCCTCAAAGTGTTAATATTATTTCAACCTATTAACAGAACTCTGTTTTTTAGAGTTCCGTACCCGAAGGGTGCCAAACAGAACCCTATTACTAAGCCTCATCTGTCCGTCCGTCCGTCTGTCTGTCTGTCAGCGAGCAGTATCTCGTGAACTGTGTGTAATACAGTAATAGACAGTTGAAAATTCCACAGATTATGTATTTCTATTGCCGCTATAACAACAAAGAGTAAAAATTAAATAAAGTAAAAAGTTAAAGTGGGGCCCCATTCAATAAACTTTTGATTTTGAAAAAAAATACTATATCCCTGGCATGTGTCTAGAGCTCATCGAGTAGAGAACCTTTTTTTTTTTTTTTTAATCTCCAATAATGAAGCAATAGGGGGCCGTAAATGTTTTCAGTTTTAGACCATTTTTGTATGAGCTCTATCTCAACAACTAAATAAGTTAAGAATTTGAAACTTCTGTACAACATGTACCATATACTGTTTATAATCAAGAACTGCAACAACAACTGTTTATAAAAAAATGCCGATTCATAAGGTATTTTATTTAAATATGGGTGATTTTCTGCAACTGCAAAAAAATAACTTTGTAACGTACAACATTCTTTGTTTATTATTTTCATTTATTTGCTAAAAATTGTACGGTGGTACAGGAACCCTTCGTGTGCGATTCCGACTGGCACTCGGCCGGTTTTTTATTATTCGTTAAGCAATAATGACCTAGTTAAATACATGTTCACTTACATTTTCAGGAACACTCACTTCAGAAGCAGCTGTAACTGCAGATGTCATCAAATATGGACAAACTATTTGATTCTATCAACAGCGACTGCTCAGATTTGCGCCGCGGGAAAATACATGCGACAAAGTTAAAGTCAGCCACACCACATCTCCAGTTATTTAAAGGAAATGAAATTATTTTTTAATACTTTAACTTTTGTAGACTGCACACGCACACCACCTTCAAAAGAAGGATGGGTATGGACCCTGAATGCAGTTGAACTTTTATGGAATAAACTCCGCATTAAGCATTCAATTCAAAGTCTTGCCACTTGCAGACTACAGTAGGACCCACTAGAAAACCTGTTTGGCTGCATTCGGGGTAATTGTGGTGCAAACTGCATCCCTCTGCTGGACAATTTTTTGTAGCCTTAAAAATATCTATCTTGAGCAATCTAGCTCACCTAAGTACAGGAAATTGTGAAAGCGATTACTGCGAAACGATAATTAATAACTACAAAAAGCTATTGACCAAATCCACGAACATTTATGCACAAATGATACAATTTCAACTATGCAGGATTTTTCATATTCCTCAGATTTCTCTGAGGAACTTGAAAATTTGTGTAATGCTGCACCATCACATGATGAAGCTCAGGCATGTGCATAATTATGTTTGTGAATTTTGAATTAAAAAACTTGATTGTACTTGCACAAGCTGCAATAACATTTTAATTTCCAAGGAAAAATGTTTAGTTGAACATTTATTCATACAATTCCGAAAAGCAGAGCTTAAAGTATCCTCATTTAAATATTATAAATTATGTGGAATCCTGTGCTTCGGTGACAAACAGAATGTTTAATGAAATAGGACACGAAGAGTTGAAGTCATGTGACATTTACCAACCCGCACTGTGCCCGCGTGGTACTCTCACAGAGAGGAGGCCTGCGTCCCAGCAGTGGAAACATTATAGGCTGATTATGTATGATGTTATGCATTGCTGTGAACAGTATTGATAGAAGTACAATTAAAAAATGTCGTAGTTTTATTTTTATTTCAATATTTCGTTGAGGAAAATATTTAATTCTGAAAGTTTTAATAATGTTTTACATAATATAAACAAAATTTTCCTATTAACTATTTTGCTTCAATTTTTATTCACAAAATCGCCTTTTGTTTTTTTTTACCTTGATTTGGCCCTGTAAAATGTTAATGTTTTCTATATTATTTGAAGAGCTAAGTTAAAAACACGATTCAAGAAAAAAAATCGCTGTTAGGATTTGGTGCAGGGTTCAAACCAAATTTCTCCGGCCTAATAACTAATACAAGAAAGGGATGGCTACAATTTTAGTGCTATCAAATTAGTTTACGTGATAGGTTAGATATAAGGAGGAAGTAGAACAGGCCTTCACTAATAATAATACTATTACCTTACCTAAAACGTAATTTAAACGCACTAAAATTAAATGTTTTTTATGTATTTTTTAAGAAATATTAAAAAAAAAATATAATTTATTAGAATATAAGATAAATAAAGAAAATGATTGTAATTTCTGAATTTTTATTGCAAATGTTTAGTAAAAGAAAGTAGGAAATGAACGAAAATACATTTTTCTTTCTGGTTGTGCAATAGAAATGAAAGTTATGTCAAATTAGCGTAATATATTACATTGTTCATATTTTTTTTCAATTGTAATATTGTTTGGTAATGCTAATTTGACATAATGATGCATTCCTATTGCACAACTAGAAAGAAAATTTTACCTAGTTTTGATATTTCAAATTTCCCGCCCTATTCACGGCCTTCACACATTTATTGGGCACCCACTAGATGGCGTACAGCAAAAATGTCTCTCCGTTTTTTGTTTTAAGTCGCACTTCTTCTCGTAGAGTATATATGTTCTGTGGTCGCGCGGCACGCGGCGGCGACGGGCTGCGCGTTGTGCGAGTGAAACAAATGTACTAGCGCCACAGATATAGGTCTATCTATATCTGTGACTAGCGCGTATCGAGGCGGCCACAGCTCAGAGCGTTTTTTTGTCAGAAAATAATTTACAAAAACATAACAATTAATTAAATTAAATGTCAGTCAATTTAATTAAATGACATATTGTATTGCAAGCTAGCTTTTGCCCACGGTTTCACCCACCTGGATGTTGGAAAATATCCCACGGGAACGTACTACTGGGATTATAAAGTTAGATCTGCAGTTGTAGCCCGCTAAATTCAAATTTTCTTGTTTTTTGCAATTTTCAGGTCAGTCAGGATATACGAGTATCTTGATCAAAATATGATTCGCGACTCTATCAGATATGTATTTACATAATATTCTGTCTAAGTTAGATTTGTTATGAACTTTTCCATAAGAAATTTGTAATTATGGAACAAATCTAACTTAGAGAGATGTAATGATTCCAATGAACATAATTCCTTAGATATTTTCGTCAATATTGTGAACCGATTTGAAAATTCTTTTCAAGTTTTCATTTGGTAGAGGAAGCTTGCGCGGTGGTCCCATATTTTTTTTATAAACGTTGCTTGGGTAGTGTTTGAGTTAGCTTCAATAATACCTATTTTTCCCACTTCGTCTATGTGGATGATGATAAAATAACTTCCTGTCACTGTTATTTACATATTAGTGTTATTCGAATTTGCGTGGGGTAGATCACAACTAAAAACTTATTATCAAACAAAAAAAAATACTACAACGTGAAAAATATCTTAAATTCGGTAGTCGGTGGTAAAAACTAAAATACAGATCCAAAGACACTGATTTCTAAAATTAAAGTGATTTTTCAGTCTGTAGTGTTTTTTTGGAAGTCAGTTGTTTTTTTTTTATAAAGGTTTACAGTTTTCTTTTTTTAACGGTTGAAGCTAGGAACGTTCAAGGACAGCCCAAGGTCACGTCCGCGACTTACGACCGACAGTTTGCAGTGTAGTGCTAACTGTGCGGTTGCACTGGCGAAACAGTCACAACAAAACATGTTGAAATCTCTATTTTCTGTCAATTTTCCATACAATATTTGACAGGAACTAGAGATTTCAACATGTTTTGTTTGTTGTGAATGTTTCGTCAGTGCAAACGTACAGTTAATGTACTATCCAAAAACAAATAAGCCGCGGCTATCAGCCGGTTATTACGGTGTCGTCCGATAGTTTGTTCGCAGCTTAATTTGCTGTTTTTTAATTTGGTAGCAACACTTACAGCAGAATTTGACTCAAATTCAGTCAAGTCAAGAACACAGATATCTAAGGTTGATTTGACATATTTTTTAAGTCTATGGATTTCACCAGATTTCACCAACGAAACCTCAGAACGAAACTGAACGCGATCAGAATTTCTAAAACGCGTTCAAGAGCTGTCAGTGTCAAATAGACACAAATTCAAGAGTCAAGTACCCTTAGTTATTGACCAAGAAGTAACTTCAACATAGAAAATAGACTACAAATATAATTTAAACATAATAATTTATAGTGTAATATCTATGATATACTCACCGATGACGTCGGAACTCGGAGGTATCTATCAAATCTGTGCTCGGAGGTATTGACAAGACAACAATGTTCACCCAAAAAGTATAATAACTATAGTTAAGTGTTCACCACAGAAAATACTACTTTCTATGCTTCTATCTAACAGAGAGACCAGCGATTATCAAGGAATATAAACTCACCTAACAGCGGGGTGATTATTAATATCGAGGAACTATCATAGTTTCTACGTGATATTTGCAAAATAGTAGTCTCTTCCAGAAAACCATAAATGGAGAGACGAAGTTGACGTCATAATAAATACAAGCCTGGATAATTTTTTGACTCGATACCAGAGATATAAATCGTTGCTCGATATTTGTCCAGTTTGTAGCCAAGACTTACCTAACCTAACCTTACCTTACCGAACCTATATGAAACGAAAAACTACGACTAAGGAATATTATCACTTTACTAACTATAAAGGTTCTACAACATGGTGGTAGGGTAGTTTTCTGTCTTTCAGATCTATACAAATTACTTCTATCTTTGTTTTTTTTTATCAAATACTCATTTTTATTTATACATTATCATGAATAAGAAAAGAAACATTAGTTATATAAAACCAGAAGATCCAGAATTTCTCAAAGTGTTAAAAAGGCAAGCTGGGTATGATGATAAAAATCACAAGTTTGATGAACTAATGAATAATGAGGAAGATTTCGCTGAAGATGAAGACAGTGAACAGCCCCAAGTAGTGGTCCTTAAAAAAGGTGACTTAACAGCAGAGGAAGCAGAAACAGAGAGGGTAAGAATAGAAAAATTGGAATCTGAAACAAAAGCAGACCTAAGTCAACGAGTTATGTTCAAGACAAAAGAGAAGCCATTGGCAGAATCAGCACTTTCTAAAAGGAAGCAAGAGGATGCCTCTAAAATAAAAACCTCAAGAGAAAAGAAGAGCCGTCCTATTTTGTCGTTTGATGATGATGGTGATGATGATGAGGAGGATGAAAAAGATGTCACATAACACATACTACAATTTATAATAGTTCATAAAATGTATGGGATGGTAGAATTAAAAACATTAATTTAGAAAACAAATTCATTTTATTGAATTATACCTTGTTACTGCTTGAAAGAAACACAATGGGGCAATTTGTTATTATGCTCTATAATATTGGTATGAAGTAATACAAAGATAATCTTTAATAATAATTAAGAAGTTATTACAAAATCAGAATCGATTGTTTATTTAAAACATTTCTAGATCTGTGTTATCTATCATCCAGAAAGTGTCGTCTCTACCAGTTTTGCCTTCAGTTCATGCATTGTTTACACAATACTCTTGGACAGTACCATTTCAAGATTTTTTTTATAACTTAATTTTCATCAGTATTCATTATCTAGTGTCATCGCAGCTTTGTCTTTTCTTTATTTTTGATCTTGAGCCATTAGATGTTATCACAGAATCATTCTTAAAGAAAACTTGTGAGACTTCATTATCATTTTCATATTCTAGTAGTTTATGAAGTAAAAATCTTCTTTCATCTTTTACAATTAATATACTTTCCTGAACTTTTGCCACTTCATCGCACAATGCTGCATTCTCCTAAAAAATAAATATGATTTTAGTTGTATTATAGGTATTTAATACGGAACTCAAAATAACGGCGTGACCGTATAATCACCAACACCAGCCCACTATAAAGGCAACTTTTGCACATAAAAAAACAATACCTGTGTCAGATGCTCCGATAGCAAACAAATTACACATTGAATAACCAAAATTAGCGTAAAAAAAAACAAAGCGTGAAACGTGAACGCTTGTCTTTTTGTAAAATTACAAAATTGTTGTTTGAGATTTGTGTCTAATTTATATGATTTTATTAATACTCTAATTTTGTAAAGTTACTTACTAGTATTAGACTTTTTATTTGCATTTTCATGTACTTGTATTTTTTGCGATATCGCTTATTTTGTTTATCATTTGGAATAGTATTCATTATTATTTTACGTATAGTACAAGAACAAAAAAGTGACTTTTTCTAGTTGGCTAATTTATCAAGAAATATTGTATTGTTTATAATTAGGCTGTTTTTTCTAAATCATTATTACTATGTTCAACTGAGGTTCAACTAGAGTCAACATAACCCACAGATAATATATAGAACACAGAGTAGTACTTTATAGAAGAACACAACCAGTCTGTGGACGGTGGACAGAGTACAAAAGCCACAGAATATATATACTCAAAAGCTAACTAGTCTGTGGACTACCCACAATTATTCGTAGGTCCACATCATAAACATAATTATTAAATATAATAATTATGGACTGGAAATACCTACAAAAAAAGGGTGCATACCTACAATTCTAAGTGGAACATAAAATGGCTGCCATTTCTAGGGTGTGTCAATCAAGGAGTTACTTTATTGTACGAGGGCTGCACTAAAAGTATCGGGAATGGAATATTTCCACTGTTCCTGTCATATTAAAATCTTTTTAATTGAAAACTCCTTGGTTTTAAAAATCGAATACCATTTATTTATTTTAAAAAAGATTCTCGGTCTTGTCACAAGGTTTTGTCAAACTTGTTTAGTCGTTGAGAAAATGGAATTGACTCGAGAAAATTCAAGAGCGATGATTTATTATGACTTTCGAAGTGGTTTAACACAAAAACAGTGTGTTGACCGGATGATTTCTGCATTTGGTGATGAAGCCACATCCAAAACCACAATTTATCGCTGGTTTGCTGAATTTCAACGTGGACGTGTCAAGCTCAATGATGATCCCCGTCAAGGTCGTCCAAAAACTGCAGTCACCCAAGAAAACGTTGATGCTGTGCGTAAGCTGATTGAGAAAGATCGACATGTGACCATGTGACATACATCAATTACAAATAATCTTGCATGAACAATTAGGTGTAAAAAAGTTGTTTTCCCGATGGATACCGCATTCGCTCTGTGAAGAGCAAAAAGCGGCTCGCGTTACTTGGTGCGTCAGAACTCTCGAAAGATTCCACGCAGGATCCTCAAATGCTGTATACAACATCGTATCAGGTGACGAATCCTGGATATACGCGTACGAACCCGAAACAAAAAACCAGTCACGAGTTTGGGTGTTCGAAAATGAATTAAAGCCAACAAAAATTGTTCGTTCACGGAGTGTTGCAAAAAAAATGGTGGCCACGTTTGTCTCCAAAACCGGCCATGCTACGACTATTCCTCTTGAGGGACAAAGAACGGTTAATGCAGAATGGTATGCTAGCATTTGTTTGCCACAGGTCGTTTCTGAACTCCGTAAAGAGAACTGCAACCGCCGCATCATCCTCCATCATGACAATGCGAGTTCTCACACCGCGCACAGAACAAAAGAGTTTTTAGAGCAAAAAAACATAGAATTATTAGACCATCCGCCATACAGCCCCGACCTAAGCCCTAATGATTTCTATACTTTCCCTAAAATAAAGAATAAATTGCGTGGACAGAGATTTTCATCACCTGAAGAAGCTGTGGGCGCCTTAAGGGACGCCTACAAAACGGCCATTTTGGAGACCCCAACTTCCGAATGGAATGGTTGCTTGAATGATTGGTTCCATCGTATGGAAAAATGTGTCAAATTTCGCGGAGAATACTTCGAAAAGCAATAAATACATTTTTAAATAGTAATGTTGTGTCACTTCCTTGATTCCCGAAATTTTCAGTGCCGCCCTCGTATACAGAAGGCCAATTCTCGTACTTAAAAAACGTTCACATTCAAGTCGCAATCTGTCAAACTTGTCAAAAATGTTGGTAAATTGATTGTATTTTTGACAGATTGCGAATGAGATGCGAATGTGAACGTTCTTATAAATTACGGGAATTGCCCCTCTGATACTAGATACGAGTATTACTAGTTAGTAACTCAAACCATTTATATCAATTAAACCATTGACAGGCACTTTTGAATCGTCAAGGAATCGGTCAGTCAGAAATATGAAGCTCTTTGCCCATCTCAAAGCGTAGTAGATACCTATGGAGAAGAACGGGCATGAAACTCCACGGACACTCTTTTAAATAAATTGTTACAAAGTATTTGTTACATCATTCATGTTGAAATTAAACATGTGAGAACAATGTAGAAAGACGTGCACGTTAGAAGCGTCCGTAATAAAAATATAAAACAAAGAACAATTCAAAAATTTAAATCAGCCTAGGCAGCTAAGAGTTGTCCAGTCCTAACCGATGGCGCCCGTTCACGAACATGACGCATGGATTAGCACCATTCAGCTCAACCATTTTGAGGGGAGCTAAATGATCCAACACACGCGCCAGCATCAACGAGACATCTGAGTGATCATGATATACTCACAGCCGCCAGGGCACATTCAAGTCACTAGAAGACGTATTACCCGGTAAATGTTAGCTCTTTAGTACATAGTATTCACACGTGCTCTGAAAACACAGCGCGGACACCACGGCACCGTAACTATTTCGACGTTTGCCATTGCCGAATTTGCCGAAACTTGAAAGCGATGTGAGTAGTATTGAGCATGGTCTTGGTTCAACAATTATTATACCCATACAGTGTTGCCAGATGCATTGAACCTAATATCTGTAGTAGAAACTGCTAAAATCTGTATTTATATCTGTATGCTATTTTAACTTGAAATCTGTATTAAATCTGTATGTATGGTCAAAAGAACGGAAACAGAATAATATACCTACTTACCGTATGCAGTAAAATTACTTTATTCTGCTTCTTTTGAAAAAGAAGAGAAGAGGTTTGACTCATCACCTACCTCAACCTCGACCTCCTCGACACAGTTACTGGGTAACACGATACCCCTTGATAAAACTGGTTGTCAGATTTTTGGGATTTTTTATTGTGCAATAAATCAATATCAATTACCAGTAAAAGTTTGTACGAAATTAATTATTTACTATAAATGCATCACGAGAGCGCAGTATTTTGGAGAACACGCAAAAATCTTTAATTGGCGGATTCCCCGTTTGAAAAATATACTACTAATTGCGATTTATTTACTTAAGTTCCGTTTTAAAGCAGATTATGGCTATTTAATCAATAGAATTAGAAAATTCTGTATAAAAATCTGTATCTAGTGCATATCTGTCTCATAAATCGAAAATCTGTATAAATACGGAGAAATCTGTATATATGGCAACACTGTACCCATACGTGAGAGGCAGGGCCAGTGTGACCATCATAAAAATTACCGATTCTGCCATAGTTTGGAACCTGCCAAATATTGCTAAAGACTCGAGTAAAAAATGACAAAATATTGCCAACTTTGTTTAGCGTTGTAATAGTATATTACCAACCTTATTTATCGTAATAGTAGTAAAAAAATACACTTTTGATTTACATAATATATTTTTATTACTAATTAGATCAAATTTACGGCGTACAGACGGACGGATGGACAGCGGAGTCTTAGTAATAGGATCCCGTTGGCACCCTTTGAGTACAGAACCCTAAATGTAATAAATAAATAAATAAATATACTTAATAGTTTATTATTCTGTCTTCGGTAAGAAGACAGAATAATAAACTATTAAGTGACTGACCACTGTTGCCACTCATTAAATATTTTTTTATGTTTACTGGTAGCGAGTACAGCCGCCAAAAATTGTACAATAACAGTCGTGAATTGGTAACACACGGTAACATCCGTGAATGAAGGTAACACACGTGAAGTTTGTAAAGCCTAGGGTTCATGTAAGAGAAAATGCTAATTGTTCTGTAATGACTGTTATTTTGACAATTTGAAAACATACTTGTTGTCAAATTGTGAAAATAATGAGATAAGGTAAGGTATTATTTATATTTTGAATAACAAACAATTTTTAAGACTTATTAAAACAAAATATTTTTCATTAGGAAGTCTTTATTTTTTAATTATCATAAAATTATATGAAACTGCAAAATACATCTTATTGGTAACTACTTAGTTTGAAAATGAATGAATCTTATTCATACATGAATGTTGAGTTTGTTATAAAAAAAGCAAATCACTAAGTTTCTATAGTATACACTCAGCTTAACAACAGATCACGAATATTACGTCACACAATAGTAACGCACGGTATCATCCGTGAATCAAAAATATTATGGACATAGCAAAAAAAAATGTATTGATGTGAGTAAGGCACCGTATAGCGTTATTTGGTAATCAAATAGTCTAGCAACACGTACTATTTAAAATAATATAGTAAACTTGCGATCTTACCTTAATTATCAGCTCTTAAAAGTACGAAAATCTCTCGAGACAATTTTTCCGGCTGACTTGATGTTCACTTGTAGTGAAAAATAAATGGCGCCCTTTTTCCGGCGGTTGGCCAATCTCTACTATGGCGTTGCCATAACCCAAAAATTGTTTTAACGCGCTTGGATTCTCATTAGTTTCATAGATAAATAGTAACATACGTGAAGTAACATACGGGAACGAAAAGTGAGACACATTTTTAAAATTGGTTTTTAATACTTTAAAAACGTTATCTGAATTAAACAAATTAAAAAAAACCTAGAATATTTATAGGAAAAGTTAACCATTTCAAAATGTAAGTGGTTACTTATCAATTAGGTACATTTTTTGTCTTCAATGTGCGACATGTCGTAGTGGGACACAAGAATTTTGTATGGAAAAGGAAAGAAGCCAATTTAAAAAAAATCTCCGATAATTCCTAAAAGCGAAATATACTTCGACTAAAAATTATTTAAGATTTCACATAATTCTGTTAACCAGATCAACTTAAAACATATCATAAAAATTTTAAATAAGCCTGTTTTTTTTTACGTAAATGAGAAGGACACAAACTTTTCCCCAAAAGTACAATTTTTGGCGGCCATACTCAGCTACATGCTTCTTTAAAGCGAACAGTCTTGTTGTTAATTAGCAGTTGCAGACTTTAAAAAAGGCCACATCCGGATATCATCTCTAGCCTTGAAAATCCACGACGAAAGTAAGATCCATTCTTGCTCCCACTCTTCTATAAACGCTCTTTCATATCTGTGTTTCATCTTCTAGATACCAATATCAAATATCATCTCAATAACTGCCGATCGTCGCCGTGATACAGAGCCGAAACCAAAGTGTCTATGACTGATTGAAATATCAACCATAAATTCGCATAGAGAGAATACTCATTTTACGATTAACAACATTATAAATAATTAAATTAAATTTTCTGAGTTGAATGAGATACCTACAAACATAACACGAGAAGTACGGTGGAATTCCCTACGATCTGTTTTTAGGGTTCCCATTTTTGACATACTGAGATACCGTTCCGGACATTTGATTTATATAGATAACTAGCTTTTGCCCGCGGCTTCGCCCGCGTGGATGTAAGAAAATATCCCACGGGTACGTACTACCGGGATTAGTTAGATAATACCTAATATCCGAGGAAAAGTCGTTGATTCCTACCGCTGCGCCCGCGTTGGCGGCAACCATAATTATTTTGTCACGCGTAATTTTGAATCTGTGATATCTTTTAAAACATTCATTTTAATGATATGATGTCAAGGCATATTTTAATCTAAATTAAATGCCCAATTTAAATAATATATTTTATTGGATAAGGATAAATAAAATACCGGTCGAAATAGCTTCGGAAATAACAATGAAATTTTTATCAAATTCTGAAAGATAAACATGGTTACTGTAGGTCATCCTTAGAAGATAGACATATGCTATCGCGGACTTAATTTTTGAACTTTTTAAGTTATACAATTCTGTAAAACATAAATTAGATGTATCTCATATGGCTTACGGGGCGCACGCCAGTAAAGCTCCCAGTCGGCATGATTTTTTCCGACATCTTCGACAATAATCGTCATATTTCAGCCAATTTACACAAAACCTTAATGTTACATACACAAAAACCTTCCTCTTGAATCACTCTATCTATTAAAAAAAACCGCATCAAAATCCGTTGCGTAGTTTTAAAGATCTAAGCATACATAGGGACAGACAGCGCGAAGCGACTTTGTTTTATACTATGTAATAATAATAAAGATTAAAGAAAGAAGATAAAGATTATATTGTCTACATTGCAATACAGCCAAAAACTGCCAATTTTATAAAACATTAACCAATCATGCCAGAGGCTAATGTATGAGGCCAATCCTGCCAAAAAGGCAGGAAATTGACACTTATGGTCACGCTGAAGGGTTTTTTATTTGTTTTTTTTTAGTTTGGGATTTTATCAAATAACTTCTCCCGCTCAGGGCGGAGCGGGAGGGTGTGTCCGACTTTTACTGACTAAAACCCACCCGTGTTTCTTTCGTTGCCTGTGTGCCGGGGCCGCGATATCCCTTTCGGATAAAACCCGCAACCCTAAATGTACACACACACTTCTCTCGATCCCACTACGAAAAACACGAAAATAATTTTACGTAAACAGACGGTTAGTACCTATTCAAAAGTCGTATATTTTCGTGTTTTTATTTACTGTGTTTATCTGTAAAAAATGCTCTCTTTATATAACTTATCTATTCATAATGTAGGTACCCTGCAAAATTTCGTGTAAATTGGAACAGTAGTTTTATCACAAATCGTCTTTATCACTAAACGGCGCAGTCGTCGATTACAATGCGTATTTATGAATTCAAAGGATTCCACTCGACATTTCTAAGTATTACAAAGAATCATTTGTCTAAACACGAACCCAAATCAACTAGCGATAACACCGGAGGCGAAACAAAAAACCCCGAGTGTTTGTGCGGTCGTAAATCTGTCACCGCGGGGGGTCGTTCGGTACTCAACGGGTATCGCACGCGCAGCGGGGAGGGGCTCTAGCGGTAGAGCGTTTATTCTGAAAGAGGGCAACGTCGCAAATAGATGTCAAATATTTCGTTGTTTTGATTTATTTGGCATTATTACTGTATGAAAATAAGAAATGTGGCTAACTAGCGAACTAGAATATTGATTATGAGATGCAATAATTAATATCGTAACACCGAATAATTAGTTTTAGATATACAAAAAGGATTTGGAAACTTTCCAAATGCCTTTTTTACACCTAAAACGGGTACAACATCAGATTCAATGTTATAATTGCAATTCATTATTAATATTCTAGTTCCCTAGTTAGCCACATTTCTTATTTCCATACAGTAATATTGGCAAATTAAATATTGGCAAATTATTCAAAACAGGTAAATTTTTGACAACTATTTGCGACGTTGCCAACTTTCAGAATAAACGCTCCTAAATCGCTATATTTGCCCACACCGTACTCAGACACAAGAAAATGTCCATACTGAGAAGAGAGTGAGCTCACACATTAGCGTTTCACTCCGTACTCACACTCACAAGAAAAAGTATCCATGTCAATGCTAGATCTTTGAATTGAACATTTCATGGAGTGTTCGACCATTTCAAGAAATAGAACATTGATCACTGGTCACATCATGATGTGGTCTGGCACAAATTTTTGAATTCTCAACGTTCGACGATCTAACACACGACTACTTCATGATGTGGCCAATCTTCCGTGTTTCGGAAAGAACCTTAAGCCGCTGCTTGGTCACGTCCATGCTTCGATCAATAATGCACTTATTGATCGAAGCGTCCATGTCCCGAATTTGTAGATCTTTAACAGAAGCCCGAAAGTTTGACAACAGTAGATCCAGCGGTATCTATCGTGTTACCCAGTAACTGAGTTGTGGAGGTCAGATAGGCAGTCGCTCTATGTAAAATACTAGTATTCAGCTGTATTCTGTTAGACTTGAAGCCGACCCCAACGTAGTTCGGTAAGATGATTAGTAAAGAATGAAAATGCAACTCATTCATACATAAGTATTTATTCGATGTTATTTTATTCAAACGTGGGAATTGCGTTAAAATCGATTTGATCAACATCGGCATACACATATTTAACAATAAGGTTTAACAATGTATTTGCAGCAAACATAATATTATGCCATAACGTTTAAATAAAGTCTGAAATACTAATGCGATGACGCATTTTCATAAAGCGGATACCTAAGTACCCCACAAAAATAATTAAAGTTTTTTTGAACTTTAGGATGTTGAGGCTATTTTTTTATTTGTTGTTTATTTAGGCATAATATTTACATAATTTATACGCTAAAACAGAGGCTATTGTATAAATATCACGTTAAAACACCAATCATTGATTTTTTTAAACAATAAAACTATGCGTTTTTAGTTAATGATTCGTGCGTCGCGTGTGTAGTGTGTTTTTTTTTACAGCTGGTATGGTTAAGTTCGGGTTCGGTGGGTAACTACATTCGTAGGTAACCACGAGCAAAATTTTAAAGGAATTAAAAGTACGATATAAATGTATTTAAAAAAGGCGTATTTTCAAAGAGAACAAACTTTTTTTAAATTATTCTGTCTACATCACATTACGAACTAAATCATGTAACAATCATAGGTCTAAAGTTGCAAATTATTTAACATTTACTTTGATCGTATTTAGTAAACAGTTCGAAGTGGCCACCATTTCATGTTCTGAGCACAAATCTTTTATAAATATTTCATGCACATTAAAAAAAAAATGTTTATAATTTTAATTTTCTTTGCTTTTTTTTTCATTTTTGATGTAATATAATTTTCTTTGAAATTCAACTTTCCCATCAGCGTTTTCTCTAGGACCTATGGATACGAATATAACACACAGGCTTGAAAAAAAAACAACATTTATATAGCACCTCAATTGTGTAACACACCAATTATATCACAATCCGAAGGACTTTGAGGAAATTGATAATTTATTGCTTATTTATTTAAATGTTCGAAAAATTCGTCGGCTCGACAACGTAACGCAATAAATATTGTTGAATTGGCATTGGCCACAGATAATATCCAATGGCATTCATTTCTGTAAAACATATACTGATAGGACCTCAAACAGAGCAACAATTAAAATCCACTCTAGCAGACACACTACACACGGATACACAGTCATTTTCAAAAGGTCGAGCTTGAGACGAGATCACGAATAACGAGACGCTCTGTCTAGAGATGAACGTCTGTTACTCCTATTATAGTTACACTTTCGCCAGATGAAAATACGTAGCGGCACAATCCGCTGACATACGATTTAGAGCAATAAAGATATGATCAGCCATGGCGCTGGCAAAGTGTGAAGAAGCTTTAATTCTCATGAAGTTCATTGACATGCCCGCAAAGCTTTTGTGCAAAGCTAGTGGCGCAAACAACTTGTTATTTTAAATACATGAACAAGCAATAGAAGATATTTGCTTGTGTAATAAATGCAATGAGTGTCACAGGTGGTATTTACAGCGAAACCACACCCCGTTGCATTGTTTTTTACATTGCTAGGGTGTGAGGTAGCTGTGGAGCCCACTGTACTAATGCCCTGATAGTACATAATTAAATGCAAAAGCCTATCTTACTAATTAATACCTATGAAAAATCACTTAATTATAATTATTATGACACTATTCATAGAAAACATAAAAGTCTTAATATATTAGTATTATTTGCGCAGGCCTTGAGTAGGATAAACATTTTTTAAACCAAGAGGTGCCTACCTACGTCTTGAATACGGATAGATACGACAAATGCAGCTGCTTTAAATAAATAGTACATTTTGATACAAGTAAACAAAGATTTAATTGCGGCAATGACTTAATGTTCACTCGTTCGCGACATTTTTCAACAATGTCAAAATTAATAAAATTTCATATACTTACATAATTTTACGTGAGTACCTACCAAACAAATGTGTGTTTTTTTTTTTAAAGACAGGTTTTGACTGTACCGCCAAACCACCTAATATTTAAAAATATATTATAACAAGTTATTATAAAAAAAACTGAAAACTGTTACTGATAGCGGAGGTGTAGTTTTGGCATGCTTGACTGTATTGTTCGCAGAGCTATGTCTTGGTTTTTTATGCCTGTATACAGGTTGGCAGGGACATCGACGCGAAAACTGTTACCATGGATTCAGTACATGAATCTGAACCAGGGTCAAATTTAATTAGCTGGCGTAACTTTAAATGATTAGTCAAAGTAAACAACAAAAAATGCGAAAAATTATTTTTGAAGTTTATATTTTCGAGTAACAGGTGATTACGGGGTCAACAGACGCTGGCATTGTAGTAACTTAAAGTTATGAGTTTTTTTTTTTGTTTTCCCTTCTTCTGTGAAGTTTCGCCGGCTATTTTAATTTGACCCTGTATACACAAAATAATATTAATTTGTCGACAAAAATAAATTATTTGATAAAACATAATGTTTATTTATCACATGATATTTATTTACACATGTTTATATTCACAATTTTTTTATTCATATTCATAAAAAAATCTTTTAAAAATTGCAGCAAACAGCCCTCATAGGCTCTTTGCTGAGATTTTCAAAAGCGCACATCTCTGACTAGTGATAGTTATTTATTGGACACTTTACCGCACTAGTGCGGGTGTACCTACACAGTAAAAAGCACGCGTATTAAATAGGTACACTGCATTGTGAACCTAAAAGTGGTTACAGGTAACATAGAAGACAGCACATGAAAAGAGTGACTTAACCTAGGCAACTGCACCCTAATTGCGTAACACACGATCAATCACAAATTGTTTAATTTTGACAGTTCAACCACATTCATTGCGTTATTTTCGAACTTAAGAAGCAATGGATGGTTCAGTTTATGAATGATTGTGTGCTACGCAATTATTATTATGGTACAGGTGAAGGGCCCAGGACTTTGTATAAATTATTTTATCAGAAGGAAAATTGGACCCATTTTTGCAAACAAGAACAACCCACAGCAATTTTTGCAAACAAGAACTAACCCACAGCAAACCTGCTATGGGTTGGTTCTTGTTTGCAAAAATTGACGGTTAAAAAGAAAATATCTTTTGAAGTATCTTTAAATTACCTATTTCTTTTATTTTCCGGATAATTTTCTATATACATGATTAATTTTAAATCGTTCTGGAGCCGAAACACAGTGACTCCAGACGATTAATAGTTACTATTGGCATTGTTATTGTTTTTTTAAGACATCTAATATAGAAGTTAGAAATTTATCACTTTTATTCTGTCAATCGAGTTAAATCTTAGTAGCGTTCCCACTATTTCATTCATAAACGCAAGATCGTACGCGATCCGCTCGGTGATGACGTAGCGCGGCACAGCTGTGTGTGTGCGAGTCAGTTGACAGCGCGCTCGCGGTGGGTCAACGGACGTTGGACGAATAACCGGCTGCAAGTAAGTAGGTACTTACTTGCAGCCGGTTATTCGTCCAACGTCCGTGAAAAAGAAATTAAATACTTCTTGCAGGTGCAAGAAGTATTTAATTTCTTTTTCATTCACCCCCGTTATCTCTCGTTTGTATCGGAAGCACGGCACGGTGTTTACCACTATCACATCTCCTCGTAAACGAGAGAAACTAATTGAAATTTCATTCACCACTCTCGTATCACGAAATCACTAGTACTCGTACCTTCTCAACTAGACACGACGAGTACGCTTGGGAGTTGTATTTAAGGCCTTGAAACGAGTGTGGACCAATCGAGCTAACAGGTACTTAATAAGCATACCTACCTACCATATTTATGAATATGATAAATAACAAGAATACTGCCTAAACCAATTTTTTTGCGACAATGCTTGCTTGCGGACGCGGCGCGGCGGCTTCTACAAAGGCAGGCAATGTAAACAGAAAAAATGAATCGTTTTATCTGTCGAATAGAGTTCATTATAAGTTGGTGGTGCCCTTTTCTATGAAAATATTGGACCAAATGAAGACCTTATTTTTATACATTTAACCGCGGAATTCGGTTGTGCATCCTTGTGAAGTCCGGTCGGACACTTCTCTATAATTTTAGTTAACTGCGTACCTACTTACCTTGTACCTAGTTTGGTGAAATTTCTATTTGTTACCGTTTATGGTTATGAAATAAAGTCTGAATTCGCTTTTCGTGTTTTTATTTGTGTACCTATTTATCTATTGCGTTTGTGTTTTTATGCTGTCTGATCGATGAATGGATTTTTCAATGGGTACCGTTCGCAAGTGTTGCCGTTCGTCGATACGTTTTACACACATATGCATTGATCGCAAGGAAGCGTTACTTCGAGTTCTCATTATTTCACCAAAAAAAACAATAAATTAGATTTTTCGTGTTTTTTTTTTATTGTAATTTATTGAAAATTTTAGTCCCAATCGTTTTGAGTTCGATGATCGAGTTTATGGCTTTTGGTTCCAGAACGAGCTAAAATTAACCGTGTAAAATTAGACCCATTTTTGCAAACAAGAACCAACCCACAGCAAACCTGCTGTGGGTTGGTTATTGTTTGCAAAAATTGCTGTGGGTTGTTCTTGTTTGTAAGAATGGGTCCAATTTTCCTTCTGATAAAATAATTTCATTTCAGGGTGGGGCATGGTTATGTCTGCGATCGACATTTATAAGCACAAGGGGCTATCGATACGACTTATCTTGGTTAGGCTTTTGTTCGTCACCAAACTAAGCGAATGTGAAAGCATGGAGGCGTATATTACGAAGGTTTCTGACCTTAGTAAAGCTAACCGATATTGGTTATTAGGTTCAGCTTTTGAAGACGATTTCGTAGGTAGCTGTCTTGCTGCTGAGTGGCTGACCTGCGGACTACAATCCGCTTATTAAGGCGCTTGAAAATTGAAATATGACAATATTAAGTGAAATGGTACAAGCGATACCTAACCAGGAAACAGCGGCGTCACTCTTCTATGTAGTAATCTAGTTTAATATATTGTTATTAAAAGCAGCTGTGTTTGTCGTATCTTCGCCTATCCAACAATAAATACAATTTATTGTTTCCTAATGAATCTAGGTAGAAGTTTTTGTTACAACTTTGTTAAGTTAGGAATGATTAATATTCACAAGGTATCGATAATCTGTTCCAAAAGTTGTTGATGAAAGTGTAAACAAACCCTGTTCAGGTTAAATTCTTTCGCAATCATTCACTAAAGGTAAATTAGTAAGACATTCAGGTGTGCTAAGGTTTCAATTTTATATCTCACCACTTTGTCCAAAAATTATTGTTTGAATAACATTATTAAATAGTATCTAATTGAAAAATCGTCGTCGAAATTTCGAAATTGTAAAAATCAATTGTCATGAAAAACCCAATTGTCCTTAAAGTGATTTTAAATTATAATTTCGGATTTAATTATTCAATTAATCAAATCAAAACACTTTAGGTACCTACTATTTATTTCCACAAGAACGTTTTCTTACCCATTTGTTAACATTTTCATGGAATACTTTTAGAACAGATTTTATTACGATTTTGTATAGATAAGTACCTACTACACTATACAGACATGTGATTTATTCTGATCTTTTAATAAATAATATCGCTAAAATCCTTTTCAGACCTTACATAATAATAATTTTCACTTTAATTTAAAGGCATTCTACCTTATCAAATACCTATAATAATATATTAAAATATGACCTTTTAATGTTACGAAAAGTACACAGTAAACTAACAACTGCGAAAAAAAAGAAGGTTTTTTTGTAGACAGATATCGGAGTACCTGTTTATTTATAATGTTCTACATATATAATAATGTTCTTCATTGATCATTAAACACGGTACTTTTATAAATATAATTTAATTTCAAAAATATATTCTTTACCATGATCATACTTACAATAATAACGTAAAAATCTAAATATTAGTATGAACCATTCTGACGTCACACAGTGACGATCGTAATTTCTACTTTATACAATGGTTTTTTTTTCTCACATGACATAAATACATATTTTGTTGTTTCTCGCTGATTTTTAATAAATATGTGTTGGCAAGCGTAAAACAACTATTTTCAATGTTTAGATGTGCGGTTCTAATGTAACATATACTAATATGGCAGCAGCAAAGTAATAAACTATTAGTAAATGACGTGATGAAATGTATCATAAAGGGATAAACTTCCGAAGGCGACGGCAGACGGCAGTGGCGTTGCGGTTGACACTAGTTTTAGTTCCGAACGTGAAGTCACATCTACGATTGCTGCGACATTTATTTTCTTTAGTTTCACGAAACTCATTATTCGACAAAAAACAAATACGGCTAGTCGTGACAGCACTACTGGAATGCCGTCTACAGTCGCCGCTCGACCGCAGCAGCAGGTGGCATTGTCGACATCTACGGTAGCAGTTTCATAGAAATAAAGCCAGGGAAACAATGTTTATGCAAATTGACTACCTACCAACTTAAATTGTCCGTATATTCGAATCACTACTTGACAGTTGTGATTCGAATATAAGGACAATTTAAGTAGTTTGATAATGGTATGAAATGGTTATGCCACGGCAAATTGACGTAGGGTGCCAATTTGCTTAATAATTAATATCCCTGGCTGTACATAGACACCAGTAGCGTAGTGTCGCTGCGGACTGACATTCTCATTGCGGTTGGGCGGCACAGTCACTGCTGTCTGCGATCTGCCGGCTGCCGTCGCATTCGGAATTGTATCTAAAGGCGAAAGCGCCGCGGTAGCCTACGAAAGCGCCGCGGTAGCCTACGAAAGCGCCGCGGTAGCCTACGAAAGCGCCGCGGTAGCCTACGAAAGCGCCGCGGTAGCCTACGAAAGCGCCGCGGTAGCCTACGAAAGCGCCGCGGTAGCCTACGAAAGCGCCGCGGTAGCCTACGAAATTCAATATTTCTTACGTTTTTTGTAATTTGCCGGACAGGATTAGGTTGAATGTTGATCAAAATATGATTAATAATTATGCTGATACAAGAGAGTTGTATTAATGATTCTAATTCTGTAAATACATGTTTTTTTCAGTCGCGAATCATATTTTGATCAACAAATAACCAAACACTGAACCCTTTTTTTTTTTTTTTTTTTTTTGGGTGGGAAATCATCAAATGACTCCTCCCGCTCTGGGCGGAGCGAGAGGGAGTGTCAGACTTTTACTGACTAAAACCCACCCGTGTTCTTTCCGTTGCCTGTGTGCCGGGGCCGCGATATCCCTTTCGGACCAACTCGCAACCCTGGCAGGCATTGGCCCTTACGGACCCCGTCAGTTGGTGCTGACATCTCTTTGAGGCGCGCGTGGAACACAACGCGCCGTCGACCCGGGCCTGGTCCTAATCGGACGGCGAGCTACCCATTGCCCACCGTCCGCAAGCCCGCGCCTACGGTGGCCGGAAGTCGGCTCGCGACTCCCGACGCCCGGGGCGTCTCCTGCGGCGACTAGGGGCGCGAGGGCGCGCATCTTGCATTTCCCTCGCGCGCTCCGTCTCCTCCTTCGCGAGCATTACTGCTTCGCAGAAGGAAGTGACGGCTTCCCATGCACTCTCGCTCCGGACCATGGCCTGAACCAGGGCCGGACGCGAGAGATCGCCGCTGCCGATCGCCTCCGTGAGGACACGGCGGTGCCCCGCCCAAGCCGGGCAGACCTCCACCGTATGCTCCACCGTGTCCTCCGGGAAACACTGACCCCTCAAATTGCAAAAAAAAAAACGGAAAAATCATCATTTCATGGGCTACCCTGGCGCTTTCGCATTCAGGCGCCTGAAAGCAACCGCAGCGTGGTATTACCTATGTAAAATAGTAGGCACATACTATAATGGAAGCACCTGCTGCCCACGCTGATTTTAAAAAAACTCTTAAGAAACACTGGCACTTCTCGCAGAACAAGGCGACCTTATGCATTTTTATTGCACTCAAATGCAGAGTTGCTAAAATGCGATGCCGCATGAAGCAATCTTTGAAATGCGCAATTTTACCGACGCAACCGAACGCAATGAGGTACCAAAACGCGATGCATATTGATAAAGTCGCAAAACGCTGATCGCAGATTGGTGATAAAATTTTTTGCTCTCCGTCTCTTGTACATTATTTTATATCTCAGAATGTTTCCTATTTTAAAAACATAATTATACAGACAAAAAAAACTTTTCTTAAAACGATTTCAATAAGTACATGCTAAAAATATATTATTATGTATATATGGGTGGGACATTTAATAAATGCAACATGGGGGGTTTCTAGAGTCATCATTTATGTTGCTTGCTCCCGCAGTAGGTTAGCTCCGCATGCGCGCCGTAGTGTAATATTTTTTTGCCGGACTTCCACTTGCGTGATGACGTGACTTGCTCATGACTCTAAAAACACCTTTAAAAGTAATACACAGTCAACCAGTCAAAATTGAACTGCGAAAACCGTTTTTACTGCTCGGGAATAAAACGTGTCAAACTGTTGTCAACGACTGTGCAGTTGACTGTAGCTATACTGATGTGAAATCACAAGTAAGGATATTAGTTATTATATGTAGTTGGCATTCAGGGTTTATATCTAGTCTGAATTATAATTTACTATTCATAAACATACATGTCTATTAAATATTAGTTATTTAGCAATTGATGACGGAAGTCATCATGAATAGTAAATTTAAAATTTAGTTAAAATACAATGGTTAAGCGTGACTAAATCTGAACTAGTCATGTAAGTAAGGCGCTGGTGCCTTAACCGGGTGGGTAGCCTCAATAATATAGCCATTCAATGGATCAAATTCAAAGGACACAGACGGCGCTTGAAAGAAGGGGGTCGAGCATGACACCAGTGGGGCCTTCGGGTACCTCGCACTCTGGTAAGGAAACGAACCAGGGACCAACATCACAAACTATGGTTGGACCAAGGTGAGTGCAGGCCGGCCCCCGGCGAGCGCCACCGCCGGGATCACACATCGTGGTCGGGGGGGCTCGAATTGCTGTCGAGTCCACCATGAAGTACAAGTTGATGGGCGCCGCGGGTGCGTTGTCAACGTTGTGAGGAGGCACGGCTCCCTGTCGTTTCGAGCGACGCAGGTGTTCTCGGGGCATGGCTGCTTCGGAAAGTACCTGTGTCGCATAAACAGGGAGCCGGACCATCACTGCATCCACTGTCGGGAGAACACGGCGCAGCATACACTAGCAGAGTGTACCGCATGGGAGGAGGGCGGATAACGCCCTCTTCCAGCCCCCGTAAACAGGTCCGGAGAGACGTCCGCTCCCCCCCATATGGCGTCGCGGGGGAAGATTCACACCTCACTCCCCGCGGACATGAGGTGGCCAGCAATAGCGGGCCGGCACCAGTCGGGGATCATGGAAGGCGCATAAAATCTCATGATCCCCGGTCCAAGTGTGGGAAGGGAACACGGGGTGGTTTTTAGTCAGTAGAAGCCTGTCAAACCCCTTGACCCACCCCAGGGCGGACGACATCCATGAGGATTTACCACCCAAGAATTAAAAAAAAAAATGAGTGCAGGCAGGCTAAGGAGGCATTCCTTACAATCGATGGCCGCTTCACGACACAGGTTCTCCGACTAACGCAACAACAGGTGCGTGGTTACGGCAGCTGTAACTGGCCATGGGTCATTTAATAAACACCTCTTTGTCACAGACAGTCGGATGTGCCGGGCCTGCATTGAGGAAGACGAGACAGCAACTCATGTGCTGCGCGGTGGTCGCTACATACAGGGCAATTTGGTATCGGTAATCCAGGTACACTACGTGAGATTGTCAGTAACACCAAGGCGCTGCTGGCATTCTTTGAGGAGCTGGGGAAGATCGAATAACCGATATTGCCACCAGTACGCGAAATACGCGCTTTGATGTGGAGTTGCAGATACCAGCTCGTATTACCTATTTTTTTATGTAGATTCGTGGCTTTGCCCCATTCGTATATAAACCAGAACATTTTCCTTACTAAATGACACAATATTTTTATTGGGTGATTTTTTAGTTTTAAACTTGACTCTAAAAATACATGATATCACCCAGAATACATAACTTCTTTCACCAACATTAACAATCTAATAGAAACACATAAACTACATAAAATACTTTGTATACATCACTCATTTAGGTACATTGGTACCAGTCTAACAGAGAAGCGTATTCGGTTCCAATTTAAAAACATTACCAATTCCTTCAACGTTCGCGACGAGCTCGTTTGGCGCGCGCTGTCGGTAGAGAAGAATTTGCGTCATCGACATCTCTTTTCTTCGTCGGCGCCTGCGGCCGTTGGAGCTGGCTCTGCGCTGTCAACTGCAGCTGTAGCGCGTGAGTGTTCAATCGCTCCGCTAGAAGTAAAGGCCTCAGTGCTGCCATCTTGTGACTGTACAGTGCGACGCGCGGCCGACTATTCACAGCGGCAGTTAGCTGCTCACGCACAGTCATCTCTGTGTTCTCAGAATTATTGTTCCATTTGTCATTATCGCCTTTGTCTTTTTCAACATTCTCTGATGCTTTATTTGACTCTGAATGATCATCAGTATCAGTTTTACATATTATGTGGACTTGAGCTCTTACTTCTGCATCAAATTTTGAAATTGTGCTCACAAGGGGTTTTGCCCAACCAATATGAAGAATTGGTGTTTGACTACCTTCTTCCCATTTGCAAATGCCGTCGTAAAATCTAAAAGATAATAGAAGCAGTTTTATAAAAATAAAAAAAATTGAAATAATATAATAATGTGCTGATTGTTTTTGAAATACAAGCCATACCTTAGCAATGACGCGAAGCACTCTGGGTCCTTCAGAATGGATCTGGCAGAGTGTCCAGAGCTTTCAGCTTTCATCAACTGTGGTATTAGTTCATTTGCTATTTCAGAAAACTCTTTGTATATCTCTTCATCATCACGGGAGTAGTTGTAGCTGTAAAGATATGTTGCGTTATGTTAAAGTGGTTTCTGTTGGAGTTGGATCATACTCGTAGAATCGAAAATAATAGCATAAGTCGTAATGGTTAACGTTATTAATTAACCACAGACATTCAATTTTTTCAGGGTCTGTGGCCAGACCCTGAAAAAATTTAATGTCTGTTGCCTTTATGACTAAATAAATGTCTGCCACACCACATTATTTATATGTATTTTATTCTGGCGGCTGGGCATAATAACCATTCGGTTTATCACGTCACGTAAGTATATTTTTTTTAAACCTTTCCGTAGTTGGGATGAATATTTACGCATGTACGGTAGTTTTTATTGAGATTATGTTATTATTTAATAATATTTATCGAAAAAAAAAAGCGGCCATGTGCGAGTCGGACACGCCCATGAAGGGTTCCGTAGCAGCAAGTATAAATTGCTGTTTACGATTTATGACGTATAAAAAAAAACTACTTAATAAAACTTCCACCGAAAATTGGTTTGAACGAGACTAGATCTCGTTCAAACCAATTTTCGGTGGCAGTTTACATGGTAATGTACATCATATATTTTTTTTAGTTTTATCATTCTCTTATTTTAGAAGTTACAGGGGAGGGACACATTTGATCACTTTGGAAGTGTCTCTCGCGCAAACTATTCAGTTTAGAAAAAAATGATATTAGAAACCTCAATGTCATTTTTGAAGACCTAGCCATAGATACCATTGAGTTCAGATTCATGTACTAAATCCATGGTAACAGTTTTCGCGTCGATGTTCATGCCACCCTGTATACTTCTTTGATTGTATAATACTAGCTAAAATCCGCAAAATTTCGCGGAATTACTTTTTTTGGTTCTAAGGGTTTTATTTCATTTTCTTTAAGGCACCTCTTTAGGACATGAGCAATACGAATATAAAAAATTAATTGCTCCTATTTATTTTTTACGCAATTCATGATTAGCATAATATATTTTTATTACAATGTTTGAATTTGGAGTGGGCGACGACCCACATCTCATGATCAAATAATTAAAATATCTTACAGCTGCTGACAACTGTAGCATCAAAAATAATGAATTTGCGTAAAAAAGGTCATAGCTCTTAAGGAGACTCTGGGGGAGGCGTGAAAATTGATTCGTTGTTACAATGATAAAAGATACAATCAACACTTACTAAGTGTTCTAGACAAAAATATGAATAAAAGGACTAACTGTCGAATAACGTCGCCAGCACAGGCCCATGCATGGAAAGCTTCTTTGTACATTTTATGGCGATGGTAGTGGCCTCCTTGGAAAGTGTATGGATAAACATGGCGATCTTCATAATTTGTTCTTGATGAGCGGATAGCTTGAGCATATAGTGCCGCAGGGTCTGGTCTCTGTGTGCCATCAGGTCGTAAATTATCCAATTCATTATGTAGAGGCAATTCTACATCAGCTTCTACTGAACAATTGGCTATTCTCATGTATTCATCTAAATCCCCAAGATTGCCCAATGCCATGGGGTAAGCATCTAAATGGCCTGAAAGGCAAACAACATAGAGATTTTATTTTATTTTATGTAGAGATCAGATTTAAAGCAAATGCACATTAATTTGCATAATTATATACCTACTTTTGCATACTTTTATAGGTTATTACATATTTTACCTATTATCAACTGATTGTACATTATTTTGGCAAGTTTTCTATTAAACATTTCAAATGAATACTACAATTTATTCGAATTTGATGTTGCATATTTTGGCTTTCTTTGACCGTGACATAATTCAAGCATTTTAAGTCGTAGATATTGATAGATAATAGATACAGGGTGAATATTGCTCTTCTAGGGGTTATAAATTATTATCTATTATTATAGGATAATCTTCTTTAATTGCAGGCCTGTTTTGGTACTGAGCAATTTGTCAGGGTACATAGTTGTTATTTTAGTTAACAGGGTAAGCAGCAGGAGAGAAATGGCTGACTCAGCTTCACTTTGGCTGGGCTGCTGTCTTAGCTACATGTGTCTCCAATAATATTTATAGAGCTGAACTTGGTATTTGCTATTTCCATGTAAAATATGTAGATTTTGAAAAATATTGTTATATTTACCACTGTCATACAATAACCACAGAAGTCTGTGCTGCATTTGAGCAATTTCATGGACATCTGTAGTTTGAGTCAGTGTGGGGTTGATTGAAGATACAAGTGCAGCTAGTTCCATTACACGAGTGCATATCACTGGTTTGCCAGCTACGTACAGCCATGAACGTGCAGATACTCCATCACCAACTGACCTTCCACGTTTGTCTTCATTACCCTTGCCATGCCAAGTTACCTAGAAACATATAGGTTTTTAATTGATCATCAGATGTTACATGTATGTGCTACAAAAAATAGAGTAGATAATTATTCAGTATAAGATGGAGACAAAATTAAATGATTATGTGGAGAAAATTTTATTAAAATCTAATTTAATTTCATAATCAAACTTTTTGGTGGCAAAGCATTCTTGTGATATATACCTCAGCTGTTTCTATACCATCTTTCCCAAAAACTACCCAAGCATGGTCTTCAGATAAGGCCAGGTGAACGTCTTGTTTACCAAGTACTTGACAGCCTGCAGTTACTGCAAAAGCTACACCAAAGCAGTCAAGTTTATTTCCTGTTAAAAAACTATAAATAGACTGCAAATGCGCTCGGTCTTTGTAATAACTACGAGTCAATGAATTCCAAACCACATCAGCAACTCGTTTCACCAAATCTCTCGTGGTGTGTATCCCATTTAGCAGTTTCACATCGACGCCTCCACGCATCAGCGTCACAAAACGCTCATGGAGTGACTTCACTTCTTCGTATTCAACAGATGGGAACTTCATTTTCCCAACTTTATTTGCCGGCAAATTCATTTCCTTGTCACTGTTTTTTACATTAGTTAAATTATTTTCTACCGCTCCAACAATAATAGAAAACAAAGCTAAATCTGCCTCCTTCTCACTGCGTAGTTGTTCTTCAAACAGATCACATACTTTTTGTATGCTATCTATCGGAAAATAATGTTTATATTCTAATAACGCCATTATTATGATTGCGATTATTCACATATTTCTCAAAAAACATTAAAATTTAATAAAAGCAAGATCGTTTTGCCGGCTTGCTTGTAATTATTTTTAGTTTGCTGTATTTGTGTATATGTCCTACTTTTTTTTAATATTGACTAAATTTGACACATGGGCTATTGAGATCACAAAACAATACAGTGTTACCGGGTCCAGGAGGCCACAGAGCATGCAGGAGGCAAGACGATTTCAGTATGTTTTATAGTACTCTGTTTAGTGCAAGACGAGGTGAAGCGAGCGGAGAGCGAGTGCGATAGGGTGGATGGCGCCCTCGCTCCGCTCGGTGTCGGTTTTTTGACCGGAGTCAAAGGATGCAAGGCCTCGTCCCGCCTCGTAGAGTATATTATACACAGAACATATATACATATTATGTTCTATGCGCAAGGCGCGAGGCGTGACCACAGAACATATATACTTTTTTTTTGCCGCGGCTCGTGCAATGGATTCGCGCACTCACGAGAGTGTGATTGGTCATTGGCCCTGGACACAGAGCATGTAACTTTGACCCAGGGTAAGAGTGCTAGGCCGCAGTACAGTTGTACTCAGTGTGTTGCTCTAAATTCAAACATATGGCGTGGTATAAGAGCGTTTACGGAGAAGAGATTTTACACGAGTTTGCTTGAATGTAGGTGGAGCCCGCGGATGGCATCGCCACGGCGCACGCAGCGTTGCGGCCAACCGGGCCAACTATTCCTGCAATTTTCCGTCCACGGTAAAACTTATTTTTTGACGTACGTTTCAGAATAGGTGCCGTTTTTAAAAAAAAAAACGGTACTTAATCTCGATAAATGACGTATGTCAAAAAATCATAAATAAATCGTCAAAAGTATAAATTACTAACTTGCCTACCTGATTGTATCCTATGATATACATATTTATGCATAATATTGGCTATTATAGGCCATTTTAATTTCTTTTTTATTCAAGAGTGGAGGCGTACTACGGGAATAACCTGATCGGCGTTGAAAACCAACTCGAGGATGATCTTTCTGACAGACAAACTTCAGAGATATTAATTCTAGCACTTATAATATAAACACACACATACAGCTTCGCAAAAAAGAGAATGAGTTCGCCACTATCGCACTTAGGTCACTTGGAATGGGAACGGAGTAAAGTGGGTGATAGACGTGCCAACTTAAAGTACGTGGTTTTTAAGTTCACCAACTTGCTCGGCTTGCCATTGGTGACATAAGCCATAAGTACGCGTACTTGCTCGTGCGTCTATCACCCCTATAAAAGAATTTAAACAAATTGTTACTGTAATACTGCTTGTGGGGGTGAATCAAAACCTACTAGCACTCTATTCTACTACTACTACTCTAGTTCACTAGGAAGCCATATTTCTAATTTCCATACAGTAATATTGCCAAATTAATCAAAACAGCTAAATATTTAACAGGTATTTGCAGACGTTGCCGATTTTCAGTATAAACGCTCAACATCTTTGGCAAATACGTGGGTCCCCATATTTTTGCAGTGAAAAGCTGCGCAACGGGGCATATTAATCAATCATGCGTAAAAGAGGTGATAGACGTGAGAGCAAGTACGCGTACTAATAGCTCGGCGACCTTAGTCACCCGTGTGTCATACTAAGTACGCGCACTTTAAAACCGCTGAGTAAGTTCTTCGGCGATCCAACAGGTTTCAAATTTTGCTCGTAGTCCGCCTTGGTTCGTAGTTTCGTACGTCTGTCATCGCCGCGAATCACGAGCCGCCATTTTCTTTCAACATTTGTGTAATTTTTGTTCAGTTTGGTTCAGAAAATTCGACAACATCGCGATATAGTGTGAGCAGTCTTCACGTGTGTCACCGACGGCGACGGCGAGCCGAGTAAGTTCGCGAACTTAAAAACCGTGTACTGTTGTGTTCGCACGTCTATCACCCTCTTAAAAGAAGTCGCATGTTCACAAAAAATGTATGGATAGCTAGCTATGGATGAACAGCTAGCTGTCAATTTCTTAGACGCTGGATCGTAGCGGTATCTGAAGTGAGCAAGTGGAAGTTTTTATCCCCATTATTCATGTCTGTATTGTTTCTAAATACTGTAGGAACCTCTTGGAACTTTAGGTTTGGCTATATAGTACTTACTAGTTCCGTGGTTCTAGTTCTAGTTCTCTGTTCGTCGTAACGTCGTCGTCAGTTCGTCTGTTCTCTCTGGTTCTCTCTTTCTCTGTCTGTGGTCTATGCTCTATGCGTAGAGTATGCTCCCCAGGTAGGTAATATTATTAGCTAAGGTAGGCTCTATGTTGTTTTGTTGACGTTGTTCTTCGTGTTGACATATGTCACCCCAGTCACCGGAAAGTTTGATTCATTTCATTCACCGATTCACAGATTCATTGAAAAAGTTGACAATTGTTTGAATGTTTGTATTATGAACTTTCACAGCGTACAATAAAATATTCTGAAAGTTATATCGGTGACCGTTGTTGTGGGTCTGGGAACAACAGTTGTCATGAATAATTTGTACATCGATCAAACTATTGGCTATGTTAAGAAAATAGTTGAGAACAATCAATGTGCTATTTGGTTAGTTTTGGAGTAAACTTTTTGTTGGTATATTAATTAATTCTGTATGTATATGCATATTTTGTCAATACTGTATTCTTCTTGTACTTATCTTCATCATCCTTTTTTCCCTATGCTGTTATTGCACTTTGCCACTTTGGGCTTCGTTATCATGAATCTCCCTTCCTCCATATGTTGACACGTTTATACGTCCTAGAATCAATAAGTGCTTTAATAATTTAATAAATACAGTAGTTTTATAGTATGAATCAAAACTTATTGATTGCTTTGTTTTGTCTTCAGTGATAAAACAGATGGTCAGCGCCTAAGATATGCATGTGGACATACTGCATGTGACGACTGTGTTATTGACGCAGTAGACTGCCAGCTTTGCCTCACTCCACCTCAGGTCACTAGTCCACAGCCCAAGCTTGATGATGCCCTGACACAGAGGGTACAACATGCAACAGAACTACTAACAGTGTGTCAAGATTTGTTTAATACAGATGGTATGCTATACATAATTAATTGTACAATATTTTTGACTCATTTATATGCTTATTCATTTGCAATGATAAATATTTTAACTCTTGTTTTTAGTTTTCAAACATAAAAGATTATCTGAGCAACTAAGGATTGAAAAAGAGCTGTTCCCAGAATGCATTCAAGCTCCTGTGAAGTATGAGAACAAAAGAAAAACTTCTTTTATTTCTTACAAAAATAAAGAAAACAGACATTCAAATTTTTTTCCCGGAGAAGAAACATCACTTTCTAGTGAAAATATTACAATGAAAACCTCTGCTAGATATGTACAACAGTGGCTCAACAAAAATGACAAAGATTTTACAAGAAAGCCATTTAGAGATTTGAATTTGAACACTCAATTAGATCATAATATAAAGCCTTCAAAAAATTATTATAAATCTCAAACTAAAGAAAATAAAAATGTATCAGTTCTCAAGACAAATAGAAAGAGATCACACTTCAAAACTACTGTTAAAAACAATGCACTGCAGAGTGGAAACATGGAATCAATCATTAACCAACACAATGGTAGCTCTAAGAAAGTTAAAAAAGAATTACATCTGTCTAATGTAGATCTTGTAAGGATTAAAACAAAGACAGAACATGATAATGATGAAAGTGGCATTTTTATGGATGATGATCCTATTGTAATAGATGACTCACAAGAAACAGTTATTGACAAAGATAAAAATGCATGGCTAGCTGTGCTTGAAGCCAATGAAAATGAAGAAATTGAATCTACCTCACTAGTTAGCTTAGATTGTAGAGATGATAAATCTTTAATTTATACCAATAAAGAAACTCTAACACAGTCTGATGCATTACAAAGCATAACAAATCCAAACATAAAAGTACCTTTTTATAAAAAAAGTTATATCATAGAAACATGTACATATTGTAATGCTGCAGCTGATATACCTGTAGGGCAATCTGAAAAAGTGGAAATAACCATTGATAATGCAAATTTCACAACTACAATTAAGATTTTAAAAGATGTTGAAAATAATTCTAAGTTGAATACAACTAATTCGGTTTCAGTTCAAACTGATACTTGTGTAAATTCTCCTGTTGAAGATATTGGATTTACAAATTTGAAGCAAAAAGATGGTAGAGAAGATGTAGTTTCACAGAAATCAGATATACTAAGTGAAGATTTATTTGAAGAAGAAGGACAAAAAATTGAAATAGGGTTCAAACAAAATAATCTCCATGACTGTTTAGTAATTGCAGAATCAGACAGTGATATGGAGATGGAAGCAAGTGGCCCATTGCCAGTCAAAGTTGATGTCCACAGGTCCTGTGATGAATCGTAAGTTGAATCTATACATACAATTTAACAAAACGTCTGTTGAAACATGTGTATATTACATTAGTATTACAAGTGTAATACTAATGTAATATACACGTAAACAGACTTTTATTAAATAATTATAAAGTATGTATCATATGTAAGTACATATGATACAGAAATCTCGGAGGATTTGTCAAGTCGAAGTGCGAACCAGCGTGAGCGTAGCGTTGCTAGTAATTAATACATATCAAGCTATACATTTCTAGTATAAGCTGACCCTGACTAACTGACCCTCATTGTTCGTAAATCCTATACAATGCGAGATCGGCTAATACTGGAAATGTATAGCTTGATATGTAGCCGTGTGTACCATTGTGGACACTGGCGGTGGACCACTTTTCAACCTTATTGTTATTACTGTGGACCACTTTTCAACCTTATTGTTATTACATAAGGCATAAAGGGTGAAAACCCCTGTTGTCCGCAGTTATACATTATTGCTTTAATTACAGGGAATATGGTATTCTGAGTGAGATAGTGAACATTGCGGCACACAATACCAGGCATAGGCGTGGACCGCGAGGGCTTACCCCCACAAGCACTGATTCTTCAGATAAAGAAAATTATAATCCCAACAGAATGAAAAGACATACTTCTAAAAAGAAAAAATATACTAAAAAGTGACAAGTATTAAGTAAGTTGACTCAAAGTGTTTTATACTAAATTGAAGAATTTTATTTTTCTTGGAATGTTAATCAGTAAGTTAGTTGTGTATAATAAGAAAATGTTTTTCAACATTGCTTAAAATTAAGATTTTTTTTTACACAAACATTAAGTACTTATTCGTTATTTGCTAAGGAATCTGTTGAGCCTTTTTTTATTTTAAATTAAAATTATATTTATAAAAAAAAAAAGTTTTTGGCCCACCAGACCCCGACCACGCCACCAACGTGAAACGTCAAGTTTGATTGTGCCAAACAAATAACATGATTCAATACACTATAAGCATTTTTCATATAAACGAAATTCTCCCTTTTTTCCCCCTTAGAGGTAAGATTTACATAAAACTTTCTTAGTGAATGCCTACGTCACATGGAACCTACTGTGCAAATTTCGAATTACTACTCTAAGTGGTTTGGGGTGGGCGATGATTTGTGTCAGTCGGGACACAACTTGCTATATAAATATACTAGTTATAATAATATACATACTAGTCCGCGTGAAATTTCTTGTTTTAAGTTTTAACATAAAATATATCCTATGACACTTGGCAATACTGTAGCTTCCAATTAGTGCAAGAAATTCGCAATCGGATCAGTAGTTCCGAAGATTACTACATACAAACTCACAAATACGTAGTACCTCTTTAGAATATTATTATAGTATATTTATGGATAGATATTTATTTGCATGATATATTTTATTTATTACAAGGAACACCATCTGGTTGAATTTGAAACATGATTACATTAGCTAAATGCGAATATTAGGTCTATACACTCCCGGATACCTGAATCGAGCCACCCAGCATATTTTTGTTAGGTTTCTATCTTTTCAAATAATGGTAGAGCAAAGAAAAAAAAAGTGGCTTTGGAGCCATACAGTCACTCACTATCATTTCCGATTGTCATTGTTCCAAATTTAAAATCGGTATCCTAAAAAAAACCAGTTTAATTGCAATAAGTCGTCTTTTCACGTTTGGTAGGGGCAAAGTTAGCGTGGAATTTTTGAAGAAAACAATGGTCTATACAGAGAAAATGTTTTTAGTAACTTATTGTGTTACCTCCAAGAGCATTTACGGCCGTCATGCGGTTCGGCATAGAATTAATTAATACCACTATGACGTGCTGTGGAAGGTTCCCCAATGCTTCCAAGATAGCTGTTTTCAGATCCTGCAAAGTTTCTGGAGCTAGTTGGTTAGCTCGAATACGCCTCTTCAGGTCATTCCATAATTGCTATATTGGATTCATATCAGGGCTTCTTGCTGCCATTCCATAACTGCGATACTAACGTCATGCAGGTATTCTCGAACAATTCTTGCAGTGTGCGCCCTTGCATTATCATGCATAAAAATTAAATCCTGGCCCACTAACTCAGTATATGGCATCACATGGCCCTCGGCATTGACGAAAGTGTATCGTTCGCTATTTAGTAGTGGTAACCTTGGTCCTGTGATACGACCTCGAGGCCAGTTTTTCCTTCGGTAGAAATTCCGCCCCAGACTATCTATGACGCACCGCCATAACTCACCTTTTCATCAATGCAACATTGCTGAAAACATTCTGTTCCTACGTTCCTGTCGACTGACGACTTTCATACGTCCATCATTGCCATACAGCATAATCTTGGTTTCTTCCGGAAAAAGAACCTGGCTCCATAGACGTCGAGTCCAATGCAAATGTTCGCATGCAAACTATAGGTTCGTCATTCTATGAGTTCGTGTCAGTTTGGGGCCATTGGCTGGCATATGAGGTTCCAGGCCACGTTCTTCGAGTCTCCATCTAACAGTTCGAACGCAAGTAGTCAGTCCATGAAAGTCTCGAAACTGTTCTTGGACCTGTACTGAGGTCAGGTGACCGCGATTACGCAGGCTGGTGGTAAAGATAAACCGATCTTGTCGTGCTACAGTGACCTGGTTTCTTGGTTTCCTGGACGGCGCACGAAGCCATTCTCCAGGTATCAATGGTAAATTCTATAAACGGCTGAACGACTTACATGACGTTGTGTACCTACGTTTCACTGACTATGCTTAGACTGAAGAAGTGCCACAACTTGCGCGGCTACTTATGGTTATTCATAATTTTAACGTCAGAATAGATAAAATAATAATTTCGATAGTCTTTTATAATAAAAACTCTGTCACCAGCTATCTAATTACGCAACACATTTTCGATTTACAATTGAGTCAAATTTGTTTCGATTTGAATACAATTGCATTCAATTTATAATTTTCGAATTACGTAACTCTAAAATCTGCGTTGTCAACTGCACTCTGTTTCAAACGCTAAAGAGTGAACGATACTCGTCTAAAAAGGCTATTAGTGGAATTACGTAATCATTTTGACAGTTGAAAATTTGTTTCAAATCAACGAGAAATTGCTTTCAGCTATCAATCTAAAGAGAAGGCACCCTACTGGTCGCATTCGATTTTCTTTGCAATATTTTTGGGATTTACTCGTATAATCTCCTTACTTATTACAAAATTATGTAAGTGAACGTCGTCTTCATAAATTGTGAATGTGTTTTTGTGTAAAACCTCAATGATAGATCAGTATTAGGGTCTGTAAAATACCGAAGCAACGAGGTCGGTTTTTAATAATAATTGTGAAAGTTTTCTTCTGTTACAAGTGCTTACAACCTAAACTAAAGATATATATTATGATATTTCAGAAACGAGGTATTTTGGTGGCATTTTAAAGGAAAGACAAATTCGTACCTCGTACCGTATCAAACTTATCATAAGCCACAAGCTTAGCAACCCAGTCGGGCTTGTACTTCATTGGAAAAGCAAATTTATTACAGGAAGAACAAATATTATAATATAGTTTGAAGCATTTTATGTCAATGGATTCTGTAAGGACATCGGTGAACATACTCACCACACCATAAATAGATCTATTTCCACATCATTGTCTGTATAAGGTACCTACTTAATATCAATATTATTTTCTTTCTTAGTGTTGAACATTGATTGTGTGTTTAGCATAGCAACAATTTTACACACAATCTTATTGTTTGTTGGTAAATACGAAATGCACCATCAAACGTAAACTTACCATACATTTAAATAAAGTCAATTGTAGGCACCTAATTGTTGTTTATAGCAGAATATTGCTGTTCTATAAAGTAGATAGATTGTGCATGTAAGTGTTTAAGGGAGAGGCCTATTAGACTTTGTGGATGGATGTAATGGTTCATGGAATATCAATCTAATGAGGATTTACTTAATTTTTTTTTTTTATATTTCAGGTGTCAGGCTCAACTATATTATTCAGGAAAAAATTTAACTCTCATGAGCGCTTACAGCAAGAATTAGCAAGCAGTACATACTTATTCCATGATGACTGCCACAGGACATTAGATTCCAAATTCCACTAATCCTTACAGTAGTGTCCAAATATTTCATAATAATGTGAAGATATAATAAAAGTCGTTTTTGATTACCATAATTTATTTCTCTCTATTTACTGTTACCTAATAAATGACAGTTAATTTAGGCAAATAGGTACCTCTAAATAGTATCAATAAAATAATCAATTGGCTGTGTTTATAAAAGGCATAGTATTCAATTCTTAAATATTTCATTATAAGTTATTTTTATTTGCACCTTTATAGGTACAAATAATAGTTCTTGAGAAGCTTGAAAACTGAAGTAGCAGAGCAACGGGGCAACGCAGCATGGGCGACATCCTTCATGCTGCCCTCATGTCTTCATAGGTGAAACGCCCCAGGAACTCTATAGTTTTAAAACAAAATCTTATTATTTTTTGCTCAAATAAAGTACCTACTTAGAAATTATGTGGCAAAGTAAAGTAGGCTCAACTAGGTTTTCATTAGCCCATGGCTGGACAAAACCCATCAGCCTAGTCATTGGTGCTGGTTGTATAATTTCATCTTTATTTAGGGCTGATATTTCAGTCTCCAGATATTTTATAATACTGAATTATAATATTAAACATTAGTTAGGTACACACAAAATATATGTTGTGTCTATGTACTAAGTTCACCCAAGGAAATATATTCAAAGTTTTATTTATTATGTGACTTGCTACGCTTTATTCTTAACTATGTGTCAAAAAGCTTACCTTCAATGATTAATACAGAAGATTGGATATTCAATCCATGTTTGAACAACAAGATTGATGTTGGGTTGCGTTCCCTTCTTGTATTTTCAGCTCTAGCACGGTCTGTGAAAATATTATAAATATGTTTTGTAGTTAGTTGTTATTTGGCTAGTGTAGTTAGTTATTATTTGGTTAGTTGTAATTGTTTATTTCAGCATCTACTTATGTACATAAATATCAATTAACAATTTCAGTTAAGACTGAGGTTGACGGACATAGTAACTATATTTAACCACAATAAAAAGTTAGATGCTTGTGTCTACACAACAAAAGAATGATTGTCCATAGGTAGATTGACCAATAATGTACCTACAGCTACAATAATGTAATGAGATACAAAGGTACTCTCTTACACACGTTATTCCTATTTATATTGGCTTACTTACTTGTAGTGATAATATCGACTTAGTTACTTTTCGCTATTGAGCAAAACAGCCTAAGTAAGTCTTAGTGCAGCCAGTAGAAAACGAAAACAGAGCACGCAGTGTCTTCAGTGTCTTGAACGAGAGAATTTTCCAAAGTTTTTCCGACTTCCACAAGCCACAAGAAAAATGTTCCAAAACTGCTTAGCATAGGCCCATGTTTCTGTAAGAGAATAGTAAATATAATCTTGTATGTTGAAAAATATAAAACATTAAAGGCAAAACAATGCTTATCAAAAATATTACCGAAAACTAAAATGTAAACAAAGTCATCGCCAATTCGCCATGTTAGATATCGTATTCTCCACAGACTTCAAAGAATGATCATTCCAGCTTCCAGCGCAGATTATTTTCGATGTTTAATATGTGTTATATGCCTTTCTTGTTCTTTTCTCTACAAACTGATAAAGTTAGAGCAGTAAAGACAGGCAATATTCTGCAATAAATTCGACTCTGAACATCTCACAATAAGTCGGCAGATCGTTCAAGAGGTTATTCAACTTTTACTCAGTGCTGCTTCGATCAATAATGCACTAGATACACTATCCCATACAAAAGTTCTCTTAAAACTGTCGCCAATTGTGTTTACGTACTTCTAGTTTAAATAAATATACATTAATGTAAATTCAACCTTAAATGCAATGCTTAAAGTTGTATTTACAAAGCTATGTACAAAAAACAAAAAAGTCAAACATACATCAAAACAAATTCAACCTTACACGCTTGTTTTAAATTTCGAATTACAAAGTGCTAATAAAAGCAATAAAAATTTATGACAGAGGCTCGCCGCTTGGACAAGGAATGAGTGGAGTCGAAATGTGTTTATATTTCTTTCTATGAAATACAGAAAAAAATAATTTATACTAACAAATTCAGTTTATTATAAGCCTTGACACTCAAACATAAAGTTTAATTACAATGGCAAAATTAAATCTTTCTGTCGTCGGAGAAACAAATATTTAATTACAATGGCAAAATCTTTCTGTCGTTACTGTTATACTGTTTTTAGTAACCTACGCCTTTGCGTATTTCCAGTTATGTCCAATCTATTAAAATGAATCGAACAAATTGTCGATTTTTTATAAGGCTTATATATTTCTTTTCCTCTTTCTTTCGCGACAGTAGATACCCATTCTACACAGCGAAATGAGTCGCTAGGAAATCTACAAACAGAAATAAAATATAAAATAAGAATACTACACCATGCATTCCCTGTTCCAGAATAGTCGATGTTTGTTACAATAGTTGGTAGTTGTCACAAACATTGGTCAAATAATCATAATATTTGCTAATTGATTAATATTTACTATTTAATTCTGTTTTTATTTTATGAAAAACACTTACTGATAATAAACTTACCGAAAAAAAAATATTCCTTCCAAAATCTTGGTGTTACGGTGGTTATTTACAAATTTTTTGAACGCGTACTGCGGCATTTTGACGTCTTAACGTTGGCTATGATGGGACCATACTAATTTGAAATAAGACCACAACCGAATCTGTGCTCTTATTTTTCGTTCCGTTTTTGAATCGCTTACCGGGGATCTAGTGCATTATTGATCGAAGCAGTGCTGCCAATTTTTTTCCCTGAGTCCGGTATAGACGCGTCAGATACATCAAAACGAATTTAAAATCAGATTTCAGTCAGAAATCGAATCGTATCGATTATCCGAACTAGACAAACCAATTTCACAAAACCAACCACGGCAATAGTAGCTTTGCGTAAGTACGTATTTGTTTATGTTTGAATAGTTTTTAATGATGCACTTACAACCGAATAATATTACTAAAGACGATTGAAACTGCGAGCTGGAGCCACTCCTGAAACCGATTTCTAAAAACGGATTTTGAAAGCGATTTCAAAATCTGAAATAGGATATTTAACCGTTTGGTTAAAAACTTTATTCGATTAATAAAATAAGATTTGACATTTGAATAAACCTTTTTTACAGTCCGTTCAACCGATTTTAACTTCTATTGATTTGGTGGCATGACAAACGGCAACCGCAGTATAATTATTGAAATTTTAGTGAAGATGTTTGTTTTCAAACGGCTTAACGGCAGATTTTTTTATCCCGTAAGTACGTTCCCGTCTGCCGTGAGATATGTTTTTTGAAATGACGTTGTTTTTCGATCTCTACTCGGGCGGAGCCTCTGTGTGACTTCAATATATTCGTCATGCTGTGTCAGTCCTTCCAAATCAGCGTTCGAATCCGCAGTGGTTTCGGCAATTGAAAAAAATAAATCGAAAAGTCACTGACACAGGTTTTAAACAAACAATAAAATATGCCATTATGGTGTTATTTAAATATTTTCTCGAGTCAAAGTTTTAGTTTGATTGTATTGTTTTCTACAAATTGAATTAAACTAACCATTAGACACAACCACCGGCCACTGAAAGCAAAATTTCTCCGCCAGTAGGGGTGTCCAAATCCCCAGGTTTAGTGGAAATCCCACTAAGTTGACAACACTAATTTTCTACGATTTTGTCATTGGCTACAGATAACAAAAACGTGAAAAGAAAAACGTTTTGTTACGTATTTCAATTATGGTAGTTTTTGGTAGAAAGTGTTTTAAAAATTGGTTTTTAATTTTTCGGCAATCATTGTACATTTTCATTTATAAGCACTAGTAGAGTATCAGTTGTAATAAAAAAAATAAAAAATATAGCACAATAATTTGGAAATTAATCATTCCTACATGGTGTAACAAAACACATCATCCAAATAAATTATAGCCAATTGATTAGAACATCCCTATCCAATTACGGTCGACTGTTAAAAAATGTGTAGCGTAATTCGAATTTGGGCAGGCGTTTAAAACTGGACTTGCTTTCGATTCAGAACTGTAAACAGAAATAAAATGTGTTGCGTAATTAGACTGCAGATTTTCAAACGGTTGTCACCTATGGATGGAGTGATTCATGCGCAAGGTTTATTTATGTGTATAATTAATTAAGGTTTTGTGTACATTGGCTCAAATATGACGATTATTGTAGATGTCGGAAAAAACATGCGACTGGGAGCTTAATTGGCGTGCGCCGCGTAAGCCGTAAGAGAGACATTTATGTTCTACATAATCGTAGACCTTAAAAAGTTCAACAAAAATGTCCGCGATAGCATATATCTATCTTCTAAGAGTGACCTACAGTAACCATTTTTATCTTTTAGAATTTGTTTTTTTTTTTTTTTTTTTTTTCCGAATCTATTTTGACCGGTATTATATTTATCCTTATCCAATAAAATATGTTATTTAAACTGGGCATTTAATTTAGATTAAAATATGCCTTATAAATGATAAATGATAAATGATTTTATTTCTGTAAGTGGGTTTGGACAAAACACTTTTACACGTCAATCATATTTTTTAAACTAGATGAGGTCGGCGTTTCCTATCTGACTACTCCGAGAAGAAAGGCCGAAACAAACTCAGAGGTCACAGTCTCTTTTAAAGTCCAGACATAATCTTGGTCAGATCATGTGAAGATCATGTAGATTGGTGTCTGAGATGGTCTTTTGAGGAAAGAACCACACAGATTGAGAGGACCTGTCCAGTCAGTGCACGCATTTGTCAGTGACCGTGCAGCTCAACTCAGGGTTTAAGGAGCTCAACGATTCGACGAACAATACCAAAGAAAGGACGTTTGGGTAGGCCGCATAAATTACTCAAGCTGCCAGACCGTGATAAAAACTAAATAATAAAATAAAAGGAATGACCCACATAGTCTTCACATTCACAATTATTAAAACAATATAATACTTTAAAAAGTAAATACTCATGTCATTGTATATATAAAATTCATTAATGTCAATGTGTATATAAAACCCAGAAATAGTCTTGGTCAGATCATTGAAGGACCATGTAGATTTGTGTCTCGAATGGTCTTTTGAGGAAAGTATTATACAGATTTACATCCTATCATTCAAATGAATACTTTCTGTTAGTTAACATAGGTACTGTATATTCTAATTAGCAGACGTGTGTGCAGTTTTCTAAAGACTGTACTTTGACTGACGAATCGAATAAAACTGACGAATCGACGAAACCTGGCAAACAGTGGAAACTGTCGAGTTAACGAAACTGTCTAATCGATAAAACTGACGAATCAGTGAAACTGACTAATCAACGAAACTGGCGAATTAAATAAACTGACGACTGAGGGAAACTGACCAGTGATACGCGGACTCAGATATCTATAGCATATCCATATACAGGATGGATTTTTGGAGTCTCAGTAAGGACAGCTACCTTAAACGTTGTAGCTACAGGAAAACGGTCTTAAGAGACTGTCCTTAACTTTTTGAAAGATTTAGATCTGCATTTACAGATTTTGAAAAAAAAATACAGTCAGCAAGAAAATGGGCACTTTTCAAAAACATTTTTTTTGTTGCCAATCGATCCTGTTTCTTATACTTAAGAATCAAAAAACTCTACTGGACCAACTGAGGTTTGAGTACTAGAAAAGTCAGAAATCGCAAAATAAACTTTTCTCATATATTTCGTAGGAAATTTGACTCCAACTAACTATTTTACGATGATAAACTGGCCGAATGTAAACTAAAACAAATTGAACTTAATTTCGAACGAATAGAGACCGAAATTTAGGACCTTTCATGCTTTCGAAAAAAACTTTTAACGTAAGTAGTTTATTTTTTGTTGCAATTTCTGTCTTTTGTAGAGGGCAGTCTTTTTTAACGTTTTCCAAACAAGTCTGAACGTTCTAAATAATTTGAGGTCATATTTAGGGTTCCGTATCTCTAAAGGAAAAAACGGAACCCTTATAGGATAACTTCGTTGTCCGTCCGTCAGTCAGTCACGATCCTTTTTCTCAGGAACGCGTGGAGGTATCAAGTTGAAATAACGTCAAATACGTAGATCTGTGTTCCCTTGAAGCTCTAAAAAATCAAGCTTCTAAGTCAACGCAACAAAAAATACGGGCATTTATACAACATAATTATTTTGATACTCGCAAATAAATCATAACCTATAGGGTACTTCGTGTTAACCTAGAATGATGAAATTTGACAAGAAGCAAGGCCTCATAACACAAGTAAAAGGAAACGTCCGAAAACTGGTTATTTGTAGCTTTACCACACAAAAAAAAATCTTTTACAAACTTACACTTGCAGAAAATTGACCGTGACGTACGAGTATATCGATGTATGGGAGAACATGTTTTTCAACTACAATGTTACAACTTTGTTTTTGCGATAAATTCATCCCAACTACGGAACCCTTCATTGTGCGTGGTCCAACACGCTCTTGGCTGGTTTTTTTCTCAGAACGTCGGACATCACAAGCAACAAACTATCTTGTTCTTAATGAAAGTAAATAAAATTATAACACGTATTCGTTTTAAGTTTAAATTTTTTGTTTCTGTTTGGCTGGTCTGTCTATCATAAAAAAAGTATTGTAGTTTCTTTCTTACGAAATGTATGGGAAACGTGTTTTGCGATTTCTGACTGTTGTAGTACTCAAACCCCAGTTGGTCCCATAGAGTTTTTTGATCCTCATAAGAAACAGGATCGATTGGCATCTTTTTTTTTTTTGTGAATTCTGCCCATTTTCTTTCTGACTGTACAATTTTTTCAAAATGTTTGAATGTAGATCAAAATGTCTCAAAAAGTTAAGGACAGTCTCCTAAGACTGTTTTCTACTAGCGACAACGGTGAAGGTAGCTGCCCTTACTGCCCCATCTCAAAAATGCACCCTATAAATCGATACCCATTACGTCTGTGAAGATTATTATTATTATTCTTTTTTGTAGTGATATTTCGAGCAAGTACACCACCAGTGGTCGTTGACCACAAAAAAATTCAAGTTATCAATTTTTTGTTTTATCATAATGGGCAAGAGAATCATGATACAGATATCGTTACCCATCACGTTTGTGGAGTTTCGCTAGCGAATTTGACCCTGTAGACGTAAGGTCTATTTATAACCTTGTTTCCAATTGATGTTGTTTCCACTTAAACAAACATCAAATTTATGCAAGTGTAAATAAAGTTGATTTTAGACTGACTAGTAAGTAGTGTTGAAAAAGTCATTAAAAATATGAAGTGGTAGCGCAAACTGAACCTTAGTGTAGGCATTAGGATTGATTTTCCTAAAACTCGTGTTTGTTTACATGTTTGACAAGTGTTTGACAAATAAATTGCTAACGCAGATTAGATATACCTACTACGTATACCTAAACTTTTTTTTTAAAGTCGATATGATTTAAACTTTAATGAAGCCCTATTTCGCTAAATGTGAAGTCTGTAAAACATGAAATTGTGCTAGCAGTAGACTACAATAGATTCAAGATAACAATAGATTCAATGTTAAAAGAAAGTAGGTTTTTGAAATCATAAAACAACAAGATCGGAGGTATCATTGTATTGTCGGAAATTTCGCTATAAGTTTAGTAGGGACGGGATCACCACCAGCCGCCGCCGCCACCACCACCGCTGGACCAGCCACCGCCGCCGCCGCCGCCGCCGCCAGACTTCCAGCCACCGCCGCCGCCGCCGCCAGACTTCCAGCCGCTGCCGCCGCCTCCGCCGCCGCTGGACCACCCGCTGCTGCCACCACCGCCGCTAAGCTTCCAGCCGCCGCCGCTTCCGCCGCTAGACCAGCCACTGCTGCCACCACCGCCGGACTTCCAGCCGCCACCGCCGCCGCCGCTGGACCAACCACCGCCGCCGCCGCCGCCGCCAGACTTCCAGCCGCCGCCGCCGCCTCCGCCGCTAGACCATCCGCTGCTGCCACCGCCTGGCCAAACAAAAATAATACTCAGTCAGCAACTAAAACTTCACTCGATAGAATCCTATACTTACCTAATTGAAAATAAAAGACGAATACTAAAACAAGATAGGAAGGTACAGCCAACCGCACATAAGTTGGTAACACTTGCACTACAAAAACCGCCCCTTACTGCTACGACATAAAGGCGCTGTCAGTGTCAAATTCTTACCACTAATGTGCGGTTGACTGTACATTAAACAACAAAACAATTATATCCATCCATATTATGTAAGTGCTTACATAGATTAGATGCTCCACAAGAGAATCTACCTACATAAAGATGGCAATTTACGGGTGTTGCAATATCGTTAAGTCAATGCCTTTTCTACAAATAAGTTACAACCTTGACTTGCGGTCAAATACTCTGTAACTTTATATTAAAATAATTTTTAGATTGCGTAAACTGAGTTAGTATTATTATTGTATACTCAAGAGTCAAATTTTACATAGACAACAACAAACTAACGTCCAGCTGAATGCAGTCATTGCGAAATTCGTAATGGTTGCCGCTGAGCGAATGGATGACCCTAACTATTGGCGATGTCTCGACCTCCAAGCGTTAGATTTTGCAGGTAGGTGCCTTAATAGGTTAGCGGTTAGGGTTCCCTTGTAGTTACAGAAATGGGAAATAATTAAGACTGTTACTGTGCAAAGGGCAAAAATGTTAACTGATTAAAAAGTAAATTAGTAGGTAGGAGGGTTCCCTGTGCTGTATTGTCAACCGAAGTTTTAGGTTCATCGACATGTCGTGGCTTCTTTGTTACGAGGTCAGTAAAATGTGGGTTTATTCGTGAAGTACTGCAGTGCATAAATAAATATAAGTATCTACGTCGTAGTAAGTAGGTACCACTCGTGGTAAACTGGTGGCGTGGTGTGCAATCTAACTTTAGGTACTTAACTTATAAGTAGTACTTTAGCTATCTACATAAATCTAGGTACAAAAGAAAGACGGTTGCTCAGAGAATATTAATAAAACTAAGGAATGAAATAAAATGGCTTACCGTAGCCTCCACCACCACCTCCTCCAGTAGTGATGATCTTGATGATTTTCACCTCTGTGTACATAAGATAAAAATATTATTAATTACCTACAAAACTTAATAAACCTATATTTATATTCGAAACAATAAAAATTCTGTACCTACTAATTTAACTCAAAAATTTGCACGTAGCGTAGGCAAGTAAGTAGGCTAAAACTTGTTAGGAGTCGAAAAATGTTAGTCTGCTAGAAGGAGTACCTAACTGTTAGATACCTTTATACCTTTCATGGAAACAATTATTATCCTATATTTTGTTTTTTTACCCAAGTTGCGGCAATCATCTTAGTTGATGCGGAAATGCATTCTGGATTGAAAATCATATTCCTAACTCAGAAAATGATCAGATCACTTATTTACACTAAAGTCTGAAGACGTTTATAGTAAGAGTCACTCACGTCCACCGCTACCACCGCCGCCGCCGGACCAGCCGCCGCCGCCACCACCGCCGCCAGACTTCCAGCCACCGCCGCCGCCGCTACCGCCGCCCGACCAGCCGCCACCACCGCCACCGCTGGACCAACCGCCGCCGCCGCTGCCACCGCCACCTGACCATCCACCGCTACTGATGTAGCCGGCGTTTGCCGCGACCACTGCTAACGCTAACAAACAGACGAATACCTGGAAAGAAGTCAATATTAGATTCAATGTCAACTTTTTAAGATTGTGGTTTCTGCAGTCACGAAACTGTCTATGACCTTTTCGTAAACGGCAGCAAGCTTAGTTGAGAGATTGTCCTAAAGAAGACAAACAGCTGATGTGATAAGTAAGTTTATATTTTAGGTGAATGTGACATTCTTCTAACTGAACACGAACAAGTACCTAGGTAAGCACATAACACTTCACTGTTCTCAAAATAATGATGAGAAAAAATTGAAAGTGCAATAAGAGGTCACAGTGGAATGAAAGGAGGAAAGATTACGTTTTATGTATTATAGCATAATAAAGTCGGTCATCTTCATTTACTAATGTGTTATAGTTAAGTTATAATGTCTTTGCAGATACTGACTTCATTGGCATTGAAATAATGAGTACATTTTGAAATGACTGATGCCTATCGACAAGTTTTGACTTTTACATCTGGAGTCTATTTTTTGTTATTTTAGGCGCCATGGCAATCATAGTTAGACGTTTTCTATTGGCTTCGTACGAGTACAATAATGATTGATTAAATACAAATATAAGCAATAAATCAAAACTCCATTAAAATAAGTAAGTAAGTAAGTATATGATATGCGATGCTATAACAATTCTAGTTTTTTTTTTAAGTATTGCTAGCGACCACAATTAAGATATTAGGTATCTATTAGGCTAAATTATAATTATTGATATTATTATTTTGTTGGCTCTACATTTTTTTTGGGTACCCATATGGGACAGGTAAGGGCTAACTAAGCCCCTTTAAATTTCGATGCACAATTAATTTACAAATATGAAATCACTTTTATTATGATTCTAGTGATAGCTCGTATATGCTAAAGTTGTTAAATGAAATATTACCTTCATGGCGAAGCTGAGAGCAAACTGCTTGCTGAGGGGTCGTTGTTATCGCATTATATATGTGATGTAGCATCTCTCCCACTCGGGGCTCCGCTCGCGACCGCCAGCCCGAGCGCCGTGAAGAGGCGAACGGAAGCCGCTCTGCGGCCGTCAATGACGCAACCCATTGTCCCTGCGTTGCCGGACTTGCGATTACTCACATTAGTCTATATCCCGTGGAGCTTTACTGACATGTTCGGTTTTTGAGAGGACACGTGATTCAAATGTCCGTCGTAGTTACAGTTACAGCACTGCCACTGAACATAAGCGATAAGGCTGCCCATTGGATGTCTTGTAATGTTTTTTTTCTGATGTTTTATTAAGTATAGGTGTATAAATAAATAAGGGCATAATTCACAAAGATTGATTCATTTAAGGTCGATTTATGGTGAGTAGGGTCAACCAACATAAGATGGTAATTTTAAATTAATTTCAAAATTATACTACGTACTAATTGCGCTCTGCGGTTTCACCCCTTAAGTCTCGATCCCACGGGAATATCGGGATACAAAGTATTATATGGCCTAATCCAGGTCATGGTCTACCCAATAAATGCCAAATTTAATCCAAATCCGTTCAGCCGTTGTAGCGTGAAAGCGTAACAAACAAACCAACAAACAAATTCACTTTCGCATTTACAATAATATGAGTTAAAGCTTGTGCAGACCAGCGCGACACCGGTTATTGTTATACTGTGAAGTTTTCTTAGAAATTGTATTGTTCGTGTCGCGTCGCGCGACAAGTCGCGCTGGTCTGCACAAGCCTTTAGGATGTAGTTACCTCCTGGGCTAGACCAGTATTTTTATTGACTAGGGCGGTGCAAGCGGTGCGGTTGCCTAGGCCGGACCCAGACCTGCACAGACCCTAAGGTCGGGTGCTTGGTCAATCCTCCGACCTGAAACGGTGGTGTCCTCCTCTAAATAAGAAGATAGCCACCTATTGGACGTCGTTCGTCGTTTTTAGGGTTCAGTAGTAAACAAGGAACCCTTATAGTTTCGCCATGTTCGTCTGTCTGTCTGTCCGTCTGTCTGCCGCGGCTTAGCTCAGAGACGGTTAGTACTAGAAAGCACGTACTAGAAAAAAAAATTGGTATCTCGTATGTATACATATTAATCATGCCGACAAAATGGTAAATTAAAATTAAGAAAAATATATTTTTTTAGGGTACCTCCCCTACACGTAAAGTGGGATAGCAGTGATAGCCTAGTGGTGTGACCGTCGGGCTGCCAAGTCATAGGTCTCGAGTTCGAACCCAATTTAAGGCACGCACCTCTGACTTTTCGGATTTATGTGCGTATTGTATAATTATCACTTGCTTCAAAAACGGTGAAGGAAAACATCGTGAGGAAACCGGCATGCCTGAGAGATATTTCTTGACGGCATGTGAAGCCAAGTCAGAGGCCCATGGGTGGCTTTAAAACTCTGACACCAGGTTAGTTACTAACCACACGAAAAGAAGAAGACGTAAAGTGGGGATGTTTTTTTTTTTGTTCTCTGCCCCATGTTGTGGGGTTTCGTTAGAAAGGTCGTTCAAAAATATTGGGAGCTTATGAAAACCATTTTTGTATTCAGGGATCCGTTTGCGAAATTTTAAGCTTTTAACTGATTTTTTTGTTAGAGTCATACTGTGCCCCCCCCCCCCCCTGCCAGCTAAATGGTTGTACTTGGATTTGTGAAAAAATTCACAGCAGTAGTATACAGGGTGGATTTTCGAGATGGGGCAGTAAGGACAGCTACCTTAAACGTTGTAGCTACAGGAAAACGGTCTTAGGAGACTGTCCTTAACTTTTTGTAAGATTTCGATCTGCATTCACAGATTTTGAAAAAAAATTACAGTCAGCAAGAAAATGGGCAGTTGTCACAAAAACTTTTTTTGATGCCAATCGATCCTGTTTCTTATAAGGATCAAAAAACTCTTCTGGACCAATTGAGGTTTGAGTACTAGAAAAGTCAGAAATTGCAAAAACCTTTTCCCATACATTTCGTAGGAAATGTGACTCCAACTTGTCATAAGGTAGGTAGGTACTACATAAGTGTAGGTTTGCTCATAATTAGTTCTGACAAGTTTAAAGCACTGAGTTTCTTAAAAGACAGGCTCCCGTAAAAAGCAAGCAATATTTTCGCATTTTCTGACAATTTCTGAAGCGGTTAGGTATTTTTTAGGGTTCCGTAGTAAACAAGGAACCCTTATAGTTCCGCCATGTCCGTCTGTCTGTCTGTCTGTCTGTCTGTCCGCGGCTTAGCTCAGAGACGGTTAGTACTAGAAAGCTGTAATTTGGCATGTGTATACATATTAATCACGCCGACAAAGTGGTTTTGGTGTTTTTAGGGTACCTTTCTGTCTGTCCCATGGTGTGGGGTGTCGTTTGAAAGGTCATTCAAAAATATTGTGGGTGTCTAAAAATCATTTTTCAATTCACGAATCCGTTTGCGAAATATTATGCTTAAAAAACCTAATTTTTGTTAGAGTCATGTCTCCCCCCCCTGCCTGCTAAACGGTTATACTTGGAATTGTGAAAAAAATCACAGTAGTATTATGTACATATAACAAAGTTAAAAGAAAAACTATTACAACTAACTAGGCTTTACAGGTTAACGAGTAATAAGCGACCAACTTAAATTTGCAGTTCAAAAACATGATCTCCGATACATTCCGTATGGGAGAACATGTTTTTCAACTACAATGTTAAGTTTGTTCTTGGGATAAATTCATCCCAACTACGGAACCCGTCATTGTGTGTGGTCCGACACGCACTTAGCCGGTTTTTTGTGAGCATGAGCGGGCCTTAATTAGGTTTTCCACTATTAGTTTCTCAATGGTAGTGCGGGTGTCTAGATTTCCAGCCGGTGATGGCAATGGTTCTATTTATCGGTCGGTAACGGAAGTTAATTAACACTTTTTGAACCTGAAATATAAAGCAACACATTAGGTAATTCAAATCGAAACTTAAGATTTTTTACACGTTCAGTGCCCTCCTGGAGATCCCGGCATCCCATATGCAACTTGAGTGAACCCTCCAGGAGGGCTCGCAACACTGGACGTTTTAAAACGTGACAGTGTTAATGAATTTTCGTTGCTGACCGTACCTACATGGCAAAATGTGTGTGTAGCTATTCTATAACTCTCTCACCAGTCTCACCCCTGCTCACACCTCCGGGTAATACTGGCGTGATGTTATGTGTTCATATGATGACCCATCTTGATGTCTTTAAGTAAGTATTCTATATAAGGGCGACAGGGGGTCAGCAATCTGCCGTGGATACCGTGGCCCCTGGCAACGTACAGGCAACTGAAGGAACACGGGTGGGTTTTAGTAAGTAAGAGTCAGACACGCATTAAAAAATAAAAAAGCGTCAGCAATAATATAACATCACGCCTGTAATCCCCAAGGATTAGGCAGAGGTGTACCTATAGAACACCCACATTTCGCAATAAACAATGTCAAGTCCCATGTAATTGGGGGCGAGCCTATTGCCATCAACTGGGCACAAATCCAATCAATTGAGAAATTCCTGATGGAAAAAACCATGAACTATGGACGACCTGAGAATTTAACCCGGAGCTCCTGCGACGCATTACTCTTCGCCAATAACCTATTTATGTAGGTACTCGTACACACGGCTACACATCAAGCTATACATTTCCAGTTTATGCTGATCTCGCATTGTATAGGATTTCGGTACAATGTGAGGTCAGCTTATACTGGAAATGTATAGCTTGATGTGTAGCCGTGCGTACCTACGACTTAAATTAAACAAAATCAGACAATATTTTTATGTTAACGTAACATGTTTTTGATAAATAAATAAAAATGTAAACATTATCTATGTATTAGTATTTATTAGCGTAGACGATGACTTATTGGAATATATTATTGTTAAATCAATTTATAAATTGTAGGCTACATAAATATGAAGATGAGTAAATTAATTTAGAAGGTAATCTTCGTCTTCTTAGAGTTGAACGCAAGGTTAAAAGTCTCAAATAATAATAGCTACGTACAACCAATAGATTGGTGATGTTTAATATGCATAGGATGCATTTGAAAATTTTGAACTTGATATTTAAATCCGAAAGTTCTTGAAACTGTATTTGCAGGTAGGTAATTCTGACCTCGATTTTTTGATAAATTGGTTGTATTTGACTTTGCTTTAAGCCCCGTGCAGACTAGCGCGACGCGACATCGGTAATTGTTCTACCGTGAATTTTTCTTAGAAATTATTTTGTTAGATTCGCGTCGCGCCAGTCTGCACGAGGCTTTATTTGTTTGTCAGTAAATAGGATTATTTCTTGAAATAGGTAGCAATATTTAATAGGATTGCCTCGTTGGTCAAGAGCAGGTCGCAAGCGCTACTGCTGAGCATGAGGTCCAGGGTCCGATTCCCAGTTCGGGAAAAGTGTTACTTATTGGGTTTTTACAGGAATTTCTCAGTACCAGCCCAGAGTCTGGACTTGTGCCCGGTTGATGGCAATAGGCTCGCCTGTTATTACATGGGACATAAACGTAACTGGCGAAATGTACAGTATGTAGGTATGGTACACCTCTGCCTAACCCTTCGGGGATTACTGTTGGTGTGATGTTGTTTTGTGTTGGGTACCTATATTGAATACCTATCTACAGGTAACAACCTCGCTTTTTTTTAGGGTGGCATTTATGGATGATGCCTGGGTAAAAAAGATGAAATTCTAATTAGTCCAGTTAATAAAAAAATATTACATACGTATTTTTTGCTTTATCATATTAATAAAAAAATACTTAGATAAAACGTATTTAAAGTAGTGGAGTGGGGGTCGCTACGTCACTATAAATATGTATAAAATCTACATCATACTCGTGACGTCATGACACATTTTACCTCAACGTATCGCCGTAATCTTTAGATTACGTAAAAAAAGAAAGAATACGTGTCCAATATATTTTTATAATATCAAAGACGGACTAAAAAAAATTTTTTGTCGTCATCCCTATCTTCAAATAACTTTTCCTGCTCTGGACGGACCGCGGGCGTGTCAGACTTTTACTGACTAAAACCCGTGTTCCTTCTGTTGCCTGTGTGCCGGGGCCACGATATCCCTTTCGGACAACTTGCGACCCCGGCAAGGAGGTAACAACCTCCCTAGGCTACCATTTAACGATAGTTAGGAGTTATTATGGTCGTGTGGTCACTTAATGTGTGATTTAATTATAATAGCCTGTTGTGTCTGTAATTATGTTCATATGTTACCTCATAACTTCTAAACTACTGATGATAATTTTACAAATTATGATCAGTAGTTGTCCGCTGCTAGTCCGCTGGTTATAATCTATGTGACATCACATTAAATATGGCGCCCTCTAGAGGGCAAAGTCATGAAAAAAAGAAAGAAATGCATGTTGGGTATCAAATGAAAGGGCTTGACGAGCACATTACAAATATGTACGAGTATATATCATATTGTCTAAGCAATTATATATGTTTAATTGTTAAAAACAGGCAGTGAGACTGTGCTACGTACGGCGCGGCTGTGAAATTAATAAGTAAAGTACCTATTATACCTACAATAAAAACGAAACAAAAAATAATTAAGTGGCTCTGCAAGTATAGTAGTAGTATATATATAATAGATATTGTAGCACGAAATTATAACCCAATAATAATTTAAATAATGGCAACACTGATCTGATAAGTCAATAGCGTAATTTTTTTCTTATCTCTTATATCGCGTAATTTTTTATTTCTTTAATATCATATAAATAAGAAAAGTTCAATAAAAGTCCATAGAATAAACAACAAATATATTAATAAATAAAAAACACAACTACATTGAAAAAACCAAAAAAATATAGAAAAATCAAAAATGACGTTGTCAAATTCGGACTCCCGATATTTAAACAATAAATTATGTGAGATGTGAAAACACCATATGTTGACGAGATCAGCAGCTCGCTGTGCACGCCTACCACCCCCGGACTCGCTGCTCAGCTCCGCCTCGCCGCCGCCGGTACCCAGCCCCATCGTGAGCGCTGCGTCGACACCGGCCGCGGTAGTTGCGTCGAGCTCGAAAGACGAGTATTTCTCCCCGCCCTCGACGCCACCACCTGCTCGCCGACGGGGAGGACGCCGGCCGCCGGACGGCTTAGGACCTCGAGGCCCACCGGCCTCTGATCGGCCTGATCGGCCCAGCTCCCGGCGGAAGTGTGCAGCGCATGAGATGGACACGATCCATTAACGAAAACGTCATGCGGTCATACTATGGGGCTACAGAGGGGGGGAAACAACCTGACCGCGTACCGTGTCCGGATGCTCTCTCTTTTTCAGGTGCTTGAGCCAGCTGTCAACGTTTCGGCACAACGACTGTCGGATCAGGTGCGGGTCATCCACCGTAATCATATGTTGGATGACGCTGTACTTGATCGCCTGCGAAATGAAATGCAGAGTAGCCATGTCATCGCTCCCCCGCCGCAGAGTGTTATTGTAGTGCCACCACAGGACACTACAATTCAAGCTGACGAGAGGATTGATGACAGGGCTACAAACGTAAGTACCCAGTGCAATGAGGAACTGAGGAGTGCTTTGGAGGGTGCGATTCGGGAATATCGATTCATGTCGCCCGGACTTAGACCACGTTTGTCTCATTTGCCCATGCATAACAAAAATAGGGCGCTGGTGGCGGTTCTGGATTCGCAGTTGTCAAACTATTTTGATGACTGCGAAGACCAGTGAGGTCTTTCGATACTCATTCAATTCTGTACTGTGCGGCTGTAGCAGCATGTCGTGTAGCTCACGTAAAATTAGCAAATGACTCTAGAGCTACACGACCGAAACCAGCCGTACCAGCTTGGCAGTGCAGAATTGAGCGCCGTATTGGTGGGGCCAGAGCGCTCATCGGCAAACTTATCTGCTTCAGGGAGGGCAATACTCGCCCTAGAGTGATGCGCTTTGTGAGGCGGGCGTTCTCAGGGACTGATATTCGTCCTGAGGACTATGTGTCCCATGTCACAGAGCGCATCGACTTCCTGAAGCAGAAAGTGTATGCATGGGCGAACCGTATTCGTAGGTATAAGCGGCGAGTGGAGCGATATACTCAGAATCGCACCTTCCAGAGTGATGAAAGGTGGGTTTATAGGGCTTGGGAGCGACCGGACCAAGGTGTGGCTGACGCGCGCCTTCCGGATGATGATGCCATGTGTTCTTTCTGGCGGAGTATCTGGTCGGCGCCTGTCAACCACACCGAAGGTGATTGGACTAGAGAAATCGAGCGAGCCTGCGATCCAATACCAGAAATGGGGGCTATTACCATCTGCCCCCAAGATGTAGCTCGTGCAGTTCGTCCGTTGCCCAACTGGAAGTCTCCAGGGGCGGACGGGCTGCACAATTTCGGGATCAAATGGTTCAAAAGGTCGCACGCTCGCTTGGCGGCTCAGTACCAGACTGCTTTGGAGTCTTGTTCGCTACCCCAGTTCCTAACGACAGGAGTTACCCACCTGCTCCATAAATCTGGTAGCACCGCGGAACCCAAAAATTATAGGCCGATCACGTGTTTACCGACGGTCTATAAAGTTCTTACTTCCATTTTGAGAGCTAAAATTAACAAACATAGACACCAACTCCATCATGTCTGCCTCTCAAAATGGATGTAGGAACGGGTCCAGCGGTACTAAGAAGCTACTCCTCATTGATATGGCCATTAGCCAACAGGTTCGCCGTTCCCGAAAAGATCTATCGACATGCTGGATAGATTATAAGAAGGCCTATGACTCGGTGCCACATACATGGCTCAGGAGGGTGCTGGAGTTGTATAAAGTAGATGCAACTCTGCGCACCTTCCTGATGTCGTGTATGGGCCAATGGAGGACGGTCCTTCGGTATCCAGGATGTCGAAATATCCAGAGGAATAGCGAGCCGATAAGGATTGAGCGAAGCATATTTCAGGGCGATAGTTTGAGTCCGCTCTGGTTCTGCTTAGCCCTGAATCCTCTAAGCACATTGTTGGAGAATTCAGGTCTGGGCTATCGGCTGAGGAGAGGTGGTCAGGTAATATCTCACCTTCTCTACATGGATGACCTAAAACTCTTTGCCCCCAACAATTTGCAACTGATGGAGCTACTGAAAGTAACTGAAACTTTCAGTAGCGCCATCAGGATGGAATTTGGTGTCGACAAATGTGCGGTCATGCATGTAAAGCGAGGGGTTGTGGAATCCGTGGGAACACAGCTCGCGGATTCCATAAACCTTAGAGCCCTCTCCGCATCCGAAACCTATAAGTACCTATTTGGGTATGTCGGAAGCGTTAGGTATCAATGTTACTGACATGAAGCAATCATTGAAGGAGCGCTTCTTTGGCCGCCTGAAGAAAGTATTCAATAGTCTTTTATCAGGCGGAAATAAGGTGCGCGCCTTCAATGGTTGGGTCATGCCGGTTTTGATGTACTCTTTCGGCATACTCAAATGGACTCAGACTGAACTCGACACCCTGGATAGGAGGGCGCGTACGCTGCTGACTGCATATCGAATGCACCACCCACGGTCATCGGTATTGAGACTGTATATCCCGCGAAAGTGTGGAGGTCGAGGCTTTTTAAACGCTAAGACCCTCCACAATCGCGAGATATGCAGTCTCAGGGAATATTTCCTCGAAGCCGACGTGGGGATGCATCGAGATGTGGTCGCGGTGGACAAGGGCCTCACCCCGCTCGCCATGGCTAAAGAGAACTGGCGCAAGCCTGTAGTGCTTGACACTAACGATCGCAGGGAGGTATGGCAGAGTAAGGAGCTTCACGGACGCTTTTTCCGGGCCCTACATGGACCCGATGTAGATTTTCTAGCGTCCGTAGCCTGGCTGCGTTTTGGTGACCTCTTTGGGGAAACCGAAGGTTTTGTCTGTGCAATTATGGACGAAGTTATCTTGACGAACAATTACCGTAGATTTATTGTGAAAGACGGCACGGTTGACATCTGTCGGGCATGCCACCGTCCGGGAGAATCAATCCGACATATTATCTCCGGCTGTTCTCGTCTAGCTAACGAAGAGTACTTGCATAGACACAACCTTGTAGCCAGGATTATCCATCAGCAACTTGCTCTAAAATACAATCTTGTGGAATCGGAAGTGCCGTATTACAGGTATGTGCCCGACCCAGTTCTCGAAAATGGAAATATTACCTGTGTTATTAACTGACAAGTTATATGAGTTTATATAATTGTTTATTTTATTTGACTTTTTAAGTCAAGTTATTTTAATTTAACTTCAATTTATTTTTGACAATATCTACTCATCACACTGTTTTTTTATGAGTTGTATTGCAATATGTGGTTAGCTAGTGACCTCGACAATTGATCATATTATTTACTGTTATTAGTAATTAACTCTTTGTTTATTTATTTTACATCGATGGTCCTAGTTTATCATTTATAACTTCCAGTTACAACTATATGTAAGCGGGCACGCCCTTTATGCCTGGAGGCTTTTTTATTTAGATATTAATTCTGTTTACGTTTAGTTTTTTTTATTTCGGCCTGAGTATCGATGATTGATTGGTTGAGTTCTCGATGATTTTGTTTGGTATATTGGCGTGTGCTAGCTAACATATGGCTAATAATTTGAATTATGTTTTGTGTTGCGTAATGTAAATTATTTTGAATACTATTATATAGAATCTTTTTTTTTTGTTCTTCTAACTGAACAGACAGCTGTGCTGCTGGGGAGTTTGTTGCGCCACTTCTTCTTCCCAGCTAATGCACTAGGAAGTGGTGAAGGGTGGGCGTTTTGGGGGACTGTCTTATGTAATTTTGACGTTCGAAAAGTGCTGATTCTCAGCCTAGTTTGAATAAATGACTTTTGAATTTTGAATTTTGAATTTTGAATTACATTGTACTGGGATCGATCCATCATCACTGACAGGACTATTGTTGCGAATAAACCTGTTAAAGTGGTGGTGGATCGAGTAGAGCGGCGCACAATGATTATTGACATAACGGTCCCGCATGACGGGAACCTCGTGAAAGCTGAGAAAGATAAACAAATCAAGTATCTTGACTTGGCTCACGAGGTTGTCGACATGTGGGATGTGGACTCAGCGATCATTGTGCCGATAGTCGTATCAGCCAATGGCTTAGTTGCCAAGAGCCTCGACCAACACCTAAGGAGGCTCTCGTTGGGCAGCTGGATCAAGGGCTTGATTCAGAAAGCGGTACTCCTGGACACGGCTCGCATTGTCAGGAGGTTCCTCTCTCTGGAGCCCTGACCGCCGGTAGCTTGGACCCTGTTCCCGATACCGGTGGGCTATTATTTTTTATATTTTTAAATGTTTTTTTTAATGATTTTTATAAAAATATTTAAAAATGTACTCAATAAGTTATTAGACGAATAAATTAACATTTAAATAAAAAGTAAGTTCAATAACTAAAACCCGACTACTGAAAAATTACACTCTAAAAAGTATGAAACAAGAAAATATTTCAGACAGAAATCAAAAGAAGACAAAGGTACAAAAAGAGTCAAGGTAAGCCGCGGTCGCATGCCTGTAGGTACACCATAGATATAAGAAAGTGTGTATATTTGTATGCTGTACATCTACAAAATTATAATGGCATGCGACCACGGCTTTACCTTTGAACTTACTTTGGTTTTAGTTTTTGAACTTACTTTTTTAACAGACTTCCAAAAAGGAGGAGGTTATATGTTCGTCGCGTATGTATGGTTTTTTTTTTCTCCATCAATTGTGGACCGATTTTGAAAATTCTTTTTTTGTTTGAAAGGGTATGCTCCCGAATTGGTCCCATGTAAATTTTATTAACTTTGCATGGATAGTTTTTGAGTAAGCTTCAATAATGCGTATTTTTTCCCACTTAGTCTATGTGGATGATATGATGATAAATTCCTGTCAAAAAAAAAAAGTAAAAAGTGAAAAATAAAAACTTTTTATTAAAAAAAAACAACCGACTTCCTAAAAAAACACTACAAAGTGCAAAATAACTTTAATTTCGACTTATACGAACTTATTGTTTGTGGTTGCACCGGGTGTTGTGCTAAAGCAACAACAGGAGTTGAAACGAAGAATAAGCATTTAAAAACACGTCTACGTACGAAACCAACAAACAGAACGCATTTCCTTCTTCGCCTCACTCAACACAGCTCATTCATGTGAAGCATATCTACCTACTAGCGCCGGCCCTAGCCCTTGATCAGGGTAGTGCGAGATTGTCTTTCGGCGCCCTTTGATCGAAGCTTTCACTTTAGGTTAATTCTACTTCTGTTTCATGTTGAATAAGTATACAAATAATTCCCATCAAAGATCAAACTTTTATTGCAAATATCAACACATAATGAATTTATATTAAATGAAGTACCTACTTACTTACTAGCTTTAATTTGTATAGAAGGTACTCACTCCTGCTGCTTTAACATTAAGAAAGCTTTTACTGCTATATAATCAAATTTATTATAGTATTGGTGTTAATTTCAATCAGTCACTAAACTACTACTACGCAATTGGCTTTTTGGCGCTCCTTGCCATCTGGCGCCTAGAGCGACCGCGCGCGCTGAGACCTACGTAGCTACCCAAAAGCATGGTATCAATATCAATATACTTCGCCAGGTATGGCATTCCGAAACACAGTGGTCATGTGGGCAACACAAGTCTACGTCATCGCATCTGTGTTACCAGAAGTTTGTAATAATAACTCACCAACCACCTTTATTACCTGTGCGAATCCGATAAAACAATGAGGTTTTAATTAATAATTACGTTGGTTGTTTAAATTGAATTGTTTGGTTTGATTAGACATACGAAACGACAATTTAAAAGCTTTGGTTTCTGAAAATCTTTCCTTAATCGTGTTTTGTTGCAATAGAGTGGCAACTGGATAGTGACGTAGGCAATAAGCATGTGTTCGTCCCGGAATGCCAGACCTTGTTTTATTAGACCATGCCCAAAAGTTTCTTTAGCACAACCCCGTGCAAGTGTTGGCATGAAGAAGCATTAAAGTAAACACGCGACTGTAACACAATCAATTAATTATTATCATTCATTAGGTATTTATTATTATTATAAGCCCGTATTTTCCCACTGTAGGGCAAAGGCCTCCCTTTTCAGTAAGAGAAACATAAAAACCTACTTACTTACTTAAGTTCAGATAGGGGAAGGGAAGGCAGAACGGACCACTGCAAGTACTAATGTAGATAAAAAAACAATTCGGCAACTTTCAACATTTCCGAGAGTAAACCAGAGAAAAAAATCAACAACATTTACTCTAGGTACTACTTAGTATTACTATTTAGTTAACATACTGTATCCAGGATATAGCTACATACTTTAATGAACCTGAAAATTGCAAAACCGATGTGTCATTTCATATAATATTAAGTATCCGCGGCTCTATTACTCCGTCAGTATGTAGATCACACACGTGATACTGCGATATATCATCGCGTGATTGTATATTCATATTCATATATTATTGCATATTCATCTCGCAAGTACTCGCAACATACACACAATGATAAACAATATAAATGAATATTGCGCTCAGTCGCGAAACATTGCAATTTGCACTCAACTGCCTGTGATGTAGTAATTGCAGACAGAACATTAGTAACTATGCCGTCACATCTACAATGATAAAAAACGCAGATTACGTAGATAAACACTTTTGAAGGATATACCTATAAGTACCTATTTATATAATTATTCTTTTTAAGAAAAATCACAAAGTACTGAAACTTTTTTACTAGGTACTTGGGTTTTGTACCTGTCGTGTGCCCCGATTTCCCATCGGCAAAAATTACGAACTTTCATCCCCTATTTAACCCCTTAAGGGGGTGAATTCTCAAAATGCCTTCCTTAGTGCTCACTTTCACTATATCAACTCTTGTGCAAAATGTTATGCTTCAAGACCCAGCGGTTTAGGCTAAGCATTGTCTTGTGAAAGCAAACTCCAAAAACCGGCCAAGTGCGAGTCGGACTCGCACAAGAGGGGTTCCGTACCGTATTAAGATCGAGCAAAAAAACACGTGTTCATTCTTGTATGGCGACCTCCTTTAATTATTAACTTTATTTATTTTTTATTTGTTGTTAAAGCCGAAATAGAAATACGCAATCTGTGAAAATTTCGACTGTCTACCTACTATGAGATATGGGATACAGCCCGCTGACAGACAGACGAACAGCACAAGCTTAGTAATAGGGTTCCGTTTGGCACCCTTCGGGTACGGAACCCTAAAAAAGAACGAGGTTATCAACTCGTGTTTTTTTCTTCTTTTTTCATGTCCGTATTGTATGTCGTACTTATTAACATTTATGCACTGATTTGCATGTTTTTCTTCATTGATTTAGGGTGAAAGTGAAAAAAGTGAACGGGATGAAGATTTGCCGATGGTCTGCCTTCGGAGATAGACAATGGAACTCCTCAACGGATGATAGCTAAAGAAAAATAAACGCACGGATAGCGTTGTCGACCTTTTCAACCATTCTTATAAGAAATAAGTTTTTTTATATTTCTATGTTTTCATCATTCCTGCCCTTAAAAAAATAAAATAATAATACCAGCCTGTTACTGTCCCACTGCAGGGCAAAGGCCTCTTCTCATACAGAGCAGTCACGAGCATTGATCACCACGCTTGCTCAAGACGGGTTGGCGATTTCAGATTTTTATTAACTAGGTATACGAGAGGTTTCCTCACGATGTTTTCCTTCACCGATATCAGTAATGTCCAAGATAAACTCAGGAAGTACATATGAATTGAAAAAGTCACATTGGTACTTGCCCGGATTTGAACCCACAAGGGTTCAAATCCGGGCAAGTACCAATGCTCATGCACGAGGTTGTGGGTTAAAATCCGGGCCGGGATGGCCTAGTGGTTAAGGCCTCGGCTCTCATGTGGCGAAGCCTTAACCACTAGGCCATCACGACATTTTCCCAATTTATTTGTGGTTGGCGGAACATCGCGTCGCTCTCTTCCATATTTCTCTATTAGTTGTCATCTCGGTAGTCACCCCCTCTATTAAAAGCTTTTATTTAACTTGCAATGTATGTATGTATGTTTGTTCGCGTGGAATCTTGCTACTCAATTTTGAAGCAGATGTCTTCAACCGATTGAGCTGAAATTTTGTATACACGTTTAGTTTGGATGAAAATACACGATAAGTGTGACGTCATTCTAAATCTAACATGGCGGACCATCCAAGATGGCGGAATAGTTATTTTTAATGCATTTCTACAATATGGGTATCAAATGAAAGGGCTTGTTGAGAGTAACTCAAAAAATAATGTGACGTCATTCTAAATCCAATATGGCGGAACATCCAAGATAGCGGAATAGTTATTTTTTATGCACTTCTGCAATATGGGTATCAAATGAAAGGGCTTGTTGAGAGTAACTTCAAAAATAATGTGACGTCATTCTAAATCCAATATGGCGGAACACCCAAGATAGCGGAATAGTTATTTTTTATGCACTTCTGCAATATGGGTCTCAAATGAAAGGGCTTGTTGAGAGTAACTCGAAAAATAATGTGACGTTATTCTAAATCCAATATGGCGGAACATCCAAGATGGCGGAATAGTTATTTTTTATGCACTTCTGCATTAGGGGTATCAAATGAAAGGGCTTGTTGAGAGTAACTCAAAAATAATGTGACGTTATTCGAAATCCAATATGACGGAACTTCCAAGATGGCGGAATAGTTATTTTTATGCACTTCTGCAATATGGGTATCAAATGAAAGGGCTTGCCGAGAATAATTAGAAATAACTAAAAAGTAAAAAAAAAATTAAAAGCAAAAAAACCTTTTTTTTTAAAAAGCTTTTATTTAAATGCTCTAAAAAGAAGAAAATAAAATTTTCTTTTAAAATTGTAACTATCAACTTATAACCTCATTATACACAATTTATATGATCATAAAACCGCTTTGCGAGGTTTGCAAAAAAAAAATAACATAGCAGATTAAGGTAAGTACTCAATTAAATAGGTACTAGTTTATTTACACAAGTAAATAACATCATAAAAAACATAACATTCCTTTTTGGCCAGTCGTGTAAAAAGGGGCCAAGTTCGCCGATAAAAGAATTGAGATCTAGATGGGTGCCAAGTTCTATGGAACTAGTGCAAGAAAGTTTATTATGTTCCTTGCTACTGAATGTATCTAACTTGGCAAGTTTTCAAAGTCAATTATTTAAGATTTTATACTGAAGATAACGCTTAAACGAGTAGTGTTAATGATTTGGAAAAAATATATGTTAAATTAGAGTATTTTCTTAATAAAAAAATATACGAATATATACGATTATGTTTATATTACATGGTGAAATAAATTTGTAAAGTTATATCTAACGCGGATAAAAAACTGAGAATCACGCAAAATCTATCAAACGTATATTTCAGAAAACATTGTAAAGATAATTTGAATATTGATCTTTTAGTATACGTGTTTTATTAAAATACCTTTTGTTTTATGTACTCGTATAACTAGCTGCGCCCCGCGGTTTTACCCACATAAGTCTCGATCTCGTAAAAATATCGGGATAAAAAGCATCCATCATCCAACATCCTATGTGTTAATCCAGGTTATGAACTATCTGTGTGTCAAATTTCATCCAAATGCATTCAGTAGTTTTTGCGTGAAAGAGTAACAAACATCCACTTTCGCGTTTATAACATTAGTAGGATAAAGCGTCAAATTGGGGACACCGCTCCTTGATGGGCGAGTCCTATTACTGGCCGGACGTACGACGCGTTGCGTGAGCTCAGTACAGAACACGCATGCTAACCACTCAAGGTCACTGGCATATATCTGCGTCTATGAATGATGCGACAATGCATGCTTAGACAAAAAGACTGCCTGGCTGAAATGGCTTTGGTCTCGTCGCGTGAGTCGCAGTCGCATGCACATTGATCGCTGGGCCTGGGTGCCTGAAGACTTAAGATGAACGGCGTTGCCGAGGCCGAGATATAAAGAGGTGGCGCGGGAAAAGAATACCTGGATGGACATCAGGGAAGGTTTTTGCCCAACAGTGGGACAGTATGGGCTACAGAGAAAAAAGGTCCTTCTGGCCGAATTTCGGCGGCCGATCTCAACGGAGATTATGTAGCTAGCTAACTATGTAGGAGGTACAGTCGACCGCACCACACACGTCAGTGTTAAGGGCCTTACTCTCGTTTAGTACAGTAAAACGGTCACTTTAAAAAGCTATCTTCTCATTAACGGCTTGGTTAAAAGGTTTGAAAAAAATATATGTTTGCTATAGATTCATGAACAACATTTATATTATCGGGATTTTTTCGTAAGGTTAATACGTTTGCCTTAAAAAAATATTTACCAAAACGCAATTTTTGGCTAATATCCCTAACTACTTCTAAACAGCTTTGATATTTGGAAATATTTTTACACTGAAAAATTGAAGGTTACAGTTACTACAGATTTGTCATTTTTTTTTGTAAATCAATCAATATTTACTAAGAAAATATCCCCATCTAGAGATAGAGGTTCAGAGGGGCTCTGTGCGGGCGCGGGCGGCAGTCGTGCGTTAGCACTGAGACGGGACGGCTGTGTCGCTCGTTGCTCCGCTCCGGCTATCGACCGACTATGCGCATACATATGTGTTAGTGCTAATGTTTACGAACTTATTGTATTAGTGTGCGTTTATAGACTAGCTCGCTGCAGAGAGTCCAAACCGATTGTGCGCGTAGGCGGTTTATTGTTGACTATTTTTTTATGTGCAATTATTAATACTTCTTTTAATTTTCATTGACAATTTACAATAAAAACAAATAAATGTATATATAAAATATAACAACATAACATCACGCCTGTATTCCCCGAAGGGTTAGGCAGAGGTGTACCTATAGATCACCCACATTTCGCCAGTTATGTTTAGAAGTTCCATGTTATAGGGGGTGAGCCCATTACCATCAACCAGGGACAAATTCGGACTCGGCTGCTATTGAGCAATTTTAGAAAAAATGCAATTTATATCACTTTGCCTGACCCGGGAATCGAACAAAACGGAACGGAAAAAATTAGGACCAAAAGTTTTAACAACACTTTTGCTATAGTTGTAAGCCGAGCGGCGTGCGCGTGTTTCTCTGTCTGTCTCTCTCTCAAAGTCAAAGTCGAAGTCGGAGTCGAAGTCGAAGTCGAAGTCGAAGTCGAAGTTGGAGTCGAAGTCGGAGTCGGAGTCGAAGTCGAAGTCGGAGTCGAAGTCGCAGTTGAAGTCGGAGTCGAATTCGGAGTCGGAGTCGAAGTCGAAGTTGGAGTCGGAGTCGAAGTCGGAGTCGAAGTCGAAGTCGGAGTCGAAGTCGAAGTCGGAGTCGAAGTCGAAGTTGGAGTCGGAGTCGAAGTCGGAGTCGAAGTCGAAGTCGGAGTCGAAGTCGAAGTCGGAGTCGAAGTCGAAGTCGGAGTCGAAGTCGAAGTCGGAGTCGGAGTCGGAGTCGAAGTCGAAGGCAAAATATACACTTATACACTAAAAACAGTGATTTTCACAATGTTAACACTAGAAATAAGGACAAACTACGAGCTCCCTTTCTCCGGCTTCATAAAGTTCATAACTCATTTGTTGGGCTTGGTATAACTTTTTATAACAAGCTACCCTTTTCTTTGGTAGATTTGCCTTTTAATGCGTTTAAAACGAAAGTAAAATCCAAGCTTTGTTCAAAGGCATACTATTCTATCAACGACTACTTAAATGATAAGAATAGTTGGTCGCTGTAGTTAACTCAAGACAATGTTTATGTTCTTTCTCCAGCTTACCCACTGACAAGTTATATGAGTTTATTTATTTTATTTATTGTTTAATTTATTTGACTATAAAAGTCAAATTATTTAAATTTAATTATTGTTGACATTTTAAGTCAAGTTATTTTAATTTATTTTTGACAAAATCTACTCATCACACTGTTTTTTTATGAGTTGTATTGCAATATGTGGTTAGCTAGTGACCTCGACAATTGATCATATTATTTATTACTATTAGTAATTAACTGTTTGTTTATTTATTTTACCTCGATGGTCCTAGTTTATCATTTATAACTTCCAGTTACAACTATATGTAAGCGGGCACGCCCTTTATGCCTGGTGGCTTTTATTAAGATATTAAGTTCTGTTTACGTTTTGTTTTTTATTTCTGCCTGAGTATAGTTCTCGATGATTTTGTTTGGTATATTGGCGTGTGCTAGCTTATATATGGCTAATAATTTAAATTATGTTTTGTGTTGCTTAATGTAAATTATTTTGAATACTATTATATAGAATCTTCTTTTTGTTCTTTTAACTGAACAGACAGCTGTGCAGCTGGGGAGTTTGTTGCGCCACTTCTTCTTCCCAGCTAACGCACTAGGAAGTGGTGAAGGGTGGGCGTTTTGGGGGACTGTCTTATGTAATTTTGACGTTCGAAAAGTGCTGATTCTCAGCCTAGTTTGAATAAATGACTTTTGATTTGATTTGATTTGATTTGAGTCAAAGTTGAAGTCGAGCGAGTGTATAAGTCGACACGAGTCAAGAGACTTATACTTATATACTTATACTTCGAGACCAAAAGTTGTAACGACACTTTTTGCTATAGTTGTAAGCTGTGTCGGAGTCGAAGTCGAAGTCAAAGTCAAAGTCAAAGTCGGAGTCGAAGTCGTAGTCACAGTCGAAGTCGGAGTCTGAGTCGGAGTCGGCGTCGGTCGGAGTCGGTCGGAGTCAGTCGGAGCCGGTCGGAGTCGGTCGGAGTCCGTCGGAGTCGGTCGGAGTCAGTCGGAGTCGGTCGGAGTCAGTCGGAGTCGGAGTCGGAGTCGGTCGGAGTCGGTCGGAGTTGGTCGGAGTCGGTCGGAGTCGGTCGGAGTTAGTCGGAGTCGGTCGGAGTCGGTCGGAGTCAGTCGGAGTCGGTCGGAGTCGGTCGGTGTCGGTCGGAGTCGGTCGGAGTCGGTCGGAGTCAGTCGGAGTCGGTCGGAGTCGGACGGAGTCAGTCGGAGTCAGTCGGAGTCGGTCCGAGTTAGTCGGAGTCGGAGTGAGTCGGAGTCAGTCGGAGTCAGTTGGAGTCGGAGTCGAAGTCGGAGTCGGGGCCGGAGTCAGGGTCGGAGTCGGTCGGAGTCGGTCGGAGTCGGTCGGAGTCGGTCGGAGTCGGTCGGAGTCGGTCGGAGTCAGTCGGAGTCGGTCGGAGTCAGTCGGTGTCGGTCGGAGTTGGTCGGAGTCGATCGGAGTCAGTCGGAGTCGGTCGGAGTCAGTCGGAATCGGTCGGAGTCGGTCCGAGTTAGTCGGAGTCAGTCGGAGTCGGAGTCGGAGTCGGTCGGAGTCAGTCGGAGTCGGTCGGAGTCGGTCAGAGTCAGTCGGAGTCAGTCGAAGTCGGTCGGAGTCAGTCGGAGTCGGAGTCGGTGTCAGTCGGAGTCGGAGTCAGTCGGAGTCGGAGTTAGTCGGAGTCGGAGTCAGTTGGAGTCGGAGTCAAAGTCTAGAGACCTTAGAGTTTAGAAAAAATTAAGACCAAAAGTTGTAACGATACTTTTTGCTATAGCTGTAAGCCGTGCGGCGTGCGCGTGTTTCTCTGTCTATCTGTCTCTCTCTCATAGAAAGAGGAACTTCGTTCCATCCGGGTGTCCCTTGACACCTCTCAAGTTTTTTTTAATTTCCTCGCACAATGCATAGTAAAACGTTGTATGATACACGTGCGTAAGATAGACACGTGCGGAAGAGAAATCACCTACCTTCCGCACATAAAGCATAAATAACTATTATGACACTTATTATTTTTATTGGAAAATTTTCTAATTTTTCCTCATGGGTATCGTTTTCTTGGTTTTCGCAGGTGCGGAAGTCGATAGTGATGTCAAAATGAAATTCCAAAATGGCGGCTGCGGACATTTTCAAATATTTTCATCTTGGGTGTCGTTTTCATAGTTTTTTCGGATGCTAAACCCGATAGTGAGGTCAAAATGTAAATCCAAGATGGCGGCTGAGGAAATTTCAAATATTTTCGTCATGGGTGTCGTTTTCATAGTTTTCTCGGATGATAAAGCCGATAGTGAGGTCAAAATGTAAATCCAAGATATCGGCTGCGAAAATTTTCAAATTTTTCGTCGTGTGTATCGTTTTCATGGACTCCGAACGTTGGGGATGTATCTCACAACAAGTTACCCAATTATGTAAGTTAGGTACCTATTTACCTTCTTAGCTACTAATTGTTTACATACTTTTAACTCAACCCACGAATTTTTTTTTTTTTAAATCAGCGTGTTTAATGTGGATCTTTGTAGGGAAGGTGCGTATTTACGCAACCAGGTTTTTATACTAGGTATTTACTTGCAAGTACGCCGACCAAGTGCCGACCAGAGAAATACTCGCAAGACTTCAAAGTATTTTGCTCCATCTACGCTCGACGCGATTCTGCTCCTTATTTATATTCAGTTACCGATCAATGTTCTATGCAAGTATTTTTACTTTAAAGGTTTGGAAGTTTTTTTTTCTGTAGAAACGGTTCTGCTCCTTATTTATATTAGATTACGAATCAATGTTCTATGCAAGTATTTTTTCTTCCAACAAGGCTTGGGAACTTTATCAAAGTATTTTACTCGGCTACTCGCTCCGTCGACGCGACAGCGACAGCGACGATCCTTATTGGTACGTCTACGCTCGACGCGATTCTGCTCCTTATTTATATTCAGTTACAGAACAATGTCCTATGAAAGTATATTTTACTTTTTATGTTTGGAAGTATTTTTTTGTAAACGCGATTATGCTCTTTATTTCTATAAAGTTACGAATGTATGTTGGATTACAATGTTCTATGCAAGTTTTTTTCTTCCAACAAGGTTTGGATCCTATGCAAGTATTTTTACTTTTAAGGTTGTGGAAGTTTTTTTTGTAAACGCGATTGTGCTATTTATTTATATCGCAATATGGATCAATGTTCTATGAAAGTATTTTTCTTCCACCAAGGCTTGGTTGGAAGTATCTTTTTTTGCATACGCGATTGTACTCCTTATTAGTATGAATTTACGGATCTATTTTCCATGCAGAAAGAAAATACTTGAAAGTATTTCGAGCCCTGGTTTTTGGCGCTGGTGTCTAAAGGTGGACGTACTTGGAAGCCCTGGTACTCGATTTTGCAAGTACGACCCATCTCTAGATCTTTGACACTATGTATTCTGATTACCATAAATAATAGTATTTTTTTGTAATTTGAACGAGGTCGAATATTATGGTCACCCTAGACGACTTTATGACGTTTCGACTCATATTTTTTTAATGACACACCTTTATCAATATCTCTGAAGTAAGAACATAATTAATAAATGGATAATCAAAATCCTTGTTTTTTATTATTCTTAGCTCGGAAAGATGTTATTTATCTGAATTTACGGACATCGCGTAAATATAAATTATAGGAATATTTGTCATTTACTAATTGGGACTTTTCATAAGCCCACATTCGCACGGACGTAATAATATCACGGTGGGATTTTATCGCGCACTGGACTTTCAACTTTCGGTGTTTAGCCGAGCGTTGAGAATGCAACGTTTTGGACGCACTCTCGTCCCAGCGCGTTGAAAAAACACACTGTTGGATTTTCAACTCTCGGCGTGAAGCAAAGCGTAGAAAATCCAGTACACAAAAAAAAATCGCTTCGATATTTTCACGTCCTTGCTAACGTGCGCTAACACTTTTATTATTTGATTGTATTCATTACATAGTAATAACAGTATTTGAATAATAATAAATAATACAGAAAAAGCATTATTTTTTTAAAGTTGAGACCACCCTAAACGAAATAAATAAACTTAAATAGGCTTAAAATAAATAAAGACAATAATAATAAATATCCCAATAATTTATATTTACGCGTCAGCCGAATTTCCCCCAAGGCGGACGGCCATGCTCGACAACAATGTATGGGTACCTGCCCGTATTTGTATGAATTATCTACTAGCTATACTCCATAGGTTTAGGTAGTTAAATAAAGGTAAACAAAAAAACCACGTGACGAGACACCTGTCAAGTAACCGACTAAACGTAATACCTGTCACTTTAGTTGTCATGCTACGGCACAGTTGTACTCTTCAATTTAGCAACGTTATAATTCGTTGACGTTTAGATTCTGGGCTCTTTACAATAGACAGATTACAAAATACGTATATTATTATTATGAATCTAACAAAAAAAATTGTGCTCAAGCAGATACATGTACGGAGAGTAGTTTATGAATAAATGATAAAGTTTAACATACATTAATAAAAGAGGAAATTATTGTAAAAATCTAAAATGAATTTAGTTTGGTTTATCGTATATTTAAACAAGAAAGTGTCATCCACAAAAACCCTTGTTACGATTTGTTTACCTTTATTTAACTACCTAAACCTATGGAGTATAGATTTTCTCTACAAGGCCTAAATCTCGAGATTAGTCGAAATATGCTAATATGTTGAGATCTCGGCATGGTAAAGAAATTTCCAAAAAACGCATTACTAATCTGTACATTCACTAACGATTCCCCATAATAATCCACAAAAATAAAGCAAATAATGAACATACCTAATTTCTAATAATAAATATAAATGCTGTCGACTCGTTATGAATGAATGGCAAGTACTTACAGCTACTATAAGCTATAGTATCTATCCACACACACTGAAGCGCCCGCATTGTTTTGTCAAACAGAGATAGCAATATTCCAAACGAATTTTGCACACATCTCGATTTGAAGTGCGAGTCGCGCTCGCCCGGCCCTTTCGCTCGTTTTTTTTTTCCTCGCACAATGCATAATAAAACGTATGATACACGTGCGTAAAATGATTTCCGCGCTTGTAGCATTTTTCATACGAGCTAACAATTGGGTAAACAAAAACAAGCCTTACAGTAGTTACCTATGATATGTAACATCTGACATCTCACCTTGGTAATAAGCATCATTAAAGGGGTGCCCCGCCTCGTCAAAATCGTTTCTGACTACTAACTCTAGCACCGCGCGCGATCATTGGTCAAATCAAATAGCTCGCGCTTCCCCGGTTTCCTGTTACACACTTTCGTCCCTTTTCACGAAATCACTCCCACAGATTTGATTATTTAGATTTAGATTTAAATTGCAGGAAACCGAGCGGAAAGATGCTACACATCAAAAACTGGCCAAGTGCGTGTCGGACCACGCAATGAAGGGTTCCGTAGTTGGGATGAATTTATCCTAAGAACAAACTTAACATTGTACTTAGTTGAAAAACATGTTCTCTCATACGGAATGTATGGGAGATCATGATTTTCAAACTGCAAATTTATATTGGTTGACTATTACTCGTTAACCTGTAAAGCCTACTTAGCTGTGATAGTTTTCCTTTTAACTTCGTTATATATACTACTGCTGTGAATTTTTTCACATATCAAAGTACAACTATTTAGCTGGCAGGGGGGGGGGGGGGGCGACACTTGACTTGAAAATTATTTAGGTTTAGTCAAAACCGTTTTTGTAATTAACTGGTTAATCAATGAACGGTATTATAACGGTTTATGAACAATATTAACCGGTATTCCAAAACGGGTTTCACGTCCTGATCTATCAATACAAATATCAGCCTTGCATGTACCATTCCCTTAATCGTAGGTAAAAATACCGACCAACGTGCGCATGTCTGCGCCCCTACATATTCTTTGACCGTCGTTTTAGTGTAGCGCATTTTTCGTATTCCAGGGGTAGGGCGTTTAGCTCCGCCCACATGCGCAAGGTCAGTGAGCCTACTATTCACCTTAACCCTCCCGCAGAAAGGCGGGACGCGACGCGACGCGAAGACGCGCGGTGCGACGCGCGCGCGCTTCTGGTAAAACAAGTTTTCTTCACGACTGTCCGCGGCAGCCTTTACCTACCTATTATACCTAGTGCACAACACAAGTGTGCAAAAATTATAGATCACTAACTTATTTCTTTAAAATTATACTTTTCCATGTTGTTTTTTTTTATTTATATTCATGTACCTAATTTGTTATCATTTAATTGCGCTTTTGTGTGTTGTGCTCTTTCTTTTGTGTGCACTGAATGGTTTATCTATCCATCTTATCTAACATCAGATGTACTACTCTCGCCACTCACCCTTGAATATATCACGGTCTCTCTCACTGCCGAAGTGCCGACTTCCTAACACCGGGCTGCTACAAGAAGAAAGAAGAACATAACTTGCTTTTTACCCCGACCCGGATTCGAACCCAGACCCCAAGATCCTTGTGGATAGATAGTACTGCCAAGCTCGACCAATCCAATAGGATTTTATCGGAAACGAGCGATGTAAATAATAATAATTGTGAACTGAAATCGAGATCACGAAATCTCTGAACACATAGTATATTTCTATGTCTGAACAGCTATCTAATTGCGTAACACATTTTCGTAAACGATTACCTACGACTAATCTGTTTCATTTTGACAGTTCAACAACATTCATTGCGTTATTTACGTTGTTGAGCAGTATTGCTATTCTGTAACCATCTCACCGTGAAAACTTAGGGGAAGTGATCGTGGAGTGAGCTGTCAGTGTCACCCAACTCGATGCTAGGGATGACCAAGCATTACATTTACAATCGTAATCGAGATTTTAATTAAATGTTTTATGCTAATTCTATTGATCATTTTATATTAAGTATTCTAAAGCTAGTAGATATTTAACCGCTTATGTCTAAACATTACTATTTATGGGGATTAGCGCGCAAGTAAAATAAAATTGCAAAACAGATATCCAATCAGACACTCAATTTTGTTCCTAGACTAGTCCCTTGATATAAATAGCCTGAGGCGCGACGCGTTACGCAGGTAGATACCTACCTACAATAAATAAAATAAAACATACATATCTACACGTTGCTGCTGCATAATAAAGAAAATGCGCATTGACATAGTTTGTTATTATGAACCCATTGTTAACTTATATTATGTAAACGCAATCGAGTGTTAATAGGGTGTAATTTAACCCCACACAAACTATGTGGGAACCTACCTAAACGATGTAGTCATTTAAATAAAAAGATATGTATATTGTATGTACCTACCTACCGAATAATTTATTGGAGATAACCTACATAAGCGTTGAATAAAATCATATTCATCAAATCATTACAAAATTCATAAGTTCAACAGCTGACACTTGCAGCGCGCGCACACCGAATCACTTCACCACGTTGAAGTGGTAAGAATCGCGCTTGCGCGCTAGGCGCTACACTATCACATTGAGATTTGTTTTACTTACTACATACCTACACTTATTTAAATTGTATGTAACGCGTCACGTACTTGCGTACTAAATACCAACGTCCAATAAGTACCTACAATGTTTTATTCATCACCATCATATATAAGCCAAGTAAAACTGACACTTGTAGAGCGCGCGCATCACATCACCGAAGTGTTGTCGCCAAGGAAATAACACGCGTGATAACCTTAAGGTAACCACTATGATAATATCATGGTGGTAACTATGGAGACCACGCGCGTGATCACTTCATCCGATTCTGTAATAAAGAATCGGATGAAGTGATCACGCCGCGCAGCCGCGTTGTTACGCACTTTGTTTTTTTTTTCCCTCTTTGACGGCCATGTCCATAATCTTATACGTATTCAGAGACAATAATTAGTACCTACCTATTTATTTCAATACTTTTAGATAATTCAATGTCTAAATCATACCGTTTTGTACATTAAAAAGTCAGTTTATTGCCTAGATACATTTTGTTTTCAATAATTAAACAGTTTTTTTTTTTTCAATGAACTAGTTACGTACTTACTACATATTTAACCTGTAGGTGTGTAACGCGTCACGCATGTGCAGTCAGAACATAAATCAAATAAAATGCAATAGGTACCAATAAGTACAGCTGCTACAAAGCGCTTTTTCGTAGTTTGCGCATAGTTAGGTACTTACATTGTTTGTTTTATTATAGAACCTATTGTCATCTGATGACTTGGATGCAATCAAACTCCTAGCGTGATTAGATGCGCTTTACCTATTTAAACGATTTGCTCATTTCAAGCTGACTGTTAAAAAGACGTGCGGATTGTTGGCCTACGCGTTGCCAATAATCAAATAATATTATTTCGTCGGCTGTTGAACTGTTGAATATTGTCAGTTCAACAGCAGACACTTGCAGCGCGCGTACCGGCGCACTTCAACACGCTGAAGCGGTAAGAATCGCGCTTGCGCGTTAGGCAGTAACTATCACATTGAGGTTAATTTGACTTACTAGGTACCTACCTACTTATTTAACTTGTAACGCGTCACGTACCTACCTATGCGCACTAAATACAAAAGTCCAATAAGTACCTACAATACTTTATTGTAGATAGATAGATAGGTAAGTACCTCCTTAACTAACCGTGGCCAATAATAAAATAATATTCATCAAATCTTAATCATCATCATACTGATACTATGAAAAACTGACACTTGTAGCGCGCGCACAGGCGCTCCTCAGTGTGTCCACTTACGTTTTTGGTTTTGCCCCAGTTATTTATCCCTAAGACACCGTTTCTTTTTTGACCATGATGAAAATAAATAATAACAAATCATTCCACATATTTAATACCTAGCATTAAATACCTACAAAACTTTCATTAACTGACGAGATTACAAAACATTAATTATTAATCGAGTGAGACGAAACAAACTATAATGCGACTTAGTTCCGATGTCGTCTTTAGCCACGATAATAGTACAATAGACGGATTACATTCATTAAGAATTTTTCCCCGCAATTCCCTAAATCCCTGTCTACATAGAATATCCCTAAACCATGCATAACATCGGTAATTTTATTTTTCCCTAAAAAAGGGAGAAATCCCTAAAAGTGGAAACAATGCGCTCACTTCGCCTCGCCGAAGAGCCGTTGCCAAGTGGTCTCCTAGGCAACCAGCACGCGGCGATAAGTTTTTTTTTAATTTTCCCCTAATTGACGGCCATGTCCATAGGCCTATTCGTATTCAGAGATGATAATTGGTACTTATTTATTTCAATGTTTTTATATATTTCAATGTCTAAATCATACCGTTTTGTACAGAGGCCAGCAGGTCAAGCTACCCGAAACTGTCAAATTTTCGCAATCAACCTTGAACCTTATGCTGTAGTGCTAAAGTTGAAAATCTATTAAATAAATTTGACAGATTGTAGTAGCTTGATGTGCTGGCGTCTGTACATTAAAAAGTCAGTTTATTGCCTACATTTGGTTTTCAAAAATTAAACTGATTTTTAAATGAACTAGGTACCTACTTACCACTTATTTAACCTGCAGGTATGTAACGCGTCACGCATGCGCAGTCAGAACATTTAAGGCGAAAGCGTCAAGGTAGCCCGCGAAATTCAAATTTTCTTACGTTTTTTGCAATTTGCAGGTCAGTATCATGTTGTATGTTGGTCTAAATATGATTCGCGGCCGAATCAAATGTTTAAAAAATGATCAATACAACACTCTAAGTTCATTTAATAGCATTGAATGACTATTTCATGAAATCATGACATTTGCAGATTGTGCTTACATAAGGAGTTGTATTGATGATTGTAATGATTATAATTATGTAAAGCCTTATTGGTTACGGTCGCGAATCATATTTTAATCAACATAAAACCTCACACTTACCTGCAAAATGTAAAAAACTAAAGAAAATTTGAATTTCGCGGGCTACCTTAGCGCATGCCCCTTAAATAATAAAATGCAATACCAATAAGTCCCTACAGCTGCTACAAAGCGTCTTTTCGTAGTTTGCGCATAGTTACTTACATTGTTTGTTTTATTAAGAACCTATTGTCAGCTGATGACTTGAATGCAATCAAACTCCTAGCGTGATGAGATGCGCCTTACCTATCTATACGATGTGTGTATTTATCAAATCACCTAATATTTTATTGTACCTCCATAACTAAACGTTGCCAATAATAAAATAATATTCATCAAAATAATCTTAATCAACATCATAAATTAATACTAAGTTCAACTGACACAGCGCGCGCATTGCACCTCGCCGAAGTGAAGTGCTGTTTCCATGGTAACCACCAGAATGCCATGAAGTGAACTTATTCACGTCGCGCATGCGCACGAGGCGCTGCATAGATATAACACACGAAGTGAAGTGCTGTTGCCTGGCAACCAGACGCTGCATAGATATCACACTAAGGTTCTATTTTATTTCCCGTCATTGGGGGCCCATGTCCTTATTTATGCGTATTCGTATTCATAGACAATAATTTATTAGTACCCATTTATTTCAATGCTTTTAGACCTACATTTTATTTCAACAGTTTGATTTTACTTGAAAGGTGAGATTGAGCAACTTCATAAAATTTGTGCTAGGCAAGTAGGTATTCAGTGTTCGTTTACTTACTTATATACATAATACGTAAAAAGCACATAGGTAGTAATATCGTGTGGGTCTATCTGGCTGGCCCCAACGAGATTTATCAACAGGTGATAGGTTTACATAAGGACATTCTTTTTTACCTATATAAAATGAATAAGATGTATTTTTTACCTCGACAGTTTTTGATTTTCGACTTTCTGTGAGCTATACTTTAGAGGATATTCGATATCTAAATAAATATTCAACCAACGGACCTAGTTAAATTTGCGAAAGTCCAAAATTTGGATTTGTAAGGTACATAATAGTATCAAGCTCTTTATGCTAATTGTATGATATTAAAGAGTAGTATTTTAAAAAGGGGCCCGCTCGCTGGACGTTTGTCTAAGTAACGAATATCTTCTAAAGTAGGTATAGCTCACAGAAAGTCGAAATTTTGCATTTGTAAGGTACATAATAGTTTCTAACTCCGAGCACTACTGGGCGATCTGAAAGTATAATAACAATAAAAATAATCACAAGGGGGGCCCGCTAGCAAGACATTTCATAGAAACGTCGTTTAATCAAAAACTGTCGAAGTACAAAATACATCTTATTTATTTTCTATAGGTAAAAAATTATGTCCTTATGTAAACCTGTTGATAAATCTCGTTGGGGCCTGCCAGATAGACCCACACAGTAATACCAAATCATCTAGATTGTTAGAGATAAACCACAGTACAAGATACAAAGCTTGTAACATAAATATACCTACACACAAATTGCGCTTCACTCTTGCAAACAAGAAAAATTAAAATTATTATAATTAATATATGTATTTATTTATTTATTTAAGAAGTGTATGTGCGTTTATTTTAAGCTGATAAAATTATGTGTGTTTAGGTTGCTGTAGTCTGTTTAGGTACTGTTTTACACACTGTCTATGTCTCATAGATGTAAATCGACACTATGTCTGTCATCCAATTCTCCTGTCGCAGGTCTGCTGGAAACAAAATCTAATAATAAATCTTTATGTATTTTACATTATTAAGTGTTTAGTGTGTAGGTACTTATATAAATAAATAAATAGAATTTATTAATTTGCATCACATCAAATCAATTTGCTAATACATTTTTGCTACATTTTTCTTGAGGCTGGGAACGGAGCGCTGTCGGATGTGTGTGGACTGCACACCACCACTGCTGGAAATAATGGTAAGCATTTATTACTATTTGATTTATTTCATTCCTACACTCATCCAAGTATTATTTTTTACAATCAATTGAAATAATATTGTGATTATCATCAGTATAGTAATGTAGTACTTTCAATAAGTAATTACTTATAATAGGTACTCATTTCAATCAATCATTATGAGTACAATGAGTTGCAACATTTATTAATTCCATGCTCCTGCTCCAATTTATTTGCTCCATAATTATGTAGGTACCTATGTTTATCAAAAAAAGTGTGTGCAATACTGAATACTAACCAGGATTGATGTGATCAAATCAAGTAGAGGTGGTGTTCCTTTACTGTCTTCAGTTCATAAGGCATTACTTAGCAGCTGCTGGGTCGCATGGGCTCATCTGCTAAGAGATAGAATATTTATCAGATTAATAATATTCACTTGTTTTAAATGTGTGCCTATTCTTTTAGTTAACTTTCCAGTTTTCCATAAGTTGTGCCTTCGCCGGCCAATCGGTCAGGAACGAGTCCGAATCGCCACGACAGCGTTTCTTATACTTCGGTGATGGTGATGACTGACTGTGTGACGATCGTGGCCTACATTTTTACCTATTATTATCAGCAAGTTAGCTAGATACATGGCATACTTACCTGACTGACCCCCACTCGTTCTTGCAGTTTACCATCAGACTGATGATCTAGTTCACTTATTTTTGAACAGTAACACAGGAATTGTGGAGTTGAGGCACCGCCACGGTGCCACAATCCGCACCAAAATTCAGTTTTTAATCATTTTAGAAAAACTTTTACCAGCACATGCCAACATTATGTCTTATTACTATCACATTCACGATTACATACTAATAAGTTATTGTCATTGATAAACTAATTCAAAGTAAGTAGGTACTAAATAATTCAAACTTTCATTTGTTTTTTTTACAGCTTAAAATGTAGATTTTGGTTGGAACTCGATCTGCCCGATCTGCCGCTAAAACGCTGAGTCGACGCGTTACAATCGAATTTAATGCGAAATATTGCCTGTCTAAAGTATACCTTTCTTGCTCTCACTTACACAGAGTGTAGGAAATAGATAAGGAAAGGCTTATAGCATCACATGTTAAACATATAACAACATTTCGCTCCGGAATGTTGCATTGTATTCTATAAAGGCTGCGTTCTGAGTTACGCTGTAATCAATTTGAGCATGCTACATCCGTACCGAATTAGCGTGAGCGCGGTAGCGATGTCTCGTGAAGCGCTTTGAGTGTAGAACACTGGAGAAGCCTTAAGCACACTATTACGAACAAAAAATTCTATCACTTTTAGCGGGGGACGCGGTAGCGGAAAGAGAAGTCCGTACCATTAATTTTTATTTTATCGATATCGGTATTCATTCCGAATTTTGCTTGAATCCTAATAAAACATGCTGCAAGCTGTTGCATAATTAGTTACATTTTACTATGAAGAGAAAATAACTACAAAAATAACTAAATTATAAAAGTAACTAAATTTGTATTAAGTAAGTAATCTCAATAGTAAATTAGGTCAAGCACAAAAAAAAAAAACCCTCTTCAATGGTCATAAAAAAGTTATAAAACATTCAACAATAAAAAAAAATAAACAAAAATAATTACTAAGTAATTTTTACTACAAAATTATCGACATGTCTATTTTGGTTTCATACATGAATCTCAACCCTTCGGTACATTTTTACTAAAGGACATTCGCATGTCAAGTGCATTATTTTTTCAAATTCTATTCAGTGATTCAAAATGGTGATTCTATGGAAGTGTTACAGTTATTTGCGAAACGAAAACACAAATGATTACCTATGTAATACGTTACATATGCAGTTACGTCGTAGTATTAACACAAAATAAACTTCCTTTCATAATTTATTCAGGGTTATGACGGTTATTTTGTAAGTAGTTACAATCATTTTCGATGCAGTATCGAAATTGTAACTACTTTCAAAGTAACGTGCGTGGTTACAGTTTGACTCGAAACTAGCTATTCGGCTACTTGCCCCGTAGCCAGTTATTGTAACTAGAGACGTGAAATAACGCCGATTAACGCCCATACCTATTGGTCAGTTATGTATGGCGCGCGCCGCGCCGCCGCGCCGGCTCGTAGAGTGCAGACGTGCCGCACGGGTCTCTTGGTCTCACAAGTAGCTACTGCTAATAATTTTGCGAAACCCATCGTACATCCGTATTGCACGAAGAGGCGGTTCCAACGGCGGGAAAAATCGCGCTAGGCGCTTTTATTTCGCCGCGATTTTATTAAGTCCGTGCGAACGTGGGCTTAAACTATCGTGGCATTTTCAAAATTGTGCTCCTGGCTACCGTCGCCCCCTAACCAAAGAAGAAGAAGCCATTTGTGATCTAAACACAAAGAATAAGCAAGTTTTGACGTTGAGCGACCACTGTTAGCGCGTTTACGAGCGTTCCGAATTGTTGACAGCCCTCCGCTGTCATTATCGCGATATCTAAGACCGCTTTCCGAATATGAACGTAATCGCTCCCAGCGCTGACATCAATAATTGGCGTTCCGAGTTAGATATCACGATTATGACAGCTGAGATCTGTCAACAATTCGGAACGCTCGTGAACGCTCTCACGGTGCTCACACAATGTCAAAACTTGCATATCATATTTCTTTGTGTTTAAACTACACATTTCTTCTTCTTCGTCGGTTAGGTGGCCACGGTAGCCAGAAGCACAATTTCGAAGATGCCACGTTTGTCTAGAGTTATGATGCGACTCAAAACAAAACAGCACAACTGTCATCTTTGACAGCGCTCACGGTGCTAACGGCCGTACCGAATAAGCACGCTCAAATCGATTACAGCGTAACTCGGAATGCAGGGTAAATTTACTTTCAGACTGCTGATGATCTAGTTCACATCATGGTACGAGTATATTAAGACCATGGTTCACACAGAGATGAACAGTAACACAGGAATTGTGGAGTTGAGGCACCGCCACGGGGCGCCACAATCCGCGCCAAATTTTTTTTTGCCAAAAAAAAAAAGTAGTCTGTCAATGAGTTGGAAAATATAACAGCTCGTTTTTGATAAGTTTATGTGCTAATCTCAATTTATTTTTGTTTTTTGCTGTTAGCCGCATTACTTCTGATGAGTTGTTATAAGAACTCATCAGTAACGTTATAACTCCAGGGAATTAATGTGAAATATAAATAAAACACAACAAATACTTACTATGATTTTAATTCTTCAATTAAATTTTAATTTTAATGTATGTTTTATTTAGCATTCTCGAAGGAGATTTTCCTAATAATCTGAATACATTTCAAGATCAGTTGAAAATTATTTATTTTACCCCATGGTCGAGAAAGCCCTTTTTAATTTTGTGTTTTTCACATTATAATAAGTCAATTAAGTACTTAGGCTTGATTAAAAATAAGATTAACCCTTCGGGGTAATCCTATTTTTTTATGCAGGCACTATTGTCTCCCTACCTTTAACATCAACAAATAGTATCTTTTATATTTTTGTATGGCTTCTTGCCAGTACCGTTGGTGTGGTGAATCTGATGAACAGGATGCGCGTAATGCGGGTTTCTCTCTTGATGTCTTACTATTTGAACATCAATCAAGCATCATTCTTGAGTCAGATAGATAGTAAAAAAAAAAAAAACTGTGGCAGCACTTTCAGCAGTATTTTCGTTAAGGGTGGCGCTAACTACTCTCCCAACAGCATGTTGCGCCTGGAACAAATGACACTCAAATTAAACTTGGTGAACTATCATATAAAGTAAGATAATTGAAAAAAAAAAACTGACATTAGTTTCAGAAAATACATGTATCAGAAATATTTAAATCACAACAATTACATTAATGACTGGAATAACTAAATAAATAAAAACAAAAATTGCTTGATTTATTCTAATTATTGGGACCGGTTGTTTAAATGCTAGTAAATGACAACATTATCATTTCTATTTTAAGTGAACTGGGAATTACAACATGAAATCTATCATAGTTATATACGGCAAATACTTACAAAACTGAGATAATTATATAAGTCGAGAGTGGCTACAACTTGTTTTTTTTTGAAAACTCAAGCACAATTTTCTAATATCAAAGGCACTGCAAGTGAGGTATCTGAAAAACAAGTTTTTTTTAAATATATTATTTAAAATGACGCTAAAACGCAAAATCAACAAAAAAGTGTTTACTTTTATTTTATAATAATCATCAGCAGAATCAATAACACAAATAACAATCAAATGAATGTTTATAGATTTTAAACGGTTAATTAAAATATCAGTCTTACCAGGCAGGTGGGCATAACTATGGTCTTCATGTTTAATTTTCTGAGAATACTTATGATCATAATGCTGATACACATCTGAAAAAAGACATGTATACATTAATAGTATTCTTTAAACTATGTTGACAGGCTTCTTTTACATTTATGTATGGAGTGATACTCGTAGAGTAGTGATCAATAATGTTTGTCATTACTTTTAAGGGTTGTAGTCAACCTAATTAACTTTGCCAATAACTCAAACCCTATAGTAAAGTTGGACAGCCTGTTAGAAGCTCAAATAAAAAATCATGCTGGCAAAGAAAATCTTGAGTGGATTGGAAGAAAATATTCTTTAATTCTTTAAGATTAGCAAGTAGTATTGATAACGTACGAACCTTCATAAAATATTGTGACTATTCCTGTGGTAATTTCTTCGGCCGAAAACAATGAAGGATTAGACCAACTTCGACCCAATAGGAACTTCTCATTGATGTAGCTTTTTCAAAGTGTTTCTGGTACACACATAGTTTGTGAAGGTCTTGAGCTCATAATCACTGTTAATGGTTAATGCTCAGGACTACCTATGAGCCACTTTTTGTGTCCGATCTCACTAACAGGAAACGTATGCAATAAATAAGCAATAGCATCCTTTCGTTTAGGACCGCAATGTTCGATACATCAGCTTGTTGTTCATCTTGCACTACCTACCTATGCAAAATACTACACTTTACAATAATTTGAAGCTAAGAACGGAAATTAATCAACGCAAACTTTACTCACAAGTCGCAACTAATCCAACACAAAACAAAACAAATTATCAAAACTGAAAAGTCGAAAAGTTACGAAAACCGCGTAAAATTGTTTATGGTGGTTTTTTTTTTTTAATAGCCACTCAGAAGTCAGAAGTCTCAGACGCCCGAGCGAGGCCATTAGAGATGGGTCGTCAACGTATTTGGTCCAACTTCGTTCATCGACTAGTCGATTAACTAGTTGAATTCGTCGACTAGTTTACGCGTCAACTTGGATAAACTTTGCGACGAAGTCAAAGATGACGACGGAAGGTACCTATTAATTTGATCTTCCCTTCATACTTTTCCAGGCTTAGGATTGGCTGAATACTGAATCACACACTGAACATAAAAAGTCAAAACAAAATGAACAACTTACTATCAATCAGAAACAAGTACAGGCCGGTTTGTCCCGGTGTCTCATTGTTCGACCAGTCCATCGCCTTACTCTTTTGCACAAGGGAAACTACCATAACGCCATGCCATCCTTTTCTTCACTTAACAATAATTTCATTCGACCCGTATAAATATCAACTCCCTTCTACTAGATTTAGAGTTTAATTTGTTTGCTTTATTTCAACGGACGAATGAATTTGTACTACATTCTCGCGTCGGTCGTCGCGTTGCGAGTTTCAGTTCAATCGTTCGACTAGTCGATCGATTATCGGTGAACCGTCGATTCGTTCACAGTACGTCGACAGTCGAATTAACTAGTTCGTTAATTCAACGCCCATCACTAGAGGCCGTCGTACTTGTAGTCGCGTGTAACACCCAGGAACGAAAGCAGAATTTCTCCCTGTGCCACTTCTAGTAAATTATTGCAGCTATACCAAAATAAAAAATACGTATGTATAGAATAAAAATAAATTATTTATCACCAAGAGTTACTGGATGACGTCAAACATCTGTCAAATCCAGTATTCATTTTATGTAGTTCCGTATTTCGCCACGGTCTTTACAAGTTGTAGATGTAATTACTTTATTTTATTTCATTGCTACGCCTTTAGAAATATAACCACGCAATCGTAGTCGCGCAAGCATTTAAGTTTGAACTAATCTGTGTTTCAAGGAAACAAAATACCTGTGTTATCAACACAGACTAGTTAGCTGATATCTATATATCCCCGCCCATTTTGTAACAAGCACGAGCACCGCGGTTTGACATTGACGCGCGCGTCACGTCACTTTCAACATACAAAAAAAACAATGTGTTACGTAACATTTTTTCAATAATTAGTTGACGAGAACCGTCACGCCATATAGTGAAACAGCCCACAGACCATAATTTTACAAAAAAAAATAGAGATTTAGGCCGCGTGAGGTGACCGTCGCGCGTCGCTTAGAAGCGACAGCGGGGCTTGACGGTAGGGTTACGTGTCACCTACATGCGACGCCACAATAAATCTCAACAATGTCAAAGTAATTTAAAATTCTTGTTTCAACACTGGCTAGCGCCGCAACGTCCTAAGTTTCAAAAATAACTGCAGCTCTATTATAAACAAAATAAAATGAATTTTTGAATTTTGTATCTAGGTACTTTGAAATAGTTTGAATAGTTTTAACCTAACGATAATTAGGTAGTTATTTATTAATTAATTATTTTTGAACCATCCATGGTTTTTTTGTTGATGTTGATTACTAAACTTCATCAAATCGAAATCTTAATAATCTGTGGTGAAATTGTCTATGGTTAGCCCTGCAACTTTTTCTGAACTGCATTTTGTTTGAACTTGCAAACCAAAACCGGTATTAATTTACAATATCTATAAAAACAAATGAAAGTTTGAATTATATAGTACCTACTTTGAATTGGTTTATCAGTGACAATAATTATTAGTGTGTAATCGTGAATGTGACAATAAGACGTAGTGTTGACATGTAGATACTGGTAATTGTATCAAAAATAAATTTTGGCGCGGCTTGTGGCGCCGTGGTGGTGCTTGGGTAGGCCTATGTCCAGCAGTGGACATCTTTCGTCTAAAATGACGATGAGGATTCCTAAACTATACAATTCCTGTGTTACTGTTCATAATAAGTGATGTAGTAGATCATCAGTCTGATGGTTAGCTTTGCAAGAACGAGTGGTGGTCAGTCAGGTAAGTATGCCAAGTATCTACTTAGTTAACTTGGTGATAATAATAGTTTTAAGGTAAAAATAGGCCACGTGCCACGATCGCCACACAGTGGGTGCCCGATACCGAGCCAGGCCTAAGAAACGCTGTCGTGGCGATTTGGACTCGTTCCTGACCGATTAGCCGGCGAAGGCACAACTTATGGAACACTGAAAAGTTAACTAAAAGAATAGGCACACATTTAAAACAAGTGAATATTATTAATCTGATAAATTTTCTATCTCTTGGCAGATGAGCCCATGCGACCCAGCAGTTGCTAAGTAATGCCTTATGAACTGAAGACAGTAAAGGAACACCACCTCTACTTGATTTGATCACATCAATCCTGGTTAGTATTCAGTATTGCACACACTTTTTTTGATAAACATAGGTACCTACATAATTATGGAGCAAATAAATTGGAGCAGGAGCATGGAATTAATAAATGTTGCAACTCATTGTACTCATAATGATTGATTGAAATGAGTACCTATTATAAGTAATTACTTATTGAAAGTACTACATTACTATACTGATGATAATCACAATATTATTTCAATTGATTGTAAAAAATAATACTCGGATGAGTGTAGGAATGAAATAAATCAAATAGTAATAAATGCTTACCATTATTTCCAGCAGTGGTGGTGTGCAGTCCACACACATCCGACAGCGCTCCGTTCCCAGCCTCAAGAAAAATGTAGCAAAAATGTATTAGCAAATTGATTTGATGTGATGCAAATTAATAAATTCTATTTATTTATTTATATAAGTACCTACACACTAAACACTTAATAATGTAAAATACATAAAGATTTATTATTAGATTTTGTTTCCAGCAGACCTGCGACAGGAGAATTGGATGACAGACATAGTGTCGATTTACATCTATGAGACATAGACAGTGTGTAAAACAGTACCTAAACAGACTACAGCAACCTAAACACACATAATTTTATCAGCTTAAAATAAACGCACATACACTTCTTAAATAAATAAATAAATACATATATTAATTATAATAATTTTAATTTTTCTTGTTTGCAAGAGTGAAGCGCAATTTGTGTGTAGGTATATTTATGTTACAAGCTTTGTATCTTGTACTGTGGTTTATCTCTAACAATCTAGATGATTTGGTATTACTGTGTGGGTCTATCTGGCAGGCCCCAACGAGATTTATCAACAGGTTTACATAAGGACATAATTTTTTACCTATAGAAAATAAATAAGATGTATTTTGTACTTCGACAGTTTTTGATTAAACGACGTTTCTATGAAATGTCTTGCTAGCGGGCCCCCCTTGTGATTATTTTTATTGTTATTATACTTTCAGATCGCCCAGTAGTGCTCGGAGTTAGAAACTATTATGTACCTTACAAATCCAAAATTTCGACTTTCTGTGAGCTATACCTACTTTAGAAGATATTCGTTACTTAGACAAACGTCCAGCGAGCGGGCCCCTTTTTAAAATACTACTCTTTAATATCATACAATTAGCATAAAGAGCTTGATACTATTATGTACCTTACAAATCCAAATTTTGGACTTTCGCAAATTTAACTAGGTCCGTTGGTTGAATATTTATTTAGATATCGAATATCCTCTAAAGTATAGCTCACAGAAAGTCGAAAATCAAAAACTGTCGAGGTAAAAAATACATCTTATTCATTTTATATAGGTAAAAAAGAATGTCCTTATGTAAACCTATCACCTGTTGATAAATCTCGTTGGGGCCAGCCAGATAGACCCACACGATATTACTACCTATGTGCTTTTTACGTATTATGTATATAAGTAAGTAAACGAACACTGAATACCTACTTGCCTAGCACAAATTTTATGAAGTTGCTCAATCTCACCTTTCAAGTAAAATCAAACTGTTGAAATAAAATGTAGGTCTAAAAGCATTGAAATAAATGGGTACTAATAAATTATTGTCTATGAATACGAATACGCATAAATAAGGACATGGGCCCCCAATGACGGGAAATAAAATAGAACCTTAGTGTGATATCTATGCAGCGTTTGGTTGCCAGGCAACAGCACTTCACTTCGTGTGTTATATCTATGCAGCGCCTCGTGCGCATGCGCGACGTGAATAAGTTCACTTCATGGCATTCTGGTGGTTACCATGGAAACAGCACTTCACTTCGGCGAGGTGCAATGCGCGCGCTGTGTCAGTTGAACTTAGTATTAATTTATGATGTTGATTAAGATTTGATGAATATTATTTTATTATTGGCAACGTTTAGTTATGGAGGTACAATAAAATATTAGGTGATTTGATAAATACACACATCGTATAGATAGGTAAGGCGCATCTCATCACGCTAGGAGTTTGATTGCATTCAAGTCATCAGCTGACAATAGGTTCTTAATAAAACAAACAATGTAAGTAACTATGCGCAAACTACGAAAAGACGCTTTGTAGCAGCTGTAGGGACTTATTGGTATTGCATTTTATTATTTAAGGGGCATGCGCTAAGGTAGCCCGCGAAATTCAAATTTTCTTTAGTTTTTTACATTTTGCAGGTAAGTGTGAGGTTTTATGTTGATTAAAATATGATTCGCGACCGTAACCAATAAGGCTTTACATAATTATAATCATTACAATCATCAATACAACTCCTTATGTAAGCACAATCTGCAAATGTCATGATTTCATGAAATAGTCATTCAATGCTATTAAATGAACTTAGAGTGTTGTATTGATCATTTTTTAAACATTTGATTCGGCCGCGAATCATATTTAGACCAACATACAACATGATACTGACCTGCAAATTGCAAAAAACGTAAGAAAATTTGAATTTCGCGGGCTACCTTGACGCTTTCGCCTTAAATGTTCTGACTGCGCATGCGTGACGCGTTACATACCTGCAGGTTAAATAAGTGGTAAGTAGGTACCTAGTTCATTTAAAAATCAGTTTAATTTTTGAAAACCAAATGTAGGCAATAAACTGACTTTTTAATGTACAGACGCCAGCACATCAAGCTACTACAATCTGTCAAATTTATTTAATAGATTTTCAACTTTAGCACTACAGCATAAGGTTCAAGGTTGATTGCGAAAATTTGACAGTTTCGGGTAGCTTGACCTGCTGGCCTCTGTACAAAACGGTATGATTTAGACATTGAAATATATAAAAACATTGAAATAAATAAGTACCAATTATCATCTCTGAATACGAATAGGCCTATGGACATGGCCGTCAATTAGGGGAAAATTAAAAAAAAACTTATCGCCGCGTGCTGGTTGCCTAGGAGACCACTTGGCAACGGCTCTTCGGCGAGGCGAAGTGAGCGCATTGTTTCCACTTTTAGGGATGTCTCCCTTTTTTAGGGAAAAATAAAATTACCGATGTTATGCATGGTTTAGGGATATTCTATGTAGACAGGGATTTAGGGAATTGCGGGGAAAAATTCTTAATGAATGTAATCCGTCTATTGTACTATTATCGTGGCTAAAGACGACATCGGAACTAAGTCGCATTATAGTTTGTTTCGTCTCACTCGATTAATAATTAATGTTTTGTAATCTCGTCAGTTAATGAAAGTTTTGTAGGTATTTAATGCTAGGTATTAAATATGTGGAATGATTTGTTATTATTTATTTTCATCATGGTCAAAAAAGAAACGGTGTCTTAGGGATAAATAACTGGGGCAAAACCAAAAACGTAAGTGGACACACTGAGGAGCGCCTGTGCGCGCGCTACAAGTGTCAGTTTTTCATAGTATCAGTATGATGATGATTAAGATTTGATGAATATTATTTTATTATTGGCCACGGTTAGTTAAGGAGGTACTTACCTATCTATCTATCTACAATAAAGTATTGTAGGTACTTATTGGACTTTTGTATTTAGTGCGCATAGGTAGGTACGTGACGCGTTACAAGTTAAATAAGTAGGTAGGTACCTAGTAAGTCAAATTAACCTCAATGTGATAGTTACTGCCTAACGCGCAAGCGCGATTCTTACCGCTTCAGCGTGTTGAAGTGCGCCGGTACGCGCGCTGCAAGTGTCTGCTGTTGAACTGACAATATTCAACAGTTCAACAGCCGACGAAATAATATTATTTGATTATTGGCAACGCGTAGGCCAACAATCCGCACGTCTTTTTAACAGTCAGCTTGAAATGAGCAAATCGTTTAAATAGGTAAAGCGCATCTAATCACGCTAGGAGTTTGATTGCATCCAAGTCATCAGATGACAATAGGTTCTATAATAAAACAAACAATGTAAGTACCTAACTATGCGCAAACTACGAAAAAGCGCTTTGTAGCAGCTGTACTTATTGGTACCTATTGCATTTTATTTGATTTATGTTCTGACTGCACATGCGTGACGCGTTACACACCTACAGGTTAAATATGTAGTAAGTACGTAACTAGTTCATTGAAAAAAAAAAAACTGTTTAATTATTGAAAACAAAATGTATCTAGGCAATAAACTGACTTTTTAATGTACAAAACGGTATGATTTAGACATTGAATTATCTAAAAGTATTGAAATAAATAGGTAGGTACTAATTATTGTCTCTGAATACGTATAAGATTATGGACATGGCCGTCAAAGAGGGAAAAAAAAAACAAAGTGCGTAACAACGCGGCTGCGCGGCGTGATCACTTCATCCGATTCTTTATTACAGAATCGGATGAAGTGATCACGCGCGTGGTCTCCATAGTTACCACCATGATATTATCATAGTGGTTACCTTAAGGTTATCACGCGTGTTATTTCCTTGGCGACAACACTTCGGTGATGTGATGCGCGCGCTCTACAAGTGTCAGTTTTACTTGGCTTATATATGATGGTGATGAATAAAACATTGTAGGTACTTATTGGACGTTGGTATTTAGTACGCAAGTACGTGACGCGTTACATACAATTTAAATAAGTGTAGGTATGTAGTAAGTAAAACAAATCTCAATGTGATAGTGTAGCGCCTAGCGCGCAAGCGCGATTCTTACCACTTCAACGTGGTGAAGTGATTCGGTGTGCGCGCGCTGCAAGTGTCAGCTGTTGAACTTATGAATTTTGTAATGATTTGATGAATATGATTTTATTCAACGCTTATGTAGGTTATCTCCAATAAATTATTCGGTAGGTAGGTACATACAATATACATATCTTTTTATTTAAATGACTACATCGTTTAGGTAGGTTCCCACATAGTTTGTGTGGGGTTAAATTACACCCTATTAACACTCGATTGCGTTTACATAATATAAGTTAACAATGGGTTCATAATAACAAACTATGTCAATGCGCATTTTCTTTATTATGCAGCAGCAACGTGTAGATATGTATGTTTTATTTTATTTATTGTAGGTAGGTACCTACCTGCGTAACGCGTCGCGCCTCAGGCTATTTATATCAAGGGACTAGTCTAGGAACAAAATTGAGTGTCTGATTGGATATCTGTTTTGCAATTTTATTTTACTTGCGCGCTAATCCCCATAAATAGTAATGTTTAGACATAAGCGGTTAAATATCTACTAGCTTTAGAATACTTAATATAAAATGATCAATAGAATTAGCATAAAAAATTTAATTAAAATCTCGATTTTGATTGTTAATGTATTGCTTGGTCAATCCCTAGCATCAGTCAAATGACACTGACAGCTCACTCCACGCAAGTTTTCACGGTGATATTTTTACAGAATCGACATGCAGGATTAGCAATCTGTTTCAAAACGATTCAGATTCTGATTGATCGTGTATTACGCAATTAGGGTCCTATTTCATTTTGACAGTTCAACAATATTCATTGTGTTAATTAATTCCATTGTTGAGCAGAATCTCTTTCAAAATGATTCAGATTGTGATTGATCGTGAGGGTGCTAGCTGACTTCGGAAATTAAATTAGCTACCCAGATAGGTATTTACCAAACTGCTGTCATAAATTTCAACGGACTTTAGGAATGAGTGCATAAAGCAAAAGCAGGCCAGTAATTTTAAAATAATTATAATCTATCTTATAAACTACTAACTAAACTATAAGTTATCTATGATTGTTCCCCCCCCCACCCCTTTCTTATATACTTGTACATATTATTACGTATTATTATTATTATTTCAAGTCTGTTAGTTTTTAAATTGTTTCATAGTTAAATAATAAATCTTATAAACGGTGGGTTTGCTATGTTGTTTTTAAAATGCTGGTCGAATTACATAATTTGGCCTGTAGATACCCTTTAAGAGATACCTACAGGTCACATTTTTTTATGAACACCATTTAGGTACCACCTTGTAAAGGCTAGCGCTGACAGGCACGACGCGGCTCCGGTTGAACAATTTCTATGAAAACTCCACGGAAATTGTTCTACCGGTGTCGCGTTTGTGTCGCACTGTCGCGCCTGTCTGAGGGAGTCTGTAGGTACAATGAGGTTCACAGCCTATTGACTCACGCAAGGACATCTAAGGTTTGCGGAAAATAATGTTTCGCTGATAGAACGTGATCATAAATCAAATTACATCAATTAAAAACAACACACTTCCAGCACTCAAATTACTAGGTACCTACTCTTAAATATACGTTGAGGAAGGACGGATTCGGAAATGGTTCGTAATTGTAGAAGTAGAAGTAAACTTTACCATCCATCGAGATCGAGATGCGTTAGATGAGATTATTGCGGTGAGAAGGCCGCGGGACCGAGTAAACATTAATTTTATTATGTACAGACGCCAGCACATCAAGCTACTACAATCTGTCAAATTTATTTAATAGATTTTCAACTTTAGCACTACAGCATAAGGTTCAAGGTTGATTGCGAAAATTTGACAGTTTCGGGTAGCTAGACCTGCTGGCCTCTGTACATATGGTTCTCAACAATGTGTGGCAATCTAAATGTCTTGTAGATTGATTTCGCAACCACCTCACTATTGAATTAGCTTCGTTTTGTATAATTCCATACTTAATAATTAGTTAGCATGAATATGGGTGGATTATATTGAGAATAAATAATTTTACAAAATAAACGTTCATTGTAGAAGGTTAATTATGAATTCGTGAACGATTCGCGATTCGTGAAATTAGATGGAATGCTGTTGCCCGCGAGTGCCCGTGACGCGATTTGGGTCGGAAACTCATTTCACCCTCCTTTATTTTGTGAACCCTGGCCTGTAAGGCCCGTATTACAGAATCTCATCCAAAACTCAAGCATTACATAAAACTCGTTCAAAACTTCGTGCAAACTAGCGCGATGCGACATCGGTTAATGTTAATACCGAGAAGATTTCTTAGAAATTGTATTGTTCGAGACGCGTCGCGCTGCCGCGCCGTCGCGTCCCGCTAGTATGCACGAGGCTTAAAGCCTTTTGATTAGTTGAAGTAATGCTTGAATTTTTTAGTGAGACTGAACTTGCACTAGGCTAGGACTATTGCTAATGCCAATTACCAATTACATTTACCCAAACAGACAAACTGTCCGCATTTTTTTTATCAAAGGGCAATTGGATAATCTTTGGATCGATACCAGAACAGGAGTCAGGAGAAGCAAAACTCCATAATTATTATGTATGAGTAGGTATAATCGAAAAAGCTATGGGTATACAGGCAGCTAGCAATCTTTATCTTTAGGCTAGATTTACCTCGTTTAGTGACGGGAGCCCTCCTGGAGACGTCACCTAGTCGCATAAGGGATGCCGGGAGCCCTCGCGGAGGGCTCACCTTAAATGTAGGTTTTTCTTAGCAAATACAGCATTATAAACCGTGAAAATAAAATTTGATGTATATTTCAACAAGATTGATTTTAGAATACTTACTTATAATTATTATACTCGTATTTAAAACGTTGGTTTTAAAATCCAAGCATTTTTTTCACTTTTACAAATATTCACAAAAAAACTAAAAGGTTGGAAACTACATAATAGCGACAAGACCTCCTGAAAACACTACTTTACTTCGTTTTACAGTGTTTTAAACCTAATGCCGTTGACCGTCCGCGATGGTTAACTTTAGCGCAAACGTAATGCCGGCAACCCTCCTGGAGGGTTCACTTCCAATATGTATGGTGACATGGCGTATGAGTTCTATGAAAAGTGGGTGGAGTCGAAAGTGTTAAAAGTTAAAAGCAATAAAAAAACCGGCCAACAAGTGCGTGTCGGACCACGCACAATGAATCCGGGTTCCGTAGTTGGGATGAATAAAATGTATCCCATTGTAGTTGAAAAACATGTTCCCCCATACATTCCAACTGCAAATGTTAGTTTGTACGCACAATATTGAGTGATTTACCATGTTATTTTAATACTTCACAACACTTCATAAAGGTTTTCCAGTAATCTATAAGCATAGAACTATAATCTGTATTTTTTTTTTTTTTGGGATCAGTAGTTTCGGAGATAAATTTTCATCTATATTCCTAAATATCTTCAAAAGTATTTATTTTAAAATGATAAAAAAAAATGTATTTGAGATCCTCGCATTAGGTCCTTTCATTTGATATGTCACACCACACGGTACAGTTCGGAAAATGTTCTTAAAATTTTCTTTGTTGCCCCTCAAAACTGATCCCCATATTCAAAATTCATTTATTTATGTAACACGTGCGTATTTGGGTCTCTGGAATACATATGTGTACCAAATTTCAAATTAATCGGTTAATTAAATAAATAAGATTCGGAACAAATTGACTGTGTCAGACGGACAAACAGGGCACGCCACAATTGCGGCGGTAAGGCCCCTCTTTGAGGAGTGGCTAGAGAGGCGCCACGGCGTCCTCACCTTCCGCCTGACGCAGGTCCTCACCGGACACGGTTGTTTCGGGAGGTTCCTGTTCAGGATAAAGCGGGAGGAAACGCCCGGGTGTTACCATTGTGTGGATCGCCCGGAGGACACGGTGGAGCATACGGTGGAGGTCTGCCCGGCTTGGGCGGGGCACCGCCGTGTCCTCACGGAGGCGATCGGCAGCGGCGATCTCTCGCGTCCGGCCCTGGTTCAGGCCATGGTCCGGAGCGAGAGTGCATGGGAAGCCGTCACTTCCTTCTGCGAAGCAGTAATGCTCGCGAAGGAGGAGGCGGAGCGCGCGAGGGAAATGCAAGATGCGCGCCCTCGCGCCCCTAGTCGCCGCAGGAGACGCCCCGGGCGTCGGGAGGCGCGAGCCGACTTCCGGCCACCGTAGGCGCGGGCTTGCGGACGGTGGGCAATGGGTAGCTCGCCGTCCGATTAGGACCAGGCCCGGGTCGACGGCGCGTTGTGTTCCACGCGCGCCTCAAAGAGATGTCAGCACCAACTGACGGGGTCCGTAAGGGCCAATGCCTGCCAGGGTTGCGAGTTGGTCCGAAAGGGATATCGCGGCCCCGGCACACAGGCAACGGAAGGAACACGGGTGGGTTTTAGTCAGTAAAAGTCTGACACTCCCTCTCGCTCCGCCCAGAGCGGGAGGAGTCATTTGATGATTTCCCACCCAAAAAAAAAAAAAAAAAAGACGGACAAACAGACACACGAGTGATTCAATAAGGGTTCCGTTTTTTTCTTTTGAGGTACGGAACCCTAATAAGGGAAAAATGACTATAGTGGAAAGACGAATATTTTTGCCTGTATATAGTATTCCCCATAATTCCTACTCGTATAGTAGCGTAGCGTCGCGGTCGGTAAAAGCACGTAAAGGTTACGACAGTAATAATTTATTACCTAGTGTTTGTGATTCTTGTGACCTAGGTAGGTAGATGTTAGTTCCGCTTTGATAGTGCACTCGGTGGACATAGGTAGGTAGGTACCTATCTATAAAACTTACTTTGGAATAGGTACCTTCTAACGTTTTACACTGGGTTTACTATCACGTAACGTAATAATATTGCATAAAGTAGTTTTAATTTCGAACTTTATATTCATATTGATTCAGGCGTGACTTTGCGGAAATCCATTTTAAAATACAAGTAACCTAATCCGCTTAGCCGTTCTTAAGGAGTCATAAAGAACCCTGTAAGAAATCGACACGTGTTTCACCTCTTAACGAGGCATCCTCAGGATGGCTATTGACTTGTTGCGAACCCGGACCCGGAATCGCTAAATCCTGCGAGATTTCAGGACAAATCTTAAGATAATGGCAACCATAACCAGAAAATACCCTATAGGTTTTGATGTTATTAAAATACTCGTATGTGACAATAAATGACCGTATGTTTTGATTGCAATATCTTAGAAGCTAGAATTTTTATACATATGTAGTAAGTAGGTAGGTACGTCGAAGGGACCGCAGATATTGGTGGGTAGGTACCATCGAAGAAGTTCATATCTAACCTCCGTAAGGACTATTCTTGCTTGCAGCGCTCGGCGGATATAGAACCGGCCGGTAACAGATGCGATCATCGTGTTCACGGGATTTTGTTTTGAAACTGGTTAGATAATGAACTTCTTTGATAATTATTCATTTCAACCTTATACCTATATTACCTACCTCTAAGTAGGTGCCAGGTCCTGCGAAAAAGGGTGTTGATCTTGACAGACGGACAACACAGTGATCCTATAATTTAAGGGTACCGTTTTTTCCTTTACAGGGACGGAATTCTGAAAATACAGACCAGAAAATACTAAATGCCTATGGCATTAAGTCCGCCTCTGTACATTTGTGTGCTTGAAGTATTAAATAAATAAATAAATAAAATACTGACCTACATCCAATTTCCTATTATATTTGATAGTGAGAAGGTCACAGCCATAAGTCATCATTACGTACAATCATTACAGTGAATCCGTAACACCTCACTATCCGTACTTATGTCTCGGAGTGATTTATCCGAGTAAAAGGCAGAGCTTACGCAACTAAATGCAGGACGGTCGCGATTTCGGCGATCGTTCAAGACGAATATGACTATTCATATAGTACACAGCCAACCGTCTAGTAACACTTGTAACTTGCATACGAAAATCATCCTTACTGCTATGACCCAAAAAGCTGACCGTACATTATGTAGTTATTCATTAATCTAATTTAAAATATGATTTATAATGGCTTTATAAGAATGAAGATGGCAAACCACAAGTTCACACTGAACTTATCCTACCTAACTTATCTACTTAGGTAAGTAATCCAATATAATACTAACTAACAAATGGACTCATCAGTCCATTTGTTTTCCTATTCCGGGACACATAGAAAAATGTCTGAAGCACTTACTTACTTGAATAAAACCAAATACAGAGCAAGATCTCGGGGCATACATTTATTTGTGAGTCTTGTGACCGTCAGACATTTCAAGGAGGTTATTGTGTTTTGCCAAACCTAATTAGTGTTTAAAACCTTCGTTATCGTGACTCGTCAGATCGTGAATCTACATTTTAATTAGCTAAGTGTTATCGATCATAAAACAATTTAACGCACAGACCAACTCATGAGTGGTCAACGTACCTAGGTACTACATACGTTCGTTTTGGAATTTGTTTTTTTTAAATCCCAGATTAAAATTAACAGGTTGCTGTCACGGGCCTTCACCTTTAAGAATATGAAGTAGGTACCTACCTAATCACTACCTACTTTAAAATAATTATGTTTTCATAGGTTAGTCTAGTGTTTATACTACCAAATCGTAGTGTTGAATATGTACCTACCATAGAAATATAATCTTATATCTATGGTACCTACTACCTAGAGTCTAGACTAATTAGTTACCCCACCCCACTGTTAAAGCTACCATTAACAATGAGTGCGGAACGATTAACATTTGATATTCTTTGTTATCTGAACAGCGTATAATTAGGGTAACGAAACAATTTCAAGTACCATTAGGTACCTACCACTGTCCGAAAGACCGTTCAATGAAAATCTTGCCTTTCAACCACAATGAAGAAATCTTAGTCTGTAGAAGGTCATAGTGTAAAAATTAAGAGGAGGGCCACCGGCGTGCCTATGTATAAAACTACGGAGGTTGGTCAGCGTAACGTAAGCTACGCGCCCTGAATACTTACGTCCGGCTAATGGCAGATTGTTTAGCAGACTTATAGTTAGTTTCTCTGACCAAACGTACGCATGCGCACGGGTCATGGATAGGTTTGATGACAAATAATAATTAGGTAATTTATAATGAACGACCGTATACCCAGTACACCTACCTATCTACGGAGGTAGTGCGTCTATCGCAATATAGTGAGTGACCCTACAGCTACAACCTAGACATAAAGAGAACCTACTCGAGTTTAAATTTAAATAAAAACCATGTAGGCCCTACGCTCTTCTAAAATACTAATAGTAGGAACAATATTTACGATTTGAATAGGTAATTATGACCCCTAAAAAATAACAAGTCAATCTGTCTAGCCTTTTCCCAACTATGTTGGGGTCAGCTTCCAGTCTAACCGGAAGCTGAATACCAGTTTTTTACATGGAGCGACTGCCTATCTGACCTCCACAATCCAGTAACTGGGTAATACGATACCCCTTGGTAAGACTGGTGTCAGACTTTCGGGATTCTGACGACCCGTAACAACTGTCAAAGATCCACGAATGACAGCCGGGACCAACGGCTTAACGTGCTCTCCGAGGCACGGAGGATTCTCGGTATGTTAAGATGGTCATCATCCACTGACCAACCCCGGCAAGCGTAGTTTAACCTGATGGATCGACCAGTGCGGCTGTTGTTACTAAGCCACGAGCTCCTACCCTTAAAAAAATAAAAAGTGATTTTCAAAACATTTTACTTAGGTACCAGTTACCATGTAATTAATATCACTAAAACGAATCGCAATTTATTACGCAACTTAAAATGGTCGAAATTTGCAACAACATCGCCAAAAAGAGGCAAAATAAATAGCAACATCAAAAAACTTACACTAATTACAAAACAAAGTTATTAAATATGTTAATAATGTTTCAAACATTACTAGGCTTGCATAAATTCAAGGTGATAATATATATTCTAATACATAGTTCCTCTGCAACCGTGGTGGATATGCATTATGTGTCAATAATATGGGTTATATTCGCATGGGTGATATTCAAATTGGTTATCTAAACGGAATGCCTCGAAAAAATAACCAATAATAAATGCATATTATGTAGACAAGCATTTGCGTAAAATCCGACACATGTTCGTTTCGGATATCCATCAGATTTTATCATTGCTCAGTTGTCGTGGGCCTCTCATGCACGAGGTTGTGGGTTCAAATCCGAGCACCAATGTGACTTTTTCAATTCATGTGGATTTCTGTTCATCTTGGAAATTACCTACTGCATCGGGGAAGAAAAAACATCATGAGAAAACCCTGGACTTATTTATTAGATATATACATATAAGTCTTATATACAATTAGTCTGAAATCGCCAACCCGTCTTGAGTAATCGTGGCACTAATCAATGCTCGTGCCTCCTTTGTATGAGAAGAGGCCTTTGCCCTGCAGTGGGACAGTAATAGAGTGATGGCTAAGATCCCTATATCAATCAAAAACTAGATTAACCAAGCCTTCTAATTAAAAAAAAAAAAGATTATAATCAGACCATCCAACACACAGAACATCCATCCAAATACACAGAGCGACGCACGTAGCCGTCAAATTATCACCCCTCCGTTTCCGTCGGGAGATAAAAAGGCTTTGGTGGTCCCAGAAAAACTATTCTGTGTTCCCTGATACTTGAAGCATTATTCGATTTTTAGCCTAAGTCATTCTTATCTTGTTTGCATAATCTTATGTACCAACATCAAAATAAGAACTCAAAATAAACCTAGATATTTTGTCGACTACGAAATCTGTCACACGCCCAGTGCAGTGTTGCAAACAAGGCGATCATTTTACCGAGCAGGGAAAGGATCTAACGCAGTGATTACTGAGATACGGCGATATTGTATTACATTGCACAAACAAATTTAAGAGGTTTCCTTTCATAATAAGAGACGTTGAGTAAAGCCCATTTAAGGAATTGTGTAGTACACATATTATTTACGCTCCACTTAAAAAGCGACGGACATGAAGCAATTTTACACAAAATATTTTTAAATTATTCGGATTATTTCAGGCAGCTTAGTTTCTTACATAAGTCACACACACGACACGGGGGGAGATCTTTGAAAGAAGCAGATACAGTGTCGACTTTTGTGGCTTGTAGAGACATTACAGCGGATAGCCGTTTAAAAAAAACCGGCCACTTTTTAGAAATACACAATTTGTGAAAATTTCATCTGTCTACCTATGTAAGTATTACGGTTCATGAGATACAGCTCGCTGACAGACAGACAGCGGAGGCTTAGTAGGTTCCGTTTGGCACCCTTCGGGTACGGAACCCTAGAAACGGAGTCGTTTGTATTATGGCGGAACAATGTCAAAATCATCGTACGTAACATCATCATCGCAGCAAAACGGCTAGCCGCTATACAGGGTGTCAGGGACATCGACGCGAAAACTATTACCATGGAATCTGCGCTGAAATTTTTCGTCGATTACATTTAAAAAAAACAGCTGTTTCACAGAAAACTGCAATACCTACGCGGTCAATATGTATGGAACACCAGTTTTTTTTTTGCAGAATCATGTAGGTACTGAATCCATAGTAATAGTTTTCGCGTCGATGTCCCTGCCACCATGTATGAGACGGGGCGAATTCTACAATTTGGCTTCGACATTGTGTCGCGGCCCTAAACATTTCTCTCATAGAAATGAAGATAGCCGTAGATCTGACTGAGGTATTAAGCAGCAGACTAATAACTAGAGGTATTGCAGAGACAGCCGTGCTATTGGTCAGCATGACGATCGTTGGCCGATGGTTGAGGATCCTTTTCTATAAAGTATTGGTCATATTGTGTCCCAAGTCCCAACTTCCAGTTCCTTGCTTATTACTTAAGATACAGTTGGCAAATAAAGGTCTTCCGTTCATCAAAATGGATTCGTTTCTACAAGAAATTATTTCATCAGATCAGCTGATGACACCACGACGACGTGCCTTGCTTAGATATTCATTTGATTACGCTAGTAGTACTTACTACAGTTCTATTTTCATCGATGATGAATAGCTACATTGGGTAAGCAGGTAATCACCACAGAGGCAGCACAGCATTATTATTTTAGCGTTGAAGTAGGACCTATGAAAGTGAAAAAAAATGCTTATTCCACTTTTCCCCCCTGAGAGAATACCCCTCAAGGGGGAAAACTGGACCCTAATGTAAAAAGAATACAGAAAGTCCCCTTTTCATTTTGAGTTATTCCACTTTCCCCCCTGAGAGAATCTGCCTCAAGGGGGAAAACTGGACCCTAATGTAAAAAAAAACCAGAAAGTCCCCATAGCATTTCGGATTAAACCACTTATTTTTAATTTTTATTTCTACGCTCTTAAAGTAAATAAAAAAAGGAGTGATTAGGTACAATGTAATTAACAAAAAACGACAATATGATACATACTCATCAATCAGTCTTTTTTCACAGAATTATGTTTTGATTTCTACGCTCATAAAGTAATTTAAAAAAGTAGTGACAATGTAATAAACAAAAACACGACTATAAAATCATTAATAGGCCTCATTAATCAGTCTTTTTTTTATGGCAATTTTCAAAAAGTAAAAATGTAGTAGGTACAAAGATAAAGAGAAAAAATAATATAAAACAATCGCTCGTAAACGAGAACACGGTTGACTAGTAATTAGACAGTTTACGAATATTTAAAAAAAAACATCATTATACGTACAAAAAATAAAAAAAAACGATGTAAGTAACACTAAACTAAAAATACTAATAATTCAAAGTAAAAATCACTAAAGTACAACAATATTAAAAGGTATGTAAGTAATGCTAATACCAATCAAAAATACTAACAATTCAAAGTAAAAATAAATCATATGTAGGTAATGCACCGAGAGTAAAACAATCACAAAGGTATACAAGTACAATAACAATAAAAAATATTAACAATTCAAAGTATGTAGAAAATTTAAATCATCTAAATCAACGAGGATTATCTTTCTCTTAAAATAATAAAATACAAATTATTTTAATTTTTCTAGGAAATGTCCAATTGTTATGCTCCCGCGAATTAATTCATTAAAATTTAAGACTGCTTCTGCTACCTGCTACCGGCGCTGGGCGCCGAGAACAAATCGGCGCCCAGCGCCGGTAGCAGAAGCAGTCCTAAATTTTAAGAACCTCAGAGGGGATTTCTGGACGTTGGTTTTTTCAGATTCCAGTTTTCCCCCGTAAGGGGGATTATCAGAGGGGAATTCAAGACTTTTTTTTAGAGTCCAGTTTTCTCCCTCAAGGACACTTTCAGGGGGGATCTGTGGAATAAGTATTTTTTTCCAGTGTTCCCCCCTTGGGGGGATTATCAGGGGGGAATTCCACACTTTTTTATTATAGATTACATTTTTCCCCCTAGGGCGGATTTTCAGGGGGGATTTGTGGAATAAGCCGTAAGTAGGTAAGGTACCCACCACGACGTACATTTTGAAATTTGAACTGGGTTAACTACGTCAAGTGGGGTATTTATTTACTTTAGTATTTATGTACAGTCATCGGCACAGCAATCATCAGCACAGCATTTCCACTATGAAATTCGCCATATGTCGCATAGTTTTTCGACTTACAATAAAATAAATCCGCAAAAATATCAAGGACCCCGGTCCTTATCTATGAATGTGTTTATGTGGCATATTTATGATATTGTAGGTATAATTATTCACATACTTACAAATTTATATCTGGAAATAAAATATTTCATATCGTGTCATTGTAGCTTCGAATTTTGCAAATTGTAGAATCTGAAATATGTAAATCTCGTTGATGGAGGTTTATGTAAATACATGCCATATCTCCCGTGATATTTCCCATCGGCAACTTCTCAGGAGTCTATAAAAAAGGATTATGTTTCCATAAAAAATTATGTAGGTAGTATGATATAGGTAGGTACAATTTTTTTTTACAAAACATTCTAAGTACCAACTACCACATTTCTAACTTAAAAAAATATGAACTTTTATGAAACTTTAATTTAAAGTAATCAGCAAAAACTCTTTACAAACAGGCCAAAAAAAAATTAAACTTTGAAAGTAGAAAAATATTTTTTCTACCAAGGTAGTACTCTAAATAGTGTACTCTAAATGGACGAGCCCGACTCGTGCTTTGCCAGATTTAAAAAAATAAAACCACCATCTGCAATATATCTTGATTTCTGGGTAGGTTAATTAAAACCTCTAACATGGCTGCTAGTTACAAAACCTAGTAAGTACATATTTGATCGCAAGTCTTGAGCACACATAGAATTCTGTTTGGATTAGGTAGTTGCGTATTTTCTCACTGTTTTATTCCATTGTGCTCACAATGATTGTCAAGAGTGCACCAGATAGTGTAATTGCATGTGTCGCAACCTAATGCAATACCTGCAGCCTCTATGTTAAATACAGTACAGTACAGTCGACCAGCCCCGGATCTAGATTTTTTTTAAAGCCGGGCAAAACCTGCCGTCTGCCGCCCGCCGCCAATCCTTTATGGGATGTGCTAAGGTAGCCCGCGAAATTCAAATTTTCTGGAAATGAAAATTTTGGCAGCATTTTATCGATCGGTAATGCCCCAATCTAACAAAGGCGCCAAAACTGTTTTAAAAATAACACCCGATTTCCAACAAAAAAACACTACAAAGTGAAAAATAACTTACTTTAATTTTGGAAGTCGGTGGCAAAAAACGAAAATTCAAAACCAATGACACCGACTTCCGAAATTACAGTAAGTTATTTTTCACTTTGTAGTGTTTTTTTGTTAGAAATCGGTGTTTTTTTTTTTTAAGTTTTTATTTTTCACTTTTTATTTGTGGTAGGTACGTAAGCCACAAAAATTCGAAAACCACTACCTGCTATATAAATCAGTGACAGGGAGTTATCATCGACATATACTTTATACTAAGTGGGTGCAATAGGTATGATTGTTGAAGCTTACTCAAAAACTATCCAAGCAAAGTTGTCTTCGCAAGGCTGCAGTCGTCAGGGTTAACACTTTGACCTTTAGCTGGCCTAGTATATAGTACGGAATTTCAATAGAATACGACACCAGCTTATGCTGGTTTTGATTGCACTGACGTGCGGCCTACTGTACCTACGTAAATGACTGTTTGTTATCTTTGTCGGTGGATGTTGCCGATGTTGAAAGTTTTGGGTACTAATTACAGAATTAGTATCCGACCTTAGTTTTTGTTTACCCTAAACCTCTTAAGGGGTCATTGTACTAATCATTATGAACAACTTTCACTATGGGACCAACGCTGAAATCGCGAAAAAAAAATCAGTTGTTCTCTACATTTATGTTCGCATACCTATCTCGTCGAAATGTAGGGAACAGCTGATTTTTTTTGTTTAGGGTAAACAAAAACTAACTAAGGTCGTATAGTATGTGAATAGTATAAACTTTAATTAGTAGCATGTAATTGTTGTGAATGAAGGTCGGAAAAAAATACGTTTCTATGCCATCCAACCGTTTTATATTTATGTAAAAATGCGCAATCAGTCACGAATGACCATGCATATTGTTGATGGCAATCCACTAGCCAAAATCACGATCGGAGATAATTAAGTTTTACGTAACTGTTATTATTATTATGTTATAATCTGTATAGCATTGAACATTTCTGTTAAAATGTTCACTTGGCATTACTTTCATTCAATCGTATTTATAATTTTAACCGACTTCCAAAAAGGAGGAGGTTCTATTCAACACAAGCTAAACATTATAAAAAACTTTTTACAAAAATAACACAAGTAACACAACCGACTTTCAAAAAAAAAAAAACTAAAAAGTGAAAAATTACTTTAATTTTGAAAGTCGGTGTCTTTGGTTTTTAATTTTCGTTTTTTCCACCGATTTTTGATTTTGTAGTGTTTTTTTTGTAAAAAGTTATTATTTTTCACTTGTTACTTGTGGTCCCTACCCCACACAAATTCGAATACCACTACTATGTAAATAACAGTGACAGGAAGTTATCTTCATAATAAAATATCATCCACATAATTATATACACTAAGTGGGAAAATTACGTATTATTGAAGCTTACTCAAAAAATATCCAAGCAAAGTAGGTACCAACTTGGGAGCATCCGAGCATACACTTTCATACAAAAAAAGAATTTTCAAAATCGGTCCACAATTGACGGAAAAATCGACGGACATAAATAAAATAAAAAAACAAACGCGACGAACATATAACCTCCTCCTTTTTGGAAGTCAGTTAAAAATGCCTTGTATTTGCAATTCTTTTTTGGATCTCTAGGGTGGGGCAGCTGCTCCCTTTGCCCCCCTTGGCGACGCCCTTGTTCCTATTTCAATATGTCCCGGTACTTATTAGATTTGACAGAATGTACAACTTTTAGTTAGTATAAATAATTTTCTCATGGGAATGTTGATTTGCTCAGTTATTTATATTTTACAAAAACATTTAACGTGATTGTACGGAAAATACGAAAGGTACACAGTATAGGTAACTCACCAAAAAACTTTCTGATTAATGTGGTGATATTGATAAATGTGGACCCAGTAACCCCCTCTGATGAGATGTGGTTTGATTGTTTGACCTTTGAACTTGGTACCCATTTTTATGTCCACGCAATCACTGTCTTCCAAGGTTGCCTGGAAGAGATCGCAGAAAGCGATAAGGCCGCCCATTGTATGTTTTGTATATTAAATTTATTTTTTGCTATGTATTTTATGGTGTACAAGTACAACAAAGTATATACAGGGTGGCAGGGACCGAAAACTGATACCATGGATTCAGTACCTACATGATTCTGAACCCCCTGCGTTGAAAATTTTCGTCGGTTATTAAAAGAAAAACCTGCTGTTTCATAGAAAAGTGCAATACCTACGCGGTCAAAATGTATGGAACAGCAGATTTTTTTTAAATTCGTTGCGTCGATGTTCCTAACAGCCTGATTACAAACACCATAAATAAATACCTACTGGCCGAATGTAGCTTCGCTCCAGATCAGATCTCATGTTTTGAGGTGAGCCGTGAGGCGTCAATAACAGAGATTTGTCTAATGCTACGGCCGCATCTGCGTCTATCGTGACGAAACTTCGCGCAGTAATACGGTACACGCAGATGTGACCAACCATTATCGGGTATCGTCGCGATAATTCGGGCTGCGTATCACTTATCACCCGGGTGGCGGTAAATAATAAACGTGGCGAAGCCGCTAATGTAAATCTCCTACTTTCCGAGGTGCATCTGTACCAGTTACCGACCGCCTAGAGACCATCGAGTCAAAAGCACAGACTACAGTCAAGAAGCTGGGCATCCTAAATAAGGTGAGGCGATACTACGCATCTGGAAAGCTTTTAAGTTTGTACAAAGCACAGATCCGGTTCTGTATGGAGTATTGCAGCCATTTATGGGATGGCTTAGCAAAATACCAACTTGCTGCACTTGACTCGGTCGAACGCAGAGCAAAAAGGCTTATAGGCGACGAAACTTTGGTGGCTAGGCTTCAAAGCCTGACTTATAGGCGTAATGTTGCTTGCCTGTCGGTCTTCTACAGACTGTAGGTACTTCGGAGAGTGTGCGCAGGAGCTCCACGACTTGATCCCACCATCGCCCTTTTATCACCGGACTACCAGGCGTACCTACTACAGAGTACCATCCGCACTTGGTTCATATCCCGTCCAGTCGTAGGTACCTACTCAGCACTTCTCTACATTTATAATGCGAACAGCCAAAGTGTGGAACTATCTGCCAGCGTTTGTTTTCCCTTCCACATATAGGTAACTCGTCTGTGCCTTCAAAGCAAGAGTAAACAGGCATCTTCTAGACACGCTCGATCCATCGTAGACCTCATCCATCGCTTTCCATCAGGCGAGATTGAGATCAAGAGCAGGCCCATACAGCAAAAAAAAACTTGAGAGGTGTCAAGGGACACCCGGATGGAACGAAGTTCCATGAGAGAGAGAGAGAGAGACAGACAGAGAAACACGTGCACGCCGCACGGCAAAAGTGTCGTTACAACTTTTCTTCGCAACGCGCGATAAGGAACTTCGTTCCAAAAAATGTGATCACCGCATTAGTGCGATAACTTTTTTGCGATCAAAACATACGAAGCGTCGGCACGCATTGCTTTGTTATGATAGACGCAGATGCGGCGAAGCTGGTAGACAAGGAATCGAGAGGTGTAACTGCTTCATAAAACTTAGGTGTTCGGTGCTCGAAACAATTTGTTTGTAATTTCCCTATTGTTATTAGTCTGGGAAAAACGATAATTAATGATCTGAATTGGATGCCAGGAAGCTGAGTGGAGATCACGCAAGTAGGGTGAAAGTGGAAACATTACGAGTTTTTTGCACAGTCGTGTACTTGTGTCTCATCCGGACGTAATCATCTTAATATTTATGTAACTGCTTGTGTCATAAGTCGTAGTCTTTGTGTAGCAGACTATAGATACCTAAGATAAGATTGCATAGTAGGTAACTACCAAACCTTTATAATGTTATAGTATTATTACCTTATAGTATACCTTTATAGTATTTCCGTTTCATAAGCTTGTAGGGGAAGGGAAGGCAGAACTATTAGAACCATTGATGTATTAAATAGGAAGATATGGTACGCGCTCCTCGACGTGGACCGCATAAATTAGGGGAAAAGGACACAATCGAGCTTAGTCACAATCGAACTGGCGTTTGTGTAGCACGTTAAGTAAAATTACAGTAATCGTCTAAATAAGCAGCAACAATGCCTTCCTGTGTTTACAAAATGTGCACAAATAGTGCAAAAACCAAAAACAAGTCCCACGGGGTTAGTTTTCACTCGTAAGTACAGCCAAAAACATTAATTTGTTGAAAATTATAATAATATTTAATGTTTGCTCCGTCATAAGTTGTTCCTAATCGTAAACATTCGGCCAACATTCGGCTGTAAACGCGATTTCGCTTGCACAACAGCGCCGCCTGCAGTCTCCGTCCTTGTCTGCGCAAGCGGCAGCGCAAGTGGCGTATTAGTACCGTCAGCAAAAAATGCCATATCGCCTCGAATTTAATTGAATAATATTTAATTTATTTTTTACCCATCTACTTAGAGGTAATTGCCCTTTGTTTACATTTGTAACGTCAACACAATAGATACTTTGTAAGATGTTCCTGATATTTTTTCATATTAAAATTTATCAATACCTGGGTACCCACAAAATTGCACAAGATCACGGCCATACCGTGATCTTGTGCAATATTATCACAGTTACTGGCTATGTTAAGAAATAAATAATGAGTAAATTTGTATTATTAGGTTTCCTCAAGATGAAGTGTGGAGACATAAATGGCTCCAAGTTGTTAGAAAACAGAGGCAAGAACCAGATTGGCTACCACACAGTAGTAGTCGATTATGTTCGGTACACTTCAGAACAGAAGATATGTATACAACCCATAAAGGATATAGGAAGATATTAAAAAACGCAGTGCCATATTTTCGAGTAGGTATCAAGTATTAAAATGCATAGTTGATAATTACATAATTATATTTACTTATTTCCCTACTGTTTCACTCAGTAAAACTTAGATAGGTTGGCTTCGTCGACAGACTGATGGTTGTTTTTCTAGACAGCTATCCTTGTTGTAGACAAAATGTTCTAAGGGAAGGCACAAATACGGTCAATAATGTACAGCCAATAAACCGTGTACATAGCTTTGTGCCGTGAATTCTATGACAGTAGGTTCAAGGTATTTTTTTTATGACAATCCGGAAAATGTACATGAAATATTGGCTGTAAAATAAAGGGACTCGTTCTAACAGACTTAATACATAAAGTAGGTATACAATACACACATAATAATTATACGTTTTTTAATATCAGGTCGCCATGGCAACATATTCTGTTTCGGGACGAACCACACCAAATTCGTTAAACGACGTCAATATATCTGAATTAGAATCAGTATTTGAAACTCCAAGGAAAGCTTTCTTAAAGCTGAAGTTGAATAAAGAAACAATAAAAAAGCGAAAACTGATGCAAGACAACAAAAACTTAAAGAAAAAATGTAAAAGACTTAACCATAAATGCAAAAATCTGAAAGAAACCATTATTCAATTGAAAAAGAGATTAAATTTAACAGCGGACCAATTCGCAGAGCTTTCTCTTAAAGCAGAAGCTGTGGATTTATTTCAACGAATGGTTCGGCACAAGAAGTTGGATAAAAACTCGAGATTGAAGTTTCCACCTAGCTTGAGAAAATTTGCTCTCACTTTAAATTTTTACTCACCTACTGGTTACAAATATGTGCGAGAAGTCTTCGAGAATGGCCTTCCTCATCCAAGAACTTTAGGAAAATGGTACGAAAAGACCGATGCTGCGCCCGGGTTTACCGCCGAAGCGTTCGCAGTCTTAAAGAAAAAATACGCAGCGACAAAAAAAAAAATGATATGCACTCTTGTAGTCGACGAGATGTCGATACGACAACAACTGATGTGGGATGGAAAAAAAACTGATGGTTTGGTTGACTACGGAACTGGATCATTGGAAAATGCTGGTGTTGCTACGCAAGCATTTGTCATGATGTTGGTCAGCATGAACGAAAATTGGAAATTACCCGTAGCATATTTTTTCGTTAATGGACTTCCAGCAGAATCCAAAGCAAATTTAATAAAAACTTGTTTAGAGAAGTGTCATGAAGTAGGAGTCAGTGTTGTGGCTTTAACTTTTGATGGCTGCAGGTCAAATATGAGTTCCGCAAAATTACTAGGTTGTGAACTTGACGATGTTAATAATTTAAAAACTACTTTCAAACACCCATCATGTGACATGGATGTAGCGGTATTTCCTGATCCATGTCACATGATAAAATTAGTACGTAACACATTTGAAGCCAAAAAAATTTTTTACGGCAGTGAGGGTCAAGAGATTAAATGGCAGTTTTTGGTTAATTTACTAGAATTACAAAAAAGTGAAACTTTAACTTTTGCCAACAAATTAACTTTAAGGCACATAGAATTTAGGAACCAAATAATGAAGGTTAAGCTTGCAACCCAGCTTCTGAGTATGAGTGTAGCCAAATCGTTAAAATTATGTGAAGAAATTCTAAACTCAACCCGATTTAGGCATACCGACGCAACGGTTAAATTTATTGAAAATTTTAATCATATATTTGATATAATGAACTCACGAAAACGTGATAAGTTCGGTTACCAAAAACCAATTTGTCCTGAAAATAAAAATCTAATTTTTGATTTTCTTACCGAAATGAAAGATTACATAATTTCTTTACGATACCTTGTCAAATCCCGCCGTATCACCAAGCGCAAAATAAATATGAAAATTTCGAAAAAACCGGTAACTGACACCATTTGCAAGACAGGATTCATTGGTTTTATAATTTGTATGGAAAGCCTAAAGCATCTGTATACCACACTCGTCGAAACAAATATTTTAAAGTATATTGCCACTTATAGAATGTCACAGGACCACCTCGAGTTATTCTTCGGTGTCATTCGCAGGCAGGGTGGATACAATAACAACCCAAATGTCAAACAATTTCGGGGTATCTATAGGAAGATATTAGGACACTTAGAGTTGCGGTCTTCTTTGTCGGGAAATTGTATTCCTCTTGACAATTTTCCGATACTAACATGTACATCAGCTGTTGACGTTATTAATGAAACTGTAGATAGAAAAAGCAATGTTACAAGTCTGACTTTAGGCGGCAAAAAGGAAACCTTTAAAAAACATCAAGCATCACGTGTTTCATCACGTGTGCGTGTACAAAATATTAAAAAGAACAAAGTTCTATTAAGTGACACGCTAGCGGAGACGAATGTGGGCATATTGAGTGAGCTTTTGACCGATAAAATTAAACACAATTTATCAACTTGTTCTGAGCAAATAGTAGGTTACATAGCTGGATGGGTCGCCCGAGCTTTAATAAAGACAATACAGTGTGAAACGTGTGTCTCAGAGGTCATAACTGCAAAAAAAATGCATTTCCATAAACTAATAACATTAAAAGACATGGGCGGTCTCTGTTACCCTTCCTACGATATGTTTATGATATGTGCAAAGTCTGAAATCACTCTAAAGAAAATGATTGCCCAAGGGAAGCACTTCACGAGCGATTCGGAATTATTACGTCTCAAATTAAATATCATGAAGACTTTTCTTGATACAAATGTATTGACTGAATTAGTTATTCATTCTCAAAATCAGCCAGCTACTTTTAACCATCGCACTCATCTTTTGCGAGCAATTATTGATAAATATTGTGACGTAAGGCTACATTATTCACACAAAAATGACCCGTCTATATCAGCGGAAACAAGAAGACAAAAGCGAAACAAACTGTCTCTATTTGAAGGTAAATAAGAGGTAATAATAATTTTTACGATTAGGTTTAAGTAATAAAGGTAAATTTCTGATTTAAAGTGACTTTTTTTTTTCTGTTTTCGTTGTCCGATTAACATAAATCAAACTGAAATATTAGTTTTTTTTCTAATTATATCTTTTGAAACTAAAATTATTAAAATACATACATAAACAAAAAAAACATTTTTTCAAGTTACGTAACTCAATCCTTACTTTGTTAAAAAATTCCCTTGCAAACTTGCTTTAAATAGTCTTATTGGATCAAAATATGAAAACTATTAACAAATCTAATCTATGTAAACTAATTAGAATAAGTTAAACTTCAAGGTAAACAAATCTGTTTAAAAATTCTAATTAAAGACTTTCTAACTAAAAAAGTAAGTATTATTTTATTTCGTTAAAATTTATTTGTTGACGGTACCTACATTACTCTCGGTTTGCGGGGAATACCCGAATCGTAGTTTGTTTCCGAGTTGTTATGGGTACGTAACAGTGACAATTATTGCTATCTCGTTCTCGCTATAGCCCGCGTAATATGTCTCCCTATTTCGGTTGTCGAGCACATGACGCACGACATCGGGAAATGTAGTTGTGTGGGTGTATTTACATGTAAGTGTTTCTAGTCCATTTAATATTTACGTGATGTTAGAGAGTGGCCTATCTTCCCTATTTTACATCAATGATTAGAACTATTATATTAGACATCGGATTATAAATTATGCATTTGTATATTTGCAAGCAAATTAATAAAACGCTCTTTTTATAGCGTCATTGCATGCCTATTTAAGTACTTTTTCATTGATAGTGCTTATTTTAATTAAATAGCTGCTCTAATATAAAAACCCGGGTCTTGAAGGAATAAAGAAAGTTAACGCATAAACGGTAGGTAGGTTTCTGCAGGAATGGTGCCAAATTTCAAGTTCTGTCCAGTAATGTCAGTTGACATATGAGGTAATTTTCAGCCCATCACAAGTTTCCTCTAGAAAAAAAAAAATTGTATGTTGTCACAAGAATTTCAATATATTATTAAATACTTAGTATTTTGATTGTGCATATTTTTTGGCATTTTGATGGTGCATTAGCTTCCTCAAGACATAACTCATTCAGAGATGATTGCTCAGGATAGTAAATTTATGTTAAAAGTTTGCATGAAGTATTTTAACTAAATGTTGTTGTTGGCTTGCTGCGCGCTTTGGTGTTTACAGTAAGTAGAGCAAGCAATTGTTATATAAATAAATAAATGATGTTATTCCTTTCAAATTATTGAAGGTGGACCTGCATACCTACAGGGTCCGCTTACCTTCCTTTTCCCTACATACGTATATACTTACCTAGTCTGCATTTCTGAATTTAATACTGCTGATTTGCTCTTCGGCTACAACAGCTAAATTTGTGTACAGTACGAGGGGTATTCAATAAATAGTGAGAATGAGTAAGACGCAATTATCTTTTAATAAATGTTATTTTATTTTTCGACGTAGTCACCTTTCAGGTTTATACACTTTGTATATCTTTTCTCTAATCCTAAAATTCCTTTTCTAAAAAAATCTTCTACCTGATCCCTTAAAAAATCATTTACGGCGGCGACTACTCCGTCATCATCTTCGAATTTCTGGCCCCTGACATGTTCCTTTAAGCGCGGAAATAGTTAGAAATCACTAGGAGCAAGGTCCGGTGAATATGGAGGATGTTCCATCAATTCGAAGCCAGCTTCTTGAATGGCAGCCATCGCAACTCTGGACTTGTGCGCAGGGGCGTCTATCGGCGGTATCTTGGTGAAACAAAACAACTTTAGCGAGTTTGCCACGCCGTTTCTTGCGTATTTCCTCACGCAACTTTCTTACTTGTCCTGCGTACATAGTCCCCGTAATAGTGGCTCCATTATTAAGATATTCGATCATTACCACCCCTTGGCTGTCCCAGAAAAGAGAGCCCATGATCTTTCCGGCGGATGGAATCGCCTTAAATTTCTTTGGAGTTGGAGATGACGGTCGCTTCCAAGTCATGGACTGTTGTTTCGTTTCCGGGTCTTAATGGTGAAGCCATGTTTCGTCCATAGTTATGAATCGAGCCAAAAATCGGTCAGGATCTTGTTGTAACAAATCCAAACATCTTTGTGAAATTCACAGTCGAGTTTGTTTCTGCGCGTCAGAAAGCATTCTGGGCACCCAGCGCGCTGACACTTTTTTCATACCCAAATGGTCGTTTATAATATTATGGACACTTCCTATCGAAATCTTTACTTCTTCAGCTATAAAACGAACAGTAACACGACGATCCGCCAAAACAATATTTTCAACTTTTTTAATCATTTGTTCAGTCACTGCCGATATGGGGCGTGTCCCGTTCGTGGGTCGTCGTTAGTGGAAGTTCTTCCTCGCTTGAACTCAGCACACCAACGCGCAACCGTAGAATATGGAGGAGCATGAACCCCTAATGTTGCTCTCAAGTCTTGATTTACCTGCTCCATAGTAAAATTTTTCAAGCAGAGATATTTTATTACCGCGCGAACTTCAATTTTATCCATTTTTAAGAACACGTTCCGAAACGACGCAAACAATAGAATTCTACTTTTAAAAAACAAAAGAGAATTAATTGCTTTTTTTATTATCATCTTAACTAATGTCTGGGCTATGCCTGCCAGTATTTATTTTTTTTCTTTCCAAGGAGAATGTATCGCATTCTCACTATTTATTGAATACCCCTCGTACAGTAGGTAGGTATAATAAATATAAACATTTCACCCCCTTTTCCTCTTTCAAGGGCTTCCAAGTTCTAGCAGTCGGTAATAAAAGCAACTAAAAAGTAGTTATGGCTGAATACCGAAGTTAGACACGTTGCTTTTCAAATTAAACAGGTATACATTAACATAATAACATAATTTATTCTATTACTGCTAAGTACACACTACTTATTACAAAAATAACAACACTTTATTTCTTCTTTTTTCTTTCGGCGCGACTGCCGCCCATTTCTTGGAGTTGCTGCTTGAGATCAAGCAGTTGGTTGTCGGGCACGTAGCGGACCTCTTCGTGCTCGATCTCGTGGTCATGCACACGCAACGTGCAGCCTTCGGGCAACACAGCGCGAGCCACGCGCAGCAAAGTGCCCAGAGCCCACGCGGGAACATCAGTTACCTGTAATGTAAAAAAACACTCAACTCAAAAAATTTGCTCAATATTTTGCTAACGAATCCCTGAATCCAAAAATGGCAGTCACAAACTTCAACTATATTTTTGAACGACCTTTCTAACGACACCTCACACCATGGGACAGACGAGGAAAAAAAACCCCCACTTTACGTGCAGAAGAGGTACCGCAAAAAAATATTATTCAAGATTTTATTTTACCACTTTGTCGGCGTGATTAATACCCACGCCAAATTACAACTTTCTAGTAAAAACAGTCTCTGTGCTAAGCCGCGGTCAGACAGACAGACAGACATGGCGAAACTACATATAAGGGTTCCTTATTGACTACGGAATAGGGCTTGCAATATCCGTTCATTTCAACTATCCGGATAATACGGATATCAATATTTTACTATCCGGAATATCCTGATAATGCGGATAATACGGATATTTTTTAGTTTTTACTATAAATAAACCTAATACGCTTTTGTATCACGTTTTAATCAGTCTCTCAAGCAGGATATAATAAACATGAGACATGACAAAGATATAATAAACTATATCAATATTTCTAGTAACAATCACATAAAAAAACTAGTTCACTTTCTAAAATTATACAATAAAACACCGATAAACCCACAAATAATTTATATCTATTCTTCTCATACTAAAAACAATTCTAATTAAAAATGAGATCTTACATTTATCACAAATCACAACATCCCAATTAAATCAACCTAAAAATATCACTTTCCCTGGCAAATCAGCTCAATTATTAAACAACAATAGTATAAATCAAATATAATAAAACAAAAGTGAACAAATTATCTCAAAATAACCAAATAACCTTTTATCATATAATATTACGTAATTCTTAAATTATTTTTTATCAAAATTCTTGTTATATGATCTTAAAAAGCTTAAACTATCTAATGAATCTTCTTTCATGGAAGTTCTTAAATGGTTACATACATATCCTGTAGCAGAGAACACTCTATTGATAAAACCTCTCTCATCAAATAGTGTCATCTCTACTCGAATTGTGGTGTCTAAATCATTTGTTGAAGAAGTCGGTCGCTGCGCAGAAGATGGCTGACTCATAAACCGGATGATTACTTCTCGTATTTGTGTTTTAATTGATACGTTTACAGTTGAAGAAGAGCAACCTTCTGTATCTTGTGTATTGTCTGCTGAAGTTATGACTGTTCAATCTGGTTGTTGTGTGTCAAAAAATTTAGAAATAATTTTAGCAAACGTCAGTCTAACAGATTCGTTTGAAGGATTTTCAAAAGGACAATCGTGTGTACTTCGCTCTTCATAAAAACTGTGAGGGTTGTGTACATATGTCGGTGTATCGATTATTTCTGGAACTCATCGTTTTGATATTCTTCTTTTGAGTGATACTAGAAATTAATTATATGAGTTTAACATAAAGTTAACAAGTGGTCAATGTTGTTATGATCTCTGTCACTAAATTGACTTATGAATAATAGAATATGTGAATAAATAATTGCAAGAGTAATTAACTATGTATATAAAAATAATAAATAACGTAATAACAGTTATGTAACATGACAGCTTTATATTAATTATTTAAAAGAGAAATACAACTATCCGTAACATCCGAAAAATCCGGATGGTGATGCAAGTAAAATCCGGATTTGAAAATCGGCGGATATCCGGATAATAAGGATATCCGGATTGCAAGCCCTGCTACGGAACCCTAAAAACGATTCTTTTAAATAAATTACCTGCACATTTCTCTCATAGACATTAAGATGGTACTCAGCATCTAGTGCAGTGCCACCTGGCTTAAACCGTTGTACTTTCAGCTGCTGTGCTGGTGTCGCCCAACTTAACAAAAACAAAATATTAAGGATTAATTTATTGGATCATAATAATTAATGAAAATAAATTAAGTTTAATACAGATACAGTGTAGAGCTCGTTTTTTTTTTTACAGAATTAATAAACCCACAGCTAGTTTAAGCATAGTACAAATTGCAATGTGTGTAGTAATCAGAGCTGTGTGTGTCAATGTAGGTACTGTATAATACAGTATAATGGTTGAAAATACTTTAGAACAGGGATCACCAATTAGCTTTATTGGGGGTCCGTTCTTAAAAATATTATTATTAATGTGAAAAAGATTTTTTTGACTTTGTATCTACTATCTGTCTGAAGTCTGGAGTAAAGGTGTTGCAAAAATTACAAAAAAAAATTAAAAATTTGTTTGACGTGTATTTAATGAACAAAATAACAAAGTAAGTAATTCATTATTAAGAGGGTTTATCCTAAAAGTTGACAACGTCGCAAATAACTGTCAAATATTTACCTGTTTTGATTATTATAGCAATATTACTGAATAGAAATAAGAAATGTGGCTAACTAGCGAACTAGAATATTAATAATAAATTGCAATTATAACATTAAATTTGATGTTGTACCCATTTTAGGTGTAAAAAACCCATTTGGAAAGTTTCCAAATAGTTTTTTTACATCTAAAACTAAACATTCAAAGTGTTTTTTATTAAGTTTTAGTTATAACAAACAAGGTTTACAGATCTGCACAAAATAGGTCTGCAGTCTGCCATTTGGTGACTCCTGCTATAGAAAATATACTTAGGCAAAAACAGATCAAATAAATTGTAAAATACCATAATATATTATATGTACCATTCATCCACTTGAATCCCCATAACTTCAGCATATCTATGGATTTGGCTCTGGCAGGCTTCTAAAAGAGCAAAGTCATACCCTTTTAACTGAAAGTTCAGGCAATCATATACTGGCTCATCAGGTTCCATGCTCTGAAATAAAAAGGTTCCAACTTTTACCTCACTTGTAACTAGCAATGCTAGAAATGTTGTACCTATGAATGGGGAGCTTTATAAAAAAGGCGACCTTAGTAACAGATATAAAAAGACTGATGATTACTTGCCTCCTAGCCACATAAGGCTAGGAAGGAAGTAAATAAATTAGGATGAGGGCAGGAGGACTAACATACTCATACAATGTGTTTCTATTCATAGCATTGTAGGATTTGTTGGTAATAAGGCTGATGTCAAAGTAATATCTTTAGGTACTTACTTTAAACGAATTAGTTTAAAATTACTTACAATTAAATAATCAGGTTCATATAAATCACTTTTAAATCTTTTTTGTTGACTATGGACTGCTGGCATGCTGAGATTGCGTAAGTTATTAGGTTTCAAACATTGACGAAGTTTTATCTGAAATTGAATAAAATTATTTACCCGTTAGGTACATAAATATTACTTTAATTCAATAGTTTTGAAACAAAATTGAGAATACTTACAAAATGTAATACTTTGTTACTGAACATTTTTGTGTACTATTTATTTGGGAACAATTCTGCTATTTAACAATCATGTAATAACTAAATAAAACAATTACTTAATACGAATGCGAAAAGAGGTTATTTCGCATAAATGGAGCGACCAGCTTTAATTAATATTTGTAAAATATTATAATATTTATAAATACAAGATTTCTCATAATGAAACAGTTTAATTTTAACCTATTCGAAAACGCAAAGATGAAAATATAAAAATAGTGAAGACTGAAGACGTGAAGACGTGATTGATACCGCTACTGACAGTGACACTGACAGATGACAGTACAATCAATCAATGGCCGCTTTCCGATTATGGATTATGAACGTAATCGCTCACAGCGCTGACATCAATATTTAGCGTTCCGAGTTAGATATCACGATTATGACAGCTGAGGGCTGACAACAATTCGGAACGATCGTGAACGCTCTCACGGTGCTCGCTCGACATAAAAACTTGCCTTACATATTTCTTTGTGTTTAAGGTTTCGGTTGGCACGGGTACGTTAACAGTACGTGACCGGAACTACACATTTCTTCTTCTTCGTTGGTTAGGTAGCCACGGTAGCCAGAAGCACAATTTCGAAGATGCCACGTTTGTCTAAAGTTATGATGCGACTCAAAACAAAACAGCACAACTGTCATCTTTGACAGCGCTCACGGTGTTAATAGTAAAAAGGCATGGTCGGCGTTATCGCAAGATGGCGCATGTCATAACGTCATCTATGATGATTCACAATACATCGTTACCGCGCTCAGGCTTGTTCGGTACCGCTCAAATCGATTACATCGTAACTCGGAATGCAGGGTACGTCTCAATGACGGTAGTGATGGATAGAGAAACGACAGACGACCATAGACATATAAAAAGACGTCAGAGCTACTAGATTGACGCAAAATATTCTTGTACTACAGAGAATCTAGTAAAAAAAAATGACCATCACGTGAATCCCGGCAGATGTGGAACATCGAAAAGAGCGGCGGCAGAGAGGTGGCATGACAGCATAATGAGAGCGTCATGCCGTGTACGGCACACGGCATACGAATTGATCTTAACTTCAAGGCGTGCCAATAGATCAATCTAATAATAATAATAATAAACCTGATATAGTGGTGGTGGATCGAGTAGAGCGGCGCACAATGATTATTGACATAACGGTCCCGCATGACGGGAACCTCGTGAAAGCTGAGAAAGATAAACAAATCAAGTATCTTGACTTGGCTCACGAGGTTGTCGACATGTGGGATGTGGACTCAGCGATCATTGTGCCGATAGTCGTATCAGCCAATGGCTTAGTTGCCAAGAGCCTCGACCAACACCTAACGAGGCTCTCGTTGGACAGCTGGATCAAGGGCTTGATTCAGAAAGCGGTACTGCTGGACACGGCTCGCATTGTCAGGAGGTTCCTCTCTCTGGAGCCCTGACCACCGGTAGCTTGGACTCTGTTCCCGATACCGGTGGGCTACTATTTTTTATATTTTTAAATGTTTTTTTTAATGAATTTTATAAAAATATTTAAAAATGTACTTAATAAGTTTATAAATGAATAAATGAAAATAATAATAATAATAAATCGTTTATTGACCAAATAAAGAATCTTTACATTTCCTTAAAAGTAATACAAATAAACTATTCCAAAATATTATTGTCTTAAAGAAAACATAATTTTAATATTTTAACCTATGGACTCCATACTAGGTCGAGCCTGTCTCATGGAGTCCTTGAGAGTATTTACCAATTTAACATTTCAGGGTCGATACGTATTGTGTTTATTACATATTGTTTTAAAAATTTAATGTAAAAACAAAATCTTTAAAAATAAAAGAAAAAACTTTAAAAATAAAACAAAATCGTTAATCAACTATGATTTTTATAGTGAGTGTAGTTAACGGGCAAGTGTAGGTATTTATACTTTGATGTTTAGCAAGGGTGCGTGCGAGAGAATGGTTATGTAGGAGTATACATATATGTAAGGGTTTATTTAGGTGGATGTGTGGGAGTGAAGTTGTGATTGAGGGTAAGAGAGTGTTTGTGGTAAATATGTTATGATAATACTCGAACGAAAGCTTCTGATTCTGAGTAGGATTGAGCTAAAAGCCATTGTTTAATAATTTTTTTAACTTGGTTGGTCCTACAATTTCTGATGTCACTGATTTTTGCAATTTTGTTATATAGGAAACTGAGCATATATTCTTGCATACGTTGTGCAAAAGCGGTTTTTACTACAGTAAGTGGACATTTGAAGATTCGTTGTTTCAGTAAATGGAGGTATCCTGTGGATTGGATTGTTATTTTGTGTTGTTTCAGTACTATTTTAAAGATGTATAACTGTCGGACATTAAGGACTGATGCTTCTTTATACAGTTGGTCTGTAGGATAACGAAAATGTTTTCTATACATAACTTTTAGCACTGATCTTTGGGCTCTTTCCAATTGTATCATTGAGGTAATACCAACCCCACCCCATACTGTAATGCAGTAGCAGAGAACTGACTCACATAATGCCACATACACCAAGTGCAAGATCTTTTTGTTGGCCGAGTTACGTAACAGTTTCATTACGTGAATCAGTTTTCTAATTCGCTTTGTTACTAAGTCTATGTGGGGTCTGAATGAAAGATGTTGATCTAGCAGAACGCCTAAGTATTTTAGAGATTCGACCTTTTTAATTTCCTCACAGGTGCAAGGGACTGTGCTGCAAGTTGAAGGGTGGATTTTAAGATGTAAAGGGAGTTTTGGTTCTGATGAAAGTGTTTTATGGAAACAGATGTAGTTCGTTTTTTTAATATTTAGTGACAGAAGGTTAAGATCGAGCCATTTTTTTATACTAGTTAAACCATTTTGGGCTTCTTCGCGGACTGTTTCCCAAGATTTACTGTGAAAAATAATAGCCGTGTCATCTGCATAGCAGATGACTTCTGCATTTTGGGTAGTGGCGTGATGAATATCATTAATATAGATGATAAATAGTGTCGGGCCCAGGACACTACCTTGAGGCACTCCAAATTCTACGCTGCTTTGACAACTGGTGGTATCCCCTATTTTCACACATTGCTTTCTGTTAGTAAGGTAGCTTTCAAACCATTCAAGTGGTTGTCCTCTAATACCAATTGACTCGAGCTTTTTTAGGAGTATGGGAATGGCAACGGTATCGAAAGCTTTTGCAAGGTCTAGGAATATTCCTATACATTTTTTTCTACAATCTACTCAGCCTATCGCAGTCCACTGCTGGATATAGCCTCTCCCAGGCTGCCACTACTCCCTGTTGTCCGCCTTCCACATCCAGTCTGTCCCAGCCACCTTCATCGTCGGTTCTTTTAGCTGGGGGGCGTACTAGTATTTTTGCCAATATAATATTAATGCCAATAATCTCCACCTCCAAGACTCGTGTGCTCCACCGGCCATCGGTCCTTCGACACACATGGTCAGCCCACTGCCACTTCAGTTTGCTTACTCTGCAAGCTATGTAGGTAAGTCCGGACTTTTCTAGATAATTTAATTCCTGATTTTATCGTTCAAAGAGACTCCGAGCATAACCTGCCCCATAGCGCACTGAGCAGCCTTGAATTTTTGGACCAGCCCGATTGTCAGTGTCCACGTTTGGGCACCATGTCCTGACCATGTCATGACGGGCAGGACGGACGCATTAGTTGAAGACCTTATCTTCTAACACTGCGGGACAGGCGACGAGAAGGTTTGAGAAAGTTTTTCAAACGCTGCCCAATCCAACTGGATCCTTATTTCTCAAAGTTGTGTCTACCGAGCTGGATGACTTGCTCTAGGTATACGCTACGGATACACCTACTTTCACATCAAAACTGTGTCATCAAAGATGTTTCTTATGCTCAGTTACACCAGGTGCAAGTGCAACGCCTTGCACCTGGTGCTTGCTTGTCAAAGCCATGCTATTGGGAAATTGGGAATTCATCTATGACATGAACGAGTACCAATAGTGTGTTGTACCTATTTTTATTAGCGATCAAAGCCTTTCGATTTGAGCTAGTTATAAGGGTGACCAGTCATTTCACCAAAACTTAATTTACGAATTTTCATTTGACAAGTAACGATTGACAAAAATATGATTTGTTATTTCATCATTACACAATAACAACTTTGCCAAATAATTCAATTAAGAAAATCATTATCCGATAAAAAAAAAATTAATAACGTATTATTTGACAAATTATTAATTTTTTATTCATGTTATCTCATAAAACAACGTTTCGAATAAAAACGTTTTACATATTGAATTACGCAATTTCCTAAAAATTAAACTCATTAAATAAGCAAAAGGGTCATTTTAATATATAAACCAAAAAAAAATAAAAAAATGCCAGAAACGACTTATGCTAACAGAAAAAATAATATAATTTTAGTAGGCTACGCGGAATCGAACTAATTTAGATTAGATTAGGTTAAATATTGTTATTCTCAAAAAAGTTTAGGTTAGGTTAAAACTGTGACCCCTACGCACGAGCCGAGCGAGCGGAGCGAGCGGTGCCTCGGCAGCGGTCGGCGAGTGCCAAAAACGACTAGAATATACAGGTTTTTTTTTTTTTGTAGGTTTTAAGAACTTCTGACCCATATGGAAATTTCAACCATGATCCCATTGTGACTGGTTTAGTTTTTTTTTAAATAAAATTATATTTAGTATAAACGTGATTTTTCCAAAAGAATCACAATATTAAATGAAAAATGTTTTTATGATTAAATATCATGCGAAACATTTCTAAAGAGAAGCATTTGCTAATTAAATGTTTGTAAAACGAGAGTTTATAAAATAAAATATTTGCGAAATAAGTTGTTTGTAAAATAAATAGTACCTATACGAAACGTTGGTTGTAAACTAAAAATTTACCAATGGAGTTTTGGTGAAACATTAGTGAACCAGTTATAAGGCTTGTGTAATCACGCCTTTGCTCATGTAGCTCATCACCATGGAATCAGTATGTATTCGTTTTGATAATATAGTAAAGAAACTGGCAGTTTAAATCCACATGACATGATTCATACACAAAAAAAAAATTATGTCAAAAATTGTCTATGTTTTGCTTTACCTTCGTGTGTGAAGACATCAATGAAATGGGAAGAATGGTAAAGAAAATCATAAATTAGGTGATCTGTATTTACGATATTTTAGTAGTGATAAACTTAATGGTGAATCGTTTATGGTTTTGTATCTCTTGAAGCAATTTCCCAGAAGAAATGGCGTCAACAGGCAGTACACCTTTTCCTAAATGGCAACTGGCAATTCTTCTTGGCGCACCTCTTGCCATCGGTTTAGGTTACCTTTATCTCAGAAACAGATTAGAAGACCCAGAAAAGAAAAAAGTATCCGAGTTAAAAGCAAAGACTACCATTTCATTGGATAATGAAGATAATAACGCCAAAGTTTCCGAGAGCGCTATCGACCGCGCTATGAAACTGAAAGGTGCCGGAAACCGGGCTTTCCATGCAGGAGAATATGATAAAGCTATAGCTTTATACAACGAAGCGATCGAGGCCTGTCCTCCTGACCGTCACGTCGACCTTGCGACTTTCTATCAGAATCGTTCTGCCTGTTACGAAAAACGAGAAATGTGGGAGCAAGTTAAAGAAGATTGTACGTTTGCTCTTAAACTCAATGAAAAGTACGTTAAAGCTTTCTTGAGACGCTCTCGTGCTGCTGAGAAAAGTGGTGATCTTGTTTTGGCTCTTGAAGATGTCACTTCTGCCTGCATTCTTGAAAGGTTCCAGGTACAGAGTTCTCTCGTTAATGCTGACAGAATCTTAAAGGCTCTGGGCAGGCAGCATGCTCGCGAAGCCCTTGCCAAACGTCGCCCAGTCATGCCATCTAAACATTTCATCAAAACATATTTCTCAGCTTTCTCTGAGGATCCCATTACTAAGTTGTTACTTGATGATAAGGCTACCAGTGGCTTTGTTAAAGCCAAACAAGCTCTAGATGCTCAAGATTATGATTCCATTGTTGAGGCATGCGCTCAGGAACTGAAAGATGCTGATGCCAAATACACAAATGAAGCCTTGTTGCTGCGCTCCACCTTCTACCTTCTATTAGGACGACATGATGAGGCCCAAGCAGATCTTGCAAAGGTTATTGACAGTGACGCATCTACTAAAGTTAAAGTAAATGCCTTGATCAAGCGTGCTTCATTATTTACACAATTGGAAAACACTGAACGCTGCTTAGAGGACTTTGCAAAGGCTGCACAGCTGGATCCTAATAACTCTGATATTTATCATCATCGAGGACAAGTATATTTACTTCTGGAGCGCATGGATGAGGCCACAGCTGAATTTGCAAAGGCTGTTGAGTTGAACCCAGACTTTTCCATTGCTTTCATACAAAAGTGTTATGCTGATTACAGACATGCACAGATCAATAAGAATGTTGGAGCTCTGACACAAGTCCGAGCTGACTTTGAACGGGCTTTGGAGAGATTCCCTCGCTGCGCTGAAGCATACATCTTGTTTGCTCAAGTACTATCAGACCAGCAGGAGTGGGGTCGTGCTGAAGCACTGTTTGACGCTGCCCTCTCAGTAGACCCCAACAACGCTACTCTGTATGTGCACAAAGGACTGGTGCAGCTGCAGAAGAGCACAGACTTTGATAAAGCTGTGAAACTGATCAACAAAGCTATTGAAATGGATGATAAATGTGATTTTGCATACGAGACATTGGGTACAATTGAAGTACAGAGGTAAGCTAAACAGATTTAAAATAATAGGTATTTGAGTTTAGTTAACAGCAGGAGGATGGTCATGTTTTTGTCATGCTACTTTTTTTTTTTTTTTTTATTTTTTTTTTTTTTTTTTACAGTCAGAAATTTGGTTTTTAATATTTTTTTTTTTTTTTCTCATTCATTTGTACCACTATATGAATATTTACTTTGTGAAGTATAATATATACATATTTTTTTAAATATATTATTGTGAACGTGAGGACTATGTGGATCATATATTTTTTATTTTTTTTTCTCAGTAATTATTAATGATAATCTGGCAATTTGAGTACTTTATGTGGCCTACCCAAATGTCCTTTCTTTGGTATTGTTCGTCGAGTCGTTGAACTCCTTAAGTTCTGAGTTGAGCTACACGATTACTGACAAATGCGTGCACTGACTGGACAGGTCCACTCAAATCTGTATAATACTTTCCTCAAAAGACCATTCGAGACACAAATCTACATGGTCCTTCAATGATCTGACCAAGACTATTTCTGGGTTTTATATACACATTGACATTAATGAATTTTATATATACAATGACATGAGTATTTACTTTTTAAAGTATTATATTGTTTTAATAATTGTGAATGTGAAGACTATGTGGGTCATTCCTTTTATTTTATTATTTAGTTTTTATCACGGTCTGGCAGCTTGAGTAATTTATGCGGCCTACCCAAACGTCCTTTCTTTGGTATTGTTCGTCGAATCGTTGAGCTCCTTAAACCCTGAGTTGAGCTGCACGGTCACTGACAAATGCGTGCACTGACTGGACAGGTCCTCTCAATCTGTGTGGTTCTTTCCTCAAAAGACCATCTCAGACACCAATCTACATGATCTTCACATGATCTGACCAAGATTATGTCTGGACTTTAAAAGAGACTGTGACCTCTGAGTTTGTTTCGGCCTTTCTTCTCGGAGTAGTCAGATAGGAAACGCCGACCTCATCTAGTTTAAAAAATATGATTGACGTGTAAAAGTGTTTTGTCCAAACCCACTTACAGAAATAAAATCATTTATCATTTATCATTTACTTCGCATGTCATAACTTATAGTTAAATGTGTCTAGTGATTCATGCCCAATAGAAAATCAGTTAATATCTAAGAAGTATTTCTTTACTATTGACATCCTTTATTGATGTATTAACCACTGTTATCACTGAGCTGTTTTATCATCCATACCAGTAAATATATAATAAGATAAGTTTTATCTCACACTATCTTGTAAAAAGAATATTGTTTTATTGTTATGTAAGAGACACCAACCTTATAAAATAGGTCTGTGATTTGGTAATAGTTGAATTACCAAAATATGTATAGGTAATAGGTATATCTAAATATAGCAAATGGCAACTTATTATCATCAGGGATTTGACCCCAAGATAATTATAAAAGATGAAGGGCAAAAGTCAATAGCATATCCATAGATTTGAAAAAATATATTCTTAATACCAATTTTTATTTGATTAATCTGCGAGTCAATATTTTCAATTTTAATCCTTTCTGTTTTGAAGTTGTGTTTGCCCTTTTTGATGTGACCTATGCAGTCCTTTTCTCAAAACATTTTTGTCTGAAATCTGTCAATGTCTGGGAATTTAAACAAAGACTAGTATCTGATAGATTACTATCATGGACATATTCCAACAAAATCAGAAGACAAGAATTTTATATATATAGTACTAGAAAACAGCGGAGCGCACCGCGCTTTTACCCGCATAAGTCTCGATCCTGTGGGAATATCGAGATAAATATACTATGTTCTAAACCCAGGTCATGGTTTACCCATGTGCCAAATTTCATCCAAATCCGTTCAGCCGTTTTATTGTGAAAGCATAACAAACAAACTTCTTCTTCTTTGTCGTTCCCTCAATGCTGAGGACCGCGACCACATACGTTTCTAAGCTCTTCTGCAGAAGTGGAGCATGTGGTGCCTCAAACAGCCTGATCGCATATTAATAGAATGATTGAATTGCTAATGTAAAATTATGTCTTTTCCAGAGGAAACCTGAGACGATCCTTAGAATTATTTGAGAAGGCTATCTCACTAGCCAAAACTGAGCTAGAGATGACACACCTGTTCTCTCTGAAGGATGCAGCTGCAGCACAACTGAAAGTATCAGAGCGCTGGGGACTGGACTGGACCGTGAGCTAGACTCTTGCTACACAACTTGCCTCATACTCAACGAGAATAGAACCTGGCCGTCCAAGTTAGCCAGAGAACTCAGTATATTATTCGTAATTGTTCTCATTGTATGTATCCGTATATCCCCTATGTTCATTACCAAAATTTTGTTATTTGTTGAAGCTTAAAGACTGGTTGGAATACTATTATTTCGTGTGTCATATCATTTTAATTACCAATTTATTAAATGTATCAAAAATTGTGCCAGATAGTATTCTCGTTGTGGACTACAGCTGGCACCTAGCCGCCGCCGACTCGCATCACGTTGTTTAATGACTTTTTGGTGTTAACCTTTCTAGAAAGCTGTTTCTTTAATAAAGCTTCTATTTCCCAATATTGTAACTATGTAGGTGCACCTTATACTAGTAAATACATGTTTATATCACTAATGATTCTTCAATTCAGTAGACAAACATATGATGTAACTAAATAATTGATATCTGTTCTCTGCTTTTCTTAATGTGTATCACAAAAGTTAACAATACTTAGCTTACACATATAGTTCACAGAAATATATTGTAAATATTTATGAAATTCTGTTAAAAGCAGCCTTAACAATGTAGATGTAAATTGATTTATTGGCACTTATCAGATATTTGATTAAAATGTCAAATATTTATGTCGGTTGTATGCCTGCTTCATATTGAAGTGGTAAACTAATTGTTTCTCAAAAAAACCTTTAGTTTAGATGTTTATTTACATTTCTGCATTTAATATGAACAAAATACTATGTGTAGCTAAATTGTTATGTAACTTACAACTGTTAAATGTTTAATTAAGAAAATTTAATAAAATCCTGTAAGTAATTGAAATACCTTCATATTGTTAGTGTTGTACATCTAAAATGAGTAATGAGCGAGGCTGAGCGGGAATTTGTGTAGGGCATGTTTTATTTTTCAATAAGTTTGTAAACTTATCGACTTTACATTGTGATATATTATTGTTTTATTTTTTAATTTGCATTTATAGCCACTTAGTTATTTGGATTGTATATTGAGTTTTAAATTTATATATTATAATATTTTTTTAAACATGTATTAACAAAATATCGCTCAGTCGCTTCATTGCAATATGATTAATATTTAAATGTTGGAATATTATATCACTTCAATTAATATGTTTCTGGGAAGTGGGAACTTACGTTATGCGCATATTGAAACTTGCGCACGCATATTATTACGCAGGGTGCCTAGATTGTTCATTTGGTCGATAATATTACTTACAAAAAAGAAGAATTAATGTTATAAGCTGGCTTGAGTTGTGTAACATTGTAGGTACCTAGGTATTTAGTTTTTTTTTGGGTCCAAAGAATGATTGCGAGTCAGAAGCGCTACAACACTTTAAAATTTGTCGTTATGTATTGTGGCTATTTACGTAGTTTTGGGAGTGCGCCTTGAGTTTGTGCGGCGGTGAACGCGTGCTGGGTGCGTTCAATACATTTACTAACACACGCAGAGCAATAAAATCCACTTAATTATATTATAAACTCTTTTAGTACTGTTATCTATTTCATATTTTGTGTATTTTTACCCATACCTACATACCTAATAAAAACACTCAAGTATGGTCTTAGGAGCGTGCATTCTAAAAGTTGGCAACGTAACAAATAGCTATCAAATATTTACCTGTTTTTATTAATTTGTTAATATTACTGTATGGAAATATCGCTACAAAGTGAACTAAAATATTAATAATTAATTGCAATTATGACACTGTATTTGATGTGGTAACCGTTTTAGGTGTAAAAGAGCATTTGGAAACTTTCCAAATACTTTTTTGACATCTAAAACGAAATATTGAGTGTTACGATATTAATTATTGCCTTTCATCAGTTTGATAAGTTCACTATAAAACGATATTTCATATTTCCATACAGTAATACCTATTGCCTAATTAATCAAAACAGCGAAATATTTGACAGCTTTTTGCGACGTTGCCCACTTTCAGCCGCCTGAATCAAAAGTAGATGAACTTTGAAACTATAGATGTTTTGGATGCACCCTCAAATTATCCAGTTAGATTGTGAATTTAGATTTGTAGCTCGCTGAGATGGTTCTACAAGAGTTGTTACCTCACCGATAGTGGTTAGTTATCAATTTATGGAAACTACGAAATACATTATTGAAACTAATGTTTGGTTTTATTTAAATAATATGTTTTTATAAGGGGACCAGTGTGGTTCATGGAATGGAGTCGTGTCCTCACCGCGAGAACGCCCGGTCTTTTCTGTAAAAATGTGACAATAGGGAATATGCATGGGATTCAAATAAGGGCCAATTTTTTTTTTTTATAAACTATATTACTACAGAATTATGCCTCCATCAATATTTTTTATTATAATTTAATAATGAGTAAGAAATTAATTTTTAAAAAGTGCAAAAAAACTGGGAAATTCAAATACTTGAAAAGCGACGCTATTGGTCAGAGCGAATGTGACGTAACAATCTATGACAACAATGTAATGTCAATGTGTTTTGTAGGAGTTTTTGCGATTCAGTCAGTTATATTGTGATTTTAGTACACATTTAGAAGTAATACATTTGTTAATACACGAAAGACTTTCGAAAATGACTGAAAGCGGTTTTGTGAAAGCCCAATCGGGTAGTTTGCCTAAAGCTGATGTGTTCATGATGACCACATTTTTACATCAAATACCGATTTCACGTCTGTTGAAATCAAAGGAGTGAAAGCTTTAGGGTAATTAAGTTTAACATATAATGTTTATTTTATCTTCCACACCTTTTCCGGAATAATTTAGTTTTAAAAAGCATCATAACCTAAAACAAATAAAATAACATAGCTTCGCAAAATATCGAAATCTAGATTGTGTTAAGTATAGAATGTTGTCATAATACCTACTAGGATATTGAAAACAAGTTGATGGAGATAGCATGTTTCTTTTCATAATTTTACACCAGTTTCTCCGTAAGCCCGAACCTCTCAGGACAAAAAAAAATACTTGGTCGGGTGCATTTCTTATTGTATTTCTGTACTTAGGCACAATGCAGTATTTGTATGTCGGTTTTTTGCATTGTTCTATAGAGGGAGAAGTTGGTTCCATGATGATGTATTAGTCGAAAATAGAAAACACTGTTTATTTGCAGCAGAGCACAATACTTCTTCAACATAACCTCAACATTTGACATTTGTTTGTTTGTTGTCATAGACTGTGACGTCACCACACCAAGCGCGCCAAAATGGCGTTTAAATAGCCCGGGTCGGATGGTTATTTTCATGGTTATTTTAATTAAACTTTTTTTTTAAGTTGCTTTTTTGGCGTTCAATTTTTTTTACTATTATTTGGCGATGTAAAGTATCGAATAAAAAAAATACATGCATATTCCCTATTTCTGTGAAGTGAGCATAAGAGCTGTAAATAGTGCCAATCCCTAGAATGGTGGAAGCTCACTTCACCTATGTCTTCACGGTGAGTTTTTTTTTTTTACAGAATAGCACTACAGCACATGAATGGCGACTTCGTTTGAGCGTTTGAGTCTTCGAAACATCACGTGAATGGTGAGTACAACCACAAACAAACAATAATATATCAAACATTTAATACTTACCAGAGAGTACTTTGATATACTCTACCGCCCCCCACTGATTTGTCATGAATCTCTTCTATGAAGAAGATAGGTAATTATTAATAAAGTCAGCCGATTGGATTGCTATACCTACCTATAATTCTCCCGTATCAGCACGAAGTCACGAGCTAGGTACGAACCAGGGATGTTCCGGATGCAGATTTTTTAACAACCGCGGATCCTTAGTTTTTGAAGGGCCGTCAAGGCCGCAAGGCGAAATTCCAAATTTCTTACGTTTTTTTGCAAATTGCAGGGCTGCTTCTTTTTGTAAGTATATTGATGGAAATTATCAATATACTTAGCTCTAAATTGTCGCATTTATCAATGATAATTTCCATTTTTAACCGACTTCCAAATTTTGTATGAAAGGGTATGCTCCCGAATTGGTCCCATATACATTTTATTAACTTCGCTTGTATAGTTTTTGAGTAAGCTTCAATAATACGTATTTTTCCCACTTAGTAAGTATATGTGGATGATATATGATGATAACTTCCTGTCACTGTTATTTACATAGTAGGTAGTGGTATTCGAATTTGTGTGGCGTAGGTACCACAACCAAAAAGTGAAAAAAAAAACACTACAAAGTGAAAAATATTTTTAGTTATTAAAAAAAATTAAAAAGATTTGTTGATTATGATTTTACTTATATTATATTCACCCTTTTCCACCCACATCTGCAGCCGCATTTGCGGATGCGGAGGTCTAAATAAATGCGGAAGCGCGGGTGGGAATGCGAATATCTGCAACATCCCTGGTATGAACAGCCGGCACAGACCTGACAAAGTGCAGCGCAGCCGCAGCTTTCACTGCCAAACAAATACAGTGTGTCCCTGCGGCGGCGGCGATCTCTCGCGTCCGGCCATGGTCCGGAGCGAGAGTGCATGGGAGGCCGTCACTTCCTTCTGCGAAGCAGTAATGCTCGCGAAGGAGGAGGCGCAGCGCGCGAGGGAGAGGCAAGATTCGCGCCCTCGCGCCCCTAGTCGCCGCAGGAGACGCCCCGGGCGTCGGGAGTCGCGAGCCGACTTCCAGCCACAGTAGGCACGGGCTTGCGGACGGTGAGCAATGGGTAGCTCGCCGTCCGACTAGGACCAGGCCCGGGTCGACGGCGCGTTGTGTTCCACGCGCGCCTCAAAGAGATGTCAGCACCAACTGACGGGGTCTGTAAGGGCCAATGCCTGCCAGGGTTGCGAGTTTGTCCGAAAGGGATATCGCGGCCCCGGTACTCAGGCAACGGAAGGAACACGGGTGGGTTTTAGTCAGTAAAAGTCTGACACACCCTCTCGCTCCGCCCAGAGCGGGAGAAGTCATTTGATGATTTCCCATCCTCAAAAAAAAAAAAAAAAGTTCACAATACTGTAGTACATTATTGTGATCTATCTCGTAGGGTTCAGCCAGTGTTTGCAAAGTAAGCGCAAAAAAATGTGTTTATTTACGACATCACATTAGAAACCTCTAAAATGATCAGTGTTTCTCTACTACGAGTATATTATGCATGTACTACACATATAAACTGTCCTCTTGAATCATTCTATTAAAAAAAAAACGCATCAAAATCCGTTGCGTAGTTTTAAAGATCTAAGCATACATAGGGACAGACAGCGGGTAGCGACTTTGTTTGATACTATGTATAAAAGAGAGAATAAATACAATTAAATAAAAGTAACTATATTATGTAAATCTTAAGTTAGAGATAACTTAAGGTACGGACGTAACATCTTCTACAACCTGAATAAAAAACAAAAGGTAATTGGTATTTTCTTGGATCTGGCTAAAGCCTTCGATACGTTATCTGTCCCCAATCTTATTGCAAAACTTGAAAGGATCGGTATTCAACTTGCTCTCTTCGAGAGTTACCTCACGGTTAGACGGCAGTGCGTCAGGATTGGTGAGTGGACAAGCGGTGAGCTCCCCATATAATACGAGGTCCCCAGGGCAGTATTATCGGCCCGACCCTTTTTGTCATTTATATAAATGAGCTCTGCGTCGCACGGTGGATCGAAAATCGGCTGTAGAAGACATAGGATCTCGATTTCTTAAATGTTATTTTTTTTGCTGGAAATGACTTCTGCTGATCATTACTGTTCTATAAAATGTCATATGAAGTAAATGTGTGCACAAATGGAAGAGTTATAATTTTTATAAGAAAAAAATGTATGGAGCTAGTATGAAAAATCGAATTATCTCCTAAACGGCATGTTTAACCGTAATATCCTTGGAGGTGGTCATAGTGCTAATTATTTATAATTTTTTGGTTGCGGATTTGACGAAAAATTTCATGCCGTTTTTTTTTAAAAATCGTCAAAATATTTTCATTTGTTTTTTCATATGAAACGATTCCTTTTAGTGTTTATGTTGAAGAACACGGACTTTTAACTACACGTAACATAACATAGCATCACTCCTATATTTCCGAAGGAGTTGGCAGAGGTTTATAGTACACCCACACGTAGACAACTATGCTTGAGCTAGATATTTATCAACACATCATGAGTTTTAAAACTTTTCATACAACCAAATTACCAATTGTTTACTCTTCTAATGAGTCCGAAAAGAAGTGGTTAAGTAACTACACTGATTAGGTCTTCTAATGAGTCTATGATTTTCAATATCTCACGACAATGCCAACTATGGATTACATTCAACTTTTCCTGATAAGTAAGCTAATTTGTTAATTAGCAGTGCTATGAGTTCTAAGAATAGTTAGTGACAATTATAAATTTTCATTAGCTAATGAGAAGATAACTAATGAGGGTAGTTACCTAATTATTGGCGTTTTGCAATAAAAGGGCTAAAGTTTAGTTTTATAATTTAGTTTGTTCACAACTGTGTAACTGCTAACACTAAATCTGCGACTATAAAATCTTAGAATGGAAAGTTTAATCACGAATTTAGACTTGTTTGTTCTTCTACGAAGTGAGAGTACTTCATTTGATCATGAAGTATTGTTCAGTGCAGTTGTATCCCGCATAGGCGATTGCCTGTCTGACGAAGATCGTGTTGTTCTCAAAGAATTTTGTCGGAGATTTACGCGAGCCGCTTTACAAAGGTGGCAGAAATCCAACCGATTCCTTGATAATTTCAGGAGAAAGTACGAGAATTGGTTGGGAGCAAATATTGATTGGCCGAGTTTTGTGCAAACTTTAGTTAATCAAGAACCAAGTGTTGATGAGATACCAAGAGCGTCCTCAGTCTCTCCAGAACCGTCGACATCAACGTCCATTGGAACAATGACGAAAATATCCCGTAAACCATTCGAAGATCTGGGAAATAAACAAAAAAAGAGAAGATCTGATGAACACACAGGCGAGGATTCCAGTGAATTGGCATATGCAGCTGCAGCACGATTAAAAGAAGAAGGGCATGGAGATATCGCCTCTGTCATCGAATACATGATGAAAAATCCTGAAGCAGCCGCTAAATTAAATGAAACGCTTAAGAAACCAGCGAAAACAATCATATTTACGTCAGAAAAGGCGCTTGGATTGCTTCTTTCGCTAAAACTCTCAAAGTGGCAATATATTACGTTGCGAGAGGCTGCCATTCGGGAAGGTGCTAAGGATATTTATCCATCTTACTATAAAGTGCAACAAACTAAGCTTGATTGCTACCCTCCGAAGCAATCAGTGACAGTTACTGATTCATCGGCTAGGATTACACTTCACACAGTCAATCTGGATGCTGACTCAGAATTGGAGTCTGACAACGAGAGTGATAAGGAAAATTTGTAAAAAAATTATATATGTACTTATTTGTAAATTTGTATTTGAGTCCGTTTGGGTTTTTTTTTGTAATATTTAATGATATTTTGTCTTTTTTTTTATTTATTTTACTTTATTTTACAAATGCTTAGTATTAATTCCTTAAATTAAATTATTTTGTATATAATATAACTTTATATGTTACTTAAATAGGAGTTTGATAATCTTTTTTTATTTAAATTAATAAAAATTTGTCAAAAAACAGCAATTTTTTTATTTAATTTTTCTTGTTTTGTGTGTTCTTAATATTTGGGTTAATAACATATCGAACTTTTTAACTTGGACACTAAAAGGGATCGTTTTACATGTAAAAATAAATAAAAATATTTTGACGATTTTTTTAAAAAAACGGCATTAAATTTTTCGTCAAATCGGCAACCAAAAAATCATAAATAATTAGCACTATGACCACCTCCAAGGATATTACGGTTAAACATGCCGTTTAGGAGATAATCGATTTTTCATACTAGCTTCATACAAATTTTTCGTAAAAAAAATATATTTCCTTCGTTTTTGGGCAGAATTAACTCGGGTGTCATTTTTGTACATAGTAATGATCAGCAGAAGTCATTTCCAGCAAAAAAAATAACATTTAAGAAATCGAGATCCTATGTCTTCTACAGCCGATCCACCGTGCGTCGGTAGAAAGAAAAGCGAAAAAGGAAGCGTTAGCCGTAACGCTTCCCAATGCATCCATGTTCACCTATGCCGATGATACTGCCCTACTATTCCACGGGGACTCCTGGGAGCTAGTATTGGCATGCACAATCCGTACTCAACCTTGTCACAAACTGGTTGGCTCAAAACCTGCTTACTTTAAATGCTGTCAAAACTAATTACCTTACCTGTTCTTTTACTGCCGCTGGGAAACTTCCTTCCTCTCCTTATTCCTTGATTGCGCACTCATTTATTTCACCTCACCTCACAGTTTGTAATTGCGCCTGCCGTGCCCTGTGCAAATTGATGATTGCCTGTCATTCTCTACACACATAAACACACTCACATCACGACTGCGGCGAAGGTTGATCTACATTTCCATTTACAGGTCCCTACTTCACGCTGCGGACTGTTGACGCCAGTGCAGTGGCGTGCACAGACATTTCAGACAGGGTATGCACGGCTGAAATAAAAATAAAACTTACCAGTTTCCACTCGTTTCGGTCGGTGGCCTACCAATTACCTACCCTACCTGACTTACCGCACTGCGCGCGGCGGTGGCGGCGGCTTCGCATGATGTTTGTTTGCGACCACCACGAACATCGAATAATAACACTAACAGGAACCATACCTGACCTGTTGACCTGGCTATTCAAACTAGTCTCTATTCTACCTTAACCAAAAGTTTGGAACTTCTAGCAGGATTCCAGATGTTTTTCTGAAGAATCGTGTTTAGCAGCCGCTTTGTGAAAGTTATTTAAATCTGAATAACCGATAGATGTCCAAACATTATTTTTATTAGAATTTGTAAAGAAAATGCAAGGGAAACAATACAATGTGTTTGTGTGTACACAACCTGATAACCAGTAATAATTATCATAAAGCTTTTTATGAAAATAACTAGTAGCATTACCTCTTTTTTGAGTTAAATCCAAAAGTTTAAATTGATTCCAAAGATAACGTCGAAAAAGCGGCAGATTTTAATTTAAACACACTTCGCCAGAACAGGTCTCACAGGTATAATTTTCCATTTTTTACAATAAACTTAGATACTAAATAATTACTTGGACAGTCAATCACTTGCGCCAACAAAAACAAACGAAACAAATATGGCGAAAAAACTTTGCATTTACGAAGTAATACGAATTACGAACGAATGAATTAATTAGTCAGTCATTTGGTCAATCCGACAAAAAAAAGTCGGCCCTCTGCAATCAACAATTAAACAGTGCTTTTACGGCTTCTGAATTTGCACGGGTTGCAAATAAGCTATGCTTCCAAAACACAAACACGCTCGCACATTTTCACGCACACAGTCACACTTTTGCTGTGTACTACACGAGAATTCATGAGATCCTGTATGAGAAATAAGCAAGTCGTATTACTGCTTTTGCTCACGACTCACGAGGGCGCTGCCTGCGCGGTAAATTTGCAGCGCGCAGCCGCGGCAAGTGTTCGCGCCGCTTCAACAAATTAGTTCAAAAAAAAAGTAATGGAACGTGCTCAAAAGGCACTCCTGAAGGTTGGATGGCGGTTACCTTACCGATTTCCTACCGTCGATCTTTATAAAATATGTACGGTTCTTTCTGTTCGCAAATTATTTATTCTTAAATTCCATTTCATCTATTGCTCTCCATTTTGTTGCTTCTTCTGTGTTCCAAGTTGCTTTATCGTTACGATATACTGGCTTTTCCCATATGTTAGACCAAAATGTTTCCAAGTGTTCTTTTGAAGGTATGTCTGCGTCGTTTTCTGTTGTTGAATCGGTCTGTAGTTTCTGATTATTATTATTAAGTAATAATATAAAACTTGAGAATTATACAGGGTGGCAGTAGGGACATCAACGTGAAAACTGTTACCATGGATCATGAATCTGAACCAATCTGACCACGACCAAAATGAAAAAAAAAACAACTATTTCATAGAAAAGTGCAATACCTACGCAGTCAAAATGTATGAAACAGCAGTTTTTTATTTAAATAATCGATGAAAAATGTCAACGCATGGGGGACTGATCCCCCATGCGTTGACATTTTTCATCATTCAGTACATGAATCTGAATTCATGTACTGAATCCATGGGTATAGGTAGTACCTATCTGGCTATATCGAATACCTTTACCCGGACCCGGAACCTACAGGACGCCAAACTTTGTCGGTGACAGAAAAGCGTTCCAAGCTTGTAGCTTACCTACATATTGAATGTGGCCCATCACCTTATAAAAATCTAGTTGGCCGTAGGTACCCTTTATACTTACCTAATGCCATAAACAACAGCTGTATACTAAATGCTTTTATTTGTAATTTTGAATTTCATTGTAATTATCCATAATACCTGTCCTTTACTATGCTATAATGGCACATTCACATTTAGACGTTACGGACAAGACCCTGTGACTTATAGAGGATTATTCGGCCCCAGTCAGACAGCTGTGGCAAGAACACGATGTTTATTGACGACTCAGTGTAATATACGTTCAGGTTACCTATGTTCTACCTATTGTTTACCAAGATACCTAATTATGTCTGGTGCTAATTCGAATTGTCAGTGTAAACACTGAGAATTCGGTGACGAGGCCAGCAAGCACTGTGTGGACACTATATCTGTTAAGTCGTTAGGGCGAATAAATGGTCCTTCGCAGTCATACAATTTGCCAAGCTCTAGCTGGCCTTTTTACTTTAATTTAAGTCGGCCTCTTTTCATTATTCTGTGACTTGCTCCGGCCTGTCTCTGGTCCTGTCTGTGCTATCTTATTATGTCATAACTTCAAAATTTTATAAATTCAGCATGACACACTCGTTTCCACACGCATGAGTGCTGACTAGTATATAGTTATCTGTGCATGAGTGCCACATGCTGCCACTACATGTAAATCCTACATTCACATATTAGTGACTGTGTTATGGATTCTACATATTTCAAATAAGTATGCACACACATGTTGTTGATAAAGTTGTGGCTTTGGTTGTTTTTGTTTAAAGCCTATGAGGCACTGCTCTGTTATAACTGTTCGTCGACTCAGAGTGACTGGAACCGCTGCGGAGGAGACTTCGCACCGTCGTCCACCTTTACATTTAACAGCACACGGACGCTTCTTATTAATTGCACTGGAGGTGTTTATAGTCATATGATACTGATTTAATTTATTAACTATTGCTCTTGGGTTCGTAGCTTCTCAGTAATATATTCAAGTATTATATGGCATTTTGTATACCAGAGAACGCGATGTGCTTTGTGAGGTCATGGACGGCGAGAGCGCGGCATGCGTGGATAGTGCAGAGAGGATGCTACCAAACAACTGCAGAGGATGCCCTCCCTCGATCCATGACTTTACCCACAAGAGCTATGACTTGTAAGCATGAAAGGTGAGTAATATATCTACATATACAGGGTGGCAGGGACATCGACGCGAAGCCTGATACCATGGATTCAGTACATGATTCTGAACTCCCCTGCGTTGAAATTTTTCGGCGGTATTTTTTTTTTAAACAGCTTTTCCATACATTTTGACCGCGTAGGTATTGCACTTTTCTATGAAACAGCAGTTTTTTTTTTATAACCGACGAAAAATTCAGAAACATGTACTGAATCCATGGTAGCCTGCTTCGCGTCGATGTCCCTGACACCCTGTATAACGCACCCATTATTTCCGAAGGAGTTGTGTAAATAAAATAATTCCTATATTAAACAGAGTATAAAGGCTCGTGCAGACTAGCGCGACATCGGTAATTGCTCTACCGTGAAGGTTTCTTAGAAATTGTTTTATTAGAGTCGCGTCGCACCGGTCTGCACGACGTTTTATTATAGGATAATCGATAGGTACCTACTTGTAATTTCTAGTGTGTCTTTTACTAGAGAAACTACGGCTAGTTACTGATATTATAATAGCATGGTAAATAAACGAAATGCAGCTACGTAATATACCTAGTTAAGTACGAAGTTTACCTTTGCTCTTCACGTACACAGTGCATCTCATACCTTGTACCTACTTATCTACAGAACAGTATCTGAAAAACAAAGCTGTAGGTCATGGGTTACCAACTTAATTATTCCACACAGGGTATTGAATTTTCGAACCAGCTATCTAATTAAGCAACACATTTTCGTAAACGATTACGACAAATCTGTCATTTTGACAGTTCAATAACATTCATTGCGTTATTTACGTTGTTGAGCAGATTTTTTTTTCAAACTTATATCGTAATGGATTAGCAACGATTCAGATTCAGATTTATCGCGTATTACGCAATTAAAGTACAGGTCGAAAGCGCAGAAACCCAATAGCTCAAAATACTGTGCCAATCCGAGTACCAGCATGGCAGCCAGTAGGTACCTATTATCATTTGGTCCACCTAATCGGTTTACCTATAGTTCGGTAGTACCTAATTAATATTAAAGTTACAATGATAAAGATAACACTGGCCATCCCATTTCAGACATCCTGCGGCCGAGTACAAGGTGTGTCTGTGCCAAGCAGACTGGTGTAACTCAGCGTCCAGAATGGTCCCCTCTATTGCAAAATACTTTCTCAAGTTGTCCACGCTCATTGTTGGAAGCATTATTATTTTCTGATGTAATGTTTAAATGTTTACTTGTAGACAACTAACATTCACGCTGTTTTACTTATCTGCCGCTGACCTTCCATCATAGATGACTCCTTATAGGTTACACTTGATCGCAATAAATGTGACTTTATGGGTTTATAAGCAGCTTTCACTTTATCTAAGGTGTCTCTGTCTATTTCTACGAAAAGGATGGTAAGAAATGTGTGTGTTAGTGGGCCGCGTCCGCTGCTCGCACGTGTCTTTTTTGTAGACGTGCATTAATCTAAACCTACATACTTAATTAGAAAAATGGAAAATTATCTAAGCTGCAATTTATCAGGGCTGTTACGGGAAAAATACGCACAAAATAGAAACATAAATCAAATAGGTAGGTAAGTATCTGAACTTAGTGTTACTCTGAGACTTAGTGGGTCTACAGAAGTCTGCGGACTTATACTCCTTTAGGTAGGTAGTTATTTAAAGGTAAACAAAAAAAACCACGTGACGAAACAGCTGTCAAGTAACCGACTAAACGTAATACCCGTCACTTCAGTTGTAATGCTACATCACAGTTCTACTCTTCAATTTAGCAACGATATAATTCGTTGACGTTTAGAGTTTGGGCTCTTTACAATAGACAGATTACAAAATATTATAAATCTAACAAAAAAATTGTGCTCAAGCAGTTACACCTACGATAAGTGGTTAATAATCAATGATGAAGTTTAACATACATGAATAAACGAGGAAACTATTGTAAAAATAACTTTAATTTGGTTTTATCGTATTGTTAAACAAGAAAGTGTCATCTATGAAAACCTTTTTTACGATTTGATTACCTTTATCTATCTAGGTACAGTACGACACAACTTAGATGTAACTTATATTTGAAAATTTACTTACATTTATTTTAATTTTACGAATGTATTTGGTGGAGTATATTTCAAACCTCAAAGAGAAATATAATAAGTAAAATCTCGAAGTTATATAAAAAGTAATATAATTGTTTAATTAAATGTAACCCTTATTTCTAAAATAAATACATTCACTTAAAAGGTAGGTACTAACATACAAAAAAGTCTTACTAAAGTCCAATTATTTACTCCGGCACAGTGACATCCAACAACAAACTATTTTCACTAGCTCTTTATTTGGTAAAATAGAATGTTTGCATTGATTTAATACTTTTTATCCATATTAAAATGATGAATAACTATTCGCTTCTACATGATTGAGGAATGTATATGTCCCGCAGTAGATTGTTTGTGTAATACCTAGGTACACTAGGATAAGAGGTTCTTTTGCTCATACTTCACTAAACAAATGCCTCAATTTGGTCGGCAACATCCACGTGACATTCTTGTCTGAGAAACTTTTCCAATGAAAGTAATGGAACTCGACCTAGTTCAATGTTTAACCGACTTCCAAAAGGTTATCAATTCGGCTGTTCATAATCAGGATGGCAGGGACATCGACGCGAAAACTGTTACCATGGTATGCATATGATACATATGATGTATACATAATATACAAATGATATCAGTTCTCGCGTCGATTTCCTTGACACCCTGTTATTTTTTTATTTTTTTTATAGGCTTCGTCACATACTTTACTACTGGTTCGGTAATATGGGTAGAGTTCCAACCTTAAGAGGTTGTAGCCTATTAGATTAACACCCAGATAACTCTTATCTAAGGTATTGCAAAGTGCCAAGTTATGGCTTCTGTTGTGGAGTAAGCTGATCCATCGGTGGGGTCAATCAACAAATAAAATTTAAGTTTAATTGTCTAATTCAATCAATTATCAAACTTCTGCACCAAAATCGTTTTTGGTATTGTGCTATGTAATTTATCCTATTAAATTAGGTCTCTGAAAAGCACTCAACAACTCACTCATCTTTCTTCTTCTTGTTCACTGTCGTCGTCATCTTCCAATTCATCTACGGCTTGAGCTGCATCACTAGTTACAGCTTGAGCGATTAGTCCTGTGATACCGGTTTCATTTTTCCTCCCCTCTAAAAAATTATAAACGTATTCTTCTATAGCCTCTTCATCAAACGGTAATAAGTCTTCCAGCTCAATTTGTCGTTTTTTCCTTATTTCTTTAACAGTTTTCCTAGGGGTAGAATAATTATTATCGTCATTGTCTACAATGCCTTTTCTGTATATTTCTATCGGCACGTCACTGCCATCGCTAACATCGTATTTTATCCCAAGATCAGTTTCTTGTATTTCTATAGACCCGAGCCCACTATCGATCAATGACTTTAAATTTTTCGCTTTGTTATTTCGACCTGCATCGGTCAAATCCAGTTTTTTTGCAGATTTTTTAATTATTGGATGAAGGTGTTTAACTTCATTTGTTTCGAAAGGTTTAGAAATCTCATTGTTAACTGTTTCCTTGCTGTCAGGAACTTTCGGTTTAGAGCCGTAAGTTTTTACCTTAGAGTGACCCTGTATTATAAGATACATCGGCACGGTCGGCGTCTCAGTAGTTTGTATGAGATTATCTGAGTACTCTTCTACAGTAGTTGGTATCGGTGTTGTAAAACGATTATGTAAATAGGGTCCATGAGTGTACAAGGCCGACTTTTTATTGGAAACTTGTGAATTCACATGGAATTGTTGTTTGTGAGGTGCTGTTGAACTCTCGGCGGGCTTAACCGGCGGTGGCGGTTGCATAGTTTGCATAGTTTCAATTTGTGGATCTTCTGGTTTATTTTCGTTAAATATATTAACAGTCTCAGAGGCGTGAGCATAAAGGTTGTCCTCGGGCCTGTCTGGGCCGTTGACCATTGGCATAGACATCATCGGTCCGAGCATATCGAATAAGCTTGTTTCCAGTTTTGTCGTTGTAGTAGGAACAGGCGTCGGCTGAAATACAATTGTGCTTCTTTTTTCGGTCGTTGTCTCTTGTGGAGTCTCCGTCGAAACTTCAAGTATTTCAGTAGTTCGTTCTGTTGGCCATTTCACTTGAGTAAAGGCGACAGTAGCTGGTACCGCGGTGGTAGGCGGTAAAGCGGTTGGAATAAACGTTGATACAACCGAAGGGCTTAGTATCAACTTGGGCGGCGGTGGTGATTCAGACAACATTGGTTTGTAGAATGAATAGGGATGTCTTGAAAATTCTATGTGATCATTGAAAATTAAGTTATGAGTGTCATTTGCGGCATCGTTATCATCAACCGGTGTCGTTGGTCCCCAACCAGCATAATCACTGCTAACAGCATTTTCCAAGATTTTAGTTTCATTTGAATCACTAATCCAATTTTGGGTGGTTGTTGAAGACTGATAGATTAGGTTTGATTCTTGCAAGGCATACAGAGATGTAAGATGTTCGGGTGCAGTTGTAGAATCTTGAATTACATTCTGAGGAGAGTTGTTCGGTTTCATTGGAGACTGTGCTTTATTAGTTATGGGAGATTTTTCATCAGAGAGAATAAAGAGCGGTGCTTGGTGACCGGGTGGAGGTGGCGGCGGGGGTACTAAAATAGTCATTGGATAGTGGTCGCTCAGTTTGTAAGTAAAGTCTTCGTACTTATTTGGTTGAGGCCGATGCACGTGTCGCCTCGGTGGCAGGGGAGGCTGTCTAGAGGTAACGCTCGGTTTTCGTGAAGAGACACCGAGCATGAGCACTTCTGATTTTCTCTCTGGAATATGCTCCCGTTCCAGTCTAGTTTCTTCAGCCCAGTAGTGGACTCGTTCGAGAACTGGTGGTTCGTAGTCATACGTCGGATCGTTGCGCAGTGGGTCCCCGCGACCAGTTAGTGGCTTCCATTGTTCAAAGTCCATACGAGGAGAAAATATCGACGTTAAGCTGCCTTGGTTTACTATTTCTGCTCCATCTGAAATTATAATGAAGATGTGTAGCTTTAGTATCATAGAAATAAAAATAACTTCTTTCTTATATCTTCTATGTTTAGTACCTATTATTGTACAAAAATTGCATGAATCCCGTTCCAGATCCAGTTGATACACAGATATACTTACAAGATATATTCGCAATTCGATTGATCGGTGCCATATTAACTGCAACCAAGTCCGAAGAAAACGAGCGAGAAGTTGTGACAGTCACAAGGAACAGTAACAACAAGATATATTGTTTTATCTGGAACCAAACAAAATTATCATAATTGAAACATAAAACGAATATGGCCATAATTCACCTTATTCTGTAGTTCATTCTAAAAACATAAAGGATATTGAGCTAATCTGCCCTACTATACTTACATACTAATGCCCTACATACTAATAGTGTTAAGATATATTTAATTGAAAAGATAACTAACAATAATATTTATTATTATTACGACTGGTTTGAATTTATTGGCCCGTTTGCAGTTAAATTGTGTTACTTTAACATAACAACTTTCGTAATATACAACATGTAACAAAACCCTGTCCGATTCGTGCGAGGGTGTTGTTAGGTATCGTACTGAGAGTACGGACGTATTTATGTGGTAATTTTCAGGAAAAAAGAAAAATGAATCGCCACTTTTTTTTTTCAGTGGGGAATTTTAGCGGGTGATTACACATTACATCGGGCGCGGGCGGCCGTCATTTAGCGGGTGTCCACAAGTCATAATTTATGATTTTTCTTAATCTTATTTTAGCAGTACCTATGTGTCCGTTTCGGATCGGCAAGGATTTGTTTTACATATTGTATTATAATATAATGTTTTACTAGCATCATCCTCCCAGCCGTCGTAATCCCCTAATAAGTTAACTAGTAAACTTTTGGAAATTAGTTAAGTTATTATTATGATAGCATTGCACCTCTATTTCCGGAAGGGACGAGACGAGAGACGCAGACATATAGTGGGTACATTTTGATAGGTGGCCCAAATATGAGTGTGGCATAAATAATATTAAGTATAGTCAAAACACACACCTTCTAATTTCAATCTGTCTTTCTGATTCAATCTCTTGTCATCTGATTTCAATCTCTTCTAATCTCAATCAATCAAATTATGTTTGTGACTGTACCTAACAAGTTAATATAACATGGTTTACATGGTACGTAACATAGTTTCACGATGAAATAAAGTAATTAAAAATATATTTTTACTAAAAGTTGATTATTTTATGAAGACTTATCGTAATTACGTGCTTTGAGGGCTCTGAACTCCGAACGGACAAAAAATTACAAACCTTGTAGTAGTAAACTAGTAATGAATGTTCTTTTTGAAAAGCTCTTTCCAATGGTAATTATCTTATAGGTATTGGTGGGCGCAGAGAAAATTTCTAAACTTTGGTGACCAAGTATCCATATTCTCAGGTAATGGCCTGAATAGGTATTCAGGTCATTACCTGAGAATGGACAAAAATCGGCAAAAATCAATGGTAAAATGTTAGTAGCAAAGGTTCTCCTTGAAAAGCTCTTTCCATCTATTGCTATTGCGCCTTATGGTAGACACATAGATCGTCGCCCATTCTCCTTTTAAACTCATACTTTTCTTTATTTTGACTCAATTGAATGCATATTTTTGTCCGACATTTGGATGATTAATATGTATTTCAGTTTTTCATCGTTTATATGTAACAATTGAAAACATGATTTTTCCAATTAGTAGATTGAAGGCGAATGGTTTTTTGGGAGGTTTTGGACACGACAGTACCTCGTTAAAATGCCGACTGCCTCGGCGGGAAGAAAGACGAGCTAATTTAATATTTTAACCATCCTCTTTATTTATATATACGAAATGCTTGACCTCAATGGCTTTTTATGGAAAAAACTGGGCAAGTTCAAGTCGTTTCCTTGTTCATATGCGTTGTTCCAAATTTGTTTACTGAATGAAATCACAAATTAAACTTAAATATGAAATTCCGCCGTGTAAACGTACCTACCTGAATTTTAATTGAAACATGTCCGTGGCTAATGCCACGTTATGTTTCAGGATAAGGCATGTAGGTATCTAATACATATAAAGTAATTTGTTGCAGCAAAAAAAGTCCTAATTTGATTAGAAAATATTGTACCTACTTAGCTGACGATGAAGACCAAGGAAATACTACCTCCTTATCGTAAGCTTTAAATTACATATATGCGTATGGCAACTATGAATTCACACGCATAGTTACGTCCGTTGCCCAAAATAAGAATCGAGTTTTTAGATTTGACGTAAATGTAGTACAAGGTTCTACAGTACCTACCTAAGGTTTTAATTATGTCCTAGCGTATAATGCTTAGGTACACAAGGTTCTTTACCACCTAAGATATACCTTTCGTAGATAAGTATATCGTAGCGCGGTGGTCATCACTACTAAACATCTAAAACGTATGGTTACTAGTAGATGTTCTCTAATATCACGACTTCCGTCATCGATGCGACCTTTATTGGGAAATCGTTGGGATGTAAGAGCTACCATTTTGCCTCCAACACCTCAGGTACCAGGATACAATGGACACAGCAGCAGTGAAAGCGGCGCGTGCGTCGAATCACTAACACGCACAGTACTTGACGGGAATCATATTAAGGTGTTTTGCATTTAATTTATCCTATTTCAAAGTGTCCTTTCACTCTCATAAAATACTACCTAGTTGGTTGGTGGTACTAGGCGGTACCGCGGTAGTACCGGTAGGTACCATAGTGTAAACGGGGTGAGACAAAATTTAATGTGGCCTTCTTTATTTGAAGTACTACAAGGAATAAGTTATTTCTTTGGAAAATAGAGGAGATAATCTTGTTAGCTTCTAGTAACTTTCAAAATAACTGTTGACAGGTAGCGTAGTCATAATAGATTATCTTGTCAAATAAACTTTAAATTAAGAACAATAAAAAACAGTATTAAATTCTCAAGTGCAAGTTAATTTGGTCCTCGCGCTCATCCAATCGGCACGTTCAGTAAACATTTGTTCGGACTCCAAACGCGGCACAACTTTCCTTTTCTAGTTTTATAAGCATTGTGGTTAACCGAGTCCTCTAGTTTTAGTAACTGAATGAAATTATATACTAACCACCGGCTTGCTCAAGTTGCTAGTGAAAACGACATTGACATCTGTATACTTTGTAAGGAATATGTATGTACCTAATACATAGGTACTTAAAGCGTAGTTGCATCCTACTAACTGTAACAAAACGGTACTTTTAATCCTTCTCGAATAAGATTTTCCAAACAATACGCTTAATAAAACCAGATAAACTATGTTACAGCCGTGGTACAGTTTTAAGTAGAAACGAGCTTACTCTGGCTCGTTCTAATTTTATAAATACTTTATTAATAAAACTTGAAAGACATTACTTAAGTAAGTAGGTAGGTACAGCTACTTGCTTGGTTATTAATTATTATTTTCGTACCTGTTTTTCTTCTACGTAAAGTAAGGAAGCAAGGTGGTCGTCAAGTGAAGGCTTTACTTTTGAAGCCACGAAGATTACTTACAGGTAAGTGAACTTTGTAAGTTTTATGACACATAATGCATCTGCGGACATTATGCATCATTATTTTTTACTCACACCCATCTAGCTGGTGCTCCGTGTGCTACAAGAGTATGTACCAAGATATAGTCATGTAAATAACTGCATTACATTACATCGATGGCCTGATCTACCAATAGTGTGTCCATCCTTACCTATGTAGGTAATAAAATGTTTGTGAACCTAAAACAGACTTTTCATGAGATTTTATCTCTTATAAATATCTACCTAAAGCGGAAACACACCGCCAATAATAGCTCTTGCATGTAGAGACGAGTAAGCACAGCTACCCAGATAATTTTAATAGGTAGGTAGGTATGTAGGCACCAAGAATTACCTACGTACACCTCTACAATGGACGTGACATAAAACTGCCTTCGAACCTGTCTCCGACACAGATTCCGTTAGGCTTCGGTGCCAGCGATGCTGCAAACGGATACCAATATAAGCGCATGCATTATTTACTTGTACATCTGCCTACTGTTAGTAGACACTTGAAATAACCATTTCTAACACTAGAGCAATGTTTGGCAAAAAGTGGAACAAGTTGATGTGATACGTCTGATGCGTAATGGGGGTTTCGGAATTAACAAAATTATGTACCTATAGGCACCTACCTAATTATAAAATTTGCTTTCGCTAAAAGCTTCATAAGTTAATACATTTTTATCGTTGATCTTTTAGATCATTCTGTATATAATATGAATATTCTTCGAGGCTTATAATTACTTTTCATAAATTAAATATGTAAATCATTCGATTACGGCAAAGCGAAAACAAAATCAATCTAAAAACTAGTGGACAGATTATGACTAATGAGATGTCTATCGATTTGACCCACAATTATTAATAAAGGGACGGACGACTTAGTTAAATACGTTTTCGTTTAGTCAGATACTTTAACCTGTCAAACGATCGCCTACAGAATTTGCATGTAAGCACATGAGTAAAGAAATGTGATCTAAGCGCTCAGCGGTTTTCACAATTATATTTTTATTGTCATTTCGAGTGTATTTTTCTTATGAACAATCGCTGGCTCATACGTCATTTGTTGGATAAAGGGTGGTTATTTGAGATGGGGCATGAAATGAAGGAAACCTAACCGTTACAGCAAAGTAGGTACTGGTAAACGCTCTTAGGAGACCACCCATAAGTTTTGGAGTTATTGCTATTTGCGTTTATAGGTTTTGGTAAATGATACAGTCAGTACCTGAGGATTAAATACCTAACTACATATTTAATAACAGATGTTATGAGAATATGTTCGGATCGATCAATTAAAACGAAAACAACGTTTATGCGTGTAATCAAGTCGTAAAAAAACGTAACTCAGGCGTTTCCATAAAATCAATTTTCTAATGTCTGAGTAGACGTATTGTCGAGAAGCGTGAACTGCCGCACGAGCCCAACGGATTAGGCGGCGCGGACGCGTGTGATGGGGCCCCGTCGCGTGAACACTCACACTGATATAATCACTCTTATTCGACTCAATATCTTCGGTTTTTATATTATCGTTACCTAATATTACGTTATACATCTTGCGAGAAAAATACTAAAGAAATAATAGTTTCACTGTTCCGATTGTTTGTTATCTTATCGTTCGCAGATTCTCAAACGGCGGCGATACCTATACATATATTTTAAGCGGCCTTTTAGACATAAATCATTATTCATGTTCTTCCAAAAAGTCGTATATATTTGTTAGTGAAAGTTTTTGAAGCATTTATTTATTAAAGTCGACGTTGATTCACGAGAAGCGGAGAGGAGCCGGGTGTGAGGGGGTGGTGGGGCGAGGGCGTGGGAAAAGCGCGCGCGCAGACCGAGTGGCGCCACGGGCGGTTTGACGCCAACGCAACCGCCCAGGCACGCATATGTCTCTTTTTTTGATGAGATTTGATTTTAGGTTATTTTATGTCCTTTATTCCAACAAAATTGATCTTTGAGTAGAAACTCATGTAGACAGTAGAACCCAATGGTCAAGTAGGTAGGTACTGTAGGTGGGTACGGTACAACTCTTCAATCTTGACCGTGATCTTGACAAATGTAAACCAAAATAGATTTATTTTTTATTACCAAAAGGATCATTCTTGACATGATCATTGAGAAAAGGTGATCAAAATGGTCTCATTATGTGTCACAGAAAAAACTTAGGCAAACTTTTTTCACACCTCCGAACTCCGTAGGTACGGAGAGTAAGTATACTGGATTCCTAAGTATAGTCACAGAATAGTGTATAGTACGGAACACTGGTAAAAGTTCTCGGTCACACTTGACCGTTTCTACATAGTTATATGGAATCAAATTACTTAATCATTAAAAGAACATGTACCTCGTGTAACTAGTTTTAGGAGGAGATAGTATTAAATCCATAAATCCTATTCTTTAGTCGATCGTGATAGTCCGGCACAACGAGGCGACACCGACCTCTTGGTGTGTGGGTGCAGAAGAAAAGATATAACACTTTCACACGCTTTATGTGTCGATGACCTGTCGGCTCGTCCGCTTGTCGGCTCTGGGTGCAGAAGACTTGCCCACGTACAAAATGGCGCGCCCGCCCGAGGCGGCCGCCCGCGTCCCACAGATAATCGTCATGTTCCTGGATTTTAATGGACAATGGACACGGATGACAGCGAGGAAGCTATTGATTTATGTATAACGTTGGTAGCTACGTGTGTGTAATGCTAAATGACCCTGCACACCTAGTGAACTAATTTATAACTTGGGTATTATCAGTAGTGTGAGTGATTGTTTTTATTTTACCACTTTGTCGGCGTGATTAATACCCATGCCAAATTACAGCTTTCTAGTACTAACAGTCTCTGAGCTAAGCCGCGGACAGACAGACAGACGAACATGGCGAAACTATAAGGGTTTTTTGTTGAACCTTGATTACTGCGGAACCCAAAAAAATGGACATATTTAATCTTGAACAAGTTGCTTTAATAAGAACTAAATATTTATACGATTCAATTTATAGGGATCGCTTATTAGATGCTTATGGGCGTATCTCTACGCAGTTACGAGACCTTGTAACATTGGCGTTGAAAAACTAGTGCGGCACCTAAGTTCTAAACCGTAGGCATTTCGAGCAAGATATCATTCAAGATTTACTTATTTAAAGTAGTCTGAGGACCTTACAGTAGGTAGAGTAGAGTCGTATTATAACATCCGACAAGAACTAGACCCTCACTCTTCATCGTAATTGCGTAATAGGAATATCTATTAGAATACAAAAATCCAGAAATAGCTGCAGTTTAGAGCTAAGGAGCCACATTAATTTTTCTCCCTTCTTTTAGTTAACTCAATTCTCAATCATTTAAGAAGGACCAAACTAAAAGATGGGAGGACCAAAGAGGATGAAACGTTCCATTAATAGAATAGGGCTCTTGATGGGGAAAAAATTTAAAAACTATTTAGTCCGTCAGTCAGATAATAAAAACATATTAGACACGTATTTTTTGCTTTATCATATTAATAAAAAATGGTTAAGATAAAACGCATTAAAGTTGGGGAGTGGGGGTCGCTACGTCACAATTAAGTCAGTATAAAATCTACCGGCCAGTGATGTCATGCCACATTTTAACGCATTGCCTACTCAATGTATTGCCGTAATCTTTTGACTACGTAAACAAAGAAAAAAATACGTGTCCAATATTTTTTAATAATCTACCCCACGGACAAAAAAATATATTTTGTCAACTTCCCTATTACGTCAGTAACAAAATTCGAATGGCATTCTGTGCAATAGTTTGTGTTAGTTATATTATATTCAGTAGGTAGTTATCGATCCAAAGTAGAACATCTACCTCAACAGTCTAGAATAGTCAATAGCCACGGTCGGATCCGAGGGTGCTTAAATTTTAACATATCCATGGCTGAACTATGGATGGATGAAGGAATAAAAGGGTTTTTAACTACGCCTGTGGGCTGCGTGCTTTCAAGCGATTATTATTCCGCAAAAAAAAAAGTATCTTTACATTTAATAAATCCCCGTTACCGAAAAAAAACCTAGTTCTCGTAGTCCTAGTAGTTAAAATATAGAACTCTACTGGTGAAAGAATCTTTATAATATATCCAGTAGTTTTTGAGTTTTATTCAACAAAAATACAAATCTTTTCTCTTTATAATATTATTAGTGTAGATATGGGAATTAATATGATTCCAGTTTTACTTATATCTTAATCTTCTATAAGTAGTCCAAGAAAAGTCTCCTTAAGAGACTTTTCTTGGACTACTGGACCTACTATAAAGATTCTTTCACCAGTAGAGTTCTATATTTTGACAAAGTAACATAGGCTATAATTTATAAAGATATCACGCGGGCGAAGCCGCTGGTGGAAGCTAGTCTATAATAAAGGTAATCTGCGTTCGAAATTAATTTGCCAAACATGTAAACAAACACGAGTTTTAAGAAAAACAACTGTAATGCATACACATAAGGTTCAGTTTGCACTACAACTTCGTATTTTATATGACTTTTTCAACAATACTAGTCGGTCTAAAGTCAACTTACTTTACGCTTGCTTATACGTATAGTTGATGTTTGTCTAAGTGGAAAACTCGTGTTTGTTTACATATTTAGCAAATAAATTGCGCACGCCGATTAGGCATCATGACGTTGACCACCACACACTGTTACATAATGCCGGTGTTAATGCAAAAAGTTTGTTAACAAGCTTCCCGAAGCTTGTTTAGAGAAAACCTCTCCTAGCACTACTGACCGTATTGACTCGTCTACTGAACTGTATTAGCGGTCGGTCCGCTACAGTTCAGTAGACGAGTCAATTTACTAAGTGTGTAGTGATAATAAAAACCGGCCAAGTGCGAGTCAGACTCGCACACGAAGGGTTTCGTACCACCGTACAATATTTAGCAAATGAATGAAAATACTAAACGAAGAATATTATTATTCGCAATCGTAAATTTTATAAATCGCAAAGATGAATTTGTATTTCATAATGATACTATGAATTACAAAGTTATTTTTGCAGTTGCAGAAAATCGCCCATATTTCAATAAAATACCTTATGAATCGGCGTTTTTATTATTTGTTGATTATACGGGGTGTCAGGGACATCGACGCGAAGTCGGTTACCATGGATTCAGTACATGATTCTGAACACCCCTGCGTTGAAATTTTTCGTCGGTTATTAAAAAAAAAACAGCTGCTCCATACATTTTGACCGCGTAGGTATTGCACTTTTCTATGAAACATCTGTTTTTTTTTTTATAACCGACGAAAAATTTCAACGCAGGGGTGTTCAGAATCATGTACTGAATCCATGGCAGCCGGCTTCGCGTCGATGTCCCTGCCACCCTGTATACAGTATGTGGTACATGATGTACAGAAATTTCTAACTTGTTTAGTTGTAGAGCCCGGACAAAAATGGTTTAAAACTTTTACGGCGCCCTATTTTTCATTTTTGAAGATAAAAAAATAAAATATGAAATGTTCTCTACTCTATGAGCTCTAAACAATGACACCCCACATGCCAGGGGAGACCCCCTTTAATATTTAAATTAATAAAAAAATATAAAAAATTGTTATAGCGGCAATAGAAATACAAAATATGTGAAATTTTCAACTGTCTACCTATTACGGTTCGTGAGATACAGCCCGCTGACAGACCGACAAACAGCGGAGGCTCAGTCCGTTTGGCACCCTTCGGGTACGGAACCCTAAAACTGATTTGCACGCCGCGTCTTTGTCCCACAGTTGACCGGTTTTAGTGTAGTCGTTTAGTTACTGCGTCTTTATTAAGCAGTTTATGAGAATTCTAACTTTTTATAAACAATCCATTAAACATAAATAACTACCTTTAAAAAAACTTATAAACGTGATGGATGACCGGTGAATAACTAATACTGTACCTTGATATGATTGTTAAAGGATTCCGTTGTTCTCATTCAGGAAACTGATGGAATTATCATACGGTTCAAATCAAATCAAAAGTAATTTATTGAAACAAGGCTGAGAATCAGCACTTTTCGAACGTTAAAATTATATAAAACAGTCCCCCAAAACCCTTCACCACTTCCTAGTGCTTTAGTTGGGAAGAGGAAGTGGCGCAACAAACTCCGCAAAAGAAAGGGCTGGGTACACCCAGCCCTTTGCTGCTGCCAGCTGGGTTGTGACCCAGCTGGGTTACAACCCAGCTCAGCATAAGCAGCTATGAATCTATGTTTTATTTTGGTTCCATTGCATGATGACGTATAACTAAACCTTACCTACTAACGAACTAAAACTAGACACATGTACGTTTAGTTTTTAACCGACTTTTAAAAGGAGGAGGTTATCAAGTCGGATGGTAATATTTTTTTTTGTTTCAATATCATTTAATCTACCTACACTAGAAGCCTAGACCTACTTAGACATCAACAAAAGCTTTGCAACTAGTTATAATATAGCATTGTCGCTGGGCATATTCTGCAAAGTATTAACTTGGACATAAAAGTATAAGTAAGGTAGGTACCTACCGAGGTTGCGGACCTGCCGGGGTTGCGAGTTTGTCCGAAAGGGATATCGCGGCCCCGGCACACAGGCAACGGAAAGAACACGGGTGGGTTTTATTCATTAAAAGTCTGACACTCTCGCTCCGCACAGAGCGGGAGAAGTTATTCGAAAATTTCCCACCCTCAAAAAAAAAAAAAAAAAGGTAGGTACTTGGCCTTATCCTCAATATAAAATTTTCATAATCCTATTTACGTACATTCACATACTCGTACTTACATACGACGTACCTACACACAATCAGTAATTTAAATTAGCTTTTAAGACTATGTATTCTTAAAAGCTAATTTTAACTTTATTAATAAGGAATACTGTTCAGATATCAAGTGATCTCTTTAAACTATATTTAATTATATAATTTTATTATTACACATTTAACTGACTCGGCAATTCAATAGCACCTCTCGCGCGTTGATGTCTTTTGTACCCAAACGGAATTGAAGGATCCGTAGCGCAACGGAGGATATTAATCCTTATGAGTATTGCATGTGACTCGTTTGAAAAGTTATTATTTTGTTACTAACTTCAAACTTTTTGTACTTGAACAGTAAAAAATATTAAGTAACAGTAATAAATTAGATATTTTTGGAATTTCTGAACAGAGATGTCGTAATAAAATTAAACGAAAAAGTATCATAACATAATATAACCTTAGGCTAGATAAAAAAATACTTTTTAAACGACGGTTTTTGGTACATTATGTTCAGAACCAACACTTTGGAAAAATGTACTCAACAACTAACAACACATAAAAAATTTTAACTTACCGGAAACATGATGTTCGTACGACCGTCTCAAAGGACACCACTAAACACGTATGTCACAGAGCGCGCGCCACTCCAGCGCGTTTCCTGCTCGACGTCTGCGGCGAGTCTGCGTGCGCGCGCCCATTCATAGCGCACGCGCTCACCCGACCCGACCCGTGACTTCTCCTGCCCATACACGCGACTAACTTACTGAAACGGTGGTATTATGGTTAAACGATTGACATAACTTCCCATTGCAAATATAGGTATGGCATTTCTATGCATCAAACTTGATAGGTTGTTCAATAAAATATGCTGGACTGAACTCGCTGCTCCACTATAGCGCTGCTAAAGCTGGAGAACAGAAAGCTCTTCCATTGCATAAAGCGGTGCGGGTCATTTACAAATATGGGTCGCTAAGGACCCATATTTGTAAATGACCCGCACCATAATTATTGCCCATGGATCATGTGGTACGTACATCAATTTAAACACCATTAGCATTGCATTGTTTGCACACAGAAAGTTCTTAATTGTACTATAAGAATAACAGGACAATAAGAGGAGTCGTTAATTTAATTTGCATCGACTGACCTACTTGAGCAATATTTTAAATTTTACGCTTAATCTGATGTTTTGGTTTTCTGTTTGTAATTTTTGGGACCGCTAGTTTAGCCGATTGTATGCAAATGTTGTTAAAGAATGGGGTGACATGGAGACTGTGCATTAACCATTACAGTGACAATACAACGGAGCTGCCGCTGACCTGCCGGCCACCGCCCGCCGCCCGCCGGCCAGTCGCCACCGACCAACATATTCATTGTAGGTGTAGTGTAATGAGTGACTGTATTTACATACTGTACAAATAACTTGTTCTTGAAATTTACTTATAACAATAGTTGCTATGAGTAGTCTTTTTATAAACAAATAAGCTGATTAACTGCGCAAAACAAACTAACCCACTTGATGACTATCAGCAGCATTCAAAACTGCATTGATTACGTAAAAAAAAGGTTGCATCTTTTGCGAAATATTGCTGGCATACTTAAATAATATTCCTTTTATATTTATTAGAACCTTATGGGAGCGGGTCGTGGCTATATGATAACAGCTGTACGGGTCGAAACCGAAACCCCTGATCGAACGTTGAAACTATTCTCGCCGCGGTCAGTTCGGGGATGGGTAACCAGCCATTAAATAACAAAATCTCTCAGTTCTTCGGAAAGCACGTTAAGCCGTTGGTCCCGGCTGTCATTCGTAGCTCTTTGACAGTCTTTACGGGTAATCAGAAACCCAAAAGTCTGACAACCAGTCCTATCAAGGTTATCGTGTTACCTACCCAGTAACTGGGTTGTGGACGTAAGATTATAGGCAGTCGCTCCATTTAACATACTGGTATTCAGCTGCATCCGGTTACACTGGAAGCCGACCCCAACATAGTTAGGAAAAGGCTCTATCTCTAGCAATCTTCATAACATATTTTTCACGAAATATATATTTCCATCAAATACGAGTATACTTTTGAGACCATTATATTAATGTTTAAATAATTATCTAAGTATATATTAGTAGATTATTAACCAAGGGGATAAAGCAGTGTCTTCTGTCGCGGGTGACGATTTAAATCGCGAGCGTAACGATGGACTGGAGGTTTACTCCCGAGCGTAGCGAGGGTGTTAAAAACTTAAATCACGAGCGAAGCGAGGGATTTAAGACGAGTCCTGATTTTAGCGAGGGATTTAAGTTCACCCAAGACTAAGACAGCTTTATCACCGAGGAAAATACTCTACTTTCGTACCATTTGCGAAAAAATTAACACAATAATAATATGAGATAAGCATTTATTAAAAATAATGACAATTAAAAGTAAAAGTTAACATTCGAAACATTGGTCCAATTATTGATAGAGAGAGTTACATTTTTGTTTTGTTGATGAGTTGATTTGAGTATTTCTCTGTTCTTGCGTCTGAGGAACTTGCGTTTCATTGTAGATAGTATACGTCGGAGATAGTGGTGGTGGTGCATCGTGAGTTACGGACGAAGATAAGATGATGGTTGTGGATCTGATGGATTAAGTTTTATATTTTTGTTAATTTGACTGCTTAATATGGTTTTATTCGCCATTGAGCTTTCGATATAACCCTCAGCTACTCCATCAGAGCTCCAACCACCGTGTCTTTTTATTGACGTAATATCCGCCCCTGAATCCGCCAAGAAAGTCGCCGAAGTTCTTCTAAAGCAGTGACCGGTGTAGAGTTCAACATCTTTAAGTTTTAAATATTTAGCAATTTCCTTTGGCATATTGCTAATTTTATTTTTGCCGATGGCTTGTCGAGTATATTTCCCATTCCGATAGTTTATAAAAAATCTATTGTTTACCATGTTGGTGGGACGTAATGCTTGGTATTTATGAATGATTTTAGTATATTGTCCTTGTACAATGAATGACCGATTTTTCTTTGTCTTAGTTTCCTTTACATTAATCAGCAGCAACTCATTGGAATGATTTTCAACGTCCTGCACCTTTAAGTTTACAAGTTCACATCCGCAGCAAGCACCATTGAGTCCAAAAATTAAGGCCACCTATAACAAAGATAATTAATTATAATTATTCTATGTATTTACCTGTTTTTTAATAATCTACTATATTGACATACTATGTAAAACAGAACCGCAATTTGCAAAAAAAAAACGTAAGAATATTTGACATAGAAAACTTGGATTTTCTCGAATCCCATTGATTTCCGCCTAGGCTATTATAATCTGCCGAGCCTTTTCCAATCGAACCGAAAGGGATCAGGTTCGATTCCTGGCTCAGGCAGCTTTTAAAAAAACGAAAATTGCTGTTATATTTTCCTCTACAATCAAGGTCATGGTTCCGTTAACCACTTTGTTCTACTAACCATAATTTCGGATTCGCCTGAAGTCCGATCTCAAAAATCAGCCTATATAAACTGATTTACCTCAGCTTGGTACCGCCATACTGAATTTCGTTCGCTATTATGTATTTTTCTACTAAACGTATCGAGACATTAATTTTGGTCCTTGCTTTTTATAGTGATTAATTGTCTTTTCCCCAGTATTTTTGTTATAAACTGTCTATTAAATTGTCCTTCAATCTAGAATCGGAAATTATTAGGCCGTACCTTGAAGTAACATTATTTAAGTATTTCATTCAAATATGTAGGTACCTATTTGAATGAAATACAGTCTGCAATCCTCATTATCATACTTTTTTTTCATCTACAAAGTTAAGTTTGTCCTTCAATCCAGAATCGGTAATTATAGGCTGTATCACTTGAGTGAAGCCGTGGACATGGACAGCCGGGCACAGTTTTGAGACGGAACCCTCAGGGTCGCACTTGTCCAGTTTTTTCCTCTATCTTGATCTTACTGGTATTACGTATCTAACATTATTTCAAAAAACTACGTTCTGCAATAAAGTTACGTACGGAAAAAACTATCGTACAAATCTAACTACAAGAACAATTTTTTGAACCTGTGATTAAAAATAACATCCAAGGAACGAAAACGTGTAGCCGTGTAGAGGTATGTTATGTGAAATTTGCAGTTCACTTCTCAGTATGCATACCACGGTCGACTACCTTAGAAAGAGTCCACAACAACAAATGCGTTAGGTAGCAGCGCCAGTGAAACGCACGCAGTAATCGAAACGATCAATTAAGTACATCTATAGTTGTATTATAGAAATGGTGTTGCAATTTAGTTGTGCAACATTTCCAATTAGATTTTAATTTAGGTGGGTATAGTTTATTAGATTACACGAGTTACGTCGGGTTATGCAGGAACCAGACATCTGTTTATAGGTAGTAAGTCGGTGGTGTAACGCACATCACAGCAACGTAATAAAACTAATCACTGCTACTAAATGCACTGCTGCCGCTGAACTCCTCTCTCCCACGAAACACTAACATAGGAATACCTACCTCTGCCTAACTCATTAGGAAATACAGGCGTGAAGATATATGTTATTACTCGACTGCGGAGAAGTAAAAACGAGGCTTATGATTTTGACCGGTATTTATGTATGTACCTACTTACTCGTATGTATGTGTGTACCTATGTATGTTCATCTGTTCCTCTGAGATCTGTTCCCTCATATCTTTTAAGCTACTTATCATAATTTGACAAATGACGTATAAAGGCTTGTGCAGACCAGCGCGACGCGACACGAACAATACAATTTCTAAGAAAACTTCACAGTACAACAATAACCAGTGTCGCGTCGCGCGACAAATCGCGCTGGTCTGCACAAGCCTTAATGAAACCGCCTTGAACGTCTGCTGGTGACGTCACATATAGCGCCCTCTAGAGGCCATAATCTTGAACTAAAAAAAAAGTATTGATGCCATGTTGGATATCAAATGAAAGGGCTTAATCAGCACATTTCAAATATATATATATATATATATTATAACACCAAAACAACTAAATAAAAATAAAAGTTATAAAAACTAAAACCCAACTACACTACGCTAACTAAAAAGGTAACAAGACATCACAGACAGAAAAATCCGCTACCTATCTAATTATGTAACACATTTTTCGTAAATGATTACGACTAATCCGTTTCATTTTGACAGTTCAACAACATTCATTGCGATAATTACGTTGTTGAGCAGAATTTTTTGTCGAACTTATGAAGCAATGGATTAGCAATCTGTTTCAAAACGATTCAGATTATGATTGATAGTGTATTACCCAATTAGGGTACCGGAGTCACACGTCGTATACATACCTATATCGAACAGATTTACCTAATCTTTTCGTTATAGGACGTAGTATTATATTATCTGTGTTATAGGTATAACCCCATAACACGTGTGACTCCGGATTTTCAATTTGTATGTCTGTGATGTCTTATTTTTATAAGTATTGGCAATTGGAGCGGCCTTTTCATAATAATGGGCGAGACGAGAGTCGTGAAGAAACCAGCCTTTAGGCCGCGAATTGTCGCGCTCGTTTATTAATAATTATGACTATGAATGTATGACGTAGGTACTCGCACGATCAATCAAGTCGCGTGTCGTACGTCAAAATTCATGTAAACGACTAAACAATCACGTATTCACGCGACAATCGCTTTCGGAATTAGGATTATATCTATGTAGGTATCTTTGTATGTGGGATTCTTTATTCCCCTCGAAGCAACCTAATGGCTGGATTCATCATGCTAATACATTTCCATTTATGCTGAGCTCGCATTGTAAAGGATTTCCGTACAATACGAGGTCAGCTTGTATTGGAAATGTATAGTTTGATGTGTAGCCGTGTGTACATAAAATGCATCCCATTTTAATAGGTACTTACATGAGGTGTATGTCGACTCATCTATGGGTCGCGCGATGGTTGAGAGTTTAGTTCTTATCATTCCGTATAAATTTGACTATGAATGATAGGGTGAGGGATGATGTGGGAATGGTGCGGTATAAAAGAAGTGTGTAGTGACAAAAAACCGGCCAAGTGCAAGTCGGACGCGCACACGAAGGGATCCGTACCACCGTACAATATTTAGCAAAAAACACCGGAAAAAAACGCGTTTCTTGTATGGATTTTTTAAAACTTTATTTTATAATTTCTTGTAACAGCGGCAATAGAAATACACAATCTGTGACATTTTCAACTGTCTACATAATTACAGTTCAGGAGATACAGCCCGAGGACTGACAGACGGTCAGCGGAGACTTAGTAATAATATGCGACTAACAAAAGGTATAATTACGAGGCAGATGTGAGCGGAAACGCCGGGAGGGGACGCCCTAGGAGGACATATAGGACCTTATAGGTGATGTTCTTTAGAAGGGTCAGGTTCGTACTTAGTACTCGCAACCGGCGTGCGTGCATGACCAGATGTATGGATGTTAACGTGGCAAAAGGAGTACCTAAGTAGGTAAGGATCGTCGCAGGTGGTTCAGTAGGTTCAGCCTACCCTCATGGGAAGGTGTGAGTTAATAAGTTGATAGTCTTGATAAAATCAAAATGGCGGATTTAAATGAAATGAAATTGTTTATTCTGTAAATAGGATAAAGGAATCACTTTTACACGACACATTAAAAAAAAAAATATTGCAGATTAGTTCGGCGTTTCCTATCCGATTACTCTGAGAAGAAAGGCCCAAACCAACTCAGAGGTAACAGTCTCTTTTAAAGTCCAGACATAATCTTGGTCAAGCCATATGAGGACCATGTAGATTAGTGTCTGACAGGGTTGATATGGTTTAAATCACTTGATTTAAATCAGTGATTTAAATCGCGATTAAAATCAACAGATTTAAATCGCGATTAAAATCAACAGATTTATTTATAAAAATCAATGATTTAAATCAATATTTTTTTTAACTTCGACCAATTCAGCCAAAATGTGTTAAGGGACTTCCCCCAACATAAACTACGGCGCGCACACACGTGTCCAATGCTGTTTAACTACACCGTTCGGAGGTTCTCCGAAATTTAAACTCGTGACTGAATCCGTCCGATTAGTCTTTGGCGCGGTCATTCGTGATTGATTAATGAAAGTGAATACAACAAGATGTCTGGAAGGAAAAAAGATGCTGAATGGGTTTATTTCGATGAAGAAAAGTCCACTTGCGGCAAGATTAACAAAGCGGTGTGTAAACGTTGTAAGAAGGAATTAATGGGCTTATTAGCGAGAGTGAAAAAACATTTAGAGACATGTGTGACAGAAATACCTAATCAAAAAAATCCGATTTAAATCCAATTAATCCGAATAAATCCGATTTTTTTTTATAAAAATCATGATTTTTATCAACCCTGGTGTCTGAAATGGTCTTTTGAGAAAAGAACCACACAGATTTGAGTAGACCTGTCCAGTCAGTGCAAGCATTTGTCAGTAATCGTGGAGCTCAACTCGACGAGCAATACTAAAGAAAGGACATTTGGATGATGGATTGATGACGTCAATAAATAATGTCTCTGGGTAAGGAAAAGGTTAAGAAGCTACCATATACATACTTACCTACTAAATCAGTGGGTAAGGTAAAATCAATATGCCTAGCCTTTTCCCAACTATGTTGAGGTCAGCTTACGTCTAACCGGATGCAGCTGAATACCAGTATTTTACATGAAACGACTGCCTATCTGACCTCCACAACAGTTACTGGGTAACACGATAACCCACGGTAGGACTGGTTGTCAGACTTTTGGGTTTCCCGTAACGAATAAGTATAATTTAAAAGATCTACAAACGACAGGTGGTTTCTGGAGACTCGAGATCATTTGATAAATCGAGAAGATTTGGACTAAACTTCACTGAGCTGGAAAATCCAATAAACATTTCTTTATCGAAAAATGGCACGTTTATACAAGCAACGCAGAAAGGAAATCTCCCGGTTGCCAGTAGGTAGACCGTACCTACGATGGGCGTACCAGCTATACCTACTACAGGATGTACTTTTCTGTTCCGATATCCCCTTTAACCCTTACACACCAACGGCTTAACGTGCTTTCCGAGGTACGAAGGGGTCTCGTTATGTAATGGGTGGTCACCCATCCACGATCCGACTGCGGCAAGCGTAGCTTAACCTCCGATCGACCAGTTTTATCATTTAGCCACGAGTCCCTCATAAAGTATGGTAAGGCATGTTAAAAAATAAAGGACTGGAAGACACCACTCCAAAAATTCTTCCTACTAATAGTATAAACGCGAAAGTTTGTATGTATGGATGGATGTTTGTTACTCTTTCACGCAAAAACTACTGAACGGATTTGGATGAAATTTGGCACACAGATAGTTTATAACCTGGATTAACACATAGGATACTTTTTATCCCGATATTCCCACGGGATCGAGACTTATGCGGGTGAAACCGCGGGGCGCTGCTAGTATAACATAAGTACTAAAAGGCAGAATAATTACATAAAAAATTTAATCATGTGCCATCAACTAATGGCCGATTCCTATAATTTACGGACCGTTATTGGTTTATAATAAAATGAAGACTCTTGTATCTTTACCAATAATGAAGCAAAGAACTCATAATAGCTTTGTATATTAGACCCTCCCATAAGGAATTGGAAGTAGCTATCACAGGTAATTGGCAATAAAAAATGCTAGCATTGGTAAGCAAAACGGTTTTTTAAATTGTATAGGAACCAAGCATTAATCAGATTGCTTAAAAGTGATATTGTTTTGAATTTTTTTAGTTGTAGTTTTTTTTTATTGTAATCTATAGCTTGTCCTTTTTAACAGACTTGAAAAAAATGTGGAGGTTGCATTCAACAAATTTTTTTGCAAACTTTTCTTCACCTGCTTATCGCATTGGGCAACTTTGTAAATACCGTGAAAGGGGTGAATTGGGATAAAACTTTGAAGTGGAGTCAGTAATTATGTGAATAATAAAGATACAGATAACACTGTTGATGGTCGTCAACAAAGACTCGGTATTTTTTTTACTAAATAGGTAATGTATATAGCCTATAAATTTAAATTGCTACCTACTTATTTTTCTTATAATAATATGTTTGGTATATCAAGTAGAAAAATCAAAATAGAAAGGTGACATGACACAGGGTTAGCCTATTTTATGGCCAAAGAATTGGCATTACCATACAATGTGGCAATGCTGCCCCAGTCTTTTGGGCACTTTTCCTGTTGACACATTGTTTTCACATTGTCAGAAGATAGTTTTTGATGCCCTATTTTACTTTCCCCACTTTTTTATATGCTTGCACATATTATTATTATTATTTTAAGACTAATAAGTAGGTAGGCATTTAGCTCATAATATAAAGAAAACGAAAATTTAGCTTTGGTCTTGTTTATTTGTGATGTGTTTCATAAATTCATCCAAAGAATCATCATAAAGGTTACTACCAGAGTTCTTTCGTCCATATTCTTGAACAAGTTTCATGTGTTCTTCAAGATTCTCTATATCATTGGATTCTGAATCAAAATATCTGTCTTCTGCATCTTGTGAAACTTGCTGAAGATCATCATATTCCTCATTATTATCAATACTATGATAATCAACATCTATATCTCTTCCTTCTATAAAACTACAAATCATTTCTTGTAAAAATTCTTCCCGAAGAAGGTTTCTTTCTGGAGCAGTAATCATACTTTGCTTTCTAGGTTCAGGCATGTAATTTGGTCTTGTATCAGGGGTATCAAAGGCACCCCATTGCTTTTTACTTTTAAAGTTGTCAGTGTTGTCACTATCACTGCTTTTTGAATCATCTTCAGTGTTAGTTAACTTCATAGATTCTAGATCTTCTTCAAGCTTCTGCTCATTCTTCATTTCTCTCATGTCATTTCGGTCAACTGTTTCTAAAATCATGCCCAGAAAGGTAAGGTTTTCATTATCAACACCATCGCGTTCTTTGATCTCCTCATCAGATAGGTACTGGCCAACTAGCTGTTCATAAAGTAAGGGATTTCGATACATCATTTGTTTTTCACTGAAATAATCTGTTTCATTCTGAAGTTTCTGTAAGGCATTAAATCGTCTATTACGGATTCTTTTACATTTGCTCTTATCAGAATGGTAAGTTTTTAATTGATTAATACACTCCCGAAAGCTGTCAGTCTCACTAGATTGCAAATTCTCAAAGTAACCTATGTGATGTGGAGCTAGATATTTTCCGAACTGCAATAAAAAATCCGTGGGCGATTGCTTGTAAATATCGCAGGCCATTTTAATTTTATCGCTAGTGCGAACCTCCGATTCATGCACATGTGCATTTTTGAATGATATTTTAGCACATCTAACTAAATAATCAATTATGTCATTGATGGGATCAAACTCAACATCATATTTTTGGAATTCTTGTACACCATCATCAGCTGTTCTGTCTGTTTCATTTGTCCCCATTTTACAAAGACTGCTCAACTTTAGCCTAATTCTAACAGTTGATTTCTGTTAATGATACTGCCTCAATCTATTGAACAAAATGAAAAAAATGGAACATAAACTGTCACAGTTCAAACTTCTGTAAAAACAACCAAGTCCAACGCAACCAACCTTTAGTTATTACTCTGAGCCACAGATTAATAAGTTATCTCTGAGCAACCAACCATCCAGGCAACCACAGACTAAGTAGTACACACACAACCTTACACAACGCAACGCAACGTCTCAACCACAGATTATTAAGATAAAGTCTCAACCACAGAGTACTTTATATCATACTAAAAGTCTCAACCAACCAGTGTTGATATCGTAAAAATCTGATTTGCCATATGTCAGTCTGATTTGCCGTATTTTTTGTGAAAAAAATCTTTTATTGCCCTATTTATTAAAAAAATGTCTATTCTTCATTTGTTTCTTCTCCATAAAGGTTTATTATCGTTTCTATTACTTTACATATGTTATGTTTATCTAATCTTTACTTATGTTTATCTAATGTGTACTTGTCCTTGCTTCCCATTTTGTCGCACATGACGCGCGACACGTTATTAAACTTGTTACAGTATACTTGATTCTTGTCCTTGATTTTGAATCAGATGTCATCGATTTTTTAAGGTCATTTAAAATTTTGACCATTCGTGGTGGTTTCTAGGTTAGTGGCAACATTGATAAAAAATTGTGTGGCGAAGAGCCTCTGTATGTGCCAGATATTTGAGTTTTATTTTCGTTGTAGTGAAAAGACGTTTCGTCTCACATATAGTCAATTGCCGTATTTTGTTATACAGCAATGAGAGTCCTGCAGTATGCAGTGTTTTGAAAAAAAAAATCGTGGATTGCCGTATATTACGGTAATTGCCGTATCAATAACAACACTGTAACAAACTAACCAAACCACAGAACATTGTTATAATTCTCTACGAGCAACGAGCAACTAACTGACTGATCCGCTAGCACAGAGTACCCTATGTATAATATTGTTGTCGGTGGCACAAAGCTTGTAATATATGTCGCTAGTGTCCGCTAGGATCTGAGGCAAGGATAGTAGTGTATTATCTATGGATTCTTATCAGTGTTCAGCAGGGCTATTGCTATCTTTTTAGCTGGATATGATGAACATATCCACCTACGTTGATACGCAATACCATAACATTGGTATTGCGTATCAACGTAGGTGGTTATGTTCATCACAAGAATTTCTAAAACATTACCTTTGAGTAGTATCTTTCGTGTCGAAAGACACGAAAGACGTGTGTGTCGTGTGTTGTGTGTGTTGTTGTGTGTTTCGTGTGTGTTTGTGTGTTTCTTTCTTTAGTGTCGTGATGGCCCAGTGGTTAAGGCCTCGCCTCTCATGCACGAGGTTGTGGGTTCAAATCCGGGCAAGTACCAATGTGATTTTTTCAATTCATATGTACTTTCTGAGTTTATCTTGGACATTATTGACATCGGTGAAGGAAAAACATCGTGAGGAAACCTGGACTTATAGTTAATATAAGTCTGAAATCACCAACCCGTCTTGAGCAAGCGTGGTGATCAATGCTCGTGCCTTCTCTGTATGAGAAGAGGCCTTTGCCCTGCAGTGGGACAGTAACAGGCTGATATTATTAGTATCTTTCACGAAAGCCACAAATATTAAACGTTTTTTTTGTTTTTTTTTTCAAAGCTATTCGCAAATACAAACGATCAAAAAGTCTGTCTGCACCCAGTCCAAGGTCACCCTAATGCGTGCATTATCTATTTTGCAGAGCGCTAGGTGAGCTACCGTGCAAAAAAAATTGGATGGTGTAAAGACAGTTTGACACCTATGTGGTCCAATCTACTGCGATTGTTTGGGGTCTACCACGCTTGCTGGTCTAGTGCACTAGCTAGCGCACCAGTTTAGCGCTCTGCAAATTGGATAATGTAATGCCCGCTTAAGCCTAAGACCACCGGCACCGACAGCGGCTCCTGGCGGATTACTCTAGACCACACACTAAGTATATTGTCTAGGCAGCTATTCTCAGTCTACTGAACCATTTAGACAGGGCCAATCCCCGAGACAATCCACTAAGCCAATCTAATAATAGCATCGTTTAAATAGAGACAGTTCACTGCATTAGATTATCCTCAAGCTATTGATGAAGCAATTAATGGATTGGCTTTGTGGATTGTCTCGGGGTTTGGCCCTACACAGATTAGGTAGTACTGCCAGGTACTGCCCCGTCTTGGTTCTGTCAGTCACGTGCAGTGCTGCAGTTGCACCTAAGAGTTGCACCATGGCACCGTACCACAGAGCATGCAACTTTGCACCGTACTCCGTAGACCAGATTGAAACGAAGGTTGTGAGTGAACACTGAACAATGACAGTGACAGACAACTGACATTTGACAGTTCAGCCAGTGACAGGAACATTCTTCCTCAGCTCTGTGATTCGTAATATTATTATTGTGATTATTAAAAAAGTCCCGACTTGAAGAGGATAATACATTCTCGTTTTAGGACGCATTATTTTCAAAGCTGTAGCTGTAGTTAAAAATATAATATCGAATATGTTTTGTAAATTGTAATTCAAAAGAAGTTACAAAAAGCAGTGATGATAAAAGTTACTTGATAAACAAAGATAAATCGAAATGCAGTGGCAGTGGGAATACATGTGCGGCCCTCAGGGCTTAAAACCATGGAACGACGTGACAAACGATTTCGGACAATGCTTCCAGGAACTATATTTACAAATACCTGTATTCTTTATTATTGCAATTTTATCAGGCTACTATGTTGGATACAGAAAAGATTGGGTGGTACGTGAAAAGGCACAGGAACGAGCATTAGTTCTCCGAAGTTTTATTGCATTAGCCCTAGTGTTCATTCCAATAATTGAGTTATATGTTTTTATTACAACACCTGACTTTGTTTTGTACCCTGTCAACTACTTCGCGGCCGGTGCGTCATGCTTGGCGTGGCTGTTTCACTTCGGTTATGTTTTGGCGTTGAAGCACAGACTGGGACAGAGTTCCCGTGGTCCTACTTCTCAGCTGTTGATGTGGAGCTTAGCGGTGGTTGTCAATTTAATAGCGTTGCGAAGCAACATTATCTCTGGGACCATTATAGGATTCAATGTTGCTACCATGTGCTGCCATGTTTTGTATTTTCTCACTCTACTACCAGCAAGTAATTCAAGGCCTACATTCTATTCACCATGCCTGGTTGGCTCACAACATTCACATGTAAGTTTATAAATTTAGTTCTTTGTATTTTGTTTGTACTATAGAATGTTCTAGATATGTAATATGATGTTATTGTTAACAGAATGAGTACACACCATTGCTACCACATATGGATGAAGGTATATTGGGAACTGCCATGCAGGGAGCTGGGTTTTTATCAAGATTAACTTTTTCATGGGTTGATCCCCTTCTTCAAAAGGGTAAGTATAATTAATAATTAATTCCTCAGATTTGTGTTACCAAAATGTTTCTATTATATAGCTAATTTATAATTTTAATAAATATGTTTTTTTTTTTTTTTTAATAATTATGTGAGATACAGATCCCAGCTCCAATTTAATAATTATTAAATGTTTTATATTTTTTCAAGGAGTTGTTTGTTGATGAATAACTATAATATTTATTTTATAGGTTTAGACAATAAGTTAAATGACCCAGAGGAACTGTTTGACATACCAGCAAAATACTGTTGTTCATATGTGGGAGCAAAAATGGACCGATCACTCATAGGCAATGTGGACAATTACCAGCAGTATGAAGAAGTGCCACATGAACCTTTCATAGGCTCAGGTAAATCTGACCTTAAGCATAATACACATGCCAAGTTTCATCATGCATGTTGATTTTTGGCTTCTTCTTGCCTTTAAAGGTAAAACAGAACCTTTAGTAGATCACTTTTTGGCTTTCTATTATTACAGCTCTACCATTATATTATTGGTAAAACCAAGTTATAATGTATGTTTGAAATGTGCTTTAGGTTGGGACGTCATCCTGTGCACAAAAAAAGGGCATTGTTAATTAGTTAGAGGAGAATTTAAAATTATATTTTCCTCCTACACAAAGAAAAATTTACCTATGTAATTTGTGATACCATGTCTCAGGATAAAAACCTTATAATAAGCCTGAAAGTAACTCCTTACAACACCTGATGTCCTTCCTGGTTTCCTGTCTATTTAGTACATTTTTAACAACTTGAAATAAAAACAGATGGACAAGTACAGTAGTTTGAGGCTTTATTAGAGAAGTTTGAATATAATTATGTCAACTTTGCTTACTGTACTAGTTTGTGTACTCCTCATATGTTAAAATGTGGGTAAAACAAAATAGACTATCAATATAAACAAGCAAAACTGTTTAATTAGGTATCAAGTTTATTGTAATCTATATTGTAAGGATGCATAATTATTTTATTGGAATTTTTATCAGCCATAGCAAGATTATATTGATAAGATGATACAGAATTTCTAAACTAATGAGTAATAAAGCTTTGTTAATGTGTTATTGTACCATTACAAATTAGACAAAGAGTGGCAAGCAAAGTGTAGACTAGCATGTGTGTCCTTTGGACTGCATAAACGCCTCCAACCACATTTTTTTCGTATAATATGCCCCTCAAGAAGATTCAATATTAGAATGTTACGGACAATCAGTTAGGTAGGTCCAAGTTCGAGAAAGAGGTCAATCGTCGAATCCGACTAGGCTGGGCAGCGTTCGGGAAGCTACGCAATATCTTCTCGTCCCACGTATACCGCATAAAAGCGGGCCGAAAGGCTCTGGAGTGGCGATCAGGTACCGGAAGACGTAGCGTTGAAAGGCCCCCCATAAGGTTGACCGATGACCTGGTGAAGGCCTCAGGAAGCCGCTGGAAGCGCAGGAAGCACAAAACCGGGCGATGTGGCGGTGCTTGGAGGAGGCATATGTCCAGCAGTGCACGTCTTTCGGCTGAAATGATGATGATGATATGGGCTCATTGCTATTTATTTGTAGGATATGGAGCAACAGGAGAGACAGCGCCACAAGCGTCGACTCCCGTGACGCCGACGACACGCGTGCTCGTCCGTGCACCGCGGCGACAGAACGTGACACTACTGCGGGCATTGCACACTTGTTTCGGCGTGCAGTTTTACAGTATCGGAATACTCAGATTAGTATCTGACATGGCCGGCTTCGCAGGTCCAATACTACTTAACTATCTTATTAGATTTGTGGAAGATGAAAGTATTGATCAACATTTAGGGTAGGTTATCTTTTTATTTCTAGAAATGTAATTATATTTATAGTAAACTATTATATTAACTGATATTTGTGTTATTTTTTGCAGCTATGTTTATGCTGGATCTCTGCTAGGGGCTACTCTAATCTCTGCTCTGTTTAATGTCCATTTCAACTGGTTAATGTCGATCGTTGGGCTGAAGATGCGCGGCGCTATCGTTGCCACCATACTCAGAAAGACACTTAGTGTCACCTCGACAAAGTTAAATAACGTATTCTCAATTGGTGAGATTACTAACTTCATGTCGACTGATACAGATAGGATTGTGAATTCGTGTCCTAGTTTTCATGCATTGTGGAGTATACCGTTACAGGTAATAGAAATAGTGACACATTTGTTTGCTATTATTCCTATAGATGCACAGGATAAATGATACATTCATGCTTATTACATTTCCAGTTGTTCATAACACTATTTCTTCTGTATCAACAAGTGGGCATATCTTTTCTCGCTGGTGTGGCTTTCTCGGTGATTCTGATTCCAATAAACAAGGTGATAGCAAATAAAATTGGACAACTTAGCACTGAGCTGATGAAACACAAGGACACGCGCGTCAGCCTCATCAGTGACTTGCTGAAAGGCATTAGGACAGTAAAAGTTCATGTTTGGGAGGATTACTTCATTAACAGAGTATCAGGTTAGTGAGGTTACCAAACCGTTTAGTTCTATTGCACGAATGTAGCTTAATCATAATCAGCTCCCGTTTCAGATAAATTGGAAAGTTGTGAACTTTTTAGTTCAGCAGTGTGTGTGTTTTCGTTTTCACACTCAATGTCTCCTCTCTTATAAAACTACTAGGTGTAATTGAAATCACTGAAAACCTCCAAAGCGTCATTGTACTCAATGATAAGAACAACTTTTACTATGGGATAACAGGATAAACTCTGAAATCGCGATAAAAAATAAGCTACGCGATACATTTATGTTCGCATAACTCAATAAAATACCTATTGTTTTCTTGAGTTATGCGAACATAAATGTATCGAGACCAAACCCACGACACGACACGGCTGGCGCAGTGGCTGAGCGATCGACTGCTGCGCAACGTGTCGCGGGTTCGATCCCCGCACGGAACAAATATTTGTATGATCTGCAAGTAGTTGTTTCGGGTCTGGGTGTTAGTGTATGTGAGTTTCTATGTGTGTAAACGCACCCACGATACAAGAAGAAATTCTTAGTGTGAAAACCCTCAAAAAAGTTAGCCGTTCCCTAACACAACAGATATTTTTTTTCGCGTTTTGGGGGTTTGTCTCGTAATAAAGGTTGTTCATAATGATGAGTACCTGTACCATGACCCCTTAAGAGGTTTACAGTTATTTCAATTGTCTCTTGAATAGGTAGGTAGACACAAAGGTGTCCTGAATGGTGTTTTTGATTCCCATACACATTTCTGTTTTACATGGAGATTACCTCTTCAGTCGATAAAAGGGTCGGTTATTTACTTAATCGGTGTTGTGTAATGTCAGAGGCGCGCGGTCTAGAGCTGTGGTACCTGCGCGGACGCAAGTACTTGGACGCGATCTGCGTGGTGCTATGGGCGACCACGCCAGTGCTCGTGGCTGCCTTTACGCTCGGCACGCACTCGCTCAGGGGGCTACCACTTGATGCACCCACAGTACGTATCTGTCTCTCGAAGTAATGAAACGTCTATGTTTCCTCGTACCGCGGTTATATACAGTATTATTGATTTCAGGTTTTCACAACAGTTGCACTTATTAACATGTTAATAGCACCGCTAAATGCCTTCCCTTGGGTGCTAAACGGGCTAACAGAGGCCTGGGTGTCCATAAAACGTATCCAAAAGTTGTTAGATGTAAGTTATTTTATATTAATTATTTATATTGATTTCTATCTTAAATAATGTCGGCATCAAATCACAAATCGAAATTTTTAGCTTCCAGACATGGACGCGGAACTTTATTACGATCGCCTAAATAAAAACCACGATGAAGACAAAATAATCATATTTAAAAATGCGACATTTGCATGGGCTAAGCCTTCAAAAAGGAAAAAGAAAACAAAGAAATCTAAGAAAAATAAAGGAAAGTCTAAGAAACGGTTATCGAGGGGTAGCATACAGAGGCGAGATTCAACTTCATCATCGGAACATTTGATACAAGATGAGCCGTTTATGTTGAAGGATATTTGTTTAGAAATCGGTAACGAAGAGTTGATAGGTGTTACTGGTACCATCGGCAGCGGAAAAACGTCGCTACTACACGCTATCATCGGAGACATGATTAAGAAAAATGGTTATCTGCAGATACCGGAAAATCTTAACAGTAAGTAATATCGGGAAGCGTGCTAGGAATCCGAATAATGCTTTAATTATATTACTTATTTAAAAAAAAAAACTATTTCTCATTTCTCGTAGGCTTTGGATATGTATCCCAGAAACCATGGCTAGTACGCGGTACAATCCGCGATAATATACTATTCGGAAAACCGTATGAAGAGGCAAAATTCCGAACTGTAGTCGACGCTTGCGCACTTACTGGTAACTATAACTTTATACATACCTTTAATTCGAGTATTATAATGGAATCATACAATCAACACACTTACGTTATGTTGCTTAACTTGTGTTATGTTATTTTAATATCAACAATTTTGTACAACAGAGGACTTAAACGTGCTCGGATGGAACGCGTACGTCGGTGAGGGCGGATGTACACTTAGCGGCGGACAGCGTGCGCGCATCGCTCTAGCGCGCGCCGTGTACCAAGATAAGCAAGGTATTACTGTAACTTATCGGTGTAAAAATAATCGGTACATTGCCATTTGACGCTAACTGGCGTATTTTTCTGCAGTATATCTACTGGATGACGTGCTAGCGGGCGTGGACGCCACAGTGGCGCAGCACATCATGCAGCGCTGCATACTGGGCGTGCTACGTCACACCACGCGCGTGCTGGTCGCGCACTCGCCGCGCCATCTCGCGCGCACCGCCTACACCGTGCTCATGCGCGACGGACGCATCGTCAGACAAGGTATACTGCATTTGCGATTTAGTTTTCAAACATATAAACAAATATCTTTTTGCAAAAACAACTTTATGTTACCCACACATAAAGTTGTGTTGGCTCTGCCACTACAACACGTTTTTTAACAAACTGGTCACTCTGATATCAACTTAATTAATTGATTTACACTAAGATACAGTTGATATTCGTGTAAGTGCCACAAATATCATAAATTAGAAACATGGATTTGAATAGACTTTGCATTGTGTGCTAGTAGTTTTTGGCAGTTAATACTCCATTTTTGTGCTGCTACTTGTACTGTGATAAAATATTGTTGTCTTGATCATGATCATTTATTTGACCTTAGCTTTATTCAAAATAAAATAATTTTAGATATTTGTTTGGCCACTGTGGCACCAACGACGTATTCAATTCACCAGTTACAAAAAAATTGTCTAAATGTCGGTAGGTCCTCCCGAAACCGTACTGAATGACATCGAAGAGTTCATGCCAAGCGAAACCGAGTCGTTGGGCGAGGAACCGCCGCGTCCCTCGGAGCCCGAGCGAGATGACCAGGACACTGTTAGCAGGAACAGTCTGGATGACGAGGTTTGTTCACGCATGTGCACTATTTATTCCAGTATTCTGATAAGTTACTTATACAAATATACAACATCTTTTTAAATTTATTGGTGAAAGATCACAAACTTGATGGGCAGGACGGATGGGTAGGTAACAGCAATAAAAAAAACATAAAAAAAATCATTATTTCAAGTGTTCTATAACGCCGTTCAGCCTTTACTTAAAAGTAAGATTTCAAACTATATTTACTATATAAGAAACCGATAACCCTATCACATGTCAAGTTTTGCCAGTTCATTTAAAAAGACCAAACATAAACAGGAAATGATATTCGATCTTTTTCCATTACAGGAGGCAATGTCTGAAGGAACTGTTGGTTGGTGGGTCGTCGGCTTGTACCTGCGGTCGGTCGGAGTATTCCTATCTATCGCCATCTTACTCTCGCTGGTACTCATGCAGCTTTCACAAAACTTCACTTTCCTTTGGCTCACCTACTGGGTGAAAAATAAAACAAAAAATTCAACTTCATTACATGATTTGGAATTTACGGCTCATCCCACGGAGACGACGTCCTTATTGGACCATGGAGTAATAGCTATTGATAACGTGATACACACTATAATAAATACAACATCGCAATGGTTGCAAAATAACAATCTTGGAAACGAAACTGCTCCTGAAAATTTAGCAAACAAACAATATGCAGTATCTGAACTAACTGCAAATATCACGCCGACTTATAACGACAACTTCTACTTGGAAATATATTTCGCGTTGGCGGGTCTCAATTTGGTATTCACGATCATGCGAGCGTTCCTGTTTGCTTACGGCGGCGTCAAGGCGGCTACCAGGATCCACAAAGTTCTACTGAAAGTCATCGTCAAAGTATGTTGTTTACTACACATATGAATGAAAATTTCTATAAGTATCATGATCATGATCTGCAGGGTGGCAGGGACATCGACGCGAAATCTGATGACGACCGTGAAACGATGGATTCAGTACCTTACGTTGAAATTTAACGTAGGTTATTTAAAAAAAACAGCTGTTTCATAGAAAAGTGCAATACCTACGCGGTCAAAATGTATGGAACAGCAGATTTTTTTTTAATAACCGACGTATAATTACAACGCAGAGGGGTTCGGAATCATATACCGAATCCATGGTATCAGTTTTCGCGTCGATGTCCCTGCCACCCTGTATACATATACATAATAATATGAATATTTCAGGCAAAAGTGAAGTTCTTCGACGTGACGCCGCTGGGCCGGATAGTAAATAGATTCTCGTCGGATACTTACACGGTGGATGATTCATTGCCTTTTATTTTAAACATTTTGTTGGCTCAATCGTTTTCTTTAGTTGGTAAGTCAAAATACTACATGTTTAGTTTCTTTACTATATTTTTGATGATAATAATTATAAAAATGGTTATCTCTCAGATCAGATTGAGGATTGTAAAGTTTAATGCCTGCTTGGTTTCTTCTGAACTTCTGAGTTGGTTGTTATATTTTGGTTGATTTGGTATTATATTAGACTGGTTTAATGATACGAAATAATATGGTTTAAAGGCTATATTGAATATTGGTTGAATATATTAAGTGGTAAATCTAAGCTAAATTAACACTAAGATGGTTTGATTTGGTTTGGTTTGAGTTACGCCACTGGTATCCGAATACGTACTAACTGGTAATAGTTGTGATACATGCATTTATGGAAATGCACGCAGGCAAAAGTGCTGAGTTGTTCGGTTGTAAATATTGTACCGAAAAAGGATATTAATAGTCAAAACTAGTTATGCGGAAATATCTCGGTTAGTCATGTATAAGTTGTGCGCCCTAACAGACGTCACACAATTCAATTATGTCCTTAGCCTCGTATATTTTTTCCATTCGCGCTCACGATAACCAGAGGGCAATTCCCCTAATTTTTAAGAACGTTCGCATTCGCATCTCATTCGCAATCTGTCAAAAATACAATCAATTCACCAACATTTTCGACAAGTTTGACAGAATGTGAACGTTTTTTAAGTACAAGAATTGGCCATCAGCTCAACGAATTAAATGTTGTCGAACTGTCAAAATAAAATCAACTTTGATTGCGAGCGCGTTACGTTGCAGGCTTAATCTATTTGGTCATACCTTAGAGTATATATCACTGGAGAAGCCATAAGCGCAATATTCCGAACAAAAAAGTCTGTCACTTTTTGCGGGGGACGGGGTAGCTACTGTCAAAAATAACAATAGCTGCTCGCCCGGATAGAGAAGCCCGTACCATATTTTTTATTTTTATCGATATCGATATTCATTCGGAATTTTGCTTGAACCCAGAAATAAAACAGCTGTTGCATAAAATAGTTACATTTTAATAAGAAGATAAAGTAACTTCAATTAAATAAAAGTAACTAAATTTGTAATAAGTAAGTAATCTCAATAAAAAATTTGATCAAGTTCAATTTTTCATTTTTTTATATACAAACACTTCAATGGACATAAACAAATTATAAAACAGTGAACAATAAAAAAAAAATTAACAAAAGTAATTACTAAGTAAGTTTTACTAGAACATTATCGACATGTCAATTTTGGTTTCAAACATGACCTCAACACTACGCTGCGTTTTTGATCAATAGTCAGTAAACGCGGCACCCATCGCGCGGAGAGCTTTTTCATATCTAAATGTTGGTGTAAGATATTGCGCACACGTTCGTCTGAGATGCCTACTATCTCGACTTATATCTCGGTCACTTTTACTCTTCGGTCGTTCAACACTATGTCATGGATTTTAGCGATCATCTCTGGACTAGTGACCTCAACTGGGCGTCCTGGGCGTTCAGCATCACTTGTGCTTGTACGACCACACCGAAAATCCGTAAACCATTTATGAATCATTTTAATCGACGGAGCAGAGTTCCCATAATATTTATCAAGCCTTTGTTTCGTTACAAACACTTCAATGGACATAAACAAATTATAAAACAGTGAACAATAAAAAAAAAATTAACAAAAGTAATTACTAAGTAAGTTTTACTAGAACATTATCGACATGTCAATTTTGGTTTCAAACATGACCTCAACACTACGGTAGTCTCGTTAACATTTTTACTAGAGGACATAATCGCATGTCAAGTGCGTGTAAATTTTGCTGATTTGACGTATATTTTCGTAATGCAAAAGAAAAGTATTTTGATCTTTACGAACATAAAAACGAGATGTAGCGAGACTCGGTGACGTCACAGAAGCAACGTGAGGAAAATACTCGATTCATGCTACGTTTTCAAATTTCAATAAAAACATGACTAAATCTTAGAAAAAAAATTTGCTTATGGAAAGTTATTCAGTTCTTTAGGTAAATTTGACGTATTTTAACGCTTTTTACACCATTTAACAGTATAAATAGGCATTTTCACGGAGCTCCGCGCGCCTTTAAAACGATTCACGAAGTGCGATAGAATCGATTTGAAAGTAGTTTTTATGAACGTACTAGAACATTTGTTCTTGTACTTTTACAGAGGGGAAGTGTTCGTAAGGCTTCTCCAGTGTTATATACTCTAAGGTCTTTACCAACTTGAATTTAACAGGCCCATTTACGTAAATTAAAACAGAGCTGTTTAAAAAAGAACCTGAATTATTAAAATGTTACTACAAAACCATTATTGGAAACATAAATGTAACAAACTCTATACTAGGTACCATCAGCACGCGTACCATGACAACCATAGAAACGGCTTTTCTACGGGTTTTGTCGACGGAAGAATAGACAAAATGCCAGATTGTGATTATTTATCTATCACTATCTGTAATTTTGTCTATTCTTCCATCGATAAAACCCGTTTATATTGTGGTCATGCTAAGAGTGCTGGGCGCGTTAGTATTTTTGAAAAAAGACAGAAAATAGTATGGGAAAAGAATTGGTTCCATTACAGGAGCGGTAGTGGTGACGCTGTACGGTCTGCCGTGGTTAGTGGTGGGCGTGGTCCCGCTGACGTTCATCTACTACCGGCTGCAGCGGCGGTACCGCGTCACGTCGCGCCAGCTCAAGCGGCTGCAGAGTGTCACGCTGTCGCCCGTCTACACGCACTTCAACGACACGCTCGACGGTTAGTCAAAATCTAATAATTTATTTCAAGTAGACCTACGAATATTTATTATTCGTAGAAGTAGATAATTAAAAGACACTTTTGAGCGTCAACATACAAGAAAATACGAGGGCGGATTGATAAGTCTAGTAAAAATGAAACAAGGAGACAACTTTATTTAAAAATTAAGATTTATTTTTCAACGTAATTTCCATCTCTAGTATTCCAACTCAATGCACTTCATCCAGCGTTTCTCAAACTTTTCGATCCCTTCCGTAAAGTACGACTTAGGCAACCCTTCGAAATAGGCATTGGTTTCGAGCATGATCTCCTCGTTGGAGCGAAATCTTTTTCCATCGAGCCATTTTTTAAATTCGGAAACAGAAAATAGTCGCAAGGGGCCAAATCTGGCGAATATGGTGGGTGAGATAGCAACTCATATCGCAACTCATGTAATTTGGCCATGGCAATCGCGCAGGTGTGCAGTCGTGCCTTGTCTTGGTGGAAGAGGATTTTCTTCTTAGCCAAATGCGGTCGTTTTTCAGGTAAAATTTGGTTAAGTTGGTCCAATAAATTGGCATAATATTCGCCATTGATCGTTTTACCCTTCTCTAGGTAGTCAATATGGATTACCCCACGTGCGTCCCAGATAACTGTAGCCATCACCTTATTGGCCGATAAAACTGCTTTGGCCTTCTTCGGAGCTGGTTCGCCGCTAGCAATCCATTGTTTCGATTGTTCCTTGGTTTCTGGTGTATGGTGGTGGATCTACGTTTCGTCTACCGTTATATAACGACGCAAAAAATCAGGTTTATTCCGTTTTAACAACGCCAAACCTGCCTTCGAAGTGGTAACTCGCATGCGTTTTTGATCAATAGTCAGTAAACGCGGCACCCATCGCGCGGAGAGCTTTTTCATATCTAAATGTTGGTGTAAGATATTGCGCACACGTTCGTCTGAGATGCCTATTATCTCGACTTATATCTCGGTCACTTTTACTCTTCGGTCGTTCAACACTATGTCATGGATTTTAGCGATCATCTCTGGAGTAGTGACCTCAACTGGGCGTCCTGGGCGTTCAGCATCACTTGTGCTTGTACGACCACACCGAAAATCCGTAAACCATTTATGAATCATTTTAATCGACGGAGCAGAGTTCCCATAATATTTATCAAGCCTTTGTTTCGTTTCCGTAATAGTTTTTTTGGCGCAAAAAATAATGTTTAATCAACACTCGAAATTCACTTTTCTCCATCTTTGCAAAAAATGCGTTCAATTGTTTTTATTTAATGGCTCTCAAAGAAAAACTAACCGGTGGTACTGGCTGAAAATTTTAATATAGTCCCAGTCCCTCAAAAGAGTTGTGAACAAGGAGGTTACATACAATTTGCGATAATTTTATTCCAAAATAGATTTTTACCAGACTTATCACTCCGCCCTCGTAGAACTGATTCTAGCTTAGTACAGTAAAACAACCCAATAATTAAGGTCACGAATATACAGGGTGGACTTTCGTGATGGGGCAGTAAGGGCAGGTAACTTAACCGTTGTAGTTACATTACACGAAAACGGTCTAATGAGATTGTCCTTAAGTTTTTGATCAGCATTCAGAGATTTAGCAAGTAACTGGGCGATTTTCACTTTTTTTTTTTTTTATGTAAGGATCATAAAACTATAAAGGCTTTAGACTTATGTCAACTCGACATTGGTCCAACATGTATGCGTGTATGTACTTTGATCTTTGTCATCAAGTTATTAATAGATTTCTATGAAGTCTGCTCAGTGCCGTAGCTTTAAAAGGTATTAAAATTCAAAATTCAAAAAAAAAAAATCAAAAGTCATTTATTCAAACTAGGCTGAGAATCAGCACTTTTCGAACGTCAAAATTACATAAGACAGTCCCCCAAAACGCCCACCCTTCACCACTTCCTAGTGCATTAGCTGGGAAGAAGAAGTGGCGCAACAAACTCCCCAGCAGATTACGTGTACTGACTAGATAAAGGAAATAATTTGAAAAATTACGATCACGAAATAATTGACTATACAATCGCGTTAGGAAAACCATTGTCACGTTAAACTTGTACTATTTTACAATCCATATTATCTAATATTTTTTTACAGCGGCTTAGGTTTGCAGCCAGACCGCGGACGGTCGAAGAAATCGTGTTATATTTAGAGGCGAAGGTCGACTTCAGTCTGGTTGCACCCTAAGGCGCATTAGGAGGCAATTTCACCAATGAAACTGAACTTGATCAGCACACCTAAACTGCGTCAATGATGACACTGACAGCTCTTGAACGCGGTTTAGATGACCGTGTTCAGTTTCATTGGTGAAATCCGCCCTTAGTAGCTCGGCACACGTGTGTAGGTCACGACACGGTGCGCGCGCTGGGAGCGGGCGGCGCGTGGGTGTCGCGCGGCGCGGAGCATGTTGAGGCGTGGCAGCGCGCCGCCCTCAGCGCGGCCGGCGCGGCGCAGTGGCTGGCGCTGCGTCTGCAGGCCGCCGCCGCCGCCGTCGTGGCCGCCGCCGCGCTGCTCGCCGTGCTGCAGCGCACGCTGCACGCGGCCGACCCCGGTGAGTACCGTGTGTAGTCACGACACGGCCAATGATGGTAAATTCCCGAGAATATTCTCTTATCGAGAACTTTTCTGTTAAGTTCTCGAAAATATTCTTTTGGAAGAGACTTTACAAATATGTCGAAAGGAAGAGGAATCACTTATGTATTGAAAATCGAAATCATAACATTTTAACATCAGTATTTCCTGAGAATCCTGAGATTACCGATTACAAACATCTTTACCTCTTCATAATTGGCACCTGTTCGCAGTGCATGTATTGTTAGCCAATTATCTCCAGAAGATAGCATAATAGATAATTATATTCCTTATGTTGTTTTGTATTATTATTATTGTTTTTATTTATTTATATTTGTGTCTTAATGAATTATACTAACATAGTTTTAGAAATACTAACAAAATAATGGTATTAACCATTATAGTGCCTGAATTAAAGATAAATTAATTAATTCTTACATACTATAAAACAAAGTCCCCCCCCGCCGCGTCTGGCTGTCTATCTGAACGCGAAAAACTCAAAACCTACCGAACAGATTTTCAAACAGTTTTCACCAATGTGGTGATTCATGAGGAACGTTTAGGTGTATAATTCATTAAGGTATTGTGTAAATTGGCTGAAACATGACGATTAATGTTGAAGATGTCTGAAAAAATCATGCCTAATACGAGCTTTACTGGAGTGCGCTGCGTAAACCGTAAGAGATACTTTAAAATTAATGTTCTACAGGATTGTACATCTTATAAAGTTCAACAAAAAACGCGCGATAGCATGTCTATCTTCTAAGGATGACCCACAGTAACCATTTATATCTTTCAGTATTTCATAAAAAATTACATATTTTATAATACCCGTCAAAATAGCTTGGGAAATAGCACTGATTATTTCCGAAACTATTTTGACCGGTATTATATTAATCCTTATCCAATAAAATATGTTATTGTTGTTATTGGCCATTTGATATATATGCCTCATCATATCATATAAATGAGTAATTTAAAAGATATCACAGATTCAGAATTACGCGTAACAAAATAATTATGATTGACGATGGCGCAGCGCTAGGACAAGAGTCAATGACTTTTTCCTCGGCTATTAGATATGCGATTATCTTTCGCTTCCTTTCCCGGTAGAACGTTCCGGTGGGATACTTTCTGATATCACCGCGGGCGAAGCTGCGTGAAAAATAAATAATTACTTTAAGAGTAATTGCATGTTTTATTTTTAGTCAGTGGTTTGCTAAACCAGCAGCATAGAAACTGAATGAAAGTAGCGTGTGTCCTTAATGCTTGTCAAACGCAGGTCTCATCGGCCTCTCCATATCGTACGCGTTGTCGATGACGTCCATGTTGAGCAACCTTCTGAATTCCTTCACCGAGACCGAGCGCGAGATGATCGCCGTGGAGCGCGTCGGCGAGTATATCAAGAAGGTATGTAGTTTAGAATGTGATAATAAGTAGAAGACGAACGACAACTAATTTTCTTCGGTCAAACAAAATATAAAGTATTTTGGCACTTTTGCAGGTGGAGAGCGAAACCATTGATGGTGACCCACCACCATACGGCTGGCCCTCGCAGGGCGTCATAGAGTTCAATGACGTTTACCTTAAATATAGGTACTTAACTCTTTTACCCGTAAGTAGACTGGTTGCTTTATGGTTCCGACACAAAAAAAAATCCATTCCCTTTTGTAGCGGTCGGGAGAATGGTGCTATGGCGTTGAATGGCGTGACGTTCTCGACGCACCCGGGTGAGAAGCTCGGCGTGGTGGGCCGCACGGGCGCCGGCAAGAGCTCGCTGCTCACTGCGCTGTTGCGCCTGGCGCCGCTCGCGCGCGGCCGCCTGCTGCTCGACGGCGTCGACATCTCCACGCTGCACTTGCATGCACTCAGGTAACAAGAGCCCACTGTTAGCAGCGCCCTGGCCACTACAAACCTCCTCATATTGGTATCCAAGATACAGACTTGCCTAGTTTTGGGGCAATGTAATAATATGCCTCTGTAATATTTTTGGCAATAAAGTTTTTATTATGATCACTACGTTCCCTAGTGTATATTACAATAAACACGGTTTGCAAACTTGATTTATGACCCTGCAGCGTTTAGTATAGTTTCTGATCTACAATGTTGAACTGCAACAGGTCCCGGATCGGCGTGATCCCACAAGAGCCGTTCATATTCGCGGGGAGCATCCGCGATAACGTGGACCCGCTGCGGCAGTACCTGGACGCCGAGGTGTGGCGCGCGCTGGACGCGTGCGGCGCGCGCGAGCTGGTGGGCGCGCGCGGCGGGCTCGGGGCGCCCGCGCGCGCCGGCCAGCTCGCGCGCGGGCACGCGCAGCTGCTGTGCGTCGTGCGCGCGCTGCTGCACCGACCTAAGGTACACAGCACTTGCCAATAATAAACTCGCATCTCCATTATTTCAGAACACTTTGCTCGCTTATTATCGAAGAGAGTTTGACCTATTCTGTAGATTGTTTTGGTTGAATGCAGTTGAAACTGCAACGCATTCAGGGGATTCCTGCGGCTCTTTTACCCGCCTCGCAGTCAGGGGATATATGGTACCGTAATGAGCCGCGAAAATCCCCTTAATACGCGAAGCACAAAACCGATCATAGTTCCTCCTGCTACTGCTCACATAGAGACAAACAACGGTAGCATGTCTCGAACTCGCGGTCTTTGAGGGTTGTTATGACAAAACACTGTATTTATAGATAACGGGCGACTAAAACATGAGTTGCGTTTTAACAAAACACTGTACTTAATCATTTAACAATACAGTGATTTGATTAAACATACCATTACTTTTTATACAGTCTACATTCTTAAGTTGTTTCTCAGTATATCTAAGACTTAATCGAAATTATGATAATTATGCCATCCTATGAAGCCATGCTCAAGGAACTCAGTTATATGTGTTACGGCAACACAGTGTATCTTGATACAGAGTATTGTAATTGCACGGCAATCATCAGCTACATAAAGAATTTTTGATGGTTAGATCCTCCTGGTGGACGAGGCGACGGCTAACTTGGACCCTGAAGCTGAGCGCTTGATCTTGGACGCCATCCGCTGTTCGTTCGGCGGCTCCACCGTGGTGTTCGTGGCGCACCGCCTGGCCGGCGTGCTGGAGTGCGCGCGCGTGCTCGTGCTGGGCGCCGGCCAAGTGCTGGAGCTGCTCGCGCCCGACGACGCGCTCGCCGACAACACCTCGCATCTCTACAGTCTCGTGTACGGCTCCTAGATATTAATTTGTTCCAACGTATTCTATCGTCACCAACCTATCGCGTCACACGCCACAGACGGCACTCGTTTTTGATTTTGTTGAAATTTCACCTACCACCTACCTAAATTGTACCTACCTAAATAAAATTGTTCAATTAATTTACCTACCTCCAATGAAAATAATAGTACATCTTAAAAAATTTAAACACGTGACCAGGGCCGTTTGTGGCGTGTGACGCTCAAGCGTCGATTAATGAGACACAATTATCTATCTAGTGTGTGTGTCCCTGGCTCTCTTGTGAGTCGTCGGGACCCGAAAGGCTCGGCTTCTAGTATAATCAGATTTATTAATTTTATTAAATGAAGCGGCTGCCATCGACTCCATTGAAATACTGGCTAGTCGCGTTAGTAAGACTGAAAGCCGATCATAAAATCTATTATTTTACTTTGACTGTCGTAGAGCTTATGATTGCAATTTTTTACTTATGTCATGCACTTGCCCAAATTCTAGTTTAATAGATAAAATTTAAACTTATAGAATCTTAGTGTTTCCTTTTTGGAATGCTACAATTTCTAAGTCAAAAATTGTTTTGCGATTGCTCATTTTGGTAAAAGATTAGAGTATTTATATGAATGCGGGCAAACTAGAACCGTGATCGCATTTACGTGGCTATTTACCGTCGGTTGACTCGTCAAGTAACTTCTTTAAACATTTACGTGACTATTTACCGTCGGTTGACTCGTCAAGTAACTTCTTTAAACATTTACGTGACTATTTACCGTCGGTTGACTCGTCAAGTAACTTCTTTAAACATTTACGTGACTATTTACCGTCGGTTGACTCGTCAAGTAACTTCTTTAAACATTTACGTGACTATTTACCGTCGGTTGACTCGTCAAGTAACTTCTTTAAACATTTACGTGGCTATTTACCGTCGGTTGACTCGTCCAGTAACTTCTTTAAACATTTACGTGACTATTTACCGTCGGTTGACTCGTCAAGTAACTTCTTTAAACATTTACGTGGCTATTTACCGTCGGTTGACTCATCAAGTAACTTCTTTAAACATTTACGTGACTATTTACCGTCGGTTGACTCGTCAAGTAACTTCTTTAAACATTTACGTGACTATTTACCGTCGGTTGACTCGTCAAGTAACTTCTTTAAACATTTACGTGACTATTTACCGTCGGTTGACTCGTCAAGTAACTTCTTTAAACATTTACGTGACTATTTACCTTCGGTTGACTCGTCAAGTAACTTCTTTAAACATTTACGTGACTATTTACCGTCGGTTGACTCGTCAAGTAACTTCTTTAAACATTTACGTGACTATTTACCGTCGGTTGACTCGTCAAGTAACTTCTTTAAACATTTACGTGACTATTTACCGTCGGTTGACTCGTCAAGTAACTTCTTTAAACATTTACGTGACTATTTACCGTCGGTTGACTCGTCCAGTAACTTCTTTAAACATTTACGTGACTATTTACCGTCGGTTGACTCGTCAAGTAACTTCTTTAAACATTTACGTGACTATTTACCGTCGGTTGACTCGTCAAGTAACTTCTTTAAACATTTACGTGACTATTTACCGTCGGTTGACTCGTCAAGTAACTTCTTTAAACATTTACGTGGCTATTTACCGTCGGTTGACTCGTCAAGTAACTTCTTTAAACTCTCTGCCCTCAAGTACGATTTCAATTTTAACTTGATTTCGATTTTTAAGATGACCCTTGTTCGCTCACCTCTAATAAGAATAAAGACAATTTGATGATTTTTTGATTTGATAATATCGATCTCTTTTGGGGTGACGTTCAGTGGAGTAGAACGAGTAACAAATTTAAAAGGATTTGCACATTCCTACTATTATTCAATAACCGATAAAGAAAATCTTCTACTTAACACAAAATCAGGTTCACCTTTGCTTGGATTCATTATAATATTGGAATAATACGATCAAAATGTATTGTATAGTGTGGTATATTATAATTCAATGAATGGCAATGTGTTACTATTTCTTATGAACTGACATTTCTGTTAATACTATTGAGTAGTTCTAGACTGAAAGATTAGTGGAATCGCAAAGACAATGATAAGTCTTGCTGATTAATGGTTTTGATTTCAAGAAAGTATTATCGTTGTTCCAGGTGTACAATAATAAATAGTATTTTCGATTATAGATACATTGTAGCCCTAAGTAACGTCCTTTTAATGAATGCGTCACTGAGGGTCACAATATGAGATTTTTCTCTTAGCGTAACTTCAGCAACGAAAATTTTGATTTAGTTATCTGTACCGCCACAACCTAGGCGACTTGTGACCGCCATGAGTCAACGTCTTTTGGTGGCCTTTTAAGCCGTGGTCGATAAATTACATAGTTTCGCTATGCAAAGTACATGTTAAGTACTTGTCCAGACAAGGCGTTTTACGCGCGTATATTGATTGCAATAAGGCGCCCGAACCGCAAGTATGAATCTCGCGAGTATAACGCGTAAAAAGCACGCATGTAATATACCTATTGCTTTCAGTAGGTATCTGGGACGCGCGCAAAACGCTTAACTGTACAGGCTACAAAGCAGTGCCCGAGTGGCCGCATGTTGCGACAAGACGTTAGTCGCCAGTTAGTTGTTCTTAAGTTCTTTTCTGAAACTGAAGGAAATGCATAACACGCAAAAGCAGGAGACTTGCTGCACTAGTGGCCTAGTTTATGATGACTATTATAAGATATTCTATTAAGTAAGATATGAAAACAAAAACGTCGTATGTTTAAACCATATCAGATCCATTTCCTTTTTTTTTATATAAAACAAAGTCGATTTTTGTGATATTGTAATATATTTTGAAAGTATGCGTAGTTTTCGTATTAATTAAAGTGTGTGAACCATCTTCGTGGTAAAAAAAATAACGTTTTAGCCCACGTTCGCACGGACTTAAAAATATCGCGGCGTGATTTTTTTTTTTCCCGAGCGTTGGTAATCCAACGGGCTAGGACGTCCTCTCGCCTGTTGGATTTTGAACTCTTGGCGCTGAGCAGAGCGTTGAAAACCCAGTGAAATCCACGAAAAAATCGCCCGTGCATCTGGGCTTAACCGTACTTATAGTTTTGTTTTGTTTTGTTTTGTCGTACGTAGTAGATAATGTTTTTTTGGTCGCACAATTTGTAAATTCATGGTAAATACGAAAATTACGTATGGCCAAAGATAGATATTAATGTAAGTAAATATTTTTGTAACATTAAAATATTCCATCATGGTATCAAGAGTTTTATATTTTCCTGTTTCTTAGTCAACAAGGTTTAAAAATTCAATTTTCACAGCCGATTTGTTACTAGCGCGATCAAAATCTGTGTGTAGACGGGAGATTTGAAGTCGTTGCGTGTGTTCCTAGAGATGTTAGAGTCCGCGCCACCACTGACTGAAGTCCATTTGACGCGGCGCTAGTGTCTATGTCATTGCAGTGTGCGTTACCCCAGCAAGAAAATCTCTTCTAGAATGAATTGAGTTTAACGAATATTTAGAGCATAATGTGCTGTAAATGTGGGCCAAATAAAAAAATTGTGCGTGCTGTCGTTTTGGAAAAAAAATGGAATAACTAATTTTGCTGGGATAACGTTTTTCCAGCAAGATTATTTTTAACGATAGACTGGAGAGGGAAATAAAGTACATGGGCGGATAGCAAATATTTGTGCATAAATGTGCACCGAAAATGAAATTTGTGCGTCCTAAGGTTTTCGAGATATTTAATTTCCTGCTGGAGTAACGTTTTGCAGAATCTTGTTTCTGGGAAACCAATGGTTGTGCGTCCGTAGAATAAACGTATTTCAGTTGTTCTGAATTTGTGCATTAAATAGATTTTCAAAAATATTTTTTACATTTTACGTTTTAAAGTAATCAAGCATTTACGAAAACACAAAAAAAAATATCTAGTCATATAGATGGTTGAAATTTTTAAAATTTTGAACCTTTGAAATTTAAAAATTTTCTTGCTTTCACTGCTTTCTAACGGAAGAGAACTGGTGAATTGTAATAAAAAAAAAACCAAACCAGTTCTGTGTTTATGGTGTATTCATCAAAAAATTCGCAAGATGCTCTTGGCATTTTCTGCGACTTGTCCAAGGCCTTCGATTGCGTACATCATGATACTCATATCAGGAAACTGTACCATTATGGCATGAGGGACAAGGCTCTTGACCTTCTGACTTCTTATCTGAATAACAGAATTCAGAGGGTCGATGTTAATGGCAAGAGATCTGCAGGATCTGCGGTCACCATAGGCGTTCCGCAGGGTTCAATTCTAGGTCCTTTCTTATTTCTAATTTACATAAATGACTTACCTTACTACATAAGGGATAATCACAAGATCGTATTATTCGCAGATGACACTTCCCTCATTTTTAAAATCAAACGTCAGTTAGTTAACTTTGAACAAGTCAACGATGCACTCTCTAAAGTTGTGCATTGGTTTAATGTAAATAATCTTCTCTTGAACGAAAAAAAGACTAAACTCATTAAATTTTCAACGCCAAATGTCAGGCAGCTAACTACCAATGTTCAAGTTAATGGAATAGAGTTGGACCCTGTTGAGTCAACAGTTTTTCTTGGAATAACTATTGACGGTAAATTACAATGGGGCCCACACGGCCGGTTCGGCCGCCTATGCTGTTAAAAAAATTAGACAGATAACTGACGTAGATACAGCCAGAATTGTTTATTTTAGTTACTTTCATAGTCTTATGTCATATGGAATTCTTCTTTGGGGAACCGGTGCGGACATTAATACTATCTTTGTTCTACAGAAAAGGGCTGTTCGAGCCATTTACAACCTAGGTCCAAGAGATTCCCTTCGAGATAAATTCAGAGAAATAAATATTCTGACTGTAGCCTCACAATATATTTTTGAAAACCTATTGTATGTACACAAAAATATATCAAATTTTAAGAAAATGTCCGATATTCATAGTTTAAATACCAGGAATAAACACAACCTTGCTGTACATCGCACACGTCTCCACAGAGTAAGCAACTCGTTCATGGGTCAATGTATACGCTTTTACAACAAACTTCCCATTGACATTCGAAACTTACCCATTAAACGATTTAAAAGCTGTATTAAAACCAAACTTTGTAAAAAAGGGTACTATAAAATTTCAGATTATTTAGAAGATAAAAAAGCTTGGGATTGAGCTGCTCGCTCTGCTAAGCCTTGTGAAAACCATAAAACTTGACATTTTAATTATTCATCACAATAAACCAGTTTTATATACACATTGACATTGTTGAAAATTATGTTCAAAATGACACGATTACTTTGTAAAGTATTATATTATTTTAATTATTGTGAATGTGAGGACTATGTGGATATTTTTATTTTCCCTTTTCATTTCTTTGTTTCTTTCTCAGTTTTAATGATGGTCTGGCAGTTTGAGTAGTTGATGCGGCCTACCCAAATATCCTTTCCTTGGTATTGTTCGTCGAGTTGAGCTCCTTAAGTTCTGAGTTGAGCTCCACGATTACTGACAAATGCTTGCACTGACTGGACAGGTCCACTCAAATCTGTGTGGTTCTTTCCTCAAAAGACCATTTCAGACACTAATCTACATGGTCCTCACATGACTTGACCAAGATTATGTCTGGACTTTAAAAGAGACTGTGACCTCTGAGTTTGTTTCGGCCTTTCTTCTCAGAGTAGTCAGATAGGAAACACCGACCTCACCAAGCTTATTTTTAATATTTTTTTATATGACGTGTAAAAGTGATTCCGATATCCTATTTACAGAATAAACAATTTCATTTCATTTCATTTCAAACAAGCTGCCTAGCTTTTTACAATTATGTTGGGGTCGGTTTCGAGTGTAACCGGAAGACAATTTTTTTTTTTATAAATAAACGTTATTCTATAATTTCACATTACCCCGTCATTCCTAGTCAAAACTTCGGATTAGATTTTTGCCTTTAAACCTTCGCTCAATAATGCACTAGATACACTATCCCATACAAAAGTTCTCTTAAAACTGTCGCCAATTGTGTTTACGTACTTCTAGTTGAAATAAATATACATTAATGTAAATTCAACCTTAAATGCAATGCTTAAAGTTGTATTCACAAAGCTATGTACAAAAAACAATAAAGTCAAACATACATCAAAACAAATTCAACCATACACGCTTGGTTTGAAAGTTCGAATTACAAAGTGCTAATAAAAGCAATAAAAATTTATGACAGGCTCGCCGCTTGGACAAGGAATGAGTGGAGTCGAAATGTGTTTATATTTCTTTCTATGAAATACAGAAAAAAAAAAATATACTAACAAATTCAGTTTATTATAAGCCTTGACACTCAAACATAAAGTTTAATTACAATGGCAAAATTAAATCTTTCTGTCGTCGGAGAAACAAATATTTAATTACAAAGGCAGAATTAAATATTTCTATCATCGGAGAAACAAATATAATGTCATGTCGCTTGAAAATAAAAAGTAAATTTTATATAAGTTCAAAAATACTTATTGTTACTGTTGTACTGTTTTTAGTAATCTACGCCTTTGCGTGTTTCCTGTTATGTCCAATCTATTAAAATGAATCGAACAAATTGTCGAATTTTTATAAGGCTTATATATTTCTATTCCTCTTTCTTTCGCGACAGTAGATACCCATTCTACACAGCGAAATGGGTCGCTAGAAAATCTAAAAACAGAAATAAAATATAAAATAACAATACTACACCATGCATTCTCTGTTCCAGAACAGTCGATGTTTGTTACAATAGTTGGTAGTTGTCACAAACATTGGTCAAACAATCATAATATTTGCTAATTGATTTATATTTACTATTTAATTCTGTTTTTATTTTATGAAAAACACTTACTGATAATAAACTTAACGAAAAAAAAAATCCTTTCAAAATCTTGGTGTTACGGTGGTTATTTATAAATTTTTTGAACGCGTACTGCTGCATTTTGACGTCTTAACGTTGGCTATGATTGGACCATACTAATTTGAAATAAGACCACAACCAAATCTGTGCTCTTATGTTTCGTTCCGTTTTTGAAGCGCTGACCGGGAATCTAGTGCATGATTGATCGAAGCTTTAAACGAATTAAACTAAGGAAGATATTCTATTAATATACTTCGCTAGGTATGGCATTCCGAAACACGGTGGTCACGTGGGCAACACAAGTCTACGTCATCCTTAGAGTATATAACACTGGAGAAGCCTTACGAACACTTCCCCTCTGTAAAAGTACAAGAACAAATGTTCTAGTACGTTCATAAAAACTACTTTCAAATCGATTCTAACGCACTTCGTAAATCGTTTTAAAGGCGCGTGGAGCTCCGTGAAAATGCCTATTTGTGCTGTTAAATGGTGTAAAAAGCGTTCAAATACGTCAAATTTACATAAAGAACTGAATAACTTTCCATATGCATTTTTTTTTTTCTAAGATTTAGTCATGTTTTAATTGAAATTTATAATCCTAACCTCATAATACAATTCGATTTTTCATTCGATTCAACCATTATTCAATATAAAACGTAGCATGAATCGAGTATTTTCCTCACGTTGCTACTGTGACGTCACCGAGTCTCGCTACATCTCGTTTTTATGTTCGTAAAGATCAAAATACTTTTCTTTTGCATTACGAAAATATACGTCAAATCAGCAAAACTTACACGCACTTGACATGCGATTATGTCCTCTAGTAAAAATGTTAACGAGACTACCGTAGTGTTGAGGTCATGTTTGAAACCAAAATTGACATGTCGATAATTTCCTAGTAAAAATTACTTAGTAATTATTTTTGTTTATTTGTTTTTATTGTTCAATGTTTTATAATTTGTTTATGTCCATTGAAGTGTTTGTATATAAAAAAAAAAAAAATTGAACTTGACCTAATTTTTTATTGAGATTACTTACGTATTACAAATTTAGTTACTTTTATTTAAATGAAGTTATTTTATCTTCTTATTAAAATGTAACTATTTTATGCAACAGCTGTTTTATTTCATGAATTCAAGCAAAATTCCGAATGAATATCGATATCGATAAAATAAAAATTAATGGTACGGACTTCTCTTTCCGCTACCGCGTCCCCCGCAAAATGTGACAGACAGTTTTGTTCACAATATTGTGCATAGGGCTTCTCCAGTGTTATACAGGGTGTTCGGCAGAAGGATGAACATACGAAAATGGCGGATCCGTGGGGCCGTCTACTACGTTTTTTGGCCCAAAAACAAGACCCAGGCCACAAGGATTTTTTTTAATGATTTTTTTATATTTTTTTTCGGAATTTGTCGTTGCCAAAACTTCAAACGTCAATAATTTCATTTAAAAACAACATAACTGGCAATATTTTATTTTTATTTTTATCTAAAGTAACTGTAGAATCTTATAAAATTTGTATTTGACGCAGATGATTGCTAGAAAAGTAAATACGAGCCCTTAAACTACAAACAAATAAAAAATAAATACTAAAAGCCCGACTTTGAACTGCGTTCAAAAAAAAACTAACAGTGATAGAGCAGTTCTAATTTTAGGAAAACATCTTTGGTTTTTGCCCCATCTAACGGTATGCAATATGCACAATTTCTTTTAAAACAACTGGAATAAATAAAAAAAACTGAAATTTGAGCAACCACGAATTAACTCTAAATTTAAAGGAAATTAGTGGTTGCTCAAATTTCAAACGTCAATAATTTCATTTAAAACAACAAAACTGCTAATTTTATTTTTATTTATTTTTTCTAGAATAATTTGTAGAACCTAATATGTAAAAAAAAAATTGGTTCGTATATTAATTAATTTCACTTTTCGCAAATTTCCTTAGCAATTCTTTCGGTGAAAAAAGTCCCAGGCAGTTAAAATTGGCGAATTGTTCTAGTTGTTTTATAAGAAACTAGCTGACCCGGCGAACTTTGTTCCGCAATCAATCAAATATAAAAAACCCTACCTATCCTACCTACCCTACCTATCCAGTGGCGGTCCCCCCATAGAAGCCGAAAAGCCCGGCTTGCCTTAAAAAGTGAGCACACCAACAAAAAAAAATAAAATATAAAAGCAACCAAGTCAATAATCATCTCGCAAGAATTGATAAGAATAATACCTAACATTAAACTCCGCGCTGCACTGTGTCAGCCACGCGCTTTATAAGCTACGATGCCAGGTTTACGTACTCAAAGAATAATATTTAAATTCCGCGCCGTTTTGCATCACGCACCGTTGCTAACTATCTCGGATGCAGTTGCGATCTCGCTCTAACACTATAGCGATAAGTAGGACGCGAGATCGCATCGTAAATGAAAACATCATTTTTATTCTTTCTCGCTCGCACTTGTGTTGGCTTTTATGAGGCTTTTTTACCACTCTTCTTTCGCATAGAAATAGTTAAGTTTGTTGATACCATTGTACCTATTTCGCAAAATGTTCTAAATATTAAGCCCGGCTTCTGATTTTTTTATGAATGGAACGAATCGTGCGTTTGATTATGAATAGTAGGAGTAATGACGTGGCAAATTTGTTCAAATTTGTTTTGAGCGGCTAGGTACCTGGTGCACTATTTTTCGCTTTGATATTTTTTCATTTTCTGTGAATTTAAGTGTTGTGATTAGTTTTGAAGTGATTAAAAAGTTTCTTATCATTGAAATGAATTCGGAAACGCATGCAATTGTTCCTTGTGAAGGACTAAAGTGTGCAATCCTTACTCGGAAAGGTAAATACTTTGAGTTTTACAGACAAATATAATCTCGATAGTTATTGTGGCGATTTCATTCCGCGCTTTTGTTAGTGATTATAGTGTTATTTTATCATCAAAATGGGAATTCGGAAACTGTGTTCGAAAAGGTATGTAACTTGAGTTTTTCGACAATAAATAACTCTTTACTTTACCGTAACCAACCTCAAATTACTGTAGATACTTGTTTCTCGGAAATAAAAACAAGTATTTTTGTCAGTCAAAAAATAGATTGAAATAGGCATTCGATTGTTTATTAGACAACTTTAGGTAGGTAGCTGGTGCCATGAAAACACATAATTAGTGTTGTTTGTATGGCATTTGTAGTTTTGGTAAACCACTGAAAAACAAACCCTATGTCCTATTATTATAATAACAATAAGTTCTCATTGAGATCACAAAACACAATAATTTTCGTATCGAAGAGATTCTTCATAGGTGTTTTGAAATAAAGATAAGAGTTGGCTATTGTCATTATGATAAATTATAAAAAGTTATTTTGGTATTATCTCATGTTAACATTTTCAATTAAACTCATAAAATTATGCGTACGGCAATAGAACAACAAATCGATCATTTGTTGGGAGCCATCTAGTGGATTTTGATGGAAAATTTTAGCATGTGACAAGTGCATATGAAATAAGGTAAATAAAAAGATTCGGCTAAACGGTGTGTTTACGCGCATTCATTCATATAGATGGCGCTTATGAAAATTACATACTAATGCTTGATAATACTTATTTAGAACTCTTCGCATTTTATAAAGGTTTTCTAATAATGTTGTACCATGAACAACATATGAAAAATCTGTTGGCTTGCCCTAATTTTGGCGCCATGGCACGCCGCTGTACCTATCCTACCTACCCTATCTACCCTACAAACCTACCCTACCTACCTACCTTACCTACTTACCTTACCTACCCTACCCTACCCACTTACCTACCTACCTACCTACCCTACCTACCTACTCTACCTACCCTACAAAAAAGTATCCTATGTTACTCCTGTTCTAAGCTACCTCTCCACCAATTTTCAGCTAAATCGGTTCAGCCGTTCTTGAGTTATAAATAGTGTAACTAACACGACTTTCTTTTATATACAGGGTGTCCAGTAAATAGCACGACATACTGCAGGGGGTGATAGCTAGGGTCACTACCTATCAATACAACACAATATATGTTAAGCAAAATCTTACGGATTTACAGTTTTACAATTTTCCGAAATACCGAAAAATCTCTACCTTGAAACAGATTTTTAAGCATTTTCTAGTACTTTTTTTTACATCACATTATTCGTGAATAGTTACTTTACTCATTACTCAAAAAAGTTCTAGAAAAGGATTTTTTCATTACTTAAAAATCTGTTTCAAGGTAGCGATTTTTAGGTAGGTCCTGGTGCAGGGGAGGTCGCATGAGGCGGCGGCCGAACTAGCGACACGTTGGGTTGCGACAATCGTCGATAGGATCCGGCAACTGGGACTCGAGGTGGCCTTGCACAAGTCCGAGGCCATGTGTTTCTATGGTCCTCGGAACGCGCCGCTGTCGGGTTCCCAGATAACGGCGGGAGGGGTTCACATCGGTGTCGAGTCGACGATGAAGTACCTGGGACTCGTCCTCGACAGCCGGTGGAACTTCGTGGAGCACTTCCGACGTTTGGCTCCCAAACTGCAGAGGGCTGGGGCTGCTTTGAAGCGGCTTCTGCCCAATCTAGGGGGTCCAAACGCCTCCTGCCGGAGGCTCTACGCGGGGATCGTGCGGTCCATGGCCCTTTACGGGGCACCGGTGTGGGCGCGTTCATTAAGGCTGCGACCAGCCCAGCGATTGAACGCGTCCCAAAGGGTCATGGCCATTAGGCTGGTCAGAGGATACCGCACGGTCTCCCGTGAGGCGGCGAGCCTCCTTGCCGGACTACCGCCATGGGATCTGGAGGCAAAAGTCCTCGCGCACATGTGGGAGTTGCGCGAGGAGGCGAAACGCCGGGGTGTAACTCCGCTGCCGCGAGAAATCACGGCACAGCGGACAGAGCTCCGGCGGGATCTCATGGCGGCATGGAGAGTGCGATTGTCGCAACCCAGCGCTGGGCACGCCACAATTGCGGCGGTAAGGCCCCTCTTTGAGGAGTGGCTAGAGAGGCGCCACGGCGTCCTCACCTTCCGCCTGACGCAGGTCCTCACCGGACACGGTTGTTTCGGGAGGTTCCTGTTCAGGATAAAGCGGGAGGAAACGCCCGGGTGTTACCATTGTGTGGATCGCCCGGAGGACACGGTGGAGCATACGGTGGAGGTCTGCCCGGCTTGGGCGGGGCACCGCCGTGTCCTCACGGAGGCGATCGGCAGCGGCGATCTCTCGCGTCCGGCCCTGGTTCAGGCCATGGTCCGGAGCGAGAGTGCATGGGAAGCCGTCACTTCCTTCTGCGAAGCAGTAATGCTCGCGAAGGAGGAGGCGGAGCGCGCGAGGGAAATGCAAGATGCGCGCCCTCGCACCCCTAGTCGCCGCAGGAGACGCCCCGGGCGTCGGGAGTCGCGAGCCGACTTCCGGCCACCGTAGGCGCGGGCTTGCGGACGGTGGGCAATGGGTAGCTCGCCGTCCGATTAGGACCAGGCCCGGGTCGACGGCGCGTTGTGTTCCACGCGCGCCTCAAAGAGATGTCAGCACCAACTGACGGGGTCCGTAAGGGCCAATGCCTGCCAGGGTTGCGAGTTGGTCCGAAAGGGATATCGCGGCCCCGGCACACAGGCAACGGAAGGAACACGGGTGGGTTTTAGTCAGTAAAAGTCTGACACTCCCTCTCGCTCCGCCCAGAGCGGGAGGAGTCATTTGATGATTTCCCACCCAAAAAAAAAAAAAAAAAAAAAAAAAAAGGTAGCGATTTTTCGATATTTCGGAAAATTTTGTAAAACTGTAAATCCGTAAGATTTTGCTGAACATATATTGTGTTGTATTGATAGGTAGTGACCCAAGCTATCACCCCCTGCAGTATGTCGTGCTATTTACTGGACACCTGTATATAAATTGTGCATATTGCATACCGTTAGTATGGGCATGAACCAAAGATATTTTCCTAAAATTAGAACTGCTCTATCACTGTTAATTTTTTTTTAACGCAGTTCAAAGTCGGGCTTTCGGTATTTATTTTTTATTTGTTTGTAGTTTAAGGGCTCGTATTTACTTTTCTAGCAATCATCTGCGTCAAATACTAATTTTATAAGATTCTACAGTTACTTTAGATGAAAATAAAAATAAAATGTTGCCAGTTTTTTTGTTTTTAAATGAAATTATTGACGTTTGAAGTTTTGGCAACGACAAATTCCGAAAAATTTACAAAATATAGAAAATCCTTGTGGCCTGGGTCTTGTTATTGGGCCTACAAACGTAGTAGACGGCCCCACGCATCCGCTATTTTCGTATGTTCAACCTTCTGCCAAACACCCTGTATACTCTAATACGTCATCACATCTGTGTTACCAGAAGTTTGTAATAATAACTCCCCATCCACCTTTATTACCTGGGCGAATCCGATAAAACAATGAGGTTTTAATTAACAATTACGTTGGTTTATGTGTCATGTCATTAAATCGAATAGTTTCGTTTGATTAGACACACGAAACGACAGTTTAAAAGCTTGGTTTCTGAAAATCTTTCCTTAATCGTTTTTTATTGCAATAGAGTGGCAACTGGATAGTGACGTAAGCATGTGTTTGTCCCGGAATGCCAGATCTTGTTGTATTAGACCATGGAGTACTCCATGATAAAAAAATGACGTCAGACACAGGAAGTTTGGGACTACCAAACTTCCTGTGTCTGAGGTCAAATGAAAGTCAAGTAATTTTATGTGCATCTTATAATTATTTTAAGCGCCAAAAATAGAAAAATAAGGTTAAGAAACCTAAAAGCTCGAAATGGTTTTGGAATCAGCGTAGAACAGTTTTACTTTACATACTGAATGTTCCCCTGGCCTTCTTTTGTGGCGCGCACTCTTATATTTCGCGCACGAAGATAGAGCGTAATCGAAGCAAAAGTGGCGTTCTGTAGTTTCTACTACCCCATGGGAAAAAGGCGTCGAGTTTATACATACGTATAAGTATGTCGTTGACAGAGACGCGATGTATGTATGTAACGTCCAGGGATCACCAATTAGTTCCAATGGGTGTCCATTTAAAAAAAAAAAATATGACTTGTGGTCAGTTGGGTAGACGATTATCTACTAGTAACCAAGACTAAAAATATCAATTAGGAGATTAGCAATGTAAGTAATTGCGTGTGTATCTAGCATAAGATTTATAGCAACGCCTCCAACCGACCTTAATATTTAAGCTTTTGTTTCGTTTTTAAGAGCGGTGGCTGCATTTAACGGCCGCAATGACATGAATGCCTGTCATCAAAACGATGACAGTGGCAAAGATTTAAATCAGATATATAGGATAGATCCTATTACCTTCAACCGACAGTCTGTTCCTGTTGTCTAAAGTTGTCTCTGTTTAGTACTTACATATTCCATGAGTTTTAAAATGCATTTGACAAAATTGTCAATGTCATCATGTTGTCAGTTGTCAGTCACTAATGTCGTATTTAGATACGAAATAATTTGAGGTTGTTTTTATTCTTTATTTATAATACAATTTACCTTTATTTTTATACAAATATGCCGCCAGACTTGTCGTGGTTAAAAGTTTTCACAATTTGCGTGCCATAATTTTACTGGTGTTGAGAGAGCAAAAACAGTTTTCATGATGGACAACGTAACAGAAAAATTGTTTCAATGTTTTGGACATCGCAAGTTTAAAAGTGAACTTCAAGAGCGTGCGATTAGAGCAATTGCAAGAGGTAAGGAATGCAAATTTAACTAAAATCAAAGGTGTTAGCGTGCATTGAATGCGTATTATAAAAATCGTACTTACTCAATTTTGAGTGAAAACAAACCTAAAGTACTTCGTTGTTCATTATATACCAATTCACCGAAATAGCCACTGAAGTTTTATAGCTAGAATAAAGATTGCTACTCCATTTATAATAAACGAAACTGGCTCACCCAGACACAAATATCTTTTGAACCATTTCTAATGGTAAAGGCATCCCTGATTGGACGGCAACACATTCCTGTGCCTAAAAGGGTCTTGTTTGTCAAATAAATGGTGTTTAATAATAATAATAATTGTTTAGGTCTCTTGAAATTAATATTTTGATATCAGTATTCTTTTTGTCTCTATCCAACTTACATGATTTCAGGTGTTCATGATGTATATGTATCAATGCCAACAGGCTCTGGCAAGTCACTATGCTTCCAGCTGCCAGCAATGTTGCAAGACAACAAAGTTGCAATTGTATTCTCTCCACTATTGGCCCTTATCAAAGACCAAATTGATCACCTGTCTAAAATAAAGATAAATGCAGAGTCTATTAACTCTAAAATGACAACAAAAGATAGAGAGAGAGTTCTTAATGATTTAAGAAGCATGAAACCTAGCACTCGATTTCTATATGTCACACCTGAACAGGCTGCTACTGGCACATTTCACTCTCTTATGGAGCATCTGGTCAAATACAAGAAAGTGTCTTATGTAGTTGTGGATGAAGCACATTGTGTAAGTGAGTGGGGCCATGACTTCCGGCCAGATTATTTGAAGTTAGGTAATCTCAGAGAACAGTATAAAAGTATACCATGGGTTGCCCTTACGGCTACCGCGAGTGCAGAAGTGGCAAAAGATATTCTGTCTAATCTCAAGCTGTTGCTACCCGTGGCACAATACAAAACACCAAGTTTCAGGAGAAATTTATTTTATGATGTAATGTATCAAAACTGTATAGAGGATGAAGTGGGCCATTTAATGGAATTCTTAAAAAAAAGCCTAAAAGAGGATGAAAGTGTGAAACCAGTTAGTATTTTATTTTTATTGTTTTATTATATTATCGAAATTGGCAAATGTTTTCAAATTACTTAACTGTACTTATACTGTATTTCAGAAAGATAAAAATGCTGTTATTGTTTATTGTCGAACGCGAGAACAAACTGAAGATTTAGCTCACATGTTATCTAAAAGGGGTCTAATGTGTTTAGCTTATCATGGAGGTATGCTTTGCAAATGCTTATAAAATAATAATTATATGTAGGTGTGTGGTATTTTTACTTACAAAACTGTCTTATTTTGTTAATGAAGTGTGTGAAATAGTAATTTTTTTTTTTGTTCAATTAATTCAAACTTTAAAATTAATATACGTGTTTTAAGGTTTACTGTTATTTCAGGTATGAAGTCAGGCGACCGCATATCTGTCCAGGAGAAGTGGTCGCGCGGCGAGGTGCCGTGCGTGTGTGCGACGGTGTCGTTCGGCATGGGCGTGGATAAAGCGAGCGTGCGCGCCGTCGCGCACTGGGGTATCGCTCAAAATGTCGCCGCCTATTATCAAGTTAGAACACCTCAAAATTCTTACATATTTTATCTGAATAGTAAACAATATTGGCTTTGTTACCTTAAGGAAATACTGACATCAGTCTGTTAACAGTTATTTATATTGTAAAACTTCTAACTTTATGGCTTTAGGCTACCTGGCCCTCGTAGCCGCCCAAGTTCTACTGCATGGGAAGCTGTTTAATGTTTTATGTGAAATCCATAACCATCATTTTAAAACAGGAATCCGGTAGAGCTGGTCGTGACGGCAAGCCAGCTTTTTGTCGTATTTACTACTGCCGCAGTGAACGCAATACTGTTGACTTTCTGCTGAAAACGGAAGTAAGTCGAGCGAAAACACCAGAACAAAAAAATCGGTGTAAAACGGCCTACAAGAGCTTTGAAATTATGGTGAAATACTGCGAAGATATCAAGTAAGTTAACACATGAACAACTAAACCAATCAATGTACAACGTTTTTCAAATTTCCGTACTAAACAAAATGATAAAATCATTTTTTGTAACGCGTAACGTGATGCTATAACTGGCTAGGGTTTCACTACTACACTCCGAGTTAACGCTTGACGACCGTCATATAAGTCAACGTACTATACACATAAACGTTTTACCTTCCGGAATAAATTGTCTAAATGATGGTGAACACCGCATGAAAATCCGTTGCGTAGTTTAGATGAACAACCCAGATCACACGGACAGACTCGAAAAGCCATTTTTATTTATAATACGTATAAGTACCTAGTTAAGAAAAAAAGTAACGGGAGGTTTGTATTCAGATGCCGCCACAAAGTGTTCGCCGAGTACTTCGGCGAGGAGGTGCCGAAGTGCACCGGACGCTGCGACGTGTGCGCCGACGAGCGCAGCGTGCGGCGCGCGCTGGAGCAGCACCAGCGCCGCGCCGGCGCCGCGCAGCTGCGCGCCGGCGGGCTCGTGGTGCACCAGGACGTGGGCGACCTGTACGGGGAGGGCCGGCAGGGACAGAAGAAGTTAGTGCCCTTTCATATAATTTTTTTGTTAGAAGTAATAAAACTACGTCAATGAAATGGGTACTTAAATACGCAGAATTTGATGCTCTACAAGATATAATAAACAAAAAGAACTCAAAATCTTTTTAAGTTATCAAAAAGAAAAAAAAGTCGTTTCTTTTTACGTTGTTTTTTACGAAAAGTGATATATTTATAAAATTAAAAGAGATATCAATATAAACCGAAAAACCCCTCTAGAGAATTAAATTACGCAACTTTTGATATCAAAATCGCGACGATGAGATATCGGGAAGTGCTTTAACTTTGTGCACTTTCGTTTGAGAGTCGCGCGTCAACGTAGGTTGCGCGGCGCGCGGTGAGAGGCGGAACGCTGGCTGGTGATATCACGCAAAATGACGAGCCCTGAGTATCGTATCCGTGACAAAACGCGTAAAATGAACGAGCGTAGGTCTCTGTTAAAAAATATAAAAATGTAAAAATATATATACAGGTGTTCGGCAGAAGGTTGAACATACGAAAATGGCGGATCCGTGGGGCCGTCTACTACGTCTTTAGGCCTAATAACAAGACCCAGGCCATAAGGTTTTTTTTTTTTTTTCGAAATTTGTCGTTGCCAAAACTTCAAACGTCAATAATTTCATTTAAAAACTGGCAACATTTTATTTTTATTTTCATCTAAAGTAACTGTAGAACCTTATAAAATTCGTATTTGACGCAGATGATTGCTCTGGAAAAGTAAATACGAGCCACTTCGGTATTTAATTTTGATTTGTTTGTAGTAGCAAGCAATGAGATACTACAAACAAATCAAAAATAAATACCGAAAACCCGACTTTAAACTGCGATAAAAAAAAACTAACAGTGATGGAGCAGTTCTAATTTTAGGAAAACATCTTTGGTTCATCTAACGGTATGCAATATGCACAATTTCTTATAGAACACCTAGAACAATTCGCCAATTTTAACTGCCTGGGACTTTTTTCACCGAAAGGATTGCGAAGGAAATTTGCGAAAAGTGAAATTAACCAAAAAATTATACAAACCAATTTTTTTTTTACATATTAGATTCAACTACAACTTATTCTAGAAAAAAAATAAAAAAATTGCCAGTTTTGTTATTTTAAATGAAATTACGTTTGAAATTTGAGCAACCACTAATTTCCTTTAAATTTAGAGGAAATTCGTGGTTGCTCAAATTTCAGTTTTTTTTATTTATTCCAGTTGTTTTAAAAGAAATTGTGCATATTGCATACCGTTAGATTGGGCAAAAACCAAAGGGCAAAAAAAAAACATTTAAAAAATCCTTGTGGCTTGGGTTTTGTTATTGGACCTGAACACGTAGTAGACGGCCCCACGGATCCGCCATTTTCGTATGTTCAACCTTCTACACAGGGTGACTGGATCTGGACCCAACATATAAAATTCGCATATAGAGGTCATTTGATAATTATTAGACCATATGTAATTTTTTTTATTTTATTGAGATTTTCCTTTGATATTCAAGCATTCATGACTTCAGTTTTTTTAAATTTGATCGTAAAGATGTTTTTAATGTTTTTTTTTAATTTTTAAAGCGTACTATCTTATTTTTTAACCCTAGTTTGAGGGAAGTTCTGAGGTATTTTTTTACCAACAAGTAATAAAAAGAAACTAATGCAAAAAAAAGTTATGAATGCTCAGCGGGTCCCAAACTAGGCGTAGCCTGTATCTTGGTGACCCAAACACTACACAAAGTTAATAATTTAGTTTGTTCTACCAGAGCAAGATTGTAATTCGTGAATGATATCAGCTGCTACTAGGGAATGCAATATCGACTTCGCGAGATCTCTAGCCATTTTTCAAGATTCAATCTCTTGTCAAGACAATTTTGTTCGAGATCTCGACCGCTTTGTTGAAATTACGAATTTGATTTCGAAACTGAGTTCGCACGACTGAGCACTCGATGTCACTCGGCGTCGCTTCATGATCAAGAGTACGTCGAGGTTGTTGCAAAAAACAAACAATTTTTTTTTATAAACATCCTCTCTTTATGATCCTCGACTACTCAAATGCTATAGAAACAATGTGGTTCTTGATATTTGGAAGAAAATTGCTTTTTTTCATGACATGACAAAAAATATTTAAAACTAGGTTTCTAAAAATTCAATCTAAAGGGTTATTTTAGTTATTTATCATGCAGGCATTTTCTAATTATATGTTATAGATATTTAGAAAATGCCTACGTGCATACGCTAAATACATACGTATACCTTATCTAAATATGTTTTATGAACATTGCAGGGAGTCCGAGTCATATTACGGCGGTGGAGATGCCAGCGACGACTCAGATGGTGAAACTAACCGGCGTCGTGTTGCACAGGAAACTAAATCTCTCATTATGCAAGAGTTTGCTAATAGGAAAAAACGCACAGAAGACAAGAAAGCAAATAATGAGGCTGAATCCGCTAAACATTCAAAATGCAAAGCGGCTGAAAGTACAGGAAATAAGGTAAATCTTGAAGATGTATAAATAGATGATAGGTGTATGAATAGATTTTTATGATTAGATAAATTTCACAAGAATCGGGCAATAGTATATTGCCATTTTAATTTGCATTATTAAGTAAATATATATAAATAAACTACACTATGCTGAAATGAAAACTTGCTGCCGCGGACGATTCGTACCTATAGCGTTTTTGCTACCACCATTATTTTTTAAGTACAACTAAGAGAATATAGTCAATAATGTTGCAGCCGCATATTACCGGGGAAGTATGGAATTAGGAGCGCATTTATGTTTTTACGAAAATAGCAATCAATTGTAAACATTGAAGTTCTCTCATACAAAAATGTATGTGATTTCAACAAAAATGTACAATCATACTTTTTATTTTAGGTAAACGGATTATCAGTAGCAAGCCGCGATGGCTATCTCACGTTACTCACTGATGCCCTAAAAAACAACTTTCAAAACACGAAAGAAATTGACCATTTTGAGAAGCCGTTGTCGAGACATAACATAGAACAGTGCGCTATAGAATTGGAATACGAGGCATTTTCCAGTAGCACGGTTATCAGTTTGTATAGGCGAGCGATGTCCAAATTGGTGAGACATTTATTTTTATTCTCCGAAACAATAATCTAGTCCTGTAGGTAGAGGTACTACATGCAATGTTTAATAAAAATATTTTTAATAACACCAAACAACAGATTTCAGCCGTGAAATCGTGTAAGGATCAAGTTTATCCTCAGTTAAAAAATTTCGAGCACAAGAAAAGCAACACACTCAATGAATTCGTTAAAGAATTTGAGCATCAAAGAGGCAAAAACTGCAATAGTTTTATTACAGCATCACAATTAGGTAAGCTTTAATGATATTGTGGCGTGTTAAAAGCTGTTTACAGTCCTTTCAAAGTTAAAGTTAATATACCTCTGATTTTGTATCACAATGATCTTTATTCTCGTTGCTATAAAGTTGCTATCTAAAGTAAAATAACTGTGAAACGACTGTATAGCTCAGCTTGCTACATGCGAATTTGGCAAACATTATTAAAGTTTTCTCGTAAAAAATCGCCGTTCCATTGCACCTACCCCACACACGTTTCGCTATTCTAGGAAGCTAAGCTATCCCGACCACTATATGATAGAATAAATAAATTATCCTCATGATGACATTATTACAACTTTTATTCTTTTTTTTTTTCAAAAAGATATAGATTTAAAAAATGAAGCACGAAAGTTATCTAAAGCTGACAAAGAAACAAAAAGAAAAGCAAACTCTTTCAGAAGGGACCCATTAACACAAACGAAATTAAAAAGCTTTTTAAAAAAATCATCACAGGTGTCTCCTGATAATACTCCACAAGAAAGTGAAGATGATGGTAGTGGTCTTGTGATTGAAGAAAATATCGAAGGCAACAAAAGTAGTGACAACAACGAATGTCACGTAAATAGTAATGATACTACGCTCAAATTAAAAGATGTAAATGACGACGTTATGAATACTGATAAAGATACTCAATCTGTTGATGACCATGCAGAATCTGTAGATAGAATTAGCAAATATACATCTGGTAAAGGATCGAAAACATTTGTGATAAATATAACATTACAAGGTATACCGAATAAACATAAAGAAGATGATGACAATGAAAAATATATTGAAAATGATGAAAAGCTAAATAATGAAACTATAATGAAAAAAAATGATATAGATCGTAAATTACACAAAGACAAACCTCCTTCAAAACGAAAAATCAAAGCTCTCTTTGGAGAATCTTCCGAGAGCGATGGCGAAACTAGACCATCCAAAAAAGCAAAAAATTATAATCGTGATAAAACTGATCGCAAAAAGAAACAGTCCAAGAAAAATAGTTCCAAGGAATCTGACAAACAAAACCATGAAAATAGTTCTAAGGAATATAAAAAACCAAACCATAGAAATAGTTTCAAGGAATCTAACAAACAAAACCATAGAAATAGTTCCAAGGAATCTAACAAACAAAACCATAAAAGACACGAAACGTCAACGGAATCCACATCTTTATTTGGTCAGTCAGATGGAGAATCTGAAAAAGAATTAGTGATTGATGACGGCACTGATTTAACGATAAACAAAAGTGCAGAAGATACGTTAATACTTAGTGACATGATAGATGATCAAGTCAATAAAAAAAAAATTGACTTCGATGAAATGAAAAACGACAATGACGCGTCTTTTGAAGAAAATAAATCCAACTGTTCTTTAGACCACATGGAAAGTGATGACGCAAATTTCAACAAAGCTCGTAAATTAAGTCTAGAAGCGGACGCTGTTTTGCAAAAATTACAAATGTTCAAAGATCTGCCACACGAACCTGCACCTCCTGAACACCTGCCTGACGTCGAGCAAATCGAAGCACTAGTTACCATGAAGTCTTCTACAACACTATCTAAACACAAGGACAAAGAAAAAAATGTGACAAAACATAAACTTAGCTTAAGTAAAAAAATAAAAGATGAACGAAAGACGAAAGAAGGTAAAAGCGAAAAACATAAAACAGATAAACCACATCGTAAAGAAAGCAAACATAGGAGCAAAAGTGATGCGAGTAAAAAGAATGAACCTAAAATAAAGAAAACAGAAAAAGTGGATCTTGCTGGTCTAGTAGTTAAACTACTCATGCCGTACTACAAAAAGAAAAAAATAAGCAATCGTGACCTGTTTAAGACTACTGCACGACATATTGTTCATCAATTGCTGGCTATACAAGTTACGGGTAAGTTAGAACAGAATTTTTAAGTCCACATTTTTAAATCCATGTTTCCGATTGGTGTAATATCCACTTAAACAAATATCAACTTAACTCCAGTGTAAATTAAGTTAATTCAAAATGACTAGTACTATTGAAAATTTCGTAATGAAGTTATACTTGAAAATTTATTTTATGTGTACCCATTACAGTACATTTTTCCGAAAGTACATAAATTGCATTTACATTCTTCAATCGAGATTAATGCTTGAGCACTGGTTACTAAGCTACGGTTTTCTAAAAGAACGGTGGCCGCACAAAACAGCCGCAGTGACAGCTGTCATGAAAATAATATCTATAACGCGTCAAAAGATAGTCGTGTTTCTGTTTCGTTTTGACACCTCACTCTTTTCAGTATGGACACTGTTTCGGGCAGGGACCGTACAACCCCGGTTAAGAGTTAAGCTTTTCGAAGGGGTAAGCCGTTTATGAGGTTACCTTTATCATAATGTAACACTTTGAATGGGTTCTATGCTCCAAACCCAGTAAAAGGGTTATATTTTCAATATGGATAACCCATTGAATGGGTTTTCTAATTGAAACCCAGTGAAAGGGTTACATGATAACCCATTGAATGGGTTCTATACTTGAAACCCAGTGAAAAGTTTACCGATTCATTATGATAACCTATATATATAATATAAGGGTTTTGATAGGGTTACCATATGGTTATTCAATAAACTAGTGCTAAGTAGGTGGTGGGTGGGGTGGAGCGAGCACCACGCACCATCCACCATCGCTGGCGCACATTGCCCTTATTTCACTAGACATCGTAGACTTGTAGACGAAACACGTACTACCTACATTTTAGATGCCTACACAGTAAGGTGGTGTGTGTCCTGAGTTTCTGACAATTATTGTCTTGTGACCCGTGTTATCGTAGTCAATTGAATGAGCAATGGGTAAGTAAAAATTTGGTCTGTCTTTTATTATACCTATACAATAGCGATGTACAGCATCTCGTTTTGGTTTGGTCCTTTTATAGATTGTTCAAAATTCAGAAATTCACACTGACTAATAATATCGCAAAAGACGTCCGGGTTCAAAAAATCTAACAGCAAGAATGACAATTGTATGATCCCTGCAAATGCCTGCAATAAAGTAATAAACAAGTACTGACATGAAAAAATCATAATATTACGTAATTTAAATATCCGGCCAGCAAAGTTAAAATGTGCTCCATTTTACATGCAATAATTATCAAAGGTCCCTGTTTAGAAGCCGCTCGGGTAAGTAAGCACAAAGGCGCCGCCGCGGCCGCTTAACGCGTGCTATTCCATTTTGCAACCTAAGCCCATCATCGAGAGAACATATTACATTGCTGCGAGTCGGAATGTTACGCTATTATCGTTTAAAGAGTTGAAAGTATAACCCTTTTGAATGGCTGAAATTAAGCCGTTCAAAAGGGTTACCCACATCGTATGGGTTTTTGATTAAGTGCTTAGAAAAACCCTATCGAAAACCCTTTCAATAGGTAACCGAAATTTGAATGGCTTAAATTAAGCCGTTTTAAAAGGTTAGTTAAAAACCCATACGATGTGACCCACATCGTATGGGTTTTTAACTAACTACTTAGAAAAACCCTGTCGAAAACCCTTTCAATGGGTAACCAAAATGGTCCCTGGTTTCGGGTGACGTTAGTCCGGTGAGGGCAAATCTAGCGATTTAAATCTTTGAGCAGCGGGGTTTGTCTTTTGTGGCGTCATAAACGCTCTCTAGGAAAATACCAACTTACTTTCGTAAATAACGTTTCAGTGACGTCATTCGCCGGTAAATTGCAGACGGTATGTGGCGGCCACCGTTATTCTAGGAAACCGTTAAGCTTTATATACAGGCCTAAAACTTAACAATGTGGCTAATTAGTTGAGTCATTGAAAATTTCGCTTCTTAGTTTAGAAAATAGCCTTTATTAGCAGTATTAAAAACTAGTTTTACAATTCTTGCTTAGACACCAGAAATTTTCAGATTGACTTGACTATTGCATAGGTCTCCCCCAGGCTTTTTCATTGGCTCACAGAGTTTTTCTCCTCCATATCCCGCGCTAAATTACAGAGTTAGTCCCCTGAAAAAGTTTGTAATATAACTGTTAACGTATCAATATAAAATTGTTTTCTCTTTTTTTTTTCCAGAAGAAGCAGCTATTGACTTGTTGTTAAAGAAAACGTTTGGTAAAGAATTAAAAATAGAAAATGAGAGTGATTTAGTAGTTAAGTTAAATTTGAGCAATGTTGTATAATTTATTAAGTTTTAAAGTCGTATTAATAATATTGTTATTCTTGTACACATGCATAATTAATTAAATTAATATTTGGAACACGAAAAATGAGGCAACTAAAACTTAGCCGCAATAAGGCCTAGCGAACCGTCTGTGCTCAATACCTAAGGGGCCATTCAAGTATTACGTAAGCAGACTTTTAGTTATGTTTAACTCCCCCCTCCCCCTTGTCAGCAAAAGTAAGGTGGAGGTGAAGGGTGGGCGTTTTGGGGGACTGTCTTATGTAATTTTGACGTTCGAAAAGTGCTGATTCTCAGCCTCTCACAGTTTGAATAAATGACTTTTGAATTTTAAGCAAAGCTCTTACCCCCCTCCTAGGCCTACGTAAACATTGGTATACAGGGTGGCAGGGACATCGACGCGAAAACTGTTACCATGGATTCAGAACATGATTCTGGACCCCCTGCATTGAAATTTTAAGTCGGTTATTTTTTTTTATCTAGCCTAACCTGTCCGAGTCGGGGTGCCCCAAGTACCGAGCTCGCTCGCTCTTGTATCTGTTAATAAGTAGTTTTGCTTCGTAGTCGTTTCCTGCTATTTGGGATCCACTGAGTGGTGATTTTTGCGTATTGCTGCTCCAACATGCGACAGATGTGGCCCGCCCAGTTCCACTTTAGTTCAGCAACTGTCTGGCCAGCCCAGTTCCACTTTAGTCCAGCAACTGTGCGACCAGCGTCCGCTATTTGTGTTTTGAAATGAAGTATAGAGTTCCTTGCGGTCTGTGAGTTTGACACTTAGTATACTTCGTTCCATAGCCCGTTGGCAGACTTCAAGTGCGGACTTTTGACGCTTTGTATAGAGACCATGTTTGCGCGGGAAGTAGTGTTACCATAAATTAAAATCAGAATCTACTAAACTTTGCAGAAAAATCAGAAAAGTAAATAAATAAATATTGCTGACGTAATCACCATCCAGATCCCCCGTCCCCCATGTCATAAAAAATAAGCAAGGCTAAGACCTCCCATCCCCCTTTGGTGGTTACGTAATGCTTGAATGGCCCCTTATATACTTTTCAACACACTTGCTCTTAATTAACCGTTTTTAGGTTCATATTGCAGTGTATTAAACACGAGTGCTTTTTTATATTACCGCACTAGTGCGGCAATGTGCGCCACAGATAACTATGTACTAATCGGAGATGTTTGCTTTTTTTTTAATATCGTCAAAGAGTTTTTATGCCCACTGTGTAAATAAATAAAATATGATAATTTAACATAATATTTCATCAAATTATATATTTTTCACTCCATATTAACCTTAATTTGCGTATTCAAATATTCTATTCTATTTTTCCATATGGCAATGGTGCCGATGTCGACAATTCTGCCAATGTCAATGTGTGGAGAAAACGTGCGGAGGGAAACAAATATTATTTTGTGTTTATTTTTTATTTTGGCTATTTAATTACTATCCATAAATATTTGTTAACTTTTTCGTTGTGTGACTAATTATCAAAAATACGAAATCTGAAGTATTGTCAGTATTGTCACCAACCGAAGTTGAAAAGTTTTTATAAGAAGCTCCGGATAGTCAGTACCTGGCAACAAAGGTCAGTTAAACTTTTTCAATCTAAACGTGTCATCTCTCTAATTACGTTATTGTAGCATAAGTTCTTACAACAAGTCTGTTTTTTTTCTCGCAAGTGTGTTGAAAAAGGCGTATGAAACGCGTGTGCATTGATCATTACACACTCGGCTCCCTTATCGCCTTAATAATACCACCTCGAGTGTAATGACCAACTTAGCACCCTTTATCTCATTGTATTATATATTTGTTTTTGTTTGACAATAGTTGTTGATTAAAACAGTGCCTCAGGGATTATTAAAACACACGTGTTTGTTTTTAAAGGTAGCACACGAGTTTTAATACCTTTACCTCCATATCGTTCTAAAAATATTAATTATCCAAGTAACTCCGACCAACTTGGGACTAGCTCTCGCCGGCCGCTGCCGCGGCACCGCTCGTTCGGCTCGCGTGCGGTTGGTTGTTCTAACCTAACCCAAACTAATTGGTTAGCGTGCCGTAGCTTCGTTACAGCGACCAATTCGGCATTAGAACCCACACCAAACGCTTATTGTGTTGTGACTGCAGATAGGTCATACTGCATTACATCTTATCTTGGGTAGCAGTTTTGTATATAACGGAGCTGTTTTGTAAAACAGATCCGGGACATACACATCTCGTGTTATGTTTTGGCACTATACGTTTTATTACCCACCACTAGTTTGTAACACTAATTCTTATGTGATAGCATGGTGTCTCTTGCTATATGTCAATGTGCCTTATCAACGCCCGGCTACTGTATTGCGTTATCTTGAGCTCGGCATTTTGTGTCATTGACTCTGGCAGGGCCACCAACAGGGATTTTAATTTTGATTACACAAAAAATTTGTCGCTAATTTGTCGCCAAATATCAGAATTTGTCGGTCACTGGTTCAAAAGATATAAGGGTTTGTAGGTGGCCGATCTGGAGAGAGTCTCCCCAGCAGGGCCACATTTATATCTCAAAAACGAAGGCACCTAGCGAAGATCTGTTTTCTCCCATATTTTGTCGTTAATTTGTCGAAATTTGTCGCCAAATATCAGAATTTGTCGGTTTATATAAACCCTTATATCTTTTGAACCAGTGACCGACAAATTCTGATATTTGGCGACAAATTTCGACAAATTAGTGACAATTTTTTTATGTAATCAAAATTAAAATCCCTGTTGGTGGCCCTGCCAGAGTCAATGACAGCGGTATTTTTGGTTTCTATTGGTGGAATTGTGGGTGGAATGGTGAAACTTATTAATTCTCATATAAGATTAGGACGTCAAAATAAAACTACACGTTTTTTTAAATAATTTTTTATTATTAAATTTAAACTAAACTGACATCAGTAAGTGCAGAGTGCAAAAAAATAATTCTTCATGTATAGAGGGTTTTTTTTCTAGCCTGTATGAGTAAGTTTTAAACTATGGGTCATAAGGTGCAATGCCCACAGCGAAGTTACTTTTTGTAGAGCAACATTTGTGCAATATGGTAATGGAGGATAACTGAATACACCTTATAGGTGCGTCCACACCACAAAAAAAATATAATGTAGGTATATAAAAATGGGTAGTAATAAAAGCCGTTTTTTTTTTTTGTATATTAAATACTAATATTCCGACAACTTATATGCGAATGCAAATAAAGAAACGAACGAATAAAATACTGAAAATTCCGAAAAACCAATACAGTATTTGTTGACGCAATATTTTTCCACCAGCTTAAATTGCGTTTTAACGAAAACTACAGTTAGTCATTTCCATCTCAAAACCCGGATTAGAAAATGGTGAAAAAAAATCTGCGAGCAACTTGGAAGTCGCCGGCCGCTGCCGCGGCACCGCTCGCTCAGCTCGCGCGCGGTTGGTCACAGTTCTAACCTAACCTATTTCACCCACTTTTTCACCTCTGCACCGGAACGCAACTACCGGTAGGTAGTTATTTACATTAAAATTTCGAGTTTAAAAAGTTATATTTTATCCAATAGTAGAAATTAAGCTGGTTTCTATAGAGCTTAAGAAAACGATTATTTTAGCAGAACATGTTTTCGAAACTTAGTATATTTTTTCGGAAGTTTGGTATTTTTTTCGGTAATTCATTTTATCACAGCTTAGATAAGAAGTATAACAGTCAACCACAGATCGCTGGAAGTTAATTTGTTTTTCGGAAGCTTTATTATTTCCTTATAAAAATTGGAAAAGATCATCATGCCCATCTCATTATAATAATAACCAAATATTACCATACCATTAATAATTAAGCCTAATTACATCCGTATCAAATACCTACAATGAAGGAGAAACAGAATACACAGCCTATCTATAAACACTAATGTTCGTTTTCACTAACGTCAAATTTAGCAACGCCTAGTTTGGTTAACGTAATTAAGCAGACCCCATTCAAGCAAACTACTCCTGTTTCACCATTCGTTTCTCAATAGGCAACTGTTATGCGTCAAAATCATTTTTTTTTGTTACTTAGCTGTGGTACGAGTTTACTCGTATTTGATAGGATTGAATCTTATAATATTAAAGATTTATTGATAATTAGCAAACTAAGCAAAATAATAAAAAATAAATTGCAATGTCAAAAAGTGATCCATGATTAATAATTAATTTCGGGTGTAAATACCCAATCATTCTTGACATTTTCGCTTATTAACACTCCTGTGAAGTATTTTACGATGGTATAACCTATCTATTAGGGATGGGCCTAATAGATAATGTGTAAAATACTATTTTAATGTACAGGGGACCATCTGCTTTTGTTGGACGATGTTCATCATCCGACGGGCTACGATCAGATTTCAAAGTCGTAACTTTGGACGTGCTAGGTAAAGATTTTGAAGGCTCAATAAATGAAGGTCGAAGCATTCGGCAATACTTGACATGCTTGTTTCGGGAGCGAATATATTTTCTAAATCTAAAAGTTAATCCGCAGCTATAGATACTACCTGACACTGCCCTGCAAATTGCAAAAAAACGTAAGAAAATTATTTTAATTTCGCGGGCTACAACTGCGAATCCACCTTAAAGTCAGCCGTTTTCTACGTACTAGGTATATTTGAGGGACCAGGCAATGCTATTGATGTGTCACCTGGGACTGGTGACCGTCGCCGTCGTCGTGATTTTTTTTTCCGGCTTCGACCAGTTTTCAAAGTTTCAGTTATTCGCGCATTTGATGAGCTCCCTGCACCACTCGATGTGACAGTTTTAGTCGTTGTGTGTTTAGCCTCATTCTTTGACGTGCATGGAACAACCTTTGAAGGACCCGTTAGATCAATTGATTGTTCACGTTTATCTTTCAGTGTGCTTGATTCTAATGTACGAGGTATGACGAAGGATGAGCCCGATGACATATTCGATATGTTTTCAAAATCTTTCGGGACAGACGAAGTTGTTGTGCTATGTAGAGATTTTGGGTTATCTGACGAATCCAACGACGGGAGCCCGTCGTCTTTTGACGTGGGACGAGCTGTTTTCATTATATCATAACGGACCAAAGGGAGGGAAACAGTCAGCGTCGATTTAACTTTCGCCGGTTCCAGAACCACTTTTGTTGGACAATGTTCATCATCTGACGGGCTACGATCACATTTCAATGCCGCAGCTATTGACGTCCCAGATAAAGATTTCGAAGGGTCAGCAAATGACGGTTGTACTGTAGCACTCAACGAGCTACCTGCAATACTTGACGTGCTTGTTGCAGGACCCGATATGTTTTTTAAAGCTTTCGTGGTATTTCGTGGAGATTTTGCATGATCTGATGCAGCCGTATTCTGCGTGCTAGGTATATTTGAGGGATCAGGCAACGCTATAACGCTGTTAACTGGGATTGGTGATCGTTGTTGTCGCGATTTTTTCTTCCGTCTTCGACCAGTTTTCGAAGCTTCTGACTGATTAGCTCCTGGTGTATTCGATGAGCTTCCTGCACCACTTAATATGACAGTTTTAGTCAATGTGAGTTTAGACTCATTCTCTGACGTGCAGGGCGAAGCCTTTGAAGGACCGGCTTGATCCATTGCTGATTTAAGTTTGACTTTCAATGAGCTCGATGGACTGGCTTGATTCATTGCTGGTTTACGATAATCTTTCAATGTACTCGATAGACCGGCTTGAGCCATTGCTGGTTTAAGTTTGTCTTTCAATGAGCTTGCTGGACCTGCTTGGTCCATTGCTGGCTTATGATTATCTTTGAATGTACTCGATAGACTGGCTTGATCCATTGCTGTTTTACGTTTATCTTTCAATGTGCTCGATTCAGATGTACCAGGTACGACAAACGAGGAGTCCGGTGATGCATTTGATATGTTTTCTAAATCTTTTAAGTCCGACGCAGGTTTCGTGGTATTTCGTGGAGATTTTGCATGATCTGGCGCAGCCGTTTCCTGCGTGCTAGGTATATTTGAGGGACCATACAATGCAATTGATGTGTCAATGGCGACTGGTGACCGTCGTCGTCTTGATTTTTTCTTCCGTCTGCGACCAGTTTTCGAAACTTCTGACTGATTAGTTCCTGGCGTATTCGATGAAATTCCTGCACCACTTGATATGATAGTTTTAGTCGTTGCGGGTTTAGATTTGTTCTTTGACGTGCATGGTGCAACCTTTGAAGGACCTCTTAGATCCATTGCTGGATCAAATTTTTCTTTCAATGTGCTACGAGTCGACTCAGATGTACCAGGTACGACGAAGGATGAGCCCAGTGACGTATTCGATTTGTTTTCTAAATCTTTCGGGACAGACGAAGTTGGCGTTGTGCTTTGTAGAGATTTTGCGTTATCAGAAGAATCCAACGACGGGCACTGGACGTCTTTTGACATGCGACGAGCTGTTTTCATTGCATCATAACGGACCAATGGGAGGGAAACAGTCGGCGTCGATTTAACTTCCGCCGGTTCCAGAACTGCTTTTGTTTGACAATGTTCATCATCTGACGGGCTACGATCACATTTCAAAGCCGCAGCTTTTGTCGTGTCAGGTAAAGGTTTTGAAGGGTCAGCAAATGACGGTTGTATTGTAGCACTCGACGAGCTAGCTGCAATACTTAGCGTGCAAGGAGCGGATATGTTTTCTAAATCTTTCAAGTCAGACGCCGATTTCGTGGTATTTCGTGGAGATATTGCATGATCTGAAGCAGCCGTTTCTTGAGTGCTAGGTATATTTGAGAGATCAGGCAATACGACGAAGGATGAGTCTGCTACCACATTCGATATGTTTTGTAAATCTTTTGAGACAGCCGAAGCTGGCGTTGTGCTATGTGGAGATTTAGCGTTATCTGACGAATCCAACGACGGGCGCCGGACGTCTTTTGACAGGCGACTCGTTTTCGGCTTGATTGGTACAATTTTGGATGGCCCTGACCGTGAAAAAGATGCATCAGGTGTGTCTATTGCCGGTTGTGTTTTGTTCTTCAAGCCTCGATAAGTTTTCAAAGCTTTAATTTGTTTACTTTCATCACTTGATGTTACAGTTTTAGCAGATGAGGGTTTTGACTCCTCTTTTGATGTGCTCGGTACTACTTTTGAAAGACCGGGTAGATCCGTTGCTGGTTTAAAGTTATCTTTCAATGTGTTCAATCCAGATGTACCAGGTTCGGCGAATGAGGCGCCCGGTGACGCGTTCAATGTGTTTTCTAAATCTTTCGGGACAGACGAAGTTGGCGTTGTGCTTAGTAGAGATTTTGCGCTATCAGAAGAATCCAACGACGAGCACTGGACGTCTTTTGAGATGCGACGAGCTATTTTCATTGCATTATAACGGGCCAATGGGAGGGAAACAGTCAGCGTCGATTTAACTTTCGTCGGTTCCAGAACTGCTTTTGTTTCATAATGTTCATCATCTGACGGGCTACGATTAGATTTCAAAGCCTCAGCTTTTGACGTGGCAGGTAAAGATTTTGAAGGGTCAAATGACGGTTGTATTGCAGCATTCGACGAGCTCCCTGCAAAACTTGATGTGCTAGTTTCAGGAGCCGATATGTTTTCTAAATTTTTCAAGCCAGACGCAGGTATCGTGGTCTTTCGTTGCGATTTTGTGTTATCTAACGAATCCATCGACGGGCGCCGGTCGTCTTTTGACACGCTAAGAGTCGTTTTCGTCTTGATTGGTACACTTTTTGATGGTCCTGGCAATGAATAGGATGCGTCAAGTGTGGCTGTAGCCTGTTGTGTTTTGTTCTTCGGGCTTCGATAAGTTTTGAAAGCTTCTAATTTTATACTTGCATCATTTGATGTGATACTTTTAGTAGTTGAGGGTTTTGACTCCTCTTTTGATGTGCTCGGTACTAGTTTTGAAGGACCGGGTAGATCCATTGAAACTCTCCGTTTATCTGTCAATGTGCTAGGTGTATCGCTAGAATTGCTAGGACTAGTTCTTAGAAGGCTAGGTTCATCATGCGACTCTCCAGATGCATCATACAATAGGTCAAGAAAGGCTCGCCTCGTCGTCGCACTCGATGGATCGGGAGCGGAGTTCGACGGACCAGGTTCTGCATGTGAAGAACAGGGAGAAGGTAGTTCTTCGATAGAGGAAGACGTCGGTGTTTCGAGTGAGCCAAACTCGAGTATACCGCTGGACCCTGACGACGGGTATCAGATGCGCAGCGCGCGCTTGCGCTCGTCGGCGGCGCGGGCGCGCGCGGCGCGGCGGGGCGCGCGCGGCGTGTCGGGCTCGGGCGGCGCCGTGCGCGTCACCAGGTTGCGCACGTTGCCGAACGTCGCCTGCACTCCGATGGTGCTTTGGAACATTTGTATGCCCTTCATCAGTTCCTCGTTATCTTCGAATAGCTCCTTGATCTGTGAATATGACCATTTACTCTATAAGAATTCTTGTACAGCTGAGTTATTTAAATTATTTTATTTCTAACTATGCAAATGTATACAGGATGGCAGGGACATCGACGCGAAAACAGTTACCATGGATTCAGTACACGATTCTGAAAAAAAATCTGCTGCTTCATAGAAAAGTGCAATACCTTCGCGGTCAAAATTTATTAAGAAGAAACAGCTATTTTTTTTTTATAACCGACGAAGAATTTCAACGCAAATTTCAGATTCATGAACTGAATCCATGATAACAGTTTCCGCGTCGATGTCCCTGCCAGCCTGTATAGACGAATAAAGGGTGATTTGAAATCAAAGGTTTCTTTTTTCATACTTCACCGTGTCTCGTTATTTTGAGAAAAATATAATAGAAAAAGAGCTTGAAATCGTTATTGTAGAAAGAAAAAACCCACGGTACTTACTGCCATTCTTTCCTGAATATTGTCTGACCTACGTATAGTCTTGATAAAAAAAAATATAAATAACATATTAAAAAGTTCTGTAATCATACCTCTTGTTCGTAATCTTTCAAGAGATCGTTAGCAAGTTGCACCAGATAAGTATTAATCTGGCCGCCGCGTGGTTTCAGGCGAGTGTACAGCCTCAACACCGCCGGTACTAATACCTCTGCTACTTGTATCTTCATTTTCTGTAACAATGGAATAGCAAAGATATAATTTTATATAGTTTTATGCTTTGCGCTAACGATAACGGGTACGAGGAATATATCAGAGAACAATACTTACATGAGACACAATGTTTGTAGTCACCCGCTCCTGCAAGTCGTCAATATCGTTCAATTCACCTGCCTTTTGCGGTTTTTCTGTAACATAAATAACGTCTCGATACATAAATAATAAGCAAAATGATTACAGTTGTCGTCACGTAAAAAGAACGCTGAGCGACAGTGCAGGGGATGTGTTGCGCACGAGTTCAGTCGCATCCTAAAGTACTAGGTATTGTTTTATAATTTATTTATATATACTTTATTGTACACCAGATTACTCATTACATAAAGAAAAAGTAATACACTACAAAATATACAATGGGTGGCCTTATCGCTTACTGCGATCTCTTCCAGGCAACCTTGGAATGGACAGTGATTTTCTGGACATAAAATGGGGTTGTCTTAGGTGCAAATAAAAGGTATATAGGTACAATATACTATAATAGATACACAGATAAATGCTATATAATAGATACATGGATACATACATACTAACTATAGCAACGAAAATAAATGACGAATATGATTACAAGTAACGATAAAAACAGAATCATAACGACAAGTAATGTTCTTTCACGAGTCTTTTAAACACTGGCAACGATTGCGCGCGCTTTATTGGAACTGGTAATGCATTCCACAAACGAGCTGCCTGGACAGTAAAGGATTTGTCAAAGAAAGTTGTGGAATGCATTGGCATTTTAAGCGTCAAGTTATCTGATGACCTTAATAATTTCGTGTGAGAGTCACAAAGAAACTGGAAACGTTTCTTAAGATAAAGAGGGGTGGAAGGGGAAAAGAGCACATTATAGAAAAGGGAAAGAATATGAGCATTCCGGCGAAGGCGAATTGGTAACCACTTGAGCTTCATGCGAAATTCGGAAACATGGTCATATTTGCGTAAACCGTATATAAACCTTATACAAAAATTTTGAAGCCGCTCAAGTTTATCGAGTTGGTCTTGAGTAAGGTCAAGATAGCTGGCATCAGCATAATCAAGGATGGGTAGAAGAAGAGGTTGTGCAAGCGCAATATTGGTAGCAGTCGGTAGAAATTTACGTATTCTTTTCAAAGATGCAGCGGAAGCAAACAGCTTGCGGCTTACTTCCTGTAGCTGGGCAGTCCAAGAGAAGTTCTTATGAATGAAAATCCCCAAGTTTTTAACTTTCTCGCTGAAGGGGATAACTGAGTTGTCAAAAGAAACTTGGGGAAGAGTCGTCCAGTCAATCCTTGAGACCATCCTACCACTGCCCACCACAACAACCTGCGTCTTTACGGGGTTGACCATAAGTCCATACCTCTTGCTCCAGTCGCATATACGGGCCAGATCGCGATTAATCGTTAAGATAGCCTCTGAAAGATTTCCAAGAGGAGCTCGTGAGAAAAGTTGTAAATCATCTGCATAAAGATGGTAGGAAGAAATTAGTTCATCGGAGATTGAGTTAATAAAAACTGCGAAAAGTAAAGGTGATAGCACGCCACCCTGTGGTACACCGGCAGAAGTATTACTCCAGGGAGACAAGGTCTCACCGATGCAAATACGTTGCCGGCGACCGAACAGGTAACTTCGAAACCAGTCAATTACCGATCGAGATATATTAAGAGAGCATAGAATACCAAGCAAAACATCAAAATCAACAGAATTAAAAGCATTACTAAAATCTAGTAAAGCTAAAACCGTTAGATTACCATTTTCCATGGCTGACCTTATATCGTCCGTAATATTCAAAAGCGCTGTGGTGGTGCTATGACCAGGACGGAAGCCGGACTGGAAGGGGTTGAGGAGATTATTTTTGGAGAGGAAAGTGCTTAATTGATTGTGGATGAACCGTTCGAGGACTTTTGATAGTAATGGTAAGACGGATATTGGACGATATTCAGAAAAGGATGCGGGATTGGACTTTTTAGGTAATGGAATAATTTGAGCATCTTTCCATGAACATGGAAAGACACCACTAGACACGGAAAAATGTAGGATATGACAAATGACGGGCAGGATTACATCCAGCACAGGGACTAACATATTACGGCTGATACAGTCACTTCCTACTGCGTTGGAAGTAATCGATAGTATGCTCTTCTTAACATCACATGCAGAGAATTGACCAGAAATAAATGGAGAATAACTGGGAGTCGGAAGAGAAGAAAGATAATTCAAAGTATTCAATTTAATTGTCCTATCAAAATTGGACGAAGCAGTAAAATGATTATTCATTGCATCGATGTCAAAAGATTGAGAACAACATCTTTTGAGATTGAGTCTTGTCGGGTTTTACCGACCCCCAGTGACCTAAGAAACTTCCAAACTTTGGATGCGTCCCCATTTTGGACAGAAGTATGAATGTGATGGCTATTAGCATTCCTACATACCTTATTGCAGTGTATACGAATTGAGACATATCTTTCCCTGTTAGCGTCATTAGGTCTACGCTTAAATTTAGACTTTGCCGTCACTTTTTTGTGCATTATTGTTTTAATTTCATCTGTAAGCCACGGCGCCGGCAAATGTCTAACCTTGACTGCTCGAACAGGTGCGTGAAGATCATAAAGCTCGACAAGCTTAGCCGCAAAAATATTAACTTGTTCATCGGCTGATGCAGAGGCAAATAGAACAGACCAATCTATATTCTTGGCATCCTTGCAAAGATTGTCAACGTTCATACCACCAAAATTGCGTTGCATGAGGATTTTGGCTTTAGCCTTAGGAGGGCGTATTTTGTAAGAGAGAAAAATCAAGTCATGATAGGAAAAGGCATCGGCTGAGCATTGGCCATGCTTAGCGACGCGATCAAGAGAGGAGACATATCAAATCAAGGAGTGAAGGGGTAGAGTTAGGAAAATGGTGAGTGGCACTCAGTGGAAGAATGATAAGATTACTGGAAGCCGAAATATTAGTAAGAGAAGAAGAGCGATGGTCGTTTTTCAGAAGACATGTATTAAAGTCACCCATGATTATGCTATGACTGTAAGAAGGGATCAGCATTTCTAAGAGATTTTCAAATGATTTAAAGAAATTGATACGTAAAGAGGGACAGTAATAGACGCCAAGAAGTAATTTCGAATGATGTAGTTCAACTTCAAGAAACAAATGTTCACCAGCATTTAATCATATCATAGGTGTAATTGTTTTATTCTAGAATCATAATAGGTACTTTATTAGCTACTTAGTACTATGGAATAGGCTGGAATGGATCAATCGCTCAGTGCGCAGGTAAACGGCCAGCGTTCTTTTTACGGACGGGACCTGTACTGTAAGGTAAAATATTTCAACTTTCTAACTCAAGTTGTAAACTTGACTTGATGTCTGAAATACGAGTCTCTGAAATAGTGTAAGATCACACAGTCGAGTTCGAGTTTTATTACGATCAGACGCGCCTACGTTGCTCGGTTAACCATTGAATATCAATAGAGATGCGTCTTTTTGCAAAAAATATAAAAATAGTTTTTAGTCAAAGCCAAATCATTTATTTCAAATAGGCCCTTGCAAGGCACTTTTAAACGACAAAAATTACAATTTTTTTTTATTGATTCTAGTCGCCCCTTCCAGAAGGTAGTTTTCGTATAGAGAAGAATGGGCAAGAAACTCCACTTTAGTTCTAGTTATTTCAGTGCATCCCTAACTCTGATGGATGTTTTCCGTGACTAAGTAAAAATAATCAATCAATCATGAATATTTACACATGCACGGTATCAATTTTATTAACCGCAAAAATAAGTTTGTATTTAATAGTATTTCTCAAAAAACTATGAAAAACAAAGTTAACACTGCAGTTGTAACCAAAAAGATATTGATCTAAATAAAAAGTCACTGAAATACATAATATTTTTTAAATTATGTTACGATATGCAACGATACCCGACGTGCTTACGTGCATTGTTTTTTTTTTTCATCCCTTGATTACATGTATGAGAAAAGCTACCACTAATGGTTTTTTCTATTGTAAATTTACACCTTAGAATACACCTTCTTTCCAATTTTAATCGATATAGTGCAAATTGTCTCTAGGTAAAATGTTTGAGTAACGGCCGCACATAACGAAATATTATAATAATTATAAGGGTTTTTAACATTTGGCTATTGCCTACGGAACCATTTCTTTTTCCTTGTGGATATCCTCATGGATCCTAAAAATGCAATGAATCGTTTCAATAATTACTTGGCAGCTTCATCCTAGGTCCGCAGAGCAGTGTGATCGTATCCAGCAGCGCTGCATTCATAGCTGGAGGCAGCTCTTCATCCCCTTCGTCGGTGAGGTCGGCGGCATGCTCCAGTACTTCGCGCGCTAAGCGACACTGGATGTTCAGCTTCTGAACCAGGGACATGCGCTGCAGCATGACGTCATATATCAGCTGCCGGTCGTCGAACTTTATGTGATCTGTGTAACAGATTTAATGGCTTGTTAGTTTGGTCGTTGCGCGAAAAATCATTGTTATATGTACGTGACGGGTTATATCTATAAACTTTTTAGAATATCTACGATACGAGAAGTTATTAATATTAGAAAAAATCAAAACTAACAAAACATCTAGTATACAGGATGATAGCTATTATGACAGTGGCGCTGACTCAGTCGTTATCTACGCATTAGAGTATACATATGAGGTGCCTATACCGTGCATATGTAACTAAGTACATTATTGCTGGGAAACACCATTTATTTTTCTCCTTACTTTTCTCATCGTGGTTGTAATGCAGCACGCACTCGACGAAGTGATGATAAATGGCATCGACTGTGAGCCCGCACGTGACGTAATACTCGGCCGGTTCACGCACGTCGACATCTTCATCCGCCAACAGGGCGCAATATCTATGGACAATTCATCTTTAAGCCAAATTTACATGGTGCGATTTCATTTCCTGTATATCATAAATCGAAGCAACAATAAAAGTTGCACCGTCTCAACAGTGTTTTCATTGTATGCCACAAGCAAAAAACTTGTATCATGGAAAGAAAGAAAGAAAATACATTTATTTAGTACAGACTAAAACACACAATATAATTACACAGCAGATTAAAAAAAAAAACATAAAAATGTGTAACGTGCGACGTAAGCAGAAATTTGATGGGGAGTGTGCCTCAGGGATGCCCCAAAAGAACCCAGTTCAGCAAAAAATGTAAATGGGGCTTTACTCACATAAATGAGTAGGGTTGTTTTTATCTGAACTTTCACCGCAATTATGCCCACGTTAATAGTCAATTTACATTGCGGCGTAAGAATAGGAGAGGAATGCGAGCGTTGTTAAATTAATTGCATTTTGAACTTTATCCTTTGTACCTACAAAGTCATAATAAGAACGGGTCGCACGTCTTCCCAAGAATCATCGAAACCAGATACTGTTGGCGACGACAAAGATATTCACGGAAACTGGTGCCAAGCATAGTGCGGCGCCAAGCGTCTATGATACTGGTGCTTTTGAGATTTAGCGTGAATTCACGAGCAAATTCTTGTGACTTAGGGCGCCTTCTCGCGTAACGAGGCGAAATTGACACTCTTTCTCTTGCGCTGCACTGAAAATTGACCCTTAAAATCGCAACTTGGTCGGCTATATTTACTTACCTGTAATAGAGGGGAGTGCGCAAACGCAGGAACCCGCCTAACAAGAGACGAGTAAGTTCGCGCGTGGCCATGCGACGCAACATCTCGGGCGAATCCTTCGACAGGCAGTCGCACATAGTGCCCAGCAGCGGCTCTACTATGCACGTGTACCTGAATTCATAAACCATAAAAAAGAAATCGTTTTACAATATTTTTTTTACATTATTCTTAGTCATTATACTGTAGTCGCCAAAATTCATTGCCCAACGTTTACTACCAACTTACTATAATTATTACGATCAACTGTTTATCCGTGGCCATTTTTTTTTTTTTGGAGACGTGGCAGACAGGCAAACGTTTTTGGGTTGATTTATGTCTTATCAGCAAAGATCGGATAATCGGATGCACATTTACTTAAAGTTAAGTTTTGGCTAAGAAATTATGGAAGCGTATCTTAATTATTATTTTTCTTAATTTAAATCCCTGAATTCCAGAAAATCCGGGAATGCACAACTATTCGAGTACATGGTATGGAAACGAATTAACAACCCTCTTTTGAAGGTTACTTACGCAGTGTTAACATAAAATATCATACCCTGTAAAAAATAAAAACGAAACTAAAAAAGCACCGATTTGTTTGTCGCTATAATGCCAGTTGGCAACCTACTTTACAACATTAGCCAGCATTTTTATAGTCAAAAAGTACAAAACTTATCAATTCCGGAGATACGCGCGAGGTCTACGATCGATACGGAAGTATTTTCCATATAAACCAACACCTGACCGTAAGAAAACATACATTGGATTCTTTAGTCAGATTCAGACCTTAAGTTTGTCGATTCGGAATCTCGGGATTTTTTCCTTACAAATGTGCATTCCATAGTGTAGTGCAGCCAACACCTCAACTTTAGGTAAATAAATGTCCTATCACTGCTCAGTCAAGACATCCAATTTTTCTGTATTTTAATTATTTCTTCATTATTGTATAATATGTGGCCATTGATTTCGTATAATATGTGACCACTTTCCTAGGTTCTAGCACTTTTTATAAAAAAAAAATTACAAAGCCTTTTTATTTCCTGAATAAATACCAATACATTTTGTTAGGTACAATAAGTTAATCTCTTCAAGATTTTTTACCAATCAAAACAAAGTCTGTCGTTCAGATTCCTACGAAGAAGTTCTCAATGGTTCAGTTGTTTTTCAAAAGACAATGAACGCTATTGCCACTTAAAACATATCTGTTATAGTCGCGAATCATATTTTGATCAAGATACAACCTGACACTGACCTGCAAATTGTTAAAAACGTAAGAAAATTTGAATTTTGAGGGCAACAACTGCGGATCCACCTTAAAATAGTGTCTGTGAGTTTCTTGCCTGTTCTTCTCCATCTTCTTCTTCTTTTCGTGTGGTTAGTCAATAACCTGGTGTCAGAGTTTTAAAGCCGCCCATGGGACTCTGACTTGGCTTCACATGCCGTCGAGAATTAATATTTCTCAGGCGTGCCGGTTTCCTCAGGATGTTTTCCTTCGTCGTTTTGGAAGCAAGTGATAATTATACAATCCGCACATGAATCCGAAAAGTCAGAGGTGCGTGCCTTGGGTTCAATTCAAACACGAGACCTATGACTTGGCAGTCTGACCTAGGCATCACTGTTCTGCTCCATACGAACCTACTAAGCTTTGGAATAGGCAATCTAGATTCATCTTTCGGCCTGACCGATCCCTTGACAATTGAAAAGTACCTGTAATTGGTTTAATTGAAATAAATGCTTTGATTTTAACATACCTGGCACATATATCGCTAAGTCCAATGAGCGCGTTGACCCTGACGGCCAGCGGCTCGTCCACCCTGGCCAGCAGCTGCGCGAACACGGGCGCGCAGTCCTGCGCCGCGCCGCGCGAGCGCACGCACAGCCGCGCCGCGCCCGCCACCGCCGTGGCACAGCGCGCGCCGTCCCAGTCTGCACGGGACACATATTTTGTACGGTCGCGAATCATATTTTGATCAACATACAACCAAAAACTGACGCGGGCTACCTTGCAGCTTTCGCCTTAAGCTTCGGCCAAACCTGCGCGTCAAGTACGCGGGACGCGGAAGCGGGAGCGTCAATATCGCGAAACTAAACGTTGACACCTAAGCGACTACAGCGCGAATCGAACAATGATCGGAAGTCGCCCGACGCGAGCCAAAGATACACGAAGTTATTCGAAATGCCTCTACACTCTCGTCCTCGCCCAACTTCATTAAATTCGTGAAGACGCGTGCGTCCCGGTCTGCCGACGCAGTATTTCCACTGACGGTCGCGTAGGTGTGCCATTGATAAACGGGAGCAGCGACTGCAGCGCAACTGACGCTCCCGCTTCGCAGTTGCTTTGACCGCGCAGGTTTGACGGAAGTCTTAATTAGAAAATAAATGACTTAAATAGAAAGTAGATAGTGTGGAGTTACCTGGCGGCGCGTCGGCGACGGCGAGGAACACGCGCAGCAGGGCGGGCCCGGGCGGCGCGCAGGGCCTCCTGCACGTCGCCAGTGATAGATAGTAGATAGTGTGGGGTTACCTGGCGGCGCGTCGGCGACGGCGAGGAACACGCGCAGCAGGGCGGGCCCGGGCGGCGCGCAGGGCCTCCTGCACGTCGCCAGTGATAGATAGTAGATAGTGTGGGGTTACCTGGCGGCGCGTCGGCGACGGCGAGGAACACGCGCAGCAGGGCGGGCCCGGGCGGCGCGCAGGGCCTCCTGCACGTCGCCAGTGATAGATAGTAGATAGTGTGGGGTTACCTGGCGGCGCGTCGGCGACGGCGAGGAACACGCGCAGCAGGGCGGGCCCGGGCGGCGCGCAGGGCCTCCTGCACGTCGCCAGTGATAGATAGTAGATAGTGTGGGGTTACCTGGCGGCGCGTCGGCGACGGCGAGGAACACGCGCAGCAGGGCGGGCCCGGGCGGCGCGCAGGGCCTCCTGCACGTCGCCAGTGATAGATAGTAGATAGTGTGGGGTTACCTGGCGGCGCGTCGGCGACGGCGAGGAACACGCGCAGCAGGGCGGGCCCGGGCGGCGCGCAGGGCCTCCTGCACGTCGCCAGTGATAGATAGTAGATAGTGTGGGGTTACCTGGCGGCGCGTCGGCGACGGCGAGGAACACGCGCAGCAGGGCGGGCCCGGGCGGCGCGCAGGGCCTCCTGCACGTCGCCAGTGATAGATAGTAGATAGTGTGGGGTTACCTGGCGGCGCGTCGGCGACGGCGAGGAACACGCGCAGCAGGGCGGGCCCGGGCGGCACGGCCGCGGCCAGCGACAGGTCGGCGGCGCGCAGGGCCTCCTCTACGTCGCCAGTGGCCGCCGCGCGTCGTTCCGCTTTGTACGGAACGTAGACAAGGTAAGCAGAGGTGTAAATTACTCGAAAAGATCTACCGTAACTATAAAGTTCGAAACAAGGTCACTTTCTAAGCCGTCTGAATGCACTTGGTAGCAGTCATTTTAGTTAAATCTAAGATTTGATGCCAGATGCCACCAACTGCATTAGACTGTTTGAAAAGTGAGCTTATTTCAAACTTTTTTGTTGCAGTCGGGTGTTTTGTATATTTTCCTTTTTTCGTTTTATTTTCTATTTTTTTGTGTGTTATATTTTTGGTAGCGTCTTGTCAAGCCTTTTATTGGAATACCCCACATGGTCATGATACGATCTTTTTTCCAGGACCTTTAGTTATTGACACGTAAAGTCCGCCATTTAGATTTAATTAACAAAATTGTATTTATTGTACAGGCCCTTAAAGCCTACCTTAGGCACCAGTCTCCCACAGTAAACTAAACCAAATACCATCTACCCATGTGTAACAATGTCTGTAATGTTTATTGTGGTGAGAAAATAAATACTTATTATTATTATTATTATTATTATTGTATTTGATGTCTTAAAAAACCATCCACGCGTTAGATTTCGAGGGTATAAAGAATCACACATACAAATATAAATAACCCTGACTGAACCAACCAACCCCAAAACATGACCCTGTCTTTGATATCGCGCAGTCGGGTAATAAACTACACCCACGTTTCGCTAGGGTTAGTTACCTAGCTCTAATTTCGCGACCCGGGGATCGGACCTGACACTCCAGGCTCGAAGGTCACGCTCACGACTACTAGACCAGCTACGCAGTCAACAAATTGTTACTTTTATTTTTGCATGCACATGCTGTTTATTTGCGGACATTTGCAGTACGAGTATGTCTGTTTGACAACAATCATTAGAGATTATTAATCATTAAAGATTACAAATTATTTTTACGACTACAAAGCTGAGATCGCCTCATTAGCCGGGTAATACATAAAATAATATTATTTAGTATGATCTCTAGGGGTCAAATTAAATTATCTAGTAAAACTTCAGGGTACACCTCTGCCGGACCCTTCCGGGAAACAAGGCGTGATGTTATATTACTTCAGAAACATGCAAATATGTTTGTTTTTATTGACGTGTTTTTGTATACAGGGTGTCAGGGACATCGACGCGAAGCCGGCTACCATGGATTCAGTACATGATTCTGAACCCCACTGCGTTGGAATTTTTCGTCGGTTATTAAAAAATAAATCTGCTGTTTCATAGAAAAGTGCAATATCTACACGGTCAAAATGTATGGAGCAGCTGTTTTTTTTTTTTTAATAACCGACTAATAATTTCAACGCAGGGGAGTTCAGAATCATGTACTGAATCCATGGTAACCGGCTTCGCGTCGATGTCCCTGCCACCCTGTATAGAGTCTGTGTCCGCGCGTCGTGCTCAAGATGCTCATGTCACAGGCAAATGGCCGCCTCCGCTAACGAGCGCGCAGCCGAACACGATCGTGATAACATTTAAGAATACCGTGTTGTTCAGTGGTTTCTTGTAAAAATCGAAGCAAAGCTAGAAACTTTATCAATCATTGAACCACGTATCATATATCAGCACAAGTATTTTACTATATTTGTGTTGAAAATCATAAAAACAACAAATCGTAAAATATTTCTTGCCTTTACTACGTTATTTTTGTTTTCATATATCACAGTGACTGTACTATTATTGCAGTAAATATATTGCTTCTTTACCACTACCTAAGTATGATACTAAGTGGCTGGACAAGCAATGTAAAAATCACAAAACGTTATTTTCTTGAAGCGGTTGCATCGCGTAGTACGGCCGCTGTGTCTTGCGACGAGTTAGTGATTTGGTTGTGCAGTTCCACTAACGTAGGCTATCGACAACAATGTCGATTGTCGCATTAATTTATGTTAGTTTAGTTTATTCTTCAATTTGTCAACACAACAGTTACGAGTATAGCCTGATTGGAAGAACGATGTGGAATCTTGTTTTATACTCATTTAGATATTCTCATAATGTTGTTTTTTTATTTTATTTACTGTATATATTTTTTTAGCTACCTTTTTTTTATTTATATCATCTTATTATATGTATATCGTTTTTTATTTATAATTTTTTCAGGAACTCTAAAAAAAAAAAATTCAATAATAAATGTGAGTTTAGGGGCATGAGGAACAGGGTGTAAAGTTCACTCATCCCCCATAGAAAAGGGAGGATCCTCCGACCAGACGGGTGTCATGTCTGGCGGACAACTGCCCAGAGGTTGAAGTTGGGAGATTGTATATATGTCCATCGCGCGGTAAAATCTAATTGCGCGATGCAGGATTTGTGTGACGTCAGGTCACGGTTCACATGTGGCGATTGTAGATGCCGCCACAGGAGAATCGATAACTTTTCGGTTTAGTCAATCACTAGCGTGGTACTCCCTTTCTTCTCCGAAAATTGTTTGTCCGAAAATCATTATCCATAACACGTTTGCTATAAACTTCAGTAACCATAATGTTAAAAAATTCGAAATTTTGTTTTACATAATTATCTTTACTTCTAAAACTATTCTGTCCTAATATCGAGTACTATAATAATTGAATCTCCTAATTTTGCATGAAATAAAGTCATATGTCCTAAGTATTGTATTATATAATGTGATGTGTATAATGTGTATACGAATCTTCATTTATAATAAAATTGTTAGTCCTAAAAAAAATAGGTTTTAGTGACAAACGAATCGCTGTAAATCCAACTCAACGCAGTCTTGTCTGCCCTACCCCTAGAGTGTAATTTGAAATCGCGTAGGCGCGAAGGGGCTAGGCGGCCCACGAGTTGAGGAGCAGGTGGTGAGCGTTAAACCATCTGCGACGATAAGCTCGCGTGGGACCGCCGGAGCCCTGCAGCGCCGGAGCCGTGACAGAAACCATGCCTGCTACATGTTGCATGCTCGCTTGCATGCTGCATGCTTGCTTGGATGCTCGCTTGCATGCTCGCTTGCATGCGGCATGCTTGCTTGCTCGTTGCATGCTGCATGCTTGCTGCAAGCTTGCTGCATGCATGGTGTATGCTTGTGTGCATGCTTACAGGGAAATAAAAAATATTAATGTTAATATTGTTTAATGTACTACAAATTTGTTTAAAAAATATTATTAGGATGTAATAAACATTCAATACTTTGAATTCAGAACTTTAAACTTTTATTGTAAACCGTTATATGTCTTTTGTATATTATTGATTGTAATATTTATGACAAACAAATTTAGGGCATACTGTATTTAGGGATTTCAATTTTATAGCATGTGATATTATGTGACATTACGTTCGGGCAAGTTATCATTCGGACAAATGATGATTAGGAGAAAAAAAATTATGGCACTTTAGATTATGGATAAAAAAGTTAGGGAACACAATAGAGAATCCACTAGCGTACATGAAAAATAAATGGCTTTTGCACAGCACAACGATAGCGATCGATGTTTTCGTGTGAGTGAGTTGTACGGTGCATGGTAAATGCACGCTGTGATTGATGGGATAAGGTTTATAATGGATTGTGTTGTACGTTCTGATTTGTAAATTGCAAGTGTGAGCGCAACCTCGTATTTATTGGGTTTACTGATCTGCATGTGTTGTTGTGGCAAGGTAGAGGGGATGAAGTGGAGACATTGGGTTTCAATACATTTTCAACTACCGGGCATATCTCTTCTTATATCTATGTTAATACCCAATCAATATCCAAACACGCCAAAACAAACAATACTATTTTCTAAACACAAACTTTCTAGTAACTACAACTGATTACGGGGTCAACGCCCGCTGATAGTGTAGTTCCTTGAAATTAAGAGTTTAGAAAATCATTTATTTTTTGTTTCGAACGCACCGCTACTGTGAAGTTTCGCCACGTAATATACCTTGACCCTGTATTTATACTTACACAACTGCATCATTTCCGTAGCCCATGTTATATTATCAGGATCTAGTTGAGATGCCAACTGCGAGCACTTTATTCGACACGCTGCAAAAAACAGTTATAGCTGTTTAACTTTTGTTGACGATAAAAAGATAGTGAAAGAATGAAGAAACAATTTGGAATATGGAAAAATATGGAAATAATTTTATGTTCTGTGTTTCTTTGTTTTGTAATGTTAATTACTTTGCATACTATGTATTGTATAGAATAAATTTCTTCTATGTTAAGGCGGAAGCGTCAAGGTAGCCCGCGAAATTCAAATTTTGTTACGTTTTTTACAATTTGCAGGTCAGTATCATGTTGTAAGTTAATTTAAATTACTGACTGATTATTTTTAATTACTACTAAATGATTCGCGGCCGTATCAAATGTATATTTATAGAATTGTAATCATAAAAATGATCAATACAACTCTCTTAGTTCATATAATTCCATTGAATGGTTATTTCATGAAATCATGACATTTGACGTTTGTGCTTACTTATGGAGTTGTATTCCTGATTGTAATGATTATAATTATCTAAAGCCATGTTTGTTACGGTCACGAATCATATTTTAATTAACATACAACCTGACACTGACCTGCAAATTGCAAAAAACTTAAGAAAATTTGTATTTCGCGGGCTACCTTAGCGCATCCCCCTTAACAGACAGCTGTTCTGCTGTGGAGTTTGTTGCGCCACTTCTTCCCAAATAAAACACTAGAAAGTGGTGAAGGGTGGGCGTTTTGGGGGACTGTCTTATGTAATTTTGACGTTCAAAAAGTGCTGGTTCTCAGCCTAATTTGGATAAATAACTTTTGATTTTGATCACAAAAAGAAAACTAGTGACATACCATTTTGACCTGCCGTAGCAAGGCGCTGCACAAGATGGTCGCGCAGCTGCGTCCGCTCGTGCGTGCGCAAGAACCGCAACCACGAGCCCAGCAGTTCTATCGTCAGCTTCAACAGGCGCGAGTCGCGATGCTAAAAACACGAACATTCAAAACATAAGTTATGGAATCAGGCGTTACTTTGCGGAAATACATGACTATAAAATGTTATGTAAGAATATTTAGCTTTAATACCGCAATAACTAGATCCAGGCTTGGATTTAGTATGCAGCACCGCCGTCCCGCCCGCAAAAATATGCACATGCAGAAGATGCGGTTATTGTTTTATAACATCACAAAGACCTATACTCCATTGGAAATAAGATTAGACACATATCTAAACCTTTTTTACAGTCCGTTCAACCGATTTTGACTTCTATTGCGTTGGTGGCATGACAGATGGCAGTAAACAGTTGGTATTGTAACCACTTTTTTGCTTTTAATGCCATTTTTATGCCTACGGTATAGAAGTCAGAATCGGTTGAAAGGACTGTAAAAAAAAATCGTTTGTTTAAATGTCTAATCTTATTTCAAATGGAGTATAGTTATTGCGGAAATAAAACTAAATATTTTTACAAAACTTTTTACAACATTAAAAACGTCCCTATAGCTGAGAAGTTGGAAACTGAGATTTGACTATTCTTTTGTTAGTGGCTAATGTCGCAGCGTGTTTACACATGTTACCGAAAATAATACCGAGTACTGTACTGTGTGTGCTGTAAGTAAGCATACTGTGCCATTGTCTATGTTCCCTAAAACTATGCCTGGGCCTAAATCACGCATAATGTGTATGGTTTACCTAACTTGAAATTATAATTAATTACTACTACTGTCTAGACTAACTTTAAAGTCATTATGGTGAAGTGCCAAGGGAACTTTTTTTATTTTAGTCAGTAACTAGCTGACCCGGCGAACTTTGTTCCGCAATCAAACAAATATAAAAAAAACCCTACCTACCTACCCTACCTACCCACCCTACCTACGCTACCTATCCTATGTTAGACTCCTGGTTCTAAGCTACCTCTCCACCAATTTTCAGCTAAATCGAATCAGCCATTCTTGAGTTATAAATAGTGTAACTAACACGACTTTCTTTTATATACAGGAAAAGTTTTTAACCAGTGCGCTATTTTTTTTTGGTGGTTCAAAATAAGTAATAGAACACATTTCCATTATTTATTAATATTTTTTTTTTTATTCCTACTTTAAATCAGTAAAATATGAACACAATCTTTTCGTAATAACATCAATGGGCGCGCGCGGCGGTGTTGCACGGGGGTGAAACCTCCCCTCCCGCCCGCGCGCCGGGCGCTGTGACCCTGACCCTGACAGTTCGCTCATCGCACGCGCTGTCATGTGATGTCGCGTCTAATCGCTTTCCCGCGCTGCACGTGTGTCGTACTTGTACAGACCTACCGGTCACGATGTCAGACTTCACTAACCGCGAGTTTTATGAGATGGTGCGAGTGTATGTACTGAGTGGTGAAAGTTTGCGAGCAGCTCACAGAGCATACCTCGAATGCGAGGCCATGGAATCCTTAACCGTAGCCATACAACCACTTTTAAAGTAAACATCTTTCGTTAACGATAACTTTTTTTTTTGTACTATGACGTATCAAAATAAAAAAAGTATGTTCAATAAAACTCGTTTAAGTTTAATTTGTCAAAATTTGCGCAGTGGATAAAAACTTTTCCTGTATATAGATTGCACTCGAGACATCCTAAGTAAAAAAAACCTATAACAAAACCCAAAGCCGCCTGATGTATTCTTACACATAATAGATTACAAGTCAAACCAGATGAATACATTTATTTTTTCTAAACCAAGTGCGAATTACAGCCACAACGCATTTTCATACAAAGAAGTGTTGGTCGGCCCACCTATAGTGCGCGTTGGTTCATAGAAAATGTACGGAAGGGATGAAGGAGGATTTTTGAATGCGGTTAGTTGCGGAGTGTCCCGCCCTAAATGGCGCTAGTTTATAATGTGCATATGTAAAAACGAAATATTACTTGATCGCATTCGGTCAGTTTGTAGTAATATTCGAGCACGAAGACGACGTCGGAGTAGTCCACATGTGGCGCCACGCTCGTCAGTAGCAACAGACACTGGAGGTCGCGCTCGTCGTTCTGCGCGCCCAAGTGAGAGCTCAGTATGTCCACTAAGCGATGGCTGACAAACAATCATTATTCATTTAACAGAAAGGAACACAGTGGTATACCAGGGCGCTCACCCCATACCAGCAAAACACCAATTGCCAAAGTAGTGCCTTTTTAAAAATGTATCCTAAAAATAGACTTTGTAATCCGCAATAATATAGCGTCCATACATACAAAAAAATTAATTATTATTCAAAAATAAAATAAATCATTTTGTTTTTGAATGGTAATTCATTTTTTTGTATGTATGTACGAGAACGCCTTTCGTTAATTAACATACTGTATAGTCAACCATAAAATTGCTTTACCATCCTAATATAGCATGTCAGATGCACTACACAAAACGAAAAGGTATATTTTTGCGTACAGGACCAATGTGACAGTTGTACCTATACTGTTTTCGCCTGCTTATGGTTGTCAAAACAGCATGATGTTAGTGACGTAATTCAACTGGCTACACTCGTTGATGATTTAATTTGACTTTAAAGCTTCTATGTCATATAATTGACAAAGCTCACCGTTTTAGTAGTAACACTGTTACTGATTATGATTTAAAGTCCAAATATAGCCTTGCCCAAAACTTCGTTTGATGTACAATGTGTTAATTTAATTAATTAATATTTTTCTAATTCAAAATAATTTTGTACATATCTTGGTTTTTTAAATTAATATAATCAAACCGATGGTTTTGGCTAATGAATTTAGGTGAATAGGTCAAATATCTATAAATATCTTACTTGATGCACTTTGCTGATTTGGAAAGCATATGGCAGACTTTCTGCAAGTGCTTCATCTTTTGCCGGCGCATGATACCTGCTAGGAACATCCACGGCATCTCCTCGTCGCATCCCGGCGCCGTAAACTTTCGCAGTCGATCGATTAACAGTCTTTCCACTAGACTTAACACTTGTTCTTGTACCTGGACAGAAAAAATACACATTTAAGATTTACTTGCCGATTTAAAGTGTGTTTTTAGAACGAAAGTATGTTTCTAAAAACGCTCTTTAAATCGGCAAGTCTGTAGTAGTACACACAAATACACTGAGTGGGTGCTTCGCACAAACTGTTGCTCAATTTCGCGGGACCTCGGGAGGAACTCCTCTCTCCGCGGATGTCGTGTGAAATTGCCACAATTGGGACATGAGAACTGCAGCTTAATATCGTAACACAACACAAGGTACTGCTTTTTATTTTGACAATTCAAAAATATTCGTTGCGATAATTACGCTGTGGATCAGACCATGTCAAACAGACATGTATACATAAACGGCTGTGTGTATTCATTACCCTTGGTATTCAGTAGCCGACTGAAAAAGTGGCGCTTGTCAAGGAAACGTACTAAATACTTAATACAAATAAAAAAAATATAGATACCTTAGTCTCTGGGTCAGACACTTGATGCAGAGGCCCGTCGAGGAAGGCATTCAGAACAATTTCGCTGGGTCGCACGGTCAGCAGCTCGCCAAGAGCGGCGATGGCAGATGTCCGTACAATGATGCTCGCATCGCGACACAGACTCACCAAGAACTGTTGAAAATATAGTTTTCAATTATTATTAAATTATTATGCTTAGGTAAGTTGAAAAGTTCGCGGCCTCATATAGAAATAATTATAATACTGAAGTAGTACTGTCCTCGTTTATGTGTACGTAACTCTCAAGATGTCTGTATGTAAAATTTTATTTGTGCTCTACTTTTGGTTCCGCACCTATGAGTACGGGATCGATTGGTAATAAATAAAACACGTTTTACAACTTATTCTTCAAATAAAAACGTTGTTTCGCGCAACTTTTTGAGCTGTGTCAGACGGATTATCATGTGTATATAGGATTTGAGCGTGCTAAGTCCCGTACCGAGTTAACGTGAGCTCGATAACGATGTGCCATGAATCGTCGACGTCATGACATCGCCAGCGCCATATCTTGCGATAACGCTGACCATGGCTTTTACTAATAACACCGTGAGCGCTGTCAAAAATGACAGCGCTTTTATCTACAAGAAAGTGTCATCTATAAAAAAAAAACTCTTTTATCGTTTTGTTTACCTTTAGTTAATTACCTAAACCAATGGAGTATAAAGACCATACTCATTTAGGGTCAAAATGTCCAACGGTGTCAAAATGTCCAATTCCCAAAATGTCCAACTCCCAAAATTTCCAGTTCTCAAAATGTGCAATTCCCAAAATGTCAATTAAATAAATAAATAAATACAAAATACTGAAAGAATCAAATTTTTTTTTATTTATAAGTAAAAAAATACAAACAAGCAAGGCAGGACATAAAGTATCTTCATGTCTTACCTTGGTTATATAAAACTATGTTTAATGTTTGTTTCAATTTATAATTGTAAAAATTATGATGTTGATTATTGTATTTTTCAAACGCGCTTTGATGAGTTATTGAAAAAATTTACTAAATTCTCAAAGATGGGACATTAAGGGCCGAGTCACACCAGAATGGCAGCGGCCGGCAGCAGCTGCCAGCGGCCTCCGGCGTCGCCGCTGGCGGCCTCGCGCGACCTCCAGATCCCACGCGCCTAGTCTCCTCTTGGCTAGTTTTGTTTCTACGTTACATACACGCGGCCGTCCGCGGTGCCGCGAGTGGACTCGCGTCGCCGCTGGCAGAACCACCGACAAAATGTGCGTGGCGCGCGGCCGCTCGCTGCACCGCGGGCGGCCTCGAGATCTTTCAAGTTTTTCAAGCGATACTGGTCTTTTAAGTATGTAGATAAAGTTTACGCTGCCATTTCGGTGTGACCCGACGCTTAGGAAGTTGGACATTTGAGTATTGGATATTTTGGGAGTTGGACATTTTGATAATTGGACATTTTGGGATTTGAACATTTGGACATTTTGAGAATATGACATTTTGACCCTGAGCGACCGTACTAACGCATTAGGTAATGAAACCTGTAATGATAATTGTAAAGGGGATAAATAAATAACGTAAACAGAAAACCATGCAGTTTAGGCCTCTTCTGTGGACTATGGTTATAATAAAAATCTAGTCGACGGAATGAGAAATCTCGTGTTATTACAATTTTCCATTATATTATTTTAGTGATAGCTGTTAATTTATATCAACAAGGATGAAATAATGAAAAAGCAGAAAATGTTGCCACGCGCCTTTGACAGTTTGATTTTTTTTCCTCGAGTCAAAGTGGCGCCATCTGCTGTCTCTGTTTTCCGTAATATTCAATATTGGAACCGTGCACCTAGTTCCTTACGTTTAATACTTGTGCCCATATAGGTATAAGTGAAAAAAATCATTTTAATTTGCAGTATTCAGCGCCATTTTTTTTGTCGGCCAGCAGCTGCTGCAGCAGCGTGGCGGCCGCCTTGCGCACCACGGCGCGCTCGTCGTAGTGCTAGTACTGACCGCCAGTTGCTGTGGCTGCGGCGGCGGCGCGGCGGGGTCGGCCAGCAGCTGCTGCAGCAGCGTGGCGGCCGCCTTGCGCACCACGGCGCGCTCGTCGTAGTGCTAGTACTGACCGCCAGTTGCTGTGGCTGCGGCGGCGGCGCGGCGGGGTCGGCCAGCAGCTGCTGCAGCAGCGTGGCGGCCGCCTTGCGCACCACGGCGCGCTCGTCGTAGTGCTAGTACTGACCGCCAGTTGCTGTGGCTGCGGCGGCGGCGCGGCGGGGTCGGCCAGCAGCTGCTGCAGCAGCGTGGCGGCCGCCTTGCGCACCACGGCGCGCTCGTCGTAGTGCTAGTACTGACCGCCAGTTGCTGTGGCTGCGGCGGCGGCGCGGCGGGGTCGGCCAGCAGCTGCTGCAGCAGCGTGGCGGCCGCCTTGCGCACCACGGCGCGCTCGTCGTTGGCGCTGCGGGCTACCACGGCCATCAGGCGCGACACCTCGCCGGAACCGTTCAGTTGCTGCAACACAAACGATCCAGCGACTGCCAGTCACTGCACTGAGACAATCTTAAGAGGGATGCGGTGAGTTAGCCCGCGAAATTCTTTTTGGCAATTTTCGGGACAGTATCGGGTTTGTGTCAAAATGATTCGCGATCATAGCAAATATGTATTTATAGAATTATAATCGTTACAATGATCAATACGAGTCTGTTAGTTCAAATTACGCTATTGAATTACTATTTCATGAAATCATGGCATTTGAGGTCAACTCTAACTTAATATTGATTATTTAAATGACCATACAACCTGACACTGACCTGCAAATTGCAAAAATCTTAAGAAAATTTGAATTTCGGGGTCCACCCTGGCGCTTTCGCCAGAAATCTCCGCGTGCGTCAGACTTACCTTTATGGCGTTGATCAAGGGCACGTGTTTACTGGTAAGGCATTTTGTAAGAATAGCGAGCGCGCGCGTGCGCAGTGTGCCTGACTCGTCATCGGTTCGATCGTATATGGCGCGTAAGATAGCCGCGTGCATCACTCTATGCTTGCGCTCACGTAACAGGCTCCCTTTGTCCTCACCAAAATCAAGTTCGGGCTGTAGAAATAAACATCCTTTATTTAGTATTTTATTATCTACTGAATAATCTTGTTAGCGCGTTCGTTGGCTTACTAGGCAACCGTCTGCTCAGTTCCGTATTGACGAACGTTCTTAAAAAAAACGGGAATTGCCCTCTGGTGTCAGAGTATTAAAGCCGCCTATGGGCCTCTGACTTGGCTTCACATGCCGTCGAGAAATATCTTTCAGGCATGTCGGTATCCTCACGATGTTTTCCTTCACCGTTTTTAAGACCAGTGATAATTATACAATAAGCACATGAATCCGAATACTCAGAGGTGCGTATGCCTTGGGCGCTATATTATAAGTGTCCTGACTTGATAAAGATAAGGATTTGAAAACTGACGAAAATATAAAGACTTGACTGTACCTGTGCGGCGACATTGGGTTGTTCGTTGACTATTTCGTCATTACTCGGTTGTGGTTCTTGCTCATTACTGCGGTCAGCAACTAAATATAAATAATTTTTCCGTTTATAAAGTAATTGACAACTGTCTTCAAATTTTGAAGTTCACTGATTTATTTACATTGTTCCTCTTAATAACGTCACCAGCTGTATGATCGGGTACAACACCGACAACTGATTTAAAGTCTATTTAAATCTTTTTTTTCAATTGATGTTATTACGACCTAAACAAACATCAATTTTATAGGATAAGTGTACATAAAATTGATTTTAGACCGACTAGTACTGATGAAATGGTTATAAAAAATATGAAGTGGTAGCGCAAACTGAACCTTATGAGTAGGCATTACAGTTGTTTTTCCTAAAACTCGTCTTTGTTTACATGTTTGGCAAATAAATTGCGAACGCAGATTAGGTCTGCTTGCATCACAAATCACGAAATGCGTTTAGCGCTAATCATATTTAAAACGGGTAAGCAATTATGATATATAGTAATATACAAAATCTCTAACATTTATAAAATATAACAACTGAATCTATAATTTTATTTGATATAATGATCAGTTAATATAATAAACGATTGATATAATTTTAAAATAACGAATTTTTATAAGCATAACATACATTGAATATAAAATCGTTTAATATACCACTCAAAAGACATAAAACCTATTTAGTCTAATACAATAAAAAAATATGATAATTGTTTTGTAATTTCTTTCATAGTTAGTAGTAACCTGAGTAGATATACCTAGTAACTGATTACCACGTGCCAAGATCTCCACCTACCACCCACTCGCCTTGGCGCGTTAATGATCACTGTTCTAACCTAACCTAACCCAAATGATTCACCCACAATAGAGGGCATCTGGCACTCGGCGGCCGCTACCGCGGCACGCTCACTACGCTCGCTCGCCTTCACGCGTTAATGGTCACTGTTCTAACCTAACCTTACCCAAATGATTCACCAACAATAGAGGAGATCTGGCGCTCGGCGGCCGCTACCGCGGCACGCTCACTACGCTCGCTCGCCTTCACGCGTTAATGGTCACTGTTCTAACCTAACCTTACCCAAATGATTCACCAACAATAGAGCAGATCTGGCGCTCGGCGGCCGCTACCGCGGCACGCTCACTACGCTCGCTCGCCTTCACGCGTTAATGGTCACTGTTCTAACCTAACCTTACCCAAATGATTCACCAACAATCAAAGGAATCTGGCGCTCGGCGGCCGCTCCCGCCTTAGTCTTCTAACCTAACATATCCGAGTCGGATTGCTGTGAATCGGGGTGTTAACCATAATGATGGTACGAGTATTAATATATATTTTTTAAACGAAAGACCTTATGATTTTCGATTAAATAAACGTTATATCCAATAATGTTATACGAAATAAGTTTTAGAGTATATAAATGTTATATTTAAGGAAATTATATCAACAGTTGGTATATCTCACGTTTATTACATCTTGTGAACGTTATTGAAATGAAAATATACCAAATAACTTTATATGATATGAGACGCACCCATTTAAAACATCATTCTGTCTCTGTCATTCTCAAACGATTTACAGAAACAAATCGATGTTTTAAATACGTTTAAGTTTAAGGGAGCCATACAGTTACACCATACCACCGATTAATACAGATGCTTTACTCCGCATTTTAGTATGACGCTACAAGTACGAGGAGGGCTCAACTTGTTGGGCCAATTCAGTGAGTGTAACGCGAGGAAGAAGATCTAAGAGTTACGCGACAGAAAGAGAAGCAACTTCTAGGTGAATATAACTGTAGGTAATCAGCGCTGTGCGACCTGTATTGCACTTTATTGTTTCGTTGCAAGAGTCGTTTTTTATTTCGCGACCATCTGTATTCATCTGTGGCCATAAAAATATTATTCTAATTTCCAACACAACCTATTTGGAAAGCGTTCGTTGTAGTCAGATAAAGTTATAAAGCCAGCTTTATCAAAGATTAAACCAGTCAAAGAAACATACTTGTTTCACCATTGTCGGTAGTTTCATTTGTTTGCTCAGATGGTTGCTCATGTTCTTCATGTTCACTGTCTAACAATAATTTAGCCAGCGACTCCTGTAATGTGAAATATCAATGAAATAGACAATAGCACGTGTTAACAGAACATTTTTTTTTTATTTACTGTTCACATTTTTCTTTCCATAATAACCTAATTCAGACTATTACGAACATTATAAAACAAAAATAGCCACAAATCGATTCAAAATTCAAATTCCATTTTTATTTCCAAGGAAAGATATTTGCTATCGTTGTTGTAGCGCAAGTAGAAAAACTGTTTTAACTTTAGACTATTTATAAATAAAACTGGTAACTCCATATTCATTTTTAGGGTTCCCTACCCAAACGGTGCCAACGGGAAGCACGAGTATATTAACGCATTACGGTAGCGAGAGCACTTGGAAACCTCCTAAATGATTTTTTACATTGTATTATTGCAATCCACAGAGCGATATTCCATAATTTTATTTAGTACCTAATATTATTATTATCAGTCAAAATAGCGAAATATTTGACAGCTATTTGCGACGTTGCAATAGAATGAACATACTGTAATATAATTGTTTAATAAAAGTTTGAACCTTAGTGAAATTTGAATTTCACTAAAGTTGGTAAAACTATTTCGTGGTCTAATTAATGTACGTAGTAGTAATAAATCTATGAAATGGTATTAATACATACAAGTGCTAACTGACGATGTGACAATCTTGTAGCAACAGATAAATCTGTCAGCCATTTAAGAAATTCTCTGTAAGAAGTCGGAGGTAGAGAACTCATCATGCCTACAACTAATTTCGATCGCATCTCGCGAACTTCGGCACGTTCCTGTAAAAAATAATAACAGTAACTTTATATTAAAAAAAAATAACTGTGATAATTTGAAATACATTAAGCGCAGGCCACACTGGGAACGAAGCTAAGTTCGTCTAGCGTCTCTCATGTAGTTTCCGCGGTTTCATAGTTCGCGGTGTGGCCTGCGCTTTAGGGTGTGCTTCCACTTATACTGGGACGTACAGACTAGCGTAGCTATGTAACGGAGACAAGCGGAGCTGTGTCATGGAGACGAGTGCAGCTGTAAAGCGAGATGAGGAGACAGTTAAATCAGTCTGAGCCGACTTAAAAAAACCGGCCAAGTGGGCGTTGGACCACGCACAATGAAGGGTTCCGTAGTTTGGATGAATTTATCTCAAGACCAAACTTAACTTACTTAACGTAATTGAAAACTATGTGTGAAAAGTGTTCTCCTTTAGTCGATATACGTCACGATCAATTCTTCAACTGTAAATGTAAGTTTTTTAATCACAAAAACATTTTTTTTTACGTATGTGATAAAACTACAAATTAAGGATTTTTTTACTTTTTCCTTTGCTTGTGCTGTGAGACCTTGCTTCTTGCCAAATTTTATGATTCTAGTCAACGGGAAGTACAAAAATTTGATTTATTTACGAGTACCATAATAAGTCACTTAAATGGCCTTATTTTTTTATTGGGTTGACTTAGAAGCTTGATTTTTTAGAACTCCAAGGGACCTACGTATTTGATATAAATTTCAACTTGATACCTCCAAGCGTTCCTGAGAAAAAGGGTCTTGACAGACTGACAGACTGACAGACAGAACAACGAAGTGATCCTTTAAGGGTTCCGTTTTTCCTTTTGAGGTACGGAACCTTAAAAAAACCTAAGCAAGCGATTATAAAGTAAAAAATAACTTCAGTTTTGGAAGTCGGCGGCAATTTGACAATACACAAAAAACAAAAAAACCAGAACTTCCAAAACCAACATTATTTTTCAGTTTGTAGTAGAGTTAATTTTGTTGTTGTGTTAGTAACAAGTTTTTCTAATACAAAGAATATTTCCTCATACTTACCAAACCATCTGGACTTAAGCAGAGATGTTCTAAAAGACACAGGTAGCCATTTAATGCTGCCTTACCATGCGTGGCCAACAGCAGGAATGAATATGTTACATATGATGGTCCAATACATTTCTGGAAAAAATTTGAACAAGTAATAAATAAATTGTTAATTTCATCAAAGTTATTCTATCAAGCACTCTTTTTTTTCATACCATCCATCTTTTCTTTGAAATTAATTTATAAATAATAATATAAATATATAAATAATAATATATATTAATATTATTTTATTTAGCTATACATTAACATCACTCAACCGAAAGACATTGAATGCTAGACATAAAAAACGCCTATCAAGCATCGCCATCGTTCATCCATAAACCATAAAATATGCTTACATTAGCATGCCTGCTGTCCAAACTTGAGTTGACCAGCTTTGGCAGGATACATTTAAAAAGCAATGTAATTGCCTTCTCATTGGAATCCCCCGTTGCCCCACATAATAAAGTATGTATTATTTTATATATAGCATTAGATATGCGTTGAAGTATGAACTTGTCTGAAATATAAATAAATAAAATAAAAGAAAATGCTTCAATAGACTCCCTAGCTCCATTTCATTGCCATGATGAAGTCTTAAAGTGGTTTGGTTGTAAATAAAACCTCTTTAAAAGTTTGATATTACATAATTAAACTAGGTACACACGCAGCGACTTTATTCGCCGTTGACTTGTTGTGTGTAGCGCGCAGTCTCTCTCAGGCTACTTAGTCTGTGGTGTCAGGGCAAGATTCAGACTGCTTTGACTATAGCACGAATGCTTGCCTCTACGTTGATTATATAAAGTTTGTCATTATTAGTTTTCCATAACTACACCTCAAAGGGAGTGAAGGAGTTGTTAAAGTTTTTATAGAAGAATATTAAAGCGTGGAAAGACAATTCATTTGACGATCAAGGTTAGTTTTATAACCTTAACTTTTGTAGATGATTTTTAATTACAATATAATATTGTTACTGAAACAATTTGTTGAAAAAAGTGGGGAGATATAAATTTGAAACCTTCTAAATACAGATGAATATGCTATCAATTTTACACAAGAACCTCGTCTAATTATGTCTATTAAGCAGTTTGCAAAAAATAAGAACACAATGAAAAAATTAAAAACAAAATGCTTCAGACATACTTTCTCGTAGGCGTAGGACATCTGAAATTATGTAAAGATGTCATTATGCAACTTGAACATTATTATAGCAACAGTCAAGGTGTATCGCAAATTTCACTTACCCACATGTAGTTTGTCAACAATAGCATAACCCGTTACGTCTACTAAATTACTTAAAATTTCTTCAAAATTCATATCACTAGGGCTTAGTTGTAAATGTTCTACAACAACTGTCAGGTCCTCCACAAACTCTGACAGTTGCTTCAAAACAAAGTTGACTTCATTAGTTAAATCTTTAGAGTTGAAATTACTTGCTTCATCACACATCTCTAATGGAAACCGGAGGCATGCTAGCGACTGAGCAAATAGTTGTGAATGGTAGATATGATATGCTTTGTATCCTGGGATTGTCAACAACTTATAGTAAACGCGAGATGCTAATAAAGCATTGTTTCTATATTCCTTGGTATGGACATTTTTGCATCCATAGTCAATATAGAATGCTAAAATGGCTAAGACTTTCTTCTGTTGTACCAAATGCGATAACGACGCCCAAGACTTTTCTTCACTAGGTATTACTTCTGAGTTAAGCCATAAATCAGTCGACTTAATTATATCCATAAATGTTGTGTTCAAATCTAAAGATTCTATTGCGTTCTCATATTTTGGCGGCAAATCACAAAACTCAAGAAATTCTCCTTGATAAATAGCTTTAACCCAGCCGTGGTCCAGATAGTCCAGGCGCAGATTGTTTAATTCATCCACTAAAGCCATTGTTATATTTGTAGGATGTTTGTTTGTAGGTACGTATCACCACCGGTAACACAAAACTTCTAGTTTCAATCAGTATTTATTTCTGATGTTTCCCAAATCTCATCTCCATGTTGTAAGAACACAGTAAGTATTTAAACAACTAGTTATTGATTACAATTTTAATTTGGCTCCATCATTCGATGTTGGTTTACCAGAAAATATCAACAGATCAACTACCCAATATATTACTTTCCTCTATAATGAGATCAACACCTTGGACCTTGATTGACTTTGACAGTTGTCAGTGGTTGTCACTTGTCAATAATTTAGGCCGCTTTCCGTAATCTAACGTAATCGTTCACAGCGCTGACATCATTATTTGGCGTTCCGAGTTAGATATCACGATTATGACAGCTGAGGGCGGGCTGTCAACAATTCGGAACGCTCGTGAACACTCTCACGGTGCTCGCTCAACGTCAAAATTTGCATAACATATTTATTTGTGTTTAAACTACAAATTCCTTCTTCTTCGTTAGTTAGGTGGCCACGGTAGCCAGAAGCACAATTTCGAAAATACCACGTTAGTCTAACTGTGCGTTTGCACTGCCGAAACCTCAGAGTAATATATTACTCTAAGGCCGAAACATTCACAACAAAACATTTTGAAATCTCTATTTTCTGTCAATTTTCCATAAAATATTTGACAGGAACTAGAGATTTCAACATGTTTTGTTGTTATTGTTCTGTCAGTGCAAACGCACAGTAAAGTTATGATGCGACTCGAAACCAATGACTAATAAAATAATTTATTAGTCATTGCTCGAAACAAAGCTGCACAACTGTCATTTTTGACAGCGCTCACGGTGCTATTAGTAAAAGGCATGGTCGGCGATATCGCAAGATGGCGCATATCACGACGTCATCTATGACGATTCACGATACATCGTTTTCGCGCTCACGCTTATTCGGTACGGGCGTTAGCACGCTCAAATCGATTACAGCGTAACTCGGAATGCAGGCATAGACATATAAATTATATTTTATTTTCTATCTCAATGAGTGCAATAGTGCTTGCAGAAAAATATATATACCGGTTTAACCATATTTATTGTTCGATACATCATCGAGAGTGGCACTTGTTTGTCAATGAATTGAGGAAACGCTATTTACTAATAGTGGAGCACCTGGGGGTTTTGAGCAAGGATTTTTGTTACAGTGAATACAATTTTATGATAAATGTTTTTTTTTATAAACTGCAAGTTTTACAAATTTTTGTTTGTGTTTTTTATTTTTAGCATTGAAAATCCTTTTTCGATCGCTTCAGGCACCCGTTTTCAAGAAAAGTGCGACCGAGTGGCTAGCGTCCTCAATTTTATAGAGAAATTAAAATGATTTCAAAAGATGCGTTACTGAAAGGGCCACAATACTGGAAACAAAATAATTGTAATTTTATTGCCAAAAAGGTGTCTCCGAAAGGGTTAAACATCTACCCATAATTATAATCCTATCGAAACCAGAATTTTAAACCTCCGATCTAGGCCTGTATCATAGAACCCCGCGCTTACCCAAAAGGTACTAACGTAAATAGTTCGTTAGTTTATAATGTTCTCTGTGGTTAGTTCGTATGGTCTCCCTATTTTTGACAAGTAAACAAAAATTATTGTCAATTGTCATTTGTCATTTTTCAAGGATTGTATTTTAGGCATGCATGTGCATTTAAATTTAAAAGATACATACAGTAATTATTGATAAAATTAGGTAGTAAATAATAAATTTATAACTATTATCATGACGACACGAAAACCAATTAATTGGTTTTTGACTGAAACGGGCCGAAAGTTTTCGTTTGTTGTTATTACAGGCACTGGACTTGCGTGTACATTTGCAAAATACGGTCCACATACTTTTTTCTTGGATAAATATAAAAACTTTGTGCATTATTACAGGTTAGTTGGTACCTTTAGCTAAGTAAAATCAATTCATGGCAATGAAATTGTATAACATTTTTTAGTTTTTCTTGTTTCACTTTTCAGCAACGGCCAGCCGGCTCTTTTACATAAGGAACTTAGCGACAGGTACTCAAAATGTCTGGATATCCTGAACATATCTGATGTTCAAAGAAAACTAATTGTACCATTTAGTGTTTTTGGATATGACCTATTTCATGCTGGTAAGTTTACAGTTAAATAGTTAATTTACATTAAACTTGAGAAGTGCCTACATGTGTAGAAATCATTCATTATTATATAGAAACTTGCCATAACTTTAATAAAACTTGTATAAGTCTTCAAAGTTAATAATTAATAATGTCTTGTTTATTCTCAAATATGGAGTTAAAAGTGCTAAACTTGAACATATGTATATATTGCAATTATTCCATCTATGAAGAAAGATAGTCAATGATATATGAAAAATTCATATGAATAATCAAAAATAATCCAAAACATATTTGTTGTAAAAAAATACTATGGAAGTAATAACAACATTATCAGGATACATTTTTCATGGTGGTATTTAGGAGATTATGATTTAAGCTGTATTGCAAAGCTAACCTAGTGTTAATGAAATAAGTTAGTGTATGGCACTTCTACAAGTTACTCACAAAAACACACAAACAAAAATTACATAAAGTTAAAGATATTGTGAGTTCACTCACTGCACAGCATTAACAGAGAACTTAAAGGTTTTTAAATTTGAAGTTTACAAGTAAGTACTATAGTTAATTGTATTGTAGGAAGTATGAACTCAAGATTCGGAGTAGCTGTTGGTATTCCAGTGAACTTTAACTACAAAAACTTGGCTGATTTAGAAGCAGATGATATTCAGGTGATTATTATTTCTAGTAAACTTGAGCAAGATGTTCTTGCCATAATTTTATATAACATTAAGAAAGGGGATAGTCAAAACAAAGTTTATTTTATTACATATTAAAACTTTGATGTTGTATGTGCATACATCAATCTGCAGGTTATCTGGCTGAGTTAAAGTGCAAAATAATGATTTTAGTTCTTATATTTAATCTGCAGATTTCCGAGATATTCTGCTGACTAACAACCAAACATTTGTATATTATGTGAAAAGAATATGTTCTATTCTTGAAAAAAACTTTCAACTGAATTGTATTAATATACCTTAATTTGTCATATCCCATGTTATGCCTTGAACATATAAAAAAAAAACAATAGACATAGTTTTTTTTTCTGAATAGTCAGACTATTCAGAAAAAAAACAAGTAATCAAATTTTTTAAATACATCTACTATTTTCACACTACTACTTCACTACTATTTTCATTACTATTTTCTCATCTGCTATTTTAAGTAAAATCTGCAGGTAACAGTAAAACTAGCACTTCAACGGCTACTATGGATTTAGTATTTTGCCCTACAAGTTTCAACAATTCTACCCGGCACCCCTATAAAAGGTAGTTTTCGAAAATGAATGATTACGATTTATTTACCTACAAGTTTAAACTTTATAGATTAAAGGAATAGGATCTTTTATTTAAGCTGTTTCCCCTTTTTCAACCTTACATAAATAAAAACAGGCTCACGTGTCGATTGAAGTGGTTAAACTACGCGCCGCTTGCCGCGGTCGGTTCGTGGATGGGTGGCCATCCATATCATATCGAGACTCCTTCGTTCCTAGCAAAGCACATTAAGCCATTGGTCCTGGTTGTCATTTATAGATCTTTGACAGTTGTTACGGATAATCAGAAGCCCGAAAGTCTGACAACCAGTCTTACTAACGGGTATTGTATTAAGCTTCGTGCAGACTAGCGCGACGCGACACTGGTTATTGTTATACCGTGAAGTTTTCTTAGAAATTGTATTGTTCGAGTCGCGTCGCGCTGCTGGTCAGCACGAGCCTTTACCCAGTAACTGGGTTGTGGCGGTCAGATAGGCAGTCGCTTCATCTAAAATACTGGTATCCAGCTGCATCTGGTTAGACTGGAAGTCGACCCCAATACAGAGTGGCAGGGACATCGACGCGAAAACTGTTACCATGGATTCAGTACATGATTCTGAACCCCTTGCGTTGTAATTTTTTGTCGGTTATTTAAAAAATAATCTGCTGTTTCATAGAAAAGTGCAATACCGACACGGTCAAAATTTATGGAACAGCTGTTTTTTTTTTTTAAATAACTGACTAAAAATAATCCACGGAATAACATTATTTATACACTCTTCACCCCCTAAAACCGTGGATTTCCAAAAATCCCTGCTAAAAGAAATAAAAAGTATTTAATGAGACTCGTACAGGAAATCACAAATTAAACTAAAAACACTTAACATAAATAAAATAAAAAAACAATGTAAAATTTAAATTTAAAACAGGTAGTCCTGTACGAGGCCAAAATGCTCCTATCGCAGAACCCTTGGATTCAGGGATCCGTTTGCGAAATATGAAGCTTTTAACTAAGTTTGTTAGAGTCAAGTGTGTGTGTGTCCCCCCCCCCCCCTTCTAGCTAAATCGTTGCACTTGGACTTCACAGCAGTAGTATATATAACGAAATTAAAAGGAAAACTATGAGAGCTAAGTAGGCTGTACCTACAGGTTACCGAGAAATAATCAACCAACTTAAATTTGCAGTTTGAAAAACATGATCTCCCATACATTCCGTATGGGAGAACACGTTTTTCAACTACAATGTTAAGTTTGTTCTTGGGATAAATTCATCCCAACTACGGAACCCTTCATTGTGCGTGGTCCGACACGCACTTGGCCGGTTTTGTTTCCTTTTATACAAGAAATACGCCTCTAAACCTTTTTTTAAAGATAGAAAATATATTAGACAAATAACGGTTCTGTGGGGCGAAAACGCTAGGGTAACCCGCTAAATTCAAACTTTCATACGTTTCTTTGCAATTTACTAGTCAGTATTTATTTATTTATATATACTTTATTGTACACCAGAAAATACATAGTAAATAATAAATTTAACACTACAAAACATACAATGGGCGGCCTTATCGCTTTCTGCGATCTCTTCCAAGCAACCTTGGAATGGACAGTGATTGCGTGGACATAAAAATGGGGTAGACATTGGTGCAAATTAATTATATAGATATAATATATTATAATAGACACATAGATAGATATATATATATATATATATATGCTATACGAGGGGTGTTCAATAAATAGTGAGAATGAGTAAGACGCAATTATCTTTTATTATATGTTATTTTATTTTTCGACGTAGTCACCTTTCAGGTTTATACACTTTGTATATCTTTTCTCCAATCCTAAAATTCCCTTTCTAAAAAAATCTTCTTCCTGATCCCTTAAAAAATCATTTACGGCGGCGACTACTCCGTCATCATCTTCGAATTTCTGGCCCCTGAGATGTTCCTTTAAGCGCGGAAATAGGTAGAAATCACTAGGAGCAAGGTCCGGTGAATATGGAGGATGTTCCATCAATTCGAAGCCAGCTTCTTGAATGGCAGCCATCGCAACTCTGGACTTGTGCGCAGGGGCGTTATCTTGGTGAAACAAAACAACTTTAGCGAGTTTGCCACGCCGTTTCTTGCGTATTTCCTCACGCAACTTTGTTACTTGTCCTGCGTACATAGTCCCCGTAATAGTGGCTCCATGATTAAGATATTCGATCATTACCACCCCTTGGCTGTCCCAGAAAAGAGAGCCCATGATCTTTCCGGCGGATGGAATCGCCTTAAATTTCTTTGGAGTTGGAGATGACGGTCGCTTCCAAGTCATGGACTGTTGTTTCGTTTCCGGGTCATAATGGTGAAGCCATGTTTCGTCCATAGTTATGAATCGAGCCAAAAATCGGTCAGGATCTTGTTGTAACAAATCCAAACAGCTTTGTGAAATTCTCAGTCGAGTTTGTTTCTGCTCGTCAGAAAGCATTCTGGGCACCCAGCGCGCTGACACTTTTTTCATACCCAAATGTCGTTTATAATATTATGGACACTTCCTATCGAAATCTTTACTTCTTCAGCTATAAAACGAACAGTAACACGACGATCCGCCAAGACAATATTTTCAACTTTTTTAATAATTTGTTCAGTCACTGCCGATATGGGGCGTCCCGTTCGTGGGTCGTCGTTAGTGGAAGTTCTTCCTCGCTTGAACTCAGCACACCAACGCGCAACCGTAGAATATGGAGGAGCATGAACACCTTTTTTTTTTTTTTTTTTTTTGGGTGGGAAATCATCAAATGACTCCTCCCGCTCTGGGCGGAGCGAGAGGGAGTGTCAGACTTTTACTGACTAAAACCCACCCGTGTTCCTTCCGTTGCCTGTGTGCCGGGGCCGCGATATCCCTTTCGGACCAACTCGCAACCCTGGCAGGCATTGGCCCTTACGGACCCCGTCAGTTGGTGCTGACATCTCTTTGAGGCGCGCGTGGAACACAACGCGCCGTCGACCCGGGCCTGGTCCTAATCGGACGGCGAGCTACCCATTGCCCACCGTCCGCAAGCCCGCGCCTACGGTGGCCGGAAGTCGGCTCGCGACTCCCGACGCCCGGGGCGTCTCCTGCGGCGACTAGGGGCGCGAGGGCGCGCATCTTGCATTTCCCTCGCGCGCTCCGCCTCCTCCTTCGCGAGCATTACTGCTTCGCAGAAGGAAGTGACGGCTTCCCATGCACTCTCGCTCCGGACCATGGCCTGAACCAGGGCCGGACGCGAGAGATCGCCGCTGCCGATCGCCTCCGTGAGGACACGGCGGTGCCCCGCCCAAGCCGGGCAGACCTCCACCGTATGCTCCACCGTGTCCTCCGGGCGATCCACACAATGGTAACACCCGGGCGTTTCCTCCCGCTTTATCCTGAACAGGAACCTCCCGAAACAACCGTGTCCGGTGAGGACCTGCGTCAGGCGGAAGGTGAGGACGCCGTGGCGCCTCTCTAGCCACTCCTCAAAGAGGGGCCTTACCGCCGCAATTGTGGCGTGCCCAAGCATGAACCCCTAATGTTGCTCTCAAGTCTTGATTTACCTGCTCCGTAGTAAAATTTTTCAAGCAGAGATATTTTATTACCGCGCGAACTTCAATTTTATCCATTTTTAAGAACACGTTCCGAAACGACGCAAACAATAGACTTCTACTTTTAAAAAACAAAAGATAATTAATTGCTTTTTTTATTATCATTTAACTAATGTCTGGGCTATGCCTGCCAGTATTTATTTTTTTTCTTTCCAAGGAGAATGTATCGCATTCTCACTATTTATTGAACACCCCTCGTATAATAGATACGTAATAACAGTAGTAACCTGTCAAATTATGATAAGTAGTTAAGAAGTTATGAGGGAATAGATGAACATAACATACATACCGGTCAAAATCATTATCCTCCCTTTTGCTTCCCCGTAGCAAGGTAATAAAAAAAAATTGACGGACCATAAATATGTAATTAGCGAAGTATAATCTTTAAAATCATAAATAAATACAAATCTCTAAGTTCCCTGAAATTGTCCGATTGAATGACTAAGTATTTCATGAAAACAGGACATTTGCGGCCAATTCTTACTTACGAGAGTTCTATCTATTGATGATTGTAATTTTTATCCTATACTATTAAATTACCAATACGAGGGCTGCCGGCTGCACTAAAAGTACCGGGAATGGAATATTTCCACTGTTCCTGTCATATTAAAATCTTTTTAATTGAAAACTCCTTGTTTTTAAAAATCGAATACCATTTATTTAGTTAAAAAAAGATTCTCGGTCTTGTCACAAGGTTTTGTCAAACTTGTTTAGTCGTTGAGAAAATGGAATTGACTCGAGAAAATTCAAGAGCGATGATTTATTATGACTTTAGAATTGGTTTAACACAAAAACAGTGTGTTGACCGGATGATTTCTGCATTTGGTGATGAAGCCCCATCCAAAACCACAATTTATCGCTGGTTTGCTGAATTTCAACGTGGACGTGTCAAGCTCAGTGATGATCCCCGTCAAGGTCGTCCAAAAACTGCAGTCACCCAAGAAAACGTTGATGCTGTGCGTAAGCTGATTGAGGAACATAGACATGTGACATACCGCGAAATTCAGGCAACTTTAGACATTGGCATGAGCCAATTACAAATAATCTTGCATGAACAATTAGGTGTAAAAAACGTTGTTTTCCCGATGGATACCGCATTCGCTCTGTGAAGAGCAAAAAGCGGCTCGCGTTACTTGGTGCGTCAGAACTCTCGAAAGATTCCACGCAGGATCCTCAAATGCTGTATACAACATCGTATCAGGTGACGAATCCTGGATATACGCGTACGAACCCGAAACAAAAAACCGGTCACGAGTTTGGGTGTTCGAAAATGAGTTAAAGCCAACAAAAATTGTTCGTTCACGGAGTGTTGCAAAAAAAATGGTGGCCACGTTTGTCTCCAAAACCGGCCATTTTACGACTATTCCTCTTGAGGGACAAAGAACGGTTAATGCAGAATGGTATGCTAGCATTTGTTTGCTACAGGTCGTTTCTGAACTCCGTAAAGAGAACTGCAACCGCCGCATCATCCTCCATCACGACAATGCGAGTTCTCACACCGCGCACAGAACAAAAGAGTTTTTAGAGCAAGAAAACATAGAATTATTAGACCATCCGCCGTACAGCCCCGACCTAAGCCCTAATGATTTCTATACTTTCCCTAAAATAAAGAATAAATTGCGTGGACAGAGATTTTCATCACCTGAAGAAGCTGTGGACGCCTACAAAACGGCCATTTTGGAGACCCCAACTTCCGAATGGAATGGTTGCTTCAATGATCGGTTTCATCGTATGGAAAAATGTGTCAAATTTCGCGGAGAATACTTCGAAAAGCAATAATGAAATTTTTAAATAGTAATGTTGTGTCACTTCCTTGATTCCCGAAATTTTCAGTGCCGCCCTCGTATTTGTATATAAACATATTATATACGTAGTCTGGTCATAAGTTTTGTCACATATGGAAAGTTAAATAAATGACACAATGAGTTACGCACTACAACCATTTATATAACAAATAAAAGGGTATAAAATACAGATTTAAACCACATTAAAATTATTCGAAATGTCCTCCTCTTGCTTCGATACAAGCCTTCAATCTGCAAGGCCAGTCATCAATCGAAGCACGCACGACATTCATGTCAATATCGGCGACTGCTTTAATCAGGGATGCTTTAAGTGACGGGGTTTAGCGCAGACCTTCTCTTAGTGCTGCCATATTTTGTAATCCAAGGGATTCAAGTCTGGACTGGATGAGGGCCAATCCTCATGCCTGATAAAGTCGATTCCACGGGTCGTGAATCAGTTTTGGGTACTTTTCGCCTTATGAGCCGGCGCAGAATCCTGCTGGAATACCCAGTGCCTGTTTTCGAACATTGTTTGTGAAAGAGGTTCCACAATGTTTGTTAGGACTGTGTTTTGATATACGTGGGCACTGGTTTTCATTCCTTTTTCACAAAAAAACACCTCCGTTGGACCCAAATAGGACACCCCAAGCCAAACCATGAATGCCGAAGGGTGATGACCACGCTGAACACGTGGCACACGTTTGTTCGCTTCTTCACTAGAGTGTGGATACACTTTATCATTTTGTTTATTGAAACTCTCCTCAACATTAAACAATTTTTCGTCCGAAAAAAGTATTTCGCGGTACTTTTTCCCGCGTACCGCCTTAATAAAACACGGCTTCTTTCGAGTCTGATTTTCTTCAGCCGTGCGTTAAGAAGATGTGCTGTTTTTTTAAGCACGCAGTCCTAGGTCTTCATTTAACACCCTTTTAACAGTAATTCTGCTTAGTCCCATCTGCAGAGCCAACATTTTTTGCTTGCGGACAGGATTTCGTTGGATTCGCGCCTTCATTGCTTTGATGACCGCTGGAGTCCAAACAGTACGAGGTCGACCACTCCTTTGTTTATCTTCTAATCTTGAATCTTCCCTGAATCGTTTGATAGTACGATAAATAAATCTCAGTGGAATTTTCAAATTTTTCAGCAGTTTGAAAATCTCAGTTGGCGCGTGACCGCAACGATGCAATGCAATTACTGCGACTCTGTTTTCTTTGCGCGTCCACTCTATTTTAGAAAACGAACAAAATTCCAGAAACCCTTTGTTTTTATTTTCTTTAAATATTCAAATTTCGAATGCCCATAATATTTTCCTTGGCTTGCATTCTAAATTCGAAATTTTACCTATGTGACAGAACTTATAGCCCGACTACGTATATTTGTAATGACGTTCTCGAAAACGGCTCTAACGATTTCGATGAAACTTACAGTAGCGTTTAAGGGGGCGAAAAATCGATCTAGCTAGGTGTCATATCTGGGAAAAATCATTTTCTTTATTTTCACCCAAGCAGAGCTCGGTCGCCCAGTTACTGATTTATAATTCTTGTAAATCCAAACTTCCATACTAATATTATAAATGCGAAAGGAAACTCGGCCTTACCTTTTCATACCTAAACAACTGAACCGATCGTTATATACGAGGGCTGCACTAAAAGTATCGGGAATGGAATATTTCCACTGTTCCTGTCATATTAAAATCTTTTTAATTGAAAACTCCTTGGTTTTAAAAATCGAATAACATTTGTTTATTTAAAAAAAGATTCTCGGTCTTGTCACAAGGTTTTGTCAAACTTGTTTAGTCGTTGAGAAAATGGAATTGACTCGAGAAAATTCAAGAGCGATGATTTATTATGACTTGCGAAGTGGTTTAACACAAAAACAGTGTATTGACCGGATGATTTCTGCATTTGGTGATGAAGCCCCATCCAAAACCACAATTTATCGCTGGTTTGCTGAATTTCAACGTGGACGTGTCAAGCTCAGTGATGATCCCCGTAAAGGTCGTCCAAAAACTGCAGTCACCCAAGAAAACGTTGATGCTGTGCGTAAGCTGATTGAGGAAGATCGACATGTGACATACCGCGAAATTCAGGCAACTTTAGACATTGGCATGAGTCAAATACAAATAATCTTGCATGAACAATTAGGTGTAAAAAAGTTGTTTTCCCGATGGATACCGCATTCGCTCTGTGAAGAGCAAAAAGCGGCTCGCGTTACTTGGTGCGTCAGAACTCTCGAAAGATTCCACGCAGGATCCTCAAATGCTGTATACAACATCGTATCAGGTGACGAATCCTGGATATACGCGTACGAACCCGAAACAAAAAACCAGTCACGAGTTTGGGTGTTCGAAAATGAGTTAAAGCCAACAAAAATTGTTCGTTCACGGACTGTTGCAAAAAAAATGGTGGCCACGTTTGTCTCCAAAACCGGCCATGTTACGACTATTCCTCTTGAGGGACAAAGAACGGTTAATGCAGAATGGTATGCTAACATTTGTTTGCCACAGGTCGTTTCTGAACTCCGTAAAGAGAACTGCAACCGCCGCATCATCCTCCATCACGACAATGCGAGTTCTCACACCGCGCACAGAACAAAAGAGTTTTTAGAGCAAGAAAACATAGAATTATTAGACCATCCGCTGTACAGCCCCGACCTAAGCCCTAATGATTTCTATACTTTCCCTAAAATAAAGAATAAATTGCGTGGACAGAGATTTTCATCACCTGAAGAAGCTGTGGACGCCTACAAAACGGCCATTTAGGAGACCCCAACTTCCGAATGGAATGGTTGCTTCAATGATTGGTTCCATCGTATGGAAAAATGTGTCAAATTTCGCGGAGAATACTTCGAAAATCAATAAATAAATTTTTAAATAGTAATGTTGTGTCACTTCCTTGATTCCCGAAATTTTCAGTGCCGCCCTCGTATTTGACGAATAGGTAGCTTCGGACCTGGAAAAAGACGTAGGCTACTTTACATCCAGGATATTTGTATAAAAAAAACGATGAAATACACGCATACAAAGTCGCGGACAACAGTTACCCTCGCATCTTTTGCTCGCGGCTTCGTCCTACCTACTTCGTCCTACCGGGATAAAATTACCCAGCGGGAACGTCCTACCGGGATAAAATTACCCCGCGGGAACGTCCTACCGGGATAAAATTACCCCACGGGAACGTCGTGCCGGCATAAAATTACCCCGCGGGAACGTCCTACTGGGATAAAATTACCCCGCGGGAACGTCCTACCGGGATAAAATTACCCCGCGGGAACGTCCTACCGGGATGAAATTACCCCGCGGGAACGTCCTACCGGGATAAAATTACCCCGCGGGAACGTCCTACCGGTATAAAATTACCCAGCGGGAACGTCCTACCGGGATAAAATTACCCCGCGGGAACGTCCTACCGGGATAATAATAACCCCGCGGGAACGGCCTTCCGGGATAAAAAGTATCCTATGTTAGCTCTCAGGTTATGGTCTACCTTTGTGTCAAATTTCATCGAAATCCGTTCAGCATTTCGTGAAAGTGAAAAGGTAACAGACAGACAGAGTTACTTCCGCTTTTTGACCGATGATAAGAAGAAGGATATTGACGATTCTATTTTAATTGGATAGGGTTTATCTTGAAGTTGGTCACATTTAAAATTGAAAAGTAAAATCCACCCCTAAGGGTAAAAAAATAGGGGTTGATCATTTTTTCACCTACTGAATTTTCACTTGTGAACCGAATTAGTTGGAACTTAGCATACATAATGTAGTTCTGATTACAATACAACATAATAGAGACCTGGAGTTGATCTGATGATGGAGACGGAAGACAGTCGAGAGAATGTGAACTACCAATTTCATCATCCTTAACCCTTTCTCAACTATGTTGTGTTTAGCTTAGCTTCCAGTCTAACCGGATACAGCTGAATACCAGTATTTTACATTGAACGACTGCCTATCTAACCTCCACAGCCGAGATACTGGGTAATGGGTAACACTACAAAGGGGTATTGTGTTAATATTGGTTGTGGATTGGTAAGACTGGTTGTCAGACTTTCAGGCTTCTGACTATAGCTTGTCCACTCCGAAATAAGGCGCCCCACTTCCACATTACCGTGTGCGTAAATGCGGTAGTGGGTCATTTCAGAGTGGACAAGCTGTACCCGTATCAAAGATCTATGAATAACAGACACGGCTTATCGTGCTCTATGCCTCGTTATGATATGGATTGTCGCTCATTCAAAGACCGACCGCGAAATACCTATTTGTTAATGCTTAAAATAATTATGTAACTCACATGTATACAATATTTTCAGGTGAACCAGAAGAAAGTCGACTGGGAATCAGAAGCTGGCAAAAAATTGGCTGATGCTATAATACTTCCTGAAAAAGTACAACAATTTGCTATATGTAGGGAAATCATGATGACGCAGAATAACAAAATAATTTATGAAGCTGCATATCCGTTCACATGCCTATTTCTTGCTTACAATCTTTCTCAATTTCTTAATAGAAGATTAAACTTATATGCAGCACCTCCATTTATAAGAGGGGTGTTATACTCAATAATAGGCATGTTTGCATCTGGTACATATTTTCTTATGAAAGATATGACAGAAGTTCATTATGAAGCAGACACTGACCAGAGATTATGTGAACTTGGTCCTGAATATGTTGAAAGTGGGAAAATATTTTACGAAAAAATTTTAAATAGAAATCAGGCTCTTAGAGAATTGATGGGGAGAGAAGGAGAAAATAAATACAGTAAAATGGGAAATGAAAATTTTGGTATACGACAACCCCGTATAGCCTTAGTTCATAGGAAACAATTTTTTGAACAAAAATTTAAAGAATTAAATGCCTCCCAAAATACAAGCGATGCTGAAAGATTAGACTAAAATTACATTTTGTAGATTGGTAGATTGTTTATTACGTAGTGTGTACCTTTATTATAAACTGTATAAAAATGTTGAGTAGGAATAGTAAGAAATAAATGGTTTTCGTTAACTCGCGTCATTATTTTTAGATTCTGTACCTCAAAAGGAAAAAACGGAACCCCTACAGGATCACTTCGTTGTCCGTCTGTCTGTTTATGAAGACCCTTTTTCTTAGGAACGCGAGGAGGTATTAGGTTGAAATTAATATCAAATACGTAGGTCGACGACCCTCTAAGCAAGCTTCTAAGTCAACGCAATAAAAAAATGCGGCTATTTATGCGACATATTTTAATACTCGCAAATAAATCAAAACCTACAGGGAAGCACCCTGTAGATTTTGATTTATTTACCCGTTAGCCGCGTACTGACTGAGCGAGCAGCCTCATGAGGCAGCCGCGTGAGGCAAATCCTCGGTCGGTCAAGACGAGCCTCGCCCGAGGCAAACCCACGCGCTGCCTCGCCCGAGCGTGCCGCGGCCCGAGCCAAACATTGTCGGTTTTTGTCCATGCTCTAAAGCGCCTCAGTAACTTTGCCGCGCGCACTCAAGACGGTTGTTTTTTGCCTCGCTTCTTCGAAGAACACCATGAATAAAGAACAGTGTCTCAAATTAATACAATTATATGGCGAATATAGACTACTTTGGGATGCGCTATGCCCTGATTATACCAACAGGGGACTAAGAGAAGATGCGTGGAGAAACATAAACCGGGAAATGAACATTCCAATAACTGACTTAAAAAAAAAGATGGAGTCTTTGTTAGGATCCTATAGGCGGGAAAGGTCACGTGAAAAGAAAAGCCGTATCACAGGATCAGGTATGTTTATGTTTATTATTATGTTAATGCCTTTAATTTAAACTACACTTCAGTGTATTTAGCCGGCCACACTTTGCATCGTAGACAGAGAAAACTATAGACTATAAACATACACTCTAAAATTTCAATTATATTGAAAAATAAAAACATTAATGTTATTACAGGTCGTGGTGACATATATAAATCACATTGGTACGCCTATGAAGCTTTCAGTTTCCTGGGCGATAGAAACCACCCAGGAAATTCGCAAGATTCTTTAAAGTGAGTATTTACTGATAATTATTCTGCCAAGCAATTGCTCCATTTGTAATAAAATGTCGCCCTAAATGTAAACGTATTTCTTTTATATCTGTTGGCCCTCGCCGTGGAATAGCTTGAATAGGTAGCATTGATGACATTCCTGTATCCTGCCGCCATCGCCCGTGTATTATTGTTCCTTCAGCTTCGGCATCGAATGATCCCGGGGGAGTGAACCTTTGAGAAGACTCTTGATCTCTTCGCAAGTAGTTATATAAGTATATAGTAGTTAACACGACTTTTGTAGCTATTTCTGGTTCCAATAGGATGGGCTTCCTCAATACTCTGAACACAGAACTTAAAATTCCAAACGCATTCTCCACAACTCTCCTTGCTCTGGACAGTCGGTAATTAAAGATCCTTTCCATTGAACCTCGATCTGGAGTACCTTCATAAGGTTTCATTGTGTACTCATTCAATGCAAAAGCTTTATCGCCTAGAATAAAATATGGCACTGCAGTTGCATAAGGCGTTTGTAAGATTTCTGGCGGAGGAATATTAATTTCCCTTCTTTCGAGTTTTTTTATATAAATTGGTATTTTTAAACACACCGCCATCTGATATACGACCTTTGCTACCAACATCTACGTACAGGAATTTATAATTGGCGTCAACTAAAGCAAACAGAACTATACTGGGAAACAATTTGTAACAATCGTAATCATTGCCACTATTTATAGGCGACTGTAATATAACATGTTTCCCATCCATTGCTGCAATGGCATGAGGAAAATTCCATTTTGTCTCAAATTCTCTTGCTGTAGTAAGCCACTCTTCTTCGGATGATGGTATCTGTAAATAAAATTATGATTTTTCACTTTCAGAATGTAAGTCAAAGTGAAACTCAATATGATGGAAGTCAAAGTGAAACTCAAAATGGTGGCAGTCAAAGTGAAACTCAAAATGGTGGCAGTCAAAGTCAAGTAGACAATGAAAATACAGTTGAAGAAACCAGAAATGAAAATACGAGAGCAAAGAAGAGAACTAAAAGAACTGAGCCAGATGATTTAACTAATAATGCTATATCAGAAGCCTTAACACTTTTACAACAGTGTGCAAGTGATAGTACTGCTTCGGAAAAACATGATTCCTACGATGTTTATGGGCAACACGTCGCAAATGAGTTGCGAAAATATGATGCTTTTACTTTAGCAAATGTAAAGCATGCTATAAATAAAATTATTTTCGAAGCGGATATGGGAGCATACCAATCATACACTGGTTATTATACTCAATCATACAGTGGACTAAACAGTTCCAATTATACGTCTTGTCCTTCTTCCTCATCAATACCTCCTACCTCACCGATGCCTCCTATCTCACCGATGCCTCCTACCTCACCGATGCCTCCTACCTCACCGATGCCTCCTATCTCACCGATGCCTCCCCCTCCTCCGCCTCCACGTCCTCATTGTTAAATAATTGTTTAATTAAGCGTTTCATGTCAACTGTCTCTTCGTCTATTTCTGTCATGTTTTTGTAATTATTAATAAAAAACGTACGAAAACAGTTTTTTTACCTTAACATAATCCTTTAGCACCCCGATTAACGCATCACAAACTTCAGGAACGATTACTGATATTCTTTGTTTTGATATACGAAACAAATACGAACAAACTCCCGTGGCCAAAAATCTTAACGTAACCAAAAATCTTTCCCTCGCGGTTATTGCTTCTCGAAAATTTGTGTCCTTCTTGCTTATTTTGGCGTTTATAAGAGAGTACAAATTTTCAAATTAAATTTTATTCATTCTAGTGGAATTGCTTTCTGCATCATCAAAGCACAACTCTTCAAATAATCTGTTCCCAGCTTGTAATCTGTTTTTGTATATCGTTTTTATCCAAAAACGTTTAGGTTTTTTTCTTTTCTTTATTTGTACAAGTTGATGAATTAGTATAAAGGCAGTGGTGGCGATAGCCTTCCGAACGCACGGCCTCATGACAATCTTGAGCACAACTGAATATGCGCTACGCTCGCGTGGTTTCTGTTCGACTTGTGAGTCACCACTGAGCGTTCGAGACGTTCGACTAATGGCTCAGCCTCGCTCCGGCTCGGCTTTGCCGCGCGCGGCAGCCTCATGCATATTTAAATACAGACCGAGGCTGCCTCGCACGGCAAACGTTGCGAAGCAAACGTCCGAGGCAGCCTCACGAGGCTGCTCGCTCAGTCAGTACGCGGCTGTTGACCTAGAATCATGAAATTTGTCAGAAAGCAAGATCTCCTAGCAGTAGTACGAGGGGTGTTCAATAAATAGTGAGAATGAGTAAGACGCAATTATCTTTTATTATATGTTATTTTATTTTTCGACGTAGTCACCTTTCAGGTTTCTAAAAAAATCTTCCTGATCCCTTAAAAAATCATTTACGGCGGCGACTACTCCGTCATCATCTTCGAATTTCTGGCCCCTGAGATGTTCCTTTAAGCGCGGAAATAGGTAGAAATCACTAGGAGCAAGGTCCGGTGAATATGGAGGATGTTCCATCAATTCGAAGCCAGCTTCTTGAATGGCAGCCATCGCAACTCTGGACTTGTGCGCAGGGGTGTTATCTTGGTGAAACAAAACAACTTTAGCGAGTTTGCCACGCCGTTTCTTGCGTATTTCCTCACGCAACTTTGTTACTTGTCCTGCGTACATAGTCCCCGTAATAGTGGCTCCATGATTAAGATATTCGATCATTACCACCCCTTGGCTGTCCCAGAAAATAGAGCCCATGATCTTTCCGGCGGATGGAATCGCCTTAAATTTATTTGCGAGTTGGAGATGACGGTCGCTTCCAAGTCATGGACTGTTGTTTCGTTTCCGGGTCATAATGGTGAAGCCATATTTCGTCCATAGTTATGAATCGAGCCAAAAATCGGTCAGGATCTTGTTGTAACAAATCCAAACAGCTTTGTGAAATTCTCAGTCGAGTTTGTTTCTGCGCGTCAGAAAGCATTCTGGGCACCCAGCGCGCTGACACTTTTTTCATACCCAAATGGTCGTTTATAATATTATGGACACTTCCTATCGAAATCTTTACTTCTTCAGCTATAAAACGAACAGTAACACGACGATCCGCCAAGACAATATTTTCAACTTTTTTAATCATTTGTTCAGTCACTGCCGATATGGGGCGTCCCGTTCGTGGGTCGTCGTTAGTGGAAGTTCTTCCTCGCTTGAACTCAGCACACCAACGCGCAACCGTAGAATATGGAGGAGCATGAACCCCTAATGTTGCTCTCAAGTCTTGATTTACCTGCTCCGTAGTAAAATTTTTCAAGCAGAGATATTTTATTACTGCGCGAACTTCAATTTTATCAATTTTTAAGAACACATTCCGAAACGACGCAAACAGTAGACTTCTACTTTTAAAAAACAAAAGAGAATTAATTGCTTTTTTTATTATCATCTTAACTAATGTCTGGGCTATGCCTGCCAGTATTTTTTTTTTCTTTCCAAGGAGAATGTATCGCATTCTCACTATTTATTGAACACCCGTCGTAAGTAAAGGAAAAAGTCAAAAAATCATTAATTTGTAGTTTTATCATTTTTTTTCTGTAGGGTATCGTCAGGGACGGAAACATTGCATATTTACATAAGGTAGATACAATAAATGCAAGAAATAAAGTGGATCAACTACGGAAAACCATCAAATGGGGTCAGCAGAATGGAAGCCGCCGGGCACCCCGTTGCGCGCCCGGCCATGCCGCACAAAGGATCGCAAAGGAAATGAAGGCGCGAAAGCAATAAATAATGAGTAATACCATTCATTAGCATTCATTATAGATAGCGTTATTGACACCTTATAGCATAGATAGTACACTATATGGGACCATAAAGTCAAACCCCGCTGCCCGCTGCCCTTTGTCGCCATAATTTTCATGAAAGCCGTCACTGTGGTGTGACCACCACTCTTCTAGGAAACAATAGCTTTATACAGAAAAGCCGTGGCCCACGCCTTCCGCCGCTTCTGCATCTACCCTCGCTGAATCATGGTCGGGTCGGATCGACGAGTGGCGTTATCCCAAAGTAATTGTGTGTGAGCGTGAAGTTTTGAAATCGTCGGCCTCTGCGATCGATACATAGACCCTAAGAAAAGTTGGCGACATCCATAGACTGAGAATAGAGGAAAATACATCTCTATATGTATACTTATGAACAAATCTCGTAAGGAATAAATCTAACTTAGATGTATTATTGATTCTAATTATTTAAATACATATTTGTTATGGTCGCGAATCATATTTTGATTAAGATTCAACCTGACACTGACCTACAAATGGCAAAAAACGTAAGAAAATTTGAATTTCGCGGGATACCACTGCCAAATAATTCCGAGTTTTATGAACAAAAATATTCTGTGGGGTCAACCATTTTAATGACGTAAAGTGAAAAAAAAAATGTTATCGAGTCAGTCAACTGTGTACAGTATTTTTTTTTAAATCGTGCCTTTTTTACCTATCATTCGCGTCCAGACATTAAAATTAGCGATGTCGCTGGATATCAGCGACTTTTCAAATTTGCAGCGATTTAATCGCCGCATCGTCAGCGATTTAAGATCGCTGCTAATAGCTCCTATAATATTAATATAGTCTTTGGCTAATTAATAGTTGTGTCCACACACCGGTTGTGAAATCGCGGGTCGCTGCGTGTGCTAGTATACATACTAAATGTGTTATATACTCGTAAGACTAAATAGTATAAGACTGGTGATTCTGAAGATGCGCTTAGCCGTTTCTTTGCTAAGATCTATCATAATAACACCTTTTACCGCAATTTCTCTGAATCTGAATGTTAGCCTTAAAATATTGTAGCAGAATTCCGAAATACTTACTTAGAAAGTCAGGAGTTCAAGTCTCTGGGGTTGCGGGTTTGTCCGAAAGGGATATCGCGGCCGGCCCCGGCACACAGGCAACGGAAGGAACACGGGTGGGTTTTAGTCAGTAAAAGTCTGACACGCCCTCTCGCTCTGCCCAGAGCGGGAGAAGTCATTTGATGATTTGCCAACCTCAAAAAAAGAAAAAAAAAAGGAGTTCAAGTCTGACTGACAACCAGTCTTACAAAAGGGGTAACTTGATAACCAGTAGGTAACTCGCGAAGTCGGTAGAAACGAAACTAAAAACCAAAGACCTGAAACACCAAATAGTACATACTAATTCCATATTAAAAACACATCGATGTACTTTAAATATCTGTGTTAAATATCCATACTAAAAGTTTGTATTTCTGGCATCCCTAGACCTACTTTTACCTCTACTATGTACTGCTTTAGCCTAAGGCTTTAGCCCACATACGCACGGACGCAAGAATATCGCAGTGATTTCTTTTCGTGCACTGGATTTTCAACGCTCTGCTTCGCGCTGAGAGTTGAAGATCCAACAGTGTATTTTCAACGTGCTGGGACGACAATGCGTCCCAACGCGTTGGATTCTCAACGCTCAGCTTAATACCGAAAGTTGAAAATCCAGTGCGCAATAAAATCCCGCTGCTATCTATATTTTTATGTCCGTGCGAACGTTGACCAGGGCTGCCAGATTGTATACAAAATCTGTATAATTTCGTCATCTTATTATGTATCCTGCGGGGTCGACTTTGGCAAAATCCAGCTAAGTACGACAAAAACTCCAACTAAAAAGGTATAAACAAGACATCACAGACACATAAATAAAAAATAACATCTGTTCTCGTATAACCAATGTTAATTGGTGATTCAGTGGTAGGTTTCGTTCTAAGTCCGCCTGGCTAGCTACCACCGTCTTATCTAAGTCACCATAACAATAATGTTAACAGCATTGTTGTGTTAGTTGGAGATAAGATAGTCAGTTCCTCTGTGGTTAAGAATTCCGGGTGAAGCTCGCTGTCACCTTCGGCCTCATCATCGCTTACCATCAGGTGATATGCACCTATGCAGGCCAAGAGGTCCCCCGTTTTGGATTAAAAAAAATCGATTATATCCGAGGTTCAAACGTCATGTGCCAAACTCTAATTGTGTAACGCACTTCCAAATTCCAATACGTTTCCTTGTGACAATATTTTATGGAACAATTTTCCTATGTAATTTACGTTTTCAAGCAGATGAATATTTCAAACATATGAAGCAATGATGATGAATTTCCTTAAAACCATTCTGATTGTGATTGAAAGTGTGTTACGCAATTGTTTGTATAGTTAAGTGCCTTGTATCTCATCGTTTTATTTAATTTAATAATGAAATAAAACAAATAATATATAAGAGCAATTACTCGTATTTTTTAATCTTTAATCTGTTACAAACCAAAGAAAAAAAAATCTAGGCTGTTGTTTTTGTTATACAGATTAGATTTTGTATAATTTCTGGGACGGTTCAGCGGTTAGCAAGTAGGTTCTACTGGCAGCCCTACTTCGTCCATGTCTTTTTTTTTTTTTTTTTTTTTTTTTTTGGCTTCGCACGGTTTGTGCATTAGCCAATGTCATGTTTTTTAGTTTGAAGAGACAAAGTTAGGGAAACGAAAATATTATTAGTATTAATTAGATCGGAATTTAGGAAAGGACGGATATAAGATCAGTAAAAAAAAAGGAAAAAGGAGGAATCAAAGGAGTGAATAATGAGCAAATTACTATGACGAATATTTACAACTTAATATTATTTAAGGTAATGAATGAGACTATACATTTATATACAGGAAAGCTTTTTGTACAAAGTAAGGAAAGTATTGAGGTAGGAAAATGAATACGAAGGGACAAGAGGTTACTAAGAAAAGAAGAACGGTCATATAAGGGACAGGAGAAAAAAATATGATTTAAGTCGCCTACGTCTGTGCCACACGAGCAAATGGGGTCGTCGATGATATGAAGTTTGGCAAGATGGGCTGGGGAGCAAACATGACCCAGTCTCATCCGTATAAGAACGGAGGTCTCCATCTTGCCAAACTTTGCCCTGCCAAACCACGGTTTTTCCGGAATGTCGGGTTGAATAAGTGAAAAATAACGGCCCTTTGATTTGCTTCCGATATCCCAGGCCACCCTCCAGGTGTCCCGGAGAAAAGTCTTTGGTAATATCACAAGGTCTATACTAAAATTCTGATATGGAACTAAGTCCCCACACTGCACCGCATCACCGGCGATTGTATCTGCCACTTCATTGCCGTGGATTCCAGCATGGGCCGGGATCCACGCAAATTGTAGTGACGCACCTTCAGAAATGGTTCTGAACGCAAATTCCCTTATTAAATAGATTATAGGATGCTGCGATTTGTGTTCGAAAGGGGATTTATTGATGGCTAGAAGAGCACTTTGAGAATCAGTGAAAATTATAGTTTTCTTGAGCTTTAGAACCCGAATATATTCAATAGCTTTTAAAATGCCAAAACATTCCCCCGTAAAAACAGAAGTCTCCGGAGGCAATTTTATTTTTTGTACGATGTTGTATTGAGAATGGTAAGTTCCTATCCCAACACAACCCGTCGCAGAACGCTTGGCAGCATCCGTAAATATGTGATGGTACTCTATGTGTTCAGCCAAAAAATGATTAAAACTTAAATTGCAATCGGGACCTGATTTACTTACACAGTATTTAATGGTGGGGCTGAATTGTAAACTCTCGTAACTACTGCTAAATAGGGGAAGTTTATTGGAACGGTGAATAGGAGAAGAAAGAGAAAGGAATTTTTTATAGCTTTCAACTAAACAAGGAGCACGTTTATGGGACCAGTAATCTGAAGATTCAATCTGCAACACTAAAGAGTCCAGTTTAGGAATGAGAGGGTGAGTTGAGAACTGAAGAATCCGGAACAAATATTTGTCAGATAGGAATTGTCTTCTAAGGTATAAAGGAGCTTCCCCGCATTCAACTTGGATTGCATTAATGGGACTAGACTTCATGGCTCCAGAAATAATGCGTAATGCTTTAGACTGGATGCGATCCAATTTTTTAAAAGCCATAACACTACCAGGTTCTAGAACGAACAATCCATAATCCAGAGTGCTTCTGATGATTGCATTGTAAATAAGTTTCAAAGAAAATGGATGTGCACCCCACCACACACCAGAGAGGCATCTAAGCATGTTAAGGTGATTTTCACATTTGTTTACAATATAATCACAATGAGGAACACTACTTAATTTACAATCTAGTATTATACCTAGATATTTGAAATTATCTTTAACTGGAATAGGTATTTCCCTATAAAAGATGTTTATTAGGGGAATATTTCTCTTCCGGGTGAACAAAACAGCTGCGCTTTTAGACGTGGATAAATCCAAACCATTCAGATGTAACCATGACTCCAAAGTAGATAAAGCAGAATTGATAGCATAGCTAGCTTGTTCAACAGATTGGCTTGAAGAATATAATACTAAATCATCGGCATATTGAAGAACCTTAACATGATTAGCTAAGGATGAGTCTAAATCAAAAGTGTAAATATTGTATAGGAGGGGACTGAGCACAGAACCCTGCGGGAGACCTCTCCATACAAGATGAGATACCTCATGATCTCCTATTATCATAATAACAGAGCGTTCAGTCAGGATTTTAATAATGAAATTCGACAAATTCACTGGAACTTTTAAGGCTTTTAATTTATTATGTAAAACTGATAATACAACATTATCATAAGCTGCATTAATATCAAGAAAAACTGCAACGGTGGAATGGTTATTAGAGAAGGATAGCCGAATATCGGATGTTAAAATACTTAAACAGTCAGTTGTACTTTTACCTTTTCTAAAGCCATATTGTGAATCTGCCAAAAGACCCTTACTTTCAGCATACCATTCAAGACGATTTTTTATTAGGTGTTCCGCTAATTTCATCAGAATTGAAGACAAAACTATGGGACGGTATGAAGAAGCATCAGACGGAGTTTTATTTGGTTTTAGGAATGGCAACACCATTTGACGTTTCCATTCGTCAGGGATGTTTCCTGTGTACATAATAGAATTAATAAGCTCTAAATAGTAACTGAGGACGGCATCATTTAAATTAGCGAAAAAGGAATACGGGATGCCATCAAAGCCTGGTGCAGAATCCTTAGTTTTATGGATAACACCCTTTAATTCAGTGAGAGTGAATGGGAGATCTAACGTCGTATGAGTGTCTTGGATACTGGATACAAGAGACAGGTTAAGGTTAATAGCCTCAGGAACCCAAGGTGGAGCTAATTTATCTAAAAATTCGTTGGCTAAAGAATCCGGAATAGGAGAAGGGTTTTTATAAATGGACCTAAATCTACGAATATTGCGCCAGACAATCGTAGGGTGAGTATTCGGTGAAATTGATGTGCAAAAGTTACGCCAAGATTCAAATTTTTTCTTCTTAAAAAGTTTATAAGTTTCGTTAATTATGTTAGTAACGATTTCAAAATTACTATCAGACATATCGAGGTTATAATTGTATTCAGCCTCTTTACGGTTGTGAACCATTTCTGTGCATTCAGAGTCCCACCACGGAGGCGAGGGAATTGTATTAATATTGTTATTTTTTACAGGAAAAACTTCATCTGCTGCTGAAATTAAAATTAACGCTAAAGCTTCCGCACAACTATTTTCATTGCCATCAGAAATAACAGGCAAGGAGCAAAGCTTGCTGTCAACAATGTTTCTAAATTTGTCCCAGTCATTATTATTTCTATTAGGTAGCTTATGTTTTAATGTTGATCTCCTTAATGGTGCGTTTGGTTTGGAAAGAGGATAAGAAATAACTATTGGAAAATGATCACTACCATAAGTAGAGGATAGAGTTTGCCAAGTTAATGATGAGGCTAAGTTTGGAGAACAGATAGAAAGGTCAATTGCACTTTGGTTCTGATTGGGATCTGAACGACGAGTGACAGCTCCTGTGTTCAAGATGCATAAGTTATGTAAGTCCAATATATCTAATAATTCATCGCCATAACAATTAGAAGTTGAACAACCCCATGATTGATGATGGCAATTAAAGTCCCCTAATATTAAGAATGGCTTTGGAAGAGATGAAAAGAGACTATTAATCTCTTGAAGAACAGAAGAAGAAGGGTGAGGAATGTAAATAGAAACAAGACAAGTTTTATGCACTTTAATAGCTACAATTGAAATTTCCTCACTATGAGGAGGTAATGTAATGACAGAGAAAGGTATAGTATTCTTGATAAGTATAGCTACTCCACCATACCCATCAGATCTATCCTCTCTAATGGTTAAATAACCATTAATTTTAAAAATATGGTTAGATTTGAGCCAAGTCTCTGCTAAGGCAAAGGCAAATGGCTCATATTTGTTTAAAAGATGTATAACATCACTCTTTTTATTTACTAGACTGCGGCAGTTCCACTGGATTATTTTGGATGTGTTGTCCATTATGAAGGGATTGAGATACATTGAAAGAAGGGGCAGCGTTGGACGGTGAAATGTTAAATTGAGAAAGAAGATTGTGTAATGCAGTAAGAAAATCATTTATAGAAAACGTTGTGTAATTTTTTTCATTATTATGATTATTAGAAAAAGCACAACCATTTGATGGTTGGGGAATGTTGAAATCTTTAATAATGGCATTGTGAGCCTCTTTATTATATCCTTGTACAGATTTGGGAGGGGAACGTGGTTTGAGAAAGACCGTCTTTTTATAGCTACTTGAAGCAGGTATTTTATTAGGAGAAGAGATGGATGGAGTATCTGCAAAGTTTTTGGAAGGAGAAGATGAAAGTGTATCAGCATACGATTTAGTAACAAGGGGATAAACTTTTGCTGCTTCAGCATAGGATACTGAGCTTTGTGCCATGTATGTTTTTATTAATATTTGTCTAGAAAACTCTGGGCAAGACTTATTAGTAGCATAGTGATATCCAGAGCAAAGGCAGCAAGATGCACTTTCTTGTTCTCTTTCACAACTGTCCCCAGTGTGTCCTTGGCCACATTTATAACAACGAGGTTTAGACCTGCACTGAATTTTTGTGTGACCGAAACGACAGCAATTGAAACATTGTACAGTAGGGAAAATATATAATTCTACAGGTAATGCATTATAGCACATAAAAACTCTTTTTGGTAGAACCTGACCATCAAATGTGACAACTATGGTTTGGGATGGTTTCCAAATGGTAGAACCATCAACAATGGTTTTAAAATTAAGGCGTCTGATTTTTAAAATTGGACCGCAACCAATTGGTACTGTTATGTTATCAATAATATCCTCCGGAGACCAATCTGCAGGAACGCCACGTACTAAACCCATTCTGGTAACATTAAAAGTAGGTATAAAAGCTTTATAATTATAGGATTCTAGACTATTATGGGTAATAAAAGAGTTTGCGTCCAGGAAAGTCGAAAAGGAAAGGGAAATTTTATTGCGCCCAATTTTTTTGACGCTACCATTAACTATGTTTTGGAAGGCATTGTGTTTAAGGAACTTGCCAAATGTGATTGGGTGCAGTGTCGTTCCATCATCTGGTGAAATTAAGTTTTTTTGTACATGAATGACAAAAGGCGCGCTGTCAGTTTTGTCATAAGTTTTACGACCTATCTGAGTAGGAACAACTGAGGGTGGAGCAGGAATATCGGGTACTTTGTTAATAGGTTCGTTAGTCATTATAGTAGTTGTTGAGCTGTTAGGTTCTGATGCAGTAAGTTCTGGTGTAAAATCCGTGCAACCGCAACCCGAAGACACGGTACCATGGCTTTTGCGGGTACGGCGACGCTTATTGCAGTGCTTACAAATATGAACACGGCTTCTTTTTAAATTACGAGCCGATGCCGACCCATCGGTATCCATGCCCGATTCGTTCGATGCTATAGTGACGAAATTGCCTGCCGGGGGAACGGAGTCCCCCGGGTCAGGCGGGTCTTTCATTTTCCCGCGCTAATAAGAAATAAAAATAAAAAACTTACCACTACCGAAGAAACTATACAAACTAAAGATAAATTACAAGAAAACTAAGACAGAATACTAAAACTACGGTTATACTGATCTTATATTACAACGTTTTAAATTTTTCAATTTTATCTTTAAAGGGACGCGTCCGCCAAGTTTGAGGTTTCCCGCGCTTTTTTCTTCCGTCCATGTCTTGTCCACCAGTCCACAGTCTGACAGTGACAATCATGACATATTATTTCCCCTTTGTCAATGAATCAATGAACAAATTGCCTTTCCATTGAGCGGATTATTTTCTTTATTTTTTGATTTTGCAAAGAATAACTTCATCTTACAATTTAAATATACTTGTTTTTTTAATCTAACATCTAAATTGTGTTCGTTTTCTTCACAGTAATTTGTTAAGCTCGAGTTTAACTCACAGTTTTAACTTTCAGTTTCTGTGTGGTGTGAGTGTACTAATACTGAATAGATAGATTGACAAAAGAGTTTCAAGGTGTCGTATCTTTCGATCACAGTCAGACTTTCGCTATTACAACTGCGTATAAATGAATTAGCGATTTTCTGTTTAAGTAGGTAACTGGCGTCAACATGTGTGGAGGATTCACTTGTTCTAAAAATGCCCTTATTGCCCTAAACATTCTCTATGTGGTAAGATTTTTTGAAACAATATTCTTATAATTACTATAAAAAATAATAATATGTGGTATTTTCACACTGTTTTTATTGATAACGGATATAGGTTCTAACATACAATATAGTGTCTACCTGTTGTTAAACTATTGTTTTCCCTAATTCTAATGTAAACACATACTCAGGTAGTGGCCAGCATACTGATATCAGTGGCGGTGTACGGGCAGGCGTCGTCACTGGTCACCAACCTGCCAATCGTGGGAGGAATACTGGCATGTGGGGTGTTCCTCATTTTGATTTCCCTGCTGGGAATGCTGGGAGCTGTCAAACATCATCAAGTTATGCTATTCTTTGTATCCTTTTCCAAAGTCAATTATGTGTTTTGTGTCTATAATTACATCACTTAAGTACCTATTTTAATTTACAACATAAAGTCTGATGTTAATAAAATCATTGTGTGCACAGTATAGATAGGCATACACACAAATTTAGAAAGTAATTGTGCTAGATTGCTTTACAAATACGTCAAGGATTTTGTAATAAGTACACAATATTCTTATTGTTTTGTTTCCTCATGTAATATTACTGCAATGAATAAACAGTTTCATAATAGGTTTACATAAAATCATGTATTTAACCTCTTATGTGATTTCTATATTTTATTTTATTTGATAAGAGACAATAAACAGCTACAATATAAAATAGCAGCTGAATATTCCTTAGGGATACCTACTATTTTGATCACTATTTTTGGTTACTTACTTTGTAAAAATTTGTATGCCACTTACTGTGTGAGCACACAGACATATCTACTTTATAATGTTGTAACACCTTGTCTATAACCTGTTGTGGTTAAGAAAAATTAATGTGTAAATTGTAATAGCTTTGTAACTCGTAAAATTTCTTATTTGTAATTTGTTATGGTGTACAATAAAGATTATTTTATCTATTTGAAACCTTAACTCGGTATTCAGTACATGGTGATTCTATTCCTTCTGTTCTTGGTACAGTTTTCAGTGGCATGTGCCTGCCTCACTGTTAATTCCGACCATCAGGAAATGCTGGCTCGACAGGTGAGTTAATTAGCTGAATTACATATTTTATCTGTTTTAGTAAAAATAAATAAAAATTACATATTTACGGTTTTTATCCCATAAAAACATCTTCACTCACTTCTTAGATAGTTTGTAGAATCAGCAGCCTATTAATGTGTGAGAGATCATTCAATGACTACATCATTACTTTGGTAGGTAACCGTACTTTGGTATTAATGTATCATAAATAATTTAAAAAGAAACAAAAAAAGGTGTGCATTGAGAACCTCCTCCTTTTATTTGTTGGTTAATAATGATACATTCATGTGCAAAATAAAATCCAGGAATATAATAGTGTGTTGGGTGTTTTTCTTTTGTTGAATTTTAAAAGAATCGTAGAGTTATTTTTACTATGGCGAACCAAAAAGGAGGTTTATGATTTTGACTGGTATCTATGAATGTATGTTCACCTGTTACCTCATAACTTCTTAACTATTGATCATAATTTGACAAATGAGTTTTCGTTGGAAGCGTCTTGATCATCTGCTGGTTATAGGCTATGTGACATCAGCCCTCTAGAGGACATAAATACAGGAATATTTTTATTTTTTTATGATGCCATTTTGTGTATCAAATGAAAGGGCTTGACAAGCACATTTGAAATATATATATATACTAGCTTTACCCGCCCCGACTTCGCACGGGTAGCACTAAACCCTACCTACCCTAATTTTCTCGAGTTTTAGCGAGACTAACGAACAGCAATTGATTTTTATATATACATATAGATATAATATATGTACAATGTGTGTGTAGAGATTCACACTTTCTTATTTCGGAAAGTCTGATTGTAGGTGGTTTGCTGCCAGAATTGAAACTATTTAGTCTGAACATTTGTGTATTTTAAGGTTTGAATTCATTTTGAATTTTATATGATCTGATTCTGGCTGTTACAAAGCATACTTATGCGTCTTTTTGTTTAAAGTGATATCTTATCATCCATATTCAGGCCAATGTAAATATTTTATTTCTGTGAAATAACTTGTGCAATCTGTTAATGTCACTATATATGTTATGTGTATAGGTAGATCTCTGCAGACAGCATCGCAAAGATATAAATGGGGAGAGGGGTGGAGGGGGGGCTGGGCGCAAGGAATTCGTAGTGTAGTGGCTGAGTTTACAGAAAACTAATTTCCCAAGTAAACAAATATCCCAAAGGATCTCTGATTTCTAATGGTTTTTTTTTTGATAGCTTAGGATACACAAAGGTAAACGTGGTGATGATCTTGGATTCTATGATGATGATACATTTTTATGATTCAAGGGATGGAACAAGGTGACCATTGATGTCAAAGAACAAGTTCAGGAGAGGTTCCAGTGCTGTGGCTTCCAGAGCAGAATACCAGAGAATGGTACTGCTGAACATCCCTCATGTGAACTAGTAGATGTAAGTACTAGAAGCCAGTATAAACTCCAATAGCTTTATAGTGCCCTGTACAACAGGTTTGAGTAACTAAATGAGTAAGAACCAGATAAATTATTTTCCCAGGTTTAAGTCCAGAGTTTTGTAGAGAAAAGAAATATCTTCAAACAGAAACATCAACATCAACTAGAATTTTCAGCCTGTTCTAAATAGATAATAATGTTATGTTGATACAAAACACTACTATAGCCCAGTTTTTGATAACCTTTCGATAATCTCTAAACACCGTTATTCGTATCTAAATTAAAAAAAGACACATACAACTCAATAAAAACATATTATTATACTAATTACTAGCTTCCGCCAGCAGCTTCGCCTGCGTGATTTCTTTATAAACAGTAGGTGACAGTATTTTAAAAATCGGTCCATTAGTGTTTGAGTTTATTCATTACAAATCTTTTCTCTTTGTATAAATAGTGTAGACAAACAAAAATACAAATCTTGTCTCTATATAATATTAGTGTAGAAAACAAAAACAACTATCTCATGTTTAATTTTCTCTGTTTTTCTCCTTGTTTTAATAACTGTTTTCTTTATTACAGAAAATTTGTTGCCGTAATACATTTGAGTCTGAACATTGCCAATGTGCGCCATGTATGGGGAAGTTGAAGGAGACTATTGACTATGCTTTCAAACTATGTGGTGGCATTGGACTGTTTTTCAGTTTTACTGAGGTGAGTTCTATTGTCTCTAGTTCTAATCTAATCTATACTTTATCATTGTTCAATGATATTAATATAAATAAACACAGTTTGATATGGTTTAGTTACCACTACTGAATTAAATGTTATTCAACTTTTATTTGGATTGGAATGAACAATAAGAAATATTTAGTTAAATTAAAACAAACAGTCGCAATGGTGATAACGTCTGTACCTAAAGTATATTATAGTTACATGATAAATAATAATAGATGGCCTTGCTGCGTAATAAAATGTTGTCTATAAAATACGATTTAAACATTTGCATGTTAAATACATACACAATTAAGTACACAACTCTTTTTAACAATACATTTATGTTTATATAGTTTGTGAAAGCATTATAGACACTGGTAGAAATAAATACTATACGACCGTATTTTCACGCGATAAAAACCTAACTTCTAAAAATGTCTGAGTTCCTATCTATATTGTTCCTAATTCTATAGCAACTTGCAATTGCATTTGTACTGCGTAGCAAGACTAGCAAGTGGAATTTTACTCTCTGACAGTAATGTCAGACATTTCTTGGATGTGGAAATGCGGGACGACAATCACCATTCACAATAATAACACATTCCACTCAAACAATAATTCTTTTGTAAATTAATATTTGCATGTAGATACGAGGTACTATAATCAGGAATAAGCATGGATAAAGTTATTATTCTCGATATCATTTATTTTTTCTAATACTTTTGTAATTAATGTTGAAGCATTTCAGATGACCACTCCATTAGAAGCAGTTAATTACTTGTTACTGTTACCTAAATTATGGTGAAAATGATCACGTAGCGTGTATACAGATTGAATGCAATCGACTACCAACATACAATACTAAATACCTACAACTTTTAGCCAACTGCTAAATGCTATTAGTTGTTATTAAATTAAGTTGTTATTGTTTTGTTGTTATTAAGTTTTTGCCTTGCCTCTTTGGCTTAGTGGTCGTAAGCGTGCATGGTCTGGATCGATTCCCACAAAGTGTTTTTGGGTTTTTCCATCAGCTCTGTAAAGGATAGCACAGAGAAACCTTCTTTAGCAAATAGTAAAATTGGAGGAGACGCGGTCGGCCGTTTGTTTTGGGGGGGGGGGGGGGGGGCTGGCATTTGGCCCCCTCTGCCCCCCGGTTCCACGGTCCTCGGTTCCTCTATTCAAAATGACACGATTACTTTGTAAAGTATTAAATTATTTTAATTATTGTGAATGTGAGGACTATGTGGATATCTTTTTTTTCTTTTCATTTCTTTTTTCTTTCTCAGTTTTAATGATGGTCTGGCAGTTTGAGTAGTCGATGCGGCCTACCCAAATATCCTTTCCTTGGTATTGTTCGTCGAGTTGAGCTCCTTAAGTTCTGAGTTGAGCTCCACGATTACTGACAAATGCTTGCACTGACTGGGACAGGTCCACTCAAATCTGTGATCTGTGTGGTTCTTTCCTCAAAAGACCATTTCAGGCACTAATCTACATGGTCCTCACATGGCTTAACCAAGACTATGTCTGGACTCTAAAAGAGACTGCGACCTCTGAGTTTGTTTCGGCCTTTCTTCTCAGAGTAGTCAGATAGGAAACACCGACCTCACCTAGCTTATTTTTTAATATTTTTTATATGACGCGTAAAAGTGATTCCGATATCCTATTTACAGAATAAACAATTTCATTTAATTTCTTAAAACGTCTGGTATAATGTGGGCGTATACCTTTGCTTATCCCTTTTGGAAATACAAGCCTGATGTTACATTTATTAAAGATGAAACGGATAGTTAGTTGGTTGTTTGAGCGAACCTGCGGTGGTGAGGCGTGAACACAAAGTAAGAAATCTACTCCATTGGCACTTTTTTGCGATGGATCTCGCTGTGCCGACTGCGCGTTACCTTCATCCAGACTATATTCATAAGTAGTTGGCTTGCTGTCGGCATTACGTACGTCTGTATACACTCTACGTGTACATCTGTACATGAAACATTTCTTAATATTTCGCTTGCACTTGTAACTAACATTCGGACGATTAACTTGCAGTTTCTGGGTGTATGGTTGACAGTAAGATACCGTAACCAAAAGGATCCGCGTGCTAACCCCAGTGCATTTCTGTGAATGATCTGACGATGTGGATTTTAATCACTTGAGGTGGATTGGTGTTTTGCTTTGGATTGCATGTGTTAATTTATTGATGTGCGCATGCCGCTTTTTCTTTTGTAATTTACAATAGGTTCAAGGCCGAGGGCTCGCCTTCTATTCCAATTACATGATACTCTGTTGGCTACCCCTTCGGAGAATACTGACCTATCTTATATTATTTTATAATAAAAGACCAAGAAATACAAGAGTAAAAAAATATTTTTTGTACAAAATAGTTCTGATTGCCTTAAATGTAAGCTATACTACGATTGTTTCAATAAGAATGATATAAACAGGGTGGCAGGTACATCGACGCGAAAACTGATACCATGGATTCAGTATTAAATCTGCTGTTCCATACATTTTGACCGCGAAGGTATTGCACTTTTCTATGGAACAGCAGATTTTTTTTTAAATAACCGACGAAAAATTTCAACGCAGGGAGGTTCAGAATCATCTACCGAATCCATGGTATCAGTTTTCGCGCCGATGTCCCTTCCACCCTGTATAATCTGTGTTCGCAATTCATTTGCCAAACATGTAAATTAAACGAGAGTTTTAGGAAAAACAACTGTAATGCCTACACATAAGGTTCAGTTTGCGCTACAACTTCATATTTTCTATGGCTTTTTCAACATTACTAGTCGGTCTAAAATTAACTTTATTTACACTTGCATAAAATGTATGCTTGTGTAAGTGGGAAATTCGTCTTTGTTTACATGTTGGCAAATAAATTGCGAACGCAGATTAGATAACTTCGAACGACGAATATGTGGTTAAGACAATGCTGATATAATAAATGTGTTATTTATTAACAACAATGCAAAGATCAGAAGGCAAACAAGGCAAACGCCGTGAGCGTTGACGAATGAGAGGCCTGCACTGACCCCCCCGTCTCGCCACGCACACACCTTTTATTTTTGTTTCTACGCACACACTACTAAGGCGCGGTACAGCGTGTTCGGTCAAACTATAGCTAAAGTTTTCGTCGTCAAATATTGATGCTTATGACTAACTCTTTCTATGGCTGGTAGTAGAACTACTATTACTCGAACATGTAGTTTTAAACTAACGGATTTATGATTGTAGTGTCTCTCATGATAATTTCTGGTGATATAAAAGTAGTACCAACTTAATGTAATACTAAACTATAAATAATGTAATAATTTGGAGCTATAACAATTGAAAACTGATATTTTCTATGGTTTTTTACACTGTAACTTTTCTAAGCGATTTTCGTTTATTACTATCATTTTGTGGGTATAAGTTGAGTTGATATTATTATGTCAGTCAGTTTTAAGGAGTCCGTCTATACTTTCTGTAATCGTTTTAATTTTATTCATTGCGTGCTTATGTTAAATGTTGCACAATACATTATTAGCATGTTTGCACGTGCATGCTTGTTTCTATTGTAACTGATGTACTGTTCCCGTAAGTACATATCGTTTCTAATGTTTTATTTTGATGTTTCAGTTATTCGCTGTATGGCTCGCCCGACGATACCGCAACCAGCCTGATCCTAATTATAAGGAACCCCATGCTATATTCCCTAGACAGAACTACCTTTACTGAAATACGACGTGTTAATTTTAGAACTGTAATATTCCTGCAGACTGATTTAGTGAATTTTACGTTTACGTAGTACCAGCAATTTGTTAAGATGTGTTGTGTTTCCTGTATATAACAGTCTGCCTTCATACGTGCAAGGGATATAAGTAATTATTTTTTTACCGAGTGAGTAATAAAACCTACCGTATAAAATCTGTTAAAAAAATCTCTTTAAGGGAATGCTAGTCGGTCATTCTTCCATACAAAATTAGTATGGCGATTACTCGTCTGTTTGAAACTTATTACCATATTTCAACACTAATTTTAAATCGTGTTTGAGCGTGAATAAATAACTTATATAGTAAGAAAATGGAAAAATAGAACCGTACAGGGATAGATAATTTATTCAATAGTTCAAATAATTTTATTTTGAGTAAATACATTCATGAAATTTTACGCGCTCGTTTTCGTTATAAATCATTGTCTATTTCACTAAATAAATATATCATTAAAAAATACATAAATAAATACTAAATAAAAAAAAACAAAAAAAAAAAATAGACGAATTAAAATGCATATTAGTTACGCCCACCAACGAGTTCGAGCCGTCGACTAGTGTACTCTTAAGACTAGTGCACATTGTAGGTACCTATATCACGAAGATTACCGAAGCACTTTTGTGGTATAATTGTATTAACATTTGATTAATTTTGAGATTATTTGCAACTTGCATAACTTATAATAACTAAACAAGTGTAGTGTTTTAACGTTTTAAGGATAAATGATTAAAATCCGCCTACTGCTATTATACAATTTTGCACAAACCCTGTTTTAATAGTACCTATTTTTCTCAAGAAAATTTATTCATTGAACCTATTTTCGGCACTTATGAAGCCAGACCGTAAATTAAAAACAAAGACTTCTTCTAATTTTAGTAAGTGTAGGTAATAGGAATGTGGTTACAAAACTTTCCGAATTTCAACTTCAATATCGTTCAATCTTCGTTTTATTTTTAGTTAAGTAAGATAAGATCTGCACCCTAATTCCGAAACACATGATCAATCATAATCTGAATCATTAAGTGCGAATTTCACCAATGAAACTGAACGCGATCAGCACAGTGTCAATATTCCACAGAAAAAAATACACTGACAGCCCTTAAACGTAGTTTATGTGCTGATCGCGCCCTAAGAAGGATATTGCTAATTAATTGCTTTATATGTTCGAACAATTTGTCTGGTCGACTACATAAATAAAGCAATGAATGTTGTTGAAATGTCAAAATGAAACAGATTGTGATTGATCGTGTGTTACGCAATTAAGGTGCAAAGTAGAATTCAAGTAAAGGCTATTTTTCTCTGTAATGTTCGTATAATATTTACGAATGAATTCAGTAGGTGTAGTATCTAGTAAAAAAAAAACACGCTAATCCGAAACGCGTATCAATTTTAACTTTTTTGTTTTGATTAGTAAGTTATGCACGTTTAAAATGTTAGAAAAGAAAGTACTTTGTGTATATTTTAGCTCTTCTGAATGTATAATTCCTTCTAGTACCTAAATTAATCATTAGTTATATTTTTAGTCATCGTAATTCCAAAACAAGACTAGTGATCCTTGGAATTTTATTTCCTTAAATAATTATGAATACTTACACAAATTTAGATTATATTGGCATCTACAGTTAAATGTTTCTTATCAATAGGGATGTTGACTGGAAAAAAAAAACAATTTAGTCCGTCAGTCAGATAATAAAAAAATATTAGACACGTATTTTTTTCTTTATCAAATTAATAATAATAATGGTTTAGATAAAACGCATTAAAATTGGGGAGTGGGGTTCGCTACGTCACAAGTCAGTATAAAATCTACCGATCAGTAACGCCATGCTACATTTTAGCGCATTGCCTACTCAAATTATTGCCGTAATCTTTTGATTACGTAAAAAAGAAAAATATACGTGTCCAATATTTTTTAATAATCTACATGACGGAAAAAAAAAAAAAAATTGTCAACATCCTTGTTGGATGTATATTTACACAATATTGTAATGATATGTATACAGATAATACTTTATAATTATAGCTTTATATCATTTACTCGTATATGCTTACGATCAACTGTTTCAAGAGGCGAATTGAATAGGTTATAGATTATTTAATATCCTCAGTTTTTTTTATTTATTGACTTTACAAATAGAAGGTAATGCTTTATTAAAGAGGCTTATACACTGACATCACTGAGGTCGATTGTGATCTCACTGTTTTGCATTTGTTTCTATAAATTTAAAACTAATGTCATTGCAGGTACTAGGATTAAAAACTTAAGTTTTAGGTACATTTCATCTACTAGTCAGTAGTCTTATAATTTAGCATAATCTTGCTTTCCGTTTGAATAATAATATATGCCAATAAACGTATAAGCCAAATTTATGCTCATACGGACTGAATTTGTTATAGATTAGATGCTATCTGTAATTTGGACTGTGTTGCCCTTTTTTAACTCGATGAAGCTTTAATTAGTTATGTTATCATTATTTTGTATATTTGACATCACCAGTTCACTTCCCAGCTTTATATTTTTTGAAACTTTTTAAAATGGTAAAAAGATATTTTGATACTTAGTTTTGTTCTTAGACACACACAGTGGATGACTTAATCTGCGTTCTCAATTAATTTGCCAAACATGTAAACGAACAAGAGTTTTAGAAAAAAGCAACTGTAATGCCTACACATAAGGTTCAGTTTGCGCTACAACTTCATATTTTTTTATGACTTTTTGAACAATACTAGTCGGTCTAAAATCAATTTTATTTGCACTTACATAAAGTTGATGTTTGTGTAAGTGGAAAACTCGTGTTTGTTTACATGCTTTGCAAATAAATTGCGCACGCAGATTAGTTGAAAGAATTTGTGTTTATTGTGACCAAGTCCGAATTTCGTCAACCAGAAACAAAAGCATACTTTGTATTGTATATTATTTTACAAATATAGTACCTAGATAAATTATACACATTATTTCAATAATTTTGCCAAAATGAATTGTCCTTGTATATTATCAGTGTATTCGTATGATCTATCTAATTATTCAGTAATAAAGTGTGCAAGCATTATTCGATGTTTCATTATTAAGGGCTCCGGGGCATAGCTCGCAACTGCAAATCGAGATGTGTGCAAAATTCGTTTGGAATATTGCTATCTCTGTTTGACACTACAAGGCGGTGGCGGACACGCGTGTGTGTGTGTGAGTAGATAGATACTATAGCTTTTATTAGCTGTAGGTAATACTTGCCATTCATTCATAACGAGTCGACAGCATTTATATTTATTATTAGTAATTAGGTATGTTCATTATTTGCTTTATTTTTGTTGACTACTTTGGGGAATCGTTAGTGAATGTACAGACTAGTAATGCGTTTTTTGGAAATTTCTTTACCATGCCGAGATGTCAACATATTAGGATATTTCGACTAATCTTGAGATCTAGGCGTTGTAGAGAAAATCTAGCTAGTAGATAATGTAAGGTATTGTGTCTGCATTTGTGCTTAGTAATGTGGGTATGCGCAAATATTAATAAACCAGTCAGCTATCCAGCTCCGTGTTTCATTGACGTCCCATTTGGCGACGAGAAATTCGAATTCCAATTGCGTGTTAAATTGTTTTTAACAATGCCGATCGGTCGACTAGAACCATTTGTCATTAATTCGAAGCAGTGGCCGTCGTATATTCGCCGTGTCAAACAGTACATATTACTAAATGAGATAAAGGATAACTTGTGTGTGCCGTTGTTAATTACGGTTGTGGGTGAAACTACATACTCGTTAATGTGCGATCTATGTGCTCCGGCGGATCCAGAAACGAAGAAATTTGATGAATTGGTACGTTTGGTGACCGATCATCTAGAACCACAGAGATCGGAGATTGCCGAGCGTCACATGTTTCGCTTACGTAGACAGCGTGTTGGGGAATCTATGACGGACTATCTCCAAGATTTAAAACATCTCGCGACCACGTGTAAATTTGGAGCAATGCTAGAAGAAAACCTTCGCGATCAATTTGTTTCGGGACTATCCAACAGCGCGATGCGATCGCGTATTTTTGCCGAGAAAAACATTAAATACAAGGAGGCGGTGGAGCTGGCTCTGGCGTTAGAGGCCGCAGAGAGGCACGCGGAGGTGAGTGCGGCGACCACCGCCGTAGCCACGACCTCAGGCGCAGGCGGCGACGCGGGCGAAGGCCTGCACAGGACCGACGCGGGTCGAGCACGTGGCGGAGGCGTGCATAGGCCGGGGCGCAACCCAGGCGCTAGGGCTGACGGCGCGGCGTCGAGAGGGAGCACCCCTGCGGCGCCGGCGCAGGCCGCGTCGACTCAACAGTGCTGGCGGTGTGGAAAGCCACATCGGCCGGAAAGATGTCGTTACATCAATTACAACTGTGATGAGTGTAACCAACGTGGACATTTAAAAGTGATGTGCAAAGAGGTGCGTGTTAGTGGTCGGTCTGTTAGGCAAAACTACGTAAGTGAAGATAACTCGGGGGATGAGGATTTGTTTAGCATCGAACTGGCGTCTAAAGGTAACAAACCCTACTTTATTAACGTAAACATTGACAGTTACGAAATTAAATGTGAAGTCGACACTGGAAGTCGCATATCGGCGATTAGTGAAGACTTGTATAAGCAGATGTTTCCAAATAAAACAATTCAATCGGATAACCTAATGTTACGATGTTATTCAGGTACGCGGATTGAATCATTAGGATATATATTGGTTAATGTTAAACTTGGTAATGTTACGGCAAACAATTTGTCTTGTTATGTTATTAAAAATGGTGGACGCCCATTATTGGGCAGGGATTGGTTAAAGTACCTCAATATCAAACAAATAAATATCAATGATATTATTGCTGATCCATGTATTAGTAAGTTAGCTACAGAATTTCCCGAAGTGTTTACGGATAAATTAGGAAAATGTAAAAAATTGCTCCAATTGCAACTGACAAATAAAGAGCCCGTGTATGTCCGGGCGCGCCCCGTGCCGCTGGCACTCCGCGCGCGTGTGGAGCGTGAGCTCGAGCGGCTGGAGGCCGAGGGTACCACCTACCGGGTCGAGCACTCGGACTACGGCACACCCATCGTGCCGGTTATCAAGACGAACGGCGATATACGAGTATGTGGCGATTATAAAGTTACCATCAATCCTAAACTTAAACGTGAATTTTACCCACTCCCACGCATCGAAGAGCTGTTTGCCACTCTAAGTGGGGGAAGCGAATTTACCAAAATTGATTTAACTCATGCGTATCAACAGACGATGTTGACGGATGATTCACAGCTATGTACAGCTATTACTACACATAGCGGTACATTTGTTTATCGCCGTACGCCATTCGGATTATCTTGCATTCCGGAAAAATTTCAAAAATTAATGGAGGAGACATTGCGCGGCGTGCGTGGCACGGTGGTGTTTCTTGACGATATTTGTGTGACGGGGGCTTCGAGAGCAAAACATTTGGTTAACTTAAGACAAGTTTTGGTTAGATTAAAAGATATGGGTTTGACCGTCAAACTAAGCAAATGTTGTTTTCTACAAGCGAGCGTTAAATATCTCGGGTTTATTATTGACCAAAGTGGTCTGCGCCCCGATCCCCAGAAGGTGGAGGCTATTGTGAAGGCACCAACACCTATCGATATCACACAGTTAAGAAGCTTTTTAGGTTTACTAAATTATTACGGCAAATTTATTCCCAAATTAAGTATTTTATTACATCCGTTGCATGAACTTTTAAAAAAGGGTGTCAGTTGGAAATGGAGTAATGCGTGCGATGAGGCTTTTAAGGAAGCGAAGCGAGCCCTATCAGGTGAGAGGGTACTCGCACACTATGAGGAGGGGCGGCCCTTAGTGCTATCGGTTGACAGCAGCGCGTACGGGTTGGGCGCAGTATTGGCGCATCGTTTCCCAAACGGCAGTGAGCGACCGGTCAGTTGTGTGTCGCGAACACTCAATGATGCGGAGCGCAATTACAGCCAGATTGATAAGGAGGCTCTGGCAATATTTTATGGCGTCACTCGACATCATCAATATCTGTATGGGAGAAAATTTGAACTACGTACAGATCATCAGCCTTTAAGCTACATTTTCGGAGCGAAAGTGGGTATACCCCAAACTGCCGCCAGTCGCTTACAACGATGGGCTGCACGATTAGCCGCATATGATTTTACTATAAAATATATAACCTCAAAACAAAATGGACCAGCGGACGCGTTGTCACGTTTACCGTTAGTACAGGAGCACCGTCCCACCGAATCAATGAGTTATGTTAATTTAGTACATGAATGTATGCCAGTTAATTTCCAAGACGTAGGTAAGGAAACTAATAAAGATACTTTATTATCACGAATATTGGGATTTGTAAAATTTGGATGGCCATCTGTACCTAGTTGCGAAGAAGAAAAACCGTATTTTGCACGAAAAAGCGATATTACAATGGATTTTGGTTGTTTAATTTATAAATATCGAATTATAATACCAAAACCACTACAAACTAAAATTCTAGAAGAACTTCATCAAGGTCATTTAGGAGTTAGAAAAATGAAAAGCTTATCACGCAATTATGTTTACTGGCCTACCTTAGATATTGACCTTGAAGTAATGTGTCGTTCGTGTGAGCCGTGTCGTATGGTGCGGGATGCTGCGCCGCGTGCTGACCTGCATCCGTGGGAATTTCCTTTGTTTCCATGGCAACGCTTACATGCCGATTTTGCGGAATATTCGGGAAGAAAATACCTCATTATAGTCGACGCACATTCGAAGTGGATTGAGGCGCTTCCTATGGGTCGTACGGATGCACAGTCAACAATCACAGCTTTAACTACAGTTTTTAGTAGGTTTGGTTTACCTTCGCAACTCGTTACGGATAATGGACCACCATTCCAATCAATTGAATTTAAAAATTATTGCAACCAGAATTGTATCGCACATGTGACAACGGCGCCTTATAGGCCACAGGGTAATGGCGCCGCTGAAAATGCAGTAAAAACTGTAAAAAAAGCAATAAAAAGAGCAGTTCATAGTGGCGAAAATGTGTTACAAGCATTAAATACATTTTTATTCAATTACCGCAATTGTGAGCATGCAACTACGGGCGTGCCACCGGCAGTATCACTAACCGGGCGTCGGATGAGGACGCGACTGGATGCGTTACGGCCCAACGTCGCGCAAGTGGCGCAGGCGGCGCAGCAACGTCAGGTAGCTCATGCAGGAGGCAAGCCCCAGCCCCCTATCTGTGTAGGAGAACCGGTACTCGCACGCGATTACACCTCGAATTCAAATAAATGGTCCACGGGAACACTGTCTAAAAGTACGGGACCGGTGTCGTACCGCATTGATATGGGAAACGGTGTACAGTGGCGCAGACATCGCGACCAAATAATTCCAGTTGGGGACAAGTCGCGGTTATCACTGTCGCGAGCGAGCATCGGTACTAATAAAAAGGGGAAGAGTAATGATCATGATGATGATGCTTTTGAGGATGCATCTGAGGCATCTAGCGAGCTGGAGACGGAGGCGGGTAGCGCGGGCCCGTCGAGCCCGGCCTTTCCAGCGGAACCGCGCTCCCCACCGCCGCCGCAGCCGGGAGCTTCGGCTCGGGCAATACGTGCACACGTGCGCGCCGTTAACAAAGACAATGTATCTAAATAGTTATATGTATATAGTAGTACTTATTTAAGAGTTGCATATTGGTGTTTGTTTTTAATATACCTTGTTATGGTATTTTCTGTTAGTTATTAGTTCTTAATCTTAAGGGGGAAAAGTGTAAGGTATTGTGTCTGCATTTGTGCTTAGTAATGTGGGTATGCGCAAATATTAATAAACCAGTCAGCTATCCAGCTCCGTGTTTCATTGACGTCCCAGATAATTCATACAAATAAGGTACCCATACATTCTTGTCGAGCATGGCCTTCCGCCTTGGGGGAAAATCGGCCGCCGCACGGCGCTAGAGTAGTCACACGCACGTCGCGTAAATATAAATTATTGGAATATTTATTATTATTGTCTTTATTTATTAAAATCACTACTTAAAAAAAAAAAATGCTTTTTCTGTATTATTTCAGTACCCCTTTTACTAAACTTCAAATATTGTTATTACTAAATAATTAATACAATTCAAATAATAAAAGGGCAATGCAAAGTACTTAAGTAAAAAATGAAGATAAGAATAATAAAAAACAAGGATCTTGAATAACCATTTATTTACTTAGTTATGTTCTTACTTCAGACATATTGATAGGTATTTATCATTTTAAAAAATATGAGTCGAGACGTGATGTTATCACAGTCACACATATACAGTCGTGTAGGGTGACCATAATAATATCGCCCTCGTTCAAGTTACAAAAAAAACTAGTATGGTAATCAGAATACATAGTGTCAAAGATCCACACGAAGCACGCTGATTTAAAAAAATTGGCTTATGACCATAGGTTATCGGCAGTACATACGATTATAATCTACCGTAATTTTTATTACATCTATATAAATAAAAATCAATTGCTATTCGTTAGTCTCGCTAAAACTCGAGAACGGCTGGGCCGATTTAGCTGATTTTGGTTTTAAAATGTTTGTAATAGTCCAGGGAAGGTTTAAACGGGAAAATTAGGGTAGGTAGGGTTTAGTGCTACCCGTCCGAAGTCGGGGCGGGTAAAGCTAGTAATTAATATTAAAATCCCATCCAGCAAAGTCAATGCGACACAATACGAAATGTATTGGTACTGAGCTCGTGTCATTGACTCTGGCAGGGCCATCATCAGAGATTTTAATTTTGATTACACAATAAATTAGTCGCAAATTAGCCGAAATTTGTCGCCAAATATCAGAATTTGTCGGTCACTGGTTCATAAGATATAAGGGTTTATAGGTGGCCGATCTGGAGAGAGTCTCCCCAGCAGGGCCACATTTATATCTCAAAAACTAAGGCACCTAGCGAAGATCTGTTTTCTCCCATATTTTGTCGTTAATAAGTCGAAATATGTCGCCAAATATCAGAATTTGTCGGGTCTAAGATTAGGAGATTATAAAAAAAAAAATCTGCTGTTTCATAGAAAAGTGCAATACCTACGCGGTCAAAATTTATGGAGCAGCTGTTTTTTTTTTAAATAACCTACGAAAAATTTCAACGCAGTGGGGTTCAGAATCATGTACTGAATCCATGGTAACCGGCTTTGCGTCGATGTCCCTGACACCCCGTATAAAAGTATAATATAAGATTTTTATTAGCTGCTAGTACATTTTGCTTTTTTCCATTTTTATTCTTATTTATGTGAAAACAAAAAACAGAAGCCCATCGGTCCCAGGGGTCACAGTTCTAACCTAACTTAGCCCATTTGGTCCTTCCACAAGAGGCGTGAATTTTTGATTTTTACCCGACTACGGCGGAGAGTTATTATTAACCACCTAGCTAGTATATACTTCTAAATGATGGGCAGTTCGGGTTTAGACCTGGCCTGTCCACAGAGACTGCGGTACTTTCCCTTAAGCACACAGTCAGATATTATGTGGATAGAAAGACGCCAGTCTATGCCTGTTTGTTAGACCTGAGCAGGGCTTTTGACTTGATTGGGTTTGTTATGATGTCCTGTGGAAGAAGTTGCGTGATGCTAATGTACCTGAGGAGTTATGTGCTGTTCTTGGGTATTGGTACAATAGGCAAACTAATTTTGTAAAATGGGACAGGGCTCTCTCGGACCCGTTTACTTTAGGATGCGGAGTGAGACAGGGGGGTATATCTTCTCCACTCCTTTCACAATCTGTGAAATGTACTAGTTCGGCCTTCTAGTATTATTAGTACACTAACTGAATGAAGAGTTTTACGAGTGCTTAGATGGTATCACAGGGCACCAAAAAGAAAAACAATCTTTAAATGAACAATTAAATCGTATCTACTATCAGTCACAGAAAATAATAGCAGTGTACTAAATTCAAAATGGAAACTAACTAGAAAGTAGGTACTTATAAATTAAGGAAATTAAAAAAAAAAAAAACGACATAAAGCTAAATACCTAAACTATTTTCGTAATAAAGATCTAAACACCTTGGCAAATCATAGTTATGAAGTTGTAAGTTTGAGAAATCAGAGTGTAACAGCAGTGAAGAATGCGTCTCGTTCCTCGCTCCCTGGCGACCGGTCTGTTTCCCCCTCGATCCATGAATCGAGAACTGCGGATCTCCAAGTCCAAGCGACCGATCGGACGGAACGTGATCGAAACGAAGTACTAAATGACCGAAGTACTAGGTATTAAGCTTACGGAATAGTTCATTCTAGTACAGTGTCGCGAATGAATTCTTAATAGTACATAGTACATGGACTACACAAGCCTACAGTAGGAGGACTGCCGGATGCCATGTAGGTATATGGAGTTTGTGTAAATAACAGCAGCTATGCAGATGACATGGTACTGCTGGCTCCATCTATCAGTGCACTCAGAGAACTGTTACTAATGTGTGAGACGTATGCTGCCAGCCATGGCTTGCAGTAAAAAAAAGTGAGTTCTTGGTATTTGCTCCTAGATGCAGGAGATTGGATAAGGTTCCACAGGTCATGCTAGGTGAGACTGTACAGTCACGAGCACCAATATGTATACACTTAGCAACTTTAAAAAGTGATTTTCTCCTACTGTGGTGACTGTAATTTTATGTTGTTAAGAACATAGTATTTTGGAACCCACACTAATATGAAATAGGTCCTATCTCAAAGTTGCAGTCGTTATTCCTTGAGAAAATCGCTTTTGAATTTTGCTTAGTGGATACATATTGGTTCTCGTGACTTAACCTACTTCGAAGAGTCTATGAATTCAAATACCTGGGGCATATAGTCACAGACTCTTTGAACGACAAATATGACATGGAAAGGGAACGCAGCGCGTTGACGGTCAGGGCTAACATGCTAGCCCGCAGGTTTGCACGCTGCATAAAAGAGATTAAGATTTTGTTATTTATACCTATCCTTTTGTCAGACGTTTTACTCCAGCAGCCTGTGGACAGCGGGTCCAATATAATAACGCATTCAGGATGCTGCTGAGGCTCCCGCCGTTTTGCAGCTCGTCCGCCATGTTCATGGAGGCACGTACTGATGGTTTCGCGGCAATCTTACGCAAGAAAGCCGCGACTCTGCTGCACAGGGTGCGTGTGAGTAGCAACAGCATTCTGAGTGTGATAGCGGACAGGTATGACTGTCCGTTCTTTAAACATTGTATGCGTTTATGTGTGATCTAACATAGTTTTAAGCACTTTTTTTTACTAACAAAATGGATCATTTTGTCTGAAATATAAATAAATAATAGGTAATAATAATAAATAATAATTAAAAACTAATTTTGAGTGGTATTGTTTTTGTAATACATACTTTATTCATACGGACGTGACTGCGTTACAGAATAGCTACTCTCTGTGTTGCTTGCGCCTTTGTATTTACGCGTCCGGGATGCTTCAACTTTACACCCCGTAGCGTAGGTACAAGTAGGTTTATTCTTATTTATCGGGTGGGGTACATGATAATGTTACAGTACTAATAATAATTAATACCTAACTATTGATTTACTTGAAAGGAGTAAGGTAGGTACTTAAGTAAAAGCAACAAATTGTGTTGCGCAATCATTTTCAAAGTGTTTGTCACAAATATTGTATCGCATTAAGTGCACCTTTAAAAGTTTAAATAAAATAATACTCTTAATTATGTACAACATACGATACTGACCGTACGATAGGTACTTACCAAGTAAAAGTTTCACTATCATACACTTCTAAAACAAATAGTTAAGGTTAAATATTATTTAATGAAAGAGACATTTCATAAGTAGAAATGTACGTGTGCAGTGTGCACAGAGGTACCTACCTACACACCTCTTCCTAATCCTTCGGGGAAAACAGGCGTGATATTATTTTAGGTTTAGGTTTAGGTATGTAATTAGATAATAACAGTAAAAGGTAAAGGAGTTAGTGGTGGTTAAATGTGGGTTACAAGTGACAAAGGGAGGGTAAACAAATTGAAATGCGTTGACACATTTTTCTGCGCCCTCTCCGGATGCAGAGAGGGTTCGTCGTATCGTTGTCTACGCGCACAGCGGTCGCGCAGGCCCTTCGTCCGCCCGCGTCCTGGCCACTCTGGGCGGAAAACCTTTGGTTGCTGATAGCAGACAGTCGCGCACCGCTCGCTACCACCGCGGCACTCATCGATCGGTACTGACGGACTGATACTGTGCCTAACGCGCTCATTGAACCTGTGTTGTGCCTGTGAAATTATTATAACGATACAACATGTCCTTCGATAAAGACGAACTCCGTGATGAGTAAGTATCGCTAACTCTCATCTTTTCAGGGTTCCTTGGTACTTATTACGGCAATGACTGTCACTTGCCACAACTTAAACTAGGTGAATCGATCACGATGACTGGGTATACCAAATCATTAACAGAGATATTTTGTGTTATTGGTTGTTGTGACTGGCAATACATTTTTTGAAGTTCATACATTCTAATTCCCCCGATAATTCAATTTTATTAAAATTTATCTACTAGGATGCACAGGGAAGGAAAAGTTGAGTAAGGTAAGTTTTAATTGTTGGCAGATTGTGTTTAATTTTTTTATTAAGTATAAAGTAAAACATGGCAATCAGGAGGCGTTGCTGAATAGCGCGAATATTGTTGCATTGCAGATTGTTGCTTCAGTAAACACAAAATCACTTAGGTACCTAGTACTTAATTTTCCTTAATATTGTACATTAGCAGTTAGGTAGGTACCTAATTGTACCTTATTATACAGTGTTAACATACCCTGCTGAAAAGATGACCCGGCCATAACCCAAGTAGATTGGGTTACGGCTTATGGGTCATCACGTTGTGTACTTGTAATAGCTACCTATAAGAAATCAATGTTTTTAATTGGTGAGGTGTACAATCGTTTATGGTGTATTGTTCACGCTGAATGGCGCGACGCGACTCTAACAACACAATTTTTAAGAAAACTTCAAGGTTGAACAATTACCGGTGTCGCACTAGTCTGCATGAGCCTTGAAGCGTCTTTATTACAAAAAACAATACCAAACGATTGTCAGGTACAGGTAGTCAAACCAAGTCTCCAACAAACGGTCGAATATAAAAAAAAAAAATTAGAGATAATATTTTACGTAGGTAAACTATTTATTTAACAGAACACTAAGCAGAGCCTTAGGTCTGCTAAACTAAATATTCTAAAACTTGAAGCGATAAAAAAAAAACCTGAGTGTTGTAGATTTAGCGATTGATGTATTTTGACCTAATTATCCAACGTCTTGATAATAGCAGGTAATCGGCAATTTTGATAAAGAACTGCTATAAACAGCTGTTACAATAGAAATGCCACCAATAAATTCTTTATCATATCTGTCCTGATCTGATTGGGGATTACCTTACCTTACCTTACCTTATATAACCCTGTTTAAAATTAGTTATCGCTAAGTGTGAGAGCAACTACATAGTAACCGTGTCCTCAATTAGGCTATTAGGTATTATAATACATAATATGATCGGGCTTCCCAAGGTAGGTAGGTACCCAATATTAAATCTTCTGTCAGAGTAAGTAGATAGGTAAGTACTGTAAGTAAAGTTTCTCGTTAAAAAAACTTTGTAACACAACTCAACATTACAGGATATAACTCATGGCGCAGGCTCGCTCATACAAGAATTCAGATATGAATGGTGACACATATTAGCTGAATAATATCTCAATTCTATATTTGGTGTAAATATTGCCATATTGGAGGAAATTAATCGCACGAATAGGTACTTCATGATGTGGCCAAACATTAGTGATCATATCGTAAAATAGCTAGATTATCCACGGCTAGAGACGTTGATGTCGCTTTGTTTTTGTACTGCATCATGGCGGTGGCTTACAACAAATCAAACAAAGTAAGGATACCACACAAAAAAAGTCGATGGACTTTATTTTATTTCCAAATATGATATTATGGAAAGTGACCAACTTAGAAGTAGCGCTCGCCGGCCGCTGCCGCGGCAGCGTGCGAGCGGTTGTTCACAGTTCTAAACTAACCTAACTCATTTGGTCGAGTCGAGATGCCACAAGAGTGCGTGTTTTATTTTTTTTAAACGACCAGATATCAGTCGGTCGGCGAGCGATACTTCCAAGTTGGTCGCAGTTACTTGGCAATTTTTACTACTTACACCTTAAACCATGGTTAGCCCTTTGTTAGCCTACATTAATGATAATTATGTCCAAACGTCAACTGACATATCATAAAACGTTGACGTTTAAACGATAAGGTCAATTTTAGCTGGCCATTTCATGAAACACAACCATTATAAGAAATGGTCAATTATGTTTAAGATCTGTCGACAACATAAATATTAGGTATTATTGATAAAACATCGAGCCTTTCCTGCAGCATCGTCATTCTTTTTTTATTACTTTCAACAACGACATCTCCCGCCGACAATACCAGCGGGTTTTCAAACAGCCTTTCCTATTATTTGCTAGCAAATATTTTTTCGGTGCTGTTTATGGTGCCCCCAAGACGTGATGCCCTAAGCAATTGCTTATGGGCTAATCCGGCACTGCACGTAATAGATCTCAACGCCCTCAGCTAGTACTTGCGAGTGTGATCCGCGCCTTATTTCTATTTGTTCGATATAAGCAACCGCAATTCAGCTCAGTTGTTTGCGTCATACGCCACAGACAGACGTACTTCGTTGCACGACAGCTGTTAGCTACGTAAATAGGCTTTCCACCTAAAGGCAACGTAGCAAGATAAACCTATGTCCTGCACGCGTAGCATGACCACGGTCGACGGAAGAATAGACAAAATTACAGATTCACAATCATATTCTGTAATTTTGTCTATTCTTCTGTCGACAAAACCCGGATCGGAACAAAATTATAATTTTATCCATATTCCTAACGAATCTAACAAAGTGGGATCTGACCGGAATAAACTGCTTCTAAGGTGGTCATTCAACGCGTGCTGGGTAGACTGAGGCTTATGCCAAAGAAGTAGTGAAGGCAGAATATGATGAATCGCTACCTACTTATCGAACGATAGTGTTTTGAACTGGCCTTCCACATGTAGGTAACTGACACAAAAGCTACTGGCTAACCAACTAGGTTATACAGCGGATACGGGCTCACGTTGTCAAAACGCTAAACACGTCAGAGGAGCTATATTCCGCGAATGCAGTGAGACAACATTATCACCCAGTAATCTTTGCTCGAATTACCTACTTAGAATCTGTGCAAATCCATTAAGTATTATTTTTAACCGACTTCATAAAAGGAGGAGGAGGGGGAACCTTTTTCTTTTTTATTTATGTTCCCTGCTGATTACTCGAAGACGGCGATAATTCTTTTTTGGTTTGAAAGGCTAAACTTCCGAAATTAAAGTAATTTTTCAGATTGTAGTGTCTAACTTCTACGTGGATGTATTAAATAATATTGTCTCGACTGCCCGTGTCCAAGGACGCAAAGTTTGTCCTCCACCTTTGCAGATTTGTCGAGAACATTTTTTGGCATCAACTTTAGCCCTCTGATAATTGAATACATATAAAGTAAGTAATATAAAATAGTTAAAATCAATTCTACCTATACACCATTCAAATTAAGCCTGGGGAGTTAGAACACCACACTGGCTACGGCCTTGAACATAATATGTTATTGAAAGCGGTTTTTAACATCGAATGTTGGAATTAATCTTCGATCCAATTTGCTACGCCTTGGAACTTTGCTAAGTTAGTTACTCTACAACGCGGCGCGGCGGGCGGCGCCCATTACAGTGTTCAATTTTGAGCATCTGATGCCGAAGCTCATAGCTTGGTAGAGATACCGTTTATACGGTGATTAGAGCAATATTTCGTTCCAATTGGTCATTCAAGTGGTCTACTAGGAGGCGTGAAGAGAGGGTTCCCAAAATCTACGGCCACAACAATTTATGATTTGTACGCGAAACCGCTGCGTAGGTACTATTACAGCTCAGACTCTCAACTCAGCTCAAACTCTGAGTACCTAACCTATACGTATACATGTACAATGTGTTACAAAAACCCTGGCCGATCCAAAAAGGCCACGTAGGTAGGTACCGCAATAACATTAAGTACCCACCAAAAAGTAATAAAAATACTTATTATTATTGAAAATTAAAAATTCGCCTTTTTAGTACCAAAATTATCTCAATTCCATAAAAAAATATTAAATTTTTGGCAGGGATCATAAATTAATGACTTTTTGACACCCGCTAAACGACGACCGCCCGCGCCCCATGTAAATAACCCGGTAACACTCACCATTGAAAAAAAAGCAATTTTTTTTTCTTTTTTCCCGGAAATTACCACATAATTAAATAGACTCTCAGTATAATTCTTAACAACACCCTCACGGATCGGACAGGGTTTTTGTTACACGCTGTATACCTAGCGGTCATTTTGGTGAAGCTACAGCTAGGTATTGGAGATACCTACTCATTATGCATGTTGACCCGATGTTGGGTAAATCAGCTGCAGTACTTAGTGACTAGTGAACATCAGGTGCAAATCATAATTTAAAACTTCACTAAGTACTTCAAAATTAGTGCTGAGTTCGAAATTCGAACTACGTACGGATGGAAAATCATCTTCAGCGATGAGGCCCATTTCTGTATTGAACAGCGATCATTGTGCTGATAGTCGTGACAGCCAATGGCCTAATAGCCTAGAGCCTCGACCAACACCTGAGGAGGCTCTCGTTAGGCAGCTGGATCAAGGGCTTTCCGCTTTATTCGAAAAGCGGTACTTCTGGACACGGTTCGCATTGTTAGGAGGTTTTTTAGTGGTAAGAGGAACAGGGTGTAAAGTTCACTCATCCACTATAGAAAAGGGAGGATCCTCCGACCAGACGGGTGTCATGTCTGGCGGGCAACTACCCAGAGGTTAAAGTCGGGAGCTTGTATATATGTCCATCATCACGCGATAAAGTCTAATTGCGCGATGCAGGATTTGTGTGACGTCAGGATGTTGTGTGACGTCAGGTCTTTGATGCGTAGTTCGCATGTGGCGATGTAGATGCCGCTACAGTTCCTCTCTCTGGAACCCTGATCGCCGGTAGCTTGGACCCTGTTCCCCATTCCGGTGGGCTACTCAATACCTGTGGGTTGTTAAATCGCTAAATACAAGAATATTAAGCTGGTTGACATGAAAAGGAAGCTGGAAGCCCCTATAGGTAGGTACATACATACTTGCTTACCTATAGAAAACTAAACATCCGGGAATGCCAAAAACTCTTTATCTATTTACTAGATAGATATCAGTCTGGTTTGGAATTCGTGGGTTTAAAAACATAAGAAAGGAAAAAAAAAATGTGTTTTCTCTATCACGCATGTTGTAAACTGACAAACGTATGTTGTAATAACTGGGGATTTACCTTTGTTGACTATGAGTGTTCCACCTAAAACCTGCGTCACGTCACGTCTGCAAATTCGAGCTGACGTCATCCTAGTTAGTCTTAGCAAGGCAATGTTAAAGTTCGTAAATATTTGTGCAACTTGAAGGAAGTACAAGGATAGGTATAAGTAGCTGGTCCATCTACATATAATCTATAATAATAAATAGTATAAAACAAAGTCACTTTTCGTGTCTCTCTGTGTAACCGTTTAGTTTTCTAAATAATGCGATAAATTTTGATGCTGAGCGTTTAGAGAATTTTATGAAATCTATATGTTTGCCATATTAATAAGTAGCTAGATTGCATCCGTGCGAAACGCGCTACAATACTCTATCCTCCACCTTCCGCATCCAGTGTGTCCTATCCATCTAGCTGGTGGGCGTCCCACACTACGCTTGTTGATACGCGGTCTCCACTCCAGAACTCGTCTGCTCCACCGGCCATCGGTCCTTCGACAAACATGCCCAGCCCACTGTCACGTCAGTATGCTTAGGTACTCTGCAAGCTATGTCGGTAACTCTATGTGAAATGTAGTATATATAAAATTTTGCATAGCCCGCCTTCCCCTTTAAATCAAAACCCCTGAAACCCATTTGAAATCGTCCGGTTAGTCTATGACAAAAATAATTTTGTTAATTTGTTTTTCCATCTAGTGTTTAGCAGCAAGACTCTATCTAGATCTTCCTAGGTAGATAGTAGATTTAGTTAGGTACTTATTATTTACCTATATGAGTCGATAGTTTTCTACTGATCTGAAATTTGAATGGCCTTTAGGTAGGTACTCTACTACTTACTCTATTATTACGTAATACACGATCAATCAGAATCTGAATCGTTTTGAAACAGATTGCTAATTCATTGCGTAAAAAGTTCGAAAAAAAAATCTGCTCAACAACGTAAATAACGCAATGAATGTTATTCAACTGTCAAAATGAAACAAATTAGTCGTAATCGTTTACGAAAATGTTTTGCGTAATTAAATAGCTGATCCAATTCGCTTCCGACGGAACCACTAGGTTGCTAAGTAGGTACTTATACCAAGCCATCATCTTCAAATAAGTAGCTGAATTGCATAACATCCGTGAACAATTTAATAAATGCGCTCCACACAATTCCTTTACTAGGAATGATTAAAGTCTCTGTGGCAGTGACATAAATTATGATTCATTATACATCGAGGCATGTGCATCGAGAGCGCACATCGTTTTATTGTGAGTACACTCAATGGAACGTTGTATTTGGTACAATTATTTTTTTTATAACAACAGAAATATTCGCAAAGTCGTGTAATAAAAGGTTTCGTGGATTCCCAGGCTACTACATGCGAACCGTCCAGCTAGCTAGCGTTTGTTGTATTCGCCTTTGGAAAGTCGATCCAACAATACGTAGCAACCGCGGTGTGCTCGCGATACGTTCTCGTGTGCTTTTCGTAATTTATTTTGAGGCAGCAAGTGTCGGGTTAACATCGTGTGTGATAAAGTGATATTATAAATATTTATAATTAATTAAATAAGGTAAGCGAGTTATTTTTTTTACAAGACTGCATTTTTACTTGACTCGTAATTTAGATTTTATTTGAATTTGTAATTTAAATTGTAAGTTTTATTACAACAGTTTTTAATTGCAAACTTGTATGCTTATTAAAATTTATCATAAAAACAGTTAAGATTAATAGTTTCAAAGAATAATTAATAAGTTTTTCGCCGTAACAAAACCATACTTCAAACAGTTACTGTAACTCTGTTTCAACATCGATTAGTTGTTAACCTTGATTAAATTGTTTGCAAACAGATTACATCAACGTAGTTTATTATCGCAATGCTCAAAAAATAACATCATGTGATAACCTTTGATATGATCGGATTCTCTGAATTAACCAACATTGATGTAATTATCGTAGTAAGGTCAGCAGGGTTAAATTCGCGAATTTCAGTTCCAGTGTTCATTAAAAAAAAAAAATATGAATATAGAAACTCATCTTTAATTTTTATTTTTATGTAGGGTCCGAAGTTATAGACAAATTCCGTGTAACTGCACGGTGGAAGATTCGAGTGCATCCTCTCAGCCTCAGAACGGATGCGAGATGAATGATCATCGGAGTTCGGCCGGTCAGAATGGGCACCATCATCCACATCGGAAGCTGTTCCAAGATAATGGTGAAGAAGAAGTCAAGGAGAGCAACGCTGATGAACCAGTTGATAGAGATACTGTTAGGTTGTGACTTGTGTAATAATTTTTGAAAGCAGGAAAAAATCGTCAATTTTTGGTCTGGAATTCCTAATGTGCTAACGATATAATATGTATTAAATAAATTCCTGTTTCCTTCTATTCCATTTATAGAACATGTTGACATAACATCTGCAAACAGCTGTGTTTTAGTTTTGAGGGTTCTCGACAATCTTATTCCACCCCTTGAGTTTGAGTTAGTTTTTGCGAGTTTATAGTTCGGGAGTTTTATTTATTTGTTCGATTTAATTATTTGTGTCTGTTTTCCTTCCCTATGTTGACGACGTAAACATTACTAACGGTTTAATATAGGGCTTCCCAGGTAAAGTTTGCAACAATATGCTATTGTTGAAAACTTTACCTGGGTCCTGGGAAGTTTTGCGAATAAAGTCTCCCCTCTGAAATCATACAAATTGAAAGGTTCACGGTAAAAAATATTGTGGACGTTGTTATGTAAATATACCTAGTGATGTGAAAGGTAGTATACTTATCCTTTACTTGTAAGCTTGTTTTAAATACTCATGTCTGACCCTTTTTTCGCCAGGTACCCTGATGGCACTGTGCGCTTGCGGAACCCCAACATCGAGCTAATGGACCAAGATATATTATATCACTTGGCACTCGGTAGCGGTTCTCACGATCTTGTTGAAATGTTCGGCGATGTTAAGGTACTCGTATGTTATTACCTACAGTCGATACTGATTTACTGGTATTTCTGGTTAGACTTGTCTTGAAAAATTTTTGGCATACGAGACGTGTTTTATACAATAATGAGTTAATCACAGATTAATTATTCAATCACATATTTTTATTCTCAGTCAAATTCTAAATGAATTCGGTGCCAAACTTAGCATCTCATTTCAATACGTTCTTGTTCAATAAGACAGTCTCATTAGAAATGATTTAAGTCACATGTGTGAAAATAGAAGGTAGGAACATCTTTTAGTCTTCTTTTTGATTTGTCTGCAGTTTGTATGTATGGGAGGCACCCCGAAGCGGATGGAGCAGTTCGCGTACACGATCATGGCGGAGATCGGCCACAAGCTGCCGTGCGGCACCACGCTCCAGGACATCAGTCAGTTCTCGTACAGATACTCCATGTACAAAGTGGGGCCCGTGCTTTGCATCAGTGTGAGTTTTACATAGCAATTCTAAATTATAAAATAATAAGAGCAATAGAGCCTCCAAGAAGTGTGTCCTCCATTTATTTATTTATTTGTTTTTTAATAAAACGGCCTAGGCCTTTTACATTAGTTAAAGACATAGGCTAAGCCTCAAACACATGATTAAAGTACAATAATCAAAAGTATACAACTACACGACAGTCATACGCTCATCTCACAATACTCCAGATATACAGACAAGATCTTCTTCCATTCATCCGCGAACACATCACGCTCATGAGAACTCATCAACGCTCGTCCAAGAGAGCGTTGAGCGCAGAGAGTGTGCGAGGGACAGGAGACTGGGCTCGAGCGACGGTTCGTCTCCTAGGCACGGCAAACAATCTATGCCTCCTGCCACGGTTATAGTTTTTCGGAGCAAAAAGATGGGACAGTTCATCATGCAGCTCAGCCGCATCTGTTTTTCCATGAAGGATCTTACACATATTAATAATTTGGTCATTTTTTCTTCTAACCTCGAGATAATTGTACCTACCCTAAGCAGCCTAGAAGAAAATTCGAAGGGTACATAAACGGATAATAACCATTTAAACGTTTATAAAGGTACCTTAGATAAGCTTTTTGTACTTTTTCTAAGAGTATAGTGTACTTCTTGTCATGCGGATTCCAGACGCATGCACTGGACTCTAGTTTACTACGAACAAGTACATTAAAAATAGATTTAATAGCGCTCATGTTGTTAAAATCTTTAGCATTACGCAGTATGAAACCTAATCGTCTAAATGAATCTTTTGCTACCAATGCCATGTGATCATGAAACGTAAGCTTGTTGTCAAATGTGACACCCAGATCCTTCATTCCAGTTGTTCTAGTAATAACGCTGCCATTCATTTTATAAGTAAAGGTGATAGGGTGTCGTGCTCAAGTAAAACTCATAACGAAGCATTTGGAACAATTAAATTCCATTTTGTTCTTAATACTCCACTCCAATATTGCCTCAATCTCACGCTGGAGCGCCAGACAATCGGCTTCAGACTGAATTTTGGAAAAGAGTTTCAAATCATCTGCATACATCCATCCATCCATCCAATCCATCTCAGTAACTCACAGTCTGTATAGACACAGATGCATCTTCGATAGTCTTTTTTTTTTTTTTGGGTTGGATATCATCAAATGACTCCTCCCGTTCTGGGCGGAGCGAGAGGGAGTGTCAGACTTTTACTGACTAAAACCCACCCGTGTTCCTTCCGTTGCCTGTGTGCCGGGGCCGCGATATCCCTTTCGGACAAACCCGCAACCCCAGCAGGCATTGGTCCTTCCGGACCCCGTCAGTTGGTGCTGACATCTCTTTGAGGCGCGCGTGGAACACAACGCGCCGTCGACCCGGGCCTGGTCCCTATCGGACGGCGAGCTGCCCATCGCTCACCGTCCGCAGGCCCGCGCCTACGGTGGCCGGAAGTCGGCTCGTGACTCCCGCCGCCCGGGATCTTCGATAGTCTGCCGGTCTACAAACCTGCTGACTGGCTAATCTTGACTTACTGCTAGGGTTGCCAGGCCTAAAAATTGAAAAGCCGGACACAGATTCATATTTAGCCGGACATTTTGTCCTGAAAGCCTGACACACTGGTTTTTAAAAGAAAAAAAAAAATACTGAAGTAGTATATTTGTGTATTTATTACTGTTATGCATTATGAATCACATTTTGTTCTTACTAAAGTAATTTGTAAATTCTTTACATTGAAAGTAATTAGAAAAATCAATAATCAATAAGGCATCTTTTGGCGGGGCGGGGTTGACCAAAAGCCCAACAAAAGTAAAAAAAAAGTATATTTGGCCGGACACGATTGTAAAAAGCCGGACATGTCCAGCACAAGCTAAAGCCGGACACCTGGCAACCCTACTCACTGCATGATCTAGTTCTTGACGTATCTTAGCTCGTGCCGACATGAGAGAAGATAACATAGTAACCCGATCAAGATCTTGTATTTCCCGAAGGGGTATGAGAAGAAGCAATTACCGTATAAGTCTAGTAGAAAGCCAATCGCTATATATTCCAACCTCAAGTAGCTATTGAAGTTTCTAACAATTTATCTTAACTGGGAATTGAAATCACCGTAATTTTATCGCCGTTTACGTGTTTCGGGTTTGATATTACTTAGGTACCATCGAAGAAGTTCATATCTAACCACCGCGGCACCGTAAGGACTATTCTTGCTTGCAGCGCTCGACGGCTATAGCACCGGGCCGGTAACAGATGTGGTCATCGTGTTCACGGGATTTTGTTTTGAAACTGGTTAGAAATGAACTTCTTTGATAGTACCTACCCGTATTCCAGAAACACTGTTCAATTGTGATTTGCGAATTAATGGTGAGCAGTCTTAATGGAATAGCCTTCAACCACTTGTAGTTGAACTGCACTCAGCTAATTATGTTCGCATCGTATTTCATACTTACTTATTTCCAAGTGCGTACACTACAATTTTGTTTAGTTTTTTTAAATTATATCAATTTCAGTTTTGATATCACTATTCTCATTATACTTAATCGCCATTATATAAACAATTTATATCTTCTGTTGTGGCCTTTATCAAAATGTAAATATTTAGATCGACCATCCAAAATATTTAAATCTTAAATAACGCGTGTAGGTTATTTTTTTTTAACAAAGCACTTGATTATTGTTTGCGATACAAACATAGTTTTTTTTAGTAGTAACTTCAATTCTAACTGACCTACCTAGGCAATTATTGATTATATTACGTGCGTGCATTGGGTATCAAAAGCTTATTAGCGGGGACGTTTGGACTAACACTAAGATTGAATTAATCCAAACTTCGTTAATCTTCGTAATCTTAGTTACTGCTTATTAACGCTTGCTAATTAGCTGTAAATAAGATAGTCGCGTAAGAAGTTACAAATGGCCAATAGGGTAAACCCGACTGACTGCAACATGTGTTTGTATAGATCATAGAAATATATATAACAACTTCTTTCTTATATCTATGGTATAGGTACTCTTACCATATTGCGATCCACGTGTATAACGCCTCGTGACTGTCTCGTGAGATACGGCAACTGATAAAACAAGAGTAGGGCTGTTACCATCGCACTTTTCATTCTTATAAGTGGCTGTAATCTGTTAGTGCGGTATGTAAGCTCAGGTTTTATGTCAATCGCCTGTGAATGTTTAATGAACTTAGAACTCTCGTACTTTAACGTTGTTTTTGCCAGTGGATAGAACTACCATAGGTTGCAAAGTCGCATCAGCAATATTAGAATGGTGTGTCAGTTCAAGTGCCATAACTTTAGGCGACCGTACCAGTTACACTTTCCATTGGGTGGGCCGTCCAACTATTTGTCAACTGACTGTTACCAATTTGCTAGTGCAACAAATAATAGTGTCGATTTTTTTTACAACTCGCCACAATTTCGTTTAAAAATAATAATATGTACTTATTAATTTAGCGATTCGAGCATTTCGGACTTGACAACCTTGAATTAAAACTTGTATCAAATGCGACCGCTTCAATTGAGACAAATTACTATTTTCAATTTTCATACATCTTGTCATACCTTGATTGTCTGCTGCATAAGTAGCTGTATACTTCATTACTTCAGTTAGTTGATGGTCTATGTTCTGTTTTTAGAGTTCCGTAGTAAACAAGGAACCCTTATAGTTTCGCCATGTTCGTCTGTCTGTCTGTCTGTCCATCTTTTCGCGGCTTAGCTTAGAGACATTTTGTACTAGAAATCTGTAATTTGGCAGGGTATACATATTATTCACGCCGACAAAGTGGTAAAAGAAAGTAGTTGTTTGTACTTAGTCGTTTTTTTTAGGGTACGTCCTCTACACGTATAGTGGGGATGTTTATTTTTTCTAATCTATCCCATGATGCGGGGTATCGTTGGAAAGGACGTTCAAAAATATTGTGAATTTGTGAAAACCATTTTTAGATTCAGCGATCCGTTTGCGAAATATTAAGCTTTAAAGTGCTCATTTCTGTTAGAGTCAAGTGTCGGGACCCCCTGCCAGCTAAATGGTTGGTTCTGGATATGTGAAAAAATTCACGGCAGTAGTATATAATAATGAAATTAAAAGGAAACCTATCACAGCTAAGTAGGCTTTACAAGTTTACGAGTAATAATCAAACCAACTTACGTATGCGGTTTCAAAAACATGTTCTCCCATACATTCGATAAAGTTAAGTTTGTTCTTGCGCTAAATTCATCCCAACTACGGAACCCTAGCCGGTTTTTATTTAAACATATTATATTTCTATGGTATATTGTATTTCTATGGTTCATAGTGAAGATCAAATTGAATTATTTGCCTTTCTCCTCTCCTTACTTGTTTTAATTGTTTTACCCTTACGAAGTCATAGAAGACCATGTCCTGATAGTGTGTATCTTTATGTTGTTCCTCGTATGATTGAACTTCCTTTGAGTTCAAAAGACTGGCAGCCTACAATGAGATACCATCATCATTAATTCACACATCACCGACGTGGTAATGCATCTTTAACTAGAACTGGCTTCGCCTACCCTTTCTCATTATTTACGCATTATGTTTTTGCTAGGAGGTACATAGTTCAGTTTATTTCTATTTGAATTTAGTATAAAGGCTTGTGCAGACCAGCGCGACTTGAACAATACAATTTCTAAGAAAACTTCACGGTATAACAATAACCGGTATCGAGTCGCGCGACAAGTCGCGCTGGTCTGCACAAGCCTTAAGTAAGTGAGAGAAGTGCGTACTCGTATAATAAAAAGACTTGCTTATATTTTGTTAATTTAGGAATTCCTTGGAAAGAACCAAAAACTCTCGTAAAGGTTTGTACCGTGGTTTGTTGTATTTATTTCGACGGGATGAGAAATCGGTAATCTGTTCAGAATGACGTGTCGGTGCAATTTGCTCGAGAGACTGCATAACGTGCTCTGAGCACGGACCTCGTCACGGAAATGTTGATTTGCCTCGTAAATGGATCGATTAGTCCGCGCAGTAGCTAGCCATTTAGAGAAGACTGTTAGTGAAGTATGCAGGGCTACCTATCTACGTATAAAAAGTCATGCAATTTCCGGACAGGGATGTAGTTGTATGTGAGGGTCTATTGTAAATTGCGATAATTGTTAACGACCTATCGGAAACGCTTTGAAACCCTCCATTGTTTGACGGTGACCTTTTTCTTTACAACTATATGCGATATACGATATAAAACATTGTTTCATTGTACATGTTTCAGGAAGAAGGGATGTCTGGGAATTTTATTGTAGTAGAAATAAAGCTTAGTGGAATGTTGCGCTATAAGTTTTATAAATAAAATCTCTACACTACAACGAGGGTGACCCGCATGTGGTTTTGTACTGCGGGGCTTTTTACTTACTTAGATAAAAATCTGCGAGCTAAAAGGTTTTCTATGGGATTACCAACCAAGGTTAGCACGTGAGCAAATGGAGAATCTTGTTTGTATTGTATAGAACAGACTGGATCAGTACCATTTCCATGTTTAGTAGGTAGGCAAATTTTTAAATGTAATTATGTGGTCTGTCTAACTGTTCAAAGCAATAATTTAGTAATGTAGTATAGCAATAATAATTATTCAAAGAAAAACAATTGATATAAATGAATAAACAGAATTATAATACATATGTACAGGTACTTATATAAAAATAATCTTAAATATTTAAGTACATTTTGCAGATAAAATAATACATAAATAATAGATATGCTAAATGTTAACTAACCTTATACGCGATCTCCTGACTTTGATTAGGTATTATGCAAGTTAAAACTTGCTCCCACAATAACAACTTAATGATCTCCTAAACCAGGGCTTCCTCTCTCCTACTCTTTTGCTGTGCCCTTCAGGGTCCATCATGATCTAAATGATATAGTAACCACCTAAAAATAAAGATATTGAGTATTGAGTGTCCTGTGAATAACGAAACTGGGTTCATATTGCTTTGTGGTACAAAACTATTAATACCGCAATGCACCCATAATTGACCAATATACTCGTAGGTAAGGCTGCGGGCAAAAGCACCACAGTTTCATGTACGTTGATGTTTACTCTAAATTCATATACCTATATAATTATGTAGGTCGAACACGCAAAGGTACCTTCATGAAAGATTAAAGCTCGTGTAGGCTAGCGCGACACCGGTAATTGTTCTACCGTGAAGTTTTCTTAGAAATTGTTTTGTTAGTGTTGCGTCGCGCTGTCGCGTCGGGTCGGCCTGCACGACGCTTTATATGGTAAACAATCTTTTCAAATACCTATATGCATCTAATTCAAAATGTTACGTAGATCCATTTAATGTTTTATTGCAATGTGTATGACATTAATTTGTGTCTAAGGTAGACGGTGAAGTTTCTCCAAATCACTGTCTCCAGCATCTTTTCTAAAACGCATAAACGTATTGAATTATTGAGTAGGTACCATGAAAGAAGTTCATATCTAACCAGTTTTAAAACAAAATCCCGTGAATACGATGACCACATCTGTTACCGGCCCGGTACTACAGCCACCGAGCGCTGCAAGCAAGAATAGTCCTTACAGTGGTTAGATATGAACTTCTTCGATAGTACCTACTAGCTTTTCCCCGGGCCTTTGATCGTGTGCAGCTCGGAAATTATCCCACGGGAACGTACAACTGGGATAAAATTATCCAATGTCCTATCCTAGGTCATGGTTTAGCAGCACGCGTACCATGACAGCCATTGAAACGGGTTTTGTCGTCGGCAGAATAAACAAAATGACAGATAAACAATCACAATCTGTCATTTTGTCTATTTTTCCGCCGACCCGTGTCTACGGTGGTCATGCTCCACGTGCTGTTTCCCAAATTTCATCGAAACCCGTTCAGCCGTTAAGGTGTGAAAAGGTTACTAAAAGACACACAGAGTTACTTTCGCATTATGATATTCATAAGTATGGATAGTATGGTACGAGTATATTAACGATAAATTTAATTCCTATCCGATACCTAGTCAAGAATGTTCTCAGATAAGTTAGCTATACCAAATGACATTTATATTTATTATTTGAGTAATATTAAGTTGAAATATTTTCTGTAGTTCTCTAAATCGGAAATAGGTAAGATTTCAGGAATACCTGAAACGTAATTTAACCGGGAATGCCATAAATAAATATTTTATTCAATTTAAATAGATAAAGAGGATTAGGTACAGACCCACACAAAATCTATGTACATTACCTATCCCGAGGCCCCTGCGGAATAACATAATGGTCTCCATATTGAACGGATTTCAGAAACAAATCACTATGTCGACGATATATGGTGGTTCTCTTACCAGGAATCTCTCGTCCATTCTGCAGTTCTGCACTACCGTATTTCTCACCTTATATTGGTTTCCATTTGACCGCAGCGAAGGTGGTGTGACGATCTGATCATGTTTGCAAGGCCAACATGGCTAGATATTGTAAAAACAAATAACAAAGTTAGAGAGGTTTTGACGGAAAAGGGGAGGGCTTTGCCCAGCAGTGGGACAATGAGATAGGACAAACAAATAATGCTTCTACATCATACATTGTTTATGTACACAGCACGGCATGGGTATACCCTCGGTGGGCATCCTGCTGCATGAGGTGATCAAGCTGATGTACCACGCCAAGGTGCGCGATCCCGTGTTCTTCAGGATCGGCACGTGCGGCGGCATCGGCTACGAGGGAGGCACTGTCGTCATCTCTGAAGAAGCCGTCGACGGAGCCCTGAGGAATGTCCTCGAACTGGTACGTTTTAGGCTGCCTGTCCATTGAAGCGGAGTGAGGTAGCGTAGAGGAGCGTGGCAGCGGAGTGGAGCGGAGTTGCGGACAGTGTCTGTCCATTGATGCGGAGCGAGGTAGCGGAGCGGAGTTACGGACTGTGCAGAGCGAGGTAGCGGAGCGGTGTTGCGGACTGTGCGGAGCTAGACCGAGTGCACGCGACGAGTAATAATTCCCCGCTCCGGTCCCCGCTCCACTTCCCGCTCCGTTTCCCCTCTCCACTTCCCGGTTTTATATGAATTTTTAAACTGGTTCGCAAATCCCTGTCCACTGAAGCGGAGCAGAGGTTTTATGCAATTTCATAGCATCATTTGCATACCGCCGCTCCGCTCCAGTGGACAGGCAGCCTTACTGTCAGGCTTTGTGACATGTTCAACTGCAATAAGGGATATGGGGCAGACCTTAGTACAGCAGAGGAATAACCTAGGTTTAAAACATAACTATCTCACAAAGCTGCTGAGATGAGATCTGATCAGAAGGGAGAGTGTGCGACGCAGGGTTTAAAAAAAAATGCTTTGATTTAAATATCCAATGACCTTATTATGAACAAACTTGAATTTATGTGGTTGGGAGAAACTTAGAAATGACTAGTTACGAAATAATATATTCTTTTATCAATTTCAGACGGTATTAGGCAAGAATATCCAAAGGCCCGCGAAGCTGGACAAGCGGCTGGCTCGCGAGCTGAAGGGCCTGGCCGACCCCGAGGACCCCTATGACACTGTCAATGGCCGGACCATGTGCACATACGACTTTTACGAAGGTAACCCTTTCTACCTCTTCTTAGAACTTAGAATAATCCAGTATATCTACGCAGCAGGCAATGCTGCCTTTTTTGGGTGGGAAATTATCAAATAACTTCTCCCGCTCTGGGTGGAGCGAGGGTGTCAGACTTTTACTGACTAAAACCCGACCGTGTTCCTTCCGTTGCCTGTGTGCCGGGGCCACGATATCCCTTTCGGACAAACTCGTAACCTTGGCAGGCATCGGCCCTAACGGTAAAGACAGAGATTGGCGATGCTATTCTAAATTCCATCTAGTAGAGGGACTGTCATGGAGGAGCTCGTGGCTAAGTAACAGCAGCCGCACTGGTCGATCCATCAAGTTAAGCTACGCTTGCCGGGGTTGGTCAGTGGATGGGTGACCATCTTTACATACCGAGACTCCTCCGTGCCTCGGAAAGCACGTTAAGCCGTTGGTCCCGGCTGTCATTCGTGGATCTTTGACAGTCGTTACGAGTCGTCAGAAGCCCGAAAGTCTGACACCAGTCTTACCAAGGGGTATCGTATTACCCAGTTACTGGGTTGTGGAGGTCGGATAGGCAGTCGCTCCATGTAAAATACTGGTATTCAGCTGCATCCGGTTAGACTGGAAGCCGACCCTAACATAGTTGGGAAAAGGCTAGGCAGATTGATTGAGAGGGACTGTCATGGACTCAGTGGAACAGCCATTCTTCTCCATTTATAAAAAATACAAAAAGTATTCTCCATATGACACTACCTTTTGAAAGGGGACCTAGAATCAATTCTATATTTACTTGTAAATGTTGACGCTCAAAAGTGCCTCTTAAATTGCCTACTTGAAATAAATAATTTTACTCACTTGGATCAAGCAAAGTTATTTCTGAATGGCGCGAAGAAACCACTGTTCACGGAAACAAACGTATTTAATAAGACAACCGAGAAAATAAATTAATACAAGGCATAATGCCAATTTTATGTTCTGCTTACCGAAATGATAAAGGACAAGGTGACACAAACGACACATTCTTTGCTCTAAGCTTATCTCAAACAGACACAAGGAAACTGATTGGAATTTGCGTAATAGATAGATAGGTCTCGAGATAAAATCGGCGGACATAGAGTGTAATTATTTCGCAGTGCTGTATTGAGGTCACTAACAAATACTTGTGCATTGTCGTCACACCAGGTCAGGGTCGCCTGGACGGAGCGTTCTGCGACTTCACGGAAGCTGACAAGATGGAATATTTGGAGAGCATTCACAAGTCAGGCGTCGTCAACATTGAGATGGAGTCGCTCGCATTCGCTGCGCTGACGCACCACGCGGGCATTAAGGCGGCGGTCATCTGTGTCACCCTGCTCGATAGACTGAGAGGAGACCAGGTAAACAAGTCAGCCATTGTAATAAACTTCGTTTAAACAGTTGGAAATACTAGAATAATTGTCACTAAAACAGCTGAGAAAACTGACAGGTTAGGAAAACTACAGTTACTCTCCTACAATGTATCAAAATGTGATTCCAGGTGTTAGCTCCTAAGGAAGTGCTGGATGAGTGGCAGCAGCGACCAACGAAGCTCGTGTGCCGTTATATTAAAAGGTACATAATTACATCATTCTTGGGCCATTTAAACGTGTTGCTCGTTGCAAAATACCCAATCATTATATTTTTGCTTCAGCCCTGGAAATATCCGGCGCAGGAATTCTATGTGGACTGACTCCTGGAACTGCTTTTAAACTTCATGACGATATTATTTGCAGATATCTTCAGATGAAGGGCCGACTGTCGCTCGACGGGCACGGATCGATCGCCGTGAAGAGCCCTCGCCGGTTCAAGCTGGTGCAGCAGGAGTCTGAGAACTACGACTAAGCGTGTCCGCTGCAACGCGTCCTCTATGGAATCTTCTCGAAGTGACGGAATTGGGCTTGCACTAGTTTGGAGTCATCTGTGCTGATCGCTCAAATATTTATTGCGCTCTAACTTTATCAAGCTATTAAGTTTCTATTTTACCTATCTAAGTTTCTTACGTCATATCTTCAAAAACATATTTTTTCGACTGCTTTTGAAAGTTTACGAAGAAATCTGGATATTTTATGAAGGATCGACGCTTTTGCTTAAACGTCTAGACTTGTTCAAAATAAATGTTGTACATTTTTATGTAAAGCTTTGCTTGCATTTGATTGGATATGACCAGACTATCTAAACAAAACTTATTGCGTCACACTGAAAATTTTGGAAAAAAAATGGTTTCAAAGCTGAAACCAGAATGATAATATTTACCTTTACCTAGGCTATTGTCCTGCACCCTGCACCAAATTATTATTTAGATCTTCCTATTTACTTAGCTGAAATGTGAAATATTACTACACTTAATAAATACAAATAAAGTTGCAAAAAGATAAACGAAATGTTGTAAGTAGATAAATAATTATAGCGATCATTTCTTGTGGCAAATCTTGAATAGGTGATACTTCAATAAGGATTTGTTTATGCCGCATTGTCAAACGTTAGTTACCTAATTAACATGATGATAAATTATAATGATCCTAACTATCATGAATGCTAAATTATAATTATCCTAATACTCTATATGTTGTCTTCTGTGATAGGTACTAACATTTTTATGTTAGTATTTTGTTGTTGTTTGTGTTCAATATCCTATTTTCGCTGCGTACGTTGACGATGTGTGCATCGAGCGGAAAAGTGATTGCCAGATTTTATAAACTCAAACTTAAAGCATTTATTTCAAATAAACCAATTACAGGCACTTTTGAATTGTCAAGGGGTCGGTCAGTCAGAAAGATGATGCTAAATGAATATAATATTATAAACTTTGATGCGAATATAAACGAATGACTAGAGTAAATAAAAAAATATTAAAAACATTAACGTAGCCAAAAAAGACGAAGGTGTTCTAAAAAAAAAAATCCTGGCACTTGTGCGGAACTTCTTGTATTCTACTGAATTATTAGGTTTTGTAATTTGTTATAATATTTTTCTAGCAATGAGCAATTTTAGCAATTCTTATCGTTCTAGCGAAATATAAATATTTTAGAAAGACTAAATGGTTTTCATGTGTGTTCAAGCCTAGGCACGGCGTAAGTATTGAAATTAAGTGTGTGGCTATGATCGCGTTATTTGAATGTTTTAAAGCTAGGTACAATTTTACAATTAGGTGTTCGTTTGGTTATGTTGTTGCACAAATTGTATTAGCGACAATTGTGATAATATTTGGCAGTAGTGTTAAATGTAAGGACCACACGGCAAACGTTTTGATTCTCTGTTGGCGATGTTTGCACCACCCAGATCCTCACATTACAACTATGGCGACTTGAAACGTAGGTCTCCCACTAAAATTATGCGCTTCGGTAATCATCGTCTATATTCGGAAAGAGAGACACGTGATTATAAGATCTAATAATGAGCTTTTACAGCCATGGAAGTACTTACCTAATTTGTATTACCATTGTTATAAATTTTGAGATTAACCACTCTATGTACTTCTAAAAAGTGAATGACATAATGGCAAGGTGCGACCCTCAGAGTAATAACTAAGTGCGACCAGACAGTTTTTTCTGTTCTGTGGAGAGAACGCTTCATGAAAACGCGCAACAGAAGCACTATCGATCATGTGCGGCATTACAAAACTGAAACTTTGCCTCTGTGGGGTGACGTTCGTACTAATTCGGAACCGAAGATTACCGAAGCGCAGACCTTTTCCGTATGTAGGACTACATACACAAGCCACTCGCGCATCCCTCCCGTCCGCTTGGTCAATGCTACTAAGCAAATATTTTCGGTTATGACTTCTGTTCCACTTACACAACACACCATATTATTCTCGAGACGTTAGAAAAATTCAGCCGGTACCTATATACTCTCAGTACGATCGGACTGTTTTTTTTTTACATGTTGTTTATTATACAAATCAAGTAGCGTTACCCGGCCCCGCTTGTTCCATTCATTGCGAACTGCGCGCTGCTTGCAATGGTTCACCCACCCTTTCCAGAGGCCTATAAATACGAGTATTGAAACGAGTATAAAACAGTAGCTTTTGTTTTACTCGCCGTGCCCCTGGCTGGAGGCTTTAAGTGTAGAAGCTTAAGGCAGCCACAGGAAAGTCCGGTTAAGCAGCTACGACCTCCTCAGAGGTTAACTGCGAGATGCCCTATATATAAAAAAAAAAAAAAAAAAAAATACTCGCCGTAAAGTCCATCATGCATCGCCATCAGACAACCGTGCGTTTGTTCCATTGATTTAATGTGCTTCCACGAATGGTTATTGTTGATAATTTATGCACGAAGCATTGTCAACATAATAATATTGCTTTATATGTTACGAGATATAAGAATAGAGTAAGATATTCCAGTTATCTACGTTAATGTAGTTTCATATTATAGATATCTGATAATAAGAATGTTAATCCTTGAAATTGAATAGCTAACCTAAAATATCTAATGGATTCGGGAGTACCTACTATTACTTAAACTAATTTATTATGAAAAATGACCAAATCTAATCTCATCCCGATAGATTATCTACTTACATCCAATGGGAAAATGTACTCTCAATATAACTTGTGCGCTAGGCGAAAGTTCATCAAAGGGAGGCAAGTTTATTGTTAGGTACCTAATCATAATATTAATAAGGCCAACGCTACGATATACTCGTTTATAGTTTTTAAGCATGATAGTCCTAATTATAATGTTATATTTAATATTTATTCATATATACAACTGTAGTTCAATTTATAGAGCTGTTTTGTTGATAAGTGTTCCAATTTAAAACATATCTTACTATCTATATATTGTGAATTCCTTTATCATAATTTTTGATTTGCTATTCTCAATACCTATGACTTCTTATCATCGAAATATGCTTAGGTATTATACTGTAATTTTTACAATTTTGAACTTTTCAAACAATATCTAAATATTTACTCTCTACTATTTATACTATATTCAGTATATAATATATATTTACTATTGAAAGTTAGACTAAAACCTTTGTAAACGTGTACACATAGGCGTTTGGCTTTGTTGTATAATACAGTTCTTACATATATATGAATACAGAGCACTGTTGTTAGGTGTTAATGAATATTATCGGCCACAATATGAAGTGTTGCTCGTTGCATATCCCTTATGTTATGTCCAGTGTGGTGGCCACTTGAACCACGATCGTAACGAATTAGGTACGTATATATTTTTATAAAACTATATCTGAATAACCACTTACTTTGAGTATACAAGCAATTTATACTAGAATATTTCGTATTTGTTCAAATAACATTCCACGTAGTTATTTACAGTAAAAAAAAATACCACACCTAGTTCTTCAATAATTTTGCTTATTTGTAGTTTACTAACTTCTACTATCGACTCATTTCCTCCATAATCTACTAAGGAAAGGTCTAAATAATCACTGCCTGAAACATTGTTACGCCAGCCCTAATACGTATATATGTATTAGGGCTTATAATAATTCATTGGTTAGTTTTCCTCTTGAAAATACTAAAGTTTGATGTAATACTTTTTTGTAAACTAAAAGAAAATGGTTTCCATGATGAGTGCATATCGTGAATGATGAGTTTGACTGGGCAATGAGAAAATAAACACTATTGCATGTTCATCAGTATTTATCTCTTATTTGTGTATTCTTACCTATTTATTTACAATACAATATCAATAAAGTTAACGTAGAAGTGGCAGTGAAAGTATTAATAATTTCGTGTACAGTGATATACATGGCACCAGAATTAATATTAGTTAAGTAAATATAGAGATAATAACATCGAGATTTCCTTTACCCTTATTTTGAAATTGTTTTAATTACAACTAACGAGAATGTGGTCATCTAACATAAACCATAATAAATAACACATTTAATTTTGATGCCCAATCTGTTACAAAGCGTAGGTATTTGTACATTTAGGGACGATACATCACTTGTCTGAATATTTACTTTTTATTCAGTAATTTGAAATAAAGAAGAGCATCATTATTTGATCGATTGCGAGTGCTGAAACAGGTAAAAGTTTTTTTTTATTTTTTTATTGAATAACTTGGTGTGCATTGAGCGTGTGACTACCGATTCATGATATCCGATTTGCAGACACTTTTAGGTAGGTACACAAGTTGAAGGTACTAAACTGGAATATATGGATTTGCATTATATATTTAATCATTCAGTCTTTATAATACATAGTAAACTGTTAAAATGTACTTTTATTGTTGGTTATTCATATAGTTATGATATTTGATGTAAGTACTTAATTAAATGAGCAAGTAAGTTATGTGTGCATTTATTTTGAGTTCAGACCAGACGAGTGTTTAAACCTATGTGAGCTGTAGGAACTTCATGAGCGCGTCGTGGATGAGGCGCGGACTGGCGTCGCTGTCGGCCGTGTAGCGTACTCCCCGCAGCGCCCCGTCTTCGTTTCTCACCACTCCATATTCTCCAACGATGAAACCATCCGGAGTTCTTTCTTCCACTCTATACTTCTTAAACTGGCGGCCTTCCAACACATATCCCACTTTGCAGTTGTCTTGTTTACACTTCTCGGTGGTGGTGTCTTGCTGCACGCCATGGCTGCGGCCCTCAGTGAGCACGCTAGTCTTTTCGTCTACTTCGTAATTTTTCTCCGGCTGGTGCTCAACTGTAGTCTCTTGTTGGAACACATTAGTTACAGTGCTTATGGGTGTCGTGTTCACAGTAGTGCTTCCGAAAGGACGTTGAGGTTTTCGCCATGGCGAGTAGTTGGGAGGGACGCTTGAAAGTACGTTTTGCTCCAGATGCAAAGAAGCAGGTTCACTGTAAAACTTGGACGGTTCACTATACACTTTAGCAGGTTCACTGTACACTTTAGCCGGCTCGCTGTATATTTTAGCTGGCTCACTGTATATCTTGGCCGGTTCACTGTAGAACTTAGCTGGTTCACTATATATTTTTGCTGGTTCACTGTAAATTTTTGGAGGATCATAGAACTGTTTTTGGTTAGGAATAATTTGACTTGACGATATGTACGAGGTACTAGGTTCATTGTCATTAGTTATTTTAGGAGTATCGTGTACTATATTAAAACTCACAGTGGTCAATCTTGGACTATTACGTCCGTCGTTCTGTGGTCTATTTGTCAAACCTTGAACGTTATTCGGAGAACGTACTGGTGGCATTGTTGCTGTCGGTGGAATGTTTTCGATTCTTTCGTTATATTTTGTAAATTCAACTGACTTTATAGAAGGTTCGGCTACAGAGTCGTCGATTTTGTAATTTTTACTATTAGAAGCAAATGAGTCAACACTTGTCAACCGATCTATATTTCTAATCGCTTTTTTATCCACTTGTTGGTCAACAATTGGTAAAGTTGTAACACCCTCTTTATTTTTATTATCATTATTACTATTAGTTTCTAACCCGAGCTTCATGTGAGGCAAAAATAACGAATCACTTGTCACATTAATATGTTGGTTTTGAACGTGAGCTTGTGGATTGATATCTGGATTCTGAAATCTATGTATTGTTTTCTGATCTTGAAATCTGTTAGCATCAGCTGTCGATGGGACTTTTCTGGCCAGTGCTACATCATGGATATCCTCTTCATATTCGTCTATTTTGGTCAAGGGTTCGTCACCTTCGTCGTTTTGACCTTTAAACATTAACTCGAAAGGATGAACTGAGTCTGCACTGTGTTCTCTTGATTCCTTTTTCGCATTCAATTGCTTTATATATTCTATATTAGCACCTACGAGATTTGGCGGTGCGTCTGTTGCTCCGGTTACTGTAATTTCCTGTACTTTGAACGGTATTGTTGATGGTTGTGCACCTGAGGGAGACACTTTAGATAGACCATGTTTCTGTTCATCATCTAACATGTCACCAGTAAATCTATAGGTAGGTTTTCCTCTCCCGCGTCCGACAGCCACTGATGATGTTATTCTCACTGATATAACCTTTTCGTCTGAAGAATCAGGTGAATCTTCATACCTTGCTATAGGTGGAGAATTGTTCATAGGTCCCTGATCGATGCCGATGACGCCCAAATCATACTGATTTGGTACTGGGAACGACGCCGTGAAACTTTGTAGGATCTGCAAATAAAGCAAAGTTACCCATTACTTATATGTTTTGAATAAGAATATAACAGAACTCCAACATTTTATTTAAATGTTGACATAATATTATCAGTTTATTTTCCTTTGAAACAAGATTTATTAGGTACAGGTATTCAAGGAGCGAGGTTAGAACAAGGTATGATTAACAACGTCGATTAGGTAATGTATGAAGATAAAGGAGTGTGCTCGTCCTATTGATACTTCGAGAACTTGTAAAATAAGACACCGATAATAATATAAATTATCAAAACTCAGCGTGTAGCATTGATGATTATAAGGTCGGGATTACTATAAAAGTAATGAATAATGAAGTAATTATTTAATTGAATGTGCTATGAAAGCACAAACCGTAACACATTCCGCTCTACAAACTACACCGAGGAATGTGGGCTGGAAAAATGTTGTTCGCATCAAGGTAAATGAATCTGTAGATAATATACGATATGAATAAACTAGTCGACTACTTGCACGACTTGCTGCCATGGACACTCTATCTATGGTTCGAGATAATAGGGAAAAGAAAAACGTTTTATAAATGAATGTACATATCTATTGTTCATATATGTTTTTTATCTAACGTTAGAATGTTTATAGTGCAGGAAAGTAAATAACCAGTACTTCAGTGCATGCAGGTACTTATTAAAACAAAAGTCTCGACATTAACCGGATAATATCGCTCACCTCTTGTATAGGTATGCGTCTCATGTTTAATCATGATATTATTTTCCCGCAGTTTCACTTAATTACTGAAAATTATTATAGCAATAATGTACAACCTGGCTATTATTAAGTTAAACATATTGTTATTGCTGTACGTATAACCAGTATAACGAATAGTATTATAAGTGCGATGTGTTTCGACGCAACGCACGAGAGAAATGTCAAGCAAGTTGCTGGGCGTGTGGATTTATTTATTGCACCGATTTATTTAAGACTAGCTTGCGCCAGCGGCTTCGCCCGTGTGATATCTTAATAAATTATAGCCTATGTTACTCAGTGATAATATAATATGTAGGTATAACATTCTACAGGTGTTTTTTTTTTAAATAGGTTCGGTAGTTTTTTTTTTCTATATATTAATTGTTTATTAATATAATTATAATAATAATTAATAATATTGAGTTTATTCATTACAAAAAAAAATGCTAATCTTTTCTCTTTAGTGTAGACTAGCGGTTGCCCGCGACTTCGTCATGATTTTTTTTGGAACTTATTGCTTAATTTTGTTATACAGATAACAATCCAGGACTTAAAGTTGCCCTTCTCCAAGTCCCAGGCTACCTGTCTGTCAAACAATGATTGGTGAAAGGGTAACAGACATACAGAATGACTTTCGCATTTATAATATTATAGTGTATATAGGTACTAGCTTTTTCCCGCGGCATCGCCTGTGTGGAGATCAGAAAGTAGCCACGGAAACGTACTATATCGGGATAAAAAAGTATCCTATGTTATTGTATTAATCCTAACCCAGATGGTCAACCTGTGAACCAAATTTCATAGAAACCCATTCAGTCGTTAAAACTTCAAAAGGTAATAGACAGAGTGAGGTCATTTCGCATTTAAAATATTAGTATGGAAGAACTTCATATCTACGCAATTTGAAAACAAAATCCCGTGACCGGGGCGGTAATAGATTTGTGGTCTTCGTACAAATCTATTACCGCCCCGGTTCTATAGCCGCCGAACGCTGCAAGCAGAAATAGTTCTTACGATGTATAGATATGAAGGTGTTCGATGGTAGTTATGGACTGCTAAATTCTTTTTGCAAAAAAAAAAAAAGGAGCTAATGCTTATATCTCTGGCACGGAGAGAATAACCGTTAAATCCTTGCACACGGTGATGTAACTATTTATTTATGACTTTTGACGTACTTGATTTTTTCATAGTAGAAAATCGTTTTTCTTTTTTCGGGGTTTCGGTTTTTCGGGAATTGTTTTTAACAAAATCTCGTTGTATGACGTATGTGTAGTTGCATGGGTATAATTCTGAACAACGCTGCACGCGTCAGAGCTGTCGCAGCAGTGCTGGCGCGTCACTAACTATGTCGCAACATTGCTGCCGTGCTCGGAATGTTACTGAATATAACCTATAGAAAATGTATGGGGACCAGTGACGCTAGGGTTGTCAACTTTTTCTAGATGAAATAGAGTATATCCGATTTCAGAGAAGATAAATCAAGGTACAGATTTAAAAAAGAGTACCATTTATTACATTTTAAATGTATTTTTGCACTTTTTGCGGTACATAGCAATTTTTTATTGTTTTTAAAAGAATTGTAAGACGTCAAAGATCTTAATTATAAGTTAACATAGATCAATTTTTTTATCAATTTTAATGCAACCCTGTTCCTCTTTTCTCGCCACTTCACATTTATGACCGAAAAGACTCTTTCGGTGAATGCTGCAGTGGCGAGAACTGAGAACATACAGCATTTTTTTTAAACAGGTTCTACGACATCTGATTCCAACAGAGAGCTTGTCATATAAAGCCGCGTCCCCACTAGGGCCGCGCGGCTTGGCCTCACGGGCCGCGCGGCCCTAGTGGGGACGCGGCTTTATATTGACATTATATTTTGACGTGACTGATTGTGGTTGCGTTCAGAAACGCCCAAGTTTTTATGGGTACCAGTCTTAGAGTATATAACACCAGTATATCAAGTTCAGTGAACAGAAAGTTTTTTTGTGTTATATAAATCAGTGAACATTATGCCAAAAAAAGTCAGTTTATGTAAAAAGAGTATTTTAGCGTACTCTATTAGTGTTATAGATTATAAAGTACACCTTCAAGAAAAAATGTACAATACTCTATTTTAGAGTAGGTACAGTCGGCAGCCCCAAGTGAAGCTTCACACAACAGAATAGCGTCGCGGCAGCACTGCTGTGCAAGCACTGCCGCGTGTAGCGTTGTTCGGAATCATACCTTTACAATTCATATATCCCACTTGGAGGTGTTTATGAAGGTATTCAGATGTATTACCATTCTGAATTGTTTTCTTCATATTAAAACCAGATCCACATATTTCGTAGGTCAGCTTGGCTTAAAGTAACTTTTTACATTGTCATGTGTTACATTTCCTTGTCGATACGTCACAAGCTCCGTGTATGAACAGATTAATATTATTATTCATTTCGCTTGCTTAATAATTGAATCCTGAACAAAATACATTCGATTCATTGAAAGTATGATTTAAATGTATAAATTACTATATTTTATAGCTTCTGCCCGCAACTTCGTCTGCGGTTACCGGAGTGTGTAAAGTGAGTTTGTCTGATTGTTACGTTTTCACGCTAAAACGGATGAACGGATTTGGATGAAATTTGGCACATGGGTAGACCATGACCTGGAGAAGGACATAGGGACCACGGGACCGAGACTTATGCGAGTGAAACCGCAGGGCGCAGTTTATAGTCCCAAATTTTGCAAAAAATCGTTTCAAAATTAATTATTTATAAGGTCGCGTGCTCAATAGTTAGCATATATATTATATATGTAATATATAATATACAGTAAATCATTATAGTTACTGAATAGTTATAATAATATTATTACCTAACTGCCTCGTTGGTCCAGCGGTCGCAAGCGCTACTGCTGAACATGAGGTCCTGAGTTCGATTCCCAGGTCGGCCAGTGTTATTGGGTTTTTCTATAATACATTTCTCAGTACCAGAGTGGAGTCTGGATTTTTGCCCGGTTGACGTAACTGGCGAAATATGGGTGTACTAACTCTGCCCAAGCTTTCGGGGAATACAGGCGGGATGGTATGTGTGTATTGTATGTAACCTTTTTTTTTTTTTGTTGCGAGTTTATCAAATATTTTCTCCCGCTCTGGGCGGAGCGAGAGGGCGTGTCAGATTTTTGCTGACTAAAACCCACCCGTGTTCCTTCCGTTGCCTGTGTGCCGGGGCCGCGATATCCCTTTCGGATAAACTCGCAACCCTGGCAGGCATTGGCCCTTACGGACCCCGTCAGGTGTATTGTTACCTACTAACTGAATTTAAAAATTCAGAAAATTAGCAGGAGTTGAGAACTGCCATCTTGGAAGCATGGGTGAACATTCCACAGCACGTCATAGTGGCATTCATTAATTCCATGCCGAACCTCATGACGGCCGTCGTAAATGTTCTTGGAGGTAACACAAGTTACTAAATAAACGTTTTCTTTATGGAGACCATTGTTTTCTTCAAAAAGTTAACGCTAAGTTTGTCTACGAGAAGTGCGATAAGACGACTAATAATTAAACTGGTTTTTAGGGTTCCGTAGTAAACAAGGAACCCTTATAATGTCCGTCTGTCTGTCTGTCTGTCCGCGGCTTAGCTCAGAGACAGTTAGTACTAGAAAGCTGTAATTTGTCATGCGTATACATATTAATCACGCCGAAAAAGTTGTAATTTTTTTTTTTTTTTAGTTTGTGAAATCCAATTTTGGATTCAGGGATCTGTTTGCGAAATATTTTGTCAGCTAAATGTCCCCCCCCCCCCCTGCCAGCTAAATGGTTGTACTTGGATTTGTGAAAAAATTCACAGCAGTAGCATATAACGAAATTAAAAGGAAAACTATCACAGCTGTACAGGTTAACGAGTAATAATCGGCCAACTTAAAGCAGTTTTACAAACACAAAAACAAACTTAACATTGCAGTTTGAAAAACATGTTCTCACATGTTTTTCAAACTGCAATGTTAAGTTTGTTCTTGGGATAAATTAATCCCAACTACGGAACCCTATGTTGTGCGTGGTCCGACACGCACTTGGCCAGTTTTTTTTTTGTATTTTTAATTTAAATTTGGAACAATGACAAACGGATATTATGATAGTGAGTGATTGGCTGCAAAAACACTTTTTTTCTTTTCTTTGGAGATATCTAAGTACCATTATTTAAAGTAAAAAGATATAAAAAAATTGCAGGGTGGCTCGATCCAGGTGCCTGGGAGTGTATTATTTTTGCAGGAAATTACAAATAGTCATTGCCCTACTTTCGCGTAACCATAAATAAATGGCAGTACCTAAGTTATCATGGGGGAACTGAGCATAAAATTAATTAATGATTTAATAATCACGCGTTATCAGCGATATAATATTTGATCAGTTAGTAATAATTTGTGATTGAGCGGAAATTAGTGGCATGAGTGTGTCTGGTGGCTGGCGGGCGGATGCGAGGACAGCGGCGCGGGCGCAGGCAGCGCTGTCAGTGACCGCGTGGGCGTCCTTGCCGAGTCGTACCTAACTAAACCACTAGCCACTGCTCATAGAGAACCGAACCGAATAAAGTAATTAGTATAGTTCTTGTATCATTAGGTTTTCATGGATTATTGGTTGTTGGCAATAGGCTCACTGGCGAAATGTATGTACTATAGGTACACCTCTGCCTGACCCTTCGAGAAAACAATGTTATGTTATGTTAAATTATTGTACTTGTACCAAAAAAAAAGAAAAAAAAAAAACTTGAAAAGACTTCAAACCAAATACAGTACAATCTCACTAATCCGGCACTTCAATAGACCCGATACGTCCAATAATCCGGCACCCTCCGCCCGCGCCTCCCTTGCCCCTCCCTACGCCAAGCACCGCACATACGCTCCGTCGTCGTCTATTTCTTCTTACTTATTATGAATTTTTCTATACAATCCAGTAATCCGAACATTCCAATAATCCGGCAACCCCTTTGGGTGGTATATCATCAAATGACTCCACCCGCTCTGGGCAGAGCGAGAGGGAGTGTCAGACTTTTACTGACTAAAACCCACCCGTGTTCCTTCCGTTGCCTATGACTGTGCTGGGGCGGCACCCCCTGGTTTTGAATAGTGCCGGATTAGTGAGATTGTACTGTAAGTACATCCCGTACTAGGATTTTGAAAATTCTTTTTTTGTATACCCACCCATGCGAATTGAATCCGAATATCCGAATTGGTCCCATTTAAATTTTATTAACTTTGCTTGGATAGTTTTTGAGTAAGCTTCAATAATACGTATTTTTCCCATTTAGTTTATGTGGATGATATGATGATAACTTCCTGTCACTGTTATTTACATAGCTGGTAATGGTATTCGAATTTGTGTGAGGTAGGTACCACAACTAAAAAGAGAAAAATAAATTTAAAAAAAACCGACTTCCAAAAAAAACACTACAGAGTGAAAAATAACTTTAATTTCGGAAGTCGGTGGCAAAAAAAGAAAATTCGAAATTAAAGTAATTTTTCACTTTGTAGTGTTTTTTTTGGAAGTCGGTTGTTTTTTTTTACTTTAAATACTCAACTAATTCTACTTACTCCACACAAAAATGATATCAACCTTATCAAAATAATTAATTTAATAACTAAAGCATAAATTAGAAAACTCTGCCTCAGTGCAGACAACAATTTTTTGTTGGCTATCTAAGCACCAGTAAATATTATAACTACTTAGACAAAAAACTGAACTTTATTCCATTGGAATTCATCGACAAAAAGTTAAGCACTTGTCATACACGGGTGTGAAATGCGAATAAGATACTTGTACATGTTTATTAATGTGACATCGTTATTAATTTAGCATATAACGAACTTCTTATACTTTTTGTATTTATTACTTTTAAGAATAAGAACACTGCAATCAATGTCAACCAATTCTGTTCTTGGAAAGGCCTAGCGTCTGGGATTAACATTCGTGTAGGTAATTACCGAGACCTGTAGATTAAACCCTTAAGAATTGAATTGAATCTAGTAATTAATTGATATTTTTGTAAAGTATATAAAGAACCTAAGTTAGTAGTGGGTGGAGCGGTAACAGGCGCCGCCGCCGACCGTGCGGAAGCTAACAAAAATCCGCTATGAAGAAACATGTGACCTTACATTAAATCTAAAAGTGAATATGAATGTGACCTTTAAGAAAAATGCTCTACAAATAAAAAGTACACAGTTATTAATTAAGTAATCGATTTTCAATGTTAATAAATATACAAACAATATTACGCCACAAAAGAGAACTGTCTACATTGTATTACATAAATTGGTGTGACTGTTACGAATATTTTATATAAAAAAAATTACTGAACAAGATGTCTCAATTAACTCTTAAATGGTCTTTAGGCGCGGGTGCGGTAAATAACATGGACTTTAAATGTAGCTTCTGTGACGCATTTAGGAAATACCAGCGCTGGGCGCGGGACTTCTTGCTCATTGATCCGCATGTTTTCGATTCTACATAATTATATAGAAACAGCATGCTGCTTGATATATGTTGCTACCTCACATTTTTCTATATACGGGCCCAGAGTACCCAATAATGGAATGGCTAAAAAGATATGTCTAATTACTAAAACGTCTCTTGATGACTGAGTGAACCGTGAACCTACAGTTTTTATGGACCTTTTGATAGTCGTATATGCCAGACAGATATACAATCTGTAGAAGGTGCAGCGGGGCATGGGCGACGTGGGCAGGTGGGCGCCACAGACACGTGCTGGCGACGTGACAGTGAAAAACGTGAAGGCCGCAAGTTTGTACTAAAACGAAACGTCAATAACACGTTAAGTGTATCACTGCATTAAACAATTTATCCTAATGATAATCATTCAATAGATTCTGTCGCATGTCTGTATATGAGAGATACTTATTCTGTAAAACGGATTCAGGTTTTCGAACCTGTGTGTACTTCAACATGATACACTTATTCAAAATAATAGTCAGTCAATTAGGTTTATAATATTTTATATTATTGTAATTAGTAAATACTGAGATATTGTTGAATAGAATCTACAGAAGATCTTTAGGCGGTGTAAGGAGATGTCGATGAGAAGAGTTCCACAAGGATACATTTTCTGCCCTACTTTCATTTATAAAAATACCTAGTCTAATATACGCTAATACCTACTTTGAATTTGACAAGATTATAATCTACACCACACCATACAATCATTTAAAGAAATATCGGCTGATTTACCTAGATGAAAATGAATAAAACGAGCTTATAAAAAAAAACGAGTTAAGTAATTTTTTTTAAACAGACATGGCTGGTCCATTTTCTTATAAGTAGGTAACCTTAGTAAAAAATTACTACCCATGGAATTAGTATGTACTATGAAGTTAACGCAACGTGATAAATTTTTACAGTACTTTATCAAATTCAAAGCCTTTATCCTATATTAAATAATCCTACTCAAAGAATAATATTTAATATTTTCTTTTGGTCAGATCGAAGAATTGTCACTGAGATTTTCTTATAGAAACGTACGTTTGGAGAAAATACGATGCTTTAGTTAGATAAAGGCTGTTGCGTTGTGGAGGATTTTTATTTAGGGAATTGCACGTATATGGTTAATCGAAAACGAATATATTTTAGTAAAATTATCATTCGAGTAGATGCTGCAGAAGATCTCTAGGGGCTGTAGGGAGATGAGAGTTCCACAGGGTTCAATCAACGGCCCCCTTTTTCATTTTAATTTACACAAAGTAAAGCGCCTATCAGGGTTCGAAACTACTACCTACAACTCCTAACTCACGACCGCGACCGTTACTACTAGTCCACCACTGTTCATTCTCCTTCATTTCCCAAGTAAAAATACCCCTCTAACTAATACTTGAATTAGGAATAGAAGCACGGAAAGTGATCGATTGGATCATCAAGGAAAAACAAACTCAAGCAAAAAATGGAAAAGGTACCATATACTCGTATAATGAAACTGATTAACTTCTGGTTTAGGAAATACTTTGTAGCTTTCGTAATACTAACTTAAGTTGGTAGGTTAGTTTAGGTTAAGTTACCTATTATTAATTATTCTGTATACAGAAAACAAAACTATGCTCAAAGTAAAGGCAACTATCACTATCACGTCAGCATTTTCCAATGTTAACTCTGTATTTCTGAGAATTCGGAATACTTAATATTAATTGATACCAGGTGCTACAATACCCGTATGTAATTTGATTAGACTACAATTTGCAAAGGGCCTTGGACTTATAGTTAACAAAAGGTATGACATAACGTGTAGGTACGATTATGCGTTTCGGTAACTTTAATTACTGTTCTAGAATTAGACTAACAAGTTATAATTTTAGAAGTTCTGTATTAAGACGTTCAGTGCCGGGAACCCTCCTGGAGTCAACTTGCAATATGTATGGCGGCATGGCGTATGAGCTCTATGGAAATGGGTGGAAGTCGAAAGTGTTAACCAAAATTTCTTTAAACTTTTCTCGATTCCCTTAATGTCGTCCTTTTTTTTTTCTTTTTACCCACAACGGGGAAGCTCTTGGCCTGCATCTTACCTGATGGTAAGTGATGATCAGGCCGAAGGTGGAAGCGAGCTTCACCCGGATTCCTCAACCACAAAGAAATGGCTATCTACCTCTAACTGCCGAAACACAACAACGCTGTTAACATTGTTGTTACGGCGACAGACTTAGATAAGATGGTGGTAGCTAGCCAGCGGACTTATAACAAGCCTTAGCACCGACCAAACCGAGCAAAGAATTTTGCCCCCACTGGGTATTGGACCACCTCGCTCTAAGACAAGTGCTCGAACCACTACACCACAGAGGCGGTTACCTAACTTCGTGACACTTGTTTAAGTTTTTATATGCCTAATTAAAGTTATTCTAGGTGGTCTATAAGCTTATTGTCCTTAATTCTGCATGGTCAATGCTAGGAAATGCCACTGCTAGGAAAATACAGTTATTAGAACTTTCATGCTTTCTTATTTTTAATACCTAATTTCCATTGGCAGAACTCCAAGCCGTGATGAGAACGAATAAAATTGAACGAGAAGTGCAGGGCTAAATATACCTTAGTTAATTTAGGTATATTCTAAATGAACGCTCAAGAAAAACCGAAGCCAGTAGGCAGTTTAGACTTGCGCGAACGATTAAGGGCGTTTCTTTAGATAAAAGTGCTCCTCGAAGGCCGCCTGCTGCGCTCGACAATGCGCGAATATTGCCAGCTAATTGAACGATTGTGGCAACTGTCGCACCTGCGTCACGTCGTGTCACCTCACAATACACATTATATTTTTATAATACGTAAGGAATCTATTTATCATGTCATTGAAGTATTGTCAGAAAGCAATGACTTGCTTGTGCAGCGCTATGATCACAATGTAGAACATAGTAACAAATGAAAAGAGTGGTGCATATTAAGTTGTAAATTTACTGTTAAGAGTGGAAGTTGGAAATCCTGTACCCATGTATATAATGTTGTTGAACTGTCAAAATGAAACTGATTAGTCGTAATCGTTTACGAAAATGTGTTACGTAATTAGATAGCTGGATGAAACTGACACAATTTTTTGGTCAGTAGCAACTTGCAAACTAGGTCCACACCTAGTTATAGCTGGTAGAGTTTTGCTCTTCGAAGACTATGCTTTGGCTCAGATTCACTATGACCCCCTTGACCTCACGACTGGAGTTTTTGGAATACAGTAGGTTAAAACTGCACAAATAATAGTTGGTAGCCGAGGTAACGTAATTGCAAATTGCAATGGAAATTATTTGTGATGATAATAATGGATGGATTGGTTAGCCAGACAGCCGATCAGCCAATTTAGTGTTTCCTCGTTAAATGGCTTCATCCTGATTGCCTGTATACCTTACCTACTTGCTTTTTGTTTTCAATACTCTTGAAAGTTGTTTATTCATGTGTTGTTCGTTCTACTTCACTACATATTAATTGATCAGCTAGCAGCTACAGATTTGTGATACTACTAAATAATGCTTGAACATTTTAACAAGTTAATCTGCATACATTATTTTGCTATCCAATGATAAGAAATAAGTTCTTAGGGCATTTGTCTGGAAAGAGATTTATTTAGTAATTCTTTGTCTTTATAATCCATATAAGGTCTGCGAACAGTGGACGGGGAGCGAGTAAACCAGTTCTGATTTACCAGATCGTGCGGTATTTTAAACTCGAATGCAAATAAATTGACCCATGATAAAGAACTTGAGAGCACAAAGAAAAGATGGTGCATACCGATCTGTAAGTATTGTAGTTTACTATTCAGTCGTGGCATTGGAGTTAACTACACAGATATTATTTAGCTTCAACATTATTTTACGATTGCAATTACTGCAATAAGTAATGCGTTTTATTGAGTTTAATACAAAGTTATACGTACCTACTAGCTTGAGGTCTATGTGTGGTTATTATTTTTGTAAGGACCCTTATTTGAACTTAAATACCGTAACTAAAAGCAATTTCGCAGAATATAATTTGAATTTTTTAAAGATTTATTCAATTGATCGTGGTCTTTTAAAGTATAGCGGAAACGATGTGAAACTTTAATTCTCCTAATTACAGCTGTGAGTCAATCGTGTGTTAAATTACACTCATGAAGCAATTCACTGAAGATTAGCCTGTAAATACATATTCTCTAGCTCCTTCATTAGTACCTACATGGATCTTAATTTAAGTTATGCTCTAAATATGCATGTACACAAATCATCTAAGCTGGAGAAAATAAATATTCTATTCTAAATGACAAAACATGAAGTATAGCGTGGTCCAAACAGTGACGTCATAAAAAATATAGATTCCTCTTGCCCAGGGGTATTCGAAAATACCTCATGTATGTTCCCCGATTCTTGATAGTATTCGAGTTATACTTAAACGTATATGTACATAAATTTTTATTTTGTCTTAAAAAAATTGTATAGGTAGGTACTAGTCAGTTCATGTTATGAATACTGTGAATGAAATAATATGTCAATGCTTTTTCATGAAAAATTCACACACTCTTAATTTATTGACTAGCATCTTCGAGATACTTGGATTTACGAGAACACATAATGTATTAAAGGCAGCGTAAATAGTCATTTACGCTATCTTTAGTGAATAACAGGAAGTAGATACGCTTGCCATCTGATGGTTTAAGCTGATATTATCGAAAATAAAATGGAGAATGTAAGACAATATTACGTCCATAAATATACGAGCACGCCTACCTGATGCCATTTTATAAAAATACCAGGAAGTGCTCTAGACCCGTTTCGCCCTCAGCTGAAACGAAATTAGTGTGCGACGCCGATCCAGTTTGTTTAAAGATCACTCTGACATTTATCACACAAATATGTTTACTTTGAACTTGCGAAGGGCGGTGCAGCCACCTAGCTGTTGCTAAGTGACTTTTCTATTTTTATTCCTTGGGTTTATACGCTAAACTAGTCTGACTTATATCGGTTTAAGAGCGTTTATTCTGAAGGTGGGCAACGTTGCAAAAAGATGTCAAATATTTCACTGTTTTGATTAATTTGGCAATATTATTGTGTGAAAATAAAAAATTGTGGCTAACTAGCGAACTAGAATATTGATTATGAAATGCAATAATTAATATCGTAACACCGAATATTTAGTTTTAGATGTAAAAAAAACTACCTATTTAGAAACTTTCCAAATTTCTGCGTTTATTACACCTAAAATGGGTACAACATCAAATTAAATGTTATACTTGCAATTCATTATTAATATTCTAGTTCGCTAGTTAGCCACATTTCTTATTTATATTCAGTAATATTGCTTTAAGAATCAAAACAGGTAAATTATTGACAGTTATTTGCGACGTTGCCAACTTTTAGGATAAAGCCTCTTATGTAGGTAGTTGAGCCTGCAAGTAAGGATACCTTCGATTTATTCAAGTTCAACATTTTACTCTTTGCATCTCTGGCATTCAATGAGGAATTGCAAGCATTATCACGCATTGCATAATGATATTAAGGCGAAAGCGTCAGGGTAGCCCGCGATATTCAAATATTCTTACGTTTTTTGTAATTTGCATGTCAGTATCAGTTTGTATGTTGATCTAAATTTGATTCACGGCCGTATCAAATATTTATTTATAGAATTATAATCATAAAAATCATCAATACAACTCCCTAAGTTCATATAATCCTATTGAATGACTATTTCATGAAATCATGACTTTTTAGGATCATTCTAACATAAGGATATGATCTAATGATTATAATTCTATAAAGCCATATAGGTTACGGTCGCGAATCATATTGTAATCAAGATACAACCTGACACTGACCTGCAAATTACAAAAAGCGTAAGAAAATTTGTATTTCGCGGGCTACCTTAGCGCTTCCCCTTATGTATTCATGAATGCTGGTTTAAAATAGAACTATAACATACCTAAGATATGTAGGTAGGTACCTAAACGAAACAAAATAGATGTCTGATTATAATATTTTGTGGAGGTAACTATGTGAATGTATTTAAATGTTATTCATCAACCTTGCTGCAGTGACATGCAATTAAAAGTGTTATAAAAATGTCCGTTAAGTATGTTTGTTTACGCTTTATTAGCATAATGTAAACGTGTTGGGAGTTTTTAATTTAATTTTCTAGAAATAAGATTTAAAATTTAAATTAAACTCATTACAATGTAGGTACTATAATTCATCTATAGTTCTATTTATGGTAAATAAAAATTTATTAATAACAATTAATTCAGGTATGATCAATTACAATTTAATTAAGCTAATTCATATAGTTTTTCGCATTTATAATAATTTATTAATATTATAAATGTGAAATTAACTCTGTCTGGTTTTCAGCTGAACGGATTTTAATGAAATTTAGCACACGGGTGGTCTACCCGTGGGTTAGGACATAGGATACTTCTTATTCCGTTACTACGTTCCCGTGGGATAATTTCAGACATTCACGCGGGCGAAGCCGGGGGCAAAAGCCTATTAATATCACATAATATCTAATAGATTTATGGTAAAGACATGCCCTACCTTCCTACTAGATACCTACTTTAATCAGCGTTGAATCTGATGATTCCCTAAAGCCTTTGTTTTGAGTCATACCTACCAAAGTATGTCTCAAATCGAAGGGTTTAGGGAAGGCTTTGCTCGGGGTATATAAAGAGTTCAATAAAAAATTAATGAATACCCAAGTTATTAAATTATTAACTCCCGCGCATTTTTATTACGACCATAATAGTACTTTTATGAATAGTTACAGGTAGGTGCAAGGTATCTAGATTACTTAAGATGTCTATGATGCAAAGGATGACCTTTATTTCAATGGTTACCTACGTTTTAAATTTCCTACCTTAAAAGTCAGTAACAAATAAAGGCCTTTTCTTCGAATCATGCGCATTTTGATCAAGTTAACTACTTCAAGTAGATTGCGAATTAAGTAGATCGGAAGTTGGAACCTAAAAGTTTGATCTCAGAATAAAGTAGGTAATTGATATTTTAGACTAACTGAACAAGCTGGCACTGTTACTAAGGCAGAAACTTAGTTAATTAATGCGTACAAAACTTTAGTTTCGGTGATGAAATCTAAATTTGTATACGCATTTGTTTGTTTACAATATTCAAATGTCATATTGTTTGAATGCAAGGGATGTCAGAAGAAAATATATATAAATTATATCATACCAGAAGAAACATCCATAATAGGTTGTAACTCATTTCGTAGCAGGACAACGCCGCACCTTAGCTAACACAATAGTTGGGTCTACTGTATCGATAATGACATGTCCACTCTGACAGGAATTACTAACAAACACATCTTTTAGAGGGAAACAAAGAGGAGGTGTTATGTGGGGCACATCGGGACTGGCGAGATACAGGGCGGCTCCAGGACTCTATGCAACACTAAGCGAGACCCTCAGATTCGCTATTCGACACGAAAAAGCGATTCGCTTCTACTACACGAGTGGCCTGCGCGCGCGCCGCGTTCAACTACTCCGCTCAACAGTACTGGTGACCTTAACAATTAAGAATTTATTTTATTAATGCACTTTCTTATGACGTGTTACGCCGGCGGCTCGAGAACATGGATCGACATCCATGATGAGACAAAGACGTTTTGTACGATAATAATTTATTGGTGTTAGCAACTTAATTAATTATAACAATTTATTGCGAGTTGAATAATTTACAAAATAAACAATGATCAACTCTTTTTCTTTGGTAAAGAATGTAGAGAGATAAATGGAGAATAATATTATTAATAAATAAGTTAAATAGGGTAAAACACCCAATAGTCAGCTTTTCAAGCTTTATTTCAGAATAAATAGTTTAGATTAGCCATATAAGTATAAAATTACTACCACTCTGATTATTATGTTGATTGTATAACTTTGTTTCTATACCTATCTACAATTTTTGAACTGACAGCTCTTCAGAGTTAAAACTCTCACTAAAAGCTGACTACAGCGGTACGCAATGTAAGGGACTGATTGCATTAGTGTCCATAGTAAGGGTCGTGCTGATGCTGCGGCTGCGGAGGTGCGTATTGGGGCTCGGCGTACTGTGGCGCGTATTGAGTCTCGGCGTACTGGGGCCCATACTGTGGCTGGTACGATGGAGCCTGCAAAAATAAAGAGCCACAATATTCAAAAGTCATTTAATCAAACTAGGCTGAGAATCAGCACTTTTCGAACGTCAAAATTACATTTATGACAGTCCCCCAAAACGCCCACCCTTCACCACTTCCTAGTGCAATTATATTTTTTTCTGCGATTATTCTAAAAATGAGGTTGGCGCACTGATATAAAATAAGTACGTATTAATGCATTTTCAGTGGACTGGCGGTATAGAAAATTACTGAATGAAAGATTCGAATTTTAAAAACTCTTTCCACGCCAGCGAATAAAATGCACTTTTGCACTCAGATTTCGAATGATAAACAGAATGTTTACGAGGTTGAGAGGTGAAAAAGTACTTCTTAAAGGTAGGTAGGAGACGTTTTAAGCATTATTAAACGTAACTAGCAGATGACAACGCACATTTTTTGCAAGACGTTTATTTTACCAATAACATAAATAATCAAAATCAATTAAAACTTCATTACTTAAATTCATTTTTTGGACAAAAAAACAAAGGATTTTGTGGTTTGCATAAAAATTTTAGGAATTTCGTAATGGCAATGGCAATTTACCTGAAACTAATCGACTTTTTGACTCAATGAGGAAAAATACATCGAAGCGTAGTCATCTTGGTGAAATATATGTGGTTTTATAAGGTAGGTCAGTTTAGCCAGTATTATTGAATCTGAGACTCAAAGCATTTATTTCAATTAAACAATTCACAGGCACTTTTACATTGTCAGAGTCGTTCAGTTAGTCAGAAAGTTGAAGCTAGATGCCCATTAAAAAACGTAGATAGCTCTAGCTCTATGGAGAAGAACGTGCAAGAAACTCCAAGGACACGATATTACAAGATCCTGGGTAGGTACATTTTGTTCTTGTTGCTTCTATTTATGTGAGAACAATGTAAAAAAAACCGGTCAAGTGCGTGTCGGACTACGCATAATAAAGGGTTCCGTAGTTGGGATGAATTTATTTCAAGAACAACCTTCCATGTTATTTTAACACCATTGACTTCTTATAGGTTTTCCTGTAATCTATGAATAAAGAACCATTACTTATATGTATTTTTGTTTAAATTTTAGCCTCAGTTTTTTAGTTTCGGACATATTGGGGGGGACATGGTAAAGGAATGGTTTTTATCAATTTTCTTCAATATCTTTAAAAGTATTTATTTTAAAATTATTAAAAAAAATACTTGAGATCCTTGCAACAAACCCTTTTATTTGGTATGTCACACGGTACAGGTTGCAAAACTTATTATTTTATTTGCCCCCCCAAAAGTATATTGACAAGTAGACACACGAGTGTAGGATCACACGTGTGTCTGTCTAAGGGTTCCGTTTTTTCCTTTTGAGGTACGGAACGCAAAAAAAAACAATTCAAAATATAAGATTCATAAAGAACCGAAGGTACCTAAGTACTTAGTAGACCTTGTGGCTGATATACCTTTAGGATACCCACCCAGTAGGAACCTACATTATGCATTAATTCTTAGAATATAGAACAATTAGCTATGTCTATGTATCAAAAGCACGGAAGGGAATCTTGTATTGCTTCTGCAAGTCGCCCACGATTTTGACGTGATTTAATTGCTTACTTATTACTGATTTTATGGTATGCTGAGTTAATGATTTCGTGTTGCGGTCTCGCCGAATATACTTGAACGCACGATTCGTGGTTCAATGTCGGCGCTAAAAAACAATATCTATTTATTACCTACCGAACTAATTGTAGTTGCTGTAATATTATCGTGGTTTATTTAGTCCAAAGAGACATGGGAACGTCTTCATCTCAACCGGAAGACTTTTGAGCTAGTGTTGGACATACTAGGCTTACCCCAAGTTACGGCTAGGCTTATGCTACAACGACAGGTCCCAAGCAGTATCTGATCTTCAGTAGGTTGTCGATTCACCTAGTGGAATGCCTATCCACGGTACAAGGGCCAATTAAATTTGTCAATATTTCTAGCTACTTTCCTGAGGTAAATTCTTGTCTATAATAATGATCATGAAACTGAACACTTAGAAACTCACATTATTTACACTCGTGGTATTAAAAGCGTTTATTCTGACGTCGCAAATTGATGTCAAATATTCCGCTGTTTTGATTAATTTGGCAATATTACTGTATCGAAATAAGAAATGTGGCTAACTAGCGAACTAGTAACCGTTTTAGGTGTAAAGAAGGCATTTGGAAAGAATCCGAATACTTTTTTACATATAAAACTAAATATTCGGTGTTACGATGTTAATTATTGCATTTCATAAACAATATTCTAGTTCTCTAGTTAGCGACATTTCTTTTCTCTTATTTCCATACAGTAATATTGACAAAGTAATCAAAACAGCGAAATATTTGACATCTATTTGCAACGTTGCCAGGATTGCTTTTAGGATAAACGCTCTTAAGTAGGTGCATACCTGATAGTTGTAGGCAGGTTTCTTCTTCTCCGCTTCTCCATGATGATGTTTCTTCAGCACCAAGCTCGCCGCGATTAACTCCTTCACCTTCAGTTTGGTCGACAGGAAGTTTGCTGCCAAAGCTTTGTTAAAAGCTTTCAATTCCTTGATCTTCGCCTTGACTGCCCAGAGCCCATCCTTGAGCAAGTCCAGCTTGCCCAGAGGCATGTCCTCATCTTCCTGGTACTCCTCATGGTCGTAAGCAGGCGTATCGTACGCCGCTCGGAGGAGGTGCTGGTCTTCATCGTCGAGATCGGCGTAACGTGGCATGTGTCGCGAACACACTATAGGATGAAAAAATGAACATTGATCTGTTAAATATTTACTTATTTTATGCATAGAAATCAGTTATGAAAAAGACCATTAATCATTTCTAGAATCGATTAGACGAGTGTCAAGTGATGAGATGATTAATTGCACAGGTTGTGTTTTACTAACGATTTGTTATTTATGTCGTTCTAACTATGTTTTAGCGACTAAATAATTATGTTCCGCTATTCATTAATGGTGCTCATTAACACCGCATGGTGCCAACGCATTTAGATTGATGCATCACTTTTAATTATGATAGGCATTGAATATTGCACGAAATGCAGGCAATAGGTACTTACCGAAACTGATGAAAAGTATGAAATAAACGATTTTGATGCACATGTTCGATAATTAGAGGCGGATCTAGTGTTACCACGTTTGTTCAAGTGAGCTGGCTTCCTTGTTCCTTTTGTATGAGGTAGTTATTCGATGACTTTTTTAATAACGTTCGAATACCCTCAACGTTAGAAAAGCGCATAGCTAAAGGTGGTGTCACACACGTGTCACACGATACACACCTTAATTATCTAAAATTGTTTTATTACCTATGCATGAATATTTTTGCGTAAAATAATGGAATTTAAAGCTTTAACATTATTACCATTTAGCATTATTTTCGAAGAATTAATTAATTTGTCAGTCATCAGCTCAAAGGCTCAGGGCGTGAATCTGTGAATATGACTGTCTGCGTCATTAGCTAATTGCATTACTTAAATATCAAGCTTTTTGCTTATTTTTCTCCATTTAAAAAAAACGAATGTTTTATCTACATATCGATCGAGGTCGAATTAATGATTGATAGCGCAATTATTGGATATTGTAAGAAGCATTATTCTTACTGTAAGTTACATTATCATTGAACATAATTAGTTACGCGTATATTATCTAGATAAATCATACAAAAACCAACAAGTGGTGGTCAGCCAACATTAAGTGGTTATGTTAATTATATCATACTGGCCATATCGATCGGGTGTGTCGAAAAAATCGAATAAATAAAGCAATTACTTGAATTATGTACATATTTATTTACTGGATGCGGAATGCTAAGTAACGTCGGTGCCTACATATGAACATGTTGTGTATAAGTAGTAATTACAGGTTTCTAATAATTATAAATAATAATATATGACATAAGTAACGGCGCAATATGTTTGTCCGGAAAGAATTTGAATGTAACGTATTAATAAATTTATGGAACCACAACCTGCTAGTGACCGCCCACGACTTTGAGTAGATTAAATAATTTTAATATATATTTTATGCAGCCGTCCTAGGTGTGTTGATAACTTTATTTATTTATGTCTGGACTAGAGTCAGTTCAGAATTGTACTGGAAAGTATTGTTGTTACAGGCAATTATGTACCATCGAATAATTATCTAACCAGTTTGAAAACAAAATCCCGTGAACACGATGACCACATCTCTTACCGGCCCGGTGCTATAGCCGCCGAGCGCTGCAAGCAAGAATAGTCCTTACAGTGGTTAGTTATGAACTTCTTTGATGGTACTTCCCTATCAACAGTCTTAACAAAACCTGAACATCAGAACATAGGTATTTCGTATTGTATTTGATACAGACGCAAGTTTCTAAGCAGATGGTTGTCTACGAAGTTATTAATAAAACATACGTAAAATATTAAATTGATTAAATTCAATTTAGTTTTTGCAATCATCCGGACTGAAAAGGAAAAAACCGACTATATTGTTGTAAAGCCTATTATAGAAGCGATAAAATCGGTTTACAGCAGAACATTATTTTATTGATTAAATTGATATTTTATTTGCAATTAAAATCTCACTTTTAATGTATAACATAGGTTCTCTAAATAGTCTTACTTTAGGGTCTTACTTCTAATAATTGCACTATAGAATTGTGAGATAATACATTTCACAATTAATTAACTAGGTAAGTATTTTCGAACCTAATTTTAATATAAGTACACTTAATGGTTACTTAGGTAATGGTACAGTATAAATAAGTAACAGTATTATGTCATCATAGAAAGGTCGAAACGACGACGATCACTGCGGACTGACTGTTTTTCGCAGTGCGGGGCAGTTACGCAAGGACGTTGAAGGTTTATCTACCGAGCGGCCGTAGGTAATTATTTCAAGGTCACTGCGAGATATAATACTGTTACTTTATTATACTGTGGTAATGGTTTCATGCAAACTAGGACATCTTTCTAGCACAGTTTTACATTTTTACCAAAATAAAATAACTTAATAAGTACTGAATATCTTTGCTTGACAAAGTAATGGAAGACTTTAACTCAAGACAGGAACACCAAAAATATGGAGCAATACAATTAACATAGAGTATTTGCGACGGATAACTTAAGTCATTATAACATTCTTAAGATAATAACTACTTCCTTGTCACATATAGATACATAGTGACTACTTAATGTGTAACATTCATCATTCAATTTTTTTTTCTTAATGAGTAGTTAGTGACTAGTGTAGTGAGCACGGCACCCGAATAATTTTTGGGTCGATTGTTTTTTTTTCGGTCAATCGTTAATAATAATCGTTTATTATGATCTTACTTATAAACGTGGTGACAATAATTATTCGTGTGATATTTCCTTATCAAAAATATTATTTCTTTACATTAGAATCTGTAAAATGTGGCTCGATTGTGATTTCCTTATTATAAATTTTAACATCCATAAAATTCATTGTACTCGTAGGTAGGTACTTTTTTTCGACTAAAAACTAGATGATTTGATATACAATATGTTTGTAAGCTAAATGTTGTAGGTCGCGGACACTGCCGCCTGACCACTTTTAATATGGTCGAAAAGTGGTGAGGCGCCATTGCCCGCGATAGTACTTGTTAGAGGGTATAGACGAAGTCTTAAGTTGCTGAAGATGACTTAAAAATACTTACTTCGATGTTTATACGAGACAATTTGCTACTGAAATCGCCAACCGCTGTTAGCTCGCTATTATCTATACCTGGACTTCTTGTGTAACTTCAGGAGTTCTTTGAAATAAAATTCATCAACTGCAGCACAAATTACGATTTCTAAAAATAGCCACTGCTAGTTACGGTTTATGAACTTCTGTTCAAATGTTTGAACATATTATCGTCACATCTTACCTCGTAACGTCCAGCTCTAAAGCACCACAACAGGCAGTTAGGCAGACGATACATTTCACAACTTGTATGTTGCGATTTGTCTCAATAGCCCAAAATGTGATGTTTCAGAAGAATGTTGAAAGATGCAATCAATTTCGCGTTCTAAAAACTTTGGGCGTTAAGGGGTCAGCAGACGATGTTAGTTTTAATGACACTTTATGTCAACTCAGAGAGGCCACTTCATACAACGCCGCGATGAGAAACTAGGGGTGGGTCGTCACGTGATTTTCACGAAACGTGACGTAACTAGAGACTTCGAAGGCGTCACCTATTTTAAATACTAGTGACTTTAGTAACTAGTTATTTTTTCAAATTGTTATTTTTTAGTGATTCCATCGAAGTATTACAGTTACTTGCCAAACAAAGAAAATATAGATGATTACCAACGTAATAAGTTACATATCACAAGCTTTAAGTTTTTGGAACGAATTGGTTTTTGTAGCTACATAATTATGCAATTACATCATTAATACAAATACTAACACAAATAAATTTCTCTTCATACTTTATTCAGGCTCAGGACGGTTATTTTGCAAGTAGTACATTTTCGGTGAAGTATCGAAATTGTTACTTCTTACAAAATAACGTGTTTACAGTTTGACTTGAAACTAGCTATTCGGCTATATGCCAGTTATAGTAATTAGTGACGTGAAATAACGCCCATACCTATGAGAAACCCACAAGTAGACGTAGTACTATTTACTTCGTTGATGTTGCAAATTGCATAATTATCATAATGCACATTAATTGCATGTCTTCATTTGGAGATTACTGTAGACAAAGCTGGGAAATGCAAAAATGGTGGATAACATTCAAGTCTTTAAATCCCTTCTAACACTCGTTATATTAAGATCTATTAAGAGTTCTGACACTGATCGTGTCGGTCTATCGCTACGCTTGTATAAGTGGTATTTCTGTTCAGTAGTGTCTGTGTGATTGGTTATGCACAATAAGGAGAGGTACAGGTCTAGAAGCGAGCGCGGCGCCTCGCGTGTCACAACCCCGCACGCGCTTTGTATATCTCGTCGTCCAGCTCGAACGCAGGGTCCGCGTATCCGGAGTCATCGTACCGTAGTGACCTGTATATAAACCACCGTCATTCAGAGCGAATATTACTCATAGATACAAAATGTCTTCCTATCAGCCTATATCTAGATAAATTAACCGACAACCTGGAGAAGCCAGGGGACAGGTTAAACGCAGAATGGGTAGAACCAGGCGTCGTGGTGACAAAAGGCTGATTGATGCCTGTTCGCTCGTCTGGCTGTCTTCAAAAAGAAGCATATACGTTTTTGGAAAATGGACTCTGGCCTATGCTACAACCACCTGTTTGTGGTCTGTTTTTTAGGTCAGCAGCCACTTTTGTTTGTAATGACAGTCCATATAGGTAGATACCTTATTTCTGAGGCTGACCTGTCAGGTGTCCTGGTCCGGCAGCGCGAGGGTGGCGGGGAGCGCGACGAGGCGCGAAGCAGCGCCGGGTCGTCATACCGCCGCGAGACCACCGTAAAGTCGTGGTGTGCATCGATCAGCTTCTGCAGGCGGGACACCATCTCGAAGTCTGACACCGACACTGGTACTAAGATGCCAAGCAGCTTCGCTATCGAGTTTCTGAAAAAGCATTTGGTATGTACAGAGGTAGTCAGAGATATAGGGGTATGACTCCGTTTCTTTGTTTCCAAAAACTCGCTATTCCCTTTGATCCTTCAATGTTAAATGGTACCTACGACAATTTCAATACTTATCGCAAGCAGGCGCCAATCCTCTATTGATAAATTCATGGCAGTGTAATTTACTATTTATATAATATTTTATACAAGGTGAAATTGGATTCATGGGCATCCTCTTAAGGGGTTTTGTACTCATCATTCTGAACATCTTTCACTATGGGACCAACACTTAAATCGCGAAAAAAATATCTGCTGTTCCCTACATTTATGTTCGCCGAGCATAGCTCGTCAAATTGTAGGAAACAGCAGATATTGTTTTCGCGATTTCAGTGTTGGTTCCATAGTGAAAGTTGTTCCTAATGTTGAGTACAATGACCCCTTTTAAGAGGATGCCCATGAATTCAATTTCTCCCTGTATTTACTATACCAAAATTAACCATTTGTAATAAATTAAGTTAATCCTATCACTTTGTCTTCTCACAAAACCACACACATTTTAACATTATCGCATCGCATAGCATTATTAATAATTCTACTCATTGCAGTTTTTAAGCTTTAAAGGAACCAACCTAAAACTGGTAAGCTGTGCCTCTCTGCGCTGGCACTCAGCGAGCGCCTCCTTGGTTCGCGCCAGGTCATCTCGTAGGATAGTGATCTGATGGTCGTTGGAAGAGCGCTCCTGCTCGAAGGTCTCCCCAGTCGAGCGCACCTGCTCCTTTAGTACGTTCACCTTGCGGTTATAGCGAACGCGCAGTAGATCCGCCTCCTCTAACTTCTTTTGGAGCTCTTCCACCTTCCGGGCCCGCTCCAGTGACGTTATCTGTGTTGTTTAAGAGACAAATAATGTAGGCGCCATTGATGACGCAGGTTTTGTGTTTTGAATCGCATTTCCGACTTGTTTTCATCGGCAGGAAGGTTCAAGCACATGGTTACTTTGATGCAAGTGCAGTTTTACTACCTCGCCAATAAAATTATTACCTCTAACTTTAATAACCTGGATTTCTTGTAAATAGTCTATATGAAGTTACCATAATCTCTAATGTAAGCCGGTGTGGGATAGCTAAAGTTTCTCGCAGACTAGCGCGACGCGACACCGGTTATTGTTATACCGTGAAGTTTTCTTAGAAATTGTATTGTTCGAGTCGCGTCGCGCCGCACGGTGGGCTGAAAATCGCTTTTCATAGACTTGGGGATTTCAATTTGCAAGTTTTTTTGTTGGATATCGCTTCTATTAGTTATTACTATACAGGGTGGCAGTGACATCGACGCGAAAATTGTTACGAGAATCGAAGACGACGAGATTTTTTATTTAATAACCGACGAAAAATTTCAACGCAGAGGGGTTCAGAATCACGTACTGAATGCATGGTAACAGTTTTCGCGTCGATGACCCGCCATCCTGTATACCTACAAAAATGACATCCGAGTAATTGTGCACAAAAATAAAGGAATTATGTTTTTTTTTTCGAAAAATTTGTTTGAAGCTAAACAATAATATCCTTACATTTGGTTATGGTACTAATTATTTATGATTTTTTGTCATATACCGGATACTCATATCGCTGCCGATTTGTTTTTTAAATCTTCTAAATATTTAGGGTGAAATCCCTCTTAAGTCTATGAAAGCCGATTTTCAGCCCACAGTGTGCCGTTGCGTCGCGCTGATCTGCACGAGTCTTTAAGCGTGATGATTCGAATAAATGAATACATTTTATAAAGTTCAGCTTCAATAAATGAGATCATGGTTCTGTTAAACAAATCACTTCAACCTTGTATGCAAATTAGGTATTCCAGTAATTCGCTGTCTAGGTTTACTTCACCTACATACAATTGTTACATCATGGATATGGAGGTACTAAATTGCGATATTCCATTCGGCCTTCAAAGTGTCCGTAAAACAAGGCTCCCGGGACACAGGCCAACTGTCATTCGCCTTAGCCTCATCGGTAAGTGGCCAAATGTACCTGCTTAGTTTCCAATAATACGAGTATGCAGACGACCGTCGGCTAAGCAATAATGTCGAAAAGTGGTCAAGCGCCAGTTTCCGCGATAGTACCAGCTTAGTACCCCCTATGCGGACGACGCTGATGGAAGTCAGATTTTGGAAGAGCTTGTGGCAATCACTCGCGTTTTGACCACTGCTGCTACTACAGGCAGTTGCAGGCTCTACCATGCCCATAATTAACAATATACTACAAAATATAAATATACATAGCTACATGAAATCAACCCATAAAAACACAGCTGAACATGAGCCCTCTCAATGTCAGCCTTATTGGAAGTTTACAAATAATGCCTTGCCATATTATAATTAATCTTCCATCCTTTTCATATACAGTTATGAGAGGAATAACATGAAAAAAAAAATTTTGAATGAACTTTATAGAACTTACATAAAGAACTTTTTAGTTGCAGTCGGGTATTTTTTTTTGTTATATACAGTATGTTAATTAACGAAAGGCGTTCCCGTTAACCCGCAATAATATAGCGTCCATAAAAACAAAAAAAAAAACATACAGAAAAATACTTTTTTTTTTGAGTGACAGAGTGTTTCTTTGAATGATAATTAATGTTTTTTTTTGTATGTATGCACGCTATATTATTGCGGGTTAAGAACGCCTTTCGTTAATTAACATACTGTGTTATATTTCTGGAATCGTCTCTTGAAGCCCTATCTAAATTAGAGCATGGACATACCATCAAATTGTGAAGTCTTTTTGGGATCTTCAGAGTACAAGTATCGGTTACATTTATAAAGTTACCTATTACTACTTACTTTTTTCTTTCAAGATATTACTTACATAGTAGGTACGTCCAAAAACCGCCATTTTGATTTTATAAAAACAAAGCCCTAACTATCGCATGACGATTCGATAGACGCCTCTTGTATTCAAATCTATCCAGCCGTTAAGATGTTTGGAGGGTATAAAGAATCCCGAATAATGTACAAAGAAAGATACCTACTTGGATAACCCTGTGTTTGCTGTCGCGTAGTCGGGTAAATGTAGGTACCTTATACTCAGCAGCGTCGACAAGTTGCGCGTTGAGGTCGCGGATCTGCGCACGCGCGTCGCTGAGCTGCACTTGCAACTTGTCACACTGTCGCGCCAGCTTCTTATTGCGCGACACAGCGTCGTCGCGCTCCGCTTGAAGCACGGCGCGGACGCGGCAGCTCTCGTCCTGTCGGGTGTGCCCATTTAAAATGTATGTCTAATTAAAATTTTTAATGTCTGTGTCAGTCCAACAAACAACTTCAACTAGACAGGTACAGTACAACTATTTACTTAATGTCCCTCGGCAAAGTTCGTGTTTCGTCAGCCGTCGGATTTTTATCAGAACGAGTTGCCCTTTGCACTTGGTAATTATGGTTGACGGCAACGTGGGCGCTGCGGTAGGAGTCAATACTTACAAGCACCAAGTGCAAAGGGCAACTGATAGAAATCTGACGACAGACGAAACACGAAGTTTGCTGAGGAACATTAAGAAAATTGTTGTACTGTACCTATGTTAAATAACATTTCGAAGAAGTGTGTGTAATCAGTTAGGTACACCTATAAGAAAACTGCATTACTTTCAACGAGTTTGAGTACTTAGTAGACCGTTTTTACAACTTACCTGCACACTGAGCTTTCGTCGCAGCAAGTCCAAGTGCAGGTCCTTTCTCTGCAACTGCTCTCTTAGAATCCTTATTCGTCTTTGTAACTGGTAAACTACTGCAGTCTGAAATTCAGGGACCATGTTATGGAAATAAACACAGTACTAAATGATAAAAGTTGCTCTATAAATCAGCGCTGTCATGCAAAATGTGTGCGTGACTGTACTGTGTTTGTTTGTGTCGATGCAGACGACATCGCGTGTGCTATCGACTGTACATTCCAAGTCAAATCGGTTAAGGTTGCTTCAGATGTTGTAAAAAGTTCCAAAACGTGCACTATTTCAACAAAACTTAGTTTTTTACGTATAGCATGATCTAACTTCTTAAACCAACCTTAATACTTACAATGTGGGACTACCATATTTCTTCACCCCACGTTTTACCTGACTACGGCGAAGCAAAAGGAGGGTTATGATTTTTTACCGTTATGTATGTTCATCTGTTCCCTCATAACTTCTAAACTACTCATCATAATTTGGCAAATGAGTATCGTTTAAAGCGTCTTGATCGTCCGCTAGTTATAGACTATGTGACGTCACATTAAATTGAATATGGCGCCCCATAGAAAACATAAAGACAGGCAAAAAAAAAAAAAAAAAATTATGATGCCATGATGGGTATCAAATGAAAGGGGTTAGATAACACATTTCAAAAATAAATATATTATAACCTCAAAATAATTTAAATGAAAAAACGTTACAAAAACTACAACCCAACTACGATAAAAAAGTCAACTAAAAACGTATAAACAAGACATCACAAACAGAAAAATTAAAAGTCACACGTGTTAGGGTATACATTGAACAGATTACGTGTGACTCCGGGTCTCCGGGTTATTAATTTGTCTCTCTGTGATGTCTCGATCTCTCTCCGATGTCTTGTTTATACCTTTTTAGTTGATTTTTTTATTTAGTTGATTGTGTTATTGCTTGTAACGTTGAATGGGTAGGTAATCTACCTACTTATACCTTCCTACTCGCTGTATATTTTTTTATTAAGTACTTATTTCACTCGCAAAGAAAATCATTCAGCGATGCTTTCCTAATTATTTACGTGCATGACTTAGGTATTTTATACCAACGTTTGTGTTTCAATCCAATGATGATTGTGACTCAACTTAATAATGTAGTTATGGGTACCAACCTTAATCTAACTAATGAACGTATAAATAAATTAAAATGTAGACTATTATACCTATTTGTAAATGCATTATATCTACATACTTTATAGACAATAATAATAATTATGCAGGTTAACTGCACCTAGTGATTCTAATTACAATCAAATTGCGTGAAATTATTATTTAAGTATTGTTTATAAGTGCTAATTAATAAGTAACTGTGCAGGATGATGGATGAACAAGTCATTAAAATGCAACTGAGAATGTTTGTGTGTGATTTCTCCAAATTACTGTATGACTGCTTAATTTCTATTGTATGTAAGCAATGTCATTCCAATTAGTTTCAAGTGCAAATCTTACTTCTTTAAGATAAGGCAAATCATGGAAAGATCTTTCTCTGCGCAGTCTGGGGAGCGTGCCATAGTATCCGTAATATAACATCTACACAGAACACATCGGGTTAACATAACACACAGACACGAAACAGGTGACAAACGCTTTGTACAAGTTTCTACATTGCCTGTACGAGTGTACACGTGAGCAAGTGTACCGACACTAAAGGTGAAGGCAACGTACTATTGTACATGTTATTACACTGCTAAGGTGGCGTACCATAGCCGTTTAATAATAATAATAATAATAGTGGAATTAACATAATAGTTAAATACAAAACGGTTATGGAGTTAGTTACCTAGTGGAAAAGTTAGGTAGGTACGAATATGTTGAAACGTACGTACATATAGTTATCTAGATAAATAGACACCCTACAAAATATTCTACATTTATTACCTAATAAATAAACTATGCTAGAATATCAATGTGTTCATATTAGAGTCTAATCTTGGGGGAAAATATTACAGTGGGTATTATAATAATATACAAGGTGGCATCAACGCGAAAACAGTTACCATGGATTCAATACATGATTCTGAACTAAAAAAAAACTCTGAACTGAAAAATTTCAACGCAGGTGTTGAAATTTTTCGTAGGTTTAAAAAAAATAATATGCTGTTCCATGCATTTTGACCGCGTAAGGTATTGCACTTTTCTATGAAAGAGCAGATTTTTATTTTAATAACCGACGCACAATTTCAACGGGTTCAGATTCATGTACTCAATCCATGGTAACTGTTTTCGCGTCGATGTCCCTGCCACCCTGTAGGTATCTATTGAAATAGACATCCTGCAATGAAGACCGAGCAGCAGCGCAGCTGCCGGTAGCACCTACTAACACTAACCTTGTCGACAATCTTATCGCTCTCAAGACGCGCTAACTGCTCGGCGCGGTGTATAATAGATTCAGTGTGCAATTCTATTCCGATATCTTGGGTTAGCTCATCCATATTAAGTGTTCTGCTTAGACGTTCTAGGAATGCAACAAACTGTAACAAAACAGATTTCTCTGTAAACATTAGATAGATATCAGTGTCCTTCACCTTTGAAAACTTCATGAAAATCAATTTTGAAAACGCCAAAAAAAATTCAAGAAATAGTCATAGATAGTCACCAAGGTAAAAAAAATAGTCGCATTGTGATTCCGAAGGTACAGCTATAAGTTGGGGAGGATTGTGGGGTGAACGTCTCCACACAATCTTCACCTCAGTGCAAGTAAACCGCTGGGAGTACCGACTTGGTTTCAATTCCAAAAAATAGTCAAGAAATAGTCATAACGCTATGCCAAATCTCGAAAATAGTCATTAAGGGATTCCAGAGATATAAAGGGGTCTCGGTGAGAATTACATGGAGAGCCTTTCTCGCCACAATCTTCACCTGATTACCGCGGAACGCCTAGGTATTTGAATTTGGTGTCAAAAAATAAGTCAATAAATAGTCGTCTAGAACCTTCGCGCCTAGGTATTTGAATTTGGTGCCAAAAAATAGTCAATAAATAGTCGTCTCGAACCTTCGATCAATAAAAGTCTCGAACCATGATTTCGACTTGGTTTACTATGTAGAAGTATGTTAAACTTCCACGTCAACTTTTACATACATTTTGTTTTAGTACAGTCGCGAACAGTAAAATTGTAAATCTATTTTAATAGTGTTGTGTTGTTGTGTGTAGTGTTGTGTTAATTTAAAACAGTAATAAAATATAGTAGTTACTTACATTTTTTTTTTTTTCTATCAAAGTTTGGTAGGTATTTATTAAACTTTGGTTGGTGGGTGGGTTGGTAGTACACACGGCTACACATCAAGCTATAATTTTCCAGTTTATGCTGATCTCGCATTGCATAGGATTTTCGTACAATGCGAGGTCTGTTTATACTGGAAATGTATAGCTTGATGTGTAGCCGTATGTACCTTGGTTGGTGGGTAGGTAGATGGGTATGTAGGTTGGTGGGTGGGTAGGTTGGTGGTTAGGTTGGTTGGTGAGTAGATTGGTGGGTTGGTTGGTGAGTAGATTGGTGGGTAGGTTGCTGGGTAGGTTGGTGGGTTGGTTGGTGGGTGGGTTGGTGGTAGCTTGATTGGAAGGTAGGTTAGTGGGTCGGTTGGTGGGTAGGTGGGTTGGTATGTAGGTTGGTTGGTGGATAGGTTGGTAGGTAGGTTGGTGGGTAGTATGGTGGGTAGGTTGATTGGTGGGTAGGTAGGTTGGTTGGTTGGTGGGTAGGTTGATTGATTGGTGGGCAGGTTGGTTGGTAGGTAGGTTGGTGGGTAGGTTGGTGGATAGGTTGGTTGGTGGGTAGGTTGGTAGATACAAACTAACCCAAACATAAGTAGGCTATCTTGTTTAATTGAGGATATCGTATGGCGAGCTTAATACCAGCTCCATCATCAGATCCTGGACTACACTCTGGGATAACGTACCTACTTGTTAAAACAATTCCAAATGGCCGAAACAAAACAAGGCTATCTTGTTTGGTTGAGGAGTGGCCGGCACCACATTGCGGCTCCATCATCAGATCCTGGACACCACCTAATGTAATAGCACTTCTCAATACACAACCAAGGTTTACTCGACAAAAGAGAAGCATAATATGAATATTTTACTGTATCACCAAAATATGAATCGCTTCTCTGGCAAAATCCTAGACGTGGAATTGTTAATAGATAAATATCATATGGATATCTTATGTTTTTGTGAAACCTGGTTAAGACAGGATAGGATGCTGTTTAATGTAAATAATTTTTCAGTTGCCAGTGCGTATAACAGGTCCTCAATAGGGGGTGGTACCTTGATATTATGTAATAGTTCCTTTAGATATAAGGAAAGGAAGGATATCACTGCTTGCTCTGTTGATCGCTTTTGTGAGGTAGCATGTGCAGAGGTTGAAGGCCATACTTTCTTATGTGTTTATAGACCACCAGCCTCAAACTTGTCATCATTTTTCATCATTATGGAAGAAATACTAAGTAAACTTTTTAAAGATAATAAGTTAGTTTTTGTTTGTGGTGATCTAAATATTGATCTATTAGTTAACTCACCCGATAAATGTAAGCTTATATCATTGTTTAAATCATTAAATTTAAAATGTATATTTAATGAAGCAACTAGAATAACAGCAACCTCAGCTTCATGCATTGACAATATATTTACTAATTGTAAAGTACAAGACTCATCATTAATTAGTGGCGTCAGGTCTGACCATACTGGTCAACTTGTATCATTTAACTTAGATAAAAAGTTGCACCTAGATAAAAACATTGAATTAAGACCTCTCACTAAAAATAAATTGAAAATGTTTAATAATAATGTTCTTAGCAATCTCACAACTGCTCGTTTTGATCCACAAGACCCCAATATAAGCTACACTACATTATTTTCGATAGTATGCCATGAATTCAATAAAGCGTGTCCCGTAAAAAAAGTAACAATCAATACTAAACCAAAATTTAATGAATGGGCCACTGCTGGCATTAGAAAAAGCAGAGATATTTTATATAATTTGTACAACGAGAAATCATTGACTTCTGATCAAGCCCTTCATAATTATGTCAGAAACTATTCTAAGATATTCAAACGAGTCTGCGCCCAAGCTAAATCTAAATTAATAATTAACAAAATTAGTATTTCTAATAATAAAATAAAAGCTGTGTGGCAGGTAATTAACAAAGAAACTGGAAACATAAAACAACGAGATCAGAATGAATTGTCTTTAAAGATTGATAATGAAACCATTTCAGATAAGTTAAAAGTTGCTGAGACACAAAAAAAAATATTTACCAACATCCCAATAGAGGTCACGAAATCTCTCCATTCATCATCTATATTAGCTGAGTCTCTTCTAAAAGAAAACTTTTGTAAGGATATTCCAAGTTTCGAATTTAAGCCCATTTCTATTGTCACAATTAAAAAAGCATTCAAAAGTCTTAACATAAAAAACACTGCAGACTTATGGGGGATTTCCGTTAAGGTTCTTGGAGATATCATTGACACAATTGCCCCTATCCGAACAGGCATATTTAATCAATGTTTAGATAGCGGTACGTTTCCTGATTTAATGAAACATAGTAAAGTAGTACCAATTTTTAAATCAGGTAGTAAGAGTGATCCCTCTAATTATAGACCTATATCTGTGCTACCAGCATTGAGTAAAATTTATGAAAAAATCATGCTAAACCAGATGTTGTTTCATTTTAATTCAAATGGGATTTTACATAGTCACCAGTTTGGTTTCACGAAAGGTAGGTCGACGACTGACGCAGGAGTAAAACTCATTAGTCACATTTTGGAATCCTGGGAGAAGTCACAGGATGCAATTGGCATTTTCTGTGACCTCACAAAAGCGTTTGATTGCGTTGGCCACAAAACCCTAATCTGTAAATTACACCACTACGGAGTTCGTGGACAAGCTGCTGATCTTGTTCTTTCCTATCTATCAAACAGGCAGCAAAAAGTATACGTTAACGGGGCGACGTCCTCAGGGTCTCTAGTTAAGATGGGCGTGCCTCAAGGATCAATTCTTGGCCTTTTCCTATTTTTAGTCTATATTAATGACCTTCCTTACATGATGGCCAACTTATCAGATATAATTCTATTCGCTGATGACACTTCTCTAATTTTTAAAATAGATAGAAACGATACGGATGTCTTACATGTCAACAATAGTCTGGCAGTGCTTTCTAAATGGCTCGCAGCAAATAATCTTTTACTTAATACGAACAAAACTAAATGTCTTAAGTTCTCTTTACCAAATGTACCTCAAGTAGGTCTAAATTTTAAACTAGATGGCAATAAACTAGATGCTATTACGGAAACTGTATTTCTAGAAATAACCTTAGATTCGAGATTGCAATGGGGCGCCCACATTAGAGCTCTTTCAGGTAAATTAAGTTCAGCTGCATATGCAGTAAGAAAAATAAGGCAGTTAACTGATGTAGCCACAGCTAGGTTAGTATACTTTGCTTATTTCCACAGTATTATGTCTTATGGCGTTCTGCTGTGGGGATCGGCAGCTGATATAGATTCAATTTTCATTTTGCAAAAGAGGGCAATTCGCGCGATCTATAAAATGGGTCCTCGTGAGTCCCTTAGAGAAAAATTCAAAGAAATTGATATACTTACTCAGCCTTCTCTTTATATATTGGAAAGTATTTTGTATGTTCGCAAAAACTTAGGATTTTTCAAAATAAGAAGCGATTACCATAATATAAATACACGTAGTAAACATGTTTAGATTAAATTATTATTATATTATAGATTATTAAATTTAGATTAACAAAAACTAGTAAGTCATTTGTTATAAACAGTATTCGCTTTTACAACAAGTTGCCAAAGTCAGTTACAGAACTTAGCGATGGAAAGTTCAAAACCCACATCAAACGTGTCCTTATCAAAAAAGCATATTATAAGATTAAAGACTACGTTGAAGACAAGGAAGTTTGGCAATAATTCCATCTGCACATGTGGCTTCCCTGGTACCTCATTAACGGCATAACTATGTAAATGTCTATTAACTGCTCCCAAATTACGATAATTATTTCATTTTACCCTTATTTTTATTTTTTTACATCCTTGATATAATCTTTTTATTATTTGACATTATATACTTACAATATTCTAAGTATATATATATATATTTTTTTTTAAATTAAATTTGGTGTGTTACAGCTGTAGTGGCAATCATGTCATTTGTTTTAAATAGGTCTTTATTTTTATTTATCTTTTATATACCTAGTTTCTTCAAAACTTTGTGAATGTGAGAACGTTGTAGGCTTAACAGACTGTAGATCTGTGGACCATTTTATATTTTGCTAAGTACCTGGTACTTGTTGATAGGCCTACACTGTCCTCTCATACCTTTTAAAACTGTAAAACCATTTACTTTTAAAAGAGTAACCGTGGAGTTTCTTGCCGGCTCTTCTCCATAGGAAACGACCAATTGGAACCGTGCACCTAGCTTCTGACGTTTCATAAGTGCCCTTGTAGGTTTATGTGAAATAAAATATTTTGATTTGATTTGATTTGTCTTGACAAGAACTACGAGTATATCCCAAGATGGTGTCCAGGGTCTGATGATGAAGCAGCAAAATGGCTATCGGAACTCCTCAATTAAACAAGATAGCACCATCGTATTTGGACTCATTGGTTTTATTTTACCACTTTTTCAGCATGATTAATATGTATACCAAACTACAGATTTCTAGTACTAACCGTCTCTGAGCTAAGCCGCAGACAGACTGACGGACAGACAGACAGACAGGCAGACAGACAGACGGACATTTCGAAACTATAAGGGTTCCTTGTTTACTACGGAACCCTAAAAACGGGATTTCTGAGTTGCCCCCCTCTGGGCCAAAAGCTGGGTACGCCCATGTCCAACAGGTCCAGCAGGTCCAACTTATGGGGATGAAAAGGTGGGGATACTCTGATAAATCACAATGCAAATGTGGAACTTCATCACAGACAGGTAGACTCAGTGTGGCCTCACACAGGTCTGTGATAGTGCAGGACTATCACAGACCTGTGCGAAGCCACAACTAACACTTTCGATGTGGCAGAGCTTTGGTCAAAACAACTATTACCTAAGTGATAAAATACTTAACAATTGGAATCATTAACACGACAAAGAAGATCACGATCCTCAAATACGCTAAACTTTTATTTAAATTATACTCACATTAGCTTTATCCTTGCGTAGGTTCTCCCTGGAGAGTTCCTGGGCGTTGAGCTCAGACTCCAATTTGTGTACTTTTGCTTCAAGCATATTTCTCTCATCCTCGAGGATGCGCACACGCGTGGACGCCTGGTCATGTAAGTGTGCCGCCCTGCCCAACTGCTGAGATTCCATACCCAACTTGTCACGCAATGCGTCTATTTGCTGCAATCAAAATAATATCACATTGAATTGTTACTGTAATGTATTTATCTATGCTAAGCAAATTAAATGGTTGACCGCAATTACTTTAGAAGTTTAGAGGATGCGCTGGGACATTTATAAGTCCAAAAACATTCTAAACCAAAAGTTTGGAAGTTGTTGTTGCCGACAACAATAATTACTTATTACTTAATTCATGACTTATTTTGTACTCACTACATATTTGTCTTTATTATCACTTAAAATTTCGCGAATTCTATCCTTGATAGTACTTTCGTGTGCCTCCACAAACCGTGTCGGCAAGCTCAATAAGATCGCTATCGACTCCATGGTATTACGGAATTCCGCGTGTAGCCTTTGATATTTTTCATCTCGATGCCTCAAATCCTCTGAAAATCACATTACCTACCTAAGTAAAAAAAATATAACACATAACAGTATTGTTTGTTCATTTATAACTAATTTATGAAATACCTTTCAGCTGAATTATTATAGATTCATTCTGGTTGACATTATCAGTAACAACATTTAAGTTTTTAGAACAGTGTGTTAATTTCTCTCTTGCTTCATGCAGTTCCCGTTCGATAACTCTGTTTTGGACACATACAGATTCTTTTTCTTGTTTGAGCCTCTCGAGGTCTAGAAGTTGACCTGATAGTTGCCTTTGTAAAATATCCTTGTCAGTATTAGATCTCTCTAGGGCATCTCTACAACTCCTCAGTTCTTGTTCGACGCTTGACAAGTTTTCTGTTGTATTCATACATCTGTTTTTCAGTCTGGTGATTTCTTGGACGAGTTCAGCGGCCTTTATAATTAAACTTTCCGGAGAATGAGTGTGTGCGGTATCACAAAAATCAGATTCCAATGCTGCAGACATACGTCGAATGAGATCGTGAAACTGACAACGGGCATTTTCTTTTTGTTGTTCTTCACTGTGGCATTCTAATTCAAGAGAACGTAGTTTTTTCTCATAATCTTTAATCTTTTCTTCACAATAACGGTTATCTCTTTGTAGGGTTTGCACCGTGATTTCACTTCGACCGTGCGATGTCTGGAGATTTCGCTGTATCTCTTCGAGATCGTGGATCTTCTTTCGAAGAGATGATATGATAGCATTTTGGCGAGCATTCTGTTCACGAAGGTGATCGATCTCTACTTGCTGCTCAAGTATTCTCTGATCTCGAGATAACATTTGATTTTTTAAGTCACTGTTCTGCAATAAGTATGTAAAGGAATAAATTTAATAGGCTTTGTTTCTTTTTACTTTAACAAATTAATATGACAAGAAGTTTAATATTGGCTCACTTCAGATATCAGCTTATCACGCTTGTACTGGAGACCAGCGAGATCACTTCGAAGACTGGTTATTATGTCGTTACCAACGTCGGCCTCCATCTGAAGAAATATTAATTGTTATTTATAATTTTCAGATCTTACTGTGCAAATTTTTGATCCCAGATTAGGTCTACTCAAACTGACAAGTGAAAGACTTACAAAACTCCATAGTGAATTAGATTTTGTTAAACATTACAGTCAAAAGAAGTCAGTTTTTCATGACGAGCAAAGGACGACTAGTGTAGTAAAGTACCTCTCTTTGCTTGAAATGTAGCGTGATCCGGCTCGAGGTTTTAGACTTACCGACCGAGAGTCACGATATCTTTTTCACCGACCTATATAGGCAAGTACTAACATGCATAGCTTCATAATTTACATAAACGATGGGGAGCGTACCCCAAATCACGATTTTTATGGACATGATAATTGGTTGGATTGTGATATAGTTGCGATGTCATCACGGCCATCTATCGAGCGCTGTATTGTGGTAGGTAGACGAGGAAAACACGGAAATGTTTGTGAAAGGGAAGCTTGTAATCTACGACTTGGTTGCTTCGTTAGCTATAGGAATGTATACTACTTATAACGGTATAGGTATGTTTATATTTCACGAGAAATCCGTGCGAGGTACGGGACGATGCACGCTACCACCCCCTTGAGCGAACATTTTTGTAATTCTCGTTAAACTTATCGCGACCTTTTGATTTAGCCTCTTTGGGTAGGTACCTATTAAGAATGCCTTATAATTTACTTTATTGAGCGTTTAATTTCGCGTGGTAGATGACAATACATAATACGGTAATAAAATCATTAGGTAGGTACCAAACTTTGCACAGTACCACGAATGATGAGTGTGGTCCTGCACTCTAATTGCTTAACACACGATCAATCACAATCTGTTTCGCGTAAACAGTTCAACAACATTCATCGCGTTATTGACGTTGCTGATCAGACAAATTTTTCGAACATAATGAAGCAATGAAACATTTATGAGTCCAAGAACATTCTATCTTAACCAAAACTTTGGAAGTTGTTGTTGCTGACAACAATAATTACTTACTTATTACTTAATTCATGACTTATTTTGTACTCACTACAGATTTGTCTTTATTGTCACTTAAAATTTCGCGAATTCTATCCTTGATAGTACTTTCGTGCTATTAGCAATATACTTCAAAATGATTCAGATTCAATGTGATTTGTGGTTGATTGTGTGTTATGCTATTATTATTATGGTGCTGGGTTCGATATCCGGGTCAAGCAGTGTTATTGGGTTTGTGTTGTGGTGTTTTGGGTAAATTTCAGGAGACAGACCAGCGTTTGGATTTGTGCCCAGTTACTAATAAAGTTATAACTACAACGGGCTCCACTCTCCCCCCCTTTATTATTGCATGGTGGGACAATTATAAATTTTGATATAAGTCATACCTACCTAAATGACAAAACCAGGGTGCAAAATGAAGGGTAACTACGCAAACACCGAGAAACGGTTTGGGGTACCGTGTAAGAACCTATTGCATTTTCCATGCGGGAATCGAAACAGCGCGACCCAGAGTCTAGGTTCCATATTTCAACACTAATTTTAACTCGTCTTTGGGCGTAAATAAATATTTTATGTAGTAAAAAAAAAAGCTAAATAGAAAAAGTACAGGGATAGATAATTTATTTAAAAGTTCAATTTTGAGTAAATACATCCAGCAGTTTTCCATAATATCTATACGCCCAAAGGTCTGTTCATGAAATTTTACACGCTCGTTTTCGTTATAAATCATCGTCTATTTCACTAAATAAATTAACGCATACATAAATAATTAAATAAAAAGTTGATAAATAAATACTAAATAAATAAAACTAAATAATTAGCATGCATATTTGTCACGCCCACCAACGAGTTCGAGCCGTCGACTAGTGCACCCTTAAATAGTACATAGAACAACTTCTAACACAGCCTTACGTAAGTACATCTGGAAGTGCAGATTTTTATAGAGGCTATATATAACAATAATGAGGAAATTATCGAATAGGTACATAGCAAATATTTACTAATGATCGCCTCCAAGGCGATCGCATGCCTCTATCTCGATAATGTTGTAGGATATCCCGAGTCATCTTAAGTTGGCACGAAAGTACATCCGACCTCTCAGGGCATGGGTTTTCAGCTTAGTAGGTACAGTACGACACAACTTTGATGTAGCACATTAATTCATTTCAATTTTACGAATGTATTTGGTTAGATGACTTGCAAGTTATTGCGTTTGCGTAAAGATAATTTTCACCTAAGGGTCGGTACATATCTGACGAAAAATGCGTCGCGTATTATCGGTCACATAACGCCAAAACAGACAAATATATAATAAAACATTCAACCTTTCACACCTAACCGATGATGCGTTAGTGCGTCGAGCGTACTAACTGGAAGTTAAAAAATTACGCCCAACGCATATTCCGTCAGATGTGTACCGACCCTAAAGCAGTAATAAAGATTGGTGATTTTGAAGGCGCACTTAGTTCGGATGGTGATCGGTTTTACGAATTTTGCCGATGCTATATCTAAGTTGTGTCGTTCTGTACCTAATATCTTCTTACATCGACCAGCACGAGTGAATGAGATACAATTAATTATCTATTGTTGCGAGACTCGACTCCCGAAGTCTAGCGTCGAAATAGGTACCTACGTCTTGATTCTTGACTTGACCTACAGTGCTGAGATATGAACACAGAGAGTGGTAACGGTGGTGTCTATTGTTAACCGAGTTCAAAAAAGGAGGAGGTTAAATTATGTTCGTCTGAATATAAGAAAGAAAGGCAGAAAGAAAGAAAGAAAAATGAGTTTATTTGTCACAGAAACACGTGCATAAAAAAAAAGAGAACAATCTCGAGTAAAACAAAAAAATAAAACAATAGATTTAAGTACAATAACGAGCACAAATACCGAGTATATAATGTTTTTTTTTGGTTGATAGTTTCCTCATTGTGGACAGATTTTGAAAATTCTTTTTTCATTTGGTAGAGGAAGCTTGCGCAGTGGTCCCATATAATTATAATTTTATTAACTTTGCTTGGGTAGTTTTTGAGTAAGCTTCGATAATACCTATTTAATCTACTTTGTGTATCTTGATGATGTTATAATATATAATACTTCCTGTCACTGTTGTTTACAAAGCAAGTAGTGGTATACGAATTGGTGTGGTAGGGACCACAGAACAGATAAAAGCTGTTCTAACGAAAAAGTGAAAAAAAAAATACACAAAAAAAAACAACTGACTTCAAAAAACAACACTACTAAGTGAGAAAAATAACTTTCATTTCGGAAGTCGGTGTCTTTGGATTGTATTTTAGTTTTGTGCCCCCGACTTCCAAAATTAAAGTTATTTTTCTGGAAGTCAGTTGTTTTAAATTAAAAAAAACAATGCAGGTAAGTACCTCGGTTGGAGTTTTGCTGCACAGTGCTTCGTAAACTTTCCAATTTTCAGCTTCTTCACTTCCTTTGTCTTCTTCCATTTTTATTAGATCACCAAACAGTCAGATACCTCCACATTCATCACCACACACATTGTAAGTTTAAGCTGTGACAGTCTCCACAGTGAATGCAGCGTTGCCATGGACTTTGAAAACGTAAACATAATAAGATATTGATTAAAGAAGGTGAAGAGTTTCACATCCCTGTTGTGGTTGGTTGGTAGGGTTGCCAAGCGTACCTACTCTAATTTAGAGAATTGTACTCTATTTCGCGTAGGCGTACTTTATGATCTACAAAAGCAATAGAGTACGCTAAAATACAAACTCTGGTGAAAAAACACTTCCTCTTTCCTTAAACGTCATCATTACATATAGTTCCTTATTCTTGTTTCATGTTTATTATTTTATATATATCTATGTATATATTTATGTGGTTAAGTTTATGCGTTACGTATTTATTGTGTATGTAAATGGTACACCACTGACTACCTGCAGTATTGTCTCTCCTTCTCTCTTTAATCCATGCAAAGGTTGTCTGTAAAAGATCGCTTTTAGCGATAAGACCGCCCATTGTGTCACCCTATGTAACATTTCTAAATTGATTTCTGTATTTTGTATGGTGTGCATAATAAAGAATATTCTATCTATCTATCAAATACTCTATTTATATTGACTCTCAATTTGAATCGAATTAATTCAACATTCACTGACACTCTTTTCGGTTAGGACCGTCTTTTCCTTTGGCCACTCTGGGCAAGTGCCCCAGGGCCCCGCGATCCATGGGGCCCCCTAGTTTTTGCCAGCTTCGTAGTTAGAGGCTGCAGAAAACCTTAGGTACCTATTCGAGGCGGGTGGCAATAGGTTTGAAATTGATAATAATTCAGTACCTACCTCATCAATTTAAACTCAGAATTAGATCTAGACTTCTAGAGTAAACAAAAACACAGTTGCTATCCGCAAAAAATAAGGAAAATTCTGTTTTAAAACACTGACCTCCTAACTTTCATGGGACAGGTGTTGACTTCGACAGTTATGTATCGAGTTATTGGCATTTCGATTAATCAATTTAACTTTGTTTTCAATTTATGTAAATTGTTATCTCCGTCGTGTCATTGACTCTGGCAGGGCCAGCATCAGGGATTTTAATTTTGATTACACAAAAAATTAGTCTTTTGTCGCCAAATATCAGAATTTGTCGGTCACTGGTTATAAAGATATAAGGGTTTATAGGTGGCCGATCTGGAGTCTCCCCAGCAGGGCTACATTTACATCTCAAAAACTAAGGCACCTAGCGAAGATCTGTTTTCTCCCATATTTTGTCGTTAATTAGTCGAAATTTGTCGCCAAATATCAGAATTTGTCGGGTCTTAGTTTAGGAGATATAATGAGTTCAATTAGTAAGGTATAGTCCAAGAGCTATAGTCGAAGAGTTCACGAAAAATTGAACCAAGAAAAAATAAACCCTTATATCTTTTGAACCAGTGACCGACAAATTCTGATATTTGGCGACAAATTTCGACTTATTGTGTAATCTAAAATAAAATCCCTGATGGTGGCCCTGCCAGAGTCAATGACACTTATTTCGGTGCTGGGCCCTTGCTGGAACCATTGTTTCTACCTTTTAAACGCTTGGCTAAATATCAATTGTTGTGCCCCTAGCGCGCGGTTACAAATTGATAAAATAATACCTACAATTAATAATTTAATAGGACGAAGATGGAACGAAAAAATCATGCATGTTCTCTGTCGCAGAAATACGACACGAGCGGTAGGGACACGGAAATATTTGTCGCATATATGCGACACAAGCGGTCAAAAGGTTAAAGATGATCAAAAAGTCATGTGCCATGGCAGGACATTTCATTAGATAACTTGGCTCGTATCATCAATCTCGAGGGTAGATAGTGTATGATAAATAAAACATATCTTTACATAGAGAAGATGACTGTATTAAGTACAAAAAAAAAACGTATTACAAAGGAAGGCAGTCATGAGTAAACTGGCTGTCTGTAAATAACTGATTCAATGTTTTTCAAGAGGCATATTTTTTATCGTTATACCGTTTTTACCCACGTGTTTGCCACACAAGTTCCGAAATCATAAATGGCTCTGTCGTGAGCTTGTCACGCGGCGAGGTGGTGACGTTCAGCAAACAGTTTGGCAAAACGATTAACAATAATAGACATGCTTACAGTACACCTTTTTATACAATAATCAGATCTACTAATGTTGGAAAAGACAATTAAGTCTAAAAAAATTACGAAAAAAATTGATAACCCATTCGCTGTAGCCAATTTCTTTATGTTACTGTGGAACGCAAAGATGCTTGCATAAACAATTCGCGATACTGCAAGAATTCTTAACTTGACCCAAATCTTATCACGAATTACGGTCAGTACTCGTCGGAAAATTGTTATAAATCAGCGATTGGGCTAAAAGCAATAAACAATCAGTTGGGAATGTAAAGAGTAACATCAATATAATTATGTACTTTTTTTACTCAAAATTAACGCTTACATCTAAAGAACTTATAGTAGCAGTACCAAAAATAGTGATGCCTGTGGCATTTTTATGGCAATTTAATAACGTAAATAGCTTTTTGCCCGTGGCAATTTCTAAATATTCAACTTTAGACTCATTCCAAGAATACTTATTTAAAAAAATGCGTAACTTAAGGATATTTTTATGACTTGACATGTTTAGTGTACATGTAAAACAAGCTCGCACACTACATACGACTTTTATTCGGTGGTATGTCATGCGACTAGCACGTAGTTAACTTTAACCCTTCGTATCTACGCGAGACAACAATGGCTTTTTAATTGTTTCTGTAATTACGGCCATTCTAACGGTTAAATAAACCACCAGCGCCATTTTATTAAAAAAATAACTAGCATAACAACACAAAAAAAAGCAAATTAAAATGAGGTAATTAATACAGTCGTATGGACTGCAAACTTAGCGTCACTAACCTAAAAAAAAAGAATCATAGAAAATGTCATATTTTGCTTGAATCACCTACTTTAAAATCGTGTATGCTCAGATCAGTCCACTGCCTGCAAATTCGAGCAAACTAAGATTCAAATTTTGAGTATAAGGCCTCTCAATACTTCTAAAGCAAGGCTAAAGGTATAATTCCAAAAAACACACACTACTGGTGTTTGAACATTTTCTATGAGATTTCATAAAGCAGTAATCTCAGATAAACGTACAGAAAATGTATAGGGGCCAGTCACTACCGGTACCTATACATTTTCTGTACGTTTATCTGAACGCCGCAACTCTAACGCAGCAGTGCTGACGCGTCACTACGCGTCAGCACTGCTGCGTGCAGCGTTGTTCGGATCATACCTTTACGCCTCAAAACCCTTAGCCAGATATTGGTCATATAGACCACATAAACTAGGCAGTTCCGTTTTTCTTATAGTTATTCATTTAATAATAATCACATGGTAAACACAATACACAGCCTCAGACCACGAGATATGTTTTGAACAGTGGCGACATTTTGGCATTGAGTACAAGGGTCAGTTCACACTGATGCAACTAGTAGATTGATGCTTGAAGAGACCCGCTGCGGCTTTGGGCCACGTATAGAATTGCTACTAGATACATTCAAAAATAATTTTGTTTAGATATCTTACAAAAGGGCGCACATTTCGGTGTGAATTGACTCTAAGAAACATTGACTGTGTTTAAAAAGTTAGGCGTGATCTGTACTCATATAAAAAAATATCTCTCGCTTCTATAGATCTACAGGAAGTACAAAGTATCACTTAAGGTGTAATGCGGCTGGCTGTGAAGACTGTTGGCAGCCAAGAATGCCAACTTATGAGCATACTGGCACACAGAAGGGACACGGACCTGCGACGAGCAGTTGAAGTACAGGTGGGTCAGTTTATATGTTAGCCATTGCATCTGAAAACAAAAAAAAAAAGTGTGATAAATTTCCTTATAATATAAGAATGAAAAGATATAATAAAAGATGAATTTTAATTTTTATGGCATCTGTTGGGTTGAACATCTTTCAAACTCAAAGCATTTATTTCAATTAAACCATTTACAGGCACTTTTGAATTGTCAAGGAACCGGTCAGTCACAAATATGAAGCTAGTTGCCCATTCCAAGGCATAGTAGGTACCTATATAAATTGTTACAAAATATCAGTAACATCTTTCATGTTGAAATTAATCATGTGAGAACAATGTAGAAAGACGTGCACGTTAGAAGCGTCCGTAATAAAAAGATAAAACAAATAACAATTCAAAAAGTTTAATCAGCCAAGGCAGCTAAGAGTTGACCAGTCCCAACTGACGGCGCCCGTTCACGAACATGACGCATGGATTAGCCCATTCAGCTCAACCATTTTGAAGGGAGCTAAATGATCCAACACACGCGCCACCATCAGCGAGAATCTTAGTGAGCATGACATACTCACAGCCACCAGGGCACATTCAAGTCATCTTTAATAACGGTTGGCTGTTCAACCAATCAGATTACTGACTAACAGTTGACAGTGTTTCATGTATAACAGCATGCTTCCAACAAAATAATTTTATATTATCACACTACATAATATGAACATTAAAGTATAAATTACCCGATCAGGGTGGAGTCCTGTGGTATCCTCGATAACATTGTACGACGTAGGTGAGATTGTGCCTTCGCGCACGTTCTGTGACACCAAGAAGTAATCGTAACTGTAAAGTAAAACAAAAATTATTTAGCACAGTAATACCAGTACCCTAATTGCGTAATACACGGTCAATCAGAATCTGAAACAGATTGCTAATACATTGCATCATAAGTACGAAAAAAATATCTGCTCAACAACGTAAATAACACAATTAATGTTGTTGAACTGTCAAAATGAAACACCGAGGATTGGTCTGTTTTTTTTGAGACGCAAAAGTCTATCCATAGTCCAACATTATCAGCATTATGCCAAAATCACATAATATTGAGAATGGTGGTAAATATAAAATTTCACAACAACACCGAGGATTGGTCTGTTTTTTTGAGACGCAAAAGTCTATCCATAGTCCAACATTATCAGTGTTATGCCAAAATCACATAATATTGAGAATGGTGGTAAATATAAAATTTCACAACTAACCGCTCGGGTTGAGTGACGACGTCATCGATGATGGTGCCAGGGCGCGGGTTCTCGCCGAAGCGGCCGCGGTCCAGGAATATGCGGGTGTTGATGCGCTTGGACACGATGGTAAACGCTAATTTATACTCGGCCTCAGCATAAATCTCATTCAGTTTCTTTTTAATTTCAGTCACCTAGAAAGAATAAATTTTTTCTTTTTGTATTTACATATTGATAGCAAATAAGGGCCACATCACGGCCCATACAAAATTTACCCAAGCTAAGGAAGAGACCTATTCCAGTTTTTGGTCATCTGTAAAAAAATATGTAACTAACTGTATCAACCTAGATTATAAGAGAATGATGTGGTCTCCTATAATTGGAAGCGTACACTAGTATTTGTCCCTGTTCTTGTAAACTTGCATGAAATTGTGTAGCCTTTTTTTTTTTTTTTTTTTTTTTTTTTTTTGGGTGGGAAATCATCAAATGACTCCTCCCGCTCTGGGCAGAGCGAGAGGGAGTGTCAGACTTTTACTGACTAAAACCCACCCGTGTTCCTTCCGTTGCCTATGTGCTGGGGCCGCGATATCCCTCTCAGACAAACCCGCAACCCCAGCAGGCATTGGTCCTTCCGGACCCCGTCAGTTGTTGCTGACATCCCTTTGAGGCGCGCGTGGAACACGACGCGCCGTCGACCCGGGCCTGGTCCTTATCGGACGGCGAGCTGCCCATCGCTCACCGTCCGCAGGCCCGCGCCTACGGTGGCCGGAAGTCAGCTTGTGACTCCCGACGCCCGGGGCGTCTCCTGCGGCGACTAGGGGCGCGAGGGCGTGCAGCTTCAATCTCCCTCGCGCGCTCCGCCTCCTCCTTCGCGAGCATAACTGCTTCGCAGAAGGAGGTGACGGCCTCCCATGCACTCTCGCTCCGGACCATGGCCTGAACCAGGGCCGGACGCGAGAGATCGCCGCCGCCGATCGCCTCCGTGAGGACACGGCGGTGCTCCGCCCAAGCCGGGCAGACCTCCACCGTATGCTCCACCGTGTCCTCCGGGCGATCCACACAATGGTGACACCCGGGCGTTTCCTCCCGCTTGATCCTGAACAGGAACCTCCCGAAGCAGCCGTGTCCGGTGAGGACCTGCGTCAGGCGGAAGGTGAGGACGCCGTGGCGCCTCTCCAGCCACTCCTCAAAGAGGGGCCTTACCGCCGCAATTGTGGCGTGCCCAGCGTTGGGTTGCGACAATCGCACACTCCATGCCGCCATGAGATCCCGCCGGAGCTCTGTCCGCTGTGCCGCGATTTGTTGCGGCAGCGGAGTTATACCCCGGCGTTTCGCCTCCTCGCGCAACTCCCACATGTGCGCGAGGACCTTCGCCTCCAGATCCCATGGCGGTAGTCCGGCAAGGAAATTGTGTAGCCTGAGATATAAATGTTTTTTTTTTTTTTTTCAATAATATTTCCTTGTGTATTTCTCCAAGCGAAGTATAGAAGAGTAATTTTTCATCCACTCCTACTACAATTCCCGTCTTGTTTGAGCTCATTGGAACCGTCCTGATGGGTACTATACATTGCAGTTCGTAACCAAGGTCTGATGATGGAGAGTAGAAAGGTGGATAGTGGACCTCTTAGTGGTAGTAGTACACCATCGTGTTTTTCTCCACATATAATTTTTACGCCCCCGGGTACTGTACAAGCATGGTCTATAACGGACAAAAAAAAAACTATTCATCAAGCAATAGTTCAAAGGTACATGGTGATTGACCTACCTCATGACTGTGCACATAGGGAATCTGTCCATCACCTACACCATCGCGGTATATAAATATGCGTTGCGGCAAACTACCATCTGCAAGATAATGTTTTTTTTGGGTTATTCACCTAAATGACAAGACAAGATACAATAAATTTTTTGCGTAGATCGAGATATTATTTTAGAATAAAACATTCAAGTCATTCAAATCAACTGGTAGGTAACTTAATTATTTGTGTGATTTCTAAAAAAAATGAGCGAACCTTACAGTAGTCACATATGATGTGTAACCATCCAGGGTTGGCATAAAACAAACAAGTTGTTTTAAAACACGTGTTTTAAACAATGTTTAAAACAGTTTGAAAAAAAAAAAAAAATATATATATATATATATTAAGGGTGATGCGTTAAGGTAGCCCACGAAATAAAAAAATTCTTACGTTTTTTGCAATTTGCAGGTTAGTGTCAGGTTGTATGTTGATTAAAATATGATTCGCCGTAAATATTGCTTTACTGAATAAAATCATTAGAATCAGCAATACAACACGTCTGTTGTAATAATACTCAAATGTCATGATTTCATGATATAGTCATTCAATAGGATTACATGAACTTAGAGAGTTGTACTGATGATTTTAATGAAAACAATTCTAAAAATAAATATTTCATACAGCCGTGAATCATATTTAGATCAACATACAACCTGATAGTAACCTGCAAATTGCAAAAAACTTAAGAAAATTTGTATTTTGCGGGCTAACCTGACGCTTTCGCAAGTCTCTAAAATCAAAGTTTAAAACAAGTTTCAATCAATGTCTTAAACATTAAGGAAAACAAAACATGATTTAAATCAAATTTTAATAGTGAATGAATGGAAATAAATGAAAAGTTATAAATATGAAGTACTTGAAATAGCTCGAAAATAAATTTAAAGAGTAGATTAGATTATTAGATCTATTTGTCGAAGTAATTCCCTGCAACCATTTTGGGGATTTCCCTTATTTGAATATAGTAGGACACCTATCTATATCTATACTTCGTCGCCTTCTGTCGCTTATCGAAAAGAAGTAATTCTCCGTAATTATTTCGGGGCCTTCCCTTATTTAGATACAATTTTAGATAAGTAATTCCCTGTCTAAGAACGAACTTCGGAAATCGCAATTCGGAATGTAAAGAGTGTAAGCATGTAATTGGTTCAATATCTGTGTTACATAATTACGATTGATTAGAAAAAAAAAAAAACTATGATTAGATAATATTATTATAATCATTAGTACTAACTATATAGGGTGGCAGGGACATCGACATGGATGCAGCACATGATTCTAAACCACCCTGCGTTGATATTTTTGTCGTTTATTAAAATAAAAATCAGCAGTTTCATAGAAAAGTGGTCAAAATGTATGGAACAGCAGATTTTTTTAAATAGCCTACGAAAAATTTTAACACAGAGGGGTTCAGAATCATGTACTGAATCCATGGTAACAGTTTTCGTGTCGATGTCCCTGCCACCCTGTATAGTAGTAAAATCTGACATGTCACCTTGGTAATAAGCAACATTAATGGGGCAGGTCGTCAATGTCCTTTCTGACGGCCAATTCTAGCACCGCGCGCGCTCATTGGTCAAATAAAATAGGGCGCGCTTCTCCGGCTTCCTGTTACACACTTCGTCCCTTTTCACGAAATCATTCCCAGATTGCAGGAAAGCGAGAGGAAAGATGTGGCACGACAATAAAACCCAAAATATAACAGACAGTAATGAAATATGTTACCATTTACTTCACGATATCTGCGAAGGGCTGCAGCTATATTGAAGCCCATGTGCGCACTCAGTTCTTCGCCCGACGTGTGGGAGTTCACAGCTGAGTAGAAGCGTGTCAAGTAGCGGTCCAGTGTCGCCACAAACCCGCCGAAGCTCTTCTCCTTCGAGCGGGTGTCGTGGCACACATCGTAGCCGATGACCATGATGCTTTGCAGTGGTACCTCCACCCTCCAAGGGGCGCCACCCAGCTGTACATCATCAAAACATTAATGTATTGTGGTATCGAGTAGTCACACAGGCCACTCAATACAAGTAGCATTTCTATTTTAACTTATCTCAAATGCAGCAATGCATGTTACTTTACAAAACAGACATAAATAATGCTTACCTTGCAGTTTATCTGAATTGCTATTTTTGTAGCAATTGACATAGCTGATTTCGAAGTCATATTGCGAGCACAAACAACTTGCGTAGGCACGGCACGGTCCACCGTGCATTTCTTTTTAATTGCCTCATACCTGGAATAGTTTTTTTTTTTATGACTTCAGGGAGAAAGTAAATACAGCATACAAGGGTCAGGAGTAATTAGTTTCAGCAATTTGGTGGTCAATGCTCTGGCAAAATAGCCATTATTATAAATAATAAGAGTAATAACCTAAGATTAATCTGACCAGAAGTAAACAAAATCATTTTGAAGTGTTTTTTTAAACTCACCGGTCCGCGAATTGACGAGCCAACACGCACAGTATCATAGCAGGATTCTTTCGAGCTATGGCGCCTTCGCAGGCATTGGCATACTCCATCGGGCCGTCATTCCTGATGGCAACTATAAAACGTACATAAAGTTAGTCACAAATGACGTATTTAGGTAAATTTAATTCCTTATCATTAGATCTTGTCAACGTGGGTTGCAAACAAGTTTCGGCTTACAGTTGTGACAAGTTTGGCTGTTAGTGCATGTGAGATTTGAGTGCAGCTTCAGCCGTGAGCTGTTCTAGCGTAGTACGAGTTTCAAACGAATAAGAGGCCAGTTTATACCGATTGTGTTAACCCTGATGTGGGGAATACTGTTACTTACATAGCCTACATCACCTTATGGTCTAAGCCTACAACACTATGATTTTTAACAACATCCATTGATCAATAATTAATAAATTTATGAATATTGGTTTTGTACAAGATAAAAAGTTTATTGAAAGAAAGAAAAATGCGTTTATTGGCATTACATTAGCAGAAAAATACACCTTATAACTAAAAAAAAAAACAGAAAAAAATGATTATATTGCCAATAGGGCCTCAGCTCAGCATAGATATTGAATAAATTGTGTATGTCTATGTCATAATACTACCTTATCCTAACTTTTCCACCCATTTCCCTTGCATTCTTAGATTAAGGTTGATTATTTCAAAAACACAGAATAGATACTAATGATTGCGGTATCGATTTTAAAGCCTGAAGTTTAGCCTTTAAAACACTATCATTTTACTTTATTTTTTGGAATTGAATAGATGCTAAAATTTTGTTTTAATAACCGCAAGAGGTGTGATTACATTTTTTTTCCCGCGAGTGTAGTGTGTATCAGAATTGTTACTTACTTATTTCGGGCTTGGGCATTCTGAAACCCACACCTCCAGCTGTCTTCATAATCAAGTCAACAAAACCTTCAGCGTCGCGACGCTGTCTCTCTGGTGTAATAACAACCCATGATGGCAGTTGCGCGATGTCAAGTAAAGGTTTTGACCTGATTAAAATAAACATCATAATATTATTAATTATAATATTTTTGTAATTATAAAACGAAATTAACATTTCTAATCTTATCTTACCGCATGTCCCTAGTCCACCCTTCTGTTGTGTCCCCAGCTGGGTACCTGTGATTGTTACCCTGCACGATGTGTTCAGCAGGCAGTTGGCGACCCTTAAACTTTACTAACTCCTGTGACAGAGTGAGAGCCCATTCGCCCATTTCCTTAAAAAAAAAAAAAAAGTATTTAGTTATAAAAATATTTCGTAAATGTGTACCAAATTTAGCAAACAAAAATACAGCCATTAATTAAATGAAGGCCATATATACACACCTTCACGACTTCACGAGATTTTGTTAATCTTTGGTTGAAGGCCAACAATTTTTGAATACGTATATCGGGTCCGATTTTTGTGTGCACGTCAAGTGCCCTCATGAGCTTAAAATTGGCACGCATGTCATCGGTGAGGCCCGTCTGACGGCACAGCTCGGGCACTAAGTATACCAGCTCCGGCATTCCGGCGCGGATGTCGCGCGGCTTTGAGCGAGAAATCAGCAGAGGCTGGCCACCGTCATGGATATTGATGTTATATTTCTGAAAGAAAGGAAGAAATGTACAGTACATAGAAACGAGGTTGCTTGGAAAAAAATATTTAAATATCTATGGAAATACATTTTATCTACTTAATATACCTTTTTATAGTAGTCCATATACGTAACATTTTCGTCCCGCATCTTGAATGTTGCTTTCGGGGATGCCTGCCAAGATACGTCGTCGACTCGATATGTCTTTTTATTATAATCCGTCATGACTATTTTTCCTGTAATATTTATTTGTTTAGATTTTTATAATAGTCTGTGATGAATATTATAATTAAAAAGGCTTTGTAATAAATTAAACATAATAGGTTATTTAATAACCCAACATAAAATCACGCCGGTATTCCCAGAGGGTTCCCATGCTTCTGGGTCCCCTGAATAGCATGGGCCTATTGCTATCAGGGCACAGAAAGACAGACGGACAGACATGGCGAAACTATAAGAGTTCCTTGTTTACTACGGAACCCTAAAAACCAGCCAGGAAGGGTTCCGTATAGTATTAAGATCGAGCAAAAACCGCCGAAAGAAATCACGTTTCTTGGGGACCCCCCTTTAATTATTAACTCTATTTAATTGATATTAATTTTTGGTATAGCGGCAATAGAAATACACAATTTGGGAAAATTTCAACTGTCTACCTATTACGGTTCATGAGATACAGCCCGCTGGCAGACAGACGGACGGACGGACAGCGTAGTACTAGGGTTACGTTTGGAACTCTTGGGGACGGAACTCCAAAAATTAAATAATTAGTGATTTTTCAATAAAGTATTTTTATCTATTTAAGGGGGAACACGCGTGAACTATAAAATAATATTATTAAAAACTACTTTTTTGTACTGCGTCAATCAATCAATTTGCCTAGCATTTTCCTAACTATGTTGGGGTCGGCTTCCAGTCTAACCGGATGCAGCTGAATAACAGTATTTTACATGGAGCTACTGCCTATCTGACTTCCACAACCCAATAACTGTGAATTACCCCTTGGTAAGACTGGTTGTCAGACTTTCGGGCTTCTGACGACCCCGTAACGACTGTCAAAGATCAACGAATTACGGCTAATTATCTACGGCTTAAGAGGGTTTATCCTAAAATTTGGCAACGTCGCAAGTAACTGTCAAATGCGAAAATCAATATTCTAGTTCGCTAGTTAGCCACATTTTTTATTTCCACACAGTAATACTGCAAAATTAATCACAACTGTGAAATATTTGACATCTATTTGCGACGTTGCCCACCTTCAGAATAAACGCTCTTAACGCGCTTTCCGAGGCACAGAGGGTCTCGATATGTAATGGATGGTCACCTATCCACGAATCAACCGCGGCAAGCGTCGTGCGGCTGTTATCATTTAACCACGTCCTACAATAAATATTACTCATAAAAAATGTAGAAAAACGATAAAAATAGTTTTTAATCTAGATTACCGCTTCCGTACTTTCGTACCATTAGCCTAGCCGTGAAAGTCTTCGATCAATAATGCACTAGATTCCCGGTAAGCGCTTCAAAAACGGAACGAAAAATAAGAGCACAAATTCAGTTGTGGTCTTATTTCAAATTAGTATGGTCCAATCATAGCCAACGTTAAGACGTCAAAATATCGCATTACGCGTTCAAAAAATTTGTAAATAACCACCGTAACACCAAGATTTTGGAAGGAATATTTTTTTTTCCGTAAGTTTTTTATCAGTAAGAAATTTTCATAAAATAAAAACAGAATTAAATAATAAATATAAATCATTTAGCAAATATTATGATTGTTTGACCAATGTTTGTGACAACTACCAACTATTGTACCAAACATCGACTGTTCTGGAAAAGGGAATGCATGGTGTAGTATTGTTATTTTATATTTTATTTCTGTTTGGAGATTTCCGCGAAAGAAAGAGGAAAAGAAATATATAAGCCTTATAAAAATTCGACAATTTGTTCGATTCATTTTAATAGATTGGACATAACTGGAAACGCAAAGGCGTAGATTACTAAAAACAGTAACAATAAATATTTAGAACTTATATAAAAATGACTTAATTTTCAAGCGACATGACATTATATTTGTTTCTCCGACGACAGAAAGATTTAATTTTGCCATTGTAAAAAAACTTTACGTTTGAGTGTCAAGGCTTATAATAAACTGAATTTGTTAGTATAAATTATTTATTTCTGTATTTCATAGAAAGAAATATAAATGTACTTATAAAGTGTGTACAAACGTGGCCACTTCAGCGACGTATCTTTGTTCTAGTACTATTATTGATCGACGCGAAGGTATAAACAAAAAAATATTACACAGTTCGACTCCACTCATTCCTTGTCCAAGCGGCGAGCCTCAGTCATAAATTTTTATTGCTTTTATTAGCACTTTGTAATTCGAACTTTAAAACATGCGTGTAAGGTTAAATTTGTTTTGATGTATGTTTGACTTTTTTGTTTTTTGTACATAGCTTTGTGAATACAACTTTAAGCACTGCATTTAAGGTTGTATTTACATAAATGTATATTTATTTAAACTAGAATTACGTAAACACAATTGGCGACAGTTTTAGGAGAACTTTTGTATGGGATGGTGTATCTAGAGCATTATTGATCGAAGGTGAAAGTACTTTAGATAACTATGCATCCAAATACCCGATCAATGACTGCTTCAAGATGCATAACATATGAAGAGTACAGGGGCAAAACACGGAATGTCACCAAAAATTCAAATATAAGTTAAGTATGGCAACACTTAGGTTTTCGCGCGTATTTTTATGTAGCATGAGTGAAAAGCGTAAAAACAATCACAGTCCTTCATAACTTCAATATTTCAAAACCCTGTACAGGTGCAAAAGTTATAAACTTTGAAACATTAAAATGTTGATTACACAAAATCCTGTTTTTGTGACATTCATTGTTTTGCCCCGGTAACCCTTATATGGAAACTAGCATGTAGTTTTTATGAATTTATTTACCGGAAGTTTATTTCTATTGCAAAATTAAAAAAGCAAGTTGTTGCTGAATATAAACCCAACACTCAGCAGTAACGCTTGCGATCACTAGACCAAAGTAATACTGCTACTTATTTATTTAGGAAGTGTATAGTGCCGCTAGTGGCATAATAGTAGCGGTGCCTCGGCCCGGTTAAAGCCACTAGCCGGGTCAAGGCAGCGCCACTATTATGCCGCTAGCGGCACTTTATCCGATAGGGATAGTGCCGCTCGTTTATTTATGGGATCCACATAATAATATAATACCAGAATTTACCGTCATAACAGGAAAAATAAATTCTGCATGCTATGTGAATATTATAACATCATCAACAGTTCATTAGTTTAGTGATCATTTATATGACACCACCGCGACGGGCTTTTTCTACCAATTGAAAAGATAATCACGTAAATCGGCCCAGTAATCATGGAGAAATCGGTATACATACATGAAAAAAGTTTTAAACTTTTTGGAAATCTGTTAACATGTACTCTTACTTACCAACAATGTCCTCCAAAAAGATCTTTTTGTAGTTGCTGCCTTTTGTTGCAGCATACTCACTAAGCATTTGTAGTACAGTGTCTAGACGGAGCACCTATTTTAAACAATACAAACAACTTGTATACATACATTTCATTATTGTAAAAGTTAAGAAAAGAAAAATTAAGGTCAAAGCACACATATCACCTCGGAAAGGGATCGCCACCCTATTGCCGCGGTTCGTAAGCTTGTCCCGAGGCGCGGCGATTACGTTACGATCCCGATTAGTGTGCGTTGCAATCAGGGTTGATATGATTTAAATCGCGATTAAAATCAGTGATTTAAATCGCGATTAAAATCAAGTGATTTTTTAAATAAAAATCAATGATTTAAATCAATACTTTTTTTCTTCGACCAAATCAGCCAAAATGTGTCAAAGGACATAAACTACGGCGCGCACACACGTGTCCAATGCTGTTTAACTACACCGTTCGGAGATTCTCCGAAATTTAAACTCGTGACTGAATCCGTCCGTTTAGTCTTTGGCGCGGTCATTCGTGATTGATTAATGAAAGTGAATACAACAAGATGTCTGGAAGGAAAAAAGATGCTGTATGGGTTTATTTCGATGAAAAAAAGTCCACTTGTGGCAAGTTTAACAAAGCGGTGTGTAAACGTTGTAAGAAGGAATGAATGGCTTAGTAGGTAGCGAGAATGAAAAAACATTTAGAGACATGTGTGACAGAAATAATTAAACAAATCCGATTTAAATCCAATTAATCAGATTTAAATCAAATTAATCCGATTATTTTGTTTTTTTTTATAAAAATCATGATTTTTATCAACCCTGGTTGCAATAGGGAGTTTCATACAAAGAATACTGAATGGCTCGAGTTGATACGGTGACGATCCCTAACCAGAGTTCATATGTGCTATTTCTTGAAACCACAAAATTTTGCACAAAATATAAGACACACACTAATGCAAAGTAGCCAAAAACTTTGTATTCACCAAATAAAAACTGGCCTAGTGCGTGTGTCGGACCACGCAAAATGAAGGGTTCCGTAGTTGTGATGGCGAAAGAAGAAAAAGAAATACCTCAAGAACAAATTTAATATAGTAGTTAAAATACATGTTCTCCCATACATTACAAATACAAATTTAAGTTTGTACGCACAATATTGAAAGATTTACCATGTTATTTTAAGAACATAGACTTCTTTTAGGTTTCCTGTAATCTATAAGTATAGAACTAATGTAGGCTCAGTAGTTTCGGAGATAAGGTTGGGGGGAAGGATGGTTAATTTTCGTCTATTTTCTTGCAAAACTTTCTTTTAAAATTTATATTTGCCTCCCAAGTGATATTCAAAATTCATTTATTAACACTTCCATCTTAGAGTCACAGAAATTCATGTGTCCCAAATTAAAACTTAATTGGTCCGTAAGATTCGGATCAAATTAGCTGTGACAGACAGAAAGACAGACACACGAGTAATCCTAAAAGGGTTCTGTTTTTTCCTTTTAAGGTACGGAGCCCTAAAACCTCAAAAACTTAAATGAAAAAGTTAGTTAGTCGTAGTGTTAAATAGATTTATTGAAAAAGAAAAACGGATGCTTTACCTTGTGCGTTATTTCAGTTACCATCAATAGACGGTCTTCATACTGATTAATGGTTGTTTTGTACCCTGGCCAAATTTGTAAACGGTACTCTGGGATATCAACCTATAAATATTGAAATGTTTAAAAAATATAAAATACATCGGAATTGATTAGTCTTTATGGCACTCAAATACATACCTTAGCTATTGGATCAAAATAGTCTCTGCCCATCAGTTGCAAGTCCAATAATTGGAAGCATTTCCTTATTATAATGTTAAAAACTTGTATGTAATGATAGTCCCCGGGGCTTACATCACAAGTCAACTGCAAACAAACCAATGAACACAATAATATTACTTAATGAGGTCTAATAAATAGTTTTAAATTATAATGTAGGTAATATTGATAGTAGTAAAATTAAATTTGAATATATCTCTGTATTTAACCTGCTTCACATTACCTTGATCATAATCCTCATTCGTTCTCCATCGGTTTTCCTGTCTGAGTACAGTTCTAACGGATCAGGATGTAATCTCTTTACAGTATACAATACTGTTCCATCAAACAAGTACCTTTAAAACATAAGAACTATTTATAAAATAAAATCTAAGAAAGCTAACCATTTATAACTTTAGTAACTCATATGAGCATTTCTCAAATTTTTTGACCGTAGCCGCAATGTGGATGTCCCATGTTTTGGTCTTTGATTATTTTTTTACTACGATAACATAAATAATATACATGACTGTCGTAACTTCATTGATATTACTAAATTATCAGAAAAAATATCAAAACTATAAATAAACCACACTAACTACAATAAATAATTAATAATCTAAAATACCAAAATTTTCGTAGTATGGAAAATAAGTTGTCCCATTGTGACCGGAGTGATTTTGAACTCATTTATTTCATTACATTCTAAGAAACTGAATATATGTTATAGTCTTAAAACACTACACTTAGAGTATTTGAATACATGTTTTATTTAGTATATAGTGAAATACGTCGTTAGTTAATCAGTTTTCGGAAAATAATATTGTCCCATAAAAAATTCCAAAACGGAAATTCAGTTTTTGTTACCGATTTTTGTGTCGAAAGATTTTTTAAACTACTAATTTAGGTAGTGTTTTTTCTTTTGGCAATACTATTGACGACATTTCACATCGCCATTTGATTGTGATGTCATTTCGGTGTCGACAACAGCCGCGACTTAACGTTGTGCCCTGCACTGCGACGAATTCGTTCCGGATTTTGTTATACTGTGTGAAGGTAAGTTCAACTATACTGAATATTCTTATTAAAATGGATAAATAGTTAATTTTATGGACTACAATTTGATGTAAAATACTGTTTTAACTATTGAGTTTTAAAGAATATGTATTTTTTTGAAAATCTATAACCATCCTTTCGTTACTTCTGATTTTGTTACTTTCGCGTGGTAACGTATAACCAGAACGAAGGGTAACAAAAAAGGAGTTTTTAAAGCTAAGTATAGACTATAGTATTGACTATATTCGTTTAACCTCAATTTTCATAATGTTATATTTTGTTATGTTTATATTGCTTTTGAAAATTTTATCACAGGATTAAACTAAATAATAACCATCACATATATTACAATATATACATTTCAAAATAAAAACGGTTGAGTAGGAATGTCAGCTGACCGAAGCACTAAAGTAATGTATTTTATTTTTCAAATAGATTTTTAATGTATTACATTGTGTTGTAAAAAATAAGGTGAGCATTAAATGAAGGACCTTGTTAATATTAATTCATGCATATAATAAAGTACGGTAATGGGTCCGACATTTGGGTTATGCCATTTAGTTTATTTGTTTAACATCACCTTCCCGAGCTTCAACAATAGGATCGTAGGTACTTTAAGTTTCGAGTTAGACGTGTATTAGAGATCGTCCATTGTGGTTTGCAGTTGACAACATCATGATCGTGTTTAGTATAACGTGGTGAGTTCGTTGTTTAAATATTTGACTAATAAATTTTATTATATAATTGCTTGCAGGTGAGAGAAGTTTATTCTCGTAAAAAAAAATCATAAGAGGCCCAGTACTTGGAAGATACCTACTAAGAAACTTAATTGTTGGTTCAGGTATGGACAGTTACATTGTTATTTTATCCTCACAGTAAAAAAAAAAATAACAACCCAGCGCACCTATTCTACGCAAAAATGCCGTTAACGGCGGCTGAGAAGATGAAATGTTATAGAGAACGCTTAAAATTAAACCCAGAAAAATTAGAAGAACAAAGAAAGAAAAATCTAGAAAGAATAAAATCGAAATATAAGTACAAGAAGATATCAGAAATGACAGAGGAAGAAAAAAATAAGAAAAGAAAAGAATGGAGAGAGGAAAAACAAAGGCAAAAAGATAAGAAGAAAACTTGCGAACAGACATCGAATACTGCAAACACGTCAAAACGTTCTAGTTCCAGGACATCGAGAATTAATTATAAACAAAAATACACTGCCGCCCAATGTCGTATTATACATTTAAATCGAGCTTTAGAAACCATGAGGAAGAGATTATACCGATCGCAGAAAAGCCAAATGCAAGAAAAGAAAAAGCATGAAGTAGAACTTAACAAGTTGAAGGCTAGGAATGAAATTTTAGAAGCTTCTCTAAAGTCAACCTATAAACAATGTAAAACTAATAAAGAGAGAGACGTTATAAAGAAAATCGCTACTAATGATCTCGTGAAAAATAATAAAGCTAAGTCGGTCATTGCAAAACAAATAGGTCTAAGTGAACGAGTTCGAGATAAGAAAACAAAGAATAGGATTTGGAAGCTCAAAAATTCTATAATAGAGTTTTATATCAGAGATGATGTAAGCAGAGCCACCTCTGGCAAACGTGAATGTAAAACTTAAAAAAAAAACAAACAGCAAATAAGATTCCTTAATAATTCATTACTTGTTCTATACAAAAAATATAAATCAGAAGGTGGCTCTGCATCTTTTGCTTCTTTTTGCCGGTACAGACCATTTTACATCATTTCACCTAACTTAAATAATAGAAATACTTGTCTCTGTATTAAACACAGCAATATGAGTTTTAAATTGGCGGCTCTTAAACATCACAAAGTGGTTGATATTAGTAATACTCATGATCTCCTAAATAAAGTAGTATGTAATACTGGATCATTCGCGTGTATGTATGGCAATTGCGAAACATGTAAAAGTGTAGCTTTAGACTACAATTTGGAAAATGATAAACCATCTCAAGAAATTACATGGCAAATGTGGGAAATTCAGGAGCACACTTATAAAAAACGAACAAAAGATGATGAACAGGAAGTGAAAACTAAAAGAACTGTTAAATCATTTAAAAAGGGTACAATTACAGAACTAATAATTTCGTTTGAAGCATCTTTAAAATTATTTAAGGTTCACAGTTATAATATGTGGCATCAAACAGAAAAATATAAAACTTGTATTGAAAACTTAAATGATGATGAAATGGCTGTGCATTGTGATTTTTCTGAAAACTTTGAATGTAAAATGGCAGAAGAAGTGCAGGCAATGCACTTCGGTGCCTCCAAAGTGCAAGTTACTTTACATACGGGAGTCATATTTTATAAAGGCGGACAGAAGTCTTTTTGTACGGTTCCCCCTCCATTATACATCAGCCACATGCCATATGGGCCCACTTAAAGCCTATTATAGAACTGGGGAAATCCTTAGTTATTAATCTAAAGAAAATATATTTTTTTTCTGATGGGCCCAGCTCGCAATACCGTCAGAAAAAGAACTTTTTTCTCATTAAATATTATTCGTCTTTCTACAAGGTTGATATTTCGTGGTCATTTTTTGAAAGTGGGCACGGAAAGGGTGTGGCTGACGCTATTGGAGGGGTCGTCAAGAGGGCTCTTGATAGACAAATTGCATATGGAAAAGATATTATAAGCGCTACCGATGTGTACTTGACGTTGAAATCTTGTGTAAAAGCTGTAAAAGTGTTTTACGTTTCTGACACAGAAATCAAAGCGATAAGCCAACTTATACCTACTGGCCTAAAGACCATAAAAGGGACAATGAGTATTCATCAAGTTATTTCTGAACAAGGTAGTGATGAAATTCAACATCGTATCCTCAGCTGTTTTTGTAGTAAAAAAATCTGTAGTTGTTATGATCCTCAAACATACAAATACCCAAATTTTACACATGTTAACAACCAAGAATCTGAAAATAATGAGCCCACAGATAACCAAACGTTAACGCCGAAATTAAATGAGTTGCCAATTCTTGATTCTGAGATGATAGATGATGATTTGCCAATATTATACAATATTGATGATCTGGATCTAGAAGAACACGTTGCTAGCGGAGATAATTCCGCTGAAAATCGCATTGATATTATAGACTTGACTGATATTTACTCTAACCCAGTTATCGGAGAAATCGATTCTAATAAAAATGTCCTCTCAGTGCTATCAAATATTAGTAAAATAAATAATGTTGGTGAGGATTTTAGTGAAATGACAATTAAAAATGATGTATACAAATTAATGAAAACCAAAGAAAACGTTGCACCTAATACTACAATTAATGCAATAGATCCATATCCTTCAACATCTAAAGTTAGTCGAGATCCAGTTAAAAATTCAAAACTTGATATACTCGTAATACCGCGAAAAAATCATTGCACATTCCTGTGACAAGAAAAATGGCTTGTTATAAGTGCAAAAATCCCACGCCATTGCATCATCTGGTCAAATGTATGTCTTGCAAAAATTATTACTGTGATAAGTGCACAGAAGGACAAGCATATTTTGATTACATATGTGATTTTTGTTTTGAAGATGATTAAATTAATGTTGTAGGAACGGCTAAGCAGCGGTTTTTATCCTGATTTCTGATTATTTTTTTTAATTTTTCAGGAAAATCACCTCAAGGTGTGTCTCAAAAATGGTGATTTACCTTGATATTGATAAGTTTCTGAAGAAGACAGACTTTCTTGCTTTTTTCGAAGATAATATTGTATGGCCCTGGTCAGTCACACATTTCGTACTATCAGAAAAATGTTTTGGATGTGGAAGTGCAACTAATAATATATTGCATAGTGTTTTTCCACATTTTGTAGTAGCAATGAATACTGAACAGATCAGACTGTTACTAGACAGTAATTTATTCTGGTGTAAGGCATGCAAAAGTTTCAGTGTCTACGACCACTACCCTGAGGATGAGTGTGTATTTTGTAATGTCTAATTTTTAACTTTATTTTAAATATTTATAAGTATTTAGCTCTGCAAGGGCGTTGTTTTTTACGTACTTATTTTATGTATTCGATGAATTATTAGTTTTCGTGACATTAAAAAAATATGTTGTTTTGTTTATAGGTATTATTAAAAATGTTGATTTTAACCAAAGAGAATTAAGACTGTATGAAGACTCAACTGATTAGTTTTTATTTGTTTCCTTACTGAAAGCTTTGCAATAAATTTTTAATTTTTGTTTTGATTTTAACTTATTTTGTTTTCATTTTATGATAAAGTGTCAAGTGTGTATGCTAAGCCTTACATTTCCAATTTTGTTACCCAAGCTTCTTGTTTTGATACTGTCCCAAAATTATGCTGATAAATAAGATAGATATTTCTTTTTCTTTCAAATGAAACGCAATAATCAATCATTTAAAACAATTTTATGATAAATATTATTATAATAAATAGAAAATATAGCATCCTTCCTTTCCTATCATAAAGGAAAACTAAACTTTTTGTTGGAAAGTATTCAAATGGTAACAAAAAAAAAAACCAATTTAATTTATTATATTTTTCGCAATTTTTACTTTTTCAAGATGTTGTTTAATTTATGATCTACATAGAAAAACATAAATTTATAATACAGTCTGCATGTTTTTTTATGGCTTTCACTCCTTTCCAAGTAACAAAATAAGAATTTTTATTTCGTCCTTAACTTATATTTTATAGGTTTTTTGTATAAAAACTCTAATAAAACAAAAAAACAATTAGAAATTCAGAATCTGTCTAGATTTAGCTAGCTGTATTTAACATAATATGTCCTAAATATACATATTATTTTTTAAGACGATTTTTAAAATTATGGTCAAAAATTTTGAGAAATGCTCATATCTGATAAAACAGCCATGTGGAAGACTTCATTATGAGCTGTTCTTACAATCAGTAACAAAATAGACTTACCCTCCAAGGGTCTTCGCATGGATACGCATAAGGCCTTTGCGGACCGCTGTATTATCCTCCTCTGGGGAGATGTCCACATGATATTGGTATAGACTCCACTGGGGTGTTGTTTGAACAGTGAAGTAGTTAGCTTTAAGATCTATCACAGTTCCAGAGTGACCTGTAAATTAAGTAATTTTGAGTCATTCTTTGTTTCTAACCATTATTCGTTTTGTACATAATATAATTATCATTTTCCCCAGGGAAAAAGGATCATGTTTATCTATCTAGACTCTAGATAGATAAACATGATCCTTAGGACAGACATCCGACATGAGTCACACTTGCAAAATCAATTACCAGGGCTTCCAATTACGTCCACTTTTAAACACCAGGGCTTGAAATTTCAAGTATTTTCTTTTTACTTCGACAATAGAACCATAAGTTCATACAGAAAAGGAGTACAATCGCGTATGCAAAAAAGGATACTTCCAAGTCTCGGTTGAAGAAAAATACTTGCATAGAACATTGGTCCATAACCTTATATAAAAAAGAGCACAATCGCGTTCACAAAAAAATACTTCCAAAACCATTGGTCCGTAACCTTATATAAATAAAGAGTACAATCGCGTTTACAAAAAAAATACTTCCAAAACCATTGGTCCGTAACCTTATATAAATAAAGAGTACAATCGCGTTTACAAAAAAAATACTTTCAAAACCTTTAAAGTAAAAATACTTGCATAGATCATTGATCCGTAATTATATAGGTATAAGCAAGGAGCTGGGGCTACACTCCCTAAGCGAAATTAGTAGCTTCGGACGCCGGTACGGACGCTTCGCTCTCCTTCTCACTTACGGTATGTCTGTAAGTGAGTGGGATAACAAAGCGCCCGGCCCCCAGAATCGCGTCGATCGTCGAAGGAGCGAGTAGCCGAATTAAATACAGTCTTGTGAGTATTTCGGGTGGGCCCTTGGTCGGCGTACTTTACTTGCAAGCAAATACCTAGTATAAAAACCTGGTCGCATAAATACGCATCTTCCTTAACACGTTGCCTGCCATGAGCATTACCGATGGGATCACGTAATCTTCTCTGTGTGGCCATAAGCATCACCGTGGGATCAGAAGCTCATTTTTCAGGGTATTGTTTTGCAGATTTTTTTAGGGGCCAGAGTCAAACTTTGAATGCTATTTTTTAGAGGATACTCTATATTTACTTACTACAAATATGAAAAGTATGAAAAACAACTAAAAGATTTATATTGTAAAAGCTATACAGGACAATGTTTTATAAAATGCTGTCATATAAATTGCACCTGTATATAGGGTTACCATCTGACCGGATAAAGCCGGTCTAGACCGGATTTTTACGTGTTAGACCGGACTCCGCCCGGATTTTACGTCAGACCGGATTTTTGTCATACTTGCATGTCCCGCCCGCTCAAGCGACGGGTGCCGCACGCACTGACCCCGGAAGTCCCGGAACGCAAGCACACTGCAAGTGCGGACCACTCTCTTCTTCTCAGTGGACCAAAAAGAGAAACAGACGTTCAGTGGAGTCAGTGAGAGCTATATTGCTTACGCAATATAACTATAAAAACGTGACGTGTGAACAATTTTATTGCAAAATAGCTGGAAAAATCAACTTTTTGCATGCGGTTGCTAGCAACCAAATATATGGGTCTAAATAATATAAGTAAATAAAACGTACTTAAATACTATGATTTTTATTTAATACAGGTGCTTGACCGGACCTTTTTTTTCAAAATCAGGATTTTAGACATGTCAGACAGGATTTTGCATTTTTACGCCTGGTAACCCTACCTGTATATCATATGTCAAAGCAAAATATGGTAAGGGTTTAAAAAAAGAAGTTCATCTTCAGATGAATTTTAATGTTTCGTTTGTTTTATTTTTTAGGTTTTTAACAGTGTTTAGTTTGTTACCTAGGTACTTCCTAAAAATGTATTTTTTGTCAAAAGTAATCCGTATTTTTTTTTTTTTCTCAGACAGGACTTTTAATTTCAATAAAATTATTTTATATGTGAATAGCAGGTATTTTATTCAAGAATACTGTGAATGTGTCAATTGAGGGTAGTGTTTAGAACTGAGTATAGCAGTGTGAACTAGTGTGTTACGTTAAAAGGTTACATGCTCTGTGGTGATGCTCATGGCACCTCAGTTATAGTGCTTTGAGCATCACCAGTGGGATCAGTAAATTTGTATAGGTCGTGGGAGTAATGCTGTAGGTGTAGTATGGTGGACAGCCAACGTGTTAATCTAATCTAGTCTAGACCTAGACAAATATTACGAGTAACAAATTTTTATGAAAATTATGCAAAAATAAGCCAACCTTTCTTAGACTGTATTGTTGTCGGACGAGTTCTCAAAATGGTCATTTGTTCTGGCAGAACCCTACCACCGCCGCGGCGTGACCCACGTCCGATCACCAAGGCACCTGGATCACCGGCGCTTGCTGGTGCAGGTCCAGCTAAAATAATTATCAAGACAAAGAGTAATCATACTTATCAAAGTAGGAAACAGTGTATGAATTGAATATATTTAAATGAATATTTATTTTTAAGCTTGCCAGTCCATCTAGCAGGGACAGATTGCAGCAGTAGGCTGCTATAGTCAAGAGTTGATTATTGACTCACCAATTTGCATACTCAGCATGCGCTGTTGTACATCCACATCTCCAGGATGTTCTTGATGGGTTGTTGGTGTAGTCCTGTGAGATGCCCTGCCTCCCTGAACAGTTGGTGTAGGGACACCAGCCCTAACAGGTGGGGTTAATGACGGAGGGCCCCAGGCTGATGGTGGCTGAGGGCGGGGCCCTGAGGGGCCTGCTGATTGTTGTGGCCCAGGGCGGGGCCCTGGTTGTTGTTGTTGTTGCTGGGGAGGTCTCTCGCCAGGTCTACGCGGAGGAGGCCCAGCATTGTCTCCTCCTCTACCAGCCCGCCCACGGGAGCGTCCTCTCCCAGGTTCAGACATCTACAAACAAGAACTTGATAGAATCTGTTTTGGACATATTGTATCGAAATGAAGTATGAAGCAGGTGCTTCAATGGCCAGAACAATCAAAATATTATTATAAAAAACCGGCCAAGTGCGTGTCGGACCACGCCCAATGAAGGGTTCCGTAGTTGGGATGAATTTATCCCAAGAACAAACTTAACATTGTAGTTGAAAAACATGTAAAATTTGCGGTTTGAAAAACATGATCATACGGAATGTATGGGAGATCATGTTTTTCAAACCGCAAATTTAAGGTGGTTGATTATTACTCGTTAACCCTAAAATAATTTTTTTTCTTGATTTTATTTTACTACTTTGTCGGCATGATTAATATGTATACATAAGCCAAATTACAGCTTTCTATTACTAACCGTCTCTGAGCTAAGCCAGGGACAGACAGACGGACATGGCGAAACTGTAAGGGTTCCTTGTTTACTACGGAACCCTAAAAAGCCTTTTTTTTGTGACTTCAAAACAGTTGTTTCCTAATATTATAAATGCGAAAGTGAGTTTGTTTGTTACGCTTTTACGCTAAAAACGGCTGAACAGATTTGGATTAAATTTGGCACATGGGTAGACCATGACCTGGATTAGAACATAGGATACTTTTTATACCGATATTCCGATGGCATCGAGACTTATCTGGGTGAAACCACGAAGCACAGATAGTCCTATACATATATCTGCTGTATGTGGGTCAGAGGGTCATCTAATGGCTCCTACACACTATGCCATCGGCTTTTGCCGCGCGGCACGTACCCCCGGCTTTTGCGCCTTCATTTCCTTAGCGATCGTTTGTGCGGCAGGGCCGGGCGGCGGCAGGGCCGGGCGGCGGCCATGCCGCCGGCATAGTGTGTAGGAGCTATTAGGGATGATTGTTAGGTAGTTACTCAATCATGCTTTAGCCTAGTCTTTTAAGAACCTGTGCTTTATCGACTGAATAGATTTGAATGAATTTTGACTGACAGATACAAAAAAATAAGTATTATAGTTTATATCTACCAAAACTATAAGCGGAATAAGCATGCTACATACTACAATGTTTTACAAGGGTGCCTACCCTAGTTTAAATTGTTCTTGCCATTTCATAACTATCAGGTAGGAGGTAGGTAGGAGGGTAGTTGTAAAACATTTTTAACTAGCCATTCTCGTCCGACTCCATAATCTTTATTTTCAACATAAATTTAGTAAATACACATAAAACCACAAAGTAAAATAAAAGACTTATCTTTTCAGGAAAATCACTGCTAACCTTTTCTTATAACATGTCTCGTCACTAATGTAACATGGGGAATAATATAACTTTCAGACTTTTTGTTGTTTTGGTCTAATATTTAACAAATTAAGTGTAATAGATAATAGGATAACAAAACGTTTAGTAAACGAGAAGCTAAAGTTTGTGACTATATAGAGGGGGAATAAATTCAATTTCAGGAGAGTACTGATGGATTATATCTAAAACTAATCCCTGGATTAGGGATACTAAATCAACAATAATAAAAATAAAGGTTGTAAAAAGGGGCACCCACTAGGTACTTACATATAAGTACCTACTACGTCCTGCGAGGAATCGCAATAGAAAGGAAATACGCAGTACGAAGCTCAGCAATTTTGATTAAATTTTGACAAATATTATTACAAATGAAATCTACGTATATAGTGTGTAAGGTTGTATGTAAGCACCCAAGTAAAGAATACATGTAACTAAAATAAATTACCTACCTACTAGTTTTGGTGGCCATTTGTCGCAGTACGTAGGTCAAGTTATAGGCCTATTTGTTTTTGCAATTATCGAGAGACAAAAGAGGTGTGCTACAGTCCTTAGGTACCATATTCCTGTTCCGAGAATGCTGAGCTTAGCGCTTATCTGTACCTATTGCTAAATTATAAACGGCAATCGCCGTGAAGTGGACTATGACTACTTTAATTTTATTGCAAAATATCATATTTTATTGTTTACCCATGTCAATAAACTAAAATGGTAATTGGTACTGAAGGTGGCACGAAAAAAATAACAATGTTGTTTGTTGTCGAGAGTAGTTATTTGTATGAAATGGAAATTAATTGTTAACGTTTACCACTTTAAAACGCAGTCAAATGAATAACAGGAAATATTATTGATAATACATACCAACAGGTGGGTAAAAATATAATAATGCAAATAAAGATGGCGAACCAATTTTTTAACGTTTTTGACAAATAATTTCGTCCGTGTATATTTTAGTAGAGATATTCAGATAAGTTAACTTACCACAATGAGAACTAGCTGTGAAGCCTATCTATTTATGTAGTCAAACAAACACGCTATCAAACAAAACGTAATGAGAATCGAAAGCTCTGCCAGTCTCGCTAGCGACGTAAAAGGAAGAAAATATGGCGGCGTCTGTATGTTACAGGGGACTGAGCGGCGGCGGGTGGGGAAAGCGAACGAGAAGCGAGAACGAACGAATCGAACGATGCCGACCGAGCGACGTGAACGCAATCATTGATCGGTCCAGGGTTGCCAAGTGGGACTGCTAAAAATGACTCTACTATCACCTCACCTAGTGTTGACCAAAATGTGATTTGCAACCGTAACAAATATGTTTACAGTAATTTGAATTTATTTGATAATCTTCCTGTCTGAAAAACTTCAGAGATCATTCTAGCACTGCTCTAATAAGATAATATAAACGCACACAGACCTTTACTTTAAATAATATCACACCACAAGTGCCTGCGGTAATGAAAACAGACTTAGTTCTCTTGGGAGCATCACCTGTATACGAATTTCTTTCATAAAAGTCTTTAGGTTTAAAAAGGATATCACAACGAACGTTTCGACAAACTCGAAGTGTTTTCTACCACAGTTGTCGTCTTTTAACATCTTTGGCAAATGCATAGGTCACATTTTTTTTGGTTCAATAGCTGCGCAACGGGGAATAACCATTATGTGTAAAATAAGTCGTTTGTTGTGTTGCTGTTACAACAAAAAAATATGGATAGTGACAGCTAGTTCTTAAATTCTGGGACACGTGATAGTAGTGGCATCTGAAACGCATTGAGATAGTTTATAATGTCTATGCTGAAACGCCGGCGGCCTCAAATGTCATGATTTCATGAAATACAATGATATAGGGTACAGCTTGGCAAAAAAGAGTTTGTAAAAATGAGACAGACACTTAGGTCACTTCGAATGGGAAATATATTGATAAAATAATAGTGCAACAAAAAATGCTGCTTGTGGGTTGTAAAATATACTAGCATTTGTCGGCAAAGTAGTTTCATCGTCATAGGTCTGCATTAAGTAAAACATTTAGTTCCAAATGTCTCCACGTCAGACTGTTTTATGTTGACTTATAATTTGAACGAGAGTTGTATTGATGTTTTTTTTTTCAAGGCTTGTAATTTTTAGTTTGGCAATAAATTCAAGTATTCCACAACAAAATTCCAAATTCAACGTATGGTATTTGGATGACGGAACCCCAGGAGGTTATGTAACACAGTTTTATATTTACTTTTTACTAAGAAAAATTCAGCTCCGTTGGCCTAGATCTTAACTTTTCAAAATGTGTAATTTATTTTCCCCAAACTACTGACAGACAGACTACCAAAGCAAAATTTCATAAAATTTAAATAGCACAAAATATCAAAATTATGGAAATACATTCCCCCCCAGGAGGTGAAGAGAATGTATTTCCATAATTTTGGCATAGTTTTTTTTCCAAATTTTTGGCGAATCCTTTCCAAAGTTCCATGCAAAATTAATACGAAATTTAAATGATGTCTCGGAAAGACTTTTGATAATTAACATTCGGCCTTCACACTCATTCGATACTGTTGATTTGGACAAAAATTTACATAGCGCCTTCGCTCCTCCCATCTATGAAAACTTTTTGAAAAAGTAGATCAAATTATTAGGAACACAATAATTTCGATCCCTAATGTGGCCCGCGTGGCCTAGCGCGTCTCTTTTTTAAGGAAACTTCTCGCCGATTGGTCTATATTCCACGTGCCCAGAGGGCTGGGGCGTTCTGCGGCCAAAGAATTAGCGTTGCCATTCAACGTGGCAATGCTGCCACTCTTCTGGGCAAGTTTCCGGATGACAGCGATGTAGACGAGTACTCCGACGCCTGAAGTGTCCTTTTGTTTGTGTTTTTATATTTATTTGTATAGTTAGTTACTTAGTAACTTAATTTAGTACCCACTTAGTGGAAATAGTTAGTTGTGTAATAATAGTATATAGGTAAGATATTAATGTTAATAATATTAAAGAAGTTTTTTTTATTTTTATTATGTGTTGAAACTTGAACAATAGGGTGGTGTTAGGTTTAGAACCTAACATACCAGGAAAATGGATGCTTTCACAAAATCTTTATCGATATTCAACACAATAATAACAATTTGTTTTATTCAAAACTATCTGACCCGACAGACGCTGTCCAGTCTAAATTTCAAAAGTTATACAAAAATTCCATAGAAATTAGGACGTTAGTTTTTCACGAATTTGAAAATTTTCCGGGAATCTATTCCAATTTTCTTTCCATAAAAACATTATAAAACAACAAAAAAAGTTTTAAATCGTTCTAGCACGCTTGGCATGACCACAATAGAAACGGGTTTTGTCGACGGAAGAATAGACAAAATGACAGATGAACAATGAACAATCACAATCTGTAATTTTGTCTAAAAACGAAAACCCGTTTCCCTGGTTGTCATGCTACGCGTGCAGCCGTTCTCAAATGATGCGCTTAGCTTTTTTTACCAAAGGACAGCATTTCATTTTCTATTGCTTAAATACATATATTTATTAAAGCTAACACCGTGTCTGGAGTTAATTTTCCCCAGAACTTCGAAAAATAACATGACTGACAACCCTTTTCCAGCATGGTGCACGATTCCGGGGAACAGAACGAATGGAATGAAAAAAAGAAACATGTCAGTGTTGCCATTTGCCAAACACTTAGCAAGTAATTAAGCAATCACCTGATTTAAATATTATAAAATATTTATTGCTTTGGGCCTTCAGCTAAGCTCGTTCTTGACGAGTCAAAAAAATAATCTTGTTATAACAAAAGATGGAATTGAAAACGACGACGGTTAGCGTTGTTTCGTTAGGGTTCTAATCTAATCTTGCGTAGCAGGCGTTTAATCTGTAAAGTTCTGCCTTATGACTAAATTATTAGAATGCCTAGTTATAAATATCACTCTTCGCCATCTGACCCTGAGCAACTGTAGCAATTCAAATGTCGTGATCTTTCGTGTCGTGTTGAGTCTGTGATAGGTGAGGAAGCGACGTTGGGCCTACCATCAACCAACAGACACTACTTATATTTGAGGATGTCTTCTTTAAAAGTTTTATTCAATAATTGTTTATTTATGCTATTTTTTACCATTTTTAAAAATCTTCTAAATTTTGTTTGACAACAGCGCCCTCTAAGGAATGGAAACTAATCTCCAAGAGTTTGTGTTTAAAGCAGTAAGCAAGAACAGCTTGTATCGTGGTGAACCGTCAAATACCAAGGTTGTTAGCGAGGCTGGTCGCCAAGAGCCACTGATGGATAGCCTTGGTATGCTTCTTGCGCATTTGTGTTGGTCTTAGAGTAGGTATATAACACTGGAGAAGCCTTACGAACACTTCCTCTCTGTAAAAGTACGAGAACAAATGTTCTAGTGCGTTCATAAAAACTACTTAAAATCGATTCTAACGCACTTCGTAAATCGTTTTAAAAGTGCGCAGAGCTCCGTGGAAATACTTAGCTGCGCTGTTAAAGTTATTAAAAAGTTATCAGAACGTTAAAGTTCGTAAAAAGCGTTCAAATACGTCAAACTTACGTAAATAACTGAATAACCTTCCATGGTAATATTTTTTTATAATATTTAGTCATGAAATTTATTGAAATTCAAAATCCTAACCTCATACAATTCGATTTTCATTCGATTCAACCATGATTCCATAAAAAACATGGCATGAATCGAGTATTTTCCTCACAAAATTTACATGCACTTGACATGAGATTTTGTCCTTTAGTAAAAATGATAGCGAGACTACCGGAGGTTGAGGTCATGTTTGAAACCAAAATTGACATTTCCATCATTTCATAATATGGTTTAAAATAATGGTCTTAGGATTAAAATTAAAATTCATGGTCTTCCGTTTATTTGTGACACTATGTTATTCAGCAAAAAATAATCCTTATGATGAAGCCTTTCGATCGGTATGATAAAGCTACAGGTGATTATTTTTCTCATGTAACTGTAACGATTCCCGGTTCAACCATGTAATTATTTATATATCTATGAATGCAGTTTAAATTGTTTTTTAAATTCAAATAATGTCTTCTTTCAGTAAAATGTTCCATCTACAATATTCAAGGCACTTTCCCTCCATGTGGCATATCCGTGGGACGCCCTGTACACTCTAAGGTGTTCGTTATAAAAAAATACCTTTTAATCATCTCAATATTTATATAGTATGGATGCTATACAAGAACTAAGTCAAATTTAGTATTAGTTTCAATAGCAAGTCAGATATTTCATCGTAAGCACTTGAAATTAGACAAAAAAAAAAAATTGTCTGCTTTATTTTTGCAGGCTCCATCGTACCAGCCACAGTATGGGCCCCAGCACGCCGAGACACAATACGCACCTCCACAGCCGCAGCATCAGCACGACCCTTACTATGGACACCAATGCAATCAGTCCCTTACATTGCGTACCGCAGTAGTCAGTCTTTTAGTGAGAGTTTTGAAAATTGTGGATAGTTATAGAAATATAGATAAACAATCAACATAATTTTCAGACTGGTAGTAATTTTATACATAAAAGGCTAATCTATACTATTTATCCTGAAATAAAGCTTGAAAAGCTGACTATTGGGTGTTTTACCCTATTTAACTTATTTATTATTAATATTATTTCCCATTTATCTCTCTACATTCTTTACCAAAGAAACAGAGTTGATCATTGTTTATTTTGTAAAATATTCAACTCGCGATAAATTGTAATTAATTAAGTTGCTAACAACAATAAATTATTATCGTAGGTACAAAACGTCTTTGTCTCATCATAGATGTCGATTCATGTTCTCGAGCCGCCAGTAACATTCGTTTCGCCACGCTTCGTTCGTGGTTCAAATCCTCTTCTCTTGCTCAGCTATCTAATTAATATAGGTACGCAACACATTTTCGTAAACGATTACGACAGTTCAACAGCAACAACAGTTACATTTTGACAGTTCAACAACATTCATTGCGCTATTTGCGTTGTTCAGCAGATTTTTTTTCGAACTTATGATTGATCTGAATCTGAATCGTTTATCACGCAATTAGGGAGGGTACATTCTGATTGATCGTGTATTACGGAATTAGGATACAGTTTCAATACAAGTACTCGCGCCAAAAAACAACTTTTCAGCCTTGCGTAACAAATAACAATTTATTCTTATCCGGATAGATATACCCGGAGAAAGTTTTACCCGGTTTAAAATTACCGTCTTATTATGTAGGTAGCTAACTACCTAAGTGGCATGTACTTGGTATTTCAAATGACCGGGAAAGTAACATGAAAAACGACTCTAATGTAGTTTTGATGTTATCGAAAGAGCTGTAAAAGCACCAGTGTATTTTTCTATAGAAATTAATGGTGGTGTGACCGCGTGACGAATCGCCACGGTTGACTTTTCCGTCCAGAGGGTGGTTGCTATAGCAAGCTACCTATAGGTATCGTATAGAGAGGTAGGTATACCTAAGTTGTTACCTACCTGTTTAGTAGTATCCACATAACAGTTGCAGTCCTTGGCATGATTTTAGGTAGATATTATGCCTAGGAAATTGCCATTTAAGTGCATACAGGTAACTAAGCAGTGGCGAATCCGGGATTACTTTTTGGGAGAGACTTAACCCCTCTGAGGGTAGGTTTTAGCAAACACTAAAAAAGCACACAACATTTTATTTTGCATAACGCATAGCAAGCCTCCTCGGATAACTTTTCGCAAATTCCTCAATTAATTCGTTAGGTTGTAGACTAACAGAGATACTCGTATATCGGTGAATATACATGGCGGCCAAAGCGGGCAGTGAGAGTAGCACAGGCCTCCTCTTGGTGAGAGGGAGTGGGCCGTACTACACCACGCGGGCCCAATGCGGGTTGGTAGAAATGAATGTTGGTAAATATGAATTATTTAAAACGATTTTCTTGTTGGTGGGTACTTATTTTTGACCAATATGATGATAACAGGCAAATTCTACTAAAACTCCGCGTCTGACCGCGTACCGTACCGATTTTCCTGTTTATTATCAATGTTTTGAAACACTGGTCACATAGGGTTTTGTTGGAGTCATTCGATAACTGGTTCACTTTATTAAATAACGATGTATTGGTCTTTCAGGCATGTTTTTCTGTTGTAAAAAAAACGGTAGGTAACGTAATTTTTTTTGTTTTATGTCTCGCGCGTTATTGTTCAATATTTTACTGTCACAATAACATACAGTCGACTACTAGATTTGCAGACCCAAAAGCTACCACCACTAACCCTACCTACAACTTAATATTAAGCGGCTGACTATTGGATGCGCAAAGGCTGACCTCAGGTTCGAAGTGGCTGATTACTGGTGAAAAGCACCCTTTTTTATTCGACTGCGGCCAAGCCAAAAAATGAGGGTTATGTGTTTGACCTGTCTCTATGTCTCTACGTGCTATGGGGCCCACAGCATAGCGCTGATTTAACATAACTATTCAAAGTTCTCACTGAAAGAGTGATTACTGCTAGGTGCTTTACCCTACACAAGACGGTTTCACGGGGTTTCACGGGGTATGCGCGATATCCCGCGAAATACTCGTAAATTTTTACGTTTTTGCTATTTGCAGGTCAGTGTCAGGTTGTATTTTGTTCATAAAATAGTCGTTCAATAGGCTAATAATTTGAATTATGAGGCGTCGTTTATGGAGACGCGGGGCGTCGAGCGTCGCATTGGGCGGCGCGGCCCGCACCAAATTGAAACTTATGGCGTTGTATGAGAGCGTTTACGGCGAAGCGATTTTACACGCTTTTGCTTGAAATGCAGGTGGAGCTTGCGGATGGCATCGCCGCCGCTTGCGGCTAGCTATAACTGCAATTAATTACATGGTAAAACGTAGCGACTACCGCGGCGCTAATACGAACATCGGCGGCAGCGGCGGGCACAGCGGCACGGCGGCGGGCACCGCTACTTTTCACGCCCCGCACCACGCGCTGCGCCACGCCCCGCGTCCTTATAAACAACATCGTACATGGCCATATGTTTGTGTTTGCGCGTGTGATGTCGCGGGACACTGAACGTACTACCTGTCTGTAAACAGAATAAACGTCCGACGCACCGCGAAACGCCACGCCGCACTGTGGATCAACAATCGTACAATCAGGTAGGCAAATTAGCAACTTATTTTTTTTTTTTTGCAAAAGGTATTTATGGAGCTAATGCTTAATTAAGTACCTATATTATTCTCTCCAGAACGGAGAGATCAACCATTATATCCTTGCACACGGTGATGTGACTATTTATTTATGATTTTTTGACATACTTACGTCATATTATTATAACGAGATTGAATGCCGTTTTTAATAAAAAAACGGCACCCAATCTGAAAAAAATCAAGTAGGTACGTCAAAAAATCATAAATAAATAGTTACACAAATTGCAAAAAACGTAAGAAAATTTGAATTTCGCGGGCTTCCCTGTCGCTTTCGCCTTAAGTGGGAAAAACAAGATCGATATTGCCAAGATATGAGAGTGAAGAGAGCGCTCAAGTGTTGTTTGCTTACGTCTAATGGGAGGGCGCCGATATTGCACTGTTAGCGCTAAATGAAGACGACAATAAAGGGACTGGCTAATATCGCAATGTATCCAGAAAAAATCAGTAGAAATTTTTATAACCGTTTCCTTAAATTGGGTTTGGCTTTGGTGACCACTTTCATCAGGAAGGCTGTCTGCTTAGTATGATCAGCGTATAACGTTCCCACTCTCTGCTGGGACACAGGGGCCATAATCCACCACGCTGGCCCAGTGCTGGTAGGTGGATGTCAAATGTCTTCGATTTTTGATTCTATGACAATGCTGGTTTCCTCACACTGTCTGCTTGTTTAACATCAAATACGTACCGTGAAAAAAAAACAACAACACGCGACTCAATTTGTGATTTCGAGAAGTAAGTTCAGAAAAAGAGGGCGCTGCAGTGCGTCAACGTAGATCAGCTGCGTACATTAAAATCGTTAAAAATGGTTCAAGTGAATAATTTGTGAGAAATAAGTTACTTATAGTAAGTTCCTAAGTAAGTAGTTTCATGAAAATAAACTGTTGAGGATTCATGACAAGTTAAATACCTAGAAGATACTATGGAATGAAAAACGCACCTCAGTGTGATTGCTCACTGTTTTATTAAAAGTATAAATTTTTTACTTCCAAAAAGGTGGAGGTTCGTAGGATATGTATTTTTTTTTAAATATTTTTTTATTTTTGCGACTTAGTATACCTAATGTAGATGATATGATGATACTAGTAACTTGCTGTCACTGTTAAATAAATAGCAGGTAGTGGTATTCGAATTTGAATGGGGTAAGTATCACAACTAAAAAATGAAGAAATAAAAACCGACTTCCGAAATTAAAGTTATTTTTCACTTTGTAGTGTTTTTTTTTTAAGTCGGTTTTTTTGTTGCTTTGAACGGATTTCAGTTAGCCTGAAACGCGTAATTTTTTCAGTTACCTACCGATATTTTCAATTTTTGCAAGTGTTTTTGTAAAAATAACTTTTATTCACATAACATCACGACTGTAATCCACGGAGGGTTAGGCAGAGGTGTCCCTATAGTACCCCCACATTTCGCCAGTTATGTTTAAGTCCCATGTAATAGGGGGCGAGCCTATTGCCATCAACCGGGTAAAAATCCAGACTCCGGGCTGCTACTGAGAAATTCCTAATGGAAAAACCCAATAACACTTTGCCCGACCTGGGAATCGAACCAAGGACCTCAAGCTCAGCAGCAGCGCTTGCAACCACTACACAAAGTTGAGCTCCTTAAGTTCTGAGTTGAGCTCCACGATTACTGACAAATGTGCAAGCATTTGACTGGACAGGTCCACTCAAACCTGTGTGGTTCTTTCCTCAAAAGACCATTTCAGACACTAATCTACATGGTCCTCACATGGCTTGACCAAGATTATGTCTGGACTTTAAAAGAGACTGCGACCTCTGAGTTTGTTTCGGCCTTTCTTCTCAGAGTAGTCAGATAGGAAACACCGACCTCACCTAGCTTATTTTTAATATTTTTTATATGACGTGTAAAAGTGATTCCGATATCCTATTTATAGAATAAACAATTTCATTTCATTTAATTTCAAACGAGGCAGTCCAGGCAACTTTTATTCAGAAGCTGTTATTACTGCTTATTAAAAACAACTGCTTATTATTACTGCTTATTGAGGAGCTCGTGGCTAAGTAATAACAGACGCACGGGTCGATCCATGAGGTTAAACTACGCTTGCTGAGGTTGGTCCGTGGATGGGTGACCATCATTACATATCGAGATTCCTCCGTGCTTCGGAAAGCAAGTTAAGCCGTTGGTCCCGTCTGTCATTCGTAGATCCTTTGACAGTCGTTACGGGTCGTCAGAAGCCCGAAAGTGTGACAACCAGTCTTACCAAGGGATGTCGTATTACCTAGTTACTGGGTTGTGGAGGTCAGATAGGCAGTCGCTCCATGTAAAATACCGATATTCAGCTGCATCCGGTTAGACTGGAAGCCGACCACAACATAGTTGGAAATGGCTAGGCAGATTGTTTTTTATTTTATTTATTTTTATTTATGCATACAGTCTTATTACAGGTTCATTTTTGTTTTGTACCATTAAACCAGAAATGGTTTGTATTGGTACTCACATTCGCTCTAAGAACACTACTTAATCACTTAAATATAACTTGTATTTACTCATTATACATTATTCTTGTATATTATCCAGCCACGTACACTATTTGCCTATATTATATCAATAAGCAAACAATGTAGGTACATGAACAATAATTTGTACGTAACTTTAAGCCGTAAACATCTATCAGTAAGTACGTGAGTCACACACATGTAGGGTTAACCAGGCCTAAAAATGCAAAATCCTGTCTGACATGTCGAAAAATCCTGATTTAAAAAAAAAAGTCCGGTCCTGTATTTAATAAAAATCATAGTATTTAAGTACTTTTTTATTTACTTATATTATTTAGACCCATATTTTTGGTTGCTATCAACCGCATGCAAAAACTTGTTTTTTCCAGCTATTTCGCAATAAAATTGTTCACACGTCACGTTTTTATAGTTATATATTGCGTAAGCAATATGGCTCTCACTGACTCCACTGAAAGTCTGTTTCTCTCTTTGGTCCACTGAGAAGAAGAGAGTGGTCCGCACTTGCGGTGTGCTTGCGTTCCGGGACTTCAGTGCGTGCGGCACCCGTCGCTTGAGCGGGCGGGGAGGACATGCAAGTATGACAAAAATCCGGTCTGACGTAAAATCCGGGCGGAGTCCGGTCTAACACGTAAAAATCCGGTCTAGACCGGCTTTATCCGGTCAGATGGTAACCCTACACACATGTAATATTTTGAATCTGAGCAGCTCGCTACTAGGGCCGCTCATTAAGACCGGCTTAGTCAACTTAAAGAAATTCTTACACATGTTGCTTCGTTTTTATTTATATGAATTAGTGTTAATTTGATAATGGTTATTAAACTAAGTTATATAAGTAGTTGTAATAGTATTTTTTATATTTTTGCTTATAGTTTTTCGAGTTTACTTCGTCTTTTATAGATTTTGGTATTTCATTGTAAATTGTGGGTATTAAAATTTTTACAGTTCGCCTACCATAATAATTTATCGCCTGAGGTACTATTAATTTATTTCTGGTGATACTTCTTGTGAATATTTTATGTGATATCGGTATTTGAATGCTTTTGTTATTAAATTGCTCAATCAAGAGGGCCATGTTAAGTCTCGTCTGAATTGGCAAAATTTTACAATATTTAAATAGTTCAATGACGTTATCTTTATATTGGTGTTTAATTTTTCTAGGTACGATAAGTTTTAAAAGTCTAACTTGCAGTTTGGAGATCCTTTCAGTATATATAAGTATATTATTACTGCTTATTCTACCGTTTAACTCAGTATTTACCGTAATGCTTTGAATATAATCAACCCGGACCTACATAAAAAAAACAGATATCTTACCTACCTACTAGACACTGGTTTAAAAATGGCACGTTTTAACTTCGGCATTTTTATTAGCACTCGTTTTCCTTTTTGTAACGGGAGCGGACTCTCCCTCCTTATTGGAAATTTATTTAAATTCTTAAAAGAATATTCTATTTTGTTTGTCTTCTTACGCTCAGGTCCTTGAGTTTCGGAAGTCTTAAATGAGTTGGTTAGTTTGTTTGTGAGTGAAATAGTTAATCTCGTTATCTTTTGAAGAAAATCTTTAGATGTAAAATGCTTAGCTTTGATTAAAGTTTTTTCGAAACAAATATTTACTAAGTTTGAACATGATTGGTTTTATAACTGACGTAACTTTTTTAAGACCAGTTAGGTACCAATCCTCCAATAAATACCTAATCTGGAATATAAATAGGTTTTAGTACAGTTTTAAATAAACTAAAAATGCCTAGCAGAAGCTGAAACCGTATAACAAAAGGAGTTTTCAATCTGGAATAAACAATAAGAACGTAGAGCGAATCACCGCGTAATATTAATTAAAATCTATTCCCTTCGAAGCTACCCCTTAATTAAGTGCTAGTAGAGTTTTGTCCGTACCCTTCCCCCGGGAGCCGGGTGACACCGAGCCGCATAAAACATTCATACCCTAAAACCGGTTAATAGCCACAGTTTAGAACGATGTACTAGCGATGCTCGCACCCTGTTTCGTTTATGTTGCGATTCATTTGATATGCATAGTTGGAATTCCTGATATCTATATGGGGTTAGTTTTCAATGACCGGTCAAATTTTCACAGGGTGTCCTACCCATGAATATAAACAACTTTCACTATGGAACCAACTCCGAAATCACGAAAAAAATATCAGCAGTTTCATACAAAAGTTCAATACCTAAAAGACCAAAATGTATGAAACAGCTGATATTTTTTTCGTGATTTCAGAGTTGGTTCCATAGTGAAAGTAGTGGGTGGATGGATGGGAAGTAGTGGGCTTTTCGTTAGTAAGCGAATCACTTGAGAACGGCTAGACCGATTTTGTTAATTTTCTTTTTTTTAATTGTTCATTATAGTTCGAATAAGATTTTTAGGAAAACAAAAACTTATAAAATCGGACAAATATTTAAAATTGAGTTTTATATGGGATGTTTGTATGAATTATTGAAAATTGAACAAGAGAACGTCTGTCGGGTCAGCTAGTAAGTAATATAAAATGAATTAACCTCCAGTTCGTTAATATTTCATTCGGTGCAAGTAAAACATGGTCAACGGGTAGGAAATGATAAACAGAGGATAATAATGTTAGCACAATCAGTTAGCGATACCACAATCTAATAGTTTCCTAGACGATAGCGGAGTAATTTATGTTTCTTTGTTCTTCATAATGTTTCTAGTTCATTATTAATTAATTTATTTATTGCACCTAGCCAATAACTATGTAAAATAAATAACTTCATTTTTAAGGTTAAGCGTAAAAGAAAGACTTAGACTTTCCTTATTTTTAACCGACTTCAAAAAAGAGGAGGAACCGTCTTCTTCCGAAATGATTTTGATGATTATTTTTTTGTTTGTGTAGGTCATACTTCAGAGGTGGTGTCCCATATAACTTTTATTAACTTTGCTTGAGTAGTTTTTGAGTTTGCTTCAATAATACTTATTTTTCCCAGTTAGTCTATATGGATGCTATAATAAGTTCCTGTCACTGTTATTTATATAGCAGGTAGTGATATTCGAATTTGCGAGGGGTAGGTACACACGGCTACACATCAAGCTATACATTTCCAGTTTATGCTGATCTCGCATTGTATAGGATTTCGGTACAATGTGAGGTCAGCTTATACTGGAAATGTATAGCTTGATGTGTAGCCGTGCGTACCACGACTAAAAAGTGAAAAATAAAAACCTTTTTTTTTGGCAAAAAACGAAAATACAGAACCAAAGACACCGATTTCCGAAATTAAAGTTATTTTACACATTTTAGTGTTTTTTTTAAGTCGGTCCAATTTTGTTTAAATAATTGATCTAGTAGGTACCATTACATACTCGTATAATTACTTGCAAAAAACACAGCGTAGAAATATTCCGAGTAAAACATTGAATAAAGCAATATCATTATCAAGCCGCTAATCCGGGCCCGACGACATCATTGCAAACAATATATCTGCAAATTAATCAAAGTTTGAAATTATTTAAATATTGATTTAACTCCAGTAAGTAGCGGGGCGGGGGCCGGCCGTGCAAATATTTGTTGATGGCAAACAGCAATATCGTTGCGCCTCCCGGCTGTTCCCGGCTCACTCGCTTCCTCATTCCCAATGTTCGCTCAATATGATAATGACGGATACGTTGTACGAATGCTGATGTGTGTGAAGTTCGGCTTAGAAGGGGATTTTATTCAAATTGCAGTAAACTGGTTTAATACCGGCTGTTATTGCTAAGTAGCACCGTCTGTAGGTATATAGTGCAAAAAATAACTAGAATTGTACCTATTCACATATAGGTAACTAGCTGCGTCCCGCGGTTTCACCCGCATAAGTCTCAATTCCGTGGTAATATCGGGATATAAAGTATCCGATGTGTTGATCCAGGTTATAAACTATCTGTGTGCCAAATTTCATCCAAATTCGTTCAGTAGTTTTTACGTGAAAGAGTAACAAACATCCATACATCCATCCATACTCACAAACTTTCGCGTTTATAATATTAGTAGGATATAGTATTAGGTATATATCTAATGGATACATAAAATACATAAAAAATATTGCAAATTTTCTGCGCCATGTATAAGTAAGCTTGTAAATAAAATACCTACCTATTTATGTAGGTACGTACCTACCTATTATGTATGCTATCAGACCAGTTGTGGATTTACCCTAAGGCCCAGTAGACCCGGGCCTAGAGAAAACATCACTGATAATAACAAGAAATAATTGAAAGTACCTATATATTCTAAATGTTCGCGCACATTATGGCGGACCGCACTGCACCGCATCGTATAACAATAATAACTTAAAACCATTTAAAAATACGTCCAAATAACTCATTGAAACGCGTCATAGAATTTCGCGGCGCCAACCCGACTCATCTATCTACACACATCAACACGGTCTAGGGATATTTAAAAAAAAGCGAATTACTATCAATGTGATAATTATTTATATGACATGTATATATTTAAAAGATACGTTATTTAATATTCTACCATTTTTTAATAATGGTTAAAGTACTTCGATTAAAATTTCAGGATTATATGGAAAAAAAATGAAGCATAGACGGAAACCGTATATGAATTAACTTTTAATTTATGAGTAAAAACTGAAAAAAATAGAAAAATCATTTAATTTGTGTTTATAAACTTGAAGTTAGTAGTCTGAGAAAGCGCCCATGATGTTCATAACACATCGGCAACGATTCGGCATGCTCAGAACAAGGTTGTCAATGTCTTGCTGCGGAATATTGTCCCATGTCCTTCTGAGGTGCGCAAAAAGTTGATCTTCTGTAGCCAGATTTTCAGGAACTTCCTTCAGAGCTCTTTTTTGCAGCATATCCCACGCATGCTCAATAGGATTTAGATCTGGCGATTGAGCAGGCCAGTCTAAGGCCCTAACATTGTGTGTATGTAACCAAGCTGCTACTGTTCTCGCCGTGTGTGCCCGGGCATTGTCGTGCATGAGCAGGAAATCTTGCCCCATTTGTGTTCTGTGGGGCAAGATTACAGGTCCCAGCACCTGTTGGACGTATCGTTCTGCCGTCATATTGCCCCGCACCCAAACGAGATCCGTCCGTCCTCCAAGACGAATTCCTGCCCAAACCATAATTGTTCCTCCTTGGTATGGGTGAACTTCCTGAGGGTTCTGAAGACGGCTCCATCGTCCAGGAACTCGCCAAACACGCGTCCTTCGTGAATCTGGATGGAAGCCGAACCTGGACTCATCCGTGAACAGCACATTGGACCATTGCTCACGGCCCCAGTCCACGTGGTTCCGAACCCATTCTAATCGTCGTCCACGATTGCCTCTCCGTAAAGGTGGGACCCGGAGTGGTCTACGAGAGCGTAGATTGCTTTCATGCAGTCGCCTTCTTACAGTTTGGTCACTCACAAGCACTTGGTGTTCCACTCGCAGCCTTTGGACCAATTGAGTCGCCGTTGCATTTGGTTGAGCTCGCGCAGTAATTTGCAAAAATCGGTCTTGTCTGGGGGTAGTGATGCGACTTGGCCCCCGGTGCCTCTCCGCTACTTCACCTGTGGCACGATAGCGTGTCCACAATCTTGAAATTACATTTTGGTGGGTCCCTATGGCCTCAGCAACATTACGCTGAACAGACCCAGCTTCCAGCATTCCCACAGCTCCTAACATCTCCGCCCTCGTCAAATGTTGGCGTTGCATGGCTACAATACCTCAATTTTAACTTTATCTTTCGTTTAAAAATGAAAAAAAACTGTAACTAAACGTAATTCGTATTGTTTTCTAAATTTCGCACAAATGAAAATTCCCTCTCCTACACATCAAGACATTTTTATGCCACCGAAACAAAAGAATTTTCAAAAATTTGAATTTGGAATTAGTCTGAGATAAATTACAAACAAATCGGTGTATAAAAGATTCCAATGCGGCCAGTACTTTTCGAGTTATTTAATTGAGTATGAAATATCCCTAGACCGTGTTGATGTGTGTATCTTCTATACATATAAAATGCTTTGTCCTGAATGACTGACTGACGGATCAACGCACAGCCTAAACCGCTGATCGTAGAGACCTGAAACTTGGAAGGTGTGTTCTTTGTATGACGTAGGCATCCGATAAGAAAGGATTTTTCGAAATTCTACCCCTAAGGGGGTGAAAAAGGTGGGCAAAGCTTGTATGGGACAACATGATTCCTTGGTCCAATCTACTTCAAATTTTGCATAAACATTCTTTAACAGAATTAATAGAAGACTTGTTTCGTATTTTATTGAAATTCATCCCCTAACGGGGTTAAATAGGGGTAGAAAGTTATTTTGGGAGTGATTTGCTTCGAAGTTGATATCAATACTCCTTAGTGCTTTTGATTTAAATTACATTTTATTAATATTTTTTCAATCCGATTTTATTCAAAAAAGGTTGAACTCACATAAAGGCTTGGTGCTTGCAATGTTTAAAATGTAAAATTTAAAATCTTTTACTATTTAAAATGTCTCTAAAGTCACCGTACTATACATATTAGTACCGCATTTGAAGGTTTGTAAGCTTTACAGAGGTCTGTATTTATTCCTAGGATTCCCCTAACACCATCAAATTACCCCTTCGAATTCAAGAGAGTGCAGTTTCCCATCAAAGTATGCTTCGCAATGACTATAATCAAAGCTCAAGGTCAAACTCTTAAGGTAGCGGGAGTAGACGCTGAAAGCTGCTTCTCCCACGGCCAGTTGTATGTGGCATGCTTCAGAGTAAGCGCACAAAGTAGCCTGGTGATTCTAGCACCCGAAAGAAAAACAAAAAATATTGTTTACAAAGAAATACTGCGGTAGGTGTAGTATTTCGATTTCGTTGTAAAAAGATAATACACCCGTGTAACTTTCGCCAGATCAAAGGCCGAGCTTCGTGTCAACAAAATATATCATTTTTTTTTTCAAGTTTATTTAACCTATACATCCCTACACTATAATAAAGATTGTTATATTTTATAATTATTCAAACATTTTAACATAATAATTTATATTATATTATAACAAAATTAATAAAAAATCCTATTACCTACAACCATTTTCGACTTCTACGCGGACGAAGTCGCGGGCAAAAGCTAGTAGTTAACTAAAATTCTGAATCGATTTCGATAAAAGTTGGCAATAAAGTAAATTCATTATGTAGTCTTTAAGATGGGTGCTGAGAAAGGGGCGGCTGATACTTACTACATGGCTTGGGGCCTAGGGCGGCCAAGACTGCAAATGCACCACTGCATCAGACGCTTATATTATTTCATCATATGATTCAGTCAGATTGTAACATTCCCTTAATATCATCAAATAAACAAAATTGAAATATTGACACAAAAATGTATACAGGATTCGGCTTGTTTTAAATAGCAACCACAAACCGTATATTGTACCAACACCAAGTTAAACTTGAGGTAAAATCTGGTAATAACTCAAAGTTCATTAATTAACTGTCCTGTTATCTATACAGAACGCTGTTTATAAAATATAGAAGCAGTAATTATAATGGGTAACATTATCCTATTGTCACGGGCTTCCCTAATGATTCGTCACTTTTGATGAGAGGCCCCAGTTGTGATGTATAAAGTTTTAACTTTGCTTTTAGAACAAACAACTCTCATAATGATGAAGATATTAAATACGCGATCATATTTTATACAATATGATGGAACTGTGATGCATGTAATTTGCTTAAGCATTTTAATGGGTCTTTTCAGTTTTTTCGTTGGAGGCTTTCATTGTTTTCGGATTCTGTCGATGAGCAGCAGCGTCTATGAGAGCCTGGTATCTGGTATGTATGTACGTCAGTAGCCAGCTGTTATTTGTACGAAAGAGTTAGTTATACGAAATAGAACTAGTTATTGACGAATATTGAAAATTTGTGAAGTTTCTTGTCCATTCTTCTTCACGATACCATAAAGTACCACATATACTAAAGGCATAGACAAGTAACTGATGTTACGTCGGATGCAGACACGCGGATTACTTATTATTTTACTCGTCATTGTATTAAAATTTCACACACATTTTTATTTTCTATTTTTTATTATATTTATTTGTCTGTATCTATCTATCCGTGACATCACTGCGGGCCCTATCAGAATACCAGCGCTGCGACATTTTTATTTATTTTTAAATGTCGCGGCATTATGCTGAGATAGGAGCCTTTTGGCCTCGTACAGGACTTCCTTCTGTGTCTTTATTTTAATGTAACTTTTGTTTTTTATTTATGTTTAATGTGTTTTTAGTTTTGTGATTTCCTGTGCGAGTCTCAATAAATACTTTTTATTTCTTTCTTTCTTTATACGAAAACTACCTTTTGGAAGGGGTGACTGGAATAAATTTTATTTATTTTTGTTTTGATGTTCAAAAGTGCCTTTCATGTGCCTAATTGAAATAAATTATTTGACGTTGACTTTGATACATTTGTCATTAAACGACCATACCCGATGGTTAATTAAAGAAGTTTGTGAAGATCAGAACGTAGGTAAGTTGAAATGGGTTACCTAGACCTACTGAACTTTCAAAAACCCTAATATGGATATTCGTACATACATGGAACTTCACAAGCTGTAAGCTATCAAAGCTTGACAAACTATAGTTTGTCAAGCCTTGTTGTATAGGCTAACTGAAAATAATAAAAATAAAATAATTACAGAAAACTATTAACCCTGTACAACTCTTCCAGAAATGTACTCAAAGGAAAAATAAAACCCTACAATACTCTAAACAATGAATTGCAGTTTTTAATGCAGGATAAAGATAAACCGTCGAGGGGGGACCGTGGACATTGTTAGCGGATCATCTTTAAGCTCAGTATCGACGCGTTAAAGTTTCGCCGCGCCAGCAACTTGGTCTCGGCACAGAGTAATGAAGACTTATGAGTCTGGACGGCCCCGTCGCTTCTCCAACTCCATAATTGTCATCTCGGATATTACGTGGAAGAGCTCGTTAACAAATGATGGCATGATCACTGACGTTGACATTTGGATACTGGCGTTTAATTGGGTATAGTCTACCAATAATAAAATTCTAAAACGGTTGGTTGATAGTCGTTTCTAGATTGGTGATTTGATGTGTTTATCGCTCTTAAGTTTATCGTCATACTTTGTGTCTCGGTTGGATCTACCTATACTAAATCCAAAGATACGATTTAGCATTTAGTAAAAGCCATGTACGTAGTTGCCTGGTTTCTTAATAAATATGCGAAGGTTTAAAGGAGAAAAAAAGCTTTATGGTATTATAAGTTTGGTCCCATGTTCTCAACATCCGAGACTTAAGGGTTTTGTCCACCGCACCGTGAACGGGACTTCAACGAGAACAAGACGACGGCGCCAAATTAGCGACAGTACATTCACTATGGCCGCGTGTCCACCGCACGACGTCAACCGAGCGCCGACCCCCGAATTTTCAAGGTATTCCGAACTTTCAAGTCAAATGTTTTTTAACATGAAAAATCTCCTATATACATTCAACATTAATTAAATTCATCATACCTTGCTCCATGTACCTACCGACAGAACTGGATTTTATAAAAAAATCTCAAATGTCAAAAGAAACTTCAATGCATTCAGCAATATCGCTATCGAAGAAAATTCTGTATAAAAATCTGTATACAGTGCTTATCTGTAACATAAATCGAAAATCTGTATAAATACGGAGAAATCTCTATATACTCGGCGGCTTAGTTTGATCTAGCCAGTGTTGCCAACACTGGCTAGATCAAACTAAGCCGCCGAGTTCGGTCTCGGTGAACAAACGATCGACATCCCGTTCGGTTCGAATAATCTCGTTCCTCGATGATGTCCCGTTCACGGTGCGGTGGACAAACAGTGTAAGCCCCTCTACGGTGGTTTGTGTATCGGGGCTCTAATGCGTGGTACATCGTTTCGCGTGAACGGGCATGATTCATCACAGCCCATTCACTGCGATCTCTGGATTTAGCCGCGGTTTATATAGAGATGAGGTTAAGAACGATTTTTAAGGAGTAGATTTTTAAATACAGATGATTTTTATAAATGTTTTATACGTTCAAAGGTAAGTTATATGCTTTGAGGTAATCTTTCGCTACCCGCCTATGATGTTGGCTATATTTTCGTTCATCGTACCTAATTATTAAAAATATTATTGTATTTAAAAAAAAAAAAAAAAATGTGCTCTAGTACGATAATTGATAGTGCCGTGCTTTCCTGTAATTTAGATACATGCAAGAGGTTTAATATGACAAAGACTTTGGGTTAATGCTGTGTATGTGTTTAGTAGGTAAGCCTTTATTAATAAATAAACTAAAAGGGCTTATTGATATGTTTTAAAGAGTGATATGATGATTTGTTTGGAAAAGGTTGCTAGTTTATCATACAACATGTTGTTCTCTAATTCAAGACCGAATTTGGGCCATGGCGACTAATCTTAGCGAAGACCAGCTTTCGTCGCAGGAGATATTATACTGCACAAGTGTGTGCGCAGACACAGGTGCACTCTCTCTCTTCCAGCTGGAGAAAGATCAGGCGCAGGTCCAACGACATCAATACTAATCATATGTATTATGAAGAGGTACAATAATAGCGTTTGTGTGTAGGGTACATACAAACTCACAAATTTTACCTCTACATCTTGGAAATACTCATCCGATTTCGAAAATTCTTGCACTAATGGGAAGCTACAGTATTGCCGAGTGTCATAAAATATACATATTATGATATTTCAAAACAAGATATTTCACGCGGAAAAAGTCACGGGCTGACGCTAGTCAATTATAAGGTTGTATCCATACTGTCGCAACACTACGTTCGACAGAGATTTAGCCGACGCCCGTCGACATCGCGGATTACCGTGATTTCCCGAGGGGACGGACCGAAAAGACACCTCCGTTGCATCCACATTATTACTTTCCCATACCGTGGACAGCTGCTGATGTGTTGAGCACTCGTAATTATTTTGTGATATAATCATTATTGGTGCTTCGGGATAAACGTCAAGACGTTAGCCTTAATTGCCGACTGCTGAGGGACCAAAGTTGTACTTATGAATCTGTGTAAGTTTATTTAATTGTTTTTGACTAGCATAAAATGTAGGGTTGGCTATTTAGAAAATGCTCTCTGGATGGATTGCGAAGGATGCGTTATGAATGAAAATCTTAAATTTTAGTGTGAATTGGATGTCAAAGTCATTTATGTTAGTAGTAGTAGTCTTTATATTATTTGCGGTAATACAAAAGGTGGTAAATAAATGTTCTTGTGCGATGACACATTCTGCAAATATTAATACCTAAGAAAGGTCTTTATTTAATTAAACAATTATCTAACCACCAATTGAAGATAATTACTTATCATTAAATTAAGTAATTGATACAACATAAAATATTGCTTTATAGACGCATTTGACACCACGACATACATTTTGGACACAAAATAAAAAACAACGGAACAACTTCAAATTAAGATTATTTTTGTTACTAATTAACATTAGCAGTTATTTTCCCATAATTATATTGCAATTTTGTATGAAAAATAATATCCACCAAAACTCCAACTTCGTGCTGGTTTACTCGTAAAATGTGATCGCTTTTCACTATGTTTTTTACCCATTTTTTGGCATACTTTATTAGGTATTCTACTATCAGAGTCACAATATTCTGCTTTTAGTGTTCAAAAGTGACCACGACACATCCCTTTGGAAAAATCCCACAAAAAAAGGACGGACGTGTCTAATCTGGTGAATAAAATAAATATTGACATTAATTGAACCCCCAGGTTCAATGAATGTCAATATTTCTTGGAATTCATAGTTTCGGAAACATTCCTCTTAAAGTTTCGATTATGTTTCATCCTGCGTGGTTTCTGGCTCCTGCTTATGGGACGTCCACGTCTTTATTACAAGCTTTTATTTAGTTTCTCCTGTCCCAGTGTCTGTTTGTCTGTCTTCAAATCTTTTTTTTGTAGGTTTTAATCATTATTTGTATGTAATAAAAATCTTAACAGTTTTGCGATTGCCAGTCGCAGTAACCGCAGCACCTGTCCGGTAGCATCTTTAAAGAAGAATGGTGTAATTATTGCACCTAGCAAGTCAGACAAGGAAAATTTAGGGGTTCAACTTTGGTCATATTCAAATGTCATTTATTCAAACTAGGCTGAGAATTAGCACTTTTCGAACGTCAAAATTACATAAGACAGATCCCAAAAAACGCCCTCCCTTCACCACTTCCTAGTGCTTAAGCTGGGAAGAAGAAGTGGCGTAACAAACTCCCAAGCAGCACAGCTGTCGCAGCACCGTTGGAAAAACTTGATTCTCTATAATAGAAGTTATGCAAAAATTAATTTATTAAAGTAAATAAATTAAAGTAAATTGACTTTGAAAAAAGTTAACTTTTCACCACAATAGTGAACATTTTGTTTACTTACAAATCCTGGTAAAAATAAGATTAGATACCTACTGCTACTAATTCTTGAAAAAAATTGGTTCGTTTTTCAATCCGTTTAGGAACTTTTGGATAAAATTACTAAAGTTAATGCAGTAGTCTTGTAGCATAACGAATTTGCCACATATTAACTAAATATTGGATATTCAAACAACCGTAATATTTGGCGCCAAATTAAAATGGTGGCCAAAAAATACAAACATAATTTCGAGTTGGCCATCCTGTACATACGTAGAATCACAGATCCATAGCCTTCTTTTAAGTTTATGAATCTATAAGTATAAGTATTAAGGATAGATACGTTTAGACATATAAGTATTTAAGCACCACTATCATATTATCGCAGAAAACAAATAAATCATTTGCTATCCAGCAATTTGTTTAGCTCAACGTATCGTAAAATCGTAATAAATAAAGTATGGCCGAATGAACATATTAATGTTTGTGATGAAAATAAAAACATCGACGTCCACCCTCCAAGGCGTCGACAATGCATCGCGAGGCGACATCCGGCGGAACTGACGTAACGAGGCCGTTGTTCCGAACCCCGCACCCCGCACCCCCCACAACCTCGGAACCCCGCAAGTATTTTTCCGAACCCCACTGAGATTATTTCGGGATAACATTCAGTGGATCTCAATGCCGCCATGGTGATGAATACCGGTTCATATTAATGATTTGTCCGCGGGCTGTCTGTCGACGGTCTCAATGAGCAGTCATTCGCCGCCCGTTATGAATGTAATAGCTCTTAATAAGCTCGGTTTCGGTTATCATTATTTTGGTCTGCTATAAACTGATTGTGTTTACCAACAGCAGAAACGTGACTTTTGAGAGATTGGTTTTCTTTTTCTTTTCGTGAATGTACACCTTTTCGTAAAGTAAAGGGATTGGTAGCTATCCTGGAACTGCAAGGCTGGCGATTACTTAAACTATGAGGAATACTAAGAATAATCTTTTAAGGAATTCATCAATAGAGATTTCATAAGATTTTCAGTTTTTCAGCATAGATTATCCTGAAAAAAGTATTGTAGTTGTTTTGCAGCGGCAAAACTCGACTTTTCCACATAAGCTTAGAAAAACAACGATCTTTTGTATTTAGAAACTGAAAAGCACGAAATAAACAGTGATTTTCCATTTAAACTCTTGATGTTCATAAATATCTACTAACGAGGCAACGCTACTCATAATATAAGTGAGAGCATACCAATTAGACCAGCTTACGCTGTAAGAGGCTTTGTAGTACGGAAAGTGTTGCTAAAACGGTTGGTAAGCAGCAGAGTGGGTCGGTTGGTATTACCGTACTAGTTACCGTTATACCACTCGTAAGCAGTTGTCCGGGAATATTCTGGTATATCAGGTATCTGGTACCTAATTAGGGGGGAATCAATTCTCGGTATTTGCGTTCGATAGAGCTTCGTGGAGCTCTTTGATAGGATATTTTCAGTACAAATGTAGGAGTTCGATTAGAGAATCTAATAATTTTTCGTTTGATATAAATACAAGGTGTTCCAGGGCCAATTCTCGTACTTAAAAAACGTTTGTTGGTATTTTTTCAAGGTAATTTATTGCACGAGACTCTCGATGTGTGTGTCTTAATTTCATTGATATAAGTACCAGTAAATCATTTTCATTCAAACCAATCATTCAGATTTAAAGCTAAGAAAATGCGACGCCGTCATAAATATTTTTTTATGAATAAAAATACTCATATTTCTCGTAAGGGTGTTTTACATAAACAATCGTGACTGTCGAATTATTTTGAATGAAAAATGATTTAAAAAAAAACATAATGCCAGCTGATTCTTTGATATTTTATGGTCACACATTGTATATTTTATTTTTAATATATTTTTATATTTTGATGAGTTTTATGTAAAGGAAAAAAAAATGTTTCTTTTCCACGAATAAAGTGAACATAAAACATACACAATAATACTAAGTAGCCAAAATAATTAAAATAAAGAAATAAATATTCAAGACCAATAAAAGAACGTGAAATAACTAGGTACATATTCATAAGTAGGTAGGTAGTACCTTTACGTAGAATCATTAGTAAAATTAATGTTTTGAGGGCAACATCAGTCGAAGTCGTAGTTTACGTTACAGTAACAACGTAAGGGAAATAAAAGGTAGTGACACAGTAACACAATCAGGGACATTCCTTAAAAATGCATAAAAAATTACAAATTTAATCCGAGAGAACAAATAACAATATTTTACGGCGCAGCGTAATGCAAAAAAGGGGTTATGGGCGGGGTTCTGAATTTAATCAAACGGACGGAAATGTTCCCTTTGCAGTTTGTTTAGGAAAAAAGCATTTTTGGGATTTACGTTAGGTATTTCCCATTTCAGTCCAGTGTCACTTGGTTCCCCCGGAGTTGAGAGTATATCATGCTCACTCAAATGTCTCGCTGATGGTGGTGCATGTATTTAATCATTCAGTTCTCTTCAATGTGGTTGAGCTAAATGGTGCTGATCCATGTGTCATGTTCGTGAACAGGCGCCGTCTGTTGGGATTGGTCTACTCTCAGCTGTAAAGCTTTTTTTTTGTTGAAAGCGTGCACAGAAAATAAAAAGCTATAGCAGGTGACAGTTAGATAGATAGATAAACCAACCGGCTTTTCGCAATTTTTTTGTTTTTTTTTAGTTAATCATAATGTATATAAATAGGCATCAAAGCTAAATCATGTTCAATAACGTAATTTAAACGCAATACGTTACTACAATTCAACGCCACATTACTCAAAAGTTTCTCATATAAATGTTACAAGTATTATACAGTTTTGGAATGCTTATAATGTCTTCTTAACGTTCTATGTTCTATGTTATGGAGTTTGGTTTCCGCACTTAGTCCTTCAGTGGACCATTGTGCGTGGGCCATAGCGGCCGTTGGTGGTTATTCCAACCAGCCCACCTCCCTCCAGAAGTTAATTAAATCTCCTGGTTTGTTCAGAACATCTGTGAAAGATCTGGGTGTCTCGAGGGTCTGTGTTCTAATCTGGGTGACGCCTGTGCATTCAAAAAGCACGTGCGCGACGGTTTCCTCAGCCTCCATGCACGCCCTGCACAGAGGACTGTCCGTTATGCCTATTGTGTGAAAGTGTTTGTTCAGCGAGCAGTGGCCCGTGATGGTCCCAGTCACTAGGGGCAGGCCGTTCCTATCTAGGCGTAGTAAACGCCGGGTTAGCCCGGTATGCAAGCATGGCATGGCTTCCTTGGATTGCCTGCAACCCGGTGTCGAGGTCCACCAGTGCTCCGCTTGAGTGTGGGTGAACTCCTGCAGCCATCTGCGTATCTGGTTGAAGGGGATGGGTACGATAGGCTCGGGTCCACAGACCGCCGTGCTGGATCCTCGTCTAGCAAATTCGTCAGCAGCGTCGTTACCTAGCGAACCGCTGTGTCCTTTTATCCATTGCAGTGTCACCGTGTTGCGGCTAGATACCGTTATTTGTTCGAGTGCATTGTGACATTCTAGTGTCAGCTTTGAGGTAATATGTGTTTTCTGTAAGGATTGAAGAACTGAGGCGCTGTCGGAGAGTATGCGTATGTGTGTGTCCGTAACTCTCCTGGCTTTCAGGGCGTGGACCGCTTGTATGATGCCCACTCACTCCGCCTGATAGACGGTGTTGAACATTCCCAGCGGGCTGGATATCTTTATGTTGAAGTCGTGTGAGAAAACTCCAACTCCAGTCCCGGAGTCGGTCTTCGATCCGTCTGTGTATACTCTCATCTCTTCCGAGCCTGAGTAGTCACACGGTTCTTCTGTAAGTGTTATGTTATAGTGCCTATGAAAGTGGTGTGTTTTCGGGGCTTTATCACAGGGTGATGCCATCATTGGTCGTCGTTTGATCGCATCTTCCTTTATACGTGTGTGCTTAACTCTGGAGTCTTTGCTTAGTGTTCCTGATACATGGAGCCTGAAGGCGGCCAGGGTCGCCTCCTCTCGCACGATGAGGTGCAGAGGAGGCAGTCCAAGCATTGCCTGCAGGGCGGCGGTGGGTGTAGTTCTCATACTGCCAGTGATTGCAACGCAAGCAAACCGCTGCAGTTTTTCGAGATTCCTTTGGGCTGTGCTCAGGTCTGTCCTTGGCCACCAGACCAGTGAGCTGTATGTGATAATTGGTCGGATGATTGTGGTGTATAACCAGTAGGTGACCCTGGGGCTAATTCCCCAGTTCCTGCCAAGCAGTCGCTTGCATTGCCACAGGGATATGCTGGCTTTTGTAATAATATAGTTGGTGTGTTTTGCCCAGTTCAGCTGTTTGTCTAAAAAGATGCCCAGGTATTTAGTTTCAGTTGATAGGCTCAGGGTTGTTCCAAAGAATCGTGGTAGCTGTAGTGTTGTCAGTTTCCTCTTTTTTGTGAAGAGAATCAGTTCAGTCTTTGTAGGGTTCACTGAGAGTTGGTGCCTGTTGCACCATTCCTCTACTATTTTTAGAGCTTGACATTGCTTGCATAGAGTGTTTTCGTGGGTGCCGTTTATTATAATGGTCTTCTTAACGTTTAGTAATTAATATTATATAAATTGGTTTAATAAAATAAAATTAACCAATATAGTTTAAGATGGTATATTTTTAGTGTATTTTTTTTAACGAGACTTTTACCCTTTACCACTGCTTGCCGCTGTCGAGATATTTGTTGAATTAAGATCTTTACACATTAGTATATGCAAGGAGAAAAAAAAAAATTGCGCATGTTTGCACTTTTTCTGACACGGGATCAAAACACATTTTTTTTTGGCCAACAAAAGTAAGGCGAACCCTGAAACATTCACAGTTGTTAGTCAGATATTCAGTTGCCCTAAAAAGCAGTTATTACTTTTTTTCGAATGTTCGCAGAAGTTGACTGATTTGAAAAATGGGTGAATTTGTTTGTAGCAAACGAGAGTTGTGCAATTTGTTGATAAATGGGCATAATGTAGAAAACTTCTTACAAGAAAATTTCAATTTGTCACCAGAGGATATGGCTACTGTGGTCTCCTACATTCAAAGAAACTTGGTATCTAAACGTAACGAACGCTGGAGAAATGCATCTCGAAGAAAATAATGCTTTGAAAATAAGAACGTCAACTGGTTAGACGGTCAATTTCGTGTTCCACTAGAAACTTGCTGATCTGTAAGATATTGCCATATTGTTAGAATTTGCCAAAGAAACTCCTGAAAAAACCACGTCTGTTGTGGCTGATATAAACAATCAAAATTAAAATCTGTCTCCTTCCCTGATAAATAAGAATGGTGAGTAATAGAAATTTAAAAAAAAAGTGGCACAAGTTTTTACTGAAACTCGTTCAAGCGCTTCTTGTACAGTTTGTGGTGCTACTCCTCTGCAAATGAATAACTTAGAGGCAGTTAGGACACGAGATTGTAAACGAAAATTCATTTCAATACGGACTGTCAACACTACATGCTTGGATTAGGAGTATGGAGATGATCTTACACATTTCCTATAACTTGTCTTTTGAAAAGCTGTCAGCTAGTTTTTTCTTTTCGTCTTTGTTATTTTTCGGGTGTACCGAAAAAAAAAAATAGACGAAAAGAAAAAACTGGTGCAAAAGCGGTTTAGGGAAGTAATGGGACTGCATGTCGATAAACCTCGACAAGGCACTGGAAATAGTAATGACGAAAACACAGCTCGGACATTTTTGCAGAATTACTCTTGCGCTGCATACATTACAGGAGTAGACGTAGAACTTATAAATAATGTACATAATACTACATACAAACTATGTCATCTGGAATGGCTATTGATTCAAAAAAGGTCGGTGAATACGCATATAGTACAGCCCAACTGTACGTAAATAATTATAACTGGTATTTTTATTTTTATTATATGCCTTCCTCCGTGCATAAAATACTTATTCACGGCGAAAAAACCATTGAGTACATACTATTTTACCTATCGGACAATTGTCCGAAGACGCGCAAGAATCCCGAAATAAGGATTACAAAAAATGTTGACTTCATCATTCTAGAAAGTGTTCCAGAGCGGCTATCAATGAAGACGTGTTCCATACCTTATTGTACACTTCTGATCCATTTATATCAACTTTGAGAAATACCTCAGAAACAATATCGAAAGAACTTTTAGATGAAGCCAAGGCCCTTCTTGCTGTCAATAAAAATCTGTAGGAGCTTGCTGAATTGTGTACATATTTTGTTTTCTCGTTTGGTACTATGTATATTCCGTTTTATGTAAATTAAACAAACATATTTTGTATGTTTTTCTTATAAAATGCATGTATTTTTTTAAGTTTAATTTTATAATTAATTAACAAACAGAATTTTTAAAATCAAAATTATTTACATTAAACTATTTACATCCAAGTATATGTGTGCAAAATTACAGCTCATTTAGTTTTGAAACAACTGAGATACGGAGTTTTGAGACGAAACATACGCGATTTTCCCACTAGGTTCGATTCCCAGCTCACGCAAAGTGTTGTTGCGTTTTTCTATGGCTAATTTCTCATAGCACCTTGAAGTTTGGATTTTTGAGTGTCTTAGGTATGGAACTTAAACATAACTAGTGACATGTGTCGTAATAATATATACCTCTGCTTTACCCCTTCGGGAGTGCAGCTATGTTATGTTATGGTTATCTTACCAGCATTCATAACCATCAAACTGAAGCACAGCTAATTCAGTAAAAGAAAAAATGTATAAAATGAGTCTTCCTGAATTCAAGAGTTTCAGCGTGTGAGGCAAGGTTGCGAAGAAGCTTTTTACAAAAAATCAGGCACAATGTAATTTAATAGTGTTTCCATGACGACTAAATCCCGGCTATAAATAGTAGGCACAGGACAATAATAATTATGTGGATGGCGTGACAGACAGGCCGACGGTGTCGCTGTGCGGCGCTAATGGAGGGAAGCCATTACTCACGTAATTGTGCAGCTATCGGTTATTACTGATCTCAGCTTTAAAACAGTTAATGTGAATATGTGGACTATGTGATTCGAGGCTCTGTCTCGCATAGGGTCGCAGCATTATGCTGAGCGATGGCTGTTTTGCGTGGATGTGACGCATATTTCCCCCCCTAATTGTTATTTTCGTGTTTTGTTCTTTCCTTGCATCATGTGTACCGCAAATAAACGTATTTTCTTTCTTTTTTTCTTTGTTTTTTTTTCAAGTTTGTTTAAATGATGGTCTGGCAGTTTTAGTACTTAACTGGACCTGTCCACTTAATTCAATTCAATTAATTTATTCAATAACAATTTTTACATCGTGTCTGAATTTCTATAAGTAAATTATATATAAGAAACATCATGCATGCAATCTATATTTAAATCATTACAATTATCTAAATTACATTAAAATCAGAATAATAAAAATAATAAATAAAATGAAAATGTCATATTATGTCATATCAATTTAAAAAAAATCAATAACATTTTCTTTCGATCATTTTCATTTCAAATCAATAAAATTGTTACTTTCGGCTTTCGTATTAATTTATAATTCATCAATAAAATATAGACACTTATTTAACAAGAACCGTTTAAGCTTATTCTGAAACTCACTTGTACTCGTATACCTACACTAGACTTTTTATTTCTGTACTGTGTTTTAATCTGCGTGGTTCTTTCTTCAAAAGATCATTTCAGTCACCAATCTACATGGTCCTCACATGATCTGTAATCCTAAAACGGCCACTTTAGCAGTTCTGCTAAAAGCGATTCATTTCCTTCAATATGGCAATATTTACGCCAAATATGATTCAGATATGAATGGTGACACATATTAGCTGAATAATATCTCAAATCAATTCATATCTGAATCATATTTGGTGTAAATATTGCCATATTGGAGGAAATTAATCGCTTTTAGCAGAATTGCTAAAGTGGCCGTTTTAGGCCGCCTGACCAAGATTATATCTGGACTTTAAAAGAAACTGAACTATGTGCAAAAGTATGTATCGGCCTATCTTCTCTGAATAGTCTGATATTAAACGCCGACGTCATCTAGTGTAAACAATATTAATGACGTGTAAAAGTGTTTGTTACTTACATAAATAAAATCATTTATCGTTACGTCCACCATTTTACTATTGCGTCGCAAAATGATAGAGGCATATTTCTACGTTCCCAGCACTTTTGGTATAGAGTCGTTGGTGCATTTCCCACGAATTCACATTAATCAGGACCCGGATAAAAAAACTTGAAGAAAAGCATGCGATAAGAGAGAAACATCTATGGAAATACTATCCGGAGTATTTCCATAGATGTTTCTAGAGTGCACGTATTTTCAGGTTTTGGTTCATTTATGAATGATTTTTGAGACCATAATCTGCCCTTGTTATTTTTTTAGGTAACACTTATTAACTTTTAGCTCAATTAACTAATAGAAAAAATATCAATGTTTGTTTACTTATCACAATTTGTTAGAAAATAAGGTATGTTTAAATCTTTTCCCCTCTAAGTATAATTGACACGTTAGCACCCAATATATGATAAATAATTTCCCGCTCCCAATTTACTCGGCGTGAAGGTAATTCTGTTTTTATGGCGTCAATCCCCTTATCTTAGTCTCCAGTTGAGCAAAGGTCCCGTTCTGTCGTTTCCTCGACTTACTGAGATGTGATTGTCCGTCAGTTGTTATGTTTTGTTTACAAAGCTTTGCTGTTCTTTCTAAGGGTTTTCACCTTCTTCTAATTCTTGAATTCTGAAAGAGTTTTCTTTCAGTGTTTTACTGTACCTACCTACGATTTTTTTTCCAGGTTTTCATAATGACTTCAGTCCTTTGATTAGAAAAAAAGAAAGAAATATATGTTTATTTGTCACAGAAACACGTGCATAAAAAAAAAAGATAATAAACTCATTTGAACAAGAAAATAAAACACAATAGATTTAAATACAATAACGAACACAAAACAGAAATAGTCGGCAGCTGCTGGCACGTCTTGACTGCGACAAGAAGGCTACCACTCAGCATGATGCTGTGCTATGCGGACCCACAGCACAGCGCTGATTTTCAGTGGTCACCCGAAAAAGACGTACGGAAACCAAGTCAGGTTTAATGAATTACTATACATAAAAATATAAAATAAAATAAACAGTACTTACAATATAATGCTACTATACAACCAATAATATGAATTAAATTATTAAAAACATCCATCAGTCCATATAACATGAAGCCACCTAAAACACCATTATCATTATACTAAACTTATAATCTAGAAAATAATATATATATATATATATGTATTAAATAAGGGAGGCATTATGAATTCAATGGAAAAATATCTTTCAGTAATTGAGTCGACTCTTTTTCACTGGCATCCGATCGGCTACCAGGAAAATATAACTAGTTTTTTACCATGGAAAATTTTTCTGAACAGATTTCCTGTTTAACAGTAAAATTGCGAACAATATGACGAGTGGGGATGGGTCGGCGGCGGGGGTGGGGTGGGGGGTGCTCGGGGATGTAAACACAAAGCTTTAGCAACGCCGGCAGTCACGTGGCGCGCCCGCCGGGGGCGCATCACTCTTAAGGGTGGAATCGGTAACATCGGTAAAATCTTAACACAACAACATTCCGAAAACACTTCCACTATCACTAACGGAACTTTATAAATAGTGTTATTTTTTCTAAAATTTTCCAGTCGTTTTCCCCGTAAGAGTGATGCCCCCCGGTGTGACTGTTTCTTAGAACTGGATATAAATAGCTTTTAAAACATATCTAAAATAACATTTCAAATCAATGTTTACGTATTGAATTAGAGTAAATTGTATATAATACAACAACCACTCTAAAGAATATCAATACAGACACATATCAAACTAATTTTAACATATCTTTTAATTAAATATCGTAATTAATTAAATCCTAAATTAATTAGAATAGTCTGCATATACTAGATATAACTGTAATAACGTGTAGCTAAATATATTACTAGGTGTAAACTAAGAAGTATTGGAAAATCCAAATCTGAGGTAAGAACATAAAACTTTTCTATCTTTAATTTATTATTTATTTTGGGTTAAGTTTCTATATATTTTTTAACTTGTTATTTGCATGAAACAAAGTATACAAGTATCATTGCTGCCAAGTATTATTGTAACAAAGGTATTATCAAAGAAATTTAATGTTTTTATTTTTGTTTTTATGGCATTGGTAAACGACTATTAAAATTGATATAAGAATTATGAAAAAACAAAACAAATATTATGTTATTAAGAGATGTTAACTTTACTGACTGTTATCTTAATTTGAAAAAAAAATTGTTAGACTGTTTAAAATATTCATCACATCGTAGATTAGGTATAATAAAACTGTAACTCAGGCAGAGTAAGCTTTCTGATATAGGTAGAAGAAAGATTATTATTCATACTGAAATCTATGGTCTCAATGCACTCATTAGTTTCGTCTCTGTTTTTTTTGTAACCATAGCCAAAATGATAGCAGCCGAAATGAAGCAGGAGACGTACGACAAAGAAGTCATGAGTTCGAATCTAGGCTCACTTATTTAACTTTCGTAAAAGGAATATAAGACCGCCTTTTGAAAACTTATCTTTTATAAGTTTTCAGAAAACCTGAACCTTTATTTCAGTAAATGATAAATTATATTTACACTTTTACACGTCAATCATATTTGAAAAACTAGATGACTTCGGCGTTTCCTATCAGACTACTCTGAGAAGAAACATCGTAACGAACTCAGAGGTAACAGCCTCTTTTAAAGTACTAGATAAATAATATTCTTAGTCAGATCATGTGATCTGCAGTTCCAGTGTTCATTAAAGTTTATAGCAGAGAAGAATTAAACGCTATGTATTTTAACTTCTTTGACATTCTTTTTAGAATGACAGTCTACATAAATATGACTTTCCTAAATGAAACGAAATTAAATGATAAAATTTATTTGCAAGAGTTGTACTCGTAAGTACATTACAGATGATGGCGATTTTTACAGTTTCTAAAACAAGCATGTAAAATTATTGAATACATTAATTAAATAAGCGAAGTTAGTAAAATTGGTACATATATCATAATTATTATAATTTCAAGTCGAGTTATCATGTCAAGATGTCATTGTGAATCATTAAAGTTTAGATACTCATTCAATGAATAAAATGATTTGTCTATGAGCCATTTGAATAAAGCTGTTTCAAAACGATTGATTGGCTTTCGTTCCCTATTCGATTTTGTTAGTTCATCATACATATATCCTTAAAACCATTGGAAAGCCACTTCTGTGATATACGAGCTTTTCATTGAAGGAATAATCAGTGTATCAGAACATCTTGTGTTAAACGTAACAGTTTAACAAATTTACATATAGATACCGAGAAAAGTTAGTATTTTTAGTTCTTTAAAAAGCGGTTTACATGAAGTGCATGGAAGCTCGTCACAAAGAGCAAAAAGGGTTAAAATCTACTTTTTTTACGTCAAATCCGAATAAAACATACGATGCGAAATAAGCGCTGTTTTATAAGACAAATAAAAAAAGATAATTTTATTTGTAGCTTAAGACAAAGAGTTACAATTATTACAATCGTTGAAGTTTATTTGACAAACAAAATATTTTTTTAAATCTATTTTATAATGAGCATACGAATTTGATATCTTTGTTAATGATAAAATATGAACTTTAGTGTTTAACAGTTTGCAAAACGTAAAAATACAGTGTAGGTATCATTTAGCTGTCCATAAATTCGTAAATCTGGAAATAAACTTGTTTTTTTTAGGTTTATAACCAGTATAAACAACTTTCACACAAATAGCAGTAAAAAATATTGCAAAGTAACTCTAACAAAAGCTGACAAGCTCTTACATCAGATAAAAATAATGTTGTTTTGTGTACCATTTTATTTGGCTCATGATATTAATCAGTGTGGAAAGGTTTCTCGTCCCCCTAAACAGCGAACGTATCTAATCCAATAACGAAGCCGCCCCTGAAAACGTTTCAACTATTATACGTCAGGAGTTGTTTGCGTCGACAAAACGTTAATAGAGTTATTAAATTTGCGTTAATTTATTCAATTTCGGGTGGGTTTGAGGAAGACAATGGCTGGTAGGGGCGGGGCCCCGGCCGGCGCCGCCTCTCCTCACCTGAAATCTCATTAACATATAGCTTTTTATTACAAAGGTTGCTATGTATCATCGGTCGATGTTATTCGTATTGGAAACGAGGAAATGAGATGCAAAACTGATCGGTCTCCTTCCTTAACGAAGGACAATGGTCGCATTCAGATTGTTACTTTTTTGTGAGTACCGATTTTCACCTGGCGTAGAGTAAAAAGTTTAATAGGTTTTCAGTTTTGTGCCTGTCGATACCATGATATGATTTTAATCTGTAGATTTCTACTAAATTAATTAAAAAAAAACTTTTTATAAACAACAAACCGAAATGATTATGTGAGCTTTGTCTCAAAGGTATCAAAGGTATCGCATCTTCCTACCCCTTTAGTTGATGCGGGTGATGTTAACCACCTTTCGTTCAGTTAGCCGTCGGCTTTTTTATTAAGCATTGCATTTATCTTTATTATATTATAAATATAATATTATATATCAATCAATCTGCCTAGCCCAACTATGTTGGGGTCGGCTTCCAGTCTAACCGGATGCAGCTGAATACCAGTATTTTACATGGAGCGACTGCCTATCTGACCTCCACAACCCAGTAACTGGGTAATACGATACCCCTTGGTAAGACTGGTGGCAGACTTTCGGGCTTCTGACGACTCGTAACGACTGTCAAAGATCCACGAATGACAGCCGGGACCAACGGCTTAACGTGCTTTCCGAGGCACGGAGGATTCTCGGTATGTAAAGATGGTCACCCATCCACTGACCAACCCCGGCAAGCGTACCTTAACCTGATGGATCGACCAGTGCGGCTGTTGTTACTTAGCCACGAGCTCCTCAGCCTAATAAAAATTATATAGGTATATAATAATATAAAATATTATAAAGAGGTAAAATTTGTTTGTTTGTTTGTATGTAGGGGGTAATCTCCGGAACTACCAGTGGGATTAAAAAAAAATATTTTTGCATTGAATAGCCCAATTCTTGTGGAAGGTTTTAGCCTCGCGGACGAAGTCGCGGGTGGAAGCTAGTATGTATTAAAATAGTCTGCCTAGTTTCGCCTTGCTGACTGGCAATAGGGATGACGGCAATTTTTTTTTTTTTACTCCGTCTTTGATATTATTAAAAAATATTGAACATTTTTCTTTTTGTACGTAATCTAAAGATTACGGCGAAACATTGAGTTAAAATGTGCCATGACGTCACAAGTATGTAATTGTAATTTTTTATTAACATGATAAAGCAAAAAATACGTGTCTAATATTTTTTGATTATCTGACTGACGGACTAATAGAATAAAAGTTTTTTTTTTATCCAGGTGACATCTCTATTATTATACTATGGCATGTTATTTTTAAACGATGCGTGATTGTAGACCAATTTATCTATTTAAGCAGTCACGCTTTGGAATGGGCAACTAGCTGCATCTTTCTGACTGACCGACTCCTTGACAATTCAAAAGTGCCTGTAAATGGTTTAATTGAGTTTGCATTTATTATTTTGCTGTGACCTGGGTCTTAGAAGACACGTTCGGCCGCCGCCGTCGGACCCTGTGGATTACTGCTACATGCATATACTCGTAGGGTGACTTGTAATTTGAAGTATTTCTTCTAGGACGTGATAGTCTAGCCTAGGCGAAAATTCATGGGATTCGAAAACACGCAATTTTTTTTTTTTCCCAGAATTCCTCACTAAATATCACTTTTCTCTAAACTCTCAATTCGAATGGTCTTCATTGCGATTCCATTGGGTACCTAATACTTTAATAAACCTTTCGATGTTACCAAATTTTCAAAATAACAAACAATTAAAAAATAATGGAAGAAGTTTATTAACCATTTTCAGAAATCGTATTATGGTAGCCATCTTGTGTCAAACGCATGGCATGGTAGAGTGTGTAATGTTTTTTTTATTAATTTAATTTATTTCTAATGCATACTATATAAAAATATTAGCGTAATGTACTCCTTTTCCATATAAACTTTAATTTTCGTAAAAAGGGGTACAAAGTTTTTGTTTCACGTATTAATATAATAATTATGTTTTCCTCATAGAAGTGAATGCTTGAATAGGTAGGTATATGAATTCTTTTTGAGTGAAACAAAGTATCATATTTTAATTACTTATATACAATGACAACCACACATATTTCAGTGAAAAATAATACTAACCCGATTTTATAAGTCATTCAAGGGGACGTCAATATGTCATTCCATAGGTAACTGCTGAAAACCAGCGCTGTTGACGTTAGGTTCGACCGAATTCACAGCATTTCGCTGAGCAATGACCTGTTCTTGCACAGATGAGGCGCACAGCATCATTTTTCTTATTATTTGTTACAAAACTCTGCAATCAGCATTTTGTTTTTGTTGTCATTTGCCAATGTCACAAGAGTAATTAAGCAATAGTCTTTGGTCCGTGGCCTTGACATCAACCAATGAACAACATTGTCAATTTTTTATTTCTGTTTTATTTTATTTATTGGTTGAATACGCCTTTGGGCTTTGGCTACTTTTGTATGTGTGTATTTTATGTCTTTTTGTCTTTATATGTGCGTTTAGTTTGTGCAGAATAAACAATTTTTCTTTCTTTCTTTTCTTTTATCTTAAACGGTAACACACATTTATAAATACTATCTTTGAAACGCGTTAGACTTTCCTAACTGAATCTACCTAATAAATGTTATACAGAAGTTACACTTCTCAATAAGAATCTTATCAGGTTTTAGTACTGCCAAGCAATAAGCCTAAACCGTAAACCAGAAGACTGTACTTAGGTCCAAATCCAGCGTTATTAGTAAAGGCAATAAGGTCACGTGGGTTGAAAGAGACTTACAACAAACTGACTTATTTATGTAAGACGAGACTAAGACAGGTGGATTTTGCTTCCGAATTTAGAAAATGTAGTGATAAATTGTGTAGGTAAGAATGTAGAACATAGATCCATTATTGATAGAATGTACTATGAAATTGTTGACATATTGAGCGAAGCGGCATGTGTTTGTTACTGTGGGCAGGAACAAAACAAAAAAAAAACCAGTGATGGGTTGGAACAAACATGGTCGACAAGCGCACTCGGAGGCGCGGTTTAAATTGCATTTCAGAAGTGGATGTTATGTGGTGAACCGAAAGTGGGTTCTATGTACGATACCATGAGAGAAACAAAACGGGTTTTTTAAAGTTAACTAAAGTGGTGTCAGGAAAACAGAGAACAAATAAAAGCAATATTATAGTATCTTGTCACAGAGAGAAAGATCTTAGCAAGTTTTGGAAGCACACCAACAAACTGAGCGGCAAGTCAAGCCTACCTGCGAGTGTGGAGGGTGTTAGTGAGTCTGCCTCCATAGCCAATCTCTTTAAAAATCACTGCGATGAACTCCCCTCTAGGGTTAATGGAATCATCACTGGTAAGGGTAAAGAAATAGCTGCAGTATTGAAAAACATGAACCGCGGTAATTCACCTGGGCACGATTCTCGCAGCATTTACAAAATGCAGGGGTTCATATGCCCAGAGTGCTGGCAATGTTATTCAACTTCTGCTTCTCACATACGTATCTGCCTGAAGATCTCATGAACACCTTAGTTGTGCCGGTTATAAAAAAAATCGAACTGGAGACGCATCGGACATAAATACCAAGGTTTTGGACAGTGTGCTTGACAAGCAGTTAAATAAACACCTGTCACTTCACCTCACCCAATTTGGCTTCAGAGCGGGTATTTCATTCGGGTTCGCGGGTTCTGTGTCTCAAGCACACTGTCAGATACTATACGGACAAAGAAAACCCCGTGAACGCGTGTTTTCTTGATCTTTCAAAAGCCTTCGATATGGTGTTTTATGGAACAAGCTGTATTAGGATACAACACTTCCGGGTGAGATGATTGAGTTGTTTAGATATTGGTACGGCCATCAGACTAATATGGTGAAATGGGCAGGCTCGCTATCCGGCTGGAGTGCGGGGTCAGACAGGGAGGTCTGACTTCGCTGAAACTCTTCTTTTTGAACGTGGATCGGGTGATCCGTGAGCTCATCAGCACTATGGTAGGCTGTTCCATTGACGGAACACTAGTCAATAACATAAGTTACGCCTAAAAACTACTCTATTTAGGTCATATTGCCAATCTTTTTATACTTGCAGTCTATGGGTCGACTACACGCAAAGGGCGGGCTTACACGCGTACGCTTATGTATCCAGTACAACACGCATCCAGGGCACTGTTGGGATTACCACCACACTGTAGCGCATCAGGGATGTTCGCAGAGGCACGTATATATGGCTTTAATGCAATCATGCGAAAGCGTGACACCTCCCTGATGCGGCGGGTGCGGGGCAGCGCCAACAGCCTCTCGGTCACTGTGGCCGATAGGGTGGAAGGTCTAATACTCAGGTACTGGACCAGGACACAAGTATTACCTTCAATTCTTGCCTTGAAATAATGTTTAATTCATTATTTCATATTTTCTTACTGACATTATTAATGGTGATTTTGACATTATTAGTAAATCTTACCAAAATGTGCGAAATATTATTATGTACTCACACTAGTGTTTAAGATGTCATGCTTTTGTTTGGCTACATTCCTATTTTTTATGTTTGTCGGTTTTTCTGTTTTTATTTTAACCACGTTTAAACATTTACGTACGTTTACGTCGCAATTAACGTACCTATTAATAATTATTCCAAAACTTACTCTCCATACACCAAGAAAACAGTTCTCACATTTCCACCCACTAAAATTCAATAATTCAGCAACTTCGTCTTTTCTATCAGTAAGTTCTCAATAAATATCGGAGGGTTTAGGGGTATTTTATTGCCTCGTGAGCGAAAACTGGTTGAGTCGCGTCCCCAAGGAGCGATCGGTTGGCAAACATCGCAATCTGGCGCTGGAGGATACGGCTTGTGGCCCCGTATCGCTTTCCACTGTTGAAATTCAATACCAAAATAAAATTAACATAAACGTTTTCTTTTTACTTTTTTCTTTGTTATGTTGAGTGGGTCAAAATGCCTGTTTGTTGGTTTTGTGATGGTTGGAAATTAGACATGTGATTCTTTATCGTTAAATTATTCATAAGGTGTTATTGTTTCATTTAACTTTGAAGGCAAATAAAGACATATTTCTGGAAATGCATGTACCTACTGAATCATGCTTAATAATATTATGTTAGTGTTTTTATTCAAACAAAGGTTTATAATATAAGATTTGACATAATTTAAAATCATGATCGTTGTGATTTAATTACCTGTGCACTTGATACTAAAACTAAATTAATTATCTTACTTGATGAACTCCTAAAAATGTAATCGGCACGTGTATGGAGAATTTAATAAACTGTGTCCTGAGCTATTCTCGGTTGACTTCACAATTTTCTATATTAAAACGTGGAGCGGCGTGGGAGCGGTTGCCATGATACCTTAGAGGAGTTAATAAGTCATAAATAGCAAGCTAGAGGGGTACAGAGCGATGGAATATGTGTAGGTGAGAGAGAGAGGGGTGTGTCACCCCAGGTAGTGGTGGTGCTAAGCAATCGTCTGGAAAAAGGTGCGTTTGGAGGAGCTATGAGGTGTCACAAAATTGCGATTTTCGACAATATAGTTGTCTTTTATCGACTGAGTGTTACATTATTGTCCTTAATGTAATTCCAAGCGGAATAACGTGAGGTAATACGTGGCTGAGCAAACACAAATAGTTAAAGTAAGCACTAAACTACTTTAAAAATAAATTGTGCTGGGATTTTCAATTATAACATTGAATTTGATGTTGTACCCGTTTTAGTTACCAAATACTTTTTTTACATCTAAAACGAAATATTCGGTGTTACTATATGAATTGTTAAATTTCATAATCAATATTCTAGTTCGCTAGTTAGCCACAATTTTTATTATTATCATACAGTAATATTTCCAAATTAGTCAAAACAGCGAAATATTTGACATCTATTTGCGACGTTGCCCACTTTCAGAATAAACGGTCTTAACTTTTACCTTGACGAATGAAGGTTACAGTAACTATCATTTTATGTAGGTAGAATAAAACGCTTCCTATTTAAAGCGGTTCTCTTCCCCTCAATATCTAGGACAGGTTGAAAGTCTCATTGTTTCTGTGGAGGGTCATCCAAACGCACCGCGCTGTAAAGCGGTAAGCGACGGAGTCGATAAGCGCTGAGTACGCTGTATCGACGAGTGGTTGATCACTGGCAAGTGCCTACCACTTGCCACTCATAATACTTGCCGATAAAATCACGTACGACATTTCTAAGGATAAACCGTACGCTATTAGAGAAGTCTTATTTTCCGAAGAAATATTAATAGTGAGCGCATTTTTAGCGACTCTTTAGCAATTTGTGGGTGTACCTACGTCCACCTCTAAGCGTGATATTGTGTTATTTTATGTTGATCTTTTAAATACGATTTACGCCTTTATGTAACGATTGAGGAAATGATATACCTACATGTCTTGTATATTTTATATTTCTTCTTCTTAGGTTTTATGGTTATAAGCGTAAAGTATTTGTTACTCGCATACATTTTGGGATGAAACTAGTTTTCAGCATGAATTAAAGTCAAATGTGTCGCAGTTGCAGTCGATTTCAAAACTACCTTATGGTCAGAATAAGGTCGCTTATCTTTAAATGTGGAATACATTAACAATATTTACCGCGCTCCAATGTTTTTTAAAGAAGCATCTGATATAAAAGCCCAGACCATTCAAGAGAAATACAAAAAAAAGCAGAATTAACATACGTTTAGACAGCTACTTATTTCCTATACTTTATCATTTACTTGCCGTTGCCTATTATTTAGTTTAGTGATGGTACAGTAAAATTCAGTAAAATTACGTTATTTTTGTTAATAATTAATCCCCACTTTAGTGGGAGAGAATTGTATGTCTTACATACAATTCTCTCCAATAATTTAATTTATTACATCCAATCAGTTTGAACTGACGTCATCTAAACTCGTAATAATCAAGTTGCAAGCTCAGCGGTTTTATAACTATTTAAATGGATTGAGTTTCACCCCTAATCTGACGTTTCACGGTATAAAAATATACATTAATCGCCCGCTAAGAGGGTGGTCCCGCTTCGTAAGCTAAATTTATAACAACGCAAAACTAAGTACACAGATTTTAAAATTTTGTCGTTCTTTGTTTAACGACTTTCTTTGGGAAAGAGAACACTCTGCATAAAAATGAAATAATTAAGGTCTCCTGTATTCTGTTAACGTGTTTATATTTTCTAACATGAATAGTTTGGTACGAAATGCATTACAATAAAAAATATTTTAATTTTAATTTGGTGTACTATAAAATCTAAATGAGTTGGGAACAGTCGATGGAGTTTCTGAAAAATATCTTTCATTTCAAAGGCTTAAAGGGGCTCCTATAAAAAAGTTAAAATGGTCTGATGGGCAGATTTTGATTCAAACGCGTTATTCAGCCAGCGTAGCAATATGAATCATGGACCGGAGCTACGAAACGCTACGACTTGCTACGAACGGTTTTATGGATGGCTAGTTTTGCTCTGCCAGAATTTATAACAGTATGAATATCTTTAGTGAGAAATGGTCGTGTCGTGCTTCGTTATAATGGCTAGTGAATATTTTGGAAACATTGTCTCTAAGTTTTATAGCTTTCAAACATAGTATCTAATTATTTTTGTCGCCTTACCAGGCTCAGATGATTACTGCTTGAGTTAATCGATGCTATACAGGGATAAATTAAATTAGCTTGCAAATGGGCTATCGCTATATAAATGATTAAAAAAAATGACGTTGTTTTTTTATTGGGGTCATCAACCGCCGCCGGTAGTATATCTAGTTGCTTAAAATATCAGTTTAAAAATAAGTTTTATTCGTTAAACTTAACAGACAGAGTCACACTGTAGTAACAAAACTATTAGCGCTCATTGACTCCAAAAAATCATCAAATAATTTTTCTTTCGTCGTGTTAAGATATGGACCCATCACGTCTCCGGAGTTTTGCTAGCTAATTTTATTTGACCCTGTATAGAATTTGGCTCCATGTGTAATGTTGAACTAATCTGAATATAACGCTTTGACTATAAATTAACAGTTCTTCTTCTTTTCGTGTGGTTTGTGAGTCACCTGATGTCAGAGTATTAATGTCGCCCATGGGCCTCTGACTCTGGCTTCACATACCGTTGAAAAATACCTCACAGACATGCCGGTTTCCTCACGATGTTTTCCTTCACCGTTTTGGAAGCAAGTCAAAATTAACAGTAAAAAAAAATTAAAACTTGTTGTTAATCTAAATTGGAAAGCAAATATACAAGCTATTTTAGATTGTGATATGTTAAATAACAAACTATACATACTTACAGCGTAACTCAAGGTTCTTTTGATAAATTTTTCAGATTTTAATTAAATGAATTTATGAATTCAATCTTTTCAAAAGATATGAAATAACTGAGCATTATTTTACCGCATCCGTCGCCGTATGAGTTATGGTGGCCGAGACCCATGGCTTTGCGTGCGGTGGACCGCGGAAACTTCATTTGCGAGCTCCTCTGTCCGTGAAATGAAGTCGGCTCGATATAGCGATCATGTTATATCGGCATCGGGTGCGGCCACGCATATAACCGAAACGATTATTACCGAGCTATTGCTTTCATTATATAGCTCGGAAGTTTTAAAAATGCGGAATTCACCAATGACACTGAACGCGAACCGCGTTCAAGAGCTGTCAGTGTCAAAGTTGTTGTAGAATACTGACACTGACAGCTCTTGAACGCGGTTTAGAGATGCTGAACGTATTCAGTTTCATTGGAGAAATTAGCCCTGACAATAAGGGTCGGGAAAGACCAAAGAAACGATGAATGGACTGTCTGAAGAAGGTTGGGCTAGAAAGAGGGTAAACTGACATGACGACTAATAGAGAAGAATGGAAGAAGAAAACAGCAAGTAATAGATACATTTTGTTAAACTTTTCTATGTTTTGAATATTGAATACGAGGCTTTTGGCTAATTAAAAAGGGTTTAGTAAAAAGGGTTTTAGGTAAAGAAGTATTATAAGTATTTTTTTTTTTTGTAATGTGCATTTTGTTATTTGTGCTGCAAATAAATTGGGATACGGGCGAAGAAATGATTTTTTTATAAAAACAAAATTGATGCAGTCTTCTACCGCACTAATTAATAGAATATTTTGTGTTAGTAGTGGAGGTCAGACAGGCAGTCGCTCCATGTAAAGTACAAGTATTCAGCTGCATACGGTTAGACTGGAAGCCGTCCCAAACATAGTTGAGTAAAGGCTATACAGATGAAAGTGTAGAAGTTTCTATAGCCTTCTTTGTAAGCTGACTGAGATGTAAATTGTTTTAGGGTGTTTAGTTACGAGAAGTATTATTAGTAGCGTTCATTGGTTCCTGTAATGTGCAGGTATAAGGAAATTCAGAATATGATGATACGGTTCCGTCTTTTGCGTCGTATAGAACAATATATATTACTAGCAGTGCCCTGCGGTTTCATCCGCATAAGTCTCGATCCCGTGAGAATATCGGGATAAAAAGTATTCTATGTGTTAATCCAGGTTATACGAGTAAGCTATCTGTGTGCCAAATTTTATCCAAATCCGTTTTGTAGTTTATGCGTGAAAGAGTAACAAACATCCATCCATCCATCCATCCTCACAAACTTTCGCGTTTATAATATAATATAATATAATATATGTATGTATAATATTAATTAATTATATTATATATATTATAGTAGGATGTAGATAGATTTAAGTTGCATAAATGAACAAATGTCATTACTGAATAATATACGTTGGTCTAGTGGTACTGCTGATCATGAGGGCATGGATTCGATGCCCGTGTCGGGCAAAATGTTTATCCATTTGGAATTTCTCAGTAGCAGCCCGGAGTCTGGATTTGTGCCCGGTTGATGGCAATAGGCTCGCCCCCTATTACATGGGACTTAAACATAACTGGCGAAATGTGGGGGTACTATAGGGACACCTCTGCCAAACCCTTTGGGGAATAACATCACGCCTGTATTCCTCGACAATCTCAATATACTTAAGATTCTCGTAAAGAAATCCTGAACTCCTAACATCCTTAGGAAATACAAATATACCTACTTGCAATGCTGCTCAAAAGGAATTATGATTCCTGCTTACGTAATTATGTAACCTTCATAACATATCATAATCATACAAAAGTATCAGTAAGAATACCGAACTAGGTTGTGACGTAGGTTCCTCGGCGTCTGTCTGTCTGTCTCAGACGTTTATGCCATAACTCCTGTGTTATTTGGCAAAGTTAGTCAAAATTACAGATTCGTTAGTAATCAGGTCAGTTTAATTTGCGTGCTTTAATAAAATTAATCATTGTGTTATAGAACAGTCAATATAACTATTTGTAACAGCTGAATTTATTTAGTAAGTTTTTTTTACCGAAGTAGAAAAATACAAAAAGGCGGGAGTCAAAATCGCGGCTTGATTGATCTTCATTGATTGTTTTTTTGGCGCCGCCAACTCAAAATTAGTAGTTAAATTATCAATAATTATTCATTAGTTAGACTAAAAGTTTTATTTATTTTTCATTTTCGTTTTACGTCGATAATTTTTTTGTGAAAATAATTGTTTTATTACTGACTGGCTTCGCTCGCGTGATATCTTTATAAATTATAGCTTCATATTACTCAGTCATAACATAGCAACTGGCGAAATCAAGTTTTAAATCGGTCCAGTAGTGTTTGAGTTTATTCATTACAAACAAAAATACAATCTTTTGAAATGAAATGAAATGAAATGAAATGAAATGAAATTGTTTATTCTGTAAATAGGATATCGGAATCACTTTTACACGTCATATAAAAAAATATTAAAAATAAGCTAGGTGAGGTCGGTGTTTCCTATCTGACTACTCTGAGAAGAAAGGTCGAAACAAACTCAGAGGTCACAGTCTCTTTTAAAGTCCAGACATAATCTTGGTCAAGCCATGTGAGGACCATGTAGATTAGTGTCTGAAATGGTCTTTTGAGGAAAGAACCACACCGATTTGAGTGGACCTTTCCAGTCAGTGCAAGCATTTGTCAGTAATCGTGGAGCTCAACTCAGAACTTAAGGAGCTCAACTCGACGAACAATAACAAGGAAAGGATATTTGGGTAGGCCGCATCAACTACTCAAACTGCCAGACCATCATTAAAACTGAGAAAGAAAAAAGAAATGAAAAGGGAAAAAAAATATCCACATAGTCCTCACATTTTCTCTTTATAATATTAGTGTAGCTGGGGTCACGTTTCACCACTATCTCATCTGATGGTCTATTTAAAATTCTCAGTCATCAGATGAAAGTAAAGCTTCATAATTTACACATATTGTAAATGATAACAGTTCCTTTGCTTTGGTTCTTCCGGGTGTAGTAAAGCCTTTATTGTGAAGTCAATTTGCCTTGTATGCAATGATTTAAGTTAGAAAACCGTCGATGGTTATTGTGGCTACTGGTAAAATATTGCATAAATAAATAAAAAGCAAGCAAGGAGCAGTGGCGTGTAAAACTTACACAAACGATTGAATCTACGCTTGAACATGGTTAGATATTACATGGAAGTTATAACTATAAACTATGAAATATGATGCTATAGATCATACCTATACGACAGTGCAGGTACTGACACAAAGAGTATCGATTACCCGAGGATAGTAGCAAGTTTCAATGTTATGTACTGTTGCAGATAGTTCACTTGAATTCCTCTTGTCTGTGGGCATGTCAAGCTATATGTTAAGCACGGCTGCCTGCTCAGTATCACATTGCTAGGGGTTGACGTCAATAGTACATATTTTGGGACCTCCTGAAAATTTTGAAATCTGACAAACTCCGCCCCATTTACAGCACCGGCTGTGATTCGTCGAAGTTCGTCTACGTCCGCACTCGTAGCGGCCAATGACAGCTGGGGCTACGCGCAGCCGTAGCGCTACGCCGTAGAGGCGCGCGGGGAGCTACACGATCGACAGACGCTACAGCGGAGCAGCTACGCCAGGGAACTGAAAAATGTAAGTACTAATTATTATATTTGTAAAGAATCTCTTTCTTTTTAATGTGAAATGTATCTGTGTGTACTCTTATTTTAACTTTGTGTAATTTTGTACATATATATAACTACAGCTACTGGTATATAGGTACATGCTCATGTATAGGTAGGTACCCAGTACATACAAAGTGATTATGTAACAGGAGGGCGGTAGATATCGCGGATCAATTCTTTTTTTCAAATTATTAAAGAACTCGGGTGCAAATCCAATGTTTCAAAAGATCCACCTTTAAAAATATATTAAACAAAAAATAATGTTTCCCATCAGAAAAATCATTGGTACCCCAATGATTTTTGATTAATATTTAATTTGTACTTTATTGTGAAAAAAAAAACATTTCTACAGAACTCCCGCATAAATAAATCCCCAGTTTCCAGAATAAACTTCGAAAATTTAACAAAGAAAACTGAAAAGTTTCCTCCCAGTCCATAGCAGTAAAAACCATTTATTCTTGTATTGTAGCATATGATTCTTAATAACTATTGTGCCATCACAAGAAACAATTTATTCAGTTTTACGGTTTTTTTTTAATATGTACCTAGAATAAAGCCAGAAAAAAGCAGAATTGCCGAGGCTATCCAATTTAAAAATACTGACGTGTAGATAAGCCAAAGTTTACTTCAAATAGAAATCATCTCATTTCATAGACACCTCTGTCTTCTTTCGAATCATGCAAACAATATGAGAATAGCTCATTCCGTATTAAAAATTCTAGCCAGTCACCAACCCACACTGGCCCCGCGTGAGGCCTAGTCCCTCTCACAGAGAGGAGGCAAATGTTCCAGCAGTGGGAACGCTGTACGATAATTAGACAGCAAGGCTAATTATGTATGGTCGCAATAGTAACAGTGATGTTGTTTGCAGGTGTTAGTGAAGATTGTCATTTGATGAGGGACGTGCGACCGGCAGCATGCAGGGGCTCAGTGCCGCGAAGGAGAAGGCCTCGGGGCTCTTTGCCAACAAACCCCTTCTGTTCAAGTAAGTCACATGGTTTTATACCCAATATTATTGCTAAAGGGGGCTTCTCAATTGGGGGGCATTTTGAAACGGTACATATTATGTGTTAGATGATAAATCGGAAATAATCTAACTAAATGAGGAAAATCTAAAGTTTACTATGTGTGCATCTCAATCTTAAGCCACAATTATATAAAAAGACATAAAGTAAGTAATTTTACTTAAATTAATGTGTGAAACACACAGAAAAAGTGGAAATTAATGACATGCAAAAGCAAAATCAATTCGTTTTAATTTGTTTAGGTTTCTTATAAATTCGTCTTAACAATCAAATCAGTTGGACAAAATAAAACATAACATTGTATCTATTGATACGAGAATATAAAGCTTAAGGTTTAAAATATGATAAATTAAGACTTTAATATTGATTTTAGAAAGTTCCTTGAGAAAAGAACAGTCAAGAAACTTGGTTAGGTATTGTTTAGAAATCAGCACGGTAATCAAAACCTAAACCAGCGGAACTGTATGATCGCGCTTGTCACAGCTTACAAATTATAAAAAAGGTATAAAGCTTTATAAACTATGTGTAAAAAGGTAAGAAGAAGTAGAAGTTATGTCCATAACTTCTACTGGTGGTAGTAGTAGACGGGACCAAGTAGACTCCTTGTGAAAGAGTTATTTAGGGGACGAGATATCACAGTAGGAAACTAATTCTGCTGCTAAGCAGTATTGCTACTAACACTGCCAACTTCACCTAGCTACCTTCTTAAAAAGGTAACGGAAATGCTCGTAAGGTACCTACTGTCTTAGAAGCAAAAATTCAAAGACATGCGAATCTCAAGAACCCGCTCTGGGCTCGCATGCTCTCCCACTGGCAGGGAGGAGGATGAGTCCTAGCAGTGAATATATCATGGGCAAGCACATGACATGTTAAAATTTTGTCTTTAGGGACGATTTGAATCTTTGCTTTGGGGTCACATGTCACATGTCATCAATTTGATCAACAACCTGTTCCGTCATAAGCTAAACACCAGATTATATGGATCATAAATGCTCGAAATATGCAATAAAATCGACAAAAAGTGCCAAAATGTGCAACATCAAATATAAATAAGTACTATAAAAACGGATTTTTTATTATTTCAGAAATCAGAATAATTACTTTAAAATAGAACAATGACTAAATTGTCAACGCGATATATATTATTTTTGTCCTTAAGAACTGTACTGTTATATTTATACTTAAGTACTGTTCCAAATGCTCAGTAGTAATATTTTTCCTCAATCTGCCTAGCTTTTTCCAACTATATTGGGGTCGGCTTCCAGTCTAACCGGGTGCAGCTGAATACCATTATTTTACATGGAGCGACTGCCTATCGGACCTCCACAACCCAGGCACTGGGTATTACGATACCCCTGGGTAAGACTGGTTGTCAGACTTTCGGGCTTTTGACGACCCGTAATGACTGTCAAAAATCTACGAATGACAGACGGGACCAACGGCTTAACATGCTTTCCGAGGCACGTAGGAGTCTCGGTATGTAAAGATGGTCAACCATCCACGGACCAACCCCGGCAAGCGTAGCTTAACCTGATGGGCCGTACGACCCATCAGGTTAAGCTGACTTAGCCACGAGCTCCTTTTTATTTCAATTTTGCCTTATATCACTTAAAATATTTTTGTAATTTGTATGTTAATACATTATGTTTTTAATGAACATTTTTGTCTTTGTCTAGTTAGTAAGTAAAATATGCAATAATCTAAAAAAATGCCTAAATATGCGAATACCTAAGCAAAGAATGCATTCCCATAAAATCCGGTTTCAAGCCATAACACAGAAATAAGCTTAGGGTGCAAAGTGAGAATAACTGTCATAAAACAATTGCAATAATTTGACAAAAGCCTTAGCAGTCTTGGCACCCTTCACATCAGACAAATCATGGTCTGGTATTGAAGCAATGCGGTAAAGATGACACAGGGAACTGCTAAACTGCAATATCTGTCTTTGCGTGCTAGTTATAATATTACCACTCACGCAGAGGTGCCCCTCAATCATTCTGCCTAGCCTTTTCCCAACTATATTGGGGTCGGCTTCCAATCTAACCGGATGCAGCTGAATACCAGTATTTTACATGGAGCAACTGCCTATCTGACCTCCACAACACTGGGTAATACGATACCCCTTGATAAGATTGGTTGTCAGATTTTCGGGCTTCTGACGACCCGTAACGACTGTCAAAGATCCACGACAGCCGGGCCCAATGGCTTAACGTGCTTTCCAAGACACGGAGTAGACCCGGTATGTAAAGATGGTCTCCCATCCACAGACCAATCACGGCAAGCATAGCTTAACCTGATGGATCGACCTGTGCCCATATTTCGCCAGTTATGTTTAAGTCCCAAGTAACAGGGGGCGAGCCTATTAACATCAACCGGGCACAAATCCAAACTCCGGGCTGCTACTGAGAAGTTTCAGATGGAAAAACCCATTATCACTATACCCCACCCGGGAATCGAACTCAGGACCTCATGCTCAGCAGTAGCGCTTGCAACAAGAACAACGAGGCAGCTTTTTTGGAAATTGTATTATTGTGTACATTTGTGACTTTGAGAGTTGCTTTTCCTGTGTGACCACTTAGATCGTCTAAACTTCACAATCATTGAAAAACCAGAAGGTGTTATACATAATCATTTAACTTAGATATAGCACACAAATCTCATGACATGTCGTCATTGCACAGGAGCGGGTCGGTAGTTACTTTATTAAATTATATTTGACCGGAGAGCCATCATGTAACACGTGTATATTTAATATATTCAAACTCAAACTCTCAAACAAACCATTTACTTTTAAAAGAGTAACCGTGGAGTTTCTTGCCGGCTCTTCTCCATAGGAAACGACCAATTGGAACCATGCACCTTGCTTCTGACATTTCATAAGTGCCCTTGTAGGTTTATGTGAAATAAAATATTTTTAATTTTGACAGGTACTTTTGAATTGTCAAGAGGTCGGTCAGTTAAAAATATGAAGCTAGTTGCCCATTCCAACGCGTAGTAGGTTCCTATGGAGAAGAACGGGCAGGAAACTCCACGGACACTCTTTTAAATCAGAATATTTTTACAAAATATTGGTTACATCATTCATGTTGTAATTATATATGTGAGAACAATGTAGAAAGACGTGAACATGAAAAGCGTCCATAATAAAAAATAAAAACAATTCAAAAATTAAAATAAGCCGTGGCAGCTAAGAGATGACCAGTCCCCACTGACGGCGACCGTTCACGAACATGACGCATGGACAAGAAGGGAACTTAATGATCCAACACACACGCCACCACCAGCGAGACATTTGAGTGAGCATGACATACTCTCAGCCGCCAAGGCACATTCAAGTCAATGAAAGACGTACCCAGTAAATGGTAGCTGTAAAGTAGGTATGTAGTACTCACACATGTGCTATGCAATTATATAATACTAAAAGACGGAATTTATACAATCTAAAGATAGTTTTACAATCTTCAGCAGCTCCAACAATATTTTTGATTGCTAATCAATTAGTTTATGCGCCCTTGTGGAGCTGGACCAGCGTTGAGCCAAGCATTTTTGTCATCGATGTAATCCCCCAACTTATAATATGCTCGGCTGCATAGTGTACGTTTTATGCAAGATTTAAATTTCGTTTCATTCAGTTGGAGTAAAACTAAATCTACTTTTGTAATATAATAAGAAGCAGTTTCTACTTTTGGTTTTCGGTTTGGAAGCAACTATTTTTCCTATCAAAATAATCCACATGAGATCTACCACTCACTGGTTTTGTACTTAATTTAAGGAATTTGTAATTATTTGAAAATTTAAACCTTAACCAAACGGAAAAACAATTCAAACTTAAAAACAAATTACCAAATGGCGTTTTTATTTCGCATTTCCAGAAGATGGAGGGTTACAAAAAATCTATGAAAAAGGAGTATAAACAAAAAGAAACAATAGACGGTTGGGCAACGCGTGGGGAATCGAAGCAATTTCGATGGAAGCCGCGAGACGATCGCCGATAATATTGACAGGCGGATAATACTTGTTGCAATCGAAATAAAATATAAGGGCGGAGAAATCTCGGACGATTCTCTAACAAGCATTTTGTACGTAGGGTCGCATTTTTGGGGAACAACAGTCTTTGAAAACAGAAAGAAAGAAATATTTATTTCGACAGAACAGAAAAAATATCGATAATTAACTTTAAAAGGCGGGGTCTATCTTTAATATTTTTCATGTTATTCAATTTTTTTTTTTTGTAGCGTTTGCTATATCTCCTATTTTATTGACTCGATTTAGATTCTGTTTATTATTTCTAATAGCTTATGAGTTATTTTATCGGATTAACACTTTTTTTTTAAATACAATGTGTCGTCGAATATTAAAACAAAACGGCGATGAAGACATTTTTTTCCAAACAAAAAAAAACAGTATTTATTTTAAAAAACACAAGTGTGTCCATAAAATCATAGCGGGACATTAAAAAAAAATTAATATATAGACTCCCCCCTTTTTAAGTTTATGTTCGATAATTTGCCATGAATATTCAGAAAAATACGGGCGGGCACATGCCCATGGGCGACATTTTATATATATATATATATTAAGTATTTGCTAGAAAAAAAAAAACTAAGCTAACTACTTTTTTTCTTCCATAGCAACTCTGCCAAAACAAGATATCAGTTCAGCATAATTACTGGATACTGGTTTTTAGAACAGGCTTTCTGTGGTAGATACAAAGCTTGGTACAACACTGGCCAGAGATTCCATCAATGTAACTGTGTGACCTGGAAAGGACCTGAAAAAAAAGGATATAGTTTTAGTATCGGTCACAATTCATTCGGCAAAGTCCCGCAGTGATGCAGGTAGCTAACTTGGAAGCTCTGACTCGGATATTTAGGATGTCTGCGTCATCATCAATTTTTATTTTAGGGTAGAGACGAGTTCTGTCCTCCCATCCTTGCTTAATGTTGATTTATAAACGGCCATTTTCCTCCTTAGTCTTCACTGCCTTGGTGACTGATTTTCTTTTTATATTATAGTTTTTTTTTAAATGGCCGAAAAGAAAAAGAATGGGTCTTTTTCTTTTCGTCCATTTAAACAAATTGTTTAATCTAAATATCTCTATGAATTTTTAAAACAACGAAAATAACAAAACAATACTTCTGTTATCTAAATAGGAATAAGAATAAAGCTTTCCGTACAGATCATAATACCAAATGGTCCGGATTCGATAAATAATGCGATTACTGTGTGAGCTGGTGGCAGCCCTCGAGGTACAGTCGTACAGTCGAGTGCTCAGCGCTGATAACAAACAGACATCATCCGGATTTGTGTCGTCATGCGAACGCTCCCGATGCAAGGAACCGAGTATCTACGAGCGTACAAGTACATTGTAACGGTGATTTGTTCACAAATCTGAGAGTGTTTCGAGATATGAATTATTTTAGTTAAGTCGGAACATGTTTTGTGAAGATACGGGAATGTTATGAAAGGTTAATTGTTTTACCGCCATTCATTGAGTTTTTAGAATAAGACGTACTTATGATTTCATCATAATGTTATGTGTTCATTTTGATTGTGAAAACAACAGATTAAAACATTAATTTGTTAGATACAAGCTTTTGCCGCGGTTTCGCCCGCGTGTGTCGGAAATTATCCCATTGAAACGTACTACTGTAACGCGCATGCCAGTAAAGCTCGCAGTCGGCATGATTTTTTTCGACATCTTCAACAATCATCGTCATATTTCAGCAAATTTACACAAAACCGTGAAAAATTTATCGCGTTCAGACTGACAGACACGGCGGCGGGGGGACTTGTTGTAAAATATGTAGCTAAAGGAGGCTATTTCTTGTCTACCAATGACAACGAAAAGCTGAACAAAAAAAAAAAACGATCTTAATTAAAATAGTTCAGTAAATACGATACTACAGCCTGTTTAAAAATAATATCTTTGGTCTAACCTCATAATATACAAAGTCACTGGACAAAAAATGACCACACGCTTTAACTATAATCATATCTACATCTGCGTCCCGCGAGGTATCCCTAAGGTTTAAGTCCATAAATTGCATAGCGAGCATAGAAGGGTAGTCGGTTCATTATTTAGTCCGTTTAAATCACTAAGTCCTTAAAAGACATTAGCAGGCTTTGTAGCGTTATCGCAGAACACAAAAGAGATTTAGAGCGAGCTGACAGGGGGAGGAACCCGTCAGTTTTTATTCAATAATATTTAGCTATATTGTACCGTGTACTGCTTGATTGTACAAGGATCTTTTAATGGTAGGATTAATGTTTTAATTGGGTGCTTCAGATTTTAGAGGAGCTTAAAAGCACCCATTAGAAATGGCTTTTGTCTTGATGGAGAGTTGTTGCTATCACGAAATCTATTTTAGTATGTTTTGGGGAAAATCAATTTTCGCTTATATTTTGTAACAGACACAGTGCTAGAAACTTATGAGTTTGTCTAAGCTTAGATATTTTATATTATCTTCTAGTGTCACAATGTCGTAAATCCACAGCACGTTTGGGTTTCCCAAAACATACATTTGCACAAATGTGTTAAGCTTATAATTGTTTTGCAATCGTTCGTACTGATGGCATGGCATTAAAAGGTCTAGACAAATAAATACGTGTTCAGCACTTAGGCTAATTGTTTCCGCCATTTGAATATTGCTCGCGACAATTACTCGATTGGTCCACCCGCCAGAGGACGCTGCTGCACAACGGACCCTAAATTAATTGCTCTCTGCTCACTTTGTTTTATTTTGATCAAGATAAAACTGACTGTTGAAATAGCAAAAAATATGAGAGGGGACGAAAGACAAAAACGAAACAAAAATATTAAAGAACTTATTTCAATTATAATATCAAATAAAATTTTAATTAAGTAAGTATCTATAATTCCATTTAAATGTAACTTCGTTCAATATTTGTGAGTTCGACTGATTGATAATTAATATGTTTGGTTTTTAGGAAAATTCAGGAAAGAAATACAGACTAGCGCGAAGGGACACCGGTTATTGTTATACCATGAAGTTTTCATAGAAATTGTATTGTTCGAGTCACGTCGCTGGTCGTCGCGCTAGTCTGCATTTAAAGCTAAATCAAAGATAAGTAAAACAAGATTGTGCCTTATGTGTTTTATCGTTTAAACAAAACGTTAAGTTAGGACTAGCATACTTTCTTTATTATAACATAACAAGGTGCTATAAGAGTACCCAATAAAAACTCAATTCTGTGAAACATTACTTGAGTGAGGAAATAACAAATAACAGGTAAACTACATTTCCTCAATTTGCACCTTTTCGTGGATGATTTCGCTATCCGGAAGAAGCGCACCCCGTACTTCCTGCACATCGATATCAAGGTAGATAATATAATATTATTGAATATATGAATACCATTCTAATATCGGCTGTGTCATTTGGTTACGAAAATATTGTCGTACGGCGGATTGCGATTGTCTGCGATTTTTTGGTAGATTAATTTAATACGATTAAAATTAAATAATTATAATTAATAAGATCTTTCTGTACTGATATTGGGTTTTTTTTTTTGGGTAGCTTTGAATAACTCAAAAATCTTTAACTGTAGGTACTTTGCAATATTTAAAACGTGCATTTTCATTATTTCTCAAGTAGTTAAGTTGAAGGAAATACGAGTACATTCACGCTGTACGACAAAAATGAGTCCGGCAAAATTAAATAAAAAAAATTACGTATGCGTTTGAAAATGATAATAATAGTGGTTCAGAGTTCACTCTTGCATGCTTGATTATCGATACGGTGTCTTAACTCTCTATTACCTGTTATCGCCTGCCATCTTTTAGGCATTTTCTCACTACTTTTCAATGACATTGCTGTTAAATGACGTCCATGTCGTTCATATCAATTTTATGTTACGTTTAACACACCCAGTGCCCTCGCGGAGGGCTCATTTTAAATGTAAGTTTTTTTTAGCGAATAAAGCATTCAAAACCGTGAAAATAAAATCTGATGTATATTTTAACATACACATTATTAGTATATGCGTTGGTTTTAAAATCCCAGCATCTTTATTGTTTTAAATTTTTTTGTTCACGGTTATAAATATTCACAAAAAAAATTAAAGGTTGGAAACTACGTGTAGTGACTAGACCTGAAAACATTATTTTACTTGGTTTTATAACACGGTTTTAAAACTAATGCCGATGACCGTCCGCGATGGTTAACTTTAGCGCAAACGTAATCCTGGCAACCCTTCCGGAGGGTTCACTTCCAATATGCATGGCGGCATGGCGTATGAATTCTATGAAAACTGGGTGGAGTCGAAAGTGTTAAGTCGAAAGTGTTAAGTTCGGAGGATATGTGTATTTTTTTACACACATCTTAGGCTTCATCAACGCCCAAATAACTTTAATCAGGTTAGCATCGGGTGCCTGTGAGGGCCAGTCAAAGAACCTCGATGATTTCACGGCCATGATTTTTGAAAGTTTCTCAGTAAGGAACGGTTTCTTGATGGTGCTTCTATATACATATATTTCTCTTTTTCTGTATTAATAAGAACTGACGTTCTTAGTGATTGATTACAATCTAGCCTAATAGAATTAAGTAATTTGATTCTCACTTAATATTTTACTTCTTATAAGCCTATGTTCTCCCACTGCAGGGAAAAGGCTTCCCTTCTTGATAGTATTTCCTGATAGTATTCCTGATAGTATTCCTGACAGTATTCCTGATAGTATTCCTGATAGTATTCCTGATAGTATTCCTGATAGTATTCCTGATAGCATTCCTGATAGTATTCCTGATAGTATTCCTGATAGTATTCCTGATAGTATTCCTGATAGTATTCCTGATAGTATTCCTGATAGTATTCCTGATAGTATTCCTGACAGTGTCTTGAGATTATAGTAAGACGCTTTGTCATCAATAGTTCCTGGCCATAACAAATAGATAACCGTGGTTTCTTTTTTTTATGTTATAAGTTTTTTTTTTTCGTCGAGATATCTACTTAATTTACCCGCAGTCAGGTCGGTTATCGACCTTATGTATGTGCGAACGGACTCTTTTTCACGATTCGTTTTAGACAAACTAATTGCCTCCCGCTCTATTGTTCCAATAATAGATATTTAGAAAATTTTGTTGAAAATTAAAATTATGTCCGTTACTGTAAAATTTTTTCTCTTTATCTACACGGAGAGAAAAATCACTACCAGAAATTTAAGTATTTAGGGAAAAACTAAGTTATAAGCAAACATTGTTTAGCTGTATTTGCAATTATTATTATTGTTTACTAACAGTGTTGTATTGTTGAACGTAATACCTAAAAATCTTATTTATTGAATGAAAAATAGGTACACAGTTTCATGTTTATTGCAAATCACAGTAAACATTGTTCGTTGAATAAATTCTGCAAAACATACTTAGTTTTTCTAAGAAAAGTTATTTTCAGTAAAATATTACACAGTTTAATGTTTAATATTGATAATTACTATTGTATATTACAAAACTAAGCTATTGAAAGCACTGAGGTTTGACTAGATATTACAAAACCTACTAATTACATTAACAAAAATCAAATTCTCGCATTAGACAAAATTTTTGTAATACCATAATTTAGTTATTTTTTCAGTCCGTGTAGATCTTTTATCGGAATTTGCAGCTTCTCTGTTAGTGAAGTTGATGCGATGCCTTCCCTTGCCTTATTTTAAGAAATAATGTAATAACTTAATGTAGTTGGTACCTGTTCTTAGTTAGGTACTCCGTTGACGACACAAAATTATACTTGACATCAGAAAATCGATACAGGAGAAACTGCCAAAGATTGAAGTGAGCAGAGACAGTTATTTGTATAACTATAGTTACAAGTTTATTTTCGTAAAGTAACCTGTACTGACTGGAGAATTTGCATACAAAAGTGCAGTCCAGGTCCCTTTATAAATCAGAGTAAAAACTTTTTTTTTTAAGAGCAGTATTATTTTAATCTTACTTTAGTGGGGGAAAGCATGGAGCTATACGTCCTGTAGAGCTGCATCTCTTTCCCACACTAAAGTAATATTAAAATAATACTGCTTTAGAGGTGGTGGTAGGTCCCCTGTTTGTAAGCAGATTTAAACACGTGTAATGTTTCTTATTTTTATAACGTTTGACTGTTACAAAACCAGTTTCGATTGTGCGGATCCAAAATACATCACACCATAGGGGGTCGTCAAGGTCAAGGTTAAATGTCAGCTGAGTATCTCGTGACATGGATAACTTTAACGGTTTTAATGTTAAGTAGTCGTGTAGTCGTGATGGCCCAGTGCTTAAGGCTTCGCCTCTCCTGCAAGAGGTTGTGGGTTCAAATCCGGGCAAGTACCAATTGGTAACTTTTTCAATTCATATGTACTTTCTGAGTCTTTCTTGGACATTACTGACATCGATGAAGGAAAACATCGTGAGGAAACCTGGACTTTATTGTGAATATAAGTCTGAAATAGTCAACCCGTCTTGAGCAAGCGTGGTGATCAATGCTCGTGCCTTCTCTGTATGTAATAATTATTCAGTAAAATCATCAAAATATGAGTATACCAGTTTTTTTAAACATTGACTTTATTGAATATTACATACAAAATGACAACATGATTACTTTGTAAAGTATTATATTATTTCAATTATTGTGAATGTGAGGACTATGTGGATATTTTTCTTAATTTTGATTTTTTTTCAATTCTCGTCAGTTTTAATGATGGTCTGGCAGTTTGATGCGTCCTACCCAAATGTCCTTTCTTTGGTATTGTTCGTTGAGTTGAGCTCCTTATGTTCTGAGTTGAGCTCCACGATTACTGACAAATGCTTGCACTGACTGGACAGGTCCACTCAAATCTGTGTGGTTCTTTTCTCAAAAGACCATTTCGGACACTAATCTACATGGTCCTCATATGGCCTGACCAAGATTTAGTCTGGACTTTAAAAGAGACTGTTACCTCTGAGTTTGTTTCGGCCTTTCTTCTCAGAGTAGTCAGATAGGAAACGTCGAACTAATCTAGCATTTTTTTTTTTTTTATGTGACGTGTAAAAGTGATTCCAATATCCTATTTACAGAATAAACAATTTCATTTCATTTCATTTCATTACGAGAAGAGGCCTTAGCCCAGCAATGTAACAGTAACAGGTTGGTATTATTATTATTAGTACAAAAGAGATATTAAATAAAGCATTTGTCTTTCTAGTAAAATTATCGTGTAAAACGACTAGGTACCTCGAAGTAGCGAAATATGATCATGGATGCATCATTATTACAAAATTTTGAATAACTATTGTACTCAAATCAGAGTAAGTCAAATCATCCTAGCCTTTTCCCAACTATGTTGGGGTGGGGTTCCAGTCTAACCGGATGCAGCTGAATTCCAGTATTTTACATGGCGACTGTCTATCTGACCTCCACAACCCAGTAACTGGGTAATACGATACCCCCACGAATGACAGCCGGAACCAACAGCTTAACATGCTTTCCGAGACACGAAGGAGTCTCAGTATGTAAATGATGGTCACCCATCCACGGACCAACCCCGGCAAGCGTCGCTTAACCTGATGGATCAACCCATGCGGCTGTTATTGCTTAGCCACGAGCTCCTCAAAACAGAGTTAGTATTCTCTCTACAAAATACTGACAAGTTTGACGTACCACAGGTATTGTTTGGTTTACGATCGTAAACTATTCAATACCTGATAGTATTACTAACAAGCTAACAAGACAAGCTTTTGTCCCGACACAATAGTCCTGTAATATGATTCAAATATCCATAGACACTAGAGGTTCACCATAGAGTTTGACGTCAAAGTGTTATGTTACTTAACTAATTGGTTGTCAAAGCTTTCGCCTCAGGGTTTGCGGATGAAATTTTAATGAGGATTGCTTTCTGGTCCTGATGCGGGTGGACATGGCCAATTAATGATAAATATTTTATCCAAAGAGTACCTGAATAGAGTTGTCGGGAGTTTTAATGAGTGTAGAAGGTGGACGGTATTCAATAAAAGTGTAAACAGTGACAAATATTTATGTAATAATTATTTATTTACTTTAATTAAAAAGGATTGAAAACCAATTAAAATAATTAAAGACATACCTACACATAAAGAGAAAATTATAAGGTTGAAGTTAAAACATAAAAGTTAACAACACTTGTTAACAAACGGTTAATAAAAATTCATCATGTTTACTTTACGTGCATTATACAGCATACTAGGTGAAGTAGTAGGTAGGCCTTTTTATGATTAGAACACCATATGAATGTACGAGTACTATAAGAATTCTGAAAAATCCGAATGAACTATTGAACGATATATTTTTGAAAGGCTCGCTTTTTTTTTCAGTTATTTTTCTCTCACCAGAACAATAACAACAATCGAAATGCGTGTGATCCCCAGTACTAAAGTAAACTATGCCAGCTAATCGAGTCGTCATCTCGCGAGATCGATAGCCGGGTGCCGCCGTGATGTCTGTCCGTCGGGACGGCGCGGCGCCGGGGCCGGCGGCACGGCGCGGCGCCAAGGGGACGCGGGATCCGCAAATAAATCTTATAAACCGCTACTGCTATAAATTATTTATATTTGTTATGATTTCCTTATCTCTATATCGATTAGCTGGTTATTGGGGGTTAATTTTGAGAAAAATACAATAGACGACGTATATTTAGTAACCTTATTGTATTTTATAATGGATTTCCGCAAAGTCACGCCTGAGTCAATTAACTATGTTAATTTTGAGGTATTAGGTGCACGTCTTAATTAGAGGTAACATGAAGACTGTAAGTCTCTGACATCACCTACTTAGACAGGCTGCGTTCTGGGCACAATCCTTCGACAAAATTTGCTTTCCAAATGCGAGAGGTCGCATCACCTAATTATAAAATATGCAACAAAATTGAAGATGTGCAACATTTGTTGATAGAGTTCGTTGAGAGCAAGAATGAAAGGGAATTATTGATCAAAGAATTTAAATTGAACATTTTGGACGTTGGGCTAATTCAAAACATTTTAGCAAACCCTAGACCAGCAATTGCAAAGAGGTTGTGTGGCTTGGTGAAAATTATGCCAGTCACTGAGTTATTAAATTTCTGTTACAGATTATAGTTGTAGTTACTTTTATTAAAGTTAAATAGTTGATAAGGTACGATGGGGTTGGCATACCCGTATGGATAAAAACCCCTTTTGTTAATAAAGAAATAAAAAAAAAACTAGTTAAACGTAGCTTAATAGAAGTAAAGTTTTATTTGCATAGATTTTTGTGTTATAATCAAAATTGACCCTTCCGGACTCTATGAAAATTAATAATAAACTTGCAAACTTTAGTTCATAGATTGTTTACAGACGCTTATTTTTGCATGTATTCATTTTGTTCGTCAATCGGCTGATTAAGTTGTCAAAGAAATTAATGAACAATTAAGGTTTTTGTTTTATTTGAACGATTTTAACCGTCGGGACCAAATTATTTTCTTGCTTTTATATATCTACTACTTAAAACCAATGATGTACCTAAAAAAAAAAAAAAAAACAAAATTAACCAATGTGTAAAGGAACATCATAACATAACATCACGCCTCTATTCCCCGAAGGCCTAGGCAGTGGTGAATCTATAGTACACCCACATTTTGCCCGTTATGTATTAAGTCCCATATGATAGGGGGTGAGCCTATTGTCATCAACCGGGCACATATCCAGACTCCAGTCTGTTACATACAAATTACAGATGGAAAAATTCAAAATTCAAAAATCATTTATTCAAACTAGGCTGAGAATCAGCACTTTTCGAACGTCAAAATTACATAAGACAGTCCCCCAAAACGCCCACCCTTCACTACTTCCTAGTGCGGTAGCTGGGAAGAAGAAGTGGTCCAACTAACTCCCCAGCAGCACAGCTGTCTGTTCAGTCAGAAGAACAAAAAAAAAAGATTCGATATAATAGTATTCAAAATAATTTACATTTCGCAACACAAAACATAATTTAAATTATTAACCATATGTTAGCTAGCATACGCCAATATACCAGACAAAATCATCGAGAACAGCTATACTCAGGCAGAAATAAAAAATTAAACGTAAACAGAACTTAATATCTAAATAAAAGCCTTCAGGCATAAAGGGCGTGCCCGCTCACATATAGTTGTAACTGGAAGTTATAAATGATAAACTAGGACCATCGAGGTAAAATAAATAAACAAACAGTTAATTACTAGTAACAATAAATAATATGATCAATTGTCGAGGTCAGCAGCTAACCACATATTGGAATACAACTCATAAAAAAAACATTGTGATGAGTAGACTATGTCAACAAGTAGATTATGTCAACAAAATCCCACTAACACTTTGCGCGACCTGGGGATCGAACCCAAGACCTCATGCTCAGCAACAGCGCTTACGACCACTAGACCTACGAGGCATTCATGTTGAAGAGGATATTACTAATATACTATGACTTCACGTTCCCATTAACTTATAATGCTTAGAATACAGAAAAATTACATGGCACTGCTAAATCTGTATCAACCATATCTATTCCAATCAAAAATCCACCTACCAAATAAATTAAAAAAATCCAATCAGCCAACGCCCACACTGACAGGCGGATTAAAAAAGTATATTCATCATCCCTCTGACTTGTACTCATTACGGGTACTAAATTTTCGTAATGAGAATCCTCTGTGAAAGGACACAGATTTAATTTGCAGCGTGGTCGCGACCACACAGGGTGGTGGGCGGTATTAATCCCACTTCAAAGGACACACTGGAATTACATACTCCTGTATATAGCGGTATTATATTCAAATGAAAGTAGTTTGACGTACTCGAGTTAATTATTTCTGACTCTGAACTGATACGAAGTTGATGAGACTATTTGTGATTTTGCGTTGGTTTTATTCTGACTGCTACTGATTTTTTCTTTATTTAAAGTAGTACAATTTTTTTGTCATTTGGTAGCTATTTGAAGTTTAGAAAAAACATTCTTAATATGGTCACATACTTTTTACGAAACGTTTTCAACAACCTGAAATATTTTTTGAAATAAACTTTGACTAACATTTTTAGTCTGTGATACCCCCAAACCACTTTTCCGTCTAACATAGAGATTGACTGTAAAAATCCTGTGTATTTAAAACAAAGACGGATGTCTGGCGCCAACCGAGGGTAGACGCCGAGGCGCCGCTCATTCCACTTTCGTACATAAACTACAATGTTACCAAATCGTACAGAGTACTCGTAACTGTCAAGTTTGAGGGTACTTCTCTCAATTGTTATTGTTGGTTTCATAATAGGTTGGTTGGAAATACTTGGAAATAGTTTTGTTCCAATAAAACATTATTAAAGCCACGTTTGCCTAAAGCTAATAGAAAGTAAATGCGTAATGTAAGGGGTAGGGGACTGTCGAAAGTCTATAAAAATTACTGCGATGACTTGATATATTCCATACACACTATTTACAAGAAGCATAATTCTTATAGTATTAAACAACTTTCATACAACTTGAAATAAATTCTACTCACAAAACATAAAAACTAAAAAAAAAAAGCATTGTCTTCTCTGTCCGTCGCCTACTCTGTGACGCCGATCGACATTCGTCGTTTTGTCTGCGCCTCCACCTCCACTAATGTACGTGGTGTGCAAATATTTGAGTTCGCCAAGACTTATTGATCAGGAGAGAGATCATGACGGCTCGCACTCCTCGCTTCCGTCACGTTTGGAGTGCTTGTAAGCTGGTGTGCGTGCAATTTTGCACTCTCCCCGACCCTCACACAGACCTGCCAGTGAAACAATGTTTGACACGAATCGATACACTTGTTTTGTTAAAAAGCTGTGGATAAAGTTCTTGTGCTTCGTCAACTCGTAGGAGGTTGTTTCTAAGCACGTTCTTGGGATTGTTTTCTCGGTAAATAATATTTCACGGCAAAATCTTCTCCACATTTTTAAGTCTTCATCGCCACAACTTAGGTTTGGCATTTTGTTATAATTTTTAGACACCTATTATTTTAACAAACCTTTGTAACTTTTCTGTATCCGAACTTCCAGCGAATGTTAAGGAAACCTATCAAAGAAAAGTTAGCACATATATTTCTAAATCCATATCTAATGTTTGTAACAAGTTAATATAAGCTGAACGTTTCAGCGCTCGATTGAATTTCCGGGCGGTAACGACGTTGCGGGCCAACGCCAGCGGAAATACCGTTAATGCATGTCAATTGTTGTACCCCTAACTTTGTTGAACATCCACTCTCTAGGCGACAATACTGGTCCCCATTTTAAAATATTGAGCTAAACGTTTTAGGAAAATTTAAGTATGATACAAACGGCATGTTTGCAAATGTTATGCTAATTTGGCTCATGGCTTTACTTCTACTGTGTTGTTGTTAATATTTTTATTTCCTTCTGTGTCTCAAAGAGGTTTCAGCGACCATATATATATCGATGTCAGTTGCACTAGCAGTCAAATATGAAAGGGTCTGTCGAATACAAAAACAAAAAGCACTGTAATAATGATCATTTCATTTCGATTTGAGGTTCGCCATTTGTCGAGTATCATTGAATTATAGAAATTTAAAATTAATTTTAACATTAGACGAATTATAACACAAAATTTACTGGATGCTACTACACTACACCAGTCTTCATAACTAAATCAGCTTAAAGCTTTCAGTAAGTACCAGCCAGAAAGTATTCTAAGCCCCAAATCAGCCTAAACATTGCACATTCACTCACACAGATTGTAAGACAAAACAAGTAATGCACGCCACACAAGTCACGCAGTGACGACAGGGTGAGCAGACAGCTTCCCCGTGTGGACACAACAAAGGGTTGCACTCGCATTGCTTAATGGACAGTGAAGGCTGAGATAGCGACGTGATAAATCACCGACGTGATTACCGAGCCATTATCTAAAATACAATCTCGGGGGCGACAACTTGGAGAAAGTAAAGTTGTTGATGTAATTGACGGTGACGTGCTGTCGTTGTCTTTATTAGATCAAAGTTATGGAGGGCTTTTTGCTGCTGAAAAATATTTATACTTCCCTGAAAATAAACACAAGAACGAGAATGATATTTATTTTGTTGATGTATAAATATAAGATATACCAAAACATACGAACGGTAGAAACCACAAAATTGCATTTCTACATGCGGAGCACCCTCGGTAGTCGATCAACGGCAAACAAATAAGCGTATTGGTACAATCGAGTCTATTTCATGCAAGCCCCTCAAGTGACGCTCAAAGAGAAGCCTGAGCGATCCGTTGGCGCGCGCCTCTCCTTTGAACCATGCTTACAAACGTTACAAAGGCTGAGCTTACTACGTGTAGATTTTACGAACTCGATTTAATGAAGCAATTAAAAAATTCAATTTGATTTTTTTTTTTTAATAATATTTTTCTTAGATTTTTGTACAGACATCTTAATTCAGTCTATGAATTCATTTTGACTCAAAACATGAATAGTAAAAATAGTTAAATGCAAAAATGCAAAAGTTTTAGAAACTAGTGCCTAAATAGGTACATAAATCACGAAACGTCAACGACAAAGACAAATTAATAATGTCGTCCCGGCAATATTCATCAATCTTACAATAAACACTTACATCGCATCGTATTGAAATGTAGGCTTAGTATTTAAATGGGTTCCCATTTGTAGTCCCGAAACATGAAAATAGCGTGGCTCTCAAACTAAGAGGGGTTGCGTAGACTTAATAAAATGCGCAAAGCGTCCGCTGACGAGGATGTATGCAAATCAGACGACAGACTTGTACGATGTACGTAGGACCGAGGAGCACTACTGTGGTAAACTATATGGCTATAGTTAACGTTGGAAACTGTCCTTTTGGTCATGAAGTCATGAATCATATTTTTTTTTAAATAACAAAAACTTAATTACTCATAATTTAAAATATCATTACATTAATTTATCAAGAAATACTTTATACAAATAATTCATCCAGTTATGCTCTATTAATTGTTCACATTTCGTAAAAATGCCTCGGTCGGTCACTACAAAAGAACTTTACGCGTCGCTCACGAGTGTCGTCTCTAGAGCTTCGCTAGTCTATCGAGGGCGTACTTTTAAAGTATATTGCGTATCCTCATACATACGTATGGTGAGGGTTATTGTTGTTTTTCAAAGCTGGTAACGTTTCGCCCATCTGAAAGGGGTTTTACCGCGATTTCACTTCGCCTCGAACAGATTTGTAGCTACGCATTGCACATTTAATACACGGTGGGTGCTTTTATATCCCGCGGTCGGATTTATTGAGTGTTTAGGATTCATAAAAACGTTATGTGAATTCATTAAATCATTTTATGGATTCTTTGGTGAATCACAATTCTGAATTTTTATTTTGACGATTGTGATAAAAGATTTATGGTATCACATTATTATTAGTACCTGAGCGACCGAGCTCTGCTCTGATGAAAATAGAGAATGCTCATTTAAAAGTATAGGATAGTTCTTACTAATTCCATACTGCCATGCTGCCATGATAGTAGGTACTTACCAATTCCGTTCTGCCATGTCATTATTTTAAGATAAACATCTTGTTCTAAACTTTAGGCGACCGCGCTCTGCTCGGGTGAAAATATGGAGAAAACAAATTATCCCAGATTTGATATCTAGCTATATCGATATTTCGCCCCCGTAAACCCCTATATTGCAAGTTTCATTGAAATCGTTAGAGCCGTTTTTGAGAACGTGACTATATATATCCTATATATACAAATATTGCTCATTTAAAAGTATAGGATGCACATTAAGTTAAGGCAGCTTAAAGTTGCTATAACTTTAGTCATTTTTCTTATTTATAAAGCACTCCACACAAAATTGGATTAAACTGTTGTAGAGTCTAGACTGCAGCAGTTAAAGTTCTTAGCTAAAATCTCCTAGAAAATGATTTAGAACTTCGTTCATGTTTTACTAAAAAAGTTTTTACCATTTCTTGGGTGGTTAATATGGATGTGTCCAAGTTTATTCTTGGAGAAAAGGGTCTTCATTTCAGCTTACCATCTCAGCAACGCGATACGATCAAATGGATGCAACTTAAATGGGCATTAAGAAACATTTTTGCGACCTCCTCCGAGATAAGTTTCTCTTGATCCCGGGCCATTGTGATAGTCATCTGTAGAAAAGTCCGTGAAAAGCCCCGGACTCATTCGCCATTCATGGGGCGATTTGATTTACTTAAGATCTTTGGCCTGATACTGTCTATTAAGCGAGTGCTTCACGCAAGAGGACGGTCGTTTTTATAAAAGTATAATGTGATGTGTTGACCGAAATATATCCTATATCTGTCTAGTGATACTCGTATCTCTAAGATATGAAGTCTAATAATAGAATTTATTGAGCAAGTCAAGATTGGGCTGTATTGTTGTCGTTGACTGGTGGCTTTTTTCATTTTGTATGATAGACTGGCTTTCAATATTTTATATCGAAGATGCTTTACAAAATATTTCCTACATCAATAATATATTAAATGAACTAACTGATACGTGTAAAATTCGACCCCAAAGTTTTTTTTTCACATAAAAAAGTAATTTTGGAGGTAGTTTTTTTATAGAGTTGGTTTACAAAGGAGGTGCATTAGAAAGGAGGGTTAACGCGTGGTTCCGGGCGAGCGGACGGACGATTTATAAAATGAGTTTGCGGTGCAACCAAGCCGTGATACCCCATTGGTTACGTCTCACTTCTTTATTAGTGACGCTCCGGCTGGGAAGTTGCGTAGGTATCGATAAAAAGTTTAATAATGTACTTGTTATCTTCTCATATAGAGATATCGTAATGATATTGATAATCCACGTTTGTTTGTGTACCTTTATAAAGTTATGGATTAAATGCTCTTTACATGTATACATACCACTATCTGCCAGCTCTATCCTTTTCGGGTTTCCGGCTTAAATCGTTTTTCTTAGGGCTGATTTTACCAAAGTCAGTACATTTTCATCGTGGAATAAAATGGAAGTGTGTCCGTTTTTGTATGCAAAAACTATCCTATTTCTATACCGGTATTCAAATTGGGTCAAATCCGCCCTGAGTCATAAACAACTGTTAATTATTTCTGTATTTTATTGTCTTTTTTGTCATTTGTATTACCTTTTTAAATATTAGATGTTTTAAATTTTCTTTGAATTCTTTACTATATATATTATACTTTCCACTGGTATCGGGAACAGGGTCCATGCTACCGGCGCGGCGGTCAGGGCTCCAGAGAGAGGAACCTCCTAACTTTCAGGCTATATTTGTGCTGCAGAAACGTGCCATTCGAGCAATTTATAACCTAAGTTGTAGGCATTCACTGAGGGATAAATTTAAGGAAATAAACATAATGACAGTCGCGTCTCAATATGTTTATGAGAACCTGATTTATGTGAAAAAGAATATAAATCTATATTCTAAACACAGCGACATTCATAGCTTAAATACTAGAAACAAAGATTTATTTATTGTGCCGAGGAGTAGGCTCCAAAAAATTAGTAATTAATTTAAGTGCCAAAGTATACGTTTTTACAACAAACTCCGAAGCCATGTCAAAGAACTGAGCCTCAATAAATTTAAATCATTTATTAAACAGAAACTATGTCAAAAAGGTTTCTATAAAGTTAAAGATTACTTAGACGACAAAAAGGCTTGGGACTAATTAAGCTACTCCAATGTACCCCAAGGAACAAACAATTATTTTAGACTATTTTAGACTACACGATACTATATGAGCATATAATTGTTGGATTATTTTATTTGACTGTAAGTCAATTTATTTTAATTTTTTTTTCATTTATTGTTGACATAATCTACTCTTTAAAATGTTTTTATTTTATGAGTTGCGTTGTGCGTCGAGTGAGTTGCGCACCGCTCTATTCGATCCAACCCCACTATATCAGGCTTATTGACAAAAATAGTCCTGTCAGTGATGATGGATCGATCCCAGTACAATGTAATATTTCCATTTTCGAGAACTGGGTCGGGCACATAGCCAACCTGTAGTACAGCACTTCCGATTCTACAAGGCTGTATTTCAGAGGACCATCGGGAGGCCACGATATCCCTTTCGGACTTTCCCGCGAGTCCGGCAGGCATCCGTCCTAGCGGACCCCGTCAGTTGTGCTGACATCTCTTTGAGGCGCGCGTGGAACACAACGCGTCATCGACCCGGGCCTGGTCCTTATCGGATGGCGAGCTACTCATTGCTCACCATCCGCAAGCCCACTTCTATGGTAGCCGGGAATCGGCCTGCGATTCCCAACGCCCGGGGCGTCTCCTGCGGTGGCTAGGGACGTGAGGGCGCGAAAATTGCCTCTATTTGACGCGTTCCGCCTCCTCCTTCGCGAGCATTACTGCTTCTCAGAAGGCTAAGTGACGGCCTCCCATGCCTTTTCGCTCCGTACCATGGCCTGGACCAGGGCCGGATGCGAGAGATCCTTCGGCCGATCGCCTCCAAAAGGAAACACACAGCGATGCTCCACCTAAGCCGGCAGACCTCCACCGTATGCTCCACCGTGTCCTCCGGGCGATCCACACAATGATGACACCCGGGCATTTCCACCCGCCTTATCCGGAACAAGAACCTCCCGAAACAACCGTGTCCAGTGAGGACCTGCGTCAGGTGGAAGGTGAGGACGCCATGGCGTCTCTCTAGCCACTCCACAAAGAGGGGACTTATCGCCGCAATTGTGGCGTGCCCAGCACTGGGTTGCGACAATCGCTTTCTCCTTGATGCCATGCGATCCTGCAGGAGCTTTGTCCGCCGTGCCGTGATTTCTTGCGGCAGTGGTTTACGCCCCGGCGTTTGGCCTCCTCACGCGCATTTGGGAGTGGTGTGAGGAGGCAAAACGCTTTTGCTTCCAGATCTCATGGCGGCAATCCGGCAAGGAGGCTCGCCGCCTCACCGGAGACCGTGTGGTATCCCCGGACTAGCCGGATGGCCATGACCATGACCCTCTGGGACGCGTTCAACCGGCGGGATGGCCACCGCCTCAAGGAACGCGCCCACACCGGTACCCCGTAAAGGGTCATGAACCACATGACACTCGCGTAGAGCCTCTGACAGGAGGCGCTACAAGGCAGCCACGGCCCGCCTGATGGATAATCCTGGCCACAAGGTTGTGTCTATGCAGGGATCTCTTTTTTTCGCATTATGTTCTTTTTCATAATATACTTTGGCATAACTGTTTTGGCATAATTTGTTTTGCCATAATAATTCTTTGCCATATTTTTTTTGGCATACAGTTTATGTTGGCATTATTATCTTTAAGGCAAATTAGCCTTAAAGATAATTATGCCAACATAAACTAATACTACTAGTTTTGGCATAATTTTAATTCGCATAATGTTACTAGCCCTAATGACTATTAGCATTATAGTATTAAGGTTTCTGTATCAATTAAATAATATTATTGATTCAAAATTAAATTGATAGAAAAGTTTATGACAGAAACGAATCGCTGCAAAACCGACTCCACGTAGTCTTGTCTGCCCTATCCCTAGACTGTTATTTAAAATCGCGTAGGCGCGGAGGGGCGAGGCGGCCCGAAGCTGCGGTGGTGAGCGTTAAACACATCTGCGACGAGCAGCTCGCGTGGGATCGCCAGAGCCCCGCAGCGCCGGAGCCGTGACAGAAACCATGCCTGCTGCTGCATGCATGTTGTATGCTTGTTTACATGTTTGCATGCTTGTTCCATGCATGGTGTATGCTTGTTTGCATGCTGCATGCTTGCTGCATGGATGGTTACATTTTAGAAGTTAATTATTATGCGTATATTTATGCTTAAAAAAATGTGTTTAAATATCATTATGCGTAAACAAATTTATGCTTTAGAATGTTATGCTTAAACATTATTATGATTAGAAAAATTATGCTAAAAAAAATTATGCGTAAGCTATTATGCGAAAACAATGTTATGCGTAAATATAATTAGGATAAACAAAAGTATGCCATGTTATATTATGTCTGTGAAGGGTGGGCGTTTTGGGGGACTGTCTTATGTAATTTTGACGTTCGAAAAGTGCTGATTCTCAGCCTAGTTTGAATAAATGACTTTTGATTTGATTTGATTTGATTTCTAAAATTTGTATGCAAATGGATAGGGAACCGTCTATGCAAGTACTGTTCATTAGCTAGACGAGAACACCCGTGATAATTTGTCGTATTGATTCTTCCAGACGGTGGCATGCCTGACAGATGTCAACCGTGCCAACCATCCTTGACAATAAATCTCTGGTCATTGTTCGTCATAATAACTTCGTCCATAATTGCACAGACCAAACCTTCGGTTTCCCCCAAGAGGTCACCGAAACGCAGCCAGTCTACAGACGCTTATAGCAAATCTACATCGGGTCCATGTAGGGTCTGGAAAAGGTTTCCGTCAAGCTCGTCTCTCTGCTAACTTCCCTGCGATTGTTAGTGTAAAGCACACAAGAGAGTAGAGTGAGGCCCTTGTCCACAATGACCACATCTCAATGCATCCCCCACGTCGGCCTCTAGGACATATTCTAAGAGTGTATATCTCGCGATTGTATAGGGTCTTAGCGTTTAAAAAACCTCGACCTCCACACTTTCGCGGGAGTCTCATTACCGATGACCGTGGGTGATGCATTCGATATTTAGTTTTTTCATTTTGATATTTTTCATTGACGTTCAAGTATTTACCCAATAATGACGTAAACTAACAATTAAATATAACTTTTATTTTGTTTCTACTCAAACATGAACGGAGAAAACATTTAAATAAGATGTATAAAGACGCTCGCACACGCTTCGACCGCCAACAACTCAATAATATACATCTACTAAAATAAATGCTTGTTGCACGTAATAAAAAACCAATGATAAAATAAAAACGATAAATAAAAGACATAATCACATCACTATTTCACGGGCATTTGTCGCGGGACGTCACCATTTTTCCCTCGCTGCGCCGCCATCAGTGGAAAGTTAAAAGCATTGAAAGACATATCGCGGGTTCCTTCCAAGCTCCATTGTTCTCTCGCCCTTTGTCCCGCGCCGAATGTTTTAATGTAATTGGCTTTGTGAGACGATTTTTTTACCCCACTTTCCTCGGCATGTGTGCGTAACACACGAAAAGTTTCAGTTATTTCCACTCCCTTGGACGTATTGTAACTTAATCTTAATTATTTGTGGTACTTCCTTATTGCACGGTATTTATAACTAGTTAGTAATAGGGTCTGTGGCATGAAATACAGAACGAGGTCAAGAAAATTATTTTTATTTTTAAACACATTATGTTCATGTGTTCATAGAAGTGTTCTTCTATAGTGATATTAATGAACTTGAAATTACTAATTGGTTCATTACTCAACCATAGTCAGAAAATTCCAAATTGAATTAGATTATCTTAATATTGTGCTAAAGTAAAACAAATTAACAGCCTCGGGTTTATCAATCCTAGTGTGTCATGCATATTACTACAACATCCTTCCTATTTTAACCACCCCATCTCCACTGACTCCAGTAAGTGAGTTGGATATAAATTGGGGCATTGTCTGTGAATCTGGAGCATTCGCGAGACTTTTAGACTCATTCTGCAACACGAAGAAAAATACTAAAGTCCAATACTGTACGTCTCTCGTTCTCGTTCATAGTATTTCCTTAAGGACAGACAAGGAGAGATAAGGATTGATTATTATTATCGGCATAGAATGTTTGCAGAATAAGATAGCTGATCTTGAATGAATTCCCTTTTGTTTTCTCGCTCTGATGCTGTTTCGTTTCGCTCTGGCGCACAGGACTTAGCACTATATACACTCCTGTCACCAGAATACAGGATCAATCCGCAGTGTTATTCGGTACTTTTTTACAATAAATATTGCTTAATATTTGTGATAGAAACTTTTGTGATATAAATAGAAATACTAGTTCGATAAGATGCTTTTGTGTCGATCTAGTTTTTAATGTATAATGAGTTATACACCGCCGCTTGTTGTTTATTGGAAAAAGTTATTTTGAGATGAAGGCATGTGGGCTCGACTAGTGATTGCAGATGATAAATATAGCAATATTCAATTAGCAGCGGTTCCGCGCAAGAGCATATTATTTGATAACCTATGTGTTTTGCCCTTAACAACTATACTTATCACTACCGGGACACATTGTTGCATATTTACTGCCGCTAGGCCAACACTTTGTTATTTTAGTAGGTAATTTTTGCAATAAGACAGCACACATTATAGTATTTTATGAAACATTTAGATAACATAAGCTTTTGCTGGACACAGGTCTCTTAAAAAGATGGCTTTTTATTGAATACATTTGAACTTTCAGTAACAGAGGATTATATAAGAAATAATTTATGACTCCGCAAGTTATAATTAATTTAATAAATGAGCAACAGGTCAAACGTCTTTGCAGAATACCACTGTGAGTGAGGACAGAGGGAGCGTGGCACGCATTTCTGGCTAGTTTGATATCAGCTCCCGGCACATCACTACCGTTTCTTCGTTCCTTCGTTAAAATATACGATAAATTACTGTTGATCAATCGTCCTCTTATACTTGACCGAATTTTGAACACAATGACCGCGTTCTATTGTGAAATATAAAGTGTTCGTCAGCTTAGTTCTAATAAAAAAACAGTGAATCTTTCAGTGTCTCCAGAAAGTGTTTGGAAAAATTCTGCTCACGTTCTCTTAAGTTTATTTATGTGTTTAAATAAATCCACAGGTTGTTGTTTCATAGTGTTTCATATCCTACGGAAACGTAGTTGAAATTCGGACTTTATAACACAAGTATAAGGTAGTAAATTGCTTAAGAGACTTGGGGGTGTGAATTCTGATATCACCTGTTGATTTCACCGAGAAAATCCTCAGGGAACATGTTTTGGAGGATACTGTAAGTATTCTCTTAAGACGAAGAAAATCGTGCGGCTTTACTGAGAATTTACACCCTTCTGCGAAGTGATTTTATCCGCTCTTAGTATTTAGAAGTACTGCCAGAATGTACGGTGGTATTGGTACGTTGGAAAATTGTGGCAAAAGAGCTAGGAATGAAAGTGGATATCATTGACATAATGACTGTATTGTTTTAAATGATAAAATTCTTCTGGTAAAAATATGTGGGAATTTATCTTTTCATTTATGAAGACTAAAAAAATATCAATTGCAAAATCTTGTACTTTGTGTATCTTGTAGATATTACTTAATTCTGATTAACTTCTATCAAAGGTGAACACAGTGTCCACCCAAATGTCCTTTCTTTGGTATTGTTCGTCGAATTGAGCTCCTTAAGTTCTGTGTTAACCTCCACGATCACTGACAAATGCTTGCACTGACTGGACAGATCCACTCAAATCTGTGTTTCTTTACTAAAAAGACAATTTCAGACACTAATCTACATGGTCCTCATATGGTCTGGCCAAGATTATGTCTGAACTTTAAAAGAGACTGTGACCTCTGAGTTTGTTTCGGCCTTTTTTCTCAGAGTAGTCAGATAGGAAGCGCCGAACTCATCTAGCTTTTTTTATTTAATTCTTTTTTTAATGAGGTGAGGTAATTAGGTGTTAAAATGATTCCAATATTCTATTTACAGAATAAACAATTTCATTTAATTTCAGTATTTATGATCGTTATTAATTCAAAAATATTGATTTGTGAACCTATGAAAATTTTAGAATAGAACTTTATTTGAGTATATAAGTCCATTTTTTTGGGAAAAAGAACACCAACGATAGGTATTTATGATACCTTCGTTAGTACATTTTTATGTGATAATAACTCAAATCCGATGAGGCATTTCTTCGGAATCACTGGTCCCTCGTCACGGCACAATAAGCCACTGTTATATTTATGTCTCCATACGTCACCGTTCCCCTCTGGAACGGTCTCAGGAGACGGCATTATGATGTCACAGGTAGACCAATTTATTTTTATGATTGAACTGTATGATCTGAAAGATCGATACGGACTTTTTGTGACATTTTTAGGGTTTCGTACCTCAAAAGGAAAAACGGAACCCTTATAGGATCACTTTGTTGTCCGTCTGTCTGTCAAGACCCTTTTTCTCAGGAACGCGTAGAGGTATCAAGTTAATATTATTGAGGTATCGAATTAACAAATATGTAGACCTATGGTCCCTTGGAGCTCTAAAAAAATCAAGCTTCTAAGTCAACACAATAAAAAAATACGGCCATATACGTGACATAATTATTTTGATGCTTGCAAATAAATCAAAACCTACAGGTTACTTCCCGTTGACCTTGAATCATGAAACTTGCCAGGAAGCAAGGTAAATGAAAAAGCCCGAAAATCGTAAATTTTTTGTTTATCTATTTTTTTTTGCGATTACAAACTTACATTTGCAGTTGTAGTTAATCATGACGTATAGCTAAGTTTTTTTTTGGTATAAATTCATCCCCACTACGGAACCTTTCTTTGTGCGTGGAGACGCACTTAGCCGGTTTTTTTTCTGATATATTTCGCAAAAAATGACTGGAAATCAATGCGCACGTTAGTTGATTGGTAAAGTTTCGCTGAAAAAGGAAAAATAATACGAACAATTTTTTTTGCAAACTTATTACAAAACGTTTTTTACAGATAATTTCATCTTATTTTCTAATTAAACTTACCTACATACAACAATAAATACCGTTGTGACCTAATAACAGGTCTGCCAGATTGACGTGGGATCGATACAAGACTCTCGGGGCCTTCGACACGAATATTAAAATTATCTACAAGTCTTCAACGACTTCCCGGACTGTCCCCGGTTCCCAGCTCTATTAGATTTGAGGAAAAAAAATCGCCCTCGGGACTTTTATTCAATTGCCTGCTACTGTAAATTTCTTTAGTTTGTTAGGTTACTGCGTTATGTCGATCATTATAACCTTGTTACTTAATTATCGTGTACAGATAAATATGCTATAAGGAAGTAAGATAATTAGTTTATCATGCATTAATATTACTTATAAAGTAAACATCTTGTTTATTTTCATTAAATGTAAGCGGAAAAGTAATTCAAAATGAGTTTACATTAACTTTTCTTTCAAGTTTAAGTGCGTTTTAACGCAACTTTAAAAAACGCGTGAAGTGCAAATTCCCCCCTTGCAAACGCAGGCGATACCCGCGCCAACCATTATACTTCCTAATCCGGGGTATTTGCGTAATTGATATTTACAACTAACCTGGATTTGAGAACGCTTTTCCCAGGATTAGACGGGATTTGTTTGGATTTTCCTTCTTCGCGAATTCACTTCAATTTATTTACAGTGCCTCGTCGTGAGCGCGAATAACGTTTACTGATACCATTGAGCGTTGTAGCTAGACCTTTTCTTGTTTTGCATATTTTATTTGAAAAGGTTGTTTTACTACTGTTTTGATTGTGAGAGGAACACGTTGGGGCATTCAAAAACAAAATTAAGTAGTGGAAAAAAGTTTGCTTGTTTCTAAATAAAACAAAAATTCAAAACGAGACCACTCCATTAACAAAACGAAAAAAAAAACACTACAAATGGACGGGAAATTCAAGAAACAACACAGGCGTATCCCGAACGTGAGGTACGCGGCGCCCGACAGATTAGACCCCAGCAAAGAGAGTAAGAATCTACCAGCCAAATACGAATATCATTGCAAATACAACGAGCTATCTTGTTTGCCTTCCATTTTTATGATATTTGTTGTACGCTGCGAGTTGCGAGAAAATAAAATTTGTGTTTGAAATAGAAAATATCATCTGGAGCACGTTCATCAGAGTGGCTTATATCGGAGCGATTTTATTACTCGAATGGCAGCTAGTTGTGAGTACTATGAAATGAAATAATACAAGTAGTCTATTATTGCATACAGTTTTTTCATCAAATCTCTTTTGAAAACGTACGAAATTAATTCATGAGAATAAAGTTATATAAATACTGACGGGCAATAACAACTCCCAAGTAAAAACTTAAGATCAAAGAACTGCCACTGGTTGAGCTTCTCTGAGAAGTTACTTTCCTTGACATTGTGCTCGGCGTCGCAAATCGATGAAATTATTGTTTTATTTGCTGCTATCTCTTTTCATTCGATTTCGCAGACATCCATGAACGGCCATAAAATAAATCTGGCCATAAATAAAAGCAAGGAGACGCTAACAAGCGTCTCGGGTTCACCAAGTGATATTTCTTAGCTCGCGTCGCCATTTTTGTCATAACTCTATTATGTTCGCGAGTGTCGAAATGCGAGATCGTTCACTTGATTTATTTGTGGAGTTGTTCCCAAGGAGCATGCTGTGATGAATACGTTGGCTTGTTGTGAACAAGCGCACACAAAAGCATGGTTGGACAATGTAGGACGTGCGAGCGGGTGCATCGTTGAGTTGTAAAACACGTTAGCTGGAGCTAGAGACAGTTCACAAAGTGAGAAAAAGAAATATTATATTTTACAAAAAATTATCAAATACTTAAAGATTTTTTTTAAAATTTTTCTTCAATTTTTTTTTTTAATCAGCTGTTCCATAAATTTTGACCGCGTAGGTATTGCACTTTTCTATGAGACAGCAGATTTAAAAAAAAAATACCGTCTAAAAATTTCAACGCAGAGGGGTTCAGAATCATGTACTGAATCCATGGTATCAGTTTTCGCGTCGATGTCCCTGCCAACCTGTGTATCAAGAAGAAACATTAAAATGAAAACCCAAAAAAATTACAAGCAAGTACTTAGACGAAGTCCCTCTCAATAAATGCGTAGCCGTACCGAAGTGCGCGTAGCTGTAATAGGTCGTTACGTTACATTGGTTACATTTATTTATTACATGTTTTATTCACCACCCGCCGGTTTCGGATCGTTGACAGACTGACTTACAAACTAGTGTCCTAATTTAGTCAAATATCACTTAAGTCTTGCACACAGTACTACATTCGTGTTTTCGTTTGACTCTCGTAGCAGTGCTACGGTGCTACGAGAAAGCGTAGCACGAGCTTTTTTAAACTATTTCTTATTTTTTAATATGAGTTATTTAATAAAACTAGTGACTGAGTGTATGCGTTTGTTTAATAGACCGTAAAATAACACTAAAAGTTATACATAAAAATGTATTTTCATTAATAGAGATCTAGTTCAGCGCTTAGCACGTATATGATAGACGTAACCAGACATAGTTCATGGCTCTTTCGACAATATTTTTTTCAAAATTATTGTAGTTTTTTGCATTTTATTTAATGTAATATCCTAAAAAGCATTATAGATTGATTGAACTTCATTTTTATCCAAAAGTCAGTTATTTACGAAAGTCGGCAGTATTTGTTGTATTTTTCACGGTTCATCAATAGTATCCCAAAATGCATTTGCGATCGGTGATCGCAGAGGGTGGTCGGGAAACAAATTTAACCGACAATTGTAAATCAATTAGAGAGGGTGGCTTTACGGGGTGTAATAGCTACCCCCTCCCGAGCGCGGCAGGGCCGGAATCAAACGCGTTATACTTATTCTGTTACATTTAGTATCATAGGACCACATTGCCTGGATTTTCTACTGAGCATGCTTAACTTCTACATTTTTTTTCAATTTTTCATGGACCTTGTTAAGCAGAAAAGATCCACGAATAGTGAAATGAAACGTTGGTTGGATCTTTTCTGCATAACAGGGTCCCTTTAGCGTCTTTATTATTTTGAATTTTGGTTAAACAAATTAAGAGTAAAGAAGACTAAGTAGTCTATTGAGTTGTCTAGAGGTCGAAGTAAATTACTTAGAACAATTTACAAGGCCTTCAAATAGTTGACGATATTTTGCGTTAATTAAACAGGCACTCATATCTCAAGTCTTAATTAATTAAGAAGTCTTCGCGTTCCGCCCTGCCCTCTGTAGGTATTCATAGTGGGGAATGTTGAAGTGCATATTGTGCTCTACGCAACAGCCCTCTCCACCCCCCCAGTCTTGTGCCCCTCTACTCTTCACGTCTGATCCAGGAGTTCTGTCTTCGAGAAGTCAAGAAACCTATACGCATGGCTAATGTTAAAATCAGTTTATTGTCACCTACATTTCGAAAACACGACCATTTCAAGCACCTTACAGTTTATGAATACGTATATTTATGTTGGGAGAAATAAAGCTCGATAAATTTTACTCCGTGCCAAAAAGCTTTTCATTGCAGAGGACACAAAAGGTTAACCCTTTCTAGTAATAACTCAGGATTTCCAGCTAACAGCAAGAACGTAGCGACGAAGTGTCAAATGATAAAGTTGGCTTAGAAGTTTAACTGCGAAGTGAATCGCTGACCGAGTTCCATACTCGGTCACTGATTCAATTTGCACTTCAAAATTGTAGGAGATGTTTCGAGAATGTTCTGCTGCTGGAATTCTTTAGTATACCTAGATCTCGGCTTAGCTCTAATTAGAGCTCATAAAGATAGATAAAATTGTTAAGTTCATACTTAATTAAGTATGAACTTAACTATTTGTCCATTATATCACAATATTGCCGTAATAGTAAACCCGTATTTAAACCTTTTACTATATCTGTGATGTTATCTAAATCAATATTTAAATTATAAAATGGCTGTATCCATTAACTTTACGTAGACAAACGGGGACAAAACAGTAATTACAGCATTTAGGAGTTACGTCACATAATTATAGGCACAGTGTATGGGGTGCATTAGTGGTACAATGAACGCCGCCGACGCGCGACGCGTCTGAGGGGCTGATCTAAAGGGGGCTACGTAACAAAAATGATAATCACAAATGTTTTTATGAGTATACGTATCACTGCTCGACAGTGAAGCTAGTTATTTATTAATTTATTTATTTACTAAGGTACCAAGTCCCAATATACTATGATTTAATTCATTATATAAATAAATAAGTACATTATAATTTATTAGATCATTAAAATATAATAAGTACATTATGATCTAGAAATCTTGTTATTTTGAAGAAAGGGTAGACATTGAAGTGTTTCGAGCTTTACTAATAGTTATTTTGTTGATTACGATTGCAAAAGTTAAATCAATTAATAGCTATTCAAGTGTATCCCATTGTAACTAAACATAATATTGTCTCGAAATGTACCGAAGAATCCTATTACAAAAACCCAATTGTTCAAAAAGCTTTTAAAAACTTGCACTAAAACCTTTTATTCACCCTTCGTTTAATCGCATAATTGTGTAATTAGCACAACATCCCTGCAGATGTGTCGGAATAACGTAACTGTTGTCAGCGGTATCTCGTCCAGTCACAGCTAAACGCATTAACGCGGGGAGCCAGCGTGATGGCGCTTGGCGTGGCGCTTCTGTGGCGTGAAGCACCCAAGCGCCACGTCGGGCGTCGTCGGTCGGCTCGGGTAGCGTTCGCGCCTCGTTTCCACTTGGTTATGCCTTTTATGCGACGATTCATTACCAACAACGTTAAACGGGGGACGGGGACAGATAGCCACATTTATTACTTTTGTCAGCGGAAAAATGAATTTACACGCCGATGACTTACGCACTGCCGTTGTCGCCCACAAGTAATTATATTCATCGCTACATTTAATGGCTTTTGAATGTTGTTGTTTTGTGTACAGTCTTTTTGATTTCCGTATATTTTGAAAGAAGTCATTTTAATCGGAAATGCGATTGACTGATAACAATGGATGGAAATCTACCTTACAATGTCGGTGATTACTAAATATATTTTTGCAGTAAAAATAAAAAACTGTTTTATATTCTATAACCTTTAAAATTTTACTCGTTTTAAACATCTCTTTGGAGTTTACCCAAACTATAGACGAGACCGTAACGAAGTTACAGGTTTTCTGAAAAATCCCCCGTAGCTGAGCCATCGAAAGTGGAGCCTATCAGTTTGCAAACAATGAGTCGCGACGTCAACAGCGAATAATTCAATTTGTCCACTAATGGGCAAGCCGAGCTGGCTCGAGCGCACACAGACACACAAATCTGCACTCACGGTATGGTTGGAAAACTTGGATTGATTTTAAAATAAAACAAGTTCTGTATTTGAATAAACTTATGACAGCTGGATTCTATTAGAGCTAATAATTTATCAGTTTTTTTTATTCTGGTATTTTTTACCTACACACAGTGTTGCCGGAAAGGTAATAGTAACATAATATGTTTTTCTGTTAATACTTTTAAGCATTAGCAGAAAAACTTATATAGGTAGCTTTCGTTAAGCACAATACATATAACTGTTAAGCGAATTAAATCATGGGTGAATGTTATTAGCTATAGCATTTTCAGACCTTTCTCATTAAACTTTCAAAACTTGGCATTTCCACCTTTCTTTTGAATTGTGGCTTGCCAAGTATTTAAAACAATTTCAATAGAGGTATAAAAGTTAAGCGGTCTTCCAACTCACTGCGTATCCTACTTACTTGTTGTGCACTACTCAATGGATAACTGAAGAATCTCTGACATGAAACGAAGTTGGATAAGTTTCGCAGAAGTTGCAGACTTTCTTATTGTGAAAGATTTCAATAAAATCTTGGGTCTTTGATCATCTTTTTACACTTAATTAGAAATGTCCTGACCTGGGTTTCATGCGGTCTTAACTCAGTTTTATATTCTAAATTAAAGAAATGTACTAACAATTTTTATTTAAATGAAAAACTACCAACTTTTACTGTCGTATTTTAAGTGTTTTATGATTAGTTTCCATTGTAAGCGCCGTTTCGAAGCGCAGGTGCGATCGTGCATGTTGGCAGCCCTATTAGGAGGCAGACATTTTTAATTTTATTTTCTCCGGCTAGGTGTGTCGCTTCCCATCCGCTTCAATTACAGGGAAAATAGCGCAAAATAACGCGGAATAAACTAATTGAAAGTCTATAAGCCTGTGTTTGATGTTGGGGATATTGTGCGTCAGAGTTCGTAGGGAGATTATTTTTGTAATTGAAACTAAGCTTGATATTGTGATAACTCTGTAAGATAATTACTTACAATTGATATTGTCCAGCCTCTAATAATTGTTGTGATATTAAAACTAAACGTTATTGCAGTTATTTGTTATAGTATCAGAAGTTACTCGGTGTGATGATTAATTTACATAACTTTCAACTTTTGCAAACAGCACTCAATGTCAATGGCAGTATTGGCAGCCCGAAAATAAATTTGATGAGTTTAAATAATCATCATGGTTATTTAAATTGTTAATTTTGTTTCAGAAATACTCAATATGAGAACTTCCACGTTGATCAGAAGGGTTACGACCAGATGTACGACGGCGAAGACTTGGAAACACCACCGTCGCCTGACCGACCTCCACCACGAGCTATAGGTCTGTACACTATACACTGACCTATAATATACTTGTCTTTTTAACACAGTTTTTATTAATCGGGTACAAAAGAAGATATATGTTGCAATGTTTCTCTACGTGATCTTACCCTGGAGAGATTACCATACGTACTGACCTCTTCTTTGCCTTACTGCAGAGGTTGTAGGTTGAGCAGACTAGGGTTTTTCAATATTACAAAATCTAAATATATTTCTGTGTTCGTATCCGTATCTTTAAATTGCCATCAGGGAAATTATGAACGTAACTATTAGGAAGCACTTTCCTTTATAATAAAATTACTCTCCCACTAGACAAGTACGTGCGCGCGGAATGTCCGTGCTTGACTGCGCGCTACACCGTGGCCCTGCTGGCATGTTTCGGCTTCAGCATTATGTTCGGCATGCGCTGCAACATGAGTATGGCCAAGCTCAAGATGACTGAGAAACAATCCGTAAGTACTGTATTAGCTAATAGGTACCTGTTTTTGTTAACGTGTGGAAGGAAGGAAAAGGAGTAGTACATTCCACAATGGTTCCGCATTATTACAAAATTTTAGGAGTAACTTAAAATTAATGTAATGAAATACGTTGTATAATAATTTCTTTGTATGTTGATGAAACATTGTTGCATGTAAACTAGTAGCCTGGATTTGATGCTTAAGCTAATTACTTGTCATACAGCAAAACTCAACAGACAAAGCTCCATTCGAATGGACTGTGAGCGTGGAGTCTTCGATAGACTCGTCGTACTTCGCTGGGTACCTCATCACACAAGTACCCGGCGGTTTCCTGGCCTCCATGTATCCTGCTAACAAGATCTTTGGCGTGGCGATCGTGACGTCAGCTATATTCAACATGGCGATTCCCGGAGCGATGTCCGTGGGCCCTGCTGCTGTCGTCATCTTGAAAGTCGCGCAGGGATTTGTTGAGGTGAGTGGAGTTGCTATAGATACTTAGATTTTTGTGCATACCAAATAAATTGGGTGTTAGTGTATGTGAGTTTCTATGTTTGTAGGAAATAAGAAGAAATTCTCAGTGTGGGGCAAAGTATAAAAAAAAAAAAAAAAAAAAAAGTTACAAACCAAAAACGTTACGTTATAACCATACGTTATAAACCATATGCCAGATGTTATAAATCATAGCTTATATCATCTTGTCAGTTTTTAGGGTTCCGTAGTAAACAAGGAATCTTTATAGTTTCACCCTGTCCATATGTCTGTCTGTCCGCGGCTTAGCTCATAAACTATTAGTACTAGAAAGCTGCAATTTGGCATAGGTATACATATTAATTACGCCGACAAAGTGGTAAAATAAAGTAGTTGTTTGTAGTAATTTTTTTAAGGGTACCCTACACGTAAAGTGGGGATGTTTTTTTTTACTCGTCTATCCCATGGTGCGGAGCGTCGTTGGAAAGGTCCTTCAAAAATATTTTGGGTGTGTGAAAACTACTTTTCAATTCGAGGATCCGTTTGCGAAATATTAGCTTTAAAGTGCAAATGTTTGTCAGTCATGTGTCGGCCCCTGCCAGCTAAATGGTTGTACTTGGATTCGTGAAAAAAATCACAGCAGTGGTATATAAAACGAAATTTAAAGGAAAACCATCACAGCTAAGTAGGCTTTGCAGGTTAACGAGTAATAATCGACCAACTTAAATTTGCAGTGTGAAAAACATCTTCTCCCATACATTCCGCATGTGCAGAATATGTTTTTCAGCTACAATGTTAAGTTTGTTCTTGGGATAAATTCATCCCAACTACGGAACCCTTCATGTGTGCGTGGTCCAACACGCACTTGGCCGGTTTTTATTTATTAATCTCTCTAAATAATTCATAGCTTACCTAACATATTATGTAATTTCATGTACAACAAACATTTGGGTTCCACATCGACACTTTCACAAATATTAGATACACAATGCATTAGCGCTATCACAAATAAAGTGCAAATGCATGCGAAAACACTAAATCCAAAAATACTTTCACCATCACGAAACACTCGTAATGAAGCAGTAGGGAAACATGTAGTAACGAGTGAAATGTCACACGTTTAAAATTTAGGACTTTTGACATTCGGGACGTGACGAAGCATGATCAAGCTTATTACCAATGCTCAAATTTTCAAACCCGGGATCGTTTCGTCCCACTTGTCACGTTTGTGTTTTAATACTCCCCACTTGTACTTCTGGCACTTTAAATGCATATTGCTATGATATTACCCTTTTTGTTCTAAAGGACGAGTTCCTTTTCCAATTTTCTGAAGATGTCGCGTGTCATGTCACGTTGAATATTTTTTGTATAGTTTAGTATTAGTTTGGACTTTCAGGTCAAATAGTTTCTACACATTCATACAAAACATTATGTCTGTTTATTGAACGGTTGCTCTATGATATCGATTCATGATAAGCCAAATTGAAAGATTAGTGAGCGGAGATCGATTTATCTCATAAGAAAAAATGACGTCGAACAAGAAATGCTTAAATTAAGCAATAAGTAGTTAAATGCCCAGTGAGCAGGTTGAGAGACAACGAAAAAAATAATTTAATTTAAAATTACTTTGATTCTGGCACCTCCTATTTTGGTTTCAAAGGAGCGATTTTCAATGATTGCCTACAGAACGATCGGTATCTATCGTCAATCGCACTTCAGTATAGTCGACATCGCTTACCGAAGTACAAAGCCTCTTCAGGATTACCGGGCCCTCCGTTGCCATGGCGACGTATTTGCTCGTCTCCGCATATCCCGGCTTAGTTGATTCTTCAATGCCACTGCTATCCTATTAAATCTTTAAGATTGGGACCATTGACATAATATAATATATAACTCTTTAATCCACCTATTCCTAGTTGATTTAATAATAAAGAACGGTTCCTCAAAGGACAGCTAAATTCTTTGAAATATTTATTTCAAAGATAAAATTTTCTGAATATTTTGGTTTGTTTGTAGGGTGTGACCTACCCATCTTGCCACGGTATCTGGCGGATGTGGGCGCCTCCCATGGAGCGCTCCCGGCTGGCCACTCTGGCCTTCTGTGGCACGTACGCCGGCATCGTCGTTGGCATGCCACTGTCCGGAATACTCACGGATTACATCAGTTGGCAGGCGCCATTCTACTTCTACGGCGTGGGTGGCGTCATCTGGTAAACAACTAGCTTTTTATAATAACTAAATTCATTCTGCAAATACAAATATTTTAAACAGCTACACAATATTTGCCACTTGCAATAAAGTGTGATAAGGAAGCAATCTAACATATGTAAAGTTTTTATTAATATAGTTGATAAGTCAAATATTCATTCAGGTACGTGTTATGGCTGTGGCTGGTATTCGAAAGGCCAAGCAAGCACCCCACTATCGCCGCCAAAGAGTTGACCTACATCGAACAGTCTCTTGGCACTGCGACACAAGCCGCTATGCCTGGATTCTGGGCCACGCCCTGGAAGGCATTTGCTACTTCACCACCCGTGAGTTACAATTAATCTTCAATTGTTTTGTTAGTTAAGGCGAAAGCGTCAAGGTAGCCCGTGAAATTCAAATTTTCTTACGTTTTTTGCAATTTACAGGTCAGTATCAGGTTGTACGTTGATCTAAATATGATTCGCGATCGTATCAAATGTTTATTTATGGAATTATGATCATCAGTACAACTCTCTAAGTTCATGTAATCCTATTGAATTACTATTTCATGCAATCATGACATTTGAGGATTATGCTAACTTATGGAGTTGTATTGCTGATTACAATTCTGTACAGCCATATTTGTTACGGTCGCGATTCATATTTTAAAGAATATTTAACCTGAAAATTGCAAAAAACTAAAGATAATTTGAATTTCGCGGGCTACCTTAGCGAATCCCCTTTAAGTCTCTATAGGCTGATGTGTAACTTTTAATAACAGTGTTCTGAAATCAGAAGTTTTAAGATTGTTGTTTTTCTTCTTTTAAAAAGTCCATGTTCTTCTAGGTGTACGCCATTATCGTAGCGAACTTCTGCAGGACGTGGAACTTCTGCCTACTAGTCATATTCCAGTCGTCCTACTTTAACTCAAGATTCAACATGCAGATCACAGAGGTAACCGTCTATTGGATATATATCCACGTATGGTTATGTGTTCGTCATCCCAAACTAGACTAAGTTTGAGTGGCTCTTCCTTTATTGTATTTCGTCGTTTCAGTCTGGGTTTGTTGGCGCCATACCACATTTAATAATGACGTCACTGGTGCCTATTGGCGGCATGATGGCCGATTACTTGCGTAAGAACAACATCATGACGACTACCACTGTGAGGAAACTCTTCAATTGTGGAGGATTTGGACTGGAGGCTTTCTTTTTTGTGCTCGTCGCTTATGCTAATAACAAGGTAAGCGAAGTTATTAATGAAACAAATGAATACTGCAATGTTCTAATGTTAATTTTAAGCCCAGTAAAATTAAGTTATGTCTGTTTCTGCATACAGATAATTATCTATTTCATTATTAGCATTATCTCCTTTTTATTTATTTATTTATTCATCTTTAACTCAGGTACATTACCCATAATTTGTTAGTTTTGACCGTTCATTTTAGTTCTGGGTACTGTAATTTAAACTGTAATTTTCATAACCTAATATTAATCCAAAGTTCAAAAAGTTCCAAAGCTTGCTCATGTGTTTTTTATGGTTATTTTTGTTTAAAGATCTAAAATAATTTGTAATTTATTAGTACGTGGCGACAATAGAGCTGACCCTAGGCGTGGCGTGCAGTGGCTTCGCCATATCTGGCTACAACGTGAACCACCTGGACATCGCGCCACGATACGCCTCCATCCTCATGGGGCTCTCCAACGGTATCGGCACCATCGCTGGCTTTGTCGTGCCCATCGTTATCGATTACATGACGCAAGAGAAGGTAAGAATTTGAAACAAATTCTAGAAATATTGGTTTCTGAGAAGTAATTTCTCAACAAACGTAAAATCTTAAAACCTGTTTATTTTTCATTAGAAATTCTAAAAACATTTTCGCTCAAAGGCACCCATTATTCAAGGAGAGAAGAGTCGGTTTAACTAACAGAATCAGTTTTCAAAGGGAAAATGTTTTTCAATAAATATGTTCTTGAATTTTTATTAGATACTCCCCCAATGCAATAGCACCGTATCGCTTTCAGGCGCGAACTAGCGAAACAAAAAGGACATTCGTCCGTGGCTAATTTAAAAAAGGAAATCGAGCTCCATGGAGTCGCGCGCGGAATATGCAATGAGTAGGATTGTGGGTGCGCGACGATGCGGCACGCCACCGCTGAGCACTTTATTATCGCCTGCCGCCGCGCAACGCCGCGCACGACTGACTGACTGCATTGTGTCGGCAACTTACTAGATATTTGTTACAGATATGCCTATCTGAAACTTTGGATATCTCGTCAGCTTTTCGGGTGTGGCTAATGTTGTTATTGTGTTACGCTTTTGAGAAGTTGTAACAGGGTTAAGGCAGACTTTAGTATGTTTGATTATGAAGTATAGAATTTCTAAATACACAGAGTCTATGTCGTGCATGCAATGTAGGTATAAATTGGAACAACTGATTACAAAGTATTTTCAATTAGGTGCCCTATGTGTTTTCAGTAGCTGTATATTACAATCCTAACTATTTTAATTACTGAAGGTGATACCAACTTATGGTCAATAATGGTGACTGAACGTTTTGTCCTCGATTGTTAAAAGAATCAACTGGAGAAAGCCATAACGGAGTGGCGCGCGGTCTTCCTGATGGGCGCCACAGTCCACTTCGTGGGCATCACCATATACGCCATCTTCGCGTCAGGAGAGCTGCAGCCGTGGGCTGAGACCGCCGTGGAAGAACCTCATTCAATGAAGTCTTTAGACCAAGAAACTACATTTGTAAGTATACACCAGTTGTCTCTAATTTTTATGTCGTGGAAGCACTTTTGTGTTTTATTTCATTTTAAGGTGCTTGTTTTTTTCTGTGCTTAAAGCACAACATAAACAGTTATAAAACCGTTATATTTTCTTCCACCCAAGACGGAGAGACCGTCAGCGCTTCTGAAGGGTTCGGAGCAGGCTGGATATGGCGCCATCGCGCCCCCACGACCGCCGGCGCCCGGCGCTCATGTGCCCAACAATCCCTTCGTATCGGGAGCCTTATACCAAGCCGAGCCCATCCAGCCACCGGCACATGACTACTACGACGGGCCCGCTGCCATCGAACAACACTACCCTGAGTAGAGGTCAATATTAAATGGACGACACGTGTCTAAAAATCTTCTGGGTTTACACTACGACATAGCCAAAAGTGTCAGCATTACAGCTCCACAAAAGTAAGTTGTTTCGGCTAAAGTCCCATTTACACGGTGCAAGTTTATTGCCTGTGGCATACCATAAAATTGAAGCAACAATTGACTGGCACCGTCTAAACAACACGTACAATTGTTGCATGATGCGGGCAAGTTAGTTGCCGTTTAAAACTAGTACAGGTGTAAACAGCACATACAATAAAATCGTAGGTGGAATTAAATCACACGTGCAAAAAAAATGGCATTTAATTCTGGCACGAATTATCTATCATTCAAACCTGAGCGAATGAAATAAGTTAAAAGAATCTTGAGAAGACGTTCAATAATATTTAATAATAAAATATTTGGCAGCGCAAATACAGGCAATACTTGAATCAATTGTACAAGGCCGTGCAACTCTGTGTTTAGACGAGGCAAAACTTGCATGCAATTATTACTCTTGAACGTTCCAGAAACTTGCACCGTGTAAATGGGGCTAAACAGACAAGAAAAACGGCAATAGACACTCAGTGATTTTCCCGGATTTTTTATAAGTAGTTTCGGGGTACAAGATTAATTCTTGTTTATCAATGTCGTAATGTAAATGACAGTTGAATCGTAGGCGTGCTTCGCCCGTTATCGATGTTACCTTTCATTTTAATGGTAATAGGTAAATATAATACTTTTACAAATAATTCTGACATCAGTTCCCGGAATGACTCGCCGTGTGGCTCATATTTTTATAGGAAAGTATATTGTTCTCATCGTTAGCTTGTATGTTAAATCGTTTAGCGTTTAAGCGTAAATTGGGTTGTTTTATCAAAATCAAAGATCTCGATGTTTCTGTTACTTTAATCGTTAAAATGACAAATATTATCTTTATACTTACATGTCACGCTTGAGTTACAATCAGTATTAACTTACGTACCTGTTTTATTTACATTTGTACATGTACAGGTGTATATAAATTATATTGGCATATCACAGTAGAAATATTTAAATTTGTCACTGGATGGTTTAGCTTAGTAATCAATTTATAGTTAGTTTTGCCTCATGATATCGTACTTAATAAAATTAATGGTTACTATAACATTTCTAGTCCTTGTTACTAAGTTTCATAAAACTGTTGTAAAATGTTTATAAATATTTACGAAATAATTGAATTGTTCAACATTTAGAATTGTATTTAATTGGATGCGTAAATGTATATGTATCATAGGAGTAGACATTGAAATAAAATGTTAATACTATAAAGGGAAGTAATGTAATCATTCTTGTTGATATTTTAATTGTTATAATACAATTTTTTACATTATTTACGTTGATATTTCAAATTAGACGTTGGAATTAATAAAAAATTTAGATCATTTATTTATTTTTATTTGTCACGTGTAAATATTTAATAGTGGTAATAAAATAAATAAAATGGGAGGTATAATTTATTTAAGCATTAAGTTGATTTAAAATAGAGATTGAAGATAGTTAGGCTGGTTGTTTAAAACACATGTCCCTTCCTTAACTAGCGCCTCTATGCTTGAAAATATAGAAAATACAGAGAACATAAAATATTATAACCATATAAACAATACGTGAAAATGATGGAGGAACTTTGCATAACTATAACATCAGTTAAAAGAATATATACCTTTAGTTTAATTACCTAGTAATTTGGCTATCACACTAATGGCAACAAAAATATTAAAAAATAAAAAATAAAAATAAACACTTCTAACTTGATGTTGTATTTTATCGTCATTTTTAAGAAAGATTTCCCTAAATCTTTGTAAATAGTACATAGTTATAGGTAAGTCGTAAGCACGTACCCACATAATAATAATGTGATAATATATTAGATCGGATATTTATTACCATTGGAATAGCAGTGCATGCGGCTATTCTTATTGAGTAAAATATTCGAGTATTTATAGTAAAGTAAATTCGTAAACCCATTTATTTATTTAGGCACAATATGCACATTCGCAAGTACTTTGCACCAATTTGTAGAGGTATATTAAAAATATTAAATAATCTCTATTTTGTGCCCCCTTAATAGAAAATGAAATCTCTCACTAGATTCTCAAAAAAATATGAAAAAAATACTTACATTTTTCTTCTTATATGCACTCTTTTATTTTGTTTGAAGTCCTCATAGGGCCCAATCTCAAGAACCCTATAACTAAATGGATTTTTAGAATAAAACAGCTTAAAATGTTAACTAGAACAATATCCAGCATGTAAAAAGGACATGGCAATAAGTATTGTAGAAGTATCTAGTATATAAGTTCGCGTGCAAATATAAAAAGCGAAAATATAGTATGATAATATATTTCGATAATAACTCGACCGACTGACAGACAGACCTTTGTAGATAAGTCTTTATAGCATTAATCACTCATGCTGCTCACTGCACAATCCCTTTTAGTTTTAATTTTAAGTGATCGTAAGACAATAATTTATCCTCTTAATGTATACGTAAATGTATGTATTATGTATTCGGAAATATGAGCTGGAAAGTAAAGATTGACGTAATGACAATAACAACTGACTGGTGGTGTCTGAGACCAACGATCACTCGTTAAAATGCGCACTTATTAAATAAGAAATGAGGGAACTATGTATATTTTGATTTAACTTTTAAAATACACATGAAAAAACTTTACATACTCGTATTATCTGTTTGCAATATATCATACAATATTATGTATGCCTGCTATTATTACCTACTCATTCGAGTTTACGAAAAACAATTCCAGTGAAAAAAGTTCTACAAAAACAATAAAAACAAAATATTTTACATTTGACACAATGAATGTCCTATGCCTAGACGTCACGTCGGTTCATAGAGAACAGAAACCGAAAGTGTTTTATATTTGTTTTTTCCATGAGTTTTATGACATTACCTAGGTAAATGAGGAGCAAAAAAGTTGCTGAAAATCTTGCAACATGCAATACAATATAAAATGCTAATAAAAAGCTTTTAAAAGGCGAGCAAAGAAGGCGGATTTACATAATAGGTACTGAAAAAAAAAAACTTTGTGGTTTTATATACTACTAAGCAATAATAATGCAATTGCAATATTTCCCAAAATACCTTTTCTACTCATAAATTATGATTTATTTTACTATATAGATACACTTTTAGCGTGAAATTCGTTACTAGTAGTAAGTCTTGTAAATAAGATAAAAATAGCAGAACTGCGACAGTGACGACTAACGTATTCAAGCTATTGTAGATACATTCGCGTAGGAGTAAGAGTTAGTTTCTTGGACATGGGTGAGAATTATCATCTCGGATCCGATTTATACTTTCAGTTACATCATACAAAAACATTCTTATAAAAGCTTTATTATATTATTATTTGTAACATTTGTTGAACGAAATCCCAGCTGTGTCTCTTCATTGATAGTAAACTATCAAAAAATCTTTCAATCTAACTCTTCTAATTTTAATATTCTGTGCTTTGTTTTGCAAACTTCATATATCGTAGAGTATAAATTCACTTTCATCCGTTAATCCGTTAAACTTAATGAAAATCTTTTAAAAACATCTCATATTGCATTGTTGCATTCACAATGCAACGAAAGTTTCACACAATTTGAGACCACAAAATACAAAAATATGCTGTTTAAACAAAAACTTGAACGACTTAAAACATACATTTTATATATTTTCATATCAGATTACTTTAATTTTAAATATTTCTTAAAAACATTAAAATGATAGACTTAATTAAATAGTATAAAGCAAAGTCGTTGTTTTAAATAATCTCTACGCCGTCAATTCTGTGATGTAAAATACTTTGACTAACTTTGAAAGGATATTACTTGAGTGTGTAGTGATTTGTATCTATTTATAAATAAATCTTCTATTGTTATTTTAGCGATATAATCAGTTGAGATTGTTAATAGTCGAATGGAAAGTAATAGTTCTGGGCTAGATTAACGAGGAGGTCGACTGTTAAAACATATTTTTGTTTATGTTGAAGTGTGTCAAAGCTAGACACTGATTGAGCAATAAAAAGTGTAACCGCATATCACTGAAACTTACCTATAATATCTTACCACATAACTAGAACCATGATCTTAATCTCTTGAATACATTAGTACCTATTTTAAAACCTAACAGCTGTCTACTTCTCTATATTCATTTGACGTTCGTTGGCCGGGGCATGTGCATGGAATATTATAAGGACTATTTATTAGACATTTTGTATATACAAACCTATAATATTTTCTATTCATATATACGTATATTGTTGGTAATGATAATTTTCACAATGTCCAAAGCTATGGCGGTAAGGGTACGGATCCCCCACGCACTTGTTGAAGCGCGCACTTTTATACTTTATGATTTAGTAATAAGTATAAAAATAAATACTTTAAAATATATATTTATAATAAGTTCTTATTCCAATGGCGAAAATGCAGGTGTCACTTGCAGAAGTTTATCAGATATCTTTATAGATACAATAGTACAAACTGACTAAGCCAAATGGCACGATATATAAAACTGCTTTAAGTTACAGCTTCATTAATTAGGATCATCAGAACGACTATTATTTCACTATCGCCGTTGGTTTTTTTTTTTTTTAATAGTATGTATTTATTTTTAATTCCTTAATTTGATAAAAGCTCGTTTAGCTATGGTTTTAACTTTTTGACTTAGGTAAAGTACTAATATATTTTAGTGTATTTTTTATGATAGGCACGCTAAATATGATAAAAAGTACAATAATATTAAAATATAAGGTTTACGCATATGCTTATAATAGGACAATAATTTTAAACGGGGTGATCTCACTCTATAAGGCTGTGGTGACAATAAAGCTTGATAAAGCGACCCTTAGCTGTAAATATAACAATAAATAAGACAATACTATATACACATAATATACTAATCTAAGAAATAATATTATAATAATTAGTTTTTTTTTTTACTTAATTTTGAATACAGCTCTATTTTTTATTCCATGGTCTTTCATACTTGGTAAAAAAAACTATTTATTTAAAAAAATATACGTACATTTTACAGAGTTTTTTTCATATACAGGGTGAATTTTTAAGTAAACCATTTTTTTTTGTTACATCGCTGAAGTTACTTTTTTGTCGGTTTTATTTGTCGCGCGAGTTTTTAACACTTTGAGGGACACTAAACGCCCATAAGCGTAATAAAATCTATGTGTCTCGTTCAGTGTCCGTCAACCAAACAAATAAATTATTTTTATATATGTATAATGATTATATATATTAATAATTATAACAGATGAGGACGGTGTAGCTATTAAAATTAGAGTTATTTAGATAATATATTACTTGCACGGAAGCACTGTCACAAGTCAATTACTGATTAGGCTCATGTTTAAGGATTTGCTTTCAAAGTCCTGAAAGTCCTAGTATCGAAGCTATATTAATTAATAATTTTGTAAATAAGTTTGTGCCGCTTCTTAACATTGTTCTAGGAGAGCTATATTTTTAGTTGACAGCAGATTTTTATTAGCCTTAGTTGCAGAATTACTTTTCATAGTTTTGATAGTATTATTAGGTTGCAAAAGTAAATACTAATTAGTTTGGTCTATATTAGGTTTAATCGCTATGGCATTGAATAAGTGTACAGAAGCGGTGCTGGAAAAGTAATCACGTAAGCTAAAGTAATTATGCCTAGTAGGTTTGCAACGCTGTTACGTCACAAACCCATCGCTCACAAGAAAATTAATGGCATTCAACAATGTGGGTGCCAATACAGAACTATAATGATAGTGAATGGTTTAATTTAGTAAGCCTTTCAAACTACTAATCATTCAAGTACAAATTTTCTTTTTAGAGCTAGAATAATAACTTTTTAGAGCTAGAATAATAACTTTTTAGAGCTGGAATAATAACTTTTTAGAGCTGGAATAATAACTTTTTAGAGCTGGAATAATAAATTTTCAGGCTGGGTGATTTTCGCCTAACAAGCTCCATTTTTTTTTAAATAGTCCGGCACTGCGTAGTCGTTTTTAAAATTTTGGTTATTTATTGTAAATTCGTAAGTTCAGCAGAAGTTCGTTTCAATCTGGCCTATTATCGATTTAGTGTGTAAATAATGTCATAGAGTAAAAGCTATTGTAATTAAGCAACGGTTTATCTCGAAGCACTCTCCATAGAGAATAACTAGTGCCAAGAGAGCCGAGATTTTGAGAAAATTTCGACTCTATACCAGCCAAGAGAACACCGTTAAATCTAGTAATTTAGGATAGCTAATAGGATTAGAACGAAAAAAAGGTATTAACGATTAACGTTTATTTGAGCTCAGATAAAGAGGAAATAATTATAAGTATAATGCTTTGTAAATAATGCCGTTATTATAAGTAATTTTACGTGAGATAGAGTGAGATCCTTTGACAACTAAGGATAAAAAGTAAAATAATATAAAATTAAAATACTAACCTTTACCATGACAGCTCAAGACAATGTCTCTGGGCAAACTGACGCTTATTTTGATAACATAGCTACTAACCTCTTTCAAATTCTGTGACGTCATTCGAGGATACTCTATACATTTTCACGATGATATATTGGCGAACCGTAACAACACGTCCTGCTATTCGATTCTGGAAGTCTCTTTGATCAAATATTACATCATTATCAATATTAGTGCTGGTATCTCAATATTTAAATAAGTGAACAATATGAGAAGAAATTGTTTACTACTTACATAATGTGGCGTTACAAACCAAATAACGAGTACAGTACCTAATATTTTCCATTATAATATTTACATAATTTAAAAGCAACCAGTTTAAAATTAATAATAATATGTATGGCCGAAAGCCTCGACCAACATCTCACGAGGCTCTCGTTAGGAGGTGGGATCAAGGGCCTGATTCAGAAGGCAGTACTCCTCGATACGGCTCGCATTGTGAGGAGGTTCCTGTCTCTGCAGCCCTAACCACCGGTAGCTTGGACCCTGCTCCCGACACCGGCGGCAATTTTAAAATGTTTCTATAAAATACTTTTTATTTTAAGAAATATTAGAAAATGTAAATGAATAAGAATCAAAATGAATAAAAAGAAAAAATATGTAAAAATATATAAAAGGGGCGGGAGGGGGGGGGGAGAGAATCATAGGGCATCAAAAAATATTTATAATGTATTCGTCTAACTGCATGTTTGAGATCGAATTACCCATAAAAATTATAATAATACAGAATGTTTTAAGGAAGGGATGTGTATTTGGACAACTCCTATGATACAACGATTCTTACTTACTCTTAACTGGTGTGATTAGATATAGACACAATAGGATTAATTAAGTATTTATTGTATAGTTTTCTCTATGATATTCTTATGACAGATCAGTTAAACTGAATGTAATTTATTTTTCAAGTACTTGACTTCATTAGATCTACAATAGAGTTGATATACCAAGGTCTGTGTAAGAACGGTGCTCAAGCATGAATCTTGTTTATACATTTTCATATTAACTAAATTTAGTATTTAATTGAGATTCATAATTAAGTATGAAGAATATGGGCTTTAGGCAGGCATACAGTAGGTACCTATAGCAACCAAACATGTTCAGTCTTATCTGTCTAGGCTGCTTTTACAGATACCACTTTTAGGATTACCTACATCATCGTATGTATGCCTGGCTCTACATTTACAGAAAGAAATGTCGTTCTAAACGAACTCTTGCCTATATAGTGCTTGTTTTATTTTTTTATTTTTTGTCGTTATTTCTAATTAAGGCGAAAGCGTCAAGGTAGCCCGCGAAATTCAAATTTTCTTACGTTTTTTGCAATTTGCAGGTCAGTATCATATTGTATGTTGATCTATATATGATTTGCGGCCGTATCAAATGTTTATTTATAGAATTATAATTATAAAAATGATCAATACAACTCTCTAAGTTCATATAATCGCATTGAATTACTATTTCATGAAATCATGACATTTGACGATTGTCTTACTTATGGAGTTGTATTGCTGATTGTAATGATTATAATTATGTAAAGCCATATTTGTTACGGTCGCAAATCATATTTTAATCAACATAAAACCTCACACTGACCTGCAAAATGTATAAAACTAAAGAAAATTTGAATTTCGCGGGTTACCTTAGCGCATGCCCCTTAATTTATAATAACTAGTGATGTAAGATCATAATATATCATAGGTAGATAAAAATGTAAATACTTATTTATGTGTACCTGGGTCTTATTATTCTGGCGATGTCTGTCTTAATTTTGTTTGAAAATGCTTTTGGGAAATATTCTTCAGGGGTTTTTTTAGATATAATTATACAAATATGTAAGTCTTTTCTGGAATGTTATGGCGTATAAAAACTTATAAGGAAATCACTGTATGTTAAAGAAGTTTATGTTTTCGATTGTTTGGCTTCTAGATAGTCTATTTACTTTAATTTGTAATTAGGGGTTAAAATGATATTAATTTATTATAGTTTTTTTTAAATATATAATACTTAATTATTAGTAAATATATCTTAACAATGTTCTCAACATGATCTCATTCACTAAACTGATGCTGTTTTCCATAAAGTCATAATTATATTTGTTATGTCATTGTTCCGTAGAGCAAAACGCGTGTATTTCTATTAAATGTGCTTGCTGTTAAAATTGTATCCATTTGTCGTTTCGAAATGGTAACATTATCTTCCCTAATATATGTTTTAAATTTATTTACTGTTGTTTCAATTTGTGCCTGTTCCTGGATTACCCTAGACACTGATGACCGTCACTTGTAGTGTTGAAAAACCGACTGCCTTGCCTCGTCTCAGAATTGAGGCGTTTTTTTTCATAAAGGCAGGAACTTTTAGCTAGTGGATACTTACATTATTGTTTTATAGGCGTACAGCAGTGAAAAACCAAGGGGTAATAAAAGACAAAGACACTAGACACATTCCCTTTGAAATCTATGTTTAATCCTAAATAACAGTATTATCACAAAATTCTTAAAAATCGAAATAAATTAACACTCATTTTGAGCAACTACATACACAATCATATCCACGGATACAATAACGGCGGTGACTACTTCCACTGATATATATACAATGTCACCCATGCACACACAGGCATGTGCACCCGTATTTTTCTGAATATTCATGAAAAATTATCGAAAATTAACTCTAAAAGGTCAATCTTTAATATGTTTCATATTATTACATTTTATTTATTTTGAGAAGCCTTTGTGACCTTGCTATACATTTTTTGCCAAATCTCGGATGTTATTGGCTCGATTTGGATTCTGTTTATTATTTCTAAAAGTTTATGAGTTAAGCTAGATCCCCTTTATAAAGTTAATTTTCGATTGTTTTTCATGAATACTCAGAAAAATATGGGCTGTCACATGCCCATGGGCGGCATTGTGTATAGCTATCTTTAAAATATATATTCAAAAAGAGATGTTCTAAACTCTACTGAGTTCTTATACAAAATCTTATATTTATTAGGTATATTCTATTGGTAAAACAATTCATTTTTATTTGATCTACTATATTCGCTTAGCACTATATTCGTATTCTTAATAGGTACCTTTAATTTATTAAAACCCCGACAACAATGGCTAGCTACTTAATTTAATAAATTATTTGGTAAGGTTTATTTTTCTAATATTTTTAGTCAATTCATCAGCTGAAAGGTGTGATAGATCGGAGTCTTCTAGATTTGCCGGGGAAGCCTCTTGCGTACGGCGGCTTAGCGTTTGTGGTAACGTAGTAGACACCCCTGGCGCTGAAAGACAAAAAAGAACACTGTTTGAAAATCTTTAATATTCAGGAAATATCTGGTCTGAACGCGGATACTAAATTAGTTACAAGTTTTGTTTATTTTAAACTCAACTTTACTAGCAATCCGAAACTTTAGGAAGTAGAGCAATGTACTCCAGGGAGCCAAAAGAGTCATCTCAATAACTGGTGAGTTATACAGAATGTTGTATATGCAGAAATAGCATTGTTCTTTAAAGAAAATTGCTTACGATCGGAATTCCAATAGTGTACTAATTGGTGTTTCTTAAAATGATATTTCAAAACTTATCATTTACTTATGCGGTGAGAATGTAAAACTGGAACTTCTGAAAAAAACTCAACAGTGACGTAATTGCCTCAACGATTTACCCCAATTGTGAGCACTTACTTCTGACTGACGTGTTCACCCATGAGCACGTACTCCGAGTCCTTGGGTTCGCACCATCCAATGAGGTATGAGAACAAAGTGTTACACGGACCAGCCCAGAAACCGGCGCGACTGTTGATCGACTCGATGAAGTATGGAGTCACCTTAGTGTGGTCGCACGAAAGGGTTTCTAAAAAGAAATTGAAAAATATTATTTGTTAGTTAATTGGTAGGTATTGATGAGGCTCAAAGCGCCCTCTGTTTAGTGTTGATGGAACTTAGATACTTTTTCTACAGTATTGATAGATGGCGCTGCAATCGCCGACTATAGCGACACCTCCTTTTGGTGCGATGGACTACTGTGAAACCGTAATTCATCCATTGTGAGAGTTAGTGATACACGTTTGTATGAAGGAGGGATGACGGTTGGATAGTTCCGAAAATTTCTAAAAGAGGGTCGTGTGTTAATCAACTTTATTTTACATAAAAACTTTTTTACAAAAAAAAAAAAAACACTACAAAGTGAAAAATTACCAAAAATACTTTAATTTCGGAAGTAATCTTTGGTTAATTTTTCACGTTGTAGTGTTTTTTTGTAAAAAAGTTTTTTTATTTGAAAACCTCTTCCTTTTTTGGAAGTCGGTTAGAGAGAATAAATAGATGGGCAAAAGGATGCTGTAGCTGAAGTCGAAACCGTATGATCTACAAAATTGTTAGTACATTATTTAGTATCGCCTCCATCTTCAAAATGGAAGTAATTTCAACTTTCTTAGGTAACCACTGATTGCTATAAGCCTGCCTTATTCCGTTGCTGGGCAAAAATCTCGTCCCATAACTTCCTGCATCTAAAGTAAAGCTAAAATATAAAAATTATCTTACGGAAAATCGTGTCATGAGCACATCCAGGCTGGCTGGACCCGCCGTTGACGTAGAAGTCAGCGTGTCCATTGGGCCCCCACTGGCCCAGGATACCGGCGCCCGTGTGCAGAATGTCCACAAAGTGAGCGTCCGTGTAGTCCAGGTCTCGGGAGCGGTTGGTGCCCATGTAGAAAAATATTGTTGGGTCTAGACCTAGCGAATGAAAGATAAAATTAAAAATCTGTTTAAAGAACATATTTATCCTAACAGTGACGTTGTGAATGCCGATTATACAGAGGTCAAAGAACCGAGCAAAACATAAAAATATGCTAGTACAGTCAGCCGCACGTCAGTAGTAACAAAAATAAGCTGGCCTCGTGTTCCATTTAAACTTTGTACTACGCTAGGCCACCTCAAGGTCAGTGTTTCTACCAACGTGCGGTCAACTGTACCTTGTTTCCACTGCATGTAATGGCATTGTAATGAATATTATTGATGTCTTACGGATTCTTTAATAATTTATACGTAATCCAATAAAAGTGTTTAATATTGACCGAATCAGAAACGTTGTCTATATTTACGATAAAATGCTGAAATAGGAGTTTCAATGCCATCCAATCCCTTTTATATTTACGAAAAATGAATGTTGAATAAAATGTTGTTTATCTTTTGATTCAGGAAGTTATTCAAGACAGGTTTTAGTGAACTCGCTCGCTTTCAAAAAGTTAATTACTAAATAAGGAGAGCGGAATCAACAGTTCCTGGAATTTATAAATATATTACCTCTGCAAGACTTTAATTCGAAGCGCACAATACAGATGTTGTATTGACAACAATTTTATTACAGTCATAGAACCTTCTTTAATGCAGTTCCGACATAAAGTATCTACCTACTACAGAGGCTGGCTTGAAACTTCATATTTTTTTAGTTTAAGGTTCGTTTGCTGTTGAAAGTTGCATGCTTGGCACCACATGTGACTGTTCTTATATTAGGTTGGTATTCCCCTAGGTTGATATTCGTTTTTCCTAGTTATGCTAAAACTAGTGATACTCAAACTTACCAGTAATTCTTCCAAGTTTCCCGTTAGCCAGGTAGTTGGCGACCAGGCCAAGTATATGGGCCCCTACACTATACCCTATGGTGTGCAGCTTGTCAGGTACCACCGACTTCACAGGGTGGTACTGAACGTACTCCACCAGCTGAGCAATGCAGAGGCCGGCGAACCGAGGCGCCCACTCTATCTGAAATGACGATATCAAAAGTAGGTAAGGTAGTATAATTAGGTAGGTTATGTCCCGCGTATAGTTTTACGTTCAAGAGTTACAAAAGAAACATAATTAAATTTGAATTTCGTAGGTTTCAATAGTAACAGTTTGATTCCATTAAAGATGACTTTAGAGATTCATCAATATGAAAAGTACCTACACCACAAGTTTTTGTCAACATAGCGGAAAATAGGCTTTTCTATTTCATTGTTTGTTTGCCAATTACGTCGTTATCAGCACTTCATTAGAATTTTGAACACAAATGCAAAAAGAAAACCAAACGGCAAAACTAGCATGACGGTGCATAGACCTCAATTGCTAATAAATTGGGGACTCAAGTAATTAGCTGGTTATGTAACTTAGTAATATTATGTGTATCTCCTTCACTGATACTAAAATATGAATGACAGTGCGCGGTTAGAGTCAAATGCAGTTCATCTTAGAATGATTATGTTATGCAACTGTTTTTTGCAAGTTGCCGGTGGAGTGGTAATGAAAAAAAGTTCTAGTCACTTATCAGCTGTTTGTGGGCCATTCATTTATTACGTAAGACGATTTAGGGGTGGAGGGGGGTTGACCCTGTCTTATGTTTTCTTACAAAGGGGTGGGAGGGGGTCAAAAACTAGCGAAAATAGTCTTACGTAATAAATGAATGGCCCCTTGCTTACTTTCAGTTTTGTAAGTAGGGTGATAAAACCAACTCTTAAAAAATGAGGTGTAAAGTTGGGAAGTGATCCCGAGCTAGATATATATTATAGAATTACAACATATAAAAGGTGTTTTGAGAATTCCAGAGGAATTGGTGACGATTATAACGTACCTACTTGAACAAGTACTATAATCTCAGCGATTACTGATGTACGTGTACGTTATAATTTAACTTTACATACTTGTACACATTTTTGATGTTTCGTGGGAGATCATTTTTATCAAGGCCCTCGGGCTAAAAGTAATTTATGTTGCAAATTTTAAACGGGACTTGTGCATATGACTTACCAAATTATAATGTTTATGTCGTAGGATGATTTGATCATTCGAATTTTCGCGAAAACCCTAGGGATACCCTAGGAATATTGTGAAAACACGGATATTAGACAATGGTTAAAACATTTCTGCGAGCAACTTGGAAGTAGCGCTCGCTGGACGAATCATACAATATGCCGCAGAAATGTTTTGCCATTGTCTAATTATTTATTGACACAAATTGATTTATTGATTGATTGATTGTTTGATTCGTCATATTGAACTGGGTGAAATAGTTTAGGTTAGGGTAGAACTGCGACCAATCGCGCGCGAGTCGAACGAGCGGTACTTCTAAGTTGCTCGCAGAGATGTTTTTACTAATGTCTAATTATCCGTGTTTTCGCAATTTCCCTAGGGATTTCGCGAAAAATCGAATTATTAAAACATCCTACGACATTTTATAATAAGAAGATAATAACAGCGAATGTATAATATTATCCTCGTCTTATGTAAGCTTGGCTGAAGGGAGAACTCATGTTGGACCAAACTATTCTTATATGGTGGTAAAATTGAGACCTACATATTTTGATCTAAAAGTATCTGCTTTTCACAAAGTTGATGGTGTATTGAGGGAGTGGTCAATTAATTATCAGAATTTGTCTGAATTCTACTGTATATAAATGCAAACATTATCATTGACAGTTGTCCTTTTCAGAATTTGTTTGTTGTTTGTCTACACCTTAACTCATTTGCCGCATGTACACAAGAATAAATAAAGATTCTACATAAATAACCAACGCGTTGTTCTTCTAGCCTACGAAACGGATTTTGATGCGGTTTCTACCATCATTTTGAGATTTTTTCCGGAAGATTTAAGTGACAAAAACATATCAATCTGCCTAGCCGATCCCTACTAAGTTTTTGGGGTCTAACCGGATGCAGCTGAATACCAGTATTTTACATGGAGCGATTTTTTATCTGACTTCCACGACCCAGTTACTGGGTAACACTGTACCCCTTAGTAAGACTGGTTGACTTTTGGGCTTCTGAAGACCCGTAACGACTGTCAAAGATCTACGAATGACAGCCGGGAGCAACGGCTTAACATGCTCTCCGAGATACGGAGGAGTCTCGATATGTAATGGAAGGTCCGCCAGTCACCACGGACCGACCTCGGCATGATCGACATGTGCGGCTGTTGTTATTTAACCACGGGTTTAAGAGCGTTTATTTTGAAAGTTGGCAACGTCGCAAATAAATGTCAAATGTTTCGCAGTTTTGATTAATTTGGCAATATTACTGTATGGAAATATGAAATGTAACTAACTAGCGAACTAGAATATTAATAATGAATTGCAATTACGACACTGAATTTGATGTTGTTTTAGATGTAAAAAAGGCATTTGGAACGTATCCAAATACTTTTTTAACATCTATAAATAAATATTCGGTGTTACGATACTAATGAATGCATTTAATAACCAATATTTAGTTCACTAGCTGGCCACATTTCATATTACCATACAGTATTATTGCCAAATTAATCAAAACAGGTAAATATTTGACAACTACGTACATATTTGCGACGTTGCCAACTTTTAGGATAAGTCCTCATATGATTAGACTTACATAGGTGTAATAACAAAATCTCGAGGTTTTTTCAAGCCCTAAATAATGTGCGTAGCAGGCCTGGGTCACTAGTAAATAAATAAAGTAAAACATACCTGACTCAGACATGGCTCCTTTACAAGTGATGCATAGTCCACAATCAAAATATTATAGTTTCCTTTAGTGAAGTATGCCTTCCTCATGTCGGTGCTCGGCGAAAGGTTCCGACCTCCGCCGAAGCCGTGGACCACCAGCTTCGTCGGATGTTTGGTGTTAAACTTGGAGTGTGTTAGGGAGTCATTGTCCAGGGTGTTTATCAGTTCACCTTTTTCTTGCGTTGTCCTGGAAATTAATTTAGCACTTGCTTAGGCAAACAGTCTCTTGCAGGCCACTCGCGAACAAAATAATATTTTTTTTTCTTCGTAGGCAAATGGTTTTTAAAAGTTTTAAGATGTAATCCACCTTGTTCGGTAATATAATAAGCTGGATTTCATCTAAAAACTTTTAACACAACCCTTGGAGAGATTAAATAAAAGATATAGACGCTTTACAAGAAGATTTTTTTTTTAATCGATTGATATGTAGGGGGACTATGCACTACGAGTTTTTGTAAACTTTAGTGTTTGGAATTCGAACACAGCTTCTCACTGGAAGTTCGGTACTCTTACCGCGGCCGCGTCATTAGATTCGCGGTTGCAATGCTTCAATGCATTAGCATTGAGCATAGGTAAGTAGTTTGACAAACATCGACTATTGTTTTCGATGTAATTTTTTTTTTACACCAATTAATATTCATTGTTTATAAGTGTCATTATTGCAATTTCATCCGTGTGAATACATATGTGAAAAAAGGTTATTGCGAATTTCTTAGTTTCAATAGGAAACTAATTACCTTTACCAGTATTTTAGGTTACATAATTACATGTAAGTACGGGTTGAGCAGTGATAGCCTAGTGGTGTGACCGTCTGACTGCCAAGTCATAGGTCTCGATTTTTAACCCAAGGCACGCTCCTCACGCACCTCTGACTTTTCGGATGCATGTGCGTATTGTATAATAATCACTTGCTTTAAAAACGGTGAAGGACAGCACCGTGAAGAAAACCGGCATGCGTGCGAGATATATCTCGACGGCATGTGAAGCCAAGTCAGAGGCACATGGGCGGCTTTAAAATTCTGACACCAAGTTAGTCACTATAACCACACGAAAAAAGAAGAAGAAGTACGGGTTTTTGAGTATCCAAAATTGCGAAAATAATAACTGGATTTTTAATAACCCAAAACTTATTTTGGGATTATAGTCTTACAGACCTATTTTCAATAGTTCGGCCCCTTACCTAGTATAAAGATAGAACTGCATTTTAGGATGTGGACACCGATACGGCGGTGGTATACATGATGTTGTGTTCAGAAGATCTCTTACTGACTGCGGCTTCTTCTCTCGAGGAGCCTCCTCTTGACTTTTTGATACTGAAACGAAGAGGAATAAATTTAATTTGAATATAAGTAATCGCTTATAAGTTTTATAACAGATAAATAATAAAAATAATGATAGTGAAAGGTACTATGGTAAGTAACAAAGTGCATCGGCCTAGTGAAAACTCTTTTCGTTACATTTCATAATTTATATTATATATCGCAAAGGTTTTATATTTCACTTTCCGTTTAAATCATTCCTCATAGTTATCTCTCAATGCTTACAAAGATAAGTATCGAAAACATATTGCCTTTCTTCCATCATTCTTCGTTAAAATGGAAATATTTTTCCTTAAATATAGTTCAAGAAAATTACGTATTAGAGTGAAGGTCGTTATGGTGTATGTTTGTATTTGCAAGCAAAGACGCGGCACTTGTCATGCTCTGTTTATTTCTAACAATTCTAATTCGCGAGCTCTTGCTTACATCTCTTGCATGGCACATGCTGTCATTGTGTTACGCATTTTGCATGAATTTTCGCCTTTACATTGAGATTCGAGACTATTGAGAGTTGAGACATTCGACGACAAGAACAAAAGATTTATGTAATACGTGAATGCTGTTTTATGTTATTTTGAGAGGAACAAAGCGACACTTGTCGACACTTTTGTTTGATGTCTGTCGGAAATAACTGTCATAATTTTATACTGAGTGAGAGCTTCAGTATAACGTTTACAAGCCCAATTTCCTCACTTGAGCAGCCTTGGTGAGTAGTAAAGCTGGGTTTGATTCAGCAGCTTCGCAAAAATGTATTTTGATTATTCGGTAATACAGTTAAATAAATTATCAACATTCTAAAAGTATATTTTTATATGCCTATACTGTCCCACTGCTGGGCAAAGGCCTCCGTCAAGATAATTCAATTAATAACATAAATATTTAAATAACAAAACGTATTATTCAATAAAACTACTACTAAACCCAATAAATATTTCTGATTATTCTGCAAATTATATTCGTGTGCTAATAATTTGCATAACAAAAACGGTCATTTCATCTTCTTTTCGTGTGGTTAGTGAATAAGCTGGTGTCAGTTTTAAAGCCGCCCATGGGCCTCTGACTTGGCTTCACATGCCGTCGAGAAATATCTATCAGGCATACCGGTTTCCATTGAATTCCATTTACATTTTATTAAAAACAAAGGCATGAGTGAACGTCAATGATATTTTATATTGCCGGATACTATTGTGGCTCTGTCGTAACAGCCAATAAACGTTTTATTTTAGAATTCGTGTGATGGAGGTCACCAACGCATATTATTTAATTTTAATGTTAATATTGTCTCATTTCTATGTATAAAATAGATAGGGAGTGACCTATTTTGCAATTTGGGTAGATGTAGGTATAGATATCCATACAAAAATATTAATGGACCAATAATAAAACATGAAATTGTCTATTAATAAATCAACCCAATAAATAATTATACCCACGTACTGCGATTTCCTCTTGGTCGTTAATTCTAGTAATATTGTTAATTATAGGTTTAGATTGATTATTATCTACATTTATATCGTGTTCTGTAGACTCTAGGTAGTCAGTAATTTTATTTAGCAGCCCTTGATTAGGAATATCCGTCGGAAGCATCCATATTCTTCACTAAGTAAAATATTTTTACAAAAAACTGCCTTCCTAAACTAGCATTAGCTAAGTCGAGTATTAAATATAATTATTATGTTGAATTTTTTTTTAAAGAAAACTCGAGGAAATCCAAGCCAGAATAATAAAATGAATTTAACGAACTTGTTAACTATACATAATAACAGTTATCACGTTATTATCATTTCTCACATAAATATTATCATTTAAATAATAACAAAAGAGGAATTAGGCAATGTTTCCACTAGGAATGTATACCGGTTTTCCTAATCTACGCAATAATATATTGTGCAGTGCACTTACAAAATGGTGTACAAAACCCAACGAGTGTTGCGATTTCAAGCTAATTATGTTCTAACCGACGAACGACACCTAAGGAATGCGACTCAAATTACTTTAAAAGACATTTCGAAGTCAAATAAGTGGTTTATGGACTAGAAATAATACGGAACGTTAATACATATATTTCTGATGGAAAGTGTCACGGCCTTGGTCGAAAATTGCATGTATTTTCATAAATATACGAATTTATAGTTTTTGTATAATGTTATTATAATAATAATAAGTTAAACGTTTAAAAAGATTATTTAGTGATTTAAACGTAGAAGTAAGTTCTATGTTTTTTATCCTTGAATTTAATCCGTCTTTCACAATATTTTTTCAATTGGCATTTAAAATACATATAGCCCAATTTAATTGCTTCCCTCTCTATGGTAATTGGTTAAGTGGTTGACCTCGATGTCCTATAAAATATCAGCCATATTCATATGGAAAATCGAATGTCATAATAGTCTTGAATATTATTAATTTTGACTTTCTATATTTAATTGGAAAACGTTTAGTTAATTGTATGGCAGGACATTACTAGAAACTTAATTTAATATAATTAATAATTGATCTTAGAAAAAGCAGAATAGCTGAAATTTATTTGACTTTTTAATCTTATATTTTGAATTGTTTTGATTATTTTTTGTACATTGTTCTCACATATAGAAGCAACAAGAATAATGTACCCAGGATTTTGTAATTTTCTATATTTAAAAGAGTGTCCTTGGAGTTTCTTGCCCGTTCTTCTCCATAAAGATCTACGTTTTGGAATGGGCAACTAGCTTCAACTTTCTGACTAACTGACGCGACTATTTGACAATTCAAAAGTGCCTGTAAATGGTTTAATTGAAATAAATGCTTTGAGTTTGAGTTTGAGTTTTGAGTTTGACTATTTATATTCGTTGGAGGAAAACATGGTGACCAGAGTGAGTAAGCGTAGCGAAGTTATTACTTTTTTGTATGAGAATCGAGCTCTATTTGTTCGAATTCGTTTAAAATTGCATAGTACATCAATTTATATACATTTGTTTGGACTTTAAGTATTCGACGGAAGTCCTTTTCAAATAAGCTATCGATATCGTGAAGGTTGAACCATCAAATATAAATCGTGCAGGTGCATCGATAGTTGTTCGATTTTATTTTCGTAAAGGAAGATAGGCAGTCATCTTACCTCTACTATGTAATCTGATCATCGAATTACCAATGCAACTAGTCTAATACGCGGGCCCCATCTTCCAGATAGTGTCATTTTTTTTTACCATATCACCTTTAAGAAGCCCGTTTTCCGCATTTCTCCGCGGCAATATTCATATCCAACTATAATTCATTATAATAAGCAGATATTCGCTATCAGTTTTCAACGGAACCTTAGTAGGAAATATGACAATCGTGGAAAGGTAAGTGCACTGATTGTATAATCATAATGAACCAGATTACGAGTTCACATCGATGGCTCGGAGGAAAGTACAAGTGAATCGATTGAACAGTGAAAGCGTCGCCATGCTTGTAACCTATCACACTGTGACTCATATCCAGCCAATTAACGAACACCTTTTTCTCCGTTCAATAAGTACGTAGTGAGGGACTTCGTTAAATTGGTCATATTATGCGGTGTTTTGTAAGGAATATCCAACAATGTTGTTATTTCTTGTTCCCATTACGTGTGAGCTTGCATTAAGTTATTCATCGTGATGTCTATCTTAATTTAGTGGATGAAAAAATATGGCTCATTCATATCTTCGCTGTTACAAATGCACGAAACACTTATTCATCCACGTAACATATTGTTTTATTGTCTCGTGGTTTATTGTTTTTATTTAATTATATGGGTTTTGTGTGACTCCTTGGAATGTAAGTTTCGCAGCTTGTAATTTGTAGAAAACAATTCGTTATAAGTAATATTTTTTAAGAATGTACTAAGTTTATGTCTGGTTAGTACCTAAGTGTACTAAAGTTACAATTTGGAATGCCACAAAATGTTGTTCTGAGTTATTAACAAGCAATGTCGTTTGGTCAAACAATATGCTATCAACGTACCAAACAGGTCAAGAAACTGCAGAGCATTAGGTTCCAAAGACGTCACACATACCTACTGTAGTAACTGTTAATGAATAATTGCGTAAATGGAATGCACGCATGGTCGCCCTGCGGTTAATGTAATAAGCCCGGTCATAACATCCACGATTTCTTTCGCAATCTCCATCACAACCATTTGTCGTATATATCCGAAGTTGCGGAATCACATCCATATGTTTATACGAGATCCTAAGGCCATCACTACATATCTTGCCTAATCATTGTCTGACCTCTAATATTGTAATTAGCTACTTTTAGATATAATTTGACTTTTGTATTTGGCTCCTCCATGGATTGCAGTAATAAAAGATACCTACCTACTGGTGGTATTTTGGGCGAGTCGCTTAGACATTCTGAAGGTATCTCGAATTAATGAAGTACGTAGTTTTGAAAGGTTTACGACTTTGCATTCTGATGGCGTTTTCGTTGAGCCTTCTACGTTGGTACTCCAAGTATCAATCGCCACGATACGTTGACCATGTGCAACTCCTTGCAGTAATGTCCTTCAAACAATAATAATACAAGCCTATTACTGTCCCACTGCAGGGCAAAGGCCTCTTCTCATACAGACTATGACTTCAGTCATTTTGTTCATATTTATTTTATTTAAATCTACTAAGATTATTCTTTCAAGCACACCAAGTTATTTAAACTTTACATCTTGAAGTTCTTTAGATTCTGACGTCCCTAAAGATGTTAGTGAAAGACTAACCCTTTAAAAAAGTTCAAAGTAAGATAGTGGAGCTATCAAAGTAAGATAGTGGAGCTATCAAAGTAAGATAGTGGAGCTATCAAAGTAAGATAGCGGAGCTATCAAAGTAAGATAGTGGAGCTATCAAAGTAAGATAGCGGAGCTATCAAAGTAAGATAGTGGAGCTATCAAAGTAAGATAGTGGAGCTATCAAAGTAAGATAGTGGAGCTATCAAAGTAAGATAGCGGAGCTATCAAAGTAAGATAGTGGAGCTATCAAAGTAAGATAGTGGAGCTATCAAAGTAAGATAGCGGAGCTATCAAAGTAAGATAGTGGAGCTATCAAAGTAAGATAGCGGAGCTATCAAAGTAAGATAGTGGAGCTATCAAAGTAAGATAGCGGAGCTATCAAAGTAAGATAGTGGAGCTATCAAAGTAAGATAGTGGAGCTATCAAAGTAAGATAGCGGAGCTATCAAAGTAAGATAGTGGAGCTATCAAAGTAAGATAGTGGAGCTATCAAAGTAAGATAGTGGAGCTATCAAAGTAAGATAGTGGAGCTATCAAAGTAAGATAGTGGAGCTATCAAAGACTCTCTTTCTTAATGACCTTCTCAACTTATATTAATTTAATGATTCAAATTACTGAATACATAATTTAGTAGCCTTAAAATTGCTTATTACTACTGAATTCTGATCAAAACCAAACACAATCCATACATTTTAGGATTATAATCTTTGTACTAGTTCTCAAATAATTACATAGTTAAATTATCACAACGATCAATTCATTCAAATCTTTGCGCAATCTGTGTTTCAATTCTCGCAGTAATAGCATATACCTAATAAGTATTAAAAATAAACTGAAATCTTACTTAATAGGAATCCTATTATACCCAAATATCCTTTCCTTGGTATTGTTCGTCGAGTTGAGCTCCTTAAGTTCTGAGTTGAGCTCCACGATTACTGACAAATGCTTGCACTGACTGGACAGGTCCACTCAAATCTGTGTGGTTCTTTCCTCAAAAGACCATTTCAGACACTAATCTACATGGTCCTCACATGGCTTGACCAAGATTATGTCTGGACTTTAAAAGAGACTGCGACCTCTGAGTTTGTTTCGGCCTTTCTTCTCAGAGTAGTCAGATAGGAAACACCGACCTCACCTAGCTTATTTTTAATATTTTTTTATATGACGTGTAAAAGTGATTCCGATATCCTATTTACAGAATAAACAATTTCATTTCATTTCATTTCATTTCATTACAAAAAAACGACTGCAAAATTCTGAGTTCATTTTAAATCTTCTGATGTTGCCATATAATCAATAAATTTCTGATGAACACATATTTCACTATTCTATCAATAAATAAATAAAACTTTGTTGTAAATTCACACATTACTCATTAGGCGCCGAGAACCGGTTTCATAACCCAAATAATGTTGCAAGAAACAAACTGGAAAGGTCATTAATGTAATAAACATTGAAATTATTTAACAATTTATAACATAACCAAATAACGGTTTTCACGGTCAGAATCAATGATGCAATTTGAGGTCAGCAACTATGTTTGAAAATCGTATATTAATTAGTAAAGCGATCGTTTTGTATATTAAAAGGTCATCAATTAATTATTTTCTGATAGGTATTTTGAGGCTGTCTACTTTGTTTAATAGAGTGAAACAGTTTGCAATTTTTATATATATATATTATCTTTTTAGTATAATATATCTTTTTTCTTAGTTATAATATTTGAGTATAAGTATAGAGTCTGGTACAATCTTCTACATTGTAATTTTTTCAAATCGATTCACTGTAGTTATACTAGGTACCTTGCTTAAGACGCAGATATACGGCAGTGACCTTGAGTAGTTAGCTTGCGTGTTCTGTACTGAGCTCACGCAACGCATTGTACGTCTAGCCAGTTATATACAAATTAGACGCATTATTAATTTATTATATATAAATCAAAAGGTATTTTAATAAAACACGTATACCTACTATAATATCAATAATTAAATTATATTTAAAATGGTGAAGGTTTCAGAAAAATAGGTTCGATAGATTTTGCGGGATTCTCAGTTTTTTATCCGCGTTGGACATAACTTTATAAATTAATTTCACTATGTATCTAATATAAACAACAATGAACAACATTATTTTGTTTTTTAAATTTTATTTTATGGTGGAATACAGGGCCTTTGGCTGCTTTTGTATGTGTGTATTTTGGATTTTTGCTTTTTTTGTGTGCGTTTTGTTTGTGCAGAATAAACAATTTTTCTTTCTTTTTCTTTCTTTATATAAAAATAATCTCAAATATTCATATATTAAGTTATAAAAAAAATCTTTTTTTTTTCCAAAACATTAACACTACTTTTTTGTACGTGATCTTTAGTATAAAATCATTAAAAGTCGGTTATCGCCGCCTTAACAGGGTTAAGAGTAGCTTTTGTGTAATTATGATTACGAAAATTATCTTTAAACTCGCCTCAAGTAGGCTTGTCCAAACATGGCAGTCTTCATACATCATTTCTACCATTGTAATCATGCATCATTTACGAGGACCAGCCTTGACCCGATGACATCTGCGAAAGTATAAACTTTCAGAAAAAGGCTTTAAATTCCTAGTTGCATGTCTTGTAACCTACAATATTATTCTTTTTAGCGTGTCAATGGCAATATATATAGAGTCTGCCCAGAATTTGGCTACCAGCTTGGCATCTTCAGTAGCGTCCATCTCCTGTAGCGAGCATACAACAAGAACCGCTGTGACATTGTCCCTCGGGAATCATCGCATTACCAAATACAAACGAATGCTAATTTCCATCTCCATTGATTATTAGATTTATCGTGTATAAATAATTTGAATTCAGAACTAAGTACTTTATTGATGTTTTGTTTTGATTTTCGTGTGAACCATGGTATAATAATGTGTGAACTACATAGAGCTAAAGTACTTAGTTCTGAATTCAAATTATTATACACGATAAAACTAATAAATTGATGGACATGGAAATTTGCATTCGTTTGTGTTCGGAAATGCGATGATTCCCGAGGGAAATAGTTGTACTTAATGTTTGTGGGACAGCACCACATATAAACTCCAGGGCGGTGTCATCTGTGAATCTCCACTGAACAGGTTTTACGATTGTAAAATCAAAATTACCTACTTACATGGATCAAAAGTTTTCGGCGCGCCGGGGTCATATGTCAAAGAATATGATGTAATGAAAAAGAATACAATGAAAAGATAATAATGTTTTATAACAATAAAGTAATCGATCAACTCGGTCCACTTGAGCAGTTAATAATGTGTAAGAGATTTAAGAACACATTATGTCCCTGGTGGGGCAAATGTCACAACTCACCTAGATATTATTATAATTAAAATAAAGGCAATTATTGATAATTTAGATAAAACATTATAAAACTTTTTTTAATAAATCATTGTAAGTAGGTATTAATAATTATAACTATTACCGTATAGTGCCGCTAGCGGCACGTTATACACTGCCATAAATAAATACAATGAATTGCAACCCAAAACAACAATTCGCACCATTTTCCTCAAGACAATCGGATATAAAAAACCGGCCAAGAGCGTGTCGGACCACGCACAATGAAGGGTTTCGTAGTTGGGATGAATTAATCCAAAGACCGAATCTAACATTGTAGTTTAAAAACATGTGCTCCTATACATTCCGTATTCAAAATTTATTTATTTACTTTACACGTCCATGTTTGGGTCACAGAAATTCATATATGTACCAAATTTCAACTATATTGGTCCAGTAGATTCGTAGCAAATTAGCTATTACAGACGGACAGACAGACAGCCAGCCCGCCAGCAAGCCAGCCAACCAGGCAGACAGAGACACACGAGTGATCCTATAAGGGATCTGGTTTTTCCTTTTGAGGTACGGAACCCTAAAAGTATAGTGGCACCGTTTATGAGCCTAATGTGACAACAACCGGATTGGGCAAGCGCACGACGCGCGTAGTCGAGAGTGGGTGAGCCATCTTATGCAACGCGAATGTCGGCCGAGTAACATTTCGGAAGTAGCTATTGTACGAGAACACACCTGCGGTTCATGCTTCACGAGACACGCGGTTCACGAGTTGCGGATTTTTTTTTGTAAGGTTATCTGGCACCTTGGTACCTTGATAATAATTATAGTTTTTTATTTGGATTTTTCATACGAATTCCTCAATGATCTGTTTAAGGAAAGCGAAAGGGTTTATAGGATGCCCAATGCCCATCCTTAGAATTTATGGGTCTGGGTCCCCAGTGGAATGCTCCTGTGTTCATTTGCAATTAAATAAATAAGTTTTATTTTTGGTTTGTCATAAATGATTTTATGATCAAGCGCCAGATGTATCCAGGCAAAAGCAAACGTTCTTTGGCTTATGAATAAACCCAGGCCTTGACCTTTACCCAGCTAAAAACATTGCTTCATCGATATTTTTAACTTATCAGATCTCATCATAATAAAACATATAATTGAGAAATTCTTGTTCAAACATAAATAGCAAGGTCAAATGGTAAATTCTGAAATGACCTTCCTATTATCTAAAATTTTAAGTGTAAGTGTAGGGTAGGGAGTAATCTTCGGAACTATTGATCCTATTCTGAAAATTCTTTTACTAATAGGAAGCTACAGTATTGCCGAATGTCATAGGATATATTTTCACGCGGACGAATTCGCGGATTGAAGCTAGTTAGCTATAAAGCTAAGTTACAAAAAATAATAGCATTTTATTCTTCCATCAATTCGCGTACCGCGCAGCATCTCTACGCGGATGAGGAAGCTAATCAGCCGGTTACAGCAAAACAAACTTAACACTCTTACGCAATGAGTGCATTATCAGTTGTAGGTTATGTATGTCGGTGCATTGCCGCCGAATTATTGCGGCAGTTCGCGATTCATCGCAGAATTTCATGTTATGACATCCAATTAAAAGTAAAAAAAATACTTTTTGTCTTTTAACGTAGCCTTTTTTATATTTAAACAGTATATCTTAAGTCGAGTGTTTTAATTATGAAAATTCAATTCGTAGGGCTAATTTAACATCGATGCAGAATTCTATTGTCATTTGAAAATTATGAATTGCCAAGACCAGAATAACTGGTAGACCAGATTACTGATGCACTACATGCTATAGAGAACTTAAACATTTGAGTTAGTGTAGTGTATGAATAGTGAACAAATAATAGTAACAATGCGGTGCTGTACATGAACAAAGTGGTTTCATCAATTATCAGACCCTAAGAAAGTGCTACGAAATTGTGTAAAAGTGCAAATTGACACTATTCTTAGTTATAACATAATCTATCTCGTAAAATATTAAGTTAGAGACAAATTGCATATAAGCCTATTAGGCTAGATTTTAATACATTTCTAAGAACTTTAGTTCATATTTAAACAGAAAAAAAAACTTCATGCTGATGCAGCATTAAGTAACTTATAAAGGTTTCGTAAATATTGGCACGGTACTCGAGAAATAATATCCTGGAAAAGCTTTACAATATTTTCCTACAACTTTAAAAATAAATAATTGCAGTTAACTTACCGGATATTTGCAACACAGTTATTCCAACTAAAATTAACCACTTTGCACCTGTTATCATTTTTGTGTTCTAAATTTTTTCATACAAAACTAAAATAATTCTACATAAACAATCGATTGTTTACAAAATAGAACCACTATGTGTTTTTTTTGTTGATTGGAAAAATATTGAATTTTAATTTCTAAATAAAATCACAGAAAATGTATCACAATAAATAATAAATATAATTTGTTTTATAAAATTTCCGCACTGTTAATGATAATTGTATATTTATTATCTGTGTGCTATAAATGCGTGTGCCACTTGCGTATTTCGTACGGGTACTGAACGAGCGAAAGTGTCTGCATGATGTTGACCCTCGCTCGTATCGACTTCCCCCCTTTTGCATAAGAAGACTGCGAATTCGGTCACTCTTTGTGTGCATAATTTTTAAAACATTTTTAATTTATTTAATATTTTACGAGTCTTGGGTGGGAATATAATTAAATTAATAAAATATGACATGCATTGCATGGTAACTTTGATTTGTCAAAAACACTGGGACCAAAAATGTGTAATACCTAAAAATAAGTACCCTTTTGATAGAGTATTATAATTAATTTAGTTGGAATAGTTATAATGAGTTCATAATAATTTCTGCAAATAGGTGATTCGCATAAAGGGTCCAAAAATGAATGCTAATTGGTTTCTGCCTAAAAACTGAATCAGTTACATAAACCGGAACGACTTCGGAGAATTCCAACAAAAACAGAATTTTATTGCATAAGTTACCATATTAAAGTTTATGATAAATGGGCCCACTTTAAATACGTGACATGATAACTTACTTCGAAGTACTACCTTTTTCAATTAAGTAACTGAAGTTTGAAATTAATTCGGTATTTAGAATACTAATCTAGTTTAATTCTAATTTCTAGCTACTTGCATTATGTAACTAATGCAATACTTTTTTTTTCTTATTTAGACGTTATTTTATGCAGGATTATGATGATATTATGATGCTGTAATTCCAACAGCCAACACGAAAATACTGAATTTGTTTATCCGCTTCAATTTAATGTCACTGTCTAAAGAGACAGTAACATTAAATTGAACCGAACTACCAATAGGAAACGGATCAGTATTATTCAGTATGTCTTCTTCAATTTCATAGTTTCACACCTGGAACCTGAAAAAAGAATACAGAATTTGTGCTACGAACCGCTTCAATTTAATACATATAACTGTCTAAAGACTGTTCGACCAAAAAGTTCGCTATTTTTTTTAAGAAACTTGGGAACGATCTCAGAGTAATGGCACGATGCCTATTAGCGGCCGGGATCACTTATTTTGAGGGCAACATAATAATTTAAGTAGCGGGCTATTTTCGACAACTTTGAACAGTTTGTTTTTAGGGAATGTTTTCATACCAAATTATCAACTCTTATCAAGCGGGTACATCTAGAACTCTTGTTGTACTAATAGTCAAGCAGACCGACATGGCGGCCAATTTCACCGGAGACTTGGACACCTTCGGCGCGGGAGATATTATACTGCACAAGTGTATGCGCAGACAAGCTTCAATTTAATGTTACTGTCTTTACACAACAAATCCAGGTCGCGTGACCCAAATTCAGTATTCTTTTCAGGTTTCAGGTGTTAAGCTACGAAATTGAAGATATACTGATCCGTTTCCTAATTTATTGAGTCTATGTATAAAGCCTACTATAATTTATGTAGTTGATAGCAGCATTCAATATTTCATTTAATGATTTGGTAAGACTAATGCATATAAAGATGAGCCATCTTAACCTCCGTGTAGGCTACAATAGGCATTATTATAAGGCATGTACTGACACGGTAACCTGTGCACCTTGTGGTAGGCATTGCCCAACCGCAAGAATAATCGTGAGTTAACGACATCACCGATCGAGTGTCGGATGTCGGAGCCGATAGGACACAACTAGAGAAGTTGCGTATTGATAGATGTCGGCAGTCGGCAAGTTATTTTTATAATGCACTAGCTGCCCGCCCCAGCTTCGCACGGTTAGCACTGAGTACTAATCTGCGGCACACCTACCTATCTACTTACCCTACCGACCTACCCTACCTACCTACACCTACCAACACCTAACTTCACCTACATACCTACCTACCTATCTACCCTACCTACCTACCTTCCCTACCTACCTACACCTACCAACACCTACCTCCACCTACCTATATACATACCTACCTACCTACCTACCTATTTATTTATTTATTTATATATACTTTATTGTACACCAGATTATACATTACATAAAGAAAAAGTAATACACTACAAAATATACAATGGGCGGCCTTATCGCTTACTGCGATCTCTTCCAGGCAACCTTGGAATGGACAGTGATTTACCTATCTACCCTACCTACCTACCTTCCCTACCTACACTTACCAACACCTACCTCCACCTACCTCCACCTACCTCCACCTACCTACACCTACCCATCAAAATACCTACCTATCAACCTACATACCTACCTACCTACCTATCTACCTAACTATCATACCTACCCTACCTACTTACATACCTACCTACCTACCCTGCCTTTCCTAAGAACCTTGTCCTGAGAATAGCGAACATAACAAAAAAAGAATTATCCAATTTGGTGCAGCCCCGTTCTCATCTCTTAGGGATTTATTTTTATACAGGGTTATTGGTAAAACACCAACAACCTTTTAAGGGGTCATTATATACAGGGTGGATTTTTGAGATGGGGCAGTAAGGACAGCTACCTTAACCGTTGTCGCTAGAAGAAAACGGTTTTAGGAGACTGTCCTTAACTTTTTGAGAGATTTTTATCTACATTCACAGATTTTGAAAAAAATGTACAGTCAGCAAGAAAATGGACAGTTTTCACAAAAACTTTTTTTGATGCCAATCAATCCTGTTTCATAAAAGGATCAAAAAACTCTACTAGACCAACTGAGGTTTGAGTACAAAAAAACTCAGAAATTGCAAAATACTTTTCCCATACATTTCGTCAGACTAGCCAAAAGGAAACGAAAAATTTAAACTTCGAACGAATACGCGATATAATTTTATTTACTATAAGAATAATATAGTTTGTTGCTTGAGATGTTCTGAAAAAAAAAAACCTGCCAAGTGCGTGTCAGACCACGCACAATGAAGGGTTCCGTAGTTGGGACGAATTTATCGCAAAAACAAACGCGTAACATTTTAGTTGAAAAACATGATCTCCCATACATCGATATACGTCACGTCATGTTCTCTGCAAATGTAAGTTTGTAAACGATTTTTTTTGTGTGTGGTAAAACTACAAATTAGTGATTTTCGAACTTTTCCCTTTACTTGTGTTATGAGACCTTACTTCTTGCCTAATTTCATCATTCTAGGTTAACGGGAAGTACCCTGTAGGGTTTGATTTATTTGCGAGTGTCAAAATAATTACGTCGTATAAATGACCGTATCTTTTATTGCGTTGACTTAGAAACTTGATTTTTTTGAGCTTTCTAGGGACTACGAGACCTACGTATTAGATGTTATTTCAACTTCATACCTCCACGTGTTCCTACGCAAAAGGATCATGACAGACTGACGGACGGACTTCGGGTTCCGTTTTTACCTTTTGAGGTACGGAACTCTAAAAAATGACCTCAAATTATTTAGAACTTTCCGACTTGTTTGGAAAACGTTAAAAAAAACTGTCCTCTACAAAAGACAGAAATTACAAAAAAACAAAAACTACTTATGTATTAAAATACCGTTTGTTGTATGTATAATAAATTAATAATGCGTCTAATTTGGGACAGCACTTCTTGATGGACATAGTCCTATTACTGGCTGTACACAGGACGCGTTGCGTGAGCTCAGTACAGAACACGCAAGCTAACCACTCAAGGTCACTGGAATATATCTGCGTTTTAATGTTATTCTCGATTGGCAATCTAACGGGATAACTGCGGGGCAATTCCCGTATCTAAGAATGTTCGCATTCTAATCTGTCAAAAACATCATTTTTTTTTTTTTTGATAAGTTTTTCACATTGATTGTCGCTGAGATGGGTTTGCGACCATAGATGTTTAGAGCGCTTTTCATCAAATGGTTCTTAGGCCGTAATGTTGGCTCGACTGTTAAACTTTGACAACAGACCATATTAGGTAGCGCCGCCACTGTTGTAGGAGGAACAGGAATTCGCTACAGCGCTACCTAATTGGTCTGTATTTGATGAAACACACTTTATTTAAAATTATTGCGACTTGAGTTTGAACGTTTTTTTAAGGACGAGAATTGGCCCTGAAGTAATGATAATAAGTCGGTAGGTATATCGAAATACTTCGCTTGAAATTCAATAAATATAAACTATAAACATTGCTTATTAAACCTTAATAAAAAAAAAAAAAACATAATTTTCTTGTAATTTTACATAACCCTTACTTATAATATGGATTGTAAAAAGTAATTCCAAAAAGATCGAATCCTCCAGAACTGTCGAGAGCTTTCGTCATCAGTATCGAGTTTATAACTTACGGCAATAAACGATAAGGCCCGAAGCACACTTGTATGTAACCCACACTGGCGTTGCCCAATTCGCGGATGGCGGCCTAATAAGGCCATGGATGCAACATGAATGCTGCGAGGTGTTGCAACCAACAATCGAGGATAGCAGCAAGGATGTGGGGAAAGCCCATACGAATGTCCGCTTGTCTGCTCCGACATTATCAATGGCTTGGTTATCCGGTAGTACGGTTTGGAAATAATTAAATACAGGCTGCTCTGCTGCATCGTAGAATTCAGTGTGTGTCGGTTCATAGGGAATTTAATAAATATGCGGTTCTCGCTGCCTCGTTTCAAGTTGTTTTAAGACAAATTATAGATCTTGCGCCGTAAAATTAGCTGGTATCTAAATAGATATTAAGCGGTGGTATATCTATAATCACGACATGGTATAGAAACACTCGTAAATTATCTACTATGATCAACTAATTTCCAGTGTGACTTAAAGTTCTATTCTAAAAAAATATTCTGTAGAGAAAGATTCGAAGTACAATCATCATTCAAAACTAGGATAACCAGTAGATACTAACTATGTATGTAGCTGGCGCCTGTTACGCATCCGTTTTTATGTAAACCACATACTAACGGATAGTACCGGTTCAGAACTCAGATTAGGCAATACATAGACTGGCCTGTAACTACAGTTTAAATGAATTTTGATGTAAACTTACATAAACGTAGGATTGAGGAAGTAAGGTTATCAAGATTCGCGCAATACGGAAGTACGAACTGAACATATTGGTTACCTGTTACCTCGCTACCTTAGTGGTTTGCATTAAACTGTCAAGTGCACGTACTTGAAAATTCCGTTTTGGTTAAAAATAAATATTAGTATGCGTAACAGGCAGATTAGATACCTACTTCGGCAGGTATTTAATAATTCTTGTGTCAAGAAAAATTTGGTAAACAAATATCAAGAGAAAGTAATAAACAATCATTTATCTACGCTTTGGAGGTTGAATTACATCAATGTAGGTAAATAAGTAGGTAAACCTGTCTATATAAAATCACAGAAGTTGCAATAACATCGTAATTTTGCACATCAAATGAAATAATTTACACTCTTATTTGGTTACAAACCACCATAATAATTTACATAAATATGGTGGATAATTTCTATCTTTGGTTTATTTGGCAGTGTATAGAGTGCCGCTTGCGCCCCCTATCAGATAAAGTGCCACTAGCGGCATAATAGTGGCCCTGCCTCGGCCCGGTTAAAGTGCCGTAAGCATTGCATTGTCATTGTCACTGTCACTTGTTATTTTATTTGATTGTTGAGGGTAGTTCGTTGTAAAACACCACATTCCCAAAACATTACATTCTCTTGTGTCTAAACGGACCCTGGCGTTGTGTGGTCACAGTTCTAACCTAACCTACCTTTCAGACATTTTCATTCTTCGTAAATTCAGTCATTGTAGTGACTTTTGATATAATTATCTAAAACAAATACGATCAATCAATATACGAAAATGTCAATGCAATACTTACGGCGCTTTAGCCGGGCAGAGGCAGCGCCACTATTATGCCGCAAATACCCTTACCGTATTCATAGTTCAAGTTCTAGTTGTCAGGCTAGATAGAGTGACGATCTTCCCAGGGTGGCTGCTAAATGAGTATGGCCGAGGATCAGACTAAATAGCTTGCAATTTGGAAGGCCAATATCCTAGCAGTGGGCTGCTGTAGGCTGAAGATTATTACGGTACATATCTTGAAAAACGGTGCATGAAAATAGCAGTATCAAACAAATTAATAAAGGCAGTGTTATCCTTTTCGGATAAAGTGCCGCTAGCGGCATAATAATGGCACAGCCTAGGCACGGCTAAAGTGCCGTAAGCATTGCATTGTCAGTGTCACTATCACTGAGTCACTGTCACTTGTTATTTTGTTTGATTGTTGAGGTTAGGACCCTGGTAATGCAATGCTTACGGCACCTTAGCCGGGCCCAGGCAGCGCCACTATTATGCCGCAAATAGCGGCACTTTATCCGACAGGGATAAAGTCCCGCTAGCGGCACTCTATACACTTCAATTAATAAAACAAAAAGTTTGTTCTATAACCGTTTAATTCCTCGTCTAAAGTAATTGGTACTTCTTTTTCTTCTGCTCTTCTGATTGGAACCGCGTGCATATGGTGACTCCGAGTTTGTACTGAAGAAGTTTAACCCACGCGCACTGAAACAATTTCAAAACGTAAGTAAACAATCAATCTGCCTTGCCTTTTCCCAACTATGTTGGGGTCGGCTTCCGGTCTAACCGGATGCAACTGAATACCAGTATTTTACATGAAGCGAATGCCTATCTGATCTGCAAAACCCAGTAACTAGGTGTAATACCATACCCCTTGGTAAGACTGGTTGCCGGAATTTCGGGCTTCTGACGACCCGTAACAACTGTCAAAAATCCAAGAATGACAGCCAGGACCAACGGCTTAACGTCTGAGGCATGGAGGAGTCTCGATATGTAATGATGGTCACCCATCCACGGACCAACCCCGGCAAGCGTAGTTAACCAGATGGATCAACCCGTCCGGCTGTTATTACTTAGCCACGAGCTCCTTTCCTTCTCTCCTCCTCTCTCAAAACGTACGTAAACGGTTTTATAAAATTGAAATAATTTTTTCGACATCTGCTGTCTGGTCAAGGTCATTTTCATGGGCAACGTATGACATGCTAATTTCAAAATTGTGTCACATAATGAAACGGTATATGGATACAACATTTTGACCATCTTTCATTTTTGTTAAGTACTTGGTACTTGTTGAAACACCTACACTGTCCTCCCATACCTATTATTTGAAAATATTAAAAGCCAATTATTTTGAAAAGAGTAACCGTGGAGTTTCTTGCTGGCTCTTCTCCATAGGAAACGACCAATTGGAACCGTACATCTAGCTTCTGACGTTTCATAAGTGGTCATGTAGGTTTATGTGAAATAAAATATTTTGAATTTTGAAAACATAATATATTTCGTCGTCTAAGAGTGAAAACCTATGCGAAAAACTGGTGGGCAACTGGGAAGTTATTTAAATGTTGATCGCGCGGTAAAACCTGCTTACGCGATGCAGGATTTTGCGTGACGTCAGCTTGATGCGTAGGTCACATGTGGCGATATAGATGCCGCCACAAAACAAGGGCTTGTGAAACAAAAAAATTGCAATAAAATAAAAAGTCAAAGTTGCATTCCCGAGCTTTTCACTCTAGGGCGACGATTTGTAGAAATATTATATTCCTTTACTCGCTAGTTATTGTTGACATATCTTATATATAGTATGTACATATTATATATAAGATATGTCAGTACAAGGGTGTAAAGAACAAAATAAAATTACTCGCTATACATTCATACTTTGCTAATACTACTGAATGTAATCTCATTTCTCTAAAAATCATGATCATGCTTTGGTCAGACGGTAGAGATCCACGTAAGTCCCTTATCTTGCCAAACCATGATGTAAGAGTAGAAGTACTTAACTGGTTCTGTATATTATAAAGGAAAGTCGGACCTAATATAACTACATTTTAAAGATATGATCACGGAAAAGTTTTATGAAACTATGATCTCGTTTTATTATCTACTTAATAATTTATTGCCTTTGTCCACTTATTGCGCTTGTATATACAACCTTTTAGTTATGAAAAATAAAAGGTCATCGACCTAGTTAACCTGTGCATAGCTTACCCTCTCAATGTCATATTACAAAAGTACTTAATAATATAATAAAAGCTTGTAATTATAACATCGTCACGAGAAGGAAGCAAGGCTGAGGAACAGGGAAACTGTATATAGTGAAAGTGTGGAAGTGTTTCGGTGCCTGCACTAATCATAGAACTGGCAAATTGCTTACAATGCTATTCACTATTGTTGAGAAAAAGGAGTTTAACTTTAAAGTAAGTGCGGTATTTTCTTAGCTGTCTTAAGAACTCACTTATAAACTTCAAAAAAACCAGCCAAGAGCGAGTCTGACTCGCACTCGAAGGGTTCTAAGATAGATCAAAAAACACCGAAAAAAAAATAACTGTTAACATTATTTTATTTTTATAATTTGTTGTTATAGCGGAAAAACAAATATACAATCTGTGGCGGCATCTACAATCGCCACATGCGAACTACGCATCAAAGACCTGACGTCACACAACATCCTGACGTCACACAAATCCTGCATGACGCAATTAGAGTTTACCGCGCGATGGACATATATATACGTACAAGCGAGTCTGGCGGGCAACTGCCCAGAGGTTGAAGTCGGGTTCACCCTCTGGGCAGTTGCCCGCCAGACACGACACCCGTCTGGTCGGAGGATCCTCCCTTTTCTATGGGGGATGACTGAACTTTACACCCTGTTCCTCATACCCCTAAACAATCTGTAAAATTTTCCTACCTATTACGGTTTACATATTACGGTTCATGTTATACAGCCCGCTGACAGTAAGATTGACAGACGGACGGACGGACGGACAACGGAGAAATAGGGTACTGTTTGGCCCCTTTCGGACACGGATAAATGAACTCATTATCATTTTTAGGGTTCCAAATGGCAAAAACGGAGCCCTTATAATTTCGTCTGATCCTTAAAATCCTTACTATGCGTTGTCCGAAACGCACTTGGCCTGTTTTTATCAAGATGCAGATTGTCCAAATGTTGTGCAAACTTTTGCTAGGTCTTAAAGCACATTTTATGTACATAAATGTCAACAAATTAATAAACGCCAGCTTACTTCACTTTAGATAGTTTTAGATACCGTTAATCGTTCGACTCAGAGCATTGCAACTAAGTAGGATTTCTCAAACGCCAATACGTCTTATCTATTAGTTTTGTAACTTGCACTCAATTTGCTATCCTTGCAAAATACTTACTTCTGCGGAACATATTCCCCGAAGATAACTTCATCGGTCGAGTTGAACATCTCGCACCAGCCAATCATGTAGATGATCCAGGAGTAGCACTTGGTTGCGTAGAAACCAACGTCTGTGTTTATTGATTCTGCGTAGTACTTCGGCGCTCTGGCGTGGTTACAGCCAGATTTCGCTGGAGGAGATTAATATTTAAGTTATGAATTAAATAAAGTATAGTTTTTTCATGCACGATAACAGTTTTACGCATGTTTTGCGAGTACTGAACAAATAGTTAAGAAGTAAGTAGATAGTAGTAGTAGGATACTAGAAAACTTAGTAACTACATGGTTACTAAATATACCTTGCAATAAAAGTTACTAAATAAGGTTCTCCTTCGTTTGCAGGAAAGAAGTCGAATGTAATAATTATAGTTAATTGACTCAAGCGTGTCTTTGCGGAAATCCATTATAACCTAATCCGCTTAACTCACAAGGTTACTAAATATACGTCGTCTATTGTATTTTGTAATAATTATGAAAAAACGTTTTGTAAAATATCTTAAACCTATGGTATTTTTAGAAAATATTTGTTAAGAGTGCAATCTTGCAAACCTTGAAAATTAAGAACCAAACTTACTTTATAACTATGCAACTGTAGCCATGTTTATAACTCACTCACTTTGTTCTTTAGTAGCCTTACAGCCAGGCTGTGTGATACCGCCATTAGCGTAGAAGTCGACATGTCCACAAGCTTCCAACTTGCCCTTCTCCAGTGCGTTAGTGTGAAGACAATCGACGAATTTCGCGTCTTCTTTGTCTACTTTCCTCTTTGAGTCGGTGGTTACGAACAGAGGCATGGCAGGGTCCAGTGCTGTGGAATATTGTTATTGGAGGACTCCGTTAACTCTTATCTATATATTAATACGTGAAGCAAAAAATTTGTACCGCTATTTACGAAAATTACGCGGACGGAGGAATATGAAATTTGGCACAGTTAAAGTTTGTATGAAGGAGTGCAGAATGCTAATATTTTTATATAATATGCATTAGAAATAACTAAAAATTAATAAAAAAACATTACACACACTACCATGCGTTTGACACACAAGAGGCTACCTTAGAATAATGACAAGGCAGCATGGAATTAGTATGTACTATACAACTTAAAATTTAAATGAATTATGGTCTACTTTCGACCACGGGGCGAACACTACTAAATATAATTGTCTTTTGTGTGATTTTGTGTGTGCGTGGTGTTGTGTACATTTAGCTTGTGGTGCCTATAAGAAGTTAATGGCAAACAGTCGTGCGGGTGAACATGTTGTCCTAAAATTATTACTACAGGGGAAAAGTTGTCTATTATGTAGTACTGCTGCTGAATGGAATCATTGCTTATAAATAAATAGATGAAGCGTACTCCTGCAGGCTTGTTTCTTAGATCCTTTGACTTGAAAAAATTTCATCTTCAAATAGCAGGTTGGTATATATACTTACCAGTAATCCTATCCAACCACCCAGAGGTGACATAATCCCCGATAAACCCGGCCGTCTGTCCTCCAAGACTGAAACCTATAATATGGAACTGCGTGAGGTTGAAGCCATATTTCTGGACTAGCTGGTCGATCAGCTGGGCAGTGCACATTCCTACTAGCTCCGTATTCCGGGCAGCTTCTATGTAGCACGGCTCCCGGGCTATCGGGTTGTAGTCCACCGATATTACATTGTAGTTGCAGCATTCCATGTAAGCTGAAAATATTGTTAAATATTTGTTATAATTTAGATTCTGATGAAGGTAACATCCTAATTCTATTAAAACCGTAAAGGTACCATTCCTCACCCGACCGCAGGAGCCAACTGCAGGCGTTGTGTCGCCGCGACACGACTGTTTTCTATTAATTTCTATGAAATACCTTCCCTAGCTAGCGACAAGTCCCGGCAACTACAGGCGAGCGACAGACGACACGTGTAGCCCAACCACAGACCTGTAGTGCCGCCAAGCCATCAACGCTCGAGCTATAACACGTTTTTTTATCTTCTATGTACCGACTGGAATACGGGCTGCTACCGCCTGCGGTCGAGTTCGGAATCATGACAGCAGCGACGGGTCGGGTTTGGAATGGCACCTTTGCTTTAGTCTGCGGGTGCCCAAAGCAGTTTGTACTGATAAGATTGATTATATAATTGACATAACATTGATTATACCTATTTTGTTGGAGTTAAGACACGTCAAAAGATAATTATTAACGCAAATACTATTCATCATAGTAAAATAATTATAGGCTTTTTGCAATTTTTTTAAATTATTATATCAAAAAAACTTTTAACCTTTTTGGTTTAAAACTGGCCTTTTAATGTCAAAATATTTTTGGAACGCCATTAAAGTTGATTCTTTTTTATTTTTCTTCGTGTAAAACGGCTTTCATATTTTTTGTTAATATTGTCCAGCCAGTACTTTTTATATAATGTAGCTGTTTCTAGGTTAAGATGAAGATGATGTAAGTTTAATTTGACTATTCACTACTTCTGAAGAATGTGAAATCCATTGATATGTATGAAATTGTTAGCTAAGTACCTACTTTTATTTTATCACTGGTAGTTTTTACATACATACGAGTACTTATAGAAAAGTACCTACTTCAAGAATAAATAAAATAGATGCTAACTAAGTCACAGTTAACTTTACGAGTTTAGAAGGAAAATGAATGGTGCTACGTTAATGATGCATGATTGGTAATGAAATTAGGTTGTATTTGTGTGAACTTAGTTAAAATAACATAACAAAATTACACGTACTAATTTTATTATGGTTGAGGGCAACGCGGGCGCAGCGGTAGGAGTCAATGACCTTTCCCTCGGCTATTAGGCACGAAATCCAGATAGTACCTTCCCGTGGGATATTTTCCGACAACAACGCGGGTGAGCCGCGGGCAAAAGCTAGTGTACTATACTATAACATAATGAGGTATATTTTAAAAAGTTTACCTGGTCTTATTTCTGTATTCGGCGAGAAATCTTTGTGGCCAGTATATCCATGGATTAATATCTTAACTGGGGCGTCTTGCACCCAGGGTGCAGACTCAATAGACTGCTGATCCATGGCCAGCACTTGATGTGGATTTTCTTCATTTTCTCTTAATGAAAAAAGGATGAAATTGTTTAATATAATATAGTTGAAAAAAATCTTGAAACTCAATTGGTTCGAAAACAAACGCCACATTGAGAAAAGTAAACCCACTACTTAGTTTCTAACTGATAACTGCGGAAACCATACTCTACAGCTAGAATCATAGAATACATAGAATAGAATAGAATATTCTTTATTATGTACACCATGTTCTTTATTGTGTATGTATGTATTGTATATTATAAATGTTTGTAAAGGCGTTACGTGATGATGTCTTTAACTCAAATACACAATGTATTGATGTGTGATCAAGAGGCATGAGACCGAGAAATAGGCGTCAGAAAATGCCAATGAATTGGCCACGGTTTGCCCTATTCTCAAGTGGGGATAAGAAATTATTTTCTATAGGTTTCCGTGGCTAAGTAAATAATATGGCAAGTGAATTAACATGTTGATATGATTTGGATTGCCTCTTGATAGGTTTTATGTGATTAGGCGTGGACGGTGGAAGTTATAACAGGCTTTCATTATTATCATGTAGTTATACGTATCGAGTGTCTAATTTAATCTACAGGGCAAGATATCTTTCCTGGCCACCGTAGGCGCGGGCTTGCGAGCTACCCATTGCTCACCGTCCGATAAGGACCAGGCCCGGGTCAACAACGCGTTGTGTTCCACGCGCGCCACAAAGAGATGTCAGCACAACTGACGGGGTGCGCTAGGACCGATGCCTGCCGGGGTCGCGGGAAAGTCCGAAAGGGATACCGTGGCAATGTACTGGAACTAAAGGAACACGGGACAGTGAGAAACTCAAACTCAAAGCATTTATTTCAAATAAACCAATTACAGGTACTTTTGAATTGTCAAGAGGCCAGTCAGTCAGAAATATGAAGCTAGTTGCCCATTCCAACGCGTAGTAGGTTTCTATGGAGAAGAACGGGCAAGAAACTCCACGGACACTCTTTTAAATCAGAATATTTTTACAAAATATTGGTTACATCATTCATGTTGTAATTATACATGTGAGAACAATGTAGAAAGACGTGCACATTAAAAGCGTCCGTAATAAAAAACAAAAACAATTCAAAAATTGAAATAAGCCGTAGCAGCTAAGAGATGACCAGTCCCCACTGACGGCACCCGTTCACGAAAATGACGCATGGATCAGCACCATTATGCTCAACCATTTTGAAGGGAACTTAATGATTCAACACACACGCACGACCAGCGAGACATTTGAGTGACATACTCTCAGCCTGCCAGGGCACATTCAAGTCAATTAAAGACGTACCCAGTAAATGGTAGCTGTAAAGTAGGTACATAGTGCTCACATGTGCTATGCAATTATATAATACTAAAAGACTGAATTTATACAATCTAATGATAGTTTTACAATCTTCAGCAGCTCCAACAATATTTTTGAATGCTAAACAATTAGTTTATGCGCCCTTGTGGAGCTGGACCAGCGTTGAGCCAAGCATTTTTGTCATCGATGTAATCCCCCAACTTATAATAAGCTTGGCTGCATAGTGTGCGTTTTATACAAGATTTAAATTTTGTTTCATTCAGTTGGAGTACCTATGTGGGGGAAATTTTATTGTAACATAGAGAGAGAGTGAGATGTCCCCTTCTGTCTAAGAATAACGCAACAAAGATCTGCACATAATAAAACATTTATCTAACTATTGTAGTTTTAGTTAATACATAATAACCAAAATATTACAATATATACCTATAATATATATTATTATTATATCTAACTACAAATATTTGATTTGAGTGGACCGATTTCCCTGATTCCCCCGATTGACAATAAAATGTGAGTGGTTCAGCTTTTTTGACTTTCGGTCAAAGGTCACGCCTTTGACCTTCGATATTTAAAATTGCCCAAGGGTGCCACTCTGGCACTCCATGGAGTATGGTTCAGTATTTTAAACAATACTGGAATCAATCATAAAATAAAAGTTATACCCTCGTTCAAGGTCCAAGCATTTTTTATTTGGCGACCCGACTAAAGCTATCCCCAACATAGTTAAGAAAAGGCTAGGCAGATTGATACATAAATATGTCGAAAGATCTAGCCAGTCTCCTTTTAATATTATAGGTCCCAGGCAAAGTCTGAAAATCGGTTCATCATCGAACACGGTATCCAGATGTAGCTGAAGGCAGTCTATCCGTGTACGCAATCATCATTATCGACATCTGCTCAAACCGGACGCCAATCCCAAATGACCCAAAATGAAACGAATAATATGAAAAAGCATTATCAATACCGACTTACCTAGTATAAAGCCAGAACGTTATGTTTTCATTGGGACACTCCATCGGCGGTGCAACGCAATCAAAATTAGCTTTAGTTGAACTAATACCTTTAAAAACACAAATTTTATAGTACATACACACAAGCCGCCATTATCTCTAGTCCCAAGTAGGTAACAGGGGCAGAATTAAACATTCAAAAGTCATTCATTCAAAGTAGGCTAAGAATCAGCACTTTTCGAACGTCAAAATTACATATGACAGTCCCCCAAAACGCCCATCCTTCACCACTTCCTAGTGCATTAGCTGGGAAGAAGAAGTGGCGTAACAAACTCCCCAGCAGCACAGCTGTCTGTTTAGTTAGAAAAAAAAAAGATTCAATATAATAAAAATAATTTACATTACGCAACACAAAACGTAATTTAAATTATTAGCCATATGTCAGCTAGCACACGCCAGTATACCAACAAAAATCATCGAGAACAATACTCAGGTAGAAATAAAAACTAAACGTAAACAGAAATAAAAGCCTCCAGGCATAAAGGGCGTGCCCGCTTACATATAGCTATACTCCAATAGCTGCAACTGGAAGTTATAAATGATAAACTAGGACCATCGAGGTAAAATAAATAAACAGTTAATTACTAGTAACAATAACAAAACCGTGATCAGCATAATACAAAGATCAGCCATTACCACCCTCGCAGGAGGAACCTATAGCCTAATTGCGTTTTCCCATTAGGAATTTTTCTAACTGGTCGTTGTTCTGGTGGTCGCAAGCGCGACTGCCGAACGTACGGTCCTATGTTCGAAAGTGTTACTGCGTTTTCCATAAGGAATTTCTCAGTAACAGCACAGAGTTTGGAAGTTGGCGGTATGATAGTGCCCCCGTGCCTCGGATCTCCCTCCGGTCGTGTTGTATTGCCGTCCCTTCAGAATATGAGACTCAGGGAAAAGTGAGTGCATCTGGGTCTGCGCACACGCTTGTGCACTATAATATATCCTGCGTAGATGGCTAGTGTCCGCTGAGATTGGCTGCAATAGCCGAAATTCGGTCTGAAGGACTATTATTAAATGGCAAATTAAAAAATTACTGAACTTCTTTATTTAAAGATGACCTAGGAATGTCTTTATAATTGCTAATTTAGGGAATAACTATTAACCTTTACGTTTTAAATACTTAATTGTTTTTAGTATCATCATTTAACCTTCCGATAGTAAAAACAAAAATAATACTGGTAATTAAGGCATTTTATAGTTAATTAATTTGACGCGCCCTATCAACACTTCAAGGTACGTAGTTTGGAGATAAAATACAATTGAATAAATGTGTAATTAAGACAGTTTATGCAGAAAGTGGGCAACGTCGCAAATAGCTGTCAAATATATCGCTGACTCAAACTCAAACTCAAAGCATTTATTTCAAATAAACCAATTACAGGCACTTTTGAATTGTCAAGGGGTCGGTCAGTCAGAAAGATAAGCTAGATGCCCATTCCAAAGCGTAGTAGGTACCTATGGAGAAGAACGGGCAAGAAACTGCACGGACACTCTTTTAAATCATAATTATGGTTACAAAATATTGGTTACATCATTCATGTTGAAGTTATACATCACATGTGAGAACGATGCAAAACGTTAAAAGCGTCCGTAACAAAAATAAAAATTTAAATTAAATTAAAATAAGCCGTGGTAGCTAAGAGATGCCCATCCCTGCTTTGTTTAATTTGGCATACTGTATAAATATATGAAATATGGCTAACTAGTGAACTAAAATATTGAATATGAAATGCAATCATTAATAACATAACACTTTAAGATGTAAAAAAAGTATTTGGAAACTTTCCAAATGCCTTTTTACACCTAAAACGGTTGCAACATCAAATTCAGTGTTATAATTACAATTCATTATTAATATTCTAGTTTACTAGTTAGCCGTATTTCTTATTTCCATACTGTAATATTGGCAAATTAATCAAAACAGGTAAATATTTGACAGCTACTCGTATTTACGACGTTTCCAACTTTTTCTGTGAACGCTCTTAAGAAATTGCGTCAAGGTAATAATTTTATAACTTCTGCTCACGTAAATTTTTATAGAAATATCCTTCATGTAGATATCAGATATTCTGAACCTTATTTTTTACACGAAAATAAATCCGGCCTGATTACCCAAGTACCTACGCAATAATAGCACTCATACGACCGTTTTAAATAGGGATCCCTTTTTTCGCATAATGTTCTTTGGTCTAATATACTTTGACATAACTGTTTTGGCATAATTTGTTTTGCCATAATAATTCTTTGCCATAATTTTTTTTTGGCATACAGTTTATGTGGGCATAATTATCTTTAAGGCTAATTTGTTTTGGCATAATTTTAATTCTCATAATGTTACTAGTCCTAATGACTATTAGCATAATAGTATTAAGGTTTCTGTAACAATTAAATAATATTATTGATTAAAAATTAAATTGCTAGAAAAGTTTGTGACAGAAACGAATCGCTGCAAAACCGACTCCACGTAGTCTTGTCTGCCCTACCCCTAGAGTGTTATTTAAAATCACGTAGGCGCGGAGGGGCGAGGCGGCCTGCGAGCTGAGGAGCAGGTGGTTTTAACGCTCGCCGCCGTGGCTGAGCCTGAAGCAAGAAGCTGCGGTGGTGAGCGTTAAACACATCTGCGACGAGCAGCTCGCGTGGGATCGCCAGAGCCCCGCAGCGCCGGAGCCGTGACAGAAACCATGCCTGCTGCATGTTGCATGCTTGTTTACATGTTTGCATGCTGCATGCTTGCTCCATGAATGGTGTATGCTTGTTTTACATTTTAGAAGATAATTATTATGCGTATTTTTAAGCTTAAAAAAATATGTTTAAATATCATTATGAGTAAACAAATTTATGTTTTAGAATGTTATGCTTAAACATTATTATGATTAGATAAATTATGCTAAAAAAAATATGCGTAAGCTATTATGCGAAAACAATGTTATGCGTAAATATAATTAGGATTAACAAAAGTATGCCATGTTATATCATGTCTAAAATTTTTATGCAAATGGATAGGGAACCTTTTAAATAAATAGCAAAATTACTAATAGGTATTTAAATTAATTAATTGGAATTCGTGAATAAAAGCTATTTCATACTTAAAATTATTTTTTTATTCAGAATATATATTATCAAAGCAGAGAGATTATTCAGATATGATCGACGAATCTAATAATCTAGATGAAAAAATTAATCAGTTGATAAAAAGTGCGGAAGAATTGATTTTATACCAATACTCACATAAATAAATGTAGTTAATAAACAAAACTATGTAAACCATAATGACGATGTCATAAATAGTTTTCAACTAGGTATTGCTAAAGGCTCACTGACACATTTATATAGATCTTTTACACTGTGCCTTCTGAGCCGCCAAACTTCACGCATTACCGACCAAACAGCTGATTAAAACAATGAAAACTATAGACGTTCCTAACAGACTTTTCGCTAATTCGATGTAAAGTCGAAACTAAACTGTGCTGTTGGGAACATTTCACGGGCTTATCACTGAACTAAATACTACCAGCCTAAACTAAAACTCAGCTGCAACAAGTGTATACTTTTTGATTGAAGACTAATAATACAGGTATCAGGTCAACCAAAAAATAAAACTTGAAACATTTTGTTGTAAGCACTTGTTCATACATTTATATTGTATTATAAGAATTTTAATGATGATTAAAATTTACATAAATCTGACATCATGATGGGCTTTATATTCAAATCATCTGAGTTGATTCAACTTCACATAAAATTGATGCAAATATGGTTTTGGTTTTAGACATTTATTTCTCTCAACAGAAAACATATTATTCGCTTAAAATAGGGAACACTGTTAAAGGACTCATTAAAACGTTCGTAAGGAAAGAGTATCAGAACGGGATGTCTATGTGTTTGAATAGTATACATTTCTCTAGTGGTTGTATAAAAAAAAAAACATCCACATCTAGAAAATATGCGTATATCTTGATATTTCCTACCTTGTTATCTCTATTTTTACAAAGGTCGTGCTGACACAATAAATAGACCAAAGTAAGTAAGTTATAAGTTAACCCAAGTCCGCTATGTTCTAGCAGTATTTCTGAAAGACTCGTCTATCGCTGTGAAGGTATTACGTACCTACCTATAGTGCTTTATTTCAGTTCAGTTTTTAAAACGAAAATTAGCCTTGACGAACGCCTGAACGATTATGTGATCAGCATCAGTGACGCTTGATTTGATATCAAGAATAAAAAACTTAGTTCAAAGTGCCAAGTGTGTTTTTTGCTATAATTTCAGCTAGTATCAGATTCCCAGAGATCCGACGTAGGACTATGGTTCAAGACGTAGGACTACGAGTCATCATCATCATCATCATCATTTCAGCCAAAAGACATCCACTGCTGAACATAGGCCTCCCCTAAGCACCGCCACTTCGACCGATTCTGTGCTTTCCGCATCCAGCGGATTCCTGCGGCCTTCTAATGCTTCGTCTTCCGATACGTGGTCGCCACTCCAGAACCTTTCGGCCCCATCGGCCATCTGTGCTATGAGCAATGTGCCCTGCCCGTTGCCACTTAAGTTTGGCAATTCTTCGGACTATGTCGGTTACCTTGGTTCTCCTACGGATCTCTTCATTTCTGATTCGATCACGTAGGGAAACTCCAAGCATAGCTCTCTCCATTGCCCTTTGGGTGACTTTTAGCCTTCTGATAAGGCTCATTGTGAGACTACGACTACGGGTACTTGCTCTGAAATGGAGGTGGGCAGGATATTTGGCTAGACGTCGTGATGGCGGATGGCGAAACGGTAGAACGAACGTTGGTACACTTATAACCAGGTGAATAGATGACCTTCAGAAGATCGCCAGGAAGACCGGGAAGAGACTAGCGCAGATAAGGGAAGTATGGCACAAAAGGGACGAGGCCTATACTCAACTGTAGGTGGAGCAAGTCTGCCAAAGATGATAAGGATGAAATACAATAGACGACGTATATTTAGTAACCTAATCCGCTTAACTGTTCTTAAGGAGTCATAAAGAACCCTGTATCGGCACCGGCGTCCTCAGGATGGCTATTGACTTGTTGCGAACCCGGACCCGACGTGTGGACACGTCAAGCGTCGAGAGCAGTTAAGCGGATTAGGTTACTAAATATACGTCGTCTATCGTATTTTATAATGGATTTCCGCAAAGTCACGCCTGAATCAAATAACTATGATAAAGATGATCAAATTTAGAAAAAAAAAACTCACTAGGAAACAACTCCTCCGTACTCTTGTTCCAAATTATTATGTAAATGACATTGAAATTGTTGTAAGGGAACAAGCATGCATTATCATCTTATCAACGTTTGGTGTGTTTTCCTGTGTTTTCTTTATAGGTACCTAATTACTGTTGAAAAGTGCGTTGATAATGAATTAAGGGCATTCTTGTATTTTGTTCACATATTGTTTGCTTTTGCAGTATGAATCATAAACAGCCTTGTTTTTAGGGTTCCGTAGTAAACAAGGAACCCTCATAGTGTCGCCATGTTTTCGCCAATATCTTATATATTAGGCAAAATATACACTTATACACTAAAAACAGTGATTTTCACAATGTTAACACTAGAAATAAGGACAAACTACGAGCTCCCTTTCACCGGCTTCATAAGGTTCATAACTCATTTGTTGGGCTTGGTATAACTTTTTATAACTAGCTACCCTCCTCTTTGGTAGATTTGCCTTTTAATGTGTTTAAAACGAAAGTAAAATTCAAGCTTTGTTCAAAGGCATACTATTCTATCAACGACTACTTAAATGATAAGAGTAGTTGGTCGCTGTGATTAACTCAAGACAATGTTTATGTTCTTTCTCGAGCTTACCTACTGACAAGTTATATGAGTTTATTTATGTAATTATTTATTTTATTTGACTATTAAAGTGAAGTTATTTAAATTTAATTTATTGTTGACATAATCTACTCATCACAATGTTTTTTTATGAGTTGTATTGCAATATGTGGTTAGCTAGTGACCTCGACAATTGATCATATTATTTATTGTTAATAGTAATTAACTGTTTGTTTATTTATTTTACCTCAATGGTCCTAGTTTATCATTTATAACTTCCAGTTACAACTATATGTAAGCGGGCACGCCCTTTATGCCTGGAGGCTTTTATTAAGATATTAAGTTCTGTTTACGTTTTGTTTTTATTTCTGCCTGAGTATAGTTCTCGATGATTTCGTTTGGTATATTGGCGTGTGCTAGCTTATATATGGCTAATAATTTAAATTATGTTTTGTGTTGCGTAATGTAAATTATTTTGAATACTATTATATAGAATCTTTTTTTTTGTTCTTCTAACTGAACAGACAGCTGCTGGGGAGCAGCTAACGCACTAGGAAGTAGTGAAGGGTGGGCGTTTTGGGGGACTGTCTTATGTAGTTTTGACGTTCGAAAAGTGCTGATTCTCAGCCTAGTTTGAATAAATGACTTTTGATTTGATTGATTTTGATTCATGTCCATCTGTCTGTCTATTTGTCCGTCTGTCTGTCCGCGGCTTAGCTCAGAGACTATTTGTGGTTAAAAAAACATGTTCTCCCATACATTCCGTATGAGAACATGTTTTTCAACCACAAAGTTAAGTTTGTTCTTGCGATAAATTCATCCCAACTACGGAACCCTTCATTGTACAGTGTATTGTACGTGGTCCGACAAGCACTTGGCCGGTATTTTAAAATATATCCTATATATCCTAAATATATCGTATTTTGTGTTTATAGGTAAATGTAATTTCTTTGCTGTGCATGAATAATGAATTTAACAGTACCTACAGGTTGAACTGCAGTACTTACGTTTTATATTTCAATTTGCTTTTTGGCATCCATCTGTAATCGCAAGATGCGTTGTATATGTCTTGCTCTGATCGTAGAAATCTCGTGAACTGTCTGGCCATTTCAGGATTTAACAATCTCACATCGACATCGTTCAACCCATTCGCCCAGCGATCTTGGGCATATTGATATAATCGTAAAAAACATAACCTCTACCGCATTCCTATTCAACCTATTCCCTAGTCCTAAAAATACAAAAAAAAACAAGTAAATGCTAAGGTTGGCTGGCTGCGTTATCTATACTTCTGTACTAATATTATAAAGAGGTCAACATTTGTTTGTTTGTTTGTAAGTTTTTATGTAGGGGTAATCTCCGGAACTACCAGACGGATTTGAAAAATTCTTTTTGCATTGGATAACCCAATCCTTGAGGCAGGTTATAGGCTATGTCATCATGCTAGGGCCCTTTTTAAAAAAACTGACAGAGAACGCTAAGCGAGAACGAAGTGATAGCGTGGGCGGGCGATGGGATACTAGTGTTATGCCAATACGCAATGGATGATTTTGCGCTGCACCAACACTAAAGGCACTATGACAGCCGTTTAATATTTTGCCTCTATAAATTGTTTCTTTGAATATGCTGCCGTTTCCACTAAATGGTTGAAGTTCGTTATTGATCGAAAAATTAGCCAAACATCCTTCAAACTTGTTTTGGCTCGATGTTGTTATCCATTCCGTTTTAACTCCTCCAATTGATATGACAGTTAAATAGGGATCCAAAAAGTCGTGAACACCAGCGGAATCCAGTTCTTCGCCAACATTTTTGCTATCTACAAGCAGGTATACTTCTACCGACTGACACTAAAGTAATGTTGTGCCAGTTACCATCGAAAACATAACTCTGATCTGATTGGCTCATATTAACAACGGTGTTCTGTTTTGAGGTGTTCAGTGACTGTAGGATCTAGGTTGTTTTTGGGGTTGAATAAAAAAAAATGTTGTTTAAATTATGTTTTATTTATGAAATCAGTCAGTTATTTAAAATTATTTAAAGTCATTTGGCACTTTACTAAATAATATGGCGGTAATAACGGGTAAGATAGCTCTGACTGTTTATATTTCCATCTAAATGGGAAACTGACTACAACCATTTAAATATGAATATGTGTAGATACAAACATTATCACATGGATTTTTTTTTATTCCATTAAATAAGCGTATTTATATTATTTACAAGAGACGGTTACACATTATTATACCCATTCAGTCAGAGCTCCAACAATTTTGTGTTACAATTTGAACCTAAAATGATTCACTGTCACATATTTACACACAATTTGTATTCGGATATAATTATATTTACAAACTTTATGTACAATGAGGTTTTGTGTTTTTCAATGACATGTTGAAGCTGTAATAAAGCAATGAGGAAGGAGGAACAAAATGTATGAACAGAGCATTTTAACTATACATTTATTGGTTTAAGATTTAAATTTGTTGTATTGTTTTATTACCAGCTTCAAGCGTCGATAAACAACACCGTCTATCGTAAGAACTACACATGTGGCTTGCATACATCTAGTGTCAAACATGCACTATACGAGTAATTACATGACACAAAAATTTGCGCCGAAAGTTACAAGGACGTCAAAATATTTAATTTTGCAGCAAAAAAAATGCACTAGGTATATCCAAGACATAACTACTCATCTAATTATGAAATCATATAAACAATATATGGCAAGAAAATATAGAGACCTTGATACAAGATCACAACAATAATTTTACACGATCTTAAAACTAATACATTATTTAATTATATTTACAGTCTAAATCTATTCTAACACATCAAACGTATTCTTCTGATGGTTTCGGGGTGCCATTTTGCAATCTTAGCGAGGAAGACATTCTTCCATTTACAGAATCAGGTAATTCCGCTATATCCTTGAATACATCGATCATGCTTTCAAAATTCGGTCCCCAGTTGAATAGGTCGAGAGCAGCCGGTCCCCAGCCTAGAGTAGCTGATGCGGGGGAACCATTCGCTTGCCGGTACAGGGCTGCACTTACATGAGGGGCTAAATCATCATCAGATGCGACTAGAGTGCTCAGCGACCCACGGAATGAGGAATCAAAGCTTTCGTAAGGTGGTGGCAAAATAGGTTTTTTAGGATTACTTCCACTGCTAACATTCTGTCTTCTAACATCCTCTAACTTATCTGCGTTTATACTATTGTTGTCATATTCTATTTCGGAACAAGTAAAGCTATCATTTCCACTTTCATCGTCTGACCCGGTTGAACTTCTGTTATCATCTGGAGGTGAGTGATGTCTATGCGACATGTGGTGACCGACTCCTCCTCCTCGAGGTGCTTCGCTTGAACTCGACACTGCATCTAATGTGGAAACTAAACTGGATGTCCGTTGTCTTGCATTCATTCTTTCTATTTCTTCTGCCGTTAGTCCCACTGCGCCTGAACCAACAGACACCACTTGTGGAACTTGTGGCGGAGCACTGGGTGTTTTCCTCCCTGCTGAAGAACTTTGCCCACTCAGTTGAGACATAACGGGGCTGTTCAGGCTACGTTCACTGTTACTATGCAAAGCATCTTTACCAACGCCACCCGAACTAGACGTAGTGGCTAACAAAGCACTCTGCAACGGTTTGCCAGATATATCATGAAGAGTTAATATTCTAGGTTGCTGACTGAGTTCACTACTCGGAGATAATCGTGCTAATGGGGTTGTTTGATGTTGTCTCGGTTGTGGCGGAGGTTGCGCTGCTTGCGGTACTCGAGAAGGGTACCCACTCGGATGATGTGGTGAGTGACGATGTTGAGGGGTTTGATGTTTATGGTGGTAGCCTGCGATGGGTGGTGGAGTAGCTTTATATTTACGAACACCTGCTGCTTCTCGGAAACCTTTATAATGATAAACAATGTCTATATCAGATGGTGCGATTGAGCTGGCGTTTTCAAGATCATAGTGTTCAGGCACTTCTGAATTTAAATCCATACCACTAGGGTGATCATGAGTGTGGTGCGATGTATTTGTAGATGGTGGCGGCGGTGGATGGTGGTCTTCCCGAAGGGCTGGACTTTTTCCAACAACTTCACGTTCTATTATATCTGGTCGTTGTGGTCTCGGTGGATCAATGTTCATTATTTCTCTATCTTTGTACTTCTTTGATAATAGTTCGGGGCCAACAATATGACCGACATTACGTGTTATATCGGCATTTTCTGACATGTAACTGTTGAGGCTTGTATCATTATTGTGAAGATTTCTATTCATAATGCTGTCATTTGTACCTGCTATTAGATTTGGTGCGTTTAACATAGCAGGGCCTCCGTTTTGCTTAGTGTGTACAATATTGCCTTTACTAGCAGATCCGTTGCCTTTTTCTTTTTTCTGCTTACGAAGTCGATAAAAGATTATTGAGACTGAAATTGCGACTAATAAAATAACGAAGAACACTATTACTAGTGTTATGCCAATACGCAATGGATGATTTTGCGCTGCACCAACACCAAAGGCACTATGACAGCCGTTTAATATTTTGCCTCTATGAATTGTTTCTTTGAATATGCTGCCGTTTCCACTAAATGGTTGAAGTTCGTTATTGATCGAAAAATTAGCCAAGCATCCTTCAAACTTGTTTTGGCTCGATGTTGTTATCCATTCCGTTTTAACTCCTCCAATTGATATGACAGTTAAATAGGGATCCAAAAAGTCGTGAACACCAGCGGAATCCAGTTCTTCGCCAACATTTTTGTTATCTACAAGCAGGCGTATACTTCTACCGACTGACACTAAAGTAATGTTGTGCCAGTTACCATCGGAAACATCACTCTGATCTGATTGACTCATATTAACAACGGTGTTCTGTTTTGAGGTGTAGCAAACTTTTCCTTCTAGTAGTTCAATCACAGTGTAATATTTGTCAGTTGCTGAATAAAATAAGACACCGTCTTTTCTGTGAGTCCTAAAGAAGAACGATAAACTTTTCGCTGGACTGTTGACTTTAGGAATAACTTTGCCAGAAGATTTGCTGTTCTTCTTCAACCAATTAGTATTGCCTCCGTAAAATGTTTCCAACAATTGCATTCTTCTGTGCTTTTCAGATATTGTGTAAGTAATAAATCCGTTTTCGGCAACCGAAATAGATTGCAGTGAAATACCACAGTCAGGGGAAATTAACTCACCTTTGCACTTACACATATTTGCTTTCCATTTGTCTAAACATTTTCCTGAGCCACAAACATCTTTTTTGAAACAGGAGCCTCCTTCTGAGCGTTCACATTTTGGTTCCACGCTTCGTGCCTTTATAGGGTTAGTAAGGTTTAGCATTCGTCCGTTGATGGTAATACTGTGCATACATCCAACGAAGTCATCAGAATGAATTTGTCCGGGACGTTCTAGGACTGGGTCCGCTTTGTGAAGACCACCGATGAGTAGTGGTTCGTTGTTAAAATTCAAGGTCCTGGAAAAAAGAAAAAGAGAATGTTAAATATAATATGTCCATTGAATCATAACTATACTTGACCATCTATGATTTATGTTACGTGGTTGAGTTGTATTAAGAAAAGAAAGAAGTTTGTGCGACAAAAATACAATTCTAAAATAGACCTGTGCTTAAGGCAACACAGGTTTGTTTTATTAATCAATTGCCTTATAGCAATCCACTGTTTGTTATGGTCTCTCTAATTGGGATACCAGTGAACTCCATTTTCGGCCACTCTTTCCAGCTAGTCTGTGAAGATTGTCGCCTCGACTAGCTTTAGGCCTTAGGTATTGCACACAGCGTTTCGAATCTTCTGGAAATGTATTACTGGAAAAACGAATAGTGACTTTGTCCTTGCAATCGCCAGTAAAGATTGCGACCTACATGAAAAAGTATTTATGTAGTATAATAATAATTATAATTAGTACATACCCTGCCTGTCCAGTGTCGTCATCGTAACATGAATCATCGCCAGGATCACATTCTGTGCAAATGTCTCCATGATCAGTACATGTCGCCACACTCAATGAAATCACCCGTCCATTTCTGGTTGCTGTTAGTTTGTACCAGCTTCCATCAGCTAGGTTCTTCTTAGAATTCATGATGGCAACTGAAGTAATGGATGTTCTAGCACCGCCAAACGAAAACACTGGCTTTCCTCCCAATAACTCAATTGCTATAAAATCTGATCTTCCGCCAGTCTGGCCACCATAGTTATACAGCAACAAAGCGTCCGGCTTTGTTGTGGCGAATATTATTGTTATATCGTTGGTAGACGCATCGAGAGATGGGAATTGCATGTAAGACAGTTCGCCAAATCCAAAAGTAGTACTTTCACAGTGTGTTCCGTAGCGACCATTTGTGCAGCTGCATTTGTAACCTGGTTTAAGACTTATGCATATCCCTCCGTGCATGCACGGATTAGGTCGGCATGAGTCGACTAAAGCTTCACAGTGATTACCACGATATCCAGGGCGGCACAAGCAGAAGAATGAATTTCTATCAGCGCTTTCTTTACAGGAACCTCCATTCTTGCACGGATTACTACTGCATACGTCATCTCTTTCCATCTCACAAGTTTTACCATCTCTGCGAGCTGGGCATGTGCATGTAAAATCGTGACCCTGTTTACGACATATACCACCAAAGCGACAAGGATTTGGTGAGCAGGGATCTTGGCGCTTTTCACAATTGCCTCCGATAAATCCATCTGTGCAGTGGCAAGTATATTCGTGTCTGACCAATGGAGAAGACAAGATGAGGGAGGGGCTTTCTATTATTTTTGTATCATCCAATACTCGAATGGAATCTGTACAAAGGCCATCATTTTTGCATTGTTGAAAAGCACACGGAAAATAGGCTACTATTATTTGGGTCTTCAATAACTTTGTCATTTGGAACTCCTTAGCTTTCAGATATTTTTCAGTCATTTCTCTTTTCCAAATAGAATGATTACTTTTTGTTGCTATTGTCAAATCTAAATTACCTTCGACTTCATTGATGCTGTACAAGTAAATACTTTCACTGCTTTTCAGACTTTCTTTTAGTATTTCTAGTAAGCTCCGGTAGTAATGAGTTAAAAAATCTGATGCAGTCATGTTCAAAATTCTCAAAGTGATAGATTGGTCAACGGTATTATTGTCAAAAGAAAAATATTCTACACTTATTGAAGACAAAACGTCTCTATGAACGCCGTCATTTCCTGAAACTGAAAACGAATATCCTTGTCCAGGTTTAACAGCGTTAGTGTGCAAGTTGCATCCAGATCGAATATTGAGAAGTGACATTGTATTTTCAGATGTTGACTCTTTGATAATCTTGCATCTATAATCTCCTACGATATCAGGATCGTTTGGTTTCACATCGGCGATTTTGCCACGTGGAACTTTATTGTTGAAAGCATAAACAATAACGTGAGCTGATCTTGGTGTTGGTGGATTGTCGTTTCTGTCCAAAACTTTTATAAATATGGTGTAATTGGATTTCATAACTGGATTTCCACTGTCTTCGATTTGTATCATTACCTCAAGAGTGGGTGTTACTTCTCTATCTATTTTCTTTGTTGTCAAAAGCACGCCTGTATGCTTGTGAACCTTTACGTAGCTTTGATGTTTTCCTCCTACAATAGCATATGAGAATGGTGCTCCATTCGGTGGTAAATCTGGGTCTTTAGCAGAAAGCGTAGAAATGCTGGTGTTGGGAGGTTCGTTTTCGTAAACAGAACCTTCAAACCCAGCAGCATCGAATATAGGTCCATTGTCATTGATGTCCGATAAAGTTATTTTAACTGTGGCTGTACCAGTTTGCGGTGGAACACCTGTATCAATAGCACCAACAATTAATGAATAAATTGGCAAGGTTTCTCTGTCCAAGTGGCGAACAACTTCAATTTCCCCGGTTTGAGGATCTATTTTGAAGTCCTGGTTTGTATTTCCGTCCAGTATGGAGAAACTAAACTGATTATTCTGTGGCCGTACGTCTTTATCCACTGCTTTTACTTGAATTACTTCTTGTCCAATAATAGCTCCTTCCGACACAGTAGCCTCGTAATAATGGCGCAAGAATTCAGGTGGATCATTTCCATCTTGAATAGAAATAATAACTTGTGCTTCATCGGTATCATTCCCACGTATGCCACCAGAATTTTTCGCTAGGACTGTTAACACCACTCTGTTCTGTGTTTCTCTGTCTAAATAGCGAGCCACTCGAATCACACCAGTTTGTGAATTGATACTAAAGCCCTTATCGTTACTTGAGCCAACAAATAAATAGTATATTATCCCATCATCTCCACTATCTTGATCAGTAGCTTGAATAACACCAACATTTGCTCCAACCTCGGCAGATTCAGATACATCGAAATGAAATACGGGCTGCTTGAATTTAGGATAATATTCATTCACACCCGTTATGTAAACAATAACTTCAGTCGTATTACGCATGATTGAATCAGGATTTTCAGCTCTGATTTCCAAAGTGTAAACTCTCTTTTCTTCATAATCGAATACTTCTTTGGAGAATATTTCTCCAGTGTTGACGTCTATATGGAACAATGAAGCCATATCATTATTTATAAAGTATTTAATTATGGCATTCTTCGGTGAATCTATATCGACTGCTGTAACTTTGTATATAAAACTATTTACTGGAGAGTTTTCTGGTAAATATGAAATATATTTTGTTTGGTTGAATTGTGGAGCGTTGTCATTGATGTCGGTCAAAATGATCGTCAGCGTGGCAATGGCTTCTTTCGACTTGAACCCAAGATCTTTTGCAGTAATATTCAGTCTATATTCTTGGATTGTATCGAAATCAAGTGGACGCAAAATACTTATAGCTCCTGATATCGAATTAATTTGGAACTCTTCTCCTGCGTTCCCAGATGAAATGGAGTATCGCACGATTCCATTAGGCCCTTCATCTTCATCGCTTGCTTTCACTGTTAAAATTGGTGCACCTACTGGTTCGTTTTCGGGTACAATTACTTGGTAACTCAAAGCTGTAAATTTGGGGCTATAAATGTTTTCACCAGTCACAACAAATATTACTGTCGTCTCATCAGACTGTGGAGGAACTCCGCGATCAATCGCTTTTATTTTGAGTTCATAGTATTGGCCTAGGTAGTAAAACTGTTTACTCACAATTATCCAGCCACTCTTTTTGTCAATAGTTAGATATGCAGTGCCATTTCCACCTGATACAAAATATTCCACTTCTGCATTTATTCCGAAATCGAAATTGTCTTCGGCTGTCAGTTTTATAATTCTTTCTCCTGAAGTGGCGTCTTTTGGTACAGGCACCAAATTTTCATGATCTTTGAATTTCGGTGCGTTATTGTTAGCGTCGACCACATTGATTGTAACTAAACATTCAGAAGACATAGGGGGTTTTCCATTATCCGTAGCAACAACAATAACAGAATACGTATTTTCAGGTGATGAATTGATTGATGTTCTTTTGTAATTCATCTTAAATTTACTAATTATCTCTCCAGTTGCGGGATCTATTGAGAATAAATCAGATGGTTGTTGTAATGAATATGATATTATTGAATTGGGGCCTTGTTTGTCCCTATCAGTAGCAATAACCTGACCTACGAAACTATTTTTCTGTTGTAATTCTGGGAAATTGAAGCTGTAGTATGAATATTCGAACTCTGGAGCATTATCATTTTGATCTTGTATTGTGATGGTCAATGGCGTTTCAGAACGCCAAGCTCCATCCGTTGCTGCTACTTTGAGAATGTACTCATCTTGTAATTCTCTATCAAGCGGTCGGGCAACTGTAACATTTCCACTTATTGGATCTATTATAAATTTTTGACCTGGATTTTCAACGAAATTGTACGTACCATTCGCGTTTGGGCCGGAGTCTAGATCAGAACTTGTGACTCGTATCACAAATGACCCTATTTCAGCATTTTCTGTAACATTTACACTGAAAAGCCGAGTAAACCTTGGTGGGTTATCATTTTTATCTAAAACTGTCACAATAACTGTTGAAGTTCCTATGAGTTGAGGTACTCCATGGTCCACCGCTTCTACAATTAATTCATAAAATGGAATGGATTCTCTATCCAAAGCAATGTTTGTATAAATTTCTCCAATTTCTGTATCGATTCTAAATGTTTCGTCATAATCGTTGACCAATTTAAAAGATATTCTGCCATTTTCATTTGAATCATCATCATGTGCATCAATTTTTATTACCAACTGGGGAGGATATTCTTCCTCTAATACAGTCGCATTATATAAAGCGCTTTCTATCACAGGAGGATTATCATTGGCGTCCGTTACTTTGATCTCAATTTCAATGAATGATTTTAGTGGAGGATTGTCAGAATCCCTCACTTCAAACCACACTTCGTATAGAGGCATCGTCTCATAATCAAGCCCTTTTCCAGTAATAAATACTTCACCGCTCATAGGTTCTACTCTCAAAGCATCACCAACGTTCCCTCCAGCAATGCCGTATTGTAGTAAGCCAGTGGGGCCCTTTTTCGGGGATGTGGCTGACAATCTTGTCACCAAAACACCTTCTGGTGTATCTTCCGAAAAAGTAAAAGTCAATTTATTTGTAACTGTAAACTTCGGAAAATTCTTTACCGACTTTGGAATTAGAATCAACTCTGCTGTGCTCTGTTTTGGGATTTCACCACTGTCTGTGGCTATTATAAGTAGATTGAAAGTGGATCCATTTTTATCCTTATACTTCATTAGATTTTCGTTGGCTTTTATAACTCCGGTTTCTTTATTTATAACAAATAAGTTTGCATGTTCGCCTTTTAGATCATAAACTATCTTTTTGTTAAGTCCAATATCATTATCGCTGGCTTTTACTCCAAAAACAAAATCTCCTTTAACAGTCCGATCAGATATGTGAGCTTCATAGACCGGATGAGCAAATGTCGGTGTATTATCATTTTCATCTTCAACTATTATTGTTAGGTTGGCAGTAGCAGTTCTTGGGTCAGTTGTTGATGAATCTTGCGCCATTATGATAAGATAGTAAACATCCCAATCTTCTCTATCTAATGTTGCATTAGTTGAAATAACGCCTGTAGCAGAATGTATCTGAAATCTTTCCGATTTGTCACCAAGAAGACTGTATCTTATCTTCGCATTGTTGCCAACATCCTTGTCTGTTGCCTTTGGACTAAGAATCACAGTTCCAGAAGGTAAATTTTCTTTAACGTTGGTTCTATAACTTTGCCTTTCAAAGTCTGGACTGTTATCATTTACATCTTGTACCACAATTTTCACTGTTCCTGATCCAGTAAGTGGAGGTGACCCTGTAAATGATAGAAACTCAATCAACAACCAAATCATTACACGTGATAAGGGCAAGAGTATACTCGTACTACTACTACAATAAACATAAAATTATCTTAATTATTTTAAAGAGATTTAAACTAACTAGGACAACTGATAAAACAAAAAAAAGGAAGCATCCAAAGCACGGTGAATTTTTAACTTAGTAAATTTTATAGCTGCGTAACTTACCGGTATCCATTGCCACGAGTGCTAGAGTATATTCATCCTGTGCTTCACGATCTAATGTTCTTAACAAGGAAATTTGCCCAGACGAAGCATTTATTTTGAATAGATCCGCATCGCCTTCCTTTATGAAATAGCGGACTTGATTATTAAATGGAGGTGAATCAGCGTCATAAGCATGAATTGTTATTATGTACCCGTCGTTGGGAGGAATTACATTTTCCATTACGTACGCTAAGTACGGTGAATCAAGGAACGTGGGTGGGTTATCGTTTATGTCTTGAATTGAAATAGATAATTCAGCCGTATCGAATCTGACATCGTCTTTAGCACAATCTTCGGCTCTTATTGTTAGCAGGTAACGGGATTTTCTTTCAAAATTAAGATTTTTTGCAACTCTCACGATACCAGTGTCTTCACTTATACTGAAATCTCTATTTTCATCTCCTGAAGCAATTGCATATCTCACTCTTCCATTTGCACCTTCATCTATATCTGTAGCGGAAACCTGTAAAATAAATAAGGTTTGTTTCATTAAAAATGTACTTAATATTTCTTATCTTTATTGCAAATTATAGTTATTTTGTATGCTACATCAGTATCATACGTACTTGTAAGACGCTAGCTCCAATGCTTGCATTTTCTGGGACTGAAGCACTATATTGCTTCGGATCAAATACTGGACTGTTATCATTTTCATCCAAAATATTTATTTTTATTTTGGACTTGGTCACATTGGGTGGATCACCTCTGTCCTTCGCTGTGACAGTAATCGTATAACTTGCCTTTAGTTCTCTGTCAAGTTTTCCTGTTGCTCGTAATATACCATCTACATTTCCCAAAGAAAAGTAACCATTAATTTCTGGATCTGGAGTCATAAAATATTCGACATATCCATTTCTTCCCTCATCTTTGTCGACAGCTTTTATTGTCATTACGACTGTATTCAGTGGAATATTTTCCGAAACTGTTGTTGTATTGGGTGTAACAAACTCAGGTGCCATGTCATTGACATCCTTTAGTTGTATCGTAACCTGTAACAATAAAACAGTGCCATAAAAGTGTGTGAAAACGAAACATACAAACATAATAAAATCTGATAAAGGAAACTAAAATCTTTTCAGTTGAGAGGCTTTTTCGGATCAATGGAATATAAAAGTGGCCGGATGTAGCGTCAATTGAATTTTATTATGTTTTTCGAAAAGAGCATCTTACATTTCTTAGAAAGTTAATACAAGTAAAATAATAAAGCAAAACGCGTCCAATGCTTCCGTCTGCCCTCATCAGGGGCATATTGTGATACCCAACAATAGACGCACTTAACAATGGCTCGTAATGAACGTGATTTTTAAGGGTTTGAAATATAACATTTAAGTTAGCTAAATTACTAATAATTTCATATCTATGTTTGTGACTACGTAATAAACGGGTGGCGACATTAAATAAACGACACAATAAAATAAATTTGGAACAACGAACTAATTTGCCTTTAAGCAAATTAGCCTTTACAAATTAGCCAAACCTTTTGTTAGAAAAAAACTGAAACTGAAACAAATGGCATAATAATCCACAGTATTACAATTTAATATAGGTAGATATATCTAGTAAGAGCTTTCTAAAAGTGACACTACCCTGTTAAGGTAAATATGGCGTCCCACTCCCATGTAAACATGATGTAAGCTTTTCGAAAGTAAACGTTAGAATATATCTTAAAAAATATGGTAATAAGAATGTGCGAGACAACGCTTTTATAAATTGCTCGTATCCAATTGATCGATGGGACGACGTTTTCTGGTAAACATTTCACAAGAACACTTCTATGCAGGAGCATTTAAATGAACAAGTTTGAGTACAAGCGTTTCGTTTATGAGTCATAGTGGCAAATACGAGTAGAAGAAAATTTATTAAAGAAAAAGAAAGAAATATGTTTATTTGGCACAGTAAATACACACACAAAATACATGCAAGGAACACTATCATCATTTCAGCCGAAACACGTCCACTGCTGGACATAGGCCTCCCCCAAATGGGGGGGTTTGCCATAATCGCCACGCTTGGTATGCGGGTTGGCGATCGCAGTATGGTGTTAAATGCATAGAGGACGCTGCTGACCATCCTCTAGTGAGTCCCAGTCGCCTTTTACGACACCCATGGGAAGAAATGGGATGGTACTATTCTTTACGTCCGGCACCACACGGAACACTATAACACAATAAAATTATCATATACCCCTAGAGACTAGTACCTGTACAGTCGAAGACAGCTGAGGTTCAGGAGGCTTAGCCATATCTTTAGCTGTAACTACGAGGTTGTAGATTGGAAGAGTTTCTCTATCCAATAGCCTCGCGGTGTATATCGTACCGTTCTCAGCTATACTGAAGTCCTGACCCTCATCACCAGAGCTGATGCTGTATGTCACTTTGCCATTTAGACCTGTAAGATTTAAAAAAATGTATTTAATGTTGGCACGTGGTTTAGGTTTATGTACATTTGTTCCTACGTTACCTGTTGTAGTCTTCTGGTTGCATTAAAGTATAAATTGTATAAATTAATTATTAGAACACTGTTAGGTAGATACACAATGTAATTTGCACATTATTCTACTTCTGCCTGGGTACAGAATTTCTGTATTTGTTTACCTGAATCCAAATCAGTAGCGCTTATAGTGACCACTGAAGAACCAATGGGGACGTCCTCTAGGATTTCATTAGAAAAGCTCATGGGGTCGAAAATTGGTGCATTGTCATTGAGATCAATCACGTTGACGTAGACCGTGACAGTGCCAGAAAGAGAGGGGTGGCCATTGTCCTGCGCTTGAGCAACCAATATGTAGTGTTGAGTCTGAAACAACATAATGTTAAATAAACTTATAGTTTGAAATATTCTTGTACCCATGTAATTAGGAACCTACTCTAACCTTATCGGTAGAAATCTATTTTCAGTGTGCCATTAATGAGAACCAGTCATAATCATAACGTTAAAATGTAAACGCTTACAATGTACAAGATTGTACAAAATAGCGTCTTAAGTAATCATCAAGAAGATCTGGACTCTAAACAAAGCATTACATGAAGTACGACGGTAACATTTTACGAATGACGGCGGCATTCAGATTTTCCATATAATAGGACACCGAAGCTTCCCAGCTATGACAAGCTCCCTCATTCGCGGATCGTGGAGCGAGATGGCGATTTAAAAAAACAAGTAGTGGTCGCGGAATCCGGCTCGGGGATGTTTTGCGGACGGCCGCTTTGTCAGACATTGTTCGAGCCTTAATTTCGATGGCGGATCGAGCGGGCAAATGCCGAATATGATGCGCGACGCGAAAAAACTGTACCGGGATGAAATTAGCAGCTCTCTAGCGGGGTACGCGGAATTGGCGGGCGGTCGAGAGAACGAATGTACCCAGCGAATTGTTTTTACTAATTAGTGGGGCCGGCCGACTTGATGAGTCCGGTGCACGCGGATGGCTTGCGAACACCGTCCTTATGTATCGCGCCGGAGACACGTCTGCGAGCAACATACATACGACGGACGTAACGAGAAGAGATTTTTTTTAAACAATGGAACGAGTTTCTTTTAGCTCAAGACTGAAAAAGTGTCTGCTACATTGTTTATGTTACAGGGTCTCCACGGGAGCTAAATAGGCTACCTAGTGACTGACATCGCGAACCTGCTGACGGATTACTTATTTATAATCTGTACCTATTTTATTGGGCTGTTGTTTTATTATAAGTACCATTTTGATTATTTTAAGAATAGGAATTTGTTCAAGACTTTTAAAACGAATTTGTTTGAAACTTTGTCCACAGACGAAGTGTACCGTTCGAAGTAATCGGTACAAATAAAAATCGGCCAAGAGCGGGATGAAAATTAGATGCATAATGTCTAGTCTACTATATCTTCATAGCATTCCTGAGATTGATGAACAAGTTTTTAAGTTACCCGCACAAAGTACCAATGTGACTTTTTCAATTCATATGTAATTTATGAATTTATCTTGGACATTACTGAACAAACAAACAAACCTGGACTTATAGTTAATATAAGTCTGAAATCGTCAACCCATCTTGAGCAAGCGTGGTAGTCAATGCTCGTGCCTTCTCAGTATGAGAACAGGCCTTTGCCCTGCAGTGGGACAGTAACAGGCTTACCAGCCAGCCAGGTACAGCGATTACATTCATCGATCTACGTGGTAAATATTTGTTTGAAATGCTTTAGAAATATTGCTCATAAATATACCTAAGATTCCTCCTACCTACTCGTAATACCGAAAAATTACAAAACGACCTCTGATTTATGTCCATAGAAAATTTAACGACTTGTTTGTCATTTTACTACGGCATTGATGAGTACAATAAGGCGGTTGCGACGCGTTGCCGCAAAAACATGTTAAATAGGCTTTATGCTGGGCATGTGAAAATAAAAAAAAAGCTTGGTGCATATAGCATACTCGTAAGTTTAAGGCGCACCTCGCTTTGTTCAATCACGGGGTTTTTATGATTGTTCAGTTAACATGCAAATGTTAAAGAATGCGATAGCTGCCGTCTCCAGAGTTTAATTTCAACTTTAAAAACAGCCTTCTGAGTTTATTTTACAACGGTAAAGTGGACATTATAAATGGAATTTTACTTGATGAAGTATGCGTTATTTTATGATTACCACGCTTCTAAACAATAACAGATAATTACTTGTAAAAGCGAAATATTTCATGAAAAGGATTTAACCGCTTTATCGATTTCATATTTTCCGGTATCATTCACCTAAAACACAAACGCATTGATACCAGCATAATTTTCTTTTGTACGTATGTGTCTATTCCGGCGAACTGTTTGATTCGAACAAAATATACCTAATTAGAATCGTTTTATGGTTAGCAAAAGCTTCGTTTAATTTGCACTTTTGTAGGCTCCTTTGTATCAGGCTTGAATTGGAAGAATAGTATTCAGTTTTAGTAATGAAACATGATTTGCGAGGAAAATAACACCATTTATCAAAGTCCAGACAATTTCTTGTAATGATCAGATCATATGAGAACCATAATGAGACCATGCTTGATCATCTACTGTTCCATAATGTGCAACTAGTGTGCCAAGACGGACCCATGAGAATTACCCCACGGATTTTTTTTCCATAAAAACAGTGAGATTCATACTCAATACTCAATATATTTATTGCTTCCACATGTGAACTTAGGTGGTAAGTTTTACAAAAATATGATCATTGTAGACTCTGTCGGGCAAAGTAAAGTAGGAGAGAGGAAGAGGGCTTTTTATTTTGACTACTTAGTTGTTATTATTCTATACAGGATGGCAAGGACATGGACGCGAAAACTATTACCTTGAATTCAGTACATGATTCTGAACCTCCCTGCGTTGAAATTTTTGTTTTATTAAAATTAAAAATTAAATTAAATTAAATTTTTATTGTTGAAAACTAAAACAGGTGTTTCATAGAAAACTGCACCTCGCGAACCTACGCGATCCAAATGTATGGAACAGCTGTTTTTTTTATATTAACCGACGAGAAATTTCAACGCAGAGAATTATCAGTTCAGAATATCAGTTTTCGCGTCGGTGTCCCTGCCATCCTGTATACCTATTGTAATTATTTTATAAAACTTGTAAGTTAAAATTTGTCATTTAAATAATCTTTCATATCGGTAGGTAGTTTACCTTACCGCCTGGCCACGGGGACGGGCGTCGCGGACGGCGGGCGGCGGTGCGTCTTACGGGGCGGCAATTAATGCGGCAAAGTTTGCACTCCACGGGCAGTAGCGTTCGCCGCCGCGACCAGTATAGACCGAGAGCGAAATGTCTTTAAAAGTTATCTCGATATTGCTTGGAGAATAGTAGTAGTTTTGTGTCCTTCACCACACAATCCTCACCTTTGAAAATCAATTTTGAAAACGCCAAAAAATAGTCATAAATAGTCACCAAGGTTAAAAAAAATAGTCGCATTATGATTCCGAAGATACAGCTATAAGTTGGTGAGGATTGTGGGGTGAACGTCTCCACACAATCCTCACCTCAGTGCAAGCAAACGGCTAGTACCAACTTGGTTTCAATTCCAAAAAATAGTCAAGAAATAGTCATAACGCTATGCCAAATCTCGAAATCTCGCTTTGTTTTGGTACAGTCGCTACCAACTTTGTACCTACCAACCTACCCACCAACCAACCAATCCACCAACCTACCCACCAACCAACCAACCAACCTACCCACCAACCTACCCACCAACCTACCCACCAACCAACCTATCCACCAACCTACCCACCAACCAACCTATACACCACTATGTTTAATTTATGACTATTTCTTGACTATTTTTTGGCGTTTTCAAAATTGATTTTCATGAAGTTTTCAAAGGTGAGGATTGTGTGGTGACGGACACGTAGTTTTGGTTTAAGACATACTATTTAGAATACAGACTACTTGTATCCAGTATTTTTTTCGATTATACCCTGTGAGTGGCGAATCAATTGTTATGAATATTCAACCACAACTGGAGAGAAAGGTCAATGCAGATAGGACAGGTGACCTATGTTTTTGCCATAACTGCCACAAAAAAAAAAGTTTTCATTATTTCGCGGCGAACACAACTATTTCTGCACTATTCACCGTATCTGCCGCTCGACACCGTGGCATACGCCGTACTGATTCATACATTTGTTTCCATCGCCGCCGCGCCGCTAGACGCTCGTGCGATTCGCTCGGCAAATTTCGCCGGTCGCCGCGACATTCGCCGCTACGCGTGGCATGACTAGTACATTTCTATACATTTGTTTTAGTCGCTAGACGCTTCGCCCCGCGCGAATATTCGCTGTAGCGAATGTTCTGTGGCCAGGCGGTTACACTCATGCAGAGCCAAAAACATGTCTTTACTTAAAATACTAATCAATATCAGGCAAAAGATATAATTACAATTTTAGGAAATTACTTAATTACAATTTTAGAATGCCCAAATTACAATGATATTGAATTACAGATACGTACAATAATTCTGAGGTACAAAGTAAGCCAACATTATTATCGGGTACGTCAGAGTGGACCGGTTCCGTATTAAATACCTACCTACCTAGCCTGAAGGCAATATTGTCCTTCGTTCTTAAATTGCGTATATTATCTACAACCTGCAATATTTTTCATGGTTCATAATAAATTTTACTCAGTCCTGTCTTATTTTTGCGAAAAGACATTAATGTCCTGTGTATCTCATGTCCGTACACTACTGGTATGCAGATTATCATGCAGATAAACTGATAAATGTGGAATAGCTTATTATAAATTAATAAAAACTTAAAAAAAATGGGAAATTTGTTTCTACAAACTTTAAATACTATAAACTCACGAAATTTGTACTGAAAACATGATAGTATCAAACTGTATTAAATTAATAAAATATCTGTACTTTCTATAAGATAAAGACATACCCGCGCAGATACGGGTGTATGGTTTACCTACCTAGTATTTTACCAACTGTGCCTAGGTATTTCTAAAAAGTTTCATAGCGGAAAGCGGAAAGAAAATTCTGTATTCTTGAATGTCCCATTTGCATAGATAACCAAATCATGTTACCTACTAATATCTACATTATCATTGTGAATTTTCTATTATCATTGAGCTAACTATTCGGAAAGTCAATTGCATACTAAAGGTGAGTGACATTCTCTCAAGTAAATACGCAGACTGTTAACTCTTGTGCAGTTTTACGATCTACCCAAAAGTTGAATCGTATTTTTATGTCAGATGTAAACTTTGGATTAACGTATCTTCTTATAACAATAACTAAACTAATAATCTTATTTAGAAGTAGTTAAAAAAGTGACGCGCAGAGGCCGAGCGGTCAGTGCCCTCGTCAAGATCTATGTTACGATAATTCTTTCAACCGGAATGTATGGCCGCAAGCTGAAAGGGGCTGGCACATATGAATCGGTACAAAACACTATAAATAGTTCATCCACTTAAAAAATTGCAAGGTACATGAAATTATTATGAAATGTGGCAGGCGTGGCAGTGAGCGATGCATGCCAGACATATTTTATTGAAAAGGATCTATGCGCTATCGATAACCTGTATCATGTACAAAATGATTTTTAATAAAGTTAATAACACAAAAAACGCCCTGAAACTAAGGTATTTTTCACAACCCCAACCCCAATTTGACCAATTTTTCCTGTAAACTTATGGTTTAGATACATGCTTGCTTACATACCTATAGCCAAAATAGGACGCGAAACCATTATTTCTGGCTTGACTATATTGAGTTAACAACAACTAAACTAATATTCCTGTTCTGGCTTCTACTTTGATTGCTGTCTTTAAACATTTTCTTGAAAATAATAATCACCGCGGATAGAGGTTCTATTGATACCATCAGCATAGTCCACAAAGTAATGGTTCCATATACATACAACTCTTCAAAGCCTCATCAATGCGGCGCCAATTTTCAATATTGTTGTAGGGAATATGCAGATGAAAGTATTAATATTTTATTATGCTAGTTACGGTGCAACTCATTTGCACCCATACAAAGGTTTCAACAATGTTAGTGGTAGACAACGTTTACGTTTATGAATTTAAACTCCGCGCTAGCGGTGTGTAGTCGTAAATAATCCTGAAGTAGACGAACCAAGATTGCGATCTTTATTATTCGCCGTAATTTGATAAAAAATTACGCGAACATAAAACGGAAAACACTGATATTTATCTAAGCAATACAATTTTAATTGCGATTTTGAGCTGACCTTGTTCTGAAAAGTATATACGCGAAAATCTTTGTGGGTACTATAAGAATACGAAGTTTTTCAATCAATCTGCCTAGCCTTTTCCCAACTATGTTGGGTCGGCTTCCAGTCTAACCGGATGCAGCTGAATACCAGTATTTTACATGGAGCGACTGCCTATCTGACCTCCACAACCCAGTAACTGGGTAATACGATACCCCATGGTAAGACTGGTGTCAGACTTCGGGCTTCTGACGACTCGTAACGACTGTCAAAGTTCCACGAATGACAGCCGGGAACAACGGCTTAACGTGCTTTCCGAGGCACGGAGGATTCTCGGTATGTAAAGATGGTCACCCATCCACTGACCAACCCCGGCAAGCGTAGCTTAACCTGATGGATCGACCAGTGCGGCTGTTGTTACTTAGCCACGAGCTCCTCCTAATACTAAGAGAATACTAAGTTTTTATGATTCATAAAGTTAAAAGTAGGAAACTAGGTATGTACTCGTAAATACACGGTTACGTACGTAAACATCGTTTCGTTACGTAATTTACAAATAAGATCGAACATTTTCACGGACATTGAGGTTTTACTAAATCCTAGCAAAGTTATAAACTTTGACTTCAAAGTCTCAAATTACAAATTTTGTTGACGCCATGTTTTAAGTACTAAATTGCCTATCACGAGGATTGTGATTCCACATTCCCTTCTTATGTATTAAAATATATATATATTAGCCTCAATAGTTTGAAGATTGGTTTGAACAAGTTAATTTAAAAAATATTGGTGTTATTTATGGAAATATAAATTGACACATTTTTTTATTATAAGCAGGCATCGTCCTGTATGTAAAAACTTAAATGAATGCAGATTAAATTGATTATACCTTCAAGAGTGTAGGTCGCGTGTTGTAGTTACAGAACATATACAATTTACCGACACAATTAATTAAGCTTTAATTAATTCCGTATTTACACAAGCACATGTTTCAAAATAAAAATCTTGAAATGCAATAACATCTACCTGATACAATTGTTATTTATTGCCAACTAGCAATCAACGATTGGATTGGAATCAATCAGACTATTTTAGTACATGGAAGGGCAGTTACATCCATGAAACTGGACGGTCGTAAACCGATCAGATGAATATAAACTTTAATTCTATTTATTACAGCTCAAATTTCGAAACGCGTTCCAGTAATCATTATTCGCGAAAATTGCAAATGTACTATTTAAAATACGTTTTTGTAGTTCGGACCCGATATGCCAAGGTCTAGGAGCGCGTTTAATCAGCTTTGTTTTTGATCCTTCGCAAATGTTTTCCACGGTAATCACTTAATCTATTTTAAGTGTTTTTAATTGCACATTTTGTCCGTTTTTACGACGATGTCGCGCCACTTTACGAGTGTTTTTAAACTCTTGCCTCCGTATCTCGGTGACAATTACCTCACAGCGGCTGTGAGGTTATTGTCAATGTACATTTACTACTCAATCGTTTTAAAGCCCAATTAACATTTGCCGTACTTTTATTTTCGGAGACTTGAGCAATAAGTACGTAACTTATACGTGACCTTAATCTATGTCTTATCTTTGAAGTTTTTTTGGCGATTCTTTGGTGGAGCTGTTGTATGAAGTGTTCTAAAAAAGCAACCGTTATTCTGCTAATGAATGCCCACGAAAGAGTCTTTGGGCCTAATTGACTGTGATCCATTAACAAATCTATTTTAAGAATAATTCTGAGCACAAAAGAAAATTTCTAGAAGTACTGAAGCTTACCTCTTCATAATCCAGCCTCGCTGTCAGAGTGAACACCCCCGTCTGAGGGTTGAGCGAGAACACGTCATTAGCCCAGTCCGAGATGACGGTGTAAGTGAGCTGAGCATTGGGTCCTGAGTCGAGGTCAATGGCCGCAACGGTGCCAACCATTGCACCTCTCGCTGCGTTTTCGGGAATGTCGAAAGAGTAAGCACTTTCCTTGAAAACTGGCGGGTTGTCATTCGTGTCGGTCACCTGAAAATTACATTAACACATGGAAATACGAAAATAGACAGCCTTCAGAACTTAATTCTTTCAACGGACGTGAGATACTGTTAGGTAGATGATAAAAAAATTTACATAGCTGAATATTTGAAACTTAATTTAATCGTAAATAAATAGCAGAAAAGTGCTTAGATATCGTAAACATTAGGTAGGTAGGTAAGAGGCTCAATGATAACTTAATCGGTGGTCTTACGTCGGCCGGACAAGTGGACTTGGACGGGGTGATAAGAACTCTACTGATTTGAGCCGACGCGGCAACGGACCGACATGCAGATGTTTGGATTCATGTACAGGTGTTAACAAAATGGTCTATGAAATGTTTAGTAGCGTGTTTATTGAGTTATTTCCCATGACTTTACACGGTAAAAGATCTTTTGTTTATAGCTATAAACAAAAGATCTTTTCAAAAGCTGAAATGTTCTTCAATATTATATATTCGATGGGTATCGCCGGTTACGATAAAAGGTTAGTTGGGAATTGCTGTAAAATTTTGTATTTCCCTTTAAGGCAAGGTTACAGATTAAATTGAGGCCTGTGTTTGTGACTGAATGAATTGAATTTGTAAACAATTAAACGGTAAGATTTAACAACATTGAAAATTGCTAGAATTACTTACTCCTAAATACATCAAATATAATAACAATTTTACATGTTCTAACTAACTTCATTCGTTTTACGACATTCTTAAGAATCTGTAAAACACCATAATCTCTAACATTCTAACATAAACCGTAAAAGTGCTTCTGTTAACGAGTGTACATCTGATGTTACGAGATCTAAGTATCTTTATTACGTCTACGACTGTACGTAATTCGAGTTTCTCATATAAAAAAAAACAAACCTGAACTACAACTGTGACATCCGTGAACTGGACCCCATCGTCAGCTCTCACGATCACCTGATACTCAGAAGTCGTTTCCCTGTCCAAGGGATCTTTGAGAGTGAGCAGTCCAGTTTGAGGGTCCAGAGAAAATGGCGTCGTCTCATCATTCTGGATGCTATATGTTATGCTGCCGATAGTGTCAGGGTCTTCGGCTGCGATGGTTGCTATGCGCTGCCCAGGAGCCATATCCTCGGATGCGAGGAAAGCAGGTGGGATGTTCTTGAACTCTGGAGGACTGTCGTTCTTGTCCAGGATTACGACTTCCACCTGAAAAATATAGATACTGTTGGTTTGTTTGTCTTTTAATGCTAGTTTTTGCATAATCTAAAATTATAGAGTTGATAGTCAATCAATTCGTTGGATTTCTAGAATTAATTAATTATGTAAAGCCATGAAATCATGACGTCCTTAATTTGCCGTGTTATAAAAACAATGCCTTTCAAAGTAAAACAATGCAACTTAATAATAACGTATTTAAGCAACCGTCGAGTCCTATAAAACAGTCGCAAGAGAAGTCTGGTGATGTTTTATTTATGAGGCTGGCACAAAATCGGCCACTTTAACACAGTATAAGAACACGAACCAAATTAATAATTCTAAAAATGCAGCCAGCGAGCGAGTGGCTGGACAAATGTGTAACTGGGCTGACCGCCGCCCGTCCGGCTGTACGGTCGACGCGCGCCGGACGGGCGACGGGATGACAAAATACGCCAGTGCCCTTTTATTTGATACGCTCCAACATAGATAATCAACGAATAGATTTTATTTTTATAACTAACAGAATCGTTTATGTCAGACTCCATGTACAAATTACAATGCAAGCACAAATATTTCTCTATCATTAGCAATAACCTTTTCAACCAAAATAATTACACAACAAGAAATAATGATCGTCATGTGTTAATTAAACAGTCACCTCAATCAAACCCGCAATTCGAAACATCACAACGTGATGTTTCATTTTCCAAAATGTAACGCAAGAGAACATGAGGCATTATTAAAATATTTCGGACATCTTAAAAGGGTTGAATTGAAAGAAAATCAAAAATAATGTTCCAAGTAGGATGCATCGCATTCGATGTTAGTATCTGTGATACTAAGTGCATTCATCAATATGATTAATGGAGCAGTTTTTTTCCTTTTTTGTAATTTAAACTTTTTTTTACTTTTTTGGTGGGTCCCATTTTTTCATTATTCATTATAAGGAGTATTTTGATGAGTTTTTGTTTGAATATTTCGCAAAGATTGATTACATCAGAGTATAATTACGTATTTATTGATCAACATTAATAAATAACTGATAGACATATTTTTTATTGATGGTAGGTACCATTACCAATGGACTAAAGATTTTTTTTACGTTGTACTGTTACTATTTTTTACTTAGTGGTCTTAAGACGAAGGTCAATAATAAGGTGTTTAATTCTTGCTTGATACGATGAATTAGATAAGATTTATGAAGTCAGAGCAAGCTTTACAAGCGTGGCGGTTGAACATTTACAAAAAACCATTCGAAAAGAACTCGACAAGTCAACAAAGACAGAGAAAAGTAAAAGACTAAAACGTAGCAGTATTTCGTCATTCGTACTGTGAAGCACGAAGTATTCGGGACACAATGATCGGAGCCGTCACAGATAAGAAGAGGCCGCTTGTAGCGAGTTCCCTGCCCTCGAAGCCCCGGACGCCTGCCGCACCGTGCAAGCGCAGCCGCATCGGTGAGGACAAGCCTGCGCATTTGTTATGATGACTCAATCTTTTCTTTGTATCTAGACGAGGGTGCCGTCTTAAGAAGCCTCCATAAAACCTATCCTCACGCCCACGATACCGCACGTAAGAGAAGCAGCAATTAACGCTGATTGTGTGATCTTAGCTCTCGAAGAAATAAATTGAAACGTGTTAATAAAATTTATTGTTCACGAAATGAGAATGCATGAGAACCGTAGGGATCGATTGTAAACATTGACTTTATAGTTGTTACCGTACAAATTCTCAGCCGCTTTGTAAATCTCTGAATGGAGGCAATATAATACGGAAATGACAACGTTTGTACGTTTAATTGTCTTATTGATGGACGCAGCTCCCTCAGCGGTACGGCACACATGACAGTGGCAACTCGCACATAAACTGTTTAAAGTGTTATAAAATCAAACAGTATATTAAATTGTATGAGATAGCAAAATATGACTGTTGACCGCTGTCGGTAGTGGCGTGTAGCGAGCATAAACAACGAACGGTTGAACAGGCAAGCGCTACATACTTCAAAACAAAAAGACTAAAAAGATTTATTACGGACAAAAAGGTTAGGTACGCGATGGGTACGCGTACGGCGTAGTCTGAGCACTCGGAGCACTGTGAGCGCTAGTGGACCCCCTAGAGTTCATGTTTGAAGTAATCGATTAAGGGAAGAGAAATGACAGTACGTCAGTTTATTGGGATCGTCGATTAGTCAAGTTTCGATAATTGATTGCGGTTCGCTACTAGATTAATAAGAAATATTGAATGTTTCCTTGTAGTCTGCGTGTTGAATAATGACCCATACTTAATAGACGTAAAAAATTGACAATATCAAAACTTGAACATCTTATCGGTGGAATCTATTAGGAATATCAATTGTAATATCATTTACATAATACTTAGTTGAAAAACCATTAAGTTTCTTATGTAGTGACACCTACGAGTTCTGTAATCACTGGATTGAACAAGAACCTAAGCAATTATCATAATTTAGGAAAACGAATGCCGCCATTGGATGAAACTGCTAAGAGTGGAATGTTTCCGTTGTTGATAAAAATACGGTACGTTCGCATTAGGAGGCGGGCAGGCCTCATGAGGAGTATTAGGAGACGGTATCAGACAGGTACAGTAAGAACAGGTTGAGCTTACCATAACAATACGCGTACGTAGCGACAGGATGCCGACTTACCGACTACTGGTGAAAGCACAGACAGACGATTCTTTAAGTTGATTCTAGGTACTTTCGTGAAAATGATTGCTAGATTTCTTTGTAAGACACTATACGTATATCATAAATATTTATTTCGTTATATTTCAATTCTCCCAATAATACTCCAAGGTATTCGTGTCAAAGAGTAAGTAAATTATTTTTATTATAGGTTTCATGCAGTTTTTGGGACATCGTGGGATGCATAGCCGGCCGCTCGATGGCTCTTATGAACTTGATTTATCTGCGCTATAACTTACACAGATTATTATTGAAATGGAAATTACGTGTAGAAAACGATAAATGACTGCTATTTGTCCAATTCAAGCCTTGTACGTGAGTACGGAGAAAAACTACAGCCAGTTTACATTCCTACGATTTCCCTATTTTGTTTGAAACTTGCAGGTGAACCTGCGAACTATGGACTGAAGACGCTTTTAGTATTCAACGATTTATTTATGTGGTGAATATGTGTACTGGGCCAATTAATTATAATATAATCCGTCTTACAAATGATTAATGCAATCTCATTTCCAATATTAATACAAGATTAAAAAATTTCATGTAATTACAATCCGGATTCAGCCAAACGTGAACCTTAAGGTCTGAAAGATGGCCACACAACTCTGTCGTTTTTAAAACAGTGTAATTTTACGAGCATCAATCATTCAAGTCGTTTACCTCCAAATTTTACGTCACTCCCTTTATTACCTCATTCCATTTTTTAATGCAATCTCGTCTTGTGTGCAATAAAAGTGTTTAAACTACAAATAATTTATTTTTTATTGACGATGATACATAAAAATGAGGACAAGACATTCTGAATTCCTGATCGGAGGCATAGATCTGTTGAAAATTAATGAAACTAGATCATAACGTTGAACTTTCAAGTATAAATATGCAATGAAAATATTACCATACACTGCAGGGTTTATTTTGCGGTAAAAAAACTATTGGTTCTTATTATCGTCGCCAACTAAAATGTCAGGCCCATCGTCCGGTACACTTACTATTCATTACTGACCAACTGACTTTTATTGTCATTCTGCCACATACATAAGTATGGATTATATTAATTTCATCCAACAAGTTTATATTGTTCGGAATATAAGCTGAAGGAATGTAAAAGGTGTTAAAAATATTGTTCAGTTCAATAAGTATTTTACAAACTTAAAATAGATTTATTTTAATTATAGAGATTACACATAAATCAACTGATACATCATTCTACTCTACGTTTGAAATTAACTTATTTTAATTTGCATTGCCAACAAGAAAGGATTGTCTTAAGTTACATAAAATCATCGTAAACGAAATTAATTTTCCGTATAACAAAATAATAAACATGTACTTCGATTATCTATTGTTGCACAAGAATCGAAACATTGTAAGACGTTGTAAATCGTACATAGCGCTGTAAAACATTGGACAAATCTTCAATACCGTTGGAAAATACAGTGTGTACAGACCTATGTACGTACAGAGGTAGGTAGGTATGCTGTGCTAGCCGTGAGCCCGAGAGGCTGAGGCTACACGAACTTATGAGTGGATGTTGTCCGCCGACGGATATGGTGGCATCGTTTAGGGCTAGACTCTATGTTTAGAGCACTTCGTGACCGCAGCGAGGCCGCTATCCCCCCGGGACTCTGCACAATTATGTTATGGTGTCAGAGATTAGTGCCTGAGAGAAGCGATACTGATCTTTATTGCTTCTATTTATTTTGTGCCTATGTATTACGAGTTTGATCTATGTCTTTTTGAACGATATTCAGATATGAAAATGAGTTAGCAGCGTGCGTAATCTTTCTAACACGTGTTCTTTTGAAATATTTTGGTTTTAAATACGTGAGACCTATATCTAGCACCGCTATAAGCAATATGTAAATCTACTGAGATAAGCTAAAACTCAGTACAGTATGATCATGTTAACGTTTAATTTACCTAAGTCCGAGTCTGCGTGCGCGCCGTTTACCGCGTGCATTAGCATGCGGCCGCTGGGTCCGCCCACGCTGGCTATCGCTGCATCCCCACAAATATATGTAAAATATGCACAAAAGTACCCCGGATAAAGTGCACCGATAACAGGCGACGCAATTTGCATCGCCCTGAGCACATCGATCGAAACTGTTTCGGACCTATGTTTACCGAAAATAATGTCCACTATGTAACAGATTGCTCGAGATGCCTATATATCTAATAATAAGCAGTACTTATCTACCTATATACTTAATACATACAATCAGGCTTGATTTATTATCGAGAGAATAAATGTTAATTAGAGTGACTCATCAAAAAAGTGAGCTGTAGAAATATTTGCAATGTAATAAAGTTTTTCAAATATAAAACCCCGTTATGTATTGATAGTTGGGTAAATATATATCTGTGTAAATATCTGAAGTTCTTGATCTGTTTCAATGGTACCGTTGTGTTGCAGCTGTGATATCATGTTTGAGACAAGTAATCATGACGAATCAGCGTATGCCTGGTGTTCGGAGAGCATTTCGATTGTGTAAATCGTTTCCCCCGTGCTATATGATCTTGGTGAATAACATTTATTATTATGCATGCATGCAAGGATTATACAGCTCGCGGGAAGGCACGCAGGCACCCTCAATTTCTCCTAAATTCGCCACCCGAGGGCACTATCCTCGCATTATTGCCTGATCGATAGTATAATTTCGTAATAACTACGCGCGTCTCAAATATTTTCGGAAAAACTTGAATAACATAATGGTGTATATTATACTTCACATTGTGGTGCATTTTAGCTCCATATCGCATGGAACACAACTGAGAATTCATCTGATTTTAATGGTTTACAGATAAGATTTAACAAATTAGTACTCTGTGAAATTTCTGAACGGTATTCGATGGGTATACCATTAACTAGTATGTAGTTTTTGAAAATGAGCTTAACAGTTTAAGTCAAGAAATAAAGTTTAAAAGTATCCCATTAAAATGTAGAGTACATAATTATAGAACGTTATTTTCTATAATGCAGTCAAAGTGAAAGCCGGAAAGCTCTGAGAGTGGTGCAGTAAACAATATTCGCCGTCTTCGTGCAAATAAATGAAGTACACGAACGAAAATCACGAGCTCTGAATTTTTCAACGTCGCTCGCGGATCGAGATCGGCGCAAGCGCAGCGGCGAACACAAAGCACTTAACGATTAACGAACTGAAACCAAATGAGAGCATAATCATTTATATTTTCGGAAGATTATGATTTTTACTTTTTTTCTCGCTTAAATTGGTATAAGTTCCAATGATACAGCGCTCTACCTACTCTATTAAATAATAAATAAGCTACGAGGCTATCCTAGATATGTCTGCGCCATAATGTTGATTTGCTATAGCCATTTGTTGCAAAATAATCTTTTGTTTCAAATCAAATCCTGTTAAAATCATCCGATATTATCTCCAATCTTCGAATGTATTAAATTGACGAGTCATCGCGATGAAAATAATAGCAATAGCAACAAAAGAATTATAATGTCTGCTGCCAAAACCGTACAATAACAACGGTCGTCAGACCTTCTCGCAGGTGGTTCTAGCGATTTATCGGTGGGCGATACACCGTTCGATAATGACGGGGCACTTCGCCCGGCAGAGGAGCGATGTCGCAACCACCTCGCCGATTTCGGTCTACCCGTCGGTCATCTCTAACGATGGAGCGATAATTAAGATCGGACGTCGGCATTATTTACGCCCGCAGCATCCTGCCTGACCCGAGCTCGAGTCGGTCACGACTTTTTCCATGTCGGGCGAGACTATTGTTGCTGTTACTCGTGTTTAGTTTAGCTAGATCTGCTGGTTGCACGCCTATTTGTACGTCGCGAGTTTAGCTATCGAGCGGCGACTCAGTGTACTCGATGAAGTTTATGACTCTTGAGTCGAGATAAACTTATCTCTATTATAGTCAGTGCTTGATGCTACTCGTTGACTAACTCTTAGTTTAGCCAATGGTGGTGAGGAATGTTGGCATTTGCGGTGCTGATAGCCAATACAAACAAGTATTTGGCTAGGAATTACTTGGTATCTTCATAATTTACATTGTTTCTAAGTTCATACTAATGTGGCATTGTTAGTGCGTTTATCAAGCATCTGCCGCGACACTGCTCGCTGTACTGCTTTATGATAATCTCGCTTTCAAGTTAGTGCCGTGATCTGCGCGCAGATACAACTCATCTCGCTCCTTTACGTTTGATATTAACTAATAATATTTCATTTTATATTTACTGTTTCTAGTTACTTTTCTTACGGTAGTATTTAAGTACCTATGATTATAAAATGCTAGAAAATTACATATTTTAATGTTCAGGCAGTTCGTTCATTATGGGAAATAGGGGTAAATTAAACCATATACAGCTTTATAACTCATAAAGTCATAAATCAATGTCTTTACATTAAATGCGTGTTAAACGAAAAGCGCACTAAAATAAAATTAATTGATAAAATAATTTAAAAGCCAACATAAAAGAGCTTTTGTCTTGTAAAACTGACCTTAAGTTTATCCTTTTCAGCATAAAATAATAGGCAAAGCAAAGCACATATTCAATTAAAATAAATATGAACGGAGCGTCGCTAATAATGTTTGTGTTTCTTTTAAGGTAATACCAGTAAATATTGAAAGTGTCTTGTAATACGAGCCGTAGTAATCTATGAAGCTGTGGTGTGCCATTGGTGGCAGTGCTGCAGTGTGCGCACTAGGGACCGCCTGCTGCGAACCTCAGGCGACACTAAACGCATTGCTCACCGCGCACTTTTATAATATATGCGACGTTTTACTTTTAATAAGTTTTCAAGTAAATACTCATGTTACTGTTTAATATTCGTGTTCTGACAAATGAGATAGGGGTAAGGGTAGGCGGGAACGGTAGGCAGCGAACTTAAAATCATGTTGTGCGTATGCTGAGTAATCGAATCTTTGTCACAGTTCACCTGCGTGTGACAAAAGTTATAAGTTAGTAAGCTTGAAATAATAATGAATACGAGACGATATTCAAAAAACTTGGCTGGAAAAATCTAGGTATTCAAATAAATGGAAAACATTTTGTTCTCTCAATCAAGTTCACAAATACAACAAATGATACATAGTCTGCAAGTAGAAAGCGCACGTGTGCGATTAGAGATGAACATGCAAAAAACCAAATTGATGACAAATTCTTCAAAACCACCAATAAAGATAGGAAACGAAAACCTCGAATATGTGAATACTGGAGAAACAAGTATAATTCCACCAGAACAACAACATAGAGGAAATAACAAGAAGGATAAAGATGTCATGGCAAAAGTACTGGGCACGAAGAGAAATAATGAAAGGAGACATGCCACTTTATGTGAAAAAGAAAGTTATGGACAGTGTTCCCTGTCTATTATATGGTTCGCAAACATGGACATACACAAAACTGGCAAAAGACAAAATAAGAATATACCAAGCAGCCATGGAAAGATCCATTATAGGAATACGAAAGAGAGATAAAGTACGCCACACCAAGATAAGAGAAAGAACGAAACTATTGGATTCGCTACTCCACTCTGTGAAATTAAAGTGGAGTTGGGCAGGACATCTGGCTAGAATGGAAGATGAGCGGTGGACGAGTCGTGCCGTAATATGGGAAGGACCCAAGGGAAAGAGGAAGCGTGGAAGGCCGACAAGAAGATGGGTCGACGATATCGTATATATATAGCGGGAGATAAATGACAAACAAAAGCGAAAGATATGTAGAAAAAAATGGAGGAGGCCTCATTCAAATTAAATATTATTAAATATATAAATAAATCAAATCAACAATTAATAAAAATTATATGTAACTGAAAAATTTAATGATTAATATATTAACTTTGTTGCATGCTAACAAATATTGTATAATTGCATGGAAAAATGAGAAAAATAAAAGGCTTATTTATTATATTTACTAAAATATTTCTGTCTAGCCAGCACTCCAAACACTTTTGTTGACTGTACACACCATATTTCATTAAACAGTCTATAGAAGAGCAAACCTATAAACCTATAACCTTAGATACTGTTTCTTTCTTAATATTAGACCTGTTTGTTTAATTATCGGTTATAAATAATATACCTACATGTTTAAATAAATAAACATGTCCCATTTTTGCTATGTTTATAGGCCGGCTAACAGGCAACGTGTTAAAAACACAGTTATGGGTGCAAAATTATGCATCGGTATGTAGTTGTTTTTAATTAAAACATTTCTGAGCGACCGCTGTTGAATTCGTTTTCTTCACCCTAGGTAGTCGGATCTTATTGCTAGGGTCATATCTGCTCAAAAAACTGGATCTGAGCGCAAAAGCTGCATATCAGATATAACCATAAAATAATGTTGAGGGTAGGTACATAAATACATTACATTCCGATCTCTGTAATATTATGAACCTATAGTAGTAGTGTGTCTGTAGTTTTATTACTTAATTGTCTTTTTTTTTCACCTGTTTCATCATTATTATATTATTATAAGCCTGTGTTGTCCCATTACTTCCCTCATTCCCGGTCAATCCTTTAAGAAGGAGTCCAGCTCATCCCACCATCTCTTTAAGAAGGAGTCCAGCTCATCCCACCATCTCTTTAAGAAGGAGTCCAGCTCATCCCACCATCTCTTTAAGAAGGAGTCCAGCTCATCCCACCATCTCTTTCTGGGCCTACCGCGTAGATGTTTCCTGCTATTTGGGATCCACTGAGTGGTGATTTTTGCATATTGCTGCTCCGACATGCGACAGATGTTGCCAGCCCAGTTCCACTTTAGTCCAGCAACTGTGCGGCCAGCGTCCGCTATTTGTGTTTTAGAACGAAATAAGTTCCTAATGCGGTCTGTGAGTTAGACACTTAGTATACTTCATTCCATGGCCTGTTGGCAGAATCCAAGTGCGGACTTTTGACGCTTTTTATGAGAACATTTTTGCGCTCCGTAGGTGAGGGTGGGAAGAATGCACATGTCCATGAGCTTTCGTTTTAGTGAAAGCGGGAGTGGTCCTTTTATGAGATTTCATCGACGAGTAGTTCTTCCAGGCGTTTTCTGTGCATGTTTCATTAGAAAGTAGAATATATAAGTTGTAAAATGTGAAAACGGAGAAACCTAATCCATATTATTTTCGTACCTTAACTGCCGAAAATTACATTTGTATCATATATTTTGGCAATAATGTCAGTCTTCAATTTTATTCTTTCAAATAAATAAGGTAACAAGACTGCTTAATAATAGTGAATAAAATAGAATAATGTCCATATCATGTATCAAATGGACGAAAACACGTTCTGTCACACATCGAGAGAGAACTGTATCACCGATATAATTTATATTATTTTTATTATCTCCTAAAGTTTATAATAAAGGCGAGTTTTAATAGGCCGACATTATTACTACAGATCTCGCTCAAGTCAACTTTGAAGGTAAATAATAATAGATAGGGTTTTATCCCTCACGATTTATTGCTCGAATAACTAGTGACTTTACTGTGATAACTTCATTTGGTAAATGTAATTGGTTATAAATTTAAAAACATTTATGATGCTCATAAATTATGACTAAAGTTTAATTGAGAAACTAATAAATAGTGTGTGTTGTTAACTCATTAAATGCACGCGAAATAAAACTCGAATGATTCTCATGCGTCCTTTATTGTGTTCCGAATAACTTCGAATAATACCTAAGACTATTAATGCCCCGTTATGATTAACACGTTATATTTTGCTACGGATGTATTGTAGGTTCATCTTCTTCTTAAAGTTAAGAGCTATTGTCAATATTTGATTAAGTTAGTCTTATAGCAAATATTATAAGAACCATTTGTATTCCAGAATGAGCCACTCCTGCCGGGTTTGCGGGTTTGTCCGAAAGGGATATCGCGGCCCCGGTACACAGGCAACGGAAGGAACACGAGTGGGTTTTTCAGTAAAAGTCTGACACGAAAGGTTGGAACTTGGACCGCCAAATATAGTTAAATAACTAATCATCTTTTACAATTTTTTTTTTTTTTTTAAACAAATACCCTTCGTGATTAACGGACCCACCTTGAAAACACTCTTCGCATTAGCTTGTTACCGACTTCAAGTGTTTTATATTAATTATCTTGTACTTACATAAATTATTCAAACCGGGTATTTCTTTCTGGACCTCGATAAAGAATTTCAATAGTATCTGGACCCCACTTAAAATTATTTGCCGACCCCTGGTATAAGGGAAGGAAACTGTTAACAAATGTTGGCCAACTAGATATACGAAATAAATCCGTATTCTATCCGCCTATCGTTAGCCGAGGCCCTCACTGACAGTCCCGTTTGCCAGCGAGAATACAATTAAAACTAAAATAAACATTAATTACAATCACAGAACTGCAGTTTTTTACTCAACACTTGAGATGACTAACATTCTAGACAGCTGACAGCAGATCTCTATACATATACGAGTAAAATAGTTCTGTAACTAACAGACAAACGCTGAACAAAGAAGGATTGATTTATCTAAATCTAGAGACCTAAATCTGCCCCTGCTTTGCCCGGCAACATGTCAAAACATCGAGATACTGTGCTATATCTAAGTTAAATCATCACCATTTCAGCCGAAAGACGTCCACCACTGGACAAGGGCCTCCCCCAAGCACGTCACTTCCACCAGTTCATTGCTTCCCGCATGCAGGGGATTCCTGTGGCCTTCACAAGGTCATCGGTCCACCTTGTGGGAAAGTGGTCCTAGGCTAAATACTAATGTACCTATTATACACATAAATCTTCCACTCCAGAAGATTTATGTGTATAATGTTTATCTTTAAATGACGGTGAAAACAGCCACAAAATCCATTGCGTAGTTTAATAGAAGATCTAAGTGATCACGCGAAACCCCGTATGAGATACAATTTTACCACCTCTTTATACCTCAGGATAATTTTATTTCCGCTGCGGGCTTTTAAATTGTGTAGAAAAATCCGATTTCCTGTGTTTTCCAAACTTCTACAGACAAAGTCATGCTCGAAAGCTAGTATAGGATGTCCAGTTGTTAACCGCAAAATATCAGTGAATAGAAACTCACGTAGGTATGTACTTTTACTTAACAATAACTCAGTAATTAATAATAATGACTCGAGCTTCAATCACTTAGAAGCCAAACTTTCTAACGAGCCACATCAATCTATAGGCAAAATATTTGTACTACCAGTTGAAAAGTGAATAACTGTGGGCTTCTTTGTGTTCGTTTTTACAATTACTGACTTTAATTATGTACTCGTGTTCTTAATTAATATGAATATGGTCAAAAAAAGATTTTATTTTTATTGAATTAAATTTTATGACTGTAGAAAAGTTCAAGAGTTCGAAACAATTTTTTTTTCAACATCGGTTTTTTTATATGAACGCTTTATAGGTGTGGTCATAGATTTTTTTAATATTGCCACCCTAATAAAAATCATAAATCTATAACGTCCGCATGATTGTATAAATCTGTGAAGGTGTCAAGAGATATTATGTCGATTTTTTAACACACTTTTTTTCATATTTTCTTTTATTGGCGATGTGTGATATTTTATTAACGGACACACCTAAAGGCATTGACTTTTGTTTGGACACTTGCTAATGGACAGTCAAAGCATTATTGCAAAGAAAAAAAAACTTATCTATCGACAATGGCCTGCCATTAGTGTAATGAATAGGTACCTATTCTGTCCGCATGCGGAATCAATTGGCTATCAGTATTTTGTCGTTATTTGATGGATTGTTACTTAGCAGAACAATCGTATCGCAACGTAGATATATTAGCAAGATTTTCAATTTAAAAAGATAACACATAAATTACGTTACGAAATTCTTTTCAGCATTTTATTAACAGGCAAATATTAACGTAAACAGTTTCCAATATTAAAAAGTTTGTAAATAATTGGATCCTTTTTAATAATAAACATGTTCGAAAATAGAACATAATAGCTAACGAGATAACCAACACTTGACAGACGACTTTTTTCTTTCACAGTTTCATTAAAATTCTCCTTTTTAACAGTAAAGTAGAATGCTATCAAGTTCCAAAGTACACAATGGGAGCGAGATCGTTGTCTACGGCTGGCCACGACGGCCGCGGGCCCGGGTTCGATTCCCGTTCGACGAAATTCAGGCTAACGAACGGCCCTCCGATAGTGTTGTTACCTAAATACCGTATTTTTTGCACTATTCTTTTTTATATGAACGATGAGCTGCTAACAAGGAACCGTTATAAATTGTTTCTTAGTTTTCATAAAAAGTTTACAGAATGAGTTTTACTAGCTCTTTATTGATGGACTCAAATTGTATAATTTTCTAATGAAGTTACATTGTTTATGCACTAAGCTCAGAGAATAAGCTTTCAATCGGCTTAAATCAATTACATTGACTTTGACCGGTAGACCACCTAACGTTATTATACTAAGATGCTTAAACTAATGATTGTTACCTGTTCAGATATGCATAAGATAGTCACGATATTAGTAGGTCTTTGTAATGTAAAGATTTACGCGTAGATGTGGCACCTACATGTAGATGCACAAAACTAAAGATATTAGAAGCGTTTTACCTGAAATAAAACGCATATTAAAATACTTACCTCACTGGAAGCTAATATCTGTCAAGCTTTCTTTCAAAAAATAGGTAGGTAAGAAAACTTTACTTACCCATGGCAGTATCGTTTTTACATTCAAAATAAACTTCGAGAATAGAAAACAAAATGGAGGCAGGTACCTAATTATACTTAGTGTTCTGATAATATGGAACAGTTAAATGAAAGCTTAATTTAATTTAAGGTTTAAGATCGCATGTTTTAGCGTATCACAACATTTAAAAATTCAAATCGTTATTCAGGGCTCAGAATAATTTAATGACGTATAAAAAATGTGATACGGCCTGCCTAATAAATTCGCCGTGTATATCCAAGCTTCATTATCGTGCCTTAAACTTAATCGAAAAGCTAAAAATTGATGAGACGTCACTGTGGAAATAATTCACACTCATTTCAACCCGCCGAAAGTTAAGATGGTTGCACACTACACAAAACCGAAAAATATAAATAATAATTTATTGATGTTTTGAGTACTGAGAGCAGTACTCTCAATATCAAGAATTAAAAACAAAAAGTTATTGATGACTAATACAAATACTCTTATTTCATCAATAGCTTTTTGTTTGCACAAGCAGAAAACTTAACTATCTAGTACCCACAATTACACAAACAAAACATTAAGTTTAACAAACAATTTTATGAACCCGCAATCATTTGTAGTTATCTGAATGCACAATTGGACTTATACAAGAACGTAAAAGTTCAATTGTTTTATGATCGAAAAACAAGTTAGGAATAGCCTGCACGGTTCCTAATTCCCCGTATTATGTTACCTAAGGGCTTAGCCAGTTCATCAGGGATCGTTCAATCATTCTTCAAGGGGAGGTAGTGAACTTGAACCAATTTTTTCATTAATTCTTGGCGAGGTAACTCAAAAGGATAATGAAATCAAGTTCAAAGTTACATCAACTTTGATTTTACATGGGCTTGACTGAAAATCGAGAAGCATAATAATTACCTATATTTCCAACCAAACTATTAAAAACAAAAGTATGTCTTGGAGTCAGTATATTGAAAACACTTGAATGTTTTTACATTGAACTTAGTATAAAAAAGTTGATGAAAGTGAATACTTATTTTGAAACAGACACCTACCTGACCTTAACTACTAAATAAGAAAAACATAAGTATAAGCTGCTTATCTTTCCGTGTCAATAGTAAAAGTCAACTCAGGGAAACGAGTTCTGGCATCTCATGATGTACCTACCTACTTAAAATAGATTTATTATACTGGTAGATCATGGGTATGGATCATTCAAATTGCTTTTATCTACTCTCACATCGTAATATTCGAATTATAAACTTTAAAACGAGTTTATATTGACGTACATTATAAACACAATACTGAAATTTAAACATAGAATCATATTATAACACCACCAAAATAATGCTATAACACAATTATTTTTCTATTACGATACAGGGCAAATCCAACAAGTTAATATCACCAAGGAGTTTCCATCTATTTTTGCAATGGAACGTTAGCGGGGGACAGCAGCTGCAGCGCTCTAGCGCATGCGCGGTGATGTGCTGGGTGCAGGCGCCATTCATACGTTTTGTTGTACTGAATTTTGTGGGATATTTTTATTCTTGATCTTTAACCTTGACCTTTTATTTAGTAGGTTCAATCCCAATATATTTAAAGAGTAGATAAAGACGTAGTGTATGAAACTGCACATAACATTACTAGTATTAAAACACTCGTGTGATACTATTATACACTCGTATTTTAATACCCCTCTTTATGCAACAGTGTCATAAACTACTATTATTGACTTGATACCTTGATATTTTTGGGTATGACTATAATTTCTTTAATTCGTATATGTACAACTGGCTGAAAACCTGAAGAGAGTTACACTAAGTTAGAGATAAGAGGAATACGGAATATGAAACTTATAAGGCTTTGTTTATCTTCCATTCTTCTATTTCTGGTGTCAAACAATTAAGTTATCAGTAGTGGATCAAATATGAACTGAGTAAATGAAGAGTAGTGCGACCACTACTGAACTTGAATTCTCAATACTCTGTTTATTCTATTTCAAAGGTTTAGGTATCTACTGGACTTGAAGCCTTAAGGCTCTATCCCCGGTTTCTTTTAGTTTCAGAGAATACCGAATGCCGATACATATACTAGTAATCCGAGAATCATAATATAATATTTAGCACGCTTATTAAAAACTTTCAAGAGCGTTGTTTCTCACGCTCGTCACGTAAAGCGAAGTGGAGCAAGCGACGGTGCGGCGCGGGCGCACTCATAATGAACTGTGACGCGTGCGCCCCACTTGCGCCCAGATACCATCGGCTAATCACTGCGAATTAATGAGATAGCCATCGACTGATAAATGACATGTTTCGTAGAGAAATTTCGTGGAGGTCAAACCGTTTAATTAGGCTAAGGAGAATTATTAGTAGCCCTATGTATCTATAGGCTGTTCCAGAAGTATCTAATGAAAATGTAAACAAATGGATCAGATAAAGTACCTGAGCATGCCAATTTGTAGTGCCACTTACAAATTGACTGCTTAGATTTAATTATTCGGATAATTAAATAAACCAGAAATTCCAATTTAATTCAAACAAAAATTCTTTGAGGAAAATTGAGGTTATAAAATTAACCTTAATTTACATCGAAGAATTTTGTATTAATGTTTTTTTTTTTTCCAAATGCAATAATTGTTGGAAAAACTGGTGATATAGCCTTCTAAATACAGGATCAATGTGTTGCTAATTCCGTTTAGTGAGTCATTGCGTAAACTTCCATCAGATAATTTTGGAACAGACCATTCATTATTTAAACCAATATTGTAGGTTGATGCAGCAACAATCGGCCACCCAGGTGACAGAAAATTCTGCGAAGATAGTTCTATCAAGATATGAAGATCCGGTTTGCCGGCGTTATGGTTAGTTTTAATGCCAAAATAGGAAAAGGGCGTTTCGACCGGCAACTAACCTTAGGAAATTGATCATCGCTTTGAGTCTTTTTAACAGCTTGAACTAAAAACTTTAATACGAAAGTATAAGAAAAAGAACAAGTACTTAGTTATTATAACAAAGTCATATTATGGAGAAGCAAACCATAATAAAATTCAAATTCAAAAAGTCATTTATTCAAAATAGGCTGAGAATCAGCACTTTTCGAACGTCAAAATTACATAAGATAGGCCCCCAAAAACGCCCACCCTTCACTACTTCCTAGTGCTTAGCTGGGAAGAAGAAGTGGCGCAACAAACTCCCCAGCAATTTACTACAATATACTTTGAATAGACCAAAAAGTGATGAGGGGAAATAGGTATGCCCTGAGAAGTTAGTAAATATGTAGTAATACCGCAGATCATGTTCCAGCCACGCCAAAAAATTCAATTCATAACGTAACACGTACCTACTAAAATAAATAAAAATCGTTTAGAAATTTAAGTTAATAGGACTATAAATACGTGTCAGTCAATCAAACGTCTACTTAACTTGGTGCAACAAATATTATTAATAGGCAACTGTCACAGCATTGAGTGACACTTGAGATATTGATACAGCCTGTGGACCAATGCCGACAGCTAGATCGAATGGTCGTCCACTGTCATAACTATTTTTGTGGGTGCCAATTCAACAAAAATAGTAATAGATTTTCATTGGTCACTGATTTTAGTAATCGAAAACAGCGTATCCAATTTTCCAGCTATGACACAACGTAAGTAAGTTCACCTAACTTGTTCGATCCAAATTATTATTTTAATACCGACAAAAATAAAAGAACTGAAAAAAAAAATATGTATCTAAAATTATGTTTGTTTGCGAAAACTTATTCCGTCCGTTTGAGTTGAAGTATAATGTCGGTTAGTGTACACGCCAACTTAACACTGCAAACCATTAACTTAACATACCCTTTTATTGTGTAAATTCAACTAACCACAGCCTAACATAGCAACAGTAAGTCAAGCCCTTTCTCTAGATCTATCAATGTAGCGGTTCGTCTAGCTATGCAACAGGACTCAATCAAAGTTATCGTCATGCATCAAGATCGTCGTAAATGTGTTACGAGCTTTTATCGGTTTGTTGTATAACGGCGCTTGAAGTATTCACATTGATATTTACTGGATTTATTATTAAATGTGACGTAGTCATAAAAGTAAAAAAGGGGCTAAGAATGGCGTTATATTGATGTAATACCTATAAAACACAATTATAAGACTGGAAAAGTGCGTCTGATTCGATTTTAATTAAGAACAGTTTGTAAATTGTGGTCTTACCTAATCATCCGGCAATTGTTTTGTCCAAATAAAACTACTTGGCTTCACTTTTACTTACAGCAGTTTTACTTAGAGCCCTGCCGGGGTTGCGGGTTTGTCCGAAAGGGATATCGCGGCCCCGGCACACAGGCAACGGAAGGAACACGGGTGGGTTTTAGTCAGTAAAAGTCTGACACACCCTCCCGCTCCGCCCAGAGCGGGAGAAGTTATTTGATAATTTCCAACGCTCAAAAAAAAAAATAAAGGTTTTACTTAGAACTACTGGCTTGTCTTCTCAAAGCTTAGTGAATTACAATTTCTTCAATCATCAGTACCGTTAGTATCAAAATTTAAGAAATAAACTTTAATCGTTAATACATCTCAGTTTTACTGTTAATTATATCGAGCTAATAGCTCGGCACCGTTGCCCTGTGTTCAGTAAAACTGTGTGTTTTCAGCACATCTATATAAACAAGGAAGTTAGTGTAGAACTATTGTGTACAATAATAAAATATTTCACTGTTGATTTGCAGCAATAAAACCGCTGTTATAGTCAGTAATATTTGATTATTAAACACTAATTTCGTGTTTGTTGATTAACGACTATACTTAAAAAGAAAAATAAACCGCATAGACGTAAATATATTGCCAAAGAAACTAGAAAATCTGTACTTATTTACATACGTACATTAACTTTTGTTTCTGTGCAGTAAGCATGGTATAGTTAAGCTCATTTATCGGTTGAATGCAGAGAGGCATGTCTTCAGCGAAGTGTTGCGGCGGGCGATATATCCGCCTTTCGGTTTAGTTTGTTTTAGATAATTACGGTTAGCTGTCCGCCCTCGGCTGGCCTTGAGTTTCCCACTAATGGCCGTGCCATCGTTCAAACCGTGCCACTTCTGTGACGGCAACATGGGTTCATTAGCGCTATCACTCGCCCGGCCCGAGATTGTGAGGATGTGAGCGTGTGTTATCTTTCAATGCTTTTAGCGAACAGATTACTGTTTCAGATTCTTTAAACTTGACTCGCTACTATAGTTTTTGAACGCCTAGATTTTCTTATCTTTTTTCTGTCGTAGAATCAACATAATTGACTCCATGCGCCAACCTATACAAGTGCGCGCCGATTTATACGTTACGAACGGATTATGTCGTCTTAACACAATATTATCTTGTTAATTAATTAAGTAACACGAACTAAATCATTTACATAATCGTGAATAGATTATAAATAGTTTACAGATAAAAGAAGCAATTAAATCAATTGCAACTTAATATTGTCATTCAAACAGCATAATATCGCATGGCGGTGGTGGTGATCGCCAGATGACTTCGGGCAAACAATTTGTTATTCAAATGTAAATTCCAATGAGCCAAAACATGAGCAGCTTTGACAAGTCGTTGACAAGATACGAACACCGACAAAAGATGAAACTACCTAATATACATATATATACTTATCTACTGCCTAGCTGGACAAAATATAGGAGCTAGAACCTAGCAGCGTACTACCTCCATCAATCTTCGGCTGACATTTCGAACAGAGCAAAAAGTAGGTAGTTTTGAAAATGTCGTGTTATTGGTTATTAAGTAGAGATGACGAGGGCCGAGAGCAGTGTTGTGCGTTGCTTGTATTGGAAGTGAGATCGCGACGCGACGCGTAAAACTGTCACGATAAGAATCGATCGCGAAGATACGGATCGACTCTCTCGATCGGAACTCGGTCTGCGATTCGTACGACAGTTGCCCGACATTCCAGAGAAAGCACCCCGTCCAGCCCCCACTCGGAACATCAACCTTAATAGACGTGACATAGAGCGGATATTTATTGAACACGACCTCGATACACTTCATTTAGAACAGAATAATTAAAGTGATGTTGGGCTAGTAATAACATGATTGGAAACGTAATCAGAAGTTGTGTATTAATTAATATAATTGCATATTGGCTAAGTCCAGCTCAACTGTATTTATCTAGTGGAAATTTGAAGCAACTAAATAATAAAGCTAGTCTGTCGTCACACTGTAATTACGATATGATCTTAGTCATTAGTCCTGAAGATGACAAAACATAGAACTTAGAGCAATATATGTGTACAATATGATACCTGCTAATGGATGTCGTTGTATACACTGTAGAAAAAGCTTAATTGAATGTTATAATATGACTTTAATGGACATTGCCTTTTACAATATGGATTATATGTTCATTTCAGATGTCACTCATTTTTCATTTTTCAACTTCCACCTTTCTTAAATTTAAATGTCTTTTAACTCCGTTTTGTATCCGATAAATCGTTTTTATTTTGATTAAGTTTTATAAGCTTTGCTGGCACAGACCTCAAAAAAAATTGTAGGCCCCTAATTGCTTTCGTACCTACTTTTGATTTCGTTTTGTTGGTTAATTTCGTGTAGATATAAAAATATGATTTCATAATTTTGAGTAATCTTTTTTAGAAGTCGGTAATTTTTTTTATTTTTTTATTTTCGTAATTTTTAGTTTTAAGTAAAAACTGGAGTATTTTTTTGTAAATATTTAAAGATTTCATTGTAAGCATTGATAGATTTTTAAGTAAAAAAAACTAGTATAGTTTGTTTTAAATATGCTTGCCCAACGTAAAAAACGGTTCTATATGTTTAAGTAAGGCTACAGACGAATCAAGAGAAGCAGCTACTTATGGCAAAACGCCACCAGAAAACGTAATTTCAACCGACCCAAACAAATGTGTTGGACTTTTAACTCAACTTCAAGTGGCAGTGGGATCAACAGTTCAAAAGCGATGCTGAGAAGAAATGTTTCGGTGTCTGACCAAGCCGTCAAAAGATGCAGATAGTTATGTGCCAATATATCCAATCACGGTAATGTTTCAAGCTAAACGTACCTAGTTAAGGTGACGTGGAACGACGCATTTTACCGCTGATACTTAGTTCAGCTGTAACTGTATATAAGTTACAGGGCACAACACTTGAAACTGCAGTCGTAAATTTAGGCAAAAGGTTATTTGCAAAGGGTCAAGCTTATGTTGCTTTGAGTAGGGTTTAATTCGCTTGATGGCCTTGCTATAGATGAGTTAGATCCCAACAAACTTTTGGAAAAACCATTTTTTTTGCGATAACAAACTTACATTTGCAGTTGGAGAATAGACCGTAACGTATGGGAGAACATGTTTCGCAACTACTGAGTTAAGTTTGTTATTGGGATAAATTCATCCCAACTACGGAACCCTTCATTGCGTGGTCCGATACGCAAATAGCGGGTTCCTTTTTTTCTAACACGCGCTAGAATTTTACCAAGGTTTTAAGATGTTTCCCTATGACACCACACCCGTAGCTCATATCAATAAGCCAGGCCGTCGCACTTACACGTATTAGTCCATATCTTGAAAACGACTGAACCGATTTTGATGAAACTTGCACTGTACCCTAAGTTGGAGTAAATGTAAGCCAATAAAAATAAAATGACAATGGTTAAACAATGGTTACAATCCGATTAATATTTTCGGGGATATCCGTGAACAAACACACATACAAACATACATACACCTATAACATTTTGTATATTTGTTTGAAAGCCCTAACAGATTATCATATGTGAATATCTTGCAGTCCCAATAATATTACATACATACTATACATGTCGAATTGATAACCTTCCTTTTTTTGAAGTCGGTAAAAATAGTCATTAATCTGTTCAAAGATTTATTTATTCATTTGTTTGCATAGGTGGATGACTGGCAGTGGACAGACGTGTATGGAATAGGGAAAAGGAGGCTTCTGCCCACGTGTGGGACATTGCGGGCTAAATAGATAAATAGGTGGGTGATAGGTGGACCATCGGTACATATCATTAGCAATTTTATTTTGATAGTGAAATTCGGCAAAATTAACTAATATGTAATTAGGCTGCCAGCTGCAGTACACACGGCTACACATCAAGCTATACATTTCCAGTTTATGCTGATCTCGCATTGTATAGGATTTCCGTACAAATGTGAGGTCAGCTTATACTGGAAATGTATAGCTTGATGTGTAGCCGTGCGTACCTAATAATTCGTATACAGGGTGGCAGGGACATCGACGCGAAAACTGATACCATGGATTCAGTACACGAGTATGAACACCCCCTTTTTTTTTTTTTTTTTAATTACCTTCGAAAAATTTATCCGCAGGGGGGGGTTCACACTCCTGCCGGGGTCGCGGGAAAGTCCGAAAGGGATACCGTGGCCCCTGGCAACGTACAGGCAACTGAAGTAACACGGGCAAACAGCTGTTCCATACATTTTGACCGCGTAGTTATTGCACTTTTCTATGAAACAGTAGATTTTTTTAAAATAACCGACGATAAATTTAAACGCAGTGGCGTTAGAGCTATGTACTGAATCCATGGTATCCGTTTTCGCATCGATGTCCCTGACGCCCAGTACATAATAATTTAATATGTAATTAGGAGATCAAAATATTCTCACCAAGATGGAGAGCCAGACGTTATAACCCTGTACGTTATTTAAACTTAACCTTTTGTGAATGGATGTCTCGATTTGTAATAATACGGAATTGTTTTATGAGTGCAATCAATTTCCATTTACGATCAATTAATTGCACTTCATCTTATAGTTGGACGTAGCGCATCGAGCCGGTAATGAAAGAGACTGCCATTCTATTACCTGCTAAATGAATCTTGATTAATTTACACGTTGCTAGGAAACCTTTCCAGCTCTATACTTACGCAAAGTGTATTTATTCAATACAAGCTGGATGCTCAGTGTTTCAAACGACTTCTATTTTAATTACTTTCATGTATGCGACTTTGTAATTTGAAGTCACAAAACTTTCTCTACAAGGCCTGCTGTTAGGCATAGGAAGTGAAACGTATTTGTCGGTAGATAAATATTCCCGTGACGCCACTTTCAGGGAGTAGTCGAAGGGTCGGGCGCGGGTCGTTCACTCGATCTCGTCCAATTTATTTACTTTTTTCCCAGGTGTAGTGTTACGGCTATAAAATTCAGTTTTTGTTGGTCGGGCGCATGCTCGGCTAGATCTCCCGTCGCGAGATATGTTGATTTACGTTTAACGCGCGTGACCCCTCGACGGAGCCGATCATAGACTCGATAGACGATTCGAACTGGCGCGCACCTAAGATATCGCCACATCGCACTCGTGCCGATGTATCTTGGGAAATATTTCGCGGTGTATAGCCTCCCCGCCGGCCACTCGGACAAACATTAGTAGATTTCTTTGTGTTTCACACGATTCATTCTGTTTTTGCTACAGAAATACATTTTCAAATACTATTTTCTCGTTCCTACCAGTTTTATATGATTTATATCTAGTTTACCGGAATTACTGTGTGGATATAACTTAACATCAAAGTTTTGAACTGGCCAAATCAGTAAGACCTACTAAAACCTTGGTTTCCATTTCCGGGAGATTTATGCCATGCTGCCAGATTGTAAGGGTTAAAATACGACTTTAGCGAAGATTTAACTGCGTACTTAATTAATGGACCTATGTCATGTGACAGGACCTTTAAATTGGATATTATTTCAATTAGCTTGAGACGTAACAATGTATTATTGTATGGAAATATTGGACTCATTACATTAAAAGTGGTCGTTGCGTTTTGTTTGAAAGCAGCGACAATGTTTGACCTTTTCCCTTCATGAACAACAATAGTATCTATCGCTGTATACCTAGATACAATTCAATTCAAAGACCTACAAATGTAATAAGTACAATCTGTTCCCGGAACTCTTTCGGTTAATACCGTACTTGTAACAAGTGAATGCGTGTTACGGTGAGATTGAATAAAAACTGAATTTCATTGCATTGAGGTAACTGTGACTCTAAATGAGACAATTTACATGTATTATTAATGAAGTCTAATTAAGAATTTGCAAGCAAGTATGGGAAAGGCAGAAAAACAGTGTATATCGTATCATACGTGAGTGCTGAGAGTCAGGTGGAGGAAGTAGGATGTTGACTGGCAACCGTTACTAGTGACGTATGCAGCATTATCATGATGTGCCGCGAGCCTTTAATCACTAAGTGAATTTACTCCGACAATGTTAATATATGTACCGGTATCTTAGAAATATGGTTATTTTCCTCTTGAAAAGATCTAATTTAGACACTTTTCTGTAAGAAAAGCCTTAAAAGTTTATAAACACAATATTTTAATAAGGTATTTCTTCCCAAAAGCTACACGTCATCCCAAATAAGTCAAAGTGAGATAGCGTTAAAGTGTTGCAATACAGAAACGTTGCGCATTACGGGCATTTAAGAGCAGGAGGTAAAAAACAACCCGAGACAACATCAAAACTTGAAGGTGAACATATCTTTAAAACACATTACGGGTTATCCGACAAATAAAAAGCCTCGGCTCAGATAACCACACTTCATTAGCATTTCGCTTTCTGCTTAGTTAGCGTCCTGTGTGATATAAGCAAGAAATATATGCAAATATAACGTAAATGTACACATTTTTTACATTGTAGAAGATGATATTTATTCAATAGATCTGCCTGTTTATACAAATTAGGTGGTGCCTAAACTATCATGACTTCTTTGGACCGATCGTTAAAATTAAAACATATAGACCCTGGTTTGTAAAAAAATCAATCGATGGCTTCGCTGAAATAATATTTATGTGCTTTTAGACATTTGTATTTCGCAAAGTGCTTAAATAAAGCAGTTGTTTAAGTATTTTTTTACTTTATATGTTACATTTATAACGTATTCTTTTATTTTGAATGTCACATGTAAATTATGGATCAAAGAGCGATTTTAGATTTTATGCAAATGTGTGAGAAGCCACGAAAATTGCAAATACACACCCTGCTGTGATTATACGAGACATATTTATGGCAGTGCTAATATTATCCCTTCACTGCATAAAAAAATAAAACATATGAAATTATTAATGTTTGATTTATTCCGGAATGTTATAATATTTATTTAATAATTTGATAATGCATTTATTAAAATGTCTGGGCATCTGTAGGCAGTTACTAAGTAGCCGCTAATATTTTAGATCGAAACAATTTTCTTTATAACATGTTTTATTTGAATCTCTGAATAAATTTCAATAGAATCGTTCCCGATAATCAAAATGTTCTCAAAGATGCGATTCGCAACTATTTACCACCGTCCAATCGCAATAAAGCACAATAAAGTTGGACGTCTTCCGGCATCCGTCAAGCGGACTGTAGTGGCCACTGGTTGCGCAACCCGCCACCCAACTAGTTGGCTCGACAAACCACCAAGTTGGGACAATTGAGCGATTTGTCAACTATTGCATTAGGTAACCGGTCACCGCGGGCGACTCGAAATCCTCAAAGCGTCGCAAACATTTTCCGTTCTTCAGTCTTTTCTTACATTACATTGATGCTGATAAAAGTGGGTTCGATGCGGTAATGGATACTTTGTCAATCAGCGGTGACGAGCACCGAGCGTGGGCTGCGGAGAAAGCAAAGCTCGCAAGAATCGCATGCTCCTTACGCAAGATATATCTGCAAGGAACACAATGGACGCGGAATGCTTGCAGAACAAGCTTTTTGGATATTTATTGGATAGATTTTGTGTGGGATGGATTTACTTTGGTGAGTTACACGCAGACACTAACGCGCTTATAGCAATAATAGTTTAGTTGGTATCTTGCTGAATAAAGTGCCTGGAGACAATCGGCTACTGAGAACTGTGATGTGCAAAATGATGGACCGATTGAATGGAATAAGTGTCAGCTGCACATGATCAAAATTGATTATTTCCCCGTACATACACCCATAGAACACTATACCATATAACAAAAGACCATTCCGTATAACAGTAAGTTAAATCAGTACAAAGCTGGTAGATAATTATATAAATAGGGCCGGAGATCTGGCAAGTTAAATAAAATACATAATACATAACATGGATGGCGGTATCGAGCGCGGTACAATGTTACAACATTATCGGGTCATGACGATCGACGCCCGGGTGTCACTATCGGTAAAGTCCTTGCCGTAAACGTATAACCGGTGGACTGGTTCTAGGATTGGGAGAGAATGCTTGATACTTTGATAGTATGAAGAACGCGGCTCAGTTATCAGCTTACACACTTTTATGGCTTTTTATGTATTAATACTTGGAATTAAGATGTTCTCACACTGCTCTAAGAATTAAAAAAGAATGACAACGGAAATGAGTCAGTGTGATCCTTGTCGAATAGAGTTCTCGCAACTGTCAGCTTTATTATTCCAACCCGCTACGGCGAAAGATTTTTGATGTTTCTTTAAACTGTATTTCTCACGCGATTTGTATCTAAATCAAATTGACATGAGCCTATCACATAAAACTTTCACGTCCGTATCGATCATGAAAGAATATCTTTCACAAACGGCCTCATTTTCAATACATTTCAATATAACTGCTGCAACGAATGAATTGTACATGGCTATAATTTGCAGAAAATGCATTCGAATAAGCCTAGATCTTTGATAACTTATTCCGTTGTTTTTATATCGAGTTAAAAGAAGAACTTGAGAAAACGGGTTGGGACTAGGCAATATTTTTAACCAATTATAGCGAAGACAAAACGAAGGTGATGATCTTTGCACGTGTTTCTATTTATTTTACTGGTTTTTTTCGTTCATTCTATTATAATATATAAGCCTTATAAATGGAGTTACTTAAGAATTTCCAATAAAGCAGGTTTTATTGATTAATGGTCTACGTTTTGGGGTCATTGAGGACTACTGCTAATCTTAGAACTAACTCAGACAAAGCCTTCAAGTTCGCTTCTGCCAGGCTTAGAATCCTTTTGAGGCATTCAAGGCAGCGTCAGGCATGTAAATCAAGTTTATTGAGCTAACAGCTTCAACTATTAAATCACAAACACTGCAAGAAATAAATATCTTTGTATGTAAGTAGGCACTTATTTATTCGTTTGCTTTGAGACTCTAATTTATATAGATTATTAATTTGTCTAGCGACAGCCGCGATGGGAGTACACATTTAGCTCTAAAGTAAATCCGATGTGCTTGAGATGATCAAACAATTTTATGGTGCTGAGATTCCCTTATATCGAAAATGACACTTAAAGTAAAATTATTACGACGTCAACAATTTTAATTGATTGAAAGCAACTTTATAGATTGTACTTACGTATATAGGAGTACATCGTATTGGTATATAATATCAATTTTGTTCATTAGTTAGTTGGCCGACCTCGGCGAACCGACTGCGCTACCCGACACCCGGCTGTTACTAGGTCGACATAGATGCTTGGCTCGCGGTGCGAACTATTTGTACCGTTCAAGCCCACAGTTAGGGTTACACGCGTGCTAATCCAATACCAGATAAATGATACTCTGCTATGTAGGACGACGACATTTCGCCTCTAGGACAAACAAATGATGCGGTATGCCGAACACTTTACGCATAGTATAACTTGACGTTACATTTTGTACTGCTATTCCAGCTATTTCATTTTAACACATTGACATTTAGGAATAAGAAATAGGAGTTTGAATCTCATCTAGAAATATTTAGTACTTAAAGGTGTAAGGTCGGCTCTCGCGAATTATGTAAGATTTTTTAGAACACCGTCGTCGACCTTAGCAATGTGCTTTGTTCATAATACAGAGAACACACTGTCGTTACTGCTCGTGCTGTAACTATAAGAACGGTATTTAGGGCACAGATAAGTCATAAAACTGGAAGGTTACCAGTAATTCTGAGAACCGATTCGATCTGCACTTATCCCAAATTGGATATCTTGTTTGAAATGCTTTTGATGTTTATCGTACGAAAACAAAATCTGGCGTGAAACAAAGCCAGTGTTGGAGCTGAGAATAAATAGGAGGGTGTAGGTAAGTGAAGGCTTGTGATCCCTGAGGTTCGTATGCCCCGGGCCTAGCGTCTAACGGTGGATGCGCCCACTCCGTAGGTGTCGCCTGGCTGCGCCGACCATCCGTCCCGATGTACCCACGATTTACGAGACATCTCCTACTTTATTGGCTAAAGCGATTCACATAAATCCACTAAGTACATCTCGGGGTATAATTTTTAATGCAAAGGGCAATTTATACCAGGTTCTTTATTATCATCGTTCTAATTTATAATTTCACAATAATTCTTAACCTTTACAAACATTTGTTCGCGGTAATATTATAGATTGTTAATCAGATAATGAAATGAGTAAGATCTACAGAATTTTATGAGTAACTCCGCTTCTTCCTTTTTCAATTAAATCCAGATATATCGAGTCGTTTACAGGCCAGCGCCCAGGCGCTCACTAGTAAGTTGTTAAAGTTGTTTATTATTTATTTCATTTACTACGGGTTTCTTGGTTTTATTATTTTCCAGTTTGATTGTTACTCTGAGAAAGCGATTCAAGAAACTAATTAAATAATGTATTTTTTTAAAGAGATGTTGTTTCAGGTAACCATAAACATCACACCATAGGAGCGGATTTGTTAAATGTCTTGGTATCAGTACAGTTATTTGTTAACGTGGCTTATAATCGCCTGAAAGATTGAGTGACAGGACAGACCCAGGCCTGGCCGTCACCGCGCACTACCAAGTCTAGGCGCAGACGCGTCCGTTAGGCATTCAGACTCACACAACGTACCCGGAATCTGACTAGATATCATCTGCTCGCCGTTCGTTATTTGTTGACTTGAGAATAGATGAGGCAAACTGTTCAACAAATGAAATTTGTTGCTGCGAGTTTATAAACCGGTGAAAAATTGAGGTTGCACGGTTACCCACATAACGTGGTTCCTAGAAGTTAAACTATTAACTGAGAGGTTGTAAAGTTTCCAATGTTTAACTGTTAACAGGTTTTTTAGATAATTTAACTGAAACCTAACAGTCAACGGTTGTAAAGTGAAAGAATGCACTTCTTATCTTCACGGACTTAACTAAACGGGCAATACTTGTACGTACCTTTGTATATCAACATGTTTTTTATTTTATTACCTAGCTTAAAGATGCTGTTTATTAAATTCACAGGAAACGAAGCACGTACGGTTTCTAAGTTGAAATCGTAAGGAGAAGAATGGAAAGTATTCTGGCATCCGTCTATTACGGAAGTGGGTCGTAAACATGTTATTATGTTGTAGTTCACGTTACCTGTTGCGATTAAAGTTTATTATTATTTAATGTCTTTATGCGGAGCGAATAAGGTTTATAAGTCGAGTAAATGCCAATAAAAATGTGTGCGATTACTTGGTGATTATACTTTTTTTATTGAGCAGAAAAGTAATAAAAAGGTTATCGAATAAAAATAATAATTTGTAGAATAAAAATACCTTTTCAAAGAGTGTCTCGATGGTCTGATCATTGCCTCGTTGGTCTAGTGGCCGCAAACGCTACTGCTAAACATGAGGTCCTGGGTTCGATTCCCGGGTCGGGCAAAGTGTTGTTGGGTATTTCCATTTGGAATTTCTCAGTGGCAGCCCGGAGTCTGGATTTGTGCCCGGTTGATGGCAATAGGCTCACCCCCTATTACATGGGACTCAAACATAACTGGCGAAATGTTGGGGTACTATAGGTACACCTCTGCCTAACCCTTGGGGGAATACAGTCGTGATGTTATGTTATGTTATGTGATGTTGTATTATTTTCAAAGAGTGTAAGTAGAAGGTATACTATACGTAGTTAGACGAACTATATCATACTTCTCTGAAGGTTACGGAAATGTATAAAAACTCACTTTACTTTTATCACTGATGATGCATCTTTGGTAACAAGTGACCAATTTCTCTAAACTAAACGAGTTGTAACAGAAATTGAAAGGGCCTTTTTCTCTACCTTCAGACCTAATAGGCACTATCCACTAGATCAATTTAATTTGGAATTGAATATTTACGAAGCGTGTCTGCAGGATAATTTAACTGAAACTTATCTAGAGGTGGTGAAAAGGCCAAGAGTGTTCAGTCTTAAGGGTACGCTAGTCGGTCATTCTTCCATACAAACGTAGTATGGTGATTACTCATTACTCATCTGTTTGACGGTGTACGTTCAAAACTAAAAATTATATCAATTTTTCCTGTCATTATCTAGCCATGTATGGAAGCAGAATAGGAAAATAAAAATAGTTTGGAAATTATGAGCGTCGAAACTTCCATATTTCAACACTAAATTTTACTCGCGTTTGGGCGTAAATAAATAACTTATATAGTAAGAAAATGGCAAAATAGAACCGTACAGGGATAGATAATTTATACAATAGTTCAAATAATTTTATTTTGAGTAAATACATTTAGTAGTTTTTTCATAATATCTATACGCCCAAAGGTCTGTTCATGAAATTTTGCGCGCTCGTTTTCGTTTTAAAGCAATGTCTATTTCACTAAATAAACATAAACAAGAAATTAAAAAAATAGTTAAATAAATACTAAATAAAAAGACGTGTGACACTCTGAGACTGCCGCGGTGAAGCTATTGCATAGCATTTTTTATCAACTTATGCAATTTATGTCACAGTAATGCGCGCGCATCTTAAAATTTCACTCTTATCATTTTTTCATAACGCGCCTAAAGAAGTATAACTTCAAAAAAAGTATCACCGCTATGCCGGTCGGAGTGGGGGGTGTTAGGTTATTTTCGTTACGGAATTTCTGGATTCGGTCTCCACGCTCAAGGCCCGCGATAGAAGCTATGCAATAGCTTAAAAAATAATTATACTAATTAGCATGCTTAATAGTTCCGCCCACCAACGAGTTCGAGCCGACGACTAGTGTACCCTTAACCATTGGCATAAATAGCACCTATCTGTTTCCGCGTTGATGTCTTTCGTTAGGGATTACTTTTTAGTATACACGGAAACATAACAAACATTCTGTTTAGTAATAATATTTTTAATATGAATACAACAGTTTCAGTGGCCATATTTACCGTAATAACACAAAGCTTCCCATCTCTTAAGAGGAAGAAGTAACAAAGAGCACAACCGAACAATTTTATAACTCATACATTTAGCAGTTATAAAATGAGACTCCAGCGGATATCATTTATAAAAACCACAATAGAATCGAATCCTAAACTTAATTCGAATACGACAGCGACCCTTTATCTAACAGATTAGTTTATAATACTCTAATAAGTCTAACAATAAGTATAGCAATAGATAGAACGGTTTAAATGCATCTATAAATTGGTGTTTCGCGAGACATCATGATAACGCCACAAATCAAGAGGCACGTTAATTACTAGACCTCGTTCAGATGTCTGTGTGAGGGATGGGACACACACCTTACAACAATCGACTATCGAGTATTTCACTCACTTGCATTCGACTCGACCATTTAGCAAAATTTAACGTTAAAATGCAATCTTAACAATAATTTAATGCCGTATTTTATAGCCGACTAAATGAATTCACTGAACAGACAGCTGTGCTGCTGGGGAGTTTGTTGGGCCACTTCTTCTTCCCAGCTAAATCACTAGCAAGTGGTGAAGGGTGGGTGGTTTTGGGGACTTGCTTATGTAATTTAGAATAGTGCTGATTCTCAGCCTAGTTTGAATAAATTACTTTTAATTTTGATTTTGAAATGAAATTGATATCATTTAATGTAAATGTTATTAGACTTACTGCGATTAGTTACAAATAATTAATACTTTATTCATCTGTAGATACGTAAATTGATTTTGATCTCGCTACTTACTTAGTTAATTAACATAGTGTTTTTCGCAAATTAGGTAGGTTGTCATCGAGAGATTGCCCATATTAAGAGCGTTTATTCTGAAGGTGGGCAACGTCGCAAATAGATGTAAAATATTTCACTGTTTTGATTAATTTTGCAATATTACTATATGGAAATAAAAAATGTGGCTAACTAGCGAACTAGAATATTGATTATAAAATGCAATAATTAATATCGTAACACCGAATGTTTAGTTTTAGATGTAAAAAAACTATTTGGAAAGTTTCCAAATGCGTTTTTTATACCTAAAATGGGTACAACATCAAATTCAATGTTAAAATTGCAATTCATCATTAATATTCTAGTTCTCTAGTTAGCCATATTTCTTATTTCTATTCAGTAATATTGCTATAAGAATCAAAACAGGTAAATATTTGACAGTTATTTGTGACGTTCCCAACTTTTAGGATAAACCCTCTTAATGTATTAACTAGCTATGAATTAGCTACACAACAACAACTTAATTTCCCTATTTTTTTTTTCTTTTCTTTCCTACATTTTCTTAGCGGCTTTTAGTAGCGAGTTAACTCAGATCCAAAAAATACTTTGAATATCACTTTAGAACTTTGCACACCACTAGCAAAATATAAATGGGTAAGAAGTAGTTCCCATCCCTAACGCTCTATATAAATAGAGATGTGCGGTTCGGTTGTACACGACCAGATTATAGTGGAACAATTAACTTGTATAAGCCTAAACAAGTACCTAATTGAGAAGAAGGCGTGACGTTCGCACATCTTTGGCATCAGATAAAGAATAATTACCTTTGTTACGACCAATCTGACGTCACTCTTACTGCTTGAAGGCGTGTGAAACCTCCTTCGTGTTAAAATATATTTTCGAGGTCTTCCAAGTAAAACTGTGTTCCGGTAGTAATTTTATATGGAAACTAGAGCGTTGTCACAACTTGATTGCCATTAAAATAACGTGCAACATTCCAACTACAACATAACTGAGTTATATCAACGACAAGATTTCCTTTCAAAATTACCATCTTAAATTATCAAGGTAATGAAAAGCTATAATTTTAAATATAAATTGTCAAATAACATTCACAGTTCTAATGCTGAAACATTGAAATATTTAGTAATGAGGCATCGATTAACATCCGAATGTATGTCTTGCTTCGGATAATTTTCAACGCTTTACAAAATAACTTCATGGGACATATTTTATCCCGAGTTTATCATAACATTTCCAAAGTTCTTTAATGAGATCTCCTCTGTTCTCATGATGATTATAATTGAGTATATAAGAAGTTAAAAGTCGCACGGTATCTTCATCTCGATCAGAGATAAGAGACTTTCTAATCGGGTCAAGTAACGTTTATGTTTACAAACTAGTTAAGCAACGGATGTATCTTGTTAACTGTAGTGACAAATGTTGTCCAATTGTTTGAGTAAAAATCTCTATATCTCTCAAATTAAATCGTATATTTTGATTTTCTTGTATCTTTTTAATGGGGTTGTTAACTGCTTTGTAAGCAGATAACTTCAATTAAAATTTTAATGAAATGTGAAACCAACAAAGAGTAGATTGATAAAAGGCACGGCCGTCGAAAGTTTATGATAAAACGACACTTTCCGTGTGATTTATGGTATTCACTTATGAATTCGTTAGTTAAAATTCTACGAGCGTTCGCCACTAATAAAGTTGTCAACATATTGAGATACAACCAATACCATTTCGCCCCAGTTTTCACGCATAAAATGTTCGGAACAACTTTTACTCAACACTTTTACCGAACTTCCCGTATATATCAATTACAGACACGATTGCTTATCTGTAACTCGGAATTATTGTATTAAATGGTATTTTTACACGACGCAGCACAATTTATGGCGTCTTTCAATGTTCCCAATAAGTGCGCACACGCAATGGCGCTGTCACGTCGCAAAAAGAATCAAAAGATGCCACGCAACAAGGCCTGCGGTTAGCGATTTTATATTTATAATCATCGTCGGCCGTAAAATAGTAAAAACTAAACATGCAGATATCGCTTATTTACATGTACGATGAATAAAATTGTTGCGGAATAAATAGGCGCTATCAGGAGCTTTTATTGCGATTTTTTGTCGAATTTGCTGAGGTATGCTAGGAATGAGAAGAGCCTTTTATACAAACTTCAAATATACATGTCTATCAATACGCTCACCTGAATATTGATCAATGAAGCTATAAAAAAATAAAAACATATAAAATCAACACAGTCGCCAAACGACTCTATCTACTTCACAATGTCAATTAAAATCAGAGGAGATGCCGTCTCAAAATTAAAATTAATAAATTTTTATGCAGCATCCACATTATTCATAAGATATATCTTAATATGATTCACATATAAGGAAGCTTAGCTAATAAAGCGTGATTAATTTCCGTGTTTAGCCTACAGGCACGGTACGGACAGCGCGCGTTAGGTGCTGCCGGGGGCCAGCGTGGCTTAGCGTAACCATAGATAACAATTTTATAAATGGAATAGTTTATTTCGAATTTAGTCGCATGAATAATAATTTAATCGTGGAACAGTGTGCGAGAATTTTATTAGAAAAGAATATTCTAGTTGTTTTTGTATGTATTTAACAACATTTATTTAACCTTGTTGTTGCAACATGTTGCTATCTGGTTATGGAATTGAAGTACGATATGTGTTCGTTAAGTAATCTTTATTTTCTCTTTAAACCGCCTCACGTTACGAGTTTCAGTTTCCTAGAATAGCGTCGGCCGTCATAAAATTCTGTAATTTTTCCAGTTTTTTTTTTGTTGCCCTTTTTGTCCCGCTGCTGGTCAAAGGCCTCCCTACTCTCTTTCCACCTCTCTCTGTCCAGAGCTGCCAACGACCAATCTTTATTACAGGAGTCCAGCTCATCCCGATATTTCCGTCTGGGCCTGCCGCGATGTCGTCTGCCATTATGCGGGACCCACTGGGTCGTAAGTTTGGCCCATTGATCGTCTGACATGCGACAGATGTGACCAGCCCAATTCCATTTAAGCGTGGCAGCTTTTCGAGTGACATCAGTTATTTTAGTGATGGAACAAAGTCAAAGTCAAACAATTTATTTCAATTAGGCACATAAAAGGCACTTATGAACGTCAAATTTACAAAAAAATAGAATTGATTCTAGTCGCCCCTTCCAAAAGGTAGTTTTCGTATGGAGAAGAATGGGCAAGAAACTCCACCGTTACTCTTTTAAAATGTTTTTACAATATTTTGTATACATTAATTAAATAATTATATGTGAAGACGATGCATCTAGAATAAGATTACTATACCACGATAGGTAAAAAAAAAATGAAAAAAAATAAAGCAATTGCAGATAAATTAATTATGATAGATAGATACATGGTGCTCACATATTTACAAACATTGCAAAATTATACGATATTCCTAACATTTTAACAAGTAATACTAATAAGTCAGTGTGTGAGTTCAAGAAATCACAGAATGTAAAATCAGAGTTATAAAAAATAACAAACTATATAATTAAATAAGCAACCAGTTTGATTTTGTCTAGACTTTAAATTGTCCTATGGAGCAGGACCAGCATGTTTCCAAGCATTCTTATCTTGGATATAATCCTCTAATTTGTAATATGCTTGTTTACAGAGTGTAATTTTAATATGAGTTTTAAATTTTCTTTCATTTAATTGTAATATATCACAAGGTATTTTATTGTAACATTTAACACAGTACCCCATAAAAGATGTATGTACTTTAGATAATCTGAAAAATGGTTGATCTATTTTATTTTTATTTCTAGTATTAAAATTATGTCTATCACTTATTTTATTAAAAATATGAAGATTTTTTCTTACATACATAATATTTTCATATATGAATTGGCAAGGTACCGTCATAATATTAATCCTTTTAAATAGTTCCCTGAGAGATTCGCGACGATGTAGATTATAAATGGCTCTGACAGCTCTCTTTTGTAAAATAAATATGGATTCAATGTCAGCAGCCCGACCCCACAGTAAAATGCCATACGACATAATACTGTGGAAGTAACTAAAATAGACCAAACGCGCGGGTTCTACATCTGTTAACTGTCTTATCTTTCTAACAGCATAAGCGGCCGAGCTTAGGCGCCCCGCAAGAGATGTTATATGAGGTCCCCATTGTAATTTCTCGTCTAGCGTGATTCCTAGGAAAACCGTTTGATTAATAAATTCTAGTTTTTCTCCATTCTATGATGTCACATTCGCTACTTCTAACATTAGGTAATTTAAATCTAATGCATTTGGTTTTTTTTTTATTTAGTACCAAATTATTTACCGTAAACCAATCTTGGACTTGAAGAATAGAGCTGTTAACATCGTCAAGATTTTGTGACCGTCGGTTTATTTTAAAGATCAACGATGTGTTATCTGCAAATAACACCATCTTCGGTTGATTTTGAAGTAATTGGGGTAAATCATTAATATAAACTAAAAAGAGGAATGGACCCAATATCGAACCCTGTGGAACGCCCATTGCCATTTCAGACCCCAATGAGTTTACGCCGTTTACTTGAACTTTAACTTTTCTATCTTTCAGGTACGATCTTAGTAAATCAAGAGCTGTATTCCTAATCCCATAGTGCTCCAGTTTCAGCAGAAGTGTTTCATGGTCTACACAATCGAACGCCTTCGAGAGGTCGCAAAAGATTCCAATGGCATCTTGTGCTTTTCTGCCCAGGCGTTAAAAATGTTCTTTATGAGGGTGACACCGGCGTCAGTGGTACAACGCCCTTTGGTGAAACCGTACTGTTGTTCATGAAAGATGGAATTTTTATTAAAGTGACGTAAAGTTTGATTCAGCATCAACTTTTCAAACACCGGACGGAACGGATTATTGTATTGTTAACCCGGTCCACAAGTTTAATACCAATAATACTCCGTTCCATAGCTCTCTGGCACACCCCAAGCGTGGACCTCTGCTGAATTGTCAAAGACCATGTTTGAGAACCCTACGTGAGGATGGGAAGAATACACACGTCGATGAGTCTTCTCTTGAGGGATAGCAGAAGATCGCCCTTCATTAGATATTTCATGTCCTTATAGCTCTTCCAGGCATTTTCGGTGCGTCTTGCAACATGTTTGTTTTGTCTTGCCTGCAAAGAGACTATTTGACCAAGATAGAGATACTCATCGACATATTCAACCTCCCCACCAAGTCCGACCTCCGTCTAGGCTTACATTAAATTTTCACCAGTATTTGACTAAAATCGCTCTGTAATTTCGCCGCATTATGCTGAGATAGTGGTCTCCATACAAAACAAACAAAACACAAATAAAATATTATACTTTCTTTCTTTTCTTAATTGAACAGCCGTTATTGTGTGACCATTCACCGTTTCCTTAGGAAACTTAAGCTTTACCCATTTAGGATTAAATTTTGCGCGCCCAATCACAAAGCCCTAACTCATTGCACAGCCTGAATCAACATTTTTTTTATTTTTTTTATTTAATGATATTTTAATACAGAGGTGTTACTTAATTCTAAACTCGCCAAACTTTTACGTTTGATGGCGAGAGGCGCAATGATTACATAACAATGACCTTACGCACATACCTACTACTTATATATTAACAATGTTTTTAATTCTATTTGCTATCCTGTATAATGTTTATTAATCTTGTCATAAGTGATTCTTTACAAATTTTTACTTTTTCTCTTAATAAATCTACTTTGTTAAACACTTTAGGTACTAAATACTTAGATGTTCTCTTACCATAATAATTTGTTATCTGTGGTCTATTGTTATCTAGGACGAACAGGGGTCTACCACTACCTTACTTCAGTGAAGGGAAGAGATGGACCTATACGTCTTGTAGAGCTTCATCTCTTTCACACACTAAAGTAATATTAAAATAATACTGCTTTAGAGGTAGTGCTAGGCCCCCAGAACATAATAAGGTCGCTCACCATTGAAACGAGGTTTCAAACAAAGGTACCTCCAGCTGGCGTGATGTTCTCCTAGAGATGGCATAATAATTCATACAGCTCACTAACAGAACTGTTTATTATCTACACAGATGGACAGAAGTATGTCGGTAGTAAATAGCTTTTCGTGATAGCAGAGCGCGTGTGAACCCTGACACGACTTCTAAGGCATTGTTTATACTATCGAGCGATGGTGATCGAAAAAGTATCACACCATGAAGATATCATTGTGTTTAGGTTAACTAATTATTTATAACGTTAATTATGGTGGAAAATAACCATACTAAATCCAATTAAAATGGAGAAACTCTAATAAACCTAGAAACTAAGGTTTTTGATTTGGTGTTGACTCTCTAGACATTTAAGTTGGCAGCTTGAAGTTATTAACTGTGTCCGGAAAATGGCAATAATGTAGCTCTTTTATGGTACATAATGAAAACACAGAAAATTGCGTCTGTTTTCCACTCATATTTTATTACACATCCGTCCTCATGGAGATAAGTCAAATAAAATATAAAGCACAATATTACAAGTTATAGAGAACATAACTTTCTGTTAGATAAGGCTCATTACGACAATTCTCAGTTTAAGATCGAGATAGTAACTGTCGCCGATAAATGTGATATATTCGCCTCTTATCACACAGAAAACTAATGCTTTTATCGACAAAGTATGTGTATGACTATAAACCTACTTTCAACTTACACGAGGTTACAGTTTTTATTTTTTTCATTTTTGTTCTGGTTCATTTTTCTTTTCTAATAAAGTTCCCGCTCACTATTCAGGATTAGTGTCGAGTCCATAGACGATGTACTATCACGAGCATAAATATATTACTAATACTGACAGCTCGGCAACAATATCTGATTTCATGATTCATCCATTAATATAAGACGTCAGGTTTTTATGCTGCCAAAGTGATTTCGATCACAACGAAGTATCACATTCTTCTGAATTTAACTGAGTAGGCTGATATTTGTGACGCAAGACATGTCGGTTAATATTGCATTGGCACATATATGGATTTTGAGAGACGATGCAGCATCCCATATTTTGGCGTCGCTTGTCTCGCCAGATAGTTTTAGTATTCCTTCGATGTCACATATTTGTGCTGCCGGATTCTACACTTTATCACATAATTTGCCGTCACATATTAATGGATGAATCATGAAATCAGATATTATTGCCGAGCTGTCCGTAGTTATATATTTATTCGCGTGACTGTACGTATAGGTTGTTCTAAATTTAAACAAAGGTATGGTGCCAGTATTATCTATCTTTATTCTTTATATAGTATCAATTAAAGTCGTTTTTCGACTTTGTCTGTGTGACCGCGTTGTTTTTCTAAACTACGCAACGGATTTTGATGTGGTTTTCACCATAGTTTTGTGGTTTTGTTCCTGAAGGAAAGGTAATATGTATAATACATTAGTATTAATAAACTAACAGATGATATAGAAATCTCGATGTTTTATCAAGTCGTAACAACCATGCAAACAGGGGCGGGTCACTAGTTTTTAAATATTTAAAACATACAAAATGTTATGTTTGGAAATAGACCTCGATATGTTACAGTCATTGTCCATCTGACCAAAATGTGTCTGGTACTTATCTTGCTGTTTGCATCTGGTAGGTAGATACGGTTAACTACGATGACACAAAGGCAAATCTCGTATTCTACAACAGTACATGCAATATCTCAATTCCAAAAAACTGGTAAAAAAGTCATTGAGTCAAAAAAGTTATTTGCAGTATTATTTTGAAATGTATAGGTATAAGTGATCGCATCGTGATGATGGCCCAGCGGTTGGCGTCGTCTCTCATGTCCGAGGTTGTGGATTCAATAACGGGCAAGTACGAATGTGACTATTTTAACTCATATGTACTTTCCGAGTTTATCTTGGACATTATTGACAGCAGTGAAAGAAAACTGGACTTATTCTATAAAGTAATATTATAAATGCGAAAGTGAGTTTGTTTTACGCAAAAACGGCTGAACGGGTTTTCATGAGAGATTTGGTACATAGGTAGCATATGACCTGGAGAAGGACTTAGGCTACTTTGCTTCCTGGATCGCAAACGAAGTCGCGGGCAACAGTTAATAGAAAATATAAGTCTGAAATCGCCAACCCGTCCTGAGCAAGCGTGGTTATCAATGCTCGTGCCTTCTTTGTACGAGAAGAGTCGTTTGCCCTACAGAGGGATAATAATAGGCTGGTATTATACAATTAATTGCTCCTTTGACGGGATATGCGATATACAGGTATATTCGCATGTTTCATGGGTTTTATTGAGGAAGACTATTGTTTTTGACAGAGCTTTTAGCAATTTTCCACAGACCATAGCTGGTTCGATTTAGCAGTAGTGTGTGTGTACTGTGTTATGCCTCGTTATTACTAATGGGAGATTATACCTGTTACTGTATTAAGTATTTCACGTAAAGATAATATTATATCCTGGGATCAGAATAAAATAAGATACGTACAGTTAATTATTATTCCATATTCTATAGTGACAATTTTACATCTTAGTCTATGATCCTAGATTAACGAAGCTAGAAAACTCAGAAATAAACCTAGCAAGTCCTAGCTAGAGTAATTTCTTAGCTTTGTACATAAAGTTGACTGTCTATTGAAGCGGAGCGAGGCAGCGGAGAGGAGAATGGCAGCAGAGTGGAGCGGAGTTGCGGACAGTGTCTGTCCATTGATGCGGAGCGAGGTAGCGGAGCGGAGTTACAGACTGTGCGGAGCGAGGTAGTGGAGCGGTGATGCGGACTGTGCGAAGTTAGACCGAGTTCACGTATTTTTCTGCATCGCCTCTCCACTTCCCCGCTCCGGTTCCTCGCTTCACTTCTCCGCTCCGTTTCCCCACTCCACATCCCCTCTCCGCTTCTCCGCTCCGTGTCCCCGCTCCGCTTCCCGGTTTTGTATGAATTTTTAAACTAGTTCGCAAATCCCTGTTCACTGAAGCGGAGCGGAGGTTTTATGCAATTCCATTTGTTAATATTGGCACACCGCTACTCCGCTCCTCTCCTCTCCGCCAGTGGACAGGCAGCCTTATACTTGAAATAAAATATAAACAGTAACCTACATAACAGCATTCAACATTTTTCTTTTACTTTCAGATACTGTAAGACCTCGAAGAATGCAAAACAAAGAAATTGTACTCATAAATAAAACACCTGGCGTATGTTGGGAACTATTTTCCAACGTAAACACACGCAGGTGTTAATTCAATTAGCACTAGTGATACAAACTGTTATCGAATGTCTTGACACTTGTTCTTCATTACGTCATAGAGGCATCGTACACTGATGCACCCGTATTGTGAAGAGCCCAGCATTACCACGACATGTGTGACAAATTGTACGTATGGTCTGCTCCAAAAGTATTTGTTGAAAATGTAAACAAATGGATCATAAAACGTATCTTTGAATGCCAATTTGTAGTTCTACTTACAAATTAACCCTCAATTCTAATTTTAAATCACCTTAAAGATGTTTCTCATTAGCCAATTCAGGTTAATTTTATAACCTCAATTTTCGCCGATGATTTTTCAGCTACAATTATTGGAAAAATTTGGTAGGATAGTTATAAAGTTGAAATCTAAATACTGACGAACGTGTTACTAATTCCCTTTATCTAGTGATTGCATAAGAATTTAACCTGAACAGGTTTTGTTTACACTTTCATTAGATACTTTTGGAATAAACAGTAGAATTATATAGGTGTGTGCCACAAATTCAATGCAGAATTCGACATGTGTCTTGTATTGTCACAGTCGTGCGTGCTAGCCCTTGCTAAGTGAAGACTACACAGACCATAATTCTAGGTAATGGTACAGTCACCAGCATAAATATATGACTATGGGCAGCGCTGCAAAATTATCTGATCATCAATTGAAGGTATATATATATATCGATACTTAGCCGTTAAAAATATGTGACGACTTACAGCCGGCATAATAATCTTTTGCCAGTAACAGCATAAGTATCGGATCGGACCAAGTAAAAGTATCTGATAATACACGAAATCAAAATTATGTGACATGTCATCAGCACAAATATCTATCTACTGTAAACGCATAATTATCGGATCGCATATAGACTGCATTAATATCTGACACTATTTACAGTCAAAAATATCTAAACATTCTGCAAGAATGAACTTTATGTGCCTAAACATAGAGTCGTAATTTGAACGAAACTGTATGACGCTTCTCGAAAAGAGTATCAACCTGTCATTTATGCTTATGGCGAAAGAATAATATTCAATCCTTTGTGTGTGACAGTTGACATTACAATCGAGGGAACGAAATTTCTTATTTTGAATATTTATAAGCAATAAATACCACCATACCATTTATGGCATTTATAACCAATGTAATCTCCTTGCTAAAAACTCTTCTTGTTTCAAATGCTGTCATCAACAGTTCCTTATTTATTTTAGCAATGAAATCTGCTAAAGTCGTGTCATAAAACGTGAGACAGCGACATCAAATGACAGGTTGATACTCTTTTCGAGAAGCGTCATACAGTTTCGTTCAAATTACGACTCTATGTTTAGATTTATAAAGTTCATTCTTGCAGAATGTTGAGATATTTTTGACTGTAAATAGTGTCAGATATTAATGCAGTCTATATGCGAACCGATAATTATGCGTTTACAGTAGATAGATATTTGTGCTGATGACATGTCACATAATTTTGATTTCGTGTATTATCAGATACTTTTACTCGGTCCGATCCGATACTTATGCTGTTACTGGCAAACGATTATTATGCCGGCTGTAAGTCATCACATATTTTTACCGGCTAAGTATCTATATATAATTATACCTTCAATTGATGATCAGATAATTTTGCAGCGCTGCCCATAGTCATATATTTATGCTGGTGACTGTACATTATACCTGGCGGTTACCGTTAAAAATCATTTGTAAGCGCTTAGCTTGTGTGTTGCATAGTTTTAAATACCGAGCTCAGGTTTGTTATATAGATAAATAAGGAGGTGAAACATAAAGTGATAGGTGTTGCAATAAAATGATTATTTTGTGTAACATATTACGCACTCTTTAGTAGATCGTTTCCAGATTCTAATTTGTATGATCAACTACTGTGTACAGAATTAAGTGAACATGACCGATAATGTTATTAGGTCCACAAAGGTTTAGAATATATCGAGTATTTTAAAATATGAGTGACATTCAAATAGGCAATGAAAACATGAGTAACCGGTGTTGCAAGTCACAAGAACACTATCTCAAGGAAAAATCTCAAAATGGTGGCGGACCAACAAAAATTGATGAATCACATTGGAACAGCGCGTTCGCCGCTCGCCGCCACTAGCCCGCACTCGCCTGCAGTCCACTCGGCCCAACCATTACCAATAACAATTTCCCGGACGCCATCTTTGTTCACGATTCAGTAAGCCACAGAAACATAAAGCTGCACGTTCTCACAAACTCGAATTTGTCACACGAAAATATAATGTTTCCCTAATTACTTTCAAACGATACTTTAAGAACGTTAAACAAAATGTTATAAAAATATCGGGGCTTAACTCAAACCATCAACGTTTTATAGTTCATTAGTAACCCCGATGTGAACAAACAAATATGTCCAGAGAAATCAAAATGATTCAATCATAAATTGAAACTATGCCCAAGTTCGATACTTGGGTAATAATATAAATGATAGATATTAACATAATGTGTATGAATGGATAATATAATATTTTTCCAGTCACGATTTCGAAATAAGGTAATGTGCGAGCTTATTCGTAACTCTCTGTGTAGATATTCCTGTGCTCAACGAGCGATATGATCGGACTCCCCGTCGCCTTATTGATAAGGTTTCCATACTTCCCGTGTGTATTGGAATGCTTCTGAGTTTATTTAATGTAATTCCTATCTATAAGGCATTCATATACCGTATTTAATAAGTACGTAGACGTTTAGGATGTTAGCATTAGTTTAAAATATGCTCCTCATTACGTTGCATTGTTCTTGTAATAATACGAGTAGTATCAACATTACACCTCAAGGGTTAAAACGATATCGAACAATAACCAACATTGCAAATCGAACGGTGCTATATATCAAGCGATAGAATAGCCACCGTAAATTGAAAGCAGCGATTATGATGGGCAAAATAGATTCGCCCGGGGTCGAGGCGACATCACGAAGCGAGCCGGGGGTTAAAGAGCGATCCTTCTAAGCTGGTTCGAGTTATGGGCTCAACCGACACAATGGCCAATTTCATAGAATTTCCTTTGATGGATACCAGTTAACCTGGAGCAGTTAACGGTGTTTTGCAATCATTTTAAATTAAACACACATTTAAAACCCTACGCCACTACATTAAATTTCATTATACATATATACTATTTGTCCGAGAGTTTAAGATACTTATCTCTTGTTTTGATCATAAACAGAAGTTTATTATTTGGAAAGATAATGGAAGGTATTTTAAACGTCCCGGGGGTCCTAAGGATGAAGAATTTCTTCTGCGTTGTCCTTAGCAACAAACAAAGCTCAGATTTTATTAAATAATGATAACATTTGACAATTATTCACTCATTTCCATTAATTAAAACTGTCTTTACAGACTTCTACGTTCTGCAGTCGACAGATATCTTGATCTATAATCACACACACGCAAATACACCACATATAAATAAATATTTACTAACATACCTTAAGTCTTATCTTTTACAGGCTGAACAAAATTGTACGCATTACTATAACCAGGTGCTTCGGTAGCTACACGCAGTATTGGAACTGGTTTCTCTATGTTTTGCAATAAAATAATTGTGCAATTGCGATGTAAATCATATTATTCTGGAGGCAGTTAGATTAGCTGCGAGGAACCAAAGATATTGGATGAGGTTTGACCCAAATTTTCGTAGTTACGCTTGGGCTTTATATGAAAATATCTCTGGAGATAATACTAAAATCCTCAAGTGACACAATATATTATGGCTAGAGTCAGTAGCAGACAAATTATGTTACTACTCACTCCAAAAAATGCCATGCATGCCTTTATCTAAAAGCATATAGAAACTATTTTATTGGGTTTTCCATAACAAACCATGTGACATGTCATAATGCTCTCTTGCTTTTGCTTATTTACTAAATTAAGTGTCGCAATACAACGTTGGAAATCGATAACGAGCGTTGGTCAGGGGTATGGTCATCGAGGAGGATTCGTCACGGGCACGACACGACATCGACACGCGGCGCTGCGCCGGCGCACCGTCACGAGCACACCTCCCCCCACCAGACCACCGACCCGTACCCCGCTACAAACTTAATGAATTTCAATATTCACTGCAACACATTTCCTTTTTTTGGTATCGACGAATATTCTTCGTAAATTATCGGCCTCAAAGAATATTTTACATCAATCACGATACCGTTATAAAAGAATAATTTGGACAGTTTACATAATTACATCGAATTAACTTGCAAATCTTTCGCCATAGTTGTTTTTACAAAAAAGGCAAAAGAATTCTCCTAGCACATTGAAAGATCGAAGGTCGACGTCGTAAAGAGCGACTATAAGGATTACATGGGCATCCGTCGCGATCCTTGTAAAATAAAACTTTAAAGAACATCGGAACGACAATTCGACACAGAGTCGACTTGCTCAGCGATCACAAAGCTTTCTCATTAAACCGTCACCGGTCGAAGCCGTGACACTAAAAGTCATTCCGACAAAAAAAAATCTTCAACCCGTTTTGTTACATTTCTCAACACTCGGAAAAAGAGCACAAAAGATTTTCTTAGTTGAAGCGTGACTGTCGTAATTAGGTGGCGAGAGCAAAGCTCGTGTTAAACGTTGGTCGATTCATAATACAAAAATCATCAGCAGTTTGTCACTGCATTATGCTCGCATGTGAGTGTCACTCGCAGTATGCATCACGCGAGATTATCTCCGTTATTAAATAGCTGCTCGTACTATGCGCAATTAACTAACATACTTTATGACTTCTTGTATGCTATGTTGTCTGCGAAACATCTTTCATCTAAAGTCACTGTAAATATGTGCGAGCCGATCGAGCTTTTTTCTCTGAAGTAAGAAGAACTGTAACTACTATGCAGACATGTGGTTTATTAATTTATGTAATAAATATTGATTGACATCAAGATCGAAGTTTTTGTAATAATATTCGTAGTTATAATTGGTTGCGTAGAGCTTACATGCTATACCAGAAGTATACATTTCTTGGGTAGCTAGTTAACTTTTACGACAACTGTTTCGAGATCTCCCATCATAGATTTTCCACTTCCCCGTATAAAAACATAAACAAAAATACGTACGTCGAACATATTCTAGTTTATGTGACTCGTACGCCGATACATTGGGACCGCCAATCATTTACAATGTCCCATCACATAAAACCCCAGTTTAATAAGTTGCTTCCAATTTAAAATCAAAATTATTTTTAAGTCCGCTGTCTCTGAGAAGAGGGGACCCGACGGGGGCCGGGTTATAAATCATAAATGCCACGTTAGCCCTGCCAGACGGCCGGCCGAGTATCGAAATTATCGCCCGCGAGCCCGCGTAAAATATACAAAACAGTTTCAAGTTACTGCGTCAAATATTTCTTTTGGACAACTAAAATAAAATGCGCTGACTCATTAGCACACAATTTTATCTTTCTAAGATCTCTTCTAAAATACTGGTTTTATGATAATATTTAACGTTTATATTTAGAAATCCGTCAAATCAAAAACAAGTATGCCAATTAACAATCTACAAGTTACTGAATAATTAATTGCGTTAAACGAATGATTCGCTAAGTTATAGAATCATTGATTGATTCATTACATTACAGATAAAGATGATTAAATTTAACAGTATCATTAATTCAAGAATAGACCTCCCATACTCGTATGCAAAGTGTAATGAATACATATTCTCACAGTCCTCGGACACACGCCACGGTTTAAACTGGCGCACTACTTCCGCAGCGGACCAACTCAAATAGAAATTGAGACATTTATACAAACAAAATCGACTAACATGCAGACATGAATGACAAACTCACTCCAGTTTCTGTGATCCAAATAAAACGACTTACTTCCTTCAGTATCAGTCAAAATGTCGCATGTCACTGGCGACTAATTAAGCCACATCTAAAATGCTTTTAAATTTAAATAAAATATATGTATATAGGTCTGTGAATGAGTAAACGTAGTTCAAGAAAAATAATTAATGTCTTAAATCTACATAGAGTCATAGAGAATACGGTTTGCTCTAATTAAAGATTAATTAAAGTTTTGCATAGCGTTTGAAATTGTATTCTGTGAATTTGTTATTTGTGACAAACCAACTAACATGTTCTGCATTGGTCACTGCAAAGTGTTACCGTTGAAGATACCTTCTTAGTTTATCAAGTTGGTTTTTAGTTTGTCGCAGGCGAAATATATTTCCATATTGATAAACAAATAATGTCACCGCAAAGCAATATGAGTCAGAAAAGACAAAGCAATAAATAAATAACAATGTGTGCAAAATAAAGACGTAGAGGACAGACGTATGTAAGCACAATCTACAAATGTCAAAGATTCAAAATCTATGTCGTGCATATAACGAACACGGCACTCGTGTGGGCTAGAAAAGCAGTACATAAATTATTCTCATTGTTCCGAAAGGCGAATGATAAATGTATTTGTGTTCTTAATTTAAGTTATGCTATTGGTAAAAGTCGACTGTACCGGTCCATTCGGGAAATCTCGAAAGTTACGTTACACCGCCGAGTTTGGTTATCGAGGCTTGAGTCCAGATTGGAATTAGGCGCGTTAATTGATCTATGTTTATCATGCTGGAGAAATAACGGCGACATTTCTGAAATTGTTAGATTAGGAGCCACTACTGTCTAGAATAGCCAATCCTTAACTGTAATTGCTTGGTGTGTGGTAGGCAGTAGTAACTCTAAATTATATATTATAATCAAAGCTCCCGACCGCTTCTGTTTCGTGTATTCTGCTACAACTTTCATGAACACTAAAGAGGAAAACTGAAATTGGTGTTATTGATAAGAAATACTTGTGGTGATGATGGTGACATTTGTGGAAAAGTTGATCTTATTGAATTTAGAACGTAATTTACTTTGAAAGCAAAGGCGCATTTTATTTGTCCATGTAGGCCGGTACCCGGCGCGGGCGCACCGTTCACGTCTAAACCCACAATATATCATTCGGAAGTAGCAAAAAGTTGGTGTCGGATCGTTGCGACAGTAATCACAGGTGCAAAAACTTCTCCACAACTACCTACAATTACAGACCATTTAAGGCCGACTACGTGCCTTACATAATAGTTAAAATCTTAGTGTTTTCTATAAAGAAATACTATCTTAAGTTTCTATCGGCTGTTAGTCTACAAACAGGGACGTTAATGTATTGACGCCCTTTTCAACACTTGTCCTGAAATAGCTCGGAGCAAGTTCATAGTTGTTAATACGAGTGTCACTGAGGACTGCTTATGATAATTACACTTACAGACACTTTGCCAACGAGATAAGTAACAACTAATTACCAGTAATTTTATAAAACATGAATGTTTAGTGATTATACAAAAAGACATCCTGGGAGATTTCAAGTTGATAGAGTCAATTGAATTAAGTAAGAATGAGATTTAACTTTGTATCGGCAGTGTCGCATGTCTTAGAGACAGCACACACGACCGTATCAAACACAGTTTGCAGGATTACTATTCTAGAAAAACGGCTGGGGGCGAATAGCGTTGCAATTACAGTCGGAGCGTCTTCTCGTCCGTCCGTCTGTCCGCGGATCCAAGATGGCCGCCGCGTGCCTGCCCAAGATTGACTAGTAGCTGAATGCTTCTTTGCCAACGGCGATCTAGGTTGAGTCGATCTATCTGAGAGCATGCTGGCATGCAGGAATGAAGCTCTTGCCCCTCGGTAAATTAAAATACTTTTTGTTTGATAAGTGTTCTGTGATTATCTCGTGTGTTGGATATAATGCAGCCGTGCGAGACATTTCATTAAAACGCGAATTGTTTATTAAACTCACCGCTCAATAGTTCAGAACTTCTAAGTACTCGGCTATACATACCTGGAACATAAAAGTTGTGTATATTAACCTTATGTCAATGATATTACTTACATGTGTAATAAAACCACCTAGCATAAGGACAGTTATAAAATCAAATTAATTTTATCTAATATTGCAGAATCAATCATATAAGCAGTAACATTTATTTATTTTATCCACAGTCGGGTAAGCTTTTAACCTCTTATTCATAAATGTTGATTAAAGTTATATGAGACCTTTAAACGTCAGAAATGTATGGTTAAACTGGCGCTAATCATTGCAATAACTTTAAGCAGCGTTTATGAATAATGTGTTCATTTACACGCCTAACTAAAAAAATATTATTTATTACCGAATGAGCTGTTTATGAATTAGGGAATTTATGAAACTCATCGCTGTGTTCACGCAACCGCTCAGCTGTAGAACGTTACCGAAACCTTAATAACAACGTTCACACATTAAAGTTTAAACGCTCCCCGCCCGTTGTGCACAAACCCATCATTACACAAATGTATTCGCTGTTAACCCAAAACCACATAAGTCACATTTATCGCCACATCAAAAAGCAATCAAGCGACAAAAGTTGAAGCGAGTCATCGAATGGAACTCCGACGAAAATATGTTCGAAACGCACCTAATCGATTCCACGGCGAAGCCACAGGTAAGCTCAGCCCTAACGTAATTTACAAAGGTGCCCTATAAAAAGATGGGGCGTCAGGAGCTGCATATAGAATTTTATTAACAACAATAAAGTGCATTTATTTATGCGACTATCTGCAAGTGTATTTACTACATAGCTGTGTAAATAAATACCTATTGTAATGATCCTTGTTACTTAAAGATGAGTTATTGTTTGCTAACAGATTAAATATATGTTTAAGTGCTTTTATTAAATCTGAATTATTAAGGCCGATTCTGTTAGCATCATTCGTTTTATCGTACGAGTTATTATCAATGTGTTTTCTAAGCGCAGCATGTCTTATTACGTTCCTTTATGTTGCGCGGTACAAAATATTGTATTTGCGTAGCAATTAGATAGAAAAACGGTCTTGTACATAGGTCCATCTTAATTGTTAACTTATCACAGAGTCATTAAAGTGTCACAAGTGTGCGAGACATCCTGACTACAGCCAGAGAATATTAATCGAGATTGACGGTAGGCTCGTTTTTGCATTTTTAATTTATATTCTATCTTACGCAATTATTATTAAAATAAACTTCGCGGGATGTACTACATTCTTAACATAGTTCCTAGAAGTAATTTCATAACATACACTACATAGAATTATGTTTTTAATCAACAAAAAGCGCACGAGACAGGTAATCCGTACAAAATATTAGAGCTCCTAGTTCCTAGCTGTGTAACGAACTTAATTTTTCAACGTTACTATTGTTTTATAGGTCTTGGACCAATAAATTGGATATGGTATATATAAGAAATGCCGCCTCCGCGTAGGGGTACTCCTGCGCATCCTTTAACTTTGCCCCAGACACCCCCCGCTGTCTCAAGAAATATGTTACCTGCCCGACGATGGAGGAAACAAACACTAACGTAGAGACGACGCTATAAATTACTAAAATGACCGTGGCATTCTGATTAAGAAACTAATTTCGGTGCCGAACCTTAGACCTTGTTTGTACCTCCACGTTTTTAACAAGACATTCCGTGTTTATTTAATTTAACTTAATGTTCTTTAAACTTGATGATTGTCGTTTTTCTAATTACATACCTCGAGTGGTACCGTAACTAAATATCCTGCTTCGTTGAGATGCTTTTACTTTCTGTACGGAGGTTCGTGAAATTTATTCGTGACATATATAGGCTAGTAATATACGATTTCCGCAATAGTTTAATCGGAGGCTTTCATTGAATAAATACATAATCGTCAGAAACATTGCTAGTAGTTACTATTGTATTGTCTGTAATCAATAAAACGCAATAGAGCTGATATTAAATGTTGAATAATTTTATAATAAAATAATGTGTCATGAAATTTACGATCCCACTTATAAGGCGATTGGCTCTTGGTCTGTTGTCGTGAAAGCGCACGCGCACTCCGGAAGCCTCTCTCCTACATGCCGCTGTGAATCTGCGACTTACTGCGCTAAACCGACTTCAACTACTGGTTCACTTGAGTTAAATAAATTAATGCCTTACTTTTGATTAGACGGTCATTATGTTGTTGATTGGTAGGTAAAGGCGTCGGCTTGTATTGAGGCTAAACGCCGCGGTGGCTGTTAGGCGGAAAGTTTCTAACGTAAGCCGACAGCGTATGACTGTCGTGTTGCCGTACTATCGCATTCTCTGCCAGAGAGTAGGCAGTTTTATTACATTAATGCTGAAAAGTAGCCGCGTGGCCGATCCAGGCGGCACGTTTTAGTTAATTGCAATCGCTACGGGGCATTAGTGAAGCCGATCGCCGAAATAGAGGGACATAAACAAACAACTTTATAAATGCCATAATCAACAGTCAACCGCTTGACATTAGTTACGCAATGGTAAGAAGAAAATCGTAAACCAAATCCGAAGGAATAAGCTGGTTGGACTATAAAAACGTTTATTGCTTATCTTCCCACTTGTCCAAGAGTTCATCGACATTATATATTAAAGATTGAATTTACAATACAGCTAAATATGTACATATGATTACTGTACTGTCAATTAATCAATGTATTAGACAGAAGCATGGAAATATATGCTTCCCTGTTGGTTCTGACGCGCTACGATGCCTACGAAGAATTTTCCGTGCTACGTGACGTTAAAATTCACTCATTCTCCATCTTTTGGTCTAACAATTATACTGCTTCAGAAGTACGCCATATTGAATTATATTGGGATATTCAAAAGAAAGTAATAATCATTTGATCGCAAAGAGGAACTAGGAAATCCTGATCTTAATTACCGCCGTGCCTATTCACATGATTATGCTGATATACGGAACTCTCGGTACACGAACTAATTTAACACTTGCTTTCTCAGTTTATTTAGTAAGTGTAGGCGATCTTGGTTTGACACAAGATATTTGAAAAGCGACGTGATAATTATTATTTGGTGTCAAATAGTGAGAAAAGTCGTGAGAATAACATCAAGTGAACGTGGGCTCGTGATTGTATGGACACTCGGACACTCGGACAGTCGAACGCGAGCGGCGCCGCGCACCGAACACTCGCTTTCTGTTCAACTTTATAACTACTCGGAAAACTCCTCGTAAATCGACAACTTTATCTTTTATGACTAACTTACACACACATGCGCATTTTGTTATTTTTCTACCAAGTGTTGTGATAAGTAGGTATAAAGTTTCGACTATCTAGATAAATATCATAGCCGTTTAGGATAAGCCATAGTTAATGGGTAACGGTTCACGTATTTAGCAATGTACCGTACTAAAACCGAAGCTTAGCTTGAGGGTTTGCTGAAAACTATTAATTTTAATGACCTATGACTCATATACGCTCGCAGACGTTAGCGGTACATACCTTGTAAAAGGCACCGTCCTACAATGAAATATTCATTATAAGCTATCGCATGACCACTCTGTGATTGTTAGTGCAGCAGTAACATGACTGAGCCAGCTATTGACCCCACTCCCGACCAAACTTATAGGTTAATAATAAATTGTATGGGAAATACGGGATCCCATTAAATCACATAGCTCAAAACATGCTACTGGCGCCGACGACTAATTGAAAATAGCGAATACGCGGTACCTAGATTCAGTGTATTAATTAAAACTAAAGATTCTCGCCTCTCCTCGCTTACGCTCAAATACCTACTTACTTGCTACTATTTGTACATGCTCATCCCCACCCATGTCACTACAAACTGAACATTAATGTCGTGTCGTAAGGGTTAAGTTCCAAAGTCTCAGCTCAAATGTTTCGTGCACAATTTTGGACTATAAACAAAGGGCCTAAAGTCTACTTTAAGGTAAATAATAATAAGTATGAATGTAAAATCAAACAAGGAGCGTAGTTAATAATTTATTGATATAAGACATGCGAAGCCCATAAAGTTACCTTTGGCACTCGTCTCGTTCTCTTTTAATTTGTAACTCGTTAGCATTAAGAAACCGCGGCCGCTGAGCCCGCATGCTTAGATTAAGATTTTAGCCGCGGTCAAAGAACATTTTCAGTATTATTGTATTTTATTGGTTCCAATGTTATCGGGAGACTTTTAATTTATGTTCATCAGAGCCACTATCGGCTGCTAATTGTTGGACACAAACTTGAGACGAGAATAGACACAAAAGCCCGGCGCTAGCTGCCCCGTCGCTTTGCCATTTCGTAACGTGACACTGAAGGTGATGACTAACACTAATGTGTATTTGAAATAAATAAAGAGTCATTAGAAGGATGAGGTAACAGAGCTTCATTAAGTGAGTAAACACTCAAAGCGAGCGTAACAAGCATCGGTGTGTCAAACAATAGTCATAACTGTTGAACAAACAAAAGTTATCGCTCATAAAACAGGCGTTTGGCCGAAATAGAGGGGGCGGTGCAAGCGGAGAATGTTAGAAAAACTTATAGAAAATGACAAGCGCCCGACAAGGACGGAAATAGCCATAACGTAGAAACGAGCAGGACGGATACAAAACTCGTTCTCCGGCATTCCGCCGCATGGTAGATTTAGGAACGGGGGCAGAACGATACGATTAGAAGGTTATGTTGTATTATTTTTAAGGATAGTTTAAATAATTAGATATCAATAAATAAATGAAAAATTATAGCCCAAAGCTTTGAACAAGTTCACGGGCTATTATTAAAATTTATTTACGAGGCGAGGCAGCGGTTTGCAAATGCTCACAGTTCTGCCAGGGTCAGGATACAATCGATTTGTTACGTTGACAACTAAATTGATACAATGACTGGTCGTTGATCTCACGTGATTGAATCATGCGTACGCGGCATATTCCTAGTGAGCTTACAATCAATATTAGGTTTTCCTTTTTTCTAAAGCAGTCACGATTCTTCATGTGTTGGATTGTCTGTTTTATTTAATTATTATGAATTATATCCATGAGTTGAAAATGTATAAATTAATTATAGTATTGAACTGCGTGTTATATTGGAAAACAATTTTTCGTCGCAATTTATTGAAAGCATGATGAAACAAATCCAATTGCAAACACAAACGTTTATTAAATAAGAGGTAGCAGCAACGAGCTTTAATGAGCTTGCATTGTAACGCCATTTCTGTAAAGTGCTGACTCTGTCTAATCCGCAAAATTACGCTATATAACGGTATGTTTTATTTACGAGGTATGTTTCAAATGTAAGGCAAAATAACACTTTTACTAAACAGAGATCTTAAAAAAACCGGCCAATTGCGTGTCAGACTACGAAGGATTCCGTAGTTGGGATATATTTATCCCAAAAACAAACTTTACATTATTGTTGAAAAACATGTTCTCCTATACATTGATATACGTCACGGTCAATTCTCCAATTGTAAATGAAAGATTGTAACCGCAAAAAAAAATGTGTGATAAAACTACAAATTAAGTATTTTCGGACATTTTTCTTTACATGTGGTGTAAGACCTCGGTTCCTGTCAAATTTCATGATTCTAGGTCAACGGGGTACCCTGTAGCTTTGATTTATTTGCGAGTATCAAAATATGTCGCATAAATGGCCGTATTTTTTTATTGCGTTGACTTAGAAGCTTGATTTCTTTAGAGTTCTAAGGAAACATAAACCTACGTATTTTATATTAATTTCAACTTGATATCTTCACGCGTTTCCGAGAAATAAGTGTCTTGACAGACGGACGGACAACGAAGTGATCCTGTAAGGGTTCCGTTTTTTCCTTTCGAGTTACGGAACCCTAAAAAATGGGTATTAAACGAGCAATATTTGTATATACTCGTATACAATTTCGATGAAAGTTACAATTTAGGAGTTGACGGGGGCGAAAAATCGATCTAGCTAGGTCTCATATCTGGGAAAATTCGGTTTCTCCGTATTTTCACCTGAGCAGAGCTCGGTCGCTCATAGTTTAGAACAAGAATTATGACACCAGAATAATGACATGGCAGCATGGAATTAGTAAGTACCTACTATCATGGCAACATGGAATTAGTTTGAACTTTCCTATACTATTAAATGAGCATTCTCTATTATCACCAGAGCAGAGCTTTGTCGTCCATGTACTACTACTATATTAAATAAGATTTGTTTTTACTTTACGGCTTTTTTAAGCCTACACGAGTTAGTAAATCCAAATGTAAGTGTAAACAGCTTGATTAATCTCGCTATTTTACAATAAAAAATGTATAGTGAAAAACTGTTATACAATATATATGGATGTTTGACAGTATTAAATTTATACACATATCCCAATTAATCCCAATATATTGCCTTATTATGCAAATAAAGTAATAGATTATGACAGTTTAGGTCTACTAATATAAACAGAATGAGCTGTTTCTATGCGGCTTAACATCCTGTTCGGTCATCAAATCTTCAGATTGAGCAGTAGTAAAATTCTCGCAATTCTGAGAATCGAAAATTTTCTCTACATTTGGAATTGGATAAGCCATCAACACTATTTATGGTATCAGATTAGCTACATCTCCAACACATTGATGTCTGTAGGATCCGGAATGTAAGTAAGAATGTAAGTGATACGTGCAGCGGGCCACAGCCTCGTGACCTATGTTATTTACACAGATTATTCCGCTATTCCCGCTGCGTAGAACAGATCGGTGCTAACACTGCAGCTGTATTGTATATAAGGTAGCATTATTGGTTTGTTATTGTTGTATTTTGTAGGGAGCCGGGGGGATACCGCCCACCACACGCATGCAACACGCAACGAGGTGTCCGGTTGCTAGTCGTGTAACGTTACCGGCGTGTAACGAACCTGGCCGCGACAAGTTATGACACGCCAGCAAACGCCGACACTACCCGTGATAAAAGTTTTTTATTTATTTTTGATACCGACTCCTGTTAAAACGTTTTTTGCCAATACTTTGATCTTAATTTTGTGTTTCTAAATTGACGTGTTAGTGCAGCACTTGTAATGGGAAAAATAAAAAGTTTTCAGCTTGTAGTTTCAGGCTATAAAATATCATAAATACTCTTTAACTTATTGTACTAAAACTTTTTTTTCATTTAGGAAAATTGGGTCTATAGAATTGAATTCATAAATATGTAAGTCGTTCAATCAACAGAATTACAAACATTTCAATAACTTTTACAACTTTAGCTTTAACTTTAACTATGGGTGTTGGCAGTGGCTTCTATATGTATGCAATGTAATAAAATGTCTGTCAATGCACTGCAGGTAAGGAAATTTTTTGCAATGCTGGACGCCACTAATTAAAGAAGTCCCAGATGCGCACACGCAGGTTCCTGATAAAACTTTCATACATGCAATCATACTGTGTAACTACATATTTAGTGAATTAACATAATATAATAAAAAATACCCATCATAAACTCAATCGATCGTACCCTCAACCCTCGAGCAACAAACACGATATTTTTTTAAATTTAAAATCGATACGTTATATAAATTCCGAACATGGGCGCGACAATCGCCAACCAGAAAAGTGTCGTAATAATATGGCTATAAGTCATAAAATTCGCTGAAATAATTCCATTCTCTGATACTCATTATGAATAATTCGTCTGCGAAACTTTTTCGAAAACTGTGTACACAACAGGAATTCATAAGCAGCATCTCCATTTTTTATGCTCATTAACCGACCGCACCGTGAAATAGTTGGTGCTTAGTATTAGTTTTAACGATTATGTATGCACATGTAGATAATCTTTACAACTTGTTCGGCACACACGGCCTATTGGCTTGGGTTGCCTAAACAAATAATATAAAGGTATGAAAACTGTCACAGTTCCGTCCGTATTTACCTAGCATAAGCTCGGCTCGGCGTTTGAGAAAAAAAATGGAAGAGAGAAAAACGCAGCGACTTGAAACTTTTTCTCGGAAGTGTCTGCGTCGACGCGCGAAGTGATAAAATACATGGCTGTATACGGTAACAAGTCTAGAGACAATGCGAGTGTTTTTGTGGGCAGTAGCTGCTCCTAGATCATTACAATAGCATAAAGTAGCCAGTTATGAAGCGGTCGTACGTTGTGAGAGCGCGGTTTGCAACCGGTTTATATGGCTTAACGCTTTTTATAGGAAAAAGGATGCGAGCGACTTCTGAAACACTTGAGAACATTGAAATAGTGCCAAAGCTGCTCGCTTATTAGTTCCCCACAAATCAATCTTACAATGTTGTATTTTAGAAGCCACCGGGAGCGATGCAGAGCGAGCGTCGCTACCTGTATAGAAATTATAACATAAAAGACCGATCTCGAATTATCGATACACCGCGAACAACCGATCCATAAAAGTCAGAAAAAGAAAAATCGAATATCGTATAAAATCGTATCGGCAGAGATAAGGGCGGCGACGCGTTCGTGCCGCGTAGCCCACGGCTGCGACTCGATATTTCATGAAACACCCGATTTATATTCGCTGCCGTGGTCCAGCAAAACTTTAAATGTTCACCGTTCGTAATTACTGGTGAAAAAGGTAATATAAAAACATACGAACTTTATGTTCCATGTTGATGCTAAAAGTTAACTTGTGATTGTGCACTGTGATTAGTTAGGATATTCATTAAACTGTTAAAATAAGCAAGACGACATTCTTTTAGTGGTCGCATGGAAGAGATTTCTTCAGCATCGATTCTTGTTTTAAAACCCATTGATAATCATAAAACGAAACCCATGAAACTCCTGGCTTTCCATAAGTTAGGCATTAAATACCAACAATGTGCTGAGCTCACCGTAATAAAACTAATATCCATTGGGAAAGAGCCGCGGGTGATCACTAGATTCATAATAATTTATAATTATAAAAATCTCACAAATGACAAGACTTGTAACGTTGCCATTAAACTTAATCCCGTGTTATTCATTAGGCAATTCCAAGTTTACGAGTATTATATACCGAACAGTCCCCACTCATAGTAAAACTTGGATTGTAAAACTATTATTACTCGTTTTATTTTGATGGAAATAATAAATTTAAGTCTCCTTACGGTAATACACGTCATACGCAATATGATTTCCTTCTAATTATATGTGAAATGATATTTCGCATACAACTTTTCTAAGCGAATAAAATTGATATTTATGCGGCATTCTAGTTATTATCGAAGCTTTTACAGATAGTGTTATCTCTAATGAAATTTGATTACATATAACAAGATTTTCTCATCTATAAACGCTTCGTCGTATAATGGGTACTTTTTATATATTCATATACAAATGGTACATAAGCACTTTTCACTTCCTTACAAGTATCGCATGACAGAAGCCTCCGCGGAATTGCAACTTACTAATTAGTGATAACAGCGTGAATGGAAATTTCTTATTATCTACATAGTTTTTTTATGAAGTTCAGGTACGGTAAAACTTTTATTTACATCAGTAACATGGCAAGATTCCTGAAAACATATTCGTTACCAACGGAAATTATCGTGCAACAACCATATAAAATTCAGAAGAGCTTTTGCTTATATCTTTTTATTCTAAATGAGCTTGCGTGTGACTATTTCCTAATCTTGATCCTTGATCCCTCGCAAATGAAAAAGCAAAAACATGTACCAGAGCAAAACTAGAGCCCAAGGAGTGATTACACAATATTTAACTTAAGATGTCAGACCAATATATTAACAAGAGTAATTGGAGTGCTTCATTCGGGTAGTGGCCCCAGTTGTCAGTTACAACATTTATCAAGCAACGAGTATCTCATTCGGGTAGTGGCCCCAGTTGTCAGTTACAACATTTATCAAGCAACGAGTATCAACAACATACATTAGTTGCCGCTACAGCTTTTTACTTAAAATCCGTATCTTGCCACATACGGATTTTGAGACAGTTACTTTCAAATGTCGAAAAAAAATGTTTGGGTTTAGTGAATCAGCAGTCAGCAATTTGTCGCTACCTAGTAGGTAATGAACGAGCTTTGCGTGGTAACCTAACATTACTTCTGTAAACTTTAAAATTGAGCGTTCAGGGAAACGACAAAGTGAGTAATGTGCTCATATACATATAGCAATTTAGTTTTTCTCACAGTTATATTTCTTATTACCAAGATAAGTAAAATTTTCAACAACTAAATACATTCACCTGTACCTATCTACCTGCTTTGGTTACACACATTTTTACACCGATAAACATCAAATAAAAACTACAAATAAATTACAAAAAATAAACATTTACAAGATCAAGACATTAACAACAGTCTACGATCTACTTACCATTTTGAGGAAAAACAACTTGAACTCGACGATAAGTAAAGAATTTACGAAGAAATGTAACGAACATACCGCGGGAATCTACTCAGGTGCATTGAAAAGGTGCCAAGAACCGGTCTCTTATGACAGTTAATACGAATACTGTTTTATTTTTAGAAACACAATAATATAAAGGCAGGCTTATGTAGCTTTTAGACCAAGTATTAGGATATGTTTGAATAGATGAGTTAGATATACGAATCTTTGTTACAAGATCTAATATTACGTATAATAGTATGTCAACTTCGTAGCAATTGCTACGAGTTTTCGTAGCGCACTTTTCATTTTATTTAACTCTCCAAAGTACCACATTTTTATGATTATGATATGAAAACTTGTTAATAAAAAAACTGGGAAATGAAAATGGGAAATCTAATTTCTATATAGACCCTAAATAGTAAAAAAAAATCATAAACATACACCAATTTATACATACAACTAAATATTGTTTTGTAATTAGTATGTATTAATCAATCGAGAGCTTCGCCCGCGGAACCCGGACCATCACAAAGTTTATTTTTTATTTTTTGTATGATTCAATCTTTAATACTTATTACTGTGACAGGTATATGCCCTTATCTGTGGCCAGGCTCTGATGGATCGATGTTAAAAAGCTTCTCTTACTGCCGAGCCTCTAATCGACTGCCCTTTAATGGCCGCCGCAAAGCTTTTTTAGAATTTTTATTTATTTAAATGTTTGTACAACAGTTCTGTTCTCGTTATCTTAGCACCTGTTTGTACACCGTTTTCTAGCTTCGAAGTAACAAAATGGTTGAGTAAATAATTAAATAAATATGTTATCATTCAGATAACAGATAACATCTTCTTTATTTATCTTTTTTTTCCGTTTTTTGAAAAGGTTTTCTACACCTTTATAAACATTGTTAATATTTTATTATTGTAATAAATACTTATTTATACCGTTATCTTTATTACAAAACCAAAGAATATAAACATTTAACTACAGTTCGTACAATTTTGAACCCAAATATACAAGTTCTCGTAGCCGGCCGTGTATTCACTGATTTAATCAAATTTGATGTTCCGTATTTAAAAGCATTCAGGTAAATGATCAGTATTATAAAGATATAGGTACTGGCCATATGTTGAACAACAATAAATATTCGTAGTAACACAGCCGGGCCTCCCACTAAACCCATGCCAGCGCCGACCACAATAGAACACGTCAGATTAAAAGATGAATGATTCTAATTTTGGCGTCCCACAACCGCATGCACCGGCTCTACCTGAGATAAAAGCCTCTATTCACTTCACCCACCTACAAACATACTACCAACGATTTTTAACATCTATCGAAGTCGGAATGCGCTTTAATAAACACAATTTTTAATTAAGCTGTGTTCAGAATTTTTAATGGCGGTTCGTGAATTCATCAGTTCCATAGCTAATTATGGCGGGATTGCGTTTATTTAGGATTGAATTGTGCAATGGTCGGCCGAACCAGGGCTGCATATTAAAGCTACGAGTGTCGGATATCCGACGTCGAGCTAGAAGTACAGTCGCGAGCAATAAAACTCAATCCACCATTTTATCTAAATCAATTAAGAATTGAACGCGTAACGAAAGTTATGCCTTTGTTCGATAATGGCTAGAATTGCTCAGGAATATAACTGAACGATTTATTTGTAATGATTCATTGCTATCAGTTAACTCGAATACGTTTCTGTTGTCAACTAAACGGGCATGAATTACGAAAATAAATTACATGCATGTTTTTAAATGTCCAAAAGCAACAGGGCTCATGTGACAAGCTGGCTGCGTCCGCGCCGCTGCCGACTGTACCCGAGCAATCCCGAACAATGGCTGCTAATAATAAGGGACGTCGTATTTACGAGCATACGTGCCCTTCGAGCTGAGACGAGCTAGCCCTATTGTGCTCAGACCTCCTATGATTATTTCAGTCCCTTGCACTTTTCCAGAAATCCCCTTTTTAAGTTTTTAGATTTTATAGCCTTTAGATGGAATGAATCAGGCGTCCGCCGCGTAAATCTAATTTACGCTTTACCGAAACATTCATTGAATAGGAATTTTAAGCTGTAGTTGGTCGTAAGTCATTTTTAAAGCTGGCTCTTTACTAGGTAGAAACACTTATGGGATTGTTTATGTTTAACTGCTGATATTTTACAAAAGCTTTCATTCAATGATGGTGGACACTGGAAAAGTATCTAACTGACTGAAGAAAACCAATTAAGCGATCATAAAAATGATCATCACATCAGGTCAGACAATAAAGTTCTAACCCTTAACCTGCATATTAGTTATTAATCAATCATTTCATACACACATAATTACGTCATTTATATAATTTTACCCATTCAGATAATTACTGACATAGGGTTAGTAATCGTTTTATGCTAGCCCTGTTATAAAAGCTGTTGCTAGTCTAGACCCACGCGGCGCGGTGACCTAAATACATGCGCCTGAGTTGCACCCGGCGTCCGCCAATCACACGCCGCCATTCAAATCGCCGGCGCCGATCCTAGTGTCTATAAATCTGCAGAGATACATAACGCAAATTATAGGTAACTGAGCTATTAAATAATATTAGCAAATACCCTTTGTGCTAATGTATCTGGTTCCTATTAATTCTGTTTATCATAAGTCTTGCAGGGATGTAAATCATTTGAATTGTGCTCTATATGATAGACTTGCTCTTACAATATTTTTGACACTTGCATCGAAACTTCAAAAGGTGACAATTATAGTTACTAAGTTGAGCTTTTTATAGAACAAAGAACATCATGGAATTAAAATCTTTCTAAAAGTATGATAATTTTTCTTTAGTTCTTAGGTGTGTAGGTACTTTAGGTACAACGAAGTATTTGAATTCATGTTTTAAAAATACTTCCACAAAATCTGCCCTTTCATATCGCTACGGTTTGTCTGCCATGACCCATGGTGCTTCCACTATTAACTTCGTCCGCGGCAGCCCTGAGCAATGAAACCGCATAGTGAATAAGCAGTAACCTTGCATGGCGCCTATCTCATTTTGAAAACACCACTGTCTCTGTTTCAAGACATGATTACGCTCAAAAATAATAAACCGGTTCAATAAATTATGCAAAAAATATAATGAACGGATTAGACCGAGCCTTGAAATTAAATCTCATAATCGAAATAATCATATAAAATTGAATTTGTTCAGAAAACATATAATTATGTGATAAAACGGTTACAAATTATGATAACTCCTTTTATAACGTTTGTTAGATAAGTATCTTACGTGTTGCGTAAAAGGCCTTTTTTTTGTCATTTGAATAAATATCAAATCACTCGGAGCGATATAAGTTGTCTTTGTGTTTAATTTATTCACATTACATACTCGTAGATAAGCATGTTTATGTTTATATTAAGACTTATTTTTAGCTCTAATAAGCCTAAAATAAAAGACATAACTTGTGTACCTGGCATTGAAATTCAACACATCAAGACATATTATTTGTTGATCTTCCTGCCTTTATCACACTATAAATCTAACATGAGATGAAATAACAACCGCCATCGTTATCTATGAGTTATTTCCGGTTTAATATTTCGCTAATAAATCTGAGCGGGTAAAAAAAAAAGTTCGGTATATGGTATCGTTAGGCACAGGAGAAGCGTCTCCCTTCGACGGCCGACAAAGCGGCTCAAAGCGAATTGTTACATCTTGACCGACGACGGTTTAAAACCCTCGTAAAATGCGCAAGCGGGACACCTACTAGCACCATATTAAACAAGCTCTAAAGTACACACTAAATGGGGTAAAGTAAAAAAAAAAAATCTGTAAGCTAAGTGGTATAAGAAGAATTTGTGGTTTTTAAGGCAGAGCTTTGTTTTAAAACCCAGGGGTTGATCCCAAAGCAGACTTTTTCTCATGGATTCGATTTTGCTCATAAGAGGCAAGGTGGATGGCTGGCTGACTGTACCTTAGCATGCAAAACCTGGTAAAAAAATAGGTAAACGATTTATTAATCTAACCATGGTCATTCAAATAGAAACAAAACAAAGCATTACTTGATTTGTTACAGAATGGCCCGCCCAACGAACATTTCCGTGACGTTTGAAATAAAATTCTCGAAGTTGATGTCTCTATGAACACAGAAAAAACATGGCAAACACCCGAAAAGTTTTAAATAAAATTTTATAGCATTTTTTGCAATATTTATAGTGTATAATTATCGACACGCTTTAAAATAAGTATGCTATAAAATTTATTGATAATTTAGCACAAAGCTCTGCTCTCGCTCTCTCGTAGGTCAGATTATCCTAGCCGTTGACAAGAAAGATTAAGCCAGGAGCAGATTAAGCCACGCTCAGTAACAGTGTTAAGTGAGAGATTAAGTTTTATGTGAGCGACGGTGCTCGTGTGAAGTAAAATATTTGAGTTATCAACCACTTTGTAAAGGGTTTTATGGTGATATATTCAAATGGCTCTATCATTTTCTGAAGGATATTTTTTTAAATTTTCTTGGTAAATTGTTATCGGGTGAGTTAAGTGGAAAAATGGCCAAATGTGTGTCGGACTACGCACAATGAAAGGCTTCGTAGTTGAGATGAATTTATCCCAAGAACAAACTTATCATTGTAGTTAAACTTTACTACTGTTCTAAAATGTATGGGACACCTGTTTTTTTTTCGCGATTTTAAAATTGTTTCCATGGTAATAGTTATTCAATTCGATGGTCTAAAGCACCTCTTAAAGTTACTAAAGTAATTTTTTTAACACCTTATATATACGGAAAAGTTTCCATACTAATATCCCATCATTTCAAAATATCAGGCAATTAAGAAAATCGTACAAACCGAAAACAAAAGTACTCTGGAAAAGAAACCTGAAAAAACTTTAGTACCTACCTAAATTTTATTCAGAATATTCAAATTACATTGTAGTGTATTTCAAATCTCTTCACTCATCCTTAATGCGGGAATTATTCCCTCCTCATCTACATTTAAATACGGCTACTTATAGAACAGCGGTGCGAGACTTCGGGACGGCATCATGATGCGAGCTGCTAACCATTCACTTATAGGAATGCAAGCATTCACAGCGAGGTAAAGTTTAAAATAAAAAACGATAACACGTGAAGACTTGTATCACAATATGAGCTTTCGTCGCTCGAGGGATGAGCGAACCTTTTAAAAGCTTTTCCGAGGCCGTACAGGGCATTACGCCCAAGTGTAGATAAACCTGGTAACAACCTCCGGACGATATGTTGCCTGCACCATAAATATATTTATCTACTTTGCTTTTGTTGCCAAGATAAATCGGCTCGTTTGACTAGAGCATCGTTTCCAGATTGAAATATACAAAGTGTTACCACTTTGTCTGCGCGTTCTACAGGCGTTGTTCAGGTACTAGTTCACTTATTTACGCTTTCTTGCTATTTGTTAAATACTGAACGTAAAGTGCTAAGTTCATTACCTCAGTAAATGTGTAAAGTAATTGAAACGCGGCTGTAATTTTAAAATGGTTCTTACTTCTTTAATTTGTTACTCAGCAGAGAGTTACATGAATACTTATGTAGATACACATCATGATGTAAACACTCTGAACACTGCATGTCAAAACATCGTCAGTTATTAGTTGTCTCGCTTGCAACTTTTTGTACAAAAACGTTATGTTAAAAGGTTTTTTCTTTATTATAACATAATTTGGGTGCATGTTTTAATGTTGTTTCACAAAACATTTAAAAGTATTCACGACCCTTGTCAGGCGTGTTCCTACACATTTGTCCAAATGCAACTTTACAAGCGCCATTATATAAAATCACCATATTTTTTGTAGATTGCATTCAATTTATTAACATTCGCACTGCTTAACTTCCAGGACTTCACAATGACGACAGAGAATACTTTACATATACTTTTTGTTACTTATTCAACGCTTTGACCACATTTGCTTATTTGAATGATTACTGCGAATTTGGTTCGTGTTTATAAGAACTCGTTTATCAATTTTGATATCCAATAGTTTTAACAACACTAAGTCACATGTTATACGGTATGTAATCGTTAACAAAATAAAGTAACACAACATCTATCATCAATGTAGGTACATAACATAGCCATAAATAAATAATTGTAAACATTACAATTGACGCTTACAAAAAAAAATAATCCCGCTTGAGAACCAATGACAAAACCTCTCTCGATCCGGAAACATATTCTTAGTTCAGATAATATATGAGTGTCGCTTAAGCAAAAGTAACTTCGATATTTCAAGCGGCAGTTAAGTTATTGGCCGTTATTAATAATGCGCCTTTCCTAACTTAATCTGACTTGAAAGGCATTGAGTCGCGCGTCGTGCAGCCGAGGCATTGTTCAGACAATACTTTAGGCGTATGTGCGTATAATCATGTCCCTATATCCTTTTACAGACGTAGGCATTTTTACATTGAGTCTAAAGCTGCGGTTAATCCTCTTCAATGTTATCCCGGCTTAAATTCCTTTCTTAGAAGTAGAATGATCAAATAGAGCACTATGGAGGTCAAGTTTCAGTGTCTTAATCATGACAGAGTTATTGGAGACTACAAGCATTCGGTATGTAGGTACGTACTAAACCCTTAACTGCAACAGAAGACCGACTGCCTAAAATATAATTCATTCCTATTAACTTAAGATAGTGTCGTCGTTCACTTAGAACTTAATTTGCATTCATGTTAATGTACATAACGTCTATTACAAATTACAACATACGTTACTCTGAAATATTAAATGTACCGTTCAAATAGTAACACAACTAAGATAAAATAGCGTAAATATGTTAATTATCTTCTTAATAGATAGATAAAGAAGTAATTAATAATATGTTCATGTTTATTTACATTATACGTTTTCCATTTTCCGTCTGTTATTAAATGCAATGATTGCACATCTGTCTCTCGTTCTCGTGAACCAAGTTCTACAGAATAATTCGTTTTAATAATTACATTACTTCACCACAACATAAACATTTATTTTAAGTGTATATTGGTATAATACGTTTCAAGTAAAACTGCTTGTATCAGTACATTAATCAATACAATTAATATGTATTATGAGCTTGTTGACTTGGCTCATGAATCTCTCATGAAACTTGTAACCTGTACACATACCAATACTATTTTTAATTTTTTTAGACGAACGTACAAAGCGATGGTTGTGGACCTTATTTGAATTGAATGTGGAAAAACATTGCGTACATGTGCGTGGGTGTGTCCCTCCTCTCTGGTCCAAATTAGAATTTTTGTATTTAATGAACATTGACTTCGAATAATGACTTTCAAACTGTGATTGGAAACAATTCAATCTATTTAAATGAGTACCTACATGTCTTGTTAAAGTTATTTGAATAGTTAAAGATGAATAAAGATTTTAGGAATTCTACACATTTTCCAGATTTTGCGAGACTCTTGAACAGCTTAACTAAATCCAACTGAAAATCGTGTAGTGTTTTCTTATAACCGTTTGTCGACTCACGAAGCATAAAAAATGTTCCAGAGCTATATATTGTTTATTGTTTCTACACCAAAATCATTATAAATCATTAAGGCGTCGGGTATGTACTTGAAAATACTCACGTCAATCGTTACTCGTTAGCTAGGCTGGCTCAAAGTTAACTCCTAAAGAATCCAAGTATCTCTTGAGAGTAAGCGCTGTGTCATTGCTTGAACCCAACTGAACACAAGTGCTATAAGGTAGATGTTACTTGATATTTCATTTCCATAACAGATAGTAATGAAACTTTGCGACCATTTTATCATTAATTACTGCTAAAATCTGACGTTTTTAATTATCATATGACTTGTTAAATTCTGAGAAAGCCTTCGTCCGTAACCTATAAAAATATGATATTTAAAATAATGTTGTTTTACGCTTCATTTATTATCATTATTATTGTAAAGTATGCGTGGAACATAAAATTATTTTATTTTACACTGATTAAAGATTAGGAAACATGTCGTGACTGTCGTTAATATGAAAATATAAAAAAAATTGTTAGCTGTAAATTCGTCTCCGCGACTTTTTCTATTCCTAGCTTCGCTAGAGGAATACGAACGATTGAGTGGCCATAGGTTGGCGTGTGGGCCGTGGAGGACTATTGAGGATTTTCTCTTTTTTTCTGCGTACGCGCGTCGTGCCCCCGCCGCTCTGCGCCCGCGCCTCGCCGCTGCTATGCTGGCATTGTCCACCATACACTAAAATAGCCCGCATTTTAGTGCCACAGCAAAATGTTGGAAATACATAACGCATGGGTTATGGAGTTTATGTGAGTAAACTTAAATGATTTATTAGGACTCTATTGCGTACTTAACAATAATTGAGTTTGCCAATTCGAAAAGCTCGTATAATTAGTTTTCGTTTTATGGAGCAAAGTCCATAAAAATGTGCATTATCCCTAACTAACTGCTGCTAAACGGTTGTAACTGCGAATCTATTACGTTAAACACCTTTAATTATAGAATTATTTTATATTACTTTATTCTCTATTGCCTTTGTCCTTTGTTATTTTGATTGGATGTTTTATTTCAACTTAGGCACACCTCTGCCTAGTACTTTGGGGATTATGGGCGTGATGTTATAATATACTATTAAACGAGCAATATTTGTATATATAATACGAGTATATATATATGTAATCACGTTCATGCTGTCATGATAGTATGTACTTACTAATGTCATGCTGCCATGATAGTAGGTACTTACTAATTCGGTGCTACAATGATAGTTGGAACTTACTACTTCCATGCTGCCATGACATTATTCTAAGGTAGCCATCTTGTTCTAAACTTTGGGCGACCGAGCTCTGTTCGGGTGAAAATACAGAGAAAACGAATTTTCCCAGATATGAGACCTAGCTAGATCGATTTTTCGCCCCCGTAAACCCCTGTATTGCAACTTTCATTGAAATCGTTGGAGCCGTAGTCCAAAAGTTTTATTGGTTTTTTACGTTATTAATTTTGTAATAACATATAAATTTTTATGTTAAAATGTTTGAATAATTATAAAATATAACAATCTTTATTATAGTGTAGGGATATAAAGGCAAAATAAGCTAGAAAAAAAAAAAAAGAAAAAGTATTTTATGAACACGAACCTCGGCCTTTGATCTGGCGAAAGTTACACGGGTGTATTATCTTTTTACAACGAAATCGAAATACTACACCTACCGCAGTATTTCTTTCTAATCAATAATTTTTGTTTTTCTTTCGGGTGCTAGAATCACCAGGCTACTCTGTGCGCTTACTCTGGAGAATGCCACATAAAACTGGTCGTGGGAGAAGCAGCTTTCCCTTAAGTCTACTCCCGCTACCTTAAGAGTTTGACCTTGAGCTTTGTTTATAGTCATTGCGAAGCATACTTTGATGGGAAACTGCACTCTCTTGAATTCGAAGGGGTAATTTGATGGTGTTAGGGGAATCCTAGGAATAAATACAGACCTCTGTAAAGCTTAGAAACCTTCAAATGCGGAAGCCTTTACGTGAGTTCAACCTTTTTTGAATAAAATCGGATTGACTTTTCAAACATGTGACATTTCAATAATTCTATTAAAGAATGTTTATGCAAAATTTGAAGTAGATTGGACCAAGGAATCACGTTGTGCCATACAAACTTTGCCCACCTTTTTCACCCCCTTAGGGGTAGAATTTCGAAAAATCCTACGCCTACGTCATACAAAGAACACACCCTCCAAGTTTCAGGTCTCTACGATCAGCGGTTGAGGCTGTGCGTTGATCCGTCAGTCAGTCATTCAGGACAAAGCATTTTATATTTATAGATAGATACAGATATTGCTCGTTTAATAATATGGGATAAAGTACAATAAAGTCATATCGTAGACTTGTCGGAAAACATATGTAATGTACTAAATGGCTTACAATTCATATTACAATCAATATAATAAATACACGTGTCGCGTTTCCAAGCATTGTCTGGTATAAACAGGCACGCTAATGCCTTGAGCAGACTGTAAAAATCACGAAGGCTTCACGGCGGAGATAGCAACTATCTGAACGATTATTCAAGGGGACATGGCACGAATAAAGCGCACCCTTATCTCGTGTTTAGCTGTTGTCGTAAAGCTGGCCATAGTGTACTTTATGTCACGCTATCCTGAAGGCTAATTTACAATTTAATAATATTAGCTGCATTTGAATACGCTGGACAGCAAAACAAGTTCGAATGAAAGTAACAGTTGAATGAACTTAAAATTCTAATCATTATAAAGACGCAAGTTATTGATATGTATAAAGTAGCGTAGTGAACGGGGCATGGGTCTTTATTTATTTTCTTTTTTTTTATCTGAAAGTTTATGGATACCTGTTGTGAACAAACAAATAATTACATCGTTCCGCTTCTAACAAAATTTGTACGGAATGTTAAGCAAAATGATGTGCATTTATTAAAATGGTTAACAAAACTATTATACTTGCATAAAATAAACGAGTTCAATTAATAAATAATCAATAGTTTATTAAAGGTTCGCCTCGTTAAAGCTCTTTAAAACATACGAGAAAAACGATGCTAAAAACTGCTGGCAAAAACTTAATAAGGTTTAATTTATCTTTAACTTTATTCAATACAAATAGGCGTTTTTTGCATGAGAACGTAAGAAAATTATCGGAATATTTGTATGTATAGAGTATGTCTGTACGTGTGATGAGTCTGTCACAACATGAGCGCGAGGAGCTGTTCTCAGCCGTTTAATGTAGCGGCCTGCTTGCAGTCCTGCCATATATTACAGCCTACAATATCTTTACTCAAATACGGTTACCTAAATTAAATTTTAATTAATAGTATGGAAGTAATTACCTTACTACAGAGTAGTTTAACAAACCTGTAGAGAAATTTAAACTATGCATGTAAGCCTCGATAAAATCAATTTTGAATTTTGTACTTTACTGTTAGATGTCATAATAAATACTGCTACATAGCTTTTCATTTCCAGAATTATTTCGATCTCACTACCGTTCCACCGGTTAACCGAAAACAAATCTTACCAACTTTTATTTTAGAACAAAATTGAGTTAGCAAATGTTTTAATATGACGATATTACCTTTCTCATGTTTCGTGGACAGTATTTATTTTTGTATGAGTCCAAATTCTTGTTAGAATCGAGTGGCGCGAAGAAACTGGTTTTGAATTGTATCTGGTATAAATATGTAGATAGTAACGCCCCGGAGGTGATCACTAGTTGTTACGAAGCATTTTAAATATTGCCTCGCATTTCAAATAATATGATATTTTGTATCTCTATCAGGGTTGGGAATTTTTATTTTGATTTGCTCTTTATTTATTGCGTATCAAGTTAACGAAACCATCGGACGACTCGTAGATTACTCAAACGAACACTCAAACAAGATGGTAGGCTGATAACGTATCAAGTTATAACTACTTGTTACATCGGCCCGGCCACTTAAGTACATTATATGTTTTCAAAAGACCATTTTTATCGAACATCAAGTGGTAAGAATATGAAACGAGACAAGAATATGAGAATCCGACCATTACATTACAATTAACATACGTTATGATCCCTAGACAATATCAATAATGACATTACTTGGCATTTTTTTTTTTTTGAGGTTGGGAAATTATCAAATAACTTCTCCCGCTCTGGGTGGAGCGGGAGGGCGTGTCAGACTTTTACTGACTAAAACCCACCCGTGTTTCTTCCCTTGCCTGAGTGCCGGGGCCGCGATATCCCTTTCGGACAAACTCGCAACCCCAGCAGGCTTACTTGGGATCCTAACCTCTGCTGTACATAATACAGTCAGTTTTACTAACCTACAGATAATTATGCCAACTTTGTGCGTAAATTAATTTCTTTTAAGCTCAATTAATACGATCAGAACAAGGACAAGTTTTTTTCCATTGAAAAGTGACCGTCTGGAAGATTATTGCAGTTATAAATACGTGCTGTATATGTCACTGTTCAATCAGTATTCAGAGCTCATGACGCAGTGAGAAGGAATTAAGAGCGACATCATGTGATCCGACAGAGAACAATAGAGACAGTGCGGAACAAAAAGCAGTAAGCGAGCACAAACAGAGCGGAGCGTACCTGCGCCCGTGCACCGACCGCGGGGTATTAATTAGTAGCCATAGGGTGACAACGCCACCCAAAAAATCGGGAAGCGAACGCTTTACGACCACTGTGAAAGAATTTCTCATTCGAAAAATACTTCTTGGCGGAGACCAAGTATCCTTTTTATGAAGCTTTCACAACTTACGTTTTGGATAGGTATTGTTTTAATTGAATACCACTTTTTGCCGCCGAGTTCGTTGTCCGGAAAATTAGTCGTAATCATGGTTCTCCTAATTAACGAAAAAGTGTCGCCATATCGAGGCGCCAGAAAAGGATGCCCGAATTTCTCGGGCATTGGCCGTCGCGAAACTCAAAAAACCGTTTAAAAATCACTCGCTCCGCCCATCGTCCGCCCAGCGACTCCTGCGCACTTATGATTTATCGTTACGAGGACAACCCGCCCCTCGCACTAACTACCCGGCTTCCGCACCGCTAATTATACGTACACATAGCCCTCTCAAAATCTTAAATCGCATTCTCGATTCTGTCATCGGGAGCCCGAATCGAGCGCGCCTCGCCATAATCGAATTCGATGCGGCTTATTCGTCTTAATCGTTTAACTTCGATTCACGTGCTATATCCGTTTGTTCCTTCGATGCTACTACTGTTATTTATATTCTTTCCTCAAAACGTTATACATAAAACATCATTTGAATAGAATTGATAGATCGGATTAAAGTTTCTTTGTGTAAGCTAAGTAGCAGAGTTCAATGAACTGGTAATTGATTGAGTTTCAAAAGCTCCTCGCTATTGAATGACGCAAAAAGCTCACTGAGTAGGTATAGCATACGCTTGAAAAATCGTATCAGGTAAACGGTCTGTTTTTAAAACCATGCAAAAGAAAAAACGCGATGAACTACAACAATAGTGCGATGCACTATCATCGTCCAGGCATGATCGCGATACGACATTTTTATAGTTAAAAGGTAGTCTGCGTGTATGTACGTGGCAAGTAAAATAATACACACGTTGTGCTGTATTGTTCGCTCCTCGCTGATTTAGTAACCGGTCACGCATCAAGGACGAGGATCGAACGTATTCAGAATAATTTGGAAGTGGACACGGACAGTTCTCACGCTATTGGCATTCTTACGCGGTAGATAAGCTATTCATATGCCTGCGCCCGCGCATAATGTCGCCATATATTTCTCTTTAATTCCCTTCGGTAATCTACAGCGAGTCGAGATTGAGATACACCTTCAAACTTCACGCTGCCAACCCTGAACTTCGGACGTTTTCGTTACGTTTATTAGATAATAGTCGCTTCAAAAGAACTGGTATTAATATAATAACATCATCTGAACATAGAATCGTTTGAATTATGATTAAATTGTTATCTGCTTTAAGGCGATCCGATTACTTGAAACTGCTGAATCATTTTCCCCTTAAATATATTTCACTATCTAATAAAGCAGTTATTCCTTATATTACACACTAGCTTCTGCCAACGGCTTCGCCCACGTGATATCTTTATAAATTAAAGCCTATGTTACTCAGTGATAATATAGCATTCTACTGGTAAAATATTTTATTAAATCGGACCAGTCGTTTTTGAGTATTCATTTCGAACAAAAATACAACCATACAAATCTTTTCTTTCGTATATGAGTATCAATCGGCCTAGCCTTTTCCCAACTATGTTGAGGTCGGCTTCCAGTCTAACCGGGTGCAGCTGAATACCAGTATTTTACATGGAGCGACTGCCTATCTTATACGATACCCCTCGGTAAGACTGGTTATCAGACTTTCGGGCTTCTGACGACCCGTAACGACCGTCAAAGATCCACGAATGTCAGCCAAGACCAACGGCTTAACGTGCTTTGCGAGGCACGGAGAAGTCTCGGTATGTAAAGATGGTCACCCATTCATGGACCAACCCTGGCAAGCGTAGCTTAACCTGTTGGTACGAGCCCCTCCTAGAAGTATGCAGAGAGTTAATAGAGGTCGTGATCCAGCTTATTTCACGTGGAACATGATTGTGACCCCAACTTACAGGTACAAGTTTTGATAAATCGATCATTCATGAAAGCAATTACGTCTAAATATCAATATGATTGAGTATTGCGTGTTGAGGCACCAATGTAAGTAAATGTAACAATTATTCAAGAACACACAAACGCAGCGGGTAGGTACCCACGGTGTGTTAGACTAACACACAGAATTTGTCCATGACAAATTGGACGCTTAACCGACGAACGTTGTTCTGAATAAATTATTTACAAGCTTAGAAAAATGTCCTGTTTGCTGTGACTACAATGATCTAACGAGTGTCTCGTGTTCTTGTCATGATACGATGCATAAAATTAATATTTATTCACATAAAAATCTAATAAATTAGCTGGCTTCACTACACCTAAAAGAGAGATTATGGAAAAAAAAAATATGCTAATCCGATCCGTTATTGATATCTACTAACTCTACTCCAATGAACTTATGAACTTGATTAGCGGCCGCGTGGTCGTGGGGTCAAATGGTCTATCTCTACTCCGATGAACTTATGAGCTTGATTAGCGGCCGCGTGGTCGTGGGGTCAAACGGTCTAACTCTACTCCGATGAACTTATGAACTTGATTAGCGGCCGCGTGGTCGTGGGGTCAAACGGTCTAACTCTACTCCGATGAACTTATGAACTTGATTAGCGGCCGCGTAGTAGTGGGGTCAAACGGTCTAACTCTACTCCAATGAACTTATGAACTTGATTAGCAGCCGCGTGGTCGTGGAGTCAAACGGTCTAACTCTACTCCGATGAACTTATGAACTGGACACAATCCTGCACAAAATGATTTATTGAGAAGTTACCTGAAAATATTGTCGAGTAGACGTTCAGTACGAACTGTGAAAAATGTAATCTTATTACATCTTGTTTTCTTAATTCTCTATTCATGAACAGGACTAACCACTATAGTAAATTAAGAAAATTAAATCCAATAAAAGACGAAACTAGTTTCTAATCAAACACTAAAATAAATAATAAATATGACACAAAACTAAGCCCATACCTAATTATAGTTAACACCATTTCATTAGCTCGTAGTCTAGACTAGTATTATTAACCAAAATATTTATCTTCTCTATATATAAAAGGTAAAACTGACTGATTGACTGACATATCAACGCAGAGCCGAAAATACTGGGACTAGGAACGTGAAATTTTGCACCCAGCTTCGTTTTATAATGTAGAGGGGCACTAAGAAGGGGTTTTTGAAAATTCCACCTTTAAGGGGGCGAAAAGGGGGGATTTCGTTTGTATGAAAAATCTTATTCCTTGAGTTGACACTTGGCACAAAAAGTACTAGGCTTGCATGAATTCAACATGGTATTTCAATCATTAGACGTTTTGCACAATTTCTGAGCAGTAATCTAACAAACAGTACTAGTACTAATTCACGATAGTATTCAATCATTATGTTATGCTACTTATAGGATTTGGATGAGGCAGACACATAGTTTATAACCTGGGTTAACACATAGGCTACTTTTTATCCCACTAGTACGTTTCCATGGGATAATTTCCGACTTCCACGCGAGCTAAGCCGCGGGAAAATGCTAGTATTCTCATAATAATGGCAGAGAAAGCAAATGACATCCAACTTTTGTTTTTAATTTATTCAAACATAATCTCTGACTTTAACTAATAGACTTCATCAGTCGAGATTAATTAACTTCCTAAATTCTTTTCTCGTTTTAAAGAATTCCTCAGAAATTTAGAAAAACGGTCCACGTTTACTATGCGTACTCGTTTTGGTCATCTATCTTTCTCAATGTCACGACCTTTTTTCTCAGTTAACGTAAGCAGGTGTTTCTAACAGTTATAAAATAACTTTGATTCTGTTGAATGGCAAAAGTAATGGTCAACGTTAATTGGGCAAAAGCTCTATTGGAAACTTTCTATGAACAGCTGAAAAATATGTTGGACTCACAGTTGACGTGTATATTTTAGCACGAGTAAATCAACCCGTTCATTCTACACGCTAGATAATTAAACAAGTATATAATTTAATATATCAGTCCAAGTTTTAGAGGCAATATATAAAGTCATGAGCTATCTAGACAGATAGGGATTGGTATAGAAATCAATATAAATAAATTGCCCAATAGAATTGCCGGAGGAACACGCCTGGCTTCAGATCAGATACTATAAGTCAGCACGCAACATATCAATTAAAGGGTGTATTAAACATCCTCATCTCCATACACAGAGTGTGATTTAAATGCGAATACTGCATACTATTTTATTTATTGACTTGTTACTTACCGCGACGTTGCAATTGTGTCAAGTGTGAGTTAGTGTTAGCTGTTACTTCAAACGTTGTAATATCAATGTTTAATTATAGACATTAAAACGGTTTGAACATTGTTATTGTTGTCATAAACACTCTGTTATTTCTGATAAGTAAGCGCCTTTAAAGATATAAGTGCTTTCAAAACAACAAATGATTCAATTTCAAAACCTGTATTTTTACTATTATTGAGCTAAGTAGTAAGTCGCTTAAATACCACTATTTCCAGTTAATTACTTGGTGGTTTTAATAAATAAAAAAAATACGACAATTGAATTTTAAAACGTCTATTGATATAATTTATTACGAATCCTTCATGTTTCATCGTTGGTGCGTTTCGAGGAATAAAATAATTCTATTTTTAATTTGATTTTGTAAGCACACCTGAATGGTGCGTTTCGAGGAATACTTTTGGTGCGCTTCATTTGGTGCGTTTCAAAGTAGGGTGCACTTCGAGGAATACCTCAAAGATGTAGACTCTATCTCTATTAGTAGGTACATATTTACATTCCACAGTATTATGAAAATAATTACACGTACAGTTACGTCTGTATGTAAGTGACAAGGCAACATTATGCGTTTATTTACTTGAAAGCTGACATTTCCATCAGACGGAGGAGCAAAGGCTATCTGAATGTATACGTACTACCTTACACCACTAACGCCGCGAGATATCTCTGTTTTGTCATAAATCGCAACTTTATTTACGATCAATATCTCCATGTGATTTATAACGACAATGCTATTACGTCCTCTCGATACTTATGCATGACCATCCTTTGTCTTATTATGAGATACGATACTTAAAAATATCGCATAGCAACTGGAAGTTTTGCGAAGCTTCTACGAACTATTTTAAAAGTACGTAAGTGTGTATCTTTTTGTGAACATCCTGTTGATACTCATTTCTTGGTAGGAGTTAGATAGTTTTTCTTTTTCTTATTAGTAATACGGTCATAATGAGTATAGGGCAAATTAGTATGCATGCATGCTCAAATATGCTTGATAACTGAGAATTAATGTTACAATATTTAACACAACTAACTTTACACTAGGTACTAATTTAAATGACTAACTAACTATACAAATAAATACAAAACAAAAGGACCGAAATATTCGGCCGCATCGCTGTTATCCGGAAACGCGCCCAGAAGACTGGCAACATTGCCACGTTGAATGGCAATTCTAATTCTTTGGCCAAAGAACGAGCTAACTGTGAATTATATTTTTCATAAATATATTAATTATTTATGATAAATATAATTCTCAGCTGGTTACACGACAATTCTGTTTTTAATACAATGAGAAGAGAATAAGTATTCTCCTCTCATTATAATAAAAACATTTATTTCATTAATTGTTTTCACATAAAATAAAAAAGGAACGAAGGAAAAGATTTTTACAAGAGAAATGTGTTAAAGTGTTGTGTTCAGATAATTATCTGAAGAACACTGTTAAAAACGGCCGTTGTTTATGGTTCTAAAACGGTTATTTCCGTAGTGCCATTGAGTGAAGCCGTTAGAAGTCTGTAGAACTTATTTTTTTTAAATAGCAGTCATTAAATGATGTGTATGTATTTTCTCTTCCAAACAAGCTGCAGATAAGGCTAAATACAAACAGCTATGATCTTCCGGTCATAAATATTTATTGCCTTCATCAATTTTCACATTCAGTATCTACCGCATGACTGCATAGTTCAACTTCACAATGGCTTGTAAATGCACCAGTTGATGGATCCGTCAAGAATTAATTTATTGTATCGTTTTAATACTACCCTCGACCAGTGCGTGTACAGCCGCTAATTAAAAATGGCTGGTGTGTTCTGAAACCGATCGTACTAGTGTATCTAGTCAAGTTTTTTTTTAATGCCTTGATGGGCAATAGTACCGTTGACCCCTGAGGACATAAACTATCCGTAGAATTGGAGGAATCTACCTGAATAAGCACCGGCTCGTAGTTAATTGAAGCATTCTGAACTTTTTCTTATTTCGACCTTTTTTCTGGTGAGATATAACGGCTCAGTGTCCATAAAATGAGAATAAATTTCATGTATTTGGAAGTCGTTATCGCATGCAATCGCAAATTTCACACTAACTTATTTTTTCCCAAAAATGGGTGTCTATTTACATTTTAGGCAAAATAGCGTTACACACTGAATATAAATTGCTTCAAAGTAAAAAATAATAATTTATGTAGCAGGAATATTGTATAATACGAACTTTCATAATGATCCCAGCGCACGAGTGAATGCGCGAATCGAATATACAAATAATTGTTTAGGTAGGCACAAATAACAGTGATAGCTGTATGCGAATTTAGACCTTATTGCGAACCCCTGGTGCCCACAGACTATATTCTTATTTTATCTTATGATGCCTAAACGTAAAGTGGGTCGTTATTTTATGCAATTTACTCCAATATAAATAATTCATACTCTCCACTTTGCATTTCATCACAGTAGGCAGACATGTACTAAAACAGCTTCACAAAAAAGACGAGACGAAATTAGATCCTTTCTTTTCACTTACCAGCAAAAACACCTTTGTGGAATGAATAGATATTTAGAATTTCCTACTGAAACCTCTGTTTTGCCATAAAAACACGAAGCTTTTCGTACAGCATCCAAATTCCGAACTTAACCGTTTACCCGCGACATATTGTTCCAAAACTAATTTCCCAGCGGTCCATCACTGTCATAGAGTTGTGTTCACAACGAGTTAGATATCTAAGATAGCATAATTATTCAATAATACTGTTACAGCCGCTTCAAAGATAACTGTGCCCATATAATAAGGCTTACATTTTCATTACAAGCTGTTGAGTCGGGTTGTAAGGTTATCGTTCAGTTACGCCTGCGATCGTTGTCACCGTCTACATAAGTACTTCTTGTCTAAAACGGTCAGCTTTAGATCGTTCTTGCTGTTTCGAAGTGAATTGAGCAATGCTTATGAAGTCACTGCGGAAATTCTCGTGACTTATCTGCATAAGACTTTAAGTGAAATCTGTTCCTTGTTTTAGTGTTTATATGTTTTTGAATAAATTAATAAATATTAATCTTTCTCTTGTTCTTTATACCATGTATTACTTTTGGGTTACCTTCCCACACTGCTCTTGAATGCTCGCGTTTGCATAAACACATGACATGTGTTGTGTGTTTAAGATTAGAAATATGGCATTGGAAAATGACCACAGAAGTTATTTTTAACCCTTGCCCAACAAACTGCATTATTTTACTTTTACCCTAGAACTACAACACTGTGACAGTGACAAGCTAAACAAATCATTATTCAATGTTTTTCATACATGACTAAAACACAAAGCGAGTGAACACTAACCATGCAGCTAAAGGAGCTTACATGAATTTATTCATCTCCATATTAGAAACCCAAGTCAGGTAACAATATAACGCTTCAGTCTATTCTTAGGCATCAGCACACAACATACAGCCTCCAACTACCTAAATATTGCGTGTCCAGCAAAATCTACGGCTGATCAAAGACTATGTTAGTTTATCAACATCTTAATGTTTCTAGATAGACCCAATTAGCCCACTGCTGAGTTATTTATTGTGAAATTTATTGGAAAATTCAACTTTGATTGTACGTGATTAAGTTTCGAATAACTGATTAATTCAATAAATAAAATTAATTTAGAATTAGCCTTTTGTAACGGCGTGTCGTTCCGGTATAGTCTCACGCGCACTTATGAGATTTGTTTATAACTTTAATATCTCTATCAAGTTTAATATATGCGTTTAGGATTTGTAAAGGGAAGCGTTCTTTTATTTGTACTCTGGAGCGTCGTATTTTCCAATTTATTTTATTTTAGTGGTCATTAAACATAATTTATTACCAAGAGGCCGCTATTAAAAGGCTTAGTGGAAGTTATCTGTAGTTTCGCTTCCACTTGTCATTTTTATTGATCTAAACACACTTACGAGCTGGCCTGAATGGTAATAAAAATGGGGTTTCACATGCACTGGAATACCAGTATTTTATGAAACAATAACATACATGCTCAAGGAATGAGCTAGGTTATGTACTGAGGTACTTACATAGAGTGGGAACAAAGCGCAGTTATTTCAAGTGTTAGTTGTTTCCAAAGGTACAATCCGGATCATAAAGTTAAATCCTTTGCATAAAATACGGACACACACGTCTTCCTCTAAACATTTGGGCATCGACAATAGCTTGAAGAACAAAGACAACGAAGAGGACATCACTTACATTTAGTATTCCATTTGAATTTAACAAAGGAAATGTAACGTACGTAACAATTAGCGATGTTTAGGGATTTTATGCTTCAACTAAGGCTTCAACTTAAACATAATATATATGGAATTTCGAATATGTCTGATAAGTTTCAGTTTTGAGTGGAAACTTTGTGACTAAACCTATTATTATTAACTAGCTGCGCTCCACGGTTTCACTCGCATAAGTCTCGATCCGGTGGGAATATCAGGATAAAAGTATTTTATGTCCCAACCTACGTTATAGTCTACCCATGTGCCAAATTTCATCCAAATCCGTGCAGCTGTTTTAGCGTGAAAGCGTAAAGAAACTCACTTTCGGTTTCTCAATTTTCTAATATTAGTGAGGATGTTGCAAGCTGCCTGAACATTTAATTACTAAACCTGTGAAAGGTTTCACGAAAACATAGGTAGGTACAGAATCAAACTTGAAAATCTGTTGAAGATCAGACCATGACAAAGAAAGTGCCTCACGCTCAGGCTCTTTATACCTATCATAAAATGTATGAACAACCGGTAATGATTTAACTAGAGCTAATTAGAGCAAAACTAGTGACTAGCTTGTTTACTCGTAACATTCCGCCAACGTATCCTATTTATTCAGCTCACAGCGAACAAGGTTCTGCTCAATAAAAGGATCTTCTTGTGAAGCACTTCTTCTCTTCCTGTTACCAATTTACGGCAGGTAGAGAAACATTAGAATCAGTACTATATCGGCCTTAATTAAACATTAATGAGGACGCATTCTATACTGAGTGCTTATATTAAAATTTATCTATTTCCAGAGTAAATCATTCAAGAAATTTCTGCTGGAAACCGAGTTCAAGTTCGCTCTCAACCGGTTCTTCTATTAAAATCGTTTCATACAGCTTCCATCATCAGATTCCTACCACGCACAAATCGAATGGAGCGTGCACAATTACTAATTGTTGTAATTGTCAATAGCAAGACAATCAATATTTTGTTCTTTTAATTGACTGTTACAGATTGAATTGACTGAATGGAGAATTTAACTTGCTATATGTGTGTGGAAGAAGTAAACAGTAAACATTTTACTGTTGGATTGTAGTGTTAAAGAGTTATGAAAGTTCTAACTAAGTTTATGTAGATCTGCATTCTAGAGCAAAATTAGACTATTACAATATAGTACTAACCATAAACATGCATCTATACATATTAACATACATGATTATCGTGACTGGCCCTATATCGCGTGGTCATTTAGATCATAAAACAATAGAACAGTTGCAACCGAGAGAATGCATTGCGCAGTTATGCAAATAGTAGGGGTCGCGACCGTAAGCATGAATATTGATACAGCATTGTCGAGATTGCAGATTTCCTCCGCGATACCCCGGGCCCTTACTCTCTGCCAGCACGATTCGTAAACGAATTAACCTAAACTGATTATCTGACAATGGTATTAGATCTGTAAATAATATCCGTAATCCTCGAATAAATTTGAGCTAAAAATCCATTACCTCGCAATAGCATAAGACTTTAAAATAACAAGAATGGCACGGAGACGCTGCGGAGTGGTCACGCAGCCACAATGGTCGGCCCGACTAAGAAATGACTTCAAAAACGTATATAACTTCGTCAAATGGTCATAAAATGAGACCCGTTTTATGGCGCACCTTTATAGCTGCGAGCTACGTAAGGATGATCGGCGGATGCCACGCCGAGTTGGCCCCAATGCTGGACCAAACTTTGTTCACCTCTACAAACTATAAGTACCTGCATTTCTTATAGCTGAGTAAGATGCACACATAATAGAATTCTACTGTATATGATTTGTTCGATACTTTTGACACGGCGCAATTCTTCAATGAATGCAAGAGGTGTTCAGCTTCCAACAAAGCATGTCGTCAAATAATCAAAAATATTCATATTCTCTTGCAGGTAAACTAAGTGTAAGTATTATTGTTTCTTGAATATTTCTTCATAAACCCTTTGAAAACCATTTATTATACACATAATTTGTATTGAAAACGCAATCATATAACTGTAATTATAAACATCATCCCAAACAACTCTTAATGTTATTGTTTAATAGCGATGTAATTTAGTGACATTCTAATACATAAATTGTTTTGATTTAACGTTTGCTGAGGCACTTGAACTCGTAATTATTTATAGTTTAAATGAAGCTATATCGTAAACGTCCTCAGTGATTTATTTCCGACCTAAAGTCATTATAGCAGACTCAAATTGTACAATCTACTTTTCTCGTAGGTATATGTAGACAGATTATAATGATTTTTTTGCAGAATATTTATATATTTACGAGCGTTTTAAAATTGATATCCTCGCGGCCGGAGTATCGAACCTGTTTGCTTGGTTTATGTACAAACATCATTGATATTTATTAGATTCAGGGCTTGTTTCACTGCCACTATAATATAAAGATAACAGATATCTCAAAGATAAGAGAATAATATAACAGTTTTTGATGTTTTTGTGATTATTATCTACGACAGCATGGTATGAAATAAATAAAAATTATACTTTTTTAAATTTTTAGTCTTTACTTTAATGTCTGGTATTTTAATTGGCACTTTTTTGAACATTTTTCTTTTCACAAAGTTCGGTGCTAATTCAAAGAACCTGCAAATACAGCATTCAAAAACATGCGGGCCATATTTCCAAGAAACTACCTGACTCAACGTAACGGTGTACAAAAGCAGGAGCTCAATAGCAAAAAAAAACTGCTTTCAACATTTGAAATGTCCAAAATTTCCGACACTTCTTGCACGTATATTAATCTTATCTTCTTAGTTTTTCTAGCAACCTTTTCTCAAATTCAAAAGTGAGAATTTTTGTGCCTTAGTCATGAAACTACACCACTCAAAGAAACCGATGTCAAAGCTTTTTCTTATAGAACAAAAATCGAATCAACAGTAAATGTTGATACCCAAGTCCTATAGAATGATTTCACCTATTTAGGAAATGCTCATAGTGACAATGATCACAATCTAACACAATTATTGCACTAAAGAGTTGACTATAAACGGTGTCATCGCCCTCTACCTCTCCACAAGGTCATTCTTTAATAATTAAGTTCTTTTCATGTTCGCCAGAATTAAAGCACTCAAATTGAACAAAAACTCGAACCCTTTTGCTTAACTCAATTATTTTATTGAATAGGCTTATTACTAAAGGAAAGCAGAGGGCTCATGTTGTGTAGTGTAGAATAATTCAAGTTCTCACACTTGTTCTAGAACCTGCAAACAGGTTTCGGAATTACTAATTGGTTTTAGTAAGCCATCAATACTAATGAAATACAGAGTACAAGCGTAACTTTTTTCAAAAATCGAACCTATCAGATATATTGTATCAATTAGAATCGATTCAATCGGTTTATGATAAAACGATAAAAACTTGCAGCTATGATTGAATTAGTATTATGTAGTTGCAAATAAACTCTTGAAATGCTTTATGGTTATTTCCTCGTGCCACAGAGTACAGATATGACGCACGGATGTAAAAACACTTCAGTTCAGGATTACAGGTCGCCGGTAATTAATTTAAGTGACCAAGTGGCCGTAATTCACAAACAAACCAACAAGCAGTTGGGTACATTTCTGTAAACATTTCCAAACCACTTGAGCAGTGGATTTACTCACAGGCTGTGGATCGTGAATAACTATGTAACAGGTAATTATGGGTTACGCGCCAACCAAATTAAATATTTTTAACGGCCCGTTTCCTCAGAATAGTGATGTGTCAGTGTCCGCGGTATTTTTTTATTGTTATCTATATAAGATGTCATTGATCTCTTTTATTTTCATTGCAGTTTTAATATATTTTTCTTTCTTAAATAATTTATTTAACAGTCATTAACGTTATTTGAATTTGCCAGCTAATATTTATGTATTTTACAATTAGCTGTCATGTCTGAATATTACCTGACGCCAATATTTGTCGCATGATTCTAAGTTAGGAATTTGAGTAGGCATTCATAAATAACTTGGCACAGACAAAAGACATACCTACTTGTCTAGATTGCATAAATTATTACCCGTGGTACAACAGGTAAATCTACCTCATTTGATAATTAAGAGATAAATGAAATCGTTTAGATTTTCGTGTGTACCTTATTAGTAAAAGGAATGTTGGTAATATATATTTAATAGGTCTTAACTATCAATAACGCATCGATATAATAAATAATAGTGAACATTATCGATGAATCGCATCCCTAATAACAAAATGGCGTTTAGCTGCCGTTCGGGGCGCTTGCGCATCGACGTTCGACTCACGCGCCCTCTACAATTATCGGATGAAATGTAGTCACTGCTATAGTCTATTGTCTTGCCCTTCTAGATATATGGACTCCACACTCGGCTCTCCCATCACATTCAAATTGCTACGTAGAATTATTATTTAGATATATTTTTTATAGATTCAAGATAATTTATTTTGTAGAACGTTATTGAATGTTTCGATGGAAGAACATTTGTAGGTATCTACTGAAGTACAAAACTCGGCATAAACTTCTAACAGTATATAAAAATTATAACAAACAAAATTTCAAAGACTTTGATGAATAAGAAGAAATAATGCACCATTTGCAAATTTTTTTTTTTTGTTTACCGGTCGCTCTTAACTCAGGAATAAAATAGTAAAAATAAAGTCTAAGCACTGTATCATGATCTTAAGAGAGCAATTTAAGTCATAAGTATTCATTACAAACTACACTTACATTCTGTTTCTAATAGAAATTCCCAGAATTTGATTAACACATAGAAGTTACATCCTCGCGCTACGAAGGGGTCCAGTAGTGCACTAAAATGTCACTAGGTGAGCGATAAGGACGCTTTAAAAGCTGTTGGGCGAAAGTCGTTAAAAGCCGGAATGTCTTTAGAAGCCAAGCCGTCGAGACTCAACAGATTGATATATAGACAAGAGTAATTATAAATAATAGTAAATCCTTTTCAATATTATGGTACAGACAGCTCAACAGATTGCAATTTTCAACTCGTAGTATAATAGAACAAAAGACGAAATATTACCGACGTTTCCTGGAAACTTCGTTATTTTTCATTTAGAAATGGAAGTAGTGAACCCTACGTTTAGTTGGAAACTTGTATGTCAACAGAAACAGACTATAAATAGCTGATATTTAACCCAAATGCAACATCTTAGATAACATTTACCGTCGAACTAAACGGTTTGTACGATAAATTGATACGATACGATATTGTATTGACACGAGAAGTGTGAAATATATGTAAACTCTTTAAATAAAAAGTACCACTATCTATATTTATTGGTGAATACGAAAAGTTAACGTAATGTGTGAAAATATATATGTATGTGAATAAAGTAACGGTGCTAAAGGCGTGGGCGTAAGATTCTTAACATTTCACTAGCCCCATTTGCATTTTACAACTTTTATCGATGTACTAAACGAGATTCTGCCGCGGATGGCGAGAATCAGTGCGTCTTCCATATTGCTTACATTTTATCTTACGTCCCAAGGCTTTTAAAAGGATTAGTGTCTTTAATCATACCCGAGGTTTTAATTAGACGATTTATTTACATTTCTCAATCGAGCTTTTTTTATCTAGAAGCAAATTTTTATCTCAATGCTACCTATAAAATATATTTACTGTAATCCTAATTAGTAATACGTTCGGTAACATTCAAATGATTTCGCATACAAAATGCATTGCCAGCAATAAAACGAACACTATCAATAAAGACTCATAATCAGCTCTACTAAAAAACGACATAAGCATAAAACATGCCAAAACACGCTCACCAAAGCACAATAATAAGCACTTAGTACGCGTAAATACATATAACGCGATATGTCAAAAGTCCGATCCTAATTGTAATTTAGTAGGTAACGCATGCGGGAGATATCGAGATCAGCCAGCTACGCTCATTGCAACCTTTCCAAAATTTATTTGACTTATGCGATGCGAGGGTTGAGCATGGCACGTACAATAACGCACTAAATCATATCAAATCGTAATGCGACGGAGGTGTGTCGAGAACGGAATTAAAACGCAGTAATATCCCGGCCTTGCTGTAATTCTGGCCTGTCTCAGATCTCAGAAGATTATCGTAAAGTATTTATTTATCCAGCGTTCCCTCGGGAGGTTAGATACCATCAGGAAATCAATTTTGCAATGAAACGTCGTGGAGGCGTAAGGTTTGTGGCCTTTAGTTGCAGGTGGCGGTATTATGTCGATTTAAAAGCTATTGAGCTTCCAAATTGTATGAAGGTGGAACGAAACCTTTGCTGGCACATTCAAGAAGATTATCGATTATCTGTAGAAAAGCGAAATAAATGTTGAAAATCATATAATTTCTCTTTTCATGTCTCTTATAAAAGCTGGAGCTTTATACTAATTGCCGGGTTGCAGTAAACATTTTATTGACACTATAAGACTGGTGTCATGATCAAAAAATTAAGTTGCGTAGTACACAATACACCTGCAGGCAGGAAGGTAACTATAATTCTACAATAAATCTTTCGAATCTTAAGTGTCGTTATACACTACATCGATATGCGTGTACAAAGTACCACGTACATAAATAATTAAATACGAGTACACTATAATTTTTTTGAACATTCAGATTAAAATTCCATGCATTCGGTTTAGCTAATTTGAATAATCAATACACATAAATTACTCTGTAAGGGTTATTTTAGTTGTTTTATTTCTTTGGACTTTACATTCAGAAGTTTGTTTAACGATATCTCAAAGTTATTTGACAAGTTTGATAAAACATTTTCATATAATTAGATGCTAGATAAATATGACTTGTCTTCCGTAGAAACGAGCAGATGTGTTCCGGGATGGGAAACCTACGATGTCGCTGTATAATGTTGCATGGGCGAACATCTCTTGCGGAGAAGATAATTAACATATTATAGACGACAGCGACAAGCTCGCTTCAGCTAAACTCCCATCACGCCTCCGCCAATGATACACAAATCAAAATAAACTTCACACAACTTCAAACTTGTGAACTACATACACACAGCGGTCTCATAAGTATCCCGACAGCAACACCGATGTATGACGTAGAAAGCAACAGAACCACTAGGAACCGGTCCAACTTCACATGAATGCACACACATAAACTGTCCAATTAAGCAAGGCCTATGACAGCGCGATCAGTGTCCCCGCGCAGATCTCGGCGCAGGAATGTAGGGGCGGGCAGGACAGGTCATGCTTCAGTGGTCTTTATAGTCAACAACGATAAGAAAGCGGACTCAGCCGAGGGACTGTCGAGAAACAATCTATATTGTGATTACAGACAGATATTGAAAAATTGTTGCGAAAATAGATGCCAATAGAGATAGTCCATGCATTCCAATAATACAAAATTCCATTAATGTACAGGATAGTTAGTTGCTGATTCATTAAACTTAGTTCTATGTTTTGTGGAACTTTATTTATAAAGTTGGTGTCTACAATTCCACAGAAAAATATAACAGAAAGTCTGGCATTCCAACGTAGCTGTGCGAGGAAATTCATATTCAAAATTACTTCATTTTGAATATCAACATATTTCCTCAGTAACCAAGCCTTTCATCGCACAGCTCTCGCAAATTTGAGGAAATTCCTGGTGGCAAGTTTCCACATGATGCATTTTTTGCCGAGGTCACCACCAAAGTCACCACCTAAAATTGAACAGTAATCAACTGAATAAAGTATTCACATTATTGGGTAATCTACAAAATTATGATTTTGTCTTCAATCTCAAACTCATTAGATATTCATTTCAAAACGAGTATCAGACTATAAAGTTTGACAAATTAAACACCTAAATGAGAAATGAGATATTTAATTATTTCACGTCTCTAGCTATTTATCAATGTTAAGTGTTATATCGATTTTTAATCAAGGATATTTGAATACCAGCATCTGAGACTAAAATATGCTAGATATTTTTATAGCAAAATAAAATCCATAGTTTATATTCCTAAGATTGACTGACAAAAGAAAGTTACCATAAAAATAATAGTCGCTGCTACGGAATTATTGATACTTAAGCAAATATGTGTTTGTTTGGCTTTTACTATAATTTCTCCTAATGAATAAGATATGAAAACTGAAGCAATAGAGAATAAAGTGAAAAACGCGGGAACTGTTACCATACATAATCCCCAACATGATCCCCATTTCGACGTTCAAAAGTGCCTTTTATGTGCCTAATTGAAATAAATTATTTGACTTTGACTTTGACCAGTTGGTCATTTGGTCAGTAGTCCAGAATCAACATCATTAGTTGGAGTTCTAATTAAATAAATAAATACGAAAGGAAATTACAATGACCAACCCAATATCATATACTAACAAATCATAAGTTTATAACATTTTACTAATACTATAATTAACGTCCATTAGTTAACCGTTCATTCAGAGTATTACACAAACCGTAATTTACTTATTCCTTTTATGGAAATGGGGTTTTTGATAAATATGCTTGTTATCTAGGTCTCATAGCTATTCGATGGATATAGTAGTTAGTTCTCGTTAGGTGAGTATACAGAGGTAGTTCGATCTCTCTTCCCGCGACGTCTGCGTCTGCGTCGGTGATACAAACCGATTTTCTATTTCTATCGCCAAGAAAAACTTACCCAACATGTGAACCACACCTGATAGATAGCTTTATAATTTACTGCGCTATCCTAACTAATATTTTAAATGTGAAACTGAGTTTGTTTGTTTGTTACGCTTTCACGCTAAAACGGCTACACGGATTTGGATGAAATTTGGCACATGAGTAGACCATAACCTAGGTTAGGACATAGGATATTTTTTATCCCAATATTCCTACAGTATCTAGACTTATGCGGGTCAACCCGCAAGGCGCAGCTTATCTACATATATCTATATCTATACATAGTATAAAACAAAGTCACTTCGCGCTGTCTGTCCCTATGTATGCTTAGGTCTTTAAAACTACGCAAGGGATTTCGATGCGGTTTTTTTAAATAGATAGAGTGATTCATGCGGAAGGTTTTTGTGTAAATTGGCTGAGATATGATGATTATTGTCGAAGATGTTGGAAAAAATCATGCCGACTGGGAGCTTTACTGGCGTGCGCCGCGTAAGCCGTAAGAGATACATCAAATTTATGTTTTACAGAATTTTATATCTTAAAAAGTTCAAAAATAAAGTCCACGATAGCATATGTCTATCTTCTAAGGATGACCTACAGTAACCATTTTTATCTTTCAGAAAATTTCATTGTTATTTCCGAAGCAATTTGACCGGTATTTTATTTATCCTTATCCAATAAAATATGTTATTTAAATTGGGCATTTAATGTAGATTTAAATATGTCTTGACATCATATCATTAAAATTAATACTTTAAAAGATATCATAGATTCAAAATAATTATGGTTAACGACAACGCGGGCGCAGCGGTAGGAATCAATGACTTTTCCTCGGATTTTAGGTATCTAACTAATCCCGGTAGTACGCACCCGTGGGATATTTTCCGACATCCACGCGGGCGAAGCCGCGAGCAAAAGCTAGTGTTTTATAAATAAACATCTTGGCTTTTAGCACTGAGAAATGTCTGATGCTTGAAATTCTTTGTTGACAGTTGGGGCACGGTAACATATTGCCAAGTGTCTATTCTCTACATGTAATATATTATCCACTTAGCGCCAAAACATATTCAAATGTCTTAGCACTAGTTTATCTTATTGAAATGTTCATGATAAATCAATAATTTGATACAACAGAGAAGCTAAAAAACAATACATTAATTTCCTTGAAACCCAGTTATCCTTGAAAGTATCAATGACTGTATTTTATGTGGTAAACAATAAATCAGTGGTCTAAGAATGTCTAGACGCAGATCGGGTTTAGAGTTTTTCTCCAATTTAAAAATATTTCAAGTCACTTATAACCAAGCTATCGAAAGCAATCAATACTAACTAAAATGCTTGTAAATATAAAATGTTGATTCAATTTGTCGGTTCCCAACCTTTTATCTAATTTTTTTAAATATATTTTATATTTTTTCTCTTTAATGGTTGTTTTAACTACACATTTAAGAAAGAGATTTTGTTTCTTTACATAATATCAAATATGAGATTTAAATTAGTAGATATAAACAAAAAATTTGCACTGACGAGGTGTCAGTGCTAACAGGAAACCGTTACGATAAAGAAATCATTTGTGTCAGCACACGTCCATAACTCTTGTATTTTATTGTTTGACAAAACCTGTCGAACCTCTACTAAGTTTGATGATTTTCGAGATTGACTGAATGTTTAATTTTATTTGCTTGTTGATGGGCTGATGTCGAAAATGTTAAGAATAAACATGAACACACAACACAGACACCGAAGCTTAAAATTTTCCAACATAAACTTAGATGAGTGTTATTCTGCTATTATTGTGAACTATTTGATTCTATTTTAAATAAGAAACATTCGAATAAAACTATGTATCAATATAACGCAAAATATATTGATACACGTTTTCTAAAAACAGATTTTTTACATTACCCTACAAAGCACGTACATCAAAATATCCTTTTGCAACGAGAATTAAGCAACGAGGGCTGTGTAAGTAATTTGATACCGAACTAAACTTAAACCTCGCACGATTTCGCTGATTTACGCAACTTACTCAAATGGTACAGCGTAGGATTTCACTTAGGATACTGCGATTCCAGTCACGACTAACGTCTTTCGGCAACTTGTCAGTCACCGGTTATCTATCCGATTATACCAATATAATGGCAAATGTAGTCGTGTGACACGAGCTTTATAATTGGTTGATTATTGTCACTGTTAACTCATTAGTGACTGTAAATCTGGGGGCGCCTTTACGAGGTAGGTTAGTTAAAAGTGAGATCATACATACAAGCAAGTACAAATTGCATAGATAGGGCATATGTTGACGATTTGGGGGGGGGGCTATGTCCAGAGTGGACGTCTTTCGGTTGAAATGGTGATGCTGAATGATATTCTCAATATTTATTCCAATTTAAGTCATCTGCTACTTTCATAACCAAAGAACGGAAATCACGTAATGCTTTTTTTTATGTAGCAAAAAGTATCATTCATTTACCTTTGAAAAAGCATGGTGATATTTTCCAATGATAACGCTTTTAGGGGACGTGCCACCCAAATTCGTTATCAATTGCGCCTCGGAACGCATTTAGGCGGGGTAAAAGGTTCAAATAAACGTTGATTTAACATTTAAAGCTTTCTTCCAATCGGCTCGTTTGGCTGGCCACCGATAAATTCATTGATAAAAACCGAAACGCTAATAAGTTAAAAACGGCCAGACGGTAAATCGGCAATTCCGAGCGACGCGCTTGTCGATCGGAGTCATCGATTTTTGTGTCTTTTCCGAAGAAAGTAATTTCCGCTCTGATGTGGGAATTTGCGAAAAACCTCGTGGCGTCACGTGTTGAGATTGCGCTGCTTTCTGTTGGATGAGGTAAAAACGCGTTGCTACGGAGTTCGTAGAACGTAGACGGTTGACTACGTACAGTACGACAACACAGATGTAGCATAAATTTGAAAATTTACATGCATTCATTTCAATTTTACGAATGTTATATGACTTCACAAGTTAATTCGTTTGTGTAAATATAATTTTCATCTAAAGCAGTAATAAATATCGGTGATTTTGAAGGCGTACTCAGTTCAGATGGTGATCGGGTTTACGAATTTTGCCGATGCTACATCTAAGTTGTGTCGTACTGTACATGACCGTTACAAGTAATCAGCTTTTCCTTGTACTCGTAAGTCTCATTACACCAATTTCTGAACTCTGCTTTTATCCATAGAGATACAAAAGTAGAATTTATTAACATAAATCCTTGTTCGCGAACACAATTTACTGCGGCAATGTTTAACTTTCCTATCTGTTTCGCATTTAGCATTCATATCTCCAATATTTATTAACTTCAGCCGGTTAAAAGAATAATAAAGAACCCATTACGCGAATGGGGGTTAAACGCGCCGCGTAGACACTGGACTATTAGTATTGGCGTGAAATAATGAAACCCATTTCACAGTAGAACGTAACGTTGTACGTTCATTAAGGCGAGTGTCGATGGCCGAGCCGCCGGGTGCAAGTTGCATAAATCAGTCCCGGGAATGCAGCCCGGCGCCCTAATGCGCTTTCGGTGTCGGTTGATAGTCACCCCCCTCCCCTTCTTTCCTGAAATCGCTCCTTTTCACACAATCATACCCCCCAATGATTTTATGGCCTCCACGATTAAAAATGCAATAATAATTGAGACTGTCTTAACTGCGCATGGACAGTTACAAAAAACCGCGCATTCTGCGAATTTTAAGGCTACGCAAAATGTAGCATATGAAATGTTTTATATTCGAGGTAAGTTGATGCACGGAGTAGATAATAACGCAACGGATACCAAAATGATGATTCACATCAATAGCTTGAGCATCTAGTGCTGTATATGCGGCACGTTTTAGGCTCGAACATGGGGCCTATCATTTGAGATCGGAAATGCATGAGTAATCCATCTGATGGTATCTTTTTCTACAAACCAAGCTACGTCTAAGAAACTTGTCTAAAACAAAAGGTTCTATTTGCCAGTAATCGTTGGTTCACATCGTTACGCGATATAGCTTAATTAATTCAAATTTGTTGTCAACTGACCCGTAACGATTGTGAAGACATGGTCGCGAGTGAGTCCGACCGCTCCTGACCGCACCTGACCACTTTTCAGATTACGATCATAAAAATAATTAGGGTCGTTTTCTTAAACTTGTCACTTCTAACTTGATGCTCATGCACGAGGCATTGACATGGACGACAAGTTTTAAGCTCACTTATGTAGGTAAGATTAAGTTTTGCAGACTTGAAGAAAGTGGGGTTTTAAGATGGATTTCTCGAATGAATTACATCAAAGTGACATTAAAAAAGGAAAGCTTTAGAGGCGTTCAATTGGTCCATTTTTGGCAATTGCTGGTTATGATGATGCAGCAACTAGGAAGTATACTAGATATATAACAATAAATTATGGAACTTACTGTCCATTGCTTTACTAAATTAGGAAAATTATTTTGTAATGTTTCATTAGTGTGCCAGAATCTTATCTAAAATAATATTTTAGTAACTGATGTCGATAATGACATAGCAACCAGTAATCTACAGAATTTTCCAGTGTGCCCACTGTGAATTGAATGCTCCAGAATATCAGATTTCAATAATTTTCCACACGATGTTCTTTTATCCTTAAATAAAACGAAATATTGCCTAATAAAGGCACCAACTCCTAATTGTATGTAAATCAGCAAGCTGAAATAACGAGATTCCGCATTACAAAATAAAATGTTGTTAAAAAGTACTGTTTTATGAAAATATATTGAGTAGTAAATGTGACACTTCTCACTCGACGACCAATCGGTTGCCGTCGATTAAGTAAGATATTCGATTCATATATTCAAATAAGCAAGACTCGAGTTTTAATATGCTTTTATTATTTCTCCGATTCTAAAGGTTTTTACTGTAAGTACGGGGACGTTTCGGACACCCGTTAAAGATAACGGCTTTGCCGATGTAAAATAACTTTACCAATTTTATGAGTTGGCTGATGACAAAAATGACGTGATTATTTTAAAAAAACTTCCTAAATAGAATAATTCGCATGCTGTGACATTTACGACGCCATGACAGGATTTTAACATTGAATCACCCTGAAGTCACTGTTTTATTGATGTCGTAAGAAACAACTTTATGACAAAGCCATTACCTTCGCCGCCTGATAATATCTACTGACGTATCTCCTAACCATGTTTTTCAGCCTTCAATCTAGTCACTCTTTATTTTTTTATAAGCAGCTTTTGTACTAAAAACGACACTTGTGTATTTTATTTATCAGACTGAATTTATTTAATGCCAACTTTTATCTGTAACGAAACTTTTATATTTTATTTTATGATCTTTGCAATTAACAAGCTCTCTTTGCTCTTTATAGTAAAAAAAAATATTTTATAAGGTTCTCAGTTTATTGTCTAATTACGTATTAGTAGATAAGTACTTGACTTAGAAACTCAGTTTTTTTCGAAGAAAAGTATTTTAAATAAAACGGGTGGATTGTAAACGGCCGGTGTAAAGTGGGCACACGGCCACACCCGCATGTCACAGGATCAGCATTTTATTCGTCAAAAGGTGAGGTACAATATCGTAATCGTAATGTGACGAGATCTTTTACGACCACACGACCAGTTTTAGGTACTTTTTATTTCTCTCGCAAATAACAAAATTGCGCTTTAAACTTGTGAGTCAAAATGGCTTTTTCGGATCGAAGGTTAAATTATTATTAAGGTAGATTATGTTCAATGAAATACTAAATATTTGGAGCCCATGTATTGAAGCAAATATGAACAAACTTTTATGAGTAAAAAAAAAATATCTTTCTATAGGTTGTATTATACAATAGCTTTACCATTGGGGATAATATAAATGAAATGAAACGTGTAACAAACAAAACTCATGTTTCACGTACAGCTAATCTTTGGAAGGTTTCAGAACGAGTGTTCTGATATCGTTTGCGAGACGCGACTTATCGTAATTTAGAGCTCCCGATTAGACTGCGCCGGCCGACATACGCTAACGAGCATACATTTTTTATTTATTTTTGTTTTAACAACAGTACGGTGCCGATGTTTTGTCTCTACCGGCGATTGTGCCAAGTTAATTGGATTGTTCGCTTTGAATTGTTAACTGTATAACAACGCAAAAAATCACTCGATACGACCATACAATCTGTCCAATTAATGATATTATTTTATTTGTATCTTACCTTAGTCGTTGTCGTTTTAAGCGGCGTTCCTGATGAAACTGCGCAGATTTCCACTTCGTACCGGTCCACACCAGCTTCACGGTCCAGAGAAACAGCCGTTGAAAGTATTCCCAACGACGAATCTATGTCGAACAACCTGTCCACTTGTCTACCATCACCAGTCACATTCACTATGTAATATTCTAAACCCGATTTATAGTTATTAGTCAAGTTTAACACTGCTGTACCCGCAGGTTCGTTCTCAGCCACGGATACCGACCCTACGTTAGTCCAAGTGACACCCTGTAACTCTGCTCCCCCCATGATGACCGTGAGGTAAGCTTCAGTACTTTTCTGTTCACTCAACACTGCCTCGTCCGTAGCTTTTATGACCAGATTCCAGCGTGCCTCCGGTGTCGCCGGAGGATAACGTAAAGTCAATGCGCCGTTACTTCTGTGCAGATCGAATAGATCGCTGCCACCGTGGATAAGCTTGTAAGTGACCAATCCATTTGTTCCTGAATCTAAGTCACGGGCTAATACGTTCATAATAAATATTCCACGGCCTGCACTTCTTCCTAGTCTCTCCGTGTTGATCACGGCTGCGTTCATAGATACGAAAACTGGAGCGTTGTCGTTAATATCTTCAACGATTACAGTAACTAATTTCTCTGCAGATAGCCGCGCGGATGGTGGCTCGGCTCTATCATAAGCGACAACAGTTATTCTGAACGTGTCAATACTTTCTCTATCAATAGGTAATAAAGTATGTATGACCCCGGTTATGTTATTTATGGCAAAATGCCGCTTGCTGTCATTAGGGTCTTGGTGCGTGATCGAATAATAAACTTTGCCATTTAATCCAGAATCTGGGTCCTCTGCAGTGACTGTCACAATAGGCGTGTGCTTCGGAATACCTTCTCTTATTTGACGCACAATAGCTGTGTTCGTAAAGATGGGTGCGTTGTCATTTGCGTCGATTACATTTACAGTAAATAATATGCTTGATGATAAGCTCGGGTTGCCGTTATCTGTAGCAGTGATATTCAACACGTACGAAGTTAAATCCTCATAATCTAATTGCTTGTGCAAGAACAATTCACCCAAATAGCTGTCAATAAAAAATGCTTCTTTTCTATTACCAGACGTAATTGAGAACTGCAGCTCCCGATTGATACCCAAGTCTGCATCAGTTGCGTGGAATTGAATAATCTTTGTATTTACTGGTTCCGTTTCTAGCACCGACACTTTCATTTGTGTCTGAGTAAATACTGGTGCATTATCATTCTCATCAAGTACGTCAACTGTGATGGTTGTTGTGGCGGACAGCCGAATTATCTGACCGGAATCATGAGCCAGTATGGTAAGCTTGTAGTGATCCACTGTTTCACGATCTAAGGGTTTGTTAATGAGTAGTTGTCCGGTAGCTTCATCTAAAGCGAATTTTCCTAAATCGTCACCTCCAATCAGTTTGTAGTAGATGTCACCATTCAGACCTTCGTCAGCATCTGTCGAATACACTCGCATAATAGAAGCTCCCACAGCGGCACCTTCGGACACCTCAACCTTATAGGGAGTTCGCGTAAAGACGGGCGGGTTGTCATTGACATCTGTTATGTAAATTGTAACTCTCACGGAATCAGACAATTTAACTTTACCGTTATCACTAACAGTCACAGTTAACGTAATGTAGTTTTGACCTGAATGTTGTGCCAAGCTTTCCCTGTCAAAGGACTTCAATGTTTTTATAAAGCCGTTTCTGGAATCTATTTTGAAATCATTTTGAGCTATGGGCAAGGAAAACGTTAACTCAGCATTACGTCCAATATCTCGGTCTGTAGCTGTCAATTTCCCAACAAAAGTATCAGGTGGTTCATTTTCCTTGATTTTGAATATGAACGTGGTGTTAGTAAATTGAGGGCTATTATCATTTTCATCCAGAACGTGAATAACGACAGGCACTTGAGATGATCTCGCTGGTTTACCATGGTCTGTTGCGATTATCGTTAACGAGTAGTAATCGCGTTCTTCCCTGTCCAGTAGACTTTTCACATACAGATAGCCGTCTGGAAATACTCCAAACTTTCCATCAGTGTTTCCTTCTGCGATTAAGTAGGATATTCTACCACTGGGACCTAGATCAGCGTCCGATGCAGAGATTGCAAAAAATCTAGTGTTCACCAATGTAGATTCAAGCAGAGATGTTTCGTATGACGTATGATCGAAAACTGGAGTATGATCGTTGACGTCATCAACAATAACTGATATGGAGTGCTTTGCCGCTAGAGCTGGACTTCCATTGTCAGTGGCTGTTACCTCAATAAACATCACAGAGCCTGGTTCACTGGATATCGGCTTATTTAAATAAATAACTCCTGTCGTTTCCGATATTCGAAAGTTACTTTCTGGGTTGTAACTTAGGGTATAAAAGATTGTTCTGTTAGAGCCTGAATCACGGTCAGTAGCTCTGGCAAAATAAACCTCTTGTCCTACTGCCATATTTTCAGGAATATGAATTTCATCCTTGTCTTCAATAAATATGGGGTAATTATCATTTACATCTAAAACTGAAATATTGACGGTGGTAAAACCGAAAGCGACCCCGGTCTTTGCCATAACTTTCAGGTGATAGGTCATCTTATCTTCACGGTCAACATTGGAATCTGTTGTTATCACACCTGTTTTTTCATCCATTTTGAAGATATGCTTTGGGTCACCTTCTAAGATGTAGTAAGATATTGTGTCACTAGATATTCTGGCATTCACTTTCCCTACAAAGCGTCCAATGTCTGCCTTTGATGTGCCTTCGTCTTCAAGAATTTTGAAAGTATACCCATTATAACCGTCAAATTGAAGATTTTTACGTTGAGATGTCTTTACTATTTCAACTATAGCATCCTCAAAAGCTCGTCTATTTCCTTTATCTTTACAGGATATTTTAAGTGTGTACACTGTCTCCGGAGCTTTTCTAAAATCTTTCTGTAGCACTACATTTCCTGTCCATGGCTCTATATCAAAATAACCGTCTCCACCACTCTCAAGTCTGTACATGATTCTAGCATTTTCGCCTTCATCCAAATCTAAAGCTCGAACTTGTAACACGGTACTTCCAATTGGCAACTCTTCGTTGATACTTTCAATGTATCTTTGAGGATAAAACATTGGATCATTATCGTTTACATCAAGAACTTTCAGTAATATTGTAGCAGTAGAAGATTGTGGAGGAAACCCTTGATCCTTCGCAAGGACTTGTATTTCGTATAAAGGTATTCGTTCCCTGTCCAATTCGATTACTGTACTAAGCTGTCCTGTAATGGGATCTAATATGAAAGTATTAGGGTATTTTCTCTCTATACTTGTAGGTAAATAATATGATACTGAACCATTTGTACCCTGATCGTAATCGGATGCAGTAAGAATTAGTATTTCCTTGTTAGGTTTTATGTTCTCGTGCAAAGTTGCATTGATTTGAGGCTGTGAAAAGCAGGGTGCTTCATCGTTCTCATCTAAAATGGTTACTTTTAGTCTAGTGTATGCCCATTTAGGATTAGGACCTCCGTCTCTTGCTGAAACATTCAATTCAACAGTTCCTTGAATCTCTCGGTCTAACATAGATTTTGTTGTAACCAAACCTGTCAAATGGTCGATAGCAAACCATTGCTGTTGATTCCCATCATAGAAATCATAAAATATTTCAGCATTTACTCCAGTGTCTTCATCAGTAGCAGTTATGCTGGCCACATAAGATCCCGAAGGGGCAAGTTCTGTCAGAACCGTCGAATACTCCGATTTTTCAAACACTGGTTCATGGTCATTTACATCATTAACATGAATTACTAAAAATGAGGTAGCAGTACGTGGAGGAGATCCTCTGTCAGTAGCAACAACAGTCAAATTATACTTGCTAATTTCTTCCCTATCTAACACACCATTTACATGCACAATATACACACTGGATGAATTTTCCAAGCGAAAATGGTTGAGCTCATTACCTGCAACGATACTAATGCTAGTAATGCCATTTAAACCTGCATCTAAGTCAGTCACTGTAATAGCAGCCACAAGAGAACCATTTTTAGCGTTCTCGTCTACAGTGGCGAAGTTAGCTGTCGGAGGAACATACGTAAACGTTATTACAGGATCATGATCATTGGCGTCTATGAGATTGACAGTGACGTAGGTCCGTGCATCTTGTCGCGGTACGCCATGATCTTTCGCGATAACAGTAAGAACGCAAGTCATATTGCAAGTAGTGTTGCTACAATACTTAGGGCAATTCAGCTTCTTCGTGGTTGTAATCACTCCAGACTCAGGATCCACTGCAAATTGTCTCTCTGTATCGGTCACTTCATAAGTTATTTTACTATTATCACCCAAATCACTATCCGTGGCTGTTACCTTTAGAACTGTAGTGCCTGGAGGTACACTCTCATTTAGAGACACTGAAAAGTCACTTTGATCGAATATCGGTGGATTATCGTTAACGTCTAAAATAGAAACATTCACTTGTAAATACCCGTATTTCGGTGGATTACCACCATCACGTGCTGATATGTTCAGGATGTAAAAGTCGGTGGTTTCGCGATCTAATTTTCCCGTTGTCTCTAGGTGTAAATAAGACGTTTGACCGCTTGGATTTACGGTGACGTTCAACCTAAACTTCCCCTCAGTGTCACCATCAACTATTCTGTAATCATTCGTGATACCATTTTCTCCTAAATCCATATCGGTGGCGGCATCGAGCAATAACTTTGTCCCGGCCGCGGCACTCTCGGAAAACGAAACCGCTATACTCGGTTCGGGGAATTCTGGATAATTGTCATTCACATCCGTCACCCGTAATCGCACTTCTATTGGATAAGTTGGTTGGCTGGATAACACAACGAACGCGTAACGGTCTACAGCTTCCCTATCCAGGACCAAGTTGGTCTTGATCTCACCAGACACCGGGTCGAGGATGAATTCCCTGGGAGGTTCATTGAAACGGTAAGTGAAACCAGGTTTTGTGGGAATCCTGCCAACGATGGTGCCGACGGGCTGGTCTTCGGGCACACGAAGGTCAACGCCAGTGTCGACGGCGCGGGACTGCATCTGCTCTGCGGCGGCGCTGACGCCCGCGCCTAGGAGCGCCGCCAGCGCGACCAGCGCCACGTGCCATCGCCCCATCCTCGTCATGACACCGACAAAAACATCGCAGGGTTGTTCTTCGTCAGGGAAAGTTGACGCGCGCCGGGAGCGCTCGCTGTGTCCCGTTCGCGCAGACTCGCGCGCTCGCTCTCGTCAGGTATGCAGCATGGCCGCGACGACCTGCGCGCGCACGAATATCTCACGGAGAGTGCGACCCGCCGCGGCTGCGCCTACGCCGTCACATTCATTCGTAAACACGTGACAAAACACTATCTACGGCCGTCTCACACTTATGTCCCAATGTGCACTGAACAAGACTCTTATTACGATAGTCACCCGATAACACGCAACACAATTTGAAAGCACTTTTCAGTTATGTTTTTGTTATGTTTGACAAGTAAAGAACGCGTTGTATGCGGCATGCGGGCGGCGTCGCAGTCGGCGCGGCACTGGCAGGCGGAGGCCTCCATGCCGGCCCGCGCCCCTCCCCCGTCGCATCGAACCTCCCCGCAGCTTTGAAAGCTCTCCACTGTAGCTGCGTGATGATGATGCCGAGATAATGGACGTCGAAGGATTCTACTATTTATTGTTCGATACGAGTCACTTTACCATTCCAAGAAAGCTAACGGGTGCATAAGAAGGCAGCGAATATAGTTATTTAGAATGAAAACTTGTTTTTAATCTTCTAAAACCCAACTTATTTATTTATGAAGCTGCATTAGGTCCAAATCTGTTGCAAGCATATTTTAAAATTATCTAAATGGATCAGACAAAACCTACATACATTAAAATACCAAACAATTTATGTGAATAACACAAAGTCAGCTAATGGTTATTAAGGTCCTAAATCGATTTTTCTCATCAAATATTTCAAATTGGTCAAAATAAATCTTGATTCGATAGCAACATATAATTATAAGTAAATAAAGTGTTTTCCACGGATGGCACATCGTTTAGCGTGCGTTGATGTCTATTATATGCGGCTACGAGGCGCGTGCTCTTGCGCATCCAACAGCTGTGCTCGTAACAGTTAGTTCCGTGTCAAGTTGACACAATGCTTGCTTAATTGCTACACTGTTTATTTAATTGTCGTGTTTACTATTCGTAGCAGTCTTAACACACTTCGGAGTATCTTAGACGTTTGACTTGTAGATAAAATCTGTGTGCTACGCAGATAAAATTACTAAATAAAATGATGAAAATCTAAACTTTGAAGAGTTATCATGCTTCTAGTGCATCATTTACTTCGTTTTGGCTTCTAGTATAGTCGAAATACATGCTACATGACATTATTCGTATTTTTAAAGATATTGTTAAAAAAAAATGTTTTCTTTTATGAATTAATGCTTTTAAGAATTATAAAGAATTAGTAAATTAAATCAATGGAAGAGAATGGGTGTTAGGACCGCGATACCAATGTGGTACGCAAACCTGTAGCTATTTCTAAATATTAACATTTTACTTTTACTATCAACAGATTCTTATCATTATAATGTCTTAAATATTCCTGTCATCATTTCTGTTGAACAGTAAAAATTTCTGCATAAAAAAAAATTATACGACATAAATAATCATGTACGAGTACGTATGTTATTTTTTTATCGGTTCATTATAATTTAATTGACCTCTAAATAATTATCGAATCCTAAAATATGCTTAATTCAATATTGCAATGGTATAGTAAAGCTCGCAAAAAGCTCTAGAACATTCATAGAAACCCATCTATCGGCCGCTACGTAAAGCTCCCACCAACCGCTTTCGCCATCAACTACATAGCAAGTTTGGAGAGCGCGAGCGTGAGCTTTTAAAGTAAGCTCGTACAGCGTAAGCGCTTTTATTATAGATGGCGCTATACCGACGACTGCAGGATCTTGTTGTTGCTAATTCTATCCGCAGAATATAACGGATTCATTTTATTTAAGAACGCTTAGGATAATTTTAAGAAGCAACTAAAATTAACTTTGAAATGATTTACATTTACACGAAAGTTTAGACCTCTCGTACAGTCAACAAATGAATGTCAGGCAATCAACAAATGATCGCGAAGTTTTTCACCGAATGCTTTGCTTTTTCCTAATGTAGATGGCATAACTAAAACTCATTCAGGCACTCGTAGTTACTTTTTTGCAAAATATAATATGTAATACCAATTGGCACAATAATGTTAACGTAATAGTATTAAATTGTTTCACTTCTTCTTCTCCTTTCTTTCTTCAAAAACGGTGAAGGAAAACACCGTGAGGAAACCGGCTTGCCTGAGAGATATTTCTCGACAGCATGTGAAGCCAAGTCAGAGGCCCATGGGCGGCTTTAAAACTCTGACAGCAGCTATCTATTTCTGTAACATATTTTCGTAAACGATTACGAACATAACGGAATACGGAACGAACCAGGTGAGACAGATCGGTAAAAAATATTTGGCATTTTTTTAAATACGCTCAGGCTACAAACTTTTTCATAACAAAATTACAAAACCTGTGTTCATTTTTAATATCAGATATATTCGTATAGTGATGATACCGACTGCCATTTTTTTTTGACATTGCAGAAATGGGCTCCCATAAAACTAAGACGTTTCTGACTGGTACTGCCCACCGAGTCGGGTTCAGAATCCATCTAAACTAACGATTTTATACGATTTTGACCGTAAAACGATGCGAAATGGTTTAGGTCGTGGGCTCTCGTACTATAAAAGCTACGCTACAAAATGTTTTCCATGATCTCCAAATCATCAAAGGCGCGAGTACTCTAACTTTTGATTATTTTATCATAGATGGCGACACTGCACGTTGTGTCAAATTCATGCTAACAATATTAATATATATTTCTCATTTTATTCATTAAATTATATTATGTTAAAATTTAAATGTGGAGATTAATTAAAAAAATATGTAGGCATTGTGGGCAAGTGTGTTTTTTTTTTTTTAGATGTTACCTTGCATATTAAGACGAAGTTCTTCAAGCCAGCTCGATACGGCGAGGGGTGGCAACAAGGAGGCAATGAGGTTTCATGTCTCGTTGGAATGACAATAATTGCGTCTACGTCTAACGATCGACTGGATTCTATTTTTAAATTGCATTTTATGGAAGGTACTTATATTTTAGGTTCTCTTTAAGTCTGAAATAGTTCGATCAATTCTTTATTTGGGGGACATTTTAGGGTGGAACTAATATTTATAACAGGATGTATGTATTTTGTTTTGTTACAATAATAAATCTAGCCTCTTTTAAAATAAACTGAGGTCAGTTTTATGTTTGACCGGTTAAAATATGTTAGAATTAGATTTTATTTCAATACCTACTTGAGTTAAGTAAGTACGTATATAGTTATTTATTTTCTAGTTAGTCTTTAATTGGGTCGCAAAGGTCAAGCGGTCTATAAGTACGTTTTTAAAGCTAAAAGAAAATGCTTGAAGATGTTTTTTTATCGTCATTGTGTTATTTATGATCATTGGTGTTTTCGTGACCATTTGATGTTCATCATAGAAACATATATTTTGTTTTCTTATAATTTTCTAATCACTCTTGTGATTTTTGCGGTCAAATCAATTCCCGTGTCAAAGTGGTGAGGTCCTAGAAGAATTTACAATCCCATTGATTTTGGGATCGTTTGTCTAACAGCAGACTTCTCTGAGCTATTTGGCACGGCTTCCAGACTAGCCAGATAAGAATGACTAAATGTTAGTATTCATCCGTCTGACCTCCACAACCCAATTACTGAGGGATAACGAAATCTACATCAACTGCTAGTCTGAAACATATTCTCAAAAGAGACTAGTTACCATTCATAGAAAGATCAAAAGGTACATGTAACTATATCATTCAACATAATATTACTATGTAATCTGAACATACAGCCCAACGGTAGAGCCTTTTTCGGCATTCTAAAAATAAACTGTGTCCCATACCTAGGTACGTTTCTATCAGCACTTGTTGCATGAAAGTTTGACGTCACAACCCCCCTGCCTTTTGTGCGCTAGTGCCGAAGGGGGACCGCGCCTCCTAGGGGGAGCTGCTGACGTAAGCTCTTACATTCATGAATGGATTGAAGCCCAAACCCGCTATGGCTTGATTAGTACCTACCCATACGTGAGTTGTATTGATTATAGCATACTTAGAATAGGTTCATAACAAAGTGAGCTTTCGAGTTGTTTATTAGTGACGAAAATGATAATATTGAATATTTTTATGTAGGTCATAAATTGCTCATGTTTATTACAGATAGTGAATTCTCATAAAGTTAAGCCACGCCTATGATAATTATTTTTTAACAGCACAAGTAACAACCAATCTAACTAACACTATGATATGTTAATGTGCCTCCGTTCTCTCTCTATAATATTGAAGCACATTTACTATCCACGAATGAGCATTTTCCTAAAGTATACCACTGTTACTAAGTCCAAACCAAAACTAATTAGAAACTATGCCCACGTTCCACCTACTGCGGTAAGATCAAACAGAACTTATAACAAATCTTATAAGCCAGGATACCAATATAAAACTATCTTCCAGTTTCTTTTGAACATAGTCATCTGAATAACCAACTATGAACTTTCAAAGAGAGACTGTCATAATTTAAAAGATTAATAATTGGTAATGACAGTTTGTTGTCTCTAGCAGACAGTATTATTTATTTTACAGTACCCTATAGGTAATACTATTATACTTCATAAAATTATAAACGGTTCCATTGATGCACAATTAATTAACTATTTTAACTTTAGGCCTAGCCAACGTAGTAAGCGTCATCATCGTATTTTTGAATTACCTACATCCACCTTGAATACTACATTTAATAGCCCTCTTACACGTATGGCAAGGCAATATAATGAAAGGTCTAATTTGACGGATTACCCTATTGATATTTTCTCCATGACTTTCGCTTCATACAGGCGCTCCCTATTTAAACAGTGTGATGAGTCTAGTCTATCTAGCTCAAATCGGTTAGTTTTGTAGTGTTGTAGATTTAAGTCTACTAGACACATTTTAAATTGTTCTCCTTAGTCTCAATTTTTTTTTTCATATGTGAATGTCATGCATACCTGTCATTTGCATGGTTACTGAAATGATAATTCTAAATGTTATTTTAATTTGAATTGTAAGTGACTGTGCTGTTAGTGTGCTTATGATAAATAAATAAATAAATATAGGGTGGCAGGGACATCGACGCGAAGCCTATTATCATGAATTCAGTACATGATTCTGAAACCCCTGCGTTGAAATTTCGAAAGTTCGAAATTTCGTCGGTTATTAAATAACAAAACACCTGTGCCATACTTTATTTATTGTTTTGTTTCTTGTATTTTTGTATACCTTCCCTCAATGCATGCCATAACTGTAATTAATTATTTTTAAAAAATCTATCGCTTCTGTACCATATTTGTAAATTGAGAGGTCTGGCTCTTGTAATACAGGAACTCCTAGTACAAGAGCCAGGGCTACACAGATCACCTCTGTGTGGATGCCCGGAGGACACGGTGGAACATGCGGTGGAGGTCTGCCCTGCTTGGGCGGAGCACCGCCGTGTCCTCACGGAGGCGATCGGCGGCGGCGATCTCTCGCTTCCGGCCCTGGTTCAGGCCATGGTCCGGAGCGAGAGTGCATAGGAAGCCGCCACTTCCTTCTGCGAAGTATGAATGCTCGCGAAGGAGGAGGCGGAGCGCGCGAGGGAAATGCAAGATGCGCGCCCTCGCGCCCCTAGTAGCCGCAGGAGACGCCCTGGGCGTCGGGAGTCGTGAGCCGACTTCCGCCACCGTAGGCGCGGGCTTGCGGACGGGGAGCAATGGGTAGGTCGCCGTCCGATTAGGACCAGTCCCGCGTCGACGGCGCGTTGTATTCCACGCGCGCCTCAAAGAGATGTCAGCACCAACTGACGGGGTCCGTAAGGGCCAATGCCTGCCAGGGTTGCGAGTTTGTCCGAAAGGGATATCGCGGCCCCGGCACACAGGCAACGGAAGGAACACGGGTGGGTTTTAGTCAGTAAAAGTCTGACACTCCCTCTCGCTCCGCCCAGAGCGGGAGGAGTCATTTAATGATTTTCCAACATATAAAAAAAAAAAAATGGCTACACAGATTTTTGTGGCTTTGAAGTGTAAATAAAAAAATATTATTATTATTATACTTTACTATGAAACAGCAGCTTTTTTTTAATAACCGACAATAAATTTTAATGCAGGGGCGTTCAGAAACATGTACTGAATCCATGGTAACAGTTTGTCCCTGACACCCTGTAGATATCCATGTTAATCTAGGACACAGGCAAAATCATAGGCTATATGTAGTTGCTACAATCCTGTGCTAGTTTGAAAGTGGATCAAGGAAACGGCCCGGATGCACTGTAGAAGTGTGGATAAACATAGGCCGAACTACCTATCATTGTATAGTGCAGCTTTATCGATGTATGACCTACTTCGGCAACCTGCTCTGGTTACCTCACAAATATAGCCTGGTTAACATAGCAACGGTACAATTTGAATTCACTGATAAGATAAGTACTGCCCTGCTAAGCCGAAAGGCGGTATCTCAATCGGAGTACGTTTTGAGAAAATTGACTTTTTGTAAATTGTTATTTAAGGAAACATAAGGATTAAAAAAATACTTCTTAGTGTTTTTTTAAGTTAGATTTGGCTTTTACCATGAGATGCGAAATTGTTATAACTATTGAATGGTATAAAAAAACTAAAAGGCCGTATCTCAGAGATAGCGCTTTTCGGCTTAGCAGGGCAGAGTAGGCTGGTGAAAAATATATTAATTTCCGATAATTTTCATCTGATCTAAAAATAGAATTTAATCAGGCTTTTATCCTGTCATATGTCTCGTGTTCTGTGCGTTAATTGATCGTCTACGCTTTTGATAAGTAGGTTCCTAATAATAGAATGTAGGGCAGCAATCTGAAAACAATTACTTGGCTCAATAACCTGGCATATACAATGTCGCCCATGGGCATGTGATCGCCCGTATTTTTCTGAATATTCATGACAAATTATCGAAAATTAACTTTAAAATATAACGATAACGACACTTAATTTTTTTTTTTTAATTTTCAACGTGGTCTAACACTTCTGTTTTTTTAATAAATACTATTTTTGTTTATAAAAATAATGTCTTCAACTCCGTTTTTTTTTCATAATCGACCAATTTTACAAAAAAAAAATTGTCAATCCGATAAAATAACTCGTAAGCTTTTAGAAATAATAAGCAGAATCCAAATCGCGCAAATAACATAGGAGATATGGAGAACGCTACTCAAAAAATTGAATAACATGAAAAATATTAAAGATAACCCCCCTTTAAAGTTGCTCCGAAACAAAATTGACTGCCCAAATCTGCTGAGTCACCTAAAGTTTCGTGCCCCAGCCCGATATCCGCGAAATCCTATCACACCACTATACCCACCCCAGCGCAGAACGGTTCTAGGTGCTAACTCACCGATTTCACGCCTATGTAAAAATGTTAACAGTTGCAGTGATCTTATTGTTATACATCATGACAGCATAGGAAAATTTTATAAAATAATTATTGAGCACTATTCTCACAATCCATGATGTCGCTACTTAGTTCTAATGTTAAGTTTAATTTAATTTAATTTAAATTTTAATCTTTAGATTCTATGTATTTTAATTTAATTTTGAAAGTTTTATTATTAATTTAATTGATTATTGTTATTATCTGTTTTATTATTTTATTTAAATTTAGAATCCATGTTATGTTATTCTTATTGCCATAATCACCAAAAATTATTGAATAACATTAATTTTAAATTATCCTTTTGGCTTTGTAAATATTATGTAAAACCATAAATGGTGCATGTTGTGTTAGCCTGTAAGTAATTGTTGCACTTATAAACGTATTATTAAGGAATTTATTTTAAATGTAGTGTGTAAACAATTGTTGGCTAACCTAAATAAATAAATAAATAAAAATAAATAAAGTTAATTTTCGATAATTTTTCATGAATATTCAGAAAATTACGGGCGATCACATGCCCATGGGCGTATTGTATTATTTCAAGGAGAGCGTCTAGAGTTTGTGTCACTAAAATCTCATTGTTACTAATATTTCTAAACCTAACTACTTATTACATTAAAGTATTCTGAAATGTAGATTTTAAAAAATCCAATTAGCATTGCCGGATGGTGTTAAGCCTTAGGAAATGCCTTTAAATAGATAGGCATTAAGATCTTTTATTGTTGACATGGCACGAACGTGGGCGTCAGGCTCCGCAACGGCAGCGCGTGGGTCGTATCACCCCCCTTTCCAATGCAATTACTAAAGGTCACAACTGCAAGGAATGGCGATGCGGCGAACCCGTGCTCATTCAGAAGGATTTACATTAGAAAGCGCCCAGTTTGCTATGAAATGAACAGAATTCGGATATAAATGTGTGTTTATTCGGGTACATATTTGTATCTCCTTTAGGCATTGGGGAGCCGATTGGATGAACCTAGGCGAAATTAACTGTGCTGTTATGATTTGTGTAAGTAAAAATGTTATCTACATTCATTTATTTATTTAAAATAAATAAATATATTTGTAATATTTTATCTTGTTGGTGCATTTCAAAAGTTAATCTTTTAAATAGACAGAATAAAAATGTACAAGAATATATACAGTTCTTCATCACGAGACACATTAACAATACATAAATAATAATAATTCAGTATTGATACTACTTTTTGTACGACAGTCTCCACCGTCAGCGCTAACAGAATCTGGCATTTCATATACATAGTTTTCAGGCATCTAGCCAAGAGTTCCCGCCAGTCATTTTCTTTGTGGGCCATGCCGACACTACTACGCTTGTACGCGTTTACCATTCATATAATAAACCAAATACTACCTCTATTACAATACGTACATAATACAAAACCATCGGTTTAAACTTAGAGCCTGTGCACACGATGCGTTACGGCGCCGCACTGCAAAGGTTTCGCCGCATTAGTGATCTTAAGGGCGCTGTGGCGCCGTAGCGTTGTTACGCCGCAGCGCCACAACGCCTCATAGCGCGTAAATTGTCATCTGTCAAATATCGCATTTTTGACAACGCAGACTGAACGGTGCGCTAGGGTGTACGCGTTGCTATTGCGACACCGGAACGCACAGTTGTTTCTGTTCAGTGTTCTCGCCTCGTTTCGCGGGCTGCAAGTCCGGTGTAACGTGTGGCATTCCATGGATATTTGTATGTAGGACGCCGTAACGACACCGCTCTGGCGCCGCGCCGCCGCCGCAACGCATTGTGTGCACAGGCTTTTAACCAATAAAAGGTTAATTAAGGATATTTTAACATTTAAAAGATGATTATAAAACCAAAGAGTTGTTGTTCGTTGCGTTGCGAAGATCGTGTACCTTGAATTTACGATAATTCTGGTTGGTTGGAAAATTAATCATATTAGCATAGAGTATATTCTTAGTTGGACTATCCTCATATTAGTTTAACTACTATAGGTATCTAACGTTAACTTAATAGTTGGGACTATAGGGAATCTTCTTTCTTTTTGTGTGGCTAGTAACTAACGTGGTCTCAGAGTTTTTATACCGCCCATGGGCCTCTGATTTGGCTACACATGCCGTCGAGAAATATGAACCTCTCAGGCATGCCGGTTTCCTCACGGTGTTTTCCTTCACCAAATAAACCCAATATAAGGAGATAAATTCATAGAGTAGTATTTATATCACTTTAAATGTGTTTATATTATAGTTCTCATTTAACGTCCCCTAACATTACTCCGATATAGTTGGAAAAAGGCTCGTCAGATGAATGAAAGAATATTATATACGACGAAGCAAGCATTTCAGTGAATCAAGCGACTATTCCTTTACCCGCTTAATTGGATTATAAACTAATTGCTTTCGTCTAGCTGCCAACACTTTATTACTTTCAAGAAGCGACGCGATGAGTAGACAGAAATAAAACAAAAATATCTTCGAACCTTTATTGAGTTATGGGTATTTTTAGTGTGTACTTGTACCACCAATTTCTATTTTAAACCTCACTGAGCCAGCATAATGAATAAAGTTGAAGTCCAATAATATTTAAGTTGTAAGTACCAGCCAGTTCTAAAAATAGCTTCAGCTACCCCCCACTGGTGAAAGAGACAGGGTTATTCATGAAACTTATGTAGAAAAGAGATAGATATCGCCTACTATGCGCAACTTTATTTCATGTCTTTCGTGGAATTTATTTTTCCTGGGAACTACTTTCGATATATAACATAACACAACATCACACCTGTAATCCCTGAAAGGTTAGGCAGAGGTGTACACCTCTGCCTAACCGATACTACTCCTTCATTTCGCCAGTAATGTTTAAGTCTCATGTGATAGGGCGAGCCTATTGCCATCAACCGGGCACAAATCCAGACTCCGGGCTGCTACTGAGAAATTCCAGATGGAAAAACCCAATAACACTTTGCCCGACCCGGGAATCGAACCCAGGACCAGTAGCGTTTGCGACCACTAGACCAACGAGGCAGTTCCGATATAAATATCCTTGAATACTGAAATACAGTTAATAAGTTAATATGCGTCATATTAAATCATACAAAATAACTTCTGGCCCTTGTGATACAGGAACTCCTAGTACAAGAGCCAGGGCTACACAGATGTTTGTGACTTTGAAGTGTAAATAAAGAATTATTATTATTATGTCGTTTATTCATTTTCTTTCTTATAAAATTCCAAAAAAAATATTTCAGTTTAAATATTTCTTTCAAAAGATATTAAAAAAACATTTAAAAATATAAAAAAGAGGTCCGCCGGTGTCGGGAGCAGGGTCCAAGCTACCGGTGGTTAGGGCTGCAGAGAAAGGAACCTCCTCACAATGCGAGCCGTATCGAGGAGTACTGCATTCTGAATCAGGCCCTTGATCCAACCGCCTAACGACAGCCTCGAGAGATGCTGGTCGAGGCTTTCTGCAATCAGGCCATTGGCCGTTACGACAATCGGCACAATGATAGCCGAGCTCACATTCCACATGTCGACAACCTCATGTGCTAAGTCGAGATATTTTATTTGTTTCTCTTTGTCAGCTTTCACGAGGTTCCCGTCATGTGGAATGGTAATATCGACTACCATTGCGCGGCGCGCTAATCGGTCTATCACCACTATATCAGGCTTATTGGCAACAATAGTCCTGTCAGTAATGATAGACCGATCCCAGTACAACGTAACATGGTCATTTTCGAGAACTGGGTCTGGCACATACTTGTAGTACGGTACTTCAAAATCATTCTAAGAATGTGAGATGTTTCCACGTACCTTTTATTGATATAAGCATTACACGTGTGACCTTCCACGTTTCTTATTTCCTTTTTTTCAACGTCCTTCACTGTTTAATATTAGTACCAAGCATTCTTCTTCTTTTCGTGTGGTTAGTAACTAACCTGGTGTCAGAGTTTTAAAGCCGCCCATGGGCCTCTGACTTGGCTGCACATGCCGTCAAGAAATATCTCTCAGGCATGCCGGTTTCCTAACGATGTTTTCCTTCACCGTTTTTGAAGCAAGTGATAATTATACAATACGCACATAAATCCGAAAAGTCAGAGGGGCGTTGGGTTCGAACTCGAGACCTATGACTTGGCAGTCCGACGGTCACACCACTAGGCTATCACCAAGCATTTAAAACTCTTTACAGAAGAAAGTTCGCGGAAGTACCAGTACTGCCTTCCTCTTTGTTTTCATGCGGCATTCATCATCATCATTTAATCCGAAAGTTGTCCACTGCCGGACATAGGCCTCCCCCAAGCACCGCCACTTCGACCGGTTCTGTGCTTCCCGCTTCCAGCGGATTCCTGCGGCCTTCACAAGGTCATCGTTCCACGTTGTAGGAGGCCTACAACGCTATGTTTTAGGTTCGCGGTCGCCACTCCAGAAACTTTCGGCCCCATCGGCCATCTGTGTTCCTATGCAACTTGTAAGAAAAACCCTGTCTCATCCTTGGTGGGTGTTGTTAGGTATAATACTGAGAGTCTATTTACGTGGTAATTTTCAAGAAAAAAGAAAAAAAAATCGCCACATTTTTTTCAATGGGGAATTTTACCGGTTTATTACATGGGGCGCGGGCGGCATTCGTTTAGCGAGTGTCGTTTACAAGTCATATTTATAGTTGAAAAATATTCTAGTTTGAATGGATTTGTGGTAATTTTGGTACCAAAAATGTCAATACTTTATTATCTTCAAAAATAATCGAAAAAAATTACTTTTTGGTAATTTTACTGCAACAACATTAGCAAAAAATTATAAAAAATCTTATTATTATTGAAAAAAAAAGATATTGCTGTAAAAAAATCACATTTTTAGTACCAAAATGGTAATTTTGGTACTAAAAATGTGTGTTTTTTTATCTATTAAAATTTAACAAATTTTTAACAGGGGTCATATTTTATGACTTGTACACACCCGCTAAACGCCGACAAAAGTTCCCATTGAAAAAAATGTGCCATTTATTTTTCTTTTTTCCTGGAAATAACTACATAAATATACTCTCAGTACGATACCTAACAACACCCTTGTCGAACGGACAGGTTTTTTTTTACATTTTGTATATTGATACCCATCGCTACTGCACAGTTTCGCTTGTTAGTTTAATTTGACCTGTAAAATGACAGGTTTAAAGATTTTCAACGTAAGAAAGGCCCAGCTTATCTACCAAAATTCAGGGCACATTTAGTCGTCAGGATTCACGCTGTTCATAAAAGCTTTTTTTCCATAGACGTATAAAATACGTCTATGTTTTTTTCACCCATATTTGTTTATGACAGAAAGGTCTTATCAAGCCTAATGAATTACTTGGAACATTAAATACAAAATTCATGAGTAAACAGAACGTTTCCACAAACATATTGTTATTGGAACCTTTGAAGCCGAGGTTATGAAAATGTATGTAAACGAAACATTATTTCCTATACAATTTTAAATGTCATAGGTTAAATTTATGGTTCTATAATTGCCATTTGAACATACGTACACTAAAGCCACTTGTTTACACAGGAACATATAAAATATTAAATTAAAAAACACGTAAAATTAAGCAAATTGTTATTTATTTTAGCGGTATTCTATTCGTCAATTTGTATTATGACCGTCATATCCACCCGTCCGATCGCTTGTGATGTGTATAAAGTGCACTCGAGTATATAGATGTATATATAAAATATATATATATATTTACATATTTGTAATCACGTTCTCGAAAGCGGCTCTAACGATGTTGATAGTTGTAGTTGATAGTGAAAGTTGCAATATAGGGGTTTACGGGAGCGAAAAGTCGATCTAGCTAGGTCTCATATCTGGGAAAATTCATTTTCTCTATTTTCACAGCCACATTTTCAACTGATACAACGTTGGTATACCTGGACGATATGTTTATCTATTTTCCCCCAAGCAGAGCTGGGTCGACCAAATACTTATTTATTACATACATAATTTTGATACCCTAATTAAACAATCATTTTTACTCATCAGTATTTTCCTAGTGCGTCACGTATACCGTCGTAAAGGTACTTTCCTCTATGATTGTGCAAATTAAGATTCAAAGTTCTCACGACAAAAAGGATTAAGTTCTCTATTACTACTTCTTTGACTATTAGTGTAGTTAAGTTCGTGTGGGTTTAGCAAAAGCTAGTACTATTAAAGTCAACGAGACCTCTTAGGTATTTTAACATAACACAACTTGCCTGCACCTACCTATAGTACACCCATATTTCGCCAGTTATGTCTGAGTCCCATGTAATAGGGGGCGAGCCTATTGCCATCAATAGTGCACAAATCCCGACTCCGGGCTGCTACTGAGAAATTCTAGATTGAATAACCCAATAACACTTTGCTCGACTCATGCAGGACGAAGGCAGTGACGCTCTTAGGAATTTCACTAGGGTAGTAACAACTTATAGTAACCCAGATACGAATAAGACAATGTCGACAGTTAAATACTCTTGAATAACAATCGACGAATGTCAAATACCTACGTCAAATATCAATCTGCCTAGCCTTTTCCCAACTATGTTGGGGTCAGCTTCCAGTCTAACCGGATGCAGCTGAATACCAGTATTTTACATGGAGCGACTGCCTATCTGACCTCCACAACCCAGTAACTGGGTAATACGATACCCCTTGGTAAGACTGGTGTCAGACTTCCGGGTTCTGACGACTCGTAACTACTGTCAAAGATCTACGAATGACAGCCGGGACCAACGGCTTAACGTGCTTTCTGAGGCACGGAGGAGTCTCGGTATGTAAAGATGGTCACCCATCCACTGATCGACCCCGGCAAGCGTAGCTTAACCTGATGGATCGACCAGTGCGGCTGTTGTTACTTAGCCACGAGCTCCTCTCAAATACTATCAAATAGCATCAAATACCTACGTAAGTAATCTATATTAAAACATAACATAATGTTGTTAGATTGATTGTGCGTGGGTAGATTTTCCAATGGGAAGCTAAAAATAGGAAAGCTATCTATCAAATAATTTAAATTGAAGTTGCTTTTCTTGTCTGTCTGGTGACCAAGTTTTTCTTCTAGACTACGCATACACTTCTATGTGAAAGGGTTTGGTTGCCGTACTTAGTACTTCAAGTGAACCACTGTGCGTGGGCCATAGCGGCCTTCGGTGGTTATTCCAACCAGCCCACCCTAAAATCAAACGAAGGGGGGCCCCCTCCAATTTTACTACATGGTAAAGAAGGCTCTCGCTCTTGCATCCTACTTTTCTGCGTTACAAATAGCGGCTGGTGTTACCTATGACATAATCTTGAAAAAAATGCAGTGAGGCTTAAAGCCGAAAAGTTCATCTATTTTAATTTGTGTTTGTTATGTATGTTTTGGCATGATTTGATTAGCAATAAAACTCATATACTCTTACATTAGTTTATAATTCACACAAAATCAAAAACATAGATAACATATCGCTGTGATGACACAGGACTTTTTTATAAATATTTTTAGTTTGACAGCCAAAACACCTGGTAGACCGGCTTATAATAACTGAAGACAGACGAACGTAGGCGTCGCAAAGAGCTGATTTAATAATTCAAGGCGAGCTTTATCATCAGACAAATTAACATTAAAGTTAATTAAGTATTTTATATAACTCAGTGTCTATTTTAGGCGCATATTCAAACACAACCACCTTTTGAGAATTGATGTAATGATATCTAATCAAATGTCGAATTAGTGGTTGTAAATGAAAATACACGGAATTTGTATCTACAAACAGAATTTCGCCCCCCACAATCAAGGAAAATCCTTTTGTAAAAATTTAAAAACATTTGCCATTTGGTGAATCTAAGGAAATATTCTTGAAGACAAAAAACACAAATATTTTAATCACGACTGATTTACAGACTATTACTATCTGAATAACAATCATTAAGCAATCTATATTCAAAATTCAAATTCAAAATATTTTATTTCACATAAACCTACATGGGCACTTATGAAACGTCAGAAGCTAGGTGCACGGTTCCAATTGGTCGTTTCCTATAGAGAAGAGCCGGTAAGAAACTCCACGGTTACTCTTTTGAAAATAATTGGCTTTTACAATATTTTCAAATAACAGGTATGGGAGGACAGTGTAGGTCTTTCAACAAGTACCAGGTACTCAACAAAATAGAACATGGTCAACAAATCTACAGTCCACTAAGCCTACAGCGTTCTCACATTCACAAAATAGAAAAGAATCTATAAAAAGATAAAAAAGAAACTATGTATGAGATAAAAGATTACTGAAACATGTTAAGATTTTTTTAAGATGTTTTGCAGAATCGGACCGGACCATACCTTCTAAGCGCTCAATTTAAGAATCAACCTCAAACTATGACCTTTACAAAATATTTCCAAGTAAATAGTTTGCAAAATCGAGGGCGTTGCTGTAAAGCGTCCCACGTTCTATGAATCATATCTCGTATGTTTGACTTTCCTGCAGGACTACAGCCAAGCCAAGTTTATTGGCCGGGTATATTAGAATCACTGTATCCAGCAGATTCTACGAAAAGATACGCGTAGGTACACAATATATTGGAAGTTTCTACTTTAAAACCTGTAAATTAGGTGCCTACATTATCTGCCTTTTTAGGGTTCCGTAGTAAACAAGCAACCCTTACAGGTTCGCCATGTCCGTCTGTCTGTCCGTCTGTCTATCCGCGGCTTAGCTCAGAGACGGCTAGTACTAGAAAGCTGTAACTTGGCATATGACATGGGGATGTTTATTTTTCTCGTCTACCCCATGTTGTGGGGTATCGTTAGAAAAGTCGTTCAAAAATATTGCGAGATTGTATTCCATTTTTGGATTCAGGGATCCGTTTGTGAAATATTAAGCTTTTAACTGACTTTTTTGTTAGAGTCAAGTGTCCTCCCCCTGCCAAATAAATGGTTGCGCTTGGATTTGTAAAAAAAATCATAGCAGTAGTATATACAGGGTGTCAGGGATATCGACGCGAAACCGGTTACCATGGATTCAGTATATGATCCTGAAACCCCCTGGGCTGAAATTTTTCGTAGGTTATTAAAAAAAAAATATCTCCATACATTTTGACCGCGTAGGTATTGCAGTTTTCTATGAAACAGCAGTTTTTTTTTTAATAACCAACAAAAAATTTCTACGCAGGGTCTTTCAGAATCATGTACTGAATCTATGGTAGCCGGCTTCGCGTCGATGTCCCTGCCACCCTGTATAACGAAATTAGGAAAACTATCAAAAACTATCAGAGCTAACTAGGTTGTACAGGTTAACGAGTAATAATCAACCAACTTAAATTTGTAGAAAAACATGATCTCCCATACAGTCCGTATGGGAGAACATGTTTTCAACTACAATTTTAAGTTTGTTCTTGGGATAAATGCATCCCAACTACGGAACCCTTCATACTAGTGATGGATTAATTAGCATTCGCGTTCATTGTTAGCATGCGAATGCTCATTTAGCATTTAGCAAATGAAATGTAGTTGCTAAATTCTGTGAAATGCGAAATGAATTTATCGCTTCGTACTTTTTATACTATCATACGTCAGAGCGTCGACGCACGCAGCGGTAGTGTGCGCTCTCCTTCGCACCCACGGGAAGTCGGGAATACTAAATCTATCGGTTTCACTTGACCGTGACCTCGTTGCGAGTGAAATTTATTAGCAGATGCTAATAAATGGGTTAAGCAATTGTTATGTTATTATCTTTGATTTGCGCGTACTTAGGGTTGTATATTGAATGAATGCGTGAATTCGCATATTAACAAATATCACATATTTATTATTATCAATTATCGTCATATTAGCGAATAGCATAGCAATAGCAATTAGCATGCTAAGACTCAAGAATTCACATGCTAATGAAATTTATGCGAAATCGCATTAATTGACATTAGTACTTCATACACGCACTTGGCCGGTTTTTTTAAACACAATTTTAAAGGTAACTTGGCAGTGATCTCCACTGAATTACATTAAAGGGAACAAATTTAAGGAACCCGAAGAGCTTATGTTCCTGAAAGACCGGACCACGTGGTAATGTTTAATTTGTAGATTTTCTCTTGCCTTATTTTAATGTTTAAGCCATTTTCCTTTAATGTAACAATTTTCAAGGACATTAGGAAATGTAATAATATGCGTTTATACAAATAAACGCATATTATATTATTACATTTCTGATGTTCTGAGATTTTCCTGATAATTTTAAACTACTCTTTGCCGACAAAGTAATTTTCCAAATATTTACAAGAAGTGTATAGAGTGCAGCTAGCGGCACTTTTTCCCTGTCGGATAAAGTGCCACTAGCAGCATAATAGTGGCGTTGCCTCGGCCCGGTTAAAGTGCCGTAAGCATTGCATTGACCCATGACACTGGGACAAAACAATGTCACTGTCACTTGTTATTTAGTTTGATTGTTGAGCATTGCATTGTCATTGTCACTTGTTATTTTGTTTTTGAGGAGAGGCTAATGTTAATTTCTTTCATCTATAGCCGGCTAAACTTAAGTGTAGCCATAACCCCTTGGCTTAGCAAATAAAAATGGCTGAAAGGTAGATTAGGTTGGAACTGTGACCACACAACGGTTCCGCGGCAGCGGCCGGCGAGTGCCAGGGTTCGTTTAGGCTCAAGAGAATGTAATGTTTTGCGAATGTGGTGTTTTACAGCGAACTGACCTCAACAATCAAACAAAATAACAAGTAACAGTGACAATGACAATGCAATGCTTACGGCACTTTAGCCGGGCCGAGGCAACGCCACTATTATGCTGCTAGCGGCACTTTATCCGATAGAGATATAGTGCCGCTAGCTGCACTCTATTCACTGCCTCACAAGAATGCAATTCATTTGATTCATTATCATAATTGACAGTCTATCTTTGTACCTTTATTATGTACTAAATAAATAAACTGTGAAGAAAATTCCTCTAGTTAACTCTACTAAATCTCCCTTTTATTAAACACCTTTCAACAACAAAAGCCTACATCATCAGATTGCATAAATAATGCATATTATCCAACCGACGGTCGAGCTCAGCTGGACCCGTGGGGCTGTGACCCAGTTTACCGACCTGACACAGTTTGCTGACCCATAGGGCACCTGGAATACTACCCAGGCACTTCCAGGTCAGTACCTACCCACTTACCACTCGAGCTAAGTAAACATCTTGTATAGAGAAGATTACTTTACAAGATTATTTATTTATTTATTTAAGTACAGGAGAACCAACGCAGTAATTGAATCGGTTTCTTATTGTTCCGTGAGAAAAGTAATTTTAAACTTTTAAATTGACTATAAGACTGAAATCGTTACGTGAATTAATAATTAAAATATAAAAAGCTTTTTTGTTCAATGAGACCGTAATGTCTGAACTAACTTAGGTCAAATTAAGCACAGAGGTCGGAAAGTTTACACTGAAAGTTAAAACTTTCCACGCCTACAGGGCCCCGGGCATCGCTAGTTTTACTACAATTTCAACGAATTAAAATTAATTGAATAGGTAACCAAAACCTTGGAGAATAAAAATAAACCGGCCAAGTGAGTGTTGGACCACGCACAATGAAGGGTTCCGTAGTTGGGATGAATCTATCCCAAGAGTAAACTTAACATTGTAGTTGAAAAATATGTTCTCCCATACGGAATGTATGGGAGAACATGTTCAAGCAACTACAAATGTAAGTTGGTCGATTATTACTCGTTAACTTGTAAAGCCCAACTTAGCTGTGACAGTTTTCCTTTTAATTTCGTTATATATGCTACTGCCGTGAATGTTTTCGCATATCCGGAACCAACCTAAGCAGAAATCCTTGAAATTATTTCATCAAAATATTCAAGGCTTTTCTTCCAAACAATTGGAAATTGAATTGTTTTTAGAAAAAACAAGGTTTGACATTATTTGTTTAACTGAGCATTGGTTAAAGGATTATGAAATGTTAATTAACTATGAGAATTATAGTGTGGCCAGTTGTTTTAACCGAAAATCTATGCTGCGTGGTGGTTCACTAATATTAATTAAAAATTGTATTAAATCAAAAACCCGTATTGACATAGTTGAACTATCTATCGAGCATTAGGCCCCTTCCGCCTACCCAAACTGTTCGATACAGAACTTCAGTTGGCCAACGAGGTCAAGTACCTTGGAGTCATTCTAGACGCTAAGTTGAACTGGAGCAGTCATGTTGACAACAAGCTAAACAGGGCCTGCATCACCTTCTGGCAATGCAGGAAAATGATAGGTAAGAAGTGGGGCCTATCCCCCAAAATCATACTGTGGCTGTACACAGCTGTGATCCGCCCCATGGTCGTTTACGGGGCCGTGGTCTGGTGGCCCCGCACGAGGCTGGTTACAACTTGCAACAAACTACAACGCCTGCAGAGACTGGCCTGCGTTGCGACCACTGGCTGCATGAGGACTACTCCGACTGCAGCAATCGAAGCCATGCTGGGTCTAACCCTGCTCCACCTGTTTATACAGCAGGAAGCGACAATGGCGGCGGTGCGTCTTAATGCAATTAATCTCTGGGGTAAGAGAGAAACACAACACACCGCGCTGCTTGAGGGACTCAATACTGAGTTCCCTATTACGAAAGCCATAAATGACCGTTTACCCAAACAATTTATCTTCGATAAAAAATACAGGATCCAACTTCACGAGGATTGCCGATGCGAGGGTTTGCGCCCCGCAGAGCTACGAATCTTCACGGATGGATCCAAAACAGGTAGTGGCACAGGTGCTGGAATCTTTTCGGAAGACTTCAACATACACATAGCCACACCATTGGGAGTCCATAACACAGTGTTCCAGGCCGAATGCATGGGTATATCTGTTGCCGCGTTAGTCATAATGGCCAGGGAAGTTAAGGACCACTCGATACGTATACTCTCAGACAGCATGGCTGTTCTGCAAGCGCTAAACAGCCACACTATTGACTCTGGGCTGATATACGAGTGCCACCAGCGCCTTAACCAGGTGGGTAGCCTCAATAACATTACCATTCAATGGATTAAAGGACACAGCGGTTCGCGGGGCAATGACGCAGCCGACGAACTTGCCAGAAGGGGGTCGAGCATGGCACCAGTGGGCCCCGAACCCATTGCGCCACTCCCCTTCGGGTACTTACGCACTCTGGTAAGGAAACGAACCAGGGACCAACATCACAAACTATGGTTGGATCACGGAGAGTGCAGGCAGGCTAAGGAGGCACTCCCTACAATTGATGGCCGGCTCACGAAAAAGGTTCTCCGACTAACGAAACAACAGCTGCGTACAGTCACAGCAGCTGTAACTGGCCATGGGTCATTTAATAAACACCTCTTTGTAATAGGAGTCACAGACAGTCCGCTGTGCAGAGCCTGCATGGAGGACGACGAGACAGCAGCTCATGTGCTGTTATACTGCCCGGCGGTCGACGCATACAGGGCAAAGTACTTCGGTAACCCAGGTACCCTACGTGAGATTGTCAGTGACACCAAGGCGTTGCTGGCCTTCTTTGAGGAGCTGGGGTGGATCGAATAACCGATTTTCCCACCCGCACGCAAAATACGCGCTTAGACGTGGAGTTGCGGATACCAGCCCGTATTACCTATTACCTATTAATTGAACTATCGGTTGAACACAGCATTGAACTGTCTTGTGTTGAGCTAGATAAGCATGTTATAGTGTGCGTTTACAGACCCCCAAATTATCAAAACTACTCTTTATTTGAGTCGGTAATGGAAGATGTTTTGGCAAAACTTGCAACTGGTAATAAATCAGTAATTATCTGTGGTGACTTTAATGTGAATATTTTAGAAAATAATTCAAATACCAGTAGATTTTTAAATTTGTTCAAATCATTCAATTTGTCAAATGTGTTTGTAGAACCAACTCGAGTAACTACGACTACTGCTACATGTATTGATAATGTGTTTTGTTGTTGTGACTATTTAGATAAAGCCATAGTTAATTATCTCCCTTCTGATCACAGTGGTCAATCCGTAACTTTTGAGTCCAACATACCAATAACAAAAGTCCAGATACAATTCAGACCAATAACAGCAGTTAATTTAAATAAATTTAATAGCACTTTAGTTTGTAAGTTAAATAATCAAGACCTTACAATGAACAATGCTAATATTTTGTATGAAGAATTATTTTCGTTAGTCCAGACCGAGTCCAATAATTCTTTTAAGAAGAACACAAAATTATCAGCCCTAAGTTTTTATTTAGTGACTGGGCAACTAAAGGACTCAGGAAAAGTAGGGATAGACTGTTCGAGCTGTATGGCCTTAAGCCTTATATTAACACGGAAACTTTTAATAAGTATGTTGCTACTTACTCTAGAACTTTTAAGAAAACTTGTAAGACAGCTAAAGCCTTATAATTATAATTATACATTAGCAACAAGGTTAAGTCAGCAGACAATAAAATACAGACGGTTTGGAAAATTATCAATAATGAAACGAACCGGAACAAAAAGCATAATTCTGACTACACACTGAAGACGTCATGTGGTGGTCTCGTTTGCGATAGCAAAGAAGTTGCTCAAGAATTTGTAAATTTCTTCACCAGTATCCCACTTAAAACTACTGAAACCTTAAATTCCTCGCCCTCGCTCTCTTTTGATTTAGTAAGGGCGAATGTTTCAGCTTGCCCGATTGAATTTAACTTTAAGCATATTAACCCTTTAACAGTAATAAAAGCTTTTAAGCAAATTAAGATCAAATTAACCGAAGATCTTTGGGGAATGTCCATTAAAGTATGTACTTCCATAATTGACACCATAGCGCCTTACTTAGCATTAATATTTAATTTGTGTGTGGACCAAGGAGTCTTCCCGGATTTAATGAAATACAGTAAGGTAATACCACTTTTCAAATCCGGGGACAGTAAAGACACTAATAATTATAGACCCGTGTCCGTGTTGCCGGTTTTCAGCAAGGTGTTTGAAAAGGTAAGGCGTTGTACGACCGACGCCGGTGTAACCTTATTAAGACACATTTTTAGCGCGTGGGAAGAGGCCCAAGACGCCATAGAAATCTTTTGTGACCTCTCCAAGGCATTTGATTGCGTCGATCACGAAACCTTGCTCTTGAAACTTGAGCATTACGGACTTGGAAAACTTGCGCTCAATTTAGTAAAATCTTATTTAAATGATAGACAACAAAAAGTCCAAATAAACGGTGTCAATTCACTAGGTTTAAAAGTAAAAATGGGCGTGCCACAAGGCTCGATATTGGGTCCATTCCTCTTTTTAGTTTATGTCAATGATCTACTCCATTTATTAAAAAATCAACCACAAATGGTGTTATTTGCTGACGATACTTCCTTAATTTTTAAGGTAGATAGACGTGCCACAAATTTTGACGACGTAAATAACGCCCTAATGCAGGTCCAAAGTTGGTTCACTGCTAATAATTTAGTATTAAATGGAAAAAAAAAACGAAGTGCATAAAATTTTCTTTACCAAATGTCAAAAGTACTGATTGTGAGATAGTATTGAATCAAGAGAAACTAGAATTCGTCGATAAAACTGTTTTCCTGGGGATCACGCTCGACTCAAGGTTACAATGGGGTCCTCATTTAACATCTCTTGCAGGACGGCTAAGTTCAGCAGCATATGCTGTCAGCAAAATCCGTCAATTTACTGATGTAGATACCGCGAGGCTGGTCTATTTTAGTTACTTTCATAGTATCATGTCTTACGGTATTTTACTATGGGGACGGGCTGCAGACATCGAGTCTATTTTTATTCTGCAGAAAAGAGCGATTAGAGCCATATATTATCTCCGCAGGCGTGTCTCTCTAAGGGAACTGTTTAAGGATATTAACATCATGACGGTACCTTGTCAATATATCTATGAAAACATCATGCACGTAAGAAAAAATGTACATCTTTTTAGTAAAAGAGGTGATAGACATTATTATAGTACAAGAAATAGGGACTTATTAGTTCAACCAGGTTTCAGACTGGCTAAAGTGGACTCATCTTTCATGGGATACTGTTTAAAATGTTATAACAAAATTCCTCCCCACATACTTCAACTGAATGAGACGAAATTCAAATCTTGTATAAAACGCACACTATGCAGGCAGGCATATTATAAGTTGGGGGATTACATCGCTGATAAAAATGCTTGGCTCAATGCTGGTCCTGCTCCACAACCACAACTATTTGATTAACATTTGAAAACACTGTTGGAGCTGCTGAAGAGTTTAAGACTATTTTTGCATTGTATAAAATCAATTTCCTTTGTATTATATAATTTCAGAGCACAGGTGTGAGTACTATGTACTAAAGAGCTAACATTTACCGGGTAATACGTATTTTATTGACTTGAATGTGCCCTGGCGGCTGTGAGTATGTCATGCTCACTCAGATGTCTCGCTGATGGTGGCGCGTGTGTTGGATCATTTAGCTCCCTTCAAAATGGTTGAGCTGAATGGTGCTAATCCATGCGTCATGTTCGTGAACGGGCGCCGTCAGTTGGGACTTTGTTTTATATTTTTATTACGGACGCTTCTAACGTGCACGTCTTTCTACATTGTTCTCACATGTTTAATTTCAACATGAATGATGTAACAATACTTTGTAACAATTTATTTAAAAGAGTGTCCGTGGAGTTTCTTGCCCGTTCTTCTCCATAGGTACCTACCTACTACGCTTTGGAATGGGCAACTAGCTTCATATTTCTGACTGACCGATTCCTTGACAATTCAAAAGTGCCTGTAAATGGTTTAATTGAAATAAATGCTTTGAGTTTGAGTTTGAACCATTTAGCTGGCACGGGGTGACACTAGATTCTAACAAAAATTTGCACTTCAAAGCTTAATATTTCGCAAACGGATCCCTGAATCCAAAAATAGTTTTCACACACTCATCCAATATTTTTGAACGACCTTTCCAACGACATCCCACACCATGGGATAGACGAGAAAAATCCCACGAAAAAACGTGCCACTTTACGTGTAGGGGAGGTACCCTAAAAAAAATCGTTTTTCATGATTTTATTTTACTTCTTTTTCGGCGTGATTTATATGTATATCCATGCCAAATTACAGCTTTTTAGTACTAAGGGTCTCTGGGCTAAGCCGCGGACAGACAGACAGACGGACATGGCGAAACTATAAGGGTTCCTTGTTGACTTCGGAACCCTAAAAAATGTTGTTAAAGGCTTGTGCAGACCAGCGCGACTTGTCGCGCGACGCGACACGAACGATACAATTTCTAAGAAAACTTCACGGTATAACAATAACCGGTGTCGCGTCGCGCGATAAGTCGCGCTGGTCTGCACAAGCCTTAATATTATTCGATCACAAAAGCCAGAAAACACAAATAGACGAATAGGTTTACAGATTGATAATTTTATATAAACAGATAATTATCAATATGCAATCGAACACCCCTACCTATTCATAAAAATCCACCGTTTGACTTCATTGAAATTAGATAAGTAAAACGTATAAAAGAAAAATAAATGCTTTGTCTCACCCCAATTAAATTGGTTTAATAACATAAATGTCTAGTTTTTATCAATATTTGCTACCATCACCTCTAAAGCAGTATTATTTTAATCATAATTCAGTGGGGGAAAGAGATAGAGCTATACGTCCTGTAGGGCTTCATCTCTTTCCCTCACTGAAGTAATATTAATATATTACTGCTTTAGAGGTGGTGGTCGGCCCCCTGTTCAATCAATCTACCTAGCCTTGTCCCAATTATGTTGGGTTCGGCTTCCAGTCTAACCAAATGGAGCTGAATACCAGTATTTTACCAAAAAAGAACAGTTATCACTGTAAAAATTGCTACTGGACTGGCTTGTCACTACATTTTCGTTTATTTAGCTTCCAGCGCTGTGTCGCCAGTGACCTGAAAACTGGCGAGAGTAAACAAATAATGTTTTCTACTCCGCGATGCCACTAGTGGTTGTTTTTCCGCTGGACTTTTCCACTGGCCTCGAATGATTCATTGGTTCAGCGAGCTTGCATGAATACCTGTGTACTAACTTCTAATACTGACTCACTCACCAATTCTTCTTGGAATCGTATGCGTTGTCAATAATGTCACTACGTTATATGCTTTTATAATAACAACATAACTAGAATAAATAAATTCGTCTTCTTTTCGTGTGGTTAGTGACTAACCTGGTGTCAGAGTTTTAAAGCCGCCCATGGGCCTCTGACTTGGCTTCACATTCCGTCGAGAAATATCTCTCAGGCATGCCGGTTTTCTCACGATGTTTTCCTTCACCGTTTTTGAAGCAATAAAGAAATTATTTTAGACAAAATCGATCGAATTATTATAAAGTACCTTTTAGACAAAATCGATCGAATTATTATAAAGTACCTTTTAGACAAAATCGATCAACTTATTCGAAGTAGTCTTAAATCCATTTTAAATGTGACATTATTCGACCGCGCGTGGCTGCAAGAAATACTACCCATTTGGTTTGATGGGCTCGGCTTTCTCAAAATGTCTAGTGAAAGCTTACCGGCGTTCCTGTCCTCGGTTCATAGCACCGAAAAGTTAACCACAAGAATCTTACCCACTTCTCAGGTTGACACTGAAGTGTCGTGTTTAACCGATGTGGTGAACGCCTGAAAAGTGGCTTGTCCGGATACGGTTCAGCCCGAAAACCCGTCTTCCCAAAGACAATGGGATAAGCCGCTCTGCAATTTGGTACGGAATAACCTCATTAATACGTCCACGTTGTTCATGCCCGTTCCGCGTTGCCGTTCGTTGAGCATGCATGTTGCTGGCCGTGGGAGAATGGGAGTCAGGCATCCGGCTTCAGGCGCTACTGTCACCCAACATAGGTGACACCACTTTCCGGCTCGCGACAAGTCTGCGTCTGGGCGCTCCTTGCGGGGCTCCACATCGCTGTCAATGCGGTAAAGCAGTCGACCATCTCGTCGCTATTCATTTCCCTGACTTTACTTATCGGACAATTCGTTCGCTCGGTTTGGTTCAATGTTCACGTGATCGGGTTTGGATTACGTAACTTTATTCTCCTGGGTCTTAGCAGTAATATTATAGTCTAGCAAAAGGCTAATATTATAAAGTGGTACCTACCTAAAGTTTATAAGTTTGTAAGTTTGGGTGTAAGAGTTAAAGCTCTTGAAGTATTGATCCGATTTCAGAAAAATCTTTCATTGGCAGAAATGTACACTATTTCTGAGTGCCATAGGGTATGTTTTACAGTATAGTTGACTACCACGTGGGTGAAGTCACGGGCAGAACCTAGTTGGTTTAGTAACTTTTTGTACTGCCGATCTTTTTGCACTGTTTGATGCTTCGAGTCTCGAAATTAAGCCGAATGCGAAGAGTTTATGGGTTACTTATTGATAATGTTTATAGCCAATAAAAACCTTTCAAGTGATGACTTTCGAGCTGAGCTCACTTCGGAAAACCATCTAAGGTTTACTTAAACACATTTACAAAGTAGGTGATGTACTGTACTTGTCCTTTTTATGAAGTAATTTTTCAACAAGTACTTATCTTTTCACTTCTTTTTTTTTATATTTAAGTTTTCACTTTATTTTATGATACATTTGTAGTTTCTCTGGTCATGTTTTAATAAAAACCGGCTTAGTGCGAGTCGGACTTGCAGACGAAGTGTTCCGTGCCGTATAAAGATCGAGCAATATTTTTTTTTTTAATTGATTATTATTATTTCTTGTTATAGTGTAGTACAAATCTGTGAAAATTTCAGCTGTTTTCATGAGACAGCCCGCTGATAGATAGACTGATGGAGGGATGGACAGCGAAAGCTTAGTAATAGGGTTCCGTTTGGCATCCTTCCGGTACGGAACCCTAAAAAGGAATAATGGCATAACCATACTAAAATATTTCCATTAGAAAATATAGGCAGCCTTTTAATGATTACAAACGAAAGTAGTAAGTACTATCGACAAACCTATAAGCCCGGTATAGATAAAAGAGAATATTAATATTTCAATGACGCAAATACCTGCAATTACGTGAAAGATAAGCTATATACAGTGTTAACTAACGAAGGGCGTTCCCGTTAACCCGCAATACTATACATAGCGTCGGCACCATGGAAAAAAACTTTTTTTTGTAATAGTTAAAATGTTAACAAAATTTTTTTTTTATTAATACGTAGTGCGCGTATACAGAGTGTTTAACGGGAACGCCCTTCGTTTATTAACATACTGTATATTTATATAAATGTATATAGATACATATCTGCAAAAAAAATCTGTGTTAAGTTGTATGTAGGTAAATATATCCTTAAGATTCTGTCCAGTTATTTTTTGTTTTCTTAAAACGTTCCTGTGGATCACTTGAAACAATTTTTAACGATGATCTCAGTTCTCAAAACAACTCAGACTGCTTACTTTTTCAAAAATCTATACATATACTCGTATAATAATTGATTTAAAATGTCTTTATTAACAGAAAAGTATCAAAAATATCTTATTCTAAATGTATACTAGCATAATTCGAACAATGTTAAATAGGCTAAATCACTTCTTTTAACATAAAAATTGTTAGGACTACTATTTATTACATTTTAAGACATTTGTTTTGTTATGTAGGATTTACAGACCCACTGTTAGATTATGTTATCCAGTTAAAATAATAAAATCAATCTGCCTAGGCTTTTCCCAATTATATTGGGGTCAGCTTCCAGTCTAACCGGATGCAGCTGAATATCAGTATTTTACATGGAGCCATTGCCTATCTGACCTCCACAACCCAGTTACTGGGTAATATGAAACCCCTTGGTAAGACTTTCGGGCTTCTGACGACCGGTAACGACTGTCAAAAACCCACGAGCGACAGCTGGGACCAACGGCTTAACGTGCTTTCCGAGGCACGGACGGGTCTCAGTATGTAAAGGTCACCCATCCACAGACCAACCCCGGCAAGCGTAGCTTAACCTGATTGATCGGCCCGTGCGGCTGTTATTACTTAGCCACGAGCTCCTATCCTCCAAAAAAAAATACAATTAATATTAAAGGGGGGTATTATTATTTTGACATTATTATATTCTAAGATTAATGAGTATTGCAGATTAATTATAAAATCAAAACACGTATGTTTAGGAATCTATACTGATAATGAAATGTACCATCAAAGAAGTTCATATCTAACCAGTTTCAAACCAAAATCCCGTGAACACGATGACCACATCTATTACCGGCCCGGTTTTATAGCCACCGATCGCTGCAAGCAAGAATAGTCCTTACTATATGTATACTATATATGAACTTTTTCGATGGTACATATTAGAGAGTTAGGTGGCAGCAATCACTCTGGTCAGGTGGTACATGAGCTGACGTTAATCCACAAGGAAATGGTGAAGAGGGAGTATATTACCTTCCTTAAAAATGATCTCATATCTACCTCAGTCTACAATTAAAATCAGAATCAAAAGTCATTTATTAGTCTAAGATTTAGAACTTTTACATTAGACTTTCCCCCAAAACTCCTGCGCCTACTTCCTACTTCTTATTTATGCGTTTCAGCAAAACATACAGAACAACCAACAACTGGACAGTAGATACCAGAACTCATTCGTCGTTAATATATTTAATAAGTAATTAGTTGGAGTACTTCTTCATAAAATCTGACCGAAATCACCGCGTAAACAAATTAAAAACACAACCTAAAACGTGACTATTTCCAAACGAAGCCAGAAAAACGTTTTATGTAAAGTTTCAAAGTTTCCCAGACTTTGACGTTTTTGACAGGTTTCCAATAAGTACAAGTTCAGTAAAGGTAAATTTTCGCAATATATCGACTCGTACCTCGACTGCATGGCGCCAGGCGGCCATTGACCCCTTGTTTGTGACGACTTCCGCTCCCAAACCTGACGATGCACTTCGAATGCACCGAATTTCACCCGATACGACCCCCTCTCCCGACCTACCCCATGGAGCCGAGGAGAACCGCCCGTGGGAATTTTCAGCGATCCATAATGGTTACGAAACTAGATGTGAATCTATCTAACCGATTGGAGCTCAGTTACCGATCCTTGAACTTTCGATATTTCACCTGAAATAGACACCCCGGACCAGCTAGGATTATTTAGAGTGTGCGTGGGAAAATCCGTAACTGCTAATACATGTCGAACTACTCTAGATAACGCCGGAATATGAATAGTACTGACAGATCTATAAATACCGGGAAAGTTCGTTAAAATGGAGCTACATACATTGTACTCGCTTCCATTTTATAAATCTAGTTTTACTCTTGCAATTATTGAATATGCAGGTATCACCTGAAAACTTTTATCGAAATTCTGGAAATTTGTTTCATTCTAGTTATTTTATGCCTGAGGTCCTGGGTGCAATCCCCAGGTCGTGTTATTGGGTTTTTAAAAAGGAGGAAGTCTAAATATTTCTAGTCAAATGTCAATTCACCCAATTTTGTTTTATTTCTTGCCAGTTGCCACCGACTTCCAAACCGAAGTTATTCTGCACTTTGTAGTACTTTCTTTTTGGAGTCGGTTGTATTTCTTAATTTTGTTTTCATTGTTTGTGGTCCGTACCTCAAAAGGAAAAAACGGAACTCTTATAGGATCACTTCGTTGTCCGTCCGTCCGTCTGTCTATCTATACCACTTTTTCTCAGGAACGCGTGGAGGTATCAAGTTGAAATTAATATCAAATAGGGTTCCGTTGTTGAAAAAATATTCTCCATATTTTTTCAACAACAAAGTAAATTTTGTTCTTGGGATAACTTCATCCCAACTACGGAACCCTTCATTGTGCGTGGTCCGACACGCCGGTTTTTTTGTTGTGGTTTCACAGACTCCTGTAGGTGACGAATGCTCAGCAACTTTATTTCATTTTACGTTCGATTATCCATTCAAAATATTATATATACTGTTCCTCAACGAGGAGTTACATGTGTAACTAACCAGCAAATTTATACGTGCACTGTTCATTATTGAGGAGTTCCATTGTCTATCTCCGAAGGTCTTCATCAGGTTTTCACCAAAAAACGGAACCACATCTAGAGATTACTCTTCCAAACAAAAAAAAAAACATCCAAATCAGTTAACAATTGGTGAAGAGACCGCTGGCTGGACATGCATAGGTAAATGAAATGGTAAATTTCTTTATGCACGGATCTATAGCAAAGACAAAGCCACCATATTCCATTCGAAATTTAAAAAAAAAATCGAAATAAGAACGTAGGTATTATAAGCCCTACCTACCCCTGCCGGGTATATTTACAGGCGTGATTCTGTTATGGTATTTCATTCTATAATAGCTTAATTTTAAATCCTTCCCATAACAGTCATATGGGATTTGAACAACGTACGAATGTTATCCACGTGTAGGAATTAAATCTCCTAAAAAGCATCCATTTTGTCGTAAATATTTAACTACATTTTTTATGGGCTATTATTACTAGTTTCCGTACTTGTGCTTTACACTTTTACCAATTAATTAGGTACTATTTCCTAATGAAGTAAATGTGAGAAAAATACTTTTAAAGCTTTTACTAGGAAATAATATAACGCTTGTTTTGGTTTTGGGGCCTATTCACCCGATATTTTTTTGCACGCCGTCGAAGATCGTCGTGCTGCAAAGGCAAGCGTTGCTGTTCCAAGTTGGAAAACGTAATATCGACGCGCTGACGACGCGCCTTTAATAGAACGCGCGTATAAAAAACGCCTTGTGAATGCCTAGGCCCTTACCTCTATAACAGAAAAGCAATATAAAATCAGACTTACAAATAGTAGTTGCCACAAATAAAAATGCCTTGCAACTACTTGCGAGTTAGCGGTAACACTCATAAATATTAGATGGCTAGCGATATTTTCCACTCTGTGATAATAAATTAACTCCTTTGTCTATTTTACCTTAAGAGAATTGGTAAACGTGGACCACAACTAGTTTTACGATATTTACTGAAGAAACGTCAACCTATTCGTAAATAATAACGTTAAAAAAAACACCGTATGTAAACTTTATATATTTATATCTGTAATGTTTATGGTGCACATAATATGAGTATTCTATTATATTTATAATCTACTCATATTATGAATGCCACTAAACGGAAAGAATGTACTTGGTAATCAATAGGAGGCAACGTCCCCTTAACTTTTTCGGTGAAATATCTTCCATGACGTAGGTTCAAGACCGTTAACTACGTCCTGCGCGCAGCGTCTTTTAAATTAAGTTTTGTCTCGAATTTTCACGAAGACAGCTTGGCGGAAAAATCATAAAAGCGATTGTCCTGTTTTTTAACAACGTTTTTGTACACTTGATTCGTTAACCTTTGTGACTTTTCTACCGGTAACACTAATTCACAAACGTCAGCGAAGTGCTTCGCTTGCGCATTGTTGCGTAAAAACAATAAACGCGGGCTTCCGCAAACATCGTCGATGCGCTGCAATAGCGGGGGAGCCCCAACATCATCCTGAACGCGTTGAACTGGTTGTTGTTGCACTGTACGATTTTTGCGTGTAGTCAGACCACAGACTGCAGGTGTACAATGTGCTGCAGTATGCTCTAAAAAGAGTTATTTTAACCTCAGTCGAACACCTAACAGCACGGCAAACCTACGGATTACCATGTTCGCTCTGACCGACAGCGCCCTCCGCTCCCGTTCAATGTCCTTGTCCACATCATCTTTCAGTGTAGGTGTCACTAGGTGGCCTAAGTACTTCAACTCGTCTATTTTCTAAAGGTGAGTCATTCAGTTTAATTAGTGGCATTTCTATTACTTTTCTAGGTCCACCCTGGAAAACCATACACTGACTCTTTTTTTGCAATGAGCCCAAACACGATACCTGTGCTGTAAGTTGGTATGGGAATTGGGTGGTTGATGCTGTAGCACCAGTTCAAGGTTCTTCTAATGTCATTGAAGTAACTGAATACCAAATTTGAAATCGATCAGACATGTGGAAGACGCTCACATCCATTCATCAACTAGAAAAGAGCTGATAATCTTCAAACGGCTGAACCGATTTTCTTGAATCATAAAATTCAAAAATTCCAAAGTCATTTATTCAAACTAGGCTGAGAATCAGCACTTTTCGAACGTCAAAATTACATAAGACAGTCCCCCAAAACGCCCACCCTACACCACTTCCTATTGCGGTAGCTGGGAAGAAGAAGTGGTGCAACAAACTTTCCAGCAGCACAGCTGTCTGTTCAGTTAGAAGAATAAAAAAGATTCTATATAATAGTATTAAAAATAATTTACATTACGCAACACAAAACATAATTTAAATTATTAGCCATATGTTAGCTAGCACACGCCAATATACCAAATAAAATCATCGAGAACTATACTCAGGCACAAATAACATAGCTAAGAACACACTCGATTAAGTCACCTTTCAAACAAAAACACAAGCCGTTTGGGAGCTACGATGGCGCAGACAGACACACAGATACAGACGTTAACCCCAATCTTATTCCGTCGTGGGTTAAAAATATGTAGGTACAAACATTTAATGTAACTGTCAGTTATAATGTTTTTACTCTCAGTCACTTGACATAAAGCTTTTCATATGCGGGCTCACGTTATAGGTAACATTTTAGGATTTTATTTTTATAGCAAATTATATTTTCTAAGAAACTCTCATCTTTGCCATGTCAAATTGATGTAGACTCAATAGCGCAGCATTAAAAGAAAAACAGTTTGTTAAAATTGGACATTATTTCCATTTCTTGAATATTAATTTTCCTAGAAAAACTTTTTTTAATGAACGTTGACTACCAGTTGCTGCCAACGTTGCAGACAAAACTATTATTCTATTTATATTATAGTTTAATTCTATGAATTTAAATGCAACTGAATTTAGGTATAAAATAATGCAAGAACTTTTGACTTCATGTTTTATTCTTAGAGTTTCTTCAAAATACAGTTACTTTCTGAATTTAAATGGTGTTTAAATTTGTAAATTTCTCAAAACTATAAATATTAAATGGCACTGTAAGAAAGACTGAAACATCTTCGAAAAGTTGTTTCAATGTGTATTGTTTTTTCCAACGTACAAAGCAATAGTTCAATGGATATTCCAAATAAAGTAACGATTGCCAAAGAATAATAAGTTGTATATGTATTAACTATTTTTGTATATGTATTAACTATTTTTGTATATGTATTAACTATTTTTGTATATGTATTAACTATTTTTGTATATGTATTAACTATTTTTCTGTCAATTTTCATATGAGTACAAGAGTCGAATAAGCTTACGAACTAGACACCACTTTGTTCAATTCATACATACGTAATTCTAGAGAATACCTAAAAAAACCAGAAGACCCGTCACTAAACCAATATTAGGTAACTACCGTTTTCTTTACAGTTTTCCAACGTAAAAGTTGAAAATAAAACTAGCACGGATATTTACCTTCTGACTAAACACTAGGCTATATGAATATTTCACTTCGTAATCTTTCAGCTTTCACAGGCTCATTCCCCTGGAGTTGTCCCAATCTATTGGTTTATTTATTTTTAGACACTTTTCGTAGCTCACTGTGAGAGAATGCCTCGTCTAAGTCAGTGAATATAAATGAGTGAAAATGATCCTCACTGAGTTGCTTTTCGAAAAAGTTAGTGCACTTCAGGCACTAACTTTTTCGAAAAGCAACTCAGTATGAAATTATGTGCTGGAAAAACCAAATGATAAGTTCATCCGAAGTCAACGCAGACGAAATCGCGGACAAAAATAGAAATATCATAAAAAATTATGGTAGGTACCAACTCCGCCTCCACACGCAGACAAAGTTGACGCAGCCTTTCACACGTACACTCGTGAAGCATCTTCCCATGACGCAGAACAGTCATTACGTCCTACACGAGTTTTATACTGAACTACACATAGGTCGGAGTACCCGGAGTACGGCTATTACTGAAGGCTCTTGGGGTTAATTGCCTTGCTTGCGTCATACATGCTTTGAAGCACCGAAGCAACTGAATGAAGATTTCTGTATGAATGAAGATTAATTTTAATAATAAAATTAAATTGTTCGGCTCAAAGATTTCGTTAGGCGAAAGCTCACTACGTTCTTATTTTAACATCATTTTATATCTTTATGTTGTCTTTCGATGAAAAAATACAGCCGTTGTACGAAACTTTCGCCACTTAAATTGCTAAGTTTCAAATGATGTCTAAACTAAAAACTCTATGTTATGTCGAGTCCAGACTTTCAAGATCCTAATTCAGTAACATGCCTAGAAACCAGTTAAGAATTCTGTTGCAAACCACAACATTGTGAAACTAAGAATATCAAGAGGAACTGAAGTAGTTAATGTTATCTTAAACATTCCGAACTCGTCCTTATGGATCCTATTCTAAATTTAACCCGTAGCCTATACTATGCCTGCATTTATGAGCGTGCGGGATCATCTACGTATAAGTGAATGTCGTGGGTCCCACGTTGCGGTAGACAAGTTACCCTTCTGGGATACTTAACCCCTTGACATATGCATCGATATTTCTAATTAAACGTTATGAAGTAACCGCTCGTCAATTGTCGTCAACAGTTTTCTATGAGTAAAAACAGTGTCATAGCAAGATGAATAATCTGTGGGCGCGATCGATAGCAGAATACCGCGGGTTGAGGGTAGATGGAGGGGGCCGGGTCGCGGGACTGGCGTGAGGTCGGGGGTGAGCTGGGGGCGCCCGGGGGTGTGCAGAGGGTGCACGGGGGGCGCTGTTTCATTGAGAACGTGTGGGCGGCGCGCGTGGGCGACCTGCTTATAAAGCTCGCCGGCCCTCCCCTCCTGCTTGTAGTCGTGTTCTGATCGCGCCTAGACTAACATCTATCAGTGAATTATGTGCAACATGCGGCTTTCGAGCTTGAGGTGAGCTTTCTTTATAATATTCATTCATAACTCGTGAATAAATTCAGAAGTAATGTAAAAAATATTTTCAACTTCGGTGATTTTTTATCTTGTTTTTTATTATTCTTGTAAATGGAAAAAATTATTGTCGGTAATAATTTAGTTTTTTTCCAAAGTAAATTTTGTTTTTTTTTATGTCCAGAGTTAACGGTATTTTATTTTGTTTTAGGCTATTATCAGTCTTACTTGGCTACTTAGTAGCTCAAGCAAAGGCTTACCCAATGCAGGGATGGCCTATGTACCCGCAAACCTCCAGGGAGTACCCAGATGACGAATATTACTATGCCCCGAAAGTACAATACTTTTATGACGCTCCGGCGATCAGTGTGCCCGAAATGCACGCTCAAGTGCCATACCCTTATTTCTACGACCCATATGGCCACTTCATTGCTAATGAAGCACCGAAGAGACAAGAAGAGAGACTAGCCGCACTGCCTATCGGACAAGAAACGTGGTTCGAGAGTGACACCACGCCCCGCTGGCAGTCCAACGATGTCGATGACGTCAGTGCAGCCTTCCTCGACAATTTGATCCTTACACAAATGGCACAAGACGCACAGAGGCGCCGCGAAAATGCCCGCGCAGCCTTCCCGCCAGTTGATTACGAGGACCATGACACCGAGGACGAAGATGTTAGAGAATTGAAGGCGTTAGCAGGCAAGCCTCTGTACCATGGGCCCAAGACCGTGCCCAAGATAGATGAAGACGACTACGCATCAGACGATGGGTTCATCAACTGGAACGGAAACAAGAGAAGCGTGACTACTGTTGCCCCGGAAATGTCTACTGAAGCACCTAAAGCTGGCGACAAGGAAGTTGTGATGCCACGACCTGCAAACAATCCATTCCACAGACACCAGTACACTCAGAACAAAAGGAGCGATGCCTTCTATAATACTATCGTGCAATACTTCGCAGACCAGAAGCCGAACAATCACTTACAAGTAAGTAATCTTAATTAACTAAACACTGTTGTACTCTTTTTCCCAAATATTTAGATTCCGAAGATTCAATAAATACAATTATTACCCTTGACTTCATTAAAAAGGTACTCGAAGTCAATAAATATAAACGTTTCATTGTTTGGGAACGCATTAAGACTGTGGAAGCTCCGAAGTCTAAAAATAGCGTGGCCGGGCCGGGGGAGGCGGAGTGGTGGAGTGGCGGCCCTGCGGGTGACACAGTGGGCCCGAGGCCGGGTCAATCGGCGCCGCGGAGTACCAGCACAAGTACTAACTCCACCTCGTACCTCGCTATAAGCGACTCAGATAAACATTGTTTCTAATTATTAATGAACATAGACTAAATTAACATAATGTAACCTTGTCAACAGAATCCAACAAAAGGACGAAGAATCGAAAAACGTTTTATTGCAGACGACGCTGATCTTGTTGGGGAACTTCGAGGCCTAAAACACCGCATCGCAACTTAAACAAACACTTCGGAATTATCGCCAACAAATATGAGACTGAGTAATAAATAGAATTAATAGTTACACTGCGGCGACATCATGAAACGTTCGCGTTAGGGCAAAGAAAATTACAAAAAAATATTAACATTTGTCACGCGTTTAATGTATCCATTTCATAAAGTTTTGTCGTCCACTTCGAATAATAAGTAATCTTGTGTCAATGATTATAATACGAAAAAAAAGTTTAGAAGATCCTTTTCTATCTCTATAAACACTTCTTCCGGTACAGAACTAGTGGTAGTTATGGTAAGCGAGTACGGGTGTAAATGATGGTACAAAATGTGACTATAATCTCCATTTAGAACAAATGAGTCGTTGACTGAAAAATGCATGATAGTATAATAATAAAAGTTGCTCCTTCAAATGGCAGCTACAATATCGCACGATGAGTGCAATTTGTAAATATGGGTAGGTACTGATCGTCTAAGACTTATAATTATTTAGATAGGAGTCAATACATCAAAAATCTTAAAATTAAGAAACATTTTACAAAATTATTTTTCAGTTTTGAATAAAACAGCTGCAGGTTATCTTACTGTTTTTTCGATTGCAAGCTATGACAAAAACTGGTCGAAGGATCTTTTCAAAAACGAATTCTTCACATTACTAAGTATATTGACCGTTTTCTTTCATAGTTACCTAAATTAATTGATTGTATTTATATTTGTTAGTTTTGTTCAAGACATACGATAATGGCCTATCTGGTAAACATTGTATTTTGTCTCGGGTGCTAACTCATTATTTTAAGTTAAACTTACTAACGGTCTATGCAGACAATACCACAAAACTAACTTTTTGCAAAGCAAAAGCGTACACATACTTAGTATATGAATATATCTATTTATCTGTAAGGGTTAAGATTCTCTCGGGATTTGGATATTGGATATTGGGAGGATTACGTGATATTTTAGCTTTACTGCTTCTTATCTAAAGTTTATTAATATGCATCTGGTCTATGAGACTGATAAAAACACAAAAAAAATGACAGTCTTTGTTAACCCCTTTTTCTGTTTGCTATTTGAACATGAAATTTTGCCTGCGTTCCTAAAAAAAATCATTTTTGTACCCATTTTCTAACATTTCAACTTTGTCCTAATTAAGAAATCACCATTAATAAGATTTGGTAAGTAATTGTATCTTTCAAAAGTACATATCTGTTTAAAGTAACGTTAAATTACTTTCTTATGTTGAAATACACTATCCTTGAAATTAGTTGTAATGTTATGTAATATTATGACCTGTAAAGTATTACTAGTTGATGTTAAACATTAAAATTAAAATAAATTGTAAAATACAGTTAGGGTTCTGTACACACATTTCTGTTTAATCTCAGCTATAACTTTTGCAGTCTGTAAACTCCTAAAATGGTTGAAGCCTAAGAGTTAATGATGTAGATAAAATTAATTTTGTATAGTAACTTGTCCAAGCAGGTGTTTAGATGCCGTTTTGCAAAGTATTGCTCAGAATATTGTCTATCTGTAGATACAAAAATTGCTATCTGTGTATTTGTATTTTGTATAGGGATTACTGTATTTTAATAGATAGGTATTTTTTTAATTATGGCCTACATACTTGTAACTGAGAAGAACCTATGGATACAAATCCGGACTTTAGCGAGCTATGAAATTGTATCAATATAAACGAGAAAAAATAATTAAAATCATTACGTAAATTGTACGAGCATCTTTTACTGCATTTTATTTTATTGTCCTCTCCGCTCCCTTTGGCATTCCTACTTGAAGGCTCCTCCTCACAGTGTCGCCGGCCAAGCCGCGGTGCGCCCAGTTTGCCGGCCAAAGGCCGCCGCCAAAGAAAGGAGTGCCGCTCGGCAAAAGCCGGCGATCCGTGTGTAGTAAATTATTATTGTTATAAAAGCTCACTCTAGTTTACTCTTTTTATTCTCTCATCTTAATACTAGTAAGACACAACCATCATCTACAAAAGAAGTCATTTCACAATAGATAACCGCGATAAGATGTCTCCTGATGATGAAGCTATCTTTAGACTGTCCTACCAGTTCCATTTCAAATCATCAAATTAAGATCTCTTAAGTCTACACTTCACCACTTAAACCAATTAGCAACCTCGAGAGAGCACTCGTCTCAGAGATTAATTAATATAGTATAGAAAATATACCTACGAATGGTACACACGGCTACACATCAAGCTATAAATTTCCAGTTTATGCTGATCTCGTATTGTATACGATTTCCGTACAATGCGAGGTCAGCTTGCACTGGAAATGTATAGCTTGATGTGTAGCCGTGTGTACTCGACTGCTCAAGCAAAAGTGATCCGTAGCTAAATATACACACATAAACAAAGTATTCCACTATAGGAAAATTTGTAATAAGAGAGCCGTTCTTGGAAAAATAATTCTCTAGTGGATAAGCAGTTTTAGGTAAAGTGGCTCAGTCAATATGGCTGATGATATTTTTGCTCGCATTATGGTCTTCGTAGCGAGAAGGCGGATGCCATGCTTCTTGGACGCCTTCTTAGACCACAAGAAGAGAGCCTAAACACCATCAAATAAGATGGTAACTTACAAGCATGCACCAAAGAGTGATGCACGAACTATTTGGGGAAATTGTGATTATTTAGGAAATCCAAGATCTACCTGTGTGTCGTTGAAGTCTGAAGAGATTAAATTTGAGGATATCCACATCTCCTAGCTGTAAATGGATGAAGTCAGTTTTCAGAGTTAAGTCATTCATCAATCATTCGGTAATAATAGGCAGCTGGGCTCTGACCTAAATACTCGCATACAATGTTACCTTTAAATTCTCAAGAGCTCTCGAAACATCTCGGTGTTTACTTGGGGTAGGTAAATTATTCTTTAGAAGAACATAACACTGGCTGAAGTAACAAAGGTGAAATCTGATAGGCTGGTAAAGCAACCTCGACCAAGAGGTTCATAGAAACTTCTAGTAAATATGAGTACTTTCAGCATGTTTAAGTATCGATTCGAGTACGGTAGGTACTCGAATCGATACTTGAACATGCTGAAAGTTTTGTTTGTTAAAATTAAGTACGAATATTGTAAGGAATTATGAGAGGTTCAAATAGTAATGGCATATCAAAACGCTTAATAAAATAAGCCCAGATTCTTGACAAAATAATACTATTTTTCTTGTAAGATAAATACGGAGAAAGGGATATAATAGACTGATACAGCAAACCTACGCGTTTTACCTCTGACCTTTTCCCAGTACGCCCACAAGCGTCCTTTATTTTCATACTGCGAAATTTCTCGTCTAAATTGAATAATCAACGAACGTGAGTCAGATCAAAGGCTTCTCCCTCTTGTTTTAGGAAAGAGTTGGAAGGTTTTTTAAAGTAATTAGGAGTGCGAAAAGGTTTTTTTATTTGTTAAAATGTTCACACAAAAGCACAAGGTAAAATACGAGGGCGTGGTGAGCACCGCATGATAATAAAATACTGTTTCAAAAAAAAATAACTCATGTAGTGCTTAGTAATAATACCAGCCTACACTCCATTTGAAATAAGATTAGACATTTAACTAAACCTTTTTTACAGTCCTATCAACCGATTGTGACTTCTATTGCGTTGGTGGTATGACAAATGGCAGCTGCAGTACACAGTTGGTATTGTATTGCTTTTCTGCTTTTAATACCATCCTTATACATACGGTATAAAAGTCAGAATCAGTTGAACGAACTGTAAAAAGTTTTTTTAAATGTCTAATTCGAAATGGCGTATTGTAATTTCTCATTGCAGGCCAAAGGCCTCTTTATCACTGAATTGAGCTCCTTAAGTTCTGATTTCAGCTTAACGATTACTGAAAAATGCTTGCACTGTCTGGACAGGTCCACTCAAATCTGTGTGGTTCTTTCCTCAAAATACCATTTCAGACACGAATCTACATGGTTCTCATATGGCCTGACCAAGATTACGTCTGGACTTTAAAAGAGACTGCGACCTCTGAGTTTGTTTCGGCCTTTCTTCTCAGAGTAGTTAGATAGGAAACGCCGAACTCATCTAGCTTATTTTTTTCTTATATGACATGTAGAAGTGATTCCGATATCCTATTTACAGAATAAACTATTTCATTTCATTTCACCACGCTTGCTCAAGACGATGTAGCAACGAAGTGCTTACAAAAAAAATACTGGTGAACCTCGAAAAACTACATAATAAAAAAAACTGATTTCTGTGCCAATTTTTCATATACATAAATTCGGTCCTAATTCTCGTTTCTACAATCTGTATTTTTTTATGAAAGGCCCACAAGATGCTCAAGAATAAAATCCTTATTGTACCTCATTAAAACGAACAGTCTTTCATAGCTTCTACAATTACCGAGAAAATTAAACAAGGATCTTAACAAAGGATTAGGGTATGAGCACCCTGTTTCCCAGTGAAGGTTGTAAGTAAAAGGTAATGAGGCGAGATTACTCGTATTTCAGGAAAAATACACTACATATTATCAACAGGTGATTCAGATTATTATTTACTGTGCCCTTAATTAAGCCCTTTGAAAGTAGTAAGAAGGTTTTTTAGAGATCGTTCAGAAGGCCAATTCTCGTACTTAAAAAACCTTCACATTCTAGTCGCAAATTGTCAAACTTGTCAAAAATGTTGGTAAATTGATTGTATTTTTGACAGATTGCGAATGAGATGCGAATGTGAATGTTCTTAAAAATTACGGGAATTGCCCCTCAGATCTTTTACGGTCTGCAACTATAATTAGGGTCTACTATATATACCCTGCACCTTGGAACTATGTCGCAAAGTATGCTCCACCTCCTATCCTGCCCTCTGTGTCCGCAGTCAAAGTGACCTCTGCGCTGCCACAGACGACGCCGTGGAAGTGGCGAAGTTTTGGGCCAGCAAAATCTGAAATACTGAAGTGCCAGCGACACCAAGAAGGCAGCACACTTCTCATTGGAACAATACTTCAAATTCAACAAAAATGTGTTGCTGTAATCCGCTGCTATCAATATACAAGCGTAGCACACTACGTAGCTGTCACATGAACGGACTGCTACGTCGTAGCACTCGTAGCAATACCGTAGTAGAGAGTAGTCATTAAAATAATGTATTTTTATCTGAGTATATTTTAATCCGTATGACACAAAGTTAACAGTCAGTCTTACAATACGAGGAAAAATCAAAAACTCGACTGCAACTAAAAAGTTCCGAACCAGTTCACTTTTCAAGCATTCTGATGCAGTTCGTGGCAGTTATACTCGTTCAATCTCAGATTTATGAAACAAAACGTAGCCTATAACCATCTCGCGACCTAGATGAGTCTATAGATACCTCAGATATTAAAATCAATACATCCGTTAGGATGCTTCGAGAGTCCTACAGAATCCCACATACAAAGATATATAGACACGGGTGAAAAACATAACCCTGTCTTTGCTATTGCTCAGTTGGGTAAAAATATAAGAACCCTTGACAAGTGCGGTGTTGAAATTGGCAGAACCAATCAATTAATAAAATAAAATATCTTTAATTCAAACCAAAATTAGTTGTTAGTGGTTGGTGACAGATTGTGCTTATATGCTATGTTAGTTGTTGTTAGTACTTGAATTAATTAGTGTAATTTTGCACAAAGCTATTGCTATTTGCACCCACTACAATAAACAAAATGTGTATTGGTTTTAATAATACGAAGGAAATACCTAAATAAGCGCGCGAACCGCCCATTCTTTATACCGCCCATCCCATTCATTAGCGCCAGAAGCTCGGTGCGCTCTTAAAAATAAAGCCTCGTGCAGACCGGCGCGACTCGACGGCGCGACGCGACTCTAACAAAACAATGTTTAAGAAACCTTCATGGTAGAACAATTACCGGTGGCTTTATGAGTTTATGAGATTTTATAATAAACCTATCTTTCGTGTAGGAGATTGTGTTTATTAGGATATAAATAAAAATAATACATATATAACGAATTAAGCTAAAAAAACAAGTTATACATAAAACAACAAGACAATAGAACTGATCGATCAATCGGCTACCTATCCGAAATCTCTCGCCGCGCGACAATACGTCTAAGTACTTACGTTAGTTGGTTGAGTTATATAGGTATAACGTTTTAAAATACCTTTTGTTTTATAAATAATAAATTAATAATGCGTCTAATTTGGGAAAGCGCTCCTTGATGGGCGAGTTCTATTACTAGCTGGACGTAGGACGCGTTGCGTGAACTCAGTACAGAACACGCAAGCTAAGTACTCAAGGTCACTGGCATATGTCTGCGTCTTAAACAAAGTTAACTTTGCGTAGACTTACAATATTACGAGTACCTACAACACTCTTCTTAAAAACAAACGGAACTGAGTAGAAGTAAAGCAGAGAGCTTTTTGTCTATAGACCTGTTCAGTACATGTAGCATACATTATGTAATCTGAATTCGCAATTAATTTGCCAAACATGTAAACAAACACGAGTTTTAGGAAAAACAACTGTAAAGCCCACACATAAGGTTCAGTTTGCGCTACAAATTCATATTTTTTTATGACTTTTTCACCAATACTAGTCGGTCTAAAATCATCTTTATTTACACTATCATAAAGTTGAGGTTTGTCTTAGTGGAAAACTCAAGTTTGTTTACATGTTTTGCAAATAGCTTGCGCACGCAGATTAGGTACTTACCTGAGGAAAAGTCATACCTATTCTTCAAAGTAATATTCAATTAATAAAGATAACTAATTATCATCATCATCACTAATCCCAATTTACTTTCTAGTCAAGTCATCTTATAAAATCCTTGTAAGAGGAAAAGGAAGACCAAAGAAAGATTTCTTTGATATTCTTTAACACATTCGACTCCACCCACTTTTTATAGAACTCATACGCCATGCTGCCATACATATTGGAAGAGAACACTCCCGGAGGGTTGCCGGTATTACGTTTGGGTTAAAGTTAATCATCTCGGACGGTCAACGGCATTAGGTTTAAAACCGTGTTATAAAACACTGTAAAACAAAGTACTCGTAAAATAGTGTTTTCAGGTGGTCTTGTCACTGTACGTAATATCCAAGCTTTTTTTTTTTTAAATTGTGGGAAATGTCGTCAATGAAATGGCAAAAAAGAGGATGTTTTTATTTTTTATTATAAAGATTAAAAAATATATCTGATTTGGCATTTAAATGAGTTCATCAAAATCACTTTTGAGGAATGGCCGCCCACGTTCTTTCTACAAGTCAAAAAGTTGTTGTGGGGTATTACGCACAGCATCCATACTCGGCAGAGCTCTTCTTTGGAGCATATCCCATGCGTGCTGAATTGGGTTGAGGTCTGGCGATTGAACAGGCCACGGCAGAACGTTGATGCTAGCATCGGCAATCGCAATCGAGTGCGTGTTATGACTAGCCGTGTGTGGACGTGCATTGTCGTGCATTATCGTGTGCATACTGGGACAATATACCGTCTAACTTTCTCAGGCGCTACAAACAACTCCTTGTCCCACCTCTTACGCACTTATTTAATCTCTGCCTACGCTCTGGTACCTTTCCTCGGTTTCCCAAAAAAGCGATTATTCACCCAATACACAAGAGTGGAAATGGAAACTGTGTCGATAACTACCGACCTATAGCAGTATTATCGTCCATATCTAAAATTTTAGAACGCATTATTAATAACAGACTTATTGATATCTTGAGGACAAAGGGTTGTTGTCTCCAAATCAATATTGTTTTAGGCATAAACATTCAACTAGTGGTGCTGTTTTGGAGCTAACTTCCCAGATTGTTGACCAAATTGATTCCAAGAAAAAAGTTTTGTCTATTTTCCTGGATCTGAAAAAAGCATTTGACACGGTTTCCATTCCCATCCTCATCTCGAAGCTTGAGGAGCTGGGCGTACGTGGTCTTGCGTTGGACATTTTTAAAGATTACCTACAAAACAGGACTCAATGTGTTAAAATACTTAACCACCTAAGTGATGACCTTCCCGTAACTTTTAGTGTGCCCCAGGGAAGTGTAGTTGGTCCCTCTCTCTTCCTGGTTTATATCAACCAGCTATGCAACCTAGCTCTTCCCAATGGGAAAATTACCGTAGTTGCCGACGACACCGTCCTTACCTTCTCAGGTGCTTCCTGGCACGGCACCTTCGAGACAACGCAATCGGGGATGAATACTGTAGTCGATTGGCTTAATAAACACCTTCTTACTTTAAACACGGATAAAACAAAAATACTGACCTTTACTTTACACCAATCCACACAACCCCCAGATTCCTTTGCACTTATGGCACATTCTTGTCAATCGCCGGAGTCCGATGCGTGCAGTTGTCCTGTGCTTCAACGAGTACGCTCTATAAAATATCTTGGGGTAATTCTCGATAACGGTCTTACCATCTCCTTGCACATAGACCTGTTGACCTCAAGAATCAGGAAACTGATTTTTGTTTTTAAAACGCTTCGTCATGTCGCTGAGGGAGGAATTGTCAAGAGAGTCTATCTAGCTCTTTGCCAATCTCTCTTAACGTATTGCATTTCGACGTGGGGCGGGGCGCCTAAAACCATACTGCTAACGCTGGAGAGAGCCCAGAGGGCCGTATTAAAGGTAAGCACCTTCCGTCCCCTTCTTTTCCCAACAGATGAGCTATACAAATGCTGTGGAGTTCTCACTGTGAGACAGCTCTTTGTCCTTCATACCGTAGTCTTACAGCATCTTGATACCCCTTACGCCATAATCACCAGAAGACGTAGAGACGCTGTCTGTCAGCCGCATAGATGTAAGTTCGCATTCACTAAGAGATTATTTTGCTTTCAAGGCCCACATTTGTATAACAGACTCAATAAATATCTGCAATTCTACTCTTATCCAAGTAATACCATAAAAAAAACTGTAACAAATTGGCTACTTGAACAAAAATATATTGACACAGAGAGGCTTCTTCTTCTTCTTTCCGGAGATAAGTTCTACTAAATTGCAACTATCCTTATACCATACATAACACACACACTTCACACACATCACTTACACCACCACACTAAACTCCCTCTTGCTTGTATTTTGGCTTTTTTCTCTTTTTTGATTTTATTTTACTAAATGTTCATGTAAAACTGACCATTATTTGCTTTTTTTGTATTTTTGCAATGCCTTAAAATATATGAACCTTGGGCTGGCACTTGTGCCCTTAATACAAGTTATCCTGATAACTTAGCAAGGGTGCAAGTTACGACAACTTCTAGTGCTATATTCAAAATTAAGTCATATGTAAATGTAATATTAAATAGCTGTATTGTTGATACGAATAAATACTATTATTATTAGTCGAAACGAATCACCCAACCAGCTTAGCAAAGGGATGATCACGTCTGAAACAATCCTCTCCGCATAAATCTGAGCATTGAGGTTACCCCTGATCCAAATGAGATCGGTTCTTCCACCGATTCAAATACCGGCCCAAACCATTGTTGTTCCTCCTCCAAATGAATTAACTTCCTGACAAAATTTCAAACGTTCTTGACGTACAGAGGTCCTCTCTCCAAACTTGACGTACGTCTCGTATCCGGCCTCATACGGAAACGAGATTCATCGGAAACGCAAACACAACGCCAGTCTTCTTCGTCCCAATTTCTGTGTTCGCGAGCCCGTTGTAAACGGACCCTACGATTGCGGGCTGCTATAAGTGGAACTCTCAGCGGCCTTCGGAAACGATTTCGGATGGTTTGGTCGCTTATCAGCAAGCCTGAAGAGCTGCGTTGAGCCGATTAGCCAACATCATGGCGGTCATGGTACGATTCCGAAGTCCTGTCTGCGAGGTATGATGTCACTCGGCCACGCTGCCCGTGATACGACGATAGCGTGTCCAGAGGCGGCTTATGAAGCTCTGTGTAGTGCCAAGAGCGACAGCCACAGTACGTTGCCTAGAACCAGCTTGCAACATGCCGACGGCTCTCATTATCTCTTCTCTTGCAAATGATGTCGTCGCTCCATTGTCCATATCGACGCAATTTTTTCATCTCTAATTTCTTCATCTCTTCCCCTATGCGTTTATACCTACAAAAATTTCCCATCTCTTCCCCCTGCCATAAATCACTCAACAAATTTAAGTTTCTGTCGCTAAAAGTACAGTTATACAAAATAGTCGCAGGTGATTTATTTTATTGTTACACTTTAATAAATAATACAGAGTAACAAACAAAACTACGTAAAGTTAATTCCTGTGATAAGTTAAATATTGTATTTATGTTACATAAAGTACCTACGGGTCACGTAAAAAGAGCGCTCCCGTGAACTTGTGCAGTAAGCGTCCAGCGTTCTTTTTACGTGACGCGCACTCTACTTATATTATATTTTTTAATATTTTTAAAACCCATTTCAATAATACTAAATATTCGCAGATGATATAATAGAAGGTAACAAACTTTAAAAAATCCTTAACATATTAAATGTACGTAGATTATATTTTTTAATTCTTGTTAGCTTGTTAGAATCTTTTTCAATAATAATAAATATTCGTAAATTATTTATTATATGGTAACATTAAAAAAATACTTACCGATTAAAAACAAAACTGAGATGATTCGTGTGATATAATAATTATTGTGAATGTACGCAGATTATATATTTTATAATTCTTGTTAAAACTAAAACGAAATTGCCAAGTTTTCGTGTATGAGCCTCAACCGTCGAATGATTGCAGCGTTTGCGCGCGGCAATCGTCAAATCTCAGCGCGGCAGCCGCGCACCATTGCCGCTCTATGTTTGGACACACCATACGAACGTTTATTCTGAAAGTGGGCAACGTCGCAAATAGATAGCAAATATTTCGCTGTTTTGATTAATTTGGCAATATTAATAATAATAATATCAGCCTGTTACTGTCCCACTGCAGGACAAAGGCCTTTTCTTTTCTTGGCAATATTACTGTACGGAAATATTAAATGTGGCTAACTAGCGAACTAGAATAGTAATACTTAATGAATTGCAATTGTAACACTGAATTTGATTTTGTAACCGGCATTTGGAAAGTTTCCCAATAGTTTTTTACATCTAAAATCATTCATTCGGTGTTACGTTATTAATTATTGCATTTCTCAATCAATATTTTAGTTAGTTCGTTTGTTAGTTATTTTAGTTAGTACATAGGTCGCGCTCATATATAGGTATTTTAAAACTCAGGAGATATTGTGCGATACATTATACAAAGTTGATACGACAGAGGGGCTTTCCTTTAAACTGCCTATACTAGGTACCATTTTCAAGCTCTGTACCAAAAATCAATTAAATAGGAGCAGTAGTTTAGTCGCAAATGATTTTTTAAGTTTTTACCCCGTTTGAACACGATGTATCTTTCCTAACAGCTGATTATGTCTATACGCATAGGTCATGCACCTTAAAACGATAAATCTGAGTATAACCTATGCGTTGTTGCCGCTGTGACGCAAGTCACAAGTACAACCAAATATTTTCGCTAAAAAGATGACAATGCAAACAAGGAAGCAATAAATACACACACACTTGCATTTTCATTACGAGTGTGAAAATCATAGCAAACACCCCGTGAGTAAAAGAAATAGAAATAGGTCAGTGTGTTGCTATTGCATCCTAGCGACGAGGGGCAGGGGTTGCGATCGGTAAGTGAGTGGGGCTTCTAAAAACTGTTTTTTTCAGTGCGCCGACGCTATTCTTTCGGAACGTACTTATGAAACGTAACACGGAAGTACCTGCGCCGCCTCCGTATTGTCGAACTCGCGCGCTGACAATTGGGATTTAGTTTTATTATTGTGATAGGACACTAAACAAGTTTAAGACAGTATTTCTTTTTTTATTGTGGCAGGACACGTAACTTGGGATTATTATTATTTAGTGATAGTGTTTGTTTTTGTGATCGACTGCTTTTATTGTGATACGACACGTAATTAAACTTTGGTGTTGTGTGTGTGTGTGTGTGTAATTAAAGTGTTCAACAATGCCTCGTGTAACTTACACGGCGTTAGAATACACTGACATGATTTTTAATTAGAAAAATAAGTAACAATATTCTCCGTCGGTATAATTTGTGCATTCATGTGAATGAAGGACACATTGAGAATTTAAAATTTTAGTGTTTTTGTTGTTGCGCGCGTACTTCAAAACCATACCTAAAAGCCGCGAGTGAAGGCCTAAGCCGCCGCCCGCGCCACCGCCGCCGGCCGCCCGCTTTGAAATGAGATAAAACACGCCGCGCGGCGCGGGCGCGGCGTTGCCACTGTTACCTAGGTATCTTCTAAGGTCAGTTAAATTTATTTACAAAGGGTGGTTGCGTTTTACTCTGATTCATAAGCTATTTAGTTTGTTTGAAAAAAAAAAAAACTCATTTTTGATGCTTTTTATTTTTATACCGTATCGAATTAATACTAAACACGTATAGTATACGTAGTGTAATTTAATGCCCCTCTGTCATATCAACTCTGTATAACCAGCATAGTAAAATTATGTCATTATTTTTTCTATTGCAGTGTACTACATGAGAACTAATATTCCTACATAATGAGACACGTAAGTATTCAACATGTGTTTGTACAATCATTGTGGAAATAAAAATACAACACAACAACAATAGAATATTTTATCATAATATTCTTTGTAAAGAGTTCTTATTTGACCCATTTACCACCAAAACCGATTACACGCAATCGGCTTACTTTTAATACAGTGCATACTGGATATTCTAGCTTATTTTTATTTATCTATATTCTTTTCTATCGTGCTCGTTAGTGATCAACTGATCAGGGCTTCTGAGGGCCAATTCTCGTACAATTCAACACGAATTCTGTCAAAGATATCAAAAATGTTGCTAATTGATTGTATTTTTGACAGCTTGCGAATGACAAAACAAAGAGAACGTTCTTAAAAATTACGGGAATTGTCCCTCTTATTTCTACAAATTTTCTGTTTTTTTTACCTGTGAGAACCTGTAATTGGCTCTATGTTTCTAAATATTCTTCAGAACACTTAGAGTACTCTAAGTCAGAACACAATACATTTACCATTTTAGAACGAAAACTCAGTAAAGTAGTTAAGCAAAACCCCTAAGGCCGCTTTCCGAATTAGAACGTAATCGCTCACAGCGCTTACATCAATATTTGGCGTTCCAAGTTAGATAGCACGATTATGACAGCTGAGGGCTGTCAACAATTCGGAACGCTCGTGAACGCGTTCACAGTGCTCGCTCACCGTCAAAACTTGCATAACTTATTTCTTTGTGTTTAAACTACACATTTCTTCTTCTTCGTTGCTTAGGTGGCCAAGGTAGCCAAAAGCATAATTTCGAAATGCATTTTCGAAATTATGCTTTTGGCTACCTTGGCCACCGTTTGTCTAAAGTTAAGATATTAGTAAAAGGCATGGTCGGCGTTATCGCAAGATGGCGCATGTCATGACGTCATCTATGACAATTCATAATACATCGATAACGCGCTCAGGCTTATTCGGTACGGGCGTTAGCACGCTCAAATCGATTTCGTGAATTCGAACTCGGAATGCAGCCTAAGTTTCAAAGCTGGAAGCAACTGTAAATAACGCTAGTCGCAAACTCGCAACACTAAAAATAAATGTCAGTACACTGACGTCATTCGATGTCAATGTCATTGTAGAAACTCCACAGATGAAATCAAAACAAATCAACTGCTTAGTTTTGTTTACTTTTTATTTTATTAGAGACTGAATGTATGTGAAAGTAATTATTTAGTGCATTTGTTGCAACTTTCCAGTGAGCCTGGAGTATTTTTGTACGGCAGAATCTAAACAGTTAAGTGTTTAAATGTAAAAACCGCTAGTATTACCGTTACACGGCGTTCGCAAGTTCATATCCACGTCAGAAGTGTATTCTTGATTTTAGAGGCTGCCGAGATGGGTCGGTCTAAGGGATACCAGGACTTGGATGACAGCCATATCAGGCCCCGGTCTCCGGGGCCGCCGATGCCTCCACCCCAAGAGATAGAAATGGCATCGGTGTCGGTAGTCCCTGACGGTACGCTAACTTTCATTTTCTTATACGAACACTTCCTTTAGAGATTGTAATAGCCTCTTAAATATTGGTATTCATAATACGATTAGAAATAGATCATATTGACTGTACAATATTGCTCTGAAGACGATTTCTAACAATCATACTCAGGCATTCATGTTTACTGTTTAGAAATCTGACATATATCAATCATGTGTCACGAAAAAAACGTTTAATCAACAGATCTCATGATCTATGTTAAGCAGTAATTAACTTTGAGATTGAATCAGCTAATGAACATGTGAATATTTCAGATACTTTCACTGTCACTCAAGCGGTGAATGCTCTTGGTTTCGGCTGGTTTCAAGTCAAACTGTCACTTTTCACTGGCCTGTGCTGGATGGCAGATTCCATGGAGATGACTATTTTGAGCATTTTGTCTCCAGCACTGCATTGTGAATGGAATATCAGCAAGTAAGTATCGTTAGTCAGTTCATTCAGCTAAACTGACTGATGTTTGAATTCATAAATGGTAACTGGTTGGTTTGGTTGCATAAATGGGCTCCTAAGGTAGGTACTCAGTATAGAAAATGATGGTTGCTCACTTACAGGCCTAACCAGTACAAAGACTGATTCATTGTGACCAGGAATAAAAATTTCAGACCTCAAAACTCACTGGACCAATCTTACTTGACCAACTCTTTTCAATTACAGATACCAGCAAGCACTGACCACCACAATAGTGTTCATGGGAATGATGCTGAGTTCTACATTCTGGGGTAATATCAGTGACCGCTATGGAAGGAAAACAGTAAGTGATTTGTACAAAAAAAAAATCTGAATGTTTAAAAATAATACACAAAATAGATATTTAAAAAAGGTGTTTAAACATCTACCTTGTGTTGTATATAATCAAGTAATTAAATCTAATCCAAACACTGCATTGGTGGGCTCAAAATCATAATATAAAAACTGAGAGTTAAGCTTCTCAACATCTAGTCAAGATTAGTGATCTATTGTCAAGATTATTTATTTCTTTTATAAGTCTATTTTAGCACTTCTCGCCTGAAACATAGATTATTTAGTTCAGGCACGTAAGTCTTAGGAATATAATTTACATTTAAGCAAAACTGTACTAATATTTATGACTTGTAATTTTTTTTTTATAAATATTATTATACGGGGTGTCAGGGACATCGACGCGAAGCCGGTTACCATGGATTCAGTATATGATTCTGAACCCCCCTGTGTTGAAATTTTTCGTGGGTTATTTAAAAAAAAAAACAGCTGCTCCATACATTTTTTCGTAGGTATTGCACTTTTCTATGAAACAGCTGTTTTTTTTTTTTAATAACCAACGAAAAATTTCAATGCAGTGGGGTTCAGAATCATGTACTGAATCCATGGTAGCCGGCTTCGCGTCGATGTCCCTGCCACCCTGTATATTATATTATAATATTTGGAATAAAGCCTCATTCCAAATACATCCCTGATTCTTGATAATCTATCTATATATTTATGAACAAGCATGATAATACTTTAAAAGCACGCCTTTTTTGTTTTCTTTTATGTTGTCTATGAAAAAAACTTATATAACAGTTTTCCACTCAAGTGAGTAATGTGCAGACAAAAACTTTGGATGACAAATACATATGTTGCAATGAGATGTTTGCCAGATTCCTTACATGCCTTTTCTAATTTGTTTACAGGCTCTTAGTATGTGTGGAGTATTACTGTTTTACTACGGTCTGCTGAGTTCAATAGCACCAAACTTCCTCTGGTTATTATTCCTAAGAGGTCTTGTCGGATTTGCTATAGGATGCGTACCACAATCGTAAGTTATTTCTATTAAATTATTTCAAAACTAAACTTAAGAAATCACTCTATAATAATGTGTTCTACACTATATAAAGCAAAGTTCAAATATTAACTTACCAGTATTAAACCTGAGGTAATTAATTAAATTAACACTAATACACATAATCTCACTTCATGACCTCAGTAGTAATAATTTAAGTGTTGTTGTTTTATAATTTTATTTAAAGTTTTTTTTTGCAGGCTGAGATAAGGGATTATTTCCACTAATCATTGACAATCCCCATTAATGGGGATTTGTGAACTTTTTATACACAAATCCCCTTCAATAGGGACCTACGTAAGGACTCTAAACCTTTTTTCCTAATATAGTTACACCTAATACAGTAATATAGCTTTACAACTCTATAAAAGGGGCACCACTGGACGTACGCATTAATAAATGCGTACGTCCAGTGGTGCCCCTTTTATTAAAAAATTATCTCTCAACATCCAAGTACGTAGGTTTTGAGACGGTCATAACAGCTTTATGATAAAGACTCAACTAAACAAAAGGTAAAAAAAGTTCTAAAAATAATCATAAAGTAATGTAAAAGTTGATCTCTAAAAGATTATATTTTGTAGTAAACCGCCCGGGGGTTCAGAATCATGTACTGAATGTCCCTGCCACCCTGTATAATATGTTGTTTGGATTTTATTTTTAAACCGATGGGGTTTTGTGAACTATTGTCCACAAATCCCCATTGATGGGGATTTTCAATCGGGATTAGTGGAATAATCCGAAATAAGTAAAGAAAATGTGTGAAACTATTAGACTTCCTAAATACCATATTTATTGCGAAATAAGGATATTCTATTTTAAAGTCTAAAGACATTTCTTTATTATTTGGTTATAATTACTGAAAAACTAACAACAACAATATTGTCCTCATTTAATTTCAGTGTCACATTGTATGCAGAGTTTTTGCCAACAAAACAGAGGGCAAAATGTGTTGTGCTTCTTGATGTAAGTATTTGAATGCTCTTCGGTAATCTTCGTGTTTGGTTTCGTCCATAAATCACGTAAGGCTCGAAATGGGGGGAGGGGGTTTGGAAACGAAATATCACAAGGGGGGCGGGTGTAGTGAGATATTTTTTCAATACGATATTTTTTGCTAAAAACATCACGTGATAAATGGGCGATCCATTTCCGAATTAGCACGAATGTTGCACCACAGACGCAAAGCTTCTAAGTTTTGTACTGCCTCGCTTTTTAGTAGTCCACCTGTCATTGCGCGTTTTCTCTGTCTGTTTACCTACTCAGGTCCCTGATTGTCCTTAGACCCGAGTTCACCAACAGATGGTTAAATTTTAAACATCTGTTCTAACCATAAACGGCTGTTTAACAATATTTTACGGTTCACCAACCACTAACAATTGATTAAGTACGGTAATCGGACGGTTATCTTAAACGAAGTAGCCAACTCAGTTTAACCATTGGTTTATACTTCCTGACGTGAAGTTTTGCATTGTGCATCACTATTAGTTACAAAATAATAATGCAAGACGCTTTATATTATATCTTTGAAGAGAATAATGTGTTAGATGATTTTGAAGAAATAGAAAGAATTTTGCGCACTCCCCGTATATTCCAAACACGGCGCAATTATTTCGAGGAATATGACGAAAAAGCATTTGGTACAAGATTTCGTTTATACAAACGTAGTGCTTTGGAATTACTTGATTTAATTGAACGGAAGTTGGAATATACAAGCGACAGGTAAGTTTTGTAGTAGGAAGGCTATTTATTATACTATTATGTTTGGGGGATGTACTTTTAAGTAACAGTGGGTCAAGTCAAGAAACTATTTAGGTAATTTGAGGTTAGAACAATGTTGTATTTAATTATTTTTACGCTCTCGAGGTAACATCTATTTTATGTTATATTAATTTTCAGAAACTATTCTCTGTCACCGATAAGTCAGCTGCTTCTCACTCTGAGGTACTATGCCACAGGGTGTCACCAGCTGACAATGGGAGACTTTGCTGGTGTCAGCAGATCTACGGCGAATAGGGTGATCCATCGGGTAACTGCTGCAATTGCATCTTTAAATAAGGATTTCATACGATTTCCAGAAACCCCCGAAGATATTCGCAAAACTCAAATGGAGTTTTATAACATTGCCAAATTCCCCAAAGTGATAGGGGCATTGGACTGTACCCATATAAAAATAATTTCACCTGGTGGTAATCATGCGGAAACTTTTAGAAACCGAAAAGGCTATATGTCAATAAATGTTCAGGCTGTATGCAATGCTGGATTTATAATAACAGATCTAGTAGCAAGGTGGCCAGGTAGTTCTCATGATGAGCGCATTTTTAGTGCATCCCGTAGAAATGCTATGTTCGAGTTGGGCACATACAACCACTCAATTCTTGTGGCAGACAGTGGCTATATGAATAGAAGCTACTTGATGATGCCTCTTGATAGGATTCAGAGAGCAGAAGAGTCATTATACAATGAATCACAAATAAGAACTCGAAATCCCATAGAAAGGTTGTTTGGGATATGGAAGAGACGGTTTCCAGTGCTTGCATTGGGAATGCATGTGCATTTAAAAAACTGCCTTCCAATCATCGTTGCCACTGCTGTCCTTCACAATATCCTTCAGTCAAAGCGAGAAGAATGCCCTCCTGATGACCCTGATTTGGAACTACCTGCTCCTTGGGAATCTATAATAGAACAAGGCAGGATAAGACAGCAACGGCATCCTGACATTGGTACGGAAGCGAGAGACATTAATCCAGTGAGGAGAAAACTTATAAACAACTATTTTAAAACGATACAACATTCATAAAAACCTAGATAATTATACTACTGGTGTTACTTAGATAATAAAAACAACAAGTTTTACAAAAATTTTCTTTATTTTAAGTTAGAATTATTAAAAAAAAGAAATGTTCATACATTGGTCCAAAACTCAGGAGAAGAGTCCAAGAATAGCATTTTATTAATAGGAACAAATGAAACAAACAAACAAACTTAAAAATTATTATAGAAAAACAGTTTTTATAATAATTTTTGAGTTTTAATTTTTTCTTGTTTCAGTTGTTCCTGTAAAATTAAAATCCTATTTTTGGACTCTTCTCGTGAGTTATGGATCAACGTTTTGACCAAATTTATTTTTTCTTCTATTAGTTGGTCACTTAAACTTTGCTGGGCGGGTCTCCTTCTTTTCAACCAACTATCATCTTTATTTGAAGATTTAAGGACATCTGACAGTGGCCTCTTTAATGAATTTGGTGTCCACCCCTCCCATTTCAAATTATTTTCCTGTAAACAATAACAATATTGTTATTTAATCATTTTTAAACCTACTGTGACGAGTGGCAAAGAAAAGAGTACTACATAATACATTAAACGAATTTGAAAACTAATTCATTGTTATACAACATACATAATTTACACATAAATTACACATTTTGTTCCAATTAAATTAAACAAGAAAGCGCTTGTGGTGTAGCGTACCTTATCCCATTTTGTTTTTATTATTCCATCTTTTATCTCTTGACTTGTTCCGGCTATAGGACTCTGGGTATACGAGCATGAGGGTGTGTTTCCTGTTTCTATGGCCACTTCTATTTCGCCATGAAGAAACTGAAACAGAAATACATTATATGCATAAACACCACACTTTCATCTAGGTATCTTAGATACATATAAACAAAACTATACAACAATAACGTACAATGAACAACTGCCTCCGTGGTCTAGTGTTTAGAGCATTAGGCCCTTGACGCAGAGGTTGTGGGTTCAAATACTGCAGGGACCAACAACCTCTATGGTCAAATCTTGTCCCAAAAGAAAAAAGAATCCATGCCATCAGATGGTCATGTAAATAGAGAATGAATTTATGAAGAATGCACTTATGTATGATGATGAAATAATGGCCGGGGGACTTATAAATTAACAAACCTCTTTGTTGTAGTCGATCTGGATGTATTCATCAATACTGATGGGTGATTGTATGGCACCTTTTTATTTACTCTACAAATAAATTTAAAGTATATTAAAATAGATAATGCAAATTTACTTAAAAGTTTGTGAATATTAATAAATAAACAAACCTCATCGTTGGAACCCATCTGGGTGTAATCCTCAGTGGTTGCTTGTGTGGCACCTATTTCTTTAGCCTGAAAATAAATTAAGCGTATTAATAAGATGATAATGCAGATTAACTTTAACACTAATATATCTGTAGGTAAGTAAAGTTATTAGTTAAAAAGTTGATAGGGTTTTTGGACAAAATTCTCAGTACTTACATCTAGTAGAGCATCACCATCATATGGATTTTCTAGTCCTTCCAATGCAGGTCCCAGTATTAACTCTATCATGTGGTCCGCTCCAGTACTAGGAGGACGTGGAGGTGGTCTTCCACCACCTAAAAATAATGTGTTATGTTATAAATACCATGAAAATCCGGAACAACAAAACATTTGGTTATTTAATGACCACGTTTGCTTACCAGTCATAAACATCTCTCGTTTCCGACTTGCTGACTGTTTTTTTATTTGGCGTTTGATATTCTCCCAGCAAGTCTTTAAGCTCTCGGGAGTGCGTTTGCAGTGAGTGCTAAGAGCATTGAACTCATCAGCTAGATGCTTCCAACCACTTGCTTTTTCGGCATTTGTTGTAGCGTCCGATTTTTTATTTTCTATAAGGCCTCTGTACTTTATTACGAGTTCCGTAAGTACGGATTTCTCGTCACTGGTGAAATTTACAGTACGTTTGCGTTTATCTTCCATATTCACTGATTTTATTATTCAAAATAACACTAACACGACAGGACGAAACAATAATATGAATGGAGAGAGATAGAGTTTGATCACAGAGTTTGACAAATGACAATGACAGTTGATTGACGTTGACATTCAAAGTTCACAAAAAAATGTTATGTCATTCGAACATTCGGTCATTTTCGACTCAATCATTCAAAAACGCTTGGTTATTTAACCGTTGGTTAGAAATGAATGGAAAACTCGAAAAAAACGCGGTTTATTTAAACAACTGTTTAATGCTAACAGAACGGTTACGTAATCAATGTTTAAGAGGTAGTTGGCGAACTCGGGCCTTAGTCAGTCAAAAGTTTTGAAAAGGTTTTTGGAATTGCATAGCGTTGTTAATTTTTAATTTTATAAACATGCATGGTAATACAAAACTGGCAGATACGTCTTTGGTTGTAACAGCTCTATATTAGATCTCATTAGGCTGCCTGTCCACTGGAGCGGAGAGGAAAGGAGCGGAGTGGCGGTGTGCCAATATTAACCAATGGAATTGCATAAAACCTCGAAACGGAGCGGGGAACCGGAGCGGAGAAGTGCAGCGGGGAACCAGAGCGGGGAATTATTACTCGTGAACTCGGTCTAGCTCCGGACAGTCCGCAACACCGCTCCGCTACCTCGCTCCGCACAGTCCGTAACTCCGCTCCGCTACCTCGCTCCGCACAGTCCGTAACTCCGCTCCGCTACCTCGCTCCGCATCAATGGACAGACACTGTCTGCAACTCTGCTGCCATTCTCCTCTCTGCTGCCATTCTCCTCTCCGCTGCCTTGCTCCGCTTCAATGGACAGGCAGCCTTATGGTGTGTTCGTATTTCCGGTGATAGACGATGATTACCGACGCGCATACTTTTCTTGGGATATCTGTATTCTATTGTGTATGTCATGACAATGTTCCATTTTATATATATTCCAGTGTTTCTGGGCGCTGGGTGCTTGTTTGGAAGTCGCTCTGGCGCTGGTGGTGATGCCAACGTTAGGCGTTCACTGGCTCCTGGCATTATCGACTATACCACTACTTCTGTTCGCTCTTATATGCCCTGTAAGTACAACATCCGGCATACTACAAAATAGCTAAGGGGTATTATTCGCCCAACTTCAGTTTGTAGATTGTTTTCGGCTTATTAATTAATAATGAATCCAGGCTTGCAAAAAACAATGATATTAAGATTATTTTACTATTCTTTTTTACTCTTGAAGTAAAATCTGCTATCTTTACCATACACTAGTATCAAACTCAGAAAATTTAAAGGACTTGCAGTTTTCCTAGAAATTAAATAATAATAATTTGACTTAATTTCAACTTTAACAATAATTTATTTCAGTGGCTGCCTGAATCCGCAAGATACCATGTTGCGAGTGGTGAACCTGATAAAGCCTTGGCTACATTAGAACAGGTATGACTAAAGTTATGTGTGCTACAAAAGCCATGAGCATGTACCATATAAGTACATAAGTACTACGTAGTTTCGAAGGCAAAACTGTTCCGATTTAAAAAGAGATGGTGCTATTAGCCCTGTGTAATCACCTCTCTCTCACACCAAAGAAATACTGTTATAAGAGGACGAGCCCTCTTCTTAAGAAAAGGCCCACTCTACTAGTGAGGCGATTATCTTCGATTTGATAAAAAACTATTTTTTTATTTTTTTTTACGTTCACTGACAGACAACGTACAACCACAGATTAATACAGATGGGACACTCCCCAAAATCGTTTAAATAAAAAGCGACTCTTGCTAAGACACAATAAAGTTCAATTCAGGTCGCACAGCACTAATCACCTACATGTGTGTACATTCACCTCGAAGTTGCCTCTCTATCGCGTAACTCTTAGATCGTCTGACTACGTTACACTCACTGAATTGGCCCAGCAAGACGGGCCCGCCGCGTACTTGTAGCTTCATACCTAAACTGCAGTGTCCCATCCCCCGTATTAATCTGTGGTACAACCTAAACTGCTCGGTCTGCATGAAATTTTGCTTAAGAGTTCCTTATATAACGAAGGTTTGGTAGGATTTTTGAAAATTCATCCCCTAAAGGGGTTAAATAGGGATGAAAGTTTGTATGGAAGTAAGTACGTCATTTTTTACACCAGAAAATCTCATCGGGCACACTTGCTTGTGAATGATATAAAAAAGTAAATTACTGAAGCGATATGTCCCTACATTCCAGATAGCAAAAGACAACGGAAGACCGATGCTGCTTGGTCGCTTAGTGTGTGACGACTCCGTGGGCATCGGCCAGCGAGGACGGCTGAAACACCTCCTCATTCCACATCTGAGGAACACCAGCTTATTGCTGTGGTTTATATGGTTAGTATGCTATATCCACCATTTTTAGGGTTCCGTACCAGAAAAAACGGAACCCTTATAGGATCACTTCGTTGTTGTCCATCTGTCTTTCTGTCAGTCTGTCAAGACCCTTTTTACAGGAACACGTGAAGTTATCAAGTTGAAATTAATATCAAATACGTAGGTCTACGGTCTTTTGGAGCTCTAAAAAAATCAAGCTTCTAAGTCAACTCCATAAAAAATACGGCCATTTATGCGACATATTTTGATACTCGCACATAAATCAAAACCAACTAGCTAAAGCTATACTTCCCGTTGACCTAGAATCATGAAATTTTGCAAGAAGCAAAGTCTTACAGCACAAGTTAAGGAAAAAAGTCCGTAAATCGTTAATTTGTAGTTTTATCATATAAAACAATATATTTTTGCGATTACAAACTTACATTTGCAGTTGGAGAATTGACCGTGACGTATATCGATGTATGGGAGAACGTCTTTTTCAACCATAATGATAAGTTTATTTTTGGGATAAATTCATCCCAACTACGGAACCCTTCATTGTGTGTGGTCCGACACGCACTTGGCAGGTTTTTTATTTACGTATATGTTGCTGCCATAAGCTGTGACCTGCGATAACCGGGGTGACATGAAAAACAAAGTATGAATTCAGTTTCAGACGACAAGCTCGGCTGCACGGTTTCATTTGACAATGAAAGCTCTAGTTTGTCTTATTATGTTCTGCCGTGATGACACTCGGGAATAGCTAAAAAAGACAGTCATCCAACGATAAAAAATTATAAATCACGATAAAATGGAAACAGTTTATAATAACTGATAAATTATATTTCCAGGATGTCATGCGCATTCTGTTACTACGGCCTGGTGTTGATGACGACGGAACTCTTCGAGACGGATCCCAGCGGACTAGAAGAGCCGTGCGCCGCTGATTGTAGGCCTCTTCAGACTACCGACTACATGGATCTACTGTGGACTACACTCGCTGAGTTCCCGGGTAAGGTATACATTAGCTATGCTCATGTACTCGTAGGGTCTATGTACAGACGGACCCCAGTGGGCTGGAAGGGCCGTGCGCCGCTGATTGTAGGCCTCTTCAGACTACCGACTACATGGATCTACTGTGGACTACACTCGCTGAGTTCCCGGGTAAGGTATACATTAGCTATGCTCATGTACTCGTAGGGTCTATGTACAGACGGACCCCAGTGGGCTGGAAGGGCCGTGCGCCGCTGATTGTAGACCTCTGCAGACTACTGACTACTTGGACCTACTGTGGAATACACTCGCTGAGTTCCCTGGTAAGGTATACATTTTAGCTATGCTCATGTACTCGTAGGGTCTATGTACAGACGGACCCCAGTGGGCTGGAAGGGCCGTGCGCCGCTGATTGTAGACCTCTGCAGACTACTGACTACTTGGACCTACTGTGGAATACACTCGCTGAGTTCCCTGGTAAGGTATTAATGATCTTAGTATAGTTAAATCTCCGCGGTCAATATCACGCCTATGAGCGTTTATACAGAAATGGGGAAACGTCGCAAATAGCTGCCAAATATTTTGATATTTTGATTAATTTGGCAATAATACTGTATACAAATGAGAAATATGGCTAATTAGTGAACTAGAATAATAATAATGAATTGCAATTATAACACTGAATTTGATGTTCTAACCGTTTTAGGTGTAAAAAAAGGCATTTGGAAAGTTTCCAAATACTTTTATTTTACATCTAAAACGAAATATTCCGTGTTACGATATTTCATAATCAATATTTTAGTTCACTAGTTAACCATATTTGTTATTTCCATACAGTAACATTGCCAAATTAATCCAAACAGTGAAATATTTGACAGCCATTTGCGACGTTGCCCACTTTCAGTGTAAACGCTCTTAAGCACTAGCTTCTGCTTGTGACTTCGTCCGCGTGTTTGAACATAAAACATATCCTATGGCATTCGACAATAGACCCAGTTTTCTAGCAGTGAAAGAATTTTTGAAATTGGAAGATTACCTCCGACATCCAAACTTACAATATTTAATTTTATCTCTTTATAATACACCAACATTCCACCAGTTATTTTTAAGTCCTTTATAAATAGGGGGCGTTAAATGCATAGAAATTCAAGCAATAGGCTGCATAATCCTTATCCTAACTAATATTGTAAATGCGAAAGTGAGTTTGTTTGTTTGTTACGCTTTCACGCTAAAACGGCTAAACGGATTTGGATGAAATTTGGCACATAGGTAGACCATGACCTGTGTTAGGACATAGGATACTTTTTATCCCGATACTCTCTCGGGATCGAGACTTATACGGGTGAAACTGCGAGGCGCAGCTAGTATTTAATACAATCAATACCCCTCCCAAAACCGACTTGAAGATGCATTTTTCTTTATGTGCGAATCCCAATAAATTATTTTGATTCCTTCTTTCATTTAGGTGATAAATATTAAAATTGTAGATAAAATGTTTATATTTTCTTTGCAGGTATATTCGCCACAATATTCATCATTGAGAAGTATGGTCGTAAGAAGACAATGGCTACGCAGTTTATTATATTTGCGATGTGCGTCTGCGTGTTGATATACAATGGAAAGTAAGTTCTATTGTATTGTGAATGAAAACATTATTCTATGAAGTGCGTAATTTGGTTATTATAATATTGTTTTATATCGTTTTAGCCGTACATTCCTGACCTGTGTTCTGTTCCTTGCAAGAGGCATCATAGCTGGTCTTTTTCAAGCTGCCTATGTTTATACACCAGAGGTAATTGAAAGAGGTCTTTTATTTATTATTTAACTTGATAATATATTTTCCTCTCAAACATTCCTTATTCTCTTCTACAAGTTTTATAAATGATGGAAGGAGAGTAGGGAGACCTTTGTCCAGCAGTGGGACAATACATATGGGCTTGTAAAAAAGCTCTCATAATTAGGCTTATATACCGTAATTTCCTTCATTGTAAAATACAATAGACGACGTATATTTAGTAACCTAATCCGCGTAACTGTTCTTAAAGAGTCATAAAAAACCCTGTAAGAAATCGACACGTGTTTCACCTCTCAACGAGGCATCCTCAGGATGGCGATTGACTTGTTGCGAACCCGAGAGCAGTGTGAACTGTGTGTGAGTGTGACTGCTCTCGACGCTTGACGTGTCCACACGACGGGTCCGGGTTCGCAACAAGTCAATCGCCAACCTGAGGATGCCTCGTTGAGAGGTGAAACACGTGTCGATTTCTTACAGGGTTCTTTATGACTCTTTAAGAACAGTTACGCGGAATAAGTTACTAAATATACGTCGTCTATTGTATTTTATAATGGATTTCCGCAAAGTCACGCCTGAATCAATTAACTTTCCTTCATTGTATGAATGGGTCTCAACTTAATCATAATTCTCGCAGATTATGATTATTCGTAAAATTATTAAAATTTATATAACACCACGCGTGTAATCCCCGAAGGGTTAGGCAGTGGTGTATGTATAATAACACCCACATTTCACCAGTTATGTTTAAGACAAACTAAACTGACTTAGTGCGGATTTCACCAATGAAATTGAACGCGTTCAGCACATCTGAACGCGTTCAAGAGCTGTCAGTATTGAATATTCCATAAAAAAATTGACACTGACAGCTCTTGACCACGTTTTAGAAATCTAATCTTGATCGCGATCAGTTTCATTGGTGAAATCAACCCTTAGGTGTGATTTCACCAATGAAACTGAACGCGTTCGCGCGAAAGTGCTGAACGCGTTTAATTTCATTGGTGAAATCCGCACTAACTGTTTATTAAAACTTCTGATTATAAATGCGCTGTTATTTCCAGGTGTACCCCACAGCTCTCCGCGCCACGGCCGTGGGCGCCTGCAGCGCTGTGGCCAGGCTGGGCGCTATGGGCACGCCCTATGTAGCACAGGTCAATTATTATCTTCTTGACATGAATGGTTTTATCACACACTCGTATGGACGACCACGAGGAGCTCGTGGCTAAGTAATAACTGCCGCCGGGTCGATCCGTCTTAGGCTACGCTTACCGGGGTTGGTCTGTGGATGGGTGACCATCTTTACATACCGAGACTCCTCCATGCCTCGGAAAGCACGTTAAGCCGATGGTCCCGGCTGTCATTCGTGGATCTTTGACAGTCGTTACGGGTCGTCAGAAGCCCGAAAGTCTGACAACCAGTCTTACCAAGGGGTATCGTATTTCCCAGTTACTGGGTTGTGGAGGTCAGATATGCAGTCGCTCCATATAAAATACCGGTATTCAGCTACACCCGATTAGACTGGAAGCTGATCCCAATATAGTTGGGAAAAGGCTAGGTAGATTGAAATTGATATATATTAAAATCCATGGCTAACAACCGTGTAGTTTTCGATAAAAAAAAAATACCATATTCTGGCCTTACTATGGCGTTATAAAATGGAACAAATCGGATTATGAATAAGACGAACAGCACCATCTTAGTCTCACAATTATTTTACGGCAGACAGAGAAAATCAAATTATCTGGTATGCAAAATCAGAAGTAAACTAACTATGCAGTACTACAATGGACTGTATGCGCAAGGTAAGATGGCTGCCGTATGTGATACAGCAACAACACATATTTTTTTGTCTACCTTTTGTTTATAGCTTGTGCTATTAATAAAAAGCTGTCAATTTTAGATAATTAGGTAGGTATATAATAATAAAATAATAATAATACCATACCAGCCTGTTACTGTCCCACTGCAGGGCAAAGGCCTCTTCTCATACAGAGAAGGCACGAGCATTGATCACAACGCTTGCTCAAGACGGGTTGGTTATTTCAGAATTATATTAACTATAAGTCCAGGTTTCCTCAAGGTGTTTTTTTTCTTCACCGATGTCAGTAATGTCCAAGATAAACTCAGAAAGTACAAAAAGTCACATTGGTACTTAACCGGATTTGAACCCACAACCTCGTGCATGAGAGGCGAGGTCTTAACAGCTCGGCCATCACGACATAAGGTAGGTATAATATTCAAAGGGATGTCAGCAACAACTGACGGGGTCCGGAAGGACCAATGCCTGCTGGGGTCGCGGGTTTGTCTGAAAGGGATATCGCGGCCCCAGCACATAGGCAACGGAAGGAACACGGGTGGGTTTTAGTCAGTAAAAGTCTGACACTCCCTCTCGCTCTGCCCAGAGCGGGAGGAGTCATTTGATGATTTCCCAAACAAAAAAAAAAAAAAAGGTAGGTATAATATTATTAATCAGTCCATAATTATCTCATTGCAGGTGCTGTTAAAGAACTCTGTAGTCATAGCAACAAGCGTATACTCTCTAGTGGCCGTGTTAGCAGCAGGGGCGTGCCTTGCACTGCCCATAGAAACCAAAGGACGGGAGATGAGGGATACCGTCACTGTTACTAACTAGACCAAACCGCGATCTTCCGGGAGGTCGTTCAAATGTACCATCAAAGAAGTTCATATCTAACCAGTTTGAAAACAAAATCCCGTGAACACGATGACCATATCTGTTACCGGCCCGGTTATATAGCCGCCGAGCGCTGCAAGCAAGAATAGTCCTTACGGTCGTTAGTTATGAACTTCTGTGATGGTACTATACATTCTTATTTGTATTTATATTAAGGCCCACTTGCAACAAAAATCACTTATTGCGTTTCTTCAAACAATTGACAGAAACGGAACGAGTTTTAAATTCGTTCATGAAATGAAACTTTTTGGTCAATATTTTAAAGACTAGATGGCGCTGGCATTTCCTAGCTGACTGATCCCTGAGAAGAATGCCGAAACAAACTTGCAGTTTAGGATTAACGTGTTCATTGATTTGTGATGCAAGCGGACCTTACTCGCAGACAGACTATATTTTTAGTAGTTGTAATTGGTAATCTCATTGTCATCGTCAGACTCAAAAATGTCTTGTGAAAGTCAGTCTTTTGCTACTTAGCAGCAATAATGGGTATGACGACTAGTTAAATATTATAGGACGTTAGACATGTAAATGTGTTTCGGCAATAATCTTCGGTGTTGTAACATGAAGCCGTTATTTTACATTCGGAGGGATCTTAATCTCAGCCTTTGGCTACATCTGGTCGAATAGAAACATGCATTAAAAAAAAATATGACAGATAATTTTCGAATAATATGCCTGTGGCAACTAACTACTGACAAAATATTTGAGGGAACAATTTATTGTTAACAAGTCGATATTTTTTTATATTTAGGCCAAACATTTTAGATGTAAGATTTATTACTAATAAGTATAGTCTATAATTCTTTCAGGCTTATCAGGCTGAGTGAACTGAAGTTATTGTTGAAATGTTTGTGTACTGAAAAGCTCTTTAAGTAAAATACTGCGATTATGGATACTGGCAGCACTATTGCAAATAATTAATGGTGTTGCCATTTATAATCCCGTTTCCAAGTAAAGGAGTTGTGTTCTTAGATCTTAAGTCAAAACTTCTTAAAAGACTGCTTTTGAGTAGCTACGTAGGTATCTAATTTTAATATTTTATAATGCAACTTAATCATCAAAATGCAAAATGTACTTAAATACTCAATACTTATAAATACTCAGAAATGTATCCGTCCTATTTGCGATCATTGTCTTCCACTGAAACGTCAGTATTCATATTATGTAACGTTATATTGTATTATTTAGAGCTCAGACATACTATAGATTTTCAGACGATATCATTGCCATACTTTAGGAATTGAATCAAAGACCACACACTTGCCAGCCATGCTTGCAACCACAACACAATGACATTCGACTCTAAGTTTATCTTTATATCTATCGATCTTCGATCAATAATGCACTAGATACACTATCCCATACAAAAGTTCTCTTAAAACTGTCGCCAATTGTGTTTACGTACTTCTAGTTTAAATAAATATACATTAATGTAAATTCAACCTTAAATGCAATGCTTAAAGTTGTATTCACAAAGCTATGTATAAAAAACAAAAAAGTCAAACATACATCAAAACAAATTCAGCCTTACACGCTTATTTTAAAGTTCGAATTACAAAGTGCTAATAAAAGCAATAAAAATTTATGACAGAGGCTCGCCACTTGGACAAGGAATGAGTGGAGTCGAAATGTGTTTATATTTCTTTCTAAGAAATACAGAAGAAAAAAATTATACTAACTTCAGTTTATTATAAGCACTCAAACATAAAGTTTAATTACAATGGCAAAATTAAATCTTTCTGTCGTCGGAGAAACAAATATTTAATTACAATGGCAAAATTAAATCTTTCTATCATCGGAGAAACAAATAATTATAATGTCAAGTCGCTTGAAAATAAAAATTCAATTTTATATAAGTTCAAAAATACTTATTGTTACTGTTATACTGTTTTTAGTACTCGTAATCCACGCCTTTGCGTGTTTCCAGTTATGTCCAATCTATTAAAATTAATCGAACAAATTTTCGAATTTTATAAGGCGTATATATTTCTTTTCCTCTTTCTTTCGCGACAGTAGATACTCATTCTCATTCAGATACTCATTCATTCTACATAACGAAATGGGTCGCTAGGAAATCTACAAACAGAAACAAAATATAAAATAACAATACATTCATCCATGCATTCCCTGTTCCAGAACAGTCGATGTTGGTTACAATAGTTGGTAGTTGTCACAAACATTGGTCAAACAATCATAATATTTGCTAATTGATTTGTATTTACTATTTAATTCTGTTATTATTTTATGAAAAACACTTACTGATAATAAACTTACCGAAAAAAAAATATTCCTTCCAAAATCTTGGTGTTACGGTGGTTATTTACAATTTTTTTGAACGCGTACTGCGGCATTTTGACGTCTTAACGTTGGCTATGATTGGACCATACTAATTTGAAATAAGACCACAACCGAATATGTGCTCTTATTTTTCGTTCCGTTTTTGAAGCGCTTACCGGGAATCTAGTGCATTATTGATCGAAGCTATCGATAATAATTACGTCGTTATCAGTCTGATCCAAGACCAGCTGATGTCCGATAAGTATTTTAATCACATTATCTACGATATCAATATCCTCAGAAGCGTTTTACCAATTTTAAATACCTACTGTTTTAGTGTTTTCACACTTTAATGTTTTTGTCATAGGCAACGCAACGCAAGCACATGGAGTCCTTGCGTTGCGTTGTCTATGAAATGAAATCGTTGAAATCTGGCTGGCTGGCATTTTGTGAATTATACACATCTATCTATCTATTAGGAACCTGAAAATCGAAAGTTAGCATCCTCATTCTGAAAACCAGTTAGTCAATGAAATCAGTCGTATGCCTGAGAACTCTCGTAACATTTTGTAACTAATTAACTTAAGGTTGTGATATAATACAGTACTTAAGCGAGGTGCTCTGACGGTAGTTTTGAATGGAATAATAATAATTATTATGTGAGATAGGATTTATAACATTTAAGAATCTTAGTTTTCTAAACTTAGTATTATTATAGTACCTAGATAAAGAAGACTAGGTCATTATAAATTTTCATATACAGCTGTATCAGACCATCAATCTGAAGAATTTTCTCCATGGGACCAAGATCGTAATCGAGAAAAAATTATCAGAGGTCCCCATTTGACAAAACTTCAATACCTACTCAAGGTATTGAAGTTTTGTATGGAACAGTTGATATTTTTTTCGCGATTACTATGTTGGTCCCACACCCTTTACACGTTCAGTGCCGGGAGCCCTCCTAGAGGGTTCACCTTGTCGCATTATATGGGATGCCGGGAGCCCTCGCGGAGGGCTCATTTTAAATGTAGATTTTCCTTAGCGAATACAGCATGAAAATAAAATCTGATGCATAATTTAACAAGATTTATTATTAGGGCGTTGGTTTTAAAATCCAAGCATTTAAATTTTTTGTTCACAGTTACAAATATTTACAAAACTTTTAAAAGAACCCCCTGAAAACTTTATTTTACTTCGTTTTACAGTGTTTTATAACACTGTTTTAAACCCAATGCCGTTGACCATCCACGATGGTTAACTTTAGCTCAAACGTAATGCCGGTAACCCCCCCGGAGGGTTCACTTCCAATATGTATGGCATGGGGGAGTTCTATGAAAAGTGGGTGGAGTCGAAAGTGTTAAATATGACCAAACCACACCTTTCTGATACATGCTGTATATTTATATATCTATTAAATAGCCAAATTATAACCTGAAGACCTTGAGAAAATTATTAAAATAATTATGTATAAAAAGAAAAAACTTAAGACAATAAGATTATTCAATTTTATCAATGTAACGACAAACATCCGGTAAGATAATACAAAAGGCAGTTACCTCTTAATGTTTACTTAATGATGAAATCATATGTTCAACAGTTGTATCTCAATTATATCCTGCCAATTTGTTTTAATTTCTGGCGACATTTAAAAATGAGGCGAAGAGATCACTCATGATCTACATATCCCGTTATAATCAGGGTTTATTGCGTGTACAAATAGAGAATGTAATATTTATCGTAAACCTAGCGCTATTATCATTTATTGTATAAAATAAGTGCAACATATATATTCCTTGAAAATGTTATATTCTTATTAACTGATGTGTCCATTTGAAGAAAAAGATCTAACCTGATTGGGCATAATAATAATGATTTTAAGGATAATAAACTCGTATATTTTTTACGGTGATGTAATCACGGCTATAACACCAAATATATTTATGCTTACTTATTTATATAATGTTAAGTTTTACACGATTTTAATAAATAATACTTATGCACAAGTCGCTTTTTATTTGAGGATTGAGTGTAAAAGGGATAATGAAAGAAGCACATATATTATAAGAATTTAATTAATTGTAACTATATCGAAATTAATACTCACACTCTTAATTATTTTTCGTCTATGTCAGAAGCAAATAAAATTTTGTAATCACAGTATAAATCACACAACTCAAAAATAATTTACTAGTCACATTTCACTGTTCACTAATATTTTAACATAAAGAACAAAATTCCTACAAATACAAGCAATCAGTCAAAAAATAGCGTACATTTTAATTGTGTTAGCCTATAAATGACATTAGAATCATGGGAACATTACTAATGATTAGTTACAGGGGTGTATTTAGAAGTCTACTAGAGCCATACCTCACCGGGACGCCACATGGCGGCGCAGCGAGGTCGCGTCGCCAACAAAATGTATGGTTGGCTGCGTAACCAAGCGGAGGCTAGGTGAGCCACCCACCATTTAACTGTATACATTTAGTTGGCAGCGCGACCTGGCCACGTCGCCATGTCGTCCCTGTGAGGTATGGCCCCTAATGTCAATTCAGTTAAATTTTTCATAATTTATCAGCCCTTGTAATGCCGTCGATCTTAATCACATAATAATGCGCTATAAGTGAATTTGAAGCATAACAAAAATAAACCTGACCATCATCTAGCTCCAGTTAGCATAACATTGCATAACCAGCCTGTAATATTCCCATTGCTGGGACAGAGGCCTCCACTCTTCGAGAGGGAGTGGGCTGTATTCTACCACGCGGGCTCAGTGCGGCTTGGTAGATGTCACATGTCTTCGGATTTTTGTTTCTAGGACATGCCGGTTTTCTCACGTTTTCCTTCACCATTTTGAGAGCAGTGGCGATGAAATTATTTACACAATTTAAAGCGCCTGCCTGAGTTCAAACCCACGACCTACAACTCGTAAGTCGGGGCAGTTACCACTGGGCCACCACGGATTATTAACACTAAACACAGAACTGCAACATAACCAAGAACAGTATAGGTAGCTACTTCTTTAGTTTTGGTTTAATTCTAATCCATTACTAAGAGCATAGGGTCATGTTTATAGTTGTCATACTATAATTCATGGTGAATCTTAATTAACTATAAAAAAATATCAATTTGGCTATTTTCTCTTCAGAAATAAACACACAATATAAATATACTCATTTCATAGCCTGTAATACAATTTAACATTACCTATATTTTAATAATCGCATTTACTCTCTTACCATTTCCACAATTATCTTTTAATGTTGTTTAATCAATGGCGGAGTAAGTAATACACCTACTACTGATGTGATAAACCAATATTCATGCATACTCAAACACTATTACCTACTTACCTAGAGGGCTTAATCGAATAGCCCTCCGTTTAACAAATGTTATCAATATCCATGGAAGAGACATAATATATGTGACCCTACATAAAATGTGCACAAGAGAAAGGAAAATAAATAGGGTAGGTACTCTTCTTATGGAAAGAGTACCTTCTCAACTGATGCACATAGTGCATACCTAATCACTGCAACAATTTAATATTTATCATATACGCCTTTGATTTACCTGATAAACACACACAAACCTATAAATTACATACCCTATTAAATATTTTTCAAATGTGTGTAGCGCTAACATAACATGTTTCAGTACTGTACTCTCAACATCATAAATATATAACAATTTAAACCTTATTGCAAGTACATAAGGCTAAATAATTAAGTTTGTGATTACATATTTATAATGCTGATTGTTTATTGAGATCAACACAGCTAAGTATACTTAGCTGGGGACTTGCAATTTTTTAATTTAAATTATAAACTCACATTCGTTAAATGTTATACCTACTTTTCATTTGCTCAGTTGAGATATTAACAAGAATTTTAAGGCTTATCTATTTTTTTTTTTTTTTTAGATTTAGTTTCAGTTAAAATTACAACTAGCCTAGGTATACTCAGAATATTTATCTCCATCTCCTACTGAAATTGAAGGTTCTAAGATATTTTGTTACACTAGGTACACTGTATACATTCGCATGTTCCTTAACATACATTTTAATTACTTATAAGGAACATTTAAGTGCAAAAATACTTGAACAAAATTATTACTGAGCTAGCTCCCAAATGTTTGGCTCACAAACTATAAATGAATTTATTGTTAATCTTAAATATCAATAAGAAAATAATAACAAATTATTGAAAACTAAACAATCTTATCATTATGATACGGTGGGAAATCACTACAATAATACGATACAACATACCTACTTCAACATGACATGAAATGGAAAAGCTGTAATATTTACATACTTCCTTACATAGTAAAATATCCTAATCATGTCTCAAATATACATTATATTCATAAAGTATTTTTATTTTATATGAATGTTTATAAATAGCAAGTATTCATTTTCAAAGCAATGAAAAAAACTTATTTGTCATCATACAAAATTGAAAATATAGGTACCGGCTTCTGTTTTTAAGTTACATTACAGATAAAAATAAACATCTGGATATTTGAATAAAAAATAATCTAGCTAGAGCATACCATATTTAAAGCTGCCTTATATTGTGATGAGAACATAAATGTGATAAGAATGTAGGTATGTTACTTATAGCTATTCAATATATATTTATTTGCAAGAAACAAGTAGGAAGTTACACAATATACATAATAAAAGGGATCTTATGTTTGTACTAAACCAGTCTGATCCTAACTCAATCATCATCTAATTCTATTACTATTGGTTCAACATTTTCTGTTGCTTTTGTATACTCTTCCTTTAATTGTGCTAACAATGCACACTTTGGTATTTTCAGTTCCTCTGCTTCATCTATCAAAACTTTTAACTTTTGAAGTCTCCCAATGTCAGGAGCAGTGGGAAGTAGTATGTTCTTAGTTTCAGTCATCCACTTGTCAAAGCTATTGACTCTAAAATCTATAGTCTGTAGCATAATGTGCAGCTCATCCATATCATAACGATAGTTCAATGTCTTTTTCTCCAGTCGGCATTGACATAAGTTACTAGCATGCCGCAAACAAACCATGTGTTTACAATCACAACATGACACTGAAGATAGGAAACATGTTGTTTTACACACTTCACATAGCCGTTCATCATCACCGAGTAACTCGAATGCAGTCCTACGCACACTCTTAAGACCTTTCTTAGCTATTAAAGCCCTCAAAGATCCTTCTTCCTCTGTGGCTTTAACTAATTCTTTTTGTGTTTCTAGTGCAGTCTCCAAATCTAACCGATCCCCTTCAAGTGCCATTTTACAAATTAATTCATCATGAGAGAACACACAGAACCTCTTGAGATTTTTGTAATGGTTTATACACTCACGTCCAATTTTTAGCCAATCAGGTGGGGCAAAATTAACAGCTTCTGCAAAGTTATACCCTTGGTTAAAACCTGCATGATACGCTCTGGGAAATGTGACCACAAACTCTCCAGCATGCTGATCAGTTCTGTAAATTGGTACCCCAGCTGCCATCAAAATATTTGGATTCATTATCGTTACAAGTTGGTGCAATAAATCTGGTTGTGATTTGAATAGATCAGGTGCTGCTGCTTTCATAGCTGTTTCCAATAATTCTGCACCACTGCCTGGCACTCCATACCAAGTTTTGGCCTCGCCCCAATGTAAATAATTAATTGAATAACTCCAATGGTCTTCGTTATGCCAACAAAATGCCGAAAAGCACATACCAACATACATCCAAGGCACAGTCATGCCAGATATGTCAGCATTTATAAATTTTAAGACAGACCCATCCAGAACAGGCAGGTTATTTAAATTCCATCCTGAATCTACATACTCTTGATCACCAGGATAAAGATTTAGTGAAGATTTAGTTGGAAAACCTGATCCATGATCCATTGAGTGAAGATCAGCACCATACTCTACAGTTACATCTTCCTCCACCGAAGAAATAATTCTCCAAAACTCTTTTTCAGCCACTGTCGTTGGAACTAAATGCCCAGACATGGTGAAATAGTCAGATTTGAATTTATCTGCCATTTCTCCAAATTGTTGCAATGTGTATTCTCTTTCTGCCTGAGCAAATCCAAATGCTTCAGCAGGTTTATGAACCTCCTCAGCAATACAACAAGGGCAACGCCAATCTCCGTCTGGTACCAAATTTAATGGAGGTCTTAAACAAAATGTATGATAGGTATCAGAACAACCATTGCAAATTAACAGCAAATCATCCCTATGGTCCTTTTGGCAAATAGCACACTGATAAACTGCTAATGGATCAAGATCATAGCGGGGTCTCTTCCTTGATTTTGTAATATCAAATTCTTCATCATTTAGTCCAGGCATTTTTGGTCCAGGTCCATAGCAAGCTAACCTTCTTAGTTCTCTGTTGCGTTTTATCTCTTCACTCTCGACTTTGTTCTTAGAGCTATCCATATCAAGTTTGATATCAGATCCTGTCTTTGTTTTCTTAATACTTGTGTGAGGTTTCTCCTCTTTATATTCTACTTTGATCTTAGTTATCCTTTCTATAGGTACTTCTGTAATCTGAGGTTTTCCAACTTCATCTTCTTTTATTTCCATTTTGGGGTCAGTCTTCTTAACAGTTTTTAATATATCTGCTTTACTTTTTTCAAATATTTCATAGGGAAGCAAAATTTTTTCATAATTACTTCTAAGAAAATTCATAGTACTCATGTGCTGACTGTAACCCATCGCGTTTGCAATCTTACGCCATTTTTTTGGAGTGTTACAGCTTTCAAAGCCGCCCTCTTCATCTACCCAAAATTTGAGACAGTACAAATCCAATGTTTTATTTTCAATCATTGGAATTTTTAATGGCGACCCTTGAAGTTCCCAAAATTTTAATATTTTTTCAAGGAACAAAAGTTTCAGACGCGTGATGGCTTCCAACTCGTTCACTTTCTGTATCCTCGGGACAAATTTTAATTTGTCCACGTCTAATGAAAACGGTGGCTGCCAGCGCGACGGTGGTTTTATTTTACAGATGCCCGTTTTCTCTGCAACTGGGCGGATTTTAGCTATGTATCCAAGTGGATCCAAGAATTCTTCGGGCGTAGGTTCAAAAACTGGTGCTTCAGGTGGTGGTGTGAAAGTGAATTCTGCACTTTTATGCATGGCATTTTTCTGAATATTCTTGCTATCCATTTCCGCTATCGAAATAAAGCCACACTAATTAACAAAATATTTTATCTCACAATAAGTATCTATAAACATTTCACTCGCAGTAAAAGGCTACGTGACTTCTCGCCATGTGTAAATGGCTCCTTAAATGTAGAGATAGTAAAATACACTATATCACTGCCATTTCTATATTCCGCATTACGACCATAAGATACGATTTTAAATGCAATTTAATATCAACACTGATTGCCTTGAACACAAGCCGAAAGTAATATTAACATTAATGAAACAAAATTAGTATTGATTATACGATTTCGTTTGCCAAAGCTGGCTAGTCACAATCTCACAACCAGCCAGTTACTTGATAACTCACTCGACCACGATTCGTTCATTGATGCCTCGTTCAAACGCAGCTCGCTCGTCAAATATATTACGCACACATGCACGTCAAAATAATATCGCTGACTTGCTCTTCGGCTCTTCCTCAATCCCATTGGTCATCATTAAGTCGGGATGCTTGCTTCGGTCGGATGGCGAGGGAGGCGTTCTAGTGTAATATTTTTTTTGCTTTGAAGTTGGTATCCTTTTTCTATTATTTAGTTTAGACAAAGAAAGAAAATGGCGTTCATAGCCCTGCAAACAAACATCATGATTTTGGAAAATGTATTTGATTAAAGTTTTAGGGGACAGCGATTTTTAATGTAAAATATATAAAGAAAAGTAGGTACCTACAAGATCATGATTTATTATTTCGTGCTATTAAAATAGAGTAGGTAACCTATGAGCAGAAATCAGCGGAATAGACAGTGGTAGCGTTGTAGGTTGCTAGGTACCTACAATGTACTTTATGCTGGTGAGTCGTGATTGATGTTATAATACTATTACTTTCCTATATGTTGAGTACGTTGAGTAGGTACGTTGCGTTCACATAAAAAGAAGAATCCATCCATTCCGTACAAAAAAAAGATGGCGGATGGAACGGACTGTTGCAGTTGTGATTGTGATTGTGACGCAAGAAACTTGGGTTGGGCCATGCATGTGCTTTATTATATTATTCGGATGGAGGATTAAATAGCACACAATCAATCGGTAGCCAAAAGCCTCGACTATCTTAATTTTTTAAGACTTTAAATTTTAAATATGGATGGCACTGGCCGCTGACCTTTAATGACCCTTGACCTACCTTATATAATTCGATTTTTTCAGATACGATACATTGCTTATTATAACACTATGAGGATACCTGTAACATTTTATCAGGCTCACGCTATTGTTTGTCTTCTAGAGAAAGGGAAAAATCATGTAGGTATGCATGTACCATTTCTATAGAAATAAGCATTATCTAGGTACGCACGGCTACACATCAAGCTATACATTTCCAGTATAAGCTGACCTCACATTGTACGGAAATCCTATACAATGCGAGATCAGCATAAACTGGAAATGTATAGCTTGATGTGTAGCCGTGTGTAGGTACCTAGGCAATGCTTATTTCTCGTACATACATTACTGTTAAATATACAGGAAGAATCATTTTCATCGCCATTCTTTTCGTGCACAATAATACCTACGTAATTCATAAGCCTCGTAATCAATCAAGCCAATGCAATTTTGCGAAACTAAAATTGTATGGAACGACGATGGCACAATATAAGATGGTCACGATCATGGTATAATAAAACAAGGTATGGCATTCCGGGAGCGACACATGCCTACGTCACTATTCAGTTGCCACTTTATTGCAACAGAACTCGAATTTAAGGAAAGATTTTCAATCACCATTCTGTTAAAAAATATATACAAAGCATTGAAATTGTCGTTTCGTTTGTCTTATCAAACGAAACAAACATATACCAACGTAATTTTTAATTAAAACCTCTTTATTGTATCAGATTCGCATAAGTAATAAAGGAGGTTGGGGAGTTATTATTACACACTACTGGTAACACAGAAACGGGCTGTCTAATTGACATTCTGACATTTTGTCATGTATCGCTATTCTTGTCGAACCCGTATGTTGGTCTCGCTCAGTCCCATTGTACACAGTGATTCTCAAACATTTTTTTGTGGACGTCTAACAAGTTGGTTTGATACATTTTTTTCTTTGACCACAATATCAAAATGGTTAAAATATTTTTTGTTTTTTGATTTTGAATAAAACTTCGTAAGTAGACGAGTTTAATAACAATGTGTTTGAGTATTATTTTAGTAATCCCTAGAATCCACTTATTATTAAGAATGAATATACACTTATATTATGAATGCTAAAGTAAATTTATCTAATTTGTATTTTTTTTTGTCTAGGGAAACCTACAACGCGCGGGTAGAGCTACAGGCAAAAGCTAGAAGTAATTTAATAATTATGTCAATGTTTTATAAAATTTCCCCAGACTAAAAAGTTTGAGAACCATGGATAGCGGTGATGACGTAGTCTTGTGTCTCCCACGTGACCATTGTGTTTCGGAGTACCATACCTTGTTTTATTATACCATGGTCACGATCACGATGGAACGACGATCTAAACCCACGTTCGCACGGACGTAAAAATATAGCGGCGTGATTTTATCGCGCACTGGATTTTAATATCTCGGCGTTGAGCCGAGCGTTGAGAATCCAACACGCTGGGACGCACTCTCGTTTTTCAGTGCGTTGAAAAAACACACTGTTGGATTTTCAACTCTCGGCGCTAAGCAGAGCGTTGAAAATCCAGTGCACGAAAAAATCCCGCCGCGATATTTTTACGTCCGTGCAAACGTGGGCTCAGTATGTTATATAGTAGGTACTCTGTGCGTGGGCTTGAAGCATTGTGTAACAAGTGACTTACATAAGTAAGTCCGGCCACAATTTATTTGGTCAGGCTGTAATCTTTCTAACTGACTCAGAAACGAAATAGATAAGTAGGTAGGTTAGGAATATGGGTAGGTTGTAAATACCTACTAAATTGTAAAGTACTTATGGATTATTTTGTGTACACACGGCTACACATCAAGCTATACATTTCCAGTTTATGCTGATCTCGCATTGTATAGGATTTCGGTACAATGTGAGGTCAGCTTATACTGGAAATGTATAGGTTGATGTGTAGCCGTGCGTACCTACATCTCAAATGGTCTTTTCTTTAGGCCAGATTCATAATCTCATAGATGTAATTTAAAAAATGGTGTCAAAATGATATCCACGGCCGTAGCTAGGAACCTCAGAGTAATAACCTCTGAGGTAATAACTAAAGCACTCTGAGCTAGGAACTCATTTCGGGGGGGACAAGGTTAGGAGGTTTTTATAGAAACTTTTTATAGAAAAATAAAGTAGGTATTTCTGATTTCAGAGAGGGTCTCAGAGTAATAATGCTTTAGTTATTACTCTGAGGAGAGGGTACTTATAAAGTAGGTACTGATGTGTAAAAAGAGTCTTAGAAAATAAAAAAAAGGTTTTTTGTCCTTTTTGCAGAAAATCAGAAACGAAATAGATTACAATTATCTGCATTAGAAAACGGAGATACCCTAGGGGAGGCCAAACTCTGGATTGAGATTTTGGTTTCTCATAATATTTCGGCGGGTTTTGGGTTTTCAAACGTAGCTCGTTCAGGGCTGTAGGCAGGTGGGCATGCCACAATTGTGGCGATAAGTCCCCTCTTTGAGGAGTGGATAGAGAGGCGTCACGGCGTCCTCACCTTCCGCCTGACGCAGGTCCTCACCGAACACGGTTGTTTCGGGAGGTTCCTGTTCAGGATAAAGCGGGAGGAAACGCCCGGGTGTCTCCATTGTGTGGATCGCCCGGAGGACACGGTGGAGCATACGGTGGAGGTCTGCCCGGCTTGGGCGGGGCACCGCCGTGTCTTCACGGAGGCGATCGGCGGCAGCAATCTCTCGCGTCCGGCCCTGGTTCAGGCCATGGTCCGGAGCGAGAGTGCATGGGAGGCCGTCACCTCCTTCTGCGAAGCAGTTATGCTCGCGAAGGAGGAGGCGGAGCGCGCGAGGGAGATGCAAGCTGCACGCCCTCGCGCCCCTAGTCGCCGCAGGAGACGCCCCGGGCGTCGGCAGTCACGAGCCGACTTCCGGCCACCGTAGGCGCGGGCTTGCGGACGGTGAGCAATGGGCAGCTCGCCGTCCGATAAGGACCAGGCCCGGGTCGACGGCGCGTTGTGTTCCACGCGCGCCTCAAAGAGATGTCAGCACCAACTGACGGGGTCCATAAGGACCAATGCCTGCTGGGGTTGCGGGTTTGTCCGAAAGGGATATCGCGGCTCCGGCACACAGGCAACGGAAGGAACACGGGTGGATTTTAGTCAGTAAAAGTCTGACACGCCCTCTCGCTCTACCCAGAGCGGGAGAAGTCATTTGATGATTTCCTACCCTCAAAAAAAAAAAAAAAAAAGGGCTGTATGCAGGCACGGGGGGCGGGGCGTGCCTGCCTACAGCCCTGATGATAACAATAGGCAACGCATTGCATAAATGCATTGTTTAAGTAGGTAAGCTTTATAATCTGTTTTTTTTTTGCTAATTTATTACTTTTTGTTTCAATAACAATAATATTGCCAGCATAAGTTATTATAACCAGCATACGTGTAACAAGCATAATCAGCCTTTAACGCTCCCACTGAATATAAATAAGACTATTGTATTCAAAAGATACATGTTAATTCTGTAGTCACATGTCAGTCACAGTATGTCACATTTGTATTACTAACTTTTTTGGTAATCAGCTGCTTACTGTTTACTAACCTATAGTTAAAATATTTAAACATGATAACACTGAACAAAAACTGTTTCAATTTAACTGTCATCTGTCATTGTCAAAATTAAAACATAACCTCAATCAATGTTTTGTGGTTGTAATTTTATTCTAACTTGCAATTTGTAAATTTTATTTAAACTATGTTAAATACATTTCGAGGAGTCTGGACAGCCAATGTTCAGTTACAGCAGATGAGATACGCACATAGGATAAGAGGCAAAGCTCCTATTTTCTGTCGCACGATAAAAGAACGTGTGGATGAACTAAATTATAAAGATGAATTGTATACAACCAGAATTGATATCGGTCTGCCCCGAACCAAGTGAGTATATCTAGTAACTGGAAGTTTTTTATTCATAATTTAATTATGCCTCATTACTTGTTACTTTTTTCGGATTCATTGGTTCAATAGGCCTCTCTTTTCTTGTTCCAATCCCCGCACTCCTATGCCAGCTTCATGCAGGTTGCTTGACGATAATAGTAAAAACTTAATTTGTTTCAGAAAATCATCAGATGGCAGCCGTATCTCAAGACTGGAACATCTTAAAAACATAAAAGCAGATAAGAACATAGAACAGCTTGCACGCACTCACAAGTTAGAAATTGACTTAAAAGAAGTAAAAAATGAATGGCTTGAAACTTTAGGTCCCCAGCACAAAAAACAAATTTCTGATCACTATGGCATATTTGAACACTTGTATGGAGAAGGGTACTTTGTACCATATTTGAATTTGGAAGTGTTGTATGATTTGAAAAATGGTTCCTACCTCCCGATTTACACTGGAAATGACATAAAGCCAGCAGAAGCACTTGAATATCCTATTGTTAATTATGAATCTGATGCAGACACATTATGGACATTAGCTCTTACAAGTTTGGATGGCCACTTAACAGAGAGTGATAAGGAGTATTTACACTGGCTTGTGGCCAATATTCCTGGAAACTCTATTGAGAAAGGAGATACCATTGCGGAATATTTGCAACCTATCCCGTTAAAGGGTACTGGATATCACAGATATGCCTTTGTTCTTTATAAGCAAGATGGAAAAGTATCTTATGATGTGACAAAAGGTAGAATTTTGTAATAGAAAAGTATGATCTGTAGAATTATTAAATTACTTCTAATCAATGTAATTATTTCCAGTAACTTCATCATCACCTCTGGAAGATAGAACATTTGTGACAAGGGAATGGTACCAAAAGTACCAAGACAATATCACTCCTGCAGGACTAGCATTTTACCAAACCAACTGGGACCATACAGTTAGAGATTTCTTCCATCAAGTGTTGCAAAGCAAGGAGCCAGGTAACTAGCAGCACAATATAGTTCTTGTCCCATGCCACCTATTATAAAAGTTATTTATAAATTGTTGAATTTCTTTTTCAGTTTATGAGTATGACTTCCCTAAGCCCTACTTGAGGCCTCAAGAATGGTTCCCCCGAACAAAACCATTCAACCTATACATGGATAAGTATAGAGATCCAAAGCAGATCAACAAAGAGTATTTATTGCGCAAGTTGAAGAATGAGGACCCCTTCAAGGCGCCTCCACCACCACTTAAGTTCCCCAATGCCCAACCATTCCCTAAGAACATGCCATCATGGTTGAAACTACATGAGCAGAAAATTAGGTTGGGTTGGGGCAGAGTAAATGATGTTTAGATTTAATAAAAGTTTTAAGTAGTCCAGACACTGCTATTTATTTTTATACTGTCGTACTAGGAATATAGCTATGATACGAGCACGATCTAGTAATATTACTATTAGGGCACGCTGCTACGTCGAATTTGGTTGCAGTTACAACATTAGGGCACTCTGCACTCCAACAGTTATGAACCGGCTTACATATAACGGTAAGATAGCTATATCCCTAGGATTATAACTATATCACGGCTTTAACCGTCTTACTGCAACATATACATGTGTTCGCGGTCGTGGCACGGTACCCCCGTCAGGGCCTACTCCCTAAGCGAAATCCGTACTTTCGGCCGTCGTTACTCTTCGTTCTCTGTCTCACTTACAGACATACCGTAAGTGAGAAGGAGAGCGAAGCGCCCGTAACGACGCGCGACGGCAAAAACTACGGATCACGTAAGGAACTTCGTTCCAGGCCCCCCGGCGACACTTAGCTTCGGGTCACACCGGAATGGCAGTGACGTGGCGAGCACTTTCAGTGTGAAATAATTTTAAACTTTATCTACATACTTAAAATACCAGTATCGCTTGAAAAGCTTGAAAGGTCTCGAGGCCGCCCGTGGTGACGCGAGCGGCCGCGCGCCCCGCGCATCTTGTCGGTGGTTCTGCCTGCGGCACCGCGGGCGGCCGCGCGTATGTAATTTAGAAACTAAACTAGTCAAGAGGAGACTAGGCACGTTGGATCTGGAGGTCGCGCGAGGCCGCCAGCGGCTACGCCGGAAGCCGCTGCCATTCCATTCCAAAAAAATTGTCGCCAAATATCAGAATTTGTCGGAAAATTAATAAATTAACGACAAAATATGGGAGAAAACAGATCTTAGCTAGGTGCCTTAGTTTTTGAGATATAAATGTGGCCCTGCTGGGGAGACTCTCCAGATCGGCCATCTATAAACCATAATATCTTTTGAACCAGTGACCGACAAATTCTGATATTTGGTGACAAATTTCGACTAATTAGCGACAAATTTTTTGTGTAATCAAAATTAAAATCCCTGATGGTGGCCCTGCCAGAGTCAATGACACGACTCGGCCCTTACGCACACACACACACTCGTATATAATAGAAAGAGATCGAGAGAAAGTCGCATGGAAGGGGGATAACGGTTTTCCTTACGTGACGATTTCTACCAAACTCATATCGCAAGCGGCGTTAAGGAACTTAGTTCCAAAAAAAAAAAGAGTACCTACGAGAATTCTATTCTATTTAGGTACAAAAATATTATAATAATTTTAATAATAGAGAACCTAACCTATCCGAGGCGGGATTCCAAAATTTTCGAGTTCGTTTCGCTCACTCTTGCATTCTGCTATCTCTTTTAAGGTGTGCAAAAGTTGACAAGGCTAACTACTTAATTAACTAGGTACTATTCCTATTTCTGGATGAATGGACAAAAAAAACCTATCCTGTTCCGAGGTGGGGTGGTTCAATTTTCAAGTTCGCTTCGCTCACTCTTGCATTCTCTTAATTTTGAAACTTCTGCATCAGTCGACAAAGTACTTCTACTTCTTACTCCTATTTCTGTATGAATGGTCAACTGAAAATATTAAAATTTTCGAGCTCGCTTCGCTCGGTCTTATCTGAGGTGAAGTGCAAAGGTATACGAACTCGTTTCGAGGACATGAAGATGCACCACCCAAAGAATAATGATTACGATCATTAAAAAAAAAACCTAATGGGGAGAAAAGTGACTTGCGGTTTCGTTAATATTTTTACACCCAGTCACCCCGTCCTAAGGTTATAATAATTGTGTACAAATATTCTGGAATAAGTTGAGTCAATGCGTACTCTATAAGGAAAAACTGATTGAGCTAAAACACAAGTTCCGTTACGTACTTTTATTAAACATTAAAAAATAAAATTAACTTTCTTAAATCAGACAAATTTTTATACATAGTGCAACGAATTTGGTTTCCCTCTGTACTTTTTATCGAAATTCTACATCTAATAAAACCTATACAGTCTATACCATGTTTGCTTAACAGTTTTGAGTGTGAAATTGAGCAGAAACCTTTACGTTGAATATAGAAATAGAAGCTTAATAAAAATAATAACATTATGTGTTCTAATCGTATTTAAAAAATAAAACACTTGCGTGTCTTTGATCCATTAACTAAGACTGCAATTCTTTGCCTTATATGCTTAAAAAAATAATTATAATCATTATACAATTTTGCCTCCGAAATTACACAATTAACATGGCAAAACGAAAACTAAATAAGTAAATTATCAGAATACCTAGTTAAAATAAATGCAGTGAAGTAAAAAGGTAACAATAGATTTAACCATTTAATGTTTGTTTTATTGCTAATTAAATAGTTCATTTGTAGTTTTCCCCCAGATATAACCAAGCCAACGTGTTTTAATGGTGATATCAGAAAAATAATATTTCGCATGAACCTTACAATGGCAAGTAGCAACTAGCTTTGCAATATATGGTATATTATATTATTATTAGTATGGTGTATTATGGTTTTACAAAAAAAATCTAATTGTTAATAAACATTGCAAAAGTGGACATTTTTATGAAGTACAATTTTATTATCTTAATGCTTGAAATATACACATATGGGTTCGTGTTTTCACGTAGATAATTATAATACCCACTCCATATTATACAAGTGCTATATTGTATTTTATATACCTAGTGAATTTGCAACTCTGATTAATAATTTGATACCAAATATTGCATAAGAAATGGTGCGATCTAGTCAAGACCAACGTCGTCATCCGTGGGAGCTTTAGGCCCCCCTGCTCCAGGTGCAGCGCCACCGAAACCTGTGAACATTATTACATTATTATTCTTAACCAACTTTAAAAAAAAGGAGGGCTCCCTCGAAGGAAAAACGAAGAACTGCCCGCTTAGTCTAGTGGTCGAAGTGCTTTTGCTGAGCATGACGTCTTGGGTTCATTTCCCGGGTCGGGCTAAGTATCATTGGGCTTTTTCATCTGGAATTTCTCAGTAGCAGCCTAGTCTGGATTTGTGCCCGATTGGTGGCAAATAGGCTCGCCCCCTATTACATGGTACTTAAACATAACTAGCGAAATGAGGGTGTTCCGTGTACTATAAGTACCATCAAAGAAGTTCATAACTGACCACCGTAAGGACTATTCTTGCTTGCAGCGCTCGGCGGTTATAGAACCGGCTGGTAACAGATGTGGATTTTGTTTTCAAACTGGTTAGAAATGAACTTCTTTGATAGTACACCTGTGCCTAACCCTTCGGGGATTACAATATTATGTGTAAAAAAGGAGTTCTTTTTTTAGTTCAGATAAATGAAAATACTAAACAAAGAATATTTTTCATCTTCAATCTTGAAAAACGCTAAGATGATTTAATATTTTATAATGATACTGTGAATTACAACGTTATTTTTTTGCACTAAGAAACTCTTCTTTTTTTAAGTCTGTTAAAAAGCGACTACAAAATAAAATATTTTTTTTTGAAAATCGGTGGCAATTTGGCAACACACAAAAATGTACTACAGCTGATAGTCGCGTACTTCAATTGACGGGCGAGGTTATCGTACAGAGATGGCGATAAGCTGTGTAGTAATTAGAAAAAATAATAAATCTAAATACAAAATAATAGGCAGTAAACTTTACGTCTTGTACGTTTTTTTTACCCAAAAATTCCAATTAAGTACCTGGAAAGCCGCCAGATCCACCCTTTCCGAGTTTGGCTTGCAGTTTTTCTATAACCGCCGCAATTTTTGGGTTATTCTGATACTTCACGAAGTTTGCTGGGTTGGACGACACATCTTGGAATGCAGCAGCGACCTCTGGGTCCTAAAGTTTGAAATCCATATTAATGCCAATTTTGGTCCCACAATGAAGGACTACTATGACAAACACATGAGAAGTCTTAAAAAAAAACTGAGAAGGCACCATAGCTGTCCAATGGAACAAATCTTTAGACGTCATGGGTTTCAAGTCGGGTTGACATCAGTATCTAAAAACAAGATAACAAAAAGTGTGTGTGTGTCAGCTCCGACGAACGATTGTCTTTGAATATGCAATAGGCAAAGAGGGTAAGGTAAATAACAGAATCATCTAACCCCCCCCCCCCCCCCCCCCCACAGAATAATAAAGAATATAATCCTACAACTATTATAAACGCGAAAGTTTGTGAGGATGGATGGATGTATTGATGTTTTTTTACTCTTTCACGCAAAACTACTGAATGGATTTTGGTCAAACTTTACAGTAGAATAGCATAATATGCACCACATTAGCTACAATTAATAAAGTTATGGGATAGATTTCGACTTCCACGCGAGCGAAGCCTCGGGCAAAAGCTAGTAATAAACTAACTATGTAATTACATACCTGGAATGCCGACATGATTTCCTGGTCAAACAGCAGGTTACTGAAGTCCTGCGGGTTGAGTCCGGCAGGAAACCCACCGCCGCCGGCAGGGAAGCCGCCGGCTCCGGGAAAGCCGCCGGCTCCGGGAAAGCCGCCGCCTCCGGCTTGGAAGCCGGGTGGCACGGTGGGCGGCGCGCGGGCATTCGCTTCGGCCTGTTCACGCGCCGCGCGAGCCCTCGCCTCCTGAGCCTTGCGTGCTCTGCGCAACTTGTCGCGATGCTGAAATAATTTTGGTGTCATATTTTTGACGACACGGTTAGCGCAGTGGCTGAGCGATCGACTGCTGCGCAACGTGTCGCGAGTTCGATCCCCGCACGGAAAAAATATTTGTATGATCTGCAAGTAGTTGTTTCGGGTCTGGGTGTTAGTGTATGTGTTTCTATGTTTGTAAACGCACCCACGATACAAGAAGAAATTCTTAGTGTGGGGCAAAGTTTAAAAAAAAAAAAAAAAAAAAAAACGTAAAAGTTGTTCATCATATTTTTGTGCTAGGCTCATTGTGTTGTATTACTTACACAGTACATTGTCTATAAAGAAAGAGGAGTAGTTGCTAGATACAGATAGCCAAGCCTGTCCACTCTGGACACTTGGGTGAAAGTTAAAATTTACTCATAAAAATCATTATTTTTGTAATTAATTATACTACCTCTCTATCTTCCTTCTTGCGTTGAGAACTGAGCTTGTGTTGACGCAGTTTCTCAGCATTGGGTTTGACCTCGCTCAGCCATTCATTGGTTTGATCATCATAGTCAATTTTAAGAGATTCACAGAGGTCATGAGATGCCTCTTCAAATTTTCCCAGCAACCTGTTGAAGAGATTATAAAACAAGATAATGATAACAAAAATGCATAATGATTCACACAATTAATGCAAGGGTGCCTGACAAGACTTTTTAACACGAGAGTAAGGGCCGACGCTCACTTGGCGAGGCGCAGCGCAGCGCGGTTGTCACTGCCAAACAAATATCGACCTTGCAAAATAGTTGAAATAAAGTTGAGAATAAATAAACTTCCATTAGCTCGATAGCATATCTAAGCGGAAAAAGGAGCGCGTCTCAGGTTATTTATTTTCTACTTTATTTTAAGGTACGCAATGGTGCCGATTCTCTTGTCACAAATGCCTCTAAACTAGACAAAAAATCACACAAACTTTGTTTATTCTAAAAAAAAAATCACCGGTTAGGGCAAACTACGGGTACCACGTGGATACGCGATTGATTTTAGTTGTGTCAAATTATTTTTAAATTTAGAGATTTGTTTATGCAGAATAGCTTTAAAATTCTCCAAAAGTAAGAAATTTTAGTGATAGTTTAGTTCGGTGTACAAGAGAATCGGCACCAATGTTGGTATTTGTTTGGCAGTGACAACCGCGCTGCGCTGCGCCTAGACAGATGTGCGCCAGCCGTAAGACTGTTAAGTAATTGTGTTGACTACAAGATTATTTTTATTAATTTGCACAAAGGCAGGATGAGATGCACAAAATGAGTAATCCATGACTTTGCAATTGTTCTGGTTAAAATTGTAAAGCCTCAACACAAAGTAAAATAATTAATGGTATGTTTATTAGAAAACTAGAAAAACTACCCAATTAATATGTTTATATATGATATTATGAGTATGTTCATAAACAGTTCCCAGCAGTTAAAATATTTTGAAAATATAGCCAGACATACACACAAATAATTTGGCCCGCTGAAAAAAACTATTAGCATTGTCATGTGCTATTTTTTTAACACAAAAAGGTATGAATATTATTTCAATTAACATGTTTATGCTATCATAAATCTGCCAACAGCGTTATTATACCATGCAAAAGAAACAGAAAACTATGTTGCTTTAGTAGTAGAACAGGTTGCCCACTTATTTGTTCTTTTTTTGATAACATTTCCTGTAATTTTTTATTTTCACATAAAACCCACCTGTAAGCTCTTCCACGGAATTTATATGCAGCGGCACTGTCACAGTTGAGTTCTAGAGCTTGCGTGCAATCCTTGATACAAGCATTTGGTTTGTTCTGCTTCAGATAGATCTGTGAAAAACATATAAGTTTACACAATATATGAGATATGTATATCACGAAAATTAAATTGAAAATGAGATGTTGATAAAATCAAGCATAAATAAACACCGAAGACACATTTGGAAACTTTAAATGAATAAAAAAAGACTAATTATGATATCCTTCAATCATAGAAATCTGAGATGAATAATCTCATGTAGGTACACTATTATATTTACTTAATTTAAAAAAAGAGCCAATGTGATGTACCTGTCCCCGTTTAGCAAAAAGTAAGGCACTCTGAGGATTGAGTTGTATAGCTTCATTGTACAGTTTGATGGCTTCATCATACTGCTGCTCGGAGAAAGCCTTCATAGCCTCAGACCTCTTCTCATCAGACTGGTCTCGTTCCTCATCTGTCACTTCCTTTGTCTCATCACCCATGATCTGAGAATCATCAACTTTGTCTGCATCTATAACACCTGTATGCAAAATAAAAAAAGGACTAGGTTATTATGGACCAAAAATGATTAAAAACAGGAGATGGGATGCAGGCTTTTGACTATTATTGTCTATTGAGAAGTAAAAATAGCAGTAAGGAGTATAATACCTAGCTAAGGTTCATAGAGCTGTCTAGCATTTAATATTAAATATTTGGGAACATTGTAAATTCTACATCCTTTGTGGGGTATTGATTGAAATGGATATTGCATATTGTGGTTGTCAACAGTTTTAATGACAATTCTTCTCTATGAAGAATCCTTTTGTTGACTTCTCAATGTCTGTTGTTAACTTCAAAGCATTTATTATCCATATTTTAGAATGTTTCCATAAAAACTTATCAAAATTCTTCCTCAAATATAAATCATTTGCAGTATGTGTTATGATGATCTTCATAATAATTGTTGTTGTTCTCTGTTTTATTTTATAAATAACTCATTTATCTTGGTCCCACATACATATTTATGTAGCATAGCATTCTGATAATGTTTTTTTACAACTTCTTATAACTATGCATTAAAAGCATGCATTTATTATGTATTTAAAAGTAGTTGTAAAATAATAATAATATTTAGTAATAATCGGTATCTTCCAGTGACCTTAAATACTCTGAAAACAATTTGAAATAGTATATGTGTGGTACATCTTTTTTTGTCCAAAGTGTAAATTGCTTCCCAGCAATGCACTATTTTGTTTTCCCAACTTTATAACTTTTTATATGTGCTAAGGTAGTCCGCGAATTTTTGTAATTTGCAGTTCAGTGTCAGGTTGTACGAGGGCGACACACTGAAAGTTTTTAGAACTGGCCACTTGTAAACATAAAATAAAAAATAAGTTCTAATTTTGAAAATGGAACTCTTTGCCAATATTATTGTGTATGTATTTTATTCATTTGTTATTTGTTTACGATTTGGCGGAAAATTTAAATGTTTCAAAGATTTTAACAGAGCTGAGGTGACTCAAATGCTGTGTTCCGACATACTTACGGGTGACGAAAGCTGGATTTATTGTTATGATCCTGAAACTAAGAGACAGTCTGCTGTCTGGATGTTTCCTTCCGAGGAGTTGCCAACTAATGTGAAGAGAGGTCGAAGCGTGGGAAAAAAGCTGGTGGCCTCATTCTTCGGAAGGACAGGTCATTACGCAACAATTGTTTTAGAGGATCGAAAAACAGTTACTGCAGAGTGGTACACTAACAATAATTGTTTGATACTTGTCTTGGAAAAAGTTCGGGAGAAACGACCTCGTAGTAGGATCCTCCTTCACCACGACAACGCCTCGTCGCACACCGCCAAGCAAACAATCGACTACTTGGCGACGTCAGACATGGAATTACTGGGTCACCCGCCCTATAGTAGTAGTAGTAGACCTCGCACCTTGCGATTTTTATTTATTTCCGAAAATAAAAGAAAAACTTCGAGGAAAACGTTTTATGGACGCCGAGAAAGCAGTGGCTGCGTTTCGTCGAAGAGGACTAAGGACGAATGAGCAAAGTGCTTTTCTTAGTGGTTCCATCGGATGCAGCAATGCAATGATGTAAATGGACACTATTTTGAAAATATATAATAAAACTAATAACTTGCTAGTTTGTTTAGTTTTTGATTTTCTAAGAACTTTCAGTGTCACCCTACACCCCCACCTGTATGTTGAATAAAATGTGATTTGCAACCTTATTAAATAAAGGTTTACAGAATTATAATCATTAGAATCATCAATACAACACCATAAGTTATAATAATCCTCAATGTCATGCTTTCATGAAATAGTCATTGGTTACATGAACTTAGTTGTATTGATGATTTTTATGATTATGATTCAATAAATAAATATTGCATACAATCTGATACTGACTTGCAAATTGCTAAAAACGTAAAAAAAAATTAATTTTGTGGGTTACCCTGATGTTTTTGCCTTAACAATGGTTATCAACAGGTAATATGACATAAAAGTTTTATTTTGTGGTCAGTGCCAACTACCAATATTAGGGTGATTTTTTAGAGGTGTTGGTATTGGGTTATGTCCCCAACCCAACTCCACATTTAAGAGCATATATTTAAGGATCACAAAAATAACACGCATATAATCTACGCATATCATACTTAATATTGGGTTCCCACCTATGAAATTAGTGTTTTTTTCTCTCACAAATAAAGAACCTTGTCACTTCTATGATTTAAAATATTCCCATTCTCCTCATTTTGTTAGCAGAAATGACCACTATTTGTTTTAACTTAGCCAAAACTTATTTTTGTTGGTTAATCTAAGAGGCATATTACCTTATCTTAGTTTTTAAACATTACTGCATAAAAGTTTTAAAACATTAGTGTTCATGGTTGTTATATAAATTAAGAAAATGTTAGTATGAAAAATGCAACTTCTTTAAAATTCTCCATACAAAACGCTAATTTCATAGGTGGGGACCTAATATTGTGGTAGGAAGGGCCAAATAGAATTGGTTGGAAAATGTTCCAAAAACTTAAGATTTATGTGTCACAAAAATTACCGTCCATATTCAGCTCTACATCTGAATCTTCAGTAGTTTCCTCCCCAGATGATGTTGGAGCAGTATCGTCAGCATTACTGTTTGAAGTATTGCTGAAACTTTTATAAGAACAGCTATGTACTTGCCAGCTACTAGTATACACAGATTTTAGCTACTGTTACAACAGAGGGACTATGGCAAATGAGTAAGCAGCAACATACACTGTTACATGTAAGATTAGCACATTTTAGCAATAGAGCCATCCATTGTGCCACTTATTTTTTAACAAGGTATTAAGTATGTGTAATTATATGTTGTATTCTAAGTATCATTTATCACCAATCTCCTTTGTATTAGTCAAGGCATGGTGATTTTGATAATATCGCTTACTCCGATTTCTATGGAAGAGGCCTTTATTAGTTCTAAAGCTTTTTTCGGCAGTTTGTAAATGTGTAATAGAAGTGAAGTCTACAGAATAGATTAAAGTAAGCCATTTCTTACGTATCGCCCGATGGTGTAAAGTTTTTCGCACTCGGTATTGGGCCCGGAATTGTAACCCCCAGAGCAGACAGGTATTCTTTGAAGAAAGCTAGTTTTGGGTGATGTATTATCTGCGGTTCTTCTTTGCAAAACTCAACGAATGCTTTCAACTGATTCAGTTGCTCCTCGTTGAATGGACAACTCATTTTTCTTGATTATCACTGCTAGAGCTGCCGGCAAAATGAATAATTAACACAACAAAAATGTAACGTCACGATTTGTCAAATATCGATTAGAATTTCAACCGCGTAGAATAATAGTAGAAAATAACGTTGCAACTTGTAAAATAATGATTATTTCCTCACTTTTTATTAGAATGAAGAATACCGCACTGCTAAGACCGCAACAAATAAATTGACACTTGGTTTGGTCGTTGGCCGGGGTCGGATTCGGATGGAATTTTCTCGCTTCTACAACCACAGATAATATTATGCACACAATCGTCACAGAATAAAATTCGTTTAGATAGCATTTCCGTCGATTAATTGATTCATTTGCTTCGTGCAGACTAGCGCAACGCGACACCGGTTATTGTTATACCGTGAAGTTTTCTTAGAAATTGTATCGTTCGAGTCGCGGAGCGCCGTCGCGTCGCGCTAGTCTGTACGAGCCTCTTATTTTAGTCTGGTATAGTTTTTTTTTTTAAATCTTTTTCCCGGGATGTACAGACGCCAGCACATCAAGCCACTACAATCTGTCAGATTTCTTTAATAGATTTTGAACTTTATTCCTATAATATAAGGTTCAAGGTTGATTGGGAAAATTTGACAGTTTCGGGTAGCTTGACCTGCTGGCGTCTGTACCAAAACATTGAAAATATGAGTACCTAGTTCAAGAGGACGGTAAAGATTTTAAAAGAATTTGTAAGCTCGAAATTTGGCATACCATACCTCGGAGGTTCGATTAGTTTTGACCGTTCTTACTTATTAATATTTCATTAGATCTTCTGTCCAAGCGCGCTCCCCCCAGAGCGCGAGGTCTGCAGCATTTGATACACCTGATATGTAACTAATCCGGCCCTGTCCACACTGAGTGCCGAGAGGGTACTCACTCACGTCAGACTTTTTATAGAGCCTATTATCGGGCTAATTCAAATTCTATGTTTTATTTTTAACAACGAAATAATCAGTTACCGATTGTCTGACGTAGATTGTCTAAAGCCGCGTCCCCATTAAGGCCGCGCGGTCCTGTGAGGCCAAGCCGCGCAACGTTACCGAGCCTCGTGAGTGTGTACGTTTACAAACTCACGACGCTCGGCCGCGCGGCTCGGTCTCACGAAACCGCGCGGCTCTAGTGAGGACGCGGCTTTACAGTCTTAGTCGGAGAAATTGTAAAGTTTCACGTGTTTGTGGTATCAAGTAAATTTATTGTAATACGCCTTAAAAGTTTCACTCAATAAATTACGCTCAGGCGGAGATGAGCGGGTTTGGATACGCGGGGCTCCCTTTTTCGTGGGGCGCGTAGCAATTGCTACTCTTGCTACGTGGCTGACCCCATCACGCAGTGGCCGGATCCAGCGGAAAGGAATCTTGTATCATGTATGGAAGTAGGTAAGATCGTCAATAAAATGGTACAATTTATAATTCTTGTTCTAACTAGGTAGGTATGTTTAATCCTAAGTTCCTGACTAATATTATACAATGCGAAAGTGAGTTTGTTTGTTCATTTGTTACGCTTTCACACTAAAATGGCTGGAAATATGGCGCATGGGTACTTGGGTAGACCATGACCTGGGTTAGGACGAGGATACTTTTATCCCGATAGTACCCATGTTCCCGTGGGATAATTTCCGACCTCCAAGCGGGTGAAGCCGAGGGCAAAAGCCTCAGACCAAATAAAAAAGCAAGACAAAGCGCTGTCAACCCGTACCCTAATTAATTGCGTAATACACGATCAATCAGAATCTGAATCGTTTTGAAACAGATTGCTAATCCATTACTTCATAAGTTTGAAATATTTGGTCTGAGGCAAAAGCTAGTTTACTATATAATGGTTTTAGTTTTTGTCACCAACGTACCACCCAAAAAGTTATAGATACCAGGCATGTGAAAGTTACAGAGACATCTCCCATTTACCGAAGTAAATGCTTGCTCGCATTCGCAACAGGGCTGCAGTGCGTGTTGCATAGCCTTCATAGATGGCGCTGTCTGTCTCTTTGGGACAGTACGTACTATTGCAGGTATTCATAACAAAGGTATAAGGTGGTCGTGCTGGGGTTGCGGGTTTGTCTGAAAGGGATATCGCGGCCCCGGCACACAGGCAACGGAAGGAACACGGGTAGGTTTTAGTCAGTAAAAGTCTGACACTCCCTCTCGCTCCGCCCAGAGCGGGAGGAGTCATTTGATGATATCCCACCAAAAAAAAAAAAAAAGGGTTTAAGGTGGTCATGCTACACGTGCTGAAGTATGTACAAACAAGAAGAAAAAGAACGAGACAAAGAAGAAACAAATGTTGCCCGATTTTTGGCTATAGGTTACTGGAAAATGAAGTGAGGATCTACACTTTCATTTTATTTACAACACACTACACTTTCATTTTATTTACAAAAGGAGTCTATAAAGTCCAAGTAAGTAATGCGTCCACTACATTAGCTAGTACTGACTGGGCAGCGGCTCCTTCCCGTGACACAGAGGTAAAAATACTGGTCCTCGGTCCTCCACCTTCCATATCCAGTCTGCTATTGCTGCCCTTTGTTTAAGTTGTTGCTTTGTTCGTTTAGCCCGGTAAAATAATGAGCAAGCTTTAAAATTTCCACTATTTTAATTTCTGCAAATTCCCTTTGAGATTTTGGTCATAAAATTAATAATCTAACATCGTAAAAAGTGTCTAGTGTGAAAATAGAAAAACAACCTAAAAGAACGTTAGAATGGTAATTGCCTCCTGTGTTATTCCGACCTCTTTTATTTTTCGACACGTTCGGGGGTCGAGTCGGGGAGCACTCGTCCTTTATGCCACATAGCTTTTTAATGAATGGTATTATTAGGGTAGGTACATTTACCGGTTGTTGGGCACTGCTATAATTAACATCGCCAGATTTATTTGTAGGTACCTACTCTGTTTTGGATTGTATAATTTGAAGGTTAGGATAGGTATCTATACCTCAGGGTATCCAAAGGTGAATCTTCTCCCGTATCGGTAAAAATTAAGACAAGTTCTAGACCATATGCGCATACTTCATCCCGTGGTAAACAATATTTACCAGTCAGCAAAGTGGTTGCGGTTCTGCTTCTAAATGCTCAGGGTGCGCCAGAGGTATCTACCTAGTACTTATCGCCACTCGTGAATGCCAAAATAATCACCCCCAAAGGTAAAGAAAACATTGAGTAAGATAAAGAATACATATCTAGGTATATTTTAAGTTACCTACGGAGCCTCTATAGCCAGCTATAGATAGTACCACATTCACCTGATGAGCTTAGCCAAATGTTTGACTTGGCATTCTCCAGTTTGAAAGTTTTATCTAGTTCCTTTTATAACTACGACTAAAATGATGGTAATTAACCCCGTGACATATTTTCTTAATGTGTGGAATTTCCGTCCATCGTCAATTAACTTATAGGTAGGTACCGAAAGTAATAAATGACCAATGATTAAGCAAAGATTCTGTGCCTGTTATAAGTAAAACAACAGCTGACGGCTGATAACGATTGTTTCGAGTGAGTGACAAGTTAGTTTTGTGTCTTTCATCATTATGGACACAGTGTGCAAATTAGATACAAGTTGTTCCCGCGAATAATTGAATTAGTGACGATTTTATTTATATATTAGGGTGTTTTTATAAAATAAATAATTTAAAATGATTGATAAAAGAAGGAATTTACAATGTTACTTTGTCGTAATAAGTAAGTTTACCAACAAACTGTTATTTAATTTCTGTCTAATTTATTATTTGTATGCTTCGATCAATAATGCATTATTGATCGAAGTTTGTATGATAATGAAATGAATATTGACATAATTTCTTTTAGTATTTATCAAATTACTTGGAGCACAAGAAGTTCCCAACACAAGTAGTAATCAAGGCAGCTCCACAAGTTCGCTACAGCCGAGATTTTCCGATCTCGGCGCCATGGGATTCCCAAACTTTGGCTCGGAAAGATTCGGAAATCCGACAAGTAATTATCCAACGAATTCCTTTTCCCCTTACGGAAATCAGGTAAAGTTTATTTACTAAAGTATTTAATTAATTACCCTAGCTCTAGTTTTTTTAGCGTAGCGCACTAATGTAATGTTACAAATTTACAATACGTTATATTTTAAAGAGCAGGTTTGATTTTTTTATGGTGTTTTGTGAAATGTTTTCGTTTGATATTAAAAAAATCTAGTAGGTTCCCAATTTAAATAAATAACCTACGCTGTATTAATAATATCACAAAAATATGACCTATGTAAATACCTATCTTCTTTTCAGAATAACAACGTGCAACGGCCTCAACAGGGGTCTGGTTATGGAAATCAGGTAACGTTTATTTACTAAAGTATTTAATTAATTACCCTAGCTCTAGTTTTTTTAGCGTAGCGCACTAATGTAATGTTACAATAAGGTTATATTTTGAAGAGAGGGTTTGATTTTTTGATGGTGTTGTGTTAAATGTTTTCGTTTGATTATAAAAAAAATCTAGTAGGTTCCCAATTTGAATAAATAACCTACGCTGTATTAATAATACCTGTCACAAAAATATGACCTCATACCTATCTTCTTTTCAGAATAACAACGTGCAACGGCCTCAACAGGGGTCTGGTTTGAGTTACCCAAATCAAGGCAATGTTCAAAATATACCTCAAGGTTACCCTAACCAGCAAGGTTATCCAAATCAGCAAGGCTATCCAAATCAGCAAGGCTATCCAAACCAGCAAGGCTATCCAAATCAGCAAGGCTATCCCTATCAGGGTGACAGCATGAATCCGAGCCCGAATTATCAAAGGCCGCAATATCCTAATCAAAACATTCAGAACAGGCCGGTTCAGGGAAGATATCCAAACCAAAACGCTTACCCGTATCAGGGAGACAGCAATACCCAATACCCGAATTATCAACGACCATCATATCCCAATAGACCAGACGATGGGTCTATAGTGTATCCAGACGACATAAGTAGACCATATCAAAATGGAGGGATGCCAACAAATCAGCAGCCGTTCCTGTATCCTTCACAAGGCAACCAATATCCTCCTCAGGGAAATTTTCAAAGCAACCCAAATTATATGAACCCCAACTTTCGCCCTGATGATTTAAATAATTTGCCTAATACGAATATACACTTTCCTAATGAACCAAATCAATATCAGCCCAACCAATATTACCCACAAACCAATTCTCAAAATCAGAATGTTAGACCAGTTCAAGGACAACTTGGAAATTTTCCAAATTATCCATTAAATAACAATCCTGATACCAACATACAGTTTCCAACGAATTACCCTGGTGGTGTAAATGTAGATCCATCAGCAATTCAGTATCCCAATCAAGTTATACCGAATCCTGGAGCATCAGGAAACGTTCTTCCAGGTTCAGCAGTTAATCCAGGCTTTAATAATAAATTTCAAAATCAGCCTCAGTTACCCAACAACCAAGGAAATATTCCAAACTATAATGATAATGACACAGCAGGCATTTTGGGAAAACCGGTGATTGTGCCACAGACAACATCGCCCGGCCAAGCTGTGCTTGATAACAGGTAAATTGATATCATCATTAATTCTTAATTAATAATTACATTAAATTGCATATCAATATTAATAGGTTACAAATTAATAATAGGCAGTGTATAAAGTGCCGCTAGCGACATAATAGCGGCGTTGACCGGTTAAACTGCCGTAAGCATTGCATTCTCATTGTCACTGTCACTGAGTCACTGTCACTTGTTATTTTGTTTGATTGTTGAGGTTATTTCGCTGTAAAACGCCACATTCCCAAAACATTACATTCTCTTGTGCCTAAACGGACCCTGGCTTGTGTTGCTTGGTTGCGTTGTGTGGAGTTCTAACCTAACCTAACCTACCTTTCAGCAATTTTCATTTGCTACTTAATTTTTCGTCAATTCATCTATAGAATGAATCTAGATATAATCTAAAACAAATACGATCAATCAATACAAAGAGCGGCGAACTAACCTCAACAATCAAACAAAATAACAAGTGACAGTGACTCAATTACCAGGCAATGCTTGCGGCACTTTAGCCGGGCTGAGGTAGCGCCACTATTATGCCGCAAATAGCGGCACTCTATACACTTCCTTGACAATAATAATTATGTACTTAACAAATAAGATTAAACATTTGTGGGAAATATCTAACACTGTGTTTTTTTATTTATTTCAGTACTGCGGAGGCAGCAACTCAAAATAAATGTGTCCAAGATTGTCCCACCACATCAGAATATGATCCGGTGTGTGGTACAGATAACGTGACATACATAAATGCAGGAAAATTTAATTGTGCCCAAAAATGTGGCGTAGGTAAGGGTGCTTATAATTGTTTTTAGCGAGTCGCAACCAAATCCTGAATAGTTATCTGTGGCATTACAGCACTAGTCCGATAAAATAAAGTAAAAAGCACGCGTTTGAATTATGAACCTAAAATCGGTTCAATAAGAGCTACTTTACGAGCAAGTGTGTTGAAATAAATATTATAATACCAGCCTGTTACTGTCCCACTGCAGGGCAAAGGCCTCTTCTCATACAGAGAAGGCACGAGCACTGATCACCACGCTTGCTCAAGGCGGGTTGGCGATTTCAGACTTATATTAACTATAAAGTCCAGGTTTCCTCACGATGTTTTCCTTCACCGATGTCAGTAATGTCCAAGATAAACTCAGAAAGTACATATGAATTGAAAAAGTCACATTGGTACTTACCCGGATTTGAACCCACAACCTCGTGCATGAGAGGCGAGGCCTTAACCACTGGGCCATCACGACATACAAAAAAAAAAAAAAAAAAAAAAAAAAAAAAAAAAAAAAAAAAAAAAAAAAAAAAATAAATTATATCTTTTAAATAACAAAACATCACGCCTGTATTGCTCGTAGGGCTAGGCAGAGGTGTACCTATAGCACACCCACATTTCACCAGTGAGGTATGTTTAAGTCCCATGTAGTACAGGGCGAGCCTATTGCGATCAACCGGGCACAAATCCAGACTCTACTACAGGGTTTTTACATCTTGAATTTCTTCAAGATGTAAAAACCCAATAACACTTTGCTCGACCCGGGGATCGAACCCATGACCTCATGCTCAGCAGTAGCGTTTGCGACCACTACAACAACAATGTAGTCTAGTAGTATATTTTAAATTATGATAATAATATTCATTAAGGTATACGCATACATCTTCGTGAATGTTATTTATAGTGTAGGTAGGTCCCTTATTCTAAATAGAAGTCGACCATTTTTTTCCAAAGATAAATGTATTTTTAGACGTCATGGTCTTTTATGTAAACTGTAGATTAACTCGATTTTTGACGATCGACACGTGAGATCAAATAAAATCGAGTCGTATCGTATTTTTTGTGAATCGCCACGGTGGATCGTTATTGTCGATCGAGAAATCAACAAGTGATGCTTGATTTTAACCTTGATATTTATCGATCGTTACAAGGCGCCAGTAACGATCGATAACATGGACCAAGTATGTAGCTGACAGATCTTATTAATTGTCAAAACACAGGATATTGAGCGACAATAACGATAGTTAAAAATCGAGAAAATCTGTAGGCATTTTTAACTAATTGATTCATTCTACTTGTTTTCCAGCGGTACACCTCCAGCGGAGAGGTAGATGTCCTGGAGATATTGTGCCCAATACTTTGGAGCAATCGTAAAAGAAGAAGGGTGAACAGATCATAATTGCACATCTTAAAGATAATAACGACGACAGTACCTTTAACTGCAGAGATAGAAAAAAAAACTGGTACAGCATAAAGTTTTTTAGAGCTGTATTCAGATCTCGGTCACGTAATAAATAGTTTTTCCACTTGTTCCATTTTTACTTTTGCGAGGTTTTCCTGCAAACAGCGTTACTAACATTATATTATTTAATACTTAATAATGTGAATTCTGGGTCAGACATGACGTGGGATACAGGATTTTTTCGTTTACGTAGCTAATAAAGATTTAGGTTAGTACTTGTTCTTAAAATCTTTTTCCTTAGATAGACATATGTCGCAGTAAGATGTTTGAAGCCGGGATATAGTTCCCGGGGTAGTGAATCCCTAGTGATTTAGCTATATACCGTAATATAGTTTTATGAAAGCTGTTCATTACAGTCGGAGTGCTCTAATTTTATTACTGCGACCAATTTCGGCGTAGCAGCGTAGTTGGTCACAGTCCCAACCTTTTTTTTTTTTTGTCGGGTCTTAGTCCTCATGGGTGTCCTCCGCCTAGGGGTGGGCAGAGGGTCTGTCAGACTCTTACTGACTAAAACCACCACGGTGGGGATCGCACACTTGCGTCGGGTTCAATTGCGACTTCCGCTGCCCCGGACTGGTAACGGCCTGCGCTCTGCGGGCCCCTTTCCATAGAGGGAGTGAGGTGTTAAAACTCCCCCGTTACGTCTTAGGGTGGCGCGCGTGGAACACTACTCGCCGCCATCTCGGGTCCTGTGTGATGGGGGGCAACGGATGTCCCCGAGTCCGTCACTCCTGAGCCATTTAGGGGGGCTGTTATCTGCCCTCCGCCGACGACGCCCAGTGCGCCTGCTGCGGGACGGGAGAGCACTTGTGATCTCCCTTTCCCTTTCTGCAGCTTCCTTCTGCAAGATAACTGTTTCGCAGAAGCATACCACCGCATCCCACAACTCGGCACTACCGACCATCGAACGAGCAACAGCCGGCAGCGACAGCTCGGCTCCGACTTCTGAAACGAGGGCATGGCACGGCTCCTACTTCCATGCGTCACAGTTTTAACCCAAACTAACCTATTTGGTCGGAGTGCCCTAGATCGTGCTTGTATCATAGTTATATTCCTAGTAAGAGAGTTATCAACCGCTTTCATATAACTATATTACGGTATATAGCTATATCTCTAGATATCCATAGGGATATAACTAAATCACGGCTTATACCATCTTACTGTGATATGTGTCGCAGTAAGATAGTTGAAGCTGTGATTTCGTGACGAAAGTAAATAAGTAAGTAAAGTCTATATGTAAAATAAGTAGACAATTTATTTTTATGATTCAGTTTGACGCACTACAATAGATAGAGAATAAATATATTTGTTGTGAAACACTAGCTTCATAAGCCGGTCTACTATTTTATTATATTTCAACACATTGAATTCCCACAATCCGCCTCTCGAGTCCATTTATAATAGGGATTTGGTCTGAGGACACTGAAAGGGTTAGCGCACTGAGGTGGATTTTGAGTTATTGCATCTTTTTTTTTGTAATATTGCAAAGGAACTCAACCAAGCATCGTCTAATAGGCGACGAGTGGTTTCCCAGATGTTGGGAGTAAATAAACACTTTTTCAGTGTGCATTATAGAGGTTTGAGTAAAGCAAGTAGTGTTTGTAGATACGTTTACAAAATACAATAGACGACGTATATTTAGTAACCTAATCCGCTTAACTGTTCTTAAAGAGTCATAAAGACCCCTGTGAGAAATCGACTCGTGTTTCACCTCTCAACGAGGCATCCTCAGGATGACGATTGACTTGTGACGAACACGGACCCGACGTACGTTACCCACACATAAGTTTACCGACCGATGGAATTTGCATGGGTAACAATAGTTTACTTTGTCCGTATGGCGCTTGATGTCTTTAGAAACTTGTGCACGTAGCCAAAACATTTTTGTTCCTCATACTTTTTGGATGCTCGAATTTCCGGCTGAGACTTTGTGTCGATCATTGGAATGATACAGACTTCTGCTGGCAGCAGCTGTATCAACAGATACAAACATTGTTTCAGACATCTGTAGATACTCGAAGCATCGCAGTACCCCACGCATTACTACAGACAAGTAAAAAAATAAAAAAAATTCTGTAAGTAGTAAGAATAATTGTAACAGCTTTAGAGGTAAAACTTTAAAGACTACTCCTTGATAATTCATTGGCACTATCGTTTTCATCTAAAGGTACAGTCACGAACACTAATATGTATACACTTAGCAACTTTTAAAAGTGATTTGCTCCTACTGTGTTGATTATTATTTTATGTTGTTACGAATATAGTATAATAACCCATATTAATATGAAATATGCCTTATCTCAAAGTTGCAGTCAATATTCTACCAGAAAATCGCTTTTTAATTTGGCTAAGTGGATACATATTAGCGCTCGTGACTGTACCCTTGAAACTGAATCGAAAACTACATCGAAAAACGTCTAAACGATTTTATTATAAAGAAATCTTACAAAAGCCCTTCATATTTCTATTGAAACAGTACCCTTGTGGAATAGATTCGGACTCAGTATGGTTTATACAGACGTCGTCCATATCACGAGCCTATGATTGCAAAGCGGAGTTATCGGTTTTACCGTAATGAAATCCGTCTGCTTCTCTGAATTCCCACGACCATTTTCTGTGAATGTTGGTATGCCTTTGTTAAACATAGGCAACGTGACAAGTTCAATGTTTTTATTATTTTACACAGGGTACAGGATTTTCTTTTTGATTCTTTAAAAATATATTGTTGGATTCGTTCGTTGCACGTTGAAGAGCACGGACGGTCCTAATTGTGCTCCACCAAAGTTTTTTACTGATTAGTGAAACGTGCACACCACATGTTGCAAGTTTTAGCTACAAGCCGGGCATCGAAATCGAAGTGTTTTTGTTTTGCTGTGGTTGTGACTTTATGTCGCCAAAAAAACATTAAAACAGTACAATAGTGGGTGGAATAAGCGTTCCTGATCTCAGGCGAGCGGTTCAGTGTAAAAGTACGAGGGTATACCTGCCGCAGCGAATCTGGTGAGATCTTTCCATCTTTCAGGGATCGCTGAAGAGGTACACCTAAAGTCATGAGTGGATCTCATTATAAATCCATACATCTTATATGCTGTATTTACAATTTATTCCATGAACTTAAAAAAAAAAGTAAAACGTGTGTGATTATTTGTGTAGTGCAGTGTTTCAAAATGTTTTGTTTTTTTGCGAGTGCGCATCCTTTTTTTTTAGACATTTGGAGATTGTGTAAAGAAATGTTTGAGTTTATTTAAGTAAATATTTGTGAAGTTGAAGACGGCTGAAGACCGTGAAAAGATTAAGCAGGCTGCCAGCGAGAGTTATAAGAAACCTGAAACGGATAGTAGCCAGACGAAGACAATGGAAACGTGTAACACAGTATAGCAGTGTCATAAAAAGAGTCGAGAAAGCAGCGTAACCCCTTCTCAAAATTCACCGGTGAAGATCGACTCGAACCAACATAACGACGACGTCACAAAAGATGCCCATCCATAGATAATTAACACCCGTCTCTCCACTATTCCAATGCTTACTCTAGGATCCATATCCGGTATGGCTCTCAAATCCTTCCTTATCCTAAGGGCACGTCCTTACCATTACCCGCGCCACCCGGTCTACTCCTCGATTTGTAATAGCCTTTGTAGTCCCATGAAACATGAGGCTTCATGAGCTAGTGCAAATCTTGGTGTTCATTCGATTTATCGAGTCTGGTTAAACCACGCTGAGATCAGTGCATTTCATTCATTCATTCATTCATTCATGATTGTTTAAAAATATATTGTTATATAGACATTGTGCTTCAGTTTCTCTCTATTCTGTTGTAGAGCGTGATTAAATATTGTGTGGCAACGGGCAGGGCACATTGCTCGCAGAACAGATTTCGGCCCCATCGGCATCTGCCGATGGGGCCGAAAGGTTTTGGAGTGACGACCGCGTACCGAAAGACGTAGCGTTGGAAGGCCTCCCACAAGAAGGACCCCAAACCGCTGTATGCGGGAAGCACAGAATCGGTAAAAATGGCGGTGCTTTGGCGAGGTCTACGTCCAGGAGTGGACGTCTTTCCGGTAAAATGATGATGATGATGATGATGCATTTGATCTTTAACGATTCAGTGAAAACAGTTTAGTTTTTTATACGAGAATGTCAAGACGTGTCAGTCTAAGGTAAATAAAAGGAAAGAATCATGATAATGGATCAAAATACAAAGATGCCTACTTATAGATCCCAATTTATATGCACTGTGTTTGCAAAAACCAAGTATTGAAATAGCTTATCGTTCAATTCGGTTGAATTTTTGGTGTTCCGAGTAAATGCCTTTGAGAAAGTAAAACAAGCCGGCTCCGAAGCCACAAAGCTTCAATACCTAGCCGTCAGTCGGGGGCACGTTCCCAAACCATTGTCGGATATCCGCTCACTTGTAGTAAATCGGAACTGTCGTTAAGCTTATCGGTTACATGTGACTCGTTTACTTCAATGACGTCACGAGCTTAAACGAGCCAACTTCCACGATAACAGATAATAATATATGTTGACTATTTCATTCAAATCATGTTACGGAGGTACCCTCATTTTGTTTTCATATGAAAACGAAAGTATTTCCGTCTATACCGTCAATTATAGTCACGCGATGATTATCTACATTCTCCAAGCATTTCATGGCTTTATTTATGTATGGCACTGAATTGAATATTACGAGGCAAAAAGCTCCCCGGACAGGTCTGTTATAGGGCATTGTTAAAAAACAAAAGAATTACCATCATCCATTGGTAATAATATACAAAACGAATGATTATGGGGTACTAACATAAACATCACAACACAACATGGCCCGAAATTAACGCACACCACCAAACACCCAAATTATAATATATTATGTTATTATAATTATTAATACATACACAGATTTTTTACTATTATGTATAAAGCATTGTTTATTAAGTTAGTTATACTGATTGTGGGAGAACATTATGGTCACATTATGCTGCGGTCTCACTGCCCGCTTTCTCACAGGCTATATCGCGCCAGGCCAGGCCGACAGGCCTGCGGTGGTCTGTCGTCGCCCGTCCGATCCATTGGGAGTCGGTAAGGTCAAAGGTGAGGAGTGGTGCGGCGTGAGCCGCGCCTGTCGCGGTCTGTACGGGCGCGTTTCTTCTGCTTTTTTTTGCACTGAATAAAACCACTGGCTGCACACGCCATGCGCGCTGTACTTGACACGTTGGAATTTTTAAGAAGCTTGTATTTCAGGCCACCAGGTGTACATAATTATGGTCTCCCTTAAACTAAAACGAGACAATCATTTATATTTGACTTATAGGAAGGAGTTCGTGTGGAGTGTGGGTGTATTGGTGTGTGAGCCTGTGGGTGTGAATGATGGAGAAGTAGGTGCCTGTTAAACTGTTTGTTGAGTGCCATATTAGTATGGGCCTGTGGTAGAGATAAACATAGACGGAATGCGGTGACTATTTTGGGACTTGCGGGAATAGCGAACAACAGGCCGCACCAGGCCGACATGCCGTGGGATCCTCAGCACGGGCCGCGACTGGCCTCGACAGGCGTAGCAACGTTTAGCACGACCAGTCTGTTAACGGGCCGTGGGACCACAGCTTTATAAATCTAAGTACGCACACTCGCACACAGTGGCACACGTATAAGGGTCTAGCGTAGTAGGTACTGCGTCCATTTTGGTTTGTTTTGACTGCACAGCGGAAGTGTGCATGTTACGTAGTTTTAATTATTTTTGAGGAAAAAAATACTTTTATTAAAATTGACAGAAACCGATTCAGTAAACGATTCTGAAAATTAAAAAAAATAAAAATCTCTCATAATGTGCATTAATTCAGTTACACATTGTATAAAGCTTGGTATTAAAATTATGTGACGGAAAGTAGGTAGTTCGATTGAGATTATTATATTGATATTGAGTGGTTTTTAGAATATTTATTGAAACGATACAGATACAGAATATATACAATTTTGAATATAGTACTAATATATATTATTAAACCTACAAGAAAAACCTTCAAAATGTTACTGTGTCACCTTCTTGAGATATTTAATAACGTTACAATAAAATCCTTATACAACTCATGTAAAGACAAGTTCAATAAATGGAGACACTTGTTTCCCTTTGATTATGAAAAGGTGAAGAGAGGTGCTAAGGCTGAGGGGGCAGAAAGGTGGAGTGTCGAGCGAAAAGGGTATGCCAAGGAAATTGTGTAAAAGTACCCTTCAGTGAATCTCGTCGTCAGAGTGCGTTTATATTGGCATGCGGCGATGAGGGCACTGGTCGGTTATTAGATTGCCGGGATATATGGTGCACTCTGACTGTTGCAAGAGATTCGTGCCTAGAATATGATATTTCCAGCCTATATGAAGATTGAAGTGGCACTACTGAAGGCTTTTACTCCGGCGTCGCCTCTTCAAGCAGGATTAAAAGGGATGGTACACGGTTTACTTCGGTGTCTTTGAATTATTAATCGTGGCATCTTTGCCTTGTTGTTACACTTAAGTTGCTATACGATTAGGTTTATATACCTCTCATACTCACTTAGGTTATGAAGACGAAAACTGTGTTTATATTTTTTTTGATTAATTATAAACCCAAAAAAAGCGGCCAAGTGCGTGTTGGACCATTGCACAATGAAGGGTTTCGTAGTTGGGATAAATTTATACCAAGAACAAACTTAACCTTGTTGTTGAAAAAATGGTCTCTCATATATCGCTATACGTCACCGGTCTATTCTCCAACTGCAAATGTAAGTTTGTGATATTAAAAAAAATGTGATAAAACTACAAATTAACGATTTTAGGTCTTTTTCCTTTACTTGTGCTGTGAGAGACCTTGCTTCTTGCCAAATTTCATGATTCTTTGTCAACGGGAACTACCTACCCTATATATTTTGATTTATTTGCGAGTATCAAAATGCGTCGCATATAAATGGCCGTATTTTTTATTGCGTGGTTTAGAAGCTTGTTGTTAAGAGCTACAAGGGACCGTTTAACCGTGTATCCGTATTAGATATTAATTTCAACTTGATACCTCGACACGTTTTTGAGAAAAAGGGTCTTGACAGACAGCCATACAGACAGACGAACGGACTGATGGACAACGAAGTGATCCTATAAGGATTTTTCCTTTAGAGGTACGGAATCCTAAAAATTATTGAGTATAATTATACGTTTTTTTTTATATATGTCATAATTTATAAAATAAGTACCTAATATCAAAGAAACCATGAAAATCATTCTAATTGCAATTATAGTTACGGTAGAAATTAAGGAAAAGTCCTGTTCATTTAATAGAAACTGCAGCAACCATTTTTTTTTATTTTATTTTTTTGGTTGGGAAATCATCAAATGACTTCTCCCGCTCTGGGCAGAGCGAGAGGGAGTGTCAGACTTTTACTGAATAAAACCCACCCGTGTTCCTTCCGTTGCCTATGTGCTGGGGCCGCGATATCCCTTTCGGACAGACCCGCAACCCCAGCAGAAAGGACAGTACCTTCATGGTAACGTTATGTATGCAAATAGTTCTCGGTTTATTATGGGATATAAATATCTTGGGCAAAGTCCCGACGGTGTTACTAATCTGTAACGTTCTAGTAGCCCCTTTGGGCCATCGTTTTGCATGTGCTTGTTATTAGTCGGAGATCAGTCGGATGATCGCCATTAAAGCATTTGTCCGTTTTAATAGAGGCTTATAGCTGCATGGATGTACCACTGGATTATGTGGTTCCATTCGGTATCTCTCAATAGCACAAACTTCATATGTGAATGAATGGTAAAGCCATCGTGTCATTTCGCCATTAGTAAAATTGTTGAAGATTTTTTACAGCACTATGTTTAAACATGAAAAATATACGGAAGCTGCTTTTTTTTTTAAATTTTGAATACCTTCGAAAAACATGTTTAGTAAATCTTATTAGTAAGTGGTCAATATCATCGGTGATTTCTACCGGAACTTTCTCAAGAACGATAAAATTGCCACACCCAAAGCTGCTAATAACCATTCTCTAATACGTACATTGTCAATTTGTTAGCGCGTAGCAATAAAAGATTTCCCTTCCCCTATTTCCTTGAATTAAGTAGCTCAATGTTTGCTAACTAAGTCTCGGTAAACACAATTAAATCGGCATCTCGCGTGTGGACGCATTCCGACAGTCTTAGATATAATTTTCCGAGTAAATCCGGGTTTTAAAGAGCCCTTTCAAACTCCCCCGTCCGCTATAAAGGGAATTTTAACGATAGCAAATTGTCTATTTCGACTTGTCTTCTTTCTTACTAAAATAGTAGTCATACGGTGTATTTTAACTGGTCGCTTGTGTTGCAGCCGCGTTGTCGATTTCCTTAGGGGAAAGTGTCTTCATTTAAGATATTACACCACAGCTTTTCTCTTATTGTTTCCTTTTTAATTTGTGTTTATTTTTGGACGGCTTTGTTGTGATGTCCAAATTACGGACGTAGGAAAATTAATCTGAGAATACAGTTCATTTTTTTATGACGGCGGCTTCTTCAGCTATTCATATCAAAGTGCATAATACAGTGGGTCATGAACACGGGCGTACTGCTGGATGATGATAATGGTAAGCGTTGATAAGATGGTGCACAATATATGTATCATTTATATTGTGTAGTTGCCAGTATTTTAACACTTTCAACTCCACCCATTTTTCATAGAGGACATACGCCATGCCGCCAAACATATTGCAAGTTGAATGCAAGAGGGTCACCGGCACAACGTTTGCGCTAAAGTTAACCCTCGAGGAGTGTCACCGATTTTATTTTCACAGTTTATAATGCCGAATTCGTTAACAAAAACCTACATTTAAAATGAGCCCTCCGCGAGGGCTCCCGGCATCCCATATGCGACTTGAGTGAACCCTCCCGGAGGGCTCCCGGCACTGAAAGTGTTAAAGAGTACGGTTTCGTCGTTCAAGAAAACGTTTTATCATCCACAAAAATAAAAAATAAAAATATATTTTTACGCGAATTGTCGCGAAATGTTAATCAATATATGTAATTGTAACTACTGCTATGTTAGCAAAAGTATTTGCTTCATTTTTGTTATACAGAGGCATTGATTTATTGTTTGAAAATTGTATTTTATTATTTACCTTATAATACTTTAGGTATAGGTATGTAACGTCGTTTTATAACTTAAAGTTATAAAACACTGGTTGAATACCTCGTTTTCCCCAATAGATCGAGAGTTCCGAACAGCTACATGCTACGGCGTAGCAACTCTACGCTAATAGACGCTACGCTACGTGAGGAACGAACGTCTACGATAGTGTAGCCGAGTACACGATTTGTATTTTCCGATTCGCATCTAAATTCACATTTCGTACATTTCATGTTCGGGTATAGTATTTTCTTTGGATAGAAAGTTTAACTGCTAATATTTACTACACACAGAACTGTGTTTAGTGCCGAGGGTCTGCACTTAGCATTCATCAAACAGAGACATGAAAAATAAAATCATTAATGAAAAACCGAGTAATTTTACTCTGAAATGTATGGAGGTAATTAAATTTTATTGTATTCGACCACAAACAGACGAAATTCTGGCAGCTGGTTTATTACGAATCGTAATGTTCCAATTAACAAGTTTATTTTTTGTTTTATCGTAGGGAGAATGGGGTTAGACATTCTGTTGGCCGGTGCTGGCAAAATCTGAGTAGGGGACAGAATCGGGCTAACGAACCGGACCAACCCATTACTTCAGCAGACGGGCGCTGTCATGGCTACAGTAACGTAATAGGTAGCTATACAGCCACCTACTTGCGGGAAAAATGATTTAGGGCCTTCCCCACCCTCGGACATGCGAAAGTAAAATGTATTTTTATAAAGGTAAGAACAAATTAGGAAGTAACGGAAGAAGTGCTCGTTAATTAATATTAAATTTCGAATATTAAATTTAAAATCGTGGTTGTGTTCACAATGAATTAGGCAGAATTTCAAATATGAAGACTTTTGAAACCGGGTTTGGTATAAAATTTGCCACGCGAGATGGAAAAGGTTAGAACAAATTAGAAAGTAACAGAATAAATGCTCATTCATTATTTTATTATTATGAATTTTTATTTTATTTCGAATATTAAGAGCCCATACTACCTCAGGTCAAATTCACTTTTTATCTCGCTCGCACCATACTGCTCGCGGACTGAGTGAGAGCGAGACTGACTCCGTGCTGACGGCGCCAAGGTACCAATAGTTTTGGTAATTTCTTGTTACGGTGTAAAAAATGGTAATTAAAAAAAAACAACGTAGTATCTGTTTTATATTAAGTTATTATGCAAAGTTTTATGATCTAATTTGAAGTATTTTTTTTAATACTAGCGGGTTATTGTTCGGTTTGAAGGTAACTTTGTAATTTTTCGAGAAAATTATTTTGTGGAATCGTGTTTCATAAAACATAGTACGGTACTTAACATTAATTAATATAGACTTTAACATATATTTATTTCAAAATTATGCTGCTGTATTTTCGATATAACAGAGGATCATTCTAAGCAATTTGCGGTATTATAGGCTCTTAAATAAAAAAGGTTGTTGTTGTTCCCAATTAGGAGTTAATAGTTAAGCAGATTTTCTAGAAGATTACTCCTTGAAACCGGGTATGGTATTATGGCCTGGCTTATAGGCCAGGCCAGCTTGTTAACAATTCGTTCTGCGGAATTCTAGGCTGAGAATAGGCGAGCTAGTCGGCGAACCAGTAGGTGTCATAAATGGCGTCTTTTAGGTTTTGCAAAGGCCCTTTTGTAGTAGGTAGGTATTACATCATAATGATATTCACCAATCTGAAAATGTAGCGTTAACCTGATTATAGCACTATCCCTATTAAGAGCTACCCCCTGATTAGCACTGGCTGTGGCGGAACCATGTGCCAGCACATTTTGTTCCAATATTTATGCAGTATGATCAATTGTCCAGATTATAAGAAATAAGAATAATTTATTTGCAGAAAATACAGGTGTTACCAGTTGTAAAAGTTGGTGGTTAATGTACAGTCCATTAATATCCTAACATATGATAAATGCGAATGTGGGTTTGTTTGTTTGTTACGCTTTCACGCTAAAGCGCCTGAATGGATTTAGATGTAATTTGACAGATAGGTAGCCTGAAAACTGGAAAAGGACATAGGCTATTTTTCATCATGAATCGCAGACGAAGTCGCGGGCAACAGCGAAAAAAATCGTCTGCAACAGAATCTGAACTAGCCACAATGTGCAATTTTTATCCGGATTAAAGCATAAAAGGCCAAACATTGTTCGGCTTAATCCGTACATCTAGCAACCTAAAATAACGCAACACCGGAAAAACAGCAGACCTCTTAACATTTGTATAGTATGGTTTTTCTTACTATCCTATTTTGATATTCGATACGAAAATTACTACATTTTCGTAGGTAGCGAGTTTGTTTACAAACAAACAAATAACAAATATGGCTTACTGAGACTTGATTTTAAAATTTGCTGTTCTCTCATGGTTGATTTTAAGTCATTTTCCAGATGTCTTTCTTAAAAGAAGCACGCCTTTTGTATCTACCTTAAAGTGTGTGTGATGATGCGCGACGTGCCTGTTAATATGGCACATCGTAAAACTTTTGCTTTGTCCGTCATCTCTGTAAAACAAAGAAAAGAAAGAAATAAAAATTGTTTATTCTGCACAAACAAACGCACATTACAAAAAAAATACATAAAATACACATACACAAAGAAGCCAAAACCCTCGTATTCGAGCAATAAAAGTTTAACAATTTTGCTGTTTATGTCGTTCTAATGTCCTGTCCTTATTTGGCAGTCTCTTTCTGAAACACGATGTGCCAAATTGACGGGCACGTCGCGCATCTATCAAACACTTCGGTGGATACAAAAGGCGTGGTTCTTCTAAGAAAGACATTGGCAAAAATATTTAAATCAACCATTAAAGACAACCCAATTTTCAAAAAATTCAAATCTCAGAAAGGCATATTTGTTTACTAAGATAAATAAAGAAAACACACTTTACATATTAATCCAACCAGGAATGCAGCGGAAATGTGTAGAATAGTCGCGAAATATAAATTGATACTCAGTCAGCACCACTCGTTTCTTGAAAATGGAGTTTCTTGTGAGAAATTCAAGGAAATCGAAAATATACGTTCGCTCAAACACAAATCGCTTACGATATAGTCAGTCTGATTGTGGAGTCCCCAACGATTTTCTGAATCATTTACTGTTGTTGAGTTGTTATTATTGAGCTATTATAACAATTCCAGGTATTAAAATTGTTTCCAGCCCGTTCTTCTCTATAGAGAGTTCTCTATGGAGAAGAATGGGCAACATTGAGAATACCTTCAACTTTCTGACTAACTAACCGACTTCTTGACAATTCAAAAGTGCCTGTAAATGGTTTAATTGAAATAAATGCTTTGAGTTTGAGTTTGAACTACACAAACGGCTGCATAAAAATGTATGTTTTATTTTTCATAGTATTTTGTTTGATTGTAAATATCTCGCCAAAACAATCGAAGCCATGTGTAGTACACAAGATACTCACAAATGAAATAAAAGACGTTTAGAAATTAATGAAGGAATGGTGTCTACATAAGAAAAAATGAGCAAAAAATAAAAAAATAAAAGATAGACTTTTTAAGTTAATTTTCGATAATTTGTCATGAAAATTCAGAAAAATACCGCCGGACCCATGCCTGGGCGTTATTGTATTTTAAGAAATATTTAAAAATGTAAATACATAACAAACAAAATAAAATAGTAATGAAGCCAAAACTGCACATTAAATATTTTTTGAAAAAAGTAATTGCCGAGGTGTGGGAACGAGTCTGATACCGAAAATATATGTAATTGTTAGAATATAATGTCCGTTTGTCTTTAATAGTTCTTGTTTTATAACTCGTAAAATACCTACAACCATAGCTAACTTCTTTAATATACAAGTACTAAGACTTAGGACATACAATAGACATTTATGAAGATTGTTCCACTTTACTTACCTATTCAGTTTTGTTTAAAAAGTATAGGCCTGGCATCAGCTCCGTGACTTATGTAGATCCCTACAAAGTATTGTGGCTTTTAACGAACTACGAAACGCTGTTAAAGAGACAGCATTATAAAATTGAGCTACTATTTTATCATTCGGTCATTTCAACAGCGTTAGCAGTGACCCTAAAAATGTCTAGTGTGTGGTGTAGAACACTAGCAAGTAACCCGTAACAATGAGATATATTATAGCTTTTTTAAACCTAAACTGTACAACTGCTTAGTAAATTTCTCGCTATACTTACCTTTAGATTCATCTTTGCCTGCTACTTTTTCTCTCAGTCAAGAACCAGTCTAGGTCTTCGAGATATGACAATAAACATCCTTATAAGGGTCTGAAATATTTGAGAATGGTACCAAATAAAATTAAACAATAATATAAATCACTGACAATTTATTATTGTTCCCATAATTTCGTGTTGTAATGAATAATACCTACCTAAAATTTCAATGCGGTTTCACCGTCGTTGGCGGCTCGTGGAATATCTGATATTTAACTAACTTTGAATCCCCACAAAAGATTTAAGCCCGGGTTCTAAACTTTCTGCAAAGAGATTTGAGGTCTATCGTATCAAAAGGGCGAATCACGTATTTTCAAATTGGCCAAATTACTTGTACCTAACTAACAAAACCCGAGCTAGAGTCGGTAACCATACTCATTATTTGTTTACTCGACAAACTAAGTTTTATTTGATTCATTTAGGTACAATTAATTTCACGTTTTTTAGTTGAATTCACTTACTGAAGGCAATAATAGATTTACCAATAGGGCTCGCCTGATCGATGGACTATGGACTAAAAGATGATTGACTAACAAAGTACAAAAAGTTATCTAGCTAGAAGACGTTGATTGAACGGCCGCATAAGTTCGCAAGAAATTGTCTGAAAAGAAATTTGAACTTTAGGTGGGATGATAATTTGCGGTAAAAAGCCTGACGCCTAAAAATTACGAGGAAATGCGTGCCTCTTTTTATACCCTAAGATTAAATGTGAAAGTGAATTTGTTTGTCCGTTTTAAGCCTTAACGACTGAACCGATCTTCGTGTTTTTCGGTGCAAGAAGACTGACTAAGGTCTCAATAAAGGCCTCAACCCAAATTCCATGCAAGAGAACCCACAGTCGCAAGCTAGTTTTCTATTTATTGGTTATCCGGGTAACCAGCGTTTGAGTAGGTATAAGCTTTTTCTTAAAAGCTTTATTTTATGAGCATTCTCGATATTGATTGTAGCCTGTCCTATAGTAATTCGCATGAGACTGAACAACCTCTTACTAAGACCAGAGGTCAAGTTTTCGTTCTCCTTTGACTTTTGAGTCAGAATAAATACAAAATGTTAAATTTCAAGCTAATCTCAGATTAAAATAAAATGAAATTACCTAACAATTATTTTTCGCAGAAATGATAAAGTCCACTAATTATTTCTGCTGTTGAATTAAAAATAAATTTGATATTCTAGCCTGTAATACCAGGTTATTTTAAATAGTTACAATATTATTACCACACTACTAATTGGATTTGGATTTTCGGATTCGATTCCCGCACGAAACGAATATTTAAATGGCTTATAGATATTTTTTATGGGCCTTTATAGACCATAAAGGCCCATAAAAACTACGAGATATTCTGAACATACTTACGACATTTTCTGTCTAAGTAATTTATAAAAAAGAATGAAATACAAATAGGCATAGAAAAAGACAATTCACTGAGGGATGTATTTAATAGCAATTTAAATTTGGTGAAAACAGCAATAAAATTGTATATCAGCACTTTAAAATAATAATACATCTATAATGTAATATAACTTTAATAAACACGAACCAAATGAACAAAATAAATTACACTATAAAGTAATTATTTAATTAACAACATAATTAAAATACCTACAAAAAAAATGGTTTGCACTATAACTGTGTCGAAAACCAACTCCGAAACCGAAAAGTATTTTTTCTATATATTCTAATCGTTTTTGACCCCTGTCACAGTTCTAACCTAACCTAACCCAAACTTTTTTGCAAGTTAAATTTATAGTTCATAGTTCTTTCAATTAATTTTAAACCATTCTTTTTATAGTTCATTCAATTAAATTTAAAGTGAGAATGTTTTTTTTTTTAAGAATATTCCTGAGCAAACAAAATAACTGAATGCTTACTCTATTCAGTAGCAGTAAGCGAGCCCCAGCTCCATACAAAAACGTGGGCCATTTTAATGCCATTGTTACACCGTACCGTGCAGGAAGAGTCATAGCAGTTGATCCCGATTTTATTGCACTTCTCAATGCAATATTCTACCTTTAGCTCACAGGTAGCTGTAAATCTGGCGGATATTAGATGCCTACTGAATACCCAGCCGCTGTAAAGCCGGTTCTTCACAGAATTAATTAGTTTGTAAGTATGTTTAAGTTGAGTGTTAGGTTATTTAGTTTAGAGAAATGACTTCACCGGTGGTAATTTGTTGAATATATTTTTATTTTGTTTGATTTATGCTCATAGAATTAATTTCCAAATGCATTTGTAACTCTGCAGTAAATAGTTGTTTGTCAAAGTATTAAACTATTATTAAAATAATTGATCATGAAGTGAAAATAAATTTTACTTCATGATCAATTATTTTAATAATAGTTTCGGATTATTTAATGATCACGGCAATGTAAATTGTAATGTGAGATTGTGCGAGGCAAGCATTGTTAAAACAATAAATATTGTTTTAGACCTTTATTCGGTATAGGACAGATTCTGGATTGGACAGATTAAAAATTAGGCAGATTCGCTACTCGATAGTTTCCTAGATTGGGCAGATTCTTAGATTCGACGGATTAGCTATACGGCAGAAAATGAACAGTTGTGCACAAAATATACTTCGTGATCAATTTAAAGGATATCGTGACTTAATTCACCTGAGTGCATTAAGTCTACTAAATAATATAATTTGTTCACCCAGGTGAATTTTCTACGACGCCAAAGATATACTATACTACCTAACTCATTAGACAATTTCAATATATTTATGAAAACTCCTTGAATAGTTGGCCGCTTTACGTCATTGTCATTTAGCCTGTACTTCAAACAAATGCATTGTCTTCTGTTTTCCGGTTATAATTTGATTGTGTTGTGAATTTCTTTATTAATGCACGGCTAAAAATATTAAAGAAATGGATCTCGCCGGTCCCAGCACCAGTAAGGTGAACTTAAAATTTATAATGAGTGAAAGAAGAAAACCAGAAAGTAGCAACGAGAGAGAGCAAGAGTGTAGCACTTCTATCACATTAGATAAGACTGAACACAGAATATTATAATGCGCCTTTATATGCAACTCCCACTACTACGTCCGAATATAATTCCCGAAGCCATATTCAGTATTCAAGAAGTTGCAAATCTTACTGAAGAATACAATGAATGAATGAATTTAGCAAGTATTTCTAAAAAAGTGGATGGGAATATATACTGAGCATGTCTTGGCTTGCTACAAAGAAAATTTTAGAACCAACAATCCAATCGAAGGGTGGCACGCGCGGTTAATAAAAGATTTCCCATTAAGCCACCACATATCTTTTTATTCAATTATTTAAAAAAAGAATCACGTTTTCAAGACTGAAAGATAAAAAGAGAACAATTGCATTGCAAAAACAAACAACGTGATTCCAAGATATTGAAAAAAAAAAACATATAGATAAAATAATTACAACAGCATTGAAGAATGAGTTTAGCGTAATCGATTGCTTAAAACGATTATGCAAAGTAAATTTCATATTTAAAACTAAAAAATAAACATCATAAAATAATACTTAAATATTTTGTTAACGTAGACAATTTTTGTTTTCATTGAAAGTGCATTTTACTTTTACCTTCATTTTAGGTTTATTCCTTTTAATTTCGCTTGCAATTTTATTTACGACTGTACTTCTGCCGTATAGCTAATCCGTCGAATCCAATAATCTGACCAATCTAGGAAACTGTCGAGTAGCGAATCTGCCTAATTTCGAATCTGTCCAATCCGGAATCTGTCCTATACCGAATAAAGGGTTTTAGATACACTTTTTACTGTGTAGCACGATTTACTGAGGAAGCTTTTACTCCGATTTTTCTGGTTATATTATTATTTAATAACAAAATAATAGAATAGAAAGCGTAACAGGAAGATAATCAGAAACAGGTGTCAAACCATCCTTTTATATTGGTCCCGACCGCGCTCGCCAACGGGTAGTCGTAAAAACTTACCACTTCATCGAGTGGGTTTCATGAATCGAGTTCGAGTCGGGAAGGCTCGGCGCACTTCGCGCCGCCTCGGTCCTTTTGGGCGGGCGGAAATTCAGTCTTCGAACACAGCGGCCGAAGATTGTCGTGTGTCTGTTGCTCAGCAATTTTAGTTAACATCGTTAAATAAACAATTATTGTTGTTAATAAAAAATTATAAGAGCGTGATAAAAATAGTTTAAATAATTGTACAACAGTTTAAGTACCGTGTGGATAGTGTTGAAAGTTTTTTTACAAGTGCATTGGATTGCGAACAAAATTTACTTAAGTACGTCGGGAATGATGCTAAGGCGGCCTACTAAAAATATGGCATTTAATAAGGTGAGATTATGGTTTCGAAATTAGATTATAGTAATGTTATGCCCTTTTTGAGTTCGCTTTGAAATGTTAGAACATACTCGTATATTAAGAGTTTGGTCAATCACAGGAAAATGTTTTCGAAAGCAAGAAAACTAATGTGAAAACTCTGAAAGTATTTAAGTAAATTGACATGTTATATTTTTATTATACTTCAAATGATAATTTATGGTTTTGTGTAGGTACGAAAAGTTAATTAGATTTGAACACGTTTCTGGCTGATTAATCCTAAGATGACACAATAAAAGTGAGTTTAATTAATGCCAAGTTTTCCTCATGATGTGAAGGAAGCGATAATTTCGAATCTATAGAAGGTTTAAAGAGGTTTAATTTCTTTACATTTAATTTCCTCGTAGATACCGTTTGAATACGAAATACGTTGTTGTCTTAATCTCCTACCTCACCTGCCGTAATTTGAAAGTTTTGTTTCGTATTCTCAGGTTTACCTAAAGGATTGAAAATCGAGATTTGCTGATTACCATATCTTTAGACTAGATCACGTAGAGGTATTAATAGATTGCCGAACATGGGTAACAATTTTTTTTTGCGAAATGTTTCAACGAATACTTTCGGAATATGAATTTAATGTGGTTATCACCACATTTGGTTATTATTATGATGGTGATTACAGTTTCAGGTTTGCTAACAGGATTGAATATCAAAATTAACTGAGTATCATTATTACCAAATACTTTCTTTAGACTAGATTACGAAGCCTTTTAGTCGATTGCTGAACATGCGTAGGTACCATCGCGGACACTGGCGCCTGCCTACTTTTCGACCTTATTGCTATTTTCGTGAAATGATTCAACGAATGATTTCGGAATATAATGTAATGTGATAAGCACTACAATTAGTAATAATTAGATTAATGTTTACAGCTAAATGTCAAAAGTCTACAGTATTATTTTACTTATACATAAATGTATAATACTATCTTTATACAGTCCCTTCAGAGACCCTTAGGAAATCAGGTTTGCTATACCTCCGAGGACGAAAAGAGAAAGGTAGGATATTTTTGTCCGGGAAGGTTACTAAATTATACTTGCAGGTATCTATTTAGCATTTTTTCCCGTATGTATGCATTATGTACTTGACTGAATAGTGAAATGGGATGTTTAATTAACTACTCGTCTAGTATAAAGGGCAAGGCTTTCAGTAACGTTTTATTAAGACCGTTCACCTTAATTTGCCTAGGCATATTGTTCTTTAATCGTCGACGTTTTGTTGAAAAAGGTAATTCACAGTGACTCCTCGGAGTCTGGGTTAGTGCCCAGTTAATTGCAATAGGCTTACCTCCTCTCACATGAGACTTACTCATAGGCTAGATGGTTGATTTTTTCACATAGAGGAGTATTATCCTGATGATGATGTGGATCAGTGGGTACTATCATATACATCTGCATATGCCTTCAGGGAATACAAGCTTGATATTGGGTTTAGATACTCAAATAACTGAACAACTAACTGAACTGAAATATTCAACTAAATACCTTGACTAAATAAGTTAAACTGCCGGAAAATAGTTGTATGGCTTCCTGAAAGGAAAGTTCACATGCTGTAGGTATTGTAAATTACTTGTATTCTGGAGCAAATAACCTATGAGCTAAGCGTTGATTATGGCAATATTTGAGCTATCATTGCAGATGATTAGGATCCGCCTAATTAGGAGAGGCTTTGACTAGCCTATAATGATGTTTGTGATGAAATAATCATGGTAAGTTAGTATTTGCTGTTGTGATATTATACGCTCGTTTAGAATACCCACGGGAAACTGTTATTCAATTGCCTTAAGAAATTCTTTCCCTTGAAATAAATAATTATTACATTATGTCATAATTATAACTTGATTACCTTGTAATTTATGTGGCCGCTTTCCGCGATTCTTGGTTCCATCCTCAGCTAGCGGAAAGGTTTTAGTTTTTAAATAATTATTTTATTTTTTATTTTTATAAGGCTATTTTGTGTCCCACTGCGGGGCAAATGCCTCCACTTTTTCCTTCCAAATCTCTCTTTTGCGCTATTTCAGGCCATGTTGGCCCCGTAAACATGATTAAATCATCACACTACTTTCGCTGCGGTCTACATCGATGGCGATGTCCTCCTTCAAGCATCCAGTGAGTGACGATCTTTCGTAATTTATTATAGTCATGGTATAGACCTATAAAAATCAATAGCCCGGCCTTATCTATTATGGGACTGAATGTTGCCCTCATCAAAGTGCGGGGGTAGGTACATCACTACAACTTACCCTGGCGTGTCGCGTATTTCATTCAACGTCTTAATATTCTGGTCTTCATTTATAATGGACAGTCACGAAATAATTCCGAATTTCGATCTTCCGTGGCAATTAGTGTCAGTAGCTAAATTACCGTTATAACATTTTGGCCATTTCCTTCGGTTTGAATTTAATCAGACTGACTTGAGTTAATTAATAACAATATTATGAGACGGTTCAGAATGAAAGTTTGTCTTTTGGACTACAAAGTATTATTTGATTCATTAGATTATTGGGATTTGTGGAAGGGGCTCGTGTCTAAGTAATAACAGCCACACAAGTCGATCAATCAGGTTAAGTTACGCTTGCCGGGGTTAGACCGTGGATTGAGAGAGAGGGAGACCCCTCCGTGCTTCGGAAAGCATGTTAATCCGTTGATACCGGCTGTCATTAGTAGATCTTTGACAGTCGTTACGGGACGTTACGTCAGAAGCCAAGCCAACCAGTCTTGCCAAGGGGTATCGGACATATAGGCAGTCGCTCCTTGTAAAAATACTGGTATTCAGCTCAGGTATCCGGTTAGACCGGAAGCCGACCCCAATATAGTTAGGAAAAGGCTAGGCAGATTGATTGAATATTGGGATATGTGAGAGGCAGTCTCGTTCCTTCAGTCATCTTTCTGTTAAACGCAGGGAACGTATCTAATAAATTTTGGGAAGAATCTATATTCTTTCAAGTGCTGGGTTTATGTTTTGATTCGAGTTGTTTACATGCTACTATTGAAATAGACTTGATATTTACGCAGTCGTTTCAGAAATCATAACTTTTTTCTTTTAGCTTTTAAATTACGTAAATATTTTCTTTAACACGAATGAATAAAACTTTTAAGTTCTTGATAATTATCTTGATTCTTAACAACTTTTCCATTCGGGTTTCTTAATTGTAGAAAATGTTGATAGGCATGTAATTATATGGTTGGAAGTAATAGACACCGATAAGTATCACTATGCAATTCATAGTCACCACTACAGTTTCATGTTTATAGTCAATTTGACGAGTCCAAAACAGCGTATAAATAATAAATTTAATACTATCTACCATACATTGTAACAGCGAATCTATTTCACGCCTCCCCCTAAAGACCTAGGCCAAATATTTTTAGATACTCGGACCTAAAGAGGTGCCATAAAGAAGATGAATAACAAATCTCGACTAATTAAAAGGTTATGCTACAACGCAAAATTTCGCGGGTGTTGACATTAACATCGTATCTAAAAATGAACAATAGCGTCGACATCCGTAATAATTGCCAAAATGAGGATATAAAATATTACATTAAATGTAGGTAATACGTGGCATTCGTTCAGTAATTGTTTTGTGGTTCAAATAATTACTGTTAAAAAAGCCAGTAAAAGTACTGTAATGTAACAAAATCTGTATTTCAAATGTCACTAACGAGCCACATCCCATGTTTTAGGGACAGTCGTGAATAATATACAAAGTACTTTTACAAACGACTTCAATTACAAGCAAGCGTCTTCTACTCAATACGTTTGAATGCTTGGGTTCACTGATGTCATAAAACTGGGCATTTTATGACCTTGGAAAACTGCTGTGGGTTTGCATACTATGCATTTTTACTGGCATTCAAGTTATATAAGCTCCCACGGTTTTATGACCGACCTTAAATTAAATAAAACATGATACAGTGTTTGCATTACCGGCAGATATCATTTCGTTCAATCAAATTTGTTGGAATTTAATTCGATTGTTACAAATACGCGTACGTGCATACGAGATATGTGTACGCAGTTATGGCTCGTTTTAGTACATTTCTGAAATAATTTATAAGTATATTGTTAGCGTTAGGTTAAAACAATAGCATAATTTTAATGGAGTATTATTGCGCTTTAACCTAATGTTAAGTACTTGTGTAGTTTCAAGCAGAGATGGAGACAGAGGACGCTGTACATTTAATTTTATGGACAGCATTTAGGTAAACTAAGGGCTTATATTAAGTAGCTAGCTGGGGACCGACTCTGTGCGGCTAATAATGTGTTTGAGCAACGAGAATTTATAATAGTACCATTTAGTTTGCAGTGTACACCCTTTTTACCCGACTGCCCCAGAAAGAGGGTAATCTATGTATGTCTATTTCTTTGGCAGGCTCGGTAGCCTAAACGGCTTGATAGATTTAAACATATGAGGTGACTGTCCTCTCATACTTCTTACACTGTAATTTGAAAATATTGAAAAACCATTTAATTTTAAAAGAGTAACCGTGGAGTTTTTTTCCGGCTCTTCTCCATAGGAAACGACCAATTGGAACCATGCACCTAGCTTCTGACGTTTCATAAGTGCCCTTGTAGGTTTATGTGAAATAAAAAAAATAGAATTTTGAATTTGAGGTGTCGTTAGAATCTTCTTAATTTCGGGAGTGACATAGGCTATGTAATATTTATATATTGCATCTGCAAATAAAAAATATTGAAGGGAAGGTATTTTTTTAATCAATTACAACAAAAAACGTTGGTATCAAATAAAAGCTAGTAATAAGTCAATTCCAAATATATACATTAATAAAAATAAACAGCTTGAAAAAAAAACAAATTATAACAAACCAATAACCTGAAATATGGTGTAACTTTTGTTAGCTTACAAAAAACAAAGTTCAATGCTTATTTGTCTCTTTTCAGTGTTTTTGCAGGCGGGTTTTTTGTTTTTTTTAATAAAAAGTTGTATGCAAATAGGATCAAGTCCAGGGGCTCAAAAATGTTCTCATAAAGTCCGTCTGCTATAAAGTATTAACTGAAAACCGAAAAGATAAAACTCGTAACATTTAACAAAAGAAATAAAATCCGATTAATACGTCTTCCGTGGGACAATAACACAATGGTAGGTATTACAACGAATTCGTCATTCGTGAATTATTGCCGTCACAGACACAATAGTCGACCGTTACTTACGTACGGAGAGTCGTGTCCCTACAATTATACAGACCGGTATTTATCGGCACGATTTATTTATTGGATTACGAAGCGACTACTATTTAATTAACGCGGGACAAATTTAGCAAATTGCTTGAATTAATATTTACAAACTGGAATCGGGACGAGATAAAGTTCGGTAACTAGCTGCTTCTCGCTGTTGGAGTGTTTGATTATGTGAAACTCTGGGCTTATTGCTGGGCGTTTTACATTCTTTGGGATGTCGTAATTTTAAGGGTTTTTGTTTGATTTTCACGTTAATTTGGGCAATTTTGAATGTACTGTTATTTTTTCGTAGCCTCTGTTGTTGCTAAGGCATGGTTTCCTTGATTGGTTTTCAGATCTCGGCAATTTTTTCAAGTTGCCATGCCAAGGAATGCATCATCCATTTATCACACTCCCGATGCATACCATTCAATCATTTTTGGCTATTCCAGTTCACTGCATAGGTCTCTGCTGTAGTCGTCAGTCCGTCTGGCTACTACGTTAGCCAATTTGCTCCATTTTCATGTTCCGTTTCGTCTGTTTATGTAGCAGCCCTTCCAGTATCAGTGTTGCTCTTGAGCCCGCACACTAGAAAATCGATACGGCAACGTTTTGGATAGTTTTCGCTTCAACACCGAAGTGTCTTGGGATCACGAACCAAAATAGCATACGAGGCTCTAAAAGTATTCTTGCTCGATTTACAGCTTCGTACGATTGATATGACCATCACAGTTGAGACTACAGCCTACAGTGAAGCCAAGTGATATTATGGCTCTTGTGAACGTCTGAAAAAATATGATAAAATAAAATAATGTTCTACGAATATAATAATTATATTCTAGGCTGCAAGCGATGTAAAAGTCGTCTGTGTCTTGTCTTGATCAAAACTATTACAGTCGTTAAAAATATCTCATATTTTTTATAGAATCGTAAAATATTTCTTTCACAAGCTCTTTGCGCGATATAAATGTACCTCTTCAAGTGCAAGACCGTTTGAAATTTTATTTTTTGCTTTTCATATTTTTCTGTTTTAAACTACTCTAAATCTTAACGCTTTCTCAAGAATTTCGTCTTGTTTACAAGAAGTACAGTCGAGCAACGTTAGTGAAAGTAAACGCGGTTAGAGTTAAAAATGGTTCTCTATTGAATACAAAGGAGAATTTCTATGTTACCAGTTCAAAGATAGCCTAAAGTGGAATAGCTAGTTATCTGTCCGGCACTTGCCCAGTTCGTTACCCACTAAGGGGATTATCGGCGCCGCGTACTCCGGGCGCACACGCGTGGCAAGTTAGAACATACATTTATGTAGCCGAGCTCTCGCTACAACTATTGCGGAAAAACAATTCGAATAGTGGAATAGTGGTGTGAAAAGCGCTTAATATTTAACAAACGTTGGAAAACTATATCGAGTACCGTTTGTATAGATGGTTATGTGAGCGGCAATTTAAAAATTGGATTGCTGTTTGCTTTTAGTACAAAGGTACTATAGTAGAAGGTACTAGGTATATACGGAACTTTAACAACAGCGTTAGTAAAAATAATATAACTATCAAAAGAACAATATACTCCATATTGTTCTTTTGATAGTTTTATTATTTTTCGACACTTTTTGGATAAAATAACGCTGTAATTGTGTCTGGCTGATTGGTAGTTATTTTGTTGCTCACAGGACAGCATGCACTTAAAAAAATACAGTTATAGTTATAGGTATAATAATAACTGTATTTTTAATAGCTTTATTTCAACTTGCAATGTTAGTTAGTTATATAGTTTGTTTAAGGCGAATCTTGCAAGCTGAATTTTAAACCACTTCCTCTTATCCTACGGAGTTGTTATATTTCAGATATTATTTGTGAGGAGGCAGTTTTATCATTATATCTACTCCTCCTCCTAGGCCTAGCCCTTCCCAACCATGTTGGGGTCAGCTTCCAGTCTAACCGGATGCAGCTGAATACCTGTATGTTACATGGAGCGACTGTCTATCTGACCTACACAACCCAGTAACTGGGTAATACGATTCCCATTGGTCAGACTGGCGTCAGACTTTCGGGGTTCTGACGACTGTCAAAGATCCACGAATGGCAGCCGGGACCAATGGCTTAACGTGCTTTCCGAGGCACGGAGGAGTCTTGGTATGTGAAGATGGTCACCCATCCACGGACCAACCCCGGCAACCGTAGCTTATCCTGATGGATTTAGATTTACCTTTATCCTTTATTGTGAGTTTTAAAAGATTCAACTACAGGGTTTCACAGTATAGTATTCGGTACTCATGGTGCTTACAGCTACCTTCCACGATGTCTAGGTAGCAAGATAACTAATTAGTTTCAGTAAGTCGACTTGCTGTGACAAGCTGCTGCTGCTTGGTGATTCGCGAATTCGCAACAGACTTGTGCTGTGCAAGTCTATTGTTCATACTTGCACAGCGCAAGTGTGTTACGAATTTCATCTTGCTTACATGCTAGGATTCCACAGTTCTAAACAACGAACAAACTAACAACGACAAACTAAAGTAGCAGTGTGCAGGCACATTGCTCGCAGAACAGACGGCCGACGAGGCTGGAAGATTCTGGAGTGTCAACCGCGTATCGGAAGACGTAGCGTTGGGAGGCCCCCCACAAGGTGGACCGCGATGACTTTGTGATGGCCGCAGGGATCCGCTGGATGCGGGAAGCACAGAACTGGTCGAACAGGCGATGCTTGTGAAATGATGAAACAATGAACGATCTCATAAATACTCGTACAATGTCATTATTCTTAAAATGGCACATCGAGTTTGAGAAAAAAAATTGCTTTGCAGCAATCCGTCACACATACCTATCTGACAGTCTCTTTCTAAAGCTCGAAGTGTCATATTTACGCCCATTTACTGAACAAAGAACAACTTCACGTGGAGATATGCCCAAGTATCACGTTGCTTGCCACTATTTCAACCACACCCACGCACTCCCTTAGTGAGGGTGTTGAAAGAAGAGACTGAATGACTATAGATTCATAGACGGCTGTTTCTAGACGGCTGTTTAAGGTGTGGGGAACTTACGTAAACAGACGTATTTATTTAGGGAAATTGAAATACAAATCCAACCAATTCTTAAAAAAATCTCGAGTCTAGTAATTACGTTTATTTAATTGAAATACGCTAAACTGTTGTGTGCGTGGTTTGTGTGCGTCATTCTTGAGAATCACTTGAACTTATTTACCTACGAGTATATCTATATCATATCCCGTCCTGATACGAAAGAAGAATAATGTTCAAACATTTATGCGGTTGGTGAAATATGTACCTATAAACTGTACCGGGTGTTAGGTTGAACAAGAGTTATATAGTCGTATTTTAAGGGAGTAGAGTGTAAAACCTACCCTGAAAAAAAAAATACAACGATTATAACAGTAAAATCACATCTACAATCAAGTCGAGTTCTGCGAATAAATTTATGTAGCAGTTGATTTTTGTTTCATATTTCAGTTTTGGTTCCATAGTGTGTTCATTTTCATGAGTACTCGTACTACACTCCCTTAAATTACGTCTCTCGTTTAACCTAACATCCTGTATAGTTCTTACCTAACGGTCGATTAAGGGATATCCTCTATTTACGACATACCCTGTAAACAGACGGTCAAAGATCTTGTGTAATAGAGCTGTAAAGGTTAACAACCACATTAGATTGCACGCTAGCTCACGATAACAGTGTTTTCTAAAGAAACAATTACATTTTATTGATATTTCTTTCAGAATAACAAAAATATATTCGTGTGATAGCCTAGTCACTCTTTTTTAGTGTTCCGTAACCACAGGTTGCCAACGTGACACTACTATTATTTAGACTCCGCTGTCCGTCCGTCTGTCACAGGGCTGTATATTTTGAATCCTAATAGGTAGACACTTGAAATTTTTACAGCGTGTGTTTGTTTTCTACTATGGCCGCTATTACAACAAATCAAAAATACAAAAGTTAATAATTAAAGGGGTCCTCTTAGAAGAAACTAAAGTTATTTAAAAAATAAAAATAGAGTTACATAATGTACGGTTGCACGGGACACTTCGTGTGCGAGTCAAACTCGCACTAGGCCGCTTTTTTTATAGAGTTACTCAACAGTTTAAGTATTTATGAACAGTTTTAACTATAAAACTTAATTACCAACCTATGAAGTATACGATTGGCAAAAGAGATGTACTGAACCAACTATACGCAAGAGCAGTTTAGATGAAGTAGTTAACAAAAATACTTTGCTCATTACTAGCAGTCTGCAAAATATCGTTGAAAAACATCTATATAAACACTCAATACAACCCTATACGTAGGACTTAAGGTTTATATTGAAGTGTCCTTTTCTCCCAAACGAAACTATTGGCTATTGAAAGTGTGTAGTTATTTAAGGCCTGTACCACAATTGTAGGGTAGACCGTTCGATCACATGGTAAGCTTCGGCCACTGGGTTTGAATAGGTGGCCTTCCTATACAAGAATAGATGACCGATTACAATCGAGCCCTTTCTTTGCTTTTAGATCTCTTCGGTGAGTTATGGCCGTTTCTAACGTTATATACGAGAAACGCATGGGTTGTTGTAAAACTGAAATAATGTTGTAATAAAAATGTACATGGGAGAAAAGTTGTTTCTTTTTTCAATTCGGTTTATCAGAGGTTTATAACTGCAATATAATCACAAATAAATACACAATAACGGTCATATTTAATGTTGAGTATGACAAGAGAAAAGATTATAATGTTACTAGCTGCACCCCACGGTTTCACTCGCATAAATCTCGATCCCGTAAGAATATCGGGATAAAAAGTATCCTTTGTCCTAATACAAGTCTTGGTCCACTCGTGTGCAAAATTTCATCCAAATCCGTTCAGTAGTTTTAGCGTGAAAGCGTAACAAACAAACAAACTCACTTTCGCATTTAAAATATTAGTTAGGATGTTATTCAGCATTCAGCAATTTCTTAATGTGACCCCGGATAACTAACCGACCGGTAGCGGTTAAAACTAACAGGTAAATAAAAATAAATCCTTGATTGTCAATTTTACAATATTGCTAAACTAGAGAGTACCAGTTTAGCAATATTGTAAAATTGACAATCAAGGAATTTTAGAGGTATGTGGAAAAGGGTGTAAAGTTCACTCCCCCTCTATAGAAAAGGGAGGATCCGCCGACCAGACGGGTGTCATGTCTGGCGGGCAACTGCCCAACGGTTGAAGTTGGGATCTTGTATATGTGGATTGCGCGGTAAACTCTAATTGCGCGATGCTGGTTTGTGTGACGACAGTATTTGTGTGACGTAAGGTCTTTGTTACGTAAACATTATTTGACGGCACGTCGGTGCAGTCAAATAATTTTAACTTAGTGATAATTGGGAAAATAATAAAACTATCAACTCAAAACTCTTAATTTACTACCAAATATTACATTTTGCTCTGTAATATAGTAATAAATGTTTCAGTTATAGGTACGTGTAATTCAAATTAAAGTAACAGTGTAACTTCAGATTAAATGACAAATAAGTTATATTTGGGTTGTAAGGTATTACTTTAAGCAGAATGCATGCTGAACTGGAGTTATCTGCCAAACTATTTCAAAGCAAGTCTTTAATGTTATTCATCTCTGCAAATAATGGTTTGCAGGCATAGATAGATCCCGGGTGTCACCACTGTGTGGATCGCCTGGAGGACACGGTGGAGCATACCATGAAGGTCTGCCCGGCTTGGGCGGGCCACCACCATGTCCTTGTGGAGGCGATCGACGGCAGTGATCTCTCGCGTCTTGCCCTGGTCCAGGCTATGGTACGGAGCGAGAGGGCGTGGGAAGCCGTCACCTTCTGCGAAGCAGTAATGCTCACGAAGGAGGAGGTGGAACGGGTGAGGGAGAGGTACATTGCGCGCCCTCACGCCCCTAGCCACCGCAGGAGACGCCCTGGGCGTCGGGAATCGCAGGCCTATTCCCGGCCACCGTATGCGCGGGCTTGCGGACGGTGAGCAATGGGTAGCTCACCGTCCGATAAGGACCAGGCCCGGGTTGACGGCGCGATGTGTTCCACGCGCGCCTGAAGGAGATGTCAGCACAACTGAAAGGGTCTGCTAGGACCGATGCCTGGCGGGGTCGCGGGAAAATCCGAAAGGGAAACCGTGGTCCCTGGCAACAGGCAACTGAAGAAACACGGGCGGGTTTTAGTCAGCAAGAGTCTGACACGCCCTTCCGCTCCGCCCAGAGCGTGAGAAGTTATTTTTATAATTTCCTACCAAAAAAAAAAGGCATAGGTAGATGAAAATATGGTTAAAATAGCACGAGCCAGCTTCTTCAAACAGTTAAATGTGTCTGGATTAGTCTGGAATCCAATTCCAAATTTCCACAATTTTGTTACTGCCATTTTTATTTAAACTGCTTGTCAATCTTTCTGTTTCAATCAATTCCAACTCTTTTCATGTTTCAATAAATTTTTGAATCCATATTGAACTAGACTGGAAACCAATCGGCTGCCTTTCAAATTCTTCAACAACTAAAATGCAAACCGTTTCGCCCAAAATATTTTGAAGCCTGCCATCAATGGTACGCGTGCCATTAGTTCGCCACTCCTGTACTGGATAATTGATTTCTCTGCTTAATTAAGTAGTCACTCCACTCACGACCATCCTTGTAATCTAATTACGTACTTCCTATAATTTTAATATTGCCATCATCTTGAAATTAATGGATCTTAAGAAAATTAACGTTTTGAGTACGGCGAGAGGGATCCCATCTTTTGTTTTTACTTCTTGAGAGTTTGAAGGTTATGTACACTTTTCAATATTTTATATTGCCTAGTTTTTTTGTTTTAAAGCTTAAAAAAAAGCCATTGTAGTTCTTTTTCACCAAAACTGGCATCTGCGATCCAATTTCCGTTCTGCACAAATGAAGTATATTTGTAACTATGGCTTTTCAATTAATTTATTTGATGATCAATTCATGTATTATAAATTTATTATGAAATGACAAACTTAGGTATTACTTGGTCATCTTGAATACAATATACCTAAAAGGTAACTGTAAAATATATAAAGTACAGGTATTAAAATAATTACAATAAACTATGGGTTACGTTCCAGTTCTGGGAGTTGGTGTATGTATACCATGTCACTGAAATAAAAAAACCTACGATAGAGCAAGGAATAAAAGTACTCAAGTCGATGATAACTCAGTAAAAACCCCTGTAATGAAGATAAGACCACTCCACCCTGTTTACAAGTCACAGTAATAACTTTTAGGTATTTCTCTGAACAGCCAGTTACTTCAGTGTAAACCTAGATAAGCACTGAGTTGGAAACCTTTCAGTAAATTATTAAGAGCAATCTTCAAGTGCCTCACTAAAGGGTATTTAATAAACCGTGTTCAAGCGTAATCTTTTGTGTAATTGGAGTCCTGCTCAGTAAAAAAATCTTTAGTGGTAATATATCAATGGTTATGGCGTAGAATGGCGCTCAAGAAATCGTAGTTTGGACCTAACGCGTTAGAACTCATCCCATGTAGAGTACAAGCATGTGATTAAGTTAAGATTAGGGTTAGTATGTAGCACTGTAACAGATGTACTAACCTGCTGATAAAACCGGGTGGCGCAGTAGCTAGGCGACTGGCTGATGTGCTCAGTATTTCACGTTCTATTTCCACACGGAACAAAGATTTGTGTTTCCTGCAGCCTGATAGTTGGTCCCAGTCTGGATATTTGTAAACGCACTTACGATGCTGGAGAATTTGTTTACACTCAGTTGCACAAAGACAAACATTAAAGGCCCATTACGTAATGGATCTTAACGCTAATGATATTTAATTAATTTCATCAAAGAACCATTAAAATCGAGTCTAAGGCTGCTTGTGCATTTGCCGGGGTCGTGGGAAAGTCCGAAAGGGATACCGTGGCCCCTGGCAACGTACAGGCGACTGAAGGAACACGGGTGGGTTTTAGTCAGTAAGAGTCTGACCTAAAAACAAAAAAAAAGCCTGCCTGTCCACTGGATCCGAGAAGGGAGAAGACGAGTGGAGCTGTGCCAATATTAACCGATTCAAAAGTCATTTATTCGAACTAGGCCGAGAATCAGCACTTTTCGAACGTCAAAATTACATAAGACAGTCCCCCAAAACGTCAACCCTTCATCACAACAGAATGTAAAGCCTGGAGCGGAGTTTAGATTCTATTGATTAATACAGGTGCAGCTCCGCTCCTCTCCTCTCTTTTCCGCTCCCGTGGGCGGGCGGCCAAATGTTGCTTTCTGCAACAAGTTAGAACAAGTCAATGGAAGATTAGCATTTAATGATAGGATTAAAATTTAAAATTCGTTTCTTAGCATGGCAACGTTTTTATTAATTATAAAAGAGTTAGTACTGAAGTGTAAGCGTGTAAATTGTTATTTTAATCTAAAAAAATATAATATAGGTAGATAGCTTATTCTTAATATCTTGTTGACCGTTTGTTACGAAGCAGGAAAGTGAACTTCTAGTGATTCAATATCGTAGTAAGGTGCCGTATGAAGTATTTTAAGTAGGCGCGGTAATATTGCGTTACAATTGATTTTTTACCTTATTTAATTTATAAATCTGGTTAGAGAATTTTTATTACTTATAAAACACTAGATTTTTGCCCGTGGATTTGAGTTCGGAAATTATCGAACCCATGGGAACGAACTACCAAATATAAATTATATTAATGTTAGTGAAGGCGTGAAAAGGTAACGGCCAGACAGAGTTATTTTCACATGTATATTATATTCTAAGGTTCTGCCCGCGACTTCGTTCACGTGGAAGTCGTAAGACACCACACTATACTAGTGAAATTATATTAAAATAATAAAAAACCCCGACACAAATATTTCTACATTTCTCTTTCCTACTCCATCACCAGACCCTGTTCATCATCTATCTATAACCTATTCATTGAGACCATTCCCAGAGCCCAAATATGATACCTGTGCTGTAAGTTGGGAAGGGAGTAATTCCAGGCGATGCTGCATCATCAGTTCAAGGTTATTATATTCTTCTAATAACATTGAAGTAACAGAATACCAAAATAGAAATCGATCAGACTTGTGGAAAACGCTCACATCCATTCATCAACTAGAAAAGAGCTGATAATCTTCAAACGGCTGAACCGATTTTGATAAAACATCCCTAAAAACCATCGCTAGAAAACCTGCTTTCAAATAAATAAAAAAACCGTATTCAAATCGGTTCACCCGTTGAAGAGCTAAGGCGCCACAGACAGACACACTCTTTTTGCGTCAGGGGCTAAAAATAAAAGCCATATTTACATAAAAAAAAAGACAACTAAAATGTACAGAAATCTTAAAAGAAATATTAATAAGCAATTAAATAAAAAAAATGAACATCTGTTGAGAGTGCGAATATGGAGCCTTAGGGCTATTTACTTAGGGCACGCCACAGTTGTGGCGATAAGTCCCCTCTTTGAGGAGTGGCTAGAGAGGCGCCACGGCGTCCTCACCTTCCGCCTGACACAGGTCCTCACCGGACACGGCTGTTTCGGGAGGTTCCTGTTCCGTATAAGGCGGGAGGAAACGCCAGGGTGTCACCACTGTGTGGATCGCCCGGAGGACACGGTGGAGCATACGGTGGAGGTCTGCCCGGCTTGGGCGGGGCACCGCCGTGTCCTCACGGAGGCGATCGGCGGCGGCGATCTCTCGCGTCCGGCCCTGGTTTAGGCCATGGTTTGGAGCGAGAGTGCATGGGAGGCCGTCACCTCCTTCTGCGAAGCAGTTATGCTCGCGAAGGAGGAGGCGGAGCGCGCGAGGGAGAGGCAAGATGCGCGCCCTCACGCCCCTTGTCGCCGCAGGAGACGTCCCGGGCGTCGGGACTCACGAGCCGACTTCCGGCCACCGTAGGCGCGGGCTTGCGGACGGTGAGCAATGGGTAGCTCATCGTCCGATAAGGACCAGGCCCGGGTCGACGGCGCGTTGTGTTCCACGCGCGCCTCAAAGAAATGTCAGCAACAACTAACGGGGTCCGTAAGGACCAATGCCTGCTGGGGTTGCGGGTTTGTCCGAAAGGGATATCGCGGCCCGTTCGTATCGTTACCCATGTGCCGGCACATGGGTAACGGAAGGAACACGGGTGGGTTTGTTTTAGTCAGTAAAAGTCTGACACGCCGCTTTGTCTCGCTCCGCCCAGAGCGGGAGAAGTCATTTGAAGATTTACCACCCTCAAAAAAAAAAAAGGGCTGTTTACTTCACGGTGGAGCATATTTGACTAAAATAGCCGTTCTTATACATGTCAGGATTGACCGTTTAGCTCCTTGAAGGTATATCGTCATGATATTCTTTTCAGAGGTTAAATCCGTATCTATCTGCAATGTTCTATCATTTTTATCGTCTAATTAAATTTCGCGATAAACTGTTGAGGAATGCGGACATAATGCAATATTGCTAATCCCTCGCAGCAAATAGCGTGATAATATGCGATGACCATACCTGTAAGGATTATTTATGCAAAATTTGAACGGAATCTATACAGTAGTTTTCGCGCCGATCCGGAACATACATCTAGACAGACAAAGGGACAAAAATTATAAAAAGTATATTTTCGGCATCAGAATCGTTCCCATACTTGCGAAGTAAATACTTTTTTCAAAAATTGATTTCGTTACTGTTTTTTATTATACGAGTATGTATAGATAAGTATAATCCATACTTATCTTCTTATATTATCTTATATTCTTGTATTATAATAAAATATTATCCCTTGTCGACTTGTAGGTAATTTGGTTTGATGATAAGGATATTTGATCATATTGACATGAAAGAAATGTTCGCTTTTGTAGAACAGGAAAGCCATTACCCGGAAGAAAAAATGGTTGACACTGGTCAACTGAGTTCAAGGCCGAACATCACTGACGGCGAGGTATTTGCTCCACCTTAGTAACGTGTTTCGTGTTACGAGTCCCGGTGATGTCGAGTCACTATTACTGTCAAGTATTTTTTCTTTCGTGACTTATTTAGTAAATAAATACGGTAAAGATTTCGTATAATCACATATTTTTTTATTAATAAACGTGTTAATTTTTGTAAGAAACACAAACATATTGTTACGTAGCTTAAAAAGTGCTTCAAATTCATCAAATTCATAATAATTTTCTTATAGGTAACCGAACAATAAGACAAGAAAAGAAAAATAAACTTTACTTCATTCCTAGCAGTTGCGTAGCAGTAGCGTAGCAGTTACGTAGCAGTTTCGTAGCAGTTGAGTAGCAGTTGCGTAGCAGTTGCGTAGCAGTTGCGTAGTAGTTGCGTAGCAGTTCGTAGCAGTTGCGTAGCAGTTACGTACCAGTTACGGTACAGTTGCGTAGCAATAAGTTTCTCGAATAAATAAGCAGTTTTAAGAGAAGAGCAGTGTCTCGTAAAATCATATTCAGCAGATGTGAAACAAGCTTCTCTTTAAACCATCACTGGAACATTCTTTCGTTCCATGAAATAAAAACTTAAGCTACAAATAATTTTATACTTTATTCTCTTCCGTATAAGGATGAAATTGTATCAAACATTTTATTTAAAACAGTTTTAAAGTAAAAAAGTAGTACTATAAAGATTCAAGAAGGTTCTCTAAGACATAAATATGAGTTCCTTCCGATGCTTTTAAAAATTCATGTAGTCACTCGGTAAATTGATATGCTATTCGATTTTATGATGAGATATAAACTAGCTGGCCTATCGCGATCTATGAATAAGTAATCGAATATATTTTATCTCATTCGATCGTATTTCTTTCAAAATATCCGAAATTTTATGAATACTTACATTTTTATTTACAAAAAAACATCTTTTGGATAGAGTTCGATGTTCTGGAACCGTGACCTGTCCATGTTCATTCAATTTGATGTTTTAGATCTTAAGGGCGCGAATTTTTTTTTTTTTTGGCCAGCCCTCTGGTCACTGGCAACAGCTAGTATCTTTATAAATTATAGTCTATGTTACTACTTACAGGGTGTCCAGTAAATAGCACGACATACTGCAGGGGGTGATAGCTTGGGTCAATAGCTACCAAAACAACCTCGTATGTTCAGCAAAATCTTACGGGTTTACAGTTTTACAAAATTTTCCAAAACATCGAATCTCTACATTGAAACAGATTTTTAAGCATCTCGTAATGAAAAATTCCTTTTCTAGTATTTTTTTACATCAATTTATTCGTGAATAGTTACTTTACCCATTGATAAGTCTAAAACTAGAAAAGGAATATTTCATTACGAGATGCTTAAAAATCTGTTTCAAGGTAGAGATTTTTCGATGTTTCGGAAACTTTTGTAAAACTGTAAATCCGTAAGATTTTGCTGAACATAAATACATATATTGTGTTGTTTTGGTAGGTATTGACCCAAGCTATCACCCCCTGTAGTATGTAGTGCTATTTACTGGACATCCTGTATAAAGCATTCAACAAGTGAAATATTTTTTTAAATCGGTCCAGTAGTTTTTGAGTTTATTTATTACAAACAAACATACAAATCTTTTCACTTTATACAAATCTTTTCACTTTATAATATTATTGTGTAGAACTGTAGATAATACTCGTACTTTATTTATTCAACCAAGTCGTTCCAGCTTTTCCCCATCTGGTGTTAAAAAGTACAAATTACGCAGGACATCATACCCACTTAGTACTTGAACAACTAAGAACAATATCGATCAAGAACTTTGTACTTAGGCTTTGTATAAAAAGAAAAATTATATGAACGGATCGTTCCTTAGAAACATTACCCTAATTGCTTTATAAAACGGGTTTGGTATAACATTTTTTATGGTATATTTTGAGGTTAGTCACGCTTATGATTGTGTAAGTCGGAAGGGATAGGCAGAAAGGTTTTTAAGAGAGTTTATAGGGTATATGGGTAAAATATGCGCTGAGTTTTGTTAAAAGTATTTTTTTTTCGTAATTTAGGTGTATTTTTTTTTTTTGAGATAATAAATTGTAGGTGTGGAAAAACATTGATCATCTTTCCGTGAAAAATCGTAATATTGAGAGATTATTATGGTAAAATATTTTGGAGAGTGTGGTAGAGTATTTTTATCTCACGACGCGACGCGCGCTTTACTTGTGGTTACCAAGTGTATACGATGTGAATGTGTGTGTATGCGCAGGAGCTCTTGGTACCGTCCGAGACAATGGCGAAGTCGGAAGTGAGTGTGTGTGCGTTATGTGTTGACGTCGTCTTCACGCACACATTCACAGCGTGTTTGTACACTTAGTTACCACAAGCATAGCGCGCGTGACATAACAATAACACACTGTACCCACGACATCCAAAAACTCAATAAAAGACATAATTTTCTGCTAAAACTTACCTTCAGTCTTAATTTCGTATATATTTTCGATTTGAAAAATGAATGATCGCTTTGTAGGTTTTGTCGAGCAAGCAGTACTTAATCGAGTGCCTATCATCGACATGAATGCCTGTCACTGCTGTATCCGTGACGCGCCGTAATTCAGACCGAACGTGACAGGCAAAACCTATTGTTTAGGCCTTATTAAAAGCTCGTGGAGTTTCACACAGTTTTCGTGTTGTTAAATTGATGATTTTATAAGCGTAGGTTTTATACGTAGGTAGGTATTTGGCATTTACCTTACAGGGGAGGGGCTTGTGGCTAAGTAATAACAGCTGCACGGATCGATCGACCAGGTTAAGCTACGCTTGCGACGGGTGGTCAATGGATGGGTGACCATCTTTACATACCAAAACCCCTCCGTTCCTCGGAAAGCACGTTAAACTGTTGGTTCCGACTGTCATTCGTGGATCTTTGACAGTTGTTACGGGTCGTCAGAAGCCCGAAATTCTGAAAACCAGTCTTACCAAGGGGTATCCTATTACTCAGTAACAGGGTTGTGGAGGTGAGATAGGTAGTCGCTCCTTGTAAAATATTGGTATTCAGCCGCATCCGGTTAGACTGGTAGCCGACCAACATAGTTGGGAAAAGGCTAGGTACATGATGTACTTTGCCATGTGTACGCATATTGAAACTATCGAGATGTAAACTAGTTTTATATCATGCACAAAAAATATAAGCCCCTTTTTACATCAATCAAGAAATTAAGAACACCAATAAATATTCACGGGTTTCAAATGTCAATTCAGCGCATACGCACATTATATACTGTATAACTATATGTCCCTCGGCAAACTTCATATTTAGTCAGTCGTCGGATTTATATTAATTGCCCTTTGCACTTGGTGCTTGTACGTATTGACACCTACCGCTGCGCCCGCGTTATCGTCAACCATAATTACCAAGTGCAAAGGGCAATATTGATAGAAATCCGACAACTGGCGAAACACGAAGTTTGCTGAGGGACATTAAGAAAATAGTTGTACTGTACACGCGTTTGGTTGAAAAGTTTTCTTAAATAATTTTTGTCAATGTTTTATACTTTAGCTTAGTAACGACAAAATCTAAAACATTGTATTTTAAACATATATTTCAACCCACATTGTAATAACCGTCACTAACAAACCTCACTGCAACAGTTTAAAAGAATCACTTGCATCGTATTATTATGAAACAACCGTCCCCCGTGCCTACAGAAACAACTGTTTAGATAGGACAAAAGCTCTAACTGGGCCACTTACGACGCGTCGTTCTACTTACGGTCCGTATCTCAGACTTGTCAGATTCACCCTGTTCACCTAAAGAGCGCACTTCAGCCGCGCTCGGGTGAAAAATCAAAGAAGCACTGTATAGAACTGTTTGAACATGGTTGATAGTTTTAAAATTTCGGAGATACGTGTTTTTGTGACACAGAATTTGAGTAATTCTTTATAAGAAAGTCTTAGCTCATTTTGTTTGAAACAACGCGGAAAAGATTCGGTATGTGCATTTGATTGCCTGGTGATCAAATGTATATACATATAGTACTTACAAACCTTATCTTTTAGTTGAGTTAACTATAGGGGTTCTCATTCAGGAATTGTTTAAAGTAATACAAAGTTTGAATTACTGTCAGATGTCAGTCTCAACATATTGAGAAAGTTTCACACGGACCGAAAGACGTCTGACCTCGATTCGATACCGATATAGCTACTGGTGATGAGGCTTTCTGACTGTTATTGACTATCGTAGTTTAACGTGCCTTCTGATACAGAAGTAACTCGCAGACTAAATTAACTTTGTGGTTCGATCAGCGCGGTTGATCTATAGCCAGCCTTTTTCACGGCAATTGAGTTGCTAAAGTCTATTACTGTTTTTTACTTGATCCAAATAATATTGAAAATTACTTTAAGGGGTGATTTTTTAACAACTATTGCTAAGGCACCAAGTCTGAAATATCGAATATATTATCTTTATTATAGGTACTTGAAGTACTTTAACAACACAAAACTAAAACAAAAGAAGCATAAACACACACACACGAATCCGATCCAAATTCTGTACCTTTCCTTTAAATATTGTTACTTTTATCAAAGTTGACATTGGCGTGACCGGAAGAAGATTGGAAACTTCACCTGCAAGCATATGGGTGGATCATAAAACTTAATATTATTTACTGAAATCGCGGCTGTTCCGATATTATGGAACAGGTATTGTGGAACAGGTATTGAAGATGCAGAAAATAATATTACGTCAACCGTTGCGTGTTATGTTTATTTTTCTTGAAATAAGGCTGATATGCGGTTCGCTTATGTCTGGACTGTTATGAGAAGCAATAAGGTATACGTTATTATGTTCCAGCGGCTTCAGACGTACTTCTAAATGCGTATCTATGTTGCAATAACGTCTGTTGTTGAAATAAGGACCTACTATTTTATATTATAGTACATTTTTAACATACGTTTGACCAATTTGTCTTCTCTCCTCTTTCAGCAACTGGAAATAACTGATAAAGAATTTCTTGCCTTATTCATGTTTATACAATATACAATGTCACCCGGCCATTTTTTCTGAATATTTATGAAAAATTAACTTTATAAGGGGGTCTATCTTTAATAATTTTTTTGAGTAGCGTTTGCCATATTTCATATTTCCCCGATGTTATTGTCTCGATTTGGATTCGTTTATTATTTCTAAAAGATTATGAGTTATTTTATTGAATTAATTGACATGTTTTATTAAAATTTGTCGACTATGAAAAAAATACGGAGGTGATGCCATTTCTTCAAAAAATAACAGTATTTATTTAAAATACACAAGTGTAAGTCCTTAAAATCATAGGGGATAATGACAAAAAAAAAGAGACTTAGACCCCTTTTTAAAGTTAATTTTAGATAAATATTCAGAAAAATACGGGCGGTCACACGCCCGTGGGCGGCATTGCATAGATGTGTTAAATAGTTCTTATATATCAAGTGCACCGAATCTTTGCAAACTCAGTTGACTGCGCTCACACACACTAAATAATGTACTGGTCGGTAACTTGGACAAACTTGCAGTTTTCCAGACTGTTGGTGTTCGTTTAGCCGAGTACTGATCACTTAATTGTTACTTATTTAATGAACGGACGCTTCCAGAAGGATAGTGCCAGGGTGCAAAATGCAATATCACTAATCATAGTGTCCGACCGAAACGGGACTTTCTACCGAAACCGAAACCGAAACCGAACCATACCATGGATATTTGTATGTTAAACGCCGCAGCGACACCGCTCCGGCGCCGCGCCGCCCGCCGCCGCAACGCATCATGTGCACAGGCTCTAATAGCCATATCACACAACTGTCGGGCATTTTGAGTTGGCAGTCAATTGATCGAATTTACCTGAAATTATTTATTTAGACCATAATGTACACAAGATAATGCATTACAAAAAGAAAAAAAAATATACGCTGCCAGATATAAAATGGGCGTGTTGAAATCTCTTCCAGGCAACCTTGGAATGGACAGTGATTTTCTGAACATACTCGTAAAATGGGGTTGTCTGTGGTGCAATTAAAAAGTAAACTGGGTGGCGACTTACACACCTGCATTCGTCAATTATTTCTTTAAAAACTTGTATTATTAAACTGTAGACTCATCTATACATAATAATTAACATAAACCACGAAACGTTCATAAAAGTGAAAACCATTTTTCATTATTAAGTCTATTCTCAATTCGGCATTACATTCATTTTATGAACACGTGTAATAAAGATATTAGCAGGAACACGAGTTAATTCCCATTAAAAACGACTGCTTTAGTTATTTCGGTTGGAATTAGATTGTGAAGCGTGCGTGACTGCGGCGACAGGAATCTAACCATCCATTGGTCACTGGTCACGCGAAACAAAGTAATTCTAATTACAATGCACATGAGTGGCTGTTTATTGCGAAAAATGTGGCTAATTACTTTTTAACACCATCGTACTAGTTTTAATTTATGTTTTTGTTGTGTGTTTGTGTTTTGTTTTTTTTTGTTTTATTTATTTATTTATTCCAACTTACGAGTATATATTCAGTACAAAAATGGGGACAAGACACTGATTAGCGTGATAATTGTTAACGGAAAGTTTTATATTAGCTAAAACCTTTCCAGGTGAGAAGAGTTTCCGGGAAAATTTAATAGAATTCGCCCGCGGCTTTACCCACGTGGAGGTCAGAAATTATCCCACGGGAACGTACTACCGGGATGAAATGTATCCTATATGTTAGTCCATGCTTTAAACTATCTGTGTGCCAAATTTCATCCAAATCCGTTTAGCCGTTTTTGCGTGATTGAGTAGCAAACATTCAAACATACAATCTTTCATATTTATAATATTGTATTAGTAGGATAAAACGTATCCTATATCAATCTGAATTAATTTTAGCTTCGTAACGGTATACTAGAAGAATAACATTAAAAATCATTCCTGGGGAATGATTTTATCCACTTGATGATCTTTATCTTTTTGTAGGATTTTTGTGAATCACGGGGCTTATGGCTTATGGCTAAATAATAACAGCCGCCAAGGTCAATCGAAGCTTAAGCTACGCTTGCCGCGGTCAGTTCGTGGATGGTTAACCATCCATTACATACCGAGACCCCTCCATACCTCGGAAAGCACATTAAGCCGTTGGTCCCGGCTGTCATTCGTAAGTTTTGGTCAGTCGTCAGAAGCCTGAAAGTAAGACAACCAGTCTTACCAAGGGATATCGTGTTACCCAGTTACTGGGTTGTGGAGGTTAGATAGGCAGACGCTCCATGTAAACCACTGGTATTCAGTTGCATCCGGTAAGACCCCAACATGGTTGGGAAAAGGCTAGGCAGATTGATTTTTTATTGCGAATCGAAATCGAAAACCATATATGTATATTCGTTAGACAACTATTTACACTAAGTACTAAATTAAATGACTAACTACTAATAAATTCAAAAACAAAAGGCCACTTAGGTGTCGAAGTATTCGTTCGCATCGCTGTCATCCGGAAACGTGCCCAGAAGACTATTATAGGTCGGTAGGTGGGGGGTAGGATATAGGTACTGACAATACGTGTACGTCATCAAAAAAACGAGGTATAAAAGCAGTGGGTCGTTATACTGGTAAGAAAAAGCATTCGTACCCTACCTACTTATTTCGAGAAGAACATTTATGAAGTAGCAAAACTGGGAGTTACCACACCTAGGGAAAAAGCCTAAACCGCCTTTCGATCTGTGTACTCTATGATCAATCTGCCTAGCCTTTTCCCAACTATGTTGGGGTCGGCTTCCAGTCTAACCGGATGCAGCTGAATACCAGTATTTTACATGGAGCGACTGCCTATCTGACCTCCACAACCCAGTAACTGGGTAATACGATACCCCTTAGTAAGACTGGTGTCAGACTTTCGGGCTTCTGACGACTCGTAACGACTGTCAAAGATCCACGAATGACAGCCGGGACCAACGGCTTAACGTGCTTTCCGAGGCACGGAGGATTCTCGGTATGTAAATTTGGTCACCCATCCACTGACCAACCCTGGCAAGCGTAGCTTAACCTGATGGATCGACCAGTGTGGCTGTTGTTACTTAGCCACGAGCTCCTCCATCTGTGTACTCTATGATAAGAGAGAGTAATAGGGAGGAGGAGGTGGGAGTAAGAGTATTATATTCTATAATGATGATAATAAAAAAGCAATCAGCAACAAAATAATACTGAATGCTTGTTCAAGGAAAATCCTTGGAACTATCAATAGATCAAGTGCAATAAGCGCTTTATAACAATGGAAACTCGATGAGTCTCCAACAGTTTATGTTATTGTTTGAGAACTTTATTTTATGCTATACCGTTTGAATAGCTACTTGATTGGAAATATTATTGGCATCTACAGACAACCTGCAAATCATTTTTGTATAAGTAAATGCGCTGTAAGCAAATATGTATTCCGAGAAATATTTCTCTTTTATAATTATTATTTTTGTAATTGTATATAATCTAAATGCGAATGTACGAGTATCAAATGTGGATAAAGAGCACGACATGTAGCATCGATAATTACTGTGTTGAAGTTCATTATAATATTACAAACTTTATCTTGCAGCTTCGCCCGCGTAGATGTCGGTAATATTCCACGGGAACATACTTCCGGGATTAAACGTACCCTATGTGTTAATCTAGGTTATAAACTATCTGTATTCCAAATCATCCAAATCAGCCGTTTTGCGCCCATCCGGAACATACATCCAGACAAGCGGACAAAAATCCTTTGTTACTTTACTTTATATTAGTTAGATCTTCTTTTATCATTTCGTTTATTCATTTTGATTCTTATCCATTTCCATTTTTAAATATTTCATAAAAAAAAAAAAAATAGAGGTCCGCCGGTGTCGGGCGCAGGGTCCAAGCTACCGGTGGTTAGGGCTGCAGAGACAGGAACCTCCTCACAATGCGAGCCGTATCGAGGAGTACTGCCTTCTGAATCAGGCCCTTGAATGAATCGCCTAGTGAGAGCCTCAATTGTTATTATTATTACAAACAAATTATCGTGCATAAATAATCAAAAATTGATGGGCTTTTTGACGCTCGTCAAGGAAAAGAAGGCCAAACTCAAGATTAACCCTGAACAATAGAGTGCAGTATATTGGGCCGTAAAATAACAACAATATAGGGTAAGAAACAGCACAATATGCTGAAATATTCAAGCAGAGACTGTTGTATACAAAACCAGCCAGGCTGAAGTAGACTGGACACGTCGGGTGAATACACCCGGGACATTGGACAAAGATTGACTCTAATTGGACGTCTGTGGAAAGATATGGCTATTGAGGTCCATCACATCGGTGTTGGTGTGACAATACGGAACAAAAGTCTGGAAGATACGACACTGCATGGAGAGAGAGTGACACAAATTAGGCCACAAAAATAATGCGTAAGATTCACCTTCGATCTAAGATTAAAATCGTAAGATTTGCGCTACCGCGACCTGTGATGGTCGGGTTTCAGTTTGATTTTGACACCGTTGACACACACAATTGACATGACTGCCATGGAAACGTCTTATACGGGATGTGTGTGGCTTTTTAGTTTTAATACTTTTCGCGCGATATAAAGACGGTAAGGGTAAATGTAACGATTTAAATCTTTGCCTTCTATAGGTATCGTAAACCGACGAAAAGAATCGTACTCGGAACAGCAATAAAAGTACGTATATAGTTCGTGGTCACCAACAATTAAACTTGAACAACGACTTGAAAGCAACAATAAAATAGCAAACACAACGGTACAACAATAAATTTATATTTACGGCAGTTAAAATAGTTGAACGGATATGCCATAGTTTGATTTGTGCTTTCTTGTCAAGGGCCCGCTTTGTTTCAAATTGGAAAACGTATCACGTCCTTACTTCGGCGTGTGTCGAATGGTAATCTAGCGTTTTCAATATTTTTGTTACAAAACGAATACGTATGTATATGTTACGTACTTACTGTAGTATTGATTCGGCTATCGTTTTTATATGATAGCTGTTCTTGTGTCTGATAGTTTGAGTGTGTTTGTCTAAAGGTGCTCTCTCACCGGAAGCATTTGCCTGTAATGTAACGTTACAGATTCGATTTTTAGCATTATGTTACAATACTGCCGCCCTGACTGACGAGCATTCGCTTGTAATGTAACATTTCAGATTCGATTTTGAGCATTGCGTTACAATACTGCGTCCGTGACTGACGTGCATTCGCCTGTAATGTAACATTTCAGATTCGATTTTGAGCAATGCATTACAATACTGCGTCCGTGACTGACGGGCATTTGCCTGTAATGTAACATTTTAGATTCGATTTTAAGCATTGCGTTACAATACTGCGTCCGTGACTGACGGGCATTCGCCTGTAATGTAACATTTTCGATTAAATATTATAGACATTGCGCCCTGTAATGCTCGGTTCTCCTTCCTCACTGATGTAATGCTCGAATTGTATCATTACAGGTTGCGCACTAGGTTTGCCTGATGTATTACTCGACTCTGAACGTTACATTACAGGCGAATGCTCCCGGTGAGGGAGGGCCACACCTTAAGGCGTTAACAATTAATCTGACATACACTAAAAGCCTGAAAAGGATTATTCGTTTTGCTAAAGTACTCATTTATGGCATTCGTGTAGATAAATAAAGTACTTCTAATGTTTTGCCTAGTAGACAGCATCTTGAATGTTATTTTTCTAATTCATTACCTAACGTCTGCAACATAGGTATTCAGTGTTTTTTCTATATAACCTTTTAATCAAACATTTTTCCAGCCTACAAAGCAAGAAAACTTTTTGTTTTCAAACATCCAAGTTTTCAAGCAAAATTAACAATACTTTTTTTTCGTTATGTTATACATAGTTTAGATCGAATATTTTCAAAGAATTCGGATGAAGAATTCTAAACAATTTTCTCGTTAAAATTGGTTCATGTTTTTTTTAAAGATTTTTATGTAAATACTTTGTACTCAGCACTGTTGTTACGAGAAATATCCTTTGGTGATTTGAATATTTTGATGCCTCCTCGCACCTTCCATTCGTTTCCATGATTCTACTAAATTCTTAAAAAGTCACTTTCGGTGGACCCTTTTCGTCCAAATACTCATCGTATTAAAATACAAGAGTGTGAAGGTTTTCGCTTTAAAAAGTCTTATTTATTTTAAATTAAACGGGGTACTGTTCGTGATGAAATTATTAAGAAGACTGGGAATAAATTAATCATGTACCTACCTAATCGAGCGGATCTCGTCCCTACAAAATAATAATGTTTAGTTCAAATATCTAATTTATTTAAATTGAACGGTGTTATGACTTAGTCAAACGCTTCTAAAAATTTGTTTATTTAAAATAGAATTGAGAGCTTAATTAAATATTTAGATCATTGAATTATTTTAAACAATGCAATGTATGTTGATGTTAATAATTTATTAAAACACAGAATTTGTATAACTTCTCAATGCCATCGTAACTCTCTGATTACCTTTCATATATTCTGAAAATTCCGTGAAAATTGTTTTTTTTTTATCACAGAGTATAAGATACAAATTATGAAAATGCAGTAGAGTAGCAAAGCCACAGTATGACAACGGCTAAATCGTACAAAGTGTATAATACCAAGCGCGTGACAACCATTTAAAAAGAGTTTCAGCGAAAGATTGCGTGGAAATTGGATTAAGTAACAAGCAACCTTTTGGGGTTTCAGCAAATCTCTTTGTAGTTTGTTAGTTGCGGGGCGCACCGTACACTTTTTAGTCTTATTACGCTTGCTTACTGAGTCTTCAATTAAGCACCGTTGAGTTCTATTTGTTAAGATTTTAATATTGTAGAATTATACCTACTCAATTAATACGTTACGTTTCCTCGAGTATTTAAGCATACCTAATTAAAAGGAAACGTTGGTGTGGGGGCTTGTGGCTAAGTAATAGCAGCCGCATGTGTCGATCGCTACTCTTGCCGCGGTTGGTCCGTGGATAGTGGCCATCTTTACATACCAAAACCCCTTCATGGCTGTCATTCTTGGATCTTTGACAGTCGTTACGAGTCGTGAAAAGCCTGAAAGTCTGACAACCAGTCTTACCATGGGGTATCCAGTAACTGAGTTGTAGAGGTCAGATAGGCAGTCAGTCCATGTAAAATACTGGTATTCAGCTGCATCCGGTTAGACTGGAAGCCGACCCTAACATAGTTGGGAAAAGGCTAGGCAGATTATACAAAGAAACGATATGTTTTCATTATGAGTGACGAGAAACTTCTTGTGCTTCTTTCACCCTCGATATATAATTCAAATGTGGCTACATTTTGATGGATATTTTCCATACGGCGCGATGGACGTTGAAGTATGTCTGACATCGGCCTTTGTAAACAACTGTGGCCATCGACACGGTGACCATAAACTACAGGTCACAATGGATTGAGAACTGTCCAACACTATAATTGGCACTCGACTCTGTTTTTAAGACCAGACGGGTTATGGAACTAGCACACCACGCATGCGGATTGTATTACCTAAATGAAGCCAGGCAATTGCCAGGATTAACAGTTCCAGAATGATGCATAAAATAGAATGAAAGAATGTAAGTGTGTGAAGTCATACATAAAAAAACTTATGTGAATACTTGCCCGAGATGCATCATAATGCAGGATTCATAAATAATAACGTACGTAAGCACTGCATACAAATACATACCGAGCTCCGCAAATGCCGGCAAATTCTTTGTTATCGCCGACATCTCACATTGCGTTCTTAAAAAATTCAGAGTTCACGGAGTAATTTAAAACAAACATTTAAAACATATTGAATTATTTATTTCGACTTTTTGGTATTCTTCAGTGTGAAAACCGTTTGAAATGTTATTAAGTATGGTAATGAGGATTGTCAGAACGGTAATTTTATTCTGCAAGGGGTGATTATGCTGGGGTCCTTTAATAACCACGAATTGTTAACGACGCTTTTGTTTAAGTCACGAAGTGTGCAAGTGCCAATTCCTTTTCGTTTGCTGTTTTTTTTCCTTGTGTTTATTTGTTTATTTAAGGATTATAGCTATTATGTTGTTGTTATATTTAAGATTGTTGAGCTATTATTTTGGGTATTTTTAGAATGTTATCACGTTTTTTTTAATCATGAAATAAGTGGTTAACAGAATCCAGAGGCTTTCAGTATTTCCTTTGGTGATTTTTTTTAAGAATATATTGAATAAAATCGGTTTCAATTTGAACATGTTAAAAACTACCCTTAAAACCTTGAAAAACTTTATTAATGAATTACCTATATAGTTTACGAGGAAATTACGTTCAAATTCCAGGCCTCTTGCCTACCTACCTATTGGTAATTAGTTTTGATATGTTTGCAAACTGTCTGCTTTAATTAAACCTCGTGTTAACTTAATACATAATAAGATTAAAGTTTATTTTTTTGAAAGTCTTAAACTTATTCCCGTCATAATGATCGTCATATATATTAGAGCACATTACACAAAAAACGTCAAGAAACCAGTTTTTTTGTTGTTATTTTATGGATAGGCTAATATAACACGTTTTATTGAGCAATTTCCCATAAAAAAAATAGGCAATTTAAAAGTGGAGCAAAAATGTTGTTTTGTCTGTTATTTTATCCGTATTTTTTCCACAAAACAAATGTAAATCAACTTTTTAATATTTTTAATGGAGTTGTATTTGTTTTGGTTATTTTTTACGCAATCTGACTCTCCTCTATACACTGTGATTATTAAAATGAAAGCTCACTTTAATTTATTAAAAAATAACATTTCGTAGCATTTTAATATAGTACCTTCAATGGACCGTTTTATAAAGGCGAGGATTAATTTGCTTGATTACAAAACTACGTAGAATAAAATTGTAATAAAAAGTTGAGTAGTTTTTTTAGGGTTCCGTACGTCCGAGTGAAAAACGGAACCCTTATAGGATCACTCGTGTGTTTGTCTGTCCGTCTGTCACAGCCAATTTGCTCCGATTCTAATGGACCAATTTAGTGGAAATTTGGTACACATATGAATTTCTGTGACCCAAACACGGACGTGTAACGTAAATAAATGAATTGTGACAAAAAAGTTTTGCAAGCTGTACCGTGTGACATATCTAAGGAAAGGGCTTGTTGTGAGGATTTAAAACTTTTTTAAATAATTTTAAAATAAGTACTTTTAAAGATATTTAAGAAAATAGATGAAAATGGACCATTCCCTTATCTCCGAAACTACTGAGCCTAAAATTTTGAAACAAATATAATGAATGGATCTTTACTCATAAATTACAGGAAAACCTATAAGAAGTCTATGGTCTTAAAATAACATGGTAAATCTCTGAATATTGTACGAACAAACTTACATTTGCAGTTGGAATATATGGGAAAACATATTTTTCAACATTCATCCCAACTACGGAACCATTCATTGTGCGTGGTCCAACACGCAACTGGCAGATGTTTTTTAGTTTGTTCTGTTAGGAAACTTATGTTCAGAAGTAAATGTTTATAAACATTTTTATTCTTTAATCGCCTAAAGTGAACGTAGCTTCGGAAATAAAAGAAGGTTGGCATATGAGTATTTCTAATCCCGCATATGGACCGTGAAAGGTCACTGGGACTACGGAAAGGGAAATGGTTACTATCGTTACCCCCTAAACGCTCTACGTACCGATGAAATGAAACTATACGAATTATGTAACGGTTATCGCTGTAGTATAGTTTTCTCTGCACTTATGTCCGTTGATAGTGCTGGTGGTAACCGAAGCGGTCAAATGTCTCATATGGTCAGACAAACCGTAACCACGAATGCTGTTAATGGCTGAAAAGCACCAAAAATGTAAACTGCAAAGGTTAAATGATACGTAAGTTTCGTTTTATTACGGATTTTCCGAGTCATATGGCCCAATGGCTTTATTTGTTACAGTTTGCCACGTTGACGGAACAATAATTTAATTGTATTGTGTACTTGTTTGTGCTACATTAAAAAATACCAACTATATTGTTTGGGATAGCAAATAAATGATTTATTTGTCTTACACTACACACATTTTTTGCATGCTTCCTTAACATTTGGTTTGTTTTACATCAATCTGCACTTCGTTTACCGACATTTTAATTTAAATAAGTGGTTATATTTTCGGAGTGTTGGAATGCAGCCTGGAATAATTTAATTAATTAATGGAAGCATAGTCTGTTATACAGGATGAGTTGATACAGTTAATTATAATTGAGGAATTTTGCACACAGGCAGGTATGCACATTCACAGATGCAAAATACTGAAATGAAATATTCATTATTCCACTATAAATTACACGGGTATTATCAACAATCAAAACAGAAATTAATCGAGGTATGGATACTCATCCAAAGCAACGAGCTGTTCAGTTATGCGCTTAAACGAAAAATGAGCTGGGAGGAAAATCTTGATAGTATTTTATGTTTAAAAATAAACACTGACACTGCAAACTAAATGCTGCCGTTGACAGAGCACCCTGGCTTATAAGTATCAATTTCAATTTCATCTCGAGGGTGAAACTGAGGAAGCTTTAAAATTTCCTCTTGTTTCAGCAATATTTCTGTTACAAATTTATTTAAAGTTATATTTATGTATTTATAACTAGCGACTCGCCCCTGATTCGCACGGTTTTCACGCCTTGACCAAACATTTGGATTTCTTTATTATAATATATGTAAGTTTAATATTTTACTATCTATATATAAACCTTCCGCAATACATTCTCTATATGATACTGAAAACCGGATCAAAATGTGTTGTGGAGTTTAGAAGAACTACGTAGCCGCACAGACACACGAAAGGCGACTTTAATTTTATTTATAATATGTATAGATTCAGCTTTTTTGTGGAAAATGCCAGAGATACGTAAAACATTCATTTATTTGCAAAAATTACCCGAAATTCTCACCATGCTTTTGTAGTTATTTAGGCATGAAATTCAGTAAAATATGAACAGCTTTCCCTTGTTATTTTAAATCCTTGCAAAAGGGGGCAAGTAAACAACGTTACTGATATAATTTCGAAAGTTTTTTTAACCTCCCACAACTTTTGTTATGTTCTTTGTTTAATTTTTCTGCTCTTCGGCTCTTTCCACACGAGCGAACATTGTTCGTGCGTGTTTTCCGATTAACAACAGCAAAACAGCTGTATAAGATAGGGAACTTATTCCACTAATTTCACTTTTCACAAAGCAGTAATGGAGAGCACTGCAAACATGTGACTGATTGCATTGCGTGACTATTTTAGTCTTCTTTATGCCTACATTTACATAGCGCGTTATCTATGTCAGGATGACCCAATTGAAATATAATTTAGATAGTTGCGTGATGAAGGATTTGCGTTATGCGTGTCCCATTATTTAATATTTACCATAGCTATTTTTGACCTGCTGAATATAAGTTTTGATAGATCATTAGAAAATCATCATAGATAGATACAGATATATATATTATATATATGGTTATATGGTTTGATATAGATGGTTTTGATCGATCATTTTAGGGAATTATAGCTATAACAACCAGAAGCGAGTAAGAAGGTCACAACGTATATGGAGGTCTAAGAATTGGTTTTCAATAGAATTGGCTGGAAGGTACTGGGGGCTTAAAAGGGCCGCTTTGGCAGAATCATAATATTATGAATCACACAAACTGTCACAAACTGACAATTCATTATTATTTGCGTTCAATTCGTATTACGCAATTCATCTGTTTGACAGTTTTATATTATAATGAAATAACATTTAAACAGTAGAAATAAGAAATAAAATCTCATTTGATTAATAAAAACTGTATAGAAAATTATCCAGTAAAATTACGGTCTTCATTTTTCATGTGGCAATGTTTACACCAAAATATGATTCTGATTTGAATTGAATATGTTTCAGCTAAAATATGTAAAATGAATTGCTTAATGTGGCCGTTTTAGGCCCCAGTTCTGTAGCTCCTTAGCCGCATAATAAGAACAACTATGTTTGGTATACGCATTGATGATCGCTAAATTTAGTCAGCAGGAACGTGATGATAATGTCGAGAAGAAGAACAACAGAAAAGTTCTCCTGGTTGTGTTTTATCCATCTTGAGTTCATGTCTTCATCGCCTTTACCTACCCACTTACACAAACATGCTTGCCCATTCTTATCGTATAACCCCAAGGATCATGAATAGCTAAATTGAATACCCTGTAAAATTATACCTCAGCCACACAATTAATCTAACTGACCGCAATAAGTCCCTTTACCATAGAACACGAGGAATTAACACTACGTTGAAGTTTCATAGTATCAATGTAGAGATGATATTTGAGATTAATTACAAACAATGTCACAAGACGGTAATGTTGTCGCCGGATTACGACTGACGAGGGTCACTCCATTTGTTCCAACTCTAAGCTACAACTACCTACATATAAACTAGCCGACGATTAAATTCCAACTATACGTTTTCTGTTTAATAAGGAAGTTTTTGGAACGAACAAATCTTTCAAGTTATAACCGTTAACCTCTATTTTTATTCCCTACACCCAAAACAGTCGTTGTCCCATTTTTGTTTTTTTTAATGAAAATCTATATTTAAATAAAGATGGTATACTTTTGTAATTTTGGCACGTAAACACTTTCTTTAACTTTGAGACAGAGTCAAGTAAATCGTTTAATTTGCTAAAAAAATGTCGTTTCATTTATCCCCATTTCTTTCAAAATAAATTATAAATCAAAGAAAAAAATATATAACGTAACTGACGTTTTATTAAGAATGGAACGTTTTACGTTTCGAATTACGAAATAAAAAGAGCAATTTATTCTAAGGATGTGATCAGAATAATGATTGCAGAATTGCTTTCTTTACCGCGAGTGCAACCTCGACTTTAAAACGACATTGTGTAAAGAATTGACGGGGAAACGAGTCAAATTGTGTAAAAGAACTCGTACTAAAAGTCAATAGCCTGACAAATGGATGTTTCCCCCATGCAACCAGCATGTTACAAAAGAAACATCCAAATGTCTCATAATATCGCGAACTGCATTACAATGACAACAAAATGGTTTACAAGCGTGTTTATTAATGTCTATGGTTCGCGTAGGTATCATGATGTTTTTGTTTTTGTTTTACATCTATTTTTTAAAACGTAAAAAAAAGTTCGTCGAGGAAAGTATTCAACGTTTAGAGTAAGTCAATCTGCCTAGCCTTTTCCCAACTATGTTGGGGTCGGCTTCCAGTCTAACCGGATGCAGCTGAGTATCAGTATTTTATATGGACTGTGGTGACTGTTTGACTGGGTAATACGATACCCCTTGGTAAGACTGGTTGTCAGAGTTTCGGGCTTCTGACGACCCGTAAATCAAAGATCCACGACTGACAGCCGGGACCAACGGCTTAACGTGCTTTCCGAGGCACGGAGGAGTCTCGGTATGTAAAGATGGTCACCCATCCACGGACCAACCCCGGCAAGTGTAGCTTAACCTGATGGATCGAACCGTGCGGTTGTGATTACTTAGCCACGAGCCCACGAGCTCCTCCTCCTCAACGTTTAGAGTAAGTACTAATAACAATTAATGCGAAAGGTACTTATGTGAATATGTAAAAGTAACTACTTACACACGTCTCAATTTTCATTGCAACCTTTGTGCCTCGTTTGTGGATTTTTGCAACAGCTGCATGTTTCCGTCGTGCCTGCATCCCGGCACAAACTCAATTGATGGAATCGGACATTTCTGTCAGTACTGGCGTACAGTTACAGCTGTTATTCAGTTACGTCTTTATTGAAACGTGTGTCACCAACGACCAGTAATTGGAGGAAGTCTAGACAGGTTTTGATATCTGTTATATTCGTGAGCAAGCGCGACCATATTTTGTCTACTGATAGACGCTAGACGTTTTTTCGTGTAGTTATTGTAAAGTATCGATTTCAGAGCCCGTTAGTATAAATAAATCACATTTAGGAGGTCGTACATAAGTATCGTTAAGCAATTCCTATAATGCTGATAAAAAACGCATGAAAATTTTATGGCCTTTAGGTACGGTTTTTAAAAAGTGAACTCTCGAATAAACACACAGGTAGTCCAGATGTTATTTAACAATGTTACTTGTCCTTCTATTTTCCGAATACCGAAGCATATAGCTACATTCATAATATGAAGTAAGCACTGAAACCATTCACAATAAATCATACATTCGTTGTAACACGTTATGGTAAGTTTTGCCATTGATAAATAGGTATTATGGACGTAGCGTAAGTAGGTATTTATGTAAATTATCTGCTCCTAATGCCATTTTGATAGCAACAGTGGTATAAATACTAGCGTGGCATAAAGGGGTGTTTAGATATCTGCAAACATAATGTTGCGAGCTCCATTGTATGTACAAACCTTTGTGGCAAAACTTTGGGTGTTTTAGCAACATTTGGCATGTTTTGTGTTACACTTTTCACTAGTGCCCGTAAGCTTGAAAAGTATCATTGCACTTCGTTACTTTTACAAAAAAGGTACGCAGTGCCGACGCGGCAGCGGTTGCGTGCCAATTCCTGTAATATCGTAAAATAAGTGCAAATTCCTTCGTGGAAACGTGTTGCTTTCATTTTGCTTATAACATGCAAGCAAAATGCAAATTTCAACTTTTTTGTTTGAAATCCCCGACCGACCCAACTTAAAAAAAAACTGGAAAATTTAAAAATCTTAAACGATTTAAATATTGTAAGGTGAACGGCGTAAACGCTAATTATTAAACGATTTCTTTTAAATAAAGTTTTAACAAGGGCCCTTATAGGTCGCAAGCGAAAGTAGAACGCGGAAATATTTCTGTTTTTTCTTAAATTAAAAAGTTTGCAATAAGGATTTGGTAAGTTGGAGTTTTTGTGTATTTGCGAAACCCCTCCACTGGTTGCGAATAGCCTGAAAACGTTCCGCGGAGTCAACGACCATTCAAAAGTAGTCAAATCATTTTTGGATTGCTGAAACTGGAAAACTTTGTTGAAAGGGGAGTTTGAATTCCATTTTTCTCGTTTCCTTATTTAGTAATCGTTGATTGGATTTCGTTTGCTTGTCAACATTAAATTAAATTGTTCTTATAGCTCTATTAGATGGTTTGACCTGGATTGGCTCAATCGAATTCGTAATGGGCGAAATGGCTTCAGGTGGGCGCTTGTACGGGCTCGAGGTCATTCTGTGAGTGTATCTAAAATGGGTTGCGCTTGCTGAATAAGTGGCTTAGACAAATAGAATCTTCAATCAGCAAAGGTTGTCTCTAAAATATTGCTTTTTGCGATAAGGCCGCCCATTGTGTCACTCTGTGTAAAATTTGTAAATTTATGTCCGTAATTTTTATAGTATACATTATAAAGAGTATTCTATCTATAGGAACTAAGCAAGTGCATCATTACGTAAATCTTGTCATTTCAATTTATTACAACCACTTTAGTTTGCAAGTGCTTTTATAGTTCTACAAACCAATGCAGGAACTAAACGAATAACCGTTAAACTGAAAACTAAAACACAAAGGGGAACGCGAACAAATCTGTCCAAAGAAAAATAGCTTTTTATTGTCTGTAAAAGTTGTGCTGCAGGAGCTATGAAAACTTGACCTGGTCATGTCGGCAAGGCGTCGCTTGCTGCCGCCCTCGGGCAAGTTGCCGCGGCCGGCACGCGATCGCGTGATAACCAAAGGGCACACTACAATTACAGCAAAATGACCCATGCTCATTCGGCACGCGAATGTCGCTATTAAAAAGAAGAACCCGAAATTGGCATGTAAAAATAAAAGCTGGCAAGGTCTCGCGAGTGTTTCAGTCGGAAAGATTGATTTTCTTATCACGCTATGTGTTAAGTTGTTTTGTTTTAAATTAGGCACGCACTGTTTTAAACATCTAAAAAGAGGGCCTAGACAAAGTGACATTTAAACAGCGTATATGACACGTATGAGACCGACATTAACGTGAACCATCCACCGCGAGCTAAACTTAGTTAGTTTGCAGTTAGTTTAGCTGGCGGTGGACGGCTCGCTTTAAGATAACTACCGAAAAGCTTATGACAATCATGTTGAAAATTGTTTTATTAGATATACAAAAAGCTTTGAATGCGGTTGCCATTTATATCACCTAGATAAGTGGCAAAGCTTTTCTCACCTAAGGTTTATATAATGAAGGCATTAAATTCTAAGTGGTTCTTATAAAATAATAAACTAAGTACCTCAAATATTGTTCTGCGCTAGTATATGTAGCGGTAATTGGTTTGACCTAGTTTTGGTAATAGCTTTACATTTCCTTAAATATAATTATTATAATTAGGTTCATAGAAAAACAATACATACGTGTACTTAATAGGGCCATGTTCCTTAGTAATTGGTATAAATCTGCTTTCATTTGGTAATTTTTATGAAGTACGCGCAATTAATTTTGTTTTTAATCCTTAGGTTAAAATGGAAGTATTTACTAAATTAATTGTTTAAATATTTGGTAAAAACCTTCTTCTGTATTGTAGGATAATAGAATATGCTATTATATGCAATCAAGGTATTTTGTGGATGTCTCTAAGGAAATTTTTATACGATATCTTATAAATTCGATAAAAAAATTCACATCAGAACAAAAATATTTGAAAAGTATTTATGTATTCAAGAACATAAACCAATCATTTTACTATTAGATGAAAATAACAGTTATGTAAGCAAATTGGGCTGGTCCTCAGGGAAACATTTCATCCTCTTCAACCAACTTAGAAAAGGTTTAGGTACTATTTTGTATGTAGGTACATAAATCATGTACATGTTTAAAACATATCCGTGTTAAATAACGTTCTTGGGGTAATCACTATTGATAATTAAAGTTTAGTACTAGACTTACACCAATAGAGTACCAAAGTAATTTTCAATTCATATGTACTTTCTGAGTTTATCTTGGACATTACTGACATCGGTGAAGGAAAACACCGTGAGGAAACCTGGACGTATAGTTAATAATATAATTCTGAAATAACGAACCCGTCTTGAGCAAGCGTGGTGATCAATGCTCGTGCCTTCTCTGTATGAGAAGAGGCCTTTGCCTTTTTTTTTTTTTTTTTTTTTGGTTGGGCAATCATCAAGTGACTCCTCCCGCTCTGGGCGGAGCGAGAGGGAGTGTCAGACTTTTACTGACTAAAACCCACCCGTGTTCCTTCCGTTGCCTGTGTGCCGGGGCCGCGATATCCCTTTCGGACAAACTCGCAACCCTGGCAGGCATTGGCCCTTACGGACCCCGTCAGTTGGTGCTGACATCTCTTTGAGGCGCGCGTGGAACACAACGCGCCGTCGACCCGGGCCTGGTCCTAATCCGACGGCGAGCTACCCATTGCCCACCGTCCGCAAGCCCGCGCCTACGGTGGCCGGAAGTCGGCTCGCGACTCCCGACGCCCGGGGCGTCTCCTGCGGCGACTAGGGGCGCGAGGGCGCGCATCTTGCATTTCCCTCGCGCGCTCCGCCTCCTCCTTCGCGAGCATTACTGCTTCGCAGAAGGAAGTGACGGCTTCCCATGCACTCTCGCTCCGGAAGGCCTTTGACCTGCAGTTGACAGTAACAGGCTGGTATTATTTATGTTTACTAGACTTACATCGATAATATATTTTAATATAAAGTCCGTTTTCGTGTCTATCTGTGTGGACCATAATTTAGAAATATAATCCAGAAAGTTGATGTTTAAAATACATTAATATTAAACTTACATAAATAATAAAGTAATCTCGATGTTTTGTCAAGTCGTAAAAACCGTGCGAAATAGAGGCGGGTCGCTAGTTAAGTGTAATTATCTGGACGACCGAGCTCTGCTCTGGTGAAAATAGAGAAGGCTCATTTAATAGTATAGGAAAGTTCAAACTAACTCCATGTATAGTATGAACTGATTCCATTCTGCCTTGATAGTACAAACGAATTCCATGCTGCCATGATAGTAGGTACTTACTAATTCCATGCTGCCTTGATAGTAGCTAAGCCTGCCATGTCATTATTCTAAGGTAGCCATCTTGTTCTTAGCTCTGCTCAGGTGAAGATACGGAGAAAACGAATGTACCCACATTCGACTTCTCCGTATTTTACGAAAAATCGATCTAGCTAGTTCTCATTTCTGGGTAGATATGAGACCTAGCTAGATCGATTTTTCGCCCCCGTAAACCTTTAACCTTTAATATTGCAACTTTTATCAAATTTTTTGCAGCCGTTTCCGAGAATGTAATTAAATATATATATCTATACAAATATTGCTCATTTAATAGTATAGGATATTTAGTTAGACAGAATTTTCAAGCATAAGAAAAAGACAATAACATTTAAATTATTTTTTAAATTATTTCGGAAACAGTTAAAGTAGCCGTCATAAGAGATATAAAGGGTGAAGTAAAATGAGACACAAGTGCAAGACTCCGGTCCAAAATAAATATCCCTGGCTGTTCGCGGAATGGGTAAGCAAAGACTGGAAATCCCTAAACGGCTTTGCTCGTAAATTGGGGATATAAAATAAAGGAAATAACATAGATATCTGTTCGATATAATATATTTTTATTAATAACAACATTTACAAAAAAAAAATATAGCATCGCGCCTGCGATCCCCGAAGCGGTGAGCAGATATGTGTAGTATACAGCCATATTTCGCCAGTTAGGCGGCAAGCCTGTTGCCATTAATGGGACACAATTCCAAATAATAATAATTTAGTCCTTATACGACCTAAGAATCGAACCCAGGACTAATGAATACAATATCATGAACCATCTTTCCTTAATATCATAAATGCGAAAGTGAGTTTGGTTGTTACGCTTTTACACTAAAACGGCTGAACGGATTTGGGTGAAATTTGGCACATGGGTAGACCATGACCTAGGTTAGGTTAGTTTTATCCCGATATTCCTGCGGGATCGAGACTCATACGGGTGAAACCGCAGCCGGTGCAGCTAATATTCAATATAATTGTATTATTAGCAACATTTTCAAACAAAACATTGGTGTTGATTTGATGTATATCTGGCAACACTGATATTTTATTATTATTATTTAGTTAGACACACTAGCAGGTAATCAGCTAATTAGCTGACGCGTGTGTATCAAATAGCTTGGAGATATTTGATCTGTTCAGTCGATTATTTAACCAGTTCAATGAGGGAGCCGTCACAACATGTTCCGGGAGTCTATTCCATGCTGTTACAACTCGGTTAGACAACAAAGGCAACAATAATCAAGGTTCTAGGAAATACGTATCATTATTAGTTACCGTAATGATTGCTCGATTGGACATAAATTGTAAGAATGGTATAATTATTCCAACAATGTGGCAACACACATAGTAATAACAAAGCCTTTCATCAAATCAGCATTTTCGCTGAAGCTCGGTAATTGTGACCCCAATATTATTCAATCACTCTGAAAGGGATGAAACGAACAGGGGAATATGAGAAATCCGTTGTAAATAGGATTAAAATAGTCTTCACTAGTGGCGATATTAAAATGTAGGTCAGTCTGAGGCGCGTAGTCAGCCCTGCTACCGATTGGTTGGCTGGCTTATGTTGAAGCGTTTTTTTTCCTGCTGCCTTCACAAGCTCATCGGTCTACCTTGTGGGAAACCTTCTCACGCTACATCTTTCGGAACGCGGTCGCCACTCCAAAACCTCAAATATAGTTAACACCAATACGAGGGAAGAAAAGTTCACAATGTGGTCGTCAATCTTCTGTTAAGCATCATCATCACCCTACAGCAGTCCACTGCTCGACATAGGCCTGTCCAATTGCATGCCATTCAACTCGGTTCTCGGCAACTCTCATCCAGCTGCTGCTACCAGCCACTATGCGGAGGTCGTCGCTCCACCTAGCCTGCGGGCGTCCTACCTTACATTTCGCCGATTCGCGGTCTCCACTCAAAAACACGTCTTCCCCGATGGTCACTGTTTCTACGGCTAATATGGCCGGCCCATAGCCACTTCAGTGTGTTTATTATGAGAGCAATGTCGACGACTTTTGTTCACTGGCGGATCACCTAGTTCCGAATTCGATCCCTCAGAGAGACGCAAAGCGCAGCCCGCTCTATAGCATGCTGGGCGAACTTTCATTTATGAATCAGCAGTACCGTGTGTATCCACTTTTTGCGCACTGATTGAAGATCTGTCCGTCGACATCGTGTGTCGATGTTAAGTTTCATTAGTCTTTTAGGCTCTGTGGAATAAGTGACGAGAAGACTCGACACAGCTTCCCAAACGCTACCCACCCCAACTGAATTCTTCTGTTAGCCTCCATCTCAAAGGTGTTCTTTCCAAACTGCAGAGTTTGCCAGAGGTAAACGTATTCTCAAACAACCTTGAGAGCACTGCCTTTGACATAAATCGACCCCTGGGTGACGTGTTCATTGAACATAACCTGAGTTTTGTCCGATTTTCTGTGTTTTTGTGTCGTATAGAAGAATCAACTAGGCCGTCCAGCATCTGGTGCGAGTTATGGATTACTGCATGACTTGCAGCAGATGCTGAACGGCCTCAGCCAGTATGACGATGTCATCTGCAAATCTCAAGTGTGAGATGTATTCGCCGTTGTCATTAACGCCGCGTCCTTCCCAGTTCAGCGTCTTAAACACATCCGCCAATGCGTTAGAGAACTATTTCGGGGAAATTACGTCCTCTTGTCTCACCCCTCGACGCAGTGGGAAATATGCAGTTCGCTGGTCCAGACTTGGACGGTCATTTTCGTGTTTTCATAAAGGCACCTCTGCATTTGTATTAATTGCTAGTCGATTTGGCATCGCTGCAGGGACTCCAAAACAGACCAAGTCTCGATAGAGTCAAAAGCTTTCTTATAGTCCACAAACGCAAGACATAGTGGCCGTTTATACTCTTTGGAGTTCTGTGTAATTTGCGGCACTGTGTGGATATGGTCTATGGTGCGGTATCCTCCTCAAAACCCGGCCTGCTCCGGTGACTGAAAGTCTTCAAGTCTTCTGTCAAGCATGGGGAACACAAACATTTATCCCAACCGTTCAACAGGCGAATTGCCATAATTATCATTATTGACAAGCTTGCATCCACACCGTAAATACCATGATGTTGCAAAATACTCGTAAAATGGCCGCTGTTCTTCATCCTAGGCACACAATCAATATCAGTTTCGCTTGTGCTGCGGTCCTATGCGATCGCGTTTGCATTTTCTTTATTTCGATTAGCGTGGCGTAAAATAAAAGAAGTAAGTTGTCGCTTATAATTTACCTGCCATGAGTAATGAATTAGTGGCGAATGAGCTGTTGACCTTCCTGCAGCAGAAGCTGGATGTGATGGACGAGGTGTCCGCTGTCCAGATCTGCGCGACGAACTTCAGCGAGTATGACATAGCTGTTTCCAAACTTTTATTGTACAATGTGCTGAACAAGCGCGACCAGGTGGTGTCCCGCCGGCGTGACGGGACGATGAAGAGCCTGCAAGATATAATCACGCTGTTCAAGGAGACCGAACCTGACGACGTGCCGAAGGAGCTATACAAGTTTCCTACCGTCACCTTCGACCACATCGATGTAACAAGCCTTCTGAAGGATTTTGTCTTTCAGAAGGCGCGCCTCGCGGATGTGCTAACGAAGTTAAATGCATCCCAAAACACCCTCGCTAATTTGCGTAAAGAACTGTGCGATTTGCGCAACAGTGTGGCGGTAATTAGGTCACCTGTCTATGCGTCAAAAGTAAACACATGTCGCGGAGCCGGCCTCGATATATAGTCGTCAAATTCCGCGTCAGCAGTTTCGCCGTCGATTGCTAAGCTTGCAGAGCGCCCTGCCGGGGCACCCCAAAGCCCCTTGCTCGTCATCGCGGCTCCTCCACGCAACACCGCCCGAGCCCCGAGCCCCGAGCCCCATCCCGCTGCCAGTGTCTGCAGCCCTGGCGAAACCCCTACAAGGGAATTTCGGTATCGTCAACGCGAGTCCCCTGGCAATCCTAGTATCAAGTCCATGCCAGAAAAGGCGCCGAATAGGGTTGATAATGATGACGGTTTCGTGACGGTGCAAAAGAGGAAGCGTCGTCGGTAGCGAACGTCTACGGAGCCCAAAGTGAGTTTACATGCCACGAAGCCGAACACACCGGTATACATCTCCCGCCTGCACTATACCACTAACGCGGAAGACATCGTGGAGTACGTGCGCCAAAAGATGAGGTACACGCCGAGGGTGCAGTTACTAGAATCGCACCGGAACGTCAACTTTAAGGAGTTCGTCGTGCGTGTACTGAACTGTAATCTGCCCCATGGAGTGGTGTTCCGTCGCTACCGCGGACAAATTCCTAAGGACAGTACAAAGTTAAGCTAGTTCAAAGTGAAGTGCTACGAGGGTGACACTGAAAGTTCTTAGAAAATCAAAAACTGAACAAACTAGCAAGTTATTAGTTTTATTATATCTTTTCAAAATAGTGTCCATTTACATCAATACATCGCTGCATCCGATAGAACCACTGAGAAAAGCACTTTGCCCACTCGTCCTTAGGGGTCTCTTCGACGGCATTTTGAAACGCAGCCACTGCTTCGTCGGCGTCCATAAAACGTTTTCCTCGAAGTTTTTCTTTTATTTTTGTAAATAAATAAAATCGCAAGCTGCGAGGTCGGGGCTATGGGGCGGGTGACCAAGTAATTCCACGTCTGACGTCGCCAAGTAGTGGATTGTTCGCTTGGCGGTGTGCGACGAGGCGTTGTCGTGGTGAAGGAGGATCCTACTGCGAGGTCGTTTCTCCCGAACTTTTTCCAAGACAAGTGGCAAACACGTGGGTCAATGTATACGCTTTTACAACAAACTTCCCATTGACATTCGAAACTTACCCATTAAACGATTTAAAAATTGTATTAAAACCAAACTTTGTAAAAATGGGTACTTTAAAATGCCTGATTATTTAGAAGATAAAAAAGCTTGGGATTGAGCTGCTTGCTCTGCTAGACCATGTGATAAAACCATAAAACTTGACATTAGAATTATGTAAAGTATTATATTTTTTTATTACCTATTGTAAATGTGAGGACTTTCTCTCTACAATTTTTTTTTATTTCCTTTCTCAGATAGTTTTATTAATGGTCTGGCGGTTTGAGTAGTTTATGCGGCCTACCCAAATGTCCTTTTTTTGGTATTGTTCGTCGAGTTGAGCTCTTTATGTTCTGAGTTGAGCTCCACGATTACTGACAAATGCTTGCACTGACTGGACAGGTCCACTCAAATCTGTGTGGTTCTTTTCTCAAAATACCATTTCAGACACTAATCTACATGGTCCTCATATGGCTTCACCAAGATAATGTCTGGACTTTAAAAGAGACTGTGACCTCTGAGTTTGTTTCGGCCTTTCTTCTCAGAGTAGTCGGATAGGAAACGCCGAACTCATCTAGCAAATTTTAATTAAAAAAAAATAAAAAAAAATACCATTTATTTCAGGTGACACAGGCCCATAGAAAAATACCTTAACCTAAACATACATATTTTAATATAAGCAAAAAACTTGTGTTAATAAATAAAGCTTAGACTATGTTAGTAGCACTTCACTTTGCACTATCTTGAATTAGTGCTTTCGTGTGGAACTTGTCCGCGGAAGCGACGGAACACCACGTCCTGAGGCCAAAAGTCTTCTTCCATGACGAGGGGCAGATAGCAGTTCGGTACACGAACGACGAACGCCTTGAAATTGACGTTCCGGTGCGATTATAGTATCTGCACTCTCGGCGTGTACCTCGTCTTTTGGCGCACGTATTCCACGATGTCCTCCGCCTTAGTGGTATAATGCAGGCGGGAGATGTACACCGGTGTGTTCAGCTTTGCGGCACGCAGGCTCACTTCGGGGTCCGTAGGAGCTTTGCCGCAGCGGTTCTTGTTCGTTCGCGATCGGCGCTTCCTCCTTTGCACCGTCGTTTTCGATAATATGACATGTAAAAGTGATTCCTATATCCTATTTACCGAATAAACAATTTAATTTAATTTCAAACAATTGTTAGTGTACCACTCTGCAGTAACTGTTTTTCGATCCTCTAAAACAATTGTTATATAACGAGACCATCGTCTTTTTTCCCCACGCTTCGACCTCTCTTCACTTTAGTTGGCAACTCCTCGGAAGGAGGAAGACCATATAATGTACCATATTCTGACAAATAAATGATTATGATTATGTTTATGATTAAGGAAACACCCAGACAGCAGACTGTCTCTTAGTTTCAAGACCATAACAATAAATCCATCTTTCGTCACCCGTAAGTATGTCGGAACACAGCATTTGAGTCACCTACGTTAAATCTTTGAACCATTTCACGACACCAATCAACACGACGGAGTTTTTGGGCCTCTGTCAAATTATGAGGTATCTACCGGGTAAAAAGCTTCCTGACCGCTAAATGTTCATGGAGGATTTTGTGCACTTGACTCATACCGATGCCTAAATTTATCCGTATCTGCCGATAAGTCACTCTTTTGTCAGTCTCTATCATACGCCGCACAACACTGATGTTATCTTCAGTCGTCGCCGTAGAAGGCCGTCCCTCACGCAGCTCATCGGTGAGATTAGTGCGACCACGTTTAAACTCAGTTGTAAACAGTGGCACGAGATGGGGCTTCATCGTGAAAGGCCAATCGAAGTCTATCATAATATCATAACTTTCTTGTTGACTTAAATGACATCGAAAGTCATAAAAAATCATAGTACGAAAATTTTCTCGCATTAAATTCATGCTGACGTGACACAGACAATTTTCAATTTGCCGCCAAATCGTAAACAAATGACAAATGAATAAAATACATACACATTATATATTGACAAAGAGTTTCATTTTCAAAATTTGAACTTATTTTTTTATTATATCATATCGTTTACAAGTGGCCAGTTCTAAAAACTTTCAGTATCGCCCTCGTCCTAACATAGTCATAGGCCTTATTTTATTAACACATTCAAATATGTACGTTTAGGTTAAGGTATATTTCTATGGGCCAGTGTAGCCTAAAATAAATGGTATTATTATTATAATATAATATTGAAAGACAAAGCAAAAATAAAAATCATGTAAACAGTGTCTTGTGCGATTTAAGAAATTAACAGGAAAGTGTGCCTCATGGCTGCGCCAAAACGCCCCAGTTCAGTAAAAATGATAGACAACTAGTGCCTGACGCTGGTTTTCAACTGGACCTATGAAATACAAAACGTTTTTAATATTTTACCCAAAAAAACAAAGGACACCGTATCCCGTATTCCTAAAAAAACGAAATACTTTTTTAATGGGAAGAAGTAATATTAGTATGAAAAAATTACGGAAAATAACACAGATATAAAAATATCTGCGTAGCGTGACGAGATTGATGAGTTACCCTCGAGCGATTAGTAAGTAATTAGTGTGCCATAGAAAAACCATTTACAGAAAATCAAGAAGAATATTTTCTTACGTATTTTCTTATATTATTATTAATAAATTCATATTGATATTTTTGCGTTTTCATAAAAGATATGAAATATAATTAAGTGCTATGATGATTGATCTGATAATTTTGTAACAGAAAGCCTCTGGTTCAACAGGTTCCTCGGTTAAGATACGTTCATAATCTACTAAGATCATTATCTTAGGTGAAAGTCACTACTGTACCTGTACGTACACCACTCTATAAGTTTATCTGACGAAGAAACAGCTAAGCACGTCACACAACACTGTGTTACACCATGTTACGCGGCGTAGCAGTGCTACATTGCTACGCTGGCCAAACCTTCTACGTCCGCACCGCTCGCTTGATATTGCTACGCCGCAAAATCCACCCTCGGCACAGCAACCCCACTCCTAACAAATTACGTGATTAAAAAAAGAGATTACCTTTTTTGGTCCTTATTTTCCTAGTTCTTTTTATTGGTAATAGGCCCCTAAGGCCTGCGTGTTTTTTTTTCTATTACGAAAGTGGACAAATAAATCAAGAGCATGTTATATCGACATAGTTATCCATGTTTATCCTAGTTTTCCTCATGTATCTTGGGTATTTTCCGATATTAAAGAGCAGGACGTCAATACGTCTTCTTGTATACTATGAGTATATCAGAGGTCAGTCTTTCAACCTTTTGACTGCCGTAAATATTCGAATACTGCTCATAAGGGACCATTTAGGAATTGGGTGTTTGGAAAAGACAGCAGATTTTTAAACGGCTGATCTTTATTGTTAACAACGTTTCATGAATTTCCTGTTTCTGAGTATTCCCCTACTAATGTAGGAATATATGTAGAAATTCACTTGTATTAGGTATTAAGATCGATTAAAAGACATAGAACACGTCTCCTGTTACGTCTAATTAATTAATACCAAGAACAATAGCTAATTGAGCACCAGCTTCTGTTATTATCATTTTCTCATTACGACAATTAATTTCCGAAGTGGAGGCATTGCACTAATCAATATGAATGACAGCCCACCCTTCTGTTCCCTTTAATTTGCACTTAAGCCGTCTATTTCAGATGTCGTTCGATAACATTAAGCCTTCGAATTCTGTGACGTCATTAGCTAACATTTTACGAAAGTTTAACATTTTTTTTTCGGAGCAGGGATTTATTTTTCGCTCTTTAGATTTGCCACAAAGGTTTTAATACTATCAGAAAGAAATTCTGAAGTTTTGAGTTGACGTTAAGCTTGAAGGCCGTACGTGAAACGGAGTTAATCTAAAAGTTATGCCACTAGTGATAGGGCACTCTAGGTGATATTGAAATCCTAAAAGGTTTGTGGTAATTCTACTTGTGCTTAGTTGTGGTGTTTGAACTTGTTGATTGAGATTGTTGCTGAACACAGTTCTCAATTACTGGAGACATTGTTAAGAGTAATGATAAATACCGTTGTCATAAGTAATTTCTTACTTACTTATAAGACCAGAGTAAGTATTTTGATTTCACTGCAACTCAAGGGCAAAAGAGTGTGTAGGGATCATTGTAGGTGGCGTTTCGTAGCTTCTGCCTATCTCCGTGGGAAAAGAGCGTGAGTATATGTTTGTGTGTATGTATGTATGACAAGGGCCGCCTACTAGGTATTTATTTAATACTTCAAGCACACACATGTATAGAGGCGGACTATGGTATTACCATAGACATTACCTACGCAAAATACGCGCTTAGACGTGGATTTGCGGATACCAGCCCGTATTACCTACCATAGGCATTTTCTAGCAGTCAACCTCTGGGTTATGCAGAGACAAACAGTGGTAGGTGATAACGAGAATTGAGGAATAAATATTGATTAAAATATAAAGATGTACATATACCTATTAAAAACTATAAATATACTAAAACAATTATGACAAACAATGGGAAAACATTACCGTTGTGATGATACTGCCAGCTTCTTGCTAATGTGCTCGCGAACTTTAACTTTAAAGGTACTGTTACATGAAAATGAAACTGTTACGGAAGACTGTAATCTCTGCGCTCGACAAACGACAAAGGTATGACTCCGGACAGGTTCTGTCTATTTCCCTACGTCACATTAAACATGAGGGGACGATAAATCGACTAGCCTATGCTGGAAAACACTAGACCAGTTATTTCCCAGTGATTCGAGTCAAATCATGGCATTTCAGCTGTTCAAGGACGCTAGAAATAATCCGTCTAAAATTGAGCATTTGTTTTTTTAAGCTCTTGTTTATATGCTAACTAGCTTTACCCGCCCCTTCGCACGGGTAGCACTAAACCCTACCTACCCTACCTACCCTGCCTACCCTACCTACCCTGCCTACCCTACCTACCCTACCCTAATTTCCTCCGTTTTCAACTTTTAAACCTTCCCTGGACTATGACAAACATTTTAAAACCAAAATCAGCTAAATCGGCCCAGCCGTTCTTGAGTTATAAAATTACAACGAAAAGTGGCATTGATTTTTATAGATATAGATGAAAACCCTGCGGCTGGTCTCGTCTCGTCTCTTTCTCCGCTTCTGTGCTGAACCAGAGAATTTGCTGTGCGAGGCCTGAAATGTGAAGCAATCGTATTTGCTCCATTGCGTGATTTTTTTTAAATTAGTTTAGTAAATACATATAGTTCTACGAGTATGTAATAAGTAAGAAAAACTATTTGGTTGCAGATGACGCGATCTTTCCTCGAACGAAGCATAGTGAGTATTTGAGGTGAGTTGGTAAATTAGCCTAATCGATCATCCGCCTCATTCCGCGGCGACACGACGCCGCTTGCGGCTCCAACCAACTTAATCGACATTTAATGTGATATTTTTTCCATAAACCCTGTAGACAAGGTTTTAGTGAATGAAGAATATTACTCAGAAATTATATGAGATAGTTCTTAGTTCATTTGAGAGAAAGATGAATATTCAGGTTCGTAGAATTCAATTTATGTTGATGTTGTGTTTGCGTGCAGTTTTCAGAACACAGGGAAATTGTGCTCCTGTTTTGTGTAGGTACGTTAGAAGATATCATCCGTCTTATTTTCCACAAATATGCAGCGTCTTAAAACGTTTATAGTTTATACAACGGTTGACATTTTAGCAGCTTATTTTGCGATGGTTTCAAATCAAAATCATGGGAAATACAAACATGCTCTACTTTATAAATTTTTAGCCGACTTCATCATATCAAACGATTTTCATGAAACATCCAGGTTTTAGTAGAAGTGATTCAGTTGAATGTAATTCAAACCATTCACATAGTTTAAATTTTATTCAATTTTAAAACTGTTTTAATCTATGAAAAAAAACGAATCGGAGTTCAATTAAGTTTTACGTGGTTACCTTTCAGGATTATGTCATCACAAATCATGTGGTGGATCCCACTGTGTAAAGCGGCTCCTGATAGTTAATCGAGTTTTTCAAAATATTTTTTGATAATAACTTCACTCAGTTTCGATAGCCTAAAAAAATTGTTTATTACAGTTGTACCATTTTATTTCCTACAAAGATAATAATTCAATGAAATCTTTGATAGTTGTTACGGGTCTTCAGAAGCCCGAAAGTCCGACAACCAGTCTTACCAAGGGGTATCGTGTTACCGAGTAACTGGGTTGTGGAGGTCAGATAGGCAGTCGCTCCATGTAAAATACTGGTATTCAGCTGCATCCGGTTAGACTGGAAGCCGACTCCAACATGGTTGGGAAAAGGCTAGATAGATGATGGTGGCATACAATATATAAGAGATTGTCGAATTTATTGTAGAAATGCTAAGCAGTACTCTGCAAATACATCCATGTTCTTACGAACTAATTTATTTCTTGTTTGCAGACATTTGTATTCAGCGGAAGGGGAACTGACAATATTCTAATCACCAAATAATTCTCTATTCTTAGGGGCACTTAATGAATTCAACTTTTTACTAATTTGTGGTGAAGGAAAACATCGTGAGGGAACCGGCATGCCTGAGAGATATTTCTCGACGGCATGTGAAGCTAAGTCAGAGGCCCGTGGGCTGCGACACCAGGTTAGTCACTAACCACACGAAAAGAAGAAGACTAATTTACTCCTGTATCTGATAAACTGAAATCTGTTGGTAGACAAATATACTCCGACAATGGCAATGAAGGAGAAGTATATTTTTGATCAATAAAAGTATTTTCACCCGTAGAATTGCTTTTGATTGGGTAAAAGTATTTGTGGTAGTTTTCAGGTCACCATACTAATCTTGTATGGTGACCTGTAATGTAATGTTTTCAAGTAGGAAAATGAATAGTAATAGAAGTACATAAATCATTCATAAGTGAAACTGTTAAATAGTTTGCTCATAAAACATAGGAATACTCGTAGTTTGCCTTTGTTAGTTTTAAATTCAGACAGGAATTAGCTGGTCGGTATGCGAGCTTACTCTGCGAATGGTTGTTAAGAATTTCTAACAAAAATGTTCATTGAAAATGGGCACATATCCATCTGAAATTATTTTGATTATTATCAGTTAGAATAATCCTTACGTTTGACAAAATACGTTGAATAGAAATACGTTTCAAGGTATGTTGTATATCCTACTGATACTCGTATCATAAACGCGAAAGTTTGTATGTATGGATGGATGTTTGTTACTCTTTCACGCAAAAAATAATGAACAGATTTGGATGAAATTTGGCACACAGATAGTTTATGACCTGGATTAACACAGTGCAAGTCTGCACTAAGTCTTACAGAATATTTTACCTTTTGTCTATGTTTTTGCTATCTATTGGTTTTTATTTTGATTGACTTAAATATACTTTTGTTTTACTACCAAGAACCAGCGCCTTTTCTTTACGGTAGTTAATATTTGGTCCTATCTACGGAAAAATGGTAGAAACACGTTCTTCACGTTCACGTTCGTTGCGCGCAAAGGTGGACGCGCTGTGTGCAGGAGACGGCACCCAAGTTGCGGAGAGGGAGACTGCCCCGCCCGCGCAGCAGAGCGCGGACCTGCCCCCTCACGCCGCGACTCCGGCGCCTTCCCGCCCGGCCAGCGCCTTCCCGCCCGGCCAGCGCCGTTACCTCGCGCTCTTCTGCCACCATCGTGGCGCGTCAGCTGGCGGCTCAGGCGCAATACGCGCGCAACCTGGCTGATTTGGAGCGTCAAACTTTAGAGCGAGAGCGACAGGTCGCTAAGCTCCAATTACAAGCTGAACTCCCGCAATAGAGGCGGACGCCAGCCAGCGCGGCAGCCATAGCATGTGTAGCTGTGCTAGTGTTCAAGATTGGGTAAAAAATGTAGTGCCTAATCCCGATGAGCGAGAATTTTTAAGTGCCAACCCACCTTTCAGGTACTGTGATACAGCCCAGTGTGTGACACCGGGCATGAGAGCGTCGCACGGCCAAGAGGCGGTGGCGACTACGCATGCTCTCCACCAACATCGTAATGAAGACGGAGGAGTGACGCGCTTAATAGCCTCGCTCGGAACATTAATAAACAGAGTTACTAAGCAAACTGCTACGAAGACAGACTTGCCTACGTTCGACGGCAAGTCCTATTGGCTAGCTTTAAAACGTGCGTACGAAAATACAGCTCAAAGTTTTTCGGCATCCGATAATTTTGCGAGGCTATCATGCACCCTGCGCGGAGTGGTGCGCGACGCACTAGCGGGCCTACTGGCGGCGGCGTGCGCCCCTGGTGTGGTGCTAGATGCCCTCGACGCGCGCTACGGCCGCCCCGAGCTCGTAGTGATGCATGAAGTGTCTGTGATACGTGCGCTGCCCAAGGTAAACTACGAAAGCAAAGACCTCGTATTTTTTTTCCAATAGGGTGAACGTATTAACTGAAATGGATCATCAAAATCGTAACATTTCAACAGAAACGAAATCTACTACAAATATTATTTGTTCGTTGTGTCAACAAAAACATGAATTGAAGTTTTGTGATAGGTTTGTCAAAATGACAATAAATGATCGTTGGCAATTTATTAAGAAAAATAAAATATGTCATAGATGTTTAAAGAAAGGTTGGCACAAAAATAAAGCTTCTTATGTTAAAAGAGTTTGTATCGTTGAAGGGTGTGACATGCGTCATCATGCTTTGTTGCACGGGTCGAAATTCGAGCGTGCAGTCACAGCACACGTCGACGTGGAAGACGACGCTGAACCTCAGCCATCGACATCCAGTGTGGCCGCACCCCCGCCGTGCAGCGCGCTGTTGCCGTGCGGCGCGCCCGCTGCCTGCGACCAGACCGGTGTGCCATCGTCTGAGGTACTCAGAACTCTGCTAGCTGAAGCTGAAGCCTTGGTAAATTCGCGGCCACTAACTATGATCTCACTCGATGCTAATGCCGAAGAAGCACTAACGCCAGCTCACTTTCTCCTAAACGGATCACCAGGGCGTCCCATCCCAGCCACGCTTCAACAGTCGGACCTCTCGAGCAGAAGTCATTGGCGGAGAGCACTCAGACTAGCCGATCATTTCTGGCAGCGATGGGTTCGAGAATACCTGCCTTCGTTGTCACCCAGAAGGGGTGGAGGCACCGCGCCCTCAATTGCGGAAGGAGATGTGGTCATAATATGCGATTCAAATTTACCGCGTGGTTCATGGCCCAAAGGCCGGGTCACGAGGTTGTTCCCCGGCAGAGATGGAGTAGTGCGGGTGGCCGATGTTACCACTGTGGCCGGCACGATCAGGAGGCCCCTCCGAAAGCTGGTTAAGCAGCCCATTTCATAAAAAAAGGGGAGAATGTGCAAGTCTGCACTAAGTCTTACAGAATATTTTACCTTTTGTCTATGTTTTTGCTACCTATTGGTTTTTATTTTTATTGAAAGAAAGAAAGAAAGAAAGAAAGAAAATGCGTTTATTGGCATTACATTAGCAGAAAAATACACCTTATAATTAAAAAAAAAAAAAAAAAAAAAAAAAAAAAAACATTGATTATAATGCCAATAGGGCCTCAGCTCAGCGTAGATGTATTGACTTAAATATACTTTTGTTTTACTACCAGGAACCAGCGCCTTTTCTTTACGGTAGTTAATAAACACATAGGATACTTTTTATCCCGATATTCCCACGGGATCGAGATTTATGCAGGTGAAACCGCGGGGTGCTGATAGTATTATATAAATACGGTATAAGAAAGTTGTGGTTATTTTTAAGGGTGTATACAGACCATCAAAATTAACAAAAATCTGAAAAATAATCATCGGTCCCATACAAAACTTCAATACCTACTCGACTCAAATCGCTTAGTAGCAAGTCACCAGATTCTCAACTCACCAGATTCTCAACTAACCAGATTCACAACTCACCAGATTCGCAACTCACCAAATGTACAATGAAACACAAAATCACATAAAATAACAGAATAGGTACCTTATTGACCAAAAAAAAATTGAATAAGTAGGTAATCCGAAACAAAACCGAAATAATACGGATTCTTTCACCTAGGTGCATTAACAATACTTTTCGTAAATATTATTCACCTAGGTGCATTAAGTACCTATACTAAAAGTAAACCTGGATTAATGCACTAAGTTATTTTTAACCCAGGTGAAATAAGTTAACTACACTGAATTATTCTGCCACAAAATGCCAGAAGCAGAGCTGCCAGAAATAAAAGAATACTTTATTCACAAAAAAAAAAAACGAAACAAAACCAAAATTACATTCTAATTCATCAAATTCTATTATATTCGCGACGTCAATTGGATACCTTTAGTTCGACCACCAACATGAAGGGTCTCGGATTTTATAACTATAATAATAATGATTCAGAAGGTATGGTAACTCAAAGTAGCTATATGCGTCATACAATCACTTACACTAATTTTACTATTTAAGCAATCCGAAATAATGTTCTTAATTCTTTCATCTTTTTGTTATAATTTAATACTTCTTTGGTTTTCCTTAAAATGCAAAGCGGTTTTTTTAATTTTGATATCTTGGACATTTGCTTCTTTTTTCAAAATTAAAATACATTTAAACAATGATGGTTTAGTTGTTATTTTTGTGTTTAAGCGTCTATGCCACCCTTCGATGGCGTTAGTGGTCCTATTCTTTTCTCCATAACAACTAAAAACTTCACTGGTTACTTTTATGATCCATTGATTATCAAAATAGTTTTTGAATTTCATAAAAGATTCAGTTTGTGGTGCTATTTCACAAATGCCTAAATATGCTTCAGGAATTATTATTGGTGGTAGTAAAGGTAATAAAGTGCAAAGATGCGTAATTTTTTTACCTTCGCGAGTATCCGCTCAAACCAATTTTTTTGCTCATTCTCCAATTGGCATTCTGAAAATGATAATAGCATCCCTTTACTAATGCATCAGAAAACACCTCTTTCACCGCTTGCATCGCTGCAATTTCATAATCACATTTGTATGTTTTTATGTTCATGCCAAATTGTTCCTTTAGTACCCGAAAAAAACGATAGTATGTATTTTGGCATTTGTCAGGAAGAAATGCGTAAACTAGAGGCACAAAACCAACTGCATTTTCATTGTGTGATAAGTCCGCATGTACTGTATAAATTTGATAGAACGGCTTAGGTGCCGCTCGGAAAGTGCCATCCCCGTAGCATGTAGTAACAGTTTTCAACTTTTGTTTTGCCAATTGAGTACCAAAAATAATTATTTTATTTTCATCGCCGTCGTCAAATAAAAAGAAATCCTTAACAATGTGCTCCGGTAATTTTACATCCTTAGTATTAGATATCACACCACGACTTACTTTCAAATATTTTGCTCGTGCCCTATATAAAGTATCCTTCTTAGAAAGAAACGGAGGAATCTCATGCACAGCCATTTCATTATTAGTCACATTGTTATAAAAATGTTCTTCGAATATTTTTGGCACAGTATTTAAATTGACACATACTGCATTCTTGCATTCGTCCTTTGTAGCATCAACTAAATTTCGGATCTGGTCTGGGGTACACAAATGTCTTCCTTCTCTTACAATGGTATTATTAGCGTTCAAGGTAATTGAGGTATTGCATTCTTTTTGATTGCAACATCTCCAATTAGTGGTTCCCGATTTGTTTTTTACATTGAAATTATACTTATAGCCCTCATACAATAAAACCATGTTACCTCTTTGATTCTTTATAAATTTTACACCGATCTCAGCCATGTTAATTTTGAATCGCAAATATCGATAACTATTTAAGCAAAGATCGCAAACCACTCGCAAACTAAACTTTTAGAAAATATAATACGTCAGTGTCACAATACTTCTTAATAAATCTACAGGAAGAAAATAAACATGTTTATGAAATGAGGTTGTCTATCAGTAATGTAATCCGACCTCTTGTGCATTTGAATGGATTTTTCAAATTTATGTAATTAGGTTGTCTATCAGTAAAATAGTCGTATAGACCGGGGAAATTAGGTTTGAACCCTGCACTAAATCGTAACAGCGATTTTTTTCCTGAATCGTGTTTTTGAACTTAGCTCTTCAAATAATATTTAAAAAAATAACCTTTTCCAGCACCGCATCAAGGTAAAAAAAACAAAAAAGCATTTTTGTGAATGAAAATTGAGGCAAAATAGTTTACAGGAAAATTTTGGTTATATTATATAAACAATTCGTAAAATTAATATATTATTTCAGAATTTAACATTTACCTCCACGGAAATTTTAATAAAAATAAAATTACGATTTTATTTAATTGTACTTCAAGCAAAAATATTAACAGCAGATAGAGCCTATAAATAAAAGTTAGACCAAATTTAACTCTGTTACATTTTTGCCTGAACCGTTATTGCAAAAACACTTTTATTAATATCTTGCGCTAGTACAATATGTTTAATTTTGTTAAATAGCGTATTCAAATATTTAATTAAGTAATTTAATGCAAAAAAACTGCTGTTAATATTTTTACTTGAAGTACAAAAAAAAAAAACTTAATTTTATTTTTACGTTAATATCTGTGGATGAAAATGTATTTTTTTTACCTACTTGTGATACCTAATCTCTTCGACAAACACTCCATACAAACATGTCTGTTAATATTTTTACCTACCACGTAAAATTAAAGTTAGTTGTTTTCTTAAAAAAAAAACGTACACGCGGGTGTAAACTTTTCGCGGTATACAGTTTAACATACTCCCTTGTCCATACCCTACACGTTAAATGAAAAAAATCGCTAATGCAAAGTTAGCCTAAAATTCGGCGTAACTTCCCCAGGCTATTATATTAATTTGAAAGTTATATAATTTCTTTGTTCGATAGTACATTATCTGATGAGTTGCGAATCTGGTGAGTTGCGAATCTGGTTAGTTGAGAATCTGGTGAGTTGAGAATCTGGTGACTTGCTACTAAGCGACACAAATGTATGGGGCAGCTGATTATTTTTTCGTGATGGATCACCGCACGTTAAGCCGTTGGTCCCGGCTGTCATTCATGCATCTTTGACAGTCGTTACGGGTCGTCAGAAGCCCGAAAGTCTGACAACCAGTCTTACGAAGGGGTATCGTATTACCTAGTTACTAGGATGTGGAGGTCAGATAGGCAGTCACTCTATGTAAAATACTGGTATTCAGCTGAATCCAGTTAGACTGGAAGCCGACCCCGATAAAGTTGGGAAAAGGCTAGGCAGATTGGATTACGATGATGGTTCCACCGAGAAAGTTGTTAATTTTGATGGTCTGTACTGTCAATATGGGTTTACTAATGTTTGCCATAATTTAAAATGCAATAATTTTATATACCATAATTGTATTTGCCATAATTTCATTAGAAATAACGCTTCAGTTGCCAAAATCGTGAAATTACATAAAATCATTTTCACTAATTTCATTGGTCATAATCGATCATCATAATATTCATCACCATGTCATAATAATTTTAATCCATAAATTTATTTGCAATATTTTTCATTTTCAATAATTTCATTTTCCATTACATTTATTCACCATAATATTCATTTGCCCATACTAGCACAACAATGCTAGTTCAGTTGATTAATATATGATTACATGATTACACGATACAGATTTTTTTATTCACAAGGAAACAAACAAACCTAATCTACCATGCCTGCTTGCTTTGCAAAAGAGGAAATCTAGCACTCGGCGGCCGCTGCCGCGGCACGCTCGCTGCGCTCGCTCGCCTTCGCGCGTTGTGTGGTCACAGTTCTAACCTAACCTAATCGTTTCGAATTTGACAAACTGTTTATTATCTAAAGATTGTTTGCTGTAATCAATCATTTGATTACAGACCAGACCAGACCAGACCAGAAATGCCTTAATGGCATTATTTTTTGTACAAAACAATAAACGTTTCTAAATTATATCAAATGTTGCTTATGTCAAGTATCGATTATGTAATGTGTTACTTATAGAAACTAATGATTATAACACATGTTATTATGGAAACTAATTTTATGGCAAATAAAGGTTATGACTAATAAGTTGATATGACAATCGTTATTAGTATAAATGATAATAGTGCAAGTAAATATTATGAGGAGGGACGATTATGGAAAACAATAATAGGACAAATAATTTTATGAAAAACAAGACAATACCGTCAATATGATCACATATTTCTGATACACTCTATATAAAAAGTTATCTTTACCCGAAGACTTTGAATAGACTCTGAATTTCGGTACAAAAATTTACTTTTAAGTTTTCCAACATTATTTTTTAGTCTGGTTTTGCTTTATTTTTCTTATTCAATGTCTACCCTTTTGTTTAGTGCTTCTAAAACAATTTACAGCAAAGCAATTACTATAATAACCCAGTTTGTTATACCATGTATCATATATAACCGTATTTCATTTTGGGGCTTCGTGCACATGCAAGTTGTAGACCTCTAAATCTTAAGCTCCGCTGCAACTTTCAAGTTGAAGTAGGGAAGTGTAACTAATCATATAAAGTGGTACATTTAGCGGAGTAATGGGCTGCTTTCTTAAGAGGCCTTTCGTTAAAATTTCTGTCGTGCAATAATGCTTGTTTGACATGTACTTACACCTTGTTTAAGTATGTGTTCGAGACACTTACTTTGTACTTGAACATTTGCAGCCCATTTCTTCCGAGTCGTTGATATCGTAATTGCTCTCTGAGAAGCTAAATGTTCAAGTTAGTGAGAATCCGATTGTGATTTTTACAAGCACCGTGTTGCCATGTAAATGTTTGAAAAATTGGCTTCGCTTGCACATTGGCTTAGCGTGTTTTCTGCAATGCTGTCGTAGCAGTTGGGAAGGCTTCTAATCATCAAGTTCCACGTTGGACAGTAGCCGCTCGAGTTTAGTGTGGTCGCTCTCGTCGCAGGTTTGGATGAGCCTCATCTTCATGGTCAGTATCTATTGTTTTCTGTTGCATTTTCGGTATCGAACATGATATCTTGAATTTCGTCTAAATCTTGTAGGTCGAGATGACGGATGAGCAGCTCTGACAGTTCCTTGTCGCTTAGTTTTCCAGCAGACACGATCGATTCAAATTGCAGGAACCAAAGCTTGATTCTGTTTCTCCATAGAGGCGGTATCCGTTGATTATACGAGACAGCTGACAGTTCGTGCGAAACTTTTTGCGGTTCCATCGGTCTGTTTCGAAGTACTCTGGACCATTTTTGCTTCTGGTAGTTTCTTCAGTCGGGGACACCACTGTTAGCTACGCAGTGTATGAAAATGAGACGCTATTGCGCTATTTTACTCAACCTAGTATGGAATGTCTGTATTTCCAAATGTCGGTTCCGGTTCCTTATATACAAAATCTGTTAACAAAAGTTAATACATAGTGGGTACATATAAAAAGTTAGTTTGAGATCAATAATGTTAAATACCCTACGTGCTGTATTTATTCTGTGAGGATGAATATTCCGCTACAGTATCTTACAAGACATTTTTGGATATAAACTACTCAGTTTGTTCGCATTTCCGTAATTCTGAAACAGAGAAATGATTTATTTGAAATATCATGCAATCTGCATATCTAGTAACATGACTGTAAGTTACCTTTATTGATAACTTACTACATGTATACCTACCCACAATATTACTAAAGAGAGAGGGGATATTTTGCATACAATACCAGCTGATGGCCAGGATTAACATAATCCAGGGAACATTTCGATCGGATCTAGTGACACATGGCCTTTTTTATGAGTGTATCTACCACGTGTTGGCTTAGCTCATATATTCATAGGAATAGCCACCGAAATTGAGCCCAACCGATTGTTTAAATCGTAATGTTCGTTTTTGCTTACGTCCCAACCCAAGTCATTATTCTTAAGTTTCATTATAATGAGAAGTGTGAAGCTGACAAAGGCAGCCTCTGATGTGCCGTTTGACCTTCCTCTCAAACGTGGTGTCCTCAAGCAAAACGACGAATGTCTGAAAATAGACAGGGGATGTGAGGACGCAACGCGGCCGAGTGAAATATAAAATCCATGAGTTCCACATGGTTTTATGGTTCGAATGTAAGGGCCGTCACAGCATGATAGTATCCTATAAAACAAATGTTGCCATTTGCGGATAAAACTCGACACGCACGCTCAACAAAAGCCACGAGAATGTGGTACTGACCGCTGGGTCCCCTATTGAAGATTACCCGCTCCGAATATCCGATTCGATAAATTCTATGTTGTACCGCTCAAAGTGAAGATTAGGTAGAACCAATATGTGATCTGGGAAATTTCCCATTCGGTGCTGAAAGTGAAGGAAAACAACGTTCAGAGCCGCGCAATGCTATAAGAGTTAACGACGGGAGATGCGTTTCTATGGTTTTTACTCGTTGTGTTTTAGTGGTTGTACTAACGGCTGTGCTAAGTAAGACGTTGCTTTTACTGTTATGTCGTCGTATTCAAGTATTTTTACTATTTAAGTCGTTGAAATTCTCCTTTAAAGGCTCACTATTCCATACAGTTACAGTTATTTAAGTCAAACAAACATAAAATTTTGCCTAAGTATCACTCTACCATTACAATAAAATTGGAAAGCTTTTAACTAAAACTACGCCCAATATACTCCAACCGCTATTTATTTTTGGTACGATCCTTACCTACATTAGTTAAACTGTTCGAAGCCGCAACGAAATTAGTAGAAGAAAAAATGAGAGGAAAAGTGAGAAAGAACCCATAGCTAATGTACCATACCGAGCTTGTAGTGCCGATGGGGTCTGCAATATGTTTACATAATATATACATAGAACTGCGAACGTGTTAAGGTTGGTAATCGAACGATCTACGCCCAAACTGAGCTATTACCCTGTGAGGTAACTATAATAAATAATTACAATGATAAATTACTACGCTTTCGTAAATTTCATAAGTTATTTTGCACGCACGAAAGCCTGCATACATTTCTGACATAAACAGATGGACTAAAGCTGTAGCTATGTTTATGTAAATGTCTACCTATATACGATTGAGCAATGTGTCAACATACTAAAGGAAGGCGGGTAGCTTCCTCACTAGATTGCTCCTCTCGTTTTGTGCTTGAGTAGAGTGTCGTCAAGACATTAATGACTTTGTAATTATGAAAATAGCGATTTTGCTTGTCACGCAAGATTGTAAACTATGTACATATTTGTTCCACTAGGAACACTAATTGAAATTTACAAGGATGAAAATTACAATGTTACGCGCTTACAAAGATAAGTTGGGAACGGCCTTTAACTTATATATGGGGGACTTGAGAGTATTTGGTTCGGAAATAATAACTACTTGTATACAATGCCGACCGTGGGCATGTGATCGCCCGTATTTTTCTGAATAATCATATTTTTTTTCGAAAATTAACTTTAAATGGGGCGGCTATCTTTTTTTTTTTTTGTTTAAAAAAAATAAAATAAACTATATTGCTCTTTGATTTTATGTTACACTTGTGTTTTTTTATAAATACTGTTCTTTTTTAGAAAAAAATAATGTTCACCTCTGTTTCTTTTTCATTGTCGACAAATTTTTAGTTTTTTTTTTAGTTATCTGATAAAATAACTCATAACCTTTTAGAAATATCATATAGAATCCAAACCGAGTCAATAACATCGGATATATGGCAAACGATACCAAAAAAAGAATAACATGAAAAATATTAAAGATAGACCCCCTTTTAAAGTAAATTTTCAAAAAAAAAACATGAAAATTCAGAAAATTACGGGCGGTCACATGCCCATGGGCGATATTGTGGGAGGAAAATGTTGTTCTTGTATTCGTTTGAATAAAAGGCTTTTTGTAGATTACTGTACACAAAGTTAATTGATTGGATTCTAATGTGTTAGTATTTTGTCGGAACTCTGTTTGTGAGATTTCATCTAGGACTGCTCAGAGTTTACGTAATCGATGGAACTATCATAGCGTTCGTGTTGTACAAAAATAAAAGCTTAGAATATATTTCACAACTTTCGTTCTGCAATATTAATAGAGGAACTTTATAATGAAAATATATTTGCTTAAGTAAGATATAATAGAAATATATTTGCTTAAGTAAGATATAATAGAAATATATTTGCTTAAGTAAGATATAATAGAAATATTGGGTCTCATTACCAACTTCGTAGTCTTATTGTTTCGCTGTTGTTTTAAAGTGATTAATTTTATATATTTTAACATCAAACTGGTAATACTTGCAACTAAATATGGAGAATAAGAGATTTTGTTCGAGTATATGACTACTCGAACAAAATCTCTCCTCTATCCAACATCTTTGTGATATTGTATCAAACAAAAAAAAATATTAGATGTTTATTTGTACAGCGCTCAAAGCTAATCTGTGTTTCTGTTAGCCACTCTCACAATCCACTCGGTCAGTTCTGAAAGTGGGGAAGCCCAAGTATTAGTATTCTTTCTCCGTACCCTAACAGATAAATTGGTCCGTCGTCATCCGCCTGTCGGTTTGTATCAGTAATGCCTACAAAGAGTTTTTTCCCTAAAATGTTCTTACGCACATATATTGCACAAAATAAGGTCACAAACTTGTATGAAACGAGTTTCTCTTACGTTATGCCTTGCCAGCGCTGATCGGGGATCGAAGCGAACCGTGCCAGTGAAATACATAAATAAACAAACATGTGAAAATCTTAGATACACCTATAAGCCATACCATAGGATACGCCTACATGCCACTGTGGCGTATTAATTAAGTTTGTGTTGTTTTGCTGGTAGATGTAAGTACTAACACTAGTTTTTAAGTCGAGTGTATACTAACCAAATGGACTAGTTATGGGTCTGAAATAAAAGATTATTATTATTATTATTATAAGAATATTAACTCTATTACGCAAGGTCGCTGCATGGTTACCGAAAATAAATAAAATCGCCCCAATATCATTTCGTTGGGACTATTTATTATAGCTTATAACAAAGATTTATTGTTTCAATTTGGAAAGACCTTACGCTATAAAATAACAAACATTTATTACAACAAGTCGTAAAGATAAGTCGCTCCTTACTACTTTTAATGGCGTTCGGCCTTGTGATTTTTTTAAACTATATAATTCTTCGAGTTGATAACATAACTTGAAGAAGTCAATAAATAATTTCAAAGTGAGCTCATATAGAACTAAATAGAAACGAAACTATTCAACATTTTAATAAGTAGAACTAACCCGGGGGGGCTAGAACAGGCCAACTCATTTAGTTCCACAAACGCAAATTAATTTTAACGTTTTACTAAAAGAGGCACAATAAAAGGCGTTTACATTTTCCTCCTCAGAGGCCTAAAGGGCGACACGGCTAGTCGTAAATAATTGCGACATTTTACCTTAAGGTACGCTCAGCGAGAAGTTACCTCATGAATTGAAAGTGTCCGATGTTATTACGTGTGAAATTATCGAATTACGAGCAGTTGCCGAGGTTCCCTTTTGTACAGGTCCACGTAGTACAACATTTTTCACGAGAAAGTTCCGGATTATTGGAGCAATCCAATTGATTTTAAATTATTCACAGAGTTTTGTTGACTTAGGGATGAACCGGAAGGGGTGATGTGTATTAAACGCGCCATTTTATCTGAAAGATCGAACTTTTGGAGAATCATCAAATGATTCAACATTTACGTTTATTAATCTACAGCACGCTACACGCTACACTAGGATTATTGGACTATAGATTTCAATTTAGCGCATTTTAACCATAAATCTAGTACTGCGTCAGAGGGCAGATTTAGTTCGGCGTAAACGACTATCAAAGGATTAAAATGTGGAACAGCTTTGGCCTGCAATTTAATTATTGGACATAAATCGTCAGGACGTTTATCATATATAAAGTACTTGACTTTAAAGTTTTATAGGAAACTAACAGGCGACAGAATATTTATTTTGTGTATACAGCTTAGTTAGTAAAGGTGCTGTCACATGCCAAAACAAAAAAAAATTGTGGGCGTCACCTTATTAATAGTCCCTAGATAGCTATTTAAATGAGTACAATGTTCAGACTGAACCCTTTTGCTGCGCGTGTGTGTGTACGAGTGCGATTCGACCTCGTGTCCTACATTACCGGCATGCAGGGCTTATAACACGTGGAATCGAATAATCATACATTGCATATGAGGTACGTGAAACAAAACACGCGATGGTTGCGTGATCGAGGTGGCAGCCATTAGGTCTACACGTCGGTGCCATAGAGTTGTGGGGGTACAGTGCGCCACAGATTTGTTGCAGTGCAATTAGGCATGCCGTACAGTCGGCAGTGGCACGGGTTCAAGTAAGGCATATGCAAATGGGGACTGATTTGCGAAGGACAGTCGATTTTATGCATTGTCTAAACTGCAATATGTGTAGGTACTCTGACGTTGAATTTAGTAGCGGCAATGAGTTGTCGTCCCTTTTGGTTCGGATGATTTAAATTTCAAGCGTGAAAGTTACCTTGATTACCTTCAGTTCCAGAAAACGACTAGCTATTTTAGAGATATATTCATAGCTACCTACTAATAATTAAACTTAAATGAAATACGAACCTCATGCCGCCGACACTTGTTCCTTTTACTCGTAAATGTTTTTCATTCGATGTCCAAGAAAAGGTGAAGGACGATCGAATCGAAATAAAGGTAAACCTTCCGCTAATGGTGGGGTCCGTTTTTTGTTTTGAGCACTCATAAAGCACTCTTGATTTAATGATTGGTAAGAGAGTTTCTACTTTTATTTAAAATAAATTAAAGAGACGATGGTTTATTTGAAGCTAGGGTAAAGTTCTAGAAAATTCTTATATATAAGTAGGTATATATAATAAATAATTATCACATAAAAACTCAAAGCATTTATTTCAATTAAACCATACAGGCACTTTTGAATTGTCAAGGAGTTAGTCAGTTAGTCAGAAAGTTGAAGCTAGTTACCCGTTCCAGAATGTAGATCTCTATAGAAAAAACTGGACAAAAAAACACTCTTTTAAATTAAGAAAAAAACGTGTACGGTCGGGCGATCCCCGTCAGAAATGAAGTTCCTTCCACTTACCTTACCTTCCTTTCTACTCTTATATAATAGAATGAGACAGAGAAAGAGAGAAAGTCGCTTAGCGGGGGCATAACGCTTTTTCCTTACGTGACGATTTCTACCAGTCAACTCCTACCGCAAGCCGCGTTAAAGAACTACGTTCCAATAAAGGTCTACTGTGGTAATAGAAACTCCCGTAAGACCGTCGTTTGCTAATACTGCCATCGTCTTGACATTTTGGTAAAGAGCAGTGTGATTGTAGCATTTACTCTATCCGAAAATTTATTTTTGCGCTACCAACAGTAGAGATAAGATTCCTTGCGGTAAACTACTGAGGAAACATATCCGTATGAACATACGTAGCTATATATTTGTAAGCAGGTAGTTCAATTACTTTATTTGTTTTATCTGCAATGAGTAGGACCTGTACCTACTTTCTAATTGACATTATTGTGAGATAAATAAGGGACCTATAGTTATGATTGAATGCGAGAAACCAATTAAGGTCTATTTCTCTCCGCATATTTAACAATGGTTTTCATGTTCATTTTACACGAAATATGAAATTATAATTTGAATGGACTGAGGAGGCCTTGTTGGCTTCATAAGAACCTAACAACATTCAATTCCAAAATAAAGCTATTCTATAAACGGCAAAGTTTTGCTAACATTTTATCGGAAAACAAATAAAAACAATCATGCTCCTGAGAATAAACCGATAAGTACGGAATATAATATTGAATGTGATATAATTCTTACCTGAAAGCATTTGTTCGGAAACATCGCTCGCTAAGTTGGAAGTTGTATTTAACCATAACAGCGCGGTAGAACAACAATGTTGGTATGTAAGTGGCGGAACTGATATTAGTATTTGCATAACAACCGCAAAGCTGTAAAGTAATATTTGGCACGAGAGCTCAGCTCACACAAAGTAGTGGTGAGCTCCAATCGATCTGATTCCCTCTCTATAGCTATCATATCGTATCTGTAACCTCACACCTGGGTTTCATTTTCATTTACAACCTCCATACTCCAACGTTAATGGCACTGTGAAGCACTTTTAGAACCCACTATGTAGTTTATAACAAATAGAACGTCGAAGAGGAAACTATAGACTTTACTTTATATTGCAATTCTACAGTAACCTCTATAAAACATAGGGCAGTGAACCCATTTTTTCCTTTTTCGGTCAAGCTGTAACGACATAAAGTTTATAGCCAGCCGCAAAATGTAGCTAAGTAGGTATCTAATAAAAAATATTTTTGTTGACGGGTACGATATTACATATTAAATTAAATACTATTACAGGCCGAACCTACTGAGTTACATTGAGTAGGCATCAAAACCTAAACAAAAATTGAATCTGGTACCTACTTGACGATTCATTTTTAGATAAAAGGTCAAGATCGAGCCAAAGTTTAACCAAGATCCACACGAGCGAATACTGTACACGTGGACGAAAATCAGGACGTCTCTCGCCAGAACTTGTACATACAATCAACACAATAATTTAATGTGGACATTTTTATTAACAGAATAGAAGCTTCTTTCACACATGAATTCCCGAGTTTTAAGGGTAAACAATTAAAAACAAATGTTTGTCGACAGGGTGCACTTGGGCCGGGGGATGACGCTGGGCGGTGAAGACGAACGGCGCGGCGCTGGGTGAGCAGGCGCCGGGGATGTGGGTGCTGCTGGTGTTAGCGCTGGCGGCGGCCGCCTCCGCCGACTGCCCGCGCCACTGCGAGTGCAAGTGGCGCAGCGGCAAGGAGTCCGCGCTCTGCGCCCGCGCCGGCCTCACTTCTGTGCCGCCTCGCCTCGACCCCACCACGCAGCTGCTCGACCTCGCCGAAAACCGCCTGCCCACCGTCCGCGATGATGCTTTCGCTGCCGCCGGCCTCCTCAACCTCCAGCGCCTTTATCTCCCCTCCTGCAACGTTCGCACCATCAGACAATACGCTTTCCGAGCGCTTGTAAACCTAGTCGAATTGGATCTCTCGCGCAACCGTCTGGAAACAATACCTTCACATTCGTTTGATTCAATCCCCGAGCTTAGAGAACTGCGACTCGGTGGTAATCCCATTACGAAAGTTGGAGATGAATCCTTTATAGCACTACCCCATCTAGTGCGACTTACACTCAGTGCTTGCAAAATAGCCGAAATAGAGCCACGCGGATTTGCAGGGCTCGAGTCTTCGCTGGAATATTTGGAGCTTAGTAAAAATAGACTGCAGGTACTTCACGTGGCGGTCTTAGCACCGCTACGATTTCTAAAAGGTTTAGAACTGGCGAGTAATCCCTGGGAATGTACTTGCGCATTGAGACCGATGAGAGATTGGATGATAAGAAAAAATGTACCAGCAACAGTGGTTCCAGACTGCGCACTGCCACCGCGATTAATGTCCCAATCATGGGATAGGTTAGATCTAGAGGACTTTGCATGTCACCCAGAAGTAAGCGCAGCTAGTCAATTCAAAGGGTTGGAGGGTGATGAAGTAACATTAGTGTGCCGAGTGAGCGGAGTGCCCGCGCCGAGAGTGCGGTGGGTGAGAGCGGGTCGCCTGCTCGCCAACACAACTTCAAATAATGTCAATTCCGGTAGAGCTTTTATGTTACGTAGTGAAGGACAAACTAGTAATTTAACCATTAAGTCAGCAGACTTGCAAGACGCAGGGTCTTACACGTGTAATGCTGAAAACCGTGCTGGTAAAGCAGAGGTGATTTTAAGTTTAGCTATAGAAAAGAAACCAGAAAACAAAACTTTTGGTGGGCGAGCACTGATGGCGGGGATGGCTGTGTCAGCAGTGATAGTGTTAAGTTCGTGTTTAATAGGACTGTGCGTATACGAGACTCGTAAGAAAAGACAATTAGATAGATGGAACGAACAGATAGTGACGACAAATCATCGTGATGATAGTTATGATAAATTAGAAGCGAATTTTAAGACTAATGCTGAAGTACCCAGAGTGATAGCTTCTGATAGTGCTCGTAAAAGGGGTGACTATAGGAATGTGCCATCACATGATCCAGAGGACGAGTTCGAGGGGTATTTAAGGGGCGAGGTGCGGGAGGAGAGGGAATGCTCTGTGACACCACCCATGGAGGCAGGGTGGCGCAGGGCTGACTTCGAGCCGCCGAACTCTAGGGGCAACATACCCGAACGAGATCTACATATACCAAGGTTCAGCGACTACAATTTACGGTAATTCAATACTTCTCAAGTAACTTCTCATGATAATTAATTAGTAATTCGATTTAACCCATAATTACTATTTGATCTCAGCGCGCTCCAGACAGTTCATAATTTTCGAGTTAAGTAATATTATTAATTATATAATAAAGTTGTTAAGTTTAATTACTTAATAAAGAACAATTGTTGTCTAATAAAACATTTTAAAATTTTTGAGGTCTCTGATAAGCTAAAAATAAGAATAATAAAGAATGCTTTCACATTACATCATTCAAAATAAGCCATATTGGTAGTGCTGCAAAGTTATTTTTATCACTGTAATACATACAAAGATTGATTGATTCATTGTTAAGTCTCAATAGTTAAAAGGTTTTGTGAAAGTGATTGAAATAGAATACGTGTTATTTATATCGCTGTCAGGGTCACAGGAAACAATAACAGATGTGAAACAATATGACATCTTCGGAGCGAGACAAAGTTTTACTGCCGTGCTTGCGAATTTTATCAATATAAGACATTCACAAATGTGTTAATTCTCATTATGTCAAGGTTTATATTGCTTTCGATACAATAGTGAATCGTAGAAGTAAAATAAGTTTTATTGTCGGTTTTACAGTATCAGAAATAAAATAAAAACTCACAAGTCTACACAATATTAAGTAAATGTTTCTGATGATCCCATTTGGTCATTAAACGTTTATATGTTGGGTTTTTATGTCTGTAAGGGCTTATGCTAAGCCAAGTGCCTAAATCGCAACTGATTGCGAACCTACTACAAATTAACGTGGGTCGTGGGGCGAGCTTGTGATGAAAATCTCCCCAAACCTAGAGAGCACGAGAGAAAATTAGTTCAGTAATTATTGTCTAATCCCCTTGGTTTAGTAGCTTAACGTCTCAGACGAAGAGGTCTTGGCTTCAATCGTTGGAAGGAATAAAGTTCATTTTGTAAATTGTGAACGGTTCAATTGTCTGTGTTCATGTCTCCAGCGAGACGGTACAGTGATTCTGCCAATTATCTTTACATGCGTGGATAGTTTCGATTAGTGAGGCAGTCGACTGATTGCTGATTGTAACGAGCCCTTTGCCTGCTTGCAGGATATTGATTAACGCAGCACAATACAGTCACACAATCATCATTTCCCATTGTTCTTTTCTATTCCATTTCCATATTTTAATTAAATCCGTTCGTTGTTTCAGATCCGATGCCACGTCAGAGTCAGTGCAAAGCTCCAATTCTACGGGAATGATGAGTGCCCACGTAGAGATATTATCTGAAAACAGTCGGTTTAACAACAATGGGCGCACATGTCCACGCACGAGACCTCGCGAGCGACTCGACAACGACCTGTCTGGAAGTGACAGCGAGAAGAATTACCCCGACCTCATTGAAATGAGTGCCCTAGGAACCTCCTCGTACTTACGAAGTGAAATGAAACATGATCCATACTACTTTTACACAATACCACGTAAAAAGGATGGCGATAGTCGTAGTCCTCTTCTTAATAGCAGAAGAAACAGTTCCGGTGCAGACTCGGCTAGTTTTTTGGACAGAACATACGAAAAAAGCAGGCAAAGGTCAGGTCGGAGGTCGAATAGTTTTTTAGATCTTTCTACAGGTGGAAATAGAATACGCCGGAATCCAAGTCTCCCGGCGTCGCCTTCGAGGGAGCAACCCACTGTGCCCTCTGCCACACCACTTCTTGATCTTTCCGGATTACGAGACTATTCGCGTATCGGTCAACCTATTGAGGATTTCGATTTCCGAGCTTCCCAACTAGAAAAATTCCTCGAGGAATATAGAAGTTTGAGAGAACAACTTTCAAGGATGAAAGAGACCCGGGAGAATCTGCAACGAAATCGGGCTTCAGACAACGATGAGTTGCGTTCTATACTGAAACCGAAACCGAGCATAGCTGTAACAGAGACATCGTCCTCGGTGGCTTTAGCAGATGCTGCGTCTCCGTTGGCTCTAAGCCCTTCGGAGTACAAGCCTTCACAACCGAGACCAGAATGGTTGACGTCATTACTATATCGTAATTAACTAGATGTTTTGTAAATAATAGTAGGTACGTCTGATTTAATAGACGAATATGTGATTGGACATTTACGAGTATAATACTCTACTAGAGATGGGGAGTCTTGTGATTAAAGTACCCCAATACTGAATTGTTAGAAAGTTAAGAACTTGTATATAAATTCGTTCATATTTGAACTGATGTTGATAAGTAATTTAAAATAATTGTTTGTAAGAAAGTGACAACATGAAATCATAATTTAAAGTGGAAATAAATCATTTTCAATTGTCTTCATTGTTTTCGTTATCCAATATTAGGAGAGGGTTCGTCGAAAAGTTCGAAACACTCAAAATTCATACTTAATATTATAAACAGTATCAGCAATTACAAAGATGCGGCCAGGACCACTTACGAACATTATAAAATTGACTTTTCCAACTTGCGTGGGTGCACAAAGCGGATAATACATTCAAACTTTCTCCCATTCCAAAATCAACATAAAAACGTTTTAAAAGAAAATTTACAACTCCTTCAAAGTCGTTTATGTTGAGTTTGATTATTTAATAAAAGGTCCTGGTGTGTCGTACGATTTTATCAATGTTAATAAAAAAGTAACAGGCAACTATTACTCGGCATTCACGTGGCTCAAATCGGGGAAACGACTTTGGAAAGCTACCAAAGTTGATATAAAAGTTGTGGCCACTGGACTCGTTAGTTTGCGTTAGGTCGGAACATGTTGGATGTAGGTGACATGCTTCGAATCGTTGTCGCAAGGCCGTATTTGACTACCGAACACGAAAGGGTAATAATGGAAAACTTTTTAAATAACCATGGCATTTTGCATAAGCTTAAGTATTGCTGTCATCTGGTCACTATTAAAGTAATAAATTATAATCTTCTTTCATTCGTAAGCGACATTTAACGATAGATAGATAGAATATTCTTTATAGTTCTTCTTATTCTTTTTTTCTTTCTTTTATTTCTTAATTCCTCTTCTTTCAATTTTTATTTTTTTTATTTTTAATGATAAACCTAGATAGGTTTATCGATAGCAGACATAGTTTTAAAAACAATTGAAACTGTAATAACCCTACATGAAACACAAAAACAAAACAAACCAACCTGTAGAAATGGTTTTGGGACATCCAATCAAAACAGCGTCAGTGGTCGATCCTATTATACTGAACACGTGTATGTGCAATATGCGTCGTTTCCTCGCATGTGTTGGTTCCCGAATGCACACAGTTTCGATTGCAACTAATGTACAAACATAGGACAAGACATTCTAAACTGAAAAAGGCTGTTACCATATTAACCATATTTTACCCGTTCTTCCTTATTTTTTATCAAACGCAACAACGTTATGTAATTATAATCCATGAAAGTTTAAAACAGTAATTATAGTAAGTAAGCTTTCGATGAACAGTCTACGCATAAAATATTAGTGACTGCCCCTAGTTAGGTTGCTCTGGTCTAATGAAACTCTATACGGAATACTGAAAGCTGTCCTGTCCTGGTTAGATTGGAACCAACTCCAACGAAATCGGATCAAACCCAGGGGAAGGTAAACTAACGATAAGATTATTCAATAGTATCCCAATGGTCATTAAAGTCGAAATCTACTAACGTACATATTCCATTACAAAGTACGAGTAAACTCAGGGCTTTAACAGGAGAAACGATCTGCTTTGATATTTGAATGAATGCTACTCAACATTCTCTTTTGTTTGGAAATGCAAACGTCTTGTTGCAATCTATATTCAATGGCCTTTGAAAGCACTTCAATTAGGAACGATATTCCTTTGGACCAGGAATATTTCCGGCTCAATTCTATTCATAAACCTAGAGGCTTTTATGATTCTGAGCTAAACGTGGACTGATGAATCGTCAAAGTGAGTAATGTTTAGAAGCTTGTTTACTATTCAGACTTTACTTAATACTTTTTTCTGGCCTCAACTTCGTCCGTGCGGAAGTCAACTATACCATGAAACATTTCCTAGGGCACTTGGTAATACTGTAGCCGTCTGTAAAATATTTTTTGTAATCATCTCAGTACTTTCAGAGATTACCTCTTACAAACAAACAATTTTATCTCTTTTTATTCCTTTCAAGAAGTAGTTAATTGGAAAGGTAAACTTGATTCGAAATAGAAAATAATTCTTAATTTACGCATTTTATTCAAGCAAGTTTCCAGACATTGTGAATTCACAACTTGCTTTTGAATTAAACAAACATTTTTAGAGGAAGAGATAAATTCAAAATCAAATTGCGGGGATCGCTGCGCCGCGTCGCCCTCGGAAGCGAGCAGTCGAAATCGCTATAAATTAATAGTAACAGTAAGTAAGCAAGCTTGGACAGAAACAATGCAAAACTATAAATTGTACAAAGTTCATGAACGAGGAAACAATGTTGTTGTTTGTCATTTTACTTCAGTTGTCAGCTAAGAAAATGGATTGGTGTTGCATTTGCTGACATAATACTTAGTTATCATTCAACTTAAGAATAACTACGTGCTTCTTTTGGCTGACCTGGATCAGGTATTTATGTAGGTAGAACAGTCATAATACAGCTTACATTTCAGTGTATTTTGAACCAAATTGTATTTTTTTTTATACTTACTAGCATGATCAGCCTATACGCAACTTCTCCTCCATACGAAAACTACCTTTTGGAAGGGGCAACTAGAATCTTTATTTTTTTTTTGTAAATTTTGACTTTCAAAAGTGCCTTACAAGGGCCTATTTGAAATACATGATTTGACTTTGAGTTTGACTTTATAACGTTCTCACTGGGACACAGGCCTCCTCTGTTAGTGTCAGTGGGCCTGTCTTCGAATTTTCGGTTCTTGTACTCGATTATATGGAAATAATAGTACAAAATGAACTGACTGTAGATATACGAGTATACTAACTTTGAAATAGACTCAATGTTGATATTTTCGTAGATAGATACATCCAATGTATGATACAAGTGAACCTTTTACATAAGTACACATTTGTCTTATATTCGCTCGAGGAAAATGTTGTTCAAGGAAACGGAATTTAAAATATTTCTATTTAAAGTTAAAATAAAGCAAGGAGTAGTATTTGATCTCAAGCTTTTCTGAACTCAAATTCAAACTCAAAGCATTTATTTCAATTTAACCATTTACAGGCATTTTTGAATTGTCAAATAGTCGCGTCAGTTAGTCAGAAAGTTGAAGCTAGTTGCCCATTCCAAAACGTAGATCTTTATGGAGAAGAACGGGCAAGAAACTCCAAGGACACTCTTTTAAATATAGAAAATGACAAAATCCTGGGTACATTATTCTTGTTGCTTCTATATGTTAGAACAATGTACAAAAAATTATCAAAACAATTCAAAATATAAGATTAAAAATAAGCCATGGCAGATAAGAGATGACCAGTCACAACTGACGGCGCCCGTTCATGAACATGACGCGTGGATCAGCACCATCCATCTCAACCATTTTGTAGGGAACCGAATGATCCAACACACTCGCCACCATCAGCGAGACATTTAAGTGAACATGACATACTCTCAACTGCCATGCTCTTTCAAGTTAACATCCATCTTAATAATATAAAAAAAAACGGCTCCATAGTACTCACTTTTTCAAAATTTTTAAAAAATCCTTCTAAATTATACAAAACTAATTTGCAATGTACTCGTATTTGAGAGATTAACAGAATGTTACTACCAAAACGAAAGAAAATAATTATCCATTGGAGTATTCAACCATTAAAAATATAAACATTAAGTTTGTAATGTCAGAAAAAATAAAAAGGGGAAGCAACTCTTCCAAACATTAAAATTTTTAACTAGTGAGCCCAAGTGGCTGTGGAGCAGGACCAGCATTAAGCCAAGCATTTTTATCTATGATATAATCATCCAACTTATAATATGCTTGTCTACATAGTGCGCGTTTAATGCATGTTTTAAATTTCTTCTCATTTAGTTGAAGAATATCGAGTGGTATTTTATTATAACATTTTACACAGTACCCCATAAAAGATGGCCTGTAGGTTTTATCCATAGTTAAGTATGTATTGATCCTAGATTAAAATGTGTGCAAAATTGGTTTTAATGTTTTTGATTGGAAAATTGGTTGTGCACAGACATGAGACCTGAGTCTATCGTTCCATGGAAAATTTGTTTTTTTTTACATTAAAGCACACTCGCAACAAAACCGGTTGTGTATATCTACCACCCCGATTCTGAATTGAGAATTACAAAATGAGACTTTAAACTCAAATTTAGTATTCATAGCAATTTCAAATTTTTACTGCAGAAATCTAATCGAAAATTTACTGCCTCAGTCTAGTGGTCACAAGCGCTACTGCTCAGCATGAGGTCCTGGGTTCGATTTCCGGGTCGGGCAAAGCGCTATTGGGTTTTTCCATCTTTAATTTCTCAGTAGCAGCGCGGAGTCTGGATTTGTGCCCGGTTGATGGTAATATAGGCTCGCCACCTATTACATGGGACTTAAACATAACTGGCGAAACGTGGGTGTAAGTTTACTGTAGGTACACCTCTGCCCAACCCTTCGGGGAAACAAGACGAGATGTTGATGTTTTATGTAAATCTGATCACCTGCTTAGTAAGCTATAAAAATAAATAACTTTAATGTCAATAAGACAAAATAGACAATGATTTGTGTATCATATAACGTGATAACATTTTCTCGTTCTGCATGAACCTGTTTTTTGTGTAACAGTCCACTGAACATAGTACTCGTATCTACCAGTCTATGTTCAGAAGTGGACTGCTGTCGCCTTCGACGATGTTAACTTTGTCCAACTATTGACCAAGATTAGGCTTTATCAGCATAAACGCTTATTCTACTAACAAACTCCACGACCACTTCTCTCGTCTCAAGTGCAATTCTCAAGAACGGTTCTCAGCCGTTCCGTAAACGTTCTAGAATAAAATATCGGTCTAGGATAAAATACTGGATGAAGTTATTCTTTTTTATTGTTTTGGGTCAGAATTATCCAAACCTCGTTCCGTAGGTTTTCAGGGCTTAAATCTGCTCTCTGTATTTTAGATTGCAACCCGAGCGAACCTTAAAAGAGGCTCACGACCGATCTATTTCTTGGGTATTCAATATTTTTAGGCAACGCTGGGTTGTCTTAATCGACGTGGGTTTTCGAATCCCCTGAGGCCAATCGTCCACGACGCTACTCAAAAGTAACGTTTTACTTTGAGGGGACGATGGACTGAAAATGGAAATGAAATGTTTTGGTAAGTCGGATTTTAGATCTCATAGATAGTCAGTAAGCGGCCAATAAGGATTGTTTTCATGACAGTTAAAGGATAACCGCAGATTCTTGTGATAACGCTAGTAGGAGATACTCAGAACACTATTCTCAACTAATTAATAGTTCGTGGAAATTTATTAATCGGCTTCTGTTTTAGAAGTAGTGATTGATACAGAAGTAGAGATTATATTAGATGGATTTTCTTGATTTAAAACTTTTTAATACTTAGCTGGTATAATAAAATAATATCATGAAAAGGATCCACTAATAAACAAATTGAACTCATAATATAATATACGTACTTTTCAACACACTTGCTCGTAAAGTAGCTCTTATTGAACCGTTTTTAGGGTCATAATTCAGTGTATTAAAAACGCGTGCTTTTAACTTTATATTATCGGACTAGTGCTGTAATGCCACAGGTAACTAATCAGGGTTTGGGTTTGCGACACGCTAAAAACAATAACATTGGACTTGCCTGGGAATTGAACGCGATACCTATGTGACACTGATTAAATACGCACTAATTAGGATACACGTATTATCACACCCACTTTAACATCCTATGCGTGCTTCTTATCTTTTAATTAAACTATTTTTGGAATAAATTTTCAATTTTTACAAAAGTCAAACAACCGACCATAGGCAACCGACATCCTTTTTAACTGGTCTAAATTTATCTTGTCATTGAAAAGTTAGTGATTGACGTAATAAATATCGACTATTTTTGTTCAAGGAGTATTTTATTAATCCTTTATTGAAAAAAAAACTGTTTTAATGTATTTATAATTATTATACTGCCAACAATCGTGTTTTAGGCTAGGATTTTCAAGATGCTGTTGGAGCTAGCCCACGTTTAAAGATGCGGTCCGATTTCCTTATTAAATAATGTCGTAGGTCTATATGTATGTAATATGGAGACCCCTTAAGTTTTAGAATATTATACTGCTTTAACACTGAATTTATTTATCTTTTACATACCAAACGTACGTAAGTACCCGTGCTATCTTGTTCGTTTTCACGGTTTTAACTTCGAACATATTTCAATGGATTTGTTTTTTATGTGAAAGTTACTCAATAAAAAAAATACTGATGAAACACTACATACAAAAAAAATCGTAACATCGAAAGTACGAAAACGAAAACATCATACTACCACATCACTAAAACCATAGACAATTTCTAGCGGCCATTGTTGTTTGACAAATTTTGAAACGCGACATGGCAGTATGGAATTAGTAAGTACTATCATTGCAGCATAGAATTTGTATAAAGAAATTGACTTTGAATACATGGAACTAATATGAACCTATGGGTACTATTATATGAGCATTCTCTATTTTATCCCGAGCAGAGATTTGTGCTTTATTTAATCTCTTCAAAGAGACTTCTTGCCTTCTATGTTCTATGTTAAGGGGTTTAGTTCTTTCCTTCAGGTGGACCATTGTGCGTGGGTACTTCTTGCTTTTTTTTATGCCTACTGTGTAAATAAATAAAATATGATAGATTTACATCAAATTATATATTTTTCACTACATATTATCTTCTAGTCGTCATTATGTTAGACACATCATCGTAAGGCTCACTCGATATATTTTTTTTCTCGATACACGTGCGTAAGATGATTTCCGACTTGTGTCGACTTATACACTCATCGGAAATCACCTACCTTCCGCACTTATAGCATAAATAACTATTACAATGCATGTGCTTAAAAAAAACGTTTTCCAAGCAGTCAATTAGTGCGGAAAGTGTCACTTGTTTCACTAGTGCTTTTTTAGTTTTCTGTTTTATTTTTATTTTTGAGGCCGTCGTCAGGCCGTCTCAGAGATTTTATTATTTGAGAAAAGTCTTACAAATCAGATGATGATGATAACGATTACGATGGCGATGGCGATAATTATGATGATGGTCAAAATGAAAAAGTCAAAGTCTAAGTCGAACAAATTTACTGCTTGGAAAACGCTCTTTTCGAGCAAATGCATAGTAAAACGTTGTATGATACACGTGCGTAAGATGATTTCCGACTCGTGTCGACTTATACACTCGTCGGAAATCACCTACCTTCCGCACTTAAAGCATAAATAACTATTACAATGCATGTGCTCGAAAAGAGCGTTTTCCAAGCAGTAAATTTGTGCGGAAAGTGTAACTTTTTTTCACTAGTGCTTTTTTATTTTCTGTTTATTTTAATTTTTGAGGCCATCGTCAGCCCGTCGCAAAGTATTAGCAGTTTTTATTATTTGAGAAAAGTTTTACAAATCAGATGATGATGATAACGATGGCGATGGCGATGGCTATGAGATGACGATTGCGATGAGATGACGATGGCGATGACGATAGCGATGACGATTGCGATGAGATGATGATGGCGATGACGATAGCGATGACGATGGCGATGGTGATGATGATGGCTATGACGATTCCGATGGCAATGGCAATGACTATGGTCAAAATCAAAGTCAAAGTCAAAGTCATGAATGTTGTTTTTATCATTTATATACGTCAGTATTTCATGTACGTACTGACGTATATAAAGAAAAAACAACATTCATATGTCAGATGTGGCACATCATAGGCGACTACCGTAAGGCTCGCTCGTTTTTTTCATTTCCTCGCACAATGCATTGTAAAACGTTGTATGATACACGTGCGTAAGATGATTTCCGACTCGTGTCGATACACTCGTCAGAAATCACCTACCTTCCGCACTTGTAGCATAAATAACAATTTTTTCTATTACGATACTGGGAAAATCCAAGAAGTTAATATCACCAAGGAGTTTCCATCAACTTTTGTAATGGAATGTTACGGGTGACAGCAACACTGCTCTAGCGCATGCGCGGTGATCTGCTAGGTGCAGGTACCATTCATACGTGAAGTTGTACTGAATTACGTGGGATTTTTTTTATTCTTGATCTTTTATTTAGTAGGTTCAATCCCAATGTATGAGAGTAGATAAGGTAGTGTATGAAATTGCACATAACTAGGTATTAAAACACTCGTGTGATACTATTAAAAACCTCACCTGCGGCTCGGTTTTTAAACACACACTCGTATTTTAATATGATATTTATGCAATAGTTTCATAAACTACTATTTCAACAAAAAATGCATTTACGAAGCCTGTATACATTGTTAAAAAGTTAAAAATTACCCACGATACAACGGAATGTGTGGTAAAATAGGTACTCTCACCTAAGTACTTGTTTTACCGCATAAACCTTTACGGTATTTTTTTTATTTCTATAAACCAATATATAAGAATTCCACCACGGAGTTTCACATTAAGTACGAGAATAAATAAGCTGAATGATCGAACCTCCTTTGAAGCGATTTTGCTCACTTTATTACTAAAGAGAAAATGAGACGAAAGATGTAGTTCTAATATACACCACGCCTACTTGGCGGCATTTTCAAATTCGCGCCATTTTCATATTAGAAACATCAAAGATTGTTGCATCATTTCGACTGATACGAGTATACAAAATATTATTATGAGTTCAAGCGAGGAATCCGAATCTTTAATGAGGTGCAAATTGCTGAAAATGGTCTCTAGCCGCCAAAATCGAGAGAGCGCTATTTAATGATTTACAATCATTTTATATCACGGAAGACTCGAAGAAATACTCAATCATTCTCTGAAAATGTTTTGATGGCTTATTTAATTAATGTTCTAATAATTCGTTCTCAATGTGGTCAATATATTCAATGTTAAAAAGCACTGACCTATCTGTATAATTTCTTATTTGCTATTAAAAATAGTCTAATGAAAAAGTACTGTTTTCTCGCAAATGTGTAGAAAAGTGTTGTATGACACACGTGCGAAAATTGGTATTTACTATTTAAAACCAACTTACCGCACTAAATATATATATATATATATATATATATATATATATATATATAATAAATAACTATTTTGAATTGGTGTTTCAATATTTTTCACTATGTGTGTTGTACCAAATACTAGGAAATAATATAAGCTATACGCGGGCTAAGCGTATATCCACTGTTTCGGAATTTGGAATAAGAACTATTTTGTATCTCATATTGTACCTGTCTGAGCATGATGAAAATATACTTAAGATTTTAAGTTACGATCTTTCACGTTTAAAACTATTTTTGAACCCAAAACAACAGCTGTTACTCGTATAAGCAGATAGAGAATATTAATACGATGTGGAATTTCTGTTTTTAATGTCGAAGACAGGTTTCATGAAACTACTAAATTAAACAGTCAATATCTCACGAAAATATTTTCAACGTCGGCCTTTTGTCTTTCACAGTTTTACTACAGTGTTATAAACTCAGGTGCTTTTAGCGAAGCTCAATAATTTTGTTAAACTAACGAACCACAAATATTCAGGATAATACTGGCTTAATGCCAGCGGCCGGCGGAGTTTCACACGCGCTCACGACGACACTTTGTAACGATTGATGAACTTGTAACTTGATCAATTAGGCTGTATTGACTGCTATGTACTTAGTAACAAGCGGTCATTACAGATTTCTCAACCTCATGATACATGTGAACGTTACGTGTGTAACTACATTAAGGGCGCTCGCCCACGGCGACTTTTTGTAGCGATGCTGTCGCACGTTTTGTAAACACGCTTCTGTATCGCTACTATCGCGCATTAGTCGCGTTTGCAACGTGCGACAGAAACGATGCAAACGCGCGGCTATATCGATGCAAACGCGTGACTGTTTCTGACGACATCGGCGGAACGAAAAGTTGAGAACGGAGGGAGGGGTGCTGGGGAATGTGCGCTGAAGCGCGACTGTATCGCGATAGTAGCGATACAGAATCTGGGCGAAGTTACACAGCCAGCGACAGTATCGCGGCTCTATCGATACACATGCGCGACAGCATCGCTACAAAAAGTCGTCGTGGGCGAGGCCTCTAATGGTTTTCATTGTGAAAAAGCTCAATGAGAATTAAAACCCTATATCCTATTATCATTTTTTTTGCCGTTAAAAGTCCAATTAATTGCTATATTTATAGTTGTACAGCCTGTTATTTATAGGGCCGTTCAGTTAGTGCACAAAAAACACACAACAAGCACGAACATGATGCTAAAACTGTGGGATCTAAATTACGGAACCAATAGACAGTACGAGAGTTCGCAATTACAGCTGTCCGAACGAATTGTGTGTTCGCCAATAAAAGCGATACTTTTATTGTTGCTGTAAATTGCCTTTCCGTTGTCGGGACGATGTCGTCGCGTACCCGTTGCGTATTCTAGCAATAAGTTCATGTTGATTTAATGTTATTGTCCAGTGAATCCGGCTGACGGTAGATACGGCCCGGACAAATCTAATACCATGCACTTAGATTAATTATTCAGATTACGACCTAGGTGGATGACGTTGTCGCAAGTTTCCTTTGTTCCTACATAGACTGAACTTGGAGTCTATGAATTTCGACGGACTTACTTACATAGATATCTTCAAAGACAGAGAATTTTCAGTCAGAGAAATGTGGTTTAACTTTGATTTAATACGTTCTTTGAACTTTAAATACCTTAATTCATTTGTAATTCCATCAACCTTCCATGGCATTTTGCAGTGGATTTAAATTCTCACGTTCACACGTAAAACATGAAAGGATTATTTGGTATGTGTGTGGATGGAATCAGTAAAAGCTATTCGCAATTTAATTGAAAACCTGACGTATTATAGGATAATATAATTATTGTTAATGGCTTCTTTAAATTACTGCCTGAGAAGCCTTTCGAAGCTTTCAGTCAGATTGTGGATGAAACGCGGTCTAAGTTAATAATTATAAGTAATGGAAAAGATGTACGAATTTAGAAATCAATTAGTAGATTATCTTACTTTGTTCGTTGAAGTAACGCTCACAAGTTATTACTTTTGCAATATAATAATTGTAACTGTTTTTTTTTTATTCAACCCAGTTCCAGTCACTACTAAAAAGATCCGTATTAGTTCAATAATATTATGATCATTACACATTGTGTCTTCTAACAGCCACAGTACCTAATAATCCAAAAGTCAGACAATAATGTTCCCACTGCTGGGACAGAGGCCTCCTCTCTGTGAGAGGGAGTGGGCCGTAATCCACCACGCGGGCCCAGTGCGGGTTGGTAGATGTCACATGTCTTCGAATTTTTGGTTCTAGCACATGCCGGTTTCCTCACGATGTTTTCCTTCACCGTTTTGAGAGCAGTGGTGATGAAATTATTTACACAAAGTAAACTGCCTGTCTAGGTTCGAACCCATGATCGCCCCTCGTAAGTTGGGACAGCACAGCTATTAAACTATTAAGGCGACGATACCCGACTTTTAATAATTGTATACTGAAGATCACGTCTAAACGAGTAGTGTTAATGATTTTGAAAAAATATATGTTAAATTAGGCTATTTTCTTAATAACTTAATACTCGTATATAAATATTTTAGATTATGTTTATATTACATATTATTAATAATACATTATTATGTTCATTTATTAGTCTAATAACTTATTGAGTACATTTTTAAATATTTTTATAAAAATCATTAAAAAAAAACATTTAAAAATATAAAAAATAGTAGCCCACCGGTATCGGGAACAGGGTCCAAGCTACCGGCGGTCAGGGCTCCAGAGAGAGGAACCTCCTGACAATGCGAGCCGTGTCCAGGAGTACCGCTTTCTGAATCAAGCCCTTGATCCAGCTGCCCAACGAGAGCCTCCTTAGGTGTTGGTCGAGGCTCTTGGCAACTAAGCCATTGGCTGATACGACTATCGGCACAATGATCGCTGAGTCCACATCCCACATGTCGACAACCTCGTGAGCCAAGTCAAGATACTTGATTTGTTTATCTTTCTCAGCTTTCACGAGGTTCCCGTCATGCGGGACCGTTATGTCAATAATCATTGTGCGTCGCTCTACTCGATCCACCACCACTATATCAGGTTTATTCGCAACAATAGTCCTGTCAGTGATGATGGATCGATCCCAGTACAATGTGATATTTCCATTTTCGAGAACTGGGTCGGGCACATACCTGTAATACGGCACTTCCGATTCCACAAGATTGTATTTTAGAGCAAGTTGCTGATGGATAATCCTGGCTACAAGGTTGTGTCTATGCAAGTACTCTTCGTTAGCTAGACGAGAACAGCCGGAGATAATATGTCGGATTGATTCTCCCGGACGGTGGCATGCCCGACAGATGTCAACCGCGCCGTCTTTCACAATAAATCTACGGTAATTGTTCGTCAAGATAACTTCGTCCATAATTGCACATTATTATTATTATTACATAGTGAAATTAATTTGTAAAGTTATGTCTAACGCGGATAAAAAACTGAGAATCTCCAAAATCTACCAAGCGTATTTTTCGGAAACCTTCACCATTTTAAAGATAATTTGATTATTGATCTTTTAGTATACGTGTAAAATACCTTTTGTTTTATGTATAATAAATTAATAATACGTCTAATTTGGGACAGCGCTCTTGGATGGGCGCGTCCTGTTACTGTCTGGACGTACGACGCGTTGCGTGAGCTCAGTACAGAACACGCAAGCTAACCAATCAAGGTCGCTGGCATATATCTGCGTCTTAAAGTTAGTACACAATACGGGAAATAAATCACCGCTCTTTGTAGATGGATTGTGTTATTGCGATCGCAGTATGTTGTTAGCCGCCAGGAGACGGCTACTACCCATCTTCTTAATAGCTCTAATCCGTTATTTGCCTTTTACGACACCCTTTTGAGAGTGGAGTGGTTCAATCTTAAACCCCAACCTAACACTCCATGGGATAAATGTCCCATTAATCGATATTATAATTACTGTGGGCGCATATAATCAAAAACCCACGAAGTCAGGCTACGTAAATGTTTCTAAATACAAAATGGGACCGCCACAGCACGTTTCAACATCGGGATTCGTCCCAAATTCGGGTCGTAACCAAACCTTGTTAAAAAGTCCACGACACATTCAGATTGGCCAGGTGTCACGGGTCAAATCCGTATTTCACGTAGCGTATATCCACCCTCGGAATCGAGGGTTAGTGGGTATATTCACCGATTCTAATGATCAACAGTAACTAATGATGTATTTTAAGAGAGGAAATATTTGCAGAATTATCTATAGGTATATAGATTCGCTATAATAGAGTCTTGTAGATATGTATGCAAAATGTGTATATAAGTACCTCTATAATATGATCCAGCTAGACAATAATGTTGTCTCGATTTGAAAACCATTCCCGACTGTTCTCAGAATCGAGAAAGACAAAAAAGATCGGTATTAGTTCAATAATTCATATTATTATGAATTTTATTCATTGTGAATATAGCTCTTCTAACAGCCACAGTAGCTAATAATCCATAATCAGCCGATAATGTTCCCACTGTCGGGAAACAGGCCTGTAGGCCTGTGGACTGTAATCGTTTCCAGCTAGTCAATAATTTTGTCACGATTCAGAAATAAAATGAAATGAAAATTATTTGCAAGAATTGTAGTACATTACAGATGGTCGGGTTTTCCTAGCACGCAAAATTACATTAATTAAATAAATGAAATAAGCTAATAAAATTGGAACATAAATCATAGTTATTAAAATAAAAGAATAAAAATGTCAATCGTTTGTAAAATTATAATAGTAAAATGTCAGTTCCCTGATTTTGGTAATTTATAGAGACAGAGAGGACAGTCGGGAATGCTTTGTGTTACTAATTAGTGATTAGTTAGGTATACTGCTTAAGGTCGAATTCAGCTCCGCAAATATAGGTAGTTCGCAATGTACGATGAAATTAGCGTCATTTATAACTGTGCACCTCTATTCACCGCGGTCGGCGATTGTTTGCTATGGAATTGTCTCATTATAGCCCGAGCGAACACCCCTACACCTTTGAAAACAAAATGTGTTCAATTCCCAGAGAGTTGTATCGTTGTTGTACCATATTTACATGTTAACTGTGTCCGCTATTTCGCTTCATTTTAATTTTATTGCAAAGTATTTCAGTGTAGGAAGGATATTGCGTATTTGGAATGGTCGCATTGTTTCACTAAGAGGTATAATACGAGTGTAATAGGCATAGATAATTGTGTCGGCACTCGTATCATGTATATTGGCGGTTCTCAAATTAGTTGTCAGTGTCGAGTATGTAACGTATACCGTTTGCACAAAGAAACCGCAAGGAGTTTATATAGTGTAGACAATGGAGGGTATGTACTATACGTACGCGTGTATATAGAGCAGGCTATAGACGCAACCCATCTCAGATCCCATTTCTAAGAATGGCGGTTTTCCTTTTTATCTACAGTCAGAAAACTTGCTGCCGATTGATGGAATCTTGTAGTTTTGTGGAATGGTTTCCATTTTGGTTTGTCAATTGTGTATGTACCTATATATTTATTATTGTAAACAAACCACATTAGTATTAATGCATATATAGACTATAGATAGTAAATCAAACCAGACTATGAATAGATAATTCGAATATCAAACGACATAACAAGTTAAAGTATTTTACATTATTTGAATTCCAACTGCATTAAAAAGCTATTCTATGTTGGAGCCATATGCGATTGACTGGTATGAGAATGCAAACATCAAAAGAGTTCAAAGAATCCAATATGTTTCTTCAATAGTTCGAGAACAGTAGTATATTGTGAAGTTCCGTTATTCTATTCGATTTTATGTCAATTACAATATTCCTGGAAAGTATAAAGGAATATGATGTTATTTCAAAGTTCACCTAACTTTGAAATAGCATTATTTTCCTTTGACTTTAGACTGATGGAAATATTTCAATTAATGATTGTGTTTCAAGAAAAACAGACGATCGTCCTTGATTTGCAAGTTAGTCAGCCCCTAGGCGCGCTCCGGACAACGAGTACTTGAAGCTATCGTAAATAGAATTGACAGTGGTATCATTTTTTCAAGACAGAAGTGGAACTCCCGGCAAGGGTCGCTGGCGTCGTTTTTTTGGCCGCAACCCGACCACGCCGCACTCCGGCCGGTCGTTTAGCAAAATGACGGACGGACCTTTTTTATCTCGCCCAACCGCAATTTGTTGCCGGCGATCTCTGCTTGCGATACACGGCCCCGTTACGTACCCGAATACATTTAAAATTCCTTTCCTATAAATATTTAGGTATTTCAATGTTGATGTCGATGCTTTTCCATTTCAAGTGCGACAAAGCGCCGTCGTCTTGCTAACGACAAAATCCGACCGCCTGGCGCCCGCCTGCCACCATCTTCATTTATTTAACAATATTGCAGTAATAGTGTTGAACAACGTTAAAGGCAGTAATATTATTAACACTGTTAATTTACACATTAAAAAGTAGATTTATCTCCGTTGCTTGATGAAAGCACACTCTGAAATTCAACAAAAGAGATAAAACGTAAAAGTACGACGTGCTCTATGTAAGCTGCACTGTGTTGTGGGTGCAAAATTCATCTCGTGTTTATGCCAAAGCTTCCTCTATAGTCTACACGAACGTATCAGAATTGATGGATAAAAGATAGGTGAAAGAAAGACAACACTTACATAAAATTTCCGAGAGAACTGAAAGCAGAGGGTGAATCGTTAAAATGAAGGTTTTACGAGCTAATAGTTAAAAGAGTCAATAAAAAGAAAAATAAATACATCTCGTAATTACAAGACTTGAGCGGCTAGTTTTGTAAAAAGGGTACAGGACGTCTTCCTTTAAAAAAAAAGTAACCGTCGTCGTTTTCAACAATAGAACTCGACTGTGTTGTCACGAGTTTCTCCTCGGTGAACTTTTTCAATTCATGTCATGTTTCATATTATTTTGTGCAAAAGAAAGCCGATCTTTTGACTTAACAAAGAAATTGCTGAACGCGTAAACTTACCCGTCACGGTATCGAGTGAGCGCGCCGCTTCAATAAAATAAAACTTTACGCACTGTACACCTACTTATTTTTTGCAAGTCATAAGCTTTATAACTTATGAAATTACCCTTATTGTAACTTTGTTATGTTGTTTCTACGTTATTTAGTATCGTGCGAGCACAAAACTGATTTCCTTGCTTTTTATTAGGAGTTTTATTAGATGTTGCTTTCCAAGTAGTGAGGTTGTGTCCAATTTTTAATAATTGCCTGGTTCATGAGAAACAACTACAATGACTTTGATATTATATCTTCTGCTGCACTACAAAAGCTGACTTAGCCGTTGTTGTTATTTTCAGCGATAGAATCGGTAGGCAGATAGTTTTATTTAGTCCAAGCGAATCAGAATTTGTAATCTTTTTTACCGAAATAATCTTCACCTCATTGAAGCTTGTTCGCTATAAGTCCATTGTGTTTGTATATTCCTACAGTCTGGTTAGAAAGGGGGAGATAATAGTCTATTCTGAAATGTCAAGTTTTTGGGTTAATAGCATGCACTTGTAAAACTCGTTCTTATATTGTGCGCACTATAATATAAAATGTTATCTGAAAAGTAAGAAAATGCTTAATAGTCTTGAACTTTGTGAACAGGTGCAAGATTGGCTGCTTGGGCTTAATTATGCTGAAACAAAAAATATTTTATCTTTCATCATCTCATACACTCATCACATGCATTCATACACTCATCATATTCACGCACACACTCATACTCACACTCATTAAATTCACATACACATACATTTGATCACCTTTAAGTCCTATGTTTGATTTATTATCTTACTGAAACCGGTGCATTTCTTAACATATCTCTAAAATCCTAATATCTGTCGAAAGAGACTGGATCCTGCGACACAGGGTATCCTAGTGCGGGATCCAGTGTCATACCTAAATATTGTAACGTTTGTTTATGAATCAATAAACTTTTTATTTATTGTATTGTTCCCATGCCACCCGTCGAGGAATTCGATCCCGTCTTACACTGAAATTCGCAAATACTTATTTAATTGAGAGATACTCTAGTGAATAGCGAAGTAAAAAATATATACTCTGAGAATTTTTAAGGAAGGAAATGAAGGAACAAACAATACGGGTAGATTTATACAAAACAAGACTTCGCCCAAAAATGTTTTCAAGATAAAACTTCTGGTGGCTTTATTTCAGTTTGATTGTACAAGGCGCAGACAGACCGGAACGCGAACGATTTTTACTGAATGTTACCAAGTGCAGCTTGAGACAGGAGTTTACATTTCGGAAACTAAACAGCTACAATCAATCTGCCTAGCCTTTTCCCAACTATGTTGGGGTCGGCTTCCAGTCTAACCGGATGCAGCTGAATACTGTATTTTACATGGAGTGACTGCCTATCTGACCTCCATAACCCAGTAACTGGGTAATACGATACCCCTCGGTAACTGACTGGTTGTCAGACTTTCGGGCTTCTGACGACCCGTAACGACTGTCAAAGATCCACGAATGACAGCCGGGACCAACGGCTTAAGGTGCTTTCCGAGGCACGGAGGAGTCTCGGTATGTTAAGATGGTCACCCATCCACAGACCAACCCCGGCAAGCGTAGCTTAACCTGATGGATCGACCAGTACGGCTGTTGTTACTTAGCCACGAGCTCCTCAAAAACACGGAAACTACACAGCTACGTAAGTGTTAAAGTAATGTAAGCCGTTATCACGCCATTTCTTCATGAGAAGGAGGTATTTTAATACAATGCTGGCCGCCGCGCTGTTTGGTCGATGTTCGCGCGTTGCTAAAGAAGCTAAACCCCAAGGGTAGGTAAGCATTCAAATTGTTGGCTTTCAGAGCTTTCATTGTGTTACATAATTGAGTAGCTTTTCGTTGTTTTAAAAGCAAAGTGATAAGCCTGAAATAGTATTTGTTTTGTACAGCTACAGTTTAATATTTAGTAAAGTAATTAATTCATTTTCTGCTGATTCTTCTCCCTAGAATCAACATTGAAAACCAATAGGGATGTTGACTGGGAAAAAAAAACTATTTAGTCCGTCAGTCTAAAAGATAATAAAAAAATATTAGACACGTATTTTTTTCTTTGTCATATGAATAAAAAATGGTTTAGATAAAAAGCATTAAAGTTGGGGAGTGGGGCTCGCTACGTCACAAGTCTGTATAAAATGTACCGGCCAGTGACGTCATGCCACATTTTAACGCATTGCCTACTCAATGTACTGCCATAATATTTTGATTACGTAAAAAAAATAAAGATACGTATCCAATATTTTTTAATAATCTACCTGACGGACGTGCGGCAATTTTTTTTTTTTTTGTCAACATCGCTTTGAGTTTATTTATTTTTCAGATTATTTGTTTAGGTATACATCGGGAGCTTAGATTTTTTTATCTAAGTGTCAAATAAACACAGCACAGCACACAACAAATGAACAGCTTGTTGTAAAATAAACATTTTTATTACTTTGACTTCATAATGACGTGCCGGTGAATTTTTAAGTCGTTTAAAGCATTTTCTTTAATATTTCGTGCCCATTTTTATGACCGACCATAAAATTGTTAATTCTAGGTTCCATATCTCCGTCTGGCTTTTTGTATTTTTTGTCATCTGTGTTAGGGAAAACGGCAAAAGATACAATAATGTAAACTCCACCAGATTTGTCTTCATTACTAAACATCCTTAAAATGCCTTCAATGGGATTCAAACTTCCCCTTTCAAGCCCAATGATATGTCCTGGGATCTTGTTAAATAAAATTGAGCAAGGTATAAAGCGGACGTAGGCAGATACGTTGATACGGTTCTATGGGTAAATAATAATATGTATGTAAATAAATTCCATCGAACCGGGTTAAGGAATCAATTTGTAAAGCAGCCAAACAGAGGCATGTGAGTAGGCGGCGTTCAACCTCCATTGGCGGTCACGTCGAATGTTTTTGATTTTTTCAAACTTTTTCCATTTGCGGTCGGAAAATGTTTGTGCCTCAGTAAATTGGAACAGATTTAAAAGTCTATTAATCTATGTTTTGTGTACCGACTAGCCTCAATAATGTTTGGACCGTTTTATGAGTTTTGTGAATTAATATATAAGCCATCAATTACGCGTTAAGGCTCGTGCAGAATAGTGCAACTTGTTCTGTGACGCGACACCGGTTATTGTTCTACCGTGAAGTTTTCTTAGAAATTGTTTTGTTAGAGTCACGTCACGCCAGTCTGCACGACGCTTTAAAATTTTATACATACAACCTGACTAACCCTTCAGATAAAATATAAATAACAAAGTTATGAACATTGTTCTAGAATACCTTCGGAGTGAGACCGTAACTTAATTCTGAACTAAAAGCAACATATTAAATATCCAAGTTCCTCAGTACAAATACATTTGTAATGATATACGAACGTAGATTTTGTATTTCGCTCGTTTGTAATGTAAATTTACCTTTCCTTAGTTAGTCGGTGGCGTACGGACGGGCAAAGTGGAGTAAATGGCCGACCGTAACGGTAGCTGACGGTCGCTGTGTACTGTGTTGCCTTGTTATTAACTTTTAATTACGGTATCGAGATTTTTAAGCTGGTAAAAAACGATTTTATGGAACACAACAAAATTAGCGTAACTACGATGCAGATTGCATACGATGCTGTTTTATAAAAAAGTAAAATAATGATAAAATCTGTTTTTATTTAGGTATCCAATGAAGAAGTCTTATAATGTTTTATAGGAACAGAAAAAAAACATTCGTAAAAATATTTGTCTGGCGCCAAAATGATAAAAACTTCACAAAGGATGGAAAGTGGATACAGAAACATAAATACAATATCACCATTATCTAGAATGTAAGCCGTTTTATCGTTTACGTTTTACGTAAAAATCCTAGCGTTAGCTAAATAGAGCTAACACAAGCACAACGTCCCTCGAAGGAACGTACACCGCAAAGAGTCAATTTTCAAAAATGACGTCGTTAAAAAATAGTGCGGGAGCTAGTAACAGTTTTCAAGGGAACTCATTACCAAACTCCTTGAGGTACTATTTCGGGTGAATGGTGAAAGGACGACGCCGCGGCGGCGCGCCGAGATAGCGCGCGCTTATGAGCGATATCGCGACAAACGAAGTGCGCTCGGGAGCTCGGGATCCATCGGCCGGGCCGACTCAAGTGAACTCACTACCCGACGAGCCTCAGACCGCTTGTTAACTACAAGATTTATTGGCCGCAGCCGGATTTTTGAGAATGTATTCAGAAGTGTTCGGTGACTCTTTTGAATTGGTATGAGAGGAAGATTTCAGGCAGTTAACAATGAATTTTAAGGAACTTTTCAGACCGCCATATCCTACTTCTACTTTACGTAAAACTTTCAAAGAATACCTACCAGCCTAAGTTCACATTACAGTACTTTTATTGAGTATTGAAAAAGTTACTCATTGAATTTCGAAAAACATGGTGGCAACCTGATAGTATTAGTCTAAAATCACCAACAAGCAGCTGACTAAGAAAAGGCTAAATGTTTGACATTATTCATTGTTTTTCACTCCGTTTCTTGCTACAAAGCATCAATCAGAATCGTAGCGAGTGCTACGAGCTACAGTGCGTAGCGCTTGCTACGAGCCGCTACGTCCTTCTGCGAAGCACTACGGTCTTCATTATATTGACATAAAGCATTACATATTTCCGTAGATGATGATTATCATACGGAAGCCAAATGTGTTGTTCTTACAAGCTTACAAACTTTATGTTAACAGAATTGTCTGTGGTATTGTGGTAATTAAACCCGGGATAGTACTATGTGAATTAGGAATAGCTACACGTGTATGTGGTAGACCGGGTACAACACGTGTAACAAGTTTCTGTTGATGTTACGATACATTGAGGGTTGCTAAAAATTGTTTAAATTTGAGAAATCTAGTTACCTTTTTGATGGTTGTTATTCCTCTACTCCAGTGACCCTACATTCGATGATTAGATCATGATAAAAAAAAGTTAAAGGTCAGAAGGACGCAAAAGAAACACGGCGCTCTTTTCAAAAGCTAATTAACAGCGAAAGCGGAGCGGTGCTGCCCGACTTATACAAATGTTCGTGTCGTTATGAGTACGCTATGGGTTTTGCCTCTATCACTGTGATAGCGAGGCGACGAGATCAGCGGAAGAGTTGCCTACACGTTCATTTGTTTGAAAAAAGAAAATAAATTTAAATGATACGTACCTACAAAAAAAACAACTTCATAGTCATAATGCGTGAAAACCCGCGATACTCAAAATTTATTTTCAAAAAACGTAAGAAATTGTGAATGTCATAATATGGACTACATTGAAGGTGAAGAAGACTTTGATAAGTTCGCAACTTTAAATTCTGAAATCTGAAACCGGGTATCATAGCTTATAATATTACTAGCTTCTGCCCGTGACTTCGTGCGCATGGAAGTCGATAAAATACAGCCCATGTTACTCGCTGATAAAGTAACTTTGTACAAGTGAAATTATTTTTATAATCGTGTCTTTTTTGAGTTTATCCATTACAAACAAACGCACAAAAAATCTAATCTTTTCTCTTTATAATATTAGTTTACACTAAATATATGTCGGAAACACCTTACTGGTTCGATTAATCGGGAAGTCAGCGCCGCTCAGCGGTCGACAGAGTCTACAGATAGTGCAATTCACGAAGACGCGCCCCACCCCGCGATAACTGTACTGTAAGCTGTACTTTAGTACGGAGCGGAGCGGAGTGGGGCGCGTCTTCGTGGATTGCACTATCTATACAACATAATGCTCGGACCGGCCGGAGCTAAGCAGGGTTCGTTGGTAGCTGGTCAAGTAGTGAGCACGTGTAGAAACTGTCACGCGTTCCGAATAGTTGTGTCGTGTACCTACAGTGTTTGAATTGCTAGTGTGATTAATTTGATCGTAAATTGTAATTTAATTTGAGCTGTGAACGGTTTTTCTATTGCTCAATAACCAACACTACCCACAGTACGCCCACAGTAGTGGTAATATGGCTGATAATAACGAAAGGCACGCACCCTTCTCCGTAGAATAAGTATGTGTGAAGAAAGTTAGAAATATCCGTTTATCTAATTGAAACTATTTTGCGCTTGAGTTGAAAGTCTTGATTCTAAAGTTTAGTAAGATCTTGTTTGTATGTAGTTGTTTGACGATGAGGGAATTGTTGAAGATACTCTCTGTTAATGGATAAGAGTAGGGTTATATGGGAGTTTTAAACAGAAACATATTGTCTACATATGGCGAATAAAGAATTATGCTCTTGGTGAAATATCTTTACGCCGAATTTCACCAATGAATCTGAACACGTTCGAGTGCTACGAGTGTCATCATTGTTATGAAATATTGACACAGATTGCTCTTGAACGCAGTTTAGCTGTTCTGATCGCGTTCAGTTAATTCGCCATTAGATGGCATAACATAACAAAAATAAACGACGGATTTCAAATGATATTGTTGATATTAAGAATACATCTTCACGGACTTACAGGATTGTTATTTCTTTGTTCCGAAGATTTATTATAAGTATTTTCGTGAGGCTGTTTTTCTATTAATTGGGACCGACACATCAAGTGAGAGATAAGACCCATCTAAAAGGTGACAAGAATACCAATAATAATAGGTACAGAAGAAAACGATGCAATAAAAACGAGACTTTAGCAACAATCGGCTTTATATACGAGTTACTTCAAATGCTATTGTGTCAAGAAACCCGTTTTCTCAACTAAACGGAAATACTGTTTTCTAGACCATAGAGAAATAACTTTTTTTTTTGGGTGGGAAAAAAGGCTACTATCTCGTACTGGTTGGTATTTATTTTCATGTCTTTTATATAAAGAAAATAGTTAAATAATCTCATAAGTGTTGTGTTCTTATGTGAAAAAAAAACATATAATAATAATATGTTGTATTTAACTCCAAGCATAACCCTCTCCAGTCACCCAAACGTCAATAGAGAGGCAATGCTTGGAATTTCCCAACGTGATCGAATCAGAAATGAAGAGATCCGTAGTGGAGAGAACCAAGGTAACCGACATAGCCCGAAGAATTGCCAAACTTAAGTGGCAATGGGCAGGGCACATTGGTCGTAGAACAGATGGCCGATGGGGCCGAAAGGTTCTGGATTGGCGACCGCGTACCGGAAGACGAAGCGTTGAAAGGCCTCGCACAAGATGGACCGATGACCTTGTGAAGGCCGCTGGAATCCGCTGGATGCGGGAAGCACAGAATCAGTCGAAGTGGCGGTGCTTGGGGGAGGCCTATGTTCAGCAGAGGACGTCTTTTGGCTGAAATGATGATGATTTATGATGTTGTATTTAGATCACACAACAGATAAAATATCTTCATATACCTAACGGAAACAGCTAAAAATGTTACAAATTATAATGAAACAATTCTCAAGTTCTAAATGATGAGCTTCACCACCAAAGAAACGTACACAGTTTAATTTTAAAGAAAAGGGATATTCAAAATAACAACCGTCGGTTTGCGGTCTCGAGAAAATAGAGCCAGAAACAAATTGCAGCTCGACTAAGATAAAAAGGGCCCGTCATTTTGCTAAACGACGCGCAGTCCGAGCTAGTGCAAATAACACTGAATTTACTTCGATACTACACAGTTACAGTAGTATACACAGTTAATTAATTAGACTACTAGATTTGTTTCTATTTTGGTGTTGTAATAAGTACTATATAGTTTTAGATTTCTGTCTAAATTATCATGCGGACCACTTTTTGCTCAGGGAGGTATGGTTAGCAACGAAAGTCAATTAACACCGTCGCTTTCACATTAGACACAAAATGTTAATTATTAAGAAAAATATTTAAACAAAATATGGGAACAGGTGTAGAAAGAATAATATAAAACTCTTAGCTATTACATGAATAGCGGAAAAGCAGTTTTCGAATCATCTTGTGTCCATTGCAAAGTTTCAGAAACCGCTAATCATGAAGTTCCACCGTTAGTCAATTTCAGTAACCGGTATATATTGTAGAGTAAAATAGTAACCTCCTCTAAAATTTCACAGCGTTTTTCGGCGCAGGCAGTGTCAATATTGAGCGAATGTGTCATTCACTCTATGCTAGTAAAGTGAAACCTCCTTTTTTAACTTGCTTCTCGTTTCCACGCTGTGTTATTTTAAACGATTCTGCACTGCACCGAAACCTTGTGTTACACAGGCTTTATGGCATATTATGCGGTTTTCATTGTAACTCACAAGTGTCAGTAGTAAATTAGCCAAAGATGATAATAATACGCTACGTTTGAAGATAATAATTATAATGGGGTAGAGGTAGACTCCCTTATCGGCTCCGAGAGTTATAGTAATCGTTTCTCCGGTACACAATTACGCAGATGATAAACAGCTGATAAACACAACAGTTATTTATTTGCTGTCCGCTTAAAACTTGATACTATGAAGCGGTTTTATGGTAATTTCTTGATTCTTGAATCAGTCGGCCGTGTATCGCGAATGGAAGTAACGTAAAAAACAGGAAAAGAAAAACGCAATGGCATATAGCTACCCAAATTGGTTCACGTTGACGTTAATCTTCAAACGTATTGGAGTGACTCTAATGAACTCTCTGACCGTTAATCGAAAAAAGCCTGCAGCTTTACTGACCAAATTTTTTGTATTTATTTATTTATGTAACAATTGCTTGCTGCACTTACAGTAAATACCAAAGCGCGCAGCAAGCCAACAACAACATTCACGTAAAAAACTTCATGCAAACATTTAACATACATTTACTGTTATACATAAATATGTCAACATCGGGCTCCTGAGCAATCAGGGCGTTCAGCAGATTGATCGCCTGGGTTGTGGGAGCATATCGAGCGGTATGGGTACGCACTGGCGGAGCCGCGAACAGGCACCGCGAGGCACAGGCGCGCGACCGCCGCAGCCGGTCCGGAGCAAACCGACCGGCCGGCCGTCCGGTGGTGGGTATGCCATCAGTAATACTTTCCATTCATTGCTGCATCTCTTTTTCTTATTCTAAATCTCTGCCATAACACTGCTCCCTAAACTGAAAATAAAAATTTGCTATGGATGCGCATATTTGTCAGGGTGACACACGCGGCATGCGGCTTGACGTTCGATAAGTGATAAATTGGCAGCTATCATTTTATCAAAGAATTAAAAGTTGACCGAAACGTCGCGCTTTAAACTGTACAATAATATTTATTACTCAGATAAGTTCACGTAATGACAATTTATTTACTTCCAAAGGCTCGTTAACTGTTATCAAAACGTGCACAGCAGTCGCGCAACTTCGCCTGGAAGCTAGGATGAATGAAAAGCTCTTTCATCGTGCACACTCTTTGTCTATCCCCGAATTCATGTGTAAGCTGTCACGAGGGAGGCTCTGATGACGCCACAATAAAGTGCCGTACACTTGCTTGCGATATAAGGAAAAACACGGACTATTTTCCGTAGCCCCTTATATTTGTACTCAGCATGTGTAATATTGCTAGCTCAATGCATGTTTGACAGTAATTCAACGTGAGTAGCAGACGCATGAGTAGGAAATGTGTTTCAGTTTCCTACACAATGATATTAGTTGGGAAACATTTCGTTATTAAATATATTTTTTAGCTTCGTGATACATAATAATGTAAAAATGCGCCTGGCTAGAAGTGCCTGCCATATTTTACATTATTCATAAACTTTTAAATTCGTTTGAGTCAAAGCGTGTCAATATCCCATTCTGTAGCCGCAGCTTTAAATTTTCATTTTTTAGGTTGCTTTACTTACATGTAAATGTATTTTTCACTGATATTTTAATAAACAAGATTGTGATTATAGATTTAATAATAATTGGAGATTTTTTTTAGATTACCAAACAAACATTTCTGTAGTCATAGTTTGGTTAAATATTCCGAAACAATAATATAGTTTAATAATCTTATTAATAAACTATTATTAAGTAGCTTAAAATGAGAACATATAATATTAAATAGAATATGTTCAACTATTTTCTGCACTGCACTGTATTGAGATACGCTGTTTACTTACAAAGGGTGGAAAATTCGCCGTATGCGGATTTTAAAATCTTAATAGCAGCGTCCTAGCGGACTGAATAGATAAAGTAAGTATCGGTGAGAACGAAAAACATTTGATGAGATATGTGAGTTAACGAGAGCTCAAGAGGTACAGATAATAGTAAAATATTCCGGAGCTCATACAACAAAAAATCGAGCTACACAAATCTTGGCGACACAAAGTTTAATTCAGCTGAAGATGTTCTTATGAAACATTGCCAATTAGACTCTAATTTCAAAGATAAACAACTCAGTAGTCCTGCTAATTTATCTAGTTCAAGTTACTTTGAACAAGTGTAAGAAAGAATGGGTACGTACTGTTGAATAAATGAAATTGCTCAGCTGCTGCCGAGAAAACGCTCAGAGCTAAGTGAAGGAAGAGTAGCCAACATGATTAATTACAAAGTAAAATAAAAAGAATAATTTCTTTAGAGGTAATATAAAAGTGACTTCTACTGCGCGCTTTAGACATAAAGCACTAAGTAAGTACGTATAAAGTTTTCTTTTGTGTCAGGCTGCAGTGTTCCCGCCCGTAGGCCTCATCTTGACTCTCCAAGGATGAATGCATCCTTAAGTAGAAGATATTTTTTCGTCGACGTCGTTGTTTTGCGTCTGGATTCCATGTCCAGATTTGAGATCTTATGTCGAGTAATAAAGTAGTTGTTTAGTTCATTTGATATTGCGTAGTTATCGGGGCAATAACTTGTTGATATTGGTCCTATACGCTATAACACCGCAGTTGGTAGCCTTGTTTAAGTTCCGTCTTTAGTATCGGTTTGACACATTTGTGTTTACGGGCGCAATGCCCAAGTTCCGTGGAGAAATGTACATCGCCTTAATAATGAAAGGCGCGTGGCCTGGCATAACGAATAGCCCCATTAATTTATGTGTTCCGATCTTATGAGTGGGACATTAAAAGATCCTCATGGGAAAGTGTTTCGTGATATAATTTAATTAACAAATGCATAAATTGGTGAGCCCCCAATTCGGCCGGCTCCGCAAAATTGTACCAGATTTACATATTGTCTGTTTAGCTTTTATTTATGGCTGTCTGTTTGTTTGTTAATGTTTCAAAACAATTTAAATGTTTCTTTCATGACTTGTAAAATAAGTTATTTTAGCTGGAGTTTGTTGTGAATAATATTTATGGATCAAGCAGTTTATCAAGGAAATTGTTCTCCGAGGCTAGTTCTGCAATATCTCTCAATGCTGTATGGTGGGTGTATTATTTATAGCATTGTTCAACGCTAAGATTATTTAGTATAACAGGCTGCAGATGGCACTAAAACATTTCCTAATAGTACTGCATAGACGAGATAATATATTCCATAGATAAGGAGACAAAAGGGTACCTAGTTACTGTACTATAGATATTTGTAGGTATAAGAATATAGGATATTCGGTCGTCATTAATCTAGATACAATGCGTCCCAAAGGTTTTCTTGCCAGACCTTAATTCAAAATGATGTATTGTCTAACAAGATAGCTATTGTAAACCAAAATTAACTTGAAATAAATAACTTTAACGTATGGCCTTTTCAAATTAAATCGGAATTTAATTTAATTTATTATTTATGTTCCAAAGTAATTAACGTGAATTCATTAAATCCATTTTTTTGGGTGGAACTTTTGTTCTGTGATTAGCATATTACGCGGCGTTGCGTTAGTCATTAAAATGCTTTAAAATAAACTGCAAGTCATAAAAAGAGGGAAACGGGTTAATATTTTTTTGCAAGGGTAATAGCTTACGAGGGTCCATCAATAACGCTGTATAACGTAGGAACGTGTACGCACCCACCTACTGCTTGGCTCGTAAAAGAAAATCTTTGATGGAGCTATCCATCAAAGATTTTCTTTTATGGATAGCTCCATCCGACAAAATTTGTTTCCAGAATATTGTCTGATAAATTATTCAATTTTTTAAAGGTTCTTCAACCTTATTTTAGTACATCACTGTTGTTAATTCCAAGACATGAACGAATAATTAAAAATTAGCACTTTAATCAGATAAGCGGCCGGCGCGCTTCACTTTGAGATCACTAAGTAGTAAATTATCTTTCATAATTGCATACTTGTAATTTGCCGAGTCGAAACCCGAGCAAACTAGTAGCTATCCGAGCGTGTTTAATTTGAAAATTCAATTACGATAAATAATTCTATTTTCTCTAATAAAATTATACAGGTAACGAGATCAAGTTTTATTTAGCCGCGTCGAAAGATACGCCAGATGTAAGGGGAGCTGCTGCAATACGAACAGAGAGAAAAAATAAAAGGAGCGAAATAAAAGAGTGTCTCAGCCTATTTCAAATGTAAATCTCTGTCGTTGTAACGGGTCGGCTCTCCTGAAAAATAAGACGTAGGTCGACGAGATTGTCGCTTCTTGCTTTCGTTGACTTGGAAAATTTCTGAGACGACGTTCTCAAACCCTCTGTAGGATTTGCGACGAGTTTATGTGTCGTCCTGAGAGAGAAAAGTTAAACAATACACGGTAGATGTTTATGTGTAGGGGAAGGAATTGGCAGAGTTACTTATAGAGTGCCGTTGTGAGAGATATCGCCCCGACTCGAGCAGGTACCGTTTGCTTGCCGTGTATGTGAACGCTATGATTCAATTGCAAGAGAATATTTTCTCTATATTTTACAGAAAATTGATATTGCAGTTGTAACAATGCACTGCTATTTTGAACGTTTACAAAATTGAAATTCGACTACTGTTTGTATATTTTTACCATACACAACCACGTAGGTTCCTTTTACGTACAAGGCGAGGTACTTAAAACGCCATCAACTTAATACAAAAACATATTCCCAAGTTCAACACTACAGTAGCAAGCCGATCTATCATCATTATCACACAACGCTCCATAATAAGGCCGTGAAGCACTCGCTATCGAGTAAAGTGCGCTTAGATACAATTTCTACTAGTGTTTACTAGGACTTAATACCCGGGTCGCTCGATAGATAAGTCTCGTAGAGTAGTTATCGGACCACAAGGGCAGTAAAAGCTAATTGGTGGGGCGGCCGTAACGGGCACGGCGTTAGCAGGCGTCGGGATTGGGAAAATTAACCTCTTCCGAGCGACCCAATTGGTGGACTATGATTAGTTTGTAATTTGTGACGGGCCTTTGCGAATTGTGGTCGATGTTCACGTTTTTGGTCTGTTAACCATTACGCTATACTGATTTATGCAGACATGGTGGCTTATTAAATTATACCGCAATTTTCGCCTCGTGATGTTCATTTAATAATCGCTTTGTTGTTGTTTTATTATTATATTAGTTTAAATTTATTCATTTTAAAATGAAAGGAGAAGGTTCGACAATACGTCTGCCAGCCAAAAGAAACATCGCAAATAAAAAAATATATACTAAAGAGCATTTTTGTTGTATTCTACCCGGTAAGGATTAAAACCGGAAGTATGTATGTGTGGCGATTTTTTTAGGTATTCTCTCTACTGTCAGATGTGGGGTAATCATCATCTCCAATAGAAAATTGGAGATGAGACTTCTCCTTTTAAAGCCAAGTTGGAGTCAGTCGCCATTTTATGATGCATCTACAAGAACCCAATAATTGTATAAAATGCTATGACCAAATACTATGAGCAAAATTAGTGACTGTGGTGTAGAAGACTCATGTAGTTTTCAGGGAATGCGTTATTAAGTATTTCACATGCGAGCATCTTAACACTTACATCATAAATGCGAATGCGAGTTTGATTGTTTGTTACGGTTTCACGCTAAAACATCTGAACGGATTTGAATGAAATTTTACACATGGGTAGACCATGAACTGGAGAAAGACATAGGCTACTTTTCATACTGGATCTCAGATAAAGTCGCTGGCAACAGCTAGCTGTGCATAATTTAGAGGAAGATGTTACTAGCTTTTCTTGAAAGGTTCCGCAAACGCGAAAGCTTTAAGAAAAAATTAAGTAAGTAGAGGAGAGTACTTTATGATCCTACATAATTTATTTAAAATTAATAATATTATCTTAAAATCTGTTTTTATAATTAGTGTGTAAAGTGACAGTTTTCTAGAACAGCGGTGGCCGCTACATAACGGCCGCAGTGACGGCCGTCATGAAAATTACAGCAGTGGGTTTTGACTTTACGGTGTTCAAAAACGCTCTCTAGGAAAACACACCAACACTTTAATAAATAACGTTTCAGTGACGTCATTCCCCGGCTATTTGCGGACGAAATGACTCGATATCTTTTATGTTGCACCTGCCATGTTTTGTCTCTGCATCACCTTATGGTTGACGGGTAGAAGCACCAATGATTTTTTTTTGTGTATGAGCACAAATGATCGCAAAGGAAAAGAAAGCGCAAAAGCCGGGGGTCCGTGCCGCGCGGCAAAAGCTGGCGGCCATGCCACCGGCATAGTGTGTTGGAAGCATTAGGCCTAATTCAATTTAATTCAAATCTTTATCGCTTATCACATGTGTTTACAAGGTCTTAATAATAATGGTCCAAAATACAATATTCCAAATATTTTATTTCACCTACAAGGGCACTTATGAAACGTCAGAAGCTAGGTGCACGGTTCCAATTGGTCGATTCCTATGGAGAAGAGCCAGCAAGAAACTCCACCGTTACTCCTTTATAAATAATTGGCCTTTACAATATTTTCAAATAACAGTATTAATAGGTATGGGAGGACAGTGTAGGTCATTCAACAAGTACCAGGTACTTAACAAAATAGAAGATGGTCAATCAATCTACAGTCCACTAAGCCTACAGCGCTCTCACATTCACAAAATAGAAAATAATCTATATAAAATATATATAAATTAATAAAAATAAAAACCAATTTTAAACGAAATGACATGGTTGCTATTACAACTGTAACAAATCTGAATAGTTATCATGTACACAAAAGCAGGTAAAGTTCACATTGACTCTGTCGGGCACAACAATTTCATAAAAAAATGCGTAAGTAGTAGCATTAGGTATTCAAAAAAATTTAGTAGAAATTTAAAATAGTTATCATTAAAATATCGAATAAAATTACAATAAATAATATCACATTTAAATTTTTTATATACGTTTTGATAATAAGAGCCTTTGATTATTTAAGTCTAGATAGTGTCGCGCTGCAAAAGAACTAAAACAAGCAGGCCAACTTTGTTATGCTGGTGTATTTGACAGCTACGTCTTACACTCGCGGCACGTCATTGTGCTTTATTCTAGTGTGCGTAGATTTTGTGGCCAATTAAAATAAAATCTTTTTTAAATTTTTTAAACATATAATAAGTGCTTATGTTGCATTTTACGCCGCGGCAGCGGCCGACTGCGGCTGCGAGCGCTATTTTCAAGTTGATTGCTTTCCATAATATCATATTTGGAAACCCAAGAAATGTCAAAGGACATTTTGTGCGTGGACTTTGTTTGATTTATTGTATGCCGCCGCCATGACATTATTGATCGAAGATGATGCACAACAAAAACAAAGCGACATCAACGCCTCTACCGGTGGATAATCTAACTTTTTTACGATCTGATCACTAATGTTTGGCCACATCATGAAGTAGTCGTGCATTAACTGGTCATATCATCAAACGTCGAGTATTCAGTGATCTGGCCAGACCACATCATGATGTGACCAGTGGTCGATATGTTTCATGAAATGATCAATTCTAAGATCTGGCCACGACATAGACATATTTATATCTTTGCCTTAGGCATTAAGTCCGCCTTTGTAGTACTTTTTTACTTATGAATAAAGCTTTAATAAATGAAATAAAAGCGTAAACATTGTTTAATCCGATGGTTCTTCAAAATATTGCAAGCTATTTATGTAATAACATTTTGTGGATTTTAAATATCTCCGCACGTATGCAGTGTTTTAGTAAAACAAAACCCGCCTTGTTTCATGCAGTACGAACATACGACGGGTGAATACTTAATTAGTGTAGGATTATAATTTAATTCACTCGCTCAACTGAAGAAATAAAATAATTTAATTTAGTGTGTGGGATACATGAGCATACGTATTTTACACAAAATGTGGAATAGAAAGGAAGGAATAAAATAATGTGTTATACATCTGCAGGGTAATTGTGTTACACGCTTAGAATGCCAATTAGTCGCAATGCTTTTAATTTTGACAGTTCAGCTACGTTTATTGCGTTATTCACGTTGTTGAGCAGAGGAATTTTTCAAATCTATGAAGCAATGGATTAGGAATATCCTTCAAAACCCTCTGATTGTGATTTAAAGCGTGTTGCGCAATAGGGTACTGGAGACCTACTCCCTAAGCGAAATCCGTAGTTTCGAACATCGCGTCGTTACGGGCGCTTCGCACTCCTTCTCACTTACGGTATGTCTGTGAGTGAGACGGAGAACGACGCGCCCATAACGACGGCCGAAACTACAGATTTCGCTTAGGGAGTAGGCCCCCTAGTCTGCTTTTAAAAATGCGGGCAGCGCACGAACAGTCATTGTGGCATGATGCTTATGGGAGGCCTATGTCCATCCGTGGACATCTATCAGCTTTGATAATTACCGATGAGACCTTCACACTACTAACTAAAAAAAAAAAACTTGTTTTTTTTTAAGCAAGTTATTATATAACCGCACGTAGATATATTACTAAAAAAATAGTATCGTAGGTACTTATTACTGCGGCAGGACACAGTGACACCTACTTTATAATATCAAAACACAAATAAACATATTTGATTTTATTTACTCTTGGTAATCCCTCCAACTAAGCGACATGAGAGAAAAGAGTGTCCGTGGAGTTTCTTGCCCGTTCTTCTCCATAGGAACCTACTACGCGTTGGAATGGGCAACTAGCTTCATATTTCTGACTGACCGACCTTGACAATTCAAAAGTAAGTACCTGTAATTGGTTTATTTGAAATAAATGCTTTGAGTTTGAGTTCATGCTTGTGGGTTTCCCTCTAAAGTGGGGTGTTGGCGTCCAAACTCAAAATACTATTGACATTATGACTCATGACTGTCTCCAATTATATTTGTTCTATATTCTAGACTTGCTCGCTCTAGGGTTTAATACAGACATTACTATACCTGTGAGCATAGTAACGAGGAGTATCTAAGACTATTCGATCTTACGTCTAGTGATAAGGTAATATATAATATTTCGTCTGTTGCTGTGGATGAGTCCTTCATTACGAGCGTTCATCCAAAAACTTGGCAACGTCGCAAATATCTGTTTTGACTAATTTGGCAATATTACTGTATGGAAATAAGAAATATGGATAACTAGTGAACTAGAATATTAATAATGAATTGCAATTATAAAACTGAATTTGATGTTGTAACCGTTTTAGAGGCCTCGCCCACGGCGACTTTTTGTAGCGTTGCTGTCGCGCATGTGTATCGATATAGCCACGATGCTGTCGCTAGCTGTGTACCTTCGCCCAGATTCTGTATCACTACTATCGCGATGCTGTCGCATCCCCAGCACCCCTTCCTCCGTTCTCCACCCTTCGTTCCCCCATGTCGTCAGACAGAAACGATCAGTCAGACAGTCAGAAACGGTCGTCAGACAGAAACGATGCAAACGCGACTAACGCGCGATAATAGCGATGCAGAAGCGCTTTTACAAAACGCGCGACAGCATCGCTACAAAAAGTCGCCGTGGGCGAGGGGCTTTTGGGAAGTTTCCATATCCTTTTTACATCTAAAACTAAATATTCGATGTTACGATGTTAATTATTGTATTTCTTATGGTGCTCCCACACTGCTGTTAAAAAATGTTAACAAACATTTTCTAATATAGTTTTGAACAGAAATGAAACAGTATTACTTTCAAAAACTATGTTAGAAAATGTTTGTTAACATTTTTTAACAGCAGTGTGGGAGCACCAATAATCAATATTTTAGTTCACTAGTTAGCCATATTTCTTATTTCCATGCAGTAATATTGCCAAATCAAAACAGGTAAATATTTGACAGCTATTTATGACGTTGCCAACTTGTAGGATAAGCGCTCTTATGATAATATATATCTCGTATATTGCTGTGGATAAGTCCTTCTATGATGGGTTACTTGTGTTCAGAAACGTTTGAATGGTCTTGGAGGTTGTGAATGATCAGGCTTGGTTGATGGATTGGTGATGACAGTATGTTGTAATTCAGAATGCCGATTACAGTGCCTTTGTTGATGAAGATGACCATTAGATCATCGGTTCTATTTTCCAAACTTAGTTGTCTTTAATGACACCCACAGAATAGGTTCGACGTGCCTAGTTTCTAATATTTATCGGATTAAACGGTCAATCGCCTGCAACAACAATTAAACACAGCATTATAATATTACAAAGACCAGTAAACGCTTAATAAAATATTCTTTAATGGCAGTTTCGAGTCCAAGTAGAAGTTTATCGTCGATTGAATCGCGTCGCTGCAAAGATAATAATCCCGAGGAAAGGAGGCGCTTAACTCGGCATCGGTAGCATTTTTACGCCCTATAAATTAAATCACCACAATTTTGTATACATAGGCTGCAGGTTCATTGTTTCGGGCAGTTTCGAAATTATATAACTCGTACAATAACATAAACGGACAATCACATTTTGTAAATAACTACAAAACGGTAAAACGTTGACTTTTAGGCCTTTTATATAATTTTTTACCTGATACAGTTACCTACATTTAAGTAAATTAACCTACAAAAAATATATTTTTTACCATTGACACTCGAAAAAGGGCATTTTACTCGTATTCATCGATAACAGTGAAAAAAACTAAACTATTTAATCACTGAGTGAATAAATTCATTATGAATTTGGAACAGTTATATTGAATCCTTTGTTCAGTTCAACCCGCCTAGCCGTTTCCTAATCATGTTGGGGTCGGTTTCCAGTCTGACCGGATGCAGCTGAATACTAGTATATTACATGTAGCGACTGCCTATCTGACCTCCACAAACCATTAAGAGCCCTCTTACATTTCGGCGCTGCGCTAAAGCATTCTTGCGATACTGAGCGCACATTGCCGGCGCGCGGCGCAGTGAAATATATGGTACTTTTATTTTATTCATAAAAAAATAGAAACAGCAATAAAAATAATTGTTTGTTATTGAGCAAATGTTGGAGATTATTTTAGTACAAATACTACGTACGAAAATGATGTAGAACTTCGGATATTCAGACTTGTTTCCAAACGTTTTTAGTAGAAAATTGAATTAGGTCCAGTCATTTTTTCTTTAAATAAAAGTCATATAACAAAAATGTATTCTATTATTATAAAAGTATCGGATATGTTTAATATGAGAAAAATTGTTTTGATGAATTATATTCAACAGAATCCGCAAATTAGAGCTCTCAAATGAGCTCTACATGAGTTTTTACCAAAACATGCATCAGGGGAAAGATTATTGCTGGATAAATAAATAAATAATGAAAAAATCGCTTTATTATTATTGTAGAAGAGAAAACGAACTATTTTTACCAAGTAATTGTTATTTATACTAACCAACGAATAGTATTCAATTTCAACGAGGAAATCATGCATTTACGCGCATTTTTGTAATAGGCCCCTTAACTGGGTAATAAGATATCCCTTGGTAAGACTGGTGGTCACTTTCGGGCTTCTGAGGACCCGTAACGACTCAAAGTTCCACGAATGACAACCGGAGTCTCCTTATGTAAAGATATTCAATCATCTACTGACCAACCCCGGTAAGCGTAGCGTAACCTGATGGAACGACCCTTGTGGCTATTATTCTTTTTTCTCTTATTACCAGTGCCGCTAACGGCACTCTATACACTACCTATTGTATAATTGCCACTTGCTTCAAAAACGGTGAAGGAAAACATCGTGAAACCGACATGCCTATTTAGAGTTATTTCTCGACGGCATGTGAAGCCAAGTCAGGGGCCCATAGGCGGCATAAAAACTCTGACGCCATCGCCAGGTTAATCACTACCCATACGAAAAAAAAAGAGAAAATTTCTGGTAACTGGTATTCTACACTCTACAAAAACATTTCGTTAGTTACTGTTTAAGATAAAAACTGAAAGTAAATAATAAACAGAGACTGAAAATGCTTTTGATCGCGCACAACTTTCAAAGTTCACTAAGTAAAAGGGTTATTGTAATATGATACTGCGATACGCTGTTAAATTTTCACTTCTATATGTATAAAAGCTGACAGATTATGTACTATGTCTATTCATCTTCTATGTATATTTATCTTCCATCTCGCTCTTTTACATTTAAATCAGTTCAGTGATTGTCTGTCTGATAGTAAACGCACAGTCTAGACAACTGAAGACAGAAACATAAATTTTAAAAGATATGTACACACTGCTACACATCAAGCTATACATTTCCAGTTTATGCTGATCTCGCATTGTATAAGATGTTCGTACAATAAGAGAGCAGCTTATACTGGAAATGTATAGCTTTATGTGTAGCCGATGTGTACCTACGTTATGCCGGGTACAAATAAGGCGTCCGGGCAGTGAGAGCCTAGTGGTGTGACCGTCAAACTGCCAAGTTATAAGTCTCAAGATCGAACCCAAGGCACGCACCTCTGACTTTTCGGATTCATGTGAGTATTGTATAAGCCAGAGAGCTATTTCTCGATGGCATATGTGACGCCAAGTCAGACACCCATGGGCGGTTTTAAAACTCTGACACCAGGTTAGTCACTAACCACACGAAAAGAACAAGAAGCTGTCCAAATTAATGCATGAAATGTAACCAACAACTAGGCGATTTTTTTTCAACGTATGTTACATTTCATTTTACGTTTCACCAATCTGTCCAGCAATAAACTGTGAACGAAAAAATAATTTTCAAAAAGGGTTTGGAATGCCGTACAACAATAGTTTGAATGATCGTAACTCCTTCGTGTAATAATTTGAAACTTAATTGAAAGAACTGGCATTACATTCAACATCCTGACGATTGTTGTCCGGGCGTTGCATATAATGCCAATCGCGCGGTAAACTCTGCTTGAGTGATGCAGGATTTAGCGTGACGTCAGTGTGATGCATAGATCACATGTGACGATGTAGATGCCGCACACGTGTAAGTTGAACTTTTAAACCACTTTTACAAGTCACGGTTTTCCAAGCTTACTGGTGTCGGCATTTCTATCTCACTGACCCCTGCGAAGCAATGCTGTAACAAACTCAGCGGTCAAGGTCTGCCGGAGTCGCGTGAAAGTCCGAAAGGGTTACCGTGGCCCCGTGACAACATACAGGCAACTGCAGGAACACGGGTGGGTTTTAGTAAGTAGGAGTCTGACACGCCGTCCCGTTCCGCCTAGAGCGGGAGAAGTTATTTGATAATTTACCACACAAAAAAATAAAAAGCGGTCAAGGCCTCTCGTAGTCCAGACATTTATCGTGAATTTCCTGCAATGCAGAGCAACGCTGCAACGTCACAACTGACCTTTTTAAGTACCTACATGCTGAAAATCATTTGTGCAACTTCCATTGAAACTCAATTTATGCAAACTATAACTTAGTTTGCGTAAATTGAGTTTCTTATTTTAAATTTAAAGTCATATAAAGTAAGCTGGAACTGCGGATCGAAGTTCTCTCTCCCAAGATACGAGTAACTACAGGAAAATATTTTATATCTAGTATTTTCGTATCATCTCAACAGCATCTCTACAATATGGATTTCTCTTTTAAGTTCAGTTAGTTACGCTTCCGGGAGATGTAATATAGTGACGTAAGCGCCATAAGTGAGCTGACCTGTACCACGCAGATAACAAAGAAGCGACTACAAAGTACATTTCCGTCTTGTTAGGTACCTACAAAGCGGAATTATTCAAGAAGTCCTAACGGAGTCGAAGGGACTCACTAGGATGACTCAATTGTGGAACAGAGTGAGATCCGACGAGGGTCCGGGGACTTTTTACGACCTATATTATTGAGCTATAAACCATAAAAGCTCTTCGCTTTATAAACGGTAAAACAAAACACGGGCGACCGCATATTTCTTGTTTATTCACTCCGACTTACATTATGTCCCGCAATGAACTGGAGTGAGATTTTACGAAGCACTTTTAATTTTCTCGGAGGAGAAAAAATGGCGTGTCCATCGCTGAAATGTATTTAAACTAGCCGAACACTGCTGGCGTAAACGAAAATACAATTACAAAACATGTAATGTTGGGGTTTCTGGAGACGACTTTGTTCTTATTCAAGTTTAAAAAGTACTCTCCTTCCATAAGTACTTTTACACCATATACAGAGTATACCCGAGTGTATAATTACTGTGCGCAACTTTTCTGTTTCACTCGAAATTTATGTTGTGCGTTGATGAGTTAGACAAGACAAACGGTTTTATGTGTTAGATAAACTGCAACTTCCCGTACACCATGTGTCACGTTTGCGAGCCCTATTAATCTTTATATGAATGGTGCCCGACCATGGTGTGCGCCATTCTCACATACAACCAACAAATCTGTTAACCCATAATCCGGTTGATGGAATTAGAATTTATCTTCCAAGCCAAAAGATTATTTATCCGCCAGGTTCGAAATCCCTGGCGGATAAGTAGAGTACTTTCGTACCCAAATTGAGTCAATAGCAAGTCTTGACGCGATATGGGGCAGACCTATGGATAGTAATGGCCACGACTCAGGCAAGCAATTCCACTAGATTAGGATGAATCGCAGAAACAATTGATGAATATTCAGTATTTTACTTTAGGTTATGTATATGTACAATGTCGCCCATGCCATGGGCATATGCGCCCGTATTTTTCTGAATATTCATGAAAAATTATGGAAAATTTACTTTAAAAGGGGGGTCTATCTTTAATATTTTTCATGTTATTCAAATTTTTTTTTTTGTAGCTTTTGCAATCCTATGTTATTGGATCGATTTGGATTTTGTTTATTATTTCTAAAAGCTTACGAATTATTATATCGGATTAACTAAAAAAAAATTGTAAAGTTGGCGAATATGAAAAAAAAACGGAGGTGAAGACATTTTTTTCTAGTAAAAACAGTATTTATTTAAAAAACACAAGTGTAAGTCCATAAAATCATAGCGGGATATTCAAAAATTAGAAAAAAAAAATAAACAAGGTAGACCGTTTTTAGTTAATTTTCGATAATTCGTCATGAATATTCTGAAAAATACGGGCCCATGGGCGACATTGTATAAGGTTGAGCAAGACTTGGTATCACTTCTTTTATTGACAAGGAATTCCTCTATCGATATTTAAGAAATTTGATATTACTGTCATTAGCGAATGTCATGGCTTATTATTATTTACCGTTATAGAAAATACATTAAATAATAATAAGCCATGGCAATTAAATTTTTGTTGTAAAAAATGCTCGACTTTTTGTTTATGCGAGATATATAGTAATTTTCTGTTAAACGAGGGAGATTAAAAGCAAACATAAGTTGCCTCACGAATAAGTATATAAAATGTATTTCAATAAAATTTACTTCACACTAGCAGTCGATTTATATAAATAATCAATCCTTTTACACTGTGCTTGATGCGCTGTAATCGCTTTAAAGCTTTACGCTTCAGATTGAACGTGAAACATTGGCAACAGACGAGAATAATAATTCACTGAAAAATGTAATAAAAAGTTCTTTGAAAACCACAAAAACGTGAAGCAACACTTTTCTTGACAAAACTGACGGAGATTTTATAAATCTCAAGTGGCAGGAAGAGTAAATTTAATAACAGGGGCTATGTTAAATTATTACAAACCCATTTTTCGACCACGGCTGTGTAATGCTTGAAGAAAGGGTTAGCAGCCAATTTTTGTATAAGTTAGTAGTTCGGTATTCCTGTAAAGGTGAGTATACACTAGAGAATTTTTGTATTTCCATTTAATGTAACGTTCCTGCGAATGCTGAAACGCTGTGTTCGACGTAATGCTCACGGCGAGTGACATTGACCTCTAACATTTCTACCTTGCGTTCATTGTAACGACTTCGGCCCGTGCACCTCACTCCACGTCACCCGCGCTCTTGCCTATGCTCTATAAAATGAAACACCAATACGTTCGTTGGTTTTTAAAATCAGGTTGTAACAAAACATCGAGGGTCGTGTTCGAAGTGCGGTTCGAGAAAATTCTAAAACGGTGAATGCTCGATGTTCTGTTACAAGTAAATGCTATACTCACCTTAATATCATTTCTTTACGGTCTCTACCTTTCATTATGTGTGCCTACCATGCATTTTCCTACTCCTGTAGACTAAAACAATATAGGAACTGTAGGTAGATAATCACCATATCATTAATCACCACGTTTGGTAGTCGCTAATCCTGGTGATAATGAAGTATTTATCGATCGTTGATTGCAGTGTTATACGGGGTGTCAGGGAACATCGACGCGAAGCAGGCTACCATGGATTCAGTACATGATTCTGAACCCCCCTGCGTTGAAATTTTTCGTCGGTTATTTAAAAAAAAACACCTGCTCCATACATTTTGACCGCGTAGGTATTGCACTTTTCTATGAAACACCTGTTTTTTTTTTAATAACCGACGAAAAATTTCAACGCAGTGGGGTTCAGAATCATGTACTGAATCCATGGTAGCCGGCTTCGCGTCGATGTCCCTGCCACCCTGTATAAATAACCAAGTTGGTGTTTACAATCTTGCGATAAGTAAGTATCATATATAAAAAAATCCTATCCATAAAGATGCTGAATTTTTTATGTCCTTTTTGTTTCAAAAACTTTGCCCAGATAAAGAATACAAGATACATTGTATTTCTCACAACTTTGAAATTTTGATTCCTTAGAAGATCTTTGAATAAATCCAAACTGGATGTTTCTGTTGTCTGCCTTAGGGGGTCTGCAGACGACAGACTTTATGCACGTACGATTATTGTTCACTGATTCTGTTAATGATCATATTTTTCTTTCGTAAGTTCCATACTAGTCGGTTGCTAGTTAAAACTTGTTACTTGCTGTCTTTTCACCAATTTTATTTACGAATCTTAGTGTGGACCGAGTCAATTGCGTTACTAATATTAAAATAATAGTTATGCGTAGTAAAACTATCGACTAAAGTGAGAACTAAACCATTGTCTATCGTCTGAGGTCCACCTTATAAATGTCAATTTAAAAAGTAGGTCAGTCTGGCTCTCAGCTAGGATCCAGCCATTATTTGTTGTTGCAATGTATTAAATATAAATACGATACGCTAGCTTCTCTTTCTAGCTCTTAATACTATTGATCCACCAAACTTTTGTTCAACAGAAAATAACGAAGCTGAACCAACAGTTACTAAAATCTACGAGTTGGTCTACAACAATAGATATACTAGAATGTTGTGATAGTTTACATATTATATTAATGTAATAGTGTAATAGTGTAGTGTAGTTGTGTAATAGTGGTCAAGCGTCAGTGTCCGCGATAGTACCATCGCTGTCACGCATATCTAACCACTTTGAAAACAAAATCCCGTGCACACGACCCTTTTTTTTCGTAGGTAAGCGTTACTATAGCGGCCGAGCGCTGCAAGCAGGAATAGTCCTTACGGTGTTCAGAAATGCGTGTCCACGATAGTAGGACATTGCAAAAAAGGCCAAAATTTAAAAAAAAGTGAATGTAAATTTCAGGATGTTTTTAACAGATTGAGACTAAAGATTAGAATGTGAACGTTCTTAAACTAGAACTGTTCCTCTAAACGTTCAATACAGAACTGGGTCGTTTACCCACTTTCGTACACTCATTTTAAACGCGCATCTATAAGAAAACTTTATGTTTAATATTGTAGCTTAGAATAAACATAAAACAGGACATGAGGGTTCTAAACCACGCTAGATTTTAATTAGTTAAAGTTAACCACAGCTTTGTCCAGATGGGACACTCCGCAAAATCAGTTAAGAGCGTTTATTCTGAAGGCAGGCAACGTCGCAAATAGATGTCAAATTTTGTTTTGATTGATTTTGCAATTTTACTGTATGGAAAAAAATAATGCGGCTAACTAGCGAACTAGAATATTGATTATGAAATGCAATAATTAATATCGTAACACCGAATGTTTAGTTTTAGACGTAGAAAAACTATTTGGAAACTTTCCAAATGCGTTTTATACACCTAAAATGGGTACAACATCAAATTCAATATTATAATTGCAATTCATTATTAATATTCTAGTTCGCTGGTTAGCCACATTCCTAATTTCTATTCAGTAATATTGCTGTATGAATCAAAACAGGTAAATATTTGACAGTTATTTGCGACGTTGCCAACTTTTTTGATAAATAAAAAGCAACTCTTGCTACGACACAATACGACCAATTCAGGTCGCGTAGCGCTAATTACGTACATCAATATTCAGCTAGAACTTGCCTCTCTTTCTATCGCGTAACTCTTAAATCTTGACAACGTTACGCCCACTGAATTCGACCGATACCTAAAATGCGGAGTGTCGACTCTGTATTCATCTGTGACTTAACGCAGTATGCAACATTTTGTTTAGTGTTTGTTGCAAACTAGTTATATTAGACTGCCACTGGTTTAATAATATAAAAATATTATATAAATGTTTAACTAAACAAGATTATTTTATCTATTTCTGCTGCGGAGAACAAGCTTTCGATACACATAAGTAATAGACATAATAACATTCGGAAACCTTAAGTACGGAACCCTAGAAAAAATTGCATGCTATGTGTTCTTAAAACAAACAGTATGATCGATTTATTTGTCCCGTCACACATTTTAACATATGGCGGACGTATAAAATATGTGTTTTGATAAGCATTTAGCTTCAACAGTTGATTGTGAAGTGTTTTTGTTATTAAAACAAGTCATTATAGACGAACTATTAATATTCATAGTGAATTGTATAACTTATTTATGTCTTCGGAGAATTAACAAAGTTTTCCCTGTCCTAGGCAGGAAGACACCATTAATAATCGCTTTCTCACCTTTGACAGGGCATTAGTGCTCATTCAATATTCGTGCCGCGGTACCCAGAAGACAATACAATTACAATTCTTTAGTATGATTAAAAATTCTTTGATGTTATCCGAGTGCAGGTTCACTCTAATTTGGTTGGCGCTAACGACGCCAATTTTATTTGTCCCGTCCGTATAGCAGTATTTGACTTTTTGCCACGTTGTCAATTATGTCACACAAGTTCTCTCGAGTACAGTCAGCCTCATTATTTCACAGCGCACGAAATTTACTTTGCGAAAGTAAATAAGCCAATTTCATTTATTAACATGTTACCTGTGAATGAATACCATTATGTGTGGAATTAACTACTGAAATATGTGTATGAAACGGTGTAAAAGAGTAACGGTGGAGTTTCTTGCCCATTCTTGTCCATACGAAAACTACCTTTTGGAAGGGGCGACTAGAATCAATTAAATTTTTTGTATTAATTACTATTTGAAATAAATGATTTGACTTTGACTATGTTCAATATCAATTTTAACAAAAATTGGAAGAGTGTATGAAAGGTAAATGTAAATGGTTTCACAATTTGTATCAAATGAAAGTGGTTTTATGATTTCAGATTTACATATCTGAATTTTTCGTTTTATGTTTATTGAAATATCTAAATAAAAGTCGTTTTTATTTACCGTTGAGGTATTTTCCCAATGATTGGAATCAACCGAGTGAATACTACTTAGTTCACTGCTTATACTGGGAATATAGGCACAAAACTTAAGAGTTATCAAAAAAGAAAATCGTTATATCCGACTCCGGCGAATCAAAAAGGAGGGTTATGATTTTGACCGGTATGTATGTTCATCTACCTTCATAACGTTTCAACTACTTATATATTTATATTTATATTTATATAAACTTTATTGTACACCAGAAAATACATAGTTAATCATAAATTTAACACTACAAAACATACAATGGGCGGCCTTATCGCTTTCTGCGATCTCTTCCAGGCAACCTTGCAACCTGGCAACCTTATCATAATTTAACAAATGAGGTATTGTTGGAATAGTCTTGGTCGTCCGCTGGTTAAAGGCTATGTGACGTCACATTCAATATGGCGCCCTCTAACGGATATAAAGTCATGAACCATGTATTAACGCCATGTTGGGTATCAAATGAAAGGGCTTGACGAGCACATTACAAATATGTATATATATATCATGTTGTCTAAGTAAATAAATATGTTTAAATTGTTAAAAGCAAGCACGTACGACGCGGCTGTAAAATTAATACCTATTAAACAATAAAACCAAAAATAAAAAAAAGTTAAGCGGCTCTGGAAATACTTTATCATGAAATTATAAATCCAAAATAATTTTAATAAAAAGTAAGTTCAAAAACGAAAACCCGACTACTGAATCATTACTCTCTAAAAAGTATGATACAAGAAATATTTCAGACTGAAATCAAGACATAGGTACAAAAATGGTCAAGATAAAGGCCACATAAGGTTACATATTTTTTTGACTTTCAAACTTTTTAGAGCGTAATTTTTCAGTAGTCGGGTTATAGTTTTAGAAATTACTTTTTTAGAATGGCAATACTTACCGAACAAGACAATAGGTACAGGGTGGTAAGGTGAATGAGGCTATCAACATTAAACCACGTATCCTACATGAAGTTTTTTGAACACACTAGGTACCTAGTGCATCGTGCATCGCGCAAGCAGATTTTACCGCGTGACTGGCATATAAACAATGTCCCGACAACAAACTCGGGGAGTTGCCCACCAGATACAACAACCGCTTGGTCGGAGGATCTTTCCTTTTCTATGGAGGATGAGTGAACTTTACAACCTGTTCCTCATGCCTCATGCTATAACTTGCCTGCAATTTTAAACAAAAATGTTGTTTTCGCAAATCGTTAGTTTCTCGATTCTATCGTATAGAAAACCTAAATATAAGGCTAAAAGCTTCTTGGTGTTTTTTGTCTCCGACCAGTCGTTTGACGTACAAATTATGTCGAAGAGATCCTTTTACAGAGGCGTTTGAGACTTGAAATATAGTTTATATATTTTTTTTTTTCTTGGTTTCTCGATTCTATCGTAATCATAACACCTGAAATTAAGAAATTTTTGTCAACGTTTAATGGTTCAACGGAAAAGCTGCGTCAAATATACCTATTGCTTATAAGGTGAAGCTTAGTGAATTCCGAACAGGATAGATTATGTTCAAAATCTATCACAGAACCAAATTAGCCAACCCCGACTCCACGTGGTACCTACTTGTTTGCCCTACTCCGAGAGTGTTTTTTAGACCCGGAGGCGTGCAGGGAGTCCAACCTCCGCCGGCTGTAATAAGGCGCACGCACCATTCGATCCATAGCAGTCGAGGCTGCGCTGGCAACCAAGGGCGAAGAGGCTGTACTTGTCGTAGAGCCGGAGAAAGAGATTCTCAAGATGCTGGCGAATTTTGACCTTATTCCTAAAAGCTATAGAAAAAATATTTTTGGATTTTATATGACGATAAGACATAGCCGTTTTTTCAAACGTGTTTTATATGAAGAATTTTACAAGGCCCAGTTCCATATAAAACACGTAAAACTCTACATGTAGGTAATAATATAAACAATTTAATAGAAATTTTTACATTTTTTATATACTCGTAGGTATGGCAAATATCAACAATGTAAAATCATGAAAAAAAAAAAAAACTGTTTTGCCACCTGAAGTCAAGGTTTTGGTAGTGTCAGGGCACTCGAATTCAAGGGCTTTGAGGTCAAGGTCAAGTGACCATGACCTTGACCTCAAAGTCCTTGTAAAGTGGCTATTGACCTTCACCTCATAGTGAATGGCCTTGGACATTGAACTGGATCATTGACTTTGACCTCAAGATCATCAACCCTAAAGAATGTACACAATAACCTGTCACTGATCCCGAGGTCAAGTTCAGTGTCCTAAGGATTGCGCCGTAGACACTGACCTTGACCTTAACGTCACTAGCCCCGAGGTCTAAGTCACCTTACGAGAATTGCGGATTTTGACGTTCGTATAATGATATGAACGTCATTATCACACATTATCAAGGATAGTTTAATTCGTGTAAATTTTTACGTTGTTTATTCTTAACCTCTGTACTATTTAATATGGCAATCTCATCGCCACTCTGTATTATGTTGTACCTACTTCGTAATTAGTCAAAAACTGGAACTAGGTAGGCACAACTTCAAAATTAGGAACTGAAATACCAAACGCTGGAACTTTGGACAGGTTCAGTTAAATTGGCGGCAGACCATACCATCAAGAATTTGTGTTGTTACTTTCAGGGCTCAGATAACGGTATATTATTCGAAACGGTTTCGCCTTTAAATCCTAAAGAACGGTTTCGATTACGCTTGAACGTAACCGAAACGTTATTAAAATTAACGTAACGTTATTAAAAAGTTTTGAAACTCGCAACACAACCTTAATCAATACGTAAGCGGCAAGCGCACATTTCACCATTGATTCCATCAATGATGTAATGAAATGAAGTTAAGGTAAAATGTAATTAAACAAGTTCACGCTTGTCGGCGCATTCACCGCGCGCGGCTGCGTCTTGCAGAATAAATCGGTTTTTCGAAACGTTCCCATTTCGTTTTCGTTCCGAACAAAATGTTGTACTAAGAAGAACGAGAACTGTTAGAAGTGTTTTAAAACGTTATTTTAAATAACGTTTCTGAGCCCTGCTTACTTTCCACCACTTCAAGCTAGGTATATCACTGTTCAAAACAATAAGTAGATTGCACGATAAATCATTTTGCAAAACTATTGATTTTATGATGTAATTCCACTTATATCTTTAAACAAACTAAAAACATTCACATGCATAAAGATAAAATCAATAGAAAGTAAATTGATAAAGTAGTCTGTGATATATTTAATGCATACGTGAACAAGAGAAAATGCACATGGAATAAAATAAATTCAATGAGTATAATAAGGATTTCTGCAAGAGACATCTCTCGCTTGACAAGCAAAATTGCAATAAGAATGGAAGCACTTTTTAAAACAAGTCGTATGAGCGTATGTGGGAATACTCGTATAATAAGTGGTGAGACACTTTGATGTTCAAGATTTTCCACAGTAGGTACTAAATATATTCAAGTTAACGTGGAGGCATTGGTCGATAGACTATTGGGGTCGAATAGAGCTTTTGTTAATGAACTGATTCCCTAATGACGTTGCACGTCAAGACAAAAAAGTGTGTTCCATTTTAATAACACCTTGTGTAAACAAACTCGACTTCGACTTTGAACTAAGTTAAAGGTGAAAACTTTTCGAAATCTTTTTTATTCTTTATACCTTGTTTATTTTTGCGCTGAGGAAATTAATTAGAGCCGGTCCACACGATCCATGGGCTTTGGCATGGTATAATAATATACTGCGCCAGGTATAGCATTCCGAGACACAGTGATCACGTGGGAGACACAAGTCTACGTCATCACATCTGTGTTACCAGAAGTTTGTAATATGGACTCCCCAACCACCGTTATAACCTGTGCGAATCCGATAAAACAATGAGGTTTTAATTAACAATTACGTTGGTTTATGTTTTAATTGAATTGTTTCGTTTGATTAGACAAACGAAACGACAATTTAAATGCTTTGTACATATTTTTTAACAGAATGGTGACTGAAAATCTTTCCTGAATTCGTGTTTTGTTACAATAAAGTGGCAACTGGATAGTGACGTAAGCATGTGTCACTCCCGGAATGCCAGACCTTGTTTTATTAGCCCATGGGGTGTGGCTATTGGCTACGCACCGCAAAGGTTTCACCGCATTGAGTAGAGCGACGCCGCAGCAGCGTAGCAACGTTGCCACAGCGCCTCAGCGGCAACGACAGGACAGTGTTCAGTCCATTTCACAATTTTATTCATATTTTAAACTCCGATCAAAAATAAAATTGGTAATCCAAAACGTAAAACATACGAAATCAACTAGCGTGTACACGGGTCTGCCTTGTCTCGTTGTGCTTGCGGCGCGATTGCATTTCAACTGCAAATTTGCAGTTTGAATCCAGTCCGTATGTCTAGAGCCCAAGTAGGCATCCGCAGAGGAATCGGCACAGCTCAGGCGCCGCGCCTCCGCCGCCGCCGCCCGCCGTAATGCATCATGTCAACCGGCTCTCAATATGAAATGTATGTCCAAAAGTATCTGATGAAAAACTAAACCAATGCTTCGAGAAATGTACCTGTGGATGCCAATTCGTTTATTAATTTATTTATTAATAAACCACTTATATTTAAAGTTTGAACCACGAAAAATTATTTCAACGGATAACTTATCGGTAGAAATTATTTTTAGTGCCACTTACAAATTGAGGGCTTTGTTTTGATTTATTTGAATAATTAAACCCGAAATTCAAATGTTACATAATCTTATAGATGTTTTTCGTTCGACAATTACTTATGGTTAATTTTATGACTTTTCGTCGCAGATTTTTCAATATTAATAATGTTATTCAAACAATAATCGTTAGAAAAAGACTTCTAAATACAAGCACCCTAATTGCGTAACACACTTTCAATCACATTCCGAGAGTTTTGAAGGATATTCTTAATCCATTGCAGGTTTGAACAATTCGTCTTCTCAACAACGTAAATAACGCGATGAACTGAATTAAGAAAACCGGCCAAGTGCGTGTCGGACCACGCACAATAAAGGGTTCCGTAGTTGCGATGAATTTATCCCAAGAACAAACTTAACATTGTAGTTGAAAAACATGAGATCACGTTTTTCAAACCGGAAATTTAAGTTGGTCGATTAGTACTCGTTAACCTGAACAGCCTACTTAGCTCTAATAGTTTTCCTTTTAATTTCGTTATATATACTACTGCTGTGAATTTCTTTAACAAGTCCAAGTACAACCATTTAGCTAGAAGAGGGGGGGGGACACCAGACTCTAACAAAAAAAATCAGTTAAAAGCTTAATATTTCGCAAACGAATCCCTGAATCCAAAATGGTCGTGACAAACTCACAATATTTTTGAAAGACCTTTCTAACAATACCCCACAACATGGGGTAGATGAGGGAAAAAAAAACATCCCCACTTTACGTGTAGGGGAGGTACCCTAAAAAAAAATTTTTTCTTGATTTTATTTTACCACTTTGTCGGCATGATTAATATGTATACATAATTATGCCAAATTACAGCTTTCTAGTACTAACCGTCTCTGAGCTAAGTCGCGGACAGACAGACGGACAGACAGACCGACAGACAGACAGACAGACGGACATGGCGAAACCATAAGGGTTCCTTGTTTACTACGGAACCCTAAAAATGGGTGAACTGTCAAAATTAAACCTATTGCGATCAATTATCATTTTATGTGTGTTACGCAATTATCCCGCTGAACAGAGTTTGTTAACATAACAGATACTTTTGGAACAGACTTGTATATTTTTACAGCGCTTTTGACAAAGTTTTTGGAAACATTTTCTTCTTTTGTAAGCTATAACAAATATTGCGAATCTTTATCACTACTATTAGGTAATTAGTTAACAAGGTTCAGTGGGTGTGTTTATTTCCATATATCGAGCAATTCGGCAACAGTTCCACACCGGCCGCAACTGAGAATTTCCTAAAAACTCCCGGACGTCAGGCGAGTCCTGGCTTGGATGACTACACAAATTGCGGTATGAAGCAGCACCCTAATTGTGTAAAACACTTTTATACACGATCCTAAAGATTCTGCAGGAAATTGCTAATCCATTGCTACATATGTTTGAAAAATTCCTCTGCTCAACAACCTTAATAATGCAATGAATATTGTTAAACGGTCAAAATAAAAGGCATTGCTATTGTAAGTGTGTTACCTAATTACCCCGCAGGTCAGCCAATAAGGCCAGTCACCGTAATCTGAACGAACGATTTGATAAAGTACCTACTCGTACATGATGTCATTGTCAATACAAAATGGCGAATCGCTTCAGAGCTTTTCTAAATGGAGCTAATGAATTGCAAATCATTGCCCTGGGAATAATTTGTAATCCGTACTGTATGAAATCAATTTCGATTTAATAAGTAACATTATGATGAATTGACAATCGATATTGGTTAAAATATAATAACATTTAGAGTTTTCGGTCTCTGGCGAATCTAATGATAAATGAGAGTTGAAAACCTAGGCCCATAGGTATATCGGATGAGTCCAATTCTTTGTTCACCAAATGACCGCCCAAATGTAGGTTTTCTGAAATGACGTACACTAGGTGGCAGCACTGAGATGTCAGGTCAGGTCCGGGCACCATAAGTCCCCTCTTTGAGGAGTGGCTAGAGAGGTGCCACGGCGTCCTCACCTTCCACGTAAGGCAGGTCCTCACCAGACACGGTTCTTTCGGGAGGTTCCTGTTCCGCATAAGGCGGGAGGAAATGCCCGGGTGTCACCACTGTTTGGATCACCCGGAGGACACGGTGGAGCATACGGTGGAGATCTATCCGGCTTGGGTGTGGCACCGCCATGTCCTTGTGGAGGCGGTCGGCGGCAGTGATCTCTGGCCCTGGTCCAGACCATGGTACGGAGCGAGGTCACCTCCTTCTGCGAAGCAGTAATGCTCGCGAAGGAGAAGACGGAGTGCGTGAGGGAGAGGCAAATGTCGCGCCCTCACGCCCGTAGCCACCGCAGGAGACGCCCTGGGCGTCGGGAATCGCAGGCCGATTCCCGGACATCGTAGGCGCGGGCTTGCGGACGGTGGGCAATGGGTAGCTCGCCGTCCGATAAGGACCAGGCCCGGGTCGACGGCGCGTTGTGTTCCATTCGCGCCTCAAAGAGATGTCAGCACAACGGAAGGGGTCCGCTAGGACCGATGCCTGCCGGGGTCGCTGGAAAGTCAGAAAGGGATACCGTGACCCCTGGCAACGTACAGGCAACTGAAGGAACATGGGTGGGTTTTAGTCAGTAAGAGTCTCGACACTCCCGCTCCGGCCAGAGCGGGAGAAGATATTTTATAATTTCCCACCCAAAAAAAAGCTCCGGGCTCCAGTCAAAAGTGTCAAAGCACCTCACATTTTGTTAAGCCGTGACTGAATGATGAACGTCATCATATATTTTATATTCATTGTAGAAATGGAAGGCCTCTTGTCAAAGTGGAGCTTACTGGTGGCCTTTCGATTAATTCTAATTTTACGAATATATCTGGTTATAGGACTTCACAAGTTATTCCGTTTGCGTAAAGATTATTTTCAACTAAAGGAGTAATAAATATTGGTGATTTTGAAGGCGCACTCAGTTCAGATGGTGATCGATTTTACGAATTTTGCCGATGCTACATCTAAGTTGTGTCGTACTCTAACCGAGATTTTTTTTGTTTTTGCAAGCCCCTGCAATTAACTAGAATGAATTCATGATTAAACGGAAAAACGTAAAAAGCTATGTAAGTAGCCGTTTCTTGAGTAACTGACAAACTCTGTGACAGGGCTACACTGTCCTCGCATATCTAATAACAGTGTAATTTTGAAACATTTTAAAAGCCATTTATTTTTTAAAGATTCACTAACCGTTTAGTTTCTTGGTCTTCTCCATAGGAAACGGCCATTTGGAACCGTGACCTAGCTTATGACGTTTCATAAGTGCCCATGTAGAATTATGTGAAATAAAATAGGTATTTAATTTTTGTTTTTATCTTTAAAATTACTATTCGGTAATGCGTTTATTTGTTTTGCATTGTAAATATTTAGTTACAAGAAGAATTAAATAAAGTTCCATCACAATATCCTATCGGAGTTCTATTCGAAATCATCGCGATTGGATACGCGGGTGTTAATTAGCCTGCCCATCAATTAACACTCACAAAGAGTATTTGAAACGTCGATGTTCACTGAAGCACCGAATAAAACTCACAGATAAATTAGGTTAGGTGCTTGTCGATCAATTTGTTCGTGCAGTTTGTAATACTGCTGCAATGGCCGATTTACTGTGCGAGTAGCCAGGAATTTTTTTCTGTGTAGGTACACAGAAAAACCCTATACAGCCTATGCAGGCTCTTGATATAATCATCTGTACCTGTATAAGGGCTGATTCTACTCACGATACTGAAAAAAAAAATGTATACTGATTTTTTTTCCCAAAGAAACTAAAAGAGATTCCCCAAAAAAATATCGGCTTTCCATACAAAAGTAATCAACTAGTCAGATGACATAAAGGTGTTTTTCTCTCAAATCTAAACCATGTGTGAGTAGGAAGAGTTGTTAGGTCGGCTAAAATAACCCGTTAAAAGTTGACGAACCAACAGCCTGTAAACAACAGTTTATTAAACCTGTCAATCAATGAGTGAAACTGCGAAAATATAAAAACGATGTTTCCATCGCAGTGAATAAAAACACGTAGAATATTTTGATCGTTAGAAGAGTCCACCCAATCAATTCGTTGGTGTAATTTGCAAGCTGGTGCAACTGCAGCTTACCGTTAGGCTGAGGTTACATAGGAAAGCTATTCGCGACACGACTCCCTGTCCCATCGCGAATCGCTAAACAGGGTATAGCTACGCAGAAAAATCCCGTTCATTTCGCTGATGAGTCGATGAAGCCGATTCCGTGTTTACATTAACTTTTGTTCCGATCGCATGAAAAAAGGAAGATTTCTAGTCTTATTGAGCGTGTAGTCATGAGCATAAATATATTACTTTCGACAGCTCGGCAATAATATCTGATTTAAGGATTCATCCATTAATATCTGTCGTCAAGATCATGGCAGATATATTACCTATACCTATATGATCATTTGTAGAAGGTAAGGTGCACAAGTGGCAGCACAAATATGTGACATGGACGGAACACCAAAACTATCTGACAAGACAAAATATAGGATGCTGCATCGGCTTCAAAAAGATGTGTCACCTCTTCATCATCCTACATTTTGGATTGTCAGATAGTTTTGGTGATTCTACGATGTCACATATTTGTGCTACCAATTGTATATGCCTTCTACAAAGGATCAGTTACACATATTTGCCGTCATCTTGACTACAGATATTAATGGCTGAACCATGAAATCAAATATTATTGCCGAGCTGTCCATAGTCACGTGACTGTACATAGTAGCCATACAGGTGAATATTAATTTATTTGTTGGTTGTTTTGGCCTGCCATCGCGTCTGTAAGGTTTCGCCATTTTTTTTTTTTTAAACTCTGTATATTGCGATAAACAGTGTATATCGCAGGTCGCGTTACGCTCTAATGTAGCCTTGTCCGTCGAGTGGCCATGTCCAGAGACCGGAACAAACTTTGTTTAAATTTTAGACTCCGTCCGTAGCTTAACTCCAAACCGCTCCAACTGTGGCCATTGAGTATTTCCAATAAGTTACTTTTACGTTGAAAACATTTTTGGTTTTATTTTTATTACGTTCCAATTCGGTTGTTGGAGGTAAATATTTTAGTCGAGGCTTTTATTAACTGAGAGATTTAGTTTTCATAGTAGTTTATGAAACTGTTGCATAAAGAGGGGTATTAAAATACGAGTGTGTGTTTAAAAACCGAGCCGGTTTTTAATAGTATCACATTAGTGTTTTAATACCTAGTTATGTGCAGTTTCATACACTCCTTTATCTACTCTCATACATTGGGATTGAACCTACTAAATAAAAGACCAAAGTTAAAGATCAAGAATAAAAAATCCCACGAAACTCAGGTCAACAATACGTATGAATGGCGCCTGCACCCAGCACATCACCGCGCATGCGCTAGAGCGGTGCTGCTGTCCCCCGCTAACGTTCCATTGCAAAAATAGATGGAAACTCCTTGGTGATATTAACTTCTTGGATTTGCCTTGTATCGTAATAGAAAAAAAAATGTTTTACATTTGCTCGAAAATAGCCTTTTCCAGGCAGTAAATTAGTGCGGAAAGTGTCACTTTTTTCACTAGTGCTCTTTACTTTACTTTTCTGTTTTTATTAAATTTTTGGGGCCGTCGTCAGCCCATTGCAAAGAGTTTTAATTATTTGAGAAAAGTTTTACAATTCAGATGATGATGATAACGATGACGATCGCGAAGGCGATGGCGATGACGATGGCGATGACGATATCGATGACGATGGCGATGGCAATGGCGGAGTCAAAGTCAAACTTAAAGTCGAAATCGAAGTCGAAGTCAAAGTCGAAGTCGAAGTCGAAGTCGAAATCGAAGTCGAAATAGAAGTCGAGGTCGAGCCGAAGTCGAATCGAAGTCGAAGTCGAAGTCAAAGTCATGATTGTTGTTTTTATCATTTATATACGTCGTCATAATATGTTAGATGGCATCATAGGCGATTACCGTCAGGGTCGCTCGTTTTTTTTTTTCCTCTCACAATGCATAGTAAAACGTTGTATGATACACGTGAGTAAGATGATTTTCGACTCGTGTCGACTTATACACTGCTCGTGAATAAAAATACCACTCGTCGGAAATCACCTACTTTCCGCACTTGTAGCATAAATAACTATTATAGCATTATTTTGTTAGAGAAAAAGTGTTATAATATGATAATATTTTTAAATTTCGGTATTGTGTTTATAATGTAAGTCAATATAAACTCATTTTGAAGTTTATAATTCGAATATTACGATATGAGAGTAGATAAAAGTGTTTATTCATTTGTGCGTTTTAATGCTTGTATTTACACTGTCTATCAAGATCTGTGGACGCTATTGTAGACCGCTACAACACAATGCACACAATGTGGGCTACAGTGAACCAACTAAGCGTGATAATGTCATAATCACCACACCTGGGGAGGATTTGTCATGGTAGGAATGTTTTGTTATTTGGACACAAATGGATGCTGACAAACATTCACATTATTAAGCAACAAAACATACCTAATACCTACATACAAACACATGTAAACACGGTGCTTTGTTTTCGTCGCATAAACCTATCATGTCACAGGTCTACCGGCAATTTGTTTGTAAATAATGTAATCAATATCTTGGTAACTACAAAATATTTCCCTCTATTATTTTCTTTTTGTTTGTTGTGTGTATGCAATTATATGATAATACAAACATGTTGATATCAGGTTAACTTGTCGTCTTCCGCACAAAATAATATTCTATTATAATTTTGCCAAGAAAACCGTCTCTGTTCAAAGCTAAACAGGGATTTCCAGTTTGATGGCAAGCTACAATATCAAGCTTGTACAGTATTGGACGTGACCACATAATAGTCCATGTCGATCGCACTGTGAACTAAGCTCAATAGTACTAAGCTACAGGGAATATATGCAACATTTCTGTGCTTGATACCTCACCTTTGACGTCAAATTGGCCCTCAATATATTACAGACCAAGTTACGTAAGCAAGTGTGGCACTATCTTACTTAGCTTAGTGTTATGCCACGGGTGGCTAGCTTTTACAAAACAAATCAGTGAACCTTTCAATGGGGCATTACTCTGGTTGCGGGCCACAGATGGCGCTACAGTCTGCCAACAGTTTCGTGTAGCCGAGCGACAATTTAAACATCCTCCGCAAACTTCCACACTTCTTGCCTCCTCACAGGAATAATGTGGAAACTTTAACTTCTTTTTTGCCAGTAGCCGACGTCGCTTAAAGCTCTTGTTTATTTATATTGAGGTAAACACTTTATGAAATAACGGTGACGTTAATAACCTCTGATGGATCGTGGCTCTTTGTTCTGATTTGTAACGCAACATTTTGCATTTTTTATTTATTCGTAAAGGTTGGTGACCACACAGTCAATTCTCTCATATTTATTATTAAGGTAGTGATAGGATGCCGCGAGCGTAACATGCAATAAATAAGGTTTGCCTTGGTCATGTTGATGATACTGATTTTATGTACCTACCTTCAAAATTGGAGCAAAATCTACGAATCAAGCGTAATTCTTTTAGTATCTTGAACATGGTATTAAAAAAAAAAAAAAAATATCGGACGCGTCCGTAAGCCGCGGCTGAGAGTCTTGGCTTATTTGTATCTGGATAGTACATTTAGCACTACACTGTGCAAACTATCGGCCGTAAGTCGCGGACTTGACCTTGAGCGTTCGGACGTCTGTTGGCCGCGACTGTCAGCCGCGGCATACGGTTGCGTCCGATAATTTGTTCCTAGCTTTACAGTAGTCGCATATGATGTGTAACATCTGACATCTTGGCTGACGTCACATGATACAAACAGTATTCATCACCGTCTCCGCCACCGTCATCGTCATCATCCTGTTTACAACCTGTCGAAAAATGGGTTGGTACCATCTGACGGAAAACTCAAGCACCGCGCGCGGTCATTGGTCAAATCAAATAGCGCACGCTTCTCCGGCTTCCTGTTACACACTTCCGTCCCTTTTCACGAAATCACTAATACAGATTTGATTATTTAGATTTTGATTGCAGGAAACCGAAAGGAAACATGTTACAAATAAAAAAAAACATAACAACTTAAACCGTAATTTACAAGCGGTCTTAGAAATTCATAAATGACGTGTACGCCAATTACGTAATGTTCCTAATTGCCACATCTTGGAGGTTCTACTCAACGTAGCACCTGTGCGACATCTTGTCTGCTTTCCTGCGCTTTTCATACAAATTCTTGCAAGTCTCAATAAGAAATTTAAAAGCTTTTTAACTAAAAATATTTTTTTTCTTATCTAAATCTTAAAAAAGTATTGTTATTATAGTATATTATATATTGCAATAAGCAATTTTCATTTTTTTAAGGGTTCAGGTAATGTTAGGTATCAAGAATAGATTAGATAATTTTGTTGTACGCGGTGGATGTTCAAATTTTAAACAGAGTTCCGTACTTACGCCTAGTTGCATCTAAATAAATGAAAACACTATTTTGATAACTATTAATTTTATGAAAAGATCCTTACATGAAACTGAATAGATAATCAGAATTAAAAAAATACAATTGTTGTCCAATTCTTTTTTTTTTTTGTTCTGTATCCTGCTGTCCAGATTATTTCATCCGTTGCAATGAAATATGATCCTTAAATGAAACAGAGTCAAAAAGCATTTAAAAAATAGGAAATAAAAATTAAAACAAAATACAAATTGGTCAATTGGTCAATTTTACTCATTTTTGTCGGGCTAAACCAAAAAAAAATAAGTATGCCAAATGGTTTTCATGAGAAAGGCCTGATGGTTCCTAAGACTGTATCGTGTTATCTCCTATGGATTCAGGTTTCCCAATACTGCCCAGTTAAAAAAACACATTCTGTGGATCACTATAGTTTGGTAAACACAGTTATACGTAGTACCTTATCTGGGCAGTGCCAATGCGTTAAACCTAGGCGCGAGCAGATTGTTAAATTGGAATCTAACCATTGGTAATTGCTATGCCAGATCTGAATTATATAGGTTCAATCAGCTGCTGCTAATGCTGTCTTCATTAAGTGTATTTCCTGGTATTGGAATTGTAAATTCGGTTGAGAATACCGTTCATTAGTTAAGATTTATTTTAATTTTGTATGACGTTGACGTTCTAATTATTTAAAATAAGGCGCGGCAATTTTTTTACGTGTTTTATTTGAGAAGTATCTGATCTTTTGGAACTGTCGGTATAGCTCCAAAAAATGATTGAGACTTGTAGAAGTTTAGTTTTACATTCCTTGTCAGTATACTCGTATAACAAATCTACATCTTTTTAGTAAGATAAGTGACAGGCATAATTTTAACACTAGAAATAGGAACAATTTAACTCAAACATGTTTCAGATTGTCTAAAGTACACACTTCTTTTATGGGGTACTGTGTAAAATGTTATAATTGAAAAAAACATGCATTAAACCATCATCTATATAGACAAGCATATTATATAAGCTGGATGATTATATCGTAGATAGAAATACTTGGCTTGATGCTGTTCCTGCTCCACAGCCACTTGGGCTCACTAGTTAAAAAAAAAAATATTTGGAAGAGTTGCTTCCCCTTTTTTATCTGACATTACGAACTTAATGTTTTTTAATTTATTTTTTATTTAATCAAGTTTGTTGATTAAATAATTATATATATTATTTGTTGAATACTCCAAAAGATAATAATGATTTTCTTTTTTTCTTTTTGGTAGTAAAATTCTATTAATCTCTCAAATACATGCAAACTATAGTTTTGTATAATTTAGAAGAATTGTATTTTTTTGTAATTATGACCATGGTGCCGTTTATTATGTTATTAAGATGTATGTTGACTTGAAAGAGCATGGCAGTTGAGAGTATGTGATGCTCACTTAGGAGAATAATGTACCCAGGATTTTGTAATTTCTATATTTAAAAGAGTGTCCTTGGAGTTTCTTGTCCGTTCTTCTCCATAATGATCTACGTTTTGGAATGGGCAACTAGCTTCAACTTTCTGACTAACTGACCGACTATTTGACGATTCAAAAGTGCTTGTAAATGGTTTAATTAAAATAAATGCTTTGAGTTTGAGTTTGACTATTTTTCCTAACTTCTCCTAAGCTAGAAAAAATAGTGTAGAATGAACAAATGTCAAAATAAAAAACAATTCCGCCCGCCCGGAGCCGCGCTTGTTCACTCAGTCATCTTTGTTTAAAACAAACCTAGAAAATTCCAAGTTGCGGAAGAAGTCTTTTTAATTCAATCGAAATTTCCATCCATGTCGTAGCTCTTTTCACAGCTATATAAAACGAATTTACATAGACCATTTTGAGGCAAACGTAGTCTTTAAATTCAAAACCGAATAAAAAATAATTCAATTCTAACTATCCTAATTTTAACTAATATTATAAATAAAAAAGTGAGTTTGTTTGTTTGTTACACTTTAATTTAAAAACGGCTGAACTGATATCCATGAAATTTTGCAAAGTCAAAGTCAAATAATTTGTTTCAATTAGGCACATGAAAGGCACTTTAAAACGTCAAAATTTACAAAAAAACATAAAATTGATTCTAGTCGCCCCTTCTAAAAGGTAGTTTTCGTATGGAGAAGAATGGGCAAAAACTCCATCGTTACTTTTTTTAAATGTTTTACAATATTTTGTGTACATTAAATTATAATTATATGTTAAGACGATGCACCTAGAATAAAATTACTATACCACAATAAGTAAAGAGAATTAAAAATTACAGATAAACTAATTCTGTGACAAACATTGTAGAAGTATATGGTAAAACTAAAATATAATCAATTAATACAAATAAGTCAGTGTGTGAGTTAAAGTAATCACAGAATGTAAAATCAATGTAGACAACGTGGCACATGGGCAGACCAAGACCTAGAGCCGAACATAAGCTACTTTTCATCCTGGATCGCAGACGAAATCAAACTCAAACTCAAACTCAAACTCAAAGCATTTATTTCAATTAAACCATTTACAGGCACTTTTGAATTGTCAAATAGTCGCGTCAGTTAGTCAGATAGTTGAAGCTAGTTGCCCATTCCAAAACGTAGATCTTTATGGAGAAGAACGGGCAAGAAACTCCAAGGACACTCTTTTAAATATAGAAAATTACAAAATCCTGGGTACATTATTCTTGTTGCTTCTATATGTGAGAACAATGTACAAAAAATAATCAAAACAATTCAAAATATAAGATTAAAAATAAGCCATGGCAGATACGAGATGACCAGATGTTCTAAAAACACATTTGACAGATTGAATGATTTGAAGAGGCTTAATAATCTACTGCTATTTGAATTATTTTCTAAAATATTAATATTAAAGTCACCACAAATAATTACTGATTTATTACCAGTTGCAAGTTTAGCTAAAACATCTTCCATTACTGACTCAAATATAGAGTAGTTTTGATAATTTGGAGGTCTGTAAACGCACACTATAAAATGCTTATCTAGCTCAACACAGGACGGATCTGGAGGCAAAAGTCCTCGCGCACATGTGGGAGTTGCGCGAGGAGGCGAAACGCCGGGGCGTAACTCCGCTGCCGCGAGAAATCACGGCACAGCGGACAGAGCTCCGGCGGGATCTCATGGCGGCATGGAGAGTGCGATTGTCGCAACCCAGCGCTGGGCACGCCACAATTGCGGCGGTAAGGCCCCTCTTTGAGGAGTGGCTAGAGAGGCGCCACGGCGTCCTCACCTTCCGCCTGACGCAGGTCCTCACCGGACACGGTTGTTTCGGGAGGTTCCTGTTCAGGATAAAGCGGGAGGAAACGCCCGGGTGTTACCATTGTGTGGATCGCCCGGAGGACACGGTGGAGCATACGGTGGAGGTCTGCCCGGCTTGGGCGGGGCACCGCCGTGTCCTCACGGAGGCGATCGGCAGCGGCGATCTCTCGCGTCCGGCCCTGGTTCAGGCCATGGTCCGGAGCGAGAGTGCATGGGAAGCCGTCACTTCCTTCTGCGAAGCAGTAATGCTCGCGAAGGAGGAGGCGGAGCGCGCGAGGGAAATGCAAGATGCGCGCCCTCGCGCCCCTAGCCGCCGCAGGAGACGCCCCGGGCGTCGGGAGTCGCGAGCCGACTTCCGGCCACCGTAGGCGCGGGCTTGCGGACGGTGGGCAATGGGTAGCTCGCCGTCCGATTAGGACCAGGCCCGGGTCGACGGCGCGTTGTGTTCCACGCGCGCCTCAAAGAGATGTCAGCACCAACTGACGGGGTCCGTAAGGGCCAATGCCTGCCAGGGTTGCGAGTTTGTCCGAAAGGGATATCGCGGCCCCGGCACACAGGCAACGGAAGGAACACGGGTGGGTTTTAGTCAGTAAAAGTCTGACACTCCCTCTCGCTCCGCCCAGAGCGGGAGGAGTCATTTGATGATTTCCCACCCAAAAAAAAAAAAAAAAAGCTCAACACAGGACAGTTCAATGCTATGTTCCACCGATAATTCAACTATGTCATTACGAGTCTTAATCGCGAGCAACAGTTAGTTTATAATGCTGCCACTTTAATTTGACACATTTAAAACATAAATTATATATATATATATATATCACATTCCTTTATCAATAACAAACATAAAAGCAGTATAATAGTCGACCTCGTAAGTAATTGCATTACCACTTTTGACAACAATTACCAGTAAATTGAAACTGAAGGTTGAACATCTAGCTGTCACATAGACAAATGGACCTTCGCTCCAATTGCGTACGTAACACACTTTATTTCTTAATCCGAAAGATTTTGAAACAAATTGTTAATCCATTGCTTCATATGTTTGAAAAATTCGTCTGCTCGACAACAACGTACTCGTAAATAACGCAATGAATGTTGTTGAATTTTCGAAATGGCAAGGCATTGCAATTGTTACTGTGTTACACAATTACCCCGCTTATCATTATATGACGTGCAAGTGGGTGACATTCAATCTTTACGGTACGCAATTAAGAGGCATATCGCTTGTTTCGCAGGGAATTTGACACAAATTGTGTCTTAATTAAACGTCGATAAATTCACCAATAAATAAAAAGTCCCTACTTACGAGTAAGACAACATAATATGACGTTAAGTTAATTTACATACATGAAAGTGGGCGGTGAAACATGAGAAATGTTGACAGCAACGGATTTAGGTCACTTCCTAATGGGACGCTCATAAATAGGGTTGCCTTAAGTCCCCAATTTCGGGAGAACGTCCTGTTTACCTATACGAGTACCTTGCATCCGATGATATTTAAACTATGTATTATGTTATTTAGGGCCCAACAAAGGAGACGCATAAGATATTACATTGTAATTTTTTTTCCAAAATAACTACACGCTACAAGAAAAAACAATTTCTTACATTTAATTTCTGATTTTATTCGTTGTTTATTGAAATAAAATCACGCCTGGCGGTCATCGGCTTTCATGGCCTATTTCATTACTTACAGAAACGTTTTCAGGCCTGTATGTATGTACAGGGGGTCTACCACCACTTCTAAAGCAGAATTATTTTAATTTTAGTCCAGTGGGGAAAAGAAATGGAGCTATACGTCCTGTAGAGCTTCATCTCTTTCCCACACTAAAGTAATATTAAAATAATACTGCTTTAGAGGTACGCCCTCTGTAGGCGCTCGGTAATCCGGCACCCATTTTTCGGGATTCCCAAAAATAGGGATTTCTATAGGAAAAGTCAGCTACCTAGTAAGAAATAATTTTAACACAGATTAGCAAAGTAAAAAAACGACTTGTTTACGTTATCGTTGAATACCTCGTACAACCGGATCGGACTGCAGAACGACAACAAACAATGAGCGCGCTCTGCCGGAGTACAGAGCTTTTGCTTTTGCTGGCTTCGTACTTTTGTATTAACCCAGCTATCTAATTACGTAACACATTTAAACTGTTTCATTTTGACAGTTCAACAACATTCATTGCGTTATTTACGTTGTTGAGCAGATTTTTTTTTAACTCATGAAGCAATGGATTACCAATCTGTTTCAAAACGATTCGGATTGTGATTGATCGTGTATTTCGCAATTAGGGTACTGGATTATAGAGTAGGAGACCTAAATTAGGAAACGCCGGACTATTGCACGTGGCAGGTTAGTAAGCGCCAGATTACCGAGCGCCTACTGTATACAATGTCGCCGATGGGCTGGGCATGAGATGGGCATGTGCCCGCCCGTATTTTTCTGAATTTTCATGACAAATTATCGAAAATAAACTTAAAAATTTCGTAATTTTTATTTTTATTTTCAATATACCGCTATGATTTTATGGATTTACAATTGTGCTTTAAAAAAAAAAAACTTTTTTTTGAAAAAAATGTATTCACCTTCGTTTTTTTTTCATAGTCGATTAATTTTACTAAAAAAAATTAGTTATTCCGATAAAATAACTCATAAGCTACTAGAAATAATAAACAGAATTCAAATCGAGTCAATAACATATGAGATATTACAAACGCTACGAGAAAAATACAAAAATTAATAACATGAAAAATATAAAAGATAGACCCCCCTTTTAAAGTTAATTTTCGATGATTTTTTTTTAATTATTCAGAAAAATACGGGCATGCACATGCTCATGGGCGACATTGTATACCTTCATTATACAGAAACATATAACTTTTAACTTACAGCTTTATGAATATTATATAAATATCATGTTGAAACGGCAATCATTTATAGCCATACATTTGATTGCTGACCTGAAATAATCTTTTTTGTCGGCTGTAATATCGTAAAAACGTTAGAAATTATTTAATATTTTGCTCAAAACATCTCGGGGTTATGTGAATAGAACGTACTATATAGGCAAACTTAGTCGGTAACAATAGAATAGTAAATCGATTGCATTAGATTGATCATATCGGTTTTTTATAATTCAACTAGCTGCCCGCCCCGGCTTCGCACGGGTAGCACTAAGTATTTATCTAAGGCGTCCCTACCTACCCTACCTACCTACCCTACCTACCTACCTACCTACCTACCTACCGACTCCTACTACCGACTACTTCCCTATTCTACAAACATACCTACCTACCTACCAACCCTGCATACCTACATACTTACCTATCTGCCTACCTACATACCTACCTACCTACCCTACCTAAGGGTTGTATGTTTTTTTGAATGCCGAATCATAAAAAAAAAATAAAAACAAAATGTTGTCATAAAATATTTTTTTAGGATGGACAACCCCTATCACTTAAGCTTAACCTTTTTTTTTGAGTAACTTCTCCCGCTCTGGGTGGAGCGGGAGGGTGTGTCAGACTTTTACTGACTAAAACCCACCCGTGTTCCTTCCGTTGCCTGTGTGCCGGGGCCGCGATATCCCTTTCGGACAAACTCGCAACTCTAGCAGGAAAATACACTGGTAGGCCTAAGAGTTTATAAAAAAAATAAGTAATGTTCCATTTTTTTATTTATATTTTATGTACAAATGTTAATCAGTCCGTTTTTCCTAGAAAGGGGATACAGCCTAGTGGTTCAAAAGACTGGGATTTAAACACACGCCTTTTCAATTTCCAGTTATCACCTTAGCCATTGTAGGTACCTACATATGCCACTTCATTCTTATACATAATTGAATATTATTTTGGCATTCAATCTGGGATCGTGTCATTGGACTATTATTCGTAACTGTTTCTGTACCCTTATTTCGTAATACACGATCAATCAGAATCTGAATTGTTTTGAAACAGATTGCTAATCCATTGCTTCATAAGTTCGAAAAAAAAATCTGCCCAACAACGTAAATAACGCAATGAATGTTGTTGAACTGTCAAAATGAAACAGATTAGTCGTAATCGTTTACAAAAATGAGTTACGTAATTAGATAGCTCTGGTGTACAAAGTAGGCTATCGGTTTTTTTTTTTTTTTAAGTTAATAGAATAATATACCTCAGAATAAACTTCTGAGGTATATTATTCTATTAAATTAAAATATATTTTTTACCGATAGCCTACTTTTTAGTTTATCTTCCACTAGCTTGAGCCGCGGCTTCGCCCGCGTGGGTGTCAGAAAATATCCCACGGTAACGTACTACCGGAATTAAAAGTCCCCTATTTGTTTGTTAATCCAGGTTATAAACTACCTATCTGTATGCCAAGTTAAATCAACATACGTTCAGCCGTTTTTGCGCCAATCCGAAACGGACCAAAAATCTAAAAACTATATTTTCGACATCAGACCCTCGCAGCTATTACTTTTTTTCAAAAATATTCCATAATACATTGTTTTCATACGGTTTACGCGGCGCACGCCGCCCGTAAAGCTCGCAGTCGGCATGATGCTTTTCCGACATCTTTAACAATCATCGTCATATACACAAAACTATAATGAAGTATACATCTAAACCTTCTTCATGAATCACTCCGTCCATTGGTGAAAACCGTATGAAAATCCGTTCGGTAGTTTTTATGTTTATCAAGTTCAGACAGACAGACACGGCGGCCACCTTGTTTTATAATTAGAGTACTCGTATTTACTCGTACATATAATACTAGTAAGTAGTCTTGTATCGCGCAAGTTCTCGCAAAGGTCACTCCTACATAGTATTCTACTTAAGACGCAGATATATGACCAGTGACCTTGATTGGTTACCTTGCGTGTTCTGTACTGAGTTCACGCAACGCGTCGTACGTTCAGCCAGTAATAGGACTAGCCCTTCAAGGAGCGCTGTCCCAAATAATACGCATTATAAATTTTATTTATGCTACTAATAAATTATAAACGCGAAAGTTTGTGACTATGGATGGATGTATGGATATTTGTTACTATTTCACGCAAAAACTACTGAATGGATTCGGATCAAATTTGGCACACAAATAGTTTATAACCTGGATTAAGACATAGGATACTTTTCATCCCGATATTCCCACGGGATCAAGATTTATGCGGGTGAAACCGCGGTGCGCTGCTAGTTATACATAAAACATAAGGTATTTTAATAAAACACGTATACTAAATCCATAATTAAATTATGTTTAAAATGGCGAAGGTTTCAGAAAAATACGCTTGATAGATTTTGCGTGATTCTCAGTTTTTTATACGCTTTAGACATAAATAAAAATTAATTTCACATAGGAATAATAATTTAATAAAGGAACATTTTAGATTATTAGCTTTTTTAAAAAGGAACATTTTAGATTATTAGCTTTTTCCAAATCATTAACACTACTCACACGCCACAAGCATGTCGGCGTGATAATACTAACAAATGAAACGAAAGTTGAACTTAGTTTTGTAATATAAAACATTTGCAGGTCAGTGAGCGTTGTGACACTTCTCTCGCGAGGATTATCTAGATTTCAACTGAGACCGTTAGGCCTCATACACACTAGCGGTTAACCGCGCGCCTAACCGCTTTTTCATTTTAATATTCAACTGCTTATAATTGAAGGCAGCCACAAAATTTGGTTGAATAAAGAGCCGCAGCCCGCTTCGCGGCTAGCCGTTGTCTTGTCTATACGCACTAGACGGTTCATGGGCGGTTTAGTTTGCGGCGAGCCGCTGCCGGGTTTGCAAGTTCGCGTTCGTGAGTTGCGCAGCCTTGAACTTCAACACAGAGAAATTTATTGTTGAAATTCAATAAAGAGAAGGTATTTTGATTTGTGAAGGAGCACCTTATAAGAATAGAGATTTAAAATGAAGACAATGGGATTTTCTTTCGTTGTTTTCGGGAGTAATTAGATAACACAAGCTACCTCGACGGCGTAATTTTATTTTTCTGTCCGTTGCACCTACTCTGCTTTCGAGCGGTCCAACTGCTTGACGCTGTTCAACATCGCGGTTGGCCGCCATGGCTGTCAGCCGCTATTCTAACCACGTCAGGCGGCTGGCCGCTCAAACAAACCGCCTAGTCCGTATGAGGCCTTAATGAGGGACTGGTGGTAATTAACGTTATTATGCACACATTCCTACTGCATACAATTGTACGTATAAGCATAAATAGTGGACCGTAAATAAATGTTGTATTCTGCGATTAATCATACAGACGGTGATCAAAGAAACTCTTATTGAATAGGGTTCTCTAAAGATATATGTCATGTATGTCATGATGTCATAAACACCATATTATTTTCCAGTACCTGGGCGACCGAGCTCTGGTCTGGTGAAAACAGAGAATGCTCATTTAATAGTATAGGATTGTTCATACCTACTAATAGGGATTATGCCTGGGTAAAAAAAAAACTAATTAGTCCGTCAGTCAGATAATAATAAAATATTAGACACGTATTTTTTTATATATATATATTAATAACATAATACTTAGATAAAACGCATTTTAAGTTGGGGAGTGGGGGTCGCTACGTCACAAGTACGTATAAAATCTACATACTCGTGACGTCATGGCACATTTCGGCACATTTCATTATCACCGTAATCTTTAGATTACGGCGATACATGATACACAAAAAAAGAAAAAATACATGTCCAATATTTTTTAATAATCTCCAAGACGGACATAATTTTTTTTTTGTCATCATCCCTATTCCATGTATAGTACATACTAAATCCATGGTGCCATGATAGTACATGCAAATTCAGGTAGGTAGGTACTTACTATTTCCATGCTGCCATGTCATTATTCTAAGGTAAGCATCTTGTTCTTAACTTTGGGCGACCGAGCTCTGCTCGGGTGAAAATACGGAGAAAACGAATTTTACCAGATATGATATATTACCTAGCCAGATCAATTTTTCGCCCCCGTAAACCCCTATATTGCATCTTTCAATCAAAATCCTTAGAGCCGTTTTCCAGAACGTGATTACAAATATATATATTTATAAAAATATTGCTCATTTAATAATATTGGATATGGATTGACGAAACTATTGTGTTGTTAGTTGGTCAACGGTAAGGTTCTTTTCAATCCCTATGAATCCTATGTTAAGTAGTCTTGCAGTCACCTTCGTAATGAAAAAGATGTCACGTATTTGCACTCACACGGGTGATGTGTCCATCCCGTATCGATGTTAATATAATCGATACCTAAGTATCGCTTGGTAGTTATAACTTTCAACCCATCTATAACTTTCGGCTAATGTTATTATGGCTCCTATGCATAATGAATGGTGTTCGCAACACGTCAGCGTTAACTTCAGACCCAAATGGAAATTTCAACCATGATCCCTTTGTTTAGAAAATTTATTATAAAATTATATATAGTATAAACGTGATTTTTCCAAAAGAATCACAATATTAAATGAAAAATGTATATATGATTAAATATCATGCGAGACATTTGTAAATAAATGTTTGTAAAACGAGTGTTTATAAAATAAAATATTTGCGAAATAAGTTGTTTGTAAAATAAATAGTATACGAAACGTTGGTTGTAAACTAAAAATTTGTCAATGGATTTTTGGTGAAACATTAGTGAACAATTAATGAGCCTGACTATATTATTTCAGAAACTGGCCGTGTTCGGAAAGCCAGAAGGCGCCCTCTGTCGGCGGGTCGACACGTTCGGGTTCACAGAACAAAATAATGAACGCGGCGATCGCCTACATTAATATTTACCTTTGACTGTAAAAATATACAATAATGACATTGAAGTCATCACACTTGTAGGTATATCTAGGTGTAGCTACTGATTATGTATCTACACATTATCAGTTTCTGGCCAGTAGTAACTACTAAGAGCCAGTGTGCCAAGATAATGGTGCATAAACGTTAATCGATGTTCGTGAGTATTTTATAGTAACAGCATATATCAGTTATGTGATAGGTAGGTACTCATTTCCTTTACGGTATATCATAATCTGGAATATAGGAGTCCAAATGAACTCTAGATTGAAAATGTTAAAACGTCTCATGTAATGGGTTCTAATCTTAGCAGATGAGATAATAACACTTTATATCACAAAATATTCAAGATGAACACGATCCTGCGTGTACTTATTATATACTTAGAAGTAGATGTTTCTTCATCAACTCTTCCATAATTTAAAATAACGACAATTTCGGGAGTGTTAACCGGGATTGTATCGATCGTATTCTGTTATTGTTTCTAGATTTTTATTATGTAGGTACTATATGTAGGTGTGATGAAGCCAGCCCTTGGTTTTTGTTGTCAGATAATCGCGCTCCCATCCTTTGTTTCCCGGCTTTTCAATTAACCGGTAATTTTGTCGGCGTGTCGCGTCACTAATAAAAATGGGTAATTGGTGTGGTCCCTAAAAATTATACACGGTGAGCTACAGATAGTTCATAATTTGTGGTTGTAAGGTGCGTTATCTTTAGGAGAATCTGTGATTTTTTTGTTAATGTTTGTTAAATATGGGAGTTTCATATTTTGTGAAAGTTGAGTCGAGGAGCTCGTGGCTAAGTAATAACAGCCGTACTGGTCGATCCATCAGGTTAAGCTACGCTTGCCGGGGTTGGTCAGTGGATGGGTGACCATCTTTACATACCGAGAATCCTCCGTGCCTCGGAAAGCACGTTAAGCCGTTGGTCCCGGCTGTCATTCGTGGATCTTTGACAGTCGTTACGAGTCGTCAGAAGCCCGAAAGTCTGACACCAGTCTTAACAAGGGGTATCGTATTACCCAGTTACTGGGTTGTGGAGGTCAGATAGGCAGTTGCTCTATGTAAAATACTGGTATTCAGCTGCACCCGGTTAGACTAGAAGCCGAAGCCCCAATATAGTTGGGAAAAGGCTAGGCAGATTGATGATATTTAGTGAAAGTAAAGGACGATGTTTATAATATATGCCCTAATCATGTCCAGCCAATTCATAATTTTGAGTATTCTTCATTAATTCAAACTATAGTTTTGATAATAGTCTAGAGTTAATCAAAGCATTTGTTTAAGATTGAATAAAAATATGTATTATTTGTAGTTTCGGTTGCATTTTCGGTTTAATGGCGACGATAAGTGAAAGATTACAGTTCATTCCGTTCATTGGGTCAATGTGATCAGATGTGTGGTTGGAGTATACCTTGTATTTGAGGTAGGATAACTACAGAGGCCACCATTTCGCAGAGAAGTTTAAAAGACGGTACTTGTGGATAAAACTGAGTTAATTAATATTTAATTATGTGTAAGTTTAAGTACTCGAATGGCTTTTGTTATTTATACAGGATGGTATCATCGACGCGAAAAATTTACCATGAATTCAGTACTTGATTCTGAATCCAGGGGAGTTGAAATTTTTGTCTGTCAGAAAGATGAAGCTAGATGCCCATTTCAAAGCTTAGTAGGTACCTATGGAGAAGAACGGGCAAGAAACTCCACGGACACTCTTATAAATCATGATATGGTTACAAAATATGGGTTACATCATTCATATTGAAGTTATAGGTACATGTGAGAACGATGCAAAACGTTAAAAGAGTACGTAAAAAAAAAATTATGATCAGATCAGAAATGACCAGTCCCCACTGACGGCGCCCGTTCACGAACATGACGCATGGATCAGCACCATTTAGCTCAACCATTTTGAAGGGAACTTAATGATCCAACACACACGCCACCACCAGCAAGACATTTGAGTGAGCATGACTCAGCCGCCAAGGCACATTCAAGCCAATGAAAGACATACCCAATACCTAAATGCTAGCTTTATAGTCGGTACATAGTACTCACACATGTGCTATGCCATGTTACACCTTTCCTTAACAAGCACTTTTCTTTGAAAATGAAGTCCAGACGCAAATTACACTTGGCTTGCCTTCTGTTCGGTGTAGTTAAATATCAGAAACCGGACTACCTATTCAACTAGCTAAGTTGGGTTACGAGTAGACGGGAATGCGGGAGACGGCAATGCTCGCAGCAGCTTTCGACTCAGTCTCAGGGAACAGCCGCTTTTAGAGGCAGCTTTCGTTATGCGGCTTCAAAAGTATGGAATAACCTGCCACCACCGATTAGGGTAATTAACACTATAGACGCTTTTAAACGACGCTTACGGCAGTACCTCATAGAAGCGCAACGGAAGCTGGATATGGTCACACTAAATGTCTCAATTATATGATGTATGTACCTACCCACTTGGGTATGTGTCAGTGTCTCTGTCGGTGAATGTTGCACGTAAATTTAAATAGGTGCTGTTATACTATACAGTTTTACTGCTGGGAATTACATATTCTTTATATTTATGTTTTTTTATTTTTTTATCTGACACAAATTTATTTTATTTCAGTATATTGCATACACGTTACAATTATAAAACTGATTTACATCCGTCACATCACACTCTCAGGTCCAGTTGAAAACCAGCGTCAGGCACTTATAGTTGTCTGGCATTTTTGCTGAACTGGGCCTTTTTGGCGCAGCCCTGAGGCACACTCCCCATAAAATTTCCTGCTTATATCGCACTTTACAATTTTATTTGATTTTATTTATTTTATATTTTTTTTATATTTTTATCTGCTTTGTATTATATTGTGTGCCTGTGCTAAATAAATGTATTTTCTTTCTTTCTTTCTTTCTTTTCTTTCAATTATACAATGTTAAGAAATTGAATTTATACAATGCAAAGATAGTTTTTAAAATCTTCAGCAGCTCCAACAATATTTTCAAATGCTAATCAATTAGTTTATGCGTCCTTGTGGAGCAAGACCAGCGTTGAGCCAAGCATTTTTATCAGTGATATAATCTCCCAACTTATAATATGCTTGGCTGCATAGTGTGCGTTTAATATAAGATTTAAATTTCGTTTCATTCAGTTGAAGTATGTTGGGAGGTATTTTATTGTAACATTTTAAACCGTGCCCCATGAAAGACGAGTCCACTTTAGCCACCCTGAAACCCGGTTGAACTAATTGGTCCCTATTCCTAGTGATGTAATTGTGTCTTGCACCTCTTTTACTAAAAATATGTAGATTTTTCATACGTACATAATGTTTTCATAGATATATTGACAAGGTACCGTCATGATGTTAATATCTTTAAACACTTCCCTTAGAGAGTCACGCTTGCGGAGGCCATATATGGCTCTTATGGCTCTTTTCTGCAGAATAAAAATAGACTCAATGTCTGCAGCCCGTCCCCATAGCTGTATATACCGTACGACATAATACTATGAAAGTAACTAAAATAGACTGGCCTCGCGGTACCTAAATCAGTAAATTGACGGATTTTTCTCACAGCATATGCTGCTGAACTTAACCGTACTGAAAGGGATGTTAAATAAGGACTCCATTGAAGCCTTAAGTCGAACGTGATCCCTAGGAAAACTGTTTTATCGACGAATTCTAGTTTCTCCTTGATTCAATACTATCTCACAATTACTACTTTTTACATTTCGTAAAGAAAATCTTATGCACTTAGTTTTTTTTCCCATTTAATACTAAATTATTAGCAGTGAACCAATTTTGGACCTGCTGTAGGGCGTTATTTACGTCGTCAAGATTTCATGCACGTCTGTTAATTTAAAAAATTAAGGAAGTATCGTCAGCAAATAACTCCATTTGTGGTTGAGTTTTTAATAAATGGGGTAGATCATTAATATAAACTAAAAAGAGGAAAGGACCCAATATTGATCCTTGTGGTACACCCATTTTTACTTTTAAACCGATTGAATTGACACCATTTATTTGACATTGCTGTTGTCTATCATTTAAATAAGATTTTACTAAACTGAGCGCAAGTTTTCCAAGCCCGTAATGCTCAAGTTTCAAGATTAAGGTTTCGTGGTCGACGCAGTCAAATGCCTTCGAGAGGTCACAAAAAAATCCTATGGCGTCTTGGGCCTCTTCCCACGCCGTAAATATGTGCTTTAATAAGGTGACACCGGCGTTGGTCGTACAACGTCCCTTGGTGAAACCATAGTGATGATCGTGTAAGATTTTATTGGTGTTAAATTGATTGAGCATTTGATTAAGCATTACCTTTTCAAACACCTTGTTTAAAACTGGCAACACTATCAGCAGATACGGGTCTATAATTATTAGTGTCTTTACTGTCCCCGGATTTGAAAAGTGGTATTCCCTTACTATATTTCATTAGATCAGGGAAGACTCCTTGATCCACACACAAATTAAATATTAAGGCTAAGTACGGCGCTATAGTCTCAATAATGGAGGTACAAACTTTGATTGACATTCCCCATAGATCTTCGGTTAATTTGATCTTGATTTGCTTAAAAGCTTTTATTACTGTTATGGAGTTTATATGCTTGAATTTAAATTCAATCGGGCAGGATGAAATGTTAGCACTTAATAAATCAATTGAACGCGAGGGAGAATGTAAGGTTTCAGTAGTTTTAAGTGGGATACTGGTAAAGAAATTTACAAATTCTTGAGCAACTTCTTTGTTAGTGCTTATGAGACCCCGTGAAGTTTCTAGTGTAAAATCATTATTTTGTCTTTTATTTCTGTTTGTTTCGTAATTGATAATTTTCCAAATCGTCTTTATTTTATTATCGGCTGATTTGATCTTGTTGCTAATGCGAGTGGAGGGAGTACGAAGCAGATCACAAACAGAACCACGAATATAAGAAACACTGTATAATGCTTCCAATCTCATTTTCTCCCATGCTAAATCTTATGAATTTATGTGTCTGTCTCTTTTTTAACCGACTTCCAAAAGGAGGAGGTTATCAATTCGATTGACAATCAAATAGCTCCTACACGCTATGCCGGCGGCCTGGCCGCCGGCACTGCTGCCGGGCAAGCCGCGGCGCGCCCGGCCCTGCCGCACAGAAGAAATGAAGGCGAAAAAGCCGGAGGTACGTGCCGCGTGGCAAAAGCCGGCGGCCATGCCACCGGCATAGTGTGTAGTGTAGCGATAAAAAAAAAGATATTTCGCCACATCACATTTATCAGTCACTGGGGATCGAACCCAGGATGATGAAGAACGAATAATTAAACAGCAAGATTGAAAACACAAAGTATATTTTAATAAATCGGTTTAAAATAAAATTAAAATTCAGACATATAAAAAAAAAAAAAAATTTAGGCGTCGCATTTTTTTAAGAAATATGTAAACCGAACGATTAAGATAGGCAGGTATCCTTGAAGTACGACAGGTTCATCGGGAAACGTAAATTATTCCTGTAACTATTTCGCTGTGCGAGGGGAAGTGGCGCTGGCCAGGGCTGGGTGAGCACGTGAGCTCACCCAGCGTTAAGAAAAATCACGTAGGGGTGTCTGCCGCGAGGAACCGTTGTGCTACTAAGTAAGATACCCAATCCTATCTCCGATTATAGTAGTAACTAAACAAACGGTAATTAGACGTAAAAAAAACAACGCGATATAAAAAAGTGAAAATAGTGATGACAATTGAGGCTGCTGATGATTGTTGCCTGTAGTGGGTAAGGACGGCGCTTGACGTTCCGTCGACGCTGCTAGCTCTGGATGGCTGGAGGAGCTACGCGGAGGCGTGGTATTGGGACCTCGCACGGGTAGGTGGCGGCGGACTGCACACCTCCGACGCTACTGCCTCTGCTAAAGTCGGGTAAACCAGGAGCCTCAACGAGGCCTTTTCTGTACGGATCCGAAACAAATACTATTTTAGACCCGATAGAAAGGCAAAATTACGTAAGGGGGGTGGATTATAAACTAACTGGAATACTCACGAGAAAAATGTAGAAGTTCTTCTTGGATACACAAAAAAACACCAACAGACTATTATAAAATATACGTATATACTATATGATTTAAACAAGTTAAAGGCGTCGAAATGTCTGGAGATTACGTGTTATATTCAGAAAAAATATATTTAAACAAGTATGTAAGCTTGCCACGACACCAATAACTCGAATGCCTCGAATGACTTCTTCAAAAACAAAACCTGACTATTTTCTTTCGATTAAAAAGAATTCAAAAATGTGTCAAGCGTAACATCATTTTAAGAAAAAATACATGTTAACATGTTAAGCCTTCTTCGCAAATAAAGAGGTCCACTTGGCAGCGGAATGCTGCAGTAGGTAGTATAGACAAAAATCAAGTAAACAATCGAATTGATAACCTCCTCCTTTTGAAAGTCGGTTAAAAAAGAGACAATCAAAGTTTTTATTTTTCGCTTTTTAGTGGGTCAGTTTGTAATTTATCTAAGTTACAATAACCTAATGTTGACTACTCATCACCTTTTACAAAATATTGCTTTTTCAGAAACAGTGACGTTAATCGTTGAGGAGTTCTCCTGGTACTTCACCATCAGCTCCACTTGTCCATATACATTGTGACGAGCATAAATTGCTTGGTATTCATATTAATGTAATTGAATCGCAACCCGTGAAATACTTATTATTGAGTAGTTCTGGTGGCTATCTGTGGTCTTCATCATCAGTTCCACTTCACCAAATGGTGCTGTCCAAGAGCAACTGCAAGTGTTATTATAAAAAATACCCAAATCGCTATAGGTCTGCCTATATTATTTGAAGAGTTCCCTCGATTTCTCCAGGATCTCATCATCAGATCCTGACCTAATGACAATGGAACTATCTTGGAAGTATACCCTTTCAAACAAAAAACTAATTTTGTAAATCCGTTTATAAATGACGGAGCTATGCCCGACATACATAAAAAAAAAAACAGTCGCTTTTTCGTTTCATCGACTTTCAAATCACAACGATGCTAAAGAAGTTTTCACTTCAAAAAAAGGCCCACTCTGATGTTTTTAACGATCCTAAGTCAGCCTCTCCACCAGAGATGTGCTAAGCTGCTTAGCGATGGATGTGTATCTAATAGGATCGTTTGATTTTCATGGCATAGTTTGGTTTAATTCTGCTCGAAAAGGGTTTAAAATAAAACGAAGTACCTAATGTAGTTTCATAGCTTACCTTTGCCACTTAGCGACCTCACTCATTCCTTATAGAAAGACTGCCTGATTCTCAGGTTTAAAAAATATATGTAGGTATAGATAGTGCAATCCACGAAGACGCGCCCCACTCCGCGATAACTGTACTGTAAGCTGTACTTTAGTACGGAGCGGAGCGGAGTGGGGCGCGTCTTCGTGGATTGCACTATCTATACCTACATAGTTCTCACCACAGTCTTAACACATTTTAAGCTGGTTCCAGCCGCTGCCTCACCTAGTGGCGAATTGTGCCACATCATGTAGTTATTTATGTTGCTAAATCTAATCAAGCGCTTCAAGGTTTATATGCCATTTGTTATTTTCCAAAGTCGATACTTTAAAAAATCCTGACAAAAAATTATTAGCAATCAATAGTTCTTTTGAAGGGTAACGAATGAGCAGTTTGCCAGGAAAAGTATTTTTTTTGTTATGAAATATACAAAACCCTGCTCATTAAATTAAACCAGAGGAACTCCTTCAAAATCTACGTATAATGTGCATTTAAATGCATCATGTGTAGCTTTTGGACAGTATCGTTTGGTATGCATGAATAGGACTTTGGTTATGGTTCATAATTAGGTATCACCAGTAGGTAATATCAGAAAATAAATAACTGAATTGGAAAAATACCGAAGTTGTGCTTTTAATAACTATCTCATATTGTAAGTGAAACCGTGAAATGTCTTAGTCAAAACTTTGCTTTCACTGCGGATTAAAAAAAACCCATTAAATACAGTTTTCAGAGAATAGCATTGTTGTAACTTTGATGAGAACGAGGGTCAACCTATAAAACTTTTCTGTTTTTCATGAAATACTACGCACAAAGTGTGCCTACCAGCTAAACCATAATATCCATTGACGTCACGAAAGTTTTAATCCCATCCAGCGCATCTAGAAAGCGCTTCATATCGAGATAACTACGCTTGTAATTTCCCCATATTTACCTGAAACTTGTTTGTTAGTACACAAAAGGCAAGTTTTGTATGATGAAGACTAAATTGCATCTCAAAAGTTTGAGGAGAGCTCGAGACAGTTAGGCTCAATTTACATTGCCGCGGAACGGAATGGAAGCTTCCATTCGGTTACGCGGCAATGTAAATTGAGCCTTACAGTCACTCAACACGGAACATTATAAGATATTATTACCACACCGCAGAGTAACGTTGAAGAGTATGAGGTACTCTGGAGGTACTTATGTAAGTAAATTAAAGTGCTAAAATAGTGTTTTGTTTTACTATTTATTTGATTGATTGATAAATCACACGACAGTAGGTATTTGAAAAATAAGTATTAAATCAGTTCCTTTTCTTTTAAATTTTAATTTTCATAAGCGCCTGTTGCGATATTAGGGGCTTCTGGGTTTTGTAGATAAAAGTATTGAACTTTTGAGATAAAACGAACATTCAGATTAATTTGGCAGAGTGGTAGCTGCGTCCTATAAAACACAAATAAATACCTACTTTTTATACTAGAAAATTTAATTTCAACTCGCGGCACACAGTAAATTGAATATAATCTTAATTCTATACCCACATAGTTTAAAATTATCCTTACGACAAAATTCACTTAGTACTTTTACAGGCTCAGTCATGCACGTGCCGTGAGCAGCGTAAAGCGAAAATTAGAGTGCAGTTGGAAACCAGAATTTTACTAAGCAAATTTTAAACTGTTTCATCACTTTAATGTTTTCGCACACCGCTGCAAATAGCATGGGATTAGTCAAATCAGGGAAGTGCATTTTCGCACTTCCATATTTCCATTTATTTTGAGCTTATTCTACGTAGTTTTGATCAGGAGGCCAATTCTCGTATTTATTAAACGTTCACATTTAAGTTGAAATCTGTCAAACTCGTCAAAAATGTTGGTAAATTGATTGTATTTTTGAAAGATTGCGAATGAGATTAGAATGCTAACGTACTTACAAAATACGGAAATTACCATTCTGTTAAATGCCTATCATGTCAACTTAAACTCCGTTGGTTTAGGTAAATAACTAAGAGAAAAAAAAAAACGTGACGAGAGAGCAGTCAAAGGCGTCTGGTTAACCGACTAAACGTAATACCTGTCACTTCAGTTGTCATGCTACGTCACAGTTATACTCTTCAATTTTGCGACGTTATAATACGTTGAGGTTTAGAGCACCTGTTTTTTAGGCTCTCTAGAAGTGATTACAAAATATTATATTATTATTACAGATCTAACTTAAAAAATGTGTTCAAGCAGTTACATCTATGAAGAGTAGTTTAAGAATAAATGATACATTTTAACGTACATTATAGAGGAAACTATCGTAAAAATCTAAAATAAATTTAATTTGGTTATAAAGTATTTTAATTATAAAATATTTTAAATGGTGCTAAAACGAGGTATCCTGTTGTCGTGTTTATATCGAGTGGTGTGTGGTGTGTAGTGCCATGAATTCTTTAATGATACCTAGTGAGTTTTTAAAGTGCATACGAGGGACTAACTGCCTGCCGAATGCAAGCTAGTCTGGTGAGATCTTTCCATATCTTTCAAGGATCTTCTGAAGAAGTCTGCTTAAAGTCATGAGTGGATCTCATTATAAAGCCATACAACTTATATGCTGTATTTACAATTTGATCGACTAACTTTAAACGATAATAAGTGTGTGCCAATTTTAATATGACCACCTGCAGTGCCGTGCAGTGTTTCAAAATTGTTCGTTGATGTGAGGTGAGCCCTTTTGTGAGTCAGGTAGCTAACAAAGCCCAAACAAAATTTATTTAGATTTGTTGCTTTGGGTCGCGACACCCTGTGAGGTGGGTCGAGTTTTTTTTGTTTTTTTGTCGGTATCTAGTATTATTAATTATTTGTGTAGAATAGTGAGCATAACTTTAAAATATAATATTTGCAATCACGTCAACCTGAAAACAGGACATGACTTACTTCGACAAGGAAACCTATTTTTTGAGGACACGGCTGAAGAAGATTTAGAAGACAGCTAGCGAGATTTACAAGAATCCTGAAACGGCTAGCAGCGAGAACTCATACGAAGACATTGGAATCAGCAAATAGCAGATGCAGCGGTGAAGCTGGATCTGAACTAACCTGTGGCGACGTGGTTAAAAATTCCGATCCATAGATAAATATCACTCGTCTCTCCACTATTCCATTGCCTACTCTAGGATGCATATCCGGTTCGGCTCGCAAATCCTTCCATATCCTAAGGACACGTCGTCCCTACCATTACACCGCCTCCCGGTCTACTTCTTGATATGCAATGGTCTCTGTAGCCCCATGAAGCATAAGGCTCCAGGGGCTCGTGCAAATCGTGGGGTTAATTAAATTTATCGAGTCTGGTTAAACCACGGGTCGAAGCATTTCATTAATTCATTAATTAATTAAACACTAGGAAAATGGGTTGGTTGGGTACCATCTGACAGCCAACTCAAGCACCGCGCGCGTCACCGTCACCGTCGCCGTCGTCATCATCATCGTCATCATCCTGTCTACAATCTCTCGGAAAATGGGTTGGTACCATCTGACAGCCAACTCGCGCACCGCACGCGGTCATTGGTCAAATCAAGTTGCTGGGGAAGCGAGCGCGCGCTTTCTCAGCTACATGTTACACACTTCCATCCCTTTTCACGAAATCACTCATGTGATTATTTAGATTTTGATTATGATTGCAGGAAAGTGAGAGGAAAGAAGTTACACATCAAAAAGTGTAATCGATAAAAAATCGATCAATCGATTTACGATCTTTAGAGATTGGATAGTGACTAACTTGGTGTCAGAGTTTTAAAGCCACCCATGGGCCCCTGACTTGGCTTCACATGCTGTCAAGAAATATCTCTCAGGCATGCCGCGGCGTTTTTCCACGATGTTATCTTCACCGTTTTTGATGCAAATGATACATGTCTCCGAAAAGTTAGAGGTGCGTGCCTTGGGTTTGAACTCGAGACTTAAGACTTGGCCAGTCTGACGGTCACACCACTAGGCTATCCCTGTATTTAATACCTTTAGTGAATTACCTAAACCAATCGAGCATAGGTACTTAGGCGACAAGCTGCTGGTTGGTTACAAAGCCCTCCGTAACTAGCCGCTTAAACGTTGGACGTTTGATTATGCGGCAGTAAATCAAATAGATTGAGTTCCCGGGAACTATCCGATTAAACTATTATAAACAGGTCAGTAGCCGCTAAGTGTATACTCGTACGGTGATTTGGTTTCAGAGATATGTGCACACAAATACGAACCTGGTATTTATTTAACTTATTATAAAGGTCTATTTTCCCGCCTACTATAGGCGGGAAAATAGACCTTTCTATATATATATATATATATATATATATAGAGCTTCGGGCAGTACGAGTACTCGTATATCCATTTTTTATATTTTTTTATGTAGCGTTCACTCGTACTGTCCGAATCAATGGGGCCTGCTCTTTATCATTTTTTATGATGACTCACGTTCAATATAATATAAATTTTAACGTACGCCGAATGTATGTAAAATAAACGCAAGCATTTTTTATATACTTAGTATGAAATATTTTTATTTTGCTTAAGCAATTGCCAAGGTGGTTTTGGTAGATACAGACAAGTAAACATATTAGTAAGCAAGTACCTGGGCGACCGAGCTTTGCTCTGGAGAAAATAGAGAATGCTCATTTAATAGTACAGGATAGTTCAGACAAATTCCATGCTGCCATGATAGTAGGTACTTACTAATTCCATGCTGCCATGATAGTAGGTACTTACTAATTCCATGCTGCCATGATAGTAGGCACTTATTAATTCCATGCTGCCATCATAGTAGGCACTTATTAATTCCATGCTGCCATGATAGTAGGTACTTACTAATTCCATGCTGCCATGATAGTAGGTACTTACTAATTCCAAGCTGCCATGTCATGTTATTCTAAAGTAGCCATCTTGTTCTAAACTTTGAGCGACCGAGCTCTCCTCGGGTAAAATACGGAGAAAAAACGTTTTTTCCCCGATATGTATAGTATAGGATGTTGGAGCTATAGGACATTGCAGTGTTAGTAAATACCTAAACTAAACGTTTGTTTACTAAGTAAAACCACAACGCCGCCGAACTCTTGTTGCACTGCAGTTCCATTGTAATGATAAACTCTAGTTGTGGAGTTCTCAAGGCTTCTCCGGAGAATTTAAAATACGAATTCTTTATTCAGGCGGTCGTACCACGGGTGTGTTATTCCCAAACTCGCAACAGCTAAACAAACTTAATATAAATTGGGAAAATTTTAAGTGAAGCTGGAATGAGTTTTATGATCATAGTAGCCTCCTCGTTGTTACAAAGATGAACAGCTGTTACCGTGGAAGAATCCGAATAAAGTGCGGCGCCACTTACACTTGGGAGTGTGAAGAAATTGGTTCCGTGAAGGACCGGCAACGACATATTGATACATTATACAACATACGGTGGTGGGAATAGTTATCGATTTTCGATGCATTCACATTACCCACTATTTATTGCACGATGAGGGAAGAAAAATTGTAAACATTTATAGTCACGTCGTGATTACTTTTCTATGTAATACGTGCTTATTCTTATATGAGGTCGAGGTAAATTAGCGCTTTGCGTGAATAGGAAAAGTTTCTCGTGAGATAGAAGTCCTGTGGTGAGTTGTATTGCCTAAATACTAACACTACCCTTTTTGAGAGATACTTGCAACTTTGTCTAAATGTGGGCCTTGAGTCCTCACAGTTTGTATTTAAAACAAAATTCATGCAAAGCAATCTTAGGAAGACTTTGTTAGGTTATAGCACAAGAAGATACTGTTGCTTAAAACACTTTCGAGCTACAGGATTCATGGCCATAGAGAAAGTGATATAGTCTTATAAAGCAAAAACAAGAAATCTACTTCTACCAATTTCAAAAACAATGCTCACTCTAGTACAATGTTTGGCAATGTGTGTTCAGATTTTAGTTAGCGCAGTGCACAAGTCGCTGGCACGTAACTTGGCATGGTTTTGGCGTATTGGGAGTAAGTTTGTGCATGTAAACTGTGCAACAAAAAAACATTACAATTTTATTGCTCAATACAGTTAAGGATCCTCAATACGTGATGCCTCAGCAAAATACAAGAAACGCCTGATAAATCAACCCAATGAACTGGAACGCCAGTTGACTATTCAAGACTACGTCCACAGGCTCAAACGACCTAATGTTTTTTTTTATATTAGCCTGTGTTGTCCCACTTTATTTGGGACAAAAAACAGTTATACATTACAGCATTTACAAAAAGAAGTTATATTACAGTCGAAAAAACTTTAACACTTTTGTCGATCTACTGCGATTGCGGGCCAATCCTTTAAGAAGGAGTCCAGCTCATCCCGTAATGTTTCAGAGCTGTAAAATCGACAGTAGCACCAGGCTACTAAATATGATAATATATATATATTTATATATTTATGTGGTTAAGTTTATGCGTTATGTATTTATTCTGTATGTAAATGGTACACCACTGACTACCTGCAGTATTGTCTCTCCTTCTCCCTTTAATCCAAAGGTTGTCTGTAAAATATCGCTTTTAGCGATAAGACCGCCCATTGTGTCATCCTATGTAACATTTCTAAATTTATTTCTGCAATTTGTATGGTGTGCATAACAAAGAATATTCTATCTATCTATCTATGAGTAGGTACCCTTGATAGAGAGTACACACTGCATGCGAACAGACAGGGACTATGAGCAGATACATCGCATCTGTTCATAGTATCTTCTCAGTGTGTGTTTCTTCTTAGTGTCTTTTTTATTATTATTATTTCGTTTATTCATATTTTTTCATATTAAATTACATTTTTAAATATGTTTTATAAAAGATATATAAAAAAAAAAACATTTAAAATATAAAAAAATTGTGGTCCGCCGGTGTCGGGAGCAGGGTCCAAGCTACCGGTGGTTAGGGCTGCAGAGACAGGAACCTCTTCACAATGCGAGCCGTATCGAGGAGTACTGCCTTCTGAATCAGGCCCTTGATCCAACCGCCTAACGACAGCCTCGAGAGATGTTGGTCGAGGCTTTCGGCAATCTTTTATTATTATTATTATTATAGTCCCAGGACTGATCACCGATATTATAAGAAAAAAAAAACTTTTTTGCATGTCATTCTATGTTATAGACATAATGTATTTTTGAGCATGTCTGTTAAGAAAAACAAGAAATGAAATGAAATTGTTTATTCTGTTAATAGGATATTGGTATCACTTTTACAAGTCATATTAAAAAAAAAAAAAAATTGCTAGGTGAGTTCGGCGTTTCCTATCTGACAACTCTGAGAAGAAAGGCCGAAACGAACTCAGAGGTCACATGCCATATGAGGACCATGTAAATTGTGTCTGAAATTGTCTTTTCAGGAAAAAAACACAGATTCGAGTGGATCCGTCCAGTCAATGCCAGCATTTGTCAGTAATCGTGGAGCTTAACTCAGAACTTAAGGAGCTCATCTAGACAAACAATACCAAAGAAAGGACATTTGGGTAGGCTGCTACTCAAACTGCCAGACCACCATTAAAACTAACTGAGAAAGAAAAAAAGAAAATAAAAAAAATCGACGTGGTCCTCACATTCACAATAACTAAAATAAAATAATACTTTACAAAGTAATCATTTCAATGTTGATATAAAACTGGCATATTTTAATGATTTTACTGAATAATTATGATGTCAAGTTTTATGGTTAGGGAAAACGAATTCTGCGCATCTATGATTCTTGCCAAGTTACGTGCGACTACACCTAAGTCAAGTAGCACAGTAGTACTACTTCTACGATTGACTAGCAACCGTTTTAGACTACCAAAAGCAATCTAATCTGGATTGCATTTGAGATATTGTAATACGGACTGTTCAGCCAAAACTTAAATGTAAGAATAGACACGACTTGGCAACCATCCAGTGAAATCATCGTTGAATAATAGGTAAATATTCGGATTTGCACAGCATTTGTGTTATTACGAAGCAAATTTGCTCGTATTTATATTCCGTGATTAACATTCTAAGTGCTTGTTGTTAAATAAAGGCTTATTTTAATATTGATGAGATGTTTCGGTGTTTTGTTGCCATATGTTGTTTACTGATCGCACCTCTGTGTTGTTCTGATCGTTTAGTATTTATTAAGGTGCCTATCGTGATAATAACTTTTGTGAATGGTGAGAGCCCCGTTTTATCTTACTTGACAGATTCATGTTTAAGTAGCAATACAAAGTTAGCGTTTACCTCCGAATTTACTTTTCCTAGAAAACTCCAGGCAGTGTTATTCAAAGAATAACTAGTAGTCAAAAATCTTCTTGACTCGAGGACTTTAAAGATGGCAAAGAGTCGTTGAATGTCGATAAGTATGTCAACGTAAAGTAAGTCAAGGAAAGGATATGGTGCAATACGCTCAGCACGACTTCCTATAAATCAGTCACGTATTCGAATTAAATGATCACCGTTATTTGCATCGTATAAGACCACTTGCGAGTGGGGAATAATGATGATGACTTGACAGATTTTAAATTGTTAAAATTATTCCTTTGTTAAAATATAACTGACAATTGAAAAACCAACCAATATTTGTATATTCTCTGCGCATTTATTAATGTTATTAAACTTGTTAGCTCACTGTTTATATTGTTTGACATGGGTTGACGTGTCGGCCCAGTTTCCCCTTTCCCTGCAACACTCATATAACTTAAATAATTTATTTTCTCACTGATTGAGGAAAGAAGAACACCCTGTGTATCAGCTGTTTGTCTTTCCCTGTAATTTGTAAAAGTCAACTCAGCGAAATTGGTTCCTATAAATTGGCCATCGCATATTTAGCAACTGCTGTTTGGACGGCTTCCGTCCGTTTAACAAATTTTGCCTTCTATATCGTAGGCATAAGGATGGCATTGAAAGCAAAAAAGTGGTTACAATACCAACTGTTTAGTGCAGCTGATATTGTCATGCCAGCAACGCAATATAAAATACATAGTATAGACTAAGTACCATTTTTTTTTTCTTATCATTTTCAGTCATTTTGTTTGTGAAAAAACAACTGGCTAACACTGACCTGTCATGTATCGTGGTGGTTGCATTTTCAAACGATACACACTAAAGATATATAAAAACCGTTTTTCACGCATTCTTTAAATTCGCTACCCAGCCGGAAACACTAAACCACTTGAATGCACGTTAATGTAAAAATTCTTTCCAAAAAATAAAAACAACCAAACTCCAAAAATTCAGTTTTTGCCACCGAGTTCCGAAATAAAAGTTATTTAGGACTTTGTAGTGTTTTGATGAAAAACGGTTGTTTAAAGAACGATGGTTGAACTTACTTACTTACTAACCCTTGTAGCATTAGGTATTATAATTTGTTTTCTGTTTTTATAGTTTTAAGGTGTATTTTTCTGTTGTAATGCCAATAAACGCATTTTTCTTTCAAACATAACAAAAAAAGTTTCCGACGATTTGAGAACCTCCTCTTTTTTATAAAATTAAAAATGTAGGTACGTAAACGTTCATAAACGTGGTGGGTCGGGGCCGAAATTTTACGTGGACGAACCCGCACGCAAAAGCTAGTAGATAATAAACAAGGAATTTAATTGTTACATTAAAACTCAAAGTATAATGTTGTTAAATGAGTACCAAATAGTTTCGGTAAGGAATTGGTAACCTTCCAATCATCGTTATTAATTCAACGCGTGGGACCGCACGCATGTCGCGACCTTCAACTGTTACTTACATACATGCCATACTTTCGATATCCTATACCAGCGGTTCTCAAACTTTTTTGGCGACGGAACCCTTTTGGAACACAAAGTATTTGACGGAGCCCTAAAATAATTAAAACTTGGTTTTATGTGTATTCTTCATTAATAATCATAATTTTTGTTATTAACATTTATTTATTATTGAGTTGAGAATCCTGTTTCGCATTCAATCCGGTCTAAGTTCAAATAGCCTTGTTAAATATTATTATTACGCCGAGATAAAATATTGGTCACAATGAACCAGTATTTTCGCGGAGCTCCCACAGAGGTGTTGCGGAGCCCAGGGGCTGCGCGGAGCACACTTTGAGTAACACTGTCCTATACTATTAAATGAGCAATATTTGTATATACTTATATATATTTGTAATCAGCGGGACTTGTTGCTAAGTAATAACAGCCGCACGGGTCAAGCTACGCTTGCCGCGGTTGGTCCGTGGATGGGTGACCATCTTTACATACCAAGACCCCTCTGTGCCTCGAAAAGGACGTTAAACCATTGGTCCCGGCTGTCATTTGTAGATCTTTGACAGTCGTTACGGGTAGTTAGAAGCCCAAAAGTCTGACAACTAGTCTTACCAAGGGGTATCGTGTTACCTAGTAAGTAGGTTGTGAAGGTCAGATAGGCTGTCAATCCATGTAAAATACTGGACTTGAAGCCGACCCCAACATAGTTGGGAAAACGTTAGACCGATGATGATATATATTTGTAATCACGTTCTCGAAAACGGCTCTAACGAAATCGATGAAAGTTACAAAATATAGGTTTTACGGGGCGAAAAATCGATCTAGCTAGGTCTCATATCTGGGAAATTTCGTTTTCTCTATTTTCACCTGAGAAGAGGTCGGTCCTTCAGGTAATATATATAAACACAAGAAGTAGGACAAGATAATAGGCCATACAATACTCATATTATTATTTTTTACTACTTCTTGTTATCGTAAGATGCTTCAAAACAGCCTGCTATGTATGTAAGAAAGGTGTCTCAGACGATCCCACCACCCAAGCTCGTATTATATGGACAAATAAAACCACAGAATCGATAAAATATGAATCGGGGCCCATGTGCACTAAATTTTATTTACTTACGTCGATAAAACACAGGCCAACTCGACCGACCGGGAAGTTCTCATCAACAAAAAGGAAATAAAGTATGGAAAGTTATCAGGGAGCCCTTTGTCTCAAAATTAGGAGACCGATCGGGGACAACTGTATTTTATTATTACAAATGTATAGAACCACTTGCCCACTCCCCAGTCTTGCATTAAACATGCAAACTACTTTTTCCTATTTTCTGTTATTCGTGTGTAAGAATTATAAATAAAAACTTTTTACAAAAAAAAAAACAACTTCTAAAAAAACATCACAAAGTGTAAAGTAGGTGTCTTTGGTTTTGAATTTTCGTTTTTTGTCACCGTATTGCGAAATTAAAGTAATTTTTCACCTTGCAGTGATTTTATTAGAAGTCGTTTTTTTTTGTAAAAAGTTTTTTTCTCTTTTTAGTTGTGGGTTAGGTACTCCACACATATTCGAATACCACGACCACGACTATGTAAATAAAAGTGACAGGAACTTATTATAAAGTCATCCACATAGGCTAAGTGAGAAAAATACGTATTAAGCTTCGTGCAGACTACGCGACGCGACTCGTACAATAGAATTTCTAAGAATATTTCACGGTATAACAATAACCGGTGTCGTGTTGCCTTGTCGCGTCGCGCTGGTCTGCACGAGCCTTTATTGAAGCTAACTCAAAAACTATCCAAGCAAAGTTAATAAAATTGATATGGGACAACCGCGCAAGCTTCCTCTACCAAATAAAAAATAATTATTCACATTGGGTACAATATTGTCAATCTAGTTTTTTTCTATTCGCTAATAAGTAATTTAAATATAATTTAATGTCCAATAACGTCTTTCTTATTCACTTTATGTTAAGGGGAAGACACTTAATTCATGTGTTCTTTAGTTAACACTTGCACCACACTGCATTAAACTAACTCATAATGGTCTACCCTTCCCAATCTTCGCACCAATTCCGTGATATCAAGGAGTTGGATCGCATCGACCTCCTCCTTTATCACCTGATGATGAATTCTGTGTTCATGAGCTTTTGCATATTTTTTTATTACTATGTCTACGATATCCGTCTCGAGATCCCGGTTGATGTCGCTGGTTTAGTTGCTTTGGTAAAATGACCACTGACAATCTGTCCAATTTCCTCCATTTTGTTTTATTGTGATTGAAATACTAAGAACGGTATTTAATGCACTTAAGGCTAGGTTTTCCGGGCCGGTGGGCCTTTCAAACGCTACTTCCGCTTCCCCCAATTGCAGAGCGATGTATTTATTTACGATGCACTGCCGACCATTTCGCGGAAAATCCATGCCACAGCATAAAATATTTGCAGTTGATCAACTGAACTAGTTTTTCTTAGGTTCGATTAGTTTTCATTTTATGGGACCTTCGGCGTAGTGAACTAAAATGATTACTTAAAATGTCCTGTGTACCTGATGGGCGTTTTCATATTAATAACAGATAACGACACCAACCCGATACCGAAATGTCGGCAGCTATAGGTACTGACATCGATTCGATACTGATATTATTATTATCGGCCCGATGATATTGGTAAATATCGATGACCATCGCGACGCACCAAACAACAACAGTACCTACTAAGTATCGACGTTTCGAAGTCGATGCGAAAAAGTGTGAAAGAATGCCGCTACTCTCACCGCTCTGTGTCTTCGCCGGTAGATATCGTGCCGATATCGGCGTCGGTCGCTGTCTGCGACAATATAGGTGATAATAACAACATAATGTCGTTATCAGCGAATGTGCTGTGTTGTAACAATCAATTCATTTTATTAATGAAAGAAACAAATTTTTTACATTTTGATATAGTGTTATGGGATAGTTCGTAGAACGTACAAAGAAAAACATGAAGTTTAGGCCTCTTCTGTCATTTAAGGTTTTAATAAAAATAAATATCTATGTTTATGTGACTGTTAATGATAAATCCAGTGTTCAAATTGTACACGGGATTTTTTAGTGATAGGGGTAGTCGGGAATAATCTGTAAGACTCAGTTGGCTTTGCGGTTAGTAAGGTGAAATTTTAAAAATGCAATGGTTCTACTGGGTATTTCTAAAGACACGCAAAACGTCATTTTGATAGAAAATACCTAAGTCGTAATTTCGTTTGTTATAAAAGGAACTCTTGTGCAAAATTGCATGTTTCTAGACCCAGCAGAGTAGGTTTTACGTTGTCTGACAGTGAATTTAAGACAAAAATTGCGTAATTCCATGTAAACTTTCATCCCCGTCGAATTTAAAAAAACTTTAATTTAAGATTTGTTTTAATTAGAATGGGCTAAAATTTGTCTAACTGTTATACTGACGACTAACGCTTATACTGTGACCATATTCTTTTGTTTTGGGTGTTTCCCACCGCTCATGAAGATCCGTAAATATTGACAGCTACATTGAAGTTGTCAAGAGACGTACCTACTACTACAGTTATATCGAATCTATTATTTTAGGACATCGACATTTTAGAACGACATTTTTTTCGTATACAGTAGCGCTAGTGACAGTGACTTTTGAATTAAAAACTGAAAGTTGTTCACACTGAGCCAATACGATAAAATCACGGATTCAATAAAAAATCGTGTGTCGCTAATTTTCTCCGTTATTCGAAAAATATCATTACGATTTTTATCGTGTTCCATATATTTGGTCGCGTTAGTATAGCACTTTTGTTTGAAACAACGATTTATTTCTAATCGTCATTGTTGTTGCCAGAGTGAAAGTTGTTTTAAATATTGATATTATTTTATTTTATTTATTAGGGACAAAAAAACAGTTACATGTTAAGGTTAAAAATTATGAGCCGTAACACAAATAGGTAAACATATAACCCACACCATTGTCCACGAGTTAATAGATGAATAAATCAGGAACGGAAATGTATTTACAATATTATCTTATTATGTTTAACTGAATTTAAAAATTATTGATAGGTTAAGATTGTGGTGAAAGAGTATTTATAGCTAGTGTTTTAAATTTTTTACTTGAAAGAGAGAAGACATCTTTGTCCATGAAGTGCGTGTTATAGGTTTCAACAAGTTGACGAAGAGGCACTCGTGCCCCGGACTCGTTAGTCCTGCATCTACGTGGAACAGCCGGGGCACGCGCGCTGCCCGTCTGATAACAGTTCTAGGCACTGTATAGCGCAACTTATTTGTGATTTCAATACAGTCAAATCTATTGTTACACAAACCATGTAGCATCATGGCCACCAAAAGTAATCGCCGAGATTCTAAACTTAACATATTAAATTGCTGTAACAATTGTGTGTAAGGAATCCTTGAATGATAACATTTATAATTAACAGTACGTAAAAACTTTTTCTGTACTAATTCCAATTTAATGTTATATTTGAGGTAGAACAGATTCCAAATAGGAATCGCGTATTCTAATTGAGATCTTATCAACGCTTTATATAGTAGCAAAAAAGTAGAGGGTCGCACGAAGTCTTTCGAGGATCTCATGACGAAACCATACATCCGAAAGGCTTTATTTATTATGTTCTCTATATGCAAATCAAAGTGTAAACACGAATCAAATGTCACACCAAGGTCGCGCACGAATTCTACCACATTTAAGTGATGGCCATTCAGTATATACGAACAATTATGTTTGTTTTTGTTTTTAGTAATAGATATACTATGACATTTCGGAAGGCTAAGAAAGAGTTTGTTTTCTTTGCAGAAGTTATCAAGTCTGTGCAGGTCCTCTTGGAGCAGTAGGCAGTCTTTGAATTTTTGGCAGGCTTTGTAAACGTTTACATCATCCGCATACAACAAAAAGTTGGAATGAATAAAACACTGCTTTATGTCGTTTATAAAGAGGATAAAAAGCAAAGGACCCAAAATAGACCCTTGAGGAACGCCAGACTGGACAGTCACAATTTCAGATTCAAACCCATTAATAACGACCTTTTGTGACCTGTTATAAATATATGATGCAAACCATCGAAATAAATTGCCTCGAATACCGTTGTAGGCAAGCTTTTCCAAAAGGATTGAATGATCCACCTTGTCAAAAGCCTTCCGAAAGTCAGTGTACACAGCGTCTATCTGGACTCTCCATATTTTCAAAAAGAAAGTTAGTGAATATCATTAAATTGGTAGTTGTCGATCGCCGTTTAACAAATCCATATTGTTCGGGTATAATAAGGCTATGTAATTGAGGGTAAAGAGCACTGTGCACAAGTCTCTCAAAAAGCTTCGACAAGGTGGAAATAATTGATATGGGACGATAATTCTCCACATTCTCCTTATCTCCACTTTTATAAACAGGTGTAACAAATGCTCGCTTCCACACGGTGGGATATACGAGGAAAACCGACAACCGGACACATTGTTTATTATGTGTTTATTAATTTAAGATATGATAGTAGCAAACACAGTTCGATGGAGAGTGAATATAGTAACATGGACGAATCTGATGAAGAAAATCTTATAAATTTGTGTTTTATTAAAACTTCTTCATAAACGACGATAAAAATTATATATGACTCACACTTGAGTATAATTTTATCGTAATGTGTGTAACACTATTTTAAGATGACAATACAACGTCATCATATCACATACAAAAAATCACACTTTCGAAAACAATTTATTATGAATTTAAACTACAAAATAATTACAAGTTTTTTTTTGAGGTATCGCAATTTAATATCTGATGTGTTCTTCTTTTAATAGTATTTTCTTTTTTAAATCTTTGCCCCACACTAAGAATTTCTTCTTGTATCGTTGTGCGTTTACAAACATAGAAACTCACATACACTAACACCCAGACCCTTGATTTATTTTAAACACGGCAGAGAGAGCGCATTTTAAAAAAAATTGACACAGGTCCACCCTCGATGACGTCCCTCAGGACTCTGAGCATAGATAATACACTATATATTCTGAGCGCGAGCCGATTTTGCCTGATTTACTATTTTTGGGTTTATTAAAAAAAAAAAAACTTCTAAACTAAAAAAATCAACCTTTAATTTCCCTCAAAAATACGATTACCTCATCCTACAGGCAATTTTCATACTATTTTATGCTGTAATTAGGAAATGACATGAAAAATGGTTTTGAAATCGACCCTGTTTCGGATTTTTTTTTTATCGAAAAAATTAAAATTAGCGTGTTTTGAACATTTAATTTCCCTCCAACAAGTATGTATCCTGTACCTAAATACACTAACTTGACTATTTAAAATTGATTCTAAAACAAGCAAATTCGGATAACCCCCCGTTAGGCAGTCTGTTCACTGGAGCGGAGAGGAGAGGAGCGGAGCGGAGTAGCGGTGTGCCAATATTAACCAATGGAATTGCATAAAATCTCCGCTCCGCTTCAGTGGATAGGGATTTGAGAACTATTTTAAAAATTTATACAAAACCGGGAAGTGGAGCGGGGAAACGGAGCGGAGAAGCGGAGAGGGGAAGCGGAGCGGAGCAACGGAGTGGAGCAATGGAGATGGGAAGCGGAGCTGGGAAACGGAGCGGGGAATTATTACTCGTCGCGTGAACTCGGTCTAGCTCCGCACAGTCCGCAACACCGCTCCGCTACCTCGCTCCGCACAGTCCGTAACTCCGCTCCGCTACCTCGCTCCGCATCAATGGACAGACACTGTCCGCAACTCCGCTCCACTCCGCTGCTATTCTCCTCTGCGCTGCCTTGCTCCGCTTCAATGGGCAGGCAGCCTTAAGAAGGTAACTGGCATCAAGCTAATAAACACTAGGGATATTTATGACATTCAGAGATTGACGTCTAATTATGTCTATATAAAGAGCTGGATTGCAATTAATTCATGGCAATTAATTAATTGTACAATGGAATTAATGTATATGATTACCTAATTACATCATGCAACTCAATGACTTCAGAATAATTATATTAGGTAAGTCGTTACATAAGCTATATTTTTTTAATCCAGTCATAAATACAGGTTGGATATTTGTTATGGGGCCGTAAGGGCAGCTACCTTAACCGTTGTAGCTACCGGAAAACAGTCTTAGGAGACTGGTCCTTAAGTTTTTGAAACATTTTGATCTAGATTCACAGATTTTCAGACTATTTTTTTTTCAAAATCTGTGAATGCAGGTCAAAAAGTTAAGGACCAGTCTTCCCTCCCTGGTCAGTCCCTCCTTGGGACTTTTCTTTCTCCCTCTGTCTCTTTCTATTAAGTACGAGAGTGCGTGTGCGTGCGAGTATAGCGTAAAGAACTACTTTCCTGGCGGGGGTTCCCCGACCGCACAAGTTTTTTTTTAATGCAACGCGTGCAATCAATCTATCATAAGTCTCTCAGTCTCAGTAACTTAAAGTTAAAGTTGAATGTCACTTGCATGTCTTAAACAACATTCACTATGGGACCAACTACGAAATAGCAAAATAAAATACACTAAATACAATAAGACTGTTTCATACATTTTCATCAGATAAATATTCCATTTTTGTATGAAACATTTGTTATTTTTTCGGTATTTCTGAGTTGGTCTAATAGTGAAAGTTGCTCATAATCATGAGTACTTTGGCGCCTTGAAAGGTTTACAGTGAATTAAGAATCACCGTGTATTTTCCTCATCGAAGTATAAAGGCTGACCTTTAAGGTGTCAGTCTTAAGATAGTTAATTGAATCAGGCGTGATTTTGCGAAAATCCATTACAGAATACAATAGACGACGTATATTTTGTAACCTTATCCGATTAGTTGTTTTTAAAGATTCATAAAAAGCCCTGTAAGAAATCGACACGTGTTTCACCTCTCAACGAGGCATCCTCAGTATGACGATTGACTTGTTGCGAACCCGGACACGACGTGTTGCTACGTCAAGCGCCGAGCGCAGTCTGCATACGTGTGCAGTGTGTGTCGCACTGCAGTGTGCTGTGTCAATTTCTTACAGGGTTCTTTATGAGTCTTTAAGAACAGTTAAGCGGATTAGGTTACTAAATATACGTCGTCTATTGTATTTTTTTGGTGTCAGTCTTATTTCCCTTTAATATAAGTACAAACGGAATAATATCTTAATTAACACACAAAACTGCTTTGATAGCTCTACGTAGATGAGGCAATAAAATTATCATAAGCAATGCCATAATTGCCCAAATGAAATTGCCTCCGCCATAAAGCTAGTAAAGAACAAATTGTTTCCTCCCTTGCCTTAATACCTGAAGAAATTCCATTTGAAATATTTATTAAGGCTGTGTTTGCAAACTCTGTTCTTAAAGTCTCATTGTTTCTGCTGAAGTGACAGTGCGTCGTTTCGGTAAAATAAATTTAACAGAATTTAGTAGACGTGCACGTGTTTCGTTCCTTCGGAGTAATTTTTTTATGTTTTTCTTTAAGAATTTGAACGTCTTTGAAGTAATGAGTTTATGGACAGATCGTACAACTTCAAACTACTTTATATAACTTCAAACTTCTTTTGCCCGCGGCTTTGTCCGCGTGGATGGCGGAAAATATCCCGCGGGAACGTACTATCGGGGATTTAAAGTACCCTGTGTGTTAATCCAGGTTATAAACTATCTGTGTGACAAATTTAATCCAAATTCGTTCAGCCGTTTTTGCACCAATCCGGAACATATATCCAGACAAACTAACAAAAATTCTTAAAACAATTTTTTTGGCATCTGGCTCTTTCCTACACCTCGTAGCAATTACTTTTTTTTTCAAAAATATTCAATGTACAGTTTCGACTTCATTACTATTTTATTATTATATTGTACTAACAGGTTAAGCTATACTTGCCGGGGTTGGCCCGTGGATGGGATCTTTACATCCCGAGACTCCTCCGTGCCTTGAAAAGCACGTTAAGCCGTTAGTGCCGGCTGTCATCCGTGGATCTTTAGCAGTCGTCACGGGTCGTCATAAGCCCGAAAGTTTGACAGCCACTCTTACCAGCAGGTATCGTATTACCCAGTTACTGAATTGTGGAAGTCAGATAGGCAGTCGCTCCATGTAAAATACTAGTATTCAGCTGCATCCGGTTAGACTGGAAGCAGACCCCAACATAGTTGGGAAAAGGCTAGGCAGATTGATGTACTAACTGGCTTCTGCCCGCGAATTCGTCCGTGTGACATTTTTTGTTCCCCCGACCCACCGCGTCACCCGCGCTATTACTTCGTTTTTGTTTAGCGTTCTTTCTGTTTTATTTTCTTAGGGCCGTAGCGTGATGTTTAATAACCTTCCTCAAGAATCGGGGTACCAAATGCAAAAATATTTTTTCAAATCCGACTAGTAGTTTCAAACAAATTTTCAGCTTTATATTAGTATAGATAGAAAGTCATATACAGGGTGAAATTGAATTCATGGACTTCCCATTAAGGGGTCATTGTACTCATCATTATAAACCACTTTCACTATGGAAAGAACCCGGAAATCGCGAAAAAAAATCTGCTGTTCCCTACATTTTGACAATGCGAACAAAAATATAGGGAACCGCAGATATTTTTTTCGCGTTTTCAGGTTTGGTTCCATAGTAGCGTCGCGTAGCCAACTCGGAAGTACGAGTATAATAGGACTTCAAATAAAATTCAAAATTCAAAAGTCATTTATTCAAACTAGGCTGAGAATCAGCACTTTTCGAACGTCAAAATTACATATGACAGTCCCCCAAAACGCCCACCCTTCACCACTTCCCAGTGCGTTAGCTGGGAAAAAGAAGTGGCGCAACAAACTCCCCAGCAGCACAGCTGTCTGTTTAGTCAGAAGAAAAAAAAAAGATTCTATATAATAGTATTCAAAATAATTTACATTACGCAACACAAAACATTACCGGATGGTTTTCCATAAATATATGTAACAACTTTCCCTATGGAACCACACCTGAAATCGCGAAAAAAATATCTGCAGTTCCCTTTATTTATGTTCGCATAGCTCGTCAAAATGTAGGGAACAGCATATTTTTTTTCGCGATTTCCGGTAGCGTAGCGTAGCCAACTCGGAAATATACAACTTTAAATAAAGATTTTATTACAAACTAAAATTACTGGATGTTTTTCATAACATAACATCTGCAAAATCTCCACCATTTTTACAAAAAAATGCGATCGCTTTTCATTATATTTTTCATAAAATTTTCATCATGTTTGTTAGGTATCCCACTAATTAAGTTACAAATATTCTGTTTTTCTTTTTCAAGATTGACCACGACACGTCCCGTTAGATAACCCCACAGAAAAAGTAAGGACGTGTCGCGAAATCCTCGGTGATCAAAATGCAATTCGTCACTAGTAATGATTTTTTTAAGAAATTGGGCCGTTTTTCAATGGGTTCAAGATAAAATTACTGAACGTATTACGTTGGATATGGTCATATGAACTACATACACATACGAGCGAAATTTTCGCCAAATCAAACTGATTGCTCAAAAAAGATGTATACATCCGAGCTGGCCACCCTATAGAACAAAGACCTGGTCCAAATTAGAACTCTGTAAAAAATAAATTCACACACAAAAAACATTTAAAGCTGCAAAGGCAACAAAATAATATAAACTCCGTTCAAAAGCTCGTGATTTCAGCGTGCAAGTGAAATAGGACGTTTTACACTTTATGTTACGCTTCAATAAAACTAGCAGCAATTATGCCGTTTGTAAAATAAATAAGGAGTTGCTCTTCTGTCCATTTCTATTATTTACTGATGTAGATTAATTATCTACTTTGTTTTTTTATTCATCTGTACACTAATGAGTCTGGCATCGAAAAGCAACTGCTCTTGCGATTTGCTGTTTGTTTTCTGCTATGAATGTTGAATTTAAAAAAAATATGTGCTCAAAATATTTACATGTGGATTTAGACCACTGACTACCTCTTGAAGGTATGTGTACTGCTATTTTATGTTGCTTACTTCGTAGGCTTGCACTATTGAATATTTGTCGAAAAGAATCTGACTTTCATGTCCGTCCGAACGAATGACCGGTGACGAAACCGTGAAGTAATAGTGTCATAAACACGTAGGAAAACGTATTGGATTCGCATTGTAGATTGCAGTATCTATGTTATGTTATTATGGGGAGAATGGTGATACAGTATCCTCCTTTAATCATCAACGATTGACTTTATAATTTGACACCCGGTAAGATAGGGTTTATTCTTTTGTCAGATGGATGATGTTTTAAAACCTATTTTGTCTTTAACACTTTCGACTCCACCCACTTTTTATAGAGCTCATACGCCACGTCGCCATATATAATTATTTTCATAGAGCTCATACGCCACGTCACCATATATAATTATTTTCATTTTGCTCATACGCCACGTCACCATATATAATTATTTTCATAGAGCTCATACGCCACGTCGCCATATATAATTATTTTCATAGAGGTCATACGCCACGTCGCCATATATAATTATTTTCATAGAGCTCATACGCCACGTCGCCATATATAATTATTTTCATAGAGCTCATACGCCACGTCGCCATATATAATTATTTTCATAGAGCTCATACGCCACGTCACCATATATAATTATTTTCATTTTGCTCATACGCCACGTCACCATATATAATTATTTTCATAGAGCTCATACGCCACGTCGCCATATATAATTATTTTCATAGAGCTCATACGCCACGTCGCCATATATAATTATTTTCATAGAGCTCATACGCCACGTCGCCATATATAATTATTTTCATAGAGCTCATACGCCACGTCGCCATATATAATTATTTTCATAGAGCTCATACGCCACGTCGCCATATATAATTATTGGAAGTGAGGGTTACCGGCATTACGTTTGCGCTAAAGTTAACCATCGCGGACGGTCGACGGCGTTAGGTTTAAAACCGTGTTATAAAACACTGTAAAACGAAATAAAATACTTTCTTTAGAGGGTCAAGTCGCTATAAGTAGTCTCCATTTTTTTTTTTGTGAATATTTGTTACTGTGAACAAAAAATAAAAATGCTTGGATTTTGACACCAACGCATGTACTAATAATATATCTTGTTAAAATATACATCAGATTCTATTTTCACGATATATAAAGGCTTGTACAGACCAGCGCAACTTGTCGCGCGACGCGACACCGGTTATTATTATACTGTGAAGTTTTCTTAGAAATTGTATTGTTCGTGTCGCGTCGCGCGACAAGACGCGCTGGTCTGCACAAGCCTTAATGCTGTATTAAACATTACCATTATTCATAAACCGTGAAGAAAAACCTACATTTAAAATCAGAATCCGGAAATCAAGTGTGCATTGCCCAATGTAATTCAGTTTTAACGCAGCACGATTTCGTGGGTCCATCCTTGATTGGTGATCATTACGGTGACGAATAATTTAGGTTATTTAACACTGCGGTGCGTGGTCAGCGGCTTTGCATACCCAAAATAATATATCTTTGTAATTACCACCTCCATTGAATAAAATGAAACTGACCAGCCCAGTTATTGAGTAAGTACTATTCCGTGTTAATGTCAGTTAATTTTCCCTTTTACTAAAGTAGGTAAGCGAGGGTCCGAAAAACAAGGGTGTATGAGTTTATCCTTTCGCATTAATTATGAGTTGATTGTACGCAGAATTATGTGGTTGTAAGTGACATGACATGTTCATTGTTCCAAAGTTTTTGGTTTGAACAATGGGTTACAATATGAACGAATGTAATTACAAAGTAGTGTCCAGGAGTGTAAGGGGGCACTAATGTCAAATCAAGTAGGTACGAGTATCTTGAATAGGTCTTGAAAAGTATTATTAAGAGTCCTATTAATTTTTTTATGAAAATTCATGATTTTTGACGTAGTAATTTTCGCTCCGAACTCAAATAAACATTGTTTTCAATTCAATTCTAATAAAAGCTAAATTGACTTAAAGATAAGCGAAATGTTTTACTTGTTTATTGGAGTTCTAGAATTTATTTAAAATCCTTGAGTTTTCACGGATAAAAATCGTAAAGAAATGCAATAAATGTCTTGATTCAGCGTCTATTATATTCCAAATAAACTAATATGATATAAAACTTCTATCTACAATGAATACGTTTCATTAGTTTTCATTTCTCAAAATAATAAACCAAAATTACAATAAATAAAATTAAAGTATATAGTAATAATTGTAGTATATTCCGCGTCGATTCAGCAAATTACACGAAAATAATGTTTCACTCTAACTTACAAGAAATAGAACGGCACTATCGTTATTATAATCAAATAATTGAAATATATTAAATCTAACTAGCTATCTAAATTAGTAAAAAAAAAAAATGTTTAGTTTTGTAATTTTTTTCTTTTTTTGTAACTATTTTGTAACTGTATTTCCTACAGGATGTTCAATGCATGCCGTGGCAGCCTTTAATTAAGGCTACACTACAAAATGTAAAATATGTAATATGGGTATTTTAACATGTATTTTTGGTGTATGCTTTGTTGGTTGTCCATAAATAAATAAATAAATAAATATTACAGCTGCTGAAAATGACAGCGTCAAAAATCATGAGTTTGTGTAAAAATATAATAGGACTCTTAAGTCTAGACTGCGCTGAGAGTTTGATGTTACTGAGAGTCGATATTCTGCAGAGGAGATCATTGAAACTTAGATGTAATTGCACGTCTGTATTTTCCGATAGAGATTGAAACCTACAGCACAAAACATTTTATACATTTTTCTATCAATTATACATGACATCACACAAAAAAAAATTCTTCACCGCTAAGCCAGCAAAACTATTATTTTATGTGAATTTCTGTACCACCACATAAACTTGTTTCATAACTTACTTACCTGTTTCCAAATATATTTATCATGTCCGAAAATAAATTATTCTACATAGGTAAATTATAAAATTATAGGCCATACATTTTTCTTTCTATTATACATATTTAATCACAAAAAAAAACCAACTGATTTAATAAATTATTATATTGTATTTAATTGACTCAGGCGTGACTTCGCAGACTTTATAAAATACAATAGACGACGTATACGTCGACAGCCCGGGTTCGCGTAAGTCAATCGTCATAGGATGCCTCGTTGAGAGGTGAAACACGTGTCGATGTCTTACAGGGTTTTTATAACTCTTTTAGAATAGTTAAGTGGATTAGGTCGTCTAATGTATTTTATACTGTATTTCTGTCACCCTCATGATATTTTTCTTCACCGCTAAGCCGGTAATAAATTTTAATTATGCACATAAGTCTGACAGCACATTTGTACCGCAGCCCGAATTAATGACCATTGGCTTCGAGTTTCCCGCGACCCCCAAGTGTGTTACTTCTCGATAACAAACAATTTGAGATGCTTTTCCTAATAAAAATATTAAAGGTAGTAATTTTAGTTTAAGTTATCGTTTATTAATTTTGACTTCAGGACCCAAACATCGGTGTAACCCTGGCTCTTGTACTAGGAGTTCCTGTATCACAAGAGCCAGTACATTGAAAAAACCGGCCAAGTGCGTGTTAGACCACGTATAATGAAGGGTTCCGTAGTTGGGATGAATTTACCCCAAGAACAAACTTAGATAAGATAATTTCTTTATTTGTATATAATGCAGGTGTTACAATAATGGTGTTAGTAACAGATATATTCCCAGTACATTCTGCCTGTTGGCATACAAAAATATATTGGTTAATTTACAGATAATTTAGAAACTAGGTGCTAAAAATGATATCATGGATCAACTAAGTCTAAAATTATTTAATTTAAGTGAAGCAAAATATTACAATTCATTATTTGTAAAATCGGTAACAGAGTAATAAAATTTATTTGTCAGCAACGACGACAGGAGTTTCTTGAATTTTATTAAGGGCTGATCCTTAATGCAATTTGGCAATTTGTTAAATAGGTATAATAATAATAAACATTTTTAATAATAATAATAATAATAAACATTTTATTTCTCTTCCACAAAGGTGCCTTAAAAATATGAAGATTACAAAATCTAATAAATCCTTTGTGGGAGACTGGTATCTGCACTAGGAAAACCTGTCACACAGATTAACAGCCCCCCCCCCCCCCCCCCCCAAAAACAGTGTTTGAGTATTTAATAAAATCATAAACATAATATTTACAAAGTATTTTTACCTTTGATACGAGAACACAGTAAGGTGTCATACCAATAACGTTTTTTTAAGCAAAACAGTGTTATATCTACCAGTACACAATATACTCTGATATTTTGATCTCATGGCAGTAGTTTGCATCCTCGTATCACTTAATGCCGGAAATAGATGCTTGTTAGTTTTAACGAATATATAGCTACTTCGAAAATGTATATACTAGGAAAAGTTAGTACTTTGTGTTTCTTGAAAAAGGAATGCAGCTATCTGTAACCTTGAGATCAAAAATTGATCTGATGCACCGTTTTTGGGCTTTAAATATAGACTCGCTTTCGGAACAATTGCCCCAGAATACTACACCAAACCTTAGAACAGAGACCACCAAACCGTGATATGCAACCATGAATGTATCAACGTTAACTTTCTTGGACAGATTGTAGAGAGCATACGCAGACGTGCTTAATATTTTGCAAACTTCTTCAGCCTGCGGTTCCCAAGATAATTGACTGTCAATCAATATACCCAAATATTTTGCCACGTTAACGCTATCAATAGTTTGTACTTTATAATTAATTTTAAGGTTTAAAGGAAGAATTTTTTGATAGAAATGTATTATATTGGTTTTATTGAGGTTTATGATAAGATTATTATCGGTGAACCATATTAATTTTAGAGAATGATTTATTTCATCTTCATAAAGCTCTTTGTTGAGGCAGTCTATTATGATCGTACTATCATTGGCAAATAACACACATCCCATGATGTGTCGGGGAGATCATTTATATACAGCAAGAATAATAATGGCCCTAGAACGCTGCCCTGCGGAACGCCGTAGTTAATTTCCCTAGGACCAGATAAATATTTAACCTCACGTTTTGATTTGACGCATATTTTAGTGATTTCTGTATATTGAAAACGTCCACTTAGATACGATTTAATTAGACGTAGAGCATTCCCTCGTATACCGTATGCATCAAGTTTGACCAAAAGCGTTTCATGGTTTACGTAATCAAAACTTAACTTGGTAGTTAAAAAAATGTTCTCCCATACATCGATATACGTCACGGTCAATTCTCCAACAGCAAATGTGTTTATTTGCGAGTATCAAAATATGTTAAGAAGCTTGATTTCTTTAAACTAATACTAATTTATTATTTATATTTTTTAAAGTTAATTTCAACTTGATACCTCCTCGCGTTCCTGAGAAAAAGGGTCTTGACAGACATACAGACGAATAGATGGACAACGAAGTGATGGTATAAGGGTTCAGTTTTTTCATTTTCAGTACGGAAACCAAAAATACAAAAAAAAAAAAACATTTTCCAAAATATTTTTATGTTTTTTTCTGTACAACCACATAAAATGTCCAACGTTACCAGCCCTAGTTACATTTTACTTAGATATTCATTTCTATCTTTTCCAAACAAATATAAAACACAAGCATACTTATCTACAAAAATTCTAAGGTGCCAAACCCTAGATTGCTTAGGGGCAGAATCCACAAGATTTTAGATTAGTGGAATTTGCAGATTCCACTGCATAACTGGCTTGCTAGGGCAAAGTGGAATAATTCAACTTACTTACCTGTGTCCAGATCCATTTACTCATGTGTCAGACATTAGTTCTGTATTAAGGTCATGTCCGCATTGAAGTATCGTATGTGTTTACGACAACTTATTCATTCGTGTTGACTAAATCAAAGACATTTTGGAGATTTTTCGATTTGCCGCTACACAGGCGGGTGGCGCGATTGATTGACTCTGCTATTCGGCGACGTAACGTTCGCCATTTATATGAAGAACTCACAAGTTCCTTCAAGAAATACGCGAGGGAATATAAGACTTGTGTACGGATCGCGTTGTATCTTTACGATCGCGACGAAATTAAGAATGATTACATATTCTTTCAGAGAACGTATATTTTCGTTTTGCTGTTACAATAAATGACTAAATAAATAAAAAGAATAAGCAGTTTAGCTTGGAAATGCAACAGAGTTGTGAAGCTTACTTTACATATTCATAACGTCTAATCGGCGTTACCGTGGGGGAGTAGTTTTATCAGAAAACATACATTCGTGTTCATTTAAAATGCAGCTGCAGTCCGCCAATTATAGTGAAATAATTGTATGCGCGTAAGTTCGGTCTGAATGTTGGTAGCAAATACATAACGTCAGGGTTAGTTATGGAAGATGTAATTACATCGCAGCTTCCTAATTAACAAATAGTTTCAGCTTTAAAAATGAGGTTATATTTCTGGTGGGATAAACAGTAATAGTTAACAGGGTTCGTGCTTCCTGGCGGATGTTTTATATAAAAATATTATCTCTTACAGTTTACAGTCATCTGAATGAAATATTCAGAAAAAACATTTATGTCGTAACTGGAATTTTATGAATGTTTATTTTAATGTTATGAAAACCTAATCGCAGTACACTTTGTGCTAAGAATGAAAGTGATTTTCTTAGTAAGGCTTTAGCTAAATTATCTTTAAAGTGTGGAAAGGTAAGATAATAGCAAACATTATTATCTCTATACCTTTTGTAGCAGCTTTACTTAAATCTAATTTTAATATTATTGTCTTAAGCTGAAAAAAAGAGTTCCAGTAGCCGTCAACTAGGTAAAATATGATACAAATGGCCTTGAAATCTGAAAACAGATAAAAAGTACCGTTTTGCATCGAGCCCGACCTTTTTCGTACATAATGGGATGACGATGGGTATCTTCACTTACCTACCGTAATTTGCCAATAGGTTCAGCTTGTGATAAAAGTTGTCGACAGCTGTTATGTCTTATGGTGTACATTAGGTAAAAGTAGTCACATTTGTACCTACCTTGTTTCCAGAAAAATGTTATGTAATTGGAATCATTTATGTCGATTATAGTAACCATGTTTCCGCTTATCAAAATATTGAATACTGCGTTTTGCAGTTCGTCTCGCAAGCGTGGTGTTTATTTTCAATATCCTCCTGGTTATTTATTGTAGCTGTTATTGTTTACGTAAACGTGATGATAAAAAACAGCATTTCATAGTGCGCACGTAAATTATATTTTTAGGCCCGTCGAGCGTTAATAAAAAGTTTTCCACCACGTATTCAATATGACAGGTCGAATATTGGATGTTTTGTTCATCACAAATTCCATTTTCCTGAATAAACAATATTTTGGTAGCCTGATTTTTTAAAAATAATATCAGGGAATAATATTATGAAAGTAATACATGAATTCAGTTAGGTTAAACGTTTTTTAAGCGAGATCTCTTACATCTCAAAATACAATTCATTGTAAAAAGGTATGTAATATAGAAAAAGGTTAGGAAATTGAAAATTGTGCCGCGGAATATAACCCCATTACTAAGGAAATGAGGTACGTGAGTATGTTTTAGAATTCTCCTTCCTCGTCGGCTCGGCAGTGAGTTAACTCGAGGTAACTCTACCTGTGATGTACTCTGTTTTTAAGCAATAAGGAAGATTGTCCTGAAAACATTTGCCGATCGGGATTGTCAATTGCTTTATCGATATTATTGAGTAATGTAACGTAGGGTTTTATTTTATACTAATGGAGTAATGTTTTTTTACGTTTAATGGTATGATGAGTTGATTAGCTCGTCTGGGTTTATAATAATTATGAATTTGAATAACCTGGCACGCCTTGTGTTATGTGATACGTTCGTACAGCCAATAACAGAATATGCAGAAATAATGAGTTACTTCGTGTAATTTTTCATAATTTTCATTTTTTTCAAAAATGTACTTTTGGGCAAAAACGTAGTGTTTTTAGCCAAAAAAACCTAACAACATATTTTTTTTACACTTTGCCTTGCAGAGGACCAATAGAAATAAACAATTGTCCCTGCTTTTGGGCTGTAGGTACGACACCAACAGCCCAAAAGCAGGGACAAATATACATTATTATATTATATTACCAAATATACACATCAGCCACGTCGCTTTTGTAAGGAATCCTCCTACTTTCTGGCTCTTGTGATACAGGAACTCCTAGTACAAGAGCCAGGGCTACACAGATGTTTGTGACTTTGAAGTGTAAATAAAGAAAAATATAAATATAAAATACTTATATGGAACAATCCCATGAGGATGACGTTTCTCCATACTCTCTTCCACACCCTGTTTTCTCATTCACAGCATCTGTTTCGTAGAGGACCCAGGAGCCACCAGCTTGCCCTTGAGGAGGCATATTATTTGCGTAAAAAAAAGAAATATTTGTAAAACCTGTATAAAAGTTAAACCTATTTTTAATGCACAGCTTCCTTTTATTTGCAATGACACCTTATTTTAATTGGGGTCAAAAGCGTCAACCATCAAACATATTATACGATATGTCTATTGCTCTCACCTTTTATTTTAACAAATTAACATAACATCGATAAAGCTAATTAACTGCTAACTAGACCATGTTATTTTAAGAGAAACCAATTTCGCATTTGATAACTATCATTATATTATATTATATTATATATTATTATTATGCCCCACGTATATGTTTTTTTTAAATCGACGCTGGGTTTGTTTTGGGGATTGTCCTTACACAAATTTATTTTGTTTAGATTTTCACATCGACCATGATAAAACAAGAATTATGAACAATATTTTTAATAACTTCATATCACACGTATCATATACACGGTGTTAGGCAGACGGTTGAACATACGTAAATGGCAGATGCGTGATGGGGCCGTCTGTAACGTGTTTAGGCCCATTATCAAGACACTGGCTACTTTTTTTTATTTTCATCTAGAATAATTCTAGAATCTTATAAAATTCGTATTTGACGCAGATGATTACTAGAAAATCAAATACAAGCCCGTAAACTACATTTTTTTTATTTTTATGTCTCGAATGCCCGACTTTGAACTGCGTTTAAAAAAAAAACTAAGAGTAATAGAGCAGTCTGATTTAATTCTAGCAAAACATCTTTGGTTCATGCCTGTTCTAACGATATATTGCATACCGTTAGAACAGGCATGAACCAAAGATGTTTTGCTAGAATTAGATATACAATTTCTTTTAAAACAACTGGAGTATTCGTCAATATTAACGACCCGGGCTTTTTTTCACGGAAATCACGAACGTTTGCGAACACTGAAATAAATTAAAAGCAAAAATTTAATTTTAATTTTACAAGATTCTATCGATTATTCTAGAGGAAAATAAAACAAAATTTTGCCAGTTTTGTTATTTTTAAATGAAATTATTGACGTTTGAAGTTTGAGCAACGAAGAATTTCGAACAAAAAAAAAAAAAAAAAAAAAAACCGTGTGGTCATGATAATGAGCCTAACACGTAGCAGACAGCCCCACGGATCCGCCATTTTCATATGTTCAACCGTCTGCCTAACACACTGTATATAAAAGGAGATACTGACTGACTGAATGACTGACTCATAATATATCAACGCATAGCCGAAACTACTTGGACTAGGAACGTGAAATTTTGCGCATAGCTTCCTTTTATAATATATGGGAGCATTAAGAAGTAGTTTTTGGAAATTCGTTCTTTAAGGCGGTGAAAAGGGTGGGCACGCCACAATTGTGGCGATAAGTCCCCTCTTTGAGGAGTGGCTAGCGAGGCGCCACGGCGTCCTCACCTTCCGCCTGACGCAGGTCCTCACTGGACACGGCTGTTTCGGGAGGTTCCTGTTCCGAATAAAGCGGGAGGAAACGCCCGGGTGTCACCACTGTGTGGATCGCCCGGAGGACACGGTGGAGCATACGGTGGAGGTCTGCCCTGCTTGGGCGGAGCACCACCGTGTCCTCACGGAGGCGATCGGCGGCGGCGAACTCTCGCGTCCGGCCCTGGTTCAGGCCATGGTCCGGAGCGAGAGTGTATGGGAAGCCGTCACTTCCTTCTGCGAAGCAGTAATGCTCGCGAAGGAGGAGGCGGAGCGCGCGAGGGAAACGGCCCCTGATGGATCAAAAAGGGTAATTACATTTGTACAGGGAGGATTTTACCGTGTGGCTTGATTAACTCAAAAATTTATATAAATAATCTATGAGTCAAATTATATAAACATCTCAATCGATTTATCGGAAAGAATAACAGTTTAGTTTTTCAGAGAGGATAAATGAAAATTATTATTCCTTTGGTTATAAACTTGAAACTTGGTAATACTTGCCTCAGTAAATAATAAAGATAGTTAATTTTAGTTTTTTAAACAACTTCTCACAGAGGAATTATGGGTTGTCAAAGTAAGTAATTATTTTTATGCGCTGTCGGATTAACTCGAAACTCGGTACTAATACTTAAATCAAAAGAATCAAAAGCACGTGTTTCAGGGTTATTGTAAAAAACAACTTCTAACAGGGTGTAAAAGGGTCATAAAGTTTTAGGGGTGGATTTTACCTACTGCTTGCTTTAATAACTCAAAAATGGGTATAAATAATGTTTAAGTCATACATGGAAACGTACCAAACGCTTTTTTAAACCCCCCCCCCCCCTGTCATGATGAAAAGGGAGGACACAGTTTATTTGAAAAATCTTATTCCTTTGATGTATAAACTCAAAAATTGGCCCGAATTCTTATTTATCTAAATAAATGTTAAAGATTGTAAACATTAATTTTCGAAAACTATCTTTCAAAGGGGGTAAAGGTGGTGTTGAAATTTTTAGAGGAAAGTACGAAATCCACGCGGATGAAGTCGCGGGCAAAGTACTAGTTTCTATATATACCTACTTAATAACAGCTAGATAGCCGACAACTTTCATAAAAGAAAATCGTAAAGATGAAATCTTTGCTCCTATTTCTTAAAATATCTCCACAAACGCGGACAACTTCTTTTAAAATATGCTTGACGAGACATATTTAATAGCAGCTGATGTTGCATAAATAAGCGTTAAATGAAAAACTTGTTTGGCATGGTTTATTTACTGTAATAATTTCCGAGGGAGGATTTCTTAGAGCGGCAGATGTCGGCGTCTAGATTGTTATGAATAAATTTATGTTAAGGTTCGAGATTCGATTAAGTAGGTATCTATTACCGCGTAAATTTGCAATTATGTGCGTCACAACGCAATGCTGTTAAACTGTAAATTTACCGTTCATGTATAGGTGAATACTTATATGTATAGGTGTGTTTAGATATGGTAATGTGTTCAGCTTAAGTTAATGAGGTTGCGGAAACTGTTTTCGGTTGTGATAGGTTTTTGATTAAATCCATTACTAGGAGCTGAGTGTTTTCCCGGATTAGAATAAGCTTTGAGGACAGTTTTCTGAACGTCGTGCGCGGTGACCCAGTTAGAGTTACTATATTTTATTGCTTTTTTTGAAGTTTTTATTTTTAGGCAGGTTTACCTATTAACCTTTTTTTAAATTTTAATCATTTTATAAACATTTGCTGCCTTTATTCTTGTCACCATCAGTAGAACAAGTCCAGGTAAGTATGTAGGTATTTTTATGTTTGTGAATAAAAAAATTGTGAATGAACAACCATAACTAAAATAATGATTGCGCTTTTCGATGGACCATGCCAAAAGATTATTACTAAGAGCTTCTTTGAAAAGAAAACCAGAAAAAAAATGCCTCGCTTAGTACTAAACCGAAAATTGGCAAAATAATTTAAAATGTGTGACAACTTAAATGTTCAGGCTAAACTTTGCCGTAATTATTGTGACAAAGTAAGAAAATAAATACTAAGGAACCTACCAAAAGATTTTTACTAAGAGCATCTTTGAAAAGAAAACCAGAAAAATGCCTTACTTATTAAACTAAACCAATAATTTAAAATGTGCGACAAATTAAATGTTTAAGCTAAAATCTGCTCTAATTATAACGACAAAGTAAGAAAATAAATACTAAGGAACCTACGATTTTCACTTTACTTTAAACGAAAGAAAAAAACTGTCCTTTGTTGTTTTTCCGCTTCCATCTTGACTGAGAAAAATGAATCGCTCAGGTGGTTCCGATAGAGTTACATTTCTTAACAAAACCTAATTAGATAACATAGGTAGGTTGTAGGTAAGCAAAGTCATAATTATTGCAACATTTAAGCCAATGATCTGCTTAACATTAAAATATGTAAATATTTTTGCTATGAGCATCTTTGAAAAGAAAACCAGAAAAATGCCTTAAACTAAACCGAAAATTTACTAAATAATTTAAAATGTGCGACAAATTAAATGTTTAAGCTAAAGTCTGCGCTACAAGCGACAAAGTAAGGAAATAAATACTAAGGAACCTACGATTTTCACTTTACTTTAAACGAAAGAAACAAAATGTCCTTTGTTGTTTTTCCGCTTCCATCATAACTGAGAAAAATGGATCGCCCAGGTGCGCCCGATAGCTTTACACTTCTTAACAAAACCTAATTAGATAACATAGGTAGGTTGTAGGTAACAAAGTCATAATTATTGCAAAATTTAAGCCAATGATCCGCTCAACAGTAAAATATGTAAATATAAATTACACATTGATTTACATAAAACAATCCAATTTAAATGCGAAATCCGTTTATTGTTACAGTTAAATCATAATATTTAATTATTTTCCGATTAATGTCAAAGAGCCAATCGCAACAATATAATTGAAAGTCGGGGTTTCATAAAATTACTTATTGTTCATAACGGTACCCTGTAATATCGTAAGCGTTTCGATGGTGCGCCGCAACAGATCGCCCTAATGAGAAAAGTTGGATAGCCTTCGTGAGCCTCAGAAACAATGCCGACAACCAACAATTTCCTGACACTGGACAATCAATTCAAAAGCTTTTTCAACACAGAAGTGGGAGGTGGCCGCCTTCACCCCCCTCTGAGTTTCAAGTTGCTTGTTTTCGACATTTACGCTTTTAAAAAACCCAAAAATAAATTATCACGCTTTGATTGTTCCGTCGAAAGTAATAAAGGGAAGGCGGTGTGCGGTGACGTCGACGTTTTTCATTATTCGATTAGACGAGAAGTGAGCAATTGTGTTCGTAGTTTGAAACCCGTCTTGTTGCGTATTTCCTAAAAAATAAGTTAAGGTACCGTTCCGTACCGGACCGCAGGAGGCAATTGCAGAGGCGACGTGCGGCCGCGACACGACTGTTATCTATGAATTTCTATGAAATACCTTCCGTAGCTAGCGACACGTCGTTGGCAGCTACAGGCGAGCGACAGGCGACACGTGTAACCCGACCGCAGACCAGTAGTGCTGCCAACGCTCGAGCGATAACACGTTTTTCTATCTTCTATCTACCGACTTGAATACGGGCTGCTGCCGCCTGAGTCGGGTTCAGAATCATGACTGCAGCAACATGACGCCGCGACGTGTCGTCTGCAGTTGCCGCCCGCGGTTGGGTACGGAATAGTACCTTTAGTCATTTATTTTCTACACTTTTGAGGATAAAATTCCGTCACTTCTTTTCCAAGTATCAAGCTCTCGCTTCATCAAAGCCGTGAAAAGTTGTCAAACGGACGAACAATTCACTCTTGATAGGTATAAATGTCAGGATTCAGGATTTGTAGATCAGTATCGTTTTCAGTTATTTATCGCTATACGCCTATCATTGTACCTTATCGTTAATTTACTATTTAGGTCAAACAAAGCCTTTATAATTTTATTGCAACGAATAAAAATGGTTTCACGAATGTGTAAAATGGTTCGAAAAGAGCATTTCACTAGTACAGGTACAGAGCTGTTTTGTTTTGTAAATAATGCATTTGTGTAGTAGCTATGCAAGAGCATAGTAATAATATACAGTTTTGACAAAGAGAAGACTTCATACGCTCATTAAACGGTGAACAGTTTTGACAAAGAGAAGAATTCATACGCTCGCCGCGTATGAATTCTTCTCTTTGTCAAAACTGTTCACCTAAAAAAAAACTACTGCAACAAAAAACAGTGGTGTACCTAAGTATCCTATACCTAAGTAGGTTTTTTGCATGGCTCCCATTATTTACAATAAGTTACCGAAAAGTTGGAGGGAGCTTAATAATGTACAATTGTAGAAACAACTAAAGTCATTTCTAACTGACAAAGCTTATTATAATATTAAGGAATTTCTGACAGAACCATTTATTTTGACATAGATTTTTAGGAATAATTTTTTGTTTACTGTTGACATTTAAAATTTATTAATGTTTGCTAAATTCAAGGTGATTTAATGATATTGACTTGACTACCTAAATTATTAACAATCATAATTATTAATATTTGCACGCCATAACATGTGGCAAACATGTCTGAACCTGTATTTTTTTATGTTATCCTGCATGCACATTTTTATTTCTGCATGCATGTGTACACATGTTTGAACAAATAAATATATCTCATCTTATCTTATCCATTTGTTACGAACTGCATAAAACAAATATTTAATACCACACGCAATGACCATTATTTCTTAGATGTTGGTTTTTTTTATTTATTTATCTCATTTTTCCTTCTCGTTTTCCCCTCCCACCCGAATATTATAGGGGAGTTTGTTTTCTTGTTTACAAAAGACCATACGGAGTGCCGTGTTTGCCTTTGTTCGCGTAATTACATTGTTACTTTCCTACCGCACCTGTCGCCGTCAAATGCTGCTGACGAATTTTCACATTATAAGCTTCGAAACTTATTAAAAGAACAATTAAGAACTTCAACTACTGGCTGTAGTGTTCTCGGTAATAGAATTTTACACGACGAATTAAATCTAAATGAGCTTGTGAATAATATGTATTGAGAAACTTAATTAAGATGTGAGGAAACATCACGCTTTGTTGAACTGCATATAATTGAAATTCATACTTGAAATGAGCATTCGAATAACTTCTTGGGTGTTTGGCTTTTAATTTTTAGCAATTTATATACGTAATAAGCCCGATGAAGTCAGCGTCGCAATTAAAATTGAATATTGGCGATGCGATTTTATTCCGTTACTGCGTCACACTAATTACGAGCCGTTATCTGCATCAACAAACGATTTTGCGACATATTCTCTGATTCATATCAGTCATAATATTTAAATACGAGAAATGTGAATTTATATTTAAATCAGTGCTGGGTACTGTTTCATTTGGGGAGTAATTACGGATTACTAGATGATGTGGTGTGATGGCCAAACAAGCCACTTGCTAGTTTAGTCTTGATGTTTTACGCAAATAAATATTCTATTCTATTCTATTCTATTCTATCCTATTCTATTCTAAAATCGGAAGCTTTAAAGTATATTTTTTTACGGTATTATATCTACATAATATTCTGTACCACGTTTTGTACAAGAAGTTTAAATAAATAAATTATTTTCCGGACAAAGGTGATTTGGTGGCTGATTTTAAAACTGAATTTCTGTATTTCTATATTTTTTTAAATTAATTTGTTTATTCGGACAACATAGATCCATAATGTTAGTAATACCTTAAAGCTAGTGTTAGTACTATATTATTATTATTAAAGAGTTGGAAATGGAAACATTTTGCACAGAAGATGGCCAAGAAAGGTGCAAATTTCTCACTTGGCCATCCTCTCCACAAAATGCCTCAAAATAGGAGAATAAAAACTATCTGACACTGTTTTCAGAATGCTGTGGCTACTGGCCCGTGTTCTAGTTACTAATGATGGGACTTTTTCTATAAATAGTCCTATTTTCTCTATGGGTAAATAGAGTGTAGACACACACGAGCCTTCTCTAAAACCAACTTCATCAAATCCAAGACGCTGTGATGTCCAAAACAACAAAGCTGACATACTTACAATTTGTTAGTTCGAATGCAAAGGATATTTTTCGTGGCACATAATAGTAAAGATAATATCATAATATATATACATATAATATTGGAGTTGTCAGTTCTTGCCGAAACTGTCCTTCGTCACACGATGCTGGCCTGTCGCAGTCGTATATTTTTTCTGGCCCACTGGATTACACTACACGGATACATAAACATGATTTGATGTGTTCGTCTTTTATGGTGAGCGAGGAGTAAAGAACCTTCGTAATATGTGTCACGTAGATAATATACTTATTTTTTATTTTTTTAGACTTCTTTTAGGCAGTAGAGTGGGACTAAGATGATTGATTGACATTTTTTTCGATACCATGTTTAGTTCTTAGTTTTATCTGCAAAGGTAATTGTTGTTCTCTTTTCAAGTTAGGTATTGCGATCCTGTGTATTTTTCTCATGTTACCCTTCTATAAATAATTTTATAGCGGTCAGTTTAATGGTAATTTTTTTATTATCTCGTACGTCAATTACATTATCATACCTTTAAAATTATAATAACTTACCTAAATAGGATGGCGTTCCACTTTAGCAACATTAATTGCTCATTCGTCGCACAAAGGCTACGTGGAATTAAATCGAATTCATGGCAAAACAAACAAGTCGCTTCATTAAAATAATTTGAGAGTGTGGGACACTCGCTTCAACATTTTTTATTCCCGACTCACGACATTTTTTACATAAAATCGGGGCGTTTTAAATGATGTCTCATTTTATAGTAGGGATAACATGTAGGTTGTATTAAGTAAAGACTTCTTTAATAAAAAACAAAGTTTTTTATTTTGTACTAAATATGGAACCTTAAGTTGCTGAAAGAGTTGAGCATTCACTTGTAACAGAACATCGAGCATTCGCCGTTTTTAAATTTGTCGAACTGAACAACGAACAGAGCAAAGCATAGAGCCAAACGTCGCTACGAACATTTTCAATATCATTCTAGCGAACGCTCTAGTCAATGCTCGTCAAAAAAATATTCTTCACGTAGATGTCAGACTTGACGGTCGCGTGTGCGGAACGGCGGCGGAACAATGACAGAATTGCTCGGGTCGGCAGAAAGGTCGAAGAAAATGTACTGCCTTTCGGTAGATACTCGGTAGAACGCTCGCTAGAATGCTCGCTAAAACGCTCCCGTTTATTTTTCTGTAATGTAACATTCGCTAGAAAGCTTATGACAAGTGAATGTTCTAGTCTATCAGCACCTTTAAACTACTTTAAAAGGCTCTTCAATACTCGGTTACAGGAAGTTTCAGGAATTTTATACGTAAAGCTAAAGTTGAACTTAGCAGCCTTATAAATTCTGCGCTCGATTCAACGAACTACTTAGATTGTCGTTTGTTGGTAAACTTATTATGATCACAAAAGTTGGAAATATGAAATAAATATAAAACGGAAATATATCGTCAATGTTGAGAAAGATATGCAAAAGAGCTTTCAAGATGTTGAATGGTGATTTGAAATACGATCAAATTCTGTTTCCTTCTTGTTTTAAATTAAAAGAACAATGGGAAAATTTGTATGGACCCCGTCCCCAGCAGTGTAGCACTATGGGCCATGTGTGAAAAAATAGATGTTATTCTGAGTAACAATTTACTGAAAGAAAGTAGAATGTATGAATGTGGCAAACAGAATTTTTACATAATTATTTTTATATTAGACTGCTCTTTATAATTCCCATTTTATGATTATTATCATGTTCTTATACGCGATGTATACGTATGGATCAGTATAGTAATAATCAGTATGTCTGTAGAAATGAATGATTCTAAAAATTATTTTTTTTGAATTTACGCCATTCGCAGCGCTCGCGTCGGAAGCGTTTTTGGGCACGAGTCAAAGGGGCTCGCGGACTCTTCGACGTCCTCCATAGTTGATAGTTCGAAAACAACTGACTGATACTGATTCTCGGTCGTAAGTATTATTTACGAGTATTTAAGCTCAACAAAATAATTCTTAATAAAAATAATTTATTGTCTTTCTATCTTTATGGATGAATAACTTTTTTCCCTTATTATTCACACATTTACTGCCATATAATAAAATTATGTATTTTTAACGCTCTTTCATTTGATATATGAGAAAAGGTGCTACAAGGGTAGGGACGCTTTTTCCCAATGTTCTTTAACGATACGATCTATGATAATATTCCTTCGAAATACTTATGAAACGGAAGTATTTTGAGTCAACGTTAAATATTATAAACTCAAAGGGAAGACCCAGTTTTAAGGCAAGGGGACGTTTCCTGCATCGATAAGGGACCCAGGGTCACAAGACTCTAGAGATACGGTAATTATGCTTATCGCCAGATTAAATTAAATGAAAATATATTAATGAGACATTCGAATTACCTACTCCATCGTACTAGACACTAATTTAATGTTAAAAGCATTTTTTTAGTTTTAAGTATTAAACTAGGTTCAAATTTTTGTTGTGTGGTGCGTTTTATCGTCATCTGTTGCATATAAAATCTATCCATTTACTATTGGAAGATTAAGGCTGCCTGTCCACTGCAGCGGAGAGGAGAGTAGCGAAGTAGCGGTGTGCCAATATCAACCAATGGAATTGCATAAAACCTCCACTCCGCTTAAGTGGGCAGGGATTTGCGAACTAGTTAAAAATTCATACAAAACCGGGAAGCGGAGCGGGGAAATGGAGCGGAGAAGCGGAGAGGGGAAGCGGAGCGGGGAAACGGAGCGGAAAAGTGGAGTGGGGAACCAAAGCGGGGAATTATTACTCGTCGCGTGAACTCGGTCTAGCTCCGCACAGTCCGCAACACCGCTCCGCTACATCGCTCCGCACAGTCCGTATTGATGCGGAGCGAGGTAGCGGAGTGGAGTTACGGACTGTGCGGAGCGAGGTAGCGGAGCAGTCACCGCTCCGTTTCCCCACTCCACATCACACTACTGTGACACACACATCACAATAATGTGTCCGGGGCTTTTATGAAATACAATGACGACCATGGGCATGTGATTGTCCATATTTTTCTTGATATTCATGAAAAATTATCGAAAGTTAACTTTAAAAGGAAGTCTATCTTCAATATTTTTCATGTTATAATTTTTTTTATTTTTTGAGTAGCGTTTGCCATATCTCCGATTTTATATCGGATGAACCAACATTATTAAAATTTGTGGACTATGAAAAAAAAACGGTTGTGAAGACATTTTTTTCTAAAAAAAAACAGCATTTGTTAATAAAAAAACAAGTGTAAGACCATATCGTTTTTTTTTTAAAGGAACCCTCTCTTAAAGTTAATTTTAGAAAAAAAATCGTGAATATTCAGAAAAATACGGGCGGTTTCATGCCCTGGGCGACATTCTATATTAAATGAAGGCACAATTTCCATTAAAAACAATAAATAAAGTTAAGCACAGTAAGTACCGAACCTTTCTACTTACGTCCCCGTCCCAACTATTGTTTATATTGTCTGCGTAGTGTCCAGTTAATTACTTACCCATTTAAACGAAACATCATCCAAATGACATTTTTCAAGTAGAATTTCATTAGCATAGATAGGAAATTTCACGTTAATTAATAGTCACCGTTGCTTTGAGAAATGAGGGTTACGTCTGACCGCTTCATTCTCGTTTGACAAGATTAATGGAATAATGCCACGCAACCACTACCTCACAATCATTACTGAACCTGTTTTGAATATTATTTCAATCATTTGCTAATTGATTTCTGCTGCTATCATTTCAAAATAAAACCACGAAGCAACATGGGCAATATTTATTTATTTATTTATATAAACTTTATTGTACACCAGAAAATACATAGTTAATCATAAATTTAACACTACAAAACATACAATGGGCGGCCTTATCGCTTTCTGCGATCTCTTCCAGGCAACCTTGGAATGGACAGTGATTGCGTGGACATAAAAATGGGGTAGACATTGGTGCAAAATAATAATTATAAAGATACAATATATTATAATAGATACATAGATAGATATATATATGTATATGCTATATAATAGATACATAATAAATATATAAGAATATTTATATAAGCAACAAAAATAAATAACGACCACAGATTATTACAGCTACAAGACCAAGATCAGAACAACAAGTAATGTTCCTTCACGAGTCTCTTAAATACTGGTAACGATTGCGCGCGTTTTATTTGAACTGGCAATGCATTCCACAAACGAGCAGCCTGGACGGAAAAGGATTTGTCGAAGAAAGTTGTGGAATGCATTGGCATTTTAAGCTTCAGGTTATCTGATGACCTTAAACATTACATTACATTACATTACTTACAATATTGTAATGTTTAAATATAAAAACGAACTAAATTCACGAGTCAGCTGTTAACCACAAGAATCCGAGTTCTTAAAATAATGTAGGCAGTAACATCAAGTACTGTTAACGTAGTGAAAAGCCTTTGTTTTGTTAATTACTGAGCTCGAGGCAGTCCGCACCTGCTTTCACCACACCAGAATAAACTGTGCGACTAAATTTCCTCTGTTTAAATTAAAATATACTCCTGACCAATAGTTACTTCCAGTGCACAGAATGGAATTTCAAATTAACTCGAATTTTGGATATTTTAAGCAAAAAAAACTTTTAAAATACACTTGAGGTAGCCATCTGTGTAGACTATAGAGCCTCTGTAAATGATGACGTTAATAATTCCATTAGAGGGGCGGCTATAAATTCTTTGGGAACACTTTCCTCTGGTATAGACAGTAGTTAGAACGAGTAATGGAACGGAAGAGGTACTAAGAAGTAATAATTGAAGTTACGATCGATGGCTGTTACTCAAGGTACAAGTCGGAAAGTTGTTTATATTTTTGTTCATTAGAAAAAATGTTATAAATACTAATATTATAAATTTTCAATGTCTATAGCCAACGTTATTACATTTTGAAGCTTCAGATCCAATAAACTATACGTAGGTACCGTCTTCTAATACCAAGGAATTAATTTGTCGAAGAATTTCTGAACAAGTGTACTGTAGCTTTCCCTTATGAAATTCCGAAGTTGTACACAGATTAAGATTAGTGACAGATTGGCTTGATATAATTACGACAAAGATCTACATTTTCTTGTCTCTACGAGCTGAGACAACCTCGTAAGCGTAGGAAGAAATATTTTTGACGTTGGAATTTAGATTATCTTTGGATGTTTGTTCAATGTCTATGTTTTATATTTTGCCAGTAATCAATATTTTTCATTAACAAAGTACTCAGTAGAAACATTCATAAAAAAGCTTTAAAAAAATGGATTTGCGCGAAAGACTCTTGCGCGAAAGGACAGTTGGGCGAAAGGACAGTTGCGCGAAAAAATTGCGGAAATGAGATTTCTTCGTAACATCACGGCCCAATGCTTAGCCTAATAATTCGGGATGCATTTTCTTTGGGAATATTGAAAGAATTATTGAAATTTTGACAGGACAACGTCCGTCGTGTCAGCTGACAGCTAGTACATAATATTTTCATAAATTAATTCGCAAGGTACCGTCATAATATTAATCTTCTGCTACCATATTCTCGAGACAGAAAAATGCCATACTTAGGTATGTAAACAGCAGTTCAAATATGTAGATAGCTAAGTCTAATGATGGCAGTCTAAAGTCTAGACGAGAAGGTGAAACAATACAAAAAAAATGCTCTACAACTTGTGAAGTGCGTGCAATCGTAGGACGTAATCACATTAGTACTTCAGGTGAGACGGCGACGCGTGCGCTATCACTGCCGGGGGCCAAGCTCCTGAGAGAGCTTGGAGCACCCTTCACGCCCCCACTGACACAAGCCCTACCCTTAATCAAACTACGCAGTTAGTCCTGCCTCTTCAACCAGCTTAAAAGGTGTCTGAGCCCACGTTGTATCGAGACGAGGAATTTTTTTATAGAAGTTTTTTTTTTTTTATCCAAGTTTTGAGAATAATGTAGGTATAGAAAAAGTCGTTGTTCAAGTTCATGTATGTTTTATACCCGTATGTGGAGTATAAAGTTTATAGTTCACGTTAGAACGCATGTTATAAAGGCAATTTTAATGTTGAATATCGAGAGTACAAATAAATAACATTTACGAGTACATAAGCCAAAAACCAGCTTTTGATAATATGATACGAATAAATTCATCGTGCAGCAATTTTGTACCCTTACGTATTTTTTTTTGTACTGTTCCGGGAACTAGATGCCAGTGAACCATAACGATGGCTGGAAAATGGGGAAATCATAAAAGCCTGGTTATTCAATATTCCAAAAATATAGAAACAATTTTATCATTTTAATAGCTATTGTCCGCGGCTTCGCCCATGTGGTGTTCGCATATTATCCCACGGGAACATTATACCGGGATAAAAAGTATCCTATATGTTAATTCGTGTTATAAACTATCTGTGTGTCAAATTTCATCCAAATCGTTCAGCAATTTTTGCGTGATGGAGACAAACATCCAAACTATACAAAAATTTACATTAATGATAGTGGGATTCCAGTGTATCAAATGGTAAAACAGAGGTTCACTTAAGTTTCACCAAAACACTGTAGAGTTTTCAGTTTACAACCAACGTTTCATATTTATTTCACAAACAACTTATTCCGCAAATGTTTTATTTTATGAACTCTTGGTTTACAAACAATTATTTGGCAAACGCTTCTTCTTACAAATGTTTCGCATGATATTTAATAATTTATAAATTTTTCATTTAATATTTAGATTCTTTAGGAAAAATTACGTTTATATTATATATTATTTTATAATCTAGTGGCGCCCCGCGGTTTCACCCGCGTTAGTCTCGATCCCGTGGGAATTTCGGGATAAAAATCATATTCTATGTCCTAATACAGGTCATAGTCTACCCATGTACCAAATTTCATCCAAATGTGTTCAGCCGTTTAAGCGTGAAAGCGTAACAAACAAATTAACTTACGCATTTACTCGTATAATATATTTTATAGTTGGGATTTCTAAACCAGTCACAAAATGATCATGGTTGCGATTTCCATTTGGGTTTAATAATTAAGTACTGAAATTATTTCAATCTAGCGTTTTCCCAACTATATTAGGGTCGGCTTCCAGTCTAACCGGATGCAGCTGAATACCAGTTTTTACATGGAGCGACTGCCTATCTGACCTCCACAACCCAGTAACTGGGTAAGTAATACGATACCCCTTGGTAAGTCTGGTTGTCAGACTTTCGGTCTTCTGATGACCCGTAACGACTGTCAAAGATCCATGAATGATGTGGGCACGATGGGCATGCCCACAACGCTAATAGACATGTAACGTCACTCTTTCACGGTCTATTGAGGTCGGTAGGCTGATGATATTATATCCAATGCCTTAATAAAATTAAATAATGAATCGTGCGTTATTCGGAACGCAGCTAAGTACTTAGTCATCGATATGCTGACACGATATGTCACATTTTTTACAACATATTATTTGTTTCTTTTTGGCACATGAATTGTATTGGAAAAAAGAGATGACTGTTCGGTGGGTGCGCAGACATCTACTAATTTAAAAGTAAGCGTGTGTTGCATTGGACACGCCACAATTGCGGCGATAAGTCCCCTCTTTGAGGAGTGGCTAGAGAGGCGCCACGACGCCCTCACCTTCCGCCTGACGCAGGTCCTCACTGGCCACGGTTGTTTCGGGAGGTTCCTGTTCCGGATAAGGCGGGAGGAAACGCCCGGGTGTCACCATTGTGTGGATGTCCAAACACACGGTGGCCATTTCATGGCCTGGCATGGCCATTTCATGAAACACAACCATTTCATGAAATGGTCAAACACTTCATAAAATGATTATTTATTGCCGCCAAAACTTCCGAACCGTCTTCCTTTTTGATGGCGTAGCGTGGCACTGACGTTAGTAGTTTATTTAACCCAACCTGAAGCGTTTTGATGAAATCGAATAATTTCATCAAAATCGGTTCAGTAGTTTAAGAGTCTAAATGTGAACAAACACACATTTACTTTTATAATTTTCGTGAGCGAACAAGCTAACATTTTACAGGACAGGACACCTAAAACAGAAACAATTTTGTGCACATAAAAATAAATTTAAAAGTTACGATTGCAAACACTTCCGTATTTCATCGTAATTTTTTTTTTATTTATTCCGTTTCTCAGCAAAAAAATACCTTTAAATACCTACTCTGGTCATTTAAATTCAATTCCTAGTCGCATATAACACAACAATTTAGACTGCTATGCGTACACGACGTTTACTATTACATTTGTCCGCAAATACCACAAATATGTAGGTACGATGCTAGCCACGTCGGCGCGCGGTCTGAGAATGTACCGCAGGTTCCCTAGCCGCTCCCACAGAGCCCCACGCAATTTTAATGGAGCACAGAGGATTAGCTTCAAAGTTCATTTAAATAAAAGACAATTTCATAGTAGGTAGCTTGGTAAGGCCTTGCAATGTTTATTGTCACATTACTTCATTCACATGGCCTTTATTTGATTGCTTGGACATGTGGTTTTATTACTGAAGTAGTATTTCAAACTTTTATTTTTGACAGGTCCGCTTTTGACCACTTATCTGATGGTAAGCATTGATACGGTCGAAAATGTTATCAAGTAGACATCGGATTATATTCACTATCAAATATGCCAAAATATGCACAAAAAAGGGCGAAATATGCACAAAATATGCACAATCAAAATACTATTTACGAGTACTTGTAGTTCTGCGAACAGTAGACCTCGCGAAACACACACAAAGTTTTTGGCAGCAATTAGGTAACCTTTAGCTAGTCGCACTAAAATAATCACACTGTTAGTCGCGTGGGGTCTGTGCGGACACCAGACTTTATTTGTGAAAAAGAAACACATAAAATAAGTGCAAATATTTATTTTATCTTAACATAACAACAATGGCTTCTAGAATATTATAAACTTGTAAAACGGTATTTAAATATTCTTATCAATTAATTGGCACAATACATGAATCACAAAGTTTAGCGTGGTGGTCATTACACATAAGTTGCTATTACCACACTTGGTTTTCGTTTTTCTATCATTAGACCTCGCACATAAACGTAAGTATTATTAAAATTGAGTTTTTTTTGGAAACTTCTTTAACAAAATTATACTACTACACTATTAGTCGTCCGTTGGACCCCAAGCACCTCCGTGCAACATGTGTAGTCAACGCTGCGGCTAGCGGAATGTTGAGAATGGACGGGCGCGTGAGTCAGGAAGCTACTGGAACGAATAGCCGCGTACTTATAATATTGGTTAAAATAGAATAAAAATAAAATCTAGTGGGATCCAATGGACCCCACGTGACTAATTAAAGGTATAGCACAAAAGCTTTTTATATCCTATTTTAAATAACTTTAGTAGTGAAAATAACCACAGTTTAAAATCCTATAATTAATATACCTATCCAACTTAAAAAAAAACTTTTTAACGTTTTTTTTAAAGTTTACTCATACATAAGGTTACTAATAAAAATCATAAAATTAGGTCAGGTAAGTAGTACTTAGTTTAAGAAAGTTAAAAGCTGGCGGGCGGGACGGAATCGGTTAGCAGGGTAACAGCAGTACCACCTATTTTACAAATTCCAGGAGTTACATTTTTATATTGAATAATGATCTGAGATTTCGCGGGGAAGGACTTCCAAGAATGTTTCCTCTTGGAACGGCCGTGATAGTTTGACAGCAGCATTGATAGTCGAAAATAGTAGTTCTATTGTATAAATAAAATATAAGTAATTTTTTTTTTTTTAAACAAGCTTTCTCTATATCTATTTGCCAGGGTTGCAGTGGGCACAGGGGTGGACACGCCACAATTGTGGCGATAAGTCCCTTCTTTGAGGAGTGGCTAGAGATGCGCCACGGCGTCCTCACCTTCCGCCTGACGCAGGTCCTCACCGGACATGGTTGTTTCGGGGGGTTCCTGTTCAGGATAAAGCGGGAGGAAACGCCCGGTTGTCACCACTGTGTGGATCACCCGGAGGGCACGGTGGAGCCCAGCTTGGGCGGGGCACCGCCGTGACCTCAGGGAGGCGATCGGCGGCGGCGATCTCTCGCGTCCGGCCTTGGTTCGTTCCTTCTGCGAAGCAGTAATGCTCGTGAGGGAAGAGGCGGAACGCGTGAGGGAGAGGCAAGGTACGCGCCCTCGCGGCCCTAGTCGCCGCAAAAAAAGGGTTGGCATAAAAAAACAAATTATTTTAAAACACGTATTTTGAACAATGTTTAAATCAGTCTGACATATTTTTGAATTTTTTATTAAGTGTTTAAAATCACAGTTTTAAACACTAAGAAAAAACATAGTTTTTTATCAAATTTTTATAGCGACTGAACGGAAATAAATGAAAAGTTATAAATGTTTAGGACTATACTCGTATAAAAGCTCGAAAGAAAATTAAAAAGGTTAGATACCTTTTTATTTTTATTTCGAGCTATGGCCCTTTTAACCTTTTTAATTTTCTTTCTTTTTCACTTTTTAGTTGTGATACTAAACTCAGAAAGTAAATATGAATTGAAAAAGTCACATTGTAACTTGCCCGAATTTGCACCCGCAACCTCGTGCATGCACTGCGCAATCACGACATTTATCATCAGACTTAGAGATTTAAAAACCCTGTCAAGGGTTTTTAAATAATTCCCATAATGAATCTGCCGCCAAAACGCTGTTTCTGTGGGTAGAATATCCACCATAATGTTGTAATATTCACAATAACGTTGGAATATTCACCATAATGTTGGAATATTCACCATAATATTATATTGCATTCACTGCGTGTTGTCGATATTCTAAGACACCTTTAAATACAGGTTTCCATATGATGTTTCTGATTTGAATTTACTTAGTCTTGAAAATGCTTGAATTTCACATTTTATACGGATTGGAATATCATTAGCTCTATTAAGAGCCCGTACTACCTCAGCTCAATTTTTTTATCTCGCTCGCACCATTCTGCTCACTGAGTAGAGCGAGACTGAGTGGGGTGCTGGTGGCTCCAAGGTAGGTATCTGCTTTAAAGTTAGTTCAGTTATTAGACAAACTTTCATGATCTAATTTGAAGTATTTTTTTAATACCAGCGGTTTATTGTTTGGTTGGGACGTAACTATAGATTTTTTTTCTATTGAGATTTTTTTATGGAATCGTGTTTTCGTCAAACATAGTAAGTACTTAACATTAATCCTTAACTTTAACAAATATTTATTTCAAAATTAATGCTGCAGTATTTTCGATATAACGGAGGATTATGGTAAGCAATTTTATATTGAGGTATTATGGACTCTTAAAAGCTCAAGATACGAGACCTTACTGGCTTTTTGCTTATTTACCTAAGCTTTATGTAAATTCAGTCGGTAAGAACATTATTCTAAAGAGCGTGTGTTTAACCGGTACTCAAGATTCTACGCTTTTATTTTTTCTCTTTGTGGGAAGGGAAGCGCTTCGTTATTTTTCAAGGCTTTATAAATTAAGTTAGAGACTACTTCTCTAGGTACTGTGATGGAGTGCCACTTATGTTGACTACGAAGGTCAAGTTAGGGAAATTATTTGTAAAGGACATTTACTACCTACTTAAATTGTCCGTATTATCAAATAGTTGTATGAAATGGCTTTAACACGGCAAATTGACGTGCGACCTGTGTCACTTTGACAATAAGGATGTTGACTAAAAAAAAAAAAACTATTAAGTCCGTCAGTCAGATAATATACAAATATTAGACACGTATTTTTTGCTTTAAAAAAATATATATATATTATAATAATAATATTATATAATAATATTTAATTAAATTATTTTATTATTATTATTATTTATTATTAAAAAATGGTTAAGATAAAACGTATTAAAGTTGGGGAGTGGGGGTTCGCTACGTCACAAGTCAGTATAAAATCTACCGGGGAGTGACGTCGTGCCACATTTTAACGCATTGCCTACTCAATGTGTTGCCGTAATCTTTTCATTACGTTAAAAAAGAAAAAATACGTGTCGAATATTTTTTTATAATCTACCTTACATCCCTAATAATTTGTAAATATACAGAATGTAGGTATCTAAAGAGTAAAAAAGTTAATAATATGATAAAACCAAAATCAAAATATTTTATTTCACATAAACCTTCATGGGCACTTCAAAAACGTCACACGCTAGGTGCACGGTTCCAATTGTTCGTTTCCTATGGAGAAGAACCGGCAAGAAAGTCCACGGTTACTCTTGTAAAAGTAATTAGCTTTTACAATATTTTCAAATAACAATGTTAATATGTATGGAGAGGATGGTGTAGGCCTTTCAAAGTTTCAACAAGTACCAGGTACTTAACAAAATATGAAATGGTCAATAAATCTTCAGGCCACTAAGCCTACAACGTTTTCACATTCATAAAATAGAAAAAAAACTATATATAACATAAATAAAATAATATAAAATAAAAACTTATTTAAACCAAATGACATGATAACAACTAAATCCGAATAATTATCATGTCCACAAAAGCCACTAATAAAATGTATGAAATTAAATTGTAGGTATATAATGTCAAATAATAACATGATTATGTCAAGGAATAAAAGCAAGGAAGGAACGAAAAAATCAAAATCGTAATTTGGGAGTTAATCGACGATCATAATGTTAGACGATCTACGTCCTTGACACCTATGAACCAAACTCGTATCGCTTGGTGATGTAACTTGGTCTTGTCTCGTGGTCAGAAAATCAGGCAGGAAGGTTCCTTCGTCGTCACCGTGAAAACGTAGGTAAACTGAGCTTGAAGTAAGCTGGTATTCCACCCGATACTAGGGATGATCGACAATATTGACACCTCACCTCAATGTCACTTCGCCTGTCAGATGTTTACAAAGTAAATCGGGAGGTGCCACAGTGCATTGGGCAGACTTTAGTCCTGTCACTCATAATAATTAGAAAAAGTTTATTTACTTACATCTTTCCCTGAGGAATGAAAGAAATGCATCAAAGTACTAGCAAGCTTTTATGATATCGCTCCAGCTGTAAATATCTATAATGGTTTCCTATGACGCAATATTTAAGATGTCACACACGATGTCACGTCATGTGTGAAGTCACACATAATATTGATAATCAAGTTTATGCTTGGTTTTACTGTAATGTATTAGTGTAAACTTTTATAATACTCGTAGCATGTATATTGTTTCCTTTTTATGTGTTAAAAAAAAAAAACTTATTTTAATTTAATTAATTTTGTATTCAGAGCATGTGTACTCAATAATGTGTAAGCTGTGGTTACCTGTAATTGAGTGTGCACTACTGGATAAGGGTTATTATGTTGTATGGTTTTTATATTGTAAAAAGATAATTGTATTGTACCTACCTCGTTGGTAATCCTTAAATAAATAAAAGAAGAAATAAAGTTATTTAAAAGCGTCGATTCACCCGTTTTAAAAGCGTCGATTCACCCGTTTTAAAAGCGTCGATTCACCTGTTTTAAAAGCGTCGATTCACCCGTTTTAAAAGCGTCGATTCATCCGTTTCAGACGAGTAAATACGTGCGAATCAACCATTAAGCCTTATTTTCAGCCTTGAAAATAAAAACTTTTCTTGGTAGGTACATATTTTATGATAAGAAAAGCAGAAACTTTTTATTAGTTAACCTGAGGTTATTTGTTTTATTTAATCTTATTTTTTGTATAGCAATAAGATTTTTAAAAGCAAAATACTTAGAAATTGATAGCTTTCAATCGTATAAATGTTCAACCATGAATAAATGGATCTGAAATTTGGTTTTGCGGATACCAGTTTCATATCGTCATGGAATAACATAAAACAAAGAACAGAAGGTTCACTTTTCAAAGAGAAAAACGAGAAAATACTATGTACCAACATAAGGTTAGTCATTGTGCGCTTTTAATTTTTATTTCAGTAAAATGTATGGAAATTTAAGAAAAAGCAGCGTGCGTCTTCACCATAACTAATATAATCTTACTATCCTACTATTCTACTATCATACTATCCTACTATCCAACTATCCTACTATCTTACTATCCTACTAATATTATAAATGTGAAAGTTTGTATGTTTGGATGTTTGTTACACAATCACACAAAAACGGCTAAACGGATTTGGATGAAATTTGGCACAGAGATAGTTTATAACCTGGATTAACATATAGAATACTTTTTATCCCGGTAGCAAGTTCTTGTGGGATAATTTCCGACATCCACGCGGACGAAGTTGCGGGCGGAAGCTAGTAATATTATAAATGCGAAAGTGAGTTAGTTTGTTTGTTTGTTCCGCTTTCACGCTAAAACGGCTGAACGGATTTGGATGAAATTTGACAAATGGGTAGAATATGACTTGGGTTAGGACATACAATACTTTTTATCCCGATATTATTAAGGAATCGATACTTATGCGGGTGAAACCGCGTGGTGCAGCAAGTATTTCCATAAATTTTACTTCCCTGTGTTATCTTGATGCTGTGGACGTCCACATCATATTATAAATTATAAAAGCGCACCATAATTGCTTCTTTTTGAGCCAAACGATTGAAGACCATATTCTTCAACTCTGGGTTTCTATTGGTATTTGACTAAATACCAATAGAAACCCAGATGTCTGACTAGACATTTAGTAACAATACTTAGGGTGGAAAAACTCTGACTTATCAATAAAAACACCCATTCGAAGATTAAACAATATATCCTACAGTTATTGCAGCAATATAGCTCAATTAGCTCTTACCCGCGATTTCATCCGCGGACCAGGATGAAATGTATATATCCTTCTCCAGGTCATGGTCTACCCATGCGCCAAATTTTATCCAAATCCGTTGAGCCGTTTTAGCGTCAAAGCGTAACAAACAAACAAACTCACTTTCGCAATTATAATATTAGTTAGGATAAAACCGTTCGCCAAAGTTGGTCAACTAAAGTGGATCGATCTTTACCAATTTTGATCAGTGTTTATGAGATCATTCAGACCTAGTGTGGACCTTCTTTTATTATATTTAATTGTATGTAACCACAATATCTAGGCCATTCTGAACTACGACCTGTTTGTAGCTCTTAATCCTCGAATAGGTTACACAGCCCAGCTATTTTAATGGGATATCGGTTCTTTATTTTAATATTATGTGAGATATAGGTACTTACACATAAATTTAAATTCAAAAGTCATTTATTCAAACTAGGCTGAGAATCAGCACTTTTCGAACGTTAAAATTACATAAGACAGTCCGTCAAAACAGTCGCCCACCCTTCACCACTTCCTAGTGCTTTAGCTGGGAAGAAGTGGCGCAACAAACTCCCCAGCCATACAGCTGTCTGTTCAGTTAGAAACAATTGATTCTTTATAATACGTAGTATGCAAAATAATTTACATTACGCAACACAAAACATAATTTAAAATATAAATTATTAGCCATATATTAGTCAACTAGCACACGCCAATAAATCAACCAAAAAACATCGAGAACTATACTTGGGCAGAGATAAAAAAATAAAAATAAACGTAAACAAAATCCAAATAAAAGCCTCCAGGCCATAAAGGGCGTGCCCGCTTACATATAGCTGTAACTGGAAGTTATAAATGATACACTAGGACCATCGAAGTAAAACAAAACAGTGAATTATAATAACAATAACAAAACCATGATCAGCAGGACCACCACAAGCAGCACCCGTTCACGAGCATAACGCAAAGATCAGTCATTTGAGGGAAGGACGTATACAAAATAAACATTAATGAAAAAATCTATCTTTGATAAGAATAATAAAGAATAATTTCTTTATATATATTATAATTTCATTTCAGTCACAAACATCTATGTAGACCTGGCTCTTGTACTAGGAGTTATACCATTTATATGGATTTGGAAATCTGTTACGGAATACTCCTTTGTGGAAATCAAGCGTGATAATACAAAGAAAACAGGTATGCAGAACTGCAGAGGCTTTATTTGTGTGCTTAGTTTGTGTATATATTTGCATAACTTGGTATTACGTTGGAGCAATCAATATTCGCAAAAAAAAGCGCTCAATATTTATGTCAGCTCGTATTTTAATTTCCAATCTTGGCACAGAATGTATTCGGACACTAACGGGCACTCCGTATTATTGTTAGTCAAATATCTGGAATATTATCTCCTCAAAATAAGAGTTCCTCTAAAATAAAATCAAACAAAACTGAGGGCCTAGACAAATGGCATTCGCTTCGAAGCGATTCTATTACGACAATCGCTATCGCTTCAACGATAACGAAGTTCAATTGGTAGACAAAGTACACTTCGTTTCGCTATCGTCTCATCCATTGGTTTCTTCGATAAAAATTACATTTTGTCTTTGGTCTTTCGTGAGCAAACGTCAAATTCCGCGCTGTCGCTGTCAATTCTTGTTGTCAGTTGAACTCCGATAGTACGAGAGCCCGCGACCAAAACCATGTCGCATCGTTTTACAGCCAAAACCGTATAAAATCGTTAGTTTAAATGATTCTGAACCTGACTCGGTCCATAAAACTGTGACGTTTCTGACCGGTAATGCCCGTACCGGTCAGAAACGTCACAGTTTTATGGGAGCCCGTTTCTCCTATATCAAAAGAAACAGGCAGACGGTTTCATTACATATTATAAATGTACATAGGTTTCGTAATTTTAATACGAATAAGTTTACGAATAAGTTTTCCCTGTCCATTGCATTGCATGGCCTGAGCGCATTTTCAAAAATTTTACCGATCGGTCTCCCAGTAAGCTGGTTCAATTTTTTTTCTATCTTTTATACAGTTACCGGGGTTACAAAAATATGATTTCTTACATTTTATATGGTATGTACCTATAATTCCAAAAACCAAAAGAACGATTTGAAGTCGCCCGGAAAACGCGCGGTTGTTGTTACGCTCCTATCACTCACGACAGGACATGAAAGTTTTTAAACACGTTCAAAATGGTTCAACTCATAAGAGGCTCACACTTTCTTCTGAAAAACAATTTATTCACATCAATTGACCAATGTTCACCTGAAAACAAAAATTTCAGACACTTGCTATGTATTTGCTTTGTTGACTCATTTTTAACTTTTCAACTTTTCAAAATTTTCAGACGGGTTGCTATGTATTAAATTTTTTGCCTCATTTTTTACTTTCTCAAATGGTCTCCTTGCTACGTGCGACGCTACTGCATTCTAAAAATTGTGTTTTTGGTATCTAAAATCTATCGTTGAACTCCATCTTAAAATCAGACAAATTGCTTTGAAACAAAAACAAATACTGACGTATTTGTTTTTGACATATTTCAGAATGCGGTCCCGTCAGACGTGACGCGAAAAATGTATGAAATTATGATTTTTTGTATTCAGAATAACTAAATCTATCGATTGTATAGGTTTTGTTTGTAAAACGATAAGGCAAAAATGTTGGTCACGGGCTCTCGTACCACGACTCTTACTCCGGGACGAAAATTCAAAAGTGATAAAATTCTATAAATAATGCATTTCATCGAGACTTTCGAATAGGGATGATGATGAAAATTATTTTTTTGTCCGTCAGGTAGATTATATCAAATATTGGACACGTATTTTATTTTTTACGTAATCAAAATATTACGACGTAGCGAGTAGCGAGCCCTCACTTAGATGCGTTTTATCTAAGTATTTTTTTATAAATATGATAAAGCAAGAAACACGTGTCTAATATTTTTTTGTTATCTGACAGACGGATTTAATAGAATTTCTCTAATATAAATTTTACTCCTCATTAAATTACCATACCCCCGAGTAAACTCCAAAAGTCGCCATTTTGTTTCGTTTTCCACAGGGTTTTGACGTTCGCTAATGTTTCCATCATAAGAATCGAAAACTAGCGATAACGCTTGTCAAAAAATGTCACTTGGCTACGCATTTCTATGGAAGTTATCGTTCGACGCTGTCGATTCGTTTGATGGAAACGAATGATGATGACATTGTCTAGCTAATTTCTATTCGTTAACCTATGATCACGTGACATTTCCACAGCTTAAGTCAACCGCATACATTTTTGACTTTTCTACTGGCGATATCGCTAATCGAATGTTACTTTGTCTAGGCCCTCTGGACCCAGCAACCGAAGAGTATTTTATAACAGATTACGTAACGCAAATTAATGAATAGCGAAGCGCCGCGAACAGACGCATATTTTGTTACCATTTCAGAAAATGAGTTATGAATAAACATTTGGGCTGTTTCGGCGTAAAAATGTTGTTGTCAATCGTCTGATACTCCGCGATGATTCCCTACCCTAATGGACATACACTCAATTAGGTTTTACTGCCGCACCGTCATTCAATTTAATGCCTAACAACGACCGCATCGAGCAGGTACCTATTTATTTTTTATTGGCGACAACAAAAAAGAGGAACAAAGTTTTTATACAACACAAAGTTTGGATAATAAACCTTTGCTATTTAATATTCCATTGCGGGCTAAAAACTCGTTGTGTAAACTTTACTTTTTAGTTTTATTTCAGTCTAGCCAGATTTGTGTGGCTTTGGTCGCAGACCTCGTTTAATCTTTTGTGCGATCGAAAAGGAATATCTAAAGAAATGCGCTGAGCTTCATATTTGTAAGTGAAAATGTCAGAGACGCAAAGGATTGAGTCGCATTGAGTTATAAGTTTAGCTACGTAGCTGTGAAGTGACATACCTACCAATTAAATATTTTGGGGTATTAAGGGTGTTGACAAAAAATAAATTGTCCCTCAGGTAGATTAATTAAAAATATTTGACAGTATTTTTTCTTTTTTTACGTGATCTAAAGATTACGGGAATACATTGAGTAGGCAATGCGTTAAAATGTGGCATGACGTCACTGGCCGGTAGATTTTATACTGACTTGTGACGTAGCGAGCCCCCACTCCCCACCTTTAATGCGTTTTACCTAAACCATTTTTTATTAATAAGATAAAGCAAAAAATACGTGTCTAATATTTGTTTATTATCTGACTGACGAACTAAATATTTATTTTTTCCCCAGTCGACATCCAACAAAAGGATGTCATTTTTAAAACCCAAAAGAGGTGCCTTAGAACTATGTTTGGACATCATGATACTCAGAGCTACAAACCCTTTAAAAATACTCGTATATATATATTTGTCAAATCGAACCAACACCTATTCCCTCTATTATTAGATAAAGTGATTCGGAATAGACGCGACGATAGCAAACTTTGCATTCCTAGATCCAAGACAGCTCTATTGCATAAAAGTATAATCTGTATGGCACCAATCCTTTATAATACTTTGCCAAAATATTAGAGTGAATGTACAACAAAAAAATTAAGAAGTGGGTTAAAAGCCTTCTGTTAGAGAAAGCCCTGACGAATTTCTGACTGATAAATTAATCTGACTTGTGTGAAATATGTAGATTTTTAATCCTTTGACTTTTAACTGGCTAATTTTATTATACATTTCTATGACAAGTTCATGACACTATTCTGTAGTACATTTATTATGATTTGATTGTATATGAGGGTTTATCCTAAAAGTTAGCAACGGCGCAAATAACTGTCAAATATTTACCTGTTTTGATTCATAAAGCAATATTACTGAATAGAAATAAGAAATGTGGCTAACTAGCGAACTAGAATATTAATAATGAATTGCAATTATAACATTGAATTTGATGTTGTACCCATTGTAGGTGTACAAAACGCATTTGGAAACTTTCCAAATAGTTTTTTTACATTTCCATTATTAACAATCTACAATTATTGCATTTCTTAATCAATACTCTAGTTCGCTAGTTAGCCACATTTTTTATTTCCACACAGTAATATTGCTAAATTAATCAAAACAGTGAAATATTTGACATCTATTTGCGACGTTGCCCACCTTCAGAATAAAAGCTTTTAAGTTTTCATTAGATCTGTTAATTGCTTTGAATAATGAATGAATGCACAATTTTATAAGTATTTGATGTTTATATCCAACTAGTTAATAAAAATAACCTACCTGTTTATATTTGTACGCTGTTAAGGGAAAACATGATTGTGATATTATTTAATGTAACATCTTGCATGCCTTGTGTGTGTATACATATTATGTTTTGGACAAATAAATGATCTTATCTTATCTTATCTATAGCTTAATGTTTTAATTTTTAACTTGCCAATATACGTACTACTATTTAAAGCGCAGCCTGAATCCCAAACAAACAAACATAAATAAAAAAACTCTTAAAAAAAACCGGCCAAGTGCGTGTCGGACCACGCACAGTAAGTGAAGAGTTTCGTAATTGGGATGAATTTAATCCAAGAACAAACTTAAAATTGTACTTGCAAAACATGTTGCAACATGGAATGTATGTGAGATCATGTTTTTAACCGACTTCCAAAAAGGAGGAGGTTATATGTTCGATGCGTATGTATGTTTTTTTTTTTTTTTATGTATGTCCGTCGATTTCTCCGTCAATTGTGGACCGATTTTAAAATTTCTTTTTTTGTTTGAAAGGGTATGCTCCTGGATTGGTCCCATATAAATTTTATTAACTTTGCTGGGATAGTTTTTGAGTAAGCTTCAATAATACGTATTTTTCACACTTAGTATATGTGGATGATATGATGATAACTTCCTGTGACTGTTATTTACATATCAGGTACTGGTATTCGAATTTGTGTGGGGTAGGTACCACAACTAAAAAGTGAAAAATAAAAACTTTTTACAAAAAAAAACAACCGACTTCCGAAAAAAAACACTACAAAGTGAAAAATAACTTTAATTTCGGAAATCGGTGGCAAAAAACGAAAATTCAAAACCCACGACACCGACTTCCGAAATTAAAGTTATTTTTCACTTTGTAGTGTTTTTTTTCGGAAGTCGGTTGTTTTTTTTTTGCAATTACAAATGTAAGTTGGTCGACTGTTAGTCGTTAACTTGTAAAGCCTACTTAGCTGTGATAGGTTTCCTTTTAACTTCTTTATATTTATTACTGCTGTGAATTTTTGACATATTCAGAAACAACCATTTAGCTGGCCAAATTTGGCACTTTAATATTTCGCGAACGGCTCCCTGAATCCAAAAAAGGTTTTCACACACTTACGGTGTTTTTGAGATACCAACCTTTCCAACAACACCCCACCCAATGGAAAAAACGAGAAAAAAAAGACATCCCCACTTTACGTGTACCCTAAAAAAACATAAAATACCCAAAATTTCTTGAAATTAAATGAAATTACATGGCGAAGCTATGAGGGTTCCTTGTTCACTATGGAACTCTAAAAAGCGCAAAACTTGAAAAATTGTGGATGAAATATCACCAGTTGAAAACATTTTCATGAATGTTACAGTGAGACACACACACGTGTTACGCACTATCCGCAATTTATTTTCGGAACAGAAACATAGGCAGAAACAATAACTGGGACACACTTAACGTGTACATACAACCTACTGACATTTTCGAAGTTTTTCCTCCAATAGTGTCATTTAATTTATCCTGTGCGACAGGTAGAATGTTAGCAAATACATTGTTACACCAGTCACGTTAGCATTAGTGCCGATTCCTTTTTATTTACACGTCATATAACATTAGCCTTAATAAAAATAAGTGCCTACTTAAATGTAGGTGCAGTCCATAAAGTGTTCAATAGGTTTAATGTACCTTTAGGACCTCACACACGGTCTGGTTCGTCGACATGTAAGAAAAGATTTTATGAGCTCCTGTCTCGCAAAAATCTCTTTTATATGTATTAAGCAAAGAAAATGCCTGAGGCGCAGTGAAAGTTCAGAAAAAGTATTTATCAAATAAATCGTACTCCAAGCAGACTATATTTTTGTGAATACGGAATTTTATACACGAATAATTATATGACAGCAAACGTAAACCAAAGTCTTTGACGCAACCACTTTCTTCCGTTTACACACTTGAGTTATTGAAGCGTCTAGTCGTGGGTGTGTTACAGCCCTTATCCTCATTCTAATGTACCTATTTGATCGTTCAACTTTGCTAATAAACGTTAGAACAATGATTTCGACTGAGCTCAGCGGTCGATGTTACATCGGAGTGAATAGTTTCCCCGTTGCCACCCCACTAGAAGTATTTGACTATAAAGTACCTGGTCGACAGAGCTCTGCTCGGGTCAAAATAGAGAATGCTCATTTAATAGTACAGGGTAGTTCATATTAATTCCATGTATAGTACATACTAATTCCATGCTGCCATGACAGTAGGTAGTTACTAATTCCATGCTGCCATGTCGTTATTCTGAGGTAGCCATCTTGTTCTAAACTTTGGTCAACCGAGCTCTGCTCGGGTGAAAATACGGAGAAAACGAATTTTCCCAGATAGACCTAGCTAGATCGATTTTTCGCCCCCGTAATACGAGTATATTGCAACTTTCATCTCGAAATCGTTAGATCCGTATTCGAGAACGTGATTACAAATATATAATTATGTACAAATATTGCTAATTTAATAGTAGGTATAGGATATGATTATTGCCGCACGCAGGTAGAAAACTATAATTAACTGGGCCGTTTGAAAACTTGAACTTTAGTTCGACGTATTGAACTAGAAACGTCCTTTATAACCTGCCACAATGAAATTTTAATAGAATTGCTGGAAATGAACAATTTTCACATTTCCTCTCACGCATCGGTATTAATATCGGCTAGGTCACTAGCAATAAAATCCCAACTAAAATGACCCAAGAGATTATTTAACTGTTAAGTATTAATTGTCACACGACATGAATTCCTAACACGGCTTTTAGATTGTAATAAAAGTCGAGGATCATAAACGTTAACGACTGCGTCATTTAACTTCGATTAAAAAGAAAAGTCATAAAAAAGGGCCATTGCCAGTTGCTGAATTCGTGTGAATTTTATGCCAAAACATTTTAGATGGTGAGCTTAAAGCCACCACAATTCCACTACAGAATACGAATTTTGTTCAGTAATTGCTGTAAATACTCGTCAGTTTATTACAGTATCAGGGCCCGCGATTTATGCTAATTAAACATTTTAGACAATATATTTAATTAGAGTTTTTTATCCTCTTAACTCTGCTGCGCTAATGAATGCCGTAAACAGTATTCATGTATTTTCGCGTGCGCTACAAATTTAATGAGGACAGAATCGTTTTTTTTTCTGTGCAGCTTACCGAAGATAAAAACTCTGTATGGAAAACTCTCTGAATTTTTATTTCATATTTTTTCGGTACCTTTTGTACCATACTCAACAGTTTATTTATTTATTTTATTTAAGCACACACTTAAATCAGACAAGGAAAAAGGACCAGAAAAATACGTACAAAGGTGATGCTTATTTCTAAAGAAATCTCTTCCAGCATACTTGCGTAAGTGTAACATGAGTAAAAGAGAAAACAAAATACATATCAAAAAACAATTCACTTATTTAAATATACACATACAATATGAGAATATAATAAACTTACATACGTACATACTTCTAACTTCAAATCAATCTGCCTAGCCTTTTCCCAACTATGTTGAGGTCGGCTTCCAGTCTAACCGGATGCAGCTGAATACCAGTATTTTACATGGATGGCACTGCCTATCTGACCTCCACAACTCAGTAACTGGGTAATACGATACCCCTTGGTAAACCTGGTGTCAGACTTTCGAGCTTCTGACGACTCGTAACGACTGTCGAAGATTCACGAATGACAACCGAGACAAACGGCTTAATGTGCTTTCCGAGACACGGAGGATTCTCGGTATGTAAAGATGGTCAACCATCCATTGACCAACCCCGGCACGCGTAGCTTAACCTGATGGATCGACCCGTGCAGCCACGAGTTCCTCATACATACTTCTAAACTAAAGTTAGTTTATTATTATGTTATCCATAACAACCTATATTTTTTGTAACAGATTAAAATAAAGTCGAGATTGTATTTTTTACAAATAGGATATGATTTCAATATTTCGGTATGTTTGTTTTTGTGTATTCCAGAAACGAAACTACTTATTTTCTACTTTAGAGGTATGAGGAACAGGGTGTAAAGTTCACTCATCCTTTATAGAAAAGCGAGGATCCTCTGACCAGACAGGTGTCGTGTCTGGCGGGCAACTGCCCAACGGTTTTTTTGTTTGGCATCTTGCAAGTCAACCTTGGAGGTTGTCGGCTGCTTAACCGGAATTTACTGTGGCTGCCTCAATAAATTAAGGCCTCCACCCATGGCATAAAACTTAGAAACTAACCGACTACACGCTAAGGGGTGTGGGGTCCCTGTGGGGTACGGACCTCGGCTTAGGGCGTCGTCGCTAGGAGAAGACAGCAAGGGGACAGGCGGGATCGGATCAATATTATTTTTAGGGGAATTAAAAACTACAGGTTCAGCGGCCCGAGCTGGCTCGAGCAAGGGTTGGGGCGGCGCGGGCAACTGCCCGACGATTGATGTCGAATAGTCTTATAATGTCGTCCGCGCGGTAAACTCTAATTGTGCGATGCAGGATTCGTGTGACGTCAGGTCTTTGATGCGTAGTTCGCATGTGGCGATGTATATGCCGCCACTATACTGTCATCATAATCGATTCATTAGGTTACCAGAATATAGGTACCACGGAGATGGGCATTTTCCCATTAATAATAACTGCTAGTTTACGAATACACAGTGTTGTTGCCGATAGTACAGCCACCTAGAACACTGTTAAAGCTCTTTAACATGAAAGCTCGGACGCTTCTGATTTCTAGTGCTCCCTCTATGAATTTCAAATGTCTGTGTTAATAGGCGTTGGCTAGTTTTAAATGATCCATTATTCAACAAGGAACTTTCCTACCCAACTAACTAAATGGCCGCTGAATTGGGCTTCAGCCGTTTGGTATTCAGAATTGAATCTAATGCCTACTTTTTACAAGTTAAGTATCGATTTTGTGGAGATAAAAGCACGTTTTTATTCATAACGGGTTACGAAATAATGCTTGAAAATAAAGATCTCTCTTTTTACGAGTGCTGATTTAAAAACGTCGGGTGCATTTCGAGCAGCTAGCTAGCTTCTAACCTTAGCAATATGCCTAATTGTTCCACCATTTGAGCCGCAAATTAACACGTTCAGTGCCGGGAGCCCTCCTGGAGGGTTCACCTAGGCGCATATGGGAGGCCGAGAGCCCTCACTGAGGGCTCATTTTTAATGTAGGTTTTTCTTAGCGAATATAGCATTATAAACCATGAAAATAAAATGTGATGTATATTTTAACAACATTTATTAGTAATGCGTTGGTTTTAAAATCCGAGCATTTTTTTTTTTTTTACACAAATATTCACAAAAAAAATAAAAGGTTGGGATTACGTATAGCGACAAGACCTGAAAACACTATTTTACTTTGTTTTATAGTGTTTTATAACACGGTTTTAAACCTAATGCCGTTGACCGTCGAGATGGTTAACTTTAGTGCCAATGAATTTCCGGCAACCCTCCCGGAGGGTTCACTTCACTTCCAATATGTATGGCGGCATGTTAAGTAAAGAAAAGGATAACAGTCACTGTACTGTCTAGGCATTAGTGTGTAACTGTTTAAGCCTGTTATTTATATTTCTATGGTCTAAGCATATACACAGACGACATGTTAGCCACTACATAGCAGGTCCGGAACCCACGGCTATACTTGGCTACTGTTAAACAATACTTTTACAGAGAACCTGGGGGCCTACCACCACCTCTAAAGCAGTATTATTTTAATATTACTTCAGTGGGGGAAAGAGATGGAGCTATACGTCCTGTAGAGTTTCATCTCTTTCCCACACTAAAGTAATATCCTACCTACCTGGGGGCCTACCACCACCTCTAAAGCAGTATTATTTTAATATTACTTTAGTGTGGGAAAGAGATGAAGCTCTACAAGACGTATAGCTCCATCTCTTTTCCCCACTGAAGTAAAATTAAAATAATACTGCTTTAGAGGTGGTGGTAGGCCCCCTGTTATTCCATAGTCAACTTGCTTACTTGTATGTGTTTACGTAGTTCGATTAAGCATAGTTAAGCTAGAAGTTAGCGGCGATATCAATTTATGGTACTTGATGTCTACGTGCCGGGGCACGGAAGGCACATTAAACCGTAGGTTACGCTTCATATGTCTGAGTGGTGTTCGTCATTTAGGCGTGTTTGGGGTCTTACAGATAACTTGGGAGCCGTACTCTGCTTTGTACAGGTTTTCAGATTGAATAATTTAAAATAAACAACATTAATGCTACGACTCTACGGGGCTGAGAAATAAGAATAGGTTTCATCTTCTTATTAAAATAACAGGCTCTTACTACTTAACTATTTTCATTGTTGACATGAAATCACTAAGTTATTAATCATTTAGATCTGTAGATCCGTGGTACTGCCAAAATAAGATAATATATTTACGAGATGACTTTGTCGATGACAATAACCAACAATCACTTTGCTTAGTAGAAATATACTTATCAACCTATACGAATGAATTTTCCACAAACGTACGAGTCGTTCTTGACCAACTCTATGAATAAGTAAAAAAAGCACTCAACTAGTCTATAACTAAATAATGTATAAAGGGTGCGAACGTTTCTCAAAGGTATTCGTAATGAACTGGGACATGACGAACTAACTCTTCACAGCATTGGACCCGCATAGAAAATTGTGGGAACCCCACATAATTATGGTAAGTTCCTTCAAATATATGGAATAGAGCAACCCTGGGGAAAATGGTCATAATATAAAAAAAATCCAAAGGCCTTACATTTACTTCCAAGGCTGTTGCAAGGGTTTTGATATTAGGAACTAAACTATTTATATTTAACTTATATACTATATGTAATTCTTCTGTACGTGTGTTTATCACCTAACTCCTCCTAAACGGCTGGACTGATTTGGATGAAATTTTGTGTGTATATTTGAGTGGGTTCCTGAATGGTTTGAAAATACAATTGAATCCGGTAGATGGCCTTGTGATCGAGTTCTAGGAAACAGGACAAGGCCTGTCGGGTCAGCTAGCATAATATAACAATAATAAGTTAATTTCAATAAATGTTTTTTTCAATACACGTATGTATAAAGGCTATATTTTCTAGTTACAAATTAATTAGACATCTGTAGCCGAACTAGGCGAAAGCCTGTATTTCGGCTATAAGCGCCCCCCAAATAATATTTGTAATCATTAAGGCAATATTTTCAGAAATTTACCAATAAAAAAGGGAAATATTATAAAGAATAGAATAAAGAATAATTTATTGTATAAGAAATTACATTCGAATGCGTTGATTCCTGGAGCTCACACTAGGATTCCCTGTGTCGTGAGATCCAGGCTCCTTCGTTCCGCTTACAGTTATTGCTGTACATGTAACAGAATAATATATACATAACAATAAATTTTCTAATTTCATATAATCTACTCGTAATCTACTAGAGAATTATAGGGAGAGCAGAAGTCCATTGGAGGCTTTAGTGGACTAGTTTCTAGTGTTACTACTACAACTACTTCGTGATGATAATAGACTGCAAATATTATTCCAAAACTATAAACAATACACATTTACACAAATCGATATTAGCTGTCGAAGTTGTAATATTTGGAATTCATGCTTCATACCAATCACGCGCCTATCTAAACGGTTATTAGAATTCAGGGTACAATCGTGAAGACATTTACGAACATAATTACTTTACATTAACGCATTAGTCCTACCCTAATGTCGTGTAACTATAATTTTGTTGTTGTAAAACGCCCAAATTGCTGAACATGTTAAACATAACATTATTCGGTAGTGTGTTAACTCGCCACGAACATGTGCGTATATGTACGACTATATTTGGCGGCGGCTAAAACCGCTTAAACAGACTAAGCGCGCACATAAATTTTTGAAACGCTTTTAGTATCCTCGTAGACCATACGATCTCATTTCTGAGTACATTAGGTAAAGTGAGAAGTCTAGAATTTATTGTATCCATTTACCAGTCCATCGTGCGTGCTTCCGACTGTGAAGCGGATACAATAAGAATTGATATGTGTAGTACGTTCGAGCGACAGCAATATGCACTATTTTATTTCGATGCAGAAGTGGAATGTAGCAACGCCACTGCTATTATTTCATGTGTTTACTAACCCGTAACTTTGTTCCGAACAGTTGTATGCCAAAAGGAATTATTATTATATTAATACGTGAAGCAAAAACTTTGTACCCCTTTTTACGAAAGTTATGCGGATGGAGGAGTATGGGCACAGTTAAAGTTTATGGAGAAGGACTGCAGAAAGCTAATATTTTTATATAATATACATTAGAAATAAATTAAATGAAAAAATACACACACTACCATGCGTTTGACACAAGATGGCTACCTTAGATTAATTAATTAATTTCTTTATTTCGCAAAAACAATTGAACAATAACACTAGTACTAGCGTAATTTGAACTCTGGTACTCAAAGTAAGATCTAACTTGTGTTATGAGTACCAGTGTTCCAACAAAAGTTATTACACACAGGTTCCCACGAGGGACAGCAGGGGCATTAGTGCAGTTTCATTGTCACAGAGAAATGAAGTAAAAAAATGAATATAATAATATATAATAAAACAGTAAAATTATACAGAAAATAAAGTGGACAACGTATGTAAGTGTGGAGGGTGAGTGAATGTTTAGGGATGTGTAATGTATGTAAATGTAATTTATGTATGTGTAGTGTATGTATGTGTAATGTCGTAAGTTTAAAATAATTAGACTTGAATGAGAAATTGTGTATAAGTTACAGTGAGTGACTAAATAGATATCTTAAGCAGATGTTCGGTGTCTTCGTAATTAAGTTTTTGTAGCCATCCTTGAACACTTTTCTTACATTCGAACCTAGTCATTGGATAAATGTTGCAGTTTTTGTTTGCGATATTGTACAGGTGGTTGCTTATAATATTGTAGTGACGTTGAGCAAGAGCTGTTCTGGAGTATTGGTTGGTACAGATTTGATATTTCCTACGGTTTAGTGTGTAGTTTGCAAGGAATGGGAGAGTAGAGTGTTTTTGTAGCACTATTTGTTGGATGAAAAGTTGCCGCACTGTAAGTACTTGACAATTTTCGTAGAGTTGTGTAGTAGGGTATCTGTAGGGCTTGAAGGTCATAACCTTTAAGACGGCTCTTTGTGCTCGTTCCAGCTGCAAAATATGAGTTTTGGCCGCTCCACCCCAGGCAGTTATGCAATATTTTAGGATTGAGTGACCAAGTGCACAGTAAACATTTTGTAGTGTCTCAATGACAGCAGAATGTCTGAGTTTTTTCATTATAGAGACAAGTCTACGTACTCGCACAGTCAAAGTCCGAAGGTGGAGTTTCCAGGTCAGTTGATTGTCGATTTGTACCCCAAGATATTTAACATTATCCGTCCGGATAATGTGAGGACATGAGCAAGGAAGGCGAGGGGCAGTTACCGGACAGTTGTGGACTTTAAGATTAAAAGAATCCTGGTCTGGTTGGGAGGAGGCTTTTATAGAAAATTTCATGTACAAGGTCTTGTTAGAATTCAAGGTGAGAAGGTTGCTAGTTAGCCAGTTCATGACGATCCTAAGACCCTGTTCAGCGCATTCAAATGCGTGTGTCCAGCTGTCCCCATGTACAAGCAATGCAGTGTCATCGGCGTAGGTAAAGACTGAGCAATTGGGAAGGGAGAGTCCGCAGAGCGCGTTAATGTATATCAGAAACAATGTCGGCCCAATCACAGAGCCCTGAGGCACGCCGTAAACAATGGAATTGCTGTCACTGACAACATTATCAATTTTAATGCACTGGGTTCGATCAGATAGGTAGTCATGAAACATTTTGAGGGCGTGACCACGAATTCCCAGACCCTCCAACTTCCGCAATAGGTGAGGAACAGACACGGTGTCGAAGGCCTTGGAAAGGTCTAGGAAAATACCTAGACATTTTTTTCCCGAGTCAAGGAGGCCGACAGTATCATCCACAAAGCATCCAACCGCATCATCGGCTGACCTTCCAGCCCTAAAACCATACTGATTCGGAGCGAGAATCTTGTGGGATTCAAGATATTTAGTAAGACGATTATTCAATAATTTTTCTAAAATTTTTGAGATGGAAGGCAGTACCGAGATGGGCCTGTAATTATTGACATCACGTCTGTCCCCAGCCTTATAAATTGGATGCACCAGTGCTTTTTTAAACACCTTAGGAAAACGACCTGACGAAATTGAGCAATTACAAACATGAGTGATAACTGGAATTAACACTGGGCAGCAGGATTTGAGTATTTTTGAAGATATGCCATCCCAGCCAACCGCGCAGTCTGTACGCAGACCAAGAATTATGCTTTGAACCTCGGCTTCATCAGTAGGCCATAGAGCAAAAGAGTGTGGTGACTGTGTAGTTTCTGTCTGTACCGCAGTATATGGCGCTCCTACTATCAGTTTTTCTGCCAGACATTTGCCAATATTTGAGAAGAAATCATTGACACAATTTACGGCCGTGATATTGTCAGGAGATACGCTAAGTAGTTCAGTGGGTGTGGACAATGGGCGTTTTGTATTTGTTAGTTGTTTGATAATGTTCCAGGTAGCTTTGGGGTTGTTTTTGGCACTTTCAAATTCAGATTTTTCATATGCTATTTTCAGGTTCTTTAGTAATTTGTTGCAGAAGTTGCGGTATCTAGTGAAGGTTATTTTTAGGATATAATTATTTGGTTGTTTATTAACTTCAAGATTCATTTGATCCCTGTTTCTGATGCATCGTAAGAGGCCTGGAGTGATCCATGGCTTTAGGATCGTGTGTTTTGACGAGCTAATAATAACTTTTGTATGTTTATCAACAATCGTCTTTAAAGTAGAGACCAGGAGTCCAGCGGCCTCATCCGCCTCCAGTAACCCAGTAACAGCGCCAAAATCAGTCTCGTTTATTTCTGCAATAACAGCCGTGTAATTTATTACCGTGTGCTTCACTTTGGAGGCGGAAAATGCCGCCGTGCTTCCAAGACATAGTAAAACTGGGCAGTGGTCTGTAATTGCGGTGTCAAAGATAAGTGTGGATGATTTCAAATCAGATCTAACCATGACATGGTCGATACAGCTCCTTCCGCGTGTGGGGAATTGATGTGCTGGAAGAAGTCCATGTGAGGCAAGCAGATTAAGATATTCATTACTCTGAGAGGTAGCATCCATTGGTGCGATGTTAATATTCAGGTCCCCTATGATCATTAAGTTCTTAAAGTTTGTAACAGAGGTAAGGACATTGTCGAGACCACAAAGGAATTCGTCAATATTGTGATTTGATGGTGAACGATATAATCCTATAACAGACAGATTAAAATATTTAAAATTACATATTAATGTGTTAGAGCCACGTATAATAGGCTCAGAGACCTCATGTTGAAGTTCTTTTTTTATGAAAAAGATCACACCATCGTTTTGATGTTGTAGTCTCTTGGAATAGTAGCACAAGTAACCTTCAAGTGATGGAATAAATGGGTCCTTTTTGAGCCAACATTCGGAAAGAACTATAATGTCGCATTGTAGGTTTAGTTTAAATAAGAACACCCCAAAGCTCTCAAAGTTATGATTAACGCTTCGGATGTTAAGGTGTAGTATTTTTAGTGAGTTACTTCGTTTACCCAGTATATTAACAGCTAGTTCGGGCTTACAGTTATTGTGAGCCTGGTTATTACCGAAAGTGTCAAGTTCTTCCGATATATGGTTTATGTTGAGCATTGAGTAGAGTTATGAAGGAGTGCGCAATAGTAGTTCCTGGGTAAGTTGCTTTGCCTGACGTGGAAGGTAATATAAAAATAATGTTTCCGAAGCATGTAAACGGTATGACTGTAGGTATATAAATATTGGTCCAGATTAGTATACGATGGCATAGGATATTTAGCAATAAAAACTCTATTCATAGGTGTTAGTGTAACTTGCGTGAATCTTTGATAGTATACGAGTATAATAGGCTGTGTAGGTTTTGTAGTGTTGGCTGTGGATTGGCTATAAGTGTGGTGTTTTTTTGTTATTTGTGTACAATAAGAGTAAAAATAATAAAAATGATGTCCCTCTAAATAAAGAAAATTTAAAAACATGCAAGTAACAATATTATAACATACAGAAAAAGACTTGCTGATCATATATAACATAATACAAAGTAGGTTACATCTAATTAGGTATTTTAGAAAGACATGACATCGATTGAATGATTTTAGATTTGTCTCCTTCTTTTTTACGAAGGAAAATCTTGCCATTTTGAAACCAACAAAATTTATACTCGTTTGTGCTCGCAAATTTGCGTGTTTCATAGAAGAGTTTTCTCAAATTATTTGGTAAATGTTCGGCAACATATATCGGTTTTATATCGCCGCTAATTCCAATGTGTGCAGAGTTTAGCTTGTCTGTCTTGACACGATCCTTATTGAAGTCGCGGGAAGCTTGAAGTATTTTATCTTTGAGTGGAACAGTGACAAATTCAGCAATGATAGGTCTATTCATCTCTTTTTTCCCAGGAAGACGATAAATGTCTCGAAGGTCAGAAGCCTTGACAGGTGCCTGAATAGTGTTGCAGGTATTTATTAATATAGCCGTGAGATCGCTAGAGGTTTCTACATACATACAGATGGTTACCTTTTTAATGTAACTTTGTTTTGATTGTTTTTTATTTATGTTTAATGTGTTTTTAGTTTTGTGATTTCCTGTGCGTGTCTTAATAAATACTTTTTCTTTCTTTCTTTCTTTCTTAAAATCATGACATGGCAGCATGGAATTAGTATCTACTATACCACTTAAAATTTAAATGAATTATGGTCGAATTTCGACCTCTGGACGACCACTAGTTCCAATAAATATTTGAATGATTTTGGTTTTTAACCAACTTCTAAAAAAGGAGGAGGTTCTCAATTCGGCTGTTTGTATTATTTTTAATGTATGTTCGGGCATAACTCCGTCTTATATACACGGATTTGCATTTTTTTTTTTTGTAAATTTCCTTTCCTTCCTTTTCCTTACAAATTTTATTAACTTTGCTTGGGGACTTTTTGAGTTAGCTTCAATACGTATTTATTCCACTCATGGATGATGCTATAATAACTTCCTGTCACTGTTATTTACATAGCAGGTAGTGGTCTTCGAATTTAGGTGGGGTAAGTACCACAACTAAAAAGTGCAAAAAAAAACTGACTGAAAACCAAAGAAGTTATATTTTTATCATGCTATTAAACTCTACACTGATTTTAATCGAATTCTAGATTTTGACGTCCTATATAAGAAAAAACGTCCCAACACTAGTATGTACTGATCCGTAGGTGCCATTTGTGGTATAAAATTTTAAATAACAAATTATTCCACTAATGGTACCTGCGAAAAATATCGATAGGTGCCGTATGTGGAATACCTCAGGTGTAATTTGCTCAGGTGCCATGTAAGCGGGTGCCCTATGTGGAATACGTATATTTCGGAAGCCAGTGTCTTTGGTTTTGAACTGACGTTTTTTGTCACCGACTTCCGAAATAAAGTTATTTTTCACTTAGTAATGTATTTTTTTGGAAGCCGGTTTTTCAATTTTCATAAATAGTGTTTCTATTAGTGCATACTTTAGGTGTAAAAGCTATGCCCCGGTGGGTAAATGTTAAACCTAAATACATAATCTCAATTGGACTTTCCACGTATGGGCCGAGCTTTTTGATTCATTAAATTGAGCGTTTGTGACAGCCGAATAATACACGCACTTCGTTAACATTTAAATTTGAAATGTATTTATTATTAACATTATATTGGTTATAGTCACGTAAATAACAATTGCACACGATCCTTTTGAGTCATTACCGTCATTTGCAGCTATGGAATATTGTCCCAGAAATAAATTCAATTAAATCGACAAAGCGTTACTTGGTTGAACATTATTTTTATGCTTCATAAGGTTTTATCGTATGTTATGCTAAAGCGGCACGTGTTATTTCGATTATTTGTAACTGATCTGTTATTTCAGCACTCGTAAAATGGCGTCGTGAAATTCGACATCGTTGATTCGTCACGCGGCGCGTTCCCGAATCTATGCGCGTTTATGTCGGGGATAAGTACACTTGTGCCTCCCGAATATATAACTCTTTTTATCGTAAAACTTTCGCCTTTTGTTTAGAGAGCTCTTGTCCTAGTTTCCTATTTTGCTTCCCAACTATTACGTGCATAATGACGTGGTTCGATCGAAGTGGTTTTATTTTATATTGGAGTACCTATGCCTTGTTTTTGACCTATTTCTTTCACGTTATTTACAACTGAAAACAGTTTATTTTATGTAAAAGGAGATAAATATTGTAATAGTTTTATTTTTTCATCAATTAAAACGTTATAAAACATAAATCTTCCTTGTAAACTGAAAAGCTTAAGAATCATACTATGCATAGCTCGGTTTATTTAGAGTCGTTCCCGTACCCTATCCAAGTTTCTTGCAGCTTATAACTCAATTTCCTTCAGTAAATCCTGGATCAAGAAAGGTATACGCTCTTCAACTATTTCATGAATACATCATATCATCAAAATACGTAAAACAGTAAGTCAATATGAGTATAAATAAATTCAGATGAAGGTATTATCTATGTCGGAATAATGTAATCTTAGGTGATTTTCAGACAGGCTGGCGTTTGCATATACTACATAGTTTTGGGGGTCGAGGGGCCTTGGTGGACAAAACGGAAAATATTGACAATTTCATTTAATTTCTTGATAAATTCTCGTGACGATTCTAAATCTTGAGTTAGTGAAGTAAACTTCTCGGCTTGTGCTTTCGAAATTGACTGTGACGCTGAACGTTTTGACGTAAACTGTATTTTTTGCGTGTAGTATAGTACAGTATAGTATATAGTATAGTACATTACTATCGCGGCCTGCAACAAGGCCATTGATGGACAATTTCGCCTCGGCCCACATACGTGAGTCCATCAGTATAGTACTTTTCTCAAATAAAGCGCGGAATTTCAAACCAAGTAAATTAATTAAATATTCCAGAATCAATTACGAACAACGATAATTTGACACGCGCCAATATCTTCATTTGTTTCTTCTTTACTAACAGTTCTATTTGCAAGCCAAATCGAAATTTAAATAAAATCTTTGATAAATTACCTCCTTGGTTGCTATGCCTATGTGTTGAAGTGAAAAGTTCGTTCCATTTTTAAATAAATCGTCATATAGGTTAGAGTTTTCATAGTAATTTATTTGGCCGCTAAACACGACAGTTATGGATTTTCATATTTAATAAACATTGGCCGGGCGCATGTATTCGAACAGTACCGCAATTTCGATTTATATCAAAGAAGGTTGTCAAAATAATGTTTGAATTTCCGAGCATGTTTGAGAAAATGGTATTTGTTACTTTAGACATAATGTCAAGCTTATCTCTTTTCTGTTAAAAAATTTTGTTTAGAGATTTTAAGCTGTTTGTATTTTTTGAGAAATAATAATAATAAATGTTATGCGTTTTTTATTTTGTTGAGATCGTTTACAATGTACCTTAGAGGTCATGTAATGCACGAGATCTGTGAATTTCGATGTTTTCAAAACATTGTTCACTTCATTATATTTAATTTTCTTATTATTTTTGGAGGCATTACGCTGGTTAATTTTACGGGCTTTTTCTTTTTATTTCGATTTATATTGATATCTCTTTTAGTTCTTTATTTGTCTAAGTTTTCGTAAAAAATTCGATGTTTTTGTGTATTTTTTTGACAACTTCAAAAGATTTTGTTTGTATTTTTTTTTTTTTTTAACTTGTATAGCATCAAATTCTGCGTACTGTAATACCCATTTCATTGACGTAGTTTTATTACTTCTAACATAATCGCATAAAGATACTTTCGCTGAAAATGGGGTCCATACTGAAGTGATCGAAAAAACATTTTCAATGTTAAAAATAATTAAAACAAAAACATGGAATAATCCCGCGTTTTCTCGTGAACAACAGCAATCTGAAGCGTTCTCGATGACCGTGATAGCTATTCTCTTTAATCGTATATTCATAAGGGCGAAACCTTATTTTGACGTGGCAATGATTATGTCACTCGTCGTTACCAAAATGGCGGTGGTCGTCATTAAGTCGGAGTGCCCTCGTTTAAGTCCGCGGCGCATAAACAGCAGCGGAAGGAAGGCAGGCTAAAAGCCCGGGGTACTGGTGCAGCTTGCAAATTAGCCACGCTTGCTGGATAAAACACGTGAGGACGAGCTAAGAGATTAGTTTCTACGAAACACCACCGTGTATTTGCACAGGTACGTTTAAGGGCCAGCTTTTGACTTTTTTCCCGTTTGGAAAATTTGCGAGCGTGTCCCAGTTACCTACATGCTTGCTCATAATATTCTCTAACATTTTTTTTTTCATAATATTATTCCGTCTTCATCAAAGTAGATGGAAAGTTGTAGACTGTTTCATACTTTTTTCATTTTTATTTTGATGTCACACTAACTAAAAAGTTTTTGCGTTTGAGTTTGAAAAGTAGTATCAAATGTTCTTTATTTCTGCGGGTCTGCGGATACAGAAATATCTCAACAGATTTAAAAAGTACTAGGGTAAAACAATTGAAAATGAAACGTAGAAAGCGAGCTGAGGAGCTGAATGTCGGCGACCTAATGATGTAATGATTTCATTATGATTTTGAATTTCAACGAGAGTTTTGAACTCACAAAATTATTGAGTTAGGTAATGGTAATGGAATTTAAACTCAGTTTTGTATAACAGCGTAAACTGTAAAATAAATCTTTAAACTTTCTCGTTTATGGTATGGTTTTGTTTTTATTTTTATCATATTTATATCAATAGATATCCGAAAAACATTCAATAAAGAGCCAACTGATCTTGGTAGGTATACTTCTAATATTGCGGTGTCGCTTTCGAAATAATGTGTTAATAACTAGAGGTAGCCCCCAACTGTCGGAGTGTTTGGCATAAAACTAATTTGAATTGACAATTTCCACAATTAGCGGCCAGGATCACGATGTTATTACTAAATTGTCTCGTCTCCAGCATCATTTATATGCATTTAGTTAAATTTAAAGCCGATCTGACATGCTTTGGGAATGGACGATGACATAATTGGCCCGTTGAGTGTCGTGCTAAGAACTAAAATTATTAATTACGAAAAGTACCTACAGTACCTATTCAGCGGTAAATATGGCACATCAAGCTTCAGACAAATTTCGCCTCTATGAGTATATGTAGCATCATCTCTCAAATTGAAATTATTTTATTTTACATAAACTTACATGAGCACTAATGAACATCAGAAGCTAGGTGCACAGTTCCAATTGGTCGTTTCTTATGGAGCAGAATAGGAAAAAAGCGCCTCGCTTACTCTTTAAAAAAAAAAAGAATCAGAGGACAGTGTAGGCCGGTTAAAAAAACCAAGTAGGTAGGATACCTAACAAAACCATATCTGTCTCTGCCATTCATATCTATGTGATACCTAATCTCTTCCAAGGGCTCGATGTGTATCATATTTACTCTCTGCTACTATCGATCAATCTGACTAGCCTTTTCCCAACTATGTTAGGGTCGGCTTCCAGTCTAACCCGATGCAGCTGAGTACCAGTATTTTACATGGAGCCACTGCCTATCTGACCTCCACAACCAAGTTACTGGGTAATACAATACCCCTTGGTAAGACTGGTTGTCAGACTCTCGGTCTTCTGACGACCCGTAACGACTGTCAAAGATCCACGAATGACAGCCAACACCAACGGCTTAACGTGCTTTCCGAGGCACGGAGGAGTCTCGGTATGTAAAGATGCTCACCCATCCACGGACAACCCCGGCAAGCGTAACTTAACCTGATGGATCGACCCGTGAGGCTGTTATTACTTAGCCACGAGCTCTGCTACTTTATTTATATCTGATTCTGTCTCTTCCCAATCACTCGCTCACTGCCTATAATCGTGACTCCGTTTAAAATTATCAACGGTCTTTCTCCGATGACAATGTGGCCTGGTGGAGTGTGGCGCTGATAGATATCTACAATTGCTCGGGTAGTTAATCACCACCACCGATCACCGTTTTCAGCTTCGGTCTCTAGGTTTATTGCCCTCTATCTTCCCTCTTACCATTAGGCGTTCTATGTTGTTGGTACCTCTGCGGGCAATGTGGCCGAATTATCTCACGACACGTTGCAGGCATGAAGACAGTTTTGTGCTTTCTCTTGTTTGAGTCGTTTATAGATCGAGACTGAGTTTATCTTGGACATTACTGACATCGGTGAAGGAAAAACATCGTGAGGAAACCTGGACTTATAGTTAACATAAGTCTGAAATCACCTACCCGTCTTGAGCAAGCGAGCTGATCAATGCTCGTGCCTTCTCTGTGTGAGAAGAGGCCTTTGCCCAGCAGTGGGACAGTAACAGGCTGGTATAATGGATCGAGACATTTGTGCTTTATTCTACGGCAAAGATAAAACAGAACCTGGTCGACTGAGCTCAGTTGGGATGAAAATAGATAAACATTCGTCCAGGTATACCAACGCTGTCTCACATTCCCGGCGAGGCTGTGGAAATAGAGAAAACGAATTTGCCCGGATATGAGACCTAGTTAGATCGATTTTGCGCCCCCGTAAACCGTTAGAGCAACTTTCATCGAAATCGAAAGAGCCGTTTTCGAGAGCGTGATTGCAAGTATATATATATACTATATCTGCTGGGGTTGCGGGTTTGTCCGAAAGGGATATCGCGGCCCCGGCACACAGGCAACGGAAGGAACACGGGTGGGTTTTAGTCAGTAAAAGTCTGACACTCCCTCTCGCTCCGCCCAGAGCGGGAGGAGTCATTTGATGGGGAAATCATCTCTCACCCAAAAAAAAAAAAAAGTATATATATATACAAATATTGCTCATGTAATAGTTTATAAGAATAGGTTAGTGTAACCGCGACCACAAAGAAAGTGTTTTATCCAAGTTAATGAAAACAATCTGTTATTACCCATTCCCCAGTTTCTTTATAGCCCAGCAATGACTTGTGTAGAAGTTTTTCTAAGGCTTTGCCGAGATATTATTTTACTTTTTCTTTATTCACCTACACACGCATATTTTTTATCTGCCTTATTCATTATGTTGTTTTTTCTTTACAAGCTTATTATACATTTTCTTAGTAATGGTTGTTCTTAGTTACTTTATGAGGATTGAAAATGGTTTTCGGATAAATTTAACTCTGTATGCTGTTCTGTGTCATATATCATACCTACTAGCTTACGCCCTTGGCTCTGCTCACGTTGGTGCTACTTACTAAAACCCTAACAAAACTAAATAATCACAATTAGATCTTGATGGATCTTGAACTAGGTACAAGCGTATGAAGCGTATTAAAGGACGGACAGATAGACATTGCCTTGCCTTTTCTACTAGGTTTTTTAAAATTGTTGTAAAAAATTAAATCCCTCTTGCAATTATAAAATATATCCTCTCATATTCCAACTACGAAATGTTTCAACAAGTAGCAGCAATAAATGACGATTCCCCCTCAGAGTATAGCCTGTCTCAATGTTGAACAAGTCGTTGGGGCCCAATACTGAGCGAGATTTACCGCGGTCAAACTTAGACGCACCTCCCGTGGGATGATCACGCTCAGCCAACCTGTAGACGATGACACACGTATGCGCAAACTTATTTTATTGTAGCTCTGATAAACATATTATTATGTATAGTGCAGTGTTACCTCTACGGATTAAAACCTATTAGTTCACTTTTGTAGCTGGCCTACAATTTTTTATTCATAAATTACCTGATTTTAAAATTTGAATATGACTTGAAAAAGGTTATATATTTTTTTCATATGCATAGCGACACGAACAATACAATTTCTAAGAAAACTTCACAGTTTATCAATAACCGGTGTCGCGTCGCGCGACAAGTCGCGCTGGTCTGGACAAGCCTTCAGGTTTTGATCAAGATACAACCTGACACTGACCTGCAAACTGCAAAAACGTAAGAAAATTTTAATTTCGTGGGCGGATTCACCAGTTTACGCGTTATGCGTTTTCTTTCACTAGAAACTGTAAAAAATATTGGAAAAGAATTAATCGTAAATATCGTTTCGTAATGTTTACGATAACGAATGATCGTAAAAACTAACGATAATCGCCGATAGACGATTATCGTATCGGTATCGTTGCATCCATAGTAAAAACCAATTGAAAAGGTTTCCTTTGGCCTTTACCATTACGGTATTGGAATACCCAAAAGGCGCTTCTTTGTAACACGGATGAGCTCGTTTCGCTGTTTCGTCTGTAGCTTTATCCAGGCGCTCTGAAGTGCCAGCTTGTTGAACGTCGTGTCACCTATCACCCACGGTGCAGTTGAGGCTCAGGATGCCATGAGGACCAACACTAAACATTTTTTTAATGTTCATTGCAGTGCTGTTTTGTGAGAGATTTATCAATTTTATTATATTTTCAGTCTTTCATAAACTTAGGTTCGTTTATCAACGTCCATTAACTGTTGGACAGCAGCCTAGATAAATAAAATATGACAACGTAAAAAACAAACTGGAAAGTATAGAATCAAGTTTTTCTAACTGAACGGACAGCTTTGATGCTCGGGAGTTTGTTGCGCCACTTCTTCTTCTCAGCTAACCCACTAGGAAGTGGTGAAGGGCGGGCGTTTTGTGGGACTATCTTATGTAATTTTGACGTTCGAAAAGTGCTGATTCTCAGCCTAGTTTGAATTTGAGTTGTTGAATTTAATTGGCTTTTGATTTTGATTTGTTGAATTCAATTATCAAAATTCAAATTCTAGAATTCTTCAATAAGAATAAAAAGTTACTGGAATAAGATTTGATGATTCGTAAAAATACAGTCAACTCAAAAGGCAGTTTGACATAAGCTTTAGACACCTTATTTAAATAACTATTGTCTCACTAGCTGCTCGCCCCGGCTTCGCACGGGTAGCAATAAGTACTTATCTTCGGCTACCTACCCTACCTTCCTACCCTGACAAGCTACCCTATCTACCTACCTACCCTACCTTCCTACCCTGGCAAGCTACCCTATCTACCTACCCTACCTACATACCTACCCACTTACATACCTACCTACTACCCACCTACCCAACCTACATACCTACCTACTAGCTACCCTACGTACTTACATACCTACCTACCTACCTACCCAACCTATCTACTTACCTACCTATCCAACCTACATACCTACCAAAAAAGAATTATCCAATTTGATGTAGCCGTTCGCAAGTTATGGCGTGACCGAGGGAAATAGGGATTATTTTTTATATACGTAATATAGATGATAAAATCAATATTCATACAGTCTCGTCCGGTCCCAAAACCCGCCAATTAAGTCAGGTCGTTATTGATGAAAACAAGACAAGGGTGTAAACAACTTAGATGGATCCATTTATGCTTAAACGTTGTTCATAAATATCGATTCAAGGGGAAAATAGGTTCCTATTCTCATGTTATTACCTACCTTAAAGCTGCTATAAGACGCTTCACTTTTTATTAATTTTTTACTTTGATTCGGCATCTTTTACTTGAAGTGAAACGCCTGAACACAAAACGAATCAAAAGGGAAAACTGAATTCATTAGTGACCAATCCAACGATGTTGGATTTCTTTTGCTCGCCTACCGAATGGTCCAAAAATGAACGTAGAATTAAATAAAAATAAACCTGAATGAAAGCGTCTGTTATCAGCTTTGAGCATGAGGTAGTATTATAATGTGTTCTAACTACTTTCAGTGTTCCTATTGGTTTATAGCGCAGCACTGTTAGCCAATCAAAAGGATGAGCGTAATTCGATGAACAGGCATAGTGTGTAGGAGCTATAATAGCTCCTACACACTATGCCGGCGGCGCGGCCGCCGGGCAAGCCGCGGCGCGCCCGGCACTGCCGCCCAAAGCCGCACAAAGGATCGCAAAGGAAATGAAGGCGCAAAACCCGGGGGTACGTGCCGCGCGGCAAAAGACGGTGGCCATGCCGCCGGCATAGTGTGTAGATAGTATATGAAAGCTTTTGTCTCATTAGCTCTTAGTAAGAAAAGCACAGTATTATACCTATGCGATAAAATCGATGCTGCCTTTATGCCTTGACACACTATGATAAGCTTATAATTCTACAGAAAATTTAAATGTTTTTCTTCTTCAGTATGGATTTCCTCGTAGTTGTAAATTCAGGAAAATAAATTGCTTTGCAAATTGACTAACAACTGGAAGTGTCCGTACCCTTAATCAGAATAGTAACTATCATTCATTAACCAGTTGTGTGCAATGGCTATAACAATTTGCTTAAAAATAAATTTCCCTGGCTGTAAATCAATTATATTTTTCTGCGGTATTGTTCATAATCGCAGATCGAAGAAAAATATAACAAAAATATTTATCCAAATTTTCCTACGTAACGTTCTGGAAATGTGATAAACCTTGTTTGCACATCATTTATTATGTTTATGTAGGTACATTATCTTATGATATAATATTATGAAATTATGTCATTTTTTTGTATCTTTTTCTGTGACCGCGTTGTTCTTCTAAACTACGCAGCAGATTTTGATGCGGTTTTTGTCATCATTTAGAGAATTTATTGCGTAAGGTTAATGTGTACAATACATATACGAGTATAACTGATATATAATAATGAAATCTCGATGATTTTTCAAGTTGAAAAATCGTGCGAAGCCAGGGCGGGTCACTAGTGGCACATAAAAGGAAGGAAGTATAGGTATTCTGAAGATTTTCCACTCAGTGATTTGTCGGTCGTTTTCTTAGTGCAAACGTATTTCTGGTGACATTTATTGTATTGACAATTGACATCCAACAAATTTCCTCGGAAAGGTGTGAGTGACAGTGCGAGCGATATCCAGAAAGTCTTTTATATCCCAGATTTTATTATTTCCTTATAGGTAGATATAGAAATATAAGAAGAATTATAGTCCTCAAGTAAGTGTACTCGTTGATAGGAACGTGGGTGTTAGTTTATGAAAAAAAGTTTTATAAAAACTCGTGCGGTGTTTAAGGAAAATCAACATTTTCGTTTCTACTACAACACACTGTATTGTTTAGTATTAAAAACTAGGGTATGAATAAACACAGAAAATAGCATGCAGGAGTCAAAAACTTGATTTTGGATGAAATTGTATATTCAGTTCGTAACTGTTATTATAAATGCGAAAGTGAGTGTTTTTTTGTTACGCTTTCACGCTAAAACGGTAGAACGGATTTGGATGAAATTTAGCACATGGGTAGAGTAAAGACATAGGATACTTTTTATCCCGATATTCGCACGGGCTCAAGACTAATGCGGGTGAAACCCCTGGGCGTAGCTAGTATCCGATAATTTTATAATTTTGCTGATCAGGATCAATTCCTGGACTCCTTTGACCAATTTTATTGATATACCATAGTTTAAAGTTTCTGCTTTATTTCAAAAGCACACCCTGAAAATCATGAACCTTATGTACCAAGTGCATAATGTAGTAGGTTGACATCTTTTCAGTCAAAATATGAATGCAATTTTTAAAATATACCTAAAGGTCGAGTTTGGCAGAAAATGTTTTAGATTAATAGAAAAACTATTAAATTCATTCACATTTATGGTAGGCAGCAGATTTTTACTACACTCAAGTGCAGATAAAATCTGCTGCCCACCACTTAGGGATCTCGCGCACTAGATGGCCATGACCACGACCAGCAGTCGCACCAACCACGGGGCTTGAAACGGCCGGTTTAGCAGAATCTTAATAAGATAATAAGAATTACACAAACTGTCACAAACTGACAATAAAATTCATAATATTATCTGCGTTCAATTATACGCAATTCATCTTTTTGACAGTTTTATATTATAATGAAATAACATTTAAAACTGTAGAAATAAAAAATAAAAATCTCATTTGATTAATAAAAACTGTAAAGAAAAATTATCCGGTAATATTACGGTACGGTAACAGACGGTCTTAATTTTTTTCATGCGACAAGATTTACACCAAATATGATTCTGATATGAATTGAATTGAATATAATTCATCTAAAATATGTGCCACCATAGACGAACTGCTGGGAATTCAGTTATTGAATTACTTGTAGAGAAATTGCTTAATGCTTAATGTGGCCGTTTTAGGCTCCCATACCGGCCACCGTAGGCGCGGGCTTGCGGACGGTGAGCAATGGGTAGCTCGCCCTCCGATAAGGACCAGGCCCGGGTCGACGGCGCGTTGTGTTCCACGCGCGCTTCAAAGATATGTCAGCACCAACTGACGGGGTCCGTTAGGGCCAATGCCTGCCGGGGTTGCGAGTTTGTCCGAAAGGGATATCGTGGCCCCGGCACACAGGCAACGCAAGGAACACGGGTGGGTTTTAGTCAGTAAAAGTCTGACACGCCCTCCCGCTCCATCCAGAGCTAGAAGTTATTTGAAAATTTCCCAACCAAAAAAAAAAAAAGTATACTATAGAAACCGATACGAATCGCGCAATTGGTCGCAACGGCCAACTAGCCGATTTATATACTTTACCTGGTCGGTGCGACCACTAGTCGTGGTTGTGGCCGTCTAGTGCGCGAGATTCCTAAGCTGCAGACCCACACATCACGGTGCATGTATTACCCAAGTATATCTGGGAAATCACCACACTTTACCAACATAGTTTGTAATGACTGTATTTAAGAATTAAACATAAAAAAATGTGGTTTTCATTCTCTTTTACGCAAGTCAAATAACTTAACTTACTATAGGAGGGTTTATTTTGAATCAAAGAGAATCGATGACAAAACTTAGGGTCAGTTCACACCGAGACGTGACGCGACAATGCTTAGGTAATGGTTTCGCAATGCGCAGTGCGGCGCCGCGAAACGCAGCGCGACGACGCGAGGCGCATCGTGAACTCGCTGTCAGCCCCACGCGCCATACCTCGCTGTTTCGTGATACGTCGCGCTACGCCGCGAGGTATTTTCCAATTATCTCAATTAAATGTGTATCTTTTTGAGTAGTAAATAAATTTACATTTTGTAACACTATCTTAAAATGTGTACGCAGCATTGCTTCGCGTCACGTCTGGGTGTGAACTGACCCTTAGATCAAACACAGAAAACTTATTAATATTTTTGTCATCTCAAATTAATTTTTAAATTAGGTACTAAAATGTGTAAAAAAAAAATTTTTTACTCTTTTGGGTCACAGCATATTTTGTTTTATACTTCTGCAGTCTAATTACGCAACACATTTTATTTCTGTTTACAATTCTGAATCGAAAGCAAGTCCAGTTTTAAACGCCTGCCCTAATTCGAATTACGCTACACATTTTATATCAGTCGACCGTAATTGGATAGGGATGTTCTAATCAATTGACTATAATTTATTTGGATGATGTGTTTTGTTACACCATGTAGGAATGATTAATTTCCAAATTATGGTGCTATATTTTTTATATTTTTTATTACAACTGATGCTCTACTAGTGCTTATAAATGAAAATATACAATGATTGCCGAAAAATTAAAAACCAATTTTTAAAACACTTTCTACCAAAAACTACCATAATTGAAATACGTAACAAAACGTTTTTCTTTTCACGTTTTTGTTATCTGTGGCCAATGACAAAATCGTAGAAAAGCAGTGTTGTCAACTTAGTGGGATTTCCACTAAACCTGGGGATTTGGACACCCCTACCGGCGGAGAAATTTTGCTTTCAGTGGCCGGTGGTTGTGTCTAATGGTTAGTTTAATTCAATTTGTAGAAAACAATACAATCAAACTAAAACTTTGACTCGAGAAAATATTTAAATAACACGATAATGGCATATTTTATTGTTTGTTTAAAACCTGTCAGTGATTTTTCGATTTATTTCTTTCAAATGCCGAAACCACTGCAGATTCGAACGCTGATTTGGAAAGACTGACACAGCATGACGAATATATTGAAGTCACACAGAGGCTCCGCCCGAGTAGAGATCGAAAAACAACGTCATTTCAAAAAACATATCTCACGGGAGACGGGAACGTACTTACGGGATAAAAAAATCTGCCGTTAAGCCGTTTGAAAACAAACATCTTCACTAAAATTTCAATAATTATACTGCGGTTGCCGTTTGTCATGCCACCAAAACAATAGAAGTTAAAATCGGTTGAACGGACTGTAAAAAAGGTTTATTCAAATGTCAAATCTTAGTTTATTAATCGAATAAAGTTTTTAACCAAACGGTTAAATATCCTATTTCAGATTTTGAAATCGCTTTCAAAATCCGTTTTTAGAAATCGGTTTCAGGAGTGGCTCCAGCTCGCAGTTTCAATCGTCTTTAGTAATATTATTCGGTTGTAAGTGCATCATTAAAAACTAAAACATAAACAAATACGTACTTACGCAAAGCTACTATTGCCGTGGTTGGTTTTGTGAAATTGGTTTGTCTAGTTCGGATAATCGATACGATTCGATTTCTGACTGAAATCTGATTTTAAATTCGTTTTGATGTATCTGACGCAAGTCTATACCGGACTCAGGGAAAAAAATTGGCAGCACTGAGTAAAAGTTGAATAACCTCTTGAACGATCTGCCGACTTATTGTGAGGTGTTTTTGTTTTGTTTCTTTACTGCTCTAACTTTATCAGTTTGTAGAGAAAAGAACAAGAAAGGCATATAACACATGTTAAACATCGAAAATAATCTGCGCTGGAAGCTGGAATGATCATTCTTTGAAGTCTGTGGAGAATACGATATCTAACATGGCGAATTGGCGATGTCTTTGTTTACATTTTAGTTTTCGGTAATATTTTTGATAAGCATTGTTTTGCCTTTAATGTTTTATATTTTTCAACATACAAGATTATATTTACTATTCTCTTACAGAAACATGGGCCTATGCTAAGCAGTTTTGGAACATTTTTCTTGTGGCTTGTGGAAGTCGGAAAAACTTTGGAAAATTCTCTCGTTCAAGACACTGAAGACACTGCGTGCTCTGTTTTCGTTTTCTACTGGCTGCACTAAGACTTACTTAGGCTGTTTTGCTCAATAGCGAAAAGTAACTAAGTCGATATTATCACTACAAGTAAGTAAGCCAATATAAATAGGAATAACGTGTGTAAGAGAGTACCTTTGTATCTCATTACATTATTGTAGCTGTAGGTACATTATTGGTCAATCTACCTATGGACAATCATTCTTTTGTTGTGTAGACACAAGCATCTAACTATTTATTGTGGTTAAATATAGTTACTATGTCTGTCAACCTCAGTCTTAACTGAAATTGTTAATTGATATTTATGTACATAAGTAGATGCTGAAATAAACAATTACAACTAGCCAAATAATAACTAACTACACTAGCCAAATAACAACTAACTACAAAACATATTTATAATATTTTCACAGACCGTGCTAGAGCTGAAAATACAAGAAGGGAACGCAACCCAACATCAATCTCGTTGTTCAAACATGGATTGAATATCCAATCTTCTGTATTAATCATTGAAGGTAAGCTTTTTGACACATAGATAAGAATAAAGCATAGCAAGTCACATAATAAATAAAACTTTGAATATATTTCCTTGGCTGAACTTAGTACATAGACACAACATATATTTTGTGTGTACCTAACTAATGTTTAATATTATAATTCAGTATTATAAAATATCTGGAGACTGAAATATCAGCCCTAAATAAAGATGAAATTATACAACCAGCACCAATGACTAGGCTGATGGGTTTTGTCCAGCCATGGGCTAATGAAAACCTAGTTGAGCCTACTTTACTTTGCCACATAATTTCTAAGTAGGTACTTTATTTGAGCAAAAAATAATAAGATTTTGTTTTAAAACTATAGAGTTCCTGGGGCGTTTCACCTATGAAGACATGAAGGCAGCATGAAGGATGTCGCCCATGCTGCGTTGCCCCGTTGCTCTGCTACTTCAGTTTTCAAGCTTCTCAAGAACTAAAGTAAAAACTGAAGATTGTTAATGAAAGATAATCTTCTTTTTTTTTACTGTTCAGTCTTGTACAACAGCAATATAAATATGTGTTACTATTTTGTTAATTGATAACAGTGTAAACTTTAATAAAGTGTTTTTATTTTGAACCTGTACTTGTAATTTTTATTTGTACCTATAAAGGTGCAAATAAAAATAACTTTTAATGAAATATTTAAGAATTGAATACTATGCCTTTTATAAACACAGCCAATTGATTATTTTATTGATACTATTTAGAGGTAGGTACCTATTTGCCTAAATTAACTGTCATTTATTAGGTAACAGTAAATAGAGAGAAATAAATTATGGACGACTTTTATTATATCTTCACATTATTATGAAATATTTGGACACTACTGTAAGGATTAGTGGAATTTGGAATCTAATGTCCTGTGGCAGTCATCATGGGATAAGTATGTACTGCTTGCTAATTCTTGCTGTAAGCACTCATGAGAGTTAAATTTTTCCCTGAATAATATAGTTGAGCCTGACACCTGAAATATAAAAAAAAAAAATTAAGTAAATCCTCATTAGATTGATATTCCATGAACCATTACATCCATCCACAAAGTCTAATAGGCCTCTCCCTTAAACACTTACATGCACAATCTATCTACTTTATAGAACAGCAATATTCTGCTATAAACAACAATTAGGTGCCTACAATTGACTTTATTTAAATGTATGGTAAGTTTACGTTTGATGGTGCATTTCGTATTTACCAACAAACAATAAGATTGTGTGTAAAATTGTTGCTATGCTAAACACACAATCAATGTTCAACACTAAGAAAGAAAATAATCTTATACAGACAATGATGTGGAAATAGATCTATTTATGGTGTGGTGAGTATGTTCACCGATGTCCTTACAGAATCCATTGACATAAAATGCTTCAAACTATATTATAATATTTGTTCTTACTGTAATAAATTTGCTTTTCCAATGAAGTACAAGCCCGACTGGGTTGCTAAGCTTGTGGCTTATGATAAGTTTGATACGGTACGAGGTACGAATTTGTCTTTCCTTTTAAATGCCACCAAAATACCTCGTTTCTGAAATATCATAATATATATCTTTAGTTAAGGTTGTAAGCACTTGTAACAGAAGAAAACTTTCACAATTATTATTAAAAACCGACCTCGTTGCTTCGGTATTTTACAGACCCTAATACTGATCTATCATTGAGGTTTTACACAAAAACACATTCACAATTTATGAAGACGACGTTCACTTACATAATTTTGTAATAAGTAAGGAGATTATACGAGTAAATCCCAAAAATATTGCATAGAAAATCGAATGCGACCAGTAGGGTGCCTTCTCTTTAGATTGATAGCTCAAAGCAATTACTCGTTGATTTGAAACAAATTTTCAACTGTCAAAATGATTACGTAATTCGAATAATAGCCTTTTTAAACGATTATCGTTCACTCTTTAGCGTCTGAAACAGAGAGCAGTTGACAACACAGATTTTAGAGTTACGTAATTCAAAAATTATAAATTGAATGCAATTGTATTCGAAACGAAACAAATTTGACTCAATTGTAAATCGAAAATGTGTTGCGTAATTAGATAGCTGGTATTACGACTTACAAGCCTTTGGGTATGGTTGCTATACAATTTCTTACTGTCATTTTATAACATGAAGTGCTGAATTTAAGCTTAATGAGCATTCCTTTACAGGGATCCTCCTTCAGGTATTATAACTATAGTTTATGTTACTCCGAATACAACAGAATGTTATTTGATTTGGAGAAAATAAGAATTCATTTGTAAGATGATAAAAATAATTGTTGGCACGGTTTCCAAAATGGGTTCAATGACAAGTAAACATAAGAATGATAAAAATAACTTTAGGTTTTACGTGGCACTACTGATACTCGTCGTAAAATAGTCATCAATCACTCTAACTTAGTACAAGAGAGCATCATCCATTCGCAGAATACCACACATTTCTTCAACAAAATTGAATATAATTATTTATAAACGTAAGAAATTTGCTTTGTTGGAAGATTTTTAAAGGAAATTAAATGGTCATACCCTCTTAAACTGAGTGGCTCACAACAGCGCAACTGCAATTCTCTCTAATAAAGCGCAGTGTGCATGTGCGTTTATTTACGCCACATTAAAAACTTTTTGTAGGATTCCAAATAGCGCTATTACATGGTTTCTAATTATACAAGGACTGTGCTCGCCATTTTTAGTTTTCGTTTTAAGTTTAATGGAACTTATGGACCTTGGGTCAAGTAATGCTATTCTCTCTCTTTTTTATTTACTTACTTATGGCCTTGTCTCATTGCTTTTGGAATGCGGTTGGAAATTGACTTTTGGGTTTATTTGAGCATGGTCGAATTTACAATGTGAAGTAGTTATTTAAGTATTTACATGAAGCAATATGCATGATTGTAGTCTGTGAAGCTGCACAGCTCTACAAATATTCAATTCGCAATGAAAATTTGACACAAGAGCATAATATTTAAAACACGACATACTTAAGGGAAGCAAGCACGTGAAGCTTATAACCAACACAAACAATTTCATAAACGAAGCAAAAACAGAGCTCATTATGGAACCAAACTGAGAACAAACAGCACCGAATCCGTCTGAAAACTTCAATATCCTGTCAGAGTTCATATTAAAGTAAATCAAAGTGGAGTCGCGTATCCGCCGGTCTGTACCCCGCCTTAAATAACGCTCGTTGTTTTGGCCGTCATCCAAGGCCTTGTTAAGGAAACTGGAGAATTTCGCGGAGCCACCATTGTTTCTTGTTGTGTATATAAAGGCGCGACAGACGTCCTGAACCTCGGTCTGTAAATGTATGCAATAGAATAATTTCCGTTCAATTATTTCGTTATCCAGTGTAATTGAGGTTTTAGTGGCGGTTATGCGGTTCTGTTTGATGTTTAATTTGGAAAGTAAGTGGTTTTGGTGGCTACATACTTAATAGTTATTGTTTATGTATGTTGTTTTTGTAATGCGTATTTAATAGGTGCCAGGTGCGTTCTGCTTTCAGCTAATTACAATAAGATGCGATTAACCATCCGCATGCATAGTTGTTTTTGTGGCGGTTTTTGGAAGAATAATGTTTAACTGAGACGTTTACAGGCTTAAATAATTATGATAATCATTGTTAAATGACAGTAAGTTATTTAATAAAATAGAATACATAAGTAGTACCCCATTCGTTCAATTCATTTGTTAAACAGGGTTTAACCTGATACATAGAATACAGCATGTCAAAGTTGTAAAAAAAAAGAATATTAATTCTTCTCCAAAACCTTATGGGATAAATCTGAAACTGTGACGAGAAAAGCAAAAACATCAAAGGAGTTATGACCTCTATTTTGGAGGAGAACAAAATTGCATTTTTAAGTATTAAGAAAGCTCGTAGTACACAATAATAATTTAAAAAGGCTTATTGTAAACGAATCCTCAGCAATATAGCCTAGTAATTACAAAGTGCATTGCGATTAGATCGACTAAGATAATTGTGTGTCCGGCATTAGATAATTGGAAGTAGCACACACGCTTCGCCTTGGCTTGCAATTTGAGCACTTTTCTTGTCTAGGTATTCCAGCATTTGTTGCGGTAGCATTCTGCTGACCAGAGGAGCAATTCCCTTACAGAACGTTCAGATTCTAATGTCAATCTCAATCTGTCAAAGAAACCTCTTTTACATACTTGTCAAGATTTTTTAATTAATGCGCGCCGAGATGACATTGCGACAAAAAAATTAACGTTTTTTAAGTACCTTCTACAATAGAGTTGTTGACTGGGGTAATGACGGGGGAAAAAATAAAAAAGTATTAGACACGTATTTTTTGCTTTATCATATTAATAAAAAATGGTTTAGATAAAAACGCAGTAAAGTTGGGGAGTGGGGGCTCGCTACGTTACATTACAAGTCAGTATAAATCTACCGGGGAGTGATGTCATGCCACATTTTAACTCAATGTATTGCCATAATCTTTTGACTAGGTAAAAAAATAAAAAATACGTGTCCAATATTTTTTAATAAACTATCTGACGGAAAAAAAATAGTCTACCTATTATGCTTCTGATCTTAGGTCAGCTATGAAGATAACAAAAATTAAATATGGTTTTACCTCTGAGGAGGTACCTTCGCTTTTACAACTCACTACAAAAAAGGTTGTCAATTAGTTCCATAAATGGGACACATTAACAACATCGAAATCCATACTTTTTCGAATCATTTTATTAACCATTAAATATTCAATGCTGGCGCAACAACTGAGTTATGATACCTAGTAACGTTCTGCCAACACCGCAGCAGCCGTATCGCAGAACATCAATGATTTATATGTCTTTAGTTAAACGATAGCTAGCCACCATTAATTTAGAAATTAACTGATATTTATGCAAGAAAAAGGAGGTTTTTGACCAGCACTTGACTGTGATAAGCTCAGTGGGCAAAACAAGGTAACTTTTTGACATTCTGGAAATGAAATAAGGTTATTTTATTGATTTATATTCGAATGGAAACAAACGTATAGTTATACACCGTGACATTTAAGTCGTCTTTCAAAAGCAGCCCAGTTCATGTACCCAATGACTATTAAAAATTCATTTACAAAATATATAAACACCGTGACTGTCGTCTTACAAAGGGCCATCCAATGTACCCGCCATAAAATACCTCTAGGAGCAATTAAAAAATTTTAACAATATGTTTTTTTTTTTTTAATGTATATTTAGGAGTCATTGGATACATGAAGTGGGCTGCTTTTGTAAGACGACTAAAATATCACGGTGTATATTTTTGAATTAAAATATTGTTTTAAACTCCATTGATCTTCCCTGAAACCGGCATAGAGTTGATAATCTTCGGGTTAAAAAAATATTAAAATCGGTATACGTTATCGTAAATCATAAAACTGTTTTATTCTTATTTTTACCCACTGCAAAGGCCACCTTTCCATAAAAACTGTAGTTTAGGTTTATAAAGAGTAATTTTTCAGTCTATCCCAACAACACTGACAGTAATCCATCAAACCTTCTTTCAATTCATTTATCAAACTGGCCTGTAATTTAAAAGTAACCCAGTTCTTTCACAAATAAGAACCAAAATAGTTTAGCAATGTTACTCGATTTAAACAATTAATTGAAAAATCTTTGTAACGTGCTCGGGTAATATGTTGGCAATTTACGAAGAGCTTAATTTACTTGGTTCCGTCGGGAGCTGTTGGTAAATTAACACTTATTACAGTTCTGTTTTATTGATTCTGTTTAATTAACTACTTTTTCCTGTAAGTATTTTAACAGATTTGTATTGGTTCAGAGGAATCTTTGCTTTGTTTTCTGAAACGTTGTTCGCATTTTTTATACAGGACAGATTTTATTCGACTCATTGAACATGAGTGATTTATCCTAACTATAATCCTACCTAATATTATAAATGTGAAACGACGAGGAGTGATTTTTAAGGTAGCTATGTAGGTATACATACTCACGCGTTCTTCCCATGGGTGTTTAGAAGTACGAGGAACAGGGTGTAAAGTTCACTCATCCTCTTTAGAAAAGGGAGGATCCTCCGACCAGACGGGTGTCGTGTCTGGCGGGCAACTGCTCAAAGATTGATGTCGAATAGTCTTAAATTTGTCGTTCGCGCGGTAAACTCTAATTGCGCGATGCAGGATTTGTGTGACGTAAGGTCTTTGATGCATAGTTCACATGTGGCGATGTAGATGTCGCCACAAGTGTAGGCAGAAACTTTAGACTGTCTGATACGATCGGATGGAGTTTCTTGCCGGCTCTTCTCCATAGGAATCGACCAATTGGAAGCGTGCACCTAGCTTCTGACGTTTCATAAGTGCCCATGTATGTTTATGTGAAATAAAATATTTGGATTTTGATCCTTATATACTGAATTTAATACTTTTTTTGCTTCGTTTGCTAGGTACCTGATAGATGCCTTACATCTTCGTACCGAAACTGTCTTCCTAGTTTATAGAATGAATTGAGGAATTGTGGTTAAGGTATTGGCTGGCAAGTTCTACGTCGTCGTCGAACTATTGTGGTATTGTGGTCACTCGAAATACTACGTAGTGAACCTATGGAAGAGGCAGTCGAAAGTCAACATCCTGAAAATAAACTGTTAGGTAAAAAAGTTTTACATATATTCTGAGAAACGCGTAAAATTGCTATCCCGTTAACATTTAATATCGTCGAAAACATCCGAAATTTTCAGAAGTTGATAACAGTGTACCTAACCTTCGAAAATAATTAACTTTTCCGAAACCCTAAAAAATATCGTTATTAAACCGTTTTTATACAAAACGAGTTGATGCCCACGACCTCGTCTGCGATCCAGGATAAAAAGTAAAAGCCTATGTTCTTCTCCAGGTCCTGGTCTACCTATGTACCAAATTTTATCCAAATCCATTAAGCCGTTTCAGCGTGAAAGCGTAACAAACAAACTCACTATCGCATTTATAATATTAGGATTACCTACAGACGAACGGATTACCTTACAAAAGAGTTTTAATTCCAATTTTTTATTTTATTTTAGTTAATACTTTACTTCTTTGCTTTTTATTGACACACAAACTTAGTGGATTCAGAGTTCGAAACGTACCGAACGTTGGTTGACTCCCAAATGTCATTTGGATCTCATGTTTTTTATAGCTTGTTCATTCATTTAAATGAGACAGTATATAGCAGAAACGAATCCTTATTTGATTGAATCTCTCTTTACAAGCCAGCTACGACCCACTCACTCCCGATACAGTCGGAGAATTTGAATTTTATTCCAATAATGATCCACCATTTCAATGAAAACGACACGGTTTAAGAGAATACGTGGAGATGTAAGCAAACATAGCCAACACAATCATGTATTCAATTTGTGCGAGGATTACTCTTACTTTCTGCCTGATTTTTATTCATTGTGTATGCAGCATGTTCTGTATATCGCTGATTTCCCTTACGATTTGCTCGGAAGTCTGTATGGTGCCAAGACGTAGGTATGTTACGTCACGAGCGCTTGAAGCCAAGTACGGCAATAAAGTGTGTTAGCTTTAAGAGCAAGCGAGATCTTTGGCTAAGGACCCGGGACTTGTAGGAGACAGTAAACCCGATTTGTTTAATTGTTGCAGAAGTTAGAAAGTCGTTCAGACAAATTTAACCATGGAAAACATATGAAACGGTTTTTCTTCAAAGTCATTTAATAAACACACACAGAATGCGAAGGAATGAAGAAGTATTCGAGCATAAGTAGTACCCAGACTCCGAACGTCATCACTTACGAATAAAATACCAATTTGTTTTCATCACTTGATCCTCGGTTCTGAAAATGAACCTTCAAGATTTATATAGCAAATGAGGTTTATGCTAAATAAGGAATAACTTAAAAATATCCTTACCGAGAACTTTTATAGTCTTATTTGTTGATGCCAATATAAGTAATGAGGAGAGAGGACGCTTTAAAAATATCTTAAAACCGCAAAATTTATTACAGAACGAATATTTTGATACTTACTTTATTCGTAAATATTCAAAGAGTCTAAGCAATATCCTGGTTTTAGAAATCCAGTGACTATTCTCGATCAGAATTCGCACAGATTTTCCAACAAATATCCTTTTGCTCTCAAATCTTTGCAATAAAACCAACTTGTGTGCGAGTTGATAGCAAAATATTCAATGTTACCTCAACGTACTGTGGAACAAAGGTGAACAATTTTTATTTCATTCTGTACGTATTTTTTGTTGTATCAAAATTATTATTTTCATGGAAAATTTAAAATAACTCACGATATTGTTTTGTTCGTTTCGCTGAATAAAAGTAGGTAATCAAGAAATTTTTACATAGTATGTAGATATTCATTTACTTGCAAAGTTATAGTTTATTTATAAAACATAGAAAAACAATGCATTTTATTACTGAAACACGGTCAAATCAGATGTGTTGTACCACTTCTGAAAATAAAGATTTCATCAAGTATAAAACTGCTTCTCCACTCGATAAAATAAAAATTTATTATTATATTTTCACTATAAGTCCCAGCATTATTCTAATTTACCGTCAAACATTAAATATAATATCTCTCTCCTTTAGCATGTGAAATTATTTTGTCAAATTTTATTCCGACCGTAGTTTTGGCAAGTGCAGGAGATATTTCTTACCGCGACCCGCCCTCTCCGCATAGCTGCCGGTGCTTTTGTCGTCATATACCAGTAAATCTTAGTAGCTTCTCTTAAATTTAGTTGCGATCTTCATCAAATATTCCCTTCGCTAAAGAGGATTTTGCTGAGAAATTGTTTTCAAGACAACTCAATTCAGAAGTGAATTGATGTGCATGGAATCAAGTTACAGAACTACTAGATAACGCGAATTGCGTAGAGTTGGGTAAATAAAAGAAAACAGTGATTGCTATGGATTTTATCCTATACTATTAAATTAGCAATATTTGTATATACTCGTATATTTGTAATCGATGAAAGTTGCAATATACCTAGGGTAGTTAGGTCTCATATTTGGGAAAATTCGTTTCCTCCGTATTTTCACCCGAGCCGAGCTCGGTCGTCACAGTTTAGAACAAGATGGCTACCTTCCTTAGTATAATGATATGGCAGCATGGTATTAGTAAGTACCTTCTATCATGGCAGCATGGAATTAGTATGTACTCCCTATACTATTCAATTTGCATTCTCTATTTTCACCGGCGCAGAGCTCGGTCGCCCAGGTACTAGATATAATTAATTAATTTTATGAATGCTGTTTTAGTTTGGTTTGAATGAATTTGTTACTTCATACGCAATTTGTGTAACACTGTATATTCACATTTCGGTTTGTCACAAAGTGGATAATTGAAATTGAAACACAATTATGGAGAACCATGATAAAGTGTTACGTAAACTGTTAATAGACCTCGAGTATTTTTTGCTATATTCGTGCATAATAGCGTTATTTGTATTCACTGAATACCAAACCGCATGCGTTCATTATTATCATAAATACGAGTACATAATAAATTTCTTTTTAACCCAATGGGATCTGACGTGGGTTAATTAGATTCTATTGTTATAACTGTATAATAATTGGGCGTGGGATAGATATTATGCTCTAGAATTATACTCTATTGGCTCGTTTATTTATATTAAGGCCAGAAAGGGTATTTTCTTGGTCGAAATAATATTTTTCGTTAATGCGTTCTGCAAGTTCGCGGGTACGTCCTCGATGCTGTCGTAGCGCGGCCGAGTAGCGATAATTTTGCGAAAATGGCCGCCTTGTCGACAGCAGTGCCTCTGCCACGAGCCCGGGTGAAATAATAACCACATTATGATTTTAGACAGGCTACCGCTTAACGTGGTTTAAGGTGACGCAAAGTGAGAGAGGGGCTTTGTGCCACTGTGAAAAATGTAATCAGGATATCCGCCTCTTCTTGTTTTGTTAATTTACTTTCCAACTAAGGTAAGGTAAAACTATGAATAGTAGCGAAAGGACAGGTTTATTCATTAACAATGGCGAAGTTTTCAGTTTGAATAATGCCACTGAAGTAAAGTTTTGTATCTTAATTCAGATATTTTAACGTAATGTTATTAAGTGAGTTTTCCTTCTTATAAAACGGTCTTAACTTCTGATTTGTTGCTTTAATAAACGGTTGCACAGTTGTTAAAATGAGCGTGAGCCGAGAAGCACATCTTTCTTAAAGATTATTTCATCATAAGGTTTTCTTTTGTCTCGAGGGTCAGATATTCTTAAAGGCAATTGTCCCGTTCTCAATTGCAGGGCCGAGTCTTTTATCGATGAAATGGTTAGTTCTGCGAATCGTCTGCATTTTCATTTCAACTCTTATTAACCCAACACAACTTTCTTTACGGACTTTTCTGACACATACCTACTGCACGCTTAGCATGACCACAATAGAAACGGATAAACAATCACAATCAGTCATTTTGTCTATTCTTCCGTCGACAAAACCCGTTTCTATGGTTGTCATTCTACGCGTGTTGAACTAGATAGGTATCTATTGAACGCAGCCGTGCGACACACAATTTAATTAGTACTATAGGTTCTTATATGATTATACCAAATTAACATACACTGTTGTGAGGGCTCACTTTGCTGCATTTAACTTGTTTCTTATGCTTAAGAAAAAACACATACTTCTACTCCACAAAATCGTAAGTCCTAAGAATAAAGATGGATCATCATTCTGTATAATATATATACATCATTGCGTCCTACAGGATGATTATTTTGCGGCTCGTACCAAAGTAGCGTAGAATCGTAGCAGTCTCCGCGGCTTGTTTCTTTTATCAAAGTTACGGCCATTTAAATTTTCTAATTAAACATGAAGGTGCTATCCCCTCCGTGTCGTAATTGTGCCGAGTGCTATAATAATCTCTGTTTTGCGGGAAACTGACAGAAATTACAACTCCGGGAACAGAAAGCTTTTTGTTCTTTTAAATTATATTATATTTCTATTTTTGGAAATCAAATTATAGTTCAATTAGACTGAAACCAAAGTGTTTAGGTAAGTACTACACTACTTACCTTACCTTACCTACCTTTTAAATGGAACTGTTACATCACTGTCACTGTTAAATGGATAATAATCAAAATAAATATTCATTTTGATTATCAATTTAACATTGAACGACCACATAGGTAAAGGAATTTAAACTGTTTTTCCCAATAAATTATATCAAATTTTACGCCTTTCAAAGATAACAAAGCAGATAGTACCACATCGATGTCGTTCAATTAACAAAGGAATTAATTTCCCTGTCTCGGCTTTCAGAAGTAATTATTTGAAAACAGATTGCGCCTGTCACTACGAAGACCTTGTGTACTTACAGATTTGTGACACTTTTTTACTTCCGAATGAATCCGATGTTACATTAGATTACTTTTCAGAACGGTATACAATTTTTTTATTTAATATGCCCAACACTAAATTATGCTATGTGACACACGTGTTTGAAAATATTTTTTGTGTTGAGATAATCGCTTTTTTTATAATTGAATTTGTTTGGCTTTTTAGACAAAAATATTTATTTAATTGAGCATCAAAATGTAATCATATTAAATACGATAACAGAAATGGTTGAAGAAGAGTGCATAACAAACACAAAGAAGACCTGTTTTATTATTTTGTTTTGTTTTAGTCCACATTCGTACCAATTTATTCCATAAATAAAACTTACCAGAAGGTCAATTCTACTAATTAACGTGCAAATTGAAAAACATGCGACCGGAATGCGATGACATTGTGAATAGACCAAAAAATGGTATTCTGCTAACCTTAAATTTGGGTTTGTTCACATTCAAGTCGCAATATCATCGCAGCCTAGTCTCATGGCAATCAACTTTGTTTTCGTTTACGAAAATAAACATATTTTCACGGTGGTTCAATGTATGCAGACGATATTGTGATAATTAGTGATACTTTAATTTTTAGCAACCTTATTTTATGATCTTTTTAATGTCTTGATTAGTTCGCTTGGTTAAATACATACTTATAGTATTTTCATTATCCGTTTTTTTATTTTTATGTTTATAAAATACAAAACCATTAAAATAAATAATTGGATATAAAGCTAACTTTTTTTTTTTTTTTTTTTTTTTTTTCACAATAACATAGTGGTTTTTATTGGGGTACAAACAATTTATAACTAATTAATTAATAAAAGTAGGAAAATTATATACTAACTTAACTAAAACTATTTACAAACTAAAATATACCGCGGCGCGCAAGCGCGACCCGGATGATTTAAGATGTCAAGAAGAGACGTCATTAAATTGAATGTCAAACTACATATAATTTTATATCAATTTTATTATTATTGATTTATAGCTGAAATTATTGTAACGATTTATTGAACTATCACAGGAAGAAAGAGATTTTCTCGAATATGGTACCTACCACCAGCCATTAGAATTTTGGTCAGTACCTATCTATATTATCCATGAGGAATATCATCGCTTAGGAACAGAATCCGAACATAGCATCCAGGATCATTAATATCCACTGTTGTAGTCGTTCTGGTGCGTTGAGTGAAGAGTTACAGGGAAAATTATACTGATTCAAAGTGCTGCTATGATGTAAAGCTTCCGTACCGCGCCTACAACAAACACAAACGATTGTTGTAAACATCAATGTTTCTTCGATACCCTGAAGGTAGATGAAGCTTTACAGCGGATTTTATAATCCTTTGCAGATGAAGGTGCCTACCTATACCAATTATTCGGCACAAACTGAAGACTGTATTGTAAAAATAATTTCTACTGGGTACTAGTACAGTTAGGTACTGCTTATGACTGTAACGAATTCAATAAAAGTATATTTTTCATTCGCCTTTTTCATTTCTTTATTATGTTATTTTTATATTGTTTCACTTGACAAAGACTCTTAGCGTAGCTCGAATGTGTAGACCAATAGACGACTTCTATTCATTGTTAATTTTGCATGAATATTGTCCCGTTGGCACCCTTTGGGTACGGAACCCTAAAGAGCATACAGTTATTTTATTATAAGTACCTAATTTAAAAATCTTATTGTATTAAAATAATACAAAAATAAATTAAAAACATAAAAAAATACAACAATAGTTGGGATCGAACTTACAATCAACGTCATGCAAGGCAGACGTCGAACCACCCCGGCTGTACGGTACATTTTAAGCTTTAATAAAATAGCCTTTCTTATACCTACACGTCATAATACAAAAGCTAATTTTGAAAAGACACATGACACTTTCTATAAGTACGAGAGCTTGTGACCAACATTTTTGCCTTATTGAGTTACTGAGATTTGGATAATCTGAATCCAAAAATTCTTATTTCAGGAATTTTCCGCGTCGCGTCTGACTCGACCGCATTTTCAAATATGTCAAAAAAAATACCGAACTGTTTCATAGTAATCTGTCTGATTTTCAAAATGTAGTTGAACGATTAATCAGACAAGTTTTCTATAGACATTAAATTATATTATTGCGGCGTATTTACGTACGATTAATAAACACCCGTAACGATTGAACTGAAATTAGGGACTTTTTTTCAAAAATGTACAAAAGGAAACTAGGATAAAATTATTTTGAAATATAATGTTTTAGAAAAAAATGCATCGTTTTTAATCATTGTCAGACTCATCATCATTATCGTGAGGGATAGGAGCATTACAAGCACCGTTCTTTTGCCGGGCGACTCCGAAACGTTCTTTTCGTTTTTGGAATGATGGTGCGTCGCGCCTCACCTGACCACATTTTCAAATATGTCAAAAAAAAAATCCGAACCGTTTCATAGAAATTTGTATGATTTTCAGAATGTAGTTGAACGATTAAATTTTCAGGTGGTGTTGCCCAGATATAGAAAAAAAAAATACATTTGTAACCTATTTGAAACCTATGTACTTTTTTTATATATCAGACATATTGTGATAAAACCGTCTGACCAATACTGTCCACCGAGTCGGGTTCCGAATCATTTAAAATAACGCTTTTAAACGGTTTTAGCCGTAAAACGATGTTACATGGTTTTGGTCGTGGGCTCTCGTACTAATAATATGTCAAACAACTATTGACGCCTGCAATATGTAAGAGGCAAACACTTGCTAAGAAGAATCCACAAGGCAGTTTTACTATTTTCTAACATAGCTCCTTGTAGGTGTTTTCATTTCAGAGCTTACATCCGTACCTAATTTACAATTTTGTCTCGTCTTATTACAATCCCGCAGTAAACTATCGAAGAACAGGAACAAAATGCAATATTGCTCTGTCCCCCCTAGCAAAAAGCGTGATAATGTAGGTATAGCTTATACTCACCAGTGGGCGGAACAAGGCTGCCAGTAATTATGATGATGATGATATATTAACCTCTGTGTGGACTTGACTTTTAAAGATTTTTTTTGCTAAATTCGTATATAATATAAAGTAGTATTATTTTACTCAGAAGCTTGGGTATACTTTCAGATAAAGAAGTAAATGAATGAATGTAACACATTTATAAAAATCCATATGTCATACATGTCTCAATTGTCTGGTCTCACGTGTGGATTTCATAAATGTGTATCCTAAATATGTAGGTATTACGTAGTAAGTTTGGAAGCAAGCGTGCAGTGATAGTTGCAGGCCAAATGCATACCGACTATTACGTCAGCCCTATATAAGTGGAGTCATCATCATCATTTTAGCCGAAAGACATCCACTGTTGAACATAGGCCTCCAAGCGTCGCCACATCGACGGGCCCTGTGCTTCACAGAACTGTAGGGACTGCAGAAAAATAAAGTTACTAGGTACTAAAACGAATATTATTTATTAACTTGTCGATACAAACATATTAAATATATATATATACTAAACAACATAAGTAATGGGGCAAGCTTGTAAACATTTTTTTATCGGTCATGGATCGTGCTTTTCGCTCTTATACTAGGTATCCGGCAATCAGAACGTCTGTCTTGCTCATTCTTCCCGCCCCGTGTGTCGTCCGCGTGATTCCTCCAAATAGTGCCTAGGAAAGCACGTACAGCCGTTGGCACCAACTGATTTCTTCCCGGTTAGGTCGCATTGCCGTCCCATCGGACTATGAGAGTGAGGGAAGAGGGAGTGCTGTGTATGCGCACACACTTGCGTTGTTGTCTATAGTACCTCCTGTTTACTTGGCTGTCTTGGTTGAAATTGGCCGCCGTGACCGCAAATAGGTCGGGACTTCGACCGTATCTCATCTAAATGTATGGAATCTAAAAAGGATATATGATATTAGGTATCATAATAGTGAATCAACAAACACATTCATTTCGCATAATTTTTAAAATTACGGGCACAGTTCGAGCCTATTCTCGGGCCTTTCTTGTCATAGGGAGGTGCACATGTTTTTTGAACACACGTGAGTGGTTCAGGGCCAGTGTGACTTTCTACAAGGCTGTGAATCTGAAGGAATATAGTTTTGACCCACTACGAAAGTGTGGCAGGAGCTACTAGCTACTCGCGCAAAACGCAGGGGTTATCAAAACTGAGAAAAAATAGATATGGTGATGACGAAGATGCTTAGAATATAGCTGCCTTCTTGCATATCAATCAATAATATTTTTATATAAGTATTATAATGTGTACTTAGTAGACCTACCTTGGTTGCAATACCCAGTCCATTTCTTCGCTTATTCTGCGGAATATGCGGCTTCAGTTCGTAAGACTTGGTTAGTCTGTATGTTTTTACAAACGCACGGTCGCTTTAATGGAAAATGCGTCTGATGTGAGACCCCGCGGCCGGCGATGCTGAGAACAGCAGCTGCTGCTGTGTTCTCTACGTTGTTCTGCGGCCGATTCGTCGTCTGCACGTTGTGCGAGGAATGAAAGTTGCTCCCACAGGCCGAACCCACTGGTTTTGTATTATTTCACCACACAAACACCAAATTATTTACAACACTGTTACTGGATAAGTTTTTTCTTCATGAATCTTGGATTTCAAGATGATTTTAAGGATAAAATCGAAATAAAATGAGAAATGTGAAACTGCAGAAGCAAAAATTTTCTTTCACAGTTCAGTCAACAAATAATCTCATGCTTACGTCAATTTTGACGTTCTTATATTTACGTGAATACCAATTTTATTTTCTTTGTCAAGTAAAATTTTAGCAGAATACCGTTTTAGTACATTTGTTATTTTCATTCCATTCGCAATCTCATGGCACAAAACGTCACGTTTGACTTAGTTTTTTGGTTTAGCAGAATACCTTTTGTGACAGTTTGGAACTTTTGCGGCTCTGCGACTTGAATTTGAACGTTTTTTAAGTACGAGAATTAGCCCTCAGCTTAACATCTACCTAATATATTTTTCTCGAAAACAGTTTACTAATTACAAAAATAATAGGATTTGATATCATGTGACTAGCGATCGCTTAATTATAAATTATAACAAAATTTCAGGGAACAAAGGAGGAAAACCATTGATATATTTTAGTATATCAATGAGGAAAACGTAACAATTGTTTTTCGCCATTGTTCCCGGGATTTTTGTTCCATTCTTTATTTATTGTACGGTTCAAGAACAGCTTAACCAACCTAAGTAAATAGGAGACTGGAGATAATTCACACACAGGCTTATTTAGGGTGGAACTAATCAAAACCGGAGCTAACAAGTAACCATGAATAAATTTGCGCTCACATTTGCATATTAAGCCAAATTAGAAAAACGATACGTTACCCACTCTTTGGTTGATTAAATAATTTAAGGAGACATTGGTACTGTTTATGTTTACTTTGTTTATTCACTTTTCTATAGGGCAGACATATTCTGGACATCTTGAAATAGTGGTGATTTAGTATTATCGATAAATAAGTGCAAATGCAACAAGAATTACGTTCTATATTAGAATGAATAAGGCAAGCGCTTTGCAAAGACTTACTAGTCACATTCTCGCCACCCTTCCGGACATTAAGATGAATTATGTCCGAATTTGTCATCATCATCATCATTTCAGCCGAAAGACGTCCACTGCTGGAAATAGGCCTCCCCAAGCACCGCCTTTTCGACCGATTCTGTGCTTCCAGAATTCAGCGGTTTCCTGCGGCCTTCACAAGGTCATCGGTCCACCTTGTAGGAGGCCTTCCAACGACACGTCTTCCGGTACGCGGTCGCCACTCCAGAACCTTTCGGCCCCATCGGCCATCTGTTCTGCGAGCAATGTGCCCTGCCCATTGACGCTTAAGTTAGGCAATTCTTCAGGCTATGTCTGTCACCTTGGCTCTCCTGGGGTCTCTTCATTTCTGATTCGATCACGTAGGGAAACTCCAAGCATCTCCATTGCCCTTTGGGTGACTTTTAGCCTTCTGATAAGGCCCATTGTAACATAGTTGATAATTATATCCGAATATAAAACATTCACAATGAATTTGTAATCGAATATTATCAACCTAGCACTGCTGGGACTCAGATCTCCTCTCTACGCAAGGGCGAGGGAGTGGGCAGCGGGTCCAGGGCAGGTATGGTGGACGTCATCATGCCACATGTCTTCGAATTTTGGGTTCATCCTATAGTAAAATGGTAATGGAATGATTTTCATTACCCTACTTATTTTTGCGTTTTTTTTAATAATAAGTCATAATAATGGCTCCTCACAACGTGTACCAAGTAGTGTAGTAAAACTACTTGGTATACTTAATTTCATAATTTTTCTCATTTATGTTTAGTAGATTTTCTAGAAACAGAAACTATTTACATGATTATAACAGTTATTGAATGACGGCGGAAAGTAAAGGTTGTCCTCATTTTTAAACCGCGACAGTTTAAGATCGCCTTGTCGAAACGTACACATCTTCCTCGACGGAATCTTTTCAGGTTCAGAACTTTTCACTAAACGACTAGGAACGCATTTGAACGGATAATGTATATCCAAACCTCTGCGTTCGGTGCTCGGCGTTCGCAACAAGTCAATCGTCATCTTGAGGATGCCTCGTTGAGAGGTGAAAAACGTGTCGATTTCTTCCAGGGTTTTTTATGACTTTTTAGGAATAGTTAAGCGTAATAGGTTACTAAATATATCTACATTTTATATTTTATAATGGATTTCTGCAAGATTACGCCTGAAAACAATTAACTAACCAAACCTTTTTAATTAACAAACTTATACATGATATTTTAGCAATTATCGTGTGCTTCTTGTTCTTTCGTATCAACACGAACTCTTACACCTATAAAAAACCCTAAAAATATGAAGAAAGCTCATTAATCCGCCGATAGTTTTTTCCCAACATGTTGGGTCGGCTTCCAATCTAACCGGATGCAGTTGAATATCAGTATTTTATATGGAGCGACTGCCTATATGGGTTACCAACCCAGTGACTGATATGAGATTGTCAGACTTTCTGGCTTCTGACGACCCGTAACGACTGTCGAGAATGACAGCCGGGACCGGCTAAACGTGGTTTCCGAGGCACGAAGGAGACTCGGTATGTAAAGATGGTCGCCCATTCATTGACCGACCGCAGCAAGCGTGAGTTAACCTGATCGATGGACCCGTGTGGCTGTTATTATTTAGCCACGACCCACTCCTTCCCCCAAGCATCACCATAATAAACGGTTTTGCAGTTCCCGCATCCAGCGGATTCCCATTTCAATGGATAAAATAATGTTATTCCATGGACATCAAAAATGTTGGAGTGTACGCGACAACATTTTCCAACTCAGTTCGCTCAAGTATTGAGAGGGTTTGTAACAACATCAAACATTTTATTTTAGCTTTTGAGCGCAGCGTAACTTTTTGAACAGCGTTTTGACTGCTTTTTAGGTATTTAGTGCATGTCTGGGATTGGATTAGTGTATGCAGATGGCCGCGAGTAGTTTTAGCTGCCGTTTTATTATTGTTAGTTTCTGCCTAGCCTTTTCCCATCTATGTTGGGGTCGGCTTCCAGTCTTACCGGATGCAGCTGAATACCAATATTTTGCATGGAGCGACTGCCTATCTGACCTCCACAACCCAGTAACCGGGTAATACGATACCCCTTGGTAAAACTGGTTGTCAGACTGAGGCTTCTGACGACCAGTAACGACCGTCAAAGATCTACGAATGACAGCCGGGAGCAACGGCTTAACGTGCTTTCCGAAGCACGGAGGAGTCTCGGTATGTAAAGATGGTCACCCATCCACGGACCAATTCCGGCAAGGGTAGCTTAACCTGATGGCCTGACGACCCGTGTGGCTGTTATTACTTAGCCACGAGCTCCTCCGTTTTATTAGGGTAACTAAATAACAAAGAAACTAGTGCAGGTTGATTCACGTAATCCTTTTTTTTTTTTTTTATCCTTTCACAATTTTATTGACCGCACTGTGTCACATTTTCGCAAAACTGGATAACTAACCTGTATCGGTATTATTCAGAGATTTGAAAGGTTTCCTGTGTTTGAAACAAAGGATTTTCATGAAATAATTTTATTTCTTACTGTGTGTTCTATTGAACTGGGACAGTAGCGGGAAATTCTAAATCAAAAGAGCTGAAGGAAAATTCTTTTAAAATATTTTTCGCGAATGGATATTTAATTTTTCGTGAAAGAACATTACATTATCAGATTTTACTTCACGATCTCTAGTACGATAAAACAGTTTTCGCCCTTATTTTACGCTATGGAAAAGAAAGAGTCTTCAAAAGAATGTGACCACTTTTCTCTTTTACGTTATGGCCTTGAGTAAAAAAAAAACCCGTTTGCCAAGCCATTAATAATAACTTTAACATTTTTCTTTTAATATGCAGCATATTTCCTGTACCTTAATCTTAACTTTTCACTTGAGACTCAGCCTGTTTGTATCGCGTTACATTAATAACACAAATGGATGAAGTATTAGTAGTAGTAATTTCTTTAGCCTAGTGAGAGTTGTCGCCAGTCCACCTCCGTATATGCTATATTTACATTCCTTACTAGCGGTGCAAGCAAGGGTCTTTTTAAAGCGAAAGAATTTGTGAATTTGTGATGACAGCTTATATGTAGGAATTTTGTTTAAAAATCGCAAGTGCATGTCTGCAAGCGAGATTGGGGCCTGAACTACCGCGTTTTCTAAATAAGGTATCATTCTAGTAGACAAATTCAACATTATGTTTAATCATTATAATCTCAATGGTCTTTGTTTTGAAGAATGGGGTATATTAGTAGGCTTCTTTCGTGTAACCTTAATTTTGTAGCGTTCAGAGGTTCCTAAAAGTTGGCAACATCGCAAATAGCTGTCAGATATTTACCTGTTTTGATTAATGCTACATGAACATATGTAATGTGGCTAACTAGTGAACTAAAATATTATTGATTATGAAATGCAATAATTATTATCGTAACATCGAATATTTGGTTTTAGCTGTAAAAAAAGTATTTGGAAACTTTCCAAATGCCTTTTTTACACCTAAAACACAACATCAAATTCAGTGTTATAATTGCAATTAATTATTAATATTCTAGTTCGCTAGTTAGCCACATTGCATATTGCCAAATTAATCAAAACAGCGATATATTTGAAATCTATTTGCGACGTTGCCCACTTTCAGAATAAACGCTCTATTGGAGATTTTTGGCAAAACAAAAGACACATATTTTCATGTTTAATTGGGACAAGTTAATCCTACAGCTGACCCGTTCAGGGACTACGGGCCGAGTGGGTCCAACGACAATATACACTAGACAGTTTGCCTAGCTACATTATTTACACCATAATTGCCTACCTCCCTCAACGAGTCATTACACTAAGTAGACCACTTACTAATGGACATATTTGCGTAATATTAAGACTATTAACACTTTGAGGGACAGTAAAGGCCCATAGGCGTTATAACAATAAAACTTCTATTGTGTCTCGTTCAGTGTCCTTGAATGCGTTAATATCTCATTTGGGGAAAGCCTATGCCTATTCATTAATTTGGTCTAGATAGGCATTTAGGCAAAATAATAACGTACAGTACAACTATTTTCTTAATGTCCATCGGCAAACTTCGTGTTTCGTCAGCCGTCGGATTTCTATGAGTTGCCCTTTTGCACTTGGTGCTTGTACGTATTGACTCCTCTTTTCCTCTCGACGCCCGGAGCGTCTCCAGCGGCGACTAGGGGCGCAAGGGCGCGAATCTTGCCTCTCCCTCTCACGCGTTTCGCCTCCTCCTTCGCGAGCATTACTGCTTCGCAGAAGGAAGTGACGACCTCCCATGCACCCTCGCTCCAAACCATGGCCTTAACCAGGGCTGGACGCGAGAGATCGCCGCCGCCGAACGCCTCCGTGAGGACACGGTGGTGCTCCGCCCAAGGCTGGCAGACCTCTACCATGTCCTCCGGGCGATCTACACAGTAGTGACACTCGGGCATTTCCTCCCACTTTATCCTGAACAGGAACCTCCCGTCGTATTGACTCCTACCGCTGCGCCCGCGTTGACCAGGCATAGTCCATCAACCATAATTACCAAGTGCAAAGGGCAACTGACAGAAATCCGACGACTGGCGAAACACGAAGTTTGCCGAGGGACATTAAGAAAATAGCTGTACTGTATATTATAGCCTCAAATTCCAATTTAATGATGTATACTCCAATAAGCATTGAATAGCGCATTTAGGTAGTTAACGATATAGAATTAATTAATTACTATGTTAAACAATAATAATGAAGCGAAAGAGAATTAGAGTGGGTATTATATCAATGACTAACGAGTTATTAAAACACGTATTCATTATATTTAATTTAATTATTATTTACATCTCTTGATATTTCTCGGGACCCTGGGGTCCCGGACCTTTGGAAGGCATACGAGGGGCGGAAGCCTCGAACTCGCAGAGGCTCTTTAGCTGTTTTAATTAAATGAGGTACGAACCGACGGTGGCGATTATCCCTGTTCGCACTATGCAAGTGCACCTCAAGACAACCCTCGGTTGGTGCAGGATTATTATAATTGCAGGGTATGGAAACAAAGACTTTGGATTATGGGTTTGGGTGGCTAGAGTGCTGCACCTGCAGTCTAATTAGATTACGCAACACATTTTATTTCTGTTTACAATTCTGAATCGAAAGCAAGTCCAATTTTAAACGCCTGCCCTAATTCGAATTACGCTACACATTTTATATCAGTCGACCGAAATTGGATAGGAATGTTCTTATCAATTGGCTATAATTTATTTGGATGATGTGTTTTGTTACACCATGTAGGAATGATACCTACATACAACTGATGCTCTACTAGTGCTTATAAACGAAAATGTACAATGATTGCCGAAAAATTTTAAACCAATTTTTAAAACATTTTTACCATAATTGAAATAAGTAACAAAACGTTTTTCTTTTCACGTTTTTGTTATCTGTGGCCAATGACAAAATCGTAGAAAAGCAGTTTTGTCAACTTAGTGGGAGCCACTAAACCTGGGGGTTTGGACGGTGGTTTTGTCTAGTGGTTTGTATAATTCAATTTGTAGAAAAAAATACAATCACTAAAACTTTAAGTCGAGAAAATATTAGAATAACACGATAATGGCATGTTTTATTGTTTGTTTAAAATCTGTGTCAATTATTTTTCGATTTATTTCTTTCAAATGCCGAAACCACTGCGGATTCGAACGCTGATTTGGAAAGACACACAGCATGACGAATACATTGAAGCCACACAGAGGCTCCGCCCGAGTGGAGATCGAAAAACAACGTCATTTCAAAAAAAATATCCCTCGGCTACATACTTCCGGGATAAAAAAATCTGCCGTTAAGCCGTTTGAAAACAAACATCTTCTTATTAATTTTACTGCGGCTGCCATTTGTCATACCGCCAACGCAATAGAAGTCAAAATCGGTTGAACGGACTGTAAAAAAGGTTTATTTAAATGTCTAATCTTATTTTATAATCCAGTATAGTTTATTTCTGGTGGTTTGAAGAACTGCCGCTAGTGGACTAGACATTGGCGTTTTTAGATTTTTACGCAAACGGTTAAATATCCTATTTCAGATATTGAAATCGTTTTCAAATTCTGTTTTTAGAAATCGATTTCAGGAGAGGCTCCGGCTCGCAGTTTCGATCATCTCTAGTAATATTATTCGGTTGTAAGTGCATCGATCAAAACTATTCAAACATAAACAAATACTTTGCTAATGCAAAGCTACCCTTGCCGTGGTTTTGTGAAATCGGTTTGTCTAGTTCGGATAGTCGATACTTTAACAATAATCGATTTCTGACTGAAATCGGATTTTATAATTCGGTTTGTTGTATCTGACGCATGTTTATAGTGGACTCAGGGAAAAAATTAGCAGCACTGAGGAAAAGTTGAAATAACGTGACGTGTTTAGTCGAATTTAATGCGAAATATTGCCTGTCTAAAGTATACCTTTGCTGCTCTAACTTTATCAGTGTGTAGGGAAAAGAACAGGAAAGGCATTTATCATCACATATGTTAAACATCCGAAAATAATCCGCGCTGGAATGATCATTATTTGATGTCTGTGGAAGATACGCTATCAATCATGGCGATGCTTTGTTTATATTTTGGTTTTATTAATTTCGGTAATGTTTCTGTTCAAGCATTGTTTTGCCTTGAATGCTTTATATTTTTCAACATTCAACATTATATTTACTATTCTCTTACAGAAACATGGGCCTATGCTAAGCAGTTTTGGAATATTTTTCTTGTGCCTCGTTGGAAAAACTTTGGAAAATTCTCTCGTTCAAGACACTGCGTGCTCTGTTTACGTTTTCTACTGGCTGCACTAAGACTTACTTAGGCTGTTTTGCTCAATAGAAAAAAGTACCTAAGTTGATATTATCACTACAAGTAAGTAAGTCAATATAAATAGGATTATCCTGGGTAAGAGAGTACCTTCGTATCTCATTAGATTACGAAAAGATTATTGTAGCTGTAGGTACATTATTGGTGAATCTACCTATGGACAATCATTCCTTTGTTGCGTAGACACCAGCAACCGAAATGAGGTTAACTATTTAATGTAGTTAAAATAATTATTAAGTATAGTTACTATGTCCGTCAACCTCACATTCGAACTGAAATAAAATTGTTAATTGATATTTATGTACTTATGTAGATGTTGAAATAAACTATTATAACCACTACAAAACATATTTATAATATTTTCACAGACGGTGCTAGAGCTGAAAATACAAGAATGGAACGCTACCCAAAACCAATCTTGTTGATCAAACATGGATTGGTTAACCAATCTTCTGTAAGCAAATCACCTAATTATAAAATTATGAATATATTTCCTTGGCTGAACTTACTACATAGACACATCATATATTTTGTGTATACCTAACTAATGTTTACTATTATAATTTAGTATTATAAAATATCTGGAGACTGAAATATCAGCCCTAAATAAAGATGAAATTATACAACCAGCAGCAGTGACTAGGCTGATCGCTTTTGTCCAGCCATGGGCCTACTGAAGGCCTAATTGATATGCCTACTTTACTTTACCACAGAATGTTTCAGTACTTTATTAAGCAGAAAATAATAAGATTTTGTTTTAAAACTAGAGTTCCTGGGGCGTTTCACCTATGAAGACATGAAGGCGGCATGAATGATGTCGCCCATGCAGCGTTGCCCCGTTGCTCTGCTACTTCAGTTTTCAAGCTTCTCAAGAACTAAAGTAGAAACTGAAGATTGTTAATGAATCATTTTAAGCTATTGCATAGCTTCTATCGCGGGCCTTGAGCGTGGAGACCGAATCCAGAAATTCCGTAACGAAAATAACCTAACACCCCCATAGAGTGAAATTTTAAGATGCGCGCGCATCACTGTGACACAAATTGCATAAGTTGATAAAAAATGCTATGCAATAGCTTTACCGCGGCAGTCTCCGAGTGCCACACGTCTTTTTTTTTTTTTAAACTGTTCATTCTTGTACAACAGCGATATAAATGTGTGTTCCTATTTTGTTAATTGATAACAGTGTAAACTTTAATAAAGTGTTTTAACTATGAACTAAAGAGGTACGAATAAAAATAACTTGTTATGAAATATTTAGTAATTCAATACTATGCTTTTTATAAACACAGCCAATTGATTATTATAATGATACTATTTAGAGGTACCTATTTACCTAAATTAACTGTCATTCATTAGGTAACAGTAAATAGAGAGAAATAAATTATGGTAAACAAAAACGACTTTTATTGAATGGTTGTTTGGTGTTTAAGGCAATGGAGGAATGAAACACCAGATGGAGATGTAATGATAATTCTTTTATTAAACATTTAGCCTACCTATGTACAAAATTAGATGGGTTGTGAAGTATGTAGGTTCAAACCCAAAAGAATAAATCCACCAATAGCAATGAAGTACAAATATACTCAAAAATATATCGGTTTACTTAAACGGCCGAAGTTATAAATATGAGTCGCCCACAGCTGACCGCCAGTCAGAGATTCTACGCTCGGCATCGGCTGCGGACGGTCGTGCGCTACTGTGTTGTTCGTGGAACCAGCCTACCTGCCAAGATTCGTCGCCCCCTGCGACGAGCTCCGTAGTCACCCGACTACCTCCGACCTATTAATTGCTGTCTTTTTCAAGACACAATTAATAAATATTTCTATATCAGAGTTGTTTCAAAACGTATTCGTCGCGACTTTCTGACCCCTTCTGGGAAAATCCACAGTTTCGTGGTTCTCGGTGGAAACCTATACGGTGCCAACGAAACCGAGAGGGTGTTGCCCCGACTACACCCGCCGAACCCCATCAGGGCTAGGCAGTCAGTTGGACGGGTCCCAGTGTTCGGCCTTGGGGGATCTCCTAGTCGACATTGGTGACAGTTTTCCCTTCACAGCGACACACCTAGTGTCGATCGGGTGTGTCTACACCCGGCACACTAGACTGGTTAGGACCCCGTTGCACATTAAGATAGGCAACGGGCAAAAGCAAGCTTAGGGCTCACCCTAGGTACTCAACCTCCCTGTCTATACCCGACAGGGAGGGTTTTACACATCCCCGGCAAATCCGCCCGGGGAGTTAGAGTTAGATTGTTAGGAGAAATAGGGAAAATTCCCCTCTCATATTTCTTAATCTCCCCCCGATAATGGAGGACGCTCGCCTCACGACGCTCCTCGATTTCTTCCAGGACATCATAAATGATGTCGTCCCCGCCCGTAGAGCCAAATGGCAACCCCGGTTTGTCGCTTTACGACAAACCCTTCTGGGACCCTCAGTCCCCAGCGTCACTGAATTCAGTGACGCGCTGGAGAGCTCGCTCCCACCAATAGAATTAGAGAGTCCGCTCAGTCCGCCTGAGTATATGGACACTAGCGCCCCGACAGCCGCTTCTTCAAAGCGCCCCCAATCCCCCTACACCTCGTCCGACTTAGAGGAAATCCTCTCCGGTCCTTCCGTTCCGTCCCACTCCGAAGACGATGACTACACCACTGTAGTCCCCGTCAACGGAAAAGGAAAGAAACGGAAGAACAGGAAGCAATCCTCCACCCAGGCCAATAAGGTCGTAGCCTTCGAGGATAAGGACACCTTCGCGCTTTCCCCGTCATCCCCAGACCCACCCGCTACTTGCACCCCCGTAGCTACCCCCTCCCCCGCCCCCCGCCCGATCGCGTCAACCTCTTCGCAGGTTACCCTCTCTCTCACCCCCCGCCCGACCGCGTCACCCTCCTCGCAGGTTGCCCCCACCCCACCTACTTCTGACCCTAAGAAGGTCTCTCCGCCACCACCCGTGTTCATCCAGGACAAGGCTAAGTGGACGGACATCTCCAAATGGTGTTGCGATCAACGGATCGCATACACCAGCGCCCGCAGTACCCAACAGGGTATTAAAGTCCAGACCCCAACCTCCCGCGATTATAGGGACCTAGTTAAGCTTCTGAGAGAGCGACGTGTGTCATTCCACACGTACACTCTCTCAGAGGAACGTCAAATCCGAGTGGTGATCAAACGGATCCCAAAGGAAATTGCCCCCTCCGACATTCTAGCCGACCTTCAGTCGCAAAACGTCCCGGTAGACGAGGTCCACCGTATGCACCGCGAAAAACGCGGGGAAGCATACGACATGATACTCGTCGTATGCACCCCCGTCGAGGGGCATCACCCCATCTTCCAGCTGAAGTCCCTGTGCTCTCTCACGGGCTTCTCTATCGAAAAGCCATGGAAAACTGGCGCCGTAGGGCAATGTCATAATTGCCAGCTATACGGGCACTCGCAGCGGAACTGCCACGCAAAGCCCAGGTGCGTCAAGTGCCTGGGTGAGCACGGCACTTCCGACTGCATCCGTCCCAAGGACCGTAGCCTTTGTCCCGACCCACCTAGTTGCGTACTATGCGGGCAAGTAGGTCACCCGGCTAACTACCGCGGCTGCCCGAAAGCCCCCAAGTCTTCTTCTCCCAAACTGGCCAAGCGCTTCGACGCACGCCAGCAGAGGGAAGCCCCGATCTCGTATAAGATCCCCTCGTCCCAGATGCCCGAGAGACTAAGCCCCCAGAGGCCTAGTCCCTGGAACTATCTCCATCACCAGCAGGCTTTTCCTGCCCTGGGTTACTCGATCTCACATCCCTATTAGCCCTGAGCGACTCCGTTATCATAGCGGGCGACCTCAACTCCAAACATCCCTCCTGGAATAGTACTAGATCCAACATAAGAGGTCGACACTTGTTCGACCTCACAAACTCCCTTAGCATCGACATCATCGCCCCGATGAATAATACCCACTATCCCTATATAGTAGGCTACACCCCAGACGTACTAGACTTGGCGATCCTTCAGAACGTCAATCTAAAACTAGATTCGATAGAGACGGTGGACGAGCTTCACTCCGATCACCGCCCAGTAATACTAAAACTAGACCCCCGCATAGGTCTCCCCGACCACCAAAAGGGTAACGGACTGGAGGAAAGTAAGCTCCCAGCTGAAATCCAACACGTCCCCCCAATTGGACTCTATCCCCGACCAATTCGACTCTATCGCAGCAACAACGGCCGCGATCGACTCACTCACTGATCACGTACAATCCGTCGTGAGCGACTGCTCGAAGGAAGTCCCAGTGGGGGAAGACCCTCGCTGGAAACTACCTGACGATGTGCGTGACCTATTGACTGAGAAGAACGCAGCCATTCGTGCATACAGCAACTTTCCCTGCCACGCTAACAAAGTCCATATGCGCTATTTACAAAGATCTGTAAAGACACGCATACAGGAGCTGCGTGACGCGAGCTGGGACAAGATGCTGAGCGACCTAGAGCCGAACCACCTAGCCTTCTGGGAACTTCAGAGGAAACTCAAGTCCCAGCAAATCGCTTCCACACCACCCCTAGTCCGCCCCGACAAGACCGTAGCCTTCGACGACATCGACAAGGCTGAATGCCTAGCCGATAGTCTAGAAGCGCAATGCTCACCCAGCACTCTACCAGTAGACCAAGCTCACCTCCTAGAGGTAGACGCCGAAGTCGAACGTAGAGCCTCTCTCCCTCCCGTTGAAGACCCTGAATGTCCTCTGCCCCCCGTCACACCAGACGAAGTGCACGACATCATCAAGGGTCTCAAAGTCCGTAAAGCCCCCGGCTCTGATGGAATCACTAATAGGGTGATTCAGCTATTCCCTGCCCACCTGATAATGCTATTGACCACCATCTTCAATGGTGCCTTAAGCAACAATTTCTTCCCACAAGTGTGGAAAGACGCCACCGTCATCGGTATCCCGAAGCCCGGCAAACCCAAAACCGAGCCTTCGAGTTACCGCCCCATCAGTCTGCTCAAAGTCCTCGGCAAGGTCTACGAGAGGCTTATTTATAAGCGTCTCAGAGACTACGCCGAGACAAAGGGCCTCATCCCCAACGAACAGTTTGGGTTCCGCACCCAGCACTCTAGCGTGCATCAGGCCCACCGGATAATCGAACACATAAGCGCTGGCTTCCAGCGTGGTTTGTATACCGGTGCAGTATTCTTCGATATAGCGAAAGCGTTTGACAAAGTCTGGCACAACGGCTTAATATACAAGCTGTACCAACTCGGTGTGCCAGATCGTCTCGTGCTCATCTTACGAGACTTTTTGTTGAATCGCACATTCCGCTATCGCATCGAAGGCGCAATATCCTCTCCCCGTCCCATCCGCGCAGGCGTCCCTCAGGGCTCTGTGCTTGCCCCCCTCATATTCACTCTATTCACCAGCGACATCCCGAAGAGTAAAAAGGCACAGTTGGCTCTGTTCGCAGACGATACGGCCATTTACTACAAGGGCGCTGGACCCGACTCGATAGCCCGCATTCTCCAAACCGCAGTCAATAACCTTGGCGCCTGGTTTAGGAAATGGAGGATCGAAGTCAACCCCGACAAAAGCCAAGCAGTCATGTTTTCCAAACTGCTGGCTCGATACAGACCCCCCTTGCCCCGACCCAAAACCATGCTCGGCAAGCCGATCCCTTGGGAGAAGCGAGCCAAGTATCTAGGTGTGGTCCTCGACCAACACCTCACTTTCGCAGACCATATAAAGCAGGCCCGAGCGCGGGCCGCTTTCGCTCTCGGAAGACTCCATTCCATGTTAAATGCACGTAGCAAAATGTCACTTAGGTGCAAATTGCGAATCTACACAACGTGCATTCGCCCCATCCTGACCTATGCGGGCGCCGTATTCGCCCAAGCTAAACCCCGTCAAATCCATAGATTGCAGGTAATACAGAACAGATTCCTTCGTAAGGCCACGGGAGCCCCTTGGTTCTGTAGGAACGAGACCCTCCACCTCGACCTTAGACTCCCCACAATCCACCAGTTTCTAAAACGCAATTCCAAGCGTTTCTTTGATTCCGCCGCCAGCGTACAGTCCGCCGCCCGAGGCAAATCCTTTCCGACCCAGACGACCCCATAACCCTCCTCCAGGAGAGCAATAGGGAAACCAGTACAGTTAGAAAACACACACACCGACACACTTTCCGACCTCGTCGCCGCCAGCCCGCGTCGATGATGCTGAGCCTGTAGCTTTAAATTCCCCGATTAATAATAATAATATATCATTGATCCAGCCTGTCCCTCTTGCTGTCCTCCCCCCAGCGAACGCCCTAAGCCGAGGTTCGTACCCCACAGGGGGTGCCCTTAGCGAGCGTTCGCCTAGTTTTAATTAGCATAGTTTTTGCCCCTGGCTGGAGGCTTTGAGTGTAGAAGCTTAAGGCAGCCACAGGATTGTCCGGTTGAGTAGTCATGACCTCAGTGGTCAGCTACGAGATGCCCTACATAAAAAAAAAAAAAAAAAAAAAAGCTGACCGCCAGTGTGATGTCGTGCGGCGCGCGTGCGCGCTGCCACAGTGCTCCCCCTCAAGCGAAGCGTACCGGTGGCTTGATGACTCGGCCGGAGCGCGATGTTTTTATGCCATCTGAGCTTGTAGGAACATTCATTACAGTGGTGACTGCTTCGCATGCGGTGAAAGCTGGCTTCATGCGATCAATTGATATTACTGCTTGTCTTCTAGGCAGTTGAAGGGTGAATGTTTTGCTATCTCTGCGTAATACCGTATATGGTCCATCGTATGGAGGCTGTAATGGTTTTTTCACTGCATCGACGCGCACGAACACTTGCTTACACGTTTGTAGATCGCGGTGTACAAACACAGGGCGATTTGTGTCGTGCGACTGTGCGTGTACCGGACGAATATTGTTGATCAATGTTCTCAGCTTTTCAACGTAATTACAGTCCATGCTGTCTGCTGGTGACGTCACGAAGAAATCACCCGGCAGTCGTAGATTTTGACCGTACGTTAGTTCGGCTGCGCTCACATCTGTGTCGGTTCTGATTGCAGTACGCAGTCCCAGCAATACGGTGGGTAATTCTTCAATCCAACTTTGTTTACTGAGACGAGCAGTGAGAGCAGTCTTCATACAACGATGCCAACGTTCTATTATGCCGTTGCTCTGGGGATGATACGGCGTAGTTCGTAGCTTCTTGATTCCAAATAATCTGGTCAGCGCATTGAATAAGTGGCTTTCAAACTGTCGGCCTTGATCTGTTGTCATCCTAGCCGGACAGCCAAACCTTGCAATCCATCCTTCATATATCGTCTTGGCAACGGTCTCAGCAGTTATGTCAGACACAGCGTGTGCTTCGGGCCAGCGTGTAGCACGGTCGATCATTGTGATGACGTAACGATGACCATTAGGCGATGTTAGTAGGGGTCCGACGATATCTACGTGAACGTGTTCGAAGCGATGTGATTGTTCGAACGTAGCTGTGGCACTATGTGTATGCCGTTGGATCTTGGACCGTTGACAGGCGACGCATGTTTGAACCCATGTTTTGACGTCTGTATTCATGGATGGCCAAAAGTATCTTCTCTGCATTAGTTTCCTCGTAGTCCGTATACCGGGGTGGCTGAGTCCGTGGATGGCGTTGAATGCGATAATACGGAACTCTTGCGGTAGGTATGGACGAACATCGTGTGTTGAGGTTTCACAGTATATTTGCTGAGATGAGCCGGGTAACATTAGTTTCTTTAATTGGACATTCGATTGCTGCTTTAGTTCGGTTATGTCCTTATCTTTTGCTTGTGCTTGAGCGAGTGCTTCATAATCGATCGGGTTCGGACAGCTGATTGCATCGACGCGTGATAGTGCGTCTGCAACTACATTGTCTCGCCCACTTATGTGTCGTAAATCGTTTGTAAATTCACTGATAAATAATAGTTGTCTTTGTCGGCGTGGAGTCTCAGAATCAGATGAAATCTTTTGCATGGCGTACGTGAGTGGCTTGTGGTCTGTGAATATGATGAGTTCGCGCCCTTCAAATATTTTTCTGAAATGCTTGACAGCCATATATATTGCTTGAAGTTCTCTGTCGAACGTCGAGTAATTTTGCTGAGCTGGTGTGAACTTCTTTGAAAAGTAGCCCAGTGGTTGCCATTGTCCTTTGACTTGCTGCTGAAGAACAGCACCAGCGCATCGATCGGATGCGTCACACATCATTCCAAGTGGTACTGAATGATGTGGGTGCGACAGTTAGGTTGTTTCTGTTATACATTTCTTGCAGTTTTCAAACGCTTGATATGTATCTTCATTCCACTGTATTAATGTTTTATCTCGCTTTTTCGTATTATGTAAGTAGCTATGTAGTGGTGCTTGAATAGCGGTGGCATTAGGTATGTTGTCTCGGTAGAAATTCAGCATGCCGAGGAATCTTCGTAGCTCTTCGATGTTTGTGGGTTTTGGATATTCGCTAATGATCTTAATCTTGTCTTGTGGTGGCTTAATACCTTCTGCTGATACTTTGTAGCCGAGAAATGTTACTTCGCGTTGGCCGAATACACACTTCGTGGGATTGATAGTTATGCCATAGTCGTCCAGCCTTTGCAACACAGTTCGTAAGTGCTGTCTGTGCGTAACTTCGTCTTCTGAGGCCAATAAAAGGTCGTCGATGAACAGTACACGAAGTCAAGTTCTCGCAGTACTTCATGGATGAATCGCTGGAAAGTTTGTCCTGCATTTTTCAAACCTGGGCACATTCGCGGGAATTCGAATAGTCCAAAGGGAGTGATTATTGCAGTTTTTTCTATGTCTTCGGCACGTACTGGTAATTGTTGGTAGGCTCGGTTCAAATCAAGAGTGGAGAATATTTGTTTGCCCGTAAGCTGGTACGTGAAGTCTTTTATCCTTGGAACAGGATAGCGGTCTGGTTTCGTGACGGAGTTGAGTCGTCTGTAATCCCCACATACTCTCAGGTCTCCGTTTTTCTTCGGTACAATGTGCAGCGGGCTAGACCAAGGACTCTTGCTTGGTCTGTACAATCCTTGGCTTATCATGTTCTAGAATTCCTTCTTTGCTCGTTCATACAGATGTGGTTGTATTGGTCGCGCTCGGGAGTAGATGGGTGGTCCTGTTGTTTCAATAAAATGTTCCACTTTGTGTTTCGGGTTCAATTTCATTGAAGTTAGACGAGTAGTTCCAGGAAACTCGGCTAGTATGTCGTGAAACGTTTGCTGTAGATTGATACTACTGACAGTAGGTGTGTTTGTATAGCGGCCAGGAGCTTTGGAGGTGAGCTTCGTAGTGTTGTCGATGAGTCGCTGGCTTCGTAGATCGACTAGTAAATTGTGGTAGCCGAGGAAATCTGTTCCAATAATTGGTTTCGTAACCGCGGCGACTATGAACTTCCACTTGTATGGTCGACGAAGGTTTAAGTTGAGTTCTAGTGTCTTCTCGCCATAAGTTGGTATAACAGTGTTATTTGCGGCGTATAATTGAAATGGTAGCGGTGTCGATCGTATTCCTTTCCTTTTTGGTATGACGGATATATTGGCACCCGTATCTACCAAAAAACTCGTGGATGTTGTCTTATCAGTGATAAATAAGCGGTAGGATTTCTTTTCGACGTTAGGTTCCGCCACTGCCGTGCAGTTTTCCGTCTTCTCTTCGTTGTTAAAACTGCATGGTGTAGTACAATGTCTTGCATTTTTTCCGAAGCGCCGATGATAATAACAATGCGGTGACGGTGTAGTTGAACGAGAGCGGGAGTGAGACGTCGAACGCGCTCGGTATGAGTTGCGCCTGTAGTGTCGCGGCGGCGGCGTGCGCGAGCGGTCGTGAGTTTTGTGGCGGTATGACGTCTTCAATTCGGCGATCTCGACATGCAATTTCCTTATTTCTTCGACGAGATTGTGTATGCTCACAGGTGGGTTTTGCGCTTGTTGGGATGTTGACGGTGATGCGACGGACACTGCTGACACTTCGCATGTTTGTTCAAGCATTTTGTCGGCGAGCTTGGCTAGTTCTTCGAGTGCTGTATCCTTACTTATTGTGTCACTTACTACAAGCACTGAGCGGACGTGTGTGGGTAGTAAGTTCATCCACATGAGCCGTAGTGTGTTGTCTGGCACCTTATTGTGAGCAAGATTGCGCATGCGACGTAGTAATTGGCTAGGCTTCTGGTCACCGAGTTCCATATCCGAGAGTAGCTTCTGTAGCTGCCTGCCATCAGATTCTTCGTACACAGAAATAAGACGTTCCTTTATGGCGGTATATTGACGATCGGCAGACGGATTGTATAAAAGGTCACATATTTGCTCGATGTCTTCTTTTTCTAGCTGGGCAATGACCATCTGTGCCCTCTGTGCTTCACTTTTCTTGAGATCACGCGTAGCTGCTTCGAAAGTGATGAACCATAATCGAGGTTTGTCGCGCCAGAAAGGTGGTACTCGGAGGGAAAGTGAGATACCGGCGATATGTTGGGATGATAGCGAAATATCCTGTGAGTTCGCTGAGCTTGCTCCTGCTGACTCCATGGTTGGTTGTTCGATGTCACTCGGCATGGCTTTTTTGCGGTTTCTTCGTTCGGGGTCACCACTTTGGTGTTTAAGGCAATGGAGGAATGAAACACCAGATGGAGATGTAATGATAATTCTTTTATTAAACATTTAGCCTACCTATGTACAAAATTAGATGGGTTGTGAAGTATGTAGGTTCAAACCCAAAAGAATAAATCCACCAATAGCAATGAAGTACAAATATACTCAAAAATATATCGGTTTACTTAAACGGCCGAAGTTATAAATATGAGTCGCCCACAGCTGACCGCCAGTGTGATGTCGTGCGCTAGACGTGCGCGCTGCCACAAGCCTGACACCTGAAATAAAAAAAAAAAGAATATAAGTAAATCCTCAATAAATTCCATGAACCATTACATCCATCCACAAAGTCTAATAGGCTTCTCGCATAAACACTTCCACTCAGAATCTATCTACTTTATAGAACAGCAATATTCTGCTATAAACAACAATTAGGTGCCTACAATTGACTTTATTTAAATGTATGGTAAGTTTACGTTTGATGGTGCATTTCATATTCACCAAAAAACAATAAGATTGTGTGTAAAATTTTTGAACATTGGTTCAACACTAAGACAGAAAATAATATTGATATTTTAAGTAGGTACCTTAAACAGACAATGATGTGGAAATAGATCTATTTATGGTGTGGTGAGTATGTTCATCGATGTCCTTACAGAACCCATTGACATAAAATGCTTCAAACTATATTATAATATTTGTCCTTCCTCTATTATATTTGCTTTTCCAATGAAGTACAAGCTCGACTGGGTTGCTAAGCTTGTGGCTTAAGATAAATTTGATACGGTACGAGGTACGAATTTGTCTTTCCTTTAAAATGCCACCAAAACACCTCGTTTCTGAAATATTATAATATATATCTTTAGTTTAGGTTGTAAGCACTTGTAACAGAAGAAAACTTTCAAAATTATTATTAAAAATCGACCTCGCTGCTTCGGTATTTTACAGACCCTAATATTGATCTATCATTGAGGTTTTACACAAAAACACATTCACAATTTATGAAGACGACGTTCACTTACATAATTTTGTAATAATTAAGGAGATTATACGAGTAAATCCCAAAAATATTGCAAAGAAAATCGAATGCGACCAGTAGGTTGCCTTCGCTATAAATTGATAGCTCAAAGCAATTTCTCGTTGATTTTAAACAAATTTTCAACTGTCAAAATGATTACGTAATTCGAATAATAGCCTTTTTAGACGATTATCGTTCACTCTTTAGCGTATGAAACAGAGTGCAGTTGCTATCAGAGATTTTAGAGTTACGTAATTCGAAAGTTGTAAATTTAAAGCAATTGTAGTCAAAACGAAACAAATTTGACTCAATTGTAAATCGAAAAGTGTGTTGCGTAATTAGATAGCTGGTTATCTAGAACTGTGGAAAGACCCCTGCCTGACCAGTGTTTCATATAAAATACACAGATACATCTGCATCAATCATTTGAAGATGACAAAGACTGAATTATGTTTTAAATAATTATGTTTCCTGTTAAATGTATTTAATGATTTTTAGAATTTGATTTTAATGATTTTTAGATTTTTAGATGACAAAGACTGAATTATGTTTTAAATAATTATGTTTCCTGTTAAATGTATTTATTGATTTTTAGTGCAAGCGAACCTCAAAATGAAATTGATTAATTGGTAGGTAACAGCATCTTATTGATTAATAACACGTACGGTATAAATCTAAAGTAATCCTACTTTATTATATATTATACTATATCATATTATATTATATTATACCTATTATAAATGTGAAAGTTTGTATGTTTGGATGTTTGTTCACACGATACCGTAAGTATCGTGTTATCCAGTTACTGGGTAGTGGAGGTCAAATAGACAGTCGCTTCATATAAAATACTGGTATTCAGCTGCATCCGGTTAGACTGGAAGCCAACCCCAACATAGTTGGGCAAAAGCTAGGCAGAATTATTAACAGCCTTGTATGGTTAGATCAAATGAGAATATAATGTAGATGTAACTACCACATAAGTTTAAAAGAGTTAATTCTAGGGCAGAAAAAATGAAGGATTTCTTAAAATCGATTGTTGAGTCTAACTTTGTAGCTTTTCTATTAATCTATAACGAGATCTTTTTCTTTTCGTGTGGTTAGTAACAAACCTGGTGTCATAGTTTTAAAGCCCCATGGGCCTCTGAATTAGCTTCACATGCCGTCGAGAAATATCTCTTAGGCATGTTTCCTCACGATGTTTTCCTTCACCGTTTTTGAAGCAATTGATAAAATTATAAATACATCGTCAGGAAACCGGCCTGAGAGATATTTCTCGATGGCATGTGAAGCCAAGGCGGTTTTAAAAAAATCTGACACCAGGTTAGTCACTAACCACACGAAAAAGAAAAAATAACCAGAAAAAATTACATTAAAAGAACTATGAAAGAAGAATACAAAAAAAATATGGTTGGTTTGTTTAGTAGGCTGCTAACCCAACACCCCAGCCATAATAAGTTCTCACAAGTTATTTAAGTTGGACCCCAAAAAAATTCAATTCTCGTCAATCATCCCTAATACAACCAAGTGAAAGAATCTATACATATTATAAATTAAAGTCGCTTTTCGTGTTTGTCTGTATGTCTGCGTTGTTCTTCCAAACCACGCAACAGATTTTGATGAGGTTTTCACCATCGTGTAGAGAATATATTGCGGAAGGTTTATGTGTAAAATACGTTAATATTAAAATTACGTAAAACTAAGAAATCTCGATGTTTTGTCAAGTCGTAAATACCGTGCTAAGCAAGAGTGGGTCGCTATTAAAGGTATATTCTTCACTTAAATTATAGTGTCAGAACACGAGGCAGGATTTAGGCTATGGTACGCTCAGAGCCTCACACATACAATCAAACAAACAGAATGGATGTCCATTCTGTTTGTTTGTTTGTCCCAACTTGACGTCTCATATATTGAACCGATTTCATATACATTTCGCGCAGAGCTTAAACGCAACCCGGAAAAAGAAATAAAGTACTTTTTTGCGGGTACTTACCTATACTTACTTGAATGAGTTTCTCTAGAATGTGAGTGAAACTGCGGCCCACAGCTAGTTTACTTCATTGAATGATAGCTTTTACCCGCGGCTTCGCCCGCGTGGATGTCGGGAAATATCCCACGGGCACGTACTATCGGGATTAAAAGTACCCTATGTGTTAATCCAGCTATCTAATTACGTAACATATTTCGTAAACTATTACGACTAATCTGTTTCATTTTGACAGTTCAACTAGATTCATTACGTTATCCAAAACGTCAAACAAACTGTTTATAATGACAGCTGCGCGCACAGACTGTCTGTGGCGCGTGAGTCGCAGACGGTACGAAATGTTACCATTTTAAATATTATATTTTATAGGAATATTTAGGACTAAATATTTGTATTTATTCATTTAATTTTTTGTTATTCCACTATATGCTGAAAACAAGCGCTGGGGCTCTGTCTCGCATAGGGTCGCAGCTTTATGTTGAGCGATGGCCGTTTTGCGTGGATGTGACGCATATTTTCCCCCAAATTGTTTATTTTCGTCTTTTGTTCTTACTTTGCGTCATGTGTACCGCAAATAAACGTATTTTCTTTCTTTCTTTTCTTTCTTTCTTTCTTTCTTTCTTTTCTTTCTTTTCTTTCTTTCTTTTCTTTCTTTTCTTTCTTATTTACATTGTTGAGCAGATTATTTTTTCGAACTTATATAGCAATGGATTAGCAATCTGTTTCAAAAGGATTCAGATTGTGATTGATCGTGTATTACGCAATTATTATGTGCCTCCATATATGTATGTAATGAGGAGGTCCAATTGTCGAATTGACGTGGATTTGCGTTTGGTATCTTCCATTTCGAACAAAGAATTTTAGGCCTGAAATTACGTACGTATTAACAGAACAACACTTGCAACGAGAGTGAATCTTTTACCAGTAAATGAAATGCACCAATCTGCACCATATAACAAGTGGTCACATAATTTAACCATTTTTTTGTTGTAGCTAATTCAAGTGCGCCGTAAGTGTGTAAAACCTTCAAGTGTGTCTTAAATATTGACTTTAAACTTTTTATTTTGTTAGATACAAAATAACAATAACGGTCTACGGTGCGATATTTGATTTGATGAATAAATAATCAGTAATATTTTAAAACGAATACTCACAGTAAATCAGCCATTAATAACTCAAAAGTTCTTGGTAGCCACTCTTTATTTACATTTAATTTTGAGTCTGCTCTTTGACATAACCGAATTCCGAAACGTTTCGTTTCAAAGCTTCGGCCAGCTAGAGACATAAAACGAAACGTTATTTTGAGTTTTTATTATTTAAAATGTTGTATGTCTAACAATAAAATATACATGACAAAAGTATACTTAAGGTCTAAATATCTTTTTGCATTAGAAAATACTTTTAGTGACACTTATTCGTATTTAGTAACATTTTGAGATTCAACTTTTTTTTCTGTGGTATTTTTAAAACATACTATTTGGCATGTTGGTAACACCAGGTTACCGCAGTACCGCTGTTACGTTCCCTTTGCGATTCAGTTGCGATTGGGTTTCCACTTTGCCTATGAAATAGTAGAATAACTTTATAAGTAACTATCGAACGGCGATCGAAATCGAACTGTTGTTGAAACACAATTGAACATGTAACGTTGCAAATTAGAATCGGCCCCCAGGTTATAAACTATCTGTGTGCCAAATTTCATACAAATCCGTTCAGCTGTTTTTGCGCTACATCCAGACAAACAGACAAACGGTAAAAATATTCCAAAAACTATATTTTTGGCATCAGACTCGTTCCCACACCTCGTAGCAATTACTTATCTTCAAAAATATTAAATGTACCTACAGTTTTGACTTCGTTACTATTTTATTATGTGTATAGTTAAAGAAGATATATTTTGTATGACTATGTATTATGTCTAGTACCTGGGCGACCGAGCTCTGCTCTGGTGAAAATAGAGAATGCCCATTTAATAGTATAGGAAAGTGCATACTAATTCCATGTACGTATAGTACATACTAATTCCATGTATGTATAGTATATACTAATTCCATGTATGTATAGTACATACTAATTCCATGCTACCATGATAATAGGTACTTACTAACTCTATGCTGCCATGATACTAGGCACTTAATAATTCCATGCTGCCATGATAGTAGGTACTTACTAATTCCATGCTACCATGATAATAGGTACTTACTAACTCCATGCTGCCATGATACTAGGTACTTAATAATTCCATGCTGCCATGATAGTAGGTACTTACTAATTCCATGCTACCATGATAATAGGTACTTACTAACTCCATGCTGCCATGATACTAGGCACTTAATAATTCCATGCTGCCATGATACTAGGTACTTAATAATTCCATGCTTCCATGTCATGTAGCCATCTTGTTCTAAACTTTGGGCAACCGGGCTCTGTTCGGGTGAAAAAACGGAGAAAACTAATTTTCCCAGATATGAGACCTAGCTAGATCGATTTTTCGCCCCCGTAAACCCCTAGGTATATTGCTACTGTCATTGAAATCGTTAGAGCCGTTTTCGCGAACGTGATTAGAAATATATTACAATTATCGGTCGTTGAATAATACAGGATACTTAACAATAAGCAAAAACTCTAAAGGAATCAATTCTAACGTCCAACCGGTGCGATAATTTAACGCTACACTCAAAATATGGTTAGGTAGGTAACTAGCTGAGCCCGCAGCCACACCAACGTGAAACTTTTTAATTTTCTGGGTTGAAAAACACTCTGTGTCCTTTCCGGATTTTATGTTACCACTTAGCATCTCTCTGTTATGTTTTATAAACGTATCTACGTACATATACTTATCCACTCAATTATGTCAACTGAAACATATTTTTGTTTGTTATGAATAATAAAAAGATCAAAGTGCAAGTAACAGTAGGAAGTTGTGTGTTTTGTGAATTCAAATTTTAGGGTTCCGTAGTAAACAAGGAACCCTTATATTTTCGCCATGTCCGTCTGTCTGTCTATCCGCGACTTAGCTCTGAAACCCTTAGTACTAGAAAGCTGTAATTTAGCATGGGTATACATAATAATCACGCCGACAAAGTGGTAAAATAAAATCATGAATCACGACCGGTTTTTTATTTTATCATATTCATAATAGTGTCCATTTCGTTAATTAAAACAGATCATAATTAATAATTCACAATTAAATTACGTAATCCAAACATAACGCCAATGAAACCTAATGTATTCCACTTCGTGGCCAATAATTTTATTCTGTAGCAGCTTTTTTTTTATTAAGTTCTAAAATACAAAAGTGTTGTGATTCATTTTCTGTTGAATATGCAAGAAATCAAGAATATTCATAGCTGGCTCGTTAGTGGCGGGTCGGCTACGTTTCAGGAAAGTATGGTATTAAATACCATGTACTATGTAATAGGTACTACAGTTTATGTTCAAAAGTATTACTTTTTACTCAGTTCTATAAAGTTTTCCAGATAGGTATTGTGTTGGACGTGTAAGGTAGGGTTTTTTTTAGATAATTTCCTCTTTTTACAGTTGTAGAAATGCGGACGAAGTTATTGGAAACTTGGTTATATTTTGTTTATTTTATTGATTATTAGGTCAACTAAAGATGGTAGGTAATGTTCATGTTATCGTACTTTTTTTTCATTCGTTGCCTATAGGTATTTTTATTTATGTAGTAAAAGATAGGTTAGTACGTGTCTATAGAAGACTAGAGTGTTAGTAGAAAAATGCTTTGTAAAGTGCACGAAATAAAAACATGAGCACAAAAAGCAGTGACACTGCACGGACGGTGTGAGGAAAAGACAAAACGAAATTGAAAAAGCCTTCGTGGTACTTCCCTCCAGTAGCTGCACGAAAGAATTTTCATATTTTTGACTTACATATTCATTTTAAATTCAACAACTGCGTGTCTGTCTACATGTCTACATACTCGGGAATCTGACTTTACACTGCATGGACAAAAATGTAAAACTTTAAGGTAAACGAAAAATAGGGGAACCATCAAATGTAAATGTACAAGAACGAAAGGAAACAAGAATATTCATCAATTACCAACTCAAGATATTGTTGAATAACAAATTTTAATTAACGAAAATCCTATTAGACATGAAACCGAAATACTTGTGTACGAATAAAACCTACCTAATACTTTGAGGTTGTTGTTGACAAAAATAAGAAATGATTTACTGGCGCAAGTCGACGAAACCACAAGCGCTCTCTCACGGCGGCATCGCTGGAGCTTACTTATGTAGACGGGCCTGATAAGTCCCACTTTACTCTGATTTGTGGCCACCGTAAGCACCGATATATATTTTCATCAACGTTATTTATATGAACAAGTTATTTTTATGATATTCTTAAGGGGCACAAAGCGCGACAAATGTCTTGCAAGCTTTTGAAAAAATACCTTCCATATGTTACGCATATTTTATGAGTTTATGTGGAATCACCAGGTTTAATAGAATTATATTTTTCAGCTGTGCATTCAGCTGATAAAATGAAAAAATAAAAGAGAAAAAATCTTTGGAATTATTTATGCGTTCTGTTGCTCGATAGACATTCATGATCATTTTACTCGACCAAGCGCCAATTAGGTTACTGATCACTTCAAAAACGTAGTATTTTACACTGGTAACCCAATGAATGCTAATTCAACTAGACTAGAGGCTATACTAAATAAGTAGGTAGGTTCTGCATCCACCCTCCATGGTAACAAAAGAACCGACGGGCGCCGACAGTTGTTGACGAGCGAACATCTCACTCCGGTTATTCTTTTAACTGTCTGCACAATAGCGGGTACTTATTCGTTAATCCGAACATTAGGGTGGAAAAAATCTTCTTACTAGGTATAATAAGATTTCGTTTTTTTTTTCGTAAGTAATGTGGTGCTACAAGAACGCTATAGCATGTGTATGTGTGAGGGGCGTGAGGGCGTCGAATAATAGATGATAAACTTTATTATATAACATAACATCAAAGTCAAAGTCAAATAATTTATTTCAATTAGGCACATAAAACCGAATAAAAACGTTAAAATATACAAAAAAAAAAAAAAAAATCCTTTCGCCCCTCCCAAAAGGTAGTTTTCGTATGGAGAAGAATGGGCAAGAAACTCCACCGTTACTCTTTTAAAATGTTTTCAGAACATTTTGTATACATTAATTATATACATATATAAATGTGAAGAAGATGCACCTGGAATAAGATTACTATACCACGATAGGTAAAAACAATGAAAAATGAAGCAATGACATAAATTAACTATGTGAGAAATACATGGTGCTCACATATTTGCAAACATTGTAAAATTATACGATATTCCTAACATTTTAACAAGTAATAAATACTTCAAATCAAATCAATCTTTCTAATTCAAATAGATATTGATGCCTTATAATTAAAGGGAATAATTTGAGTAAAATTCATGAATATTTCGTACACCGTATTTATTTTGTATTATATTTTTAGCAAAACTATAACATTTCGATGGCGCGTGTATAATTTCATAATATTATCACCCGCGTTATTACTGCACGAATAGTTCAAGAATAGTTTTTTATTTCCCCTATTTATTTGTAGATATTTAACAAAAGCCGTTACTAAGCCATAACACGTGTTTGTTGTTTTTGAGGATAGGTAGGCTGACTGGGAAAAAAAACTGTCCGTCAGTCAGTTATTAACAAAATATTCAACACGTATTTAAAAAAAATGGTTTATATAAAACGCATTAAAGATGGGGAGCGGGGACTCGCTAAGTCACAACTCAGTACAAAATCTACCGGGGAGTTACGTCATGCCATATTTAAACTCAATGTATTGCCGTAATCTTCTGATTACGAAAAAAATGAAAAAAATACGTGTCTAATATTTTTTAACAATCTACGTGACGGACAAAAATAACGATTTTGGCAACATCCCTATTAAAAGAGCTGGATCGTGGCCTATTGATAGCTATCTAAGCCATTGTACAGCTCTTGCAATGCTCTGTACAACTGTTAACAAGCTACTAATTCTTAGGGCTGGTTAATTTGGAGCCAAATTTTGAATTTTAAAAGCAGTGTTGCCGGCCCCAAAGCCCTTGCACAGATAGCAAAACAGCTTTTAGTTTTCAATAGTTCTGTAGTCCAGTGACTATACAGCGATTTGTGCTGCTTGGGAGGTACGCCTCCAAAATACGCTACGTATTTTTTTTTTAAAGGCTAGGTAACGGCCGGCTCAGCGATTTGTTATGAAAAGTGAAAAGCAAAAACAACCCGTTTATTCAGCTTTGACCGACCCGGCTTTGTAAGCAAAATCAGTAATTGACGCTGGCCTTAAGCTCATGTGGGGTAAAATATCGGATTGGGTCATAATCAAAGGCTTACGAGCCGAAACCGACAGGAAATCCTACCTTCCATAATATATTACAAAGAAACGTAATACTCACACGTTAATGAACCGTGAGAAAGAATAAATAGGTATTTTTAGGGTTCCGTACGTGGGAATGAAAAACGGAACCCTTTTAAGATCACTCGTGTGTCTGTCTATCCGTCCATCACAGCCGTTTTGCTCCAAATCTAATGGACCGATTAAGTTGAAATTTGGTATGCGAGAATACCTACAAAAATTTTTACTTGGTAGTTTCAGAGATATGTGGTGATAATGGTAAATTTTCATCTATTTTCTTAAATAACTTTAAAACTGCTTGTTTTAAAATTACAAAAAAAAAAAAATTGAGACCCTCACGCCACAATTGTGGGGGCACGCCACAATTGTGGCGATAAGTCCCCTCTTTGAGGAGTGGATAGAGAGGCGTCACGGCGTCCTCACCTTCCGCCTGACGCAGGTCCTCACCGGACACGGTTGTTTCGGGAGGTTCCTATTCAGGATAAAGCGGGAGGAAACGCCCGGGTGTCACCATTGTGTGGATCGCCCGGAGGACACGGTGGAGCATACGGTGGAGGTCTGCCCGGCTTGGGCGGGGCACCGCCGTGTCCTCACGGAGGCGATCGGCGGCGGCGATCTCTCGCGTCCGGCCCTGGTTCAGGCCATGGACCGGAGCGAGAGTGCATGGGAGGCCGTCACCTCCTTCTGCGAAGCAGTTATGCTCGCGAAGGAGGAGTCGGAGCGCGCGAGGGAGATGCAAGCTGCACGCCCTCGCGCCCCTAGTCGCCGCAGGAGACGCCCCGGGCGTCGGGAGTCACGAGCCGACTTCCGGCCACCGTAGGCGCGGGCTTGCGGACGGTGAGCAATGGGCAGCTCGCCGTCCGATAAGGACCAGGCCCGGGTCGACGGCGCGGTGTGTTCCACGCGCGCCTCAAAGAGATGTCAGCACCAACTGACGGGGTCCGTAAGGACCAATGCCTGCTGGGGTTGCGGGTTTGTCCGAAAGGGATATCGCGGGCCCGGCACACAGGCAACGAAAGGAACACGGGTGGGTTTTAGTCAGTAAAAGTCTGATACGCCCTCTCGCTCTGCCCAGAGCGGGAGAAGTCATTTGATGATTTCCCACCCACAAAAAGAAAAAGACCCTCACAGTACGCAGTTTCATTTAATGTGTGACATGGAGTTTGTAAAACGTTTTCTTTTTTTTTAGTTTGTCCACCAAAGGTGACACGTTTAGGTTATACGTCCGAATTTGGGTCACAGAAATTCATATATGTACCAAATCTCAACTTAATCAGTCCATTAGATTCGAAGCAAATTGGCTGTGACTGACCCACAGACAGACATACGAGTGATCCTATAAGGGTTCCGTTTTAACGTTCCGACGTACGGAACCCTAACAAGTTTCTTTGGTAACAACTATACCTTAAGACCTCTCTAAAAGTACCTACTAGAGTAGATACAGCTTTTCTCCACAATGCAGCGTAATCTAATGACTATCCACAAAGCAACAAAGTAAGTAGATGTCAAACTTTTAATAGTTTCACAAAGATACCTCTTTGAATATACGAACAAGTTTTAAATCCAATTTAAAGTCGACATCTCTTTGATATACATATAAAATATTAAAGATGTTGAAATAAAAAGTAACTAGGTCCCACATCTAACAGAAAATGAGCATACCATGTAGGTATTCAGTTTCACTATCCGTTTTCCTCTTGGGCAAGCAGAGACTCGGATTGGAGCTGGTAAATTCTCCTGGTAGACTAAAAAACGGAAAAAGAAATACAAAAGGCGTCCGCCAGCAAAATTACCTGGGGCCACGTAACAATGTAATATCGACCTTAGCTTTTAAGAAATAAAAGTCAAATAGCAACAAATGAAATCTTGGTAGACATGTTCGTGAGCTTCATTTGGGCAAAGGGAGGTCAAACACTTAAACTCCGGAGATACAAGATTGCAGACGAGTTGAGGCAAACGAAGCAAGCTTCATGAATCGCTTTCGTGCATGCGAGGGGGAATTTTTGAGGGCCGCTACGTAATCAACCTGCTATTTTGATAGTACATGCATTTGGCGAAAGCTTTTCATGCCGTGGAGATATTCATTATAAGTAGTGATATCACTATAACTACATCATGCGCTTAGAATCTTGATTTAGTACACTGCCGGTGAAATAAATAAACGTGACTTTACTACATTCATATTTACAGCGTTCCGTTCATAATGAATTAGGTATTTATTTTAGAAAATCCTTTTGAGCAAGCATCCGTTCTCTATTCTTATTCCCCGTAGAGTTAGTCATACTCGTTCCCGCTCTGGAATAACACACACTTATATATACAGAACAGATCATCACTGGGGACCGTTTGAAAAAGGGAAAACAGGAAACGTGTGAAAAAATAAGCCTTTTTTCCCGTCGAAAGGCGTGAACGCGACGCATCACCTATTTCTAAAGGAACGTAAATAAACGCACCTTTAAGAGTGCGTCTGAATCGACACATGTCCGTACATCCTCGCGTGAGTCAACATTCACCGGAGCCCTATTCTGAGGCAATATGGCACCACTCATTTATTCTCGGATACGGCTTTCCTGTCATGTCAACACTTTGTGTGAGTTAACAAGATTTAAATGATTAGAGGTAAACGAATCGAAATTATCTTCTAATTAGTAATAATCAATCTGCTTAGCCTTTTCCCAACTATGTTGGGGTCGGTATCCAGTCTAACCGGATGCAGCTGAATACCAGTATTTTACATGAAGCGACTGCCTATCTGACCTCCACAACCCAGTAACTGGGTAATACGATACCCCTTGGTAAGACTAGTTGTCAGACTTTCAGGCTTCTGACGACCCGTAACGACTGTCAAAGATCTATGAATGACAGCCGGGACCGACGGCTTAATTTCTGAGGTACGGAGGAGTCTCGGTATGTAAAGATGGTCACCTATTCACGGATCAACCCCGGCAAGCGTAGCTTAACCTGATGGATCGACCCATACGGCTGTTATTACTTAGCCACAAGCTCCTTAGTTCCTATCTTCTAACTAGTAACGGACCGTAAATAATACAGGTCTCTTAGCCATAGTTAAATCAGTCAATGTAAACAATGCAAAGCAAAGAAATTGAATTCATCTACAAATGGTATCGTGTTATTAGAAAGTTAATAGTATGCCTCTTACATGCAACGATAAATTAATCTACTGCCATGCAAGAAAACCACTTCAAAAGATAAAATGAACGGAAATTGTATCGGAATAATCCTTTCTATCGCTTAGTATATTCAGAGGAACGCTTCTAATTACTACAACTCGTTGGTGCGGTTGCCTTTGCCACATCATCAAAGGGGTTGCAAGTGACGTTGGTACTTCCAAAGAAAACAGCTTTTGTTTTCTTTGACCGGAACCTGAACACACGACAGCTTTTAGATTTCCTTACCTAGATTAGTTCTTTTCATTTATCCTCAGTTTCATTTAATAAAATCTTTAAGCTTTTTCACAAAGTGTTACAACTTTAAGCTGGATTAAAAGAAACAGTCTACAACATTGGCAGTAAAATAAATGGAGCTGCTTGACAAATCAAAACGCTTAGTACACAAGAGCAAAGTTCGAGCGAGCTCCGTTGTAAATCTAGATCGTAAACTAACATTAATCGTCCGTAGAGAACAAACTAGTTTCTCTAATTATTTCCTCGCCTTCGACCCTCTGGTTTTGTCTCACGGATTGCTGCATTCAAGTAAGGACACCATTAATGGTGATATTCATTGGGATATTTAGTGCGTCACAAAATTGCACGAAATAATGGGGCTGGGGGAAATAAAAATAAACGTTGGTATACCAAAATGGGGGTTGAAATGATTTCCGATACGTAAGTTCATTCATCCTTCGACTCTCTCCCCTCAAACTCAATATCGCAAATCGGAAGAAAAGTATGAGTTGTGGAATCTGAGTGATATATTCCATTATGCCGACATCCCAACACAGAAATATTTCTTCCTGCCATCAAAACCCAGAGGAGGCAACGGAGAGTTACAAAACACGCGGCAAATCGGGGCGGTCCCCAAGCGGGAAAGGGTGTAAGTAAGTGCATAACAAACATTGGGAGAACGTAAAAAACTAAAACCGAAATAGCGTAAGACTGTGCCACTAAGAGGATTAAAAAACAACCGTTCAAGTGTGAGTTGGTCTCGCTTGTTGTGGGTTTCACAGTAACTCTGAAAGTAATTAAAAATAAAAGTTACGTGTTTTAGAACTTTCTATTAAAAGGAAGATAGCCACGTGGGTCTTTCAGTAAGTTCGGTTTACATTGGCTATGACCCTACCGGCCTTATAATCAAAGCATTTTTTTCTATTAATCGATCTAAATACAGGTCCCTACTTTTAAGTTGAGCTAATTTTTTTTTGTAGTTAATACCAATTCCACGCTTTAAAATCCTTTTCGGAGAAGTCAAGGCTCTGTAAACATACTAACAACATTTATCCTTAAACGCTTCAATTTTTCAATCTCTATGACGGAAGCCTAAAAATTTAAATCGACACGAAACATTATTAACGGTCTTCAGTGACAATGTCGACAGACTCAGGAAATAAAACATCCGAATGCAGTGTTCCAAGCATTCTAGTTGCCACCCTAGGTTGTAGTACTGCCGGAGTAGGTAGTCTGTGTATCTCAACGGTATAATAATACCGCTCTGCAATCACGGGTTGTGTTTACTCAAGGACCGTGGTATTTATTTGCTAAACTCTTGAGGGTGCGCCTGTTACGCCTGGCAACATCGGCCTAATTTTCAAAACGAAAGCTGAATAAGCATTCGATTGGGGTTCCGATATACGTACATTCCCCGTATACAGGTAATTGGTTTAATTTAAAGTTAATTTCCGTAACTTTTTATTGAATGATGTTCCCGAGAGCAAATTGTTGAACAACAAATGCTAAATATAGAAGAGGAAGGACGTTCTCTCGAAGCACAATTCGAATCAATCACTCTCAGTCCATGTTTTTTTGTATGAACCCATTAAAGCGAAAATCTTATCGGTGTTATCAATCAATAAATTGCAAATATCGTGGGTTGTTTGATTCCAATCCTGTCTCCTAACACTGGTATTATTTATAATTAAAAGGAGGCCTCTATGTAAGATTAAATATTGTAGAAGCGTGTATAGAAAAAAAAAAAAAATTAAGCTATATTCCATCATTGAAGCAGAGATAAATTGGACTATAATTAATATGGTATATCTTTCTATGATTGTATAATAAACGCGCAACGAAAAATGTAAAGAAATGCTAGACGTACTGCGCAACCTAGTTTAAATTCCTTGGGTACTTTTTAATCCATTCAGAACCATCTTTGAATTATCCTCGAAGACGGAAGAGGAATCCACAGCGCGTTTACAAAAGGTTACTTTTACATAGATTTGTTATAATTAAAAGTTCAACACAAAGAGAACTCGATCAATCGTTGAAATTATAATTTCGAATGAGTTCAATCGCTGTCATTCTTTTAAAAGTCGAGAACGACTGCTCCGCAATTGAATAGGAGTTTTCAATTAAAAGTGAAAACCGAATGAAAAGCTGTTCGATAGGTTACGTAGCGTATTACGAACATAGTAAGTGGCTAGACGACCAAAGACTTCGCAATTAAATTTTAGGATTCCAAAGCCGTACTTAAAAGTTCCTAATTTAATCCTAGTTCCATTCTAATCAAAGATCGAATCTTCAGTAGCTAGGTAATAGGATTAGTGCCTCAAAGCTACTAGATATTCGGTGTATCTTTTGTATAACATTTTCATTCATTAAAACTACTTAAAAAGTATATTTTCCCGCTAAGTTTATATCAGTATTCACCTACGTAGTGGTGTTGTATAATGATTTACATATTTTATTCTGAAACATTCCGCCAAGGCTTTATAATAAATTCATCGTAATCTAAAATTTCCACATCATAATTTACTTACTTTATCTTGCATATAACTCTCACACGTATATGGTGTGTATTTCTTGTTGGTATGTATTTTGTGATCCAGACGACTTGGGAGCAGTATATCCTAAACTTTACCCAAAACCGGTTTGCAATATTAATGTATTGTACGTGGTAATCTTACTGATGTCGATACTGAGCCGAACAACTGAAATTATAATAACTGTCTTCCTTATACTCTGTGTGAGTATTATGATATTCTATCTGCGGAGATAAATGGGTTTACGTGTGTAACTAAAAAAGTATTAGTAATATATGGTTTTGGTACATATGTAGAGAGGTAAACGGGCGCACGTTTCGGCCTAACTACTGGGTTGAGGGCGGAACTCACGGGAGCACGTTTTCGTCAAAGAAATTTACGTACGTATCTGTGGGACACGGTGATGAGCTCACGGAAAAACCTCCGTGAAATTACCTTCTTAATTATGCTTTTGGGTATACATATAAAGTAGGTTCTTTCAGTTGCCTGCCGGTATTACGGAGTCTGTTTACTTTATCCTAAAGATATTAATATACTTAGGTATTTCTCAGTATTTTTTGTTTTGTGATAAATTGAGCTGGAAGAAAAATTAAGAAAAATGTTGTAAACGAAAGCTATAATCTCATTAAACTTGAAGTCAACTCTAAAATTACCGATGATATTTTTTTATCAAGGCAAGCACAAATTGCTTCTACAACTAAAATTAATAATTTAGAAGTCGATCCCGACATCAAAGCTTACCGATTAATATTGTGTTTTAATGGAAGCTTAGCAACAAAACAGTAATTACAAAGTCGAACGGTGTAGCGGCGCCTTTACTGTTACTATAAGTCTTTGTTGAACTCGACGGATTCAATTGTAAGTTTTAACTCTCTGTATCTGAGAGTTACAGTAGCGATTATAAATTCAAAGTTTGAGTGCGAACGGGTTCAGTTGCGACTTGCGATCAATAAATAAATAATAATAAATACATTTATTTATTTCTTTAAACTTTTCACACTCTAAAAGGTACAAAGGCGAACTTAATGCCTTAGGCATTCTCTACCAGTCAACCAAGGGTGGTGAACAGATAAGATGGCAGGAGCTCTGTTTGAGAGGAACAAAAAAAAATGCATTTTAAGTAAAATACAGTACATAAATAGGTTACAAACTACATACACCTACATACATATTTACTATAATATATACCTATATTATATATATATATATATATACGTATATGAATTCAAGGGAGAGAGGTGTTGAGATGACTTTACTCTATTTATTTTGAAAATAACTTTCGATTTCCGCTTAAATGCATACCGACTGGTACGAAATACATTCTTTATTGCCATAAACAGGTTACAGAAAAATTTGAGACCCGGCTCAGCTAAGTTAGAAAATCTGTATTTCAGGGGACAGCGACTTCTTCCATTTAGGTTACAATTAAGCAAGTTTAAGCAGCAAAAGTTGATGAAATTATCTGACTTAAAAATAAAGAACAATGCTCGAAAATTTATGGACACAGTCCCCACCCTTGTAGCACTTTAAAACCTATGTTGATCGAAGGGCCATAGTCATTTTATCATTTTATTGTGTGACATAAAACATGTAAACAAACACGTAATTTACCACTTAGACAAACATCAAGTTTATGCAAGCTTAAATAAAGTTGATTTTAGACCGACTAGTACTGTTGAAAACGTCATAAAAAATATGAAGTTGTAGCGCAAACTGAACCTTATGTGTAGGCATTACAGTTATTTTTCCAAAAACTCATGTTTGTTTACACATTTGGCAAATGAATTACGAACGCAGATTAGATTGGTATGTAGGTAAACCTACCTACATACCAACCTACCTACTTAGCTATTTTCTTAATTTTTCTTTAGTAGGTTCCTAGTAAAGTAGGCAGGGTAGAGTAGGTAGGTAGGTATGTACGTAGGGTGGGTAGGTAGGTAGGGTTGGTATGTAGGTAGGGTGGGTAGGTAGGTAGGTATGTAGGTAGGGTGAGTAGGTAGGTAGTTTAAGTAGGTAGGTACCTACAAAAAAAAAAGGTATGTAGGTAGGTAGGTATGTAGGTCGGGTAGTTAGGTATGAAGGTATGTATGTAGGTAGGGTAGGTAGGTGCGCCGTAGATAAGTACTTAGTGCTTCCCGTGCGAAGCCGGGGCAGGCAGTCAGTCGATTAAATACTTTCCCCCCTGAAATCATCTCATTTAATGTAGGTAGGTACAATTGATTTCCCTTACCTTACCCAAGCAGGTACATTTAAATACTTTTCAATTTACTATGAGACTTATATTATTCTCACTACATGTCCAGGCGGGATCTATTGAAATTCACTCGTGCATGCCGTGTCAACTTTATTGCAGAAATACCTCGGCTCGAGTTGAAATGCACCATAAGCCGATGTTTATGAACCACTGCATTTTTAGGGTTCTGTACCGAAAGGGTGCCAACGGATTCCTGTTACGAAGGGAAGGCTCATCTGTCTGTCCGTCCGTCCGTCCGTCCGTCCGTCCGTCCTTCAAGCGGAATTCGTAGGTTCGGCCGAAGATTCGGGCGGTTTGTACCCAGCTCACTTACGGACATACCGTATGTATCTACGGCTGTATCTTTTGAACCATAATAGCTAGATACTTGAAATATTCACAGAGTGACGACAACAGTTAAAAATTAATAGGGTCACACTTTAAAAAAAAAGTGTAAAAAAAAATATATTGTGTTCAATATTGTATCGTGGTACGCAACCCTTCGTGTGCAAGACTGACTCGCACTTTTTTATCCTTTAGGTAAATATTAAAAGAAAGAGTTTTAGTCAGGTGGGATCTACGTCATTTGATAGAGTGTGCGGTTGTGGCGCGGTACAATGCCGCGCCTTCCAATTCAATCGTATGGTGAAATGAATATCGGTGGAAATATTCTTTACGTTTTATGTCTTGAGTGGTGTTCCACTTTGAGAAGCGTAAAATTATTTTTTTCGGGGATTTGTCCTTGGTAATATTTTGTATTATAAGTAGCTATTTGCCGTATACCTACCTAATGGTGGAAAATTCAATAGTAGGTTCTTAAATGTGCAAAATACGTTTTTTTAATAAGTAGTTACTAGCAACTGTCCACGACTTCGTCCACAACTATACCACCCAAAATACAAAATAAAATATATCCTATGGAACTCCGTAATAGTGTAGCTTTCTCACCCCGCGTCCTAATAGAAAGCGACTAAGAGACCATCGCAAGTTCGCGCGAACGTTGTTCGTACGAACTAGCGATCAAAAGTACCGAAGTCGAACTGGTGTCCTAATTGACATTCGGGCGCTTTATTCGCGCGAATAAAATGTTTGATTACTAATTCGCGCGAACTGAATTAGTATGAATGAGCGATCAAACATACTCATACCAAACAGGTAGCCGTAATGAATGAAGCTGAATAAACTGAATGAAGCCGAACGTTATAGCGTCGTGCCGCACGTGATTGGGGGAGCGGAAACAGGTGTACAGTGAGTGACGCTTTTCTGACGTGTATTGAAATGTGACTTAGGTACTAGTCATAACAAGCGCCCAATATACTGCATTAAGGGCGCGCGCCGAGCTCGCGTTGGACGCTCGTCAAACACAACGAGATTTACACATTTTGTTGTAACTTTTGGACCTTCAATATGCCCAGTATAATTGTTTCTTTTAAGTTTATTACTGATGCAAAGAAAACGACAAGGAAAAATAGTAAAAAAGGAACTTGTGTCCACGCGTCGAGGGCGCTCGTCATACGCGCGTTCAACGCGCGCCCTTGATCGGCAACGCTTGATATAATTCGTTACATAGAAATTCATACAATTTTATTGATCGCCCAAAACGTAACGTACAAGACGTGCGCCTCGGGCGCTTGTTATGACTAGTCCCTTATTGACACGAATACGCCATGCGACTATCCATCTTCGGCGATCGCTTTTATTAGCACAAACATTTTGGCATCGAGTAAATAAGCGATCTCATTCGCGCCCGCGCGACTATCGCTTTTGATTAGGTCGTGGCAACTATGAAATCATTTTTATAATCGGATCAGTACCTTCAAAGATTACCTCACACAAACAAACAATTTACTTCTTCGTAATACTAGTTTAGATGATGAGATTTCCTTTGAACATTGTCTAATAAAACCATTGAAAACCCAGTTCCCTTCTAACTATTATAATTTATAATAGTGTTTCAACAATAGAAGCTCCACAATAGCCCGTAGCGATTTTAAAATAGACAAACAAATCGCAGCTATTTGTTCAAATCTGTTTCGTGGCACAATACAATAATAGGTACAAGATCCACCGCTTCTTCAATTTAGTGGGAACGAACAGAACAGAGAGAACCCAACGAAACAGGATATTTCATCGGCAGGGTTGATTTGTAACCGCGCCGCGCTCGGCGACACACAATGAGCGCTTTAACTTGATGGTAGTCGCGCATGTAATTAATCCCGCACCTACATTAAGCCTGCATTTGCACGCAAATTTAAATTCATATCCGATAAACTTAACGCGCTTAAATTCTATCCGATATTTTACGCTTTATAAGCGGCAAGGTCCGAAACTTTTAGATTAACGTTTTAATTTGTGACAACAGGTGCAAGGAATGTCAACACAAATGCAGTGCAGTTTCGAATATGGAGTCCCGCCTTCATTGCGAGCTTGCACTTGAGTTAACTGAGGCGCAAACACAAGGTTAACTGTAAATAGAACGAAAGCTTTTAACGTGCAGTTAAACTACGAAACAGCCATTTTCTTTCAGGTACTCGTACATAACATAAGTATTTTTCAGCAGATTCCAATTTATTTTCGAAAATTCAGTTAAAACTGTTTCGTATAGGGCGGAAAGAAGAATAAGTGCCTATAATTATTTAGACTCGACTTGAAATTCAATTACTTAAGTCATTTCAAACTTGCTCGTTTGATTTAAGCTGGCACTTGTCTCGTTGCTAAGTCTCAAAAAGTGTGAGAAATGTTCTACTTACAGTGGGTTGATAACTACTCGTATGTAGGTTTATTTCAGCTTAACTAAATTTAAAACTTAGATAAACTAGCAATCATTGGCAAAAAAAGAACATTTATGAAATCACACCATGCCAGTCTGTTGATCCCAGACGTTTTTCTCGGAAACTATTTACGCTGCTTATTGATTTGAAATAGAAATAATAGATGAAATTTAGTAGTGCTGTACTTTAATTTAAGTTAGTACTTGTTTGATTTGAAGGGTTTCCAGACTCAACATCGTTCTACGAATTCTATCTGGATATATATTAACCATCTGGGGTATTCTCATCAAGTTTAGTTTGAATAGAGCTTTTGATTTATGATAAAACTAGGTAGGTGGGCCTCCTCAATTCTATATCCATTAATATTGTGACAAACACAGTGCTTCTTATCGTTGATGACGTTTGCTGATTCTCCAGTACAATCATAGAGTACAATCAAACAGTTGACCGTTCCATTGTTAACTGACCGCTCAAATTGAACCACAACTAGTAGGTATTATCTAACCACTGGCGGTCTATGTACTCAGTCAACCTAGTGTTTCATTTCATTTGACCGCAAGGCCGATAATTGCAGGAGTTATCTTATTGACCAGTCATTTCTTAATAATAAATTCGTTATCAGTGAGCTTTATTCGGGCAATTCGAGTGTTTGCTGTAGTCAAATTATCGTGTGGATGTCAAAATGCGCGTATCGTTTCGTATTTTATCTTTACGCTCAATTACTTAAATTCATGGAAAGAATTCCGCCAAAAGGATTATTTACTGGAAAAGTTATTGAGTGAATTACAAATTATTCTGTTTTTTTTCTTTTTTTTCTTATATATTTAAGTTTATTTTGGAGTATAATATTTACATGAACTTATATAAAAAAGAGGGAAAACAATCATAGGGCATTAAAATAAAAATCTAAAAATAAAATTCGTTCGCATCGCTGTCAACAGGAACAGTGCCCAAAAGACTGGCAGCATTGCCACGTTGTATGGCAATATTTCATTGGAAAAAGATCTTTAAAGTTGGCAATTAATATATAATATAATAAAAAGGTTTATTCACAAAAAATACATAAACATTTAAAATGTACATTATAATTCATTACAAGTTGCAAAATCTATACAAAAAGTATATAACCCTGTCTCTTAGACTAGTATAGCCTGTATTCTAAGAGACAATTCAAAACTTCGTGCCTTTTATTCAAAAAGTCAACTTAAAAGTCGTAAATAAATTAAAATAAATAATTTTCATAACAATGGTAGTCTTCAGCTCTAGACCGTTACGCAGCAACGTCTGTCTTGACAAATTAATTTGTCTTCGCAATTTCGCTTTAATTAATTCAAAACTATATCGACAAATAACAATTAGAAAAACCGGCTAAGTGCGTGTCGGATCACGTACAATGAAGGGTTCCATAGTAGTACTTGGAAAACTTGTTCCCTCATACATTCCAACTGCAAATGTAAGTTTGTACGTACAATACTGAGTCATTATGATATTTTAAGACCATAGACTTCTTATAGGTTTTCCTGTTATCTATAAGCACAAACTATTAGGCACCTGTATTAAAAAAAAAATGGTTCACTAGTTCCGTAAATAAGGCCCTTCCTTATCTACGAAACTACTGAACCTAAGATTTGATATGGTCAATTTTAATCTATTTTCTGAAATATCTTTAAAAGTATTCATATTAAAATAATAATAAAATATAATTTAAAAAAATATTTGAGATCCTCACAATATGGGGCTTTCTTTTGATATGTCACACGGCGCAGTTAGCAAACCTTTTTTTAAATTTTCTTATTTACCTCCCAAAAAAATACATATATGTGTAACATTAATTTTTAAATTGAAATTTACATATTTGTGACAGACGGACAGACAGACAGATTGACAGACACACGAGTGATCCTATAAGGGTCCCGATTTTCTTTTTGAGGTACGGAACCCTAAAAATCCCCAGAGAGTATCTAATGACAAATCCAAGGAATTTTAAATTGTAGCTTCCATTTTGTTAATTCAATTTTGTAATATTGAAAGGCGTAGAAATAATATTGGGTGAATTTGTTCGGGTGGCGATCACAGCGTTATCTTAACGAAATCCCGTCGAGCTGGCATCAACTCGCCGACGTTGCTGCTACTGGCGGCTTTTTTAATTTGATACTTTTATCTGATAAAAAACGTAATCGAACGGATTTGTTGGTGTCGGTTATGGTAATTAAATTATTTATATTTAAACGTAGGTGGATAAGGTGGCGGCTGGGTAGCGTTTGGGAAGCTTCGTCGAGTCTTCTCGTCGCGTATTCCACAGCACCTAAAGACGAAGGTCTTCAATCAGTGCATACTGCCTGTTATGACTTACGGAGCCGAAACATGGACACTCACGGTACGGCTGGTCCATGAATTCAAGGTCGCTCAGCGAGCTATGCAGTGGATTATGTTTGGAGTCTCTCTGAGGGATCCAATCCGGAACGAGTTGATCCGGCAGAGAACCAAAGTTGTCGACATAGCTGAAGCACAGAATAAGGCTGCTTTACCACTGGAGCTGAGAGGAGAAGAGCGGAGTAGCGGTGTGCCAATATTAGCCAATGGAATTGCATGAAACCTCCGCTCCGCTTCAGTGGACAGGGATTTGCGAACTAGTTTAAAAATTCATACAAAACCGGGAAGCGGAGCGGGGAAATGGAGCGGAGAAGCGGAGAGGGGAACCGGAGCGGGGAATTATTACTCGTCGCGTGAACTCAGTCTAGCTCCGTACAGTCCGCAACACCGCTCCGCTACCTCGCTCCGCACAGTGCGTAACTCCGCTCCGCTACCTCGCTACGCATCAAAAGACAGACACTGTCCGCAACTCCGCTCCACTCCGCTGCCATTCTCCTCTCCGCTGCCTCGCTCCGCTTCAATGGACAGGCTGCCTTAGCAAGCTGAAGTGGCAGTGGGCCGGCCATATTAGCTGTAGAACCGATGACCGTTGGGGTAGATTTGTTCTTGAGTAGAGACCGCGAATCGGTAAACGTAGGACGCCCGCAGGCTAGGTGGAGCGACGATCTTCACAGGGTGGCTGGTAGCGGCTGGATGAGAGTTGCAGAGAATCGAGCTGAATGGCGTGCAATTGGAGAGGCCTATGTCCAGCAGTGGACTGCTGTAGGCTGATGATAACACATAATATATTATTTTCATTAAAAAGTGAAATACTTTCGTTTTGTTTCTATTTTGTTTAAAGAACTACTCGTGCTGAGCCATAACTATAGCTATAGGTAATAGGTATTGCGATTTACTCACCACATCATCCTCGGAGTTCTTTTTTTTTTATCCCAGAAGAACTGGCTATCTTACCTCTATAACTGCCGAAACACAACAATGCTGTTTATATTATTGTTATGGTGACAGACTTAGGTAAGATGGTGGTAGCTAACCAGGCGGACTAAGAACAAGCCCTACCACCAATCAAAAGGCCAACGTTCATTGGGGCATAAAGGAAAGTAGTAAGTATGAACAACTCCAATCACCATAAATTATTACCTCACAGGTACATAAGCCATGCAGTTTCTATTTAAAAACCATAAAATTAAAACGAAATATCCAGAAAGCGATCAAACTAAACCATCTCCTTACCGCCAGAATATAAAATCAAATTCCCAATCTTTATCCACTTCTGCAGTACATACGTATTAAAAAGACTTCCATAATCGCTTTTTTATCATCCAGTGGGATATCATTCTGCATTTAGGCAATAAAACCACGACGGCGCGCCCCCGCGCCTTATCTCCTCCGAGCAGCCACGAAAATATAGATCTAAAAAAAATTGATACCAATTTATATGTTAAACATCGGCTTGAATGAGATATTTCGCATCTTGCATGATATATGTACTTAAAGATGAGCGTTATTCAAAATTGGCTTTCTCTGGCTTATGATGAATGTTGTATATTCAGAAAAAAACTCTCTTTCGCGGAATGAATAGCATAATCAGAGGCGTAGCTAGGTAACCAAATGCCCAGGTGCAAAAAAAAAAACTGGGGCCCTATAAACTGTTTAGGTTTTATCAAGTCAAAATATAAATATATATAAATACTTTAAAGATGCAAAGCTACTTCATTATCTGCTCTTTATCGTGCTCTGCAGGGAACATCAAAGCTTCTTACTACATGTATGTGCACGAGTGTCTTTTGTGAGCTTTAGTGATCGCCTAGCTAGGTTCTACAAGTTTACGAACGTATACTTGGATCAATAATATTGATATTAAAAATGAAACGAAGTAAATCAAAAGGTTTTGTACTTATGGATGTAAAACACGTTATTGTACTCGTACATAAAACATTAAAACCAATTTAAATACAGGCAGATATGTCATGTACAACTTGTGGAACTCGAATACTTACCTATAGTAATTGTTTTAAGTAACAGTTTACAGGAAAAAAAAAATTATAATAATATAAAGTTAAAGCAATAATAACAAATGAATTTTATAGAAAATAAAATATATTATTTGTTATTATTTAACCTGCTATTAATTTAATTCCCCACAAGTTTCGAACAGAAGTCGAAACTTTTTTATTTCGTATTCTTTCAAATGATTATGGTCTATGATTAAAGTCGTTTTGCTAACTATTTTATTTACATTACGAAGATGAGAGATTTTTTTGCTAGATCCGTGGTCCGAGGGCCCCCTGAGGTTGGGCGCCCCGTCTAGCCCTTTATAGTACTTACTTACTTACTTTATAGGTAGCTACGCCACTGAGCATAATTAGCCCATAATGCACGCAGGCCTCCTCTCGGTGAGAGGGAGTGGGCCATAACCCAATACGCGGGCCCAGTGAAAATTTGTAGATATCACGTTTTCGAATTTTTGGTTCTAGGACATTTTTGAGAGCTGGGATGATGTACCTAATAATTTACACAAAGTAGAGCGCCTCACCGTCAGGGTTTGAACCTACGACTACTGCACTCATAGATTTTAAATAATACATATTTATGCCTGCACTGGTCGAAAAATAAACGAAGCTAGAGTTTCGCATCTGGTTTTTTTAAGCTTTGCCAAACAAACATCATGGTATAGACAAAGATAAAGATAAACGAATGGAACTGTTGCACTTAATTATAAGCTCATTCTGCAGCTGGATCTCAAGTTAATTAACAGTTTGTTAACTTTGTTCCTAGCTATGTGTCAACTTGCCCCGGGATGCGATTTCAGACCGACAAATTAGGACTTACATAACCTACTTATTCTTTTTCAAGGCAACCATCACTACAGGGTGAAATCATCTTCTTAACCCGTCATTATACTCATCAATAAGAACAACTTTCAATTTGTGGACCAACCCAGAAATGGCGAAAAAATTTGCAGCTGTTCCTACATTTTGAAGAGCTATGCGAACGTAATTGTAGGGAGCAGCTGTTTTTTTTCTCGCAATTTCAGTGTTGGTCCCATAGTGAAAGTTGTTCATAATGATGAGTGCAATGACCCCTTAAGGCCAGTTTTTCCGGGCCTGTAGGCCTTTGAAACGCTACCTCCGCCTCCCCCAAATGCAGAGCGACGTATTTATTTATGGAGGATGAGGAGGATGCCCATGAATTCAATTTCACCTGTATTATGATACCTACGAATGGTCCATTTTATTTGTGCCCTCTCGCGTGTCAAACTATGGTCCTATTGTCACTTTCCGGGTTTTTATCTTTGCACCTGCCGAACCGTCTCGCACGACGTTACCTGCAGCGCGTGTCAATTACGTTACGTATTCCGAAGCAGCCGCGGATGTGTTCGTTCCCTATCCAATCTAATAAGGTAACGGCACATTACCAAAGTTACGTCTTTATTTTTATGTATTGGCTGCTGCATGTGTCGGTATGGGGCACCTCTATGTTTTATAAAAGAAGATATTTTTTAACAGCCTCTTCCGGTACTTAGAGTATATCGATACAGGGTGGCAGAGACATCGACGCGAAAAATGTTACCATGGATTCAGTACGTGATTCTGAACCCTGCGATGAAATTTCATCGGTTAATTAAAAAAGAAAACCTTCGACCCGTGCGGCTGTTATTACTTAGCCACAAGCCGCTCACCCAAATAATATGATAAATTTACAAAAAATAATTGTGAGACCCTGAACAATGATCCTGTAAAGATAATTAGCTAAGGGTACCTCAACTTGATGCAAGTAAACTTTTGACTACTCATTAAAAATACTGGTATTTAACTTATAACTCATACCTGTCGCTAAATGACTGCAAGAGATGGGGGAACGCGTAACTTAAAAACCCCCATATATAAGCTCTATTTAACATGAGGATCAACGTTATAATAACGCAAGAATAAAAGTTAAAGTACGACCAAAATCCGTCCTGTAATTATTTTTTCTCCTATTTATTTCTAATCCTTACATATTATAAAACAAAGTCCCCCGGCGAATCTGTCTATCTGAACGCGATAAACTCAAAAAATACTGAACGGATTTTCAAACGGTTTTCACCAGTGGACGGAGTGATTCATGCAGAAGGTTTTAGTATATCATTTATTAAGGTTTTGTGTAAATTGGCTGAAATATAAAAATTATTGTTGAAGATGTCAGAAAAAATCATGCCGACTGGGAGCTTTAATGGCGTGCGCCACGTAAACCGTAAAATATACATAAAAATTATGTTTTACAGAATGGTTCATCTTAAGAAGTTCAATAAAAAGTCCACAATGGCATATGTCTATCTTCTAAGGATGACCCACAGTAACCATTATTATCTTTCATTTGATAAAAATTTCATTGTTATTTCCAAAGCTATTTTGACCGGTATTATATTAATCCTTATCCAATAAAATATATCCATTTGAGCATTTCATTTAGATTAAAATATGCCTTGTCATTTAAACGAATAGTTAAAAAAAAATCACAGATTCCAAATTACGCGTAATAAAATAATTACGGTTGACGGCAATGCAGGCACAGCGGTAGGAGTCAATGACATTTTCCTCGGCTATTAGGTATGTAATCCCGGTAGTACGTTTCCATGAGATATTTTGCGACATCCACGCGGGCGAAGGCGCGGGAAAAAGCTAGTAAGTAATATTTGAAAGCCCGCTAAACCGTCCGTCTCAGCTGTCATTCGTAGATTTTGTCAGCGGAAGCCCAAAAGTCTCTACAATCTATTTTTCGTGGGGTGTCGTGTTACCCAGTAACTGGGTTGTGGAGGTCAGATAGGTAGTCGCTCCATATAAAATATTGGTAATAGCCGCATCCGGTTAGACCGGGAGCCGACCCCAACATAGTTGGGAAAGGCTAGGCAGATTGAAGTAATAATTCGGAAATAAATAACCTTCTCGTAAAACAATCTGGAAGCTATCAGAAATCAATATGGTCATACAGTATAGCCAATTAGCCACATTAATTACTGACCCATTGTTGTGTCATTTGACCCCTAAGACCCGCTACCTGCTCCTCATTACCGCTGAATATCGGAAACATTTCTTGCAACTGAGAAAATATGAGGCAACAGATTCATTATTTATTAACGAACGCTAATAATGAACTTTCGAATTTGTTTGAAAAACGTGATGAGCGTACTTTCCTGAAGTCGGACAAGCTTTACATCCTGTGTTTGCAACTAAGTTTCCAAACATGTAAACAAATAGTTATATGTTTTTTGTAAAAACTATTTTAAAATCGAAACTTAGAGTTCAGTTTGCGGTACAAATTTAAACCTTTTGACGACTTTTTCAATACTAGCTACTACTAACTAATAAAGTTTATTTTTCTTTGAGTTGAACTAACATCAATTTGGAAACAAGGATTTGAATATAAAATATTGAATTTAATATATTTTTATACTTAAAAGGAGACCTTATGTAAGATATAATTAATGTAGAAGTATACCTACACAAGTTCATAAAATCTTTTTTTTTAAGGTACAAGTCCGTAGTCGAAAAATACCTGTGCTAGGAGGCTCTACTTTTCACATCAAAAATACTGCAAATATTCATAGTTTTTATTGTGTGCGTAATAAATATTTTTTTAAGGTAAGAGAGTGATGTAAAAAAATTAATTACTCAGCGCACTCACAACATTGCTGAAAATAGTTGCAACTTAGTTGCCTTTATAGAGCCAATACTTTATATTCAAATCCTTGTTTCCAAATTGATGTTAGTAGGCTACAGAATTGTACAGTAAGTCACAACTTAGATATAGCATAAATTTAAAAATGTTCATTCATTCATTTCAATTTTACAAAGTATTTGGTTATATGACGAAGTTATTGCGTTTTCGTAAAGATCATTTTCACCTAAAGCAGTAATAAAGATTGGTGATTTTGAGTACTCAGTTCGGATGGTGATCGGTTTTCCGAATTTTGCCGATGGTACATCTATGTAAGTTGTGTCGTACTGTACCTTTATCTGATTCGATTTTTTTCCTGTATACCGAATAGCTTGTCTGACTGTACATTTAAACAGATGCAGCGCATGCGCGAGAGTAGGGCAGGGTACTGGTAAACCAGTGGTAAACTAGGAACTTCTATAAAACCACGGCAATCAATGAACTATCTACTTATCTGTTTAGGTCTTATAATTTAATAAACTTGTTTTTTGAACCTACTAGGATCACGGCATCTTCTTCAACTTGTCTAGATAATATATTTAGTGATTATGATGCCAAAAATAAAATAGTGTTAAGTGACTTAACGTCTGACCACTGTGGTTTATTAGCTAGCTTCCCCATGCCATTACATAAAAAGCCGCATAAAATTGAATGCAGGCCTTATACAGCTAGTCATTGCAATAAGTTTAAAAATAATATAGCTCACAGAATTACACCATCTATAGTAGAACACGAGAATCCCAATGAAATCTATGGAGCCCTTTTTGATGTTGTGCAAAAAGAGTACCAATCTACTTTCAAGTCCAAAACTATTCAAATTAATGGCACCTCTGTTGGCTTTAACCAATGGGCCACTCCAGGAATTTATAAAAGTAGAGCGAGACTATACGAGTTATATGGTTTGAAAAAATACAGGTTTGATACTCCTTTCCTAGAGTATGTCAAAAATTATTCAAAATTATTTAAAAAGGTGTGTGTTTTTGCTAAATCTAAATTTTTAAGCGACACAATAAAAAAATCCAATAATAAAGTAAAAACCACTTGGAAAATTATTAACAATGAAACGGGTAAGTCGGTTAAACAAGATAAACAACTTGAGATTATGGTCGACAATAAATTAGTTAATAAAGCAGCTGACGTAGCTGAGGCGTTTAATGAGTTTTTTGCCAACATACCTGTAACTACCACTCGCTCCTTAAATTCATCCCCGTCTAAAGCGGAAAACCTTATGCTTAATAGTGTGTCTAAAAATAGTCCCTTATTTAGCTTCGAACATGTAACGCCTCGTGATGTAGTTAATGTTTTTAACACACTCAAGTCTAAAAACACTGGTGGTTACTGGGGCATCTCCATTAAACTTTTAAGTAATATAATAGACATCGTAGCCCCCTATCTAGCTGTTACTTTTAATAAATGTGTTGATTTAGGAACTTTTCCTGACCTCATGAAGAATAGTAAAGTCATACCATTATTTAAATCAGGTAATAAAAGTGACGTTGGCAATTTCAGGCCTATTTCTATCTTACCAGCATTTAGCAAAATATTTGAAAAGTTAATACTCAAGCAGTTGCTTAGACATTTTAATTTAAATAGCCTCCTTCATAATGAACAATATGGCTTTACAAAAGGTCGTTCGACTACAGATGCGGGTGTTGCTTTGCTGAAACACATATTTAACGCATGGGAGAACTCGCAAAATGCTATTGGGGTTTTCTGTGATCTCTCCAAAGCCTTTGATTGCGTGCACCATGACACGCTTTTGCGTAAACTACGTCATTACGGTGTGCAAAACGAAGCTCTCAACGTTTTAAATTCGTATTTACATAATAGGTCCCAATGTGTAGATGTTGATGGTGTGAAATCTTCTGGGCTACCAGTTCAGTTAGGTGTACCTCAAGGCTCAATACTGGGTCTATTCTTGTTCTTAGTGTATATCAATGACTTACCATTCTATTTAAAGGGTATCTGTGAAGTTGTACTGTTCGCAGATGATACCTCTCTTATTTTTAAAGTAGACAGGAATAGACAAGATTTTGACGATGTAAACAGTGCACTCTCAATGGTTACGGATTGGTTTACGACAAATAACCTAGTTCTAAATACTAAGAAAACGAAATGTGTAAAGTTTGCCCTACCAAATGTTAGAAATCTAGGTCCCAACATCGTCTTAGATAAAGAGGTGCTTGAATCTGTAAACTCGGCGGTTTTTCTGGGCATAACAGTAGATGCCAAACTTCAGTGGGGCCCACATATATCGAGCCTAGCGGGAAGGCTCAGTTCAGCCGCCTACGCCGTCAGGAAAGTAAGACAATACACTGACGTCGATACAGCTCGGTTAGTCTATTTTCATAGCGTTATGTCCTACGGTCTTCTGCTGTGGGGCAAAGCTGCTGATATTCAAAATATATTTGTTCTTCAAAAACGAGCTGTTCGCGCTATTTACCAGCTTGGTGCCAGAGTTTATCTGAGAGATTTTTTCAAAGATATTGGTATCCTCACGGTGGCATCTCAATTCATCTTCGCCAATATCTTATATATTAGGCAAAATATACACTTATACACTAAAAACAGTGATTTTCACAATGTTAACACTAGAAATAAGGACAAACTACGAGCTCCCTTTCACCGGCTTCATAAGGTTCATAACTCATTTGTTGGACTTGGTATAACCTTTTATAACAAGCTACCCTCTTCTTTGCTAGATTTGCCTTTTAATGCGTTTAAAACGAAAGTAAAATCCAATCTTTGTTCAAAGGCATACTATTCTATCAACGACTACTTAAATGATAAGAATAGTTGGTCGCTGTGATTAACTCAAGACAATGTTTATGTTCTTTCTCCAGCTTACGTACTGACAAGTTATATGAGTTTATATAATTGTTTATTTTATTTGACTTTTTAAGTCAAGTTATTTTAATTTAACTTCAATTTATTTTTGACAATATCTACTCATCACACTGTTTTTTTATGAGTTGTATTGCAATATGTGGTTAGCTAGTGACCTCGACAATTGATCATATTATTTACTGTTATTAGTAATTAACTCTTTGTTTATTTATTTTACATCGATGGTCCTAGTTTATCATTTATAACTTCCAGTTACAACTATATGTAAGCGGGCACGCCCTTTATGCCTGGAGGCTTTTTTATTTAGATATTAATTCTGTTTACGTTTAGTTTTTTTTATTTCGGCCTGAGTATCGATGATTGATTGGTTGAGTTCTCGATGATTTTGTTTGGTATATTGGCGTGTGCTAGCTAACATATGGCTAATAATTTGAATTATGTTTTGTGTTGCGTAATGTAAATTATTTTGAATACTATTATATAGAATCTTTTTTTTTGTTCTTCTAACTGAACAGACAGCTGTGCTGCTGGGGAGTTTGTTGCGCCACTTCTTCTTCCCAGCTAATGCACTAGGAAGTGGTGAAGGGTGGGCGTTTTGGGGGACTGTCTTATGTAATTTTGACGTTCGAAAAGTGCTGATTCTCAGCCTAGTTTGAATAAATGACTTTTGAATTTGAATTTTGAATTTTGAACAGCTTTCATGGTAACTTGCTAGGATTTCCCATTTATTTCAGGAGGTATTATAGACTGAACTTTCAAAGGGGCTGCAAATATTGTTGGAAAACTAATATTAACTTAGTACCTACATAAAGTCTACGTTCTTCCATTTATCAAAGTTTCATTATAAAACGATAAAAAAACAGTGCCTAGTTGCTGCCTTAATGTACAGTCAAGTCTTTTATGTCTTCATCAGTTTTTAAATTCTGTCCACTAGCCAGGACACATTTATTGTAATTTGTATAACACCTTAAATCTATCTTTTTATGATAGTTAAGTACTAATAAACTATTATAAACTAAATTCACAATAAAATAAACAAACATAACACCCTAGAGGTCGCCCGAGTAAAGTCGTTCAGTGTACAAGAAAACAAGACTCTTCTATCGGCTACTGCGTTGAGCGTGCACAACGCGCGCGCCAGCGCAGCGGTGCGTGCTACATAATACCTTTTGAAGCTACGACACTGAGCAGACTATATTATATAGAAAACCTTATTTAATTTCTTGATAACAAAGATCAAAATAGCATACACCTTTGACCAATGTCGAGTTGACATCAAGGTAAAGCCTTTTTAATGGCCTGGCCATTTTATGAAATATAAATCACCAGTCGGAGAATATTTTGGCTGCTGAGACCAAAACTACAAACGCAGTATACAGGGCAGTTTTATAAAATGTGGCTATTATTTTAGTATATTGTGGTGACTTCCACACGAACGAAATCGTGACGGGCAGAAGCTAGATAACAGTCAGAGGCAGCTAATGTATTTTGAATTATTATTATTTTATATTACTGTTATTATTATTTTATTAATTCGGCCTGACATGTAAGGAAGATGGCTGAATGTCTTTCTGTGGTATTGACACTACGACGCAATATACATATAATAGATGTACTATTTAAAACTATAATGTTCCCCTCCAGAGGGGATGTTGAGTCGGGAAAACAGATTCTATCGTGCAATGAGCAGATAAAAACAGGTGACGAACATTTTTGGGATGTGACTGTACATAATTAGGTATAGACAAAACCTATTCAAAACCTTAAATTGTTTGCATTGACAAAACAAGAGCCGGCTTTTATGCAAGCTAATCTTGTTAAAAGATACCACGTAATGAATGCCTTATTTTCCAGTAGGTATTTTCTATAAATATACCTTAATAATCTGATTCCATCTTCAAGTATAAAATTTTATTAAAAAGGACTTTAATAAAATTTTGTTAATATAGGGTAGGCAATAAGCTAGTGAAGATAAAATGGCTGTGCGACATTATTAAGCCTTCACTTACAATAGACGCTAAGGGATTTATTTGCATTTCGCCTTTTCTTTGACAGAGTAAATACAGGTCTTGGCAATAAGTGCTCATATACTCGAGTGGCATGTTGACAACGGCAAAGGCAACTGCAGCTGTCGACACTCGTCAGCGGCAGGCGTAGATGCGACCTCTCTGCCGTTGGCAACGTACCGCTCGTGTATTTGAGCACGTACTCATATTCTCAAGTGGCACGTTGCCAACGGCAGAGGCAACTGCAGCCGTCGACACTTGTCACCGGCAAGCGTAGACGCGACCTCTCTGCCGTTGGCAACGTACCGCTCGTGTATTTGAGCACGTACTCAAATACACAAGCGGCACGTTGTCGACGGCAGCCACAGACGTGCCGTTAGTGCCGCCAGTTTAGCGCTTTCGGCGCTAGATATAGCGCTTTTGATGAACTTACCCCGCAGTTTAACGTTTTAGCGCGTCACGGATAATTTTGCGCTTTTGATTTCTACGATGGCAACACATATTATAGTAATTTACTGACATGGTTTAAATTTCAAAACTTTAAGAGTATTTATTTTCTGACATTTTACTTATTGACGGGGGATTTTCGTTTGCGCTGATTTGATCAACCTGGTCCTTCCGAGTTCTATAGAAGATAAATGATTATTTTTTGTCGATTTCTTATAATAAGACATATCTAGAATAAAATTAAACCAATGTGTATGATATTTATGATATATTCTTATTTTGTTCTCATTTTTTTTTCAATTCTAATTTAAATTTGGCGCGGAATGTAGCGCTTTTTGGATACGCCGATTTTACAAAATCTGACACTTTTTGAAACGCTGGTAGCGCGGAATGTGTATTTTGATCTGGCAGCACTGCGTGCCATGGACGCATTATACGACTGCCACCTAGGAGTTTCGAAGGCTACCTCTGCCATTGGCAACATGCCGCTCGTGTGCATGAGCACTTAAACAATAACATTGAGTCATTCACAAGATTATCGACGATATTTAAAAGAGAAAAAAAAAAGGACTAAACTACTTGTCATATAGAATACTAGCTTCCGCCAGCGGCTTCGCCCTCATGATATCTTTATAAATTATAGCCTATGTTACTCAGTGATAATATAGCATTCTACAGGTGAAAGAATTTTTTAAATCGGTCCAGTAGTTTTTGCGTTTATTCATTACAAACAAGCAAACATACAAAAAAATCAAATCTTTTCTCTTTAAAATATTATTTTACATTGAACGCGAACGGTGGAATTCCGAATGTAAGGGTAAATATGAGCGACGACACACTCAAAGCAGACAATTGGTCCCCAAACAAGCGAAAAATGCAACCTTCGACTTCGCAAATGAGACGACTGATGCAATCATTGCAAATAATAATGTTAACCAATTTTCAAACAAATTCTTTTCCTACATAGCAGGTACATCTCACCTTTTCGATCTGTCATTTTCCTTCAAAATTACGTGAGAAATACTTGGTACAAATAAAAATAAAACTTAAGAGCGTTTATCCTAAACGTTGACAACGTCGTAAAAAATTTACCTGTTTTGATTAATTTGGCAATATTTCGTATGGAAATAAGAAATGTGGCTAACTAGCTAACTAAAATGTTAATAATGAATTGTAATTATAACATTGAATTTGATGTTGTATCCGTTTTAGGTGTAAAATAGGCATTTAGAAAGTTTCCAAATACTTTTTTTACATCTCATTCGGTGTTACGATATTAATATATATATGTTACGATATATATATAGCATTTCAATACAGTAATATTGCCAAATTAATCAAAACAGCGAAATATTTGACATCTATTTGCGACGTTGCCCACTGGCCGACAACTGTTTTCCAGTTGGTGAGTGCCTCATTTTGGCTAATTTGCAGGTGTGTGGCCACATACGGGCTAATGCAGTCGAGTCTTGTTTGAGATGTCAAACGCCCAGTACATGGAAGACCGCAGTTTGTGGCTGCCACAAGTAAGATTGTGGCAGTGTAGTGAAACACAAAATTCTTCAAGATTAAAAAAATGATTATGGAAAAACGCGCTTTATTAAAGTGATGTCTTGCATGCGATGTGAGTTTATGGCAAGAAAACACACTATAGCCGTATTATTCGCCTTCATACTCACCTGTCATTTATAACGCTTTTATATGAACCACGCTAAGGGTGCGTGAGTCTTTGAATTGCAAATTAACTATATTTTTAGGGTTCCGTACCTCAAAAGGAAAACACACCCTTGAAGGATCACTCGTGTATTTGTCTGTCTGTCCATCTGTCACGGCCAATTTGCTCCGAATCGAATGTTGAAATTTGGTAATATCAATTTCTGTGACCCAAACACGGAAGTGTAACGAACATATATGAATTTTGAATAAGGGGGTCACTTTTCGGACGAATCTAAATAATAAAATAAAAAAATGTAAATAGTATGTGTATAAAGTTTTGTAAACTGTACGGTGTGACATATCAAATGAATGGGCTGTTTTGAGATCAATTTTTTTTTAAATAATTTGTATATAATTTCGTTTAAAGATATTTAAGAAAATAGATGAAAATTGATCTTTATCCCAAACTACTGAGCGAACATTTAAAAAAAAAATGCTGAAAATTGTTCTATAGATATATTACAGGAAAACCTATAAGAAGTCTATGGTCTTAAAATAACATGGTAAATCTTGTTCGTACAAACTTACATTTGCAGTTGTTATGTATATAATAATATATATTATATGTATGGGAGAACATGTTCTTTAACTACAATGTTAAGTTTGTCCTTCGAAATTCATCCCAACTACGGAACCCTTCATTGTGCGTGGTCCAACACGCACTTGGCTGGTTTTTTTAATCCAATTTTACATGTAAATAAACATTTATGAGGGGTTTACGAGTATTGATCGAGTTTATTATATAGTTTCGTGATGGCCCAATGGTTAAGGCCTCGCCTCTCATGCACGAGGTTGTAGATTCAAATCCGGGCAAATACCAATGTGACTTTCAATTGAATAATTGTTTATATTGGACATTACTGACATGGGTGACGGAAAACATCGTGAGGAAACCCGAACTTATATAGTCAACATAAGTCTGAAATCGCCAACCCGTCTTGAAGCGTGGTGATCAATGCTCGTGCCTTCTCTGTATGAGAAGAGGCCTTTGCCCTGCAGTGGGACAGTAACAGGCTGGTATAATTTATTTTTAAGCTACCAAATTGAACCAAGCTGAACCAAAATAGAGTAAATGGAAGATTCAGTTACGGTGGAATAAGTAGGTTCTATTCCACTTAAATGCATACTTATCTAAGTTAAATTATGCTCGAAGCACGCTCGAAGTAATAACACAATATTATGCTTTTCTTGAAAAGGTTTATCTATATATCTTTAACTAATACATATTGGGACAGGGGCCGATTGTACCTATCTGGAATCTTCACCGTTGAACATTTTACTGGGCGTGGATGTGTTGCGGGCGCAAAAGTTTAAAGTTGATTATTGATTTTTAGGTTATATATTTTGTAGTTGACAAAATTTACAATTCGAAACGTTGGACAGTTTCTATGTTTGTTTTTGATTACTTATTGTCCGTACGATGTCCAATGGCAAAGGGGCGCCACGCCATCGCAGCGCCCTCGTCGACTCGTACGAACATCTGAATAGACTTTGTCGAAGCGCGAAACTTCACACTTGCGTTTCGTTGTCAATTGACATCCCGCACTCATGACCCTTTCGAGATCTGGGACACTTGCGCAAAAGACATTTCCGCGAAAGACACTTGCGCGAAGGGACACTTGCGCGTAAAGACATTTCTGCAAATGGACTTTTGAGCGAAGGGACTTATGCGCTAAAGACCTTTGCGCGAAGCGTGGATGTCGAAAAAGAATCTCGGTAGTACCATCCCGTGGGATATTTTCCGACATACACGCGGGCGAAGCCGCAGGCAAAAGCTGGTAAATAATAATAATTTTCTTGGTATGAAAATCTATCTGTAATCTCCTAGTAAAACACAATTCTAATCGAGTACTTTCTGGTAATCAAATAGCAGTAAGGCGAACAACAAAATTAAGTGGCGTCTGAAAGGAACATTATGAAAATATTCGTTAAGTCCAACAAATTGATTTAAAGTTTCCGTAGAGAATTGAAATGGTCCTTTCTCATTCCTCGAACTGGAAAACTGTTCAAGTTATCGATATTAATCTGCTTTAGAGAGAATTTTAATTTCTTGTTTACACAACCTTATTGCGGTAAAGAGAAAGAAGAGCTTACGTAGACGAACTGTATAATTTGCTTTTAGAACTTTATATTCGATCGATAAACATAGGTACCTAATGTACCCTTTTTTTTTTTTTTTAGTGCGGGAAATGATCAAATAACTTCTCCCGCTCTGGGTGGAGCGGGAGGGCGTGTCAGACTTTTACTGAATAAAACCCACCCGTGTTCCTTCCGTTGCCTGAGTGCCGGGGCCGCGATATCCCTTTCGGACAGACTCGCAACCCTGGCAGGCATTGGCTCTTACGGACCCCGTCAGTTGGTACTGACATCTATTTGAGGCACGCGTGGAACACAACGCGCTGTCGACCCGGGCCAGGTTCTTATCGGACGGCGAGCTACCCATTGTTCACCGTCCGCAAGCCCGCGGGTGGCCGGAAGTCGGCTCGCGACTCCCAACGCCCGGGGCGTCTCCTGCGGCGACTAGGGGCACGAGGGCGCGAATCTTGCCTCTCCCTCGCGCGGTCCGCCTCCTCCTTCGCGAGCATTACTGCTTCGCAGAAGGAAGTGACGGCCTCCCATGCACTCTCGCTCCAGACCACGGCCTGAACCAGGGCCGGATGCGAGAGATCGCGGCCGCCCATCTCCTCCATGAGGACACGGTGGTGCTCCGCCCAAGCAGGGTAGACCTCCACCATATGCTCCACCGTGTCCTCCGGGCAATCCACACAGTGGTGACACCTGGGCGTTTCCTCCCGCCTTATATGGAACAGGAACCTCCCGAAACAGCCGTGTCCGGTGAGGACCTGCGTCAGCCGGAAGATGAGGACGCCGTGGCCCCTCTCTAGCCACTCCTCAAAGAGGGGACTTATCAACACAATTGTGGTGTGCCCAGCGCTGGGTTGCGACAATCGCACTCTCCATGCCGTCATGAGATCCCGCCGGAGCTCTGTCCGGTGTGCCGTGATTTCTCGCGGCAGCAGAGTTACGCCCCGACGTACCTAATGTACCCTTACATTTTATACTTATACTAGTAGTCCCAACAGCCGATGTCCTGAACGCAGCGCCACCTACCGGTTCCCTAAGTGAATCTAAATCATCGAGCCACCCATAGCCACAGCCCATAGCCAGCCACATACAAAACAATTCATAAAAATTGGTCCAGCCGTTTAGGAGGAGTTCAGTGACATACAGACGTACAGAAGAATTATATATAAAGATTAGCCCGAAGAAAATCTTTGCTAAAGACGTTTAATATGTGAAAAAGTCCCCAGGTCTTCCTACATTTAAAAATAAACCAGCAATGTCTCCTCAAAACAGAGGGCTAAGTTTTACCTGGGCTTTTATTAACGACAGCCCAATAGTGTACAGACCTCCAACTACCTTTTGCCGATGGTGTGGAATTTATTCAATGCTAGGTGACCCGACAGATGTTGTCCTGTCCTCACAAAAATCCATTCAAAAATTTCGTAGAAAAAAGGACATTCTATCTTACCCGAATTTGTACATTTTAAGAAAAACTTTTCCAATTTTGCTTTCCATATAAACCTAATTCGGACTATTGCGAACATTTGAGACTTTCTGATTTTCCCAATTTTCCAGGTACCATTTTAAATTTTTGTTTCCGCTTAACTTTATTCGGACATTAGAACATTTTATAACAAAAAATAGCGTAATCGATCCAGCCGTTCTCAAGTGATCCCCTTACCAACGAACAGCATGTCACATTATTATTATTTGTGTTTTTGACATTTCTCGAGACCCTTGGGTCCCGGACCTTTGGAAGGCGTACGAGGGGCCGAAGCCAACTCGCAGAGGCCCGTTTGGCGTTTTAATGAAATGAGGCACCAACCGACGATTACCCCTGTGTGCACTATGCAAGCAAGTGCACCCAAGGACAACCCCCGGTTGGTGTAGGACTATTGCAGGATATGGAAACATTATTATTATTATTTAGGTATAGAAATTTTGTTTCTTAGCTCTTTGGCTAGTTTAAGCTACATTAACGGGCCAAGCCAAGTCAATGTAGCGTGTGTGTGTGTGGTGATGATGAAGTTTTATGTGGAATTAATGTTATGAGGAGTGATTTCATTTTCCTCAATTTGCATGAACTTTCTGACTATTCTGCAGGTGTTTAAAATTGCGGCTTTTTGGAGTGTTATGTAAATTGAGTCTTTCAGGTCTATTAATTTAAGGCTGTGGTGGAGGTGATTATTATTATTATTATTATATTATTACGTGAAGCAAAAACTTTGTACGCCTTTTTACGAAAATTACGCGGACAGAGGTGTATGAAATTTGGCACAGTTAAAGTTTATATGGAGAAGGAGTGCAGAAACCAATATAGTTATATAATACCTATACATTAGAAATAAATTTAATAAATTAAAAAAACATTACACACACTATGGTGCGTTTGACACAAGATGATGGCTACCTTAGAAGCATGACATTTAAATGAATTATGGTCGAATTTCGACCTCTAGACCACTAGTTTATATAGATAGATAAACTATCTGACCGAGACATTGTACTGTAGAGAGTCATGGTCTAGAGTTCATACAAAAATCCGCTAGAAAAAAAGACATCTAGTTTTGCCTGAATTTGTAAATTACCAGAGAAACTTTACAAATGTTTCTTTACCTAAAAACAGCATTTCACTATTATTCACAGCCCCGCAATTTCACCCTCATAAGTCTCTATCCCATAGAAATATCGAGATAAAAAGTATTCTATGTCCTAATCCAGGTCATGGTATACCCATGTCCTAAATTTCATCTAAATCTGTTCAGCCGTTTATTGTCAAAGCGTAACCAACAAAAAAACAAACTCACTTTCGCATTATAATATTATATTAGGATATAATATGAAGATTTGTAATAATAATAATAAGTTTATTGTACAAAAAGAGAAACACATAAAATTAGTGATACAGTCTAAACATGATTGTACAAGTGGATGTCAAAATCAGGTAGAACAGCTGGCTCCCAAACTAAGTAAAAAATACTCGTATCTCAGGAGACAAAGTTCCTCACAAACATTGAATATGAACTTAAATGCAATCAGGTAAAAGTGATTTGTCTAACGGAATACTAAAACATGTACCTACCTAGTTATTCACCCCAACAGTAGTAATAACCCGGATTGCGGTACCGTCTTTTCTAAAACAAAAGTACATTTTAGGTTCATTTTTCCAGACAATATTGGTAAGCCCACACAGAATAACGCCCCAGTAGACCCTTTTACCTTTTCTGGCAGATTTATCTGGCATGTCAGTCAATATAAAGCGGCCGTATTATGCGTCTCGTCTGTCACGCGGCCCTGCAAACTCAACCCTCAAACGCTACTTAACCTTGACCAGAAAAACCGAAGCCTGAAGGTTACTGCTCGATTAATCATACGTGCCTATTTATTTGAAGGGCAGTATACACGAAGTAATGGTTTGTAGTTTTGTAAGATTCGTTGTGGTAATATTAATACTTACGAATAATATTTGTAACTCACGAGTTTGTTGAAGAAAAAAGAACAATATCAAACAAAAAACCGGCCAAGTGCGTGTCGGACCACGTGCAATGAAGGGTTCCGTAGTCGAGATAAATTTATCCCAAGAACAAATTTTACATTGTAGTTGAAAAACATGTTCTCCCATACGGAATATATGGGAGAACATGTTTTTCAAACTGCAAATTTAAATTGGTCGATTATTACTCGTTAACCTGTAAAGCCTACTTAGCTGTGATAGTTTTCCTTTTAACTTCGATAAATATACTGCTGCTGTAATTTTTTTTACAAATCCGAGTACAACCATTTAGGTGACACTACACTCAAACAAAAATTAACACTTTAAAGTTTAATATTTCGCAAACGTATCCCTGAATTGAAAAATGCTTTTCACACACCCACAATATTAACGACCTTTCCAACCACACCACACACCATAGGATAGACGAGAAAAACAATAAACATCCCCACTTTACATGAAGGGGAGGCACGCAAAAAAAAAAAACTTGATTTTATTTTATCACTTTGTCGGCGCGATTAGGGAGGATTTCACTTGGGATTTATAGAAATTTTAACCTGACCCTAAGGAGCTTATTGTCAATATACTAGTTGTATACCCATGCCAAATTACTTTCTAGTACTAACTGTCTCTGAGCTAAGCCGCGGACAGAAAGACAGACATGGCGGAACTATAAGGGTTCCTTGTTTACTACGGAACCCTAAAAAGACTTGTATGAGCAAAAAGGATATAATAGGTAATCGCAGAGTTTGAACTTCTCATCGCCAGATCATCGTTTGGATGTTACCAATTTAACTAATTTACCTCATTTTTTTCCTAGAATCGCTTACAACCTACTAAGTTAGTAGATAAGTTAGGTAGCTAACCTATTACCTAACATGCATTCATACCAGTCAACCTAAGCTCCAGTATAACACTAACAGCTATAATGTTAACTATATTTTTCCTATATCGATTTGTCAATTTCAATAGATATTGCTAATCAATCGCTAACAATCAGTTTAACTGCACCATTCTATTGTTTGACACAATAGCAATCAAACTATGAAATCGGGTAACCCTGCGAACGCGGTAAAGTTTACCAGGATCCAGTAATGTCAGTACATTTACCGGAGAACGTGTCACTAGGAGAGAATTATGGTTGAAGTTCCACTATAAGTTAGCTTCGGTGAATATGCATAATTAAAATGTATATTAGGATCTACTGCACCTTAGCATCTTACATGTTTCATTCTTCCTAAACATCACTATCGAAGCAGTTCACAATTAGCTACAGGAAGTTTTACCCAGCTGTAGGTAAAATTGCCTACTACACTCGAGTCTTTACTGAGGAGGAGACTTTTCGGTACATAGAGGTATGAGGAACAGGGTGTAAAGTTCATTCATCCTCTATAGGAAAGGGAGCTTCGTCCGACCAGACGGGTGTCGTGTCTGGTGTTGCCAGACGATTAATGTCGGGAAGTTTTAAATATGCTGATCGCGCGGTAAACACTGCTTGCGCGATGTAGGATTTCGCGTGTAGTTCACTTGTAGCGATGTAGATCCACAGGGAAAGTGTTTTCTTTACAGAAGACTGCAATGAAATTATTCTCTAGCCCCCTATAAGGTACATGGGACTTTAAATACTGGGGAAACGTAGGTGTACTGTGTATACGTTTCTAAGGACATACACATCACTAAAAGCCGTTGTTAGGAAAGCAAAACAATCTACTTTAGAAACAGGTATTTTTTTTAAACAAAGAGTAAGTACTTACCCTAAAGCTTTTTATGCTTTCAGGAAAAAAACGGCTACTGCGATTAACATGAAATTTTCATTACCCACTGTGTAGGAACAAAAAGTCCTGATGCATGAGGACCTAGCCGGAAATTCAGTGAAAGAGCCTTTTGACTAAGGCTCTCTCCCTGAATCAAAACAAATCGCACAGATAGTACGGAATAAATACTCATTATTTAATCAGAAATGGACAGACAAACATGCCAAAACTACTCCTCCGCTCAGTGCACACACGCTCACACGCACGCAATTACAACCATTTACAATCAAACTACACCTCACTAAGTGCACACATGTTTACAAAACCGGACTCACGTCACTTTTGAAAGCGCTGTCTTGGTTTTTTATTTGATCTGAGAAAATAACGAAAAAAATTTTTTGATTGATTTCACGCACTTTTTCTTACAAATTACGTAAATATAATTCAATATTCACGTGTGAAAACTATTTTACTATGAAGAACGTAAATATTCATAGAAGTAATTAACATTTATTCTTAGTACGAATGGTGGCTTGCCAAGGCCGCAGGAATCCGCTGGATGCGGGGAGCACAGAACCGGTCAAAGTGGCGGTGCTTGGGGAGGTCTATATCCAGCAGTGGACGCTTTTCGATGACGACGGACGACAGACGGTGGACGTTTTTCGAAGACGTTTTTTGAAATAACGATGATGATTATGACGAAGCCGCGATAAAAGGGAAAACTTTTAAGACAGTGGGAGAGAGATTTCAGGCAATGATTTTTCCTGAAACTATTTGACTTACAAAGATAGATATACATAGAGCGTAAAAAGCTGATTTTTTTATCTGGTAGCTAATTTAAGCAAAAGGAAGAATACGTTTTAGTGACTTTTAAAATAAATGTTACTCGTAGTTAACTCGTAAATTGGAAAAAAGAAAGCCCGTAAAAAAAATCGCGTCGGTTAAACAAACTTATATGTACGATAGTAAATACATTGTAAAATCCGGTCGCGAAGCAGAAAGAATTTCGTATAATGACGCCTCATTACTTATCTCTATCGCTCGCACACAAATGTATTGCCGTCGCACTCGCGCATTAGAAGGACCTTCAAATGCGCGAGCGCGACAATACATTTAGAAAACGCAAAAAAAAAACCCATCAAATTCTTTTTTATTTTTTTTATTAATAAAAATAAAAAATACATAGCTAATTAACCATAGGGATATTTTTTAAATAAAGTCATTTAAAATTTGTTATCTACAATTAATGCCCTTTTCCCCCTCATATTATTATATGTGTTTTTTCGAGCGACTCAGGGTTTTTTTCCCATACATTTTTGGGCATTCTCCTTTCATATGATCATTGAGATTTAGATACCGATTTTTTTTTTTTCGCCAAACCAGAATGTTTAAGATAACATGAAACAATCAATCTGCCTAGCCTTTTCCGAACTATGTTGGGGTCGGCTTCCAGTCTAACCGGATACAGCTGAATACCAGTATTTTACATGGAGCGACTGCCTATCTGACCTCCACAATCCAGTAACTGGGTAATACGATACCCCTTTGTAAGATTGGTGTCAGACTTTCGGGCTTCTGACGATTCGTAACGACTGTCAAAGATCCACGAATGACAGCCGGGACCAACGGCTTAACGTGCTTTCCGAGGCACGAAGGATTCTCGGTATGTAAAGATGGTCACCCATCCACTGACCAACCCCGGCAAGCGTAGCTTAACCTGATGGATGGACCAGTGCGGCTGTTGTTACTTAGACACGAGCTCCTCATAGATAACATGAAACATTATTGCAAAAAAATGGGTCATGCACTAGGTACACACAAAAAAAATATTAAGTAACATTATGGTATAAAGTGTTGAAGTAAAATCCCTCTTCAGAACCTAGGGTAAATGTTCAAATATTAAACATAAACGTACGTAAAATTATCGCAGCCCCAGAAATAAAATTACACGCATACGTACTCCGCCCGTCCTGACAACCCTATTACCAACCACGGTCTGCCTGAGCCGGTAATACGACAAAAATATTTGCTACATACATACTAATACCAAAATAATATCTGTTTTAATAATGCTATGAGTTAGGAGTGAAAGAGAGCATATAAGAAAATGGGTATAAATTTCAAACCCTATCAAAAAATCGCTTACTAACTTAATACCCTAAAATGAATCCATAGAACTCATCCTAATTAAAGCAACACAGCTACGATATAACACAAATAACTTAAATTTTAACTATAATTTTTTATACCGAAATATCTCTCACAATACATATTGTTGATCAATCATTGATCGTCAGTTTAACTACTCAATACTCAATATTAATATTTGCGTTCCACAATGTTAGCATAGGTGGTAGGTACATTATAAAATATACATAATTTTAGATCATTGTGGACCCTGTCGGGCACAGCAAGATTGGATAGAGGAAGAGGGCTAATATTATATTATTATTAGAAAAAGTAAAATATACATGATTTTCCACTACAATTTTTTTGTTTTTCTACTATAAATGTTTTTTAACTACAACGTTCTATTCGTTTTCAAAATTTTCTAAAATACGAGAATTTCTCAAAAACTAATAACGAGAAATTCGGTCATTCTTTCTCGTCACAAAATATCCCAGCAACACGTCTCTGAGCATATCTGTTATGTTACGAATTTTAGGTACAGACGCGAGCGACAAAATACACCACTTCAGCTAAACGAGTAAGATCTTGATTCAATCGTCGGCGATATCCGAACGCGTATTGTTTTTCTCTGCTATTGTTCACGTAAACAATAGTAGTAAACGTTGCTTCCACTGCTGCGAGATATCATTACATCGTAGGCGACGAGACGCGTAAGTGCAAACACGACGCGTCTACAGGAAGGTATTTGTCGTGCAGCCTTGTCGGTCCTTCCTTTCATCGTTATGATTAATGACACGTTATTTTTCATTGGAACAGCTGCTACGTATTTTTCTACTTTCAAGTCTTCTGTTCCATGACGTTCACCTATTAGTCACGCTCTGAAAAGCGTCCGATGTGGATTTTAAACTTGTTTTTGCCCTCTATTTTCGACATTTGAACGCAGCACCTCGGTTTGATTTTGACTTTTAGGAGCATCCCTCATTATTGTTCGTACCTTTTTATTTAAGAGTTGGGACTCTTAACACATTCTACCTGTAACACCTTTTGTGTTAAATAACTGGTTTCGCATTTTCGTGTTTTCAAAGGTGACAAAAATCCGTTGAGACAAAGTTACGTAACATGTTTATGCGAGGTACTTACAGAAATTACTTGTTTCTTTTTTATATTTTCTATGGACGCGAATATGACAATGGTATACGTATAAAGCTTGCTACTTTTACGATGTCAAAGTAAAAATATAAAAAATCAGAAACAGTATTTGAAACGGTTTACTTGTTTTCAATTGGCAAGAATGTAAAAGGAAATACTCCGTACAGCGTTCAATTGCATAAACATTACGCAAATTGTGATTCAAAGAAGTATTTTTCCGCTGTTAGTTCACGTTGTTTCTTTATGTAACTATACATAGGTAGGTAGTACAATACATGTGGCACAAAGGCTACATTAAATGTTTGTACGAGTACAAACCTCCTTGATAATCTCTAAATACATAATATAAAACAAAGTCGCTTTTCGCGTTTGTCTGTAGGTATGTCCGCGTTGTTCTTCTAAAATACGCATATGGATTTTGTTGAGGTTGTCAACATCATTTAGAGAATGTATCCCGGAAGGTTTATAAATATAATTATTTTATATTAAACGTAAACGTAGTACGGAAGCTTGACGTTTTGTCAAGTGGTAAAAAGGCACTTTTTCGATCGCTTACATTAGCGTTTCTTTAACTTAGATATCGCACGAAATCTTGCTGTTTTGACATGTCACCACATCAGTTTATTGCACCCATGCGAAACAGGGGTGGAGCGCCAGTCAGGAATAAAGCGAAATGAAGCGGTTGTCCTAGTAATTAAATAACATTTTTATTCCAAAGCGGGTTCTATTTTACAGTACTCAACCCATACGTTGTTAAGATAATTAAATTATCTAATTACATAATTATATCGTTCACGAGTCGTCGACTGTGAAACATTGTTTAAATGGCTGATTTAAAAAAGGTTTGTTCCTATATCTCGTGGAGGGCCGGTAGGGTAGCAGGGTAGGTACGTGCTGGGCGGGCGGCGCCGCCAGTTTCTTTCATTTCCGTTTTTGGAGGAAGTTTTCGACTCTTCCTGCCTGTAATGGACTCAACTCAACATAATTTTATCCACTGTGCACAAAAATATATCAGGTAGGAACAATGTTCGATCAAATAACGAACGGATCGCAAATAGATGATGGAAATATTTCATTCGGAGATCGCAATCGGATTTTATTTGCCAGATGGCTAAATCAATTAAGTTATCCCATAGTGCCTACCGTCTTTTCTTGGTAACCAGATAAACACGAGGAGTACACTTTCTGAGAATACCTACATAATAATTTATACCTACAGTGTGAAGCATCTTGTAGGTAAGTATAGAGCCACATCATAATGGATGCCGTCACTCTATCAATGACATACACAAACACCGAGGCTCGATAATAAACTAGGGTCATACAAATATTTGCAGAAATCGAAACCTTAGAGAACGGTGAAGATTCACCACTTCGCTATAAAATAGTTATAATATGGCGGTCCTTAAGAACGACCGAATTTTTTAAATATGGCACCAGACCTAGCAATTATTATTATATTAAGTTGGTCTGATATAATAATATATATTAAATTAACGGTATCGTAGTTATATGAGGTTTGTTACAATATTATAGTCTACAAAAAAAACCGGCCAAGTGCATGTCGGACCACGCACAATGAAGGGTTCAGTAGTTGGGAAGAATTTATCCCAAGAACAAACTTAACATTGTAGTTGAAAAACATGTTCCCCGATACATTCCAACTGCAAATGTAAGTTTGTACGCACAATATTAAGTGATTTACCATGTTATTTTAAGACCATAGACTTCTTATAGATTTTCCTGTTATCTATAAGCATAGAACTATTCTCTGCATTTTATTCAAAATTTTAGGCTCAGTAGTTTCGAAGATAAGGGGAATGGTAAATTTTTATCTATTTTCTTAAATATCTTTAAAAGTATTTATTAAAAAATTATAAATAATATGTATTTTAAATCCTCGTAATATGCCCTTTCTTTTGATTTGTCACACGGTGTGTTCGCAAAACTTTTTAAAATTTTCTTATTTGCCCCCTCAAAATGACCCCCGAAGTCAAAACTTATTTATTTACATACGTCCGTGTTTGGATCACAGAAATACATAATGTGTACCAAATTTCAACTTAATCGGTCCATAAGGTTCGGAGCAAATTGGCCGTGACAGACGCACAGATAGACAGACAGACTCACGAGTGATCCTATAAGGGATGCGTTTTTTCCTTTTGAGGTGCGGAACCCTAAAAAACATACCTCAATCAATCTGCCTAGCCTTTTCCCAACTATGTTGGGGTCGGCTTCCAGTCTGCATACCGGATGCAGCTGATTACAAGTATTTTACATGGAGCGACTGCCTATCTGACCTCCACAACCCAGTAACTGGTAAATACGATACCCCTTATAGACTGGTGTCAGTCTTTCGGGCTTCTGACGACTCTGACGACTGTCAAAGATCCACGAATGACAGCCGGGACCAACGGCTTAACGTGCTGTCTGAGACACGGAGGAGTCTCGGTATGTAAAGAAGGTCACCCATCCACGGATCAACCCCGGCAAGCGTAGCTTAACCTGATGGATGGACCCATGCGGCTGTTGTTACTTAGCCACGAGCTCCTAAAAAACATACCTATTCTATCAATTTAATATCTGTGTCGGATACAACAATTAATTCTAGGTAACTCGTACCCAATGGTTATCTGGACCTTTACCTACCAAGACATCTGTCTATATAGTTACCGAGATGACCAACACTCCGGTCTACAGTTTGTGGTTTAGTTCTACAGCCTTCCCGTGCCTCAGTCAATACTGTTCTATTAATACTCGTAGCTATGAGGCCGTAAACGTGTAATGAACTCGCAAGTTCCTAGAACAAACATGAAGTAAATTTTCAAGTCAATTCGCACTAATAAGACATTCTTCGGACACCCACAAAGTTAATAATACAGAATTCTCCCTTTCGCATCGGACGGCGTGGCTAGGCAAACAGTCCCTCAGCTCGAATTTCACAAATTACTCCAGCTGAAACCGACCTAAATATATTGAGTGACTTTTGGCAACTGTAAAAAGGGCTCACAAGAATCTCTGGAGACCTAGTACCTAATTGTAGGTACGTACTTAATAAGTCTAGCGGTTTCTGCCGCTTGAGTACACCGGGCGACAATTTCACAACTTAAGTATCCGGCAATTTAGCAACAGAAACTTGAGTGGAATACATTAAACTTGTGTTTGTTTTTCTTTAATTGCGTTACAGGAAGTGGTAAGTACCAAACATTTTAATGTTAGTTGACGAACTAGGATAGTTTTTCATAGAGATACCTTCCTACTTAGATATCTGTCTACGTATATTCAAATGTTTAAACTTTCACGGATACAGGACCAATAAATTTAGTGTTATTTACGATCTGTAAATCACTCTTCTTTTAGGTGAAAGCCAAACTTGTGTCCATTGTAAGTCAATGAAGCAAAGGTTTTGGTGGGCGATAGGTTACGTTCGCTCCAACGCCGCCGTGTGTCTAACATAACAGACAAATGTCAACTATTGTTTTCTTTTAAACACCCGTGAATTTGTAAATACAGACAGGGAAATTAATTGTTTATCAAATTGACCAACTTTTCATATACGAGTAACTTGAATGATTTCAATTATTGAAATCATTAAACTTGTATGAAATGGCTTAAAACACAGCACTTTCAAGTAGTGTGCAGTCATTAACCGACTTCCAAAAAGGAGGAGGTTATATGTTCGACGCGTACGTATGTTTTTTTTTTTTTTTTATCTATGTCCGTCGATTTCTCCGTCAATTGTGGACCGATTTTGAAAATTATTTTTTTGTTTGAAAGGGTATGCTCCCGGACTGGTCAAATATAAATTTTATTAACTTTGCTGGGATAGTTTTTAAGTTAGCTTCAATAATACGTATTCTTTTCCACTTAAACCGATGACAATCTAAGAAGCCCGATTTGACGTTTCTCATTATACATGCCGCGATAGCTTTGTATGAACGTCTACGTAAGAAATCGATTTCTTCTCCATTCCTAAGCACCAAGTTTCACTTTATATTGCAAAAACGAACTCAAAAACAAGAATTATTCGTTGATTCATATTCCGATAAAACGTTATTACAATGTCATGTCTTTGGGTTCGTTGCTGTAGTGTTGTGACCGTTTTAAGTCGTTTTTTGACCGAATGAAATCGATATACTGAAAAATCGATAAGTACTTATACAAACATTACATTATGAAAAGAGAAAAACGTATAATTACTGTATGATTAAATGTTAAAACATATTAAAAAAAAATCGATCGAAAGAATATTATAACGGAAGACTTTAGAAGAGATGTACATTCCGACAATATGATGGAAAATGAATGTATTATTATGGTAACCGACGAACACAGTTCAACTGATGATATATAATTTTTCTGGATCATCCGAAGTGGCGAAAGTGTTTTTTTTTTTTTTTACAAAATTGAATTTATTTATTTACACGTCGTGATCATGATGATGACATGTAATAAAAAGATATGCCTTGAGAATCAGTTTTAAGCAATGTAGGTAAATAACCGATTACAAACTCTAAGTATGATAAATCGATATGTTCCAAGAATCGGTTATTAAAAAAAAAAAAAAAATTATATTATTAATTATGATTATTGAAATTAAATGATGATATGGACATAGACAGGGAGCGCAGGGCATTGTCGGTAAGGGGTAATATGCTTTCTCGCAGGTTTGCGCGATGCTCACGTGACGTTAAAGTCACACTATTTAAAAGCTATTGCCAATCGTTATACACGTGCAACCTGTGGAGCAATTACACTAAAAAAGCCTGCAATGCTCTGCGCGTCCAGTATAACAATGCGTTCAGGAGTTTGTTGGGGCTTCCATGGCGGTGCAGCGCCTCCGACATGTTCGCCGGCCACAGCGCGGACGGCTTCCAGGCGGTGCTTCGCAAAAGAACGGCTTCCCTGTGGTCTCGGATAAAGGGTAGCACCAACACGCTTCTGAGCGTGGTGTCGGACAGAGTGGACAGCCAAATCTTGAGGCATTGGTCGCTCATGCATGTCCAAAATAATAATAATAATTTTAAATTTTACTAACAAAGCTATAAGTATCTACCTTTCTAACATAATATGGACTTTTGTATCAATTACTGTGTGCTTAGTCTGAAATAAATACTTTCATTTCATTTCATTAAAGCAACCGATAATTTTTTCCCGTCACTACACAAAATATTTTGACAGGTGTCAAATCGGGCTTCTTAGATTGTCGCACGTATAGTTTATGTGGATGATATGATGAAAACTTCCCGTGACTGTTATTTACATAGCAGGTACTGGTATTCGAATTTGTGTGGGGTAGGTCTTTCGGAAGTCGGTGGCAAAAAAGGAAAATTCAAAACCACACACTCAAAACAACAGACACCGACTTCCGAAATTAAATGTCAACTATTCTGAGTTGTCATCGCAAAATATATTTTAATGCATTTGATTTAAAATCGTAACTTGAATGACAAATTAATATGCTGTGTCGGAGCGGTGCTGTAATGAGTGATTTCCTTTAAACCCCCACACCTAGTCTAATTTCTTTACGAGTATACAGGAGGTTCATGTTTGTTTCAACACTTCAGTAGGACCAACGGAAATAACATACCCTCGTGGACCTACTGGTAGGACAAAAAAGTAGGTCCACGAGAAAACACCCTTATTTTTCACTTTGTAGTGTTTTTTTTGGAAGTTGTTTTTTTTTTTTTTGTAATAAGTTTTGTTATAAAAGATTACATCCCATAATAATGATCAAAGTTATCCCTGTCAAAAAGCACTACTTTTTTAAGTAGATAGGTGAATACTGTTCAAATATTTACGCAATGATAAGTAGATTGGCTAAACTTCCTCGTTTATCCCGAGTATCTCGGTAGGATCAACTTTAAGACATGTCTGTGAAAATAAACAAAGTCTGGTAACACAAATACGCTCAGTTCCCGGACTCAGTAGATAGTAAACCCATTAGATCGTCAGGCTAGCCAGCTTACGCTCAGAACCTTTGCGAGCTTTTCAATTTCCTTACTGTTTGTTGTGGACTAAACGAGGAAAGGAATACAGAGGATTCTTTAATGCAATATCATTTATCAGATTAGGAAAATGTAGACACAGCTTTCTATATTACCGCTAACAATGGATGCTTTTACATTTAATGTTTAAAGAACGTAAAACGGGAATAACTAGGTAAGTATGTTTGTATTCAGAAACTTGGGCTCACACAGAAAACAGTACATTTATGTTTATAAGTGGGCGATGTTCTGCCTACTGATGTAGGAATAAAAGAAATGCTTGTGGTACTAACACAAAGAACTCGCTACATTGTCTACTTTTACTGAGTATTCCAGAATACTCAAAGAAGATCTTCCAGTACAATTCACACGTACAATGTTACATTCAAGTACCTATACATAAATAGACAACGTTTATGTATATACTTTGCCCGTAATCTTCACATGTATAAGTAGGTTTAATATAAACTTCATCTTGACTCACTGCCTCCATCTTTCATCTTAACTTTAAGAAAACAAAGTTCGCAACAAAGGCGTTTCTTGCGTAGAAACTACCGATTTTAACTAAATATTAAAACGTCTTGGGCTGTTTTTCAAAGAACCTCATAGGTATACCTACTACAGAACTTCGTAAAACAATGGCTTTTATTTTTAATTCGCTCATAGCTTTATCTGTATTCTCTACACTCTGCAGAGTATGAATAAATATGGAACCTGCATCAATTAATCTGCCTAGCCTTTTCCTAACTATATTGGGGTCGGCTTCCAGTCTAACCAGATGCAGCTGAATACCAGTATTTTACATGGAGCGACTGCCTATTTGACCTCCACAACCCAATAACTGGGTAATACGGTAGACCTTGATAAGACTGGTTGTCAGACTTTCGGGCTTCTGACGACCCGTAACTACTGTCAAAGATCCATGAATGACAGCCTGGACCAACGGCTTAACGTTCTTTCCGAGGCACGGAGGAGTCTCGGTACATAAAGATGGTCACCCATCCACAGACCAACCGCGGCAAGCGTAGCTTAACCTGATGGATCGACCCATGCGGCTGTTTTTAGGTACTTAACCACGAGCTCCTCCATATCCTGGAACCTGCATATCTATGTTAATTTGCCCTGTCAGACATATCGATGTAACTACCGTATAAATGATATAAATGGATCTTAGTATCGGTGATGTATTGCACCGCTCTCAGTTAATTATTGAGATAGGGGAATGAGAATGCATGATGATGAAATATTACAGTAAGTAGTCATTGGAATCCGAGAAAATATTTCTGTACGCAAAAGTGTCAAACAAAGATATAAAAATGTCTATATATACAGTCAAAGCTGTGAACTCGTCGAAAAAACAGCGTCCAACTGTTAGCCGCTAAATGTATGCACACTAGAATAAAGCATAATGACGTGGCGCCAGTTTAAGACGTTGCTGACACGTACAGCAGCATAAAAAAGTTGGCCTGAGTTCTTTTGCAGAGCGACATTTTATCCAATGTCAAAGGTGTCAACATTTTTTCACAAAACTAAAGTTGGAACGGGCAGTTGGAATCATATGACATACCTATTTCAATTATTAACTTAGAGAGCAAACGTATTGCTGATAGCATCATAACTCCAGACAGTAGGTGGTCTGTCGGGAAAACCTATGTTGAATGAGCTTAATATATTATCTACATACGAGTAGGTACAATACAATTAGGTAAATGGTTTTTTTGGACTTACGTTTCTACTCAATACGTTAACTTATTCTTGTTTATTATTTTTATATTGTTTTGGGACTAGACTGTCTTCAACTTCCTACGTGCTTACCTGCATAGTCAGTCGTTGTCGATGTTGATTTTTATTTGTACGTTTTTGTTGGACGTCCTCCGCTTCTGCTAGCATGTATGTATGAATGTAGCTATACTTCTTTTGAGTCGCAAGAAGACATAAATTAACAAGAAAAATAGCAAATCGCCATAGTATACCAGGTTGATAAAAAGTAACGATAATCGGTTCATATTTTCTATACTAATAATAAAGCTGAAGCTGAATTCATTTAAATGCCAAATTATATGTTTTTACAACAAACTCCCAAGCCATGTCAAAGAAGTGAGCCTTAATAAATTTAAATCATTTATTAAACAGAAACTATGTCAAAAAGGTTTCTATAGTTAATAAAGATTACTTAGACGAAAAAAAGGCTAATTAAGGGACTAATTAAGCTACTCCAATGTACGCAAGCAACAATTATTTTAGACTATTTTAGAGTACATGATATCATATAATTGTTTGGATTATTTTATTTGACTGTAAGTCAATTTATTTTAATTTTGTTTTTATTTATTGTTGACATAATCTACTCATAAAAATGTTTTTATTTTATGATTTGTATTGCAATTTGTGGTAATGTAAATTATTTTAGCATAAGCACAATTATATAGAATCAAGTTTTTTCAACTAAACAGACAGCTGTGCTGCTGGGGAGTTTGTTGCGCCACTTCTTCTTCCCATCTTAAGCACTAGGAAGTGGTGAAGGGTGGGCGTTTTGGGGGACTGTCTTATGTAATTTTGACATTCGAAAAGTGCTGATTCTTAGCGTAGTTTGAATAAATGACTTTTGAATTTTGAAGAGTCATTTTGTATGTTTGAATGTGCTAATCTCTGGAATTACCAGTCGGATTTGTAAAAATCTTTGCGCATTTGATAGCACATAAATAACAGATTATCATTACTTTTTGATCAGCATAGTACTTATGATTCTCATGATTTCAGTCGAACGACGTCCATTGTTGTACATGAGCCTCACACAAGCGTCGCAACATCGACCAGTCCAGCGGTTTCCTGCGGCCTTCACAAGGTCATCGATCACTTATGATAAGCTCCATTTAAATACAAAGCCACAGTTTAAATTAAACAGTCACGAAATAGTGGGAGCTGTGCCTAACAGAATTCGAGTTAAATCTCAGACGTAAATGCTCGCATGTTTATGAGCGTTCCCACGACACTGGCAAATGGCCAGCTTATGAAACGCCCGGAATAAATAAGTATAAAGTGATCGCTTAGGGCGTTTCATCAACGTTTGATTCAGTATGCTTTTAATGGACGATAAGTGGCCGTAACCTGTAACAGAAAATCTATTTGTATAGTTAATTGAAATTATAATCTTTGCTGACACTTAATAAACATTTATACGTAGGAAGGTACTACCATAAAAAAATGCAGATTGTAGGCAAATTTTTATATAAAACCTGTTTAATGTTACCAACATTTTCCAGTTTTCAATAAACAATTATGAAATTTTTCATGAATAAAAATTTATAATACGCAGCGAGTGAATCGGATTAATTCAAGAATTAATTTCCACATAATTGAACATAAAATTAATACTATCCGATTGTTCACCAATTCCGCTATACCTACATCTAATTAATTTGACACTGTCCAATAAAGTTCCTGTAATTAATCTGGGTAAAACTTAATTATCTAGTACTAATTAAGTGTATTTATATATATAAAAATCTATTGCCGTGCGTTAGTCTCGCAAAAACTCGAAAATGGCTCGAGCGATTAGTTTTTTTCGTTTGGGTGGTTACATTAGGATAAACCCAAAGAAACCACCGAAAAAACAATAATCTATATTTTGTCTCACGTGGTACGAAGTTCACCGGGTCGTCTGAATACCTACGTACCAATTATGTTTCTAAGCAATAATTATGTTCATTTCTAACTATATAATCTTCTGTCAACTACATACGTAATAATTATATGTCATTTAAAACTAAGTTCAATTATTTTTGTTTAGTTAAGTCGTAGAAGCTCGAGCGTAGTTCTGTAGGCAAGGCCAGTAAATTAACCTACGAAGGTAATAGGTTCCTAATTAAGTAAACGGTTTTTAACTAGAGGCCTTCGGTTTCCATGATGCCGTAGATTCATAATCGCAAAGAATAAATAAAATAAACTATGATTTTTTTAAGGCTTTTTGTTAAGGCTTGTGGTTAAGGCCTGGCCTCTCGTGCACGAGGTTGTGGGTTCAAATCCGCGAAGTACCAATGTGACTTCTCCAATTCATATGTACTTTCTGCCATGCGTTTATCTTGAACATTACTGACATCGGTGAAGGAAAAACATCAACATAAATAAAATTCATTTATTTCGGGTCCTTTACTCATACTAAATACAAACAACAATACACAATTTTGTAAATTTTATAGGTGTCACTATTTGTGAAATGATGTATTGATAAATAGTTGAATGATTAATAAATAAACAAAGTTAATTTAAAGACGTAAAAATAAGTAACAGATAAATGTCAGATCAAATAAATGTCAAAAGCACGAAGCAAAAAAAAAAAAATTTATAGGACAATGAATTAAATTAAGTAAATGAAGTTATGTCAATATTAAGTTAACGCCCCCTATTTATGTTTTTTTAATTTGTATAAAGGTACCTCGTCTGTATGTGGTAATGTGAGGCTCAAATAGAACTTATTCAATTGCTAAAAAAAAATTGGTAAATAGATTAACATACTTCTTTAACGAAACCAGTGGCATAAAATACTGGTGTATAATATTGTATACCTGATTCCATCGAGACTTGCTATCTACTTAATTTGTTCTATAAATATTACTTCTTGATATGCGCAACGTGCCAGTGTTAAATAGCAGCACAACTTCAACTGTTGGACCGTAGCATTGTGCTAACTTTACTACAATGTTACTTCTCCGTGTTTATATTCAAAAGTGCATTAAGTACTCGTAACTTCTGACTTTGTTGCCTACTTCGTGAACTTTCTCTTGGGCGTCTATTTAAGGTGAACTTGCTTTCGGAATTATATTTTATATTAAGATAGCCGAGGCCAATTTACGGCGTTATTATATTCCATTATGTACATAAGCAAGTTCTTATTGTGGCATACTGGCTCGATGCCAGGTGCTCTTAGCGTGGGACCGTCGGGCTAATGAGCATTTACAAGCGTACAACTAGTCCCGTAAGCCATGATATAATGAGTTTCTGGTTATATCCTTATAGCCGAGCGATTGCCGTCTGACCTCCCGGGCGAGCTTTAGTTGAGCAACGAAAACAAGGATGCATTGATGCTACACTTGTTTTTTCTCAGACTAAACCAGTTCATAATGATGTCAAGGTTCAACCTGGCTGACATTCAATGATTTCAATGTCTAGTTTGGGGTCCACAGGCAAAGAATAACTACTTTTTAGCTCTCCTTACCCGAGGGGTGCCAAACGGAACCCTAAGCGTCCTAAGTCTCCTACCCCTAAGCTCCTACTAAGCCTTCGCTGACTGTCTGTCTGTCTGTCAGCCAGCTGTATCTCATGAACCGTAATACGAGTACGTAGACAGTTTAAAATTTCACAGATTATGCATTTACTATAACAATAAATAATAAAAGTTAAATAAAATTAAAAATAAAAGGGGGCTCCATACATAAACGTTAATTTTTTTTTTTTAAAGCAAACACTGGCATGTTTTTTTTTTCATCTTCAAAAATGATGAAATAGGGGCCTGTAAAAGTTGTCAGTTTTAAACCGATTTTGTACGAGCTCTTTCTCATCAACTAAACAAGTTAGGAATTTGAAACTTCTGTATATTATGTACCATATAATTTTATATAATCAGCAAACACTAGAAACACAGTTTCATATTTATTTAAATATGGGTGATTTTCTGCAACTGCAAAAATAACTTTGTAATGGATAGTATCATTATGAAATACAAATTTATATTTCCGGTTTTCATTAAGATGAAAAATAAGAATATTCTTCGTATACTATTTTCATATTTTTGCTAAATAATATACGGTGGTACGGAACCCCGTGAACAAATTCGACTCTCACTTGGCCGGTTTTATTAACCTAGTTGTAGTAATACAATTTGGTTGATTCATTCAAACTAAAAGTCATGAGTGAACCGTGTAATATTGCCATAATTGCATTACCGTATAAACCATAAAAAGTTGGAGTTACAGTATCCCATCTAAAAACATGAGAAATAAACTGAAATCGCCGAAGGACTCATGAACTGTCTTTAAAAAAAGCCTATGAAGACCCAAGTACCACGCAGTACCAATAGGTATCTCGAAATATCTGAAACCGAAATTATTTTACTCCGTAGTCCGCGGTCTACCAACATTGTGCCATATTGCTTCGTCGGCTAACTTTCTTCTGACAGTTTATTAGACCTGAAAATTTCGTTATTTATCACACTGTCTTAATATTTTTGCCAGGCGGTTATCGTACACCACGTTTAGTGGGACGATATATTTTTCTAAGCTGTGAAGATTGTCATTTATGTCATAAATAAAAGAAATATTATTTTTGAAAGTACCTTTGAAAATGTATTTTACGTGTTGGAGTAAATTGTTTGGGCAAATATGTTTTTATACTGTTGGTTTCTTCTAAACGAATGCTGAAGTAACAGTTTACTAATGCTCGATTCCCATAACCAAAAACGAATCGTTACTCTTACCAATGGTAGCATTTTTTATTGCTAAACTGAGCATATAAATAGATTCGTAACCAAATTTTACTGTGATAGTTACTTCCATATGCGAGGGTCTACTATGCAAAGCTATGAGGTATTTGCTTCATTATTAGTAAAGTTACAAGAGTCTTAATTTTAACCAATAACGGTTCGTAAATTATAGGAATCGGCCATAACGCAACACAAGAACCGATCCTACGTCTTGAATATACCAATACATTTCAAACCAGCTATCAACTTCTCGTCATTCATACCTCTCAGTTTCCTACGCTATGATTTTTGGATTGGCTGTCGGTACTTAAAGTCAAGATTGCATTAACGACCATCAGAATAAATCAAAGGAGCCGATAGAAGAATATTGAAAGAATAAATAATTATTACTACTGTTAAAATTCTCATTTAGTTAACACTATGTTCACTTATAATATCATTTTAATTCAATTGGCTTACATTTAATAACCATATCGCCTAAGTGGAACGTAAGAGGGTGCGAAGAGTTCTCTCGCTCACACGGCTCACTTAAAACACAAAGTACTCACTGCGCTTATTACGGAATTATACTTACTCTGGAAAATGGATATGACACGAATGGAAAGTGTAAGTCTTGTGATAATTGTATAAGATGGAAAAATCTTGCCATTTCTTCTGAACCAATTCACGAAATTGGAAACGCGATAATTGTGACGTAAACGAAGCAAAGGGTGTACGTCCCTTGACATACAACCTTGGCTTCGTTTGCCACCTTTACCATTCAACCTTGCACCTTTGCCAATGCACCAATGGGCGGCACAGTGCAGCACTCTGCCGCTACACTGTACAGCACAAATGTTTCTCTTGGTGGACTCGCGCGGGTGAACATTAACAAAATGTGCACGCACTCCGTTGGAAAGTTCGCGCACAAACGTGAACTTTTGTTCGCACACTCGTTCAAGTAGTGGACTCGCGACAGCGCACATGCACGCACGTTTTTTTTGTTTCCGCGGCTAGAGCGAAAACATTTATTTGTTCGCGTACATTCGGTGGCGCTTGGCAGATTTTCATATCCATTTGTCAATTACGGATTGCCTTGCATTATGGATCGGACGAATGATAAAATTGTTGAAATTATAGTGGCGGTCGAAACATATCCAATACTATTCGTGTCACCCAGACTATAAGAATAAGAATAAAAATCATAAAAGCTACTCAAGAGTTGATTCTAACTTTCAATTGTGACTCCACTGACGTATTGAGGAAATGGAAAATTACTTTGGCTTAGTACCGCAAAGAGAATGAAAAGATAACTGACTCGAAATCATCGAGTTCTGGGATATCATATCGTGTGACGACTGCGTACGTTAACGACTGAACTGAAAGCAGAGCGCTCTCGCGGCCATTATGTTCGCGTACAAATGTTCTGCACAGTACATTTACAAAAGTGACGCACTTTTTTGCTGGTGTAGACAGACAAACTACATCTACAGCTCAAGTACACGCACTGCTGGGACTTTGCACAAAATGTTTGTCAACAAATGTGCTGCACACTTCTTTGGTGGAATGGCACCTTGGATCGTAGCGAATGGTGTGCTGTAGATTCTGTCTACCCCATGGGAGGAATTGGGCATTTCTTTTTATTAGGATTCTGTACGTCCGAATGAAAAAACGGAACCCTCATTGAATCACTCGTGTCGTGTCTGACTGTCCGTCTGTCACAGCCAATTTACTCCTAATCTAATTTATTTACTTATTTTGGCACTCCAACGACTAGATCACAAAAACAGTTACAGAGAGCATAAGGCATAAGGACTTACTGTGAGGGTCTCAAACTAATTATTTTTATAATTTTAATATAAATTGTTTTATAGTTAGGTTCTTAAGACAATAGATGAACATTTTACATTCCTCCCTCTTATCTCCGAAAATACTGAACCAAAAATTTTGAAAAAAATACAGAATATACTTCTATACTTATAAATTACAAAAAAACTTATAAGAAGCCTATGGTTTTAAAATAACATGGCAAATCTCTCAATATTGTGCGTACAAACTTACATTTGCAATTGGAATGTATGGAAGAACATTTTTTTCAACTATAATGTTAAGTTTGTTCTTGGGATAAATTCATCCCAACTACGGAACTTTTCATTGTGCGTGGTTCGACACGCACTTGGCCGGTTTTTTTATTACATCAACGTAACCCTATGTATTCTACGATCGTATGCACGATAAGCTGATTGTTATAAAAAGAAAGATCAAAAAAGTATTATACCTATCTAAAAGTCGAACGAGAACTTTACGAGTACTAAAAACTCAACAAGAATTGCACGATAAATAAAATAAAGACTTCATGTTTTTCATTCAACAAGTATTTTATACACCCAATACGAGTATATTACTGGAGCAAACACGAAAGTACTTCGACTGTTTACGTTATATGGAAAAACCGATTTTTACAGGAAACTGTGTACTAAATACTAAAAAACTTGATACTAAATTAACAGTATTCAAACTGCCTTATGATGATGCTTCAGGGAATAAAGAATTTATTTTCCGTTATGTTTGATAACGGGGCTTATGTTTGCAATTATGGTAAACATGAGAGTCCATTATTTGAATCTTTATCGACGATTATATCGGTAAGCTCTTCACTTACCAACTTACATACGCTCGTAGCAATGGCGTAGCTCCATGGCTACGGCGTAGGCTCGTAGGCGTGTTTTCTATAAAATTTAAAATATTTAAACGTTTTCACCTCTTTCGAAATTTTTCTGTTATTCGAATATTATACACCTAATCTATCTTGCACAGATTAGTCATTAAGTCAAAACAAAGGTCACGACGCATGCATGCTATAACCATTACACACAAAATTATACTTTTTTTATTCTATGTTCAAACACGTTTAAATGATGTAATTTTATATTTGTCACAATTAACAATTTTGTATGTTTTTCTCAAACGATCGATCCCTTAATCCTAGCCAGAATATCCAACTTAAGACCTAATAATATAAATGAGATAAGTAACTTAACGTTATACACCTACCTACATGTATGTAGATGAGTACTTCAATCTTCTATAGTTATCCTTGTAAACGTAAAGCTATGTATATAGTGACTATTGACCAATTTTCTCTCCGCACTCCAACGTTGTCCCGCACTGTATATGCCATTAAGTGGCACTGTGAGTTGACAAAGTAGTTTGGTATACGAGCGACTTAGCATCGCAATGCTTATCCAAAGCGCTGTGGAACTGCCATGGAAGACAGGCTGTGATTTAAGGAGAATAACTTACCTGAGCAATTTATCGTCACTGGTATAAATAGTAGGTACACTAGCGACCTGCCCCTGTTTCGTTCTGATGCGGTGACCTGTCAAAACACAGATTTCTGTGCTCTATCTAACCTAAATATAAATTAATTGTACGCATAAACCTTCCCGGAAATCCGTTGCGTAATTCAGAAGAACAATACGGTCACACTGAAAGAAAGAAAATGCGTTTATTGGCATAATTAAAATATACTTTATAACTAAAAAAAAAAAAAATACAAAAAAAAAACTGGCCTACACGAAAAGTGACTTTCATTTATATTTTATATGATTGTATAGAATAGCTCTGTAGCCCTGAATATGATCCTACCGTTGATCGCTTATAGGAGGTTATTCCATAATCAATTGTCAGGCAGTCCCGTGTTGATTATAAAAGAGAAGATCAGCTAATCCTACTTAATAGTTATTTATGCTATAAGTGCGGAAGGTAGGTGAAAAGGCTCTTTTCGAGCAAATGCATTGTAAATATATATACACATATATATTATATTATTATAATTAATCCTACAAATGGAGGAGCTCGTGGCTAAGTAACAACAGCCGCACTGGTCGATTGCCGGGGTTGGTCAGTGGATGGGTGACCATCTTTACATACCGAGACTCCTCCGTGCCTCGGAAAGAACGTTAAGCCGTTGGTACCGGCTGTCATTTGTGGATCTTTGACAGTCGTTACGAGTCGTCAGAAGCCCTAAAGTCTGACACCAGTTAAGACTGGTGTCAGACTTTAGGGCTTCTGACGACTCACGACTCACGGCTTCTGACGAACCCAGTAACTGGGTAATACGATACCCCTTGGTAAGCCAAGGGGTATCATCGTATTACCCAATTACTGGGTTGTGGAGGTTAGATAGGCAGTCGCTCCATGTAAAATACTGGTATTCAGCTGCATCCGGTTAGACTGGAAGCCGACCCCAACATAGTTGGGAAAAGGCTAGGTAGATTGATTGAATTAATCCTACTTATAATAGTATAAATGTGAAAGTCTGTTTTTTGTGTGTTTGGATGTTTGTTACTCAATCACGCAAAAATGGCTGAACGGATTGGAATTAAATTTGGCACACAGATAGTTTATAACCTGGATAAACACATAGGATACTTTTTATCCCGGTAGTATGTTCCCGTGGGATAATTTCCGACCTCCACGCGAGCAAAGCCGCGGGCAAAAGCTATTAATCACATAATTCTCTAGACGCCTCCTAAACCACTTTTTTAACCCTCGACGCAAAAAGAGGGGTGTTATCAGTTTGACCGCTATGTGCATGTGTGTCTGTCTGTGGCACCGTAGCTCTTGAATGGGTGAACCGATTTGAATGCGGTTTTTTTTGTTTGAAAACAGGTTTTCTAGCGATGGTTCTTAGACATCGGTTCAGCCGTTTGAAGATTATCAGGTCTTTTCTAGTTGATAAATGGATGTGAGCGTCTTCCAATGGTCTGATCGATTTGATCTGATTGATTTTATTAAAATAACATAGTAACCTTGAACCGATGCATCACCATCACCGCGTTAGCATCACCTGGAATTTACAGGATACCCAACTCCCTTACCAACTTACAGCACAGGTATCGTATTTGGGCTCATTGGAATGGTCTCAATGAATAGGTTGAAGATAGATGATGAACACAACATGATGGTATGGTGATGAAGTAGGAAAGGGAAATGTGGCAATATTTGGGATAAGAGCTTTTTTAAATTTTAATATAATTTCACTTGTTTGTGTTTGGAAATCATCATTGATGTCCTCCGCCCTAGAATGCATCCATCCATTGTCTCAAGTAATATAAGTACGAGTATTATCAGTCTATAACATTCCCACAGCTGGGAAACAACCTTATCTGTGTATCTCAGGTAGCGTTCAATAATTTGATTCAAGCTTTAATTATTTCAACCGATTTATTAATTAACTAACTGCGCCTTGCGGTTTCACCCGCATAAATCTTGATCCCGTGGGATTATCGGGATAAAAGGTATGTCCTTCTCCAGGCCATGGTCTACCCATGCGCCAAATTTTATCCAAATCCGTTTAGCCGTTTTTTCGTGAGGGCGTAACAAACAAACAAATAAACAAACTCACTTTCGCATTTATAATAAAATAAAATATATAAATGTATTAGTTAGGATGAACATAAAGTTCAAATTACTATCATTTACCGAACCTTTTCCATCAGCCCGTGTCAGTTTCGAATTAACTTCAAATAGACAATTTAGAAATTCCAAATTGCTTTTAGTTGAAATAACACAGTGCAAGTTTATATCGTTTTAAGTTTATTGTTTGTTATTATCAGAAAATCTATTAACTTACGTTAGATACATTTTGATTTGACCACACCTGTATGGTCAAATCAAAATTTATCTAACGTAAGTTAATAGTTTTTTTTTTTGTAGTCAGTACACAGTACCTAATACCAGTAACATGTGGCTTTGAATCCAGACAGGCACACTGACAAGAAATCACACCAATGCATGAAACCCTTACAAAATTCGAAGACATGTCATGTGACATCGCACTGGGCTTGCGTGGTCGGCTTATGACTTATGGCTCAATCCCAGCAAAAAATATATCAGAAGTTTTGTTAGATACCAACATTTCGCCCGCGGCTTCGCCCGCGTGGAGGTCGTCCATTGGCCCGCGGGAATGTACTACTGGAATAAAAAGTATCCAATGTGTTAATTCAGATTATAAACTATCTGTGTGCCAAATTTCATCCAAATCCATTCAGCCGTTTTTGCGTGATTGAATAACAAACATCCAAACATACAAATTTTCACATTTATAATATTAGTAGGATATATATATATATATACGTATATTTTTAGTAAGATATACGAGTATGTATACACATATAAGGTCCCATTAAAATAGGTGGACAAAATTTTACAAATCATTCAGACCACCAAAATAAGGACAATGATAAAAAAATATATAAGAAAAACGCATTAGATACTTACAAGAAAAATAAATCTGCTAACGAAAATACGCTAAAAATGTTGGTTACCCAATGGCATTTATTATTTTAGGTCAAAATAAAATCACTTTAATCAGTGATTTTTTTGCTTGGATATCTTTGGTTAGACGTACTGAACGCTGTGTTAAAATTTGTCCATCTATTTTAATGGGACCTTGTATATTCTGCCAATAGATTTCCGTCCTAATAAAAAATATATTTTAAGGCCACACGAATAATAATTAAATTTAAAATGATTAGCGCAAATGAAAATAGGCTGCAAACGATACAAGTTGATTACAGTGTAATTGGTCGTGTAATTTCTACCGCATTGCGTTTTTAGTCTGAGTTATTGACCAAACGTTTATTAATTTAGAACTGACACATTATTTATGGTAATTGCCCCCACAGTTGTCCATTTTGGCGAATTCAGTTCGATCTGATAGAATACTGATCACGTAGAAAGTTTTGAACTGTACAACTATGGCAGCCGAACTTATATTTGAATGGGACTTGTTAATAATCATGCAGCTCAGATCTGAATTTCAATGGAAGAGAATTCCGTGGCCAAAGTTATCAGATTCTTTATAGCAGCTAGATGTTACGACAGCAGCACACATAGAAAATTTTGCTTTCAAGTATCAACAAGTTCAACAGTAATTTCAATACATTTCCTAAATTGTTAGTGGTTACTAGAAACGTACAAAATCTAGAAATAACTTCTAAATAAATATGCCAATTAGCCTGAATTACGTAGGTACAGTAATCGCATTAGGTACTCAAATATATTATATAATTATGGCAAGAAAACTTAAATTCCAGAAAGTCACATTTATGTAAGTACCAAAAATAGAAATAAATTCCTTCAATAATAAGCTCAGACTTCAATAAAATATTTAAATGTCAGAGGTAGTGAAGTCGATATCCCAATTTACCTGAAGAACTATTAATATAATCAGAAATATACGACGAGAGTGAGACTCGGGTACACTATCGGTTTTAATGTAGTCTACGTACTCGTTTTCATATAAATTGGCCTTATCGCCACCAAGTATAAGGCTGAGTAATCAACATCAAGCTTTATTGCGCTCTGCTATGACATGCTCTATTTTTTATTTTACACCCACTTCGTTGAAATAATCCAAACGTGCTGCGCTGCATTACCATGGCAACGCTTTGTTAGAACTTTTTTTAAATTCTTTTTTATGGCATCTCGCTGGTGGGACTTTTCGTTGGCTGCCTCAATAAATTAAGGCCTCCAGCCAGGGCATAAAACTTAGAAACTTAGCAACTAAAATAAGGGCATCCCCTCTGGGGGCACTGACCTCGGCCTAGGGCGTCGCTAGGAGAGGACAGCAAGGGAAAGGCAGAGGGGCAATTTCCGTATTTTTGAGAGCGTTCGCATTCTATATCAGTCTCAATCTGTCAAAAATAGATGTCTAAGATGAGATCACGACTATATTTTGAACGTTTCTAATTACGGGAAATGGCCTCCAGGGATCTCGCTCCGCATCGCGTGTTCTTCTGCTCTGTTTACCGTCTATCTCGAACTCAAAGCATTTATTTCAATTAAAACATTTACAGGCACTTTTGAATTGTCAAGGAATCGGTCAGTCAGAAATATGAAGCTAGTTGCCCATTCCAAAGCGTAGTAGGTACCTATGGAGAAGAACGGGCAAGAAACTCCACGGACACTCTTTTAAATTAAATAAATTGTTACAAAATTCTGGTTACATCATTCATGTTGAAATTCTACATGTGAGAACAATGTAGGAAGACGTGCACTTTAAAAGCGTCAATCAAACGTAATAAAAAGATAAAACAAAGAACAATTCAAAAATTAAAATCAGCCATGGCAGCTAAAAGTTGACCAGTCTCGCGCACACAAATAACATCTTGTCACTTACTGACTTGCAAAGCACACCTCGCAAAGCATAGCACAATGTTGATTATCCACCCTTAAGCTGTCTTTCCACCAGAGATGAGCGAGGATGCATAGCGAGGGATGTGTGTGAAACTAACCAATAACACCGCTTCACTGTCATAGCTTGAACTAAGCTAGCGTTGTTATTGGTTAGTTTCACACACATCCCTCGCTACACATCCTCGCTCGCGCTCCAGAGATGTGTTAAGCTGCGCAGCGATGGTTGAGTATGTTAAGAACCAATCGTTTGATTTTCATAGTGTAGCTTGTTTTAGCTCTCGTGGAAAAGGGTTCTAAGAAGACAAGCTTTTTACATACGTGCCGAGTGCATCTCTATCAGTAGATCTTACTCGCCGCAACCAATTAACTTTGGTGGAAATAATTTCACATAACACATAGTTTAGAAGCTTTTAAAGCTTACTACCTCGAACGACTCCATTGGAAAGGCAGCCTTAGGAGAGTACCATACATTTAGCGCGGGCTGACACTCGCTCATGTCTCACTCTGGTTAGCAAACCAAATGACGCGATATGAACCGCGCTTATAAATGACCCGCGTTCGGCAAGGTAAACGTGCATACTAAACTTTCTATGCAATCGATGTAGGTTTCGCTGGTAGTGTTATTAACTTATTCCGCGTACTTTATTTTCATTTTTAACCGACTCCCAAAAAGGAGGAGGTTCTATGTTCGTAGCGTATGTATGATTTTTATTTTTTTATTATTATGTTTGTCCGTCAATTGTGAACCGATTTTGAAAATTCTTTTTCTGGTTGAAAGGGTATGCTCTGAAATTGGTTTCATTAAAATTTTATTAACTTTGCTTGCATAGTTTTTGAGTTAGCTTCAATAATACATATTTTTCCCAGTTAGTATATGTGGATAATATGATGATAACTTCCTGTCACTGTTATTTATATAGCAGGTAGTGGTATTCGAAATTGTGTGGGGTAGGTCCCACCACAAATAAGTAAAAAATAAAACTTTTTACAAAAAAAAAACAACCGAATTTCGGAAGTCGGTGTCTTTGGTTTTGAATTTTCGTTTTTTGCCACCGACTTGTTGACACACGGTTGTTTTTTTATCAATTTCTTATTTAAAACGATCGAACGAGCTTATATACCAAATAAGTAGCAAATAGAAAGAAGCAAATCCTTAGTATTCAAAATTATAATTATGTATTTGTATGTGTGTACATTAATAAATAAATAAAGTTGTATGCACGTGTTTCTGTGACAAATAAAACTACATTTTTTTTGTCACAGGAATACAAGCATTCAAAAAGATAAGAGTAATCAGATTAATCTATCAAATGTCTTCATCTAACTGTGCTTCCGTACACAACCGAAGGTTCCTTCAAGTTTTTCATCAGTACCTACCTAAACTAGGCGTCAATAACCGCTTAGCAGTAAACAAAAAATACTTATCCGAACTGACAAGATTTGACGATAAAATTGATTCAATGAATCAATCAAGTATTGGCAAAGTTTTATTTACTAGGTACTAGTACAATCAGAGACATTAATTGGTAATCAATTTGGCACCCGACGTCAATTTGCCGAGTAATAGCCATTTCATACAACTGTCAAAGAATGACAATCGTGATTTGAATATACGGACAACTTAAGTTGGCAACCAATATGCTAAACAGTTTCCTTGACTTTACCTACTGATTCATCATCATCACCATTTCAGCCGAAAGACGTCCACTGCTGGACATTAAAAAAAAAACATTTATTTCGAGCAACCTGTTTCGAAATATGTACAAGCTAGGATTTGAATGAGTCGTAGAAGTAAGATGTAGGAGAAATTCATTTTGGTAATTAAATAAAGGTTAGTGGAATGGAGTGTCGGTCGTCTAGCGGCGAGATGGGCAAACGACATTGTTAACATCGCGGGTGGAACCTGGATAAGGCTGGCACAGAGCATGGGGATTATCAGAAGCAAAGTGAAGCCGAGCTTTGGATGTTAATGATGAGGTGGAATATATCCCTGACGGAATGGAGGCTTTAAGATTTGATAACATAATTAAGATTTATACAGACAAACAACGAAAAATACACAATAAAATAAGAAAAAAAATAAAAGATTTCTACCCGGCCCTGCTGACGGCAACATGCCCATCACAACAGTGCCGCAAGTATGAGCATGATGACTGTACCAGTATTTAAAAACGTTGACAAGTTCACGTGGTAGGCTTATAGCTACGAGTTGGGCCCACAGGATGTCGTATGAAGCCTTAGACAGGTCGAGGAAGCAGGCGTGCACTGGAGTCTTTCGATCTGTGTAATATCTGACGGTATGCTTAAGACACAGTACACACACACACACACTCTCGTACAGGACATAGGCCTCCCCCAAGCACAGCCTCTTCGACCGGTTCTGTGCTTCCCGCATCCAGCGGATTCCTGCGACCTTCACAAGATCATTCATTCCACCTTATGGGAGCCCTTCCAACACTACGTCTTCCGAAACGAGGTCACCACTCCAAAACCTGTCGGCCCAATGGGCCATCTGTTCTGCGAGCAATGAGCCCTGCCCATTGCCACTTTAGTTTGGCAAATCTTCGGGCTTCTTCTTTTCGTGTGATTAGTGACTAACCTGGTGTCAGATATTTAAAGCCGCCCATGGGCCTCTGACTTGGCTTCACATGCCGTCGAGAAATATCTCTCAGGCATACCGGTTTCCTCACGATGTTTTCCTTCACCATTTTTGAAGCAAGTGATAATTATACAATACGCATATGAATCCGAAAAGTCAGAGGTGCCTTGGGTTCGAACTCGAGACCTATGATTTGGCAGTCCATCGGTCATACACTGCTTTATTCTTCGGGCTATGTCGTATCTACTGATTATCGTCATAATAATGAACATGGACGTCTAATACATCGTTACAATGAACAGCAACTTGGCAAACAGATCGGTGATAGCAGTATGTAGTTACTAGCACACACGAGGACGCTATTGCCCATTCAATTGACATAATCGGCAACGACATACATGACAAGAGAGTAAGACAGTTATTCGTATTCCTAGCTAAGAATCTCTCGGGAAATTATCACATAATCAGGTACTTAATTAGAAAGGTAAGTAAACAATATGTGTTATGGCCCACTAAAATTCTCATTTCAAGACCTAAACTTGACTTAATTTAGTACTAACTCAATCAGTCCATAATGTTAAAAGCCGGCCAAGTGCGTGTCGGACCACGCACAATTAAGGGTTCCGTAGTTGGGATGAATTTATCCCAAGAACCAACTTAATATTGTAGTTGAAAAACATATTCTCCCATACATTACAACTGCAAATAATAGTTTTTACGCACAATATTGAGAGATTTACCATGCTATTTTAAGACCAGAGGACATCTTATAGATTTTCCTGTAATCTATGAGTATAGAACCATTTTCTGTATCTTTTTCAAAATGTTTGGCTCAGTAGTTTCGGAGATAAGAATGATAGGGGAATGATACATTTTCTTAAATATCTTTAAAAGTATTTATTTTAAAATTATAAAAAAATTACATCCGCACTACAAGCCCTTTCATTTAATAATTCACACGGTACGGATTGCAATACTTTTTTTAAATTTTCCAATTTACCTCCGAAAAGTGAACCCCGTCAAAGTGATACACGTCCGTGTTTGGGTCACAAAAATTCATATGTGTAACAAATTTCAACTAAATTGGTCCAGTAGATTCGGAGAAAATTGGCTGTGACAGACGGACCTAAGGGGATAAGGGTTCCACTTTTTTCCTTTTTGAGGCACGGAACCCTCATCCTCAAAAAACATCTACAACGTGGCAACACCCAAATGAGGTGATAATTTTTTCTGAGCACTATTTTCATTCTAATAAAAATAGGAATAAATATTGAGTGAACAAAAGTACGGTATCGCACTGCATTCATGAATATCGAGAATGGACTCACAACAATAAAAATATGATGGCGTTGTCATTGAATTCCATTGCAAACAGAAAAACAAAAAGCATAATAAATATCTCATAAATAAAGTTTATATCGTATTTACAGACAAACTTTTGTCGATATTATTTGTATGTATTGCTTACGTGACGCGGGTAAGTTAGCAGTATCAGATATTGAACACCGCAAAATTGTTTGCTCTGAAAAAATAAGTTGTGTTCGGTCTCAGGATTGCGTTTGTACATTATTACGTATATTAAAGGTACGCCCTAAGGCTGCCTGTCCATTGAAGCGGAGCGAGGCAGCGGAGTGGAGCGGAGTTGCGGACAGTGTCTGTCCATTGATGCGGAGCGAGGTAGCGGAGCGGAGTTACGGACTGTGCGGAGCGAGGTAGCGGAGCGGTGTTGCGGACTGTGCGGAGCTAGACCGAGGTCACGCGACGAGTAATAATTCCCCGCTCCGGTTCCCCGCTCCACTTCTCCGCTCCGTTTCCCCGCTCCGTTTCCCCTCTCCGCTTCTCCGCTCCGTTTCCTCGCTCCGCTTCCCGGTTTTGTATGAATATTTAAACTAGTTCGCAAATCCCTGTCCACTGAAGCGGAGCGGAGGTTTTATGCAATTCCATTGGTTAATATTGGCACACCGCTACTCCGCTCCTCTCCTCTCCGCTCCAGTGGACAGGCAACCTTAAGCGAGGATCGTAATTTTTATTTCACTGGCTAAAATACTCGGCGATAGTAAGCCGTCGCAACTAAAAGCTCCAATCTTTTACCTCGGGAACACAAAAAAATCAGCTCAACATTTTAGTTTACCCACGCTTTGCATGTTACGTACATTGACTGTGTATTTTATTCATAACGATGTAACTTTTTTATTAAAGCTGGCCTGAAAGCTAGAGCTTCGTGTGGCGGCGCAACATAATCATTGAATTAAATCAGTACCGTAAGCATGTCAGGGGCAACAAGCTATAACTCAGAAGTGGAGAGCGTCTCGCGGCCCATAACATTCAATCGTCCGCACGGAGGGAGAATTTTGATGACCTCAAGGAAAAGTTTGCGTCAGAACACTCTGTATAAATCCGGGGAGTCATGTCGGGATTTCCTAAATCGTCTTTTTTATTTATTGCACGGCTACTACAGTAGGCAGCCGTTTAGGGAGTGACGTTGTGTTACTCCTACGTGATACTTTTTCCTAGCCGGATGAAATACGTGTGTGGGTACGTCTTTATTTCGCGTGTGCAACTAACCATATGTCATGGAAGGAAATCCACATTTTCTTCTCGTTAAGACATTAGTGTGTCGGCGGGATTAGCTCCGTCTCATGCGGTGAGACATGATTATTTCATAACATATGCTATTTCGTTTTAAATGGTAATTTCTCGTTTCGAAACGTCGCTGGTAATGTTTGTTTTCTTAAGGGTGTTATGAAATTAAATTACCTAATTGTGTCGCGCTAACACAGCTTTGTTAAAATTAAGTTGTTTGAAGGTGTACCTATGTAAGTGGAAGCACATTCATTCTCTTTAATTTCTCTGTAACAGTAAATAAATAACTATAGTAGTTATCATTGCCTTGGAGCAGTTGTGGCCCAGTGCTAACGGCCGGTATTTCATCAGCACTACTCTCAAAATGGCGAAGGAAAATATTGTGAGGAAACTGGCATGTCCTAGAATCAAAAATTCGAAGACATGTGACATCTGCCAACCCGCACTGGGTCCGCGTGGTGGATCACGGCCCACTCCCTCACACAGAGAGGAGGCCTCTCTATCCCAGCAGTGGGAACGTTACTGGCTAATCCTGCTATTGGATTGACTGGACTTTCTTTCTAAGGTTGATTTATTGAATTTTCACAAAGAAGATTTTTGCATGTAGGCCCAATAGAAAACCTACTTTAAAAAATCTCATATTATAATATGAGATTTTTTAAAGTAGGTTTTCTATGAAAAGTTTGTGTCTATAGACACAAACTTTTCGAAGATACTCATATGTTAAACTCAAACTCAGTTCCGTTACATTACGTTTATCCGGAAATTACACCCCATAATGTATTTTAACGATAAAACTAATTTCTGAAATCTAACCTAAATAAATCCATTCAAGATAAATCCTTATTACATACAATATTCAAGTCATGTACACAATCGGTCTTCCTCCTGTTAGCCATTTCGTTTATTTAACCGACTTTCCTATTTGTTGTTGTAATGGTGTATACCTGAGGTAAACAGAGATACGATATTTACACGTAAAACTGTACAAACTTTGCCGATACAAACGTGTATTTTTTCCATCGCGATTTGCGAACGGCGGAACGAAGTGATAATTGCGAGAATTAAATGATCTGAATACGTGGGCGAGGAAACAGAAATAATAAACTAACTCTGCCCAGCGGCTAAGTCCGTGTCTATAGTTTATTTTTGTTTTTCAAAGTGTAAAGTAACCTATGTTTTTCCCCAGATACAAAGCTAACTTTCAGTTGAGTCGTGTGGAAATGAATCAAGCAAACGCTCTGACTGAACTATAACATTTGGACAAGTGGGTTAGAGAATGTATTATGGGTTGGTTGGTAGGTACAATAGATTTATTGTGCACGGTGTAGACAATAAATCTGTTAGACATATCATGGGTTACTGTGTGGACTCTGCACGGTTGCCCGCGGTATGGGAAGCCATCCGTTTCTTTGGTAAGACTTTAGTAAAACATTTCTATAGTGCGAATAGAAATAAGTTTTACATTTGAGTTAGTTGAGGTTACCTTCAAATAACTCAAATGTGAAAAAGCAAGTAGATTTTTCCTCTGAAAACAGTGGCTTACGACGCTCGGTGACAATTTCATAAAAGGATCGCAGAAATTGTTATAAGTTGGTCAATTATGCTTCATTAAGAATACTTAGGTTTTGAATAGTTTATTTTTACATGCCACGGAAAATAACACTGAGCAAAAAGTCACGAGTTATTTGCTTGATACTAAATGTTTTATTTTTGTAATGTAGTTTCAATGACTTGCTTCTTCTTCTTCATTACGTGTGGTTAGTGACTAACCTGGTGTCAGAGTTTTAAAGCCGCCCATGGGCCACTGACTTGGCTTCACATGCCGTCGACAAAATATCTCTCAGGCATGCCGGTTTCCTCACGAAGAAGAAGAAGAATAACATCCTCTTATCCACCAGTATAAAGCACAAAGCTACAGTTTGAATTTTGTGAGATAGAATCTGCTATCACTTTCTCGTAGGCACTCGGTGCAACTAGACAGCCTTATCAAAACTAGCTACCGGTAGCTAGTTTTCATGCCCTATGTTTTTATGCCATGTTTTCGGGCCCTATCAGAATACCAGCGCTGCGACATTTTTATTTATTTATAAATGTCGCGGCATTATGCTGAGATAGGAGCCTTTTGGCCTCGTACAGGACTCCCTTCTGTGTCTTCATTTTAATGTAACTTTGTTTTTGATTGTTTTTTATTTATGTTTAATGTGTTTTTAGTTTTGTGATTTCCTGTGCGAGTCTCAATAAATACTTTTTCTTTCTTTCTTTCTTTCTTTCATAAGGCTTTACAATTCGTATGTTACCCCTACCTGTGGTAAAGTCCGAAAGGGTTACCGTGGCCCCTGGCAACACACAGGCAACTGAAGGAACACGGGTGGGTTTTAGTCAGTAAGAGTCTGACACGCCGCCGGGAGATGATCTATGTATCTATAGGTAGGTTGTACTCTTTTACAAGTAGTCACAACATAATAATATCACACCGAGATAGCTTTAATATACATAATGTTACTTTCTCAAAGCAGCGCGCATGAAGCCTCATTTGCAAGCAAGAGTATATTTTAATAAAATTGAAATGAAAAATATAAAACACTGCCAGAAAACATTTTGCTCTCGCATCTAAAAATAAGACAAAAAATAAATACTGCTACACAATTAAATGTGAAGAGCACCTGTAACGTACAGCCGACACGAGTTCGAATATGCCATTCGTTATTTTACCTCGGGAGCTCTATTGATAATAGTGGACCTCTATTGAACTTGCTTTTCGCACATGTAGCAATAAAAAGCTTTGCATCAAAGGCCCTTAATGTAATTGCTGAGTGGGAGCTCGAATAAGCTCTTACTGGCGTTAAAATAATTCCCCTCAGTGCGGCGGATGTGACGACGGCGGCCGGCACCGGTAGCGGGCGCGCAACGGCACGTCCTTCCGGCGCCGGTCGGTGCGGCTCCCTTGAGCCCCTTAGGTGGCTTTCATGCTACATACTACGAGAAAATTATACGAACACATTTAGAGCACTGTGACGACGGCGTCTTTATATCACTACTGCTGGAATGGAATAACAGATCATAGTTTTTAATAGAGATGACGGGAACTGTTAGTGCTGCGGAGATCAGTTTAGTGGTTAAGCGCCTTTGTTTATATTGTGTTTATCCAGTTTTTAGTTAATTGTATAAATTCAATATTTCCATACATTTCACATAACATTACATCACGCTTGTTTACCCCGTTTACATCAGTGATAGTGGTGTGACCGTCGGGCTGCCAAGTCATAGGTCTCGAGTTCGAACCCAAGGCACACACCTCTGACTTTTCGGATTCATGTGCGTATTGTATAATTATCACTTGCTTCAAAAACGGTGAAGGAAAACATCGTGAGGAAACACCTGCCTGAGAGATATTTCTCGACGACATGTGAAGCCAAGTCAGGCCCACGGGCGGCTTTAAAACTCTGACACCAGGTTAGTTACTAACCACACGAAAAGAAGAAGACGCCGGTGGATTAGGCAGAGGTGTGTCTAAAGCTTTTCTCATTTCGCCAGTCATGTTTAAGTGAGCGTTTTGCCAACACCCGAGCACGGATCCAGACTCCGGGCTGCTACTGAGAAATTCCTTATTCCGAGGGTGCATTCCCATAATTTTTTTCTGCAAATCATATACCTAGGAATCTAATTATGTCACGTAACAAAAACGCTTGATCAATTTGTTCCGACTAACGCTGCTTTGTTTTTTTCTAAAGCCGCCGCGGCGTGCTTGTGGTTTGCCCACAGACTCGCGTGTAGGATTTCTTGCGAACTAAAACTTTGTGTTCAGAACTAAACTCCTGATCGGACCCAGACAGACTTAGTTTTCTGACATCTCCCACACAAATATTATTGTAGGACTCTGACTAAAGTTTCCTTTCTCAATTGGAACAGAAACTGATTTTGTTGTTTTCATAAATAACATTTACCTACTGATAAAAATGTAAGTACCTATATCCTACATAAGTTCTATTATTTTCTAGACTTCCAGCTACTTAGTTTTTGTTTTAGACATAATATCACCTGACCTCGTTTATCAGAGTATGATTCCTCGAATCAATCTTATTATACTCACTAGTTACTGAAAAATTGCTAGCACGCTACATATTCTTAGAATGAAGCAAAAACTTATACTCAGCTCATCACAAATGAAATATTAAAAATCGTTTTGATCATTGCTATATTTTAATAAATAACTAGCAGCGCCCCATGGTTTCACCCGCATAAGTCTCGACCCAATAGAGAAATCGGGATAAAAAGTATTGTATGTGTTAATCCAGGTTATAAACTATCTGTGTGCCTAATTTCATCCAAATCCGTTTAGTGGTTTTTGCGTAAAAGAGTAACAAACATCCATCCCTCCATCCTCACAAGCTTTCGCGTTTATAATATTAGGACTTCCTTCTCGATTTTTCAGTACGGATGGATCAGTCGGAGAATCGATCATTGTGGTGAATAACTCGATGTGCCCGCGAATGGAATCTGCACCATCACGATACCGCTTTTCAGAACGAAGCTCGGATCAACATCCAAATGCTACGAGTAAGTAGGATCTCTTGAACGGAATAAAAATCATGCCATCTTTGGAATATATTTAAAAACTCTTACGACGACTACTAATGGAACAAGACATCCGCCGACCCCAAACAAATTGGCATAAGGTCATGAGAATGTTTTTTTTTTAAATATCAAATTTAAATAGAAATCAGTATTTATTTTCGTAACTTCACATTTTTCTAAATATTTTGACTGCAAAAGGTACCTACTAAGATACATGCCATGCCATTTAGCATCAGAGTATGGCTGCCAAAAATTGTACATTTGGGGAAAAGTTTGTGTCCTTCTCAGTTGTGTAAAAAAAAAACAGGCTTATTTAAAAAAAATATGATATGTTTTAAGTTGATCTGGTTAACAGAATTATGAAGAATCATATATAATTTTTAGTTGAAGTATATTTCGCTTTTAGGAATTACCGGAGATTTTTTTTAAATTGACTTCTTTCTACTTCCATACAAAATTCGTGTGTCCCACTACGACATGTCGCACATTGAAGTCAAAAATATGTACCTAATTGATAAGTAACCACTTTCATTTTGAAATGGTTAACTTTTCCTATAAATGTTCTAGGTTTTTTTTAATTTGTCTAATTCAGATAAAATTTTTAAAGTGTTAAAAACCAATTTTAAAAATGTGTCTCACTTTTCGTTCCCGTATGTTAATTCACGTATGTTACTATTAATCTGTCAAACTAATGAGAATCCAAGCGCCTTAAAACTATTCTTGGGTCAAGGCTACACCATACTACAGGTTGGCCAACCGCCGGAAATAAGGCGCCATTTATTTTTCACTACAAGTGAATATCAAGTCGGTCGGAAAATTTGTCTCGAGAGATTTTCGTACTTTTAAGAGCTGATAATTAAGGTATGATCGCAAGTTTACTTTAATATTTCAAATAGTACGTGTTGCTAGACTATTTGATTACCAAATAACGCTGTACGGTGCCTTTTAACTTCAAAACTCACATCAATACATTTTTGTTTGGCTATGTCCATAGTATTTTTGATTCACGGATGATACCGTGTGTTACTATTGTGTGACGTAATATTCGTGATCTGTTGTTAAGCTTAGTGTATACTATAGAAATTTAGTGATTTGCTTCTTTATATCAAACTCAAAATTCATGTATGAATATGATTCATTCATTTTCAAATTAAGTAGTTATCAATAAGATTTAAATTGTAGTTTCATATAATTTTATGATAATTAAAAAATAAAGACTTCCTAATGAAAAATTTTTCATTTTAATAAGTCTTAAAAAAAAAATTATAAATAAAATATAAATAATACCTTACCATAACGCATTATTTTCACAGTTTGAAAACAAGTACTTTTTCGAATTATCAAAATAACAGTCATTACAGAATAATTAGAAATTTCTCTTACATGAACTCTAGGCTTTACAAACTTCACGTGTGTTACCTTCATTCACGAACGTTATCGTGTGTTACCAATTCACGAGTGTTATTGTACAATTTTTGGCGGCTATACTCATCAATTGTTTCAGAATAAATTTGCAAGATAGGTACACTTTTTTTAATTCTTAATTTTTTAGACGACATTTATAAAAAAAACTGAATAAAACATTGAAGGAGTATTCATTAACTCACTATTATATAATATAAAATTTTAATAACAACAGTGTTATTAGACTTGTTGGTGACTGTACCTACAAATGAATGCTACCTTTAGGTGTGGCATTCATTTGCATTTTAGGTACAGTGACAACGTTAGCGGTTATAATATACTCAATGTATAACCTTTACCAAATTAATCAATAACACTACTTACTTTGATCTGAATCAAATATTATGTAGAGTCTATCGGCTCAACTATTTCCACGAATGATTCCCTAAAATACGTTTGTAAATCAGTGTTGCGCACGCAATATGATGGTACAAAGTCAAATGAGTCCTCTCTTTGATGCTCTACCAATACATTGATTGTCGATACAGACTTGAAAGAAAGAAAATCTATGTATTTGACCCAGGTTTTAGGCACACAAAAACAAAACACAGAAAAATCTTAAAACATTATTGTGTGCAAATTACGCAAAAAAAATCGTAAACGATAACTAATCTGTTTAATTTTGACAGTTCAACAATATTCATTGCGTTATTTAAGTTGTTGAGCAGATTTTTTATTCGAACTTATGAAGTAATGGATTAGCAATCTGTTTCAAAATGATTCAGATTCCGATTGATCGTGTATTACGTAAATAGGATACTATTCAGTATATGTAAATGCCAGACAACTATTGCCTAATGCTGGTTTTCAACTGGACCTTATGTTACGAGTACGTCTTACGGATGTAAATATTTAAATAAAAAAACTTTTTACAAAAAAAACACTACAAAGTGAAAAATAACTATAATTTCGGAAGTCGGTGTCTTTGGTTTTGAATTTTCGTTTTTTGCCACCGACTTCCGAAATTATAGTTATTTTTCACTTCGTAGTGTTTTTTTTTCGGAAGTCGGTTGTTTTATTTGTAATAAGTTTTTTTTTTCACTTTTTAGTTGTAGTACCTACCCCACACAAATTCGAATACCAGTACCTGCTATGTAAATAACAGTCACAGGAAGTTATCATCATATCATTCACATATACTAAGTGGGAAAAATACGTATTATTGAAGTTTACTCAAAAACTATCCAAGCAAAGTTAATAAAATTTATATGAGACCAATCCGGGAGCATACCCTTTCAGACAAAAAAAGAATTTTCAAAATCAGTCCACAATTGATGGAGAAATCGGCGGACATACATAAAAAAATACATACATGTATGTATTTTTTTATGTATGTCCGCCGACGCGTATGTATACGCGTCGAACATATAACCTCCTCCTTTTTGGAAGTTGGTTAAAAAATAAATAGATATAATTACGTTTAAAAATAATTAAAGATTTATACAGTGGTGTTTAACAAAATAGTTAAAATGGTATGATTTTACAATAAACAGGACTGTCCACAATAAAATAGAAAACTTTATCTTCATAGCAATAAAACATTCTAATTGGTCATGTCTAGATTCCATGGTTCTCCAATAGGTGGTGGCAGGTTATTTCACACTTTAAATGCCGCATAACGGAAGCCACCTCTAAAAACTGCTGTACTATGAGACTGAGTCTTGCTGTGACCATTGCCTTCTTCCACGTTCTCGTCGACTCGCTATCCAACATAACTCCGTCTTGTAATATTGCAACTGACATGACGAGCGGAACTAATATGATATCTTCAAAGCACAAATAGTAAAGCTATAAATACATATAGGTAAGGTCTATTTAATTTAATTCCTTGTTTCCAATGAATTTATTTCCACTTAAACAAACATCAACGTTATGCGAGTGTAAATAAAATTGATTTTAGACTGACTAGTACTGTTTAAAAAGTCATAAAAATGAATTTGTAGCGCAAACTGAACCTTATGTGTAGGCGTTACAGTTGTTTTTCCTAAAACTCGTGTTTGTTTATATGTTTGGCAAATAAATTTCGAACGCAAATTACATAAAAATAGCAAAAGTCAACCCACAGTTTCCATTAAAGGTAACATCAGTAATTACGTCAGATTTAACAATATTCTAATGTTGCCGTTCCCACCTCATGTAAATAACAGTTAGAGTAAATGTAAATACGCTCGTTGGGAAGCAAGTACACATCTAATGAAAGAGAATATGGAATGTTACACATTCATTACATGGAATTAACTAAATTTAACTACTCTGTGTACGTTCGTAAAATATACAAATAAATTAAGTAGGGAGAAAAAACCAAAGCATTTTTCAATTTCGTGGGAGCGCGGAAAATTCCTTTAAAAGATTTCCTTTGATACGAATCAGTTATCATCATCCCAGTATTTATCAAAGATAATATCCGTGAAGTTTCCAGACTGCGAAAATAAGTGCGATATCTGATCGAAGTTAAAAGAGCGAATACGAATGTTCGATCTTTGAAATCTCGTAATGGACGAAAACGACATCGTGAGTACAAACCGCCGTTTGTCACATCACTAATGGTGCGGAAAATCGCGAAAGTCCCGCTTTCTAACAACGCCGAAGTAAAATCGATAGATTGAAACCGAATAACGCATAATATATTAGACACACTCGAGTTTTCAGGGACCCTTCCCATCTCCGTACATTAGGTGCTACTTACTTTAATACATTTATCTAAATACTAGATGGGAAGATCGAAACCGTAAAGGAACAGAATAGAGTATGGCCCAACTGTGAGCTTATGTAGGTAGGTAAGAAGGTTGCCATGATAATGATGATACCGGCATTATCCCACAAAGGGACAGGGATAATGATTATAGGTTATATCTAAAATAGATCAATGGTTTCTAGGGTAGGAGCGACGACGTATAAATCGTCAGGGGCTTAGTTAACTAAACTTAATTCTAAGCTCTAAAATTCGGAGGAACTTGCAGAAGTTAAATTTTTTATCCCCGTGGTTAGAATTATGTCAAATTGCTAATATTTAGGGCATGGTTCAAATTTTACTGAATTGTAGCTCAGCTTTAAGTAGAACAAGGCTTTGAAAAGTATATTACTCTAAGACAAACGCTCTTTTCGCTGTTATGAGGCTCTTGACGTTGGGTGTGCAATGTTTGGTATAATAACAAATGCTCTAATTTCACTTGAAATAACGTTAATTTAATATAATTTTCATATGCTATATCAAATAACCCAAATCAGATGACCTAATGTTTTATATAATATAATATACCTTTAATATATTATACGTTCATTTTATATAATTTTCAATATGTATAATATTCTTTTTATATAACGTTCATTTGACCTAATATTATTTTGACCTAATTTTCATGTTTAATGGTCACAGTTCTAACCTAACTCAAATGGCACCTAACCAAACATTAAAATATTCTATGCATGGTCAATGGTGGGACTGGTCGACGGAGCCCCGCTTGTCGGGGCTCCTACTTCTGGGTGGTTTATAAAAAAATAACGACGAAGGGTCATCCCCGTCTAACCTAACCTGTCCGAGTCGGGGTGCCCCAAAGTCCAGATTGCATCCAGTTTCTCCTGGTAACAATAGTTGAGGGTGGCAGGTGTATAAAATCGGATCGGATTTTCTAAATTATATTAAAAGTTACTTAGACATTATGAATATTAAATTAAATGAATAACATAGTAAATGAATATTATGAGAAATGTGCATTATAGGAAATGTTCATTATATCATAAGAAATTAGGTAAAATGAAATTATATCAACAATTAATTATCTCAACTGATCGTTATATTAAACAAAAGTATATTAACTGACATAAGGTCAAGTGAACGTTAGATTTTTTGTTATTACGTTACCTGACATAAGCGACAAGCGCCGCCTTCGAATGATGAAAAGCAAGTAGCTGGTTCATTTCCCCAAACGTTTATAAACGTAGGTACATTGTTAAACTGACGCATTCTAACCAGATTTACGAGTAAGTAAGTACCAGCATTCAACATGATTACAAGGAATGTTACAAACCAGATCGGAGCTATAACTGTTAACGTTCTATCCGAACCAAAGGCTTTATAACATGTTATCTCTGTTGGTTTTACGGCCTGCACTAGTTGAGAATGGGATTAATTCAGTGAGCGGTACTCTTTATACATTCGTTCGTTAGCTGATTTGATTGAGTTTCACATTATGCGTTTGGAATTGGGGGTAAAGCCCTTGAATTTATAAATGTGTTTTATTATTAACCCTCGACGTACAAAGAGGAGTGTTAAGGATGATTTGCACGAAACGGCTCGCATCGCGTCGGATCGGAAAGGATAGGAACGGATGCGGCGACAGCCGATAGCGCCCGGGAAGATGCCGACGCATTCGATCGGCTCCGTACCGTCGCTTGCGTACGTATCCGTTTCTGCGCCTAGTCAAAAATAGTTTCATTCCTTTTTTTTTTTTTGGGTGGGAAATCATCAAATGACTCCTCCCGCTCTGGGCGGAGCGAGAGGGAGTGTCAGACTTTTACTGACTAAAACCCACCCGTGTTCCTTCCGTTGCCTGTGTGCCGGGGCCGCGATATCCCTTTCGGACAAACTCGCAACCCTGGCAGGCATTGGCCCTTACGGACCCCGTCAGTTGGTGCTGACATCTCTTTGAGGCGCGCGTGGAACACAACGCGCCGTCGACCCGGGCCTGGTAATAATCGGACGTCGAGCTACCCATTGCCCACCGTCCGCAAGCCCGCGCCTACGGTGGCCGGAAGTCGGCTCGCGGCTCCCGACGCCCGGGGCGTCTCCTGCGGCGACTAGGGGCGCGCATCTTGCATTTCCCTCGCGCGCTCCGCCTCCTCCTTCGCGAGCATTACTGCTTCGCAGAAGGAAGTGACGGCTTCCCATGCACTCTCGCTCCGGACCATGGCCTGAACCAGGGCCGGACGCGAGAGATCGCCGCTGCCGATCGCCTCCGTGAGGACACGGCGGTGCCCCGCCCAAGCCGGGCAGACCTCCACCGTATGCTCCACCGTGTCCTCCGGGCGATCCACACAATGGAAACACCCGGGCGTTTCCTCCCGCTTTATCCTGAACAGGAACCTCCCGAAACAACCGTGTCCGGTGAGGACCTGCGTCAGGCGGAAGGTGAGGACGCCGTGGCGCCTCTCTAGCCACTCCTCAAAGAGGGGACTTATCGCCGCAATTGTGGCGTGCCCAGCGCTGGGTTGCGACAATCGCACTCTCCATGCCGCCATGAGATCCCGCCGGAGCTCTGTCCGCTGTGCCGTGATTTCTCGCGGCAGCGGAGTTACACCCCGGCGTTTCGCCTCCTCGCGCAACTCCCACATGTGCGCGAGGACTTTTGCCTCCAGATCCCATGGCGGTAGTCCGGCAAGAAGGCTCGCCGCCTCACGGGAGACCGTGCGGTATCCTCTGACCAGCCTAATGGCCATGACCCTTTGGGATGAGTTCAATCGCTGGGCTGGTCGCAGCCTTAATGAACGCGCCCACACCGGTACCCCGTAAAGGGCCATGGACCGCACGATCCCCGCGTAGAGCCTCCGGCAGGAGGCGTTTGGACCCCCTAGATTGGGCAGAAGCCGCTTCAAAGCAGCCCCAGCCCTCTGCAGTTTGGGAGCCAAACGTCGGAAGTGCTCCACGAAGTTCCACCGGCTGTCGAGGACGAGTCCCAGGTACTTCATCGGCATCGCATCGGATCGGAAAGGATAGGAACGGATGCGGCGACAGCCGATAGCGCCCGGGAGGATTAGCCAAAAATAGTTTCATTCCTAAGACGACTTGCGAACGGAGCCGATCGCGCGTCGTTGCATACTTTCGGCTACGATCGAGTGTCGCGGGTGACGCCCGCGGTTAAGCTGCTATGCGCGGCTTGGTAATATAGACATTAAATACTGTGTACACGATTTAATATCGTTTAAAGATTGTAAAATTCGTTCCGTTCCGATCCGATGCGATGCGAGCCGTTTGGTGGAAATCATCTATACTAGTCTATACTAATATTATAAAGAGGTAAGGTTTGTAAGTTTGTATGTAGGGGGTAATCTCTGGAACTAATGATCTAATTCTAAAACTAATTGGTAAATTCACTGGTAGAAAGCTCCATTATTCCTGAGTGCTATAGGCTATAAATTATTATTATAACATGTATATGTCGGAAAGAAATTCCCCATAAAACAGAATTATTTGCATGCGCTGCCTAAACAGTTGCTTAGAATTGAAAATAATGTATGGCAACCTGGCTTGTCTTAATTATTTCTACAAAAAAGTCCGCGACACCATATTTCTATCTTTAATATTTTATCTTATATAAATCTTTAATTGTTTTAAAAAATAATTTTTTCGACATACGTATACTTAAGTTTGGATGATTATTTAAACAACAAAATATTAATCCTTATCAAAATAATTTTTTTCATGATCACAAGGACATCATAGAGATAAGATTTGCCATATACAGTATGTCAATTGGTCGTATAGACCAATTACTGTATATGGCAAATCTTATTATCTAATCTTATATATTTATTATCTTTCGGAGATAATACAAAATTACTAAAACGCAAAATGTGCGCGTTATACGTTTTATCCATTTATCCATACATGGCGTTCTACAAATACGTAATTTTTCTGAATCGCGGTAAACTACTTTTCATACCCCTAAGTAGGGTAGGTAGTTAGGTAGGTATGTAGGTAGGTAGGTATGTAGGTAGGTATGTAGGTACGGTAGGTAGTAGGTAGGTAGTAGGTAGGTAGTAGGTAGGTAGGTAGGTAGGTAGGGTAGGTAGGGTAGGTAGGGTAGGTAGGGTAGGTAGGGTAGGTAGGGTAGGTAGGTAGGTAGGGTAGATAGGTAGGGTAGATAGGTAGGGTAGGTAGGTAGGGTAGGTAGAGTAGGTAGGGTAGGTAGGTAGGGAAGGTAGGTAGGGTAGATAGGTAGGGTAGGTAGCTAGGGTAGGTAGGTAGGGTAGGTAGGTAGGGTAGGTAGGTAGGGTAGGTAGGTAGGGTAGGTAGGTAGGGTAGGTAGGTAGGGTAGGTAGGTAGGTAGAGTAGGTAGGTAGTAGGTACTTAGATAGGTAAGTAGGTAGTAGGTACTTAGATAGATAGATAGATAGATAGATTTCTCACTTTAATAACTTGCCGGTAGATGTTTTTTTTTTTGATATTTATACGATGTATTGACGTGACGTCTATCAGTGTCATTTTTTGTTTTTTATGACGTTACGTTTCGTTACACTTTGCCTGCGTTCGTCATAGTTTGTACCCGTTGTTGAGGATATTTTTGTAATGTCTTGTGTTTCCATTTATTTCCTTAACATTTTTTATTTATCTACTCGTACCTAGTTCATAAATGGTTTGTTAAATCTCTCCCAACTACAGCGAATAGGTGCTTTTATTAGTTGAGCGTATTTGATTATTATATTTGTTTGTTTTTATGCGCTTTAAAGTAGTTTAATAAGTAGTTAAGTAGTTTTATATTTTATTTTATATATTGTATATTATATTTTATTCATATATATATTATTATTTTTGCATATTATGATCGATGCTAACATTGTTGATAATTTTTTCTCGTGTTCTTCCTCTTCTAGCAGTTTCCTTAGTGCGGCGAGTGGTTCTTCCTCTCCTCTCACTCTCGGCGATCAGATTTCCTCTTTGCTTTCCCACCTCCCCAACAATCTCAACATAGCCCATATCAATGCCCAGAGTGTTCCATGCCATTACTCTGATCTTCTGGCTTCCATTAACAGTGCTCAACTAGATGCTTTGCTAATCTCAGAGTCTTTCCTTAAACCCTCTCTTTCATCTATACACTTCGCCCTTCCTGGTTTTGTTCTTATTCGTAATGATAGAACTGGGAAGGGAGGTGGTGGTGTTGCCATTTACTTGCGTACTGATATTCCCTACAAGGTTATCAACACTTCACCATCTTCCTACTCAGGGTCCGCGGAGCATCTATTTTTAGAAATTTCCTTGCATCACGTTAAAATGCTTCTTGGAGTGATGTACAGCCCTAACCTTACTATTGATTATTTTGACTCTTTTGATTCTCTCTTAAATGATTTCTGCCCCTCTTATGACCACGTAGTCTTGATGGGAGATTTTAATACTTGCCTTCTTAAAAATGACAGTCGTACTCACAAACTTCAATCTATCTTATCTTCACTTAACCTTAGTATTCTGCCTCTTTCTGCTACTCATCATTTTCCTAACTGCACCCCTTCTCTTTTGGACCTGATGATTGTCTCTAATTCTAATAATGTATCTGTCCACGGTCAGCTTACTGCTTGTTTTTCTTACCACGACCTCATCTTTATGTCCTACAGGATTCGCCCTCCCAAGCGTAAGCCTCAATATATTTTCCTTAGAAACTACAAGGGCATAGACCTGGAGGCATTGTTATGTGATGCTGGTAGCATCGACTGGACGGATGTCTTGGAGAGCTCTTGTATTAACGATATGGTTCACATTTTCAACAGCTCGATTCTCAGCTTATACGATCGTCATGCCCCTATGCGAAGAGTCAAAGTCAAGTTTGTTCCGGCTCCCTGGCTTACTCCGGCCATTAGGGACGTGATGGCAAGTAGGGACAGAGCCAAAAAGAGGTTAAAACGCTGCCCTTCCGATCGCAACTTGAATGCGTTTAAGGTGCTGCGTAATCGCTGCAGTCGTATGTGCAGAGATGCAAAGCGACGCTACTTCCATAATTCTCTCGACAACCGTAACTCTTCAGAAGTCTGGAAGTTTCTAAAAACTGTCGGCATTGGTAAGTCTCCAGTTGCTTCTATTAATGACACTGACGTGTGTGCTCTTAACAAGCATTTCTCACATCCCCCTGTTACGTTGGATCCGCACGTCAAATCTGCTACTTTAAATAAACTTTCCTGTTTGCCTGTGCTTCAGTGTCCTTCTTTTGAACTTAGCCCTGTATGTGAAAGTGAGGTCAAAAAATCTATTTGTGCTATCTCCTCCTCTGCAGTTGGTAATGACAATCTTTGCTCAAGAATGGTTTCCCTTATCCTCCCCACAATACTTCCTATCTTGACCCACATTTTTAACTTCTCCTTGTTTTCTAGTTCTGTTCCCGAGGCCTGGAAACAAGCCCATATCATCCCCTTACCCAAAATTCCTAACCCGGTCTCTCTGACCGATTTCCGACCCATTTCTATCCTCCCATATCTCTCTAAAGTTCTTGAGCACATTGTTCATCGGCAACTCTCTGCCTTTCTATCTTCGAATGGCCTTCTTAGTCCTTTTCAATCTGGTTTTCGTCCTGGTCATAGCACAGTAACGGCTCTTTTGAAGGTTACTGATGAAATACGCTGGGCTATGGACCACAAATCTCTCACCTTGCTTGTGCTGCTGGACTTTAGCAGTGCCTTTAACTCTGTCGATTTCGAGATACTTCTAGGAATCCTTAAATCTTTCCATTTCTCTTCTTCTACTGTTGATTGGTTCGAGTCCTATCTTAAAGGCCGCTCGCAGCGGGTTCGTCTCGAGGAGTCTTCTTCTGACTGGTGTTCTCTTACCGCGGGTGTGCCTCAGGGTGGCGTTCTCTCTCCTCTTCTCTTTTCTATTTTCATTAACTCTGTCACCAGAGTCATCTCTTCCCACTTCCATCTCTACGCGGACGACCTGCAGCTTTACACTCACTTTTTAAGGCAAGATGCGGAAGCAGCAGTGTCTGCCATGAACAGTGACCTGGATTTGATTAGCGAGTGGTCACGGTCCTTTGGACTGCAAATCAATCCTAAGAAATCCCAGGCCATCATTATCGGCGGCAGGTATATGCGGAATAGGCTCGATGTTGCGTCGCTGTCTCCACTCTGTCTGAATGGAGTTCAGATTGAATACGCAAACACCGTTAAAAACCTGGGGGTTACCATGGACTCTTACCTTTCGTGGACTGCCCATGTTGGTCAAGTCAGTCGTAAAGTGCACTACACATTCCATTCGCTGAAATGTCTCCAGTGCTTCTTGCCCTTTAGTACCAAAATCTCCCTTGCTCAAACTCTCTTACAGCCCATCATTGACTACGCTGATGCCTGTTATTTGGATTCCACCGAGGAGCTTTTAAATAAACTTGAACGTTTGCAAAACATCTGTATTCGTTTTGTTTTTAACCTTAAAAAGTATGACCACGTTTCTAACTTTCGCAAAATACTCAAGTGGCTCCCTATTCGACTTCGCAGGAACTCTCGGATATTGTGTCTGCTATTTAATATCCTTCACAACCCTAAAACACCATCCTATCTGCGGGAACGCTTTTCCTACGCCCGTCCTTCTGATGCTCCTTGCAGGTCGCATCTTAGAAATCTCCTTAAATCTCCTCCCCACTCAACCGACTTCTACTCCTACTCCTTCAGCGTGCACGCGGTTCGGTTGTGGAATTCACTTCCGCCTGACATTAGGGACTGCCGAACTGTTGCAATTTTTAAAAGAAGAGTGAAAGAACACTATCTGTCCATTTCGTCATAGTTGCATATTTTGTATTTATTATTTTATGCTACATTATATTTAAGTATATTTATTTTAGTGATATTTAGTTTAGAAGTATTTATGTAAGTTTATTCTCATATTGTATGTTTATGGTTAAATTAGTGAATAATTAAGAGTTTTTATTTTATGTATATTATTTTCTCTTCTAATCTTACACACGTTGTCTACATCTCTTTAACTACTTTCCTATCGCAGGTATGCTGGAAGAGATTTCTTTAGAAATAAGCATCACCTTTGTACGTATTTTTCTGTTCCTTTCTTCTTGTCTATTTATATGTGTGTACATAAACTGTTAAATAAAAAAAAAAAAATAAATATGTTGTCTGTTATCTCTTTATCTGAGTCTCATAATTTTAAATAGTTACAGTAAAATTCTGTAGGTACTACCTAAATTATGGCAAAATATTTATTTTCGGAAATATTGTACAAACTACAGCTAGTCGGAATTATTTTTACTCGCTTGTGCCGTAAGTTGATTATTCTTAAATCTACATGAATTATAAATGGGTCACGTTTCGTACGTAACCAGTACGTAGTCCCAATTTAAATAAAAAGCGGTCAAGAGCGAGACATAATCACACACCAACAATTCTAAGCACACACTTTTTTTGGGGTACCGATACACGGCTGAATTTAGCAAAAACTTAACGCTGGTTCTAACTTAACGCTGGTTCTAACTTTATGATGAGGAATTTATTCAGTTCCATGATATATTGTCACAAAACCTTAGGGACGTTATGTTTAACTGTGCGTAACGAACAGACGGACATCACTGAGTTGCATAAAGGTTTCATTGTTCAGTATTTTTTGTCACAGGACCCTAATTATTTATCAAAGCGACATGAATGTAAGAGCTGACCTAAATACGTACGTGACATCTCCCTTTAAAGGGAGGTGAGACTTATTAATGTCACATTATTTAGCACAAAAAACCCCAATGCAAAAAGTGGACCTTTCCGTCTGTCCAAATGACAGCATTAAAACCGGTCCAAGAATTTTTCGTTGGTCCTGGGTTTGTGAAAATCTCAGGTGCGTTCGTGTTAGAGCGGTGTCCTAAATGTCAAGTTATATTTATTTGGCCGGATTTGTTACTTTTTGCCTCACACTAGGTATATTTCCTGTATCGTAACTACTTAGAAACCATTCTCTTTCTACAAAGGTAACTCGAGGGACACTAAAACATTAAAATAACTTCTCCCACGTCGAAGTCAACCTCACATTTATAGGTCATTAATTTACTGAAATCAAAAGCGACGCGTCGGAGCGGAACGCTATTATTAGATGGATATTTCTATTGTCAAACTCTCGATAGGGTTACTTGTCGATAAGTTACCTTATCGTAGAGAAAGCATTTCGTAACACAGATTAAACCGGGATATACAGGTCTGACGTCACTGCAGCGCCCACGAAATTGCTCACTCAACCGTTAGGGCTGTCGTAATTAACTAAAAAGTATTTAACATTACAATGTGAGGGTGTACGGCTACTTTACGAGATGAAACATGTTTGCCTTTTCGGAACAATTCCCAATTTATGCGCGACATGCACACTAATTTCGGTTCGCTATAATATTAAACTTACATGTTACGGTAACTTGATTAATGAATATTTGATGAATCGTTAACAGCGAAGTTATTGGGGAACTAGTCATTAATAATTGTAATTAGGCCACTTTGTCCGTGAGTGTCGTTTAGAGGTTGATATTCTACGAATCGTACCGACTATAACAGCCATGGACGTTGGTAACTAATTCATAATTGATGTAATGAATCCCGGAACACCAGCCCAAAGGGCTTATTTAGCCTAGCCGAGATGGAACGAGCAGTAATCCTATATAAGTGGGGCTGTAGGGTGGTGTGGCTCACACTGCGTTCGGCGTTTGACGTGGCAACACGTTGTGTCCTGGTTCGCAACAAGTCAATCGTCATCCTCAGGATGCCTCGTTGAGAAGTGAAACACGTGTCGACTTCTTACAGGGTTCTTTATGACTCTTTAAGAACAACTAAGCGGATTAGGTTACTAAATATACGTCGTCTATTGTATTTTATAAAAAATTGAATTTTACCAAATTTTCTATCTAGGATGTGTAAAATAAAATTAAATGAGTGATGTTTATGATTGTTATGATATTCTTTTGTTACATGGATAGGTTTGAACCCTGTGCAGCTCCATGATATTGCGCTTTATTCAACTTTGTATATTACCCGACGTTTCAAGCAGTTTCAGCGGCGCTCATTGTCGGGAGCAAAATTCATTTGAGGTTTACCGAAAGTGACTTATAATAGCCGGTATAAGCGAACTATACAATTTATGTTGCATTAATTTAATTCTTACTGTTTAAATTAAAGTAAAGTAAAATCGTTTTTTTCAACATTCAAAATAACAATACGAAGGTATCGTTGGCCCCAAATTAAACATAGCCTGTATCTTGGGCACCATAAATATCAGTATTTTAATGTGACTAGGCATGTTAATTTGAAAATGTATGCCTGGAATAATCCAAAAAAAACAACTAACCTACCTGTCTCCGATTCTCAAAGAAAATTTCTGTTTCAAGCAAAAATAATGTAAGTATACGAAATAATACATTAACGTAAATAATAACGAAAGTAAGTAGTGAGGAGCTCGTGGCTAAGTAATAACAGCCGCATGGGTCGATCCAGCCGCCGCGAACGATCAGGTTAATCTACGCTTGCCGGGATTGGTCCGTGGATGGGTGACCATCTTTACATACCGAGACTCCTCCGTGCCTCGGAAAGCACATTAAGCCGTTGCTCCCGGCTGTCATTCGTAGATCTTTGACAGACGTTACGGGTCGTCAGAAGCCTCAAAGTCTGACACCAGTCTTACCAAAAGGTATCGTATTACCTAGTTACTGGGTTGTGGAGGTTAGATAGGCAGTCGCTCCATGTAAAATACTGGTATTCAGCTGCATCCGATTAGACTGGAAGCCGACCCCAATATAGTTGGGAAAAGGCTAGGCGGATTGCTTTGATTGAATAACGAAAGTAAGTTCGTTTGTTTGTTACGCTTTCACGCTAAAACGGCTGAACGGATTTGGATGAAATTTGGCACACGGGTAAACCATGACCTGAAGGCCAATTCTCGTACATAAAAAACGTTCACATTCAAGTCGCAATCTGTCAAACTTGTCAAAAATGTTGGTGAATTGATTGTATTTTTGACAGATTGCGAATGAGATGCGAATAGGATATAGGATACTTTTTATCCCGATATACCCACGGTAACGAACCTTACGCGGGTGAAACCGCAGGGTGCAGCTAGTGTAAGTATAAAAATAAATCTTCGAAAGTTAAGTCTGTTTATTTTCGTGAAACTAGTTTATCTCTTTGCGATGAAAATCCACTCTTGTAACAAAAAGTCACAATATGTCTGAGTCATGTCCTAAACCCGAGTATAATGGCAAGTCTTTCGTGCAAGACTATTATAAGAGCTATCGCATTGTCCATCTCACAATGTTGGCCGATGATATACGTCGATGAGAAATATCTCCACTCAGCCGAAATGAGGGTCACACGAATAGACAGGATTAGGAATGAAAAGGTACGTAATATATAAGGAAAGTTTTGAAATGGTGCTTCTGACTATTGAGTGTATTTCAGGCCTAAGGACTCAGGCTAAGGTGAAGCCTGAAGAAATGGTGTTTGAAGTTGAAAGATATTTTTTGTGCCCTGAATATTATATGCTCGAAATGTTTTGATATTGTATTCTCGGGTTTGTAGAACGAGAAAATTGTTTATCGAGTAGGTACGAACTGTCTGAATTCGTATTAGGATTTTTGTTTTGTAAAAAGCTATATTGCTTATTCAATACCCGAATTCTACTAACACATGCAAATTGCAATTGTGTTATATTTGAGTGGGTTGCGTTGCCAAACCATTAATGTCATTTGGTAATTAGTGCAATTTTTTATTATAAGCTAGGTATCATAACGGCTCTTAGCTTTCGGTCAGTTAGAAATATTAAAAAAATAAAGATGGTATTATAGGAAATAGGAACTCCAATAAATCGACGTCGATAGGAAATGCCAACAAGACGGAAAATTGTAGTCGAACGACAATATTATATTTACCAACAAATCTGCTTTTGCTCTTAAAATGTCGGATAGACACCAGTATTATGCGGAATGCAAATAAAGAAAAAATATTTCCCCGAATTTTCTTGACATGCTGATTTACCCTATAACTCTGGCGTTTAAAAAGGTTATTACAAAGCGTTTGTTTTGAACCCTGCGGCGTCGAGCATCGTCTCCCTTCTTAAATATTGCGCCATAAATCAGAGTCTCTCCATGTCGGATCGCTGTCGCCTGTCGATTATCGCGCGGGAAGCGATTTCGCTCCACGCCGTTCGCAAATTGCGAAAGATAGCGATCGAGAGAAAATTGAACGACTGCACTGATATCGGGAAAAAATTGTTACGTTGCTGTAAAATTGTATATCTACTCGCGACGGGAGTATTAAATTATTGTTAAGAGCAAGTTACAAAATGTTGGATATTAGTGTATTTTAATCAATCTAATTTTGTTTTATTTGGTACCTACCTACGTATTAAGTGTGTAGGTAGTTTGCGAGTACATGGAGAAATATAGGTCTTATATTTAGCAGTAGGTAGGCCTATCGCACCCAAGGTAGAGCCACGAGACTATCAGTATAAATACCTACCTATTCCTTAAAAAACTAAAGGAGTTGAAAGTTTGAAGAAATAATATTGAATGGAATCAAGTTTCGCTGTACCACTCAAATAATGTTTTAGGTGATATTATTTCTATTCTTCAATGAACCCAATCCATTTACCGATTGCTGCACTAAGAAGATAAAGTAGGCTTTTTACTGATACCTATCCACACCTATCTACACGTGTCGCTTTCAGCTTACAACTTAAAAGTTCCCGAAATCGACGCGTTTAGAATACATCCCCAAGGTAATCGGATAGCGGCTTTCCGCGGAAATTTTGCTCTCTATTTATAAATTGATGTCGAGCTTGTGACTCTTCTGGTGGGAGACGCGATTTGACTTGCCTGCGCTATTAAATAGTACCACTAAATCAATATTAAATCAAAAGTCATTTATTCAAACTAGGCTGAGAATCAGCACTTTTCGAACGTCAAAATTACATAATATTAAACTTTACTATCAGGCGTCAAAGGCCCATAGCGTGTTAGCATTACAAATTACTTAAAATCTATGTTAGTACACCAATTAGGGACACACATAATCATGTGGGCCTAAAACATGTTTCTTGTGACAAAACAATATCAGCTGTTTTACACAGTGCACGCACACAGTTCACCCGCGACGTCTTAAAAAATTTCCAATTAAATGTTATTCAGTTAATTGTTGAAATACTATCCATTAGCCTTTGTTCTTTCCGCGCTCACAGAACTAGTAGTATTTTTGTCTTCTCTTCTGTTCTTGAAGTGTATAAAGCACCGAAATATGACGCCATCAGGCCACATAAGATAGTCCCCCAAAACGCCCGCCCTTTACCACTTCCTGGTGCTTTAGTTGGGAAGAAGAAGTGGCGCAACAAACTCCCCAGCAACCTAAACCTTACCGCCCTTTTATTTCGGCACCTTCTTGTCTAATAGTCACGAATTCAAGAATTTCGAAAATCTGAATAATATAAACATAGGAAATGTTTTTGTATTGTACCTACCTACGTAACATTTATTTCTTAGTAATTTTGATTTTTAATTTTAATTTTGGATGTGGAGCTTTAAACTGGGAACAAATTATCGGACGTGTCCGTAAGCCGCGGCTGACAGTCGCAACCAACAAAAGTCCGAACGCTCAAGGGCACGTTCTCGACTTACGACCGATAGTTTGCACAGTGTAGTGCTAAATGTACTATCCAGATACAAATAAACAGCGACTCTCAGCCGCGGCTTACGAACGCGTCCGATGATTTGTTCCCAGCTTTAGATCATTTATTTATATACACCCACAACTATTATCATTATACCTATACCACTAAAGGATACCTATATTGTTGTTACTACTAAACCCGTCTTACCCTATATAATATATAGGTTCGTGAGGAAAATCAGCTCAAGCAGGCAACAAAACACGATTAGGTTGACATTATAGTTAGAAAATATAAAGGAACATCAACGTATAAGTATACTTACATAGATTGCTAAGCAACTTTGTTGAAAGCTTATTATACAGTCGGGTTTGACAAATTCACTTAGATTTTGTTCATGACGCTCGCTTCCGGCAAGTTCCCAACTCGGTTAGTCACACAGTTGAGTTTCTCAACTGACGCAAAGAAGATTGTAAACATGTCGGAAATAGGTTTTACCGAGATAGGCACGGTAATCTAATTGGGATCGACCCGCGGAACAAAGTCCCTAACTACAACGAACAACAATGGAGGTAATTTAAGTAGAAGCAATCATCCAGTATATACAATGCTGGCTGAGGGATAATTTATCAAAATATTTTAGGTAAGCATAGGTACCTACTTTTTGTAATGTTAATGTAATTGGGAAAGTTTATGACAAGTAAATTAATGTAACATGCAGAAAATAATTGTACATGTCCCTACAGAGATTAAGTATCAAGGTTCAGAATCAACCCTTCCAAAGAGAAAGGTGTGTGAAGACAAGTAGGCGTGTCGAGAACAAACTGAAGGACTGCATAAGGAATGTATTGGGTGACCTAGTTGTGGTGAGAGAGCCCATGGGAGGGCAAAGGGGCACTCGACGACGTGGCGGCTGCTGTGAGAGCTAACAGTCGCGCTATCGAGGATGCATTTGAACGGAAACCGGGGAGCCTATGGTAAAATTTCACAAAGCTACATGACTGAACTGTGAACATACTACACGGAACACTGCACGATTTCGATACAGCGAATTTTTCTGACATGATGGCCATGTCGTTTTCCTCAAGAAGTAAATCCCACACGGAGTGTATTGATAACGTGATCCGAAAGTCAATAACTTAGAAATTCCATTACAGATGACCACTCGTTTTCCATTTCCGGCATAGTGTTATTTTCGTGGAAACAAAAAACGATGCCCTCGATCGAATGCGGGAATTCATTCGTATGTTCAGTGATGCTTCATTTAATATATTCACCTCAGCGGTTAACTTTGCAAATATTAATACAATTTTATCTCTAACTAGCACAGTCACAGTGGCACAAAATCACGCTCGTTGCCTCCCCATTCAAACGGGTCCAGTTAAAGCGATCCTGATTGCGCATTATACACTACATCGCAAATTGTAACAATTTCAACTGAATGCATATATACATTTATGTAAACTAAACCATGTGGACTGTTCCAGCTACGCTGTTGATTATTAGTAATTTGTAGTGTTTTGGTAAGCGATATGCTTAATTCAGTTGTATTTAATACGTAATGCATAAATCAAGAATCGGCAAACAGTAATCAACACGTTACGTATCCTAGATGCATAATGTTAACCATTGTTGAAAATCAATTTGCCGGGTGTTTTGACGCGGTATGAAAAACGAACAAATAGAATTTGATTATTGTTTTTATATGGGCTGAAATGCAGTTTTCAGAAGACGTAACCTAGGTAAGTAATATAAAAAAAAAGTGTTTAATGTTACAATAATTACGTGTCGCTTCATCAGTCGCGAGGTGTCAAGCGTCCAGCCTATAAAATAAAATTGAACGTGAAGGCGGAATCCAAAGCTTTTAACAAAAATCAAATTTTTGGTCTCATTTTATACCAATTGACCACAGCCAAAAATAAACTTTACGGGGAGCCAGCCTGAATAAGTGGATTTGTGTCACTCCTTTTTCAGTCCTCATACAAAAGCCTGTATTATTAAATATTTCTAAAACAAAATTCATCCCGTACCTTTGTTTTATTACACTACAATGCAATACAAAAAATAAAGCCAACAGGTATATACTCGTATGTATTGCTTTGTGCCACATGGAGATTAGAATTTCATTACTCGAGATTAGATTCCATTATATTCGGCGGCTCTCGTGGCCTCTATTCCATATCGTGTGTGTATAGGTATATAACAGGGAAATTTCAATCTTTTAGTTTATGTAGTACTGTTTGTTTATGTAAACTTTAGCAGATAGTTTCTCGGTGTAACTTGGCTCAACAAATTGAGATAAGACTGAAATAATAGCGTCATCAACCAAATGTTGCTGAACGATCGATTCGAGGAATAAAACGTGAATTTGACTATTATTTAGTAACTAGTTAGTCTATGAATAATTTTAATTCATGAAATGGTATCATTTCACGAATCAAAATTATCACACCAGTCACGAAGCTCGAAGGTTTAGGAGGGCATCAGATGCAGAGTTTGAGCGCTCTATCTGTTTCCTTGAACGGTAGGTGATTGCCACAAGGAAATCTAATATCTAAATAGAGCTTAGATATAATCTAATTATCAATATACCTACCTGACGTTATAATAAGTAGAATGTTTTTTTGCTATGTACTAAACATTGTAACGGCGAATCAATGTTCACGCTTCGGGGCTTATGAGCATGTAAACTAAAAAGTGGGAAACAGTTCTTTTATAGGGCAGAAATAAATAGATTCATAATTACATGCTTGTAACTAGCTTTTTAGATTAACTCTAACCCGTGAAATTTCGCGGTTTTTTTTAAGATTTTTAATCATATTATTTTTCAACGTCGCAAATAGCTGTCAAATATTACGCTGTTTTGATTAATTTGGCAATATTAATACCTATATGGAATTATGAAATATGGCTAACTAGTGAACTAGCATATTAATAATGAATTGCAATTTTTTAACACTGAATTTAAAATGTTGTACGAGTAACCATTTTAGGTGTAAAAAAGGCATTTGGAAAGTTTCCAAATACTTTTTTTACTTCTAAAAGTAAATATTCGGTATTATGATATTAATTATTGCATTTCATAATCAATATGTTACAAGCATGTAATTATGAATCTATTTATTTCTGCCCTATAAAAGAACTGAAACTACTTCAAAGCCCATAGCAGCCTGATTTCCTTCAAATATTGCAATTTGGGGATTTAAAATGTTCCTCAGATAATTTACGAATAAATATATTTCATAAAAGAATTTAAGGAAGATGAATTTTTGTCCTTACACGAACAAAATTAATTCTGATTCGTTAACTTCTTTCATACTACATCAAGCTGAATGTCGAATTTACCATTAATTTTCAAGTTCGGAGTTTCGTGTCAACTTGCTGAATAAAAGTTACAGAATAGGGGTCCCGGCTATCGATTTTGCATGGTGGCTTTCAGGTCTTAGGCAAGGGATAAGACGGGGTTTTACGAAACTCCTCAGGGATCGAAGTAATCAGGAGTAAGTTTTCAAGACTCGCGATTGTATTTTTTTACCAGTTCAACCTCAAGGAGCCCTTTAAAATAAAAACCAACACTGTTGAGTTTTTTTATTGCGGCCGTAAAATATTTTGTAAAATGCCTAATGAAACCCGTGTCGTAAAAATCACGAAAGCCGGGTTAAATTAAAATTCTGGAGAGAATAACATTTAGTTTTTAATTAGTTTAAGTACTTAAGTAATAAGTGAAGAGTTTATTTTAATCCTTCCTTGATAAATCCGGAGAGTGGATAGCACATAATTAAACACTACTTTAGGAGTAATTAACTTAATGATTACAAAAAATACGAAAGTATTTTTTATTGTTCACGTCTGTGAATGCAACCTGAGAGTTTTAATGGCGTAACAAGCTCTTTTTTAGTGTTGTTAAACGGCTGTTTAATTAAAGTTCGCCCTACCTAATGTTAGAAATCTAGGTCCCAACATCGTCTTAGATAAAGAGGTGCTTGAATCCGTAAATTCGGCAGTTTTTCTGGGCATAACAGTAGACGCCAAACTTCAGTGGGGCCCACATATATCGAGCCTAGCGGGAAGGCTCAGTTCCGCCGCCTACGCCGTCAGGAAAGTAAGACAATACACTGACGTCGATACAGCTCGTTTAGTCTATTTTAGTTATTTTCATAGCGTTATGTCCTACGGTCTTCTGCTGTGGGGCAAAGCTGCTGATATTCAAAATATATTTGTCCTTCAAAAACGAGCTGTTCGAGCTATTTACCAGCTAGGTGCCAGAGTTTCTCTAAGAGATTTTTTCAAAGATATTGGTATCCTCACGGTGGCATCTCAATTCATCTTCGCCAATATCTTATATATTAGGCAAAATATACACTTATACACTAAAAACAGTGATTTTCACAATGTTAACACTAGAAATAAGGACAAACTACGAGCTCCCTTTCACCGGCTTCATAAAGTTCATAACTCATTTGTTGGGCTTGGTATAACTTTGTATAACAAGCTACCCTCTTCTTTGGTAGATTTGCCTTTTAATGCGTTTAAAACGAAAGTAAAATCCAAGCTTTGTTCAAAGGCATACTATTCTATCAACGACTACTTAAATGATAAGAATAGTTGGTCGCTGTAGTTAACTCAAGACAATGTTTATGTTCTTTCTCCAGCTTACCCACTGACAAGTTATATGAGTTTATATAAGTAATTGTTTAATTTATTTGACTATAAAAGTCAAATTATTTAAATTTAATTATTGTTGACATTTTAAGTCAAGTTATTTTAATTTATTTCTGACAAAATCTACTCATCACACTGTTTTTTTATGAGTTGTATTGCAATATGTGGTTAGCTAGTGACCTCGACAATTGATCATATTATTTATTACTATTAGTAATTAACTGTTTGTTTATTTATTTTACCTCGATGGTCCTAGTTTATCATTTATAACTTCCAGTTACAACTATATGTAAGCGGGCACGCCCTTTATGCCTGGTGGCTTTTATTAAGATATTAAGTTCTGTTTACGTTTTGTTTTTTATTTCTGCCTGAGTATAGTTCTCGATGATTTTGTTTGGTATATTGGCGTGTGCTAGCTTATATATGGCTAATAATTTAAATTATGTTTTGTGTTGCTTAATGTAAATTATTTTGAATACTATTATATAGAATCTTCTTTTTGTTCTTTTAACTGAACAGACAGCTGTGCAGCTGGGGAGTTTGTTGCGCCACTTCTTCTTCCCAGCTAACGCACTAGGAAGTGGTGAAGGGTGGGCGTTTTGGGGGACTGTCTTATGTAATTTTGACGTTCGAAAAGTGCTGATTCTCAGCCTAGTTTGAATAAATGACTTTTGATTTGATTGATTGATTGAAAGCTATATTATTAAGTTTTGGTGCAACCAGCTCTGAGAGTTCAAAAGGATTTAATCCAGCGCTCTGTTGTAGGCAAGTTAAGAAAGAAAATTAAGTTTTGGTCCCGTACAAGGGAATAAGGATCACAATTAATCTTTACGCTTTTATCTGGGAAGCGCGTTTTATATACGAGGGTTGTAAAGCTAAAATTTGTAAACAGCAAATACGAGATAGTATGTAGGTATGCGTAGAATTTCGCAATGTATACCTACCTACTATAAACAATATACAGGGTGGCAGGGACATCGACGTGGAAACTGCTACCATGGATTCAGTACATGATTCTGAATTCCCCCCTGAGTTGAAATGTTTCGTCGGTAATTTAAAAAAGTGCAAAGCCTACGCAGTCAAAATGTATGGAACAGCAGATTTTTTTTTAAATTATTATAAGTTTACGCGTCGATGTCCCTGCCACCCTGTATATATAATACTGGTATGTTTATGTTGGTTTCTATCTATAGCTTCTATACGTATGTTAGTTAATTCGTCATCCCAACTATTTCAAATCCTATTGCGGTACATCCACTTTGCGTAAAGTCATTACGTAGCGTAGTGCCCATCAGTAGAGCTTTGCGTCATTTCATCAACACTAATAATTGAGAGAGTGAGTCTCTCCATCTAGTACGTTTCCTCTGCTAACGAATTTTTGATATTTAGAACAGAAACCCACCTGGTTCTTGAAGGATATAGGTACAGTTCGACACAACTTAGATGTGGCCTAAGTTGAAAATTTGCATTCATTCATTTTAATTTTACGAATGTATTTGGTTATAAGACTTCACAAGTTATTGCGGTTGCGTAAAGATTTTCACCTAAAGCAGTAATAAATATTGATGATTTTGAAGGCGCACTCAGTTCAGATGCAATGGTGATCGGTTTTACGAATATAGCCGATGCTACATCTAAGTTGTGTCGTAACTCGTAACGTACTCTAGTGTCATTCTTCTTGCAGATTTTTTTTCTTTAGCCGCCTATAAACTAGACGTAGGTAGATACTTACAATAGGTTTAAGATTTATTTCTAACCGACTTAAAAAAGAGGAGGTTCTATGATCTGTATATATTGTTGTGTATAGTTTCAAGTGGGACTGGCCTGTGACTTTCGTAACTGTTTTACGAGTAGAACCGAGTTTACAGACTACTGTTATCGAAATTAGCACTAGCTTTTCGCTAGTGTCACAACAAGCTAAGAAGGTATGTGAAAGCATTGCAAGTCGAGGTAGAAAAATAAGCCAGAGCGGTGTTGGCCCAGTAGAGCAATGGTAGCCTTTTTTTAATTTGAAAATACGTTTTTTTTTTTTTTTTTGTAAAACCAACAATTTTATAAATTAATAAAAAATTAATTAATCAATCAATCTGCCTAGCCTTTTCCCAACTATGTTGGGGTCGGCTTCCAGTCTAACCGGATGCAGCTGAATACCAGTATTTTACATGGAGCGACTGCCTATCTGACCTCCACAACCCAGTAACTGGGTAATACGATACCCCTTGGTAAGACTGGTGTCAGACTGTCGGGCTTCTGACGACTCGTAACGACTGTCAAAGATCCACGAATGACAGCCGAGACCAACGGCTTAACGTGCTTTCCGAGGTACGGAGGATTCTCGGTATGTAAAGATGGTCACCCATCCACTGACCAACCCCGGCAAGCGTAGCTTAACCTGATGTATCGACCAGTGCGGCTGTGGTTACTTAGCCACGAGATCCTCGAAATAAAAAATAAATTAATCGATTGGTATTATTGTTGTATTTGGTATTATTTGTGGCGGTTACGGCCCCGGCTTATGACTTGTAGGTCGTGGGTTAACCCAGGCAGGCGCTGTATTTTGTGTAATTTATTACATCACCACTGCTCTAAAAACGGTGAAGAAAACATCTTGAGGAAACCGGCATATCCTAGAACCAAAAATTCGACGACATGTGACATTCACCAACCCGCACTGGGTCCACGTGGTGAATTACGGTCCCAAGAGTGGGAACACTGTGGACTGATTATGCTTATGCCACGCACTTAAGTAACTATACTACTGGTTTGCCAGTTAAATCCTAATCCATAAGTCAAGTCGTCTCTTGAGACACGGACGAAGAAGAGGCGGAGTTACATGATTTAGGTTACAACACGACTTACTTTTTATTTACGAGCTTCTATGAACATTAACTGGCTCGAGCCATTCTAAACCAAATGTAAGTACTTACGTTTATAAAAAAATTAAGATAGCCGGTACCTATAGTAAAAAAATAAGGACGCGTATTTTTATAAAAACAATATTTTTTACCAATACATTGTAACATAAACGAGAAGAGTATTACGGATGTTCCCTGACTTACAAAAAGATAAAAAAAAACGATGCGGTTTGACCCGTTAAATCTGTCTATAATACAGTTTCGTAGCGAACACAATCTTCTCGCAGTCGTCCCTCTGACACGGTCCAGCTAGTCCAATACTTCATAACACACATTCGTATTATACTTGTGCTTCATATTCTCAATAGATGAAACTATCTATAAACAAGATCACAAAGGGAAAATAAATCGGAACCATTTTGTTAACAAATGAGGGTTAGCTATGTTCCAATCTTATGTTTGGTCTGACATTCAGAACAACGGCATTTTTCTTTATTGTTCAACGCTATAATGTCATACCGTGATATTAAGTATCGTACTCATACACATACCAGCAATATTAACCTACTCAAGAACTTCAAATAGCTTTGTAATGTAATAGCTCCTACACACAATGCCGCTGGCACTGCCCTGCCGCCGAGAAAGTCGCGGCGCGCCCGGCTATGCCGCACAAAGCCGCACAAAGGAAATGAAGGCGCAAAAGCCGGGGGTACGTGCCGCGCGGCAAAAGCCGGCTGCCATGCCGGCGGCATAGTGTGTCAGAGCCATAATACTTAATATATGAAGATTGTTTATGTACTTAAGGAACACTTTCTTGGCAGGGTGTTTAAGAAAAACAAACAAACGTCTTTACTCGATTTTGATTTATTTGCGACTGTTTCTCTACATTTCACTGCATGCATTAAGAGTCTTAGTCCATAATACCTCAGCTCAAATTCACTCTTTACGAGACTAAGTGGCGGCGGGGAGAAGGCTCCAAGGCGCCGATAGTTTAGGTAAATTCTTTTTACGGTGAAAATAATGGAAAATAATCTGTTTTATGTTTAGTTCAGTTATTATGCAAAGTTTCATGAGCTAATTTGAAGTATTTTTTAATACTAGCGGTTTATTGTTCGGTTTGGAGGAAACTTTATAAAAAAAAAACTGCCGAGACAATTTTATGGAATCGTGTCTTCTTCAATCATAGTAAGTACTTAACATTAATCCTCAACTTTACCATAGATTTATTTTAAAAATAATGCTGCAGTATTTTTGATATAACGGAGGAACATGCAAATTTCTGGTATTATAGACTAGATAAAGGTAGAATTGGACAAAAATCGTTATATTTAGTTTGGTTTGTACTGACATCTATTATTGGCGTTTCTTTTAGTCACTTTCTATGTGCCTACAGTCGATAAAAGTACCAATATATCTAAGCCGAGGTATGATTTACGTTATCAAATATTTATGTAGGTAAGCGTTAACAACAACAGTTTAGATTTACAAAACGCACTTACTTTAAAATAACTGAAAAGTTCCATTATCAGGCACAATGGTGGACATTTATCATTATCTGTTCTCTGTATACCGATTTCACACAAGACATAACATTCACGAATTAATGAAAAGAGGAGTTCCAGTCTGTAAGACCGATTGCAATCGAGCATTGCAAACAGCAAGCATACGAAATTCTCAGGAAATGGGTATTTATAACTTCAAACATAACGAGAAAATAAGATTAACATTGTTTCAGATATGTTCTTCATCATCTAAGCGGCAAGTTTGTCCACTAATACCTATTAAATCATTCAGTGTCACGTCTCAGCTGAGGAGAATTAATATTAGTTATATAGGTGTACCCAATGTATGCATGAATACAATTATTTAATTACCACTGAGTCCAGTTAGCGTAACTTCGTCCTAAGTTTGATATATAGTAGCTGTTCAGATATAGTTGGACCGGTCAACGGTCGGTTTCATCGTTTTTCTTCGGAAAAGCAGAAGTATAAAACAATTCGATTCAGGCTGGATTCAATTTACCAGTAATTTGGAAAAAATACCTTAAAGCACAAACTGTACCACTGTTTGTCTATCCAGCTCCTCACTGTCCGCACATTTGTATGCTTGAAGTATTAAATAAACCAGTGTCTTTACATTACTTTGAATATTAGCAATTATTCATCGCCACTTAATTTTCCAAGCATCGTATTATAGAATAATTCAGAAAAGGCAAAATAAAAAAATAAAAAAGGCTGTGATGATGACTCTAGAAAATTCTTGAGTTACGGTCCTTGAGTTAAGTTTATTTAATGTAAATGCATAAGCTAAAAACTAATAAATATCAGAAAATCCACAGCAATTATCCACGGAAATTATTAATTTCAACCTATTTGAAATTGAGTTTTTAGTAAAAGATTAGTTTCAACCTATTTGAAATTGAGTTTTTAGTAAAAAGATTAGTTTCCTACGAAGAATGTTATCAAGAAATATTTTAAATGTATAAAACATTCTTATAAACTACCATAATCCAGTATAACTAGGTACCTATACCATACCAGGGTATCTGCGCACACGGTTTAAGAAAAAAGCAGAATAGACACCCATGAGATCTGTTCGTTCGCAGGAAATGATTACAATTTTACGCTTAATCAAATATGTGTATAGTTAAATAAACAAACAATCCCTACGTAATGAAAATAGTGCTTATAAAAACATGTTCTTTGCACATCGCGCATCGTGATGAATGTTACTTCATTAAATATCAACCTCAAAAAGCTGTGTAAACAAGTACACACGAATTATTTTTCCCCGCGAATCCGAATTACGCCCCGGAGGTCTCTCGCAACGCCATCTGCATTTGGCCTTTAGAGGTAGTATATCAACGCCATCTATTAACCGTATGGTGAAATAGAACATTGCTCGTCTGGCTACTGAAACTGAAAAACATGCCATAACGCGAAGCGACGAGTTTTGCTACCAGTAGAGCAGTTTACTTTTTAGTTAACACGATTGCCACTAGAGTGCCCTCCAAAGATTTTTTAACAAGCTAGCCAATTTTTTTTTTTTAATTCAGTTTTTTTAATATAATTATGAGAATCTGTAATATTTTTCTCTACTCTCATATCGTAAATATTCGAATTATAAACTTCAAAACGAGCACATTATCATTATTGACGTACATTAAAAACACATTATGTACAAGTAGACACTTTTTACAATGCATTTGCTCGAAAAGAGCCTTTTTCCAAGCAGCAAATTAGTGCGTTAGTGTCACTTTTTTTCACTAGTGCTTTTTACTTTTCTGTTTTTTTTTTAATTTTTGTGGCCGTCGTCAGCCCGTTGCAAAGAGTTTTTATTATTTGAGAAAAGTTTTACAAATCAGATGATGATGATAACGATGACGATGGCGATATCGATGACGATGGCGATGGCGATGGCGATGGCAATGGCGAAGTCGAAGTCGAAGTGGAAGTCAAAATCAAAGTCGAAGTCGAAGTCGAAGTCGAAGTTGAAGTCGAAGTCGAAATCGAAGTCGAAGTCGAAGTCGAAGTCGAAGTCGAAGTCGAAGTCGAAGTCGAAGTCGAAGTCGAAAGTCAAAGTCATGAATGTTGTTTTTATCATTTATATACGTCGTCATTATGTTAGATGTTACACATCATCGTAAGGCTCACTCGATTTTTTTTTTTTCCTCGCACAATGCATAGTAAAACGTTGTATGATACACGTGCGTAAGATGATTTCCGACTCGTGTCGACTTATACACTCGCTCGCTACGCTCGCTCGTGAATAAAATGCCTGCACTCATCGGAAATCACCTACCTTCCGCACTTATAGCATAAATAACTATTCTCAAATAATGCTATAAAACAAAAATTTTGTATTACGATACAGGGCAAATCCAAGAAGTTAATATCACCAAGGAGTTTCCATCTATTTTTGCAATGGAACGTTAGCGGGGGACAGCAGCACCGCTCTAGCGCATGCGCTGTGATGTGCTGGGTGCAGGCGCCATTCATACGTTTTGTTGAACTGAATTTCGTGGGATTTTTTATTCTTGATCTTTCACTTTGATCTTTTATTTAGTAGGTTCAATCCCAATGTATGAGAGTAGATAAAGTAGTACATGAAACTGCACATAACTAGGTATTACAACTTTCATAAACTACTATTGTTTATCATTATTAAATGACAATGCTCTTATCACAAATCAACGAACAAATAAACCAAAAACAAACAAACATACCTTTCTGCTTGAAAGCAAAATATTATTTTAAGTTTGATAAGCCCTATAATAGATTAATAATACGAGTTAGTAATAATTCCACTGAATCTGAGCTAAGGAATAAAGAATCACGCCATAGTAAAAATGCTATCGATCGAGGTTGTCCTTGTTTAACGCTAAGCTGACTCAAACGCCGTTTGGGGTGGCGCCACTTATAACATAAAAAAATAAAAAGTACCTACACCGATTTAGTAGATACTTAGTACCTATATTCATTGATTTCTGGAAAAGCTCTCCAGTTCATTATTATATTTTGAAAATATAGATTTTGCTGTATATAATAGTGTTCAATCTTTTTCCATAGAATACAGGATTCGTATTTTATTAAAGAAACATTGACCAAAATCCTTGGTTTGGGCGAAAGAAATTCCCTTGACTACGGGTACTTATTAAAATATTGCAAATTGTTATGGAACCAGTGACGTGACTCGGTAACAAATAGAGTAACATAACAGACTATCCCTAGAGAGCCATTCATCGAATCAGAGTAAAATGTCAGTTGCTTTGACTTTTTAACCGATTCTTGTAAGTGTTACAATTTTTTTTTAATGAGCGAATGCTTTTTCGCTTGTTTTTAAATAGCCAAAGGAAAATAGCGTTTTTTAAATGCATGTATACGTACTTTGCAATGCCTTAAGACAACTTCTTTTTCAAAAAATATATTTACTTTCCTATTACACAATCACCATTATTTGAAGCTCTGACTATTGTCATTTTGTAGGGTTTTATGATGCGTTTTAAAAACCTAAAAACCATATCAATTGATAGCATTAAGAAACCGCAAATGAACGCCTACTGCAAATAGAACTGAACATTGTTTTGTCTTCACACGGTCAAACGCGCGGATACAATTTTCAATATGTTTACAAAATATGCATCGGATATCAGATTGATGCGTAGTTGTTTTATACTACAGTACCTGGTCGACCGAGCTCTGCTTTGGTAAAAATAGAGAATGCTCATTTAATAGTATAGGATAGTTCATACTAATTCCATGCTGCCATGATAGTTGGTACTTACTAATTCCATGCTGCGATAATAGTATGTACTTAAATTCAATTCGTTTATTGGCATTAGTAACAAAAAACACCTCAATACGATTTAAATAAAATACCTAAAGAAAATAAATACTCATTGCCTAAAGGGCCTCAGCTCAGCCAACCACCGGGTTTTCAGAAATAAGCATTTCCATTCTACTCTACCCAAAAGCTAACTTGTTAATCGCCTACTATACTTTCGACTCAACATGCTTAACTACTTTTTTCATCTTTTTCCTAAATACCTAACTACCTAAAAACCCTGACATAGTATATATTGATGACACTGGAAATGCGACGTTTCGCACCAGAAATCCTTCTATTTCAGTAGGTGAAGGTCCTACACAATATACATGAATAAATTCTAAGCTAAAGGTGCGTTCTTCCAACAATCTTCTCCTACTCTGTCCTTCTCATACTTCTGACTTTGTTCATTCTTCCTTTCATAATCAGTCCATTCTTCTTTGGAATGCGCTTCCTCTTGATATTAGGACGGCCACCAGTCGGTATGCATTTAAGCGGAAATTGCGGTGTTATTTTCAAAATAAATAGAGTCGTCATCTCAACACCTCTCTCCCTTCAATTCGTATATATATATAATATAGGTATATATTATAGTAAATGTTTATGTTTGTGTATATAGTTTATAATCTATTAATAAAAAATAAATCTTTTTGCCTCTCAAACAGAGCACTTGACATCTAATCTCTTCACCACCCTTGGTTGACTGGTAGAGAATGCCTAAGGCATTAAGTCCACCTTTGTACTTTTTTGAGTGTGAAAAGTTTAAATAAATAAACTAAGGCCCGTATTACAGAACCTCACTCAATCCTCAAGCATTACTTCAAACTCGTCTAAAGCCTTTTGATTGGGTGGAACTAGTTTTAAGTAATGAGTTGAGTCTTGAGTAAGCTTCTGTAATATGGGCCTAAACTAGTCAAAATAAGACTGAATTTCAATTGGTTTCAGAAGAAATTTTAAATATACTGCATGATAGTTTTTATTGAAGTAGGTAGTACTTCCTCAGAAAATTATTTATAAGTCATTCATAACCATTATCGTCATCACTCGTCCACTGATGGACACAGGCTTCCCTATAACCTGCCGGGGTTGCGGGTTTGTCCGAAAGGGATATCGCGGCCCCGGCACACAGGCACCGGAAAGAACACGGGTGGGTTTTAGACAGTAAAAGTCTGACACACCCTCTCGCTCCACCCAGAGCGGGAGAAGTTATTTGATAATTTCCCAAACTCGAAAAAAAAATAAAGGCTTCCCTATAAGCATCGCCACAAAGACCGAATCTCCGTTTCCCACATACGCATTTGTTTAGTTTAAATTATTTTGACCTACGATTTCGACCTTTAACTTAATGACCTCCAGAGAAGGACCTTCATCAACTGCAATGATATTTGGTTAAGGTTTCGAATGAGATCTGATGATAAAAACTGTTTGAAAATCAATGAGGTTTAGCAATACGATGTCGACTGTTCTCTACGCAGCCGCTACAGCGCTTTTCTTGCACTATATTTTATTCGCTGAAATCATAATTCGATCTTGTATTCTTGTGTATCAAAGTCCAGGGTTTATTCTAGTAATTGATTTTTTTTTTTAAATATCTGAAAATCTTCAAAAATATATTGAAGTTTATTGTTACATCCAAATAAATGAACAGTAATTCTTAGTTTCTTTTTTTAAACAACACATATTAGCATACAAAGAAAACCCTACTAAATATCGTTAATTTATAAAACCTGTCAAATATAACTTTGGACAAACTTATCTGAACAGTTTTATGATAGAGATACACAAAACACTGCATTGTTTACTTACCCATAGAAACCCACACAACCTATGTACAACAACAATTCAAAATATCCCATAATGCAGCATTATGATTCATTATGATAGAGTACCTAACAAAAAGACATAACAAAAAAGAGACAAAAAGACCGCTGAACATAGTCCGCTGAAGCCGCTGAAGCCGCTGTAAGCCCGCTGCAGGGACGCGAATGCGACAACAGCGCCTCTGAACCCAGTCCAGTTTCAGGCGCAAACCGCGACGCTACTGTGAAACTGCGCTGAAAAGCACATTGTGTACTAAACCAATTGCGTGATGGAAATAGCCAGTGCTGGTGTTTTTCATATTTAGTGATCTATAAACACTCGGTAAGTTATTTCTTTTTACGTTATTGTAAGTAAAACACTTACGACGGCTCTCTAGAAATTGAAATCGAAAATTACATGTGTCAGTGCATGATTATTTTACCATCAATTCGTTAATTAAATCTCTATTCATGATTTAAAAGGAAATTAAACTGATATTTTATCAACGAAACTAAAATAAAGGATGATACAAAATCTTTTATCAGCGTAAATTAAAATATCAACGACCGAAATCGTCCATTTTAGATTTGCCTCGCATTACAATGACAACTTATCGGGTTTCCTGTGCTCATAATATTTACACAGAAATCGTAATGAAGAGACGTGAAATGAGTGAATGTTGGTAACAAGTAACACATTTACCACGGGGTGATATTATATGGGTACAAAAGGCTGTACCCTTTTCAACAACCCTTAACTTTCAGGAGCCTCCCTTGTAAACACGATTTCTGGCTATTCATACTTTTGCTTACTTAAAAACAACCCGTCAACAGTGCCTACATGACATCTACATACGTACATAAGTATATTCTTATGTACAGCTACTTATACATTTATACTTATAGCTACAGTAGACACATATAGTGCGTTACATGCGGCAATACCTACATAAAAAAACATAATGTAACTAGTCATTAAAGAGAGCAAATACCTACGTGGCCACGAATCGATATATTTTCTACCTACTGAAAATATACAGTACTTATTGTGAACTTTCCCGAGAAAAAAGGCCGGGTTCAGTATATTTATGTAGTAGGTAACTATAGTAACGATGTTATGTAGAATAGGCATGTTGATTTTTTTTGTCCTTCAGGTAGATTATTAAAAAATATTAGACACGTATTTTTTCTTTCTTTACGTAATCAAAATATTACGACAATACTTTCAGTTAAAATGTGGCATTCGTCACTCCCCGGTAGATTTTATACTGACATGTGACGTAGCGACCCCCACTCCCCAACTTTAATGCGTTTTATCTAAACCATTTTTTATTAATATGACAAAGCAAAAAGTACGTGTCTAATATTTTTTTATTATCTGACTGATGGACTAAATTGTTTTTTTTTTCCTCCAGTTAACATCCATATTGTAGGTAAAGTTTAAAAGATGTTGTAGGTATATTTTATATAATTTTAGGCATATAAACATTTAACTTAATTTAAAAAGTCTGAGAGCGAAGAGAGGTGCACAACAGTTTCAGAAAGCTGCCATATCAAAGGTACCAACTACCGAAACTGCTTCATATCATATTATAGGTACATAGGTACAGTACGACACAACTTAGATGTAGCATCGGCAAAATTCGTAAAACCGATCACCATCTGAACTGAGTACGCCTTCAAAATCACCAATATTTATAGTAGCTTTAGGTGAAAATGATCTTTACGCAAACGCATTATCTTGTGAAGTCTTAAAACCAAATACATACAAATTTATGCTACATCTAAGTTGTGTCGTACTGTATTATTTTACTATTTTTGAAGTTGGTTTTTCGTATTTTCCACGGGAATTCGTAAAGCGATAGAAAAGAAAGAGATTTCATGAATAAGGCATTAAGTCCTAGGTAGGCGCAACCTTTTTTGTGTAAAAAGAATAAATAAATAAATAATTCCAAATCAATAAAACATCCCTTTGCCAAAGAAAATGTCACTAAAACACACGTGTATTTTTCATTTCTTTAGACCGTAACGTAATAGGTTTATCGTCATCTGTGTTACTATGACGTAAATCCTAACGTCATTACCGAGTAGACGAGCTACCGTTTACGGCATTTATTAGCTTTATTAAAGCGCTTTTAGACTCCATTAAGGCACTTTTAACCTTACACTTGCATCACTACGTTGTTATGTAACGAAGTTAAAATAACGTGGCTTTATAGATAAAAACATAACATCACGTTTTTCTACTATAAATTTGGGTGAGCCTGTCGCCATCTAGCGGGCACAAATCTGGATTGCGGGTTACTATTGATAAATTCCTAATTTACCTATAGTTATAGTAACTTGGCAAGAACAGTAGTTGCGCAGAAATCGTTGTCGCTTTTTTTTTCATAACAAACATGTTCAAAAATAAATTATTGCGTTAACCATAGAATAATGACATGCAATAAAAATGACCATTTTTTGTATTTATATTTTTTGGTTGCACTAAGTGTACATGCGCAAATATATTGCCAATACGCCAAAACCTTGCCAAGTTACGTGCGCCGCGACTCAACGACGGTATTTAACTGGTAGAAAGTCGATTGAAACTTAACGTTACGTTACGTTTTAAGTTAGGTAGGAATTGTACTTTTTGGTACCTAGCTTTATTCCACTTAAAACGGTTTTCGACTCGACAACTCAATTTTGAAGTTACGTTTCGACACCTTTTTGTATAAATGACGTTGTCAAGTTGAAAAGTTGTCGGTATCAGATGGAGCTTTTTTCTTAATATTTAAAAAGTATTTGCAAGTCAGATAAGCCATTTTCTCTTGGAAGCTTGAGCACTTCAGGTTATTCGTCGTCTTCATTAGATACCTACTCAAATACTTATCAGTCACTATATAAATGGATCTCTTTTGTTAATAAATACATAATGTTGGTAGTATATGTAGGTATTTTGCGTACCTATTTATCAGAAGTCATAAGTCAGAAGTCATAATTTAAAAAAGGCATATTTTTAGTTCTAGATTACAAGCTCAAATTCAAATTCAAAAGTTATTTATTCAAACTAGGCTGAGAATCAGCACTTTTCGAACGTCAAAATTACATAAGACAGTCCCCCAAAACGCCCACCCTTCACCACTTCCTAGTGCGTTAGCTGGGAAGAAGCAGTGGCGCAACAAACTCCCCAGCAGCACAGCTGTCTGTTTAGTTAGAAGAAGCTGAATTTAATTATCTTGTTATCCGTAAAAAAAATCATAGCTATAATCTACAATACTTTGTAACAGCGAAACAATTTTCACGCCTCCCCCTTAGACCCAGGCCAAATATATTTTTATATTCTACCCGAATATCAAAAAATATTTGGCCTGGGTGTCATGACATAAGGAGGTGCAAGTATTTTTATTCATATTCTTTAAATATGAATAAAAAACTTGACTAATTAAAAAGTTATGCAACAACGCGAAATTTCGCGGGTATTTCCGGTCATTAAAAATTGTATAAGTAACTAGACTTTGTTTATAATTACGAAATTAGAGGTTGAAACCAAAGTCAAACGTTTATTGAACTCGTGCGATAAATAATCTGTTATGCACCATAATCCCCTGTGCCTACATCATTCTTAGGTACATACATCCAGCATAGCCTTTTATTTATAGTCATTGAATATTTTAACTAGTTGCGCCCCGCGGTTTCACCCACATACTCGTAAGTCTCGATCCCGTGGGAATATCTGTTCAGCAAAGAAAAAAAAAATACAAACACAAAATATCTAATCTTTTCTTTTTATAATATTTTAATATACTAGCAGCGCCCCGCGGTTTCACCCGCATAAGTCTCGATCCCGTGGGAATATCCTGTGTTAATCCAGTTTATAAACTATCTGTTTGCCAAATTTCATCCAAATCCGTTCAGTAGTTTTTGTGTGAAAGAGTAACAAGCATCCATACATCTATCCATACTGGCAAACTTTCGCGTTTATAATATTAGTAGGATGTTATTATAGTTTAGATTAGATTAGTTTTGACAGACTAACAAATAAATAGGCTTATTTTATTTATTTTCCGCGACGTATTTAGTATTCACTCTCTTAGTAGATAAACACTGCCTAATCTTAGTAATCTGTTGCTGAGGTTAGACGATCCACCTCATTGCATCATAAAGCATATTCAATTAACTGTAAATTTTACTGAGGTTGAAACATCCATTGGTTCAATTACAACACAGCTACTTAGCTGTGTACTATTTTTGCTGTGTATTGTGTATCTTACGTACAAACAAATTAGATCTCAACTTCTGACAAACAGGTATAAACTTTAAACAAGGTACCTACGGTGTGTACCGCTACCGTCTAACTGATCGTGTGAGCGTGCGATCGTGTGAAACATCGATTTCATCAACTTTCGTGATTGTACCGTGTACCACAACCTTTATTATCACACGTAATCTGTGAACCGAGTTGAGTGAAAGAAGGAAGTTTGCACAGTACGAGATGTTGTTTAGAAAATAAATCTGAAGTAATTGTTCTATTACAATCATTGATCGAATGTTCCCAGGAGATTTACAGAAAACTCTCTATTTACACTAAACTGTTTTATTTGATATCTATAATCATAATTACTATTTTGTGAATAGAAAATGAAAGGATTAAGACATTATTATCTACATATAGTCAATCTTGTTTAAAAACTTAAGGTGCCTAAATATTTTTGTAAAAGAGAAAATCCTGCCAACCGTGATTGGCAAACCCACATCTTTCGACGGTTAAAATATTGCTCCTTATTAAAAGATTATCCAAATTAACTTCGGCTCAGCTTAACTTTCAGGAATTAAGAAGTATTTATCCGTTTTAATTTTTCATTCCTTTTTCTCCGAATCCTGCGAAGTGTTTTGGGGCCTTGGAGTTTTTGATACCTGTTTATTTAAGACTCTGTCAACGTGATTTTTTCATGATGTAATCTCGTTCGGGGTTACAATAAACTTCCTGTTTACCTTTTAGCAACGAAAGTATAATTTTATTCTACTAGCTTCTGCCCGCGACTTCATCCCGCGAGCCTATAACTCCCTCAAGAATTGGGCTATCCAATGCAAAAAGATTTTTTCAAATCTGATTGGTAGTTCTGGAGATTAACATACAAACTTACAAACAAAAAAGTTTTAGCTGTTTATAATAATAATAATTATTATTATTTTTAGTTTTTATTTATTCTCGGGACCCTGGGGTCCCGGATCTTTGGAAGGCGTACGAGGGACCGAAGCCAACTCGCAGAGGCCCGTTAGACGTTTTAAATTAAATGAGGCACTAACCGAAAATTATCCCTGTTTGTACTTTGCAAGTGCACCCAAGGACAACCCCCGGTTGGTGTTGGACTATTGCAGGATATGGAAACAAAGATATTGGACTATGGGCTTGGGTGGCTATAGTGGATTGGTTACCTAAAACTATGGAAGGTGTATGTCCCCTGCCTAATCAATGTTAAGATATACACGGATAAAATGGCAGGGGGTGACTTGCACCCTCAATAATGGGCCCCCGAAAACTTTCGATAGCACATAGTGACGTAACTAGAAGGAGGCAACATGTCCTGAGGTGCTTGAGGAGTGGAGAGGTATTCCACGGCTTTCAGAACAATCCCAGAGCCCGGAAGATGGTCAAGATCCCTACGAGCACTTCCTGGAATACTTCCTTCCTCCGAGCACGTTTGCTCTTGCGAATCTCCACTCAAGCCGGCCAATTAGGGTAAGAATGAGGTGGGAGCTCTGTTCCTGGGCAGTGTTCACTCTAGCCGGCCAATAAAGGCAAGCCAGAGATGAGGGACAAGATTTCTCCCGAGAGATAGGGTCCGTGGGGTCGCTACGGCCCAACAGCTCGCCACATGCTGCCCTGCGGGTTTCTGTATCTCTCTTGGTCTGGCCCCTCATCCTAGACCTGTTCCGGCAAAGTAAACTCTACCGGCACAGACCCAGAGTTTGGAGCGCGCAAGCCCCACCACGACGTCAACGTAGAGATACGGCGGTGGGGTTATTATTATTAGTATTATATTTCGTTTATTTAATCATAATTCAGATTATTTTTAAATATTTCTTAAAATAAACAGAATCAAAAAACATTTAAAAATATTTTAAAACTAATAGTATCTGAATCACTCCGGTATCTGTCTGTGATAGACAATTCTCTTCGACCTGAGAAAATTCAAATAGGCACAAGTCGTGTTTGCCTATTTATGAGGTATTAGGTACTTACGCAAATAACTATTGATATTCTTCTTCAGTTTAAGAGCTATGGTAAGGAAGTGCTTCGTCTTGGATGTTAAGTAAATGAAAGCTACTCAAAGCTTGAATTATCATATTTTATTAATTACAAGAACACGCTTGTAATACACGAAGGAATTTGTGCCTATAATACAATGCCGCCCATGGGCATGTGACCGCCCGTATTTTTATGAATATTCATGAAAATTATCGAAAATTAACTTTAAAAGGGGGGGCTCATGGTACAGGTACCTTTAATATTCATGAAAATTATCGAAAATTAACTTTAAAAGGGGGGGCTCATGGTACAGGTACCTTTAATATTCATGAAAATTATCGAAAATTAACTTTAAAAGGGGCTCATGGTACAGGTACCTTTAATATTCATGAAAATTATCGAAAATTAACTTTAAAAGGGGGGGCTCATGGTACAGGTACCTTTAATATTCATGAAAATTATCGAAAATTAACTTTAAAAGGGGGGGCTCATGGTACAGGTACCTTTAATATTTTTCATGTTATTCAATTAAATTTTTTTGAGTAGCGTTTGTGACCTTGCTTTACAAAAGCTTAACTCATATTATCATAAGCTTCTAGAAATAATAATCGGAATCCAAATCGAGCAAATAACATCAGACATATGGCAAGAAATGTAAAGCAAGGTCATAAACGCTACTCAAAAAATTACATAATTAAGAAAAATTATTAAGTTATTTTTCGATAATTTTTCATGAATATTCAGAAATATACAGGCGGTCTTATGTTCATGTGCGGCATTTCATAGTACACGGCTACATTTCGCCAAATAAGTTTTAGTCTATTCAATGGGACTTAAACTTCAACTGGGCACAACTCCGGGCAACTACTGAGAAATTCCTGATAGAAATCCCGATAACACTTTACCCGACCTGGGAATCGAACCCAGAACCTTATGTTTAGCTGTATCGCTTGTGCCCACTAGACCAACGTGTCAGTCAGATCTATAAATTATACAATTTTCTTTGTACCTAAAACAGTTTATTATCTACGGTGGTTATAATTGAAACCTTTTAAACCATTAAACATACTGCACCCTAACATGAGTAACATGGAAGTATATCAGCAGCTTGTCGACTTCTAACGCGCGAGTTCTAAGCGGCTATTCACGGAAATAGGTTACAGCCAGCGCTTAGACACGGGTTACGCCGGTATCACTACATATGTACGCAAGAATATAGGCACAGAGCGCTCGCCAGCGATGATGACGATGTTTCAGCGATCTACACATAGTTGATGAGATGACCTGGTATTTCATTGACAATTTCGTTAAGAGCGTTTATTCTGAAGGTGGGCAACATCGCAAACAGATTTTGTCAAATATTTCACTGTTTTTACTGTGTGGAAATAAAAAATGTGGCTAACTACCGAACGTTATTGATTATGAAATGCAATAATTAATATCGTAACGCCGACTCTTTAGTTTTAGATGTAAAAAAACTATTTGGAAACTTTCCAAATGCGTTTTTTACACCTAAAATGGGTAAAACATCAAATTCAATGTTATAATTGAAATTCATTATTAATATTCTAGTTCGCTAGTTAGCCACATTTCTTATTTCTATTCAGTAATATTGCTATAAGAATCAAAACAGGTAAATATTTGACAGTTATTTGCTATAATAAAAATATAATGCTAACTTGACTATTGTTTTCATATAACTCTATTGGTTTACGCGGCGCACGCCAGTAAAGCTCCCAGTCGGCATTATTTTTTCCGACATCTTCAACAATCATCGTCATATTTCAGCCAATTTACACAAAACCTTTATGAATTATACACCTAAACCTTCCTCACGAATCACTCCGTCCATTGGTGAAAATCGTATGAAAATCCGTTTGGCAGTTTTTAAGTTTAATTCGTTCAGACAGACAGACGCGGCGGGGATATTGTAATTGGGGTGTTTGCGTTAATCCTGGGACGAGTTGTATATTACCTATTTAATCTATATAAATATATAGAAGCAGTGCCGAGCTAAATACTTTTCTACGCGTTTATTAATTGTAATCCATCGCAAAAGCATCGAAGACACACGAAATGTGGGTGTACCTATAGTACACCAACATTTCGCCAGTTATGTTTAATGTAATCGGCGAGCCTATTGCCATCAACCGGGCTGCTAATAAGAAATTCCAGATGGAAAACCCAATAACACTTTTCCCGAACTAGATAATGTATTATTGTAGGTATTAATTAACGCTAATACTAATGTAAGAAACACAGATTTTTCATTCAGCATTTAACTAAAACGTGCCTCCTCATTATCTCAGCTGTCCGGAGGCTCTTATCGCTTTACGCAAATAATACTATCTCGCACACAAGCAAATATAACATCACAATATCAGTCTTCTGCACATTTTGTTTATATAGACCACCCGTGGGTTGTTCCTTTAATCAAATCAAATCAAATCAATCAAAAGTCATTTATTCAAACTAGGCTGAGAATCAGCACTTTTCGAACGTCAAAATTACATAAGACAATCCCCCAAAACGCCCACCCTTCACCACTTCCTAGTGCGTTAGCTGGGAAGAAGAAGTGGCGCAACAAACTCCCCAGCTGCACAGCTGTCTGTTCAGTTAAAAGAACAAAAAGAAGATTCTATATAATAGTATTCAAAATAATTTACATTAAGCAACACAAAACATAATTTAAATTATTAGCCATATATAAGCTAGCACACGCCAATATACCAAACAAAATCATCGAGAACTATACTCAGGCAGAAATAAAAAACAAAACGTAAACAGAACTTAATATCTTAATAAAAGCCACCAGGCATAAAGGGCGTGCCCGCTTACATATAGTTGTAACTGGAAGTTATAAATGATAAACTAGGACCATCGAGGTAAAATAAATAAACAAACATTTAATTAATTTATTTTTGATTTCAGTTAGTTAATTAATTTGTTGAAGGCACGAGTACCGTTATCAGTGCTGTTTGATTTGTATTATCAAATTAAATACTAAAAATAAAAGGCAATTTTTATGAGAGTTTGTATTTCCATCGTAATAAAAAACCACCGGCCAAGCGTGTGTCGGACCACGCACAGACCGCACACGCCCGGGTTCCGTACGTAGTTATATTTACGCACAGAAAAAACTGTAATTTTATGATCGTTTATTTATATAAAAAGGGCCACATTTACAATTAGTAACATAACAATTAAAATAAAGCACAGTTGCTTATTTCCCTGAACTAGATTGAACCTGTGCTTCAGGCTGTGCTTATAAACATACGCACTTCCTAGAAGTGCGTATGAGTATAAGGTAAAAACTAAATTAAAATTAGGTAAATAAAATTTAAATAGCATGTTAGCGGTTCTATTTGCAAACAACAAGTAGATCTTTTGTCTGTGCATAATCTATGGTTTGTAAACATTTAAGTTTTTTTTTTTTACAGTTGTAGTAATTTAATTTATAAATACTATGTTTTCTATTTAATCTATTGTATAGAAATGGGCCTAAGAATGTAAAAAATCTTTCAACAAAGACATGTTCTATGGTTGCATTAGATGCGCATACTATATCATTACTTCTCTTGTTTATAGTATTGTCAGCAGTATAGGTAAGCATGGGGTGCTGTTTTAATACTAAGTGCATAATGAAAAGTTGACGAACAGTCAGCACATATTGCATTTTTACGAGATTTTTACTAATCCAGGTACATTTTATAAGGTGGTTGACTATTCGTTACACGTTGACTTGTAGAACCAACTAGTATATAGTACCTACTACTGTCGGGAATACTTTACACATTCTTAAAAAAATATCGGTTCAGCTAGCGTAGTGCGGGGGAACACGTGACTCTAATCTAACAAAAATAAGCACTTTATATGCAGTGTGTCTGGTCACCGGTGTCCGACCCGTTAAGGCGAAGCAATATGATAAATTTTATCGACAAATCCACCATATTAAGGCATTTTGCCCCTACTACATATTTTTAAATGGCGGCTATATATTTTTTTTTCCTGAGCACGGTTAATTAATTTTGCAATATCTACGGATGTAGAGGTCCTACAGGCAACGAAAACGTGAAAAAATTTGGTTGTTCTTTTTTACTTTTTAAATGTTTTCAAAAAAAGACTGTTAACATACCTTTTTAAATACCTACATTAAGATATTACCTAAAAACTGATGTCAAGACCTAAGCTCTAATTCAAATAATTTACGAGTTGTGACTATTTGAATATGACCCTTTACTTACAAGTAGAAAGAAAATAACAATTTTAATGGCGTTTAATTAAAAATAAATTTAAACTTTTAAATGATTTATTATGGTGGAATTGTCGATAAAATTGATCATATTGCTTCAGCTTAACGGGTTGGACACTGGTGACCGGACACACTGTATAAAGCTTAATATTTTGCAAACGGATCCCTGAATCGAAAATTTTCATAACATATTCACAATATTTTTAAAGACCCATCCAACGACAGCACACAATGGAACAGACGAGTAAGAGGCATAGGCACCGGGACGCCATGGCGACGTCGCCAGGTCGCGCCGCCAACTAAATGTATACATACAGCTAAATAGTGGGTGGCTCACCTGGGCTGGCGTCTGCTTGGTTACGCAGCCAACCATACATTTTGTTGGTTGGTACCTGACTGCGCCGCCATGATGTCCCGGTGAGGTAATGCTGGCTCTATAAACAAAATCATGCATGCAGCACCGACCTAACCATACCAAATTACAGCGTTTTAGTACCAAGGTTAAACCGGAGGCAGACAGACAGAGAGGGTTCATTGTTTTACTACGAAACCCTAAAAATCTTACTATCTCCTCTCGTAGACCGGGTATAAGGTTATAGAATCAGATTTCATATAAAGTAATACCTACCTACATATTACGTATATTACCTACTTTTTATGAAATCAAATTTCATAACTTTTTTTTTTTTTTTTAATTCGATCCCTTCGGAATATCGGGATAAAAGATATCCTATGTACTTCTCAAGTCATGGTCCACACATGTGCCAATTTTAATCCAAAGCCGTTCAGCCGTTTTAGCGTAATAAACAAATAAACAAACTCAATTTCGCATTTATAATATTATTATAGTTAGGATAATGGTTCACTGAACATTTATTACTCTGGTTCTACAATTCCCAACTCAATTGATCTAAGTACATGCTTATCTAAATATAAAAAAAATCCTCTAGAATATTTTATTACAGTGAAAAAATGTAAGCTTCTTTGTGATTTAACATATTTATTGGTATCCAACTACGAAGGTGTCCAAGTCACTTCGAAGTATTAAGTCGACCGCCCACTGCTATGAAGGATGTGCACGGAGAGGATTTCCACGTAAGTTACAAGATTCATTAGGCCGTGTGTCGCAGTGGACGGTCCCACCTACATTTTACTAAGTACACGGGCATAGTTTAGTCGTGGGAGCGACGCCTTATAGGTTGCATTAGTCGATATTTTTTCCAAACTTTACTCCACTCTTTGACATTATACATCCAAAGTTAAACATGATATCGTTTTGTCACATTATTATTTTTGAATGTGCGAAAACAGACTAGTAAAATAATAAGCCATTAAAAAGTTAGGAGCCAACAAAGATTCCTGTTTCTTGCTAATTTTAACGTTACTTTGGGCGTAAATAAGTAATAAAGGAAGTGTAAAATCTCCAAAATAAAGTCGGCAACGACAAAAATCAATTATCGAAGAGTTCAATAAACTTTATTTGTAATTGAATTATGCAGTGGTTTTTTCATAAAACTCGATTTTCCCAAGGACTTTTCGTAATTTTAACACGCTCCTTTTACTAAAATAGTTCGGAACGGTGTTTGTGTGCGTGCGAATTAGACGTTATGCATGTCCACTAGCGTCTTACTGCTCATCATTGATACTATTATATTGGACACGATGCCAGATGAGCCAGCCTGCTTTTTGCCCATGCCCCCACCAGCGAGTTCGAGCCCGCGACTAGTTCAACCTTAAGCTTTTAGAATTTTTTCACCCCTTCAGGCGACGACGCGACGCTCCGTTTTGCACAGTCACACGACAAAAGTTTCAATATTTCATTCGTTTACTTAACTCGTGCCAACGACTTACACGCGTTGCTTACATGTGCAGATACAAATGATGTACAGTTGGGAAAACTCGACTCGTTCTCACAAACCTTTGGAGAGACTTACGTAAAGAAATGATTTTCTATGTATTAGAAAAAGAGTGAAAAGTAGTAATAGTATTAGGACCTAACACCATAGGCAAGCACCTATTTCGGTGATGGCGTAATTTTAGCTGTGTCTCTAGAATGAATTACAGTGGTCTGTAGGCGGTAATGACCAGTTATCATCAGGTCTACTGCCTGTTTGTTTACCATGAGATAGAATTAATACCTACCTAATATTAACACTTTTGACTCCACACACTTATCTTAGAATTCATACACCATGCCGCCATACATATTGGAAGTGAACCCTCCGGGAGGGTTACCGGCATTACGTTTGCGCTAAAGTTAGCCATCGCGGACGGTCAGCGGCATTAGGTTTAAAACCGTGTTATAAAACACTGTAAAACGAAGTAACATTTTTCATCAGGGGGTGTTGTTTTCTGGGCACGCCACAATTGTGGCAATAAGTGGGGTCTTTGAGGAGCGGCTAGAGAGGCGCCACGGCATCCTCACATTCCGCCTGACACAGGTCCTCACCGGACACGGTTGTTTCGGGAGGTTCCTGTTCCGCATAAGGCGGGAGGAAACACCCGGGTGTCACCACTGTGTGGATCGCCCGGAGGACACTGCGGAGCATACGGTGGAGGTCTGCCCGGCTTGGGCGGAGCATCGCCGTGTCCTCACGGAGGCGATCTCTCGCGTGCGGCCCTGGTTCAGGCGATGGTCAGGAGCGAGAGTGCATGGGAAGCCGTCACTACCTTCTGCGAAGCTATAATTCTCGCGAAGGAGGAGGCGGAACGCGCACCGCAGAAGACGCCCTGGGCTCGCTCCGGCCACCGTAGGCGCGGGCTTGCGGACGGTGAGCAATGGGTAGCTCGCCATCCGCTAAGGACCAGGCCCAGGTCGACGGCGCGTTGTGTTCGACGCGCGCCTCAAAGAGATGTCAGCACCAACTGACGTGGTCCGTAAGGGCCAATGCCTGCCAGGGTTGCGAGTTTGTCCGAAAGGGATATCGCGGCCCCGGCACACAGGCAACGGAAGGAACACGGGTGGGTTTTAGTCAGTAAAAGACACACCCTCCCGCTCCGCCCAGAGCGGGAGTAATTATGTGATAATTTCCCTCCCAAAAAAAAAAGGGGATGTTGTTGTCGCTGTATGCAGTTTCCAACATATTTTTTTTTTGTGAATATTGTAACCATGAAAAAAACATTAAAATACTTGGATTTTAAAACCAACGCGTAGACTAATAAATCTTGTTAAAATATACATTCAGATTTTATTTTCACGGTTTATAATGCTGTATTCGCAACAAAAAAAAACCTACATTTAAAATGAGCCCTCCGCGAGGGCATTCCATATCCGACTAGGTGAACTCTCCAGGAGGGCTTCCGGCACTGAACGTAACCAAGACAAGTGTTCAAATATTGAACACGTACCTTTATTAGGCATTCTGAGCCGCCTTAAGAACGAGAGCACTCACACCAAAGTGCGACTCCGTTCCTCCACAAGGTCGTTCGTCGCCACTCGTATCCACATTATTTGGAATTATTCCAAGCTTTTTCCAATAACTAGTTTTTCACACAGTGGCGAGTAAGCATAAAATTTAATCTATCCACGTTTTTGCGGACTTTTCGTGATGTCGACGGCCAGTTGATAAGTACTGGCCGTCAGGGTGAAATCTATAAGAAATAACTTAGAGCAAATGTCGTCTTATTTTTCTATCATATTAAAAAAACATAATTTACATTTATTTATTATCCTTTTCGTCGCCAACATACTTAATTTAGCCTTGTCAGTTCAACGGCCCAGACTAACAAAAACTTGGGCCGACTTTTTCGCTAACCGATCTCTTTCGCAATTATTTTAGCAGCACTCGATTCTACATTTATATCCAGAGCCTCAGTGCAATTGGATTATGCTGCTAGTGAGATTTATAGCAGTTCTACTTATACGCAGGTATGAGCTTCTTAGTAAATCGCTGTTGTTTACGAGCTCCCTGGCTTCATTTCTACATGTAGACCTAAATAAATACCCTATTTTTTCATCTCGGCTTGTATCGATCGTAATAGGTAACCACTATTGGCATTAGGATCAGGTTTTTGGTCAATATTGTAAAGAAAACTCTGCAAAAAGATTTTCTTATCTACATTTACTGGTAGCATAGTTAATTGATAAATAAATAGCTTAATTATGTAGACAGGAACCTATTCAGTTCGGTATGTTCACAGTATAATAAAGTAACAGTATTATGTCTCGGCAGTGACCTTCAAATACCTAATTACCTACGGCCGCTCAGTAGATAAACCTTCCGCGTCCGTGCGTAACTGCCGCGCACTCGAGACTGTTGCACACTGAGATTTCGAAGCGTATCATTTCGGCCGTTTTATTAGAAGACAATAATACTGTTAGGTACTTATTTATACTATGGTATGGTATATGATTCATGACGCAAGCCGCTGACAGAGTCTGTAGGTACGACCTATTATCGAAGATCCCAGACGGCTTTCAGTCATCTTAAATTTCAATGTGGAGACGCAAATACCGACCAGACAGATTACTATGCATAGTTATTTAGTTGAGTATATAAAAGATGAGTCCACATACCTCTACTTATTAGGTAATAGAAGGTTATGCTAGGTACACACAGAAACCAAATCTGGAATTGACATTTCAAAGACAGCTGATGAATAGGAAACTCACAATTGTACCTAGTTGAGTTCAACATCCTCCAGCCATTATCCCCGGTACCTGGTCGACCGAGCTCTGCTCGGATGAAAATAGATTAACATATCGTCCAGGTATACCAACATCGAATCACATTCCCGGGGCTGTGAAAATAGAGAAAAAAAAACCCAGATATGAGACCTAGTTAGATGATTTTTCGCCACCGTAAACCCATATATTGCAACTTTCATCGAAATCGTTAGAACCGTTTTCGAGAACGTGATTACAAATATATACGAGTATAAACAAATATTGCTCATTAATGCATATCTTCTGCTTTCTTTTTCTTCTTCTATAATCTTTTAATGCACGTATCTTACTAAGTACCCTTGCGGAGAACCCTATAACCTACCTACATTAGATTCTGCGGTATACTTGGCATAGTAGTAAATTCCTGATTAAATGTCTTCATCTCGACCCTTACACCTCAATTTAATCGGCTTAAATGCCATTGCGTAGGTAGGTACCTAACTGTACTTACAAGTTTTACGTAAGTAGGTACTTATATTTAAAAGTCATACGTAGAATTTTAAACATAATTTTCTATGATACAAATCAGTACCTGCGCTACCGAGTACTGCTCTGGTCAAAATCGAGAATAATCATTTAATATGTAATAATAGGAAAGTTCATAAGTACAAATTCCATGCTGACATGACAGTAAGTAGGTAGGTACCTACTTACTAATTCTATGCTGCCATGAGAGTAGTTATATTCCTTGCACGTCATTATTCTAATAAGGTAGCCATCTTGATCTAAACTTTGGGCGACCGAGCTCTGCTCGGGTGAAAATACGGAGAAAACGATAGACCTAGCTAGATCGACTTTTCGTCCTAGTAAACCCCTATATTGCAACTTTCATCGAAATCCTTATAGCCGTTTTCGAGAACGTGAATACAAATATATACCTAAATATACAAATATTGCTCGTTAAATATTATAGGATGTAGCATATATGGAAGGTAGTTGGCGAAACCTACCGTTTCTGATGTTGGACTCAAACTGTTCATAGAACTGTAAATAATCCTTTATGAAAATAACATGTAATTTATAAAGTAGTTGGGTATTTTTACATATAATTCCTTCTCGTTAATTAAAATATGTGGGTGGTTCTGTTCTATTCGCTTATCTCCTGACGTCATGGTTGTGGAAACCCATTCATAACGGGTGAATTATAGATATGTATATTATTTTATCTATGGGATAAACTGCGAGGTTCGTTTAACGTGTATCAGCCATATTTTTTCACTGTGTCGTTTCACTTTTATAACTTTTGATTAAAGGTCCCGCAGACAAGCGCGATGCGACGGTGCAACGCGATTCTGATAGAACAATTTCCATGAAGTTTTCATAGAAATGGTTCTACTAGAGTCGTGTCGCGCTGTCGCGTCGCGCCTCTCAACTGCTACAGATGGTACTATAATTTTTATTCAGTTTGCTTGCTTTGTCGAATTTTGAACCATGATTTAGATCCGCACTTCTGTAGACTAGGACAACGATGCACCCGTCTTAATTTTCGTTTGCAGTTTGACAAGATTAAAAAAAAAACCTATCTCTTTCACACCGATCTACTACCAAATCGTTCATAAATATAAATAACAATTATACCTAACCGAGTAACTTACATTTGTATTACCTAAATTCATAAATGGGACAAAACGGTCGATCGGTTCCAAGTCATAAAAAAAAATATTAATTTATTTTCAGAACTTTCAGCAGTTTCTTAGTGTCAAGATATCAGATACTGTGACGACATAATAATTGTGGAATGAACCGTCATTGTCCTAAGCTCAGGCGTAAGGGTTGCCAACACTGCTATACAGGGTGGCAGGGACGTCGACGCGAAAACTGATACCATGCATTCAGTACATAACAGTATACCCCTGCGTTGAAATTCTTCGTCGATTTAAAAAAAAAATCGATATCCCTGCCACCCTGTATACATATAGTATCCTGCTATATTAGAAGCCTAAATACTATATTTCATTCAAAATATTTTGTAGGCGAAACTACTATATTTTCATTTCCATACAAAACGGCGAGATGACCGTAGTAGGGCCAGTATTAATTTCGTAAAAGCTGAATAGTATTTATTTTGTAATATACTCGTATATATATATAATTACCTATTAGAGACATAAATGAGAAATTTATATCAAATAAGTAACTAACTTCTAATAAAGGCTCAAAGTAGAAAAAAATATGCTTTTTTTTATCATGCCTACTATACTTTATTTTTATTTTTCGCTGTCTACTATATTTTTCAGGCAATAGCTTCGAAACTACTATAACTGATATAAAAAAATGGCAACCCTAGGCGAATGCGTGGGCGCGGCGGCGTCTCCACAGGTTCCAAAGGATGTTATCAGAGCAACACTTCTAATTTTAAAACTCCATATTAGACCGCCTATAACGGTTGACGTCTAACACGACCTTTCAGAGACACACAAAATCTGCCGTAATTGAACCCACGATCCTGTAAGATTAAAAAAGCAATTTACTTTTAGAAACACCTTTTTGCTTGATCCTTTTCAAGAGATAAAATTCATCTAAATCTAAACTTCCAACAAAATACCTTGGTGTAGAAAGGTTTCCTCGCTAAACAAAGTCTTTACTGTTACAAAATTCTCCAATGAAGTCAAAATTAATCAAAGCAGGACGAGAATTCCTCGGATACGGATCCTCCAATTACGTGTTATATTATTTGAGTAATTTAAAATCAAACCCTTTAGGCAAATATTTCAGTGCTTAATATTGTTTTATTATAGGACTGAATTGTATATAATATTACCTTTTCGACGGAAAAATTACAGTGCTATGAATACAAACATTATTTTATTACGTAAACAATCAATAGTTTCCGACTCGTAAAAAAAATGTTTTCGATCAATCTGTGGTTGAGAGTTGTCGAAACATATCACTTTCGACTCCACCCATTTTTCATAGAGCTCATACCCCATGCCGCCATACCTACATGTTGCAAGTTGACTCCAGCACAGCACTCCACACCGGCATTACGTTTGCGCTAAAGTTAACCCTCGAGGAGTGTCACCGGCATTAGGTTTGATATCTTGTTAAAATATACAGCTAATTTTGTTTTCACAATTTATAATACTGAATTAGCTAAGAAAAACCTACATTTAAAATGAGCCTGCCGCGAGGGCTACCGGCATCCCATATGCGACTTGAGTCAACCCGTGTTAATCTCCAGTTCGACTTCTGGTTCGGAACTAACAAATATGGAATATGACCTTAATTAACAAACAAAACCAATGAAAGGATACCAGCTACTTTGAAGTTGTTTAAATTACCTACTCTTAACGTTTATTGATTTATTACTTTGCCAGTTAATACATACGAACATTTTAATATCAACTAAGGTAAAATAGCGTAAACTCCTCAGTAGCAATAAATTCTATGAGGGACAGCTATGCTTTGCGTGACTTTCAATAAATTTTACCAAAGATACAGCTTCGACGTGCATTGAACCATTAACATTTTAAGCTTAGCCGTCAATGTACGCAACTAGTGACGTAAACATCGGGACTTGGCCAGGAACTGAACGTAGAGGCATCGCATCGCGCAGCGGCAATCGATCGCCTGCGCGCGCAGCTTCGCCATCCTGGCTTCAGTACCCAGTCGTGGTTCCAGTCGAATACAATATTCGACAGAAATGTACCAAACCCGTGCTAAGTGACTACAGAAATAGTAATTGTTAGATAAAGTGACAACTAACTGAATAGGGGATCAAATATAAGGTCAGTGGTGTACGTCTCTCTTTACCAAAGGGCGCGATCGAAACTGTACGTCGAGTACTGCAATTATTATTTCAGTAATAGGTTATTTCTGATAATTTCTGTCAGTATTTTGTGTCGGAATCTGAGTTTACACACCCTTTTTGCAAATATTCAAACTGAAGTTCAGAACAGTGTTACAGTCAAGCATATTAATACAACTCAAGGCGTTCATACATGGCCATAAATATCTATAGGTGTACAATTGTACATATATCTGAGTTTGACAGTTTGTTCAGCCTCGGCCCTCGTCGAATACCATGCGTAAGACGAAGTCACTTGTAAAGAAATTAATGTTTAGTTAGGTAGAATAAAACCGCTAGAATTATTAATCCCAGAGATGGTTTATTGGTAGCGGGGTAAGCACTACGAGTACAGTGCTTACCCCGCTACCCACTCAATTTATAAGTCAAGGAAGTTTTTCAGGGACAAAGACTAACAACAGAAACAACCTTAGAAACTTTATGATATGTTACCGCAGACGGCGTTAAACTGTAGGGGTTAGCATAAACTAAAATGATAATAGCATTAGATAAACCAACAAATATTATCGAAATAGGAATGAAGAAATTAAAATTTTAGACATGGCAATATCAATCAATAAACGTATCTCATATTTTTAACATAATTTAATCTTACTCTTAAAAATTATCAGTGCTCTTATAAATAATAAAAGTAATCACGAAGACAGCTCCCAAATTCCATTTCAAATTATCTGATATATACCAGATACGTAATGGTCAAATTCATCATACTTGTGCCAACATATAAGATCAATAACAGTTGAGAGATGTAGGCCAGTATTTCTGGTTCCAGTTGGTCTAGTTCGAAACTATAGACAACTTACATTACAGCTTTTGAAATTAGATAAGTCATCAATTACCAAACTATAATTGTTTTTTATTGGCCCATCCTTAGTGACAAATCGGATCAAGGATAGGGTCGAAGTCCTTTCGAATTCGAACTAATTAGAAGTTCTTTCGAAGCTGTGAAGCGTTTAACATTCATTTTACAGTAGCTAGTCTAAAAGAAAGAAGGTACCACCTAGGGCGATTATAAAGGCTTAAAGATCTTTTATAACTAAATTGAACAATTTCAGCACTTCTTCAAGAATGAGTAGCCTGTTTACATGAAAAAGGACTGGCTGACTAGTGACTAAAAAGCTCACAAAGAGATATTTTTTTAATAAACTACTGATGAGTCAGATTCTTTCAAAACCATTGTGATTATCTACAGTGAAGTAATTGTTGTCACCCTTTCCTTGAGAAGGGACTAGGCAACTATAAAGTGTACAGAGATGTTTTACTAAAATGTATTATTTTTATTTTTGTGACAGACAATCATGTCGCCACTGCTGGAGACGCTGCTGCGGTGGCGGCGGGAGGCGGTCGCGGAGGTACTGGATGAGACATCTACGCCTACATCGAAGAACTTCAGTAAGTCGATGCTAATTATAGCCTTCTTTTACTTAAAGACTACTGAACAATATTGATTTATCTCTCGCTAATTACAATTTTAATAGCTCTACAAACCGCTTTCAAATGGGATAGTGTTTTGTGTTAAAATTATTTTAGGTAACGCGATAATTAATTATATAATTTAGTTATACCTTATTTCAAATGTTTGGAGTTACGCAAACATTTGAAATAAGGTATTACTAAATTAGGAGGATTAGGAATACTTCCCATTGGGCAGATTTACAGCTAGACTAGCTAAGGATTTTTTTAATGTTTCTATAGTGGGTATAGGTTTTAGTCCTGAATTTTATTGAGAACATATTTTAACAATGATGAGGATCAGGGATGATTGAGATGAGTAGTGATTTTCCTAAGACTAGCAATGAAAATGTTTCCTGGACGTAAGCCAATATTACTGGTTGGTTGAATTCATCAACATATAACCGAACCTATAGGAAGAAAACAAAGATATTAAGAAGTTTGTATTCAAATAAGTTTGCATGTAATTCGTATAAAACAATAGATTCTAAGTAAAATTATTTTTTTAAGGTTGTTCGAAATAAATGGGTTTATTATTATTAGATAGTAGGTAGGGCACTACGCATATCTACAGAGAACACTCTTTGGTAACCAATAGGCATAAGAGCAATATAGCAGTCGTTATTCTCACAAAACAATATTTCTTCAGCAGCCACAGAAGGAGGCACCTCGATGCCGATAACATCCTCAACAGTGCCGCCGACCCAGGAGACCATCGGAGAAAAGACCGCAGAAATAGCTCGCAAAATGAACATAGAACCATGGCAGCTAGTGGCTATACTTGTCGGTAAGTGCCTTACAAATAACCCTTCCTCTTCTTTACGTGTCGATTTGACAAAATTGTTGTCCAACCAGTAAGTAGCCACCTGGACAGCTCGATCATTGACTTCGCTTAAATCCTGGAAGGTGCAGGTAAATAGACAGCTATGTCCCAAATTCTGGATTGCGCAAGAAAAGCCGGACATGAAACTATCATCCGTCAGGCCGCGCAACCAGGCAATGACGTTCTTACGGTTGAAGTGTCCTTCCTTTGAGCTGGATAAACATATGACCTCATTTCTCCACAATTTTAATTTGTGATTTACTTCTTTGGGCTATCTGGGTACATGAAAACTGTCTTATGGTTAATACAGTTTTCATGTACCGTCTTATGGATGGAGAGCTTAAGACCTTCTAAAAGGCACTCGAGTCATTGGTAACTGGATCACGTTCCTACTTCTCTAGCCCATCAACTGGAGAAAATGGCGCTTACTGTGTTATATAAGCATGGTTCAACATTTCTATGGTAATATAGAACCCCGTAATGTCTGCTATGAATATGGGGCTCTGCCAAATGCGAAAGACTTTAACGACCAACTTCATTAGGTCTCTCGTGTCACTTCAGAAAACATGTTAAAGTTCTACTTATGTTGTAACTATTTAGCGAACATCTTTAGCCTGAAACTAATTTAGGCTAATGATTATGCTAACGACAACGTCAATGACAAAGTACCCGACCACGATCTACGTATATGTCAGTCGTGATGTCTGGTAAAACAGTAATTTTGTAATATTATGGAGGTTTACTGAATAATTAATACCACGTAATATTTACTAACGTTCTTTGTAAATTAATATACGATTCCTACTCGTAACTCAAATAGTACCTTTATCGCGTTATATGCGTCCCGTTACCTGCATGTAGACATTATTTTTAAACATGAGTTAATTATACACGCCATTTGCACCGCAAGCTTGTAAATAATAGGATTATGGGACTGGATTATCCTCTAAGTAGCACCAGTTACAACATTATAATAATTTTCCTTTTTGCGAACTCTTCAATCATATTACCTGAGAATGTAAAATTTGGCTTAGATTGTGAATCATTGAAGGGTTCAATTCTCATTGACTTTCTTTGGTTAACCTTACCTTCGGTAGGTAGGTAAGATAAACCAAAGAAAGTCACCTACTTGATATTGATGTTCCTCACGTTCTTTTGTCAAGGTGTGGGAGTGGTGGTACTCGGCATATGCTTCTGCTGCATCAGGCGGTGTTTCCGCAAGCGACGCTCTAAGGATGGCAAAAAGGGCATGAAAGGTGTAGACCTAAAATCCGTCCAGCTACTCGGTTCCGCTTACAAGGAGAAGGTAATGTTTTGGTACTTTTACACACGATCCTCCAATTTAACATTCTTGATAGATCTGACTTGGTGAGATCTTGGTTAATAAATACTCTACCGACCGCAGTGTGTCTGAACTAATGGAAAAGATATTGTCGCCTAAGGGTGCCTCCTCTAACAGACTCTCTCAATTTTTAATATAGAATCGATGAATAAAATAATGAAAATATGCAGTATATTTTTAAGCCAATGAGAAGTAAAAGTTAGTATAAATTGAAACAGTCTGTGGGCCTTCAGAAATCAAGGCACGGGTTCATAGAGAAAAAAAATTGATAGAAACTATTTTTAAGATATACGATATTCATATGAAATTTGCCGCGGGACGTGCATGTAGGTTCAGCCTGACATGGAGGAGCTCACGGAGAACGCAGAGGAACCAGATGACGGCGACTCCAAGAAAGAGGAACAGAAGCTAGGAAAACTTCAATACAAGGTATGAATCAAACCAGTATTCTACATGGCAAAGAATGACCCGTGAAGATAATGACAATAAACTGGTTTGTGAACAACAAAACAATAGTCCATTTTAACATTCCATATAGTGTCTATCTAGTAGATTTCAGTAGCTTATCAAACACCAGTTAACAATGTTAGATGTTAAATTTCTTTAGACTGTGAGTTTTTATGTTTCGTAATTAACTCATTCATTCAACTCGTTAATTTGTTTTATGACCTCATCGCCACACCGTTGCGGGGTGTCTTCGTGTGCCGCTTATGGCCAATTAACAAGAATTAATTGCATCATTCAACCCTTTATCATCAGGATTCCCAATAGTTGCACTTTCACAATCATGGTCGAACAATCTTAACGCCTACTTTCATGTAAGTTTTTGTTTGCAGTTGGAGTATGATTTTAACAGCAACAGTTTGTCTGTGACTGTCATTCAAGCTGAGGAACTCCCTGCCCTGGACATGGGTGGCACGTCTGACCCCTATGTTAAAGTTTACTTACTCCCTGACAAGAAGAAGAAGTTTGAAACAAAGGTTCATCGGAAGACTCTGAACCCAGTTTTCAACGAAATATTTGTGTTCAAGGTAAGTCACAGGTGTCACACAGCTGGTTTTAATTCATTTTATAGACATATTTTTGCTGATTCTCAACTTGTTTATACAGAACGTGCCCTACGCTGATGCTATGAACAAAACTCTTGTGTTTGCGATCTTTGACTTCGATCGATTCTCAAAACACGACCAAATCGGTGAGGTGAAGGTGCCGCTGTGCCAGGTAGACTTGGCACAAACCATCGAGGAGTGGCGTGAGCTGCAGAGTGTTGAAGGAGAAGGGGGGCAGGTGCGGATACACACACACAAAAAAAATCTCAAGTATTATCGTCCACCTTGAAACATCCAAGTATCTTGTACAAATGTAAATGAGTCTTTAAATTACGACGTGTCGGTCAGAAGGCACAGAAGTTATGGACTACACTTGCTTCACCTCAAATAGCCAATACTTCATAGCTACAATCTTCATCTTTATAAAATGAAAATCAAAGTGCCTGTAACAAGTCTATGCATTGTAATGTAACATAATTTCTATAAGGCTTTACTTTTCAGCAAATTCTCATTTTGAATTGGAATGAAGTTTTATCTAGCAATTTAGCATTAAATTCTCATGTAAATTGATTGGCACTCGTAGTCCAATGTTCCGTATAACATATTTTTACATTAAAGGTGAATTTATTTTCTACAATAATAAAGCTTTGCACGTTGGGCCATATAAATAAGTCACTAGAATTACTCGCTGCTATGTTATGACTAGAAGTCTTAGGGAATATTTTCTTATTGTCTTAGGCAGATGTTGCAACAAATCACAATTGGTAAAATTTACAATCTTTACTATCACACCCAGGTCACATCAACATCATTTGATTCACAAATAAATACCAACTAGGAACATTATATACCTACGAACAATGAATGCACATATAGAACTAAGACTACAACACCAACGGAATACGTATCTGAAACATATCAACCAAGGAGACTATTTTATCTTTTTTCTTAGCTTAGGCTAGACTGGCAAAACACACAAGACAAACATGAGTTTACTCGTACCTACATCAATCTACAAAATTCTTTACTTTACCAGATTTGTGTTTTGGCAGAACAGCATTATTTTAATTAACATTTCGCCATTCTTTCAATCAATGCATTGAATCAAACTTGCCATTTATCCTCATCCATTTATAAATATTCAGTCTAATTTTTTCATCAGCATTTCTTAGATTTTTATCTTTCTAGATTTTTAATTTAAGTATTCATTGGAAGAATGGTCTACATTTTTACAATTTTACTGCACTTTTTTAATGCGAGGAACCTTGACGATGTTAACAAATTATTTATTCATTTCATAATGTGTTGGAGGAAATCTCGGCAGTCAAGGCACCTCAACATGGATGAGTCGTCATTTATTTTTCTGATAAAATTAATTTCGACAGCAAAAATGTATTTACTTGGTTTTTCTCTTTTTCTCCATATTTTCTCTGCTCTGCTTGGCTGTGTTTGATTGTGTCCTGAACAATCTTGCATGCCGCTTCAAAAACGAAATGATCATTCACGTAAGTATTATTTTGAGACACATCAAGATTATTAACTGTTAAATTAAACATGAACTGTACTCAAAATGGCGTGCTGGTATACGACACCGAACAATGGTTAAAGGTTATTTATTTAACCAAATCATAATCAAGGTTCAATTTATACAATGGTTTGTAAAGAGAATTGGGCCAACATTCAGACCATTGCGTTGTTTGTTCTAGGATGTTAGGCAGCATTGTTGCAACATAATATTTGATCCACATCTCAAATTCTGAAAATTATTCACCTAACCTGTGATCACCCGTCATACCACATATTTTTTTTATTTTTTGTTATTACGTCTTATTATTTATATCCATCCGACACTTTGATTTTATTTTATATTGCGGCTGGGGAATGTTGCATGTTTGTCATCTTATTGTGCTCGTATATATCGTCTGACTTGCCATTTTGTCTCCCCATCACTGTTCATACCTTTATGCCGTACATGAATACGAACGAAATGACAAATCAGAATTATTTGTGATACACATTTAATTGGCTATGTATTGGTGTTTTTCACTCGTAATCCAATATAAGTACATTGGTTCCTTCACTACTCAGACATGTCAAAATTATTGAAATTACAAATTCTTACAAGCAGTCGCACAAATATTTCCCTACGTGTGTAATTTGATGTTTCCCATGTGACTACATCTCGTTTATGATCCTCATAACATTTTCATGAAATACAATTTATTAATGATTAATGGAGCATTTATTCAAGTATGTTGCAGGTCACCTTCTGACCGACGAACGAAGAACTATCCTAGTAATGTCCTACCGAACCAATATGTACTTATTGCATGTTTGTGGTATTGGTGTAACCAAGGGGAAGCACATTGTGAAGGTCGTATTATAAGTAATTACTGAAACGATTAACTACTTTTAAAATGTTAAATTTTTATCAAACACCACTACAATGTGGTTCGCCCGAAACTATGTTCTTTAGACGCTGTATATGCCAGGAACTATCTATTTCTTCTTTAGTATTCTGTATCTATTTACAAGTCTAAGCGTACATTTCCTTCGAGAACATATTTTAGCTACACCTCTATCAATAACTCACAAAACGCAGCTTATAACTAACACCGTCATTACACTAGAACGTTATTGAAATATCTGTGTACTGTTTAGTGTGCTGTATTGAAAGCACCTATCGATGTATGTATGTATATATAGTACTATACTAAGAGATCCATTGAAGAAATGTTACATTACAATCGACCATGATACTAAGTTTTCACCTCTATTTTTATTTTCTTCCAGGTAAGTACGTACACTAGATTTTGTCCTGAAAGCTTATATAATTCTTCAATGGTTCATTGTTGTTCGTTGTATGTGTGTATTGTACCTATATGTGTATTATTAGCTAATTGCGATCTGTTCCTAAAATGGTTAGTCTCTGTTGCAGACTAGGCATATCGTTCAAGGTAATATGTTAATATTAGTTGTTAGGAATACTCAACGTGGTAGGGCTGCTCAAATCGTAGCAAATTTTAGGAAAGGTGAGCTAGATTAACTACATAATTCTCACATTTTGATGATCTGAGCTGGGTGTCACAAAAAATTATAAATTGGCTTCATTTCGGCAACAGATCGTAATAACACACTCCTCATCTTCTATCCTCCTACCTACCAATATAAATTTATATATTTCAGCGGAAAATTGCTTCATATTAGGTTTGATATGAACGTTGATGTATATATTTATTTTGATCGTCTAGATATGTCCCAAAAAGTTATATGTATCGTGTTTAATTTATATTATTAGATAAAGTGACATTTATGTGCTAAAACGTTATATGTAACGCAATGAAAGTGTTCGTCAAATGTGCGTATGATTAGCTGCAAAATCCATTTTGTTCGAGGCTATTAATCTCAATTGTTTACGGGCTATCCTAAGCACGTGGCTCGGCGCAGTATTTCAGTTGTTCTGTATAATAAACATGCATATAAATATTCATAAAAGCTAAATATTTAAATCCGTAGTGAACTGAAGCCCTGTGCCGATAAACCAACAACCATAAATACGCTTCTAGGTGACTACACGGAGCTATTGTTATGTTCATTTGTTTTTTTATTTCGTGTAACGAGATTTTGAGTGCCCTGGTCCCGCCCTAAGCCGCGTTATTTATGGCCCATATTATTTGTATGTTTTATAAATAGCTTTTCAAACCCGTTCTCTGAACGCTATATATTCCTTACACAACTTTTCCTCTATTATCTTCCATACAACTCACATCCAAATAAACTATTTGCTCAACTCTGTTTATTGACAATGGTAATTTTAAAAACACATTTACAACGAGAAACATCACTGTAATATATTTTACGTGAATGATAAAAGAATATCCTTTGTACAAAGAAACGATTACAGTGACGAATAATACAGGTTGTTCATCTTTACATTTCACTACCGTGGGGATAGGTCTTAATCTCTGCTGTAGTCAGGACAAAGAGTCATGCTAATTGTTGCACATTGCAGGACAACAAGTTGGGAGACATTTGTTTCTCATTGCGTTATGTACCGACGGCCGGAAAACTGACAGTTGTTATTTTGGAAGCGAAGAATTTGAAGAAAATGGACGTCGGCGGTCTATCAGGTAATATTATATGCATCATTCATATTCTATATTGTTTACCTTATAAACCAAGTACACTGATAACACCCATGTCTAATTTCACAGGGATTTTAGGGTAAACATTTGATATGTACCTTTTTATTATTTTTTGTAACTGCTTAGAGATTTGTATATAAACTCTAGGGTAGTAGTATCACTCAAAACAATATAACCAATATTACATTGCATGTCTTTAACACTCCTACTATTCACCAAAACCATCCCATGTAATGTGTAGCTACAATATCAATTCATGGTAACATAACCTAATATCGTCTAATTTCTTCCACTTATTGAACTATCACTTTAGTTTCGTTTATTAAAAAATCATTACATATAAGTGATTCACACAATAGTACGTATTTTACAATTTACGTGCACGCATATCAATCAGAACACATAAGGATAAAAAAGTCTTAAGTAATCAAGTGATGCTAAAATATTTCAAACATTGTTTTTTAATCTTCAGCATATTATACTTATCAATTTATAAACTCAATATTAACTGTAAACTAATCGATGCAAAATTATCTGTTTCATATTCTACTCCTGATGCGGCGCCTGCACACAGATCCGTACGTAAAGATAGCACTCATGCAAAATGGGAAACGTCTCAAGAAGAAGAAAACGAGCATCAAGAAATGCACACTGAATCCCTATTACAACGAGTCATTTACTTTTGAAGTACCATTCGAACAGATACAGGTGCGAGCCGAGATTCATGCAAAATTCGATGTCGCAGCGCATAGTCTGGACAAACCAATCAATGAAAAATACATACGGAAAAATCATTTCCTCAGCACAATATATCTTTATTGTTCTTACATATTGTCTCGATATGTATTTTTCATTCAAATTGTCTTAACTGTGCACGATTTGATGTTGTGGACTAATTGTTGTGAATATATGAATTATGTACACCACTTGCATCCATACCCGTTCCTTTCCTATACATAACATATTTGTGTTGTACCATTTTATCTGTTCTTGTGTTTGTCTTAATTTAAGAAGCAATCAAAGCCTTCTGCAATCACTGGCATACCACACATCTTAATGGAATTAGTTCCTCAAAAACAAAATAATACTACGTAAATATTTATTGTTGGTATGCAGTTAACTGTTTGTAGTATGTCCCAAGTCATTTATTGTTTGGTATGTTCTTTTGTGTTTCTATGGATGTTGTCTAGTTAGATCATGTGTAGTATCCCTTAGTATAGAGTTCCAGCTGTTTCATTTGTCATTCTGTCATCTGTCTCTGCTCCCATTTGTGTCCTGCCCCCGTCTTTTCCTTTTTTATATTGTTCAAAGTCAATATCTTATATTTCGGTAACAATAAACTGTTGACCTTCATTTGTAACTTGGTTGCTGTGCGTGTTTCAATTGAAGGTTTTCATTTTTCGTTTAAATATAATCTGATTGACTTTAATTAATATTGTATCCCCCTCCTTCAAATCTGAGTGGTGTTAGCAATCTCCCCTCGTGACTGCATTGCAATTTGGTTACTTCAGACTGTAATTACTTATGGTTTAAGGAATCCAGTTCCTCGTTCTTCTTCTGCATTCTTAATAATCTTTCCAAATTTTCGCATATTTTATCCGTATGAATGCTTTGTCCCTTGTTGCGTTAATTTATTTATTGTGAGGTATGTATCGACCTGTTGCTGTTACCTTATATTTATGCTGTTGTTTAAGGTTTGCTCAAGTAGTAGATACTATTTGTCTTCACTGTGCTTTCGACATCTAACTTATGCTATCACTGTCTCATGCGTACATTATCTTACACATCTGTGATGTTATATATCTACCTACGCAGGTTAACTTGTGTCTACTAAAGGTATCTACTATCCTAATGACAGTAGATTCATGTTTTGCTATAAATTAACTGATCAATTAATTTTAATTGGGAATTATTTAGTTACGTATGGGTACCTATATAATTTCAAATACCCAAGACGATATCATTTTAGTATTCGAAAGAATTGAGTTTTTGAGAAATGTTTATGGCTCGCAGAACTCTACGAAAGCCAAATATTGGGAAAGATTTAAATTCTATGGCGTAGCTTACTTGGTCCATTCAATATATTTCTGTGAATATTTTCGACACAACTTCATCACATATCTAAGTAGATAGTTTTGCTTTACGAGAGCTTATGAAAAACCTTATTCTAATATGGTTTTAAAATGATACGGTTTTAAGGATAATTTTGTGGTTTAATCAACTTTTTATCTTGCCCAGTGTTTTAATCAGTTGTAACCACATCATTAATTATAGACTGAAATTACTAAAACATCGAGGAATGAATAAAGCAAATTAAATGACAAAATAATTTTCAAGACTAGTAGGTAGTTATAATTTGATGTCGTGCCTAAATAGTTATAGAATTCACGGTTTTATACCCGGTTCCTGAAGTGATAAATACTAATCGTTTTATAATAGTAACCAGTCGTGATTATTTACCTCAATTGCTCATGCAAATATTTCAGAGGCTGAGGTTAGGTTAGGTTAGAGCCTGAAAAAGCTTCAAAAGGATGGAATGCACTTTAGAGTATCTGCCTAGGTACTAAGCTACATAATTATAAAACATACGCTTTGATTTGGGCGAAGCTGAAGTAAGAAGTGTCCTACTGTAGGTACCTAACGATTAACGGTTCGTAATACATTAGGAATCGTGTATAAAACTCTTGATCTGCCAAACATTTGGTAATTTTTCTCACCTCTCGTAGTTTTCATGAAATGCTTTCATTGTTATGTCATTAATCTGAATCGCACTGCAGAAAGTAAACCTAGTGGTCACTGTGGTGGACTACGATCGCATCGGGACGTCGGAGCCTATCGGCAAGGTCGTGCTGGGGTACAACGCGTCAGGCACCGAGCTTCGTCATTGGTCCGATATGCTGGCTAGCCCGCGGCGCCCAATTGCGCAGTGGCACACACTCAAAGACCCCGATGATGGAGAGAAGAAGGATTAAACGTTGAACTGAGGTGCGTCTGTTCGATATTATTTTTGTACGGAGCTATGGTATGTGATTTTCCAAGACTAGGTACATAAAGGCAGCAGGAAAGATTCTCTATAATAGGCAGGTATGATTTCTTTTTTACTTCACCATCACCCTAGATAAAATGTAGGTTCCTAAAGTAATTTTGTTTTACCTTTATATAATAAAATGTCTTCTATTTATTATGGTTTCAGTATGAAAAGCAGAAATTACAAACATGGAAGTACGAGTGTGAAGAATAAGCGACTTATATTTATTTATTCTTACGTTAGTTAAGTATATTTGCTGTTATGTTATATTCAAACCAATTCTACGTTGGATCAACTATGTGTCCACTAGTCCTGAATTTTTATAGTTAGCGCTTCATCAATGTGATTTGAATGTTGTCTTTAATCGTTTTTCAATATAATATCTAATGAATATTATGGTAAAAATTGTAATTGTAAAGAAATTTAATATTGTTCTTCAACCCCAAGACCTAACTGATTTGCTAATTTGAATGTTGCTTAACAATTCTATGCTAAATTATCGTCCGATAAGTTTGCGTCTACGCAGTTTAGACGCGATTGGTTCTGGATTGTCGCACGGATAAAGTAGATGGCACAACCATTGATTTAGGTAGATAACTTGATTGCATTAGCGACTGCATCGGCGCAAAGTATATCGAGTCTTGTTCTCTCATCTCGTCTCGACTAACTAATACTCGTATCTCGCTAAACTGTAAGAATATTGGTTTAGCAATATGTAAGTTGTTGTGAGGAGTGTAGGGATATTGTTAGAGTTCCTTTGCTACTTCCACATTCTTAGCGTCTATCTTATAAAAGTTTATTTTAAAATTCTCGCTAAGAAATAATTAGCTTCGTTTAATAAGTGTGCTTTGTTATCAAAAGCCGTTACTCGACGTTCATGTAATCCAACATATATTTAATTTAAAAAACATATTACATGAAGCTGTGTAAATAAGTTGTATCCTGTTAAATTTATTACATTCTATTTTACTATCATATAAGTGTTATAGTATTGATACCCTTTTATTATAATAATAACATTATGTTCCTCAGAGAATAGAATGAAGCGACTAAGTTTAGTTTATGTTTAGATTATTAATTAGTTTATTATTAGATAACAAAATATATTTTGACGGGAAACTGTTATTCTCTTCTTTTGAGGAACAATAGGCCTATCGTATAGGTATCTAAACATTATTATTTTAAGTCATGACACTTTTATTAATTAATTGAAATCTTCTGATGTCCAGTATCCATCGGTTTATTGGTATGATTTGTTAATTGAACGTCTTATTTTGCATTAAGTACTTATACAGAAATACTTGTATGATTTAGGTTAAGTAGAATAATTTATTATTTTAATTTAATAGATACGAAATGGACACTCAATATACGTGGTATCATCGAAACTAGTCAAACGTATAAGACTACATACAAATAAAAATACTATACTTTAAAATTATATTGTTAAATAGTTCCAAATCGTTTAAATGGTTCTTTACGATATAATATTAAATCGTGATTAGACTGCTGTTCGTCTCGTCGCGTCGGTAAGTGGTTCGTCTAGAATGGTTTATAAATCATAAATCTCGTCGCAAGTTATTTACTCGTAATACCGGTTTCACACGGTTCGATTTTAGTTGAACAAATTTTGTGAAAGTCTGTTCAGACGGTTCAAATCGCTTTCGACTTAGCAGTTGACCAACTAAAATTTAACCGTGCAAACCCGATATAACATTACTATCGGTTCAAGGTACCAACATTTTACTGTTAGGTAGGTATTTAATATTCGCAACACGTCATAACTTCGCGGTTCGAGTAACTATTTATACCTACGTACTTAGCTAAAGCTTGACTGTTGTTGATCTCAAACATATGTGTTATTGTGTATATAATGTAATCACATGTTAAATTCCACAATCACATTATACTTATGTACTTATATCTATGTACCTATAGGGGTAACAGAGTCGGGCTTCAAGTAAATTTAGAAGTGCACCAACACGAAACAAGTAGGAATAGACTTGTGGTTCAAGTACTGTATTTAACAATAAATATAATTACTATGTTAATATAATATAGAACTTATTTATAGCAACAATGCAACAGATTCATTGACAGTTGGTATAATTCAGGTTTTCACGTCCCTCGCTTTAAGGATGGGAAGAAATTAATTTTCTGACTGTTTCTTCTAAAGAACATTTGAGTTTCAGCTAATCTTAATTTCCTATCTCCATCTGCATACCCTTTTCCCAACTATGTATTGGTCGGCTTCCAGTCTAACCGGATGCAGCTGAATACCAGTATTTTACATGAAGCGACTGCCTATCTGACCCCCACAACCCAGTTACTGGGTAACACGGCTATTATTATTTAGCCACGAGCTTCTCTCTCCTCTTAATTACATTCATTCATTCATTTCATTTATTTGCATACCATAATGTGTATAAAAGATGTTACATGAGGCTTAAAGCTAAAGTACAGTTATGGACCCTGTTAGGGCACAGCAACATAAGTATTAACTTACAATTAAAATTAAAATTAAAATTTCAGGATAACATTTCGTAAAAAACTATTTACTAATAACTAACTAACTTATTTAACTATTACCTATCTACCTATTAAAAATATTTCAAATTATAATTTCATCTAGTGTAATATTTGGGCGGCTGAGTGAATCTGTTGTAGCTCCACTCAACTACTTTATAATTCCTGACCGCGACGATCGAGCGGTCGAGGCTCGGTAGAATTGACAATATAGATATTTCAAACGCTATTTATTATTAACATTTTGTAATATTAAGAACAAACGCCAGGAAAGATGTGAATAATCGCTAGAATATAATATTAAGAAAAATAGGAACTATGGACATGACATGTACTCCACCATGCCGTACCAACCTAATTCTCTCACTGTAATCATCACAATTCCAATAACTCTATATGGACGTACCAGTCATACCTAACACCTTTGAAAAGGCTGTACAATAATCTATCTAACCATTTAAATTTAAAATAATTCCAATGAACTGTTAAACTAAGAACTGTGGATGATTGGAGGCTAGACCAAAGTTATAATGGCATAAGTAAAAAAGCATATCCATGCAATAACATAAATATAATAAATATATATTCTATTTATAAAAAACAACAACAATGGACACAATAGTGAGTTTTTATTTATGTCATTTAACTTTGATAACTTACACTAGAAGTGTCTAATGGAAGCAACCAATTGCAATCACAGGTTGTTTATATTTTCAACCAAAACATATTACCTATAGCAATTTCTATGAGTGAAATATAAATTTTAATCACACTTCAAGTGTAAAATGTTATATCATCGGATAGTTAGCTTGTATACAAAGTGGTGTTAATGTGTTGGGCTGTTGTAATCATTGCTGTTTGTTACAAACTCCTTTGCTATCCTTTAGAATCGTAAAATGTAACCAATGTTAAATGAAACTTTCATTTGTAGTTCAGATATTCACAAATATGCAGGGTTTATCTGTATCTCTTCATTGCCCATCTCTTGCACCAATTATATAGCATATACTTTTAATTTTGTTGACACAAAATTGTTATCATAGATATAATGTATATACCTATCTCTGAAATGTATTGATAAAAATAAATTATCATATCACTTGCCACTTAAATAAAAAATCATTGTCTCATTATTGTGTTAAAGATTTATTAAGATTTTGTTTAGAAATATTAGATATTTTATTTTATTATTACACAATATAATTTTTACTAGAGTTTATAATAGTAATGAATTATGTAAACTATAAAAATGTCTATAATACATAATTACATAGACAATTTGTTTTATTTTGAACTGCTAACCTTATAAAAATTATTCATAAGATATTATCCATACCTATGTACACATACAATTAATTAACAACATTGCCTTATCATAAAAAAAACTGTTGGTATTAGTTGCATCTGTACTGCTTGCAGTAAAATTCTAATCAGTGATAGATCAGTACCTAAGTTTACATTGCAATATTTACCTTTACTTGCATTAATGACCATGAACACTAAAGGTATTATTTAAAACACCTAAAATGGTACTGTGCATAATGATTGGCTTTACGAGTAACTACATCATAGTTTTTGACCGCTTACCTTTTTAATTTTCATCATAATAGCGTCTTTTCATTGCCCTATACTTTTTCAACATGTACAGTGCTTCAATTTCTTTGACAACGAAATCTCCATGCTTCAGCATCATTTTGACCTTTTCGGGGTTCTGCTCTCCACTGTTCTTTAAAAAAACTTTGTGAAGTCTTGTTCGGAACAGTTCGTAACCTTGAGGCCAGTCTTTACCCAGATGTAATAACTAAAAAACAACAAAGATTTGTTAAAATAAACAGGCAATTGTACTGCTTAAATATCTTTAATATAATAGTTTGCTTGTGTTATCAGTCGCAAGGTCACGTAAACTTTAAACGCAAAAAAAATAAGCATTAGCAATAACACTGTATGCATACCGTTTTATAGAGATTCAAAACTGCTAGACGATGTGGTTGTGACATTTTTAACAATAACTTTCACAATAATTTTAAAACGTATTTTCTTCTAACCCAAAACAAAGTTCATAGTCCGAAAATCTAAAATGTTTTGATGTTTTGATGTTTATCAATTTGTTTGACAAATCGTACAATGACAACTATGAGACAGCTGGCTTTTTGACATTTATGAAGAGCTACCAACGTAACACAACACACGCTGTTACCGAGTTATCCTACAGTGCGTCCAGTATATTTTCACAAAGTGTGTAAAACTGTTTTTTTTTCAAAGCAATTTTTGAAAGTAGCAGCACTACTATAAATATTTTGTATTTCTTTGTGCAGAATATGCCATTTCCTACTGACTTAGCCTCCTTTACGTCTCCTTCTTCAGAGGTAAGTAGAAACTGTGTTTTTTTTTTCTTCTTCTCTGTTATTTTATTATTTATTTGGTTCGTTACTTTTCTGGTGATGGTCAACATCGATATTCAGTTAAAGTTAAATATCGTAGTAGTTAGCAGGGAGAGGCGTAGATAGAGTCAAAGGCGGATCCAGGGGGCACAGGGCGATATCGCGGCCCCGGCACACAGGCAACGGAAGGAACACGGGTGGGTTTTAGTCAGTAAAAGTCTGACACTCCCTCTCGCTCCGCCCAGAGCGGGAGGAGTCATTTGATGATGTCCCACCCAAAAAAAAAAAAAAAAAAAAAGTGGGCACAGGGCACGCCACAATTGCGGCGATAAGTCCCCCCCCTCTTTGAGGAGTGGCTAGAGAGGCGCCATGGCGTCCTCACCTTCCACCTGACGCAGGTCCTTACCAGACACGGTTGTTTCGGGAGATTCTTGTTCCGGATAAGGCGGGAGGAAACGCCCGGGTGACATCACTGTGTGGATCACACGGAGGGCTCGGTGGAGCATACAGTGGAGTACTGCGGCAGTGATCTCTCGCCCTGGCCCTGGTGCAGGCCATGGTACGGAGCGAGAGGGCGTGGGAAGCCGTCACCTCCTCCTACGAAGCAGTTATGTTCGCGAAGGAGGAGGCGGAACGCGTGAGGGAGAGGCAAATTTCGCGCCCTCACGCCCCTAGCCGCCGCAGGAGACGCCCCGGGCCTCGGGAATCGCAGGCCGATTCCCGGCCACCGTAGGCGCGGGCTTGCGGACGGTGAACAATGGATAGCCTGCCGTCGCGCACGCACCTCAAAGCGATGTCAGCACAACTGACGGGGTCAGCTAGGACTGATGCCTGCCGGGGTCGCGAGAAAGTCCGAAAGGGATACCGTGGCCCCTGGCAAAGTACAGGCAACTGAAGGAACACGGGTGGATTTTAGTAAGTAAGAGTCTGACACGCCCTCTCCCTCTCACTCAGCCCAGAGCGGGAGAAGTTATTTGATAATTTCAAAACCAAAAAAATAAAAAATAAGGTGGCACAGGGGCACGAGTCCCGCCCAATTCACCCGAACGCTTTAAGTTAAATAAAATCGAATGGATTGGTCTGAACGCATATCTATCAAGACATTGCTTCAATAATGAACGCTGAAGAAGTAGGCTACCATACCTTCATTGAAAAAAAACAGTACAGTGCAATACAAGAAATGGGAGACACTTCTTAGCTGTCTGGCCCATGTGCCCTTCCCAGAAATAAATCCCTTGGGTGTGTTGTTCCACAATTTTTCGCCGGACGAACTGTGGCGGCGCTGGCGCGGACTTTAAATTAATGAGGAAAACAGAAACACCACGAACCACTTTTTTGATTGAAACAAATTGTATCCGACAATCCGAAAAAACGGAACAGTACGAATAAAAAAAAATGGGTGCCAAACGTTGGTTGTGCCGTATGGCAGTGTTGGGTAAAATGTAATCTAACTACTGATTACTAACTACAACTACATTTTGTAGTTAGTAATCATAATAATAGATTACATGAAATAATCGTAGTTAAAAATTTACTACAAATTGTAGTTACTTTTTGTAACTACCTACAACAATAATTGACAAACAATAATTGTAGGTACCTACAACTTATAATGATTATTTTCTATTAACAAAAAAATAAAATATTTTATTTTCTATTAGTAATTTGTTTAGGTTGAAATTTTAAAATTCGTTATTTATTTTGAATAGAATGTCCGATCTGAATAATTAAAAAAAATATCTATAATCTATAAATATAGCCTATGTTACTCAGGGATAATGCAGCATTCTATCCTATGGTGACATAATTTTTGAAATCGGTACAGTAGTTTTTGAGTTTGTTCGTTACTAGCTTCTGCCCGCGACTTCGTCCGCGTGAATTTTTTTTTGATCCCCCGACCCATCCCGTCGCATCGCATCGCCTGCCTGCGCTATTACTTCGTTTTCGCTTAGTGAAAACTTCTGACTTTTTTTATAAATCCGACCGATACTTCCAGAGATTAGAGCTTTCAAACAAACAAACTCTTCAGCTTTGTTATTAGTATTATTTTAAAACTATGATTTCTGCTAAGATATTCATAGAAATCAATAATAAAAAACTTTAAGATTTTTTTTTCATACCGGCCCAGGTTTACAAATAATTTTGTAAAATTACTTCAATTTGCTATTGATTAATTAACGAATAGGTACTCGTAAATATTAACTTTTAAACATATTTACTTACAATACAAGATATTCTTAGAACTAAAGTAATCAGTAGTTATAACTCTCTTACACTCTCACTCACTCGATTACAGTAATCAGATTAACGATTTCTTTATGTAACTTGATTACTGTAGTTAGATTACATGTAATCATAACTACTTGTGTGTACTTGATTACTGTAGGTAATTGGATTAGATGTAGTCATAACTACTTGTAGTTAACTGAGTACTTTTAGTCGTAATTAGTAGTTAGATTACAAAATAGTAGTTAACTACACCCCACACTGCCGTACGGCGCCAATCATCAGTCTCCTGGCCCCTAATTTATTTGGAGTCACCGCAACATGTCTTTTTCCTCCATACTTCTTTTTGTAGTCGTCATCTCGGTTTGTATACCGATGAACATACTGCTCGACTTGTAATTTGACGTATTCCTTCTTCTTTGCAACAATTAAGCACCCCAGCTGCCTGTCTATTGATGCGGAGCGAGGCAGCGGAACGGAGCGAAGGAGTAATGCGGAGCGGAGTTGTGGACTATGTCTGTCCATTGATGCAGAGCGAGGTAGTGCGGAGCAGAGTTTGCGAACTGTGCGGATCTAGGACGCACGACTTCACGCAACGAGTACCTAATTTGAGCGGGCTGCAATACCCCGCGGTCGGGTTTTTCCGCTGCCTCGCTCCGCTTCCCCGCTCCGCTTCATGGTTTTGTATGAATTTTTAAACTAGTTCGCAAATCCCTGTCCACTGAAGCGGAGCGGGGATTTAATGCAATTCCATTGGCACAGCTCCGCTCCGCTCCTCTCCTCTCCGCTCCAGTGGACAGTCAGCCTACACCCTAGGCAAAAATGTATGGGATTCGAGAAAAAACATACTTTTTTTGTACTTTTGAAAGTTTTCCATAATTCGTCACTAAATATCACTTTTCTCTAAAATCTCAAATTGAATGGCTTTCATTGCGATTCCTTTGGGTACCTACCCTTTCGATGTACCTAACCAAATTTTCTAAAACATCAAACAGTTAAAAAATAAAGGAAGAAATTTATTATCCATTTTCAAAAATCATCTACGTACTTCAAGTTCTGTTATCTCAAAATATTACTATTGCGATAAGCGTACAAATTACGGGGAAGACATCTTCATTTAATCAGCTATCTAACGGGGTACAAAAGTTAAAAAAAGATTTAAAGATGCCGACGAAAATGTCGATAATTCTGGCAAAAGTAGAATTTGGAAATTGTTGAAATATTGAAAAAAAACAGCTATCTAATTACGCAACACATTTTCGATTTGCAATTGAGTCAAATTGGTTTCGTTTGACTAGAATTGCTTTCAATGTACAACTTTTGAAAGCAATTCTAGTCAAAACGAAACCAATTTGACTCAATTGCAAATCGAAAATGTGTTGCGTAATTAGATAGCGGGTCACAAGTCGCGGAGCGGCTTTTGAGTTTTTAACATGACTCACGATCTACTCGCTGGTCACTGTTAGGCGTGTATTTAAACATACAGCGTACGTACATGCACTAATAGCTATTTAGTGACGAAGTTTAGGAATTAAAAAAAAATACATAGATAAATTTGAATTTTCTCGAATCCCATAAATTTTTGCCTAGGGTTTATGGGGATAAACCCTAGGCAAAAAATGACTTAGGTGCTTATTTGTTACAAATGGGTCACACTATCACGTCCTAGAACGAATACGTCAAATTACAAGCCACTTGTATAGTTTATAAATATCTATGTTCTCGTTAGTGACTCGATACGGACTCGGTAGTGCCAAGCATAGATAATACACTAGGTGCCAAGGCGCCAATGCAACTTATCCGTATCCTGGCAACGGTAATTTGTTAATCAAATATTGACAAAGCAAACTAAAGTTACTAATGGAATATTATAATTTTTTTACTTGCGGTTTGAAGAATAAACGAGAAACTCAAAGTCATAGATAATGCCTGAGAATCCTGGAGAAGGAGAAGAAGGAGGTACAAAGGATATTGTGTTATTCTTTAATAATATGTTTATTAGGATACATAATATTATTATGCTTGTGCTATTATCGACTTACATCAATGCTATTATATCCTATTATCATGTTCACATCAAGTGCATAATACCCCACTGAAGCAGCAGCCGCCCAAGCACGGTGACGGCTCATGAGCACAAACATTCAATAATTTGTTTCCTAGAAAATTCTTTTTAGTTGTACAATAGCATGTGTAGGTCTCAAAATACAGTTGTTCCACATTCTCAGGGGTATGTAACGAAAACGAACAAAAATAAGTATACCTATGTATTTCCCAAAGAGGTAGGTAGCGATAGTAGTAGTATTAGGTATGTTTAAAGTGGGGAAGGCTATTGCCATGCTCATCAGCTGCACTGCGAACAAAAACAGAAATTACTCTTATTTAGGGAACGTCCCAGAAAGCGCAGACTAGCGACTAAGGGTTGAGGAGTAGATACGGCCCCAACCATTTGCCATATTGATGTCAAACTAATCCTTAGCACAGCACAGCTTTATACGTTATTGGCATTAGACTGTAGCTAATAAGCAGGCCCATACCAGCGAATGTATGATAGCGGATATTGATAAAGCGCTTTCGTTCAAAATCATTAACCAGTCCCAAACGAACGACGCGCGACGGCGACGTTAGAAAAAAAAACGTGATTACTGTAAGTACCATATGTTTGGGAGATAAAACTCGGACACAGACGGACTTGGTGAAACTTTATGGATTCCTTGTTTTACTACGGAACCCTAAAAACCGAGATTAAACCACGCTGCAACCTTACTCACGTGCTGGTCGAATAGTTTCTGCCTCAAACCTACATAAAGGCGATGGTGCAGCGGAAAGGAAAATTAACATGATCATGTTTTATGTCACAGAAGGGGAAGAAGAGGCTCAGGATTTCGAGCAACTAGAAGAATTAGAAGGTGAACACGTGGAAGAAGAATCCGTCCTCTCAGAATATGACCCTGATGACTTCATTTCTGGGGCTGTTACTAGCCCAAAATCTTCGATACCGGTCGATATGTTCGATTTTGAGTATCCTTTTCATATTTTTTTACTTATGTTGGTCGTAATTAATCTTGATTTGTCCTAATTAGGGTTCCGTAGCCAAATGTTGATTTTATATTTTAGGCACCTTTTAAGAGAGGATTTTGCGAAAATGAAGCTTTAACGGGATGAAAACGGGGATTTCGTTTGTATGTCAAATCTATGTACCTACCTAACAGAGTGTCACACAGATAATTAAGAAATGACAATTTACAACTAGTCGAGGTTTTTCTAGAACTTGATGGTAAGTTGTAGTGTAGGTACCTACCTAGTTTCTTACAATAAACCTGCCCAATCATAGTAATTATTATAATATTAAATTAAGAAAATTTCTGATTTTTAGGGTTACGTACCCGAAGGGAACCGAACGGAACCCTATTTATGCCTCCGCTGCCCGTCCGTCTGTCCGTATGTCTGTCAGCGGGCTGTATCGGTCAGTCTCAGTGGGTCGTCTTATATCTCATGAACCGTAGGTAAACAGTTGAAATCACAGATTATGTATTTCTATTGCCGCTATAACAACAAATAATAAAAAATTAATACAACACTACATAGTTGCCAAAATAAAATAAAGTAAAAATTTTAGAGAGTTTGGGGGGTTGGGGGTTCGGTTTTAACCCTTAAATTAATTTAAGGGTTAATTATTATTATTATTTAATTTCATACAAGAACGTGTCTTTTTTTGCGTTTTTTTTTGCTAAATTTTGTGCGGTGGTACGGAACCGTTCGTGTGCGAGTCCGACTCGCAGATGGCCGGTTTTTTCCATTTCCTTAACAGAACAAAGATATTCGTACGGTTACAACTGTCATAAGTATTTCAACCTATGCGCGTGCGACGATATGGTCATATGCTTTTCGTCTGGCAGCATGATTACTTTTCTCGACGTCAATACGAAGCAGACGTGGTTTCGACGAAGCTCGACTGGCGGAACAGTTGGGAGTATTACAGTAAATAAAGACTATTTTGCTATTTAATTGCACGTCAATGTTATTCTAGATAAATGTACTTACGTATGGACATCGGCATCCTTTGGTTACCCCCTTTTTTAAGGTAAAGTCAACCGCACGTCCACATTTACAGCGCCATTTTGTCGAAACAATCGCACCTCAGTGAAACTACAAACAAAAAACAACCAACTTAAAAAAAAACAAATAAAAAGTGAAAAATAACTTTTATTTCGGAAGTCGGTGTCTTTGGTTTGTATTTTCGTTTTTTGCCACAGACTTCCGAAATTAAAGTTATTTTTCACTTTTTAGTGTTCTTTTTTGAAGTCGATTGTTTTTGTTTTGTAAAAAGGATTTTTTTTTTTTTTTTTGTTGTAATACCTACCCCACACAAATTCGAATACCACTACCTGCTGTACGTAAACAACAGTGACAGAAACTATAACATCATCCATATAGACTAAGTGGCAAAAGTACGTATTATTGAAGCTAGCTCAAAAACTACCCAAGTTAAATTAATAAAAGTTATATGTGACCACCTCTGAAGTATGACCGACCAAACAAAAAAAGAATCATCAAAAACTAATTCATGAGTGGCGGAGTAATCGCGTAACAAACCTCCTCCTTTTTCAAGTCGGTTAAAAATAGCTGTTTATTTTCGTAGTTCAACTGAAGTGTCACTACTGAAGTGCGATTGACCTTACGAGATATCTTCCTAAATATCAACTTGAAAGCTGGAGGTGCTAAAGAATGTTTGATCTTCTTCGAATATTATCAGATCGCTTTGTCACAATTAATCATTCATAATAATTTCATTCTTCATTACAATCTGTAGTCCTTCAGAAAAGACCCCAACTACCGCATAGCGATAGCAGAGGACAGGGAGAGCGAACGGGAGCCATTGATAATCTTGTATACATGGCCTCAAATGGAAATAGACGCAGTTCTTCGCGATGGAACTGCCAATGCATATGCCATTCTAGATTTCAGGTAATTATAACGCTGTGACCCACGAGACAAGATTTTTGTTACGGGTATACAACCTTAGTTTTTGTTTTGTATACAGGGTGTTAAAGAAATTGAGTGCCATAGCTTCAGGGTGAGTTCAGAGTCGATAAAGGAACCCGTAAAAAATAAAAAATAAATACCATCAAAAAAAGTTTTAAAAAAACCGAAAATGATCATAAGATTAACGTAAAGTAGTACCTACTAATTAAATAGCAATCGTTCAGAATTGATTAAAAAATTACTTAAAATAAGTTTTATTTTGTTTAAATGCTAATTAATAATTTCCTAGAGTTACGTAATACCTACTAAGTAATTCGTAATTTTGTATTTTGACACTATTATTATTTTATTGTTTTTTTTTTATCACCAACTCATTTACTTCATTCAATAATGTTTGCATGCCTAATCTAAGGTAGATTGTACAAGGATCACATTTTTTTTTAAATATCTTATGTCCTACAATCTATGCAATAAATAAACTTTACTTTAAGGGAAAGAGTTTTTCCAAGAAGATCCTTTTAATTTATTGTATTCAAATATTTCCTTTTACAAATTCAACAACCCGTCAATCCACCCTAAGCTATGGCATATCAACAGGACATTTCAAAAATTTGCTATAGAATTCTCCATTTTCCTTTGCAGTCCCGACGGTGAACTGCTAGCGTCAGTGGGCAAAGAACCAGATTACAATCTAACCATTTGGAACTGGAAGTACCATAAGATTCTCCTGCGCACAAGCGCTTTTACTTACGATGTTAACGCCGTTATGTTCTCGCCTTACTGTGAAGGACAACTCACTACAGCAGGTTATTTACTGACAAATCTATCTTACTGTGCGTTTGCACTGGCGAAACATTCACGACAAAACATGTTGGAATCTCTAATTTCTGTCAATGTTCCATACCATTTTTGACAGGACCTAGAGATTTCAACATGTTTTGTTAGGTACGATGTTTCGCCAGTGCAAGGGCACAGTTAGCGTTATTTTTACTTCATGACGATGTAGGATAAAATTAAAAAAATCAAATTCAAAAGTCAATTATTCTAAATAGGCTGAGAATCAACACTTTTCGAACGTCAAAATTACATAAAACAGTCCCTCAAAAACGCCCGCCCTTCACAGTAAATTATGAATATGAGACATCTTGTCAGCCCAGAAAATATATTGAGAAAATCTGGATGTCTAGAATCGCCAACGCACAGCCTAATTGCGTAACACAAGCTCAATGACAGTTTGTTTTATTTTGACAGTTCAACAATATTCATTGCGTTATTTACGTTGTTGAGCAGACAATTTTTTCCAACATTATGAAGCAATGGATTATGAGGATCCATCAGGTTAAGCTACGCTTACCGGGGTTGGTCTGTGGATGGGTGACAATGTTAACATGCCGAGACTCCTCCGTGCCTCGGAAAGCACGCTAAGCCGTTGGTCCCGGCTGTCATTCGTGGATCTTTGACAGTCGTTACGGGTCGTCAGGACCCCGAAAGTCTGACAACCAGTCTTACCAAGGAATATCGTATTACCCAGTTACTGGGTTGTGGAGGTCAGATAGGCAGTCGCTCCATGTAAAATAGGGTATTCAGCTGCTTCCGGTTAGACTGAAAGTCGACCCCAACATAGTTGGGAAAAGGCTAGGTAGATTTTATGAAGCAATGGATTAGCAATAATCCTTCAAAATTATTTAGATTGTGATTGATCGTGTGTTTCGCAGTTAGTGTGCCGCTCGCGAGTAGATTTACATTTAGCTTGGTTATTCTCCGTTGAGAAGTAGCCTCTGGCATTGGGATTATAACATGCCGGTGTAAATAAATATGTATGGAAAGCTGAAGGGGTCTTATTTTACAATCGTTTTAGGTGCTGCTCATATCAAATTCTGGAAAATGGCGGTGACGTTCACTGGACTTAAATTAAAAGGCGAATTGGGCAGATTCGGGAAAACAGAAATCTGCGATGTCCTCGGCGTTTATCCAATGCCCGATGAAAAGGTTAACAATTTAAATATTTACGGGAGCAACCTTTTATTTATGCTCGAAAAAATCTTATACTACTTAGATGGCTCTGTATTAAAAACCAGTTTTAATTCACATTTTCTCTCTCAAAGAAAAAGAAGAAGAAAGTCGCATAACGCTTTTTCCTTACGTGATGATTTCTACCAGTCAATAAAAAAGATCAAAAAATAAAAGTCAAAACTTCGTTCCAAAAACAAGGCTTACATTTTGTAGAGATTTCTCCTTGAGTAACAAAGATTGGTCCACAAGATTTATAGAAAAATACGAATTTATTATTAACAATAACATTGTACCTAAAGGTCACGTTTTGTTACGAAAAAACGTTGAAACTGACCTTTAAGCTATTTGCTTTTAAATACGGGAGAGCTACGTTTGAATAAATTAAGAGGGTAGAGCGATTTCTGTAATACATGATTGAATGGCTTATTATTCAATATTTCTAGGTTTTATCTGGATGTGAATGGGGCAACATATTAGTGTGGGAGGCTGGCCTCGTCAAACTAGAAGTCACACAGAAAGGAAGAAAAGTCTGTCATAAAGCTCCTATTGTAAGTAAATTATTGTTCTTAGATCTTCTTTTTTGACGACCCATTACGACCGTCAAAGATCTACGAATGACAGCTGGGACCAACGGCTTAACGTGCTTTCCGAGGCATGAAGGAGCCTCGATAGATAAAGATGGTGACCCATCCACGAGCAAATCCCGGCAAGCGTAGCTTAACCTGATGGATCGACCCACGGTAGACCCAAGGTCGTCTTCAGAAAACAATGCATAAAATCCCATTGCAAGGGTTATTACCTACTTATTACATCAGCTATCTAATTACGTAACCTATTTTCGGAAACGATTACGACTAATCTATTTCATTTTGACAGTTCAACAACATTCATTGCGTTATTTACGTTGTTGAGCAGAGTTTTTTTCGAACTTCTGAAGCAATGGATTAGCAATCTGTTTCAAAACGATTCAGATTTTGATTGATCATACGCAATTAGGGTAGGTACCTTTTTTTTCTTTTTTTTTTCGGGGGGAGTCCTTCAAAAGGCGCCCGGGCTTTGGGGAAAAGTCCGGGGAGTGTGGGATTCCTACCTCACTAAAACCACCCCTGTGGTCACCGTCTACACATGGAAGGGGCACCTTTCCCTCTCAAAAGACCAATCCGGAACCCCCTCTGTGCAGCGTCTGTTAGGGCACATCTCTGGGGAGACTGTAAAGGGGTCTTCCCGAAACCTAACTGTGCAAGTGTACAAGGCAGCACGTGACCACTGTGCGCCGTCTTCCCTGAGGTCACTTAGTGGGCGGACAGAGTCCTCACTCTGAGCACCCGTGATCCCTAATTCCAGCCTGCCTTAAAGGTTGCAGGCGTAGGGTAGGTACCTAGAGATCTAACGAGTTCGATTTTTATTCTGGTAAAACATAACGTATATATATTATTAAGATAGAAGAACCTACGAATTTCTAGCGACATCAGTTCCAGGATCTACATATAACGGTTTATTTTATATTTCTAGACGTTACAGTTTTTGAGTTTTTGAGCAAATGTCTACTCTATTGTGCTCCAACTTTATTCTAAAACGCGTTTTCAGATTCAATTCATGTTGAGCCCAACTTATGACGAAGTGACGACGATAGCTCGCGATGGGTGCATCCGTGCGTGGTATTGGGACACGGTGGACCAAGCTGACCCCCCTGAGGACGACCCTTACGTCGAAATCAATCCTGTTGCCGAGACATGTGTACGTAACTACGTAGCGTATATGGAGTCTATACCTTCACACAACGCTCTATAGTGTTTAGTTCAGGTACCTATACAATAAAAATATATACGCCCGTGTTAGGGATTTGGAAATACAACATTCAACATGCCCGCAACATTTTTCTGGGGTATACCAATGTCAACTCGGTCAGTGACGTCACAAATGTTAGGTAAAGGTACGCTTTAATGAATTCATTCACCATTTCTGGATTTGAAAACATACCCGACGGCAACACGGTCTCTGACGTCATGAGTGTTGTGTGAAGGTATAGATTCCATATACGCAACTACGTATCCTATGTAATTTGTATCGCAGAAATATAATAGTAATGGACCTAAGTAATGAGCTGTTTAACCAAGATTTATTTGTCTATAGTTCTTTCTTTGAACTTGGGGCTTTATTTGTAGGTACCCGATTGCGAGATAATGTGTCTTAAGCACAGAAAAGACCTGTATTGGTATGCACAAGTGAGTATAAAAATCAAGTAGGTGAAGTAGTAGGAAAATATGAAATGGACACGGTCAGCTAACTATGTTTCTAACTTTATTATTTCTTCCAAGGATGGCAACGGAGGCATTTGGATTGTAGACTTAGAAATTGATAAATTAGAATGTGATCATCAAAAGGTTATAACCTGTCATGCCGGGGGAGTTGTTGCTATGGCAGCTTTAAGGACACATCGCATACTGATAACGGCAGGAGAAGACGGAACATTGCAAGCATACAATACTGATACGAATAAACTGCTTGCTCGGTATCTGTTCCCGAAACCGATTTCATTTATGCTTTATCCACCTTTGGACGTAAGTACAATATCACCTTTCACCTTCCATTAAAAGATATTTTGAGTACTTTTATTATTGAAAACCCTTCTGATTCAATTAAAAGCAATATTCACTAGGGGCCGTGCACGAAATCGAATGATTTTGATAAATTTTGTTCATTAGTTGTGAGAAAGGGAAAAATAATTAAAAATAAAATATTTGTGATTCGAAAAGTCGAGTTCTTTGTTTTGCATGTGGCTGAAAGGGATTTTCCAAATAAGTTAAGTATTCATGGAAAATCACAAACATTCGCAACAACTATAAGAAACTATTTTTGATTTTGAACATTCAAAAATATCATCAACATTGTTATATGGTATAATTGCATGTGGCTGAACCACTTTTTCAACTTTGATACGAAAATAGCAGATTTTTTTTTTTGCATAAAATTTGTTTTTTTTAAACCCTATTAGTAATGTATATTTTCCTATTATTTAGCAAAACATAATCAAGAAATTAAAAAAATAACACATTAGTCTTCAGCTATCCTTAAAATAAAATGTTTTTTTTTTTTTTTTTTATGAATTTACAATATCCTCATTAAGTAAATCAAAGGCGAAATAAACCATATTTTCGAGAGCGCAAAAGTGATGCAACTATTAACAGGTACTGTAACTGACACGAATGGTTTAGCACCACGAAAACTGTATTTTTATACTGACACAGACTTAATGCTTCAATTATTTCAAGCTTTCTTACAATTAGACAAGTTATTGACGAAAAAGGGTTTTTCTTCACGTGCACGGAGCCTTAACTTTCTAACCCAACAATCTTGCAATTGGTATTTTATTGAAATCTCCAGGTGGATGAAACGTCATGCGTTTTAATAGTGGGTTTCGAAGACGGTATAATGCGAACGCTAATGCTGCACCCAGATATACTTGAGACTCAAAAGGTCATGATCGACATACGAGTACATTCGACACTTACTATCCATAGCGCGGACTCTGAACACCCTGACGCCCTAGATATCATTTCGGTGAGAAAATCACTATCTTTACTACAAAAGCTTGTTCATGTTTTGTTTTAACTTTTTGATTTATTTATTTATTATTAGGCTCTTCAACAATGAGTACACTATTACTTTATAATTAGTACATTTCAAACTTACCTAAATCTAAGCGCCTCATTAATTATAGAAAAGCACAGCATGCACTACATTATGCGCAGATATTATCATACCTTTTTCTTGTTGTTCCCTTCTCAAAAGTTTAACATTTTGTTTTGTATTTTTTGTCTTTCTCTTTGTTACCCGGATTCATTAGATTCATTAGGTTTTAAATTCTTGTTTTTTAATAACGCAACCGGCAGGTGAACTTGTTATTTAGTTAACCTTTATTTTATTTATTTGTTATTTAGTTTTTTTTTGTTTTTGTATATTTATTATATCTATATTATTTTATGCCTATCGATGAAAGCAGCGATAGTAATAGTTTCTTATCTTTAACAAGCACCGACGACAGTTTCGTGAGTGTTCCTTCTCTTGCAGACAGTCTTACAGCGCAGTTTTCTGATGGTCCCAAAATTTTTAACGTTATACATATTAACGCTCAGAAGAGACTCGTGAAGGAACATTACTTGTTGTTCTGATCTTGTTCTTGTAGCTGTAATAATCTGTAGTCGTCATTTATTTTCGTTGCATATATAAATATTCTTATACATATGTATCTATTATATAGCATATATATATATCTATCTATGTATCTATTATATAGTATATATATATATATATATTATATATATATATGTATTATATATATATCTATATATATATATATATATCTATGTGTCTATTATAATATATTGTATCCATATAATTATTATTTTGCACCAATGACAACCCCATTTTTATGTCCACGCAATCACTGTCCATTCCAAGGTTGCCTGGAAGAGATCGCAGAAAGCGATAAGGCCGCCCATTGTATGTTTTGTAGTGTTAAATTTATTATTTACTATGTATTTTCTGGTGTACAATAAAATATATATAAATAAATAAACTAAAGCGTAAAATATAAATTGCGAGTGATCAGACATACGGTGAATAGAAGCACACGTTGACATAGAAGAGTCTGACGTGGTGAAATATAGAACTAAATATTTTACTTAATGCAGACCTATCATGATAACACTACTTTTCGACAAGTGTGTGTGTGTAGTGATTTGAGTAACCCACAAGCAGCGTTTTTTGTTGCACATTTATTTTAACAATTTAATTCCCACTAGCTGCGCCCCGCGGTTTCACCCGCATAAGTCTCGATCCCGTGAAAATATCAAACTCAAACTCAAACCATTTATTTCAATTAAACCATTTACAGGCACTTTTGAATTGTCAAGGAATCGGTCAGTCAGAAATATGAAGCTAGTTGCCCAATCCAAAGCGTAGTAGGTAGGTACCTATGGAGAAGAACGGGCAAGAAACTCCACGGACACTCTTTTAAATAAATTGTTACAAAGTCGGGATAAAAAGCATCCTATGTGTTAATCCAGGTTATGAACTCTGACAATCTGTGTGTCAAATTTCATCCAAATCCGTTCAGTAGTTTTTGCGTGAAAGAGTAACAAACATCCACACATACATACAAACTTTCGCGTTTATAATATTAGTAGGGTTCAAAGTGACCTAAGTGATAGCGATAGTAGCGCCCTCATTTTATCCAGACTCTTTTTTGCCAAGCTGTACCTAAATAATTTTATATTAGCAGTGAATCACAATAAGATCAGATTTTAATTATCTGTCAATGTAGGTAGGTACCTAGCCACCTACTTAGTGTCGACTGTTGTCGTATTGGTTCCTACCATTGCGACAACAGTCCAGTACCACATATAAGAATGGGTAATAATGAGTCAGCAACATTCCTTGTGTTTTCAGATACTAAAACCGCACTCGAAAGCAATAACTCAAATATCAATAAACGCCCAGCGCACAATGCTGGTAACTTGTGGGAAAGATAGCACTATATTCATGTACCAGTTGAAGTTGGGCACTCCGTTCAAACTTGAAAGAATCGGCTTCATAGAAACGCCGAATAACATCGCTTATATGGCCTGGAAACCTGAAGAGGTAAGTGGTTTGGTACTTTTGTCCAGTCAAGCTATCATGCGCAGCGCAATAAAATCGTTTTGCCGCATCATTTCACGCCAAAAGAATTCATGTTTACGCATAGATATGTGTGTTAGGGCCGCAAGGCAATAGGGACGATGCCTGAGTAAAAAAAAATTAAATTCTAATTAGTCCGTCAGTCAGATAATAAAATAATATTAGACACGTATTTTTTGCTTTATCATATTAATAAAAAACTACTTAGATAAATCGCTTTTTAGGTTGTGGAGTGGGGGTCGCTACGTCACTAGTATGTATAAAATCTACATACTCGTGACGTCATGGCACATTTTACCTCAATGAATCGCCGTAGTCTTTAGATTACGTAAAAAAATTAAAAATACGTGTCTAATATTTTTTTATAATCTCAAAGATGGACTAAAAAAATATTTTTTGTCATCATCCCTATTCGAGGACAAAACCTTCTCCCACGTGCGTGTCAGCCCATTTCTTTGTTACTTAACACGTTAATTGCCGGGAGCCCACCTAGAGGGTTCACCTAGTCACTTATGGGATGCCGGGACCCATCGCGGAGGGCTCATTTAAAATGTAGGTTTTTGTTAGCGAATATAGCCGTATAAACCGTGAAAATTAAATGTGATGTATACATTTTTTAACAAGATTTATTAGCTTAAGCGTTGGTTTAAAAATCCAAGTATGTTTTTATTTTTTTGTTCACGGTTACTTATATTCAATAAAAAATTAAAAGATTGGAAACTATAGCGGCAAGACTCCCTTTTTTGGGTGGGAAATTATCAAATAGCTTCTTGGGCGTGTCAGATTCTTACTTACTAAAACAAAACCCACCCGTGTCCTGTTGAGTTCTATAACATGGTTTTAAACCCAATGCCGTTGACCGTCCGCGATAATTAACTTTAGCGCAAACGTAATAACCCTCCCGGAGGGTTCACTTCCAATATGTATGGCGGCATGGCGTATGAGTTCTATGACAAGTGGGTGGAGTCGAGAGTGACGAAGATTAGCTACCATCGCATTTTAATTAACTACACAGCATCTTCTAGTTGATAATAATTTGGTTTTGGTAAAAACTATGTTTTGTTTTTCTAGAAGCTTTTTTAATTGACTTTAAGGTAAGTATAGGAATACCTTTCGTTGCTCTTCCTTACCTCTTACCTCGAATTTCATGTTTTCAGGAGCATGTGCTTTTGCTGTGTGGTCAAGTAGGCCTTATAATGGAAGCAGTGCTGCCGAAGCCAATAGTTCGAAAATATACTGAAATAACAACTTTCAAGTTGAATTTTGTATCCTACAAAGAAACTTTGGTGAAGAAACAGTAGTAAGTAGTTACTGCATTTATTCAGCATTCAGTACTAAGATCTTATGTGTTGATGATAATGTACCTACCAATTTCATAACAGTATTGTCATCTAAGATCAATTAACTTGGCCATGCCAAGTCAATTGGTCTTAAGGTGTTATGGTTCAGGTCAGTCTTCGTCTTCAAGTCAGTATAATTGCCAATTGCTCTCGTTTTTTGAAGTGAAATTTCTATATAGACGGGGTATTAGGATTTTTCTGTCACAAAAAAGCGTTACGGCCGCGTGGAGGGGGTAGACGATATATCGCGTGGTGAGAGGCGGCAGCGGCGGACGGAGAGAATAGATTGGAATCTCAAGTTTTTATATTGAACGGATTTGAAAAATTCTTTCACTGCTGGGAAGCTATGTACACTAACCCCGGGTGACATAGGCTATATTATATTTTCAAAAAAATTAGGGATCCTTACTAAAACTCCAATAATGTAACCCAAGGTGTAAAAAAAATACCTAAAATATTCTTTACATCGCGTGCGCTGCGAAAACTATTGATGATAGAATAAAATAATGTACTACGACTTTGCAGAACACATCATTATTTACAAAAAGTCTCGAGACAGCATATGTCTTACTATTATAGTTATGCCACAATAAGTGTTCTTTCATTTTTAAATTTTAGTTGATATGCCGCCGCTAGCAAAGGCTCTTTATTTATATCATGGTATTAATCCTTATCACAATAAATTACTTCATATTCGAGACTGCTGACATTTGAATTATTCAATTCGGACATTCCATTCAAAAGATATGACGAGTTTAAAAATGTAAGTATTAGAAAAAACTTGCGTGGTAGCCGCTCACCCTGCTCAGCTAGCTAGGCAGCACCTTATGCAATGTAGGCGTCAGTACGGGAGGGGAGTCAATGTCAAGAAATGAAGTGCCGTAGGTACCGTAGGTAGGGTAGGGAGGGTAGGGTAGGTAGTGTAGATAGGTAGGGTAGGATAGGTAGATAGTTAGATAGGTGCACTACCCGTGCGAAGCCGGGGCGGGCAGCTAGTTGATTATAACGCAGATGAGCCGAATGAAGATTGATGACGAAAGATGTGCATAATCTTCCCGTGTGTGTGTATAAGTTTAGAGTGGACTATGGATGTTTTTTTTGGTTCCGGATTGAATTCAGTTTTTTTGTTTGTTAAAAAAAAATATGTTTAAATAAAAAATGCATTTATTAAAATGTACCTAACCTAACCAAATCATAATTTGCAGTAAAACCTGGGAAAAAAAAATGTGCCATTCGTTTTTCCACTTGTCTGTTGAAGTTTCACTTCTACTATGTGTCCCAGCACACATTTTTTTTATTCACATTCGTAAAATCGTAAGCCACCGAAAAGATATTCATGTCCGTAACTCATTATTTTTAATAAAACATACCAAAACTGCGCCCCATAACCCAAGTAGCGGATGTTGGAGAAAAAATAGCCAAGCTGAAGTGGGAGTGCCCGGTTAAGTCGCATGAAGAGGTGCACCTGGAGAGGTGGGAAAAGATCGTCATTCACTGGACGCCTGAGGGCGGACATCACCGTCGATGTAAACCACGGCGAAGGTGATGTGACGATCTGATAATATTTGCAGGGCCAACAGGGCCAGAGATCGCACAGGAGGTTTGGAAATAGGGGAGGCCTTTGCCCAGCAAACACAATAAAAAAAGCTATCAAAAAAAATACTGACATACGATTCGACATTCGTAGCATGCGCCACAGACCTTTCCCTGAAGAAGAAGATCTTGCCAGCATAGACGAAGAGACTTTGAAAGCTAGAGAAGAGGCTTCACAAAGAGATGATGACGAAGAGGAAAAAGAATGGGTCGGCGAAATAGAACTTAGTACGTACCTACTATTTCTTTACTCCATCGCTTTCCGTCAGGTGAGATCGAGATACACAGCAGCCCCGTCCAGAAATAATGTAAACAATAAAAACCATATCGGCAACGTGGTAGGTATTGGCTATACTTCTAAATAACAGTCTAGCTTCTAACTAGTAGTATTTTATACTACATAATTATAAGCGAGGGTAGGTTGGTTTTATTCAAATGGTTATATATATCATGGTATAATAAAACAAGGTATGGCACTCCGAAACACAGTCGTCACGTGGGAGACACAAGACTACGTTATCACCGCTATCCATGGTTCTCAAACTTTTTAGTTTGGGGAAATTTTATAAAACATTGACATAATTATTAAATTACTTCTAGCTTTTGCCTGTAGCTCTACCCGCGCGCTGTAGGTTTCCCTAGACAAAAAAAAACAAATTAGATAAATCTACTTTAGCATTCATAATATAAGTGTATATTCATTCTTAATAATAAGTGGATTCTAGGGATTACTAAAATAATACTCAAACACATTGTTAAACTCGTCTACTTACGAAGTTTTATTCAAAATCGAAAAAACAAAAAATATTTTAACCATTTTGATATTGTGATCAAAGAAAAAAATGTATCACACCAACTTGTTAGACGTCCACAAATAAATGTTTAAGAATCACTGTGTACAATGGGACTGAGCGAGACCAACATACGGGTTCGACAAGAATAGCGATACATGACAAAATGTCAGAATGCCAATTAAACAGCCCGTTTCTGTGTTACCAGTAGTGTGTAATAATAACTCCCCAACCTCCTTTATTACTTATGCGAATCTGATACAATAATGAGGTTTTAATTAAAAATTACGTTGGTATATGTTTGTTTCGTTTGATAAGACAAACGAAACGACAATTTCAATGCTTTGTATATATTTTTTAACAGAATGGTGATTGAAAATCTTTCCTTAAATTCGAGTTCTGTTGCAATAAAGTGGCAACTGAAAAGTGACGTAGGCATGTGTCGCACCCGGAATGCCATACCTTGTTTTATTATACCATGATATATATGAGATAATTTTATCCTAGTAAGTCTCATATTACAGGGTGGCAGGATCATCGACGCGAAAACTGTTACCATGGATTCCGTAAATGATTCTGAACCCCCCTGCGTTGAAGTTACAGAATCATGTACTGAATCCATGGTAACAGTTTTCGCGTCGATGTCCCTGACACCCTGTATATACATCGTGATCTTTCTCCGCGTGGTGAATTACGGGCCGCTCCCTCTCATAGAGAAGAGGCCTGACCCAGCAGTGAGAACACATGAAGCTTAAAACCCATTTGCACGATGCAAATTTGCTGCATGTGTCATGGAATAAAATTACAGCAACTAACGACTTAGTTGATTCAACTTATAGAAGCCACAGGCAATTAAATCGTACCGTGTAAAACAAGGCTCGTATAGACCAGCGCGACGTGACTCGAAGAATACAATTTCTAAAAAAACTTCACGGTATAACAATAACCGTCAACACGTAGCGTCACACTAGTCTGCACGAATCTTCAGGCATTAGGCTGATTATACTATAGGATGTTAATATCACCATTATCATTTTAGTTGAAAATGAGAGTGAGCTGAGCACAACGGTCAGTTGGGCCTACTATTGCAAAGAAGGCATATGGGTCGTTCAGCGCGGCACCGGTGCCTTACTCCTGATCCAGCCGGGAAACAACAAAATCCTCAAGTACGCCCCTTTCCCTGGGGCTTGGTGTGAAGATTTGACGACATTACAATTTGTGTAAGATAGGATCTATTTAATACGCACGACGACACATCAGTGCCCAGGGACACGACCGCGCCGTCACCGCGCCGTCTCCGCGCATCCACCGCGCCGTCTCCGCGCCTCCACCGCGCCGTCTCCGCGCCACGTAACCATGTAGCCTGAACCGCCGCCGCGCCACCGCCGCGCCGTCGTCGCTTGATTATGCCCTATCACTCTAAAATCCGCGGCAGCGGTGTGGCAGCGGCAGTTGCATATACACAAGTTAGACGCAAAATCAAGCGGCGACGGCATCTACACGAGCCCTCAAGCGATACATTTCCATTTTGGCATTTTCCAGTATATAGTGACCGCTCGTTGTACTGAAATCGTATATCTGAGGTCAGCTTAAATTCCTTAAGGGCACACCGAGCTTATTGCAAAATAATTTCGTTTATTTATTTATTAATTATTTAAAATCGGTATTAACAATAACTTACATGAAGTCTGCCAAACTGCTTATCACCCTTGCTGCATCGTTATTACTTAACCTTTAGTTATGCAATTAATATGTAATTTATTTAAGGATTCACTCTATACATCATACACTTTAGCACCACGATTACTTGTAATTTCCTCTATAGAAAAAAAAAACCAAAGTGATCTCTAAAAAATAACATAAATATTTAGTACGGCGTAAATACTTTACGGAAGGTCATCAGTTTTTTAATAGTAACAAAGCTACATGTTTTCGATAAAGTATACATTACGAAGGAAATACCGAAATTAGCGCGCGAATCGCCGATTCTTTATTCCGCTCTATCCCATTCATTAGCGTACGGCAAAAGCTCGGTGCGCCGTTAAACCCACCACTCGTACGTATTCCGACTAGACTCATGTCACTGTTTATTTTTGTTCATATCTGAATAACCTAATCTATTGACTTCTTTGAAGAGGCATAGATATTGCAAAGGATGCTATGAAATGGAATTGGTCACATTTTTATTTAATTTACGATCAGACGCATCGTACGTATTACAAAAGTACCCAGCACCCGTTTTTTACACAAAAGAGTTTTAAGAATTATGTAAAAATATTATATATGTTTATTCTGTACTTACTCCAACCGTTTTCCTGCAACTGCGCTAGATACGGCGAGACTTATCAAGGCAATTGCCTTATTAGAGCTAGTTCACGATACGTTGCGGCGCTGCACTGCAAAGATTTCGACGCATTGGCGGTCACACGGTGAGACTAAGCAGTGCCGCTCCTGCATGTGGCGTCGTCGCCTTCGCAACGCATAGATACACCCCTCTCCGCCTCGTTTCGCGGGTTGCAAGACCGGTGTAAGTGCGGTGCGACGCTGGAACGCACCGTGGCATACCATGGATATTTGTATGTAAGATACCGCAGCGACACCGCTCCGGGGCCGCGCCGCCGCCGCACCGTATCGTGTGCATCGGTTCTAACCTTTCTTATGCCGCGTACATAAAGCGCTGTCTGCCACGGAATATGTTACGCGCGCGAGTGCGATAAAAACGCGTAGATATTACGCTCCGGCAGCCTACTGTAACTTATTTTGGAGCGTTGGTCTGTTTAATTCTTGGGTCGATTAACGTTTGATGTTGAAACAGATGCGAAGAACGCTACCTCGTAGTTGGGACAAACACGGGAATTATCCGAGTAGTACGTATGCCAACTGAAGAGGAAGACAACCCTACTCTTCATCACACGGTGTGGATAAATTCGATAAAGAAGCTACTGAAAAAACTTAAAGGCAGACGATTGGCTAAAGAAGAGGTCAGCTAAGTATCATTCCTTTTTAGTGTTCCGTATGTTCGAAAAATGGCACCCATATAGGAACACTAGTGTGTCTGCCACAGATCAATTTCTGTGACTTGGCTGTTTAATTTTATTTTCGTTGCCATAATTGAAAGCTAATTGAAAAATACCATGATAACATGATATTGAATATGGGGACTTGGGACACTATTGTGACAAGAGAGAGAGGCTGCATGCTGTCTTATACGCAAAGATATTAACTTTTAGAGTTATGAGGAACAGGGTGGTTCCGTATTAGACAGCATACGGACTCTAAAATAATATAATAGATACTCAATCGAAGGCAGTCTACTTTTGCCCGATCCAGCAGGATCGAGGCTAACTAACTAACTAGTAACTTTTAGAGTTATGAGGAACAGGGTAGTTGCTCATACCTCTAAAAGTTTATATGTTCACTCATTCTCTATACAAAAGGGAGGATCCTCCAACCAGACGGGTGTCGTATCTGGCAGGCAACTGCCCAACGATTGATGTCGGAAAGTTATGTATATGTTGATCGAGCGGTAGGTAAACTTAGCTTGCGCGATGCAGGATTTGTTACGTACGTAATCTTACGATACGACCTTTGATGCGTAGTTCGTGCGTGATATTCGTGATGATCACTTAGTGCGATGTAGATGCCGCCACAAACTATAATTATCATTCCCTTAAATTTTCAGAAACAACCAGTTCCTCGCATTGACTTCAATGATTTCTACTATTTACCGATGCATGACCGTTACACAGGGTCTCTCACCTGCCTAGAACTTAGTCACAATTCAAGGTAAGAGCGATTACGGTGTCATATGTTTTTAACGTTAAGGTGTATTCATACATTGAGCGGCAATCGTGCGCGGCTGCCGCGCGCGGCCTGCGCGCTGTGTTTGGTTTGGACGACTGCCGCGCACAAACATTTCTAGGAAACATTCGTCACTAATTGTGACTGGACGTATTTCTGCGGTCTACGGGCTGAGCAGATTGAAATTGTGGCGTGTCTCGGATGTGCCGCGCAGTACTGCCGCGCAAACATTCGTCGGTTTAGTCCAAACTAGAGCGCGGCAGAAGTGTGTTCTGCAAACGCCGCGTGTTGCTACCGCGGTCTTGTTTGGACACACCTTTATTGTTTGGGAAATGGGCAGGTGGCTCAATGATGGTACTTGACCGATGCTTGCATCTGCAATGGCTGGAATTGCTAAAAATGTTTCATGTGACCGACAAGGCACCCTTCGAACCGAAACACAACAAAATTGCTTGTTGGCTGAAACACATAGATATTGTGCTTGAACTTTTCTACGACCTACATCACAAATATCTTATTAACGTTATATACTCGTAACATTTCATCTGTTTTTCCCTAGCAGGGGTAGACTAAATAAAATGAGAATGAAATTAATATTAATTCGTTCTCCACCATTGTTTCAGGCGTCTATACTCTTCTGGTGCCGATGGAAATATATTCGCTTATAAGATCAACTTCCCAGAAAGATTACTCGAAAAAAAGACGCTTCCGGAACCTCCAGAATCGCTTGTTTGTATTTTTTACAAATTTATATTTTATACGAGTAAGGCGCGGGACATACAAAAACGGCGAGTGGCGCGGGCGTGGCGACGGTGGGTGTGGCGCAGGCGTTGTGTGCAAGCTCGCGCGTGCGACACCGTCGCTCGTCGCCACGCCGGCGCCACTCGCCACTTGTTTATGCCTGGCGCACAAAAAAGTGCAAGTATACGTGACTTTTTGTAATGAATTGCCAAAACTTCACCTAGGACCTAAAAATATACTAGTGCACGGATTTAATCCTAATGCAGGCTACACACGTTACGATCTTGCGCATGCTACATACGTATGGATGAATTAGCACAAGTATCCGAGCCATTCGGTGTCATGCAGACTTATGCAAGTCTAAACTTGCACAAGTATATCTAACGCGTATGGCTACCATAAACGATTTATTTATTTACTTTCATTTCTTTTGATACATGATAAATGATTGTTTTTCTATAGTAGTTTTGTAGAAACTCTTTTACACGCGAATCATATTTTTTAAACTAGATGATGTCGGCGTTTCCTATCTGAGTACTCTGAAAAGAAAAGCCGAAAGAAACTGAAACGTCTCTCTTAAACTCCAGACGTAGGTAATCTTGGTCAGATCATGTGAAGATCATGTAGATTGGTGTCTGCAATGGTCTTTTGATAAAAGCACTATACATTTTCGCGTGGACCATTCCAGTCAGTGCACGCATTAGTCAGTAATCATGCAGCTTAATTCACAACTTAAGGAGCTTCGACGAACAATACCATAGAAATAGAAAGGACATTGGGCAAGGCCGCAGAAATTACTCAAACCGTCAGACCATCATTAAATTTAACTGAGAAAAAAAACAATGACCTACATGTATTACTTTACAAAGTAAATATTCATGTCATTGTGAATTTGGAAATTCAATAAAGTTGAATACTTTTTCGGGTAAATTATTAAACCCAAATGAACTACTAACTAAGATTGAGTTTGCAGAAAGTAGCAAAACTAAGAGAGTATAGTACTGTCGATGGAGAGTTGATGTCTCACGAACAACTGAAGCAAAAAGAGGAATTCGACAAAATGATGGCGATCGCCAACGCACATAAGAAAAGAGTTCGCGACCAGCTGTTTGCACTTACACTTGAATATACCAAACTAATAAAAGCGTAAGCGGAATTTTATCAATTTATTTTGTATGGCGTTATTTATAACGGCTTTAGCGCAGGCCATACTAGGAACGAAGCTAAGTTCGTTTAGCTCGCTCATGTAGCTCCCGCGTCTTTTCATTCTTCAGTTCATAGTTCACGGTGTGAACCGAAGTATGCAAACACGTGGTAAGCTATACATTTTGTAAACAAAGAACTTCTGCTAAGTTACGTAGCGACAATTCAATCAACAACAAATAATTCCAAATTCAATCAACTCAAAGTAACGAGCGAGTAAAGTGTAATACGAAACTAACGAGCAATTTCACTTGGTCGGGTTATATTTTAGCGATTATAGCCGGGAAACGGGTGTAAGAGAAACACAGGTGCTTAGGAATTACACTATAATCACATAGATCACACAAGTTACAATCTGACAGAACTTTTGAGTTAAAGCGCGCGCACATTCGCTCGATGGTGGGTAGCTTACACAGACTAACTGACGATTCCAATGAGAACCTACTGGAGCTTGCGCGGGCGCCCTCAGACGGGTGGTCTGGACGGGTAACCACTGCGGGTTGCCATGGTAGCATTTACATTCTGCCGCACGCTATACACTCCCGCCCCACGTTAAGCGCCACTTATAGCCGTAAACCATAGATTTTACAAGTTACAATCTGACAGAACTTTCGAGTTAAAGCGCGCGCACATTCACTCGCTGCTGGGTATCTTACACAGACTAACTGACGATTCCAATGAGAACCTACTGGAGCTTGCGCGGGCGCCCTCAGACGGGCGGCCGGGTAACCACTGTGGGTTGCCATGGTAGCATTTACATTCTGCCGCACGCTATACGATATAAATCGCTGTTGTCTAATGTTTTGTGGTACTGTAACTCAGTACGTAACTAAGTAGAAGTTTTTTGTTTACAAAATTTATAGCTCCCCTTTAGAGGCCCCCCCTCACATGAGCGAAGCTAAACGAACTTACCTTCGTTCCCAGTGTGGCCTGCGCTTTATGATACGAGTAGCTTCAAAATTATTTGAAGACAACGGCAACCTTTTTTCATGTAATTTTTTTTTTTGTAAAATGTAAAATAAATGAAATAATAAAAATACTAACGACCACCAATCTAGCTATTGAAGTAAATCATAGTCTAATTACTTACTAATTGTAAGTAATTCGATACTGCAATAATTCTACAGAAAATTCTGAAGAAACCCGATTCCGATTCCGACTACGACTGGCTATCAAAGCCAGTTAAATAGTACCCGAGTGATAATACGGCTTATAAGTTCTAGGAAGACTGTCAAACAGGTATAAGAGACGGCGCTCTACGAAGCAGATAGTTTTCTAAGAGCGCTAACACACTGGGATGTTGCGACGTCGCCGGCTACGTATCCAAACAATTCGTATTGAAATGTATAACAGTTAACTCACTTGGCTACGGTCTGACAACATCGCCAATTTGGAAGCGTAGCCACGACCGACCGACCCCTACATGGAGACTGGATACTTTGGTGACCTGGCGACGCGTAGCCAAGTCACTAGTATTTTATATAAAAGTAAGTTACGCCTCCCTCACTCAGTGGCTAACTGATCCCCAGGACGGACGCCCGCGTGTTACTGGCTATTTATTTGGCAACCTCATTTGGCTACGGTAGGTAGCCAGAGGTAGCCATGGTTACATAGCCAGCGACGTCACCATAGCGTCCCAGTGTGTTAGCGCTCTAGCTTGATGTGCTGTAAGCTACCTACACGATATCAACGAAGGTCATGATGTAAAAATGTAGAAACATCTGCAGGAACCGAGCACTTCCGCACTCCCAACAAATAGAAGAAACCCTAGACCCTCGACCTTTAGAAGTACAAGAAAGAGAATTGGACGATGCTAAAGCACTGACTATAAGGAAATTGGCGCATCAACTCGAAGCTTCTAATTTGGGCTTACATAAAATGCATTCATTGGACATTATAATGCTGGATGTGTACCCTTTCACCTTGAGAGCAATCAGGTTGGTTTTAATTACCAATATATATAAAGCATATTAAAAAATGGGAACTAAAGTGCCCGTCATGAGGAGCTATACATTTTGTAAACAAAGAACTTCTACTAAGTTACGTAGCGAAACAAATAATCCCAAATTCAATCAACTCAAAGTAACACGTGTAATACGAAACTAACGAGCAATTTCACTTGGTTGGGTTATATTTTAGCGATATAAAGCGCTGTCGTCTAAAGTTTTGTGGTACTGAACGCGTCCGAGTTCCACTTCCCTGATTGAATGTGGTATTATTTGTTGTTGATTGAATTGTCGCTACAACGTAACTTAGTAGAAGTCCTTTATTTATAAGAATTAGAGCTTCTCATGACTGGGACTTTAAGTATTATAATTAGGGTTGTAATGGAACTTCGCAATAATTACAACTCCGTTAAATTTGCGGAGGCGCCGCAAGTTTAACGGAGGTCTATAATGAAAATCGACTCCAAATAAGCAATGTGGTGCAGAAATAACGAGAAAATTTCAAATTTTTACTCCCAACTCACCGCCACAGCCAGATATAGTATGGTACCTACTATATCTGGCTGTGGCGGTGAGTTGGGAGTGAGCAAATGTTTAGTGGAGCTAGTAAAATGTATGAATCACTAAGAAATCACCAGAAAGGTAACAAAGCTGCAAAACTGTGTTTTGTGAAATTTAGTTTGCCCATTATACATTTTGATTACCAATAACTAGTTCGTTTTTAGGGTCATCCCAACTACGGAAGCCTTCATTGTGCGTGGTCCGACGGACTTGGCTGATTTTTTTTTCTTTAATAATTCTTTATTTTTCTACCTGCACCTCCGCCTCCGCCTCCGTTGACCTCGGCATCCGCGAAGGTCAAGCTGTGCACCTCTGCCTCCTCTAAGATCGTTTCCGTTACACCCCTAGGTATTATTAAAATGTAATTCTAGTTCGTCGTGGAAGACGTCAAAAATGGCGAGACGAATTAGACTGCTTTATAAGAGATTGGACTTCAAACAGCTGTCAGAAATGGACACAGTGAAGGGAGGCCCCCTTCACTCTGCTCACTTTTGAAACTTTGACCAGCATTTAATCCCCTCAGACCAAATAAAAAACCAAGACAGAGCGCTGCGAACAATACAGTGAAGCATGCCAAAACTACACCGCCGCTTTGTGCATATACGCTCACACGCACACATTTACAATGACACTACAATCAAACTACCCCACACAAAGTGCACACATGAATACGGAACCGGCTTCGCCTCACTGTGGATAGCGCTGTCATGGTTTTTTAATTGGTCTGAGTTAATTCCTTCCAATACTATTTTTATGTTTTCCGTAGGACTAATGTATTTCTGTTCAATTGTATCATGCAGTGATCCTGCAATAAAATTAAGACCTCTCCGCCAAAAAAATCTCTCGAAAGAGTTTTACGCACAACTGGAGGAAGTATACCAGAAGATGGCTGAAGCAGCTTTAAGGGGAAGGTTGTATATCATATAATATCTCACGTTGTTTATTTAATTCTATAGTGAATGAAAATTCCATCCAAGGGTTTTGAGAAACTGATATTGTGTCTAACTTGTATTTTCTAAATGTACATGCTGCTAGGAATATGAATTTATTGGAGTTAGCTGAAAAGGAATTGAAGTAAGTAAATCATTATAATTTCAGATTTATATTAGGTAAACCCACGCAATACACTCATGTTGATATGGGCTTTAGCCGGCTTCTGCTTCAAGCAATTTTTAACATGGTTTGGCGATTCTCTGCGTTTCAGCAATAATTGTTTCGATGTTGCAGCGTGTGCGCGTGCTGTATCGTACTCCCGAAGAGCGACTAATCACTAAACCCCAACGTCAAATTAAATTGTATTTCTGCTAAGGCCATAAACAGGTTAAATAAGAAAGTGGTATTACACTTTCATATTTAACCTGATTTTTTACAAACAGACATACAGAGTCAGCTGTTCGTCGCGTAGGCGCACGGAAGACGTCCTACGGACCTCCCCGAGTCGCCTCCTTCCTACTAGGCTTGCCGCCAAAGCCACCGTACCCACTAAAGAAAGCTCTCAGGAACTATCACATGCGCCTGAACAGACATCATATTCAATTTATTGAGGTTTGTTTCTATTTACCTACATTTGTAAGTTTTTGTCATTTCCTTCTGCTCTAATTCCAATATATCTATTCGACGCAGCACGTCTTCTTTATTCTTAGAATTTACTTCCTTGTTATTTAAGTTATTGTGTACATTTAAATGAAGATCCAGATTCGAGACAGTGGTGCTTTGAGAAAAATGAATAAATAAACGCGGACTATAATGTCTAATTACCTACGTGTTTCCATAGCCCCTTTACTCACATTCCAGCTATCTGGTGGTGGCAAAAGTACCTATAGATTATAAATGAAATTCATTTGGCGGTAGGTGTAAAAGCTTTCAGCTTCCCGGCGCCAAAAATAAGACGGCAAGATGGTGGTGAGGATGGTGGGAGATGGTCTTACTTATTACACATAGTACGTTATATTCGCAGTGGCAAGAGCATCTGAATCGTAAACCGGACCCAAACGCCATGCCTCCTGGAGCGGCTGAGGCTCTGAAGGAAGCGGAGGCCACCATCGGCAACCGCGTACTGAAGACTCATCCGGACTACGTCGCGCCGCCCGGACACAACACGCAAATACGTGTCTGTCTCATGAGAAAAGAGGTTAGTAGCCGTACTATATTAGGTACTTACTATCTTCCAACTCATAATTAGTATGACCTTATTTAGCAAGGTTTTTTTCAAAAATTTACAATAGAAAATCAAATAAAACAATAAACTTACCAAGCAAATAATAGATTGCACGTAACAGTTATTTTAAAACTCGCTTTTTAGATCTACGACTTAAAACGCGAATTTAACGAGAAAGTATTGGAGCTGCGAGAGCGAAAAGTTGAAATGGTGAAGGTTATGGAGGATATTGGGGAGCGACTGTTGGAGATCCGTGTAGAGATACCGGCGAAGCTTGTTAGGGCCCCGCCCGCACTGCCGCAGTTTGACGAAGACCTTGAGTTCCCTGAGCGACACCTTGAGGTTAGTACAGTCAAGTCTTCTACACCTTTGTCAGCTTTCAAATTCTTTCCTTTATCAAATAAGGACAAAATACCTTTTCTAGCTACGGTACCTACTGAGCAAACTAGGGCCCTGAAAACTATATTTAATTACTTGATAATAAAGATCAAAATAGCTTTAGACTATGTCGATCTGACATCAACCTTGCGGGAGTCAGGTGCTCCCGAATATACGAAATCACTGTGATCCATAGGTTATACAGTTTGGCCCCACTGTACTTTAACACCCGCGCGAAGCTTCAATTATTGGGTATTGTTTACCCAAAAAAAATTATTGAAGCTTCGTCTTCAAGTAAACATCTTTCGTAAAATTTCACACGGCGCAAACGCCTAGTTTTTGAGAAAAAAAAAATTAAAGTTTAAATAAATCAACTTTTTACGTAATAAATTTGACATTTTACCACAGATATTGTACGTATTTCACTACTACGTTGTTCCGTTTTACGTTCAGACAAAGTGACAGCGGATTTAAATGGTTTCGGTATAATTATTGTTAGTTTTTCACTTTAATTCATTTTTAAATAGCTGCTACCCCAATGAACTCAATTATGAAGCAAATAATATAATTAATGAAATAAAAATAAAATAAAGTTTTATTTGTACTCTTTATACATCGTTGGTAACGAAACGTAATTGAATGTACGTAGGTGCCGCAGGGCCGCTCGTTATTAGTTTGACAGTTCTCACTCATCATACGTACAAAAGGCAATGTTATTTAATTTTTATATTAGGAAAACTTAGGATGCATGAGCGAGCGAAGCGAGCTCGGGACTTTGGGCACCCGAGACCCAACACCCCGCTATCCCCTTCGTAGTATTTTATTTTAACTATTCAAAAAGCGGTCTCCGTCGAATATGCTTTATGCTTTATGCTTGGAAACAAATTCAGACCCGCCATGTGATCTTTTCCGCCCGTAATACTCCCACTAACCCACCAATACCGTAAGAAACTGGCGACTTTTTTCTCGTCACCTATGGTTTTGCGCACCATGGGCTGTTCAATACACTAGAAAGGGTCTATTCTATCAAAAAAATATAGCTACTACAAAAAAGCGACGGTTAAAGTACAGTGGTTCCTACAGTTTAATCAGCCAAAAACGCTCACAAAGTTATAACGTACCAGTTCGCGACAAATAGCTTTGCCGCTCTGAAGTTAGGTTACTGCGCACGCGCTACTGTTTTATAAGGAAGATTGACTACTGCAGTCATTTGTAGCCTACTTTAGAGCGGCAAAGTTATTTGACGCGAACTGTACGTACAGTGGGTAAATTGATACAATACATTTTCAATCGATATTCACTTAACTTCGATCAACTTCGCGTGTAGTGTAGTCCAGGCTTTTACTTTCTTTGGTCACCGTAACTACTGAAAAAACCAAGAGGGTTAAAGTATCGGCTGGTTAGTCTTCCAACTCATAGGAAGTTTGGTAAGAAAGTAAAGCACGTAGGTACGTTTCATATCAGCTATTATTCTTTTGAGGGTTTGTGTGAGTGCCAAGACATTCCAGCTTTGTCTTCGGCAACGCACCCGAGACAATTAATTTGGTACCTAAATTCCCCGTCACGAGAAGCTATAAATTTTGTAAACATAGAACTTCTACTAAGTTACTCGTACGTAGTTAGTAGTACGTTACTACTGAACGCGTTTGAGTACCAGTACCACAAAACATTAGACGACAGCGCGGCAGCGCTATACGGGGTGTCAGGGACATCGACGCAAAGCCAGTTACCATGGTTTCAGTACATGATTCTGAATCCCCGTTGAAATTTTTCGTCGGTTATTAAAAAAAAACAGCTGCTCCATACATTTTGACCGCGTAGGTATTGCACTTTTCTATGAAACAGCTGTTTTTTTTTTCTTTTTTTTTTTTTCAAAATCATGTACTGAATCCATGGTAGCCGGCTTCGCGTCGAAGTCCCTGCCACCCTGTATATCGCTAAAATATAACCCGACCAAGTGAAATTGCTCGTTAGTTTCGTATTGCACGTATGCTATGTTGAGTTCATTGAATGTGGGATTATTTGTTGTTGATTGAATGGTCGCTACGTAACTTAGTAGAAGTTCTTTATTTACGAAATTTATAGCTTCTCATGACAGGGACTTTACCTATATACTCAGTAAAGATTTTACAGGAAAAGTTTTTAACCAGTGCGCAAATTTTTTTTGGTGGTTCAAAATCAGTAATAGAACACATTTCCATTATTTATTCAATATTTTTTTTTATTTTTTTATCCTACTTCAAATCAGCAAAATATGGACACAATCTATTCGTAATAATATCAATGGGCGCGCGCGGCGCGGCGGCCGGCCCAAGCGGCGGTGTTGAACCACCCCTCCCTCCCCGGGCGGCAAGGCGACGCCCGCGCGCCGGGTGCTGTGACCGACAGTTCGCTCATCGCACGCGCTGTCGTGTGACGTCGCGTCTAATCGCTTTCCCGCGCTGCACGTGTGTCGTACTTGTACAGACCTACCGGTCACGATGTCAGACTTCACTAACCGCGAGTTTTATGAGATGGTGCGAGTGTATGTACTGAGTGGTGAAAGTTTGCTAGCAGCTCACAGAGCATACCTCGAATGCGAGCCCATGGAATCCTTAACCCCGTGAAAGGAAACGACCATTTTAGCGGCATAAGGTATTAAGTAATGTAAATTTAATTGATAATAATGCTTTATTTTCTGTATTTTGATGGTCCTAAGCCCATTAAAGTATGAAGGAAAAATTGGAATTACTCTTCAAATAACTTCAGGTCACGGCCTAAACATAAAAAAGTCTAGTTCGAATCTGATAAAATTAGCGATCAATACATTGTAAGTATTGTAACCCACGTAAATACCTACGCCGGCGAATCGAGCGATCACTCAGCTGATAGGTAGGTACTTTCGCGCGTTCCGCTTCACCGCTCGCCGCCGGGTAGCCATGCAACCACTTTTAAAGTAAACATCTTTCGTTAACGATAACTTTTTTTTTTTTGTACTGTGACGTATCAAAATAAAAAAAGTATGTTCAATAAAACTCGTTTAAGTTTAATTTGTCAAAATTTGCGCAGTGGATAAAAACTTTTCCTGTATTTTTGGTCCGTTTAATAGGCAGAGATTATTATTGACTAATAATAAATAAATAAATAAAAAAGCCTTTTATTCCATGCAACACATCTTACAGTAAATTATCACTTTGACATAATAAAACAATTTATCAATTTAAATAAATAATTAGTTTTGTTTTGAATTATGTTTACTAGTTAGGTAGTAAATCATATTCTTTGACCTTAATTGATTTACATGTATTTTTAATAATTTTTAATAACAGTTTGACCAAGTAAATTTTTACATAAAGATAAAACATTTATTTCCATAACCTACTTTTCAAAAATCTAGTGTAAATTCCTACTCCTTATATTAAAGTCAGAAATTGATAATAAAATTAATAATGTATAATTTTTTGCATGGCCTATTTGTAGCCAGTTTGTACCTGCAGTCTTCTTTATATCATCCTCCCATCTCATGTAGGGTCTCCCTGCTCGGCGTTTTCCTGTCGGGCCCTTCCATGTGGTGACATTTATGGTCCACCTGTTATCCATGCATCGGGCTACATGTCCGGCCCATCTGAATTTTAGCGTTTGGGCATAAGTCAGCGCGTCTATTGCTTTTGTATAATTTCTTTACTAACTAACTAATTTATTGACTAATAATCATGCAAAATACTTAAGTAAAAGTCAATGAGATATTCGCTTAAGAGTTCAGAATTTTGGTTTTCACATACCTATATTGTTATTGAATGTTAATGAAAGGTAACAATGGAATTTAACCCTCTAGGACCCCACTTCAAAAGCTAATGACTATTCTATGTCGAATATGATTACTCAGAGCACTGTTGAATCGTAGGTGAAACCAGAGCCAATAACAACGAGTTCCAGGGTGCTTATGTCGAGGAAATCGTCACACTTCCAGGGGCGCAAAAAGTCCTCTGGGATATATCAAACCGCCAGAGTGCGGCAAGCAAGGGTTCAGAGATTTATGCCCATTAACGGTAAATATTTTCTTATTCAGAAGCCTTGTCCGTAATGGAACCGATATATCCTAATATGTGAATGCATATCAGAACATAGGTACAGGTCGACACAACTTATATGTAGCATCGGTAGAATTCGTAAAACCGAACACATCCGACCTAAGTGCGCCTTCAAAATCAGCAATCTTTATTACTGCTTTAGGCGAAAATGATCTTTACGCAAACGAAAAACTTGTAAAGTCCTTTAACTAAATACATTCGTAAGATGCGTAGATGTACTTTCTTGCAACATAAATGATCACGTAAAAAAAGTCTGTATTAAGTTTTTGTTTGTTTTTTAGATTCGATTTGAAGGATACAAGCCAAGAATGTGATATTCATCGTTCTTGGCTTGTATCCTTCAAATCGAAATGATACTTATTGTTATAGTGTATGGATAACATAGTGATTAATTAGGATAATGAATTTGATATTTCGATTTCTTATGTAGACGTTCATACAAAGCTGAACTGAAGCATGTTTCTATCTTAGGTTCCACACTCATCGCGGCGAGTGTGGAACCTAAGATAGAAACACGCTTGTACGATACGACTACATACAGAAAGCAAAGTTAATAGAAATATCTATTCCTAGACAGCACGTTTCGCCGAAAACTTTGTTGATAGAAAACATTAAACAAAAAAAACATTAACTAAAAAGTTATTATTATGTATAATTATGTAGTCTTTATAATAACATTAAGTATACTCGTATATTTTTTGTCATTATAATTAAGGGCATGCAATAAATAGAATAGGTAATATTTGGCAATATGTTTTAATGGGTCTTGAACGACGTAATACCAGATATTATAGAAATAGTTTATTTTTATTCGAATGGTTATACAAATTCGACATTCATACTTATATCCCCAGTCTCAACAGCTCCACTAAAGTCGTCAAACGATTCGTCGCTGTCTGATGATGAGTAATTTAAGTTTATGATAAATTTGATCCAAAAAAATTGATCCAAATATTGGTCAGGTCTATGGTCGTGTCGCATATGCTCTTTTTCGCATTTTATCGCGTGATCGGCTACTTTTTGCCATTCGGATACGCCAATGGGTCGAATTTCTCCATTAATAGTTCTTTGACTTTCGTTAAATTCATCGAGACATTTTTAGAACTAACGTGGCCTTTCACTTGGGCCCAAATATTCTCGATTGGGTTAAAATCTGCAGGAGCAGAACCACGAGTTGAACCGGTTGAGCTAGTCAAAGTCGAGGCGTTGTCATGCACTTTAGAAACAGCACTTATTGTTCCACATGACACACCAGTTGCTTTCGCAGTTCGCTCTTGCAGGTTTAGAAAGTGAACTTTCCCAAAAAATATATTTTTAGACACCGTGGCCTCTTGACTCATAAATTGATACACATTAAAAATTATTTGACGACTTTGGCTACACGTTTCAACGAAGTCATACTGAAAAAAAAATACAAAAAAGAACACTTACATTATATTCACTCACGAGCATTCACAACGCTGTCTCGGATTGAACTGAGGCCGGAATATAATTAGCGCGAATAGCGTTGAATGGCACTAAGTCAGCTATTTTTTTATTTTGTTTAAAAAGATACATATGTTTAGCTAAAAACTACCGATAGTTGCATGCCAAACTTTAAACAGTATAAAATACTGACACTACCATGTTTATACACACTAGAAGTAGCTGTGTTTGTTAAGTTGAACCCAAATCGTTTTAAACGTCTGGCCGATGTAGTTTTACGTAATAGACGCGACAATACCCTACTATGTCATCAGTCCGCTAAGACAGCACTAATGCGCGAAAGTGTTTACTGCATGGCTCCGGTCATATATGATAAAATACCAAAAAGTTGGAAAGAATTGCCGCGACCATTATTTAAAAAAAAGCTTCGAAGTTTCTTGACAGCCAAAGCTTACTATAGCGTAACAGAATTTCTAAGTGAAAAAATTTGTAACTTAGTTTGTAATGTTTCAAAATTAGAATAATGTTTAGTTTTGTGTTTTTTTTTTTGCTCTGTTTGTTAAAATTTTGTAGATTAGTTTTAGAGAGTAGATTTAGTTTATAATTGCTGTAACTTTTGCATGCCTACTGGTAAAATATGGCTGAACCTATTCCTTATAACACCGTGTATTGTACCCATATTTGCAAAATAAAATATCTTTTATCTTTTTTTATCTTTTATCTTTTCTATTGGTTGTGTAAATCGGAAATGATCGGTTTTACGACTTTAGTCGATGCTACATATAATTTGTGTCGTACTATAAAGCAGATATCAGACGCTTAAATTATTTTTGTGTGTCAATCGGCATCTCTCAATCGAAGTGAAAAATATAAACAAACATCTGAACCGATTCAACAATGTTGGATTACCTTCTTTTGCACCTACATGGGCGAGTGAAAGATGCCTAGAACTGACTCGGCATTTTTCACCCGCCAATAAAAGGAGCAGATGAACGTTCATTCCTATGTAATTCGAACAACAATTAACCTTCACTCGAGTGAAGTGTCTGCTAACGGCTTAAGAGTGATCGTCAAGTTTGCATGGAAAATTTAACTTTTAAGACCTATTTTTATTTCGAAAAAGCCTAGAGAGAAGAAAAGCTATTCGAGTACTAACAAATAATTTCAGAAACACGACCGCTACTTGCCACTTGGGAACTTATGAGAATAAGGCAAGATCAAGAATCGTCGCCCTTAGAGATTGAAGTGCGTGAAAGACGCATTGAGAGGTGTGTTTAATTCATACAAAAAAATATTAATATTTTACACGGTTAGACCAACAAAATCTTAAAGTAAGTACCTATGTATATTTAATATTATTTATTTATTTCAGACATTATTCTAGGCCATAGTTTTACACTCATACATTTAAATTATAAACTATTTTAAATTCTAAACAGATAAAAACCCAAAATAAAATGTTATTAATTAAATTAAATATTCAACAAAATCATTACAAAATTATAATTAAAATTGTCAAAAAATTATAAAAATGTCAGAATCGTATCAAACATAAAAAGTCAATTTGTAAAATGTTTCAAAAATGTCAAAATATTAAAAATAAAAATTATATAAATTGCAAACAAAATAAGCAGATAAGATGGTTCTTACTGCGATATAAATACTATTTTAAGTATCTTAATACCTATAACTCTTTCTATATTTAGGTAGGTGCTATTGCAAGTAAAAGTACTGAGTACTGGGCCAAACAAAAATTATACGTGTTTTCGAACAATATTAGCTTCCGCCGCAACTTCGACCGCGTGAAATTTCAACCCTCGACGCGACCCACCGCGTCGTATCCCATCGCCAGCCCACGCTATTACTTTGTTTTGCTCGGGTCCTAAGGGACGCAGCGTGATGTTACATAGCTTATATATTATATATACCTTTCTCAAAAATTAGGCTACTCAATGCGAAAAGGTTTTTTCAAATCTGACTGGTAGTTCCGGAGATAATCCCATAAATACAATCTTACAAATAAACAAACTAAATTTTACCTCTAATTATGTCGTGGATGGATGGCGCCACAGTACAGTGGATAGCGCCATCTAACAATTTGATTCGTAAACGAACGTGTTTGTTTCGTTAGCTATAGTTTAAGCTAAGGGACCGGGCGCGGGCACCGAATGTTCGCGCACATTCCATAAAGGTCCAGCAGCACCGAATGAGTGCCACTTGGTCTGTTCATCTGCGGCACCAAATGAGTGACAGTTCGCGCATTCCGTAAAGGACCAGCACCGAAAAGTATGTGCTTACGGCCCATAGAAACGTCACGCCGTCGGAGTGCGCCCCGGTCCTTGACAGATATGACGTTATCGGCGCGCGGCCCCGGTCCTTGACAGATATGACGACATCGGCGTGCGGTCCTTTGGCGGTTAAAGTTATTTTAAATTCGAATTATCTTTTTGTTCGAGTACCCACTACAGTCCCTACACCTACCTAAACTATGTCGGATCGTGAAGAAGACCCGATGTTTCGCATCTCGGCTACCCATGATGCGACATATAGTATATTATAGTATAGATAGATTGTATACATAATAAGAAGAAGATGACAAATAACTAGAGATGCGCCGAATATTCGTTTTATGTTCGGTATTCGGCAAATTTTGAGGTATTCGTATTCGGCCGAATCATCCGGTTGGAATGCCGAATGTATTCGGTTTAATTGATCATTGTAAATCAGCCTTTAGGGAAAATAAATAAATAAAAATAATATAAGAATCCCGTAATCTAACAATCGTATTTATTAGAAATCGTTTATTGTAAGGGGTCTCTCGGGTCTTTAATATCCCACTTTGTAAGAAATGAATCCTGCAATATTTGTTGCACAGTCGAAACCGATGATGGCCCAGCCACTGGTACCGGAACCATATCCGCTGCGCTGTTGCTACTAGACGATGTCGAAACAACTTGTTGAAAATTACTTTTATGCTTTAGCATTATATGATTATTGATAGCATTCCGCCCAGTGCCCCCGCGAGAAAGCACTGCGTTGCACAACGTAAGTACATCGCACTTTTTTATTATCATCTTCGATTTCTTTGAAGATCTCGCACACACGCGACTTTTTCCGTCGACTTAACATCTTTCAAAACACCCAAAACACCTTATCCGACAGTATATTCGGTTCGGTAGGAACTTACCCGAATATTATTCGGTATTCGGTTTTTCGGTGAAACCACTATTCGGCGCATCTCTACAAATAACCAAATCACTAACAAATAACTAATGTACATGGTACTCATATGGCCTGACCAAGATTATGTCTGGACTTTAAAATGTTTGTTTCGGCCTTTCTTCTCAGAGTCAGATAGGAAACGCCGAACTCATCTAGCTTATTTTTATAAACAATTTCATTTCATTTCAAAACCAAACTTTCAAAACAGTATTCAAATGTAACGTGTAATAAAGCTACATTGATATTCTATTTTTAGCAGAAGTCACATTATTTTACAGACATCTCTTTGAGCAAGACATGCTGCTCATGGAAGCGGATGCGGAAGTGCAGAGGTTCGATTCCCGCCTGAGAGAATTGCAACGGGAGCGGATAAGAGTGCAGGTCTGGTTTTTTTTTCAAGTTTGTTAAAAATTCACGGTCATAATTAACCGATGACGTGTAGGGAAAAAGATAATGCTGGTACCTATTTGTAGGTAATTAGAGTTTTCTTGTTTTCAGGAAAAGGACCAATTGTTGCAGCTTCACTTACACCAGCTGCTCAGAGAAATGAATGTTTTAAATAAATTCGAGATGCATGAAGACCGTTTAGCTGAAAGAGTGTATACTAAATTAATGCAGGTGAAGGCAATTCAATATTTAATTTATCAAAAAAAAACTACAAGTTTCCCCGAAAAGGTCTCCGAAACGTAGCCAGGATACGGACGCTAGGAAATCTACACCGGGGTCATGAAGAGCCCGATAGAAGCGCCCGTGTAGTAAGCACCACAGGCTTGTGCCAGTTCTCTTTAGCCATGGAGAGTGGGGTGAGCCCTTTGTCCACTACTACCACATCACGGTGCATACCCACTTCGGCTTTAAAAAAATATTATCTGAGGTTGCACACCTCGCGGTTGTGGAGGGTCTTCGCATTTAAGAAGCCTCGACCCCCGCACTTCTGCGGGATGTACAATCTCATCACCGATGATCGTGGGTGATGCATCCGGTTTGTGGTCAGCAGTGTACGGACCCTCCTATCCAGGTCGACGAGTTCGGTCTGAGTCCATTTGAGTATGCCGAAAGAGTACATCAAAACCGGCATGACCCAACCGTTGAAGGTGCGCCCCCAACCACCGGCCCAACCGGTTGTTGGCGCGTGACCTTGTTTCCGCCTGAAAGAAGACTAATTAATACCTTCTTCAGGCGAACAAAGAAGCACTCCTTCAACGATTGCTTCATGTCAGAAACGTTGATACCTAACGCTTCCGACATACCCAAATACTTGTAGCTTTCGAATGAGGACTGGGATCTAAGGTTTATGGATTCTACGAGTTGAGTTCCCTCAGATTCCATAATCTCCCCTCGTTTTACATGCATCACTGCACATTTGTCCACACCAAATTCCATCTTGATGGCGCTACTGAATGTTTCAGTTACCTTCAGTAGCTCCATCAGTCGCTATTTGTTGGGGGCAAAGAGTTTCAAATAATCCATGTAGAGGAGGTGAGATATGACCTGACCACCTTTCCTCAACCGATAGCCTAGACCTGAATCCTCCAGCAGTGTACTTAGAGGATTCAGGGCTAGGTAGAACCAAACTGGACTCAAACTGTTATTATTATTATTTCCTTGATGTCATTTTAAATACTTATAAATTATATTTTTAAATATTAGAATATAAAAAAAAATTAACATTTAAAAATATAAAAAATAGTAACCCATCGGTATCGGGAACAGGGTCCAAGCTACCAACGGTCAGGGCTCCAGAGAGAGGAACCTCCTGACAATGCGAGCCGTGTCCAGAAGTACCGCTTTCTGAATCAAGCAAGTCCAGCTACCCAACGAGAGCCTCCTTAGGTGTTGGTCGAGGCTCTTGGCAACTAAGCCATTGGCTGATTCGACTATCGGCACAATGATCGCTGAGTCGATCGATCCCAGTACAATGTGATATTTCCATTTTCGAGAACTGGGTCGGACACATACCTGTAGTACGGCACTTCCGATTCCACAAGATTGTATTTCAGAGCAAGTTGCTGATGAATAATCCTGGCTACAAGGTTGTGTCTATGAAAGTACTCTTCGTTAGCTAGACGAGAACAGCCGGAGATCGGTGTGTCGGATTGATTCTCCCGGACGGTGGCATGCCCGACAGATGTCAACCGTGCCGTCTTTCACAATAAATCTACGTTAATTGTTCGTCATGATAACTTCGTCCATAATTGCACAGACAAAACCTTCGGTTTTCCCAAAGAGGTCACCAAAACGCAGCCAGGCTACGGACGCTAGAAAATGTACATCGGGTCCATGTAGATTATTATTATTAGGATTGTCAACTTGTGAAGCGATAATTATTTCCTGTGTATCGAGTATTTTTTCGCAAGGAGATTGTATAGATGGAGGTCTAATATATTGGTGTGTTCAAAATTCAAACACCAAAATAGTGATTAACAAGTGCTTTTTATTCACTGTTTTCAGTGAATAAAATAAGCTTTTTAGAGGGGGAATGGTATAAATTTAATTGTTAAACTTCTAAGGAATAGCTCCATCTAGCCAGCTAGTAGATACTTTCAGAATGTTTCATAAGTTTTTTGTACATAGTTTGTATAGTTCGTGCTTCTTCCAAATTCAAAATGTTTTTATTCCTTACCAGGTCCGTGGAGTACAAGAACAGATCAGCGACTGCGAGCATCGCATTGAAGAGCACTTAACAGAGAAAGACGAACTAGATGAACAGTGTCAGGAGCTACAGAGAAAGTTCAAGCGGCTGGTGCAAGACAACAAGTTTGCTGACTTCCTGCGCCGTATATTCAAGAAGAAGTATCGGCCGCCACGTATTCGTGAAGATGATGGTAAATCGGAATAATGGTTTTCCGACGGTTAAAAGCTTCGAGTCTGGTCTAAAGTGTCTACATGGATCCGATCCAGCCTTTTCCTTGCACTTGGTCGCTTGGTTTAAAAGTTTTTTTCGCTGGCTAACGGCTGGGGGTCTTCTTTATAAGGTTATGCAGCCGATCACCTCATCGCTGCACGATGCAAAAGGTACCTAAAAAAGAAACTACTGTGTCTACTAGGTGAGAATGGGCGTTGTTAATCAGGCATATAAGACCTTCCAGCATTGTCTTTGGTTCAAATTCAAACCAAAGACAATGCTGGCACGTCTAATATGCCTGTTGACTGCCACCAGTCAACGCAATCGTGAAGTGATCTCTCTGGTACTGCAGCTGTCCATAGCCTGTGGTTATCACTTAATATCAATTTCGCGGACTTCTTATTCAACACCCAATATCCTACATAAAAAAACAAAATAACGCTTTGCTTGAAATAAAAACCTAACTTAGGTGTAAGTAATTTTGTGTTTGATAATTTTCAAGAATCATCGGAGTCCGAGTCTTCAGAATCATCTAGCGAAGAAGAGGATGAAGGAAGTGTCGACAGTCGTGACATCGGCCCAATACGCCTCGACCCTAACATCTGCCCCGAGGGATGCGAAAAGGAAATCTATGATCTAACTTACGAAATGAGGAATACCAGGTTAATAACGCACAAACTGTACATACCTATTGTAAATTAGTTCAAGCAATCTAAAAGGCCGTCGACTTCGGTAGGTAAAATTTTCATGATAGGACTTCAGTTTCCGACTTCAGCTTTGCCTTCAACTGTACAGGTTCTATTTTTCCAATCTCTGAACCGATAAAACTTTTCTAATATCCAGCATCCAGAAATGTACCTCTTTAGTTGAATATCCACTGGTCCGCACCGGCCGCAACGCACGCACGGCACGCATCGTATTGAACGGATTTACCGATGGCTTGCGTCCACTGTATCCGGATATATCTCTTCTTTGCAAATTTTTACATTATCGTTGTTTCAGATTATACAATTCTTCATATCTTTCCAATATTAGAATTTATTAAAAGTGAGTCATCCATTTTGCAATATTTTTGACAGTTCTCACCTCGATTATAAACAAAACAACGTGTGGCAGTGAGCGATGCACGCGCAACGCATTTTTTGTTCATATATCCGGCGCTCGGTACGGGCGGTACTAATAGTGGACGCAGTGCTATATGATTTCATACCAAGCAAACCAAAATCCGTTGCGTGCCGTGCGTGCGGTGCGGACCAGTGGACGTTCACCTTTAAACTTACGTATTCACTTATCTCTTGCATGTATTGAACGGGCTGGCGTCCGCAACTCTACACGTCCAAGCGCTTATTTTGTGCACGATTTTTCACTTATCTCATAAATACCTTTACATCACGATGGAAAACGGTTCTTTCTGGAAGAGCTTGACAGTGATTACAATACGTAGATTACAAAAATAACTTGGAAAATGTTCTACAGCAAAAGGCGTTAACTAATGTATGTGTACAGACATAAGCATGAACAAGAAATGTTGGAGCAAGACCGGATGGTGGAGCTTCTGAAGCGAGACATTGAAGCACACAACAAGATCAAGCGCAAGCTGTCGGTACAACTGGAAACGAGGAAAAACGAGCTCAGGGAATTTATGGTAAGATACGGCAATAGAATTATCTTCATTCCACATGTTAGGTATGAAGCTAAAAATACGTGGCGGGCTCGTCTTGTCCGACCAATTCAGTAAGCGTAACCAGGTCGAGTTATAAGAGTTACACGATAGAAAGAGGGCAACTTCTTGGTAAATATAACTGTAGGTAATTAGCTTTGTGTGACCTGAATTGCACTTTATTGTGTCGTAGCAAGAGTCGCATTTTATTTAAAAGATTTTGCGGAGTGAATCATCTGTACCTACTAATCTGTGTACTAACAAAATATCGTATCGTTAGAGTACACGATGCTAAATTAAAATGACTTAACCTAACTTGCCTGTATTTTCCGATTGCAGGGCTAAGGGCTCTCCCTATTATGTTTTTTGCTAATGTGGGTCAGTCCTTTCGGTAGAAGTCAAGCTCGTCCCGCCATCTTCGCCTTCGTCTACCGCGACGTTACCTTTTTTTTATGGGTGGGAAATTATCAAATAACTTGTCCCGCTCTGGGCGGAACGGGACGGCGTGTCAGACTCTGACTGACTAATACCCACCCGTGTTCCTTCAGTGTTGCCTGTGCGTTGCCAAGGGTGACGGTATCCCCCCCCCCGAACCCCTTCAGTTGTGTTGAGTCGGGCTGCGATTCCCGACGCCAAGGGCGTCTCCTGCGGTGCCTAGGGGTGTGAGGGCGCTGAGACGCCTCTCTAGCCACTCCTCACCGCGACGTTACCTAGTGCTTGATTTAAATTATACGTACATTGCCTCATAATTATATTTTTAACCGTTTCAAGGAAACCAACAATAAAAAAAAAAAAATCCCTGAGTCTTAAAATAAAAATGTTGCTTCATTCAGCTGGAGAAACAATCCTGCCTGAACGAGGTGGAATCAGTGGTGATTCTTCGGTACGATCAGATCAGAGCAGCGGCTATCAATGGCTGTACTGGGCCTAAGGGCCTGTCGGAGACCGTGGTGTTCCCAGAAGCGTTGCTGGCTCGGCTGAGGAGACGAGTGCTTGAGATACAGGAGGAGATCAGGCTACAAAAGCTGAGGCAGAAGTAAGTTCAAATAAAAAGCAAAATGAGTGGCAAGGCCGTTTTTTACGCTACCTGCGATTAGGTTCCTGTTTACTTACTTGGCAGATTTCGTTTTAGAATTATTTATCCTGTGAGTAGTGGCTATACGGAAATCGTGAAATATTGATATGGGCAAATCCAGGATTTATTTCTGGGAGGGGTGGCCACATAGGCCAGTTAATTAAGGGGTGTCTCCGGGTCTCCCATGATCTTAATTGGACGATGCTGTTTTTGGGATTAATTATTTTTCAATGAAGATACAGTAAGCTACTTCTACTTTGAATAAAAAAGCCATTCATAATAGGGTTGTAGTTTCTACGGCTGAAAAGATTTAAAAAAAAAACTCTATAAATTGATTTTTACTCTATAAATTGCAATATGCCTCATTTACATTCAACCCCCGCCGCTGCTCCTCGCGCTGCCGGCAATAATTCCCTAAATACTGCCGTAGCAGGATCGAGAGAAGTGTGTGTAAACATGCAGTCATGCACGCACTCACGCTGCCTGTCCTTTGACTTCCGCACTAAAAACCGCTCATTTGGAGAGCGCTGGGCAACGCGAGTAGAGAAGTATCGAGTTTACTTTCTCGTCCTGCCCACTTCCCTGCCTACTTCCCTGCTCACTGCCGTGGAAGTGAGCTGAGTGTAAATGGGGTATAAAAATTATAAATTTAGTAGGTTCTGCGTACTAGCAGGAGTGTAATAAATAATAGAAACAAAAATAAACAATTGTTTCGATCGCAAAGCACTCTCCAATGCTTCGCATTATGAGTCGTGCAATAGTGGCAAAATTATATCAATTTGCTATGATAAACCTAATTTACTCATACACTATTAAATTAGAACTAAGTAAAATTATGGTACATGATGGTGATATTAGAATTATTATGTTTCTCTATAGGATCAACCGCACGCACTTATTCCGCATGAACGTGGACCTAAAAGCGATGGAGGCGGAGGCGGAGAATATGCGCGCGCAGATGCGTGACGTGCTGACGCGCAAGCTCGGCAAGCCGCGCAAGGTACCTTTTCTTCGTACCTCTCCCTAATAGCTCCTACACACTATGCCGGTGGACTGGCCGCCGGCACTGCCGCCGCCCCTGCCGCATAAAGCCGCACAAAGGATGGCAAAGGAAATGAAGGCGCAAAAGCCCGGGGCACGTGCCGCGCGGCAAAAGCCGGCGGCCATGCCGCCGGCATAGTGTGTAGGTAGTATTAGGCGCACAGAATGGTTTGGAAGGCGCGGGCCACACAGAAGGGACGTGAGCCGAGGATGGGACGCAGATGCGGCGTGCCTTTCACGTATCTTCATTATTCTTCATACAAAATGTATTTAACGCGATCTGGCACAAAACATACAGTAGAGCGACATACAACAAGCCGCATGCGGGTCGTTTCCTCATCTGCACACTATTGCCGCGTTAGTAACTAACCACACGAAGGAGAAGAAGACTATTGCCACGTCTGCGTGCCGTCCTCGTCTCACGTCCCTTCTGTGTTTCCCGCGCCTTCCAAACCATTCAAGCATCCAAACTAACACACATACACACACGTAGACTACCCAGGTTCGCGTGGATGATTATTTTTGACGTGACGATATTTATCGCGCACTGGATTTTTAACTCACGGTTTTGACCCGAGCATTAAGAATCGCAACAGTTTTCATCCCAGTGCGTCAAAAAATACTTAGTTGAATTTTTTACTCTCGGCGCTAAGCAGCACGCTGAAAATCCAGTGCGCTTTAACAAATCGCCCGTGGGTATAGATATTTATATATTTTTATCTCACAAAGCGGTGCGCGCTTTGCTTGTGCTAACCAAGTGTACAAACAAACACTATGTGAATGTGCACACACACTGCCGACTTCGCCCGTGTCTCTCTGCGCTTACACACACATTCATGACGCCGGCGTGTTTGTACACTTGTTACCACAAGTAAAGCGCGCGAAGCTTCGTGAGATAAAAATACTGTACTTTTCGCGCAAAAGAAGAATTATTGTACCTAATGTTGTAGAACTATCTAACTAATTTTTAATTCGTGGTATATACATTTATTTTTATGAGATAGTTTCTTTTGTATTTTTGATGTGTAACATATTTTCCCTCGCTTTCCTGCATATAAAAATTGTGGCCCAACGGCATCAGGAACAGGGTCCAAGCTGCCGATGGTCAGGGCTCTATTTTATATTTACTGGGCTATATTGTTATTATTTTTAGGTGGACCGCACGCTGGATGACCTGCTGCGTCTGATGGCGCGCCGCCATAAGTACTCCGTGACGTATGGCACGCTGCCACACATCGTCGCGCAGCTCCGGAGCTGGCGAGTCAGTACTCTATACTAACTAGGAATATTGCTTCTTTTTTTAAATAGGCCTGAATATGTCGCCAAGGAAAACTCAAAACGGTGAAGAAAAGAAAGAAAGAAAAAGAAAAGAAAATTAATTTATTTGACTCTGCACGCGTAGCATGAGCACCGTTTTGTCGACGGAAGAGTAGACAAAAGTGACGTTCCGTGTAGACAGTACGACGGCACCAAAATAGAAAGACTCAACTGCACTTTTTACGTAATTCACTCTTTTACGAGTACATAAATCGACTCAGAATTCTTTATATTTTTTTTTCTGTTTGATTGTCAATTTTTACTGATATTAAGTCACGTATTTAGAGACAACTACAACAATTTTTCTCAAAGTGTCGAAGCATCATATTTCGTAGAAAAAAAATATTACAGTAATATTGGCCTTAACCATTTCCTTAGTAATGCCCTATTAATTAAATAATGTAAAATAGAAGATGATAGCTTTGTTCTTCTATTAATTATCACAGTTCTGCGTTCAAAACGCTCTCCTGTAAAATCATGATTTTGTAGATAACCGTTTATACTTTGTAGCCGTTGAGTAGAAAGTTTTCTTCTGTCGAAAATTAAATTGTCTTCACTACCTTAGACAACTGTCAGTTGTCAGTGTGATTTTGGCAGTTTGGGATAGAAAACTTTCTTCTGCAATAGTCTACATAGAAAAGGACCTAGACAAAGATCGATAAAAACGAAAGACAAAATGACAGATTGTAGAAAGATTTCTACGGTGCGATGTCAAAAATGGAGAAACGAAATGTCGCTTTGTATAGAAAGAGTCGTGTCTATTCTTCGTAGAAATATATAGCGTCATGCTACGCGTGCAGGTTATGCCACACAATATTCACATAAAAGTAAAAAAAAACAGAAAAAATAAAGATAACTTAAAATAATATTGTGTGCCTCACGGCTGCGCCAAATAGGCCCAGTTCAGCATAAATGCCAGACAACTAGTGTCTGACGCTGGTTTTCAACTGGATCTTCTGTTACGAGGACGTCTTACGGATGTAAGTTCAGTTTTTATAGTGTGTATGTGTTCTGTATTTAAATAAAATTAGATAGATATGTGTAGCAAATACAATTAAACTCGATTAGATAATTGTTTACAAATAATTATATAGCGCTTTATATGGAATGAAATAAAATTGATATGGTTGCACTAGAAACAATGGACGGTCGTCAATAAATAATAGATATAACCACGAGATACTGCCGTAGGCGTCTTCTAAATGTCTCGATCGTGTTAATAGATCGGATAGGTGGTGGCAGGTTATTCCACACTTTGGAAGCTACCTCTAAAAGCGGCTGTACTATGCGGCTGGGTCGAGAGTTGCTGTGAGCATTGCCTTCTCCCACATCCCCCAGAAGAGCCTGTGGCCCAGCAATAGGAACATTATAGCCTGGTTATGATATGTCGGCAAGGAATAGCAGTACTACTGCACTATAGCTAGCAGTGTACTACTGTAGCAACCCTTAGTCAGCGCCGTTTTCTCTGGATCACCGAGCATTGAATTATATACCTTATTTCGATTGGATAAGAAGTATTAAATTCGGTTGATAAAGGACCCCGCACAAAATGTTTGGAAAAAGCCGTTCGGCGAGTTTCACTCTTTAAGGCCTGTGCAGACCAGCGCGACACGAACAATACAATTTCTAAGAAAACTTCACAGTATAACAATAACCGGTGTCGCGCTGGTCTACACAAGCCTTTAGTCAGCGCCGTTTTCTCTGGATCACCGAGCATTGAATTATATAACTTATTTCGATTGATTATGAAGTATTAAATTCGGTTGATAAAGGACCCCGCACAAACTGTTTAGAAAAAGCCGTTCGGCGAATTTCACTCTTTAATCAGCGCCGTTTTCTCTGGATCACCGAGCATTGAATTATATAACTTATTTCGATTGATTATGAAGTATTAAATTCGGTTGATAAACGACCCTGCACAAAATGTTTGGAAAAAGCCGTTCGGCGAATTTCACTCTTTAGTCAGCGCCGTTTTCTCTGGATCACCGAGCATTGAATTATATAACTTATTTCGATTGATTATGAAGTATTAAATTCGGTTGATAAAGGACCCCGCACAAAATGTTTGGAAAAAGCCGTTCGGCGAATTTCACTCTTTAGTCAGCGCCGTTTTCTCTGGATCACCGAGCATTGAATTATATAACTTATTTCGATTGATTATGAAGTATTAAATTCGGTTGATAAAGGACCCCGCACAAAATGTTTGGAAAAAGCCGTTCGGCGAATTTCGCTGAAATTTTGATACAATAACCTGTAACATGATGATTAAAAGTCAACATGAGCGCAAAAAAATGTCCAGTTTTAGGGATATAGCCACTTTATATTTAAGTCAGAAAGATGATTTTTAGTTAAACAAAAAGCACTCACATCAACCACAAGTTTCAGTTCATATTTTATGGTTTAAAAACACATTTCTACGTCTGTTTGCAAGGGGTAGGCAGGGGTGTTTTACCCGTATTTCGCATAGTAGACAAGTCGTCAGGTCGGTTTTGTTGAAACTTTGCGATCTGGTATTGAAAGTCTTTATTTTTTATGGAGTATTTTTATTTAACATTATTTTTAACAATACATAATATTTACAAAATATATAAAAAAATAAAAATACAATATATAAAATAGTCGCTTTTCTGGTCTGTCTGTTTGACCAGTGACCATAATGGATTTCAGATTCATTTTATAGAATCTATTTCGGAAGGCTTATGTGTACCTGCCTATAAGTATAAATATATTACTTAGATACAGGGTGTAAAATATGCATTCTGTAAGTACATCAAACTAAATAACATTACGCACAGATGAATACAGATGGTAGGTAGGTACACTCTACAAAATCATTTAAATAAAAAGCGACTCTTGCTACGACACAATAAAGTGCAATTCAGGTCGCACAGCGCTAATTACCTACAGTTATATTTACCTAGAAGTTGCCTTTCTTTCAATCGCGTAACTCTTATATCTTCTGACTACGTTACACTCACTGAACTGGCCCGACGGCGGCACAGGAGTATAAGTTAAGTTGTAACATTAAAAACTTGCTTTGGTTTCGAAAAAAAGTAAAAAATAGTTGGAACTTTGACCCTCAATATCTCCGTAACCAGAAGGTTCCCAGGTACAGTCCAGAACAAAAGAATGATCACAACGGCGGGGAGTACAAGTGACTCTCAGCTTCTTTAAGCGTCTTTTTACACCCATAAAACAGCACATGTATCTCGATGTTTTGAAATGTCGCTACATCAGTTTATTGCACCTGTGCGATGTAGGGGCGGGTTGCTAGTCCTAAACTAAAGTAAGGCATCGGCATTCCACCGTATCGCTGTCGAATGGTAGTGCGTCCAAATGACTGGCATCATTTTCACGTTGAATGGCAATGCTTAGCCTCTGGTCAAAATAAAAATCAGCCCTTTGGTCACGGGAAGTGTCAAGCATAGGTATTCTAATGAGTTCTGGTTCACTGTAATTTCCGGCGATAGGTAAACCTGATAGGTTCCAAAAGATAAATCTTAAAATGAACAATATTTAAATGCGGAAAGCATGGTATATCCGCTGCAGTTAATCTAACTAATCTAAATAACCTATCGTGCTCTTCGTTATCGGAGATTTTCAGCCTCTACTCATGACTGTACGACTTTAAGTTCGCCAACACGGTTAAGCATCGTAGTTACTAGCTCTGCGTCTGCATTTGGCATTGTAATAATTCCATAATATTTATTCATTATGGCTCCAGCGATACGGAGAAAATCGCTTAAATTTTGAACATGAGACGTAAGTATATGTAATTATTGAAGAATTTGAAAATATTTTTTAGATTGCCATTTCGTGCTTCCACTATCTATCGTGTTTTGGTTACATCTATTATATTTGACATCTAATTGCGAAGTTGCCCACTTTCAGAATGCACGCTCTTAAAAGTAATACTTACCTTGTTATTAGTCTGTAAACTTTTTAAAGATAATATAATTATATAAAAAATAGAGTTTGAAAATTTCTCAACTTCAAATTCCCAATTTGGAAACCGGGTAAATAGTAGTCCGCGAGTCTGACTTGGGCTTGACCGGTTTTTATTCGAATAAACCGGTAGCAGTGTAGCCCTCTTAGAAGGTGTTTGGAATTAATAAAATGACGACAACAAATCTTTCAGGAGCGCCACAGTAGTCTCGAAAAGAAATATCTTGCCGCCTTGAATCAATACTCTGATCGCCTCCGTTTGGCTGCGGCGCTGGAAGCAGATGCTTTACCACCAAAGGTAATAAATCCAGGGAGTGAGTAAAACCCTTTCTCAATGAGAAATACCAATCTATAACAGTCTTGCCCAAAACCTGACACGTTTTTATCTGTACATAACCTTTTTGTTTTGAAAAAGTTTCCCAGTCAATAACAACATCAAACGCTCATGTAACTAGATTCTTTTAAATGTTGTTAGGTCCCCTGAGAGTAGTTTATTTCCAAGTTTGCAACCCTGAAAACCTTGTGCTACTCCCATAGAGCTCGAAAAACTGCGAAATTCTGGTACTTGTTTCGGTTTTTTTTTAACATACGTTTTTAGGTATCTCTGTTGTATCTTTTTGTGAAGCAAGCTAAATTTGATACAATCTGAGCCCAACCCAATCAAATATGGGCTTTATTTTCCAAAAATTTAAAAATTCTCGATTATGGGTCATTTCCTAAGACACGTACCGGCTGAACTAATGTCCTAGAGAAAGTGCAGTGCAAGAATAATGACTTAAGTTTATTTCCACAGGTCGCTAAGAGCCCGGGCGAGATGCCCGGTGGTTACAACGTAAGGCAATACCAGCGCGACGTAAGTCGTCTGCTAATAGTACGGGCACGGCAGAGACAACAGATAAAGGTGTCTACAACGGTACAAGGAACTTTTGGCGCGTGGCTAAATTCGGAACAAACGCCGCCATCTTGATTTTTCAATACAATTTCTGTGACAATTTCACAGAATGTTTACCAACAATGTCGGTTACCGGCGTCAATGTCATTCCCGCGCCAAGAGATCCTTGTAGTACTCTAACCTTCAATTGAAGAATATTTAATAATAGAATTGGCAAGATTCCATTAATTAATAACCAGTTCTTTAACGCTACCTCGCTCCTTGGATTTAGGTTATTCGCATAAGTACAACCTTTAACAACCTATTTCTCTCCCATAGAGGTTGATTTATAAAAGTGTGCCCTTGTTATTCCTCTCAGGGTTCTAAACATAGATAAGTATAAGAATTTCTATGGTTCTAAATATAATTTTATCAAAATTCATCAAAATTGGTTTAACGGTTCCTTCTAGCCGTGAGATCGTGATTTGCTTTCACCATAAAAATATGGATATCGTATAATACAATAAAAACGTCACATTCTAGAATGCCTTTTTTGCCTTTACTTTGCATTAGCATTGACGCAGTTGATTCATTAAAACTATGTTAACAGCAACTACAAGAGGACATCCATATGCTTCGTATGAAGCCGTTGTCAGAGTTGCCTCCACTACCAGATAGCGCTAGGCGCCCAATTCAGCAGGAATCAGAAGTTAACCTGTGCATGGTCCCGAGGTCCTACTTCGATCACCGTAAGAAATACTTCCCTGTGTGAGTGACCCATAAAAATACAATTTTTTTTTTATGTACCTTTATTTATTGAATAAATAATTACAATTATATGTGAAGACGGTGCACCAGGGCCCTGTTCAATAAACGTTACAATCCTACAATTTTGTAAAAAAAAGTCACATATTAATTAAGATTTACATGTGCTGTTTAATAAACCTTACAAATATGTAAAAAAAAGCAAGTAAATAACTTACAATTATCACAATTGTAAATGCTGTTTAATAAACATTTACGTATATAGGTAGTAAACGCCTGTAGTTTTCGATGACAATATTGTATTTACAAATATTTAGTTTTAAGTTACAATTTACATAAAATGTAAGTTTTAAAATTTGCTCGGTCGGTTTAACGGCAAAATTTCTCTTCGTTTTGTGTTCAAGTAAATGCCCTATTTTTGTTATCAAATATTCGACGGTAGTCTTGCTTACCCGAAATTTTTCGTTGATAGTAAAATTTGTCACATTAAAAGTAAAATGTATCCTTTTACGAAAAATTCGCCGTTGCCGTTCAATCACTTAAACATTATCACTAACATCATTATTTTCACTATTCGTTGTTAGAACCATTTTTTTTTTTAATATCATATTTAAATTTCTTTAGTTGAGGCACAAAATTGAAAAGTTTTGACACACCATGAGACCTCTTGTCAGAATATTATACTACAATTTATAAAATATGTACCTAAACTTGTAGTTACAATTATGTGTTCAATAAAGTAGTTTTCTCTACAAATATGTAAACTTACACTTGTAAAGTGAAAATGTTTAATAAACAGAAATATGTAAAATTGTAGGTACAATTTTACAATTTTGTAAATTTTCCGCCATGACAAATTGGTAACTTGTAATTTTTATTAAACAGAAACTTGTAAAATTTTAGCTTGTCATCTACAATTTACAATTTGTAAGTTTTAATAAATAGGGCCTGGAATAAAATTTCCTTATGGTAGGTTGGGGTAAGTTCATACAGAATAAGACCTAACGAATCAAATTCTGCGTCACTTTATTTTAAAACGAAAATTGTCGTGGTCGTCGTCGGGGCAGAATAAAATGGCGCAGAAAACGATGTTGTCCACATAAAAAAAATTGCTAAATTATCTGCGAATTTGATTCGTATCTTCTTTGGTCTTATCCCAGCGACGAACTTACACCAACACACTCTACTACAATAGGTACAAAGTATAAAAAAATAAGCAAAATAAACATGTTAAAAGATTCATGGTGCTCGTACTTTACAAATATTGCAACTGTAGATGATTTTTCCTAACAATTTAACAAAAACTACAGAATCTGTGTGTGACTAATCACAGAATGTAAAATTAATGTCATAAAAATAATAAATTAGCAACCAGTTTGATTTTGTCTAAGAATATTATAATAATTATAACATGTTGTGCCCCCCGGTAGCCCGCGTAGACTTGAATTCAAACAAAAATCACGCAAATCTTGAGGTTCATTCGATTTATCGAGTCTGGTTAAACCACGGCGGGATTGGTGCATTTCATTCATTCATTCAATCAACTGGTTTCGATTCCCAAGTACTTACGGCCAAGTGTTGTTTTTCCATAAGAAATTTCTCAGTAGCAGCCCGGAGTCTGAACTAGTACTTACATGGCATTTATAACATAACTGGCGATATTTATGTAGGTGACGGGGACCAGTTTCCCGTCTGTCCCGTCTGTCATTCGTGGAACTTTGACAGTCGTTACGGGTCGTCAGAAACCCGAAAGTCTGACAACCAGACTTACCAAGGGGTATCGTATTACCTAGTAACTGGGTTGTGGAGCTGCATCTGGTAAGACAGGAAGCCGACCCCAAAATAGTTGGGAAAAGGCTAGACAGATGGTGATTATTCGCAGTAGTTTGCTCGTGAACAATTTGTCACATTAACATTCCGATAATTTTAGTTCAAGAAAGATATATAGATATAGGTCTGGCCCTAAGACAGTGTTCTATAGGTAGATACACCTCTGCCTTCCCCTCGGGGAATACAGGTGTCATGTTATGATGTGTTCCGATTACAGAACACCCATAGGCTCGAAAATAGATATTGGAGGCGAAGCTAACGTAACGACGCTGTTGTTCGACTGCCTCGACTCGATGCGCGTGACACGGGATGACGCGGGTATCCTTCTGCGTGAGATCATGGACCACCTGCCTGACGTCATGACTGGGTTTGTTTAATTTCACTCTCCGTCAGACGCCATATTATCCTCCTATCCTTTTCCTAATTAATCTGGACTCCGCGCAGCACGTCTTTTGAGGCAGAAAAATGCTTTAAAAAAGAAAGAAAGAAAATAAATTTATTTCACTCAGGTTAAAGCACACAATATTCACAAAAAAACAGAAAAAATTAAGATCTTAAAATAATTGTGTGCCTCACGGCTGCGCCAATAGGCCCAGTTCAGCATAAATGCCAGACAACTAGTGTATTTAAATGCTAGACTCGCCACACAGCTGTCTCATCTTGTCTGGACAAAGAAGAAACTCTTTCGTTTATTACCTTAGTCTGTGGGAGGAACGCTTTTCCAACTCGTGATCGCTGCGGTCGACTTTCTCCGACATTTTGACAAATAAAACTTTGCATTTTATCTTTTAGAAAGTTGTCCCGATATGAATTGGTAGACAGAATCGTTAAAAAGTGGCTGCTGAAATTTGGTGGTGATCCGAGTCAGTATAAGAAGCAAACTCGAGCATTCGATAATCTTGCAGCTCTGACCGAGCATTTGGTCAAACAACAAGTAAGTTATTATCACCATTATTCTCTTACTTTAACTAGAACGACTCTAGAACGTCTTCTCTGTCACGGCTCCGGCGCTGCGGGGTTTGGGCGGCCCCACGCGAGCTTATCGTTGCAGATACTTTGAAGGCCCGCCGAAGCTGCCCCTGCTACCTGCTCCTCAGCTCGCGGGTCGCCCCACCCCTCCGTTACGTTAAACGTTATTTTGTAAATCGGCGAAATATAGTTCGGTAACACATAATACTTCGATGATCTAAAAATATGTCAATTAATGCATATAGCAAAAAAGGCGTCGGTCAATAGTTTTCGGTAAAATGAAATTCGAACAAAAACAATTCGGAAAAGTGATCGGTTCCCCCGTGGGTAGGCACGATGTTCAGTGTTGTATGAATCACTATGACATGACATGTCATGTAAAGTAACTGAGCTTTCGGGACGAAAGGGCTTGGTTACATCTAGATTACGTTGTAATTTTATTTATGTTGTTGTGTTAATTTGTTTTTATTTGTATGTGTCGTAGTTGGAGACAATGGAATCTCCAGAAGCTTCGGATGAGATGATAGACAATTTGGAGGAAGCTCTGAGGGATATGTCGGACGCAAATGATAAACTTGCAAACCGCATTGGGCCCGCCATCGCAGCACTACTGCACTCCGCGCGCGTCAAAGATATTAGTGAATATACCTTCCAGTACCTCCATCCTACAAGTGTCCAGAACACTGTTTCTAGAACCTAAACAAGTCTTAAACAGTAACCGCACCAGTTCGGACGTGACACATAGAGGTTTAGAGAGAGACTGTCACACAAGTATTAAAGCGTCATGCAGACCGGTGTGACGCGACTCTACAAAATAAATTCTAAGAAAACTTCACGGTAGAACAATTACCGGTGTCACTTCACGCGACAAGTCGCACTAGTATGTACGAGCCTTAAAGCTTCAGCCAAACCTGCGCGAGGCTGCAACTGCAGATTCACCTATAAATGGCGCCTTGCACACCTACGCGACAGTAACGCGGGAACACCGCCTCGGCAGAGCGGGACGCACGCGTCTTCACGAAGTTGATCAAAGTGGGCGAAGACGAGAGTCTAGAGTGGCACTTTGAATAACTTCGCGAATCCTCGGCTCGCCTCGGGCGATCTGCGTGACTCTCAGGCGTGACTACAGCGCGAATCAAACAATGATCCGATTCATTGTTCAGTTTGGGCTGAAGCCCACAGGTTTGGCCGAAGCTTAAGAGTGATGGCAACAACTCTCTAAAAAACCGAACTTTTTCTCAAACTCGATGTGCAGTGCCAGTGTACTTCCTCCTGGTACTTAAACTACTGATGATACAGTTTTTGGATTCTTCACATGACGTCTTTTTTTTTTGTTATTTAATATTTGTGGTTACTTTTGTTTCTGTGCTCATCCTCGTATCTTTGCAGATGATCCCGAGACTATGGCTTCCCTCATTAGATCGCTCGTCGACGACCAGGATCCAGTCACCATGGATAGTATACAAAGAATTCGTTCCTTTGACGTGGTGGAAGATATCAAAGGTTGGTTCAATTAAATACATAATTTCATGTAAAGGTGGTTTGTTTGCTGTTAGTTACACGTATATAAAGAAAGAAAGAAAGAAAGAAAAAGTATTTATTGAGACTCGCACAGGAAATCACAAAACTAAAAACATATTAAACATAAATAAAAAACAATCAAAAACAAAGTTACATTAAAATGAAGACACAGAAGGAAGTCCTGTACGAGGCCAAAAGGCTCCTATCTCAGCATAATGCCGCGACATTTAAAAATAAATAAAAATGTCGCAGCGCTGGTATTCTGATAGGGCCCGCAATATATATACAGTATATAGCAGTGTATATAGTATATAGCGTATACACACGTATACGTATACACACGTACCTAACAGCAAACAGTTCAAATCTATCGTTTTAAATAAAATTTTGAACTGTTTGCAGTTACGGGTATTGATGATGTGCTCCATCCGTAATAAACATTGTGAACCTTACTTTCATTTTATTTTTTGCTAGATTGCGGTATCGTACTGCCGGTCGAGGAAATAGAGCAGATTGTTGAGACGACATTACAAGCCCTGAAAGCACAAATACTTGAACGAGATGAAGCTGAACGTATTGAACAGGAAGTTCAAATGGCCCTAAAAGCTAAAGACTTGACAGCGGTTAGTTGATGATGGCAAGCAAGCGACAGCCAATATCTGCAATACCAGAGGCGTCGCGTACGCATCTGCGACTTCAGCTTTGTTTCTCGTTTGGTTTAGCGTTCCCAACCGAGAAACAAAGCTTATGAAAGTCTTATTATGTGTCTGTATTGCACCGGCACCCATACCCCACCCCTTCAAACGGAAACATCTACGCGAGTGTATAGCTTGTCCACTCTGAAATGACGCGCCCTTTACCGCATTTTACGCACACGGTAATGCGGTAGTGGGGCGCGTCATTTCGGAGTGGACAAGGGGTCGTCCATAAATCACGTGATATTTTTTAGCAACTTTTTAACCCCCCCTTCCCCCCTGGTGATACGTGGTGAGGTTTTAGAGTAACCCCTCCCCCCTACCCAAATTCGCGAGTATTTTTTTGGTGCAAAGTATCTTAAAACATTACAGAATATTTTATCTTTAAATAGAAAGAAACAAATAACAGTATATTTTATGTGGCGGGCCGCTTTTCGGTTTAGAAATGTGCGTTACACGATAAAAATTATACACTTGATATCTCGCTACAACACGCCCCCCCCAAGTGATATTTTGTGTTTTTCCGAACCACCTCCGCCCCTTTCGAGCCTCACGTGATTTATGGACCTCCAAGCTATAGTGACTGGATGATTATCAATAGATCCGAAACGATTAGTTTATCATACGTATAAAAAAATAAGTGTGTAATTATTCTAATTTTGATTTGACCAATTATTTAATAAATGTATTTCTTTTTCCATACTGGCCACTAGACATCTAACTAATCCAAGTATGTATTACAAATATAATTGTTTATGCACGTATCTTGCAAGTTACGACGTTATCACACAAGTGCTTAATGAAATAAATAAACAGAAATAATTAAGTATGTTAACAACAGTATTTATGTTACTAACCCGTTTACAATGTTTTAGATATCGAGAACGAACATCTTGAAACCAGCCCTGGTCAAAAAACCAAGCCGTCCTGCTGAGCCATTCACAAGAGAGACTTCCAGAGTAGAGTTCAGGTCTTTAATGAGCTTACACATCTCAGGCTCAAGGGCACCCTCTGACACAAAAATCACGCCGAGCCGTGTCTGCATAGCTCCAGAAGAACTACACATATCTTCGACAACCTCTTTTACCTCTGACCTGACGCCCAAGCAAAGCATCTTGACAACAGGGGAACGCCAATTGTTAATAAGCCGTATTCGTACAAGTATTATGGCACATGATAAAGAAATCCAATCAGGTCCAGCAGTTCAGTCTGGAGACTCTGTCCTCCCACCAGAAGAACCTGAACAGAAACCAGAGGAAAAAGACGCAGCTGATTAGAGGCCACCTAAAGCGACATTCACAAGTGTTTTTTTTTTTACCTTTTGAATTGTGTCCTTTCCTTGGGAATGGAGACCTAACGTGTTGTTTAAAAAACCCCTCACGATGGTTAGGTCAGCTTTTCTCGTTTGTCTACGATGGCCCTAGTGAACTCTTACAACATATCCTGTATCGATTGACTTATCAGTAGTTTTTAGGTATGCTAAACACATATTATTCCGTACCGACCCGTATTTACTACGGTGGTATCTCGCGAAATTTTCTTACGTTTTTTGCAATTTGCAGGTCAGTGTCAGGTTGTATCTTGATCGAATCAAATCAAAAACTTTATTTCGAGCCAAGACTCATAAAGGGTTAAATTCGATTCAAAAGTAATTTATTCGAACTAGGCTGAGAATCAGCACTTTTCCAACGTCAAAATTACACAAGACAGTCCCCCAAAAACGCCCACCCTTCACCACTTCCTAGTGCTTTAGCTAGGAAGAAGAAGTGGCGCAACAAACTCCCCAGAGGCACTGCTGTCTGTTCAGTTACAGAAAAAAAAAGATTCTATACAAGAATAGTATGCAATAGTTATTTATGCTATAAGTGCGGAAGGTAGGTGATTTCCGATGAGTGTATAAGTCGACACGAGTCGGAAATCATCTTACGCACGTGTATCATACAACGTTTTACTATGCATTGTGCGAGGAAATTAAAAAAAAACGAGCGAGCCTTCCGGTAGTCGCTTAAGATGTACACATCATAGGCGACTACCTACCATCTACATATTACGACGTATAAATGATAAAAACAACATTCATGACTTCGACTTCGACATCGACATTGACATCGACTTCGACTTCGACTTCGACTTCGACTTCGACTTCGACTTTGACTTTGACTCCGCCATTGCCGTCGCCATCTTCATCGACATCGTCATCGCCATCGTCATCGTCATCGCCATCGTCATCGCCATCGCCATCGTCATCTTTATCATCATCATCTGATTTGTAAAACTTTTCTCAAATAATAGAGGCTCTTTTCGAGCAAATGCATTGTAAAATAATTTACATTACTCAACACAAAACATTAAGGGCGCGTTTGCAAATCGGACAAAATTATGCTGTTTTTCGGTAGATTTTGTGACAAAACTAAACCGAATCAAATATCCCTTCAAATGACAACTGCCGTACCACGGCAGCTGTCAAAATTATAGTCAACTGACACTTGCCGTGCTACGGCAGGTTGATTATGGTCACACTATATTGCGATTATCTATGAAACTAAGCGTCCTATCTCTATCGTTCTTGTGGTATTGTGAGCATGAAAGACAGAGCTAGCAATAAAACATGACATGCTATCAACATTTTAAGCATTAAAACGAATGTATGGCACTCGGAAGTTACTTCCGAATGTTGCAAACAAAATGGCGGCAATTCGCAAATGTTGCGAATTAATATTTTTATATTTTATTTCTCAAATAAATCATAAAAATAGAACTGCTTTCAATAGGGAGGTAATTTAATGTAGTTTTTATTAAAATTTATAAATAATTATGAAACAAAAAGTTTATTTGTTTATAAAAAAAAATTGTGAGTCGGAACTATCGTGGTCAAGTGGTTTTTCTTTGTGATGTTAAGTGGTAATATTTAATCTAGTTGAACGTTTAAGCGTTTGTAACACTTAAATAATCCCACAAACTTGCAACTTATCTCTCAACATAAACAACTTTGACATGTTTACAATAATTACAGAGCGTTGAGTGAGTCGGGTTGGCGCCGCGAAATTCTATGATGCGTTTCAATTCGTTATTTGAACATATAATAATAACTTTCCAATAAGAATTATTGTTCTTTCTTATTGGAAAGTTAATAATCTTCGTAGAAAAATGATTTTATAATGTAAAAATATGCAGAAATTTGGTATTTATGTTCTTGAATGAGAAAAATGGGTGAAAATAACAAAACTTTTTTTTTGTGTAAACAGACTCGTTTTATTGTAAAACACATTCATATAAGTCTTATAAGATCCAATTGGAAATATTGTACAGATTACGAAACAGTTATTGTTTTATATGGGTTTCATAGTAAAATAGCGAGAAATCGGGGTTTTATCGCAAGCAAACCCAAAAGGGGCGGGGCCACGTCAAGGTCACGATCAGAGTTTTTTTGAAATGCGTTTTGACAGTTGACAGTCGAACTAATAACTACCACATATAGGTTGGTTCTTCATCTTCAAATGTTGGAACTTTTTTGTTCAAAATTATAGTTTTTTATATTGTAAAAACGATCTTCCGTTGCCATTTTCCACAAAATTAACGTTATCGGGTTGAGTTTTGGTACATTTTTTGTTCTATTATCAATATATTTTAAGATTTCTAAAAATACTATTAGTAGGCAGACATGTTCAATTTTAAACCTTAGGAAAAAAATGTTTCAAAATGTCACAAATAGCCGCAAAAAAAAAAAATATACGAAACTAACTTTTTCACATATTTTGCTATTACGGATGAATCGTAGTCGATTGTATTAAGGGTTATTTTATTTTTGGTCTGTTTTGATTTATTTCACAAATATTTCGAAAGAAACCTCAGTCCGCGCTTGGCCGCTGTCGGTGGTGGACCCTGTGTTGCCTTTTTGCAGCGGCTCGTGTGGAAAAAGATCGTTGTACAAATACAAAATATTCGATAAACCAAATTTGATATTTGCTATGGTAAGATAATTTTGCATTCACAGATTTTTATAATAATAATTATTTTATTTCGGTAAAAGTAAGTACGGTTTATAAATGCCTATTCGACTGGGACTTGATGGAGTGACCTGTGTACTTCGGTGACTGCTACTGGAACTCCTCGACGAGTAGAACTAGGTGTGCCGAGTTTGAGCTCGTTTTGTTAGTTATGATGAGACCTTACCTCCGGACTAGATGGAATTATCTGAAGGTGTACTTCGGTGACTGCTACTGGAACTCCTCGACGAGTAGAACTAGCTGTGCCGAGTTTGGGCTCGTTTTGTTAGTTATAATGAGATCTTACCTTCGGTTTGATGGAGTGACCTGAAGGTGTACTTCGGTGACTGCTACTGGAACTCCTCGATGAGTAGAACTAGGTGTGCCGAGTTTGGGCTCGTTTTGTTAGTTATGATGAGACCTTACCTCCGGACTAGATGGAATTACCTGAAGGTGTACTTCGGTGACTGGTACTGGAACTCCTCGACAAGTAGAACTAGGTGTGCCGAATCTGGGTTCGTTTTGTTAGTTATGATGAAACCTTACCTCCGGACTAGATGGAATGATCTGAAGGTGTACTTCGGTGACTGCTACTGGAACTCCTCGACGAGTAGAACTAGGTGTGCCGAGTTTGGGCTCATTTTGTTAGTTATGATGAGATCTTACCTCCGGACTAGATGGAGTGACCTGAAGGTGTACTTCGGTGACTGCTACTAGAACTCCTCGACAAGTAGAACTAGGTGTGCCGAATCTGGGTTCGTTTTGTTAGTTATGATGAAACCTTACCTCCGGACTAGATGGAATGATCTGAAGCTGTACTTTGGTGACTGCTACTGGAACTCCTGGATGAGTAGAATTAGGTGTGCCGAGTTTGGGCTCGTTTTGTTAGTTATGATGAGATCTTACCTCCGGATTTGATGGAGTGACCTGAAGGTGTACTTCGGTGACTGCTACTGGAACTCCTGGATGAGTAGAACTAGGTGTGCCGAGTTTGGGCTCATTTTGTTAGTTATGATGAGATCTTACCTCCGGACTAGATGGAATGATCTGAAGGTGTACTTCGGTGAATGCTACTGGAACTCCTCGACGAGTAGAACTAGGTGTGCCGAGTTTGGGCTCGTTTTGTTGTACACCTTCAGGTCACTCCATCTAGTCCGGAGGTAAGATCTCATCATAACTAACAAAACGAGCACAAACTCGGCACAGCTAGTTCTACTCGTCGAGGAGTTCCAGTAGCAGTCACCGAAGTACACCTTCAGGTCACTCCATCAAATCCGGAGGTAAGATCTCATCATAACTAACAAAACGAGCCCAAACTCGGCACACCTAATTCTACTCATCCAGGAGTTCCAGTAGCAGTCACCGAAGTACAGCTTCAGGTCACTCCATCAAGTCCGGAGGTAAGATCTCATCATAACTAACAAAACGAGCCCAAACTCGGCACACCTAGTTCTACTCGTCGAGGAGTTCCAGTAGCAGTCGCCGAAGTACACCTTTAGATCACTCCATCAAAACCGGAGGTAAGATCTCATTATAACTAACAAAACGAGCCCAAACTCGGCACACCTAGTTCTACTCATCGAGGAGTTCCAGTAGCAGTCACCGAAGTACACCTTTAGGTCACTCCATCAAAACTGGAGGTAAGATCTCATTATAACTAACAAAACGAGCTCAAACTCGGCACACCTAGTTCCACTCGTCGAGGAGTTCTAGTAGCAGTCACCGAAGTACACCTTCAGGTCACTCCATCAAAACCGGAGGTAAGATCTCATTATAACTAACAAAACGAGCTCAAACTCGGCACACCTAGTTCCACTCGTCGAGGAGTTCTAGTAGCAGTCACCGAAGTACACCTTCAGGTCACTCCATCAAGTCCGGAGGTAAGATCTCATCATAACTAACAAAACGAGCCCAAACTCGGCACACCTAGTTCTACTCATCGAGGAGTTCCAGTAGCAGTCACCGAAGTACACCTTCAGGTCACTGCATCAAGTCCGGAGGTTAGTAAAAATATAAAGAACAGTACTAAAATGTTTTTTGTAGGTACCAAGTAATATAAAGACATTAGAAAAAAAAACAATTTTCCAAAGTATCAAAATTAGTTCACTTCGCTACTATTCCCGCAGCTAACCGAGCGTACACTTGTGTGTGTGACCCGTGTCGACGTAGTAGTTCGATTCTATACCTATCAATTTTGCAAACGCGTCCTTAAATAAAATGATTTGCCATAATGTCAGCTAGCACACGCCAATATACCAACAAAAACATCGAAATCTATAATCAAGTGAAAATAAAAACTAAAAAACGTAAAAAGAACTTAGGTTAGTAGCATTGTCCTTAAAACTACGGTAAGTAAACAATACAATACGGTGACACTTGTAACTGACAGCAGTGAATAATTATCTACGCACAGTCCACTCTGTCAGCTATCATTTTCAGAACCCTATTTCGTCTGGCCATGACTCGTGCCACCATTGATGCAGCGCGCTTGCGCATTACTTACTATAAAACCTATACTACCAAAACCTAACCTATACTAAACCTATACACTATATAAATGAGCAATATTTGTATAAATAAAATATTTGTAATCACGTTCTCGAAAACGGCTCTAACGATTTCGATGAAAGTTGCAATAAAGAGTTTTACGGGGGCGAAAAATCGATCTGATCTCTGGGAAATTCGTTTTCTTTATATTCACAGCCCCGGGAATGTGATACAACGTTGGTATACCTGGACGATATGTTAATCTTTTTTCACCCGAGCAGAGTTCGGTCGACCAGGTACTGTCTCAATACGCAAATGCCATGATTTCATGAAAACTTCATTCAATGGAACAAATCTAACTTCGAGAGCTGTATTAATGATTCTAATTATTATTAGGTACTAGTAGTTCTGAGTACCTAACCTCGCGAGCACAAACTTTTTTGCAACAATTAATACACCATTAAAGTTATTTAAAACGAGATATTTACCATGTTTTTAGAAACAAAAAAAATGTCCTATTTTAAATAACTTTATTACGTCACTTTAAAATCCTTTGTTTAATTTATCTATCTAACTTTAAAAAAAAACCCGACTGCTGCTATAGGTTACTAAAAAGCATACGGCAAGACGATAATTAAACGGAAATAAACTAACCTTTAAATTACACCTAAGAAAACTCAGTCGCACAAAATGATCGACGGGCGGGACCTAACCATTTGGCGAGCGAACACGACAGAGCGATCTAGCGGTGCACAGTAGCGCCATCTAGTGACGTTATTATAAAACGTTTTAGTTAGCTCTAGTTCTGTAATGAGAAGGTGGTACCAGGTGGTCCATCAATCCCTGGTAGTTAAAAGGCCGATTCCACTGGTAGAAATCTAAAAGTGAGGAATTTACTGCATTTTGAGGAGGTATTCTGCTCATGATGCCGAAGATCCTCATCAGATCTTCACGAAACCAACTTAAAGTTACTAAGCACCTTAAAAATAAAAAAAAGAAGCATCGACGGTAAAAAAATCTATAAAGCTGTAAAACCTATAAACCAAGTACCAGATAAATACTCGACGGTTATGACGTTAGGTAGTAGTTGCTTAGTTATTCCTAAATTACTTTCAAATATTGTCATTAATATCTAAATAATATTCTTAGTATTTGTTTTCTCATAGTAAGTCATTATAATTGATTTTTATAACAATAATTTAGTATTTCATAACTTATTGGGGAAATAACTGACAGTTGATTGAAAAAAGGCACGCAAATCATTTTTAACGTGCATTATAATTTGTGAACTAGTGATATGGACGTTACTCTGCCCAAATACAGACTGAGTGTGAATTATAGTTCGTGTTTTAATTGTGTAAAACCTGCTACTGAGTACCACAAGTTTCGTCCAGATCGGTTGTAAAATACGACCAAAAAACTGACACACGAATGCAAATTTTGCCAGATTTGAAGCAGAGACGCTTCGCTCGCTCGGACAATAATAATTCTGTAATAAGTATATAGTTTGTCCATATTAACCGTAATACTACTATTAATATACTTAATTCTACTGCTTTGTATGTGTATTTTGTCTTTTTTGTTTTAATGTGCGTTTTGTTTGTATAGAATAAACAATTTTTCTTTATTGTTTTCTTTCTTATAAACATAATTAATTTGTTATGGTCCCGAAATATATTTTGATCAAGATATAACCTCACACTGTCCTGCAAATTGCCGTAAGAAAATTTGAATCTCGCGGGATACCACTACGGATCCACCTTAATAATATTATTTAATGCATTTATTATTATTAATAAAAATGTTGGTTGCTTTGTAATTTTTCATTTTATTGGTTGGCAAACAACTTGATGGTAGGTAAGTGCAAGCCTCGGCTGCTTATGCGACGGTTACCTAGAAGAGCGATAACCGCATTTAACGGCCGTTGTGTCGGCTGTCATGAAAATGATGACAGCGGAAAAGCTTTAAATCGTTAGACTGGCCCAACCGCGTCAAAAGATAGTCGCGTTTCTGTTTCATTTTGACACCTCTGACAGAATGACTCAGTGACATGTGATTTCTATTGACATGCGACAGACTTCTAGAGTTCCGTATACTTAAAAAAAACTGGCTTTTTTGCCTGGAAATAGTTGAATGAAAATATGCTCTGCTAACTTCCGATAGCAGATAATTTTTACCAAAATTAAAATTTTAATACTGATTTAAGTGCACAGTGTCACCACTGTGCACCTGAATCTAAGGCAGGAGAAATCCAATAGCAACTACAGAGTTCACACTCTATAGTTACTTATGCTTTTCTGAAAGAGTTCTGCTGACCTAAATCTAAAAAAATAAAAATGACCTATTACTAGAAAAAGACATTAATTTTGGTAAAATAGCGTTGAATGACGTTATTTATGCATTTTCGTAGATTCTTCAGGCTATGATTAGTAGCCAAGATCCCAGTAACTGAAAAAACAACAAAATGAAAGCAGAAGACTCACAAGATTATCAGCAGAGCCTTGTGAAAAAGAAAGGATTTCTCCTAAATCGAGATTTCATTCAGTGTTTAAGTTAGTAGGATCAAAAAAGAATTGATTAGGACTGAGAAGCAGGAATTCCTCGGTGTCTGATGCACCTTAATCAGAACAATCCGACAACATGAAATAGGAACCCAGAAAGCTCACTCAGGTATCAGCAGAGCATGGTTGAAAAGTTAGATTCGAAGAAATCAAGATTTAATTCAGTGTTTCAGAAGGAAGAATTAAAAAAAATGAGTAGTACTGAGAAGCCAGAACTCCTCGTTTCCTGATGGACCTATAATAGGATAATACGAAAACATGATTAAGTAATCCAGAACTCTCACTCAAGTATCAGGAAACGAGAAGTTTCTCAGTCCTAATATTGATTAGGACTGAGAAACTTCTCGTTAAGTTAGTAGGATCAAAATATAATTGTATATTTTGATCCTACTAACTTAAACACTGAATGAAATCTCGATTTAGGAGAAATCCTTTTTTAAATCCTTTCTGAATTAAATCTTGATTTCTTCTTATCTAACTTCCTAACCATCCATGCTCTGCTGATATCTCACGTCAGAGTTCTGGGTTATAATTGCATGTAGTCGGATAGTTCTGTTAATGGTGCATTAGAAAACGAGGAGTTCTGGTTCCTCAGTTCTACTTTAAAAAATAATTATACTTCTTACTGAAACAGTGAATTAAATATTGATTTCTTCTAATCAAAATTTGCAACCATGCTGATTACCTGAGTCAGAGTTCTGGGTTCTTGTTTCATGTTTTCACATACCCCTTCTATTAATGCATCAGTAAACGAGGAGTTTCGGCTCCTTAGTGCTACTCAATGTTTTTTTTGCCTTCATACTGAAACACTGAATTAAATCTTGATTTCTTATAATTCAATTTTTCAACCATGCTCTGCTGATACCTGAATCAGAGTTTTGGGTTCCTGTTTCATGTTTTCTGATAGCGCTTTTATACATGCATCAGCAAACGAAGAGTTCCGGTTCGTCAGTGCTACTCAATTTTTTTTTTTAAGTGTAAAAGTGAGGTATGTATCAATGTATCAGTAAGAAATAGGATAAAAAAGGCAGTGTATAGAGTACCGCTAGCGGCGCTCTATCCCTCTCGGATAAAGTGCCGCTAGTGGCATAATAGTGACACTGACTCGGCCCGGCTAAAGTGCCGTAAGCATTGCATTGTCCTTGTCACTGTCACTGTCATTTGTTTGATTGTTGGGCATTGCATTGCCACTTGCTCATTTTGTGTTTGAGGAGAGGCTAATGTTAATTTCTTTCATCTATAGCCGGCTAAACAGTGTAGCCATAACCCTTTGGCTTAGCAAATGAAAATGGCTGAAAGGTAGGTTAGGTTAGGTTAGAACTGTGACCACACAACGCACGAGCCGAGCGAGTGGAGCCAGCGGTGCCGCGGCAGCGGCCAGCGAGTGCCAGGGTCCGTTTAGGCACAAGAGAAAGTGATGTTTTGGGAATGTGGTGTTTTTACAACGAATTAACCTCAACAATCAAACAAAATAACAAGTGACAATGACAATGCTTACGGCACTTTAGCCGGGCCGAGGCAGTGCCCCTATTATGCCACTAGCGGCACTTTATCCGAGAGGGATAGAGTGCCGCTAGCGGTACTCTATACACTGCCTTTTTTATATTTCTTACTGATACATTGAATTATATAGGTATCAATAATCAACTTACTTAAATCTTTACCCATACTCCGCTGATACTTGAGTGAGAGTTCTGGATTACATAATAATATTTTCGCATTGTCCTATTATAGATGCATCAGGAAACGTGGAATTCCGGCTCCTCAGTCTTAATCAAATTCTTTTTTGATCCTGATAATTTAAACACTGAATGAAATCTCGATTTCTCCTAACCTATCTTTTTCACAAGGCTCTGCTGATAATTTTATGAGAAATTTGCTTTCATTTAGTTTTTTGTCTGTTACTGGGATCTTAGTTTCTAATCATAGCCCGAAGAATCTACGAAAATCCACAAATTACGTCATTCACGGCAATTTTACCAAAATGATTGTCTTTTTATTAAAAGATTTTATTTAACTTGCAATGTATGTGTGTATGTTTGTTCTGGTGGAATCTTGCTGGATTCTGGTGCATTCACTCCCATTTGCGCAGACCGGAAGTGTTCAGGTCCTAGGGTAAATCGCGCTCTCAGAAATGATTTCAAATCAATTAAATATTAACTCTGACGATTTTAATCACAAAGGTTTTTAAAAAAAAAATACGGCCAAGTCCATTTTTGCGAGAATGAAGGCCAACTGCCCACCAAAAAATTAAATTCGTTTTTACATAAAAACTGATTACTCTCAAATAATTTTTCCTTTCTCTGAAACTCTCTTCAACGATTAGTATTACCAAAAGTTCAGAATAATTAAATCGAGGGGCTAACTTCACAGACGTCCATAACAGTGCGTTCATTGTAACTTGACCTTTTTTTTTTGCGAGAGGGAGTGTCAGACTTTTACTGACTAAAACCCACCCGTGTTCCTTCCGATGCCTGTGTGCCGGGGCCGCGATATCCCTTTCGGACAAACTCGCAACCCTGGCAGGCATTGGCCCTTACGGACCCCGTCAGTTAGTGCTGACATCTCTTTGAGGCGCGCGTGGAACACAACGCGCCGTCGACCCGGGCCTGGTCCTAATCGGACGGCGAGCTACCCATTGCCCACCGTCCGCAAGCCCGCGCCTACGGTGGCCGGAAGTCGGCTCGCGACTCCCGACGCCCGGGGCGTCTCCTGCGGCGACTAGGGGCGCGAGGGCGCGCATCTTGCATTTCCCTCGCGCGCTCCGCCTCCTCCTTCGCGAGCATTACTGCTTCGCAGAAGGAAGTGACTGCTTCCCATGCACTCTCGCTCCGGACCATGGCCTGAACCAGGGCCGGACGCGAGAGATCGCCGCTGCCGATCGCCTCCGTGAGGACACGGCGGTGCCCCGCCCAAGCCGGGCAGACCTCCACCGTATGCTCCACCGTGTCCTCCGGGCGATCCACACAATGGTAACACCCGGGCGTTTCCTCCCGCTTTATCCTGAACAGGAACCTCCCGAAACAACCGTGTCCGGTGTGGACCTGCGTCAGGCGGAAGGTGAGGACGCCGTGGCGCCTCTCTAGCCACTCCTCAAAGAGAGGCCTTACCGCCGCAATTGTGGCGTGCCCAGCGCTGGGTTGCGACAATCGCACTCTCCATGCCGCCATGAGATCCCGCCGGAGCTCTGTCCGCTGTGCCGTGATTTCTCGCGGCAGCGGAGTTACACCCCGGCGTTTCGCCTCCTCGCGCAACTCCCACATGTGCGCGAGGACTTTTGCCTCCAGATCCCATGGCGGTAGTCCGGCAAGGAGGCTCGCCGCCTCACGGGAGACCGTGCGGTATCCTCTGACCAGCCTAATGGCCATGACCCTTTGGGACGCGTTCAATCGCTGGGCTGGTCGCAGCCTTAATGAACGTGCCCACACCGGTGCCCCGTAAAGGGCCATGGACCGCACGATCCCCGCGTAGAGCCTCCGGCTGGAGGCGTTTGGACCCCCAAGATTGGGCAGAAGCTGCTTCAAAGCAGCCCCAGCCCTCTGCAGTTTGGGAGCCAAACGTCGGAAGTGCTCCACGAAGTTCCACCGGCTGTCGAGGACGAGTCCCAGGTACTTCATCGTCGACTCGACACCGATGTGAACCCCTCCCGCCGTTATCTGGGAACCCGACAGTGGCGCGTTCCGAGGACCATAGAAACACATGGCGTCGGACTTGTGCAAGGCCACCTCGAGTCCCAGTTGCCGGATCCTATCGACGATTGTCGCAACTCAACGTGTCGCTAGTTCGGCCGCCGCCTCATGCGACCTCCCCTGCACCAGGACCAGCGTGTCGTCAGCGTAGCAGACCACGCTGACGCCGCTAGGGAGGTCGGCGCGCAGCACCCAGTCGTAGCCGATGTCCCACAGATGCGGCCCCAGGACCGATCCCTGCGGGACACCGCACGACATCTCTCGCCGGTTCCACTCTCCGTGGTGACCGGGGTAGATGACGGCCCTGTCCGTCAAATAGGCCTCGACCACTCGACAGAGGTAGGTCGGCATCCGGTGATACCGGAGTGCCTTCCTAATGCAACTCCAGGGCAGGGTATTGAACGCATTGGCGATGTCAAGAGACACCGCCAAGACCACCCCACCCCGGGCAACAGCATCCCCCGTCGTATTGTAACTTGACCTGTGACGCGATTGGTAGCACTGAATTTTGCAATCATGTGATTGGTTTATAAACTCTATTGGTATATTACTAGTGTAAGATAATACTCTGAGTAAACTAGACTGCAAAATTCAGTGCTACTGCTACCTACCAATCGCGTTCGTGGGTAAAGTTATACATTTCTTTCCATTATTCGTAGGTTCAGATTCGGATTCCTGTTTCGCAATTCCGTGAGACTAGCGCAAACGTTCGATTTTAGAGCAAATGCATTATGCAAATTATAAATAATTGTACCAGTCTTATAAAATTCCACCAAAGATGAATTTTGATATTAATTTGTTCTTAATCATATCACTGCACTGTAAATCAATAGTTTCCATTTGGACTTCTGGAGCTAGGGGAGGGCTAGAGAGGCGCCACGGCGTCCTCACCTTCCGCCTGACGCAGGTCCTCACCGGACATGGTTGTTTCGGGAGGTTCCTGTTCAGGATAAAGCGGGAGGAAAAGCCCGGGTGTCACCACTGTGTGGATCGCCCGGAGGACACGGTGGAGCATACGGTGGAGGTCTGCCCGGCTTGGGTGGAATCGCCGTGTCCTCACGGAGGCGATCGGCGGCAGCGATCTCTCGCATCCGGCTCTGGTTCAGGCCAAGGTTCGGAGCGAGAGTGCATGGGAGGCCGTCACTTCCTTCTGCGAAGCAGTAATGCTCGCGAAGGAGGAGGTGGAACGCGTGAGGGAGAGGCAAGGTTCGCGCCCTCGCGCCCCTAGTCGCCACAGGAGACGCCCCGGGCGGGCGTCGGGAGTCGCAAGCCGATTTCCGGCCACCGTAGGCGCGGGCTTGCGGACGGTGAGCGATGGGTAGCTCGCCGTCCGATTAGGACCAGGCCCAAGTCGACCGCGCGTTGTGTTTCACGGGCGCCTCAAAGAGATGTCAGCACCAACTGACGGGGTCCTTTAGGGCCAATGCCTGCCGGGGTTGCGATTTGTCCGAAAGGGATATCGTGGCCCCGGCACACAGGCAACGGAAGGAACACGGTTGGGTTTTAGTCAGTAAAAGTCTTCTCCCGCGATAATAACCCAAGCAAAAAAAAAAAAAGTTCGTTTTGTAAAACAAACAAGAGAAAAGGAAATATCGTTATTGTCACCCAGTAAATAATAAAAGAGAATCAAATCCATCAGAAAAGAGCAAAACTAAGCAAAATTATTCTGTGATCTAGACGTCCACTCGACACAGCGCCGGCATCGCGGTTATGAACGAAAATTTCCGTTCGTGTGCGGCGACGGAGTAAAAATGAATGCGAGCGCTGCGCTCGGGATGAGGTTCGGGATGACGTCATTTGGTTATTTCCGTTCTAAATTATGCCGAATAATGCCCGAATGCACGGTTCAATTTCCGAAACGGACGTCAGGTTCTTTTTCGTTCGGAAAATGATTAAATATAATTTTATCAATGAGATTAGATAGGCAATTAATATCAGTGGTTGACTAATACCTTCTACAAACTACGCCGGCGGTAATGCCACTGGGCAAGCCGCGGCGCGCCCGGCCAAGCCGCACAAAGGATAGCAAAGAAAAATGAGGGTGCAAAATCCGGGGGTACGTGCCGCGCGGCAAAAGCCGGCCATGCCACCGGCATAGTGTGTAGGCCATTAGACACAACCCAGGGAGGGGTCATGTACGGGCTTGCGGACGGTGAGCAATGGGCAGCTCGCCGTCCGACCAGGCCCGGGTCGACGGCGCGTTGTGTTCCACGCGCGCCTCAAAGAGATGTCAGCACCAACTGACGGGGTCCGTAAGGGCCAATGCCTGCCAGGGTTGCGAGTTTGTCCGAAAGGAATATCGCGGCCTCAGCACACAGGCAACGGAAGGAATACGGGTGGGTTTTAGTCAGTAAAAGTCTGACACAGTCTCGCTCTGCCCAGAGCGGGAAAAGTCATTTGATGATTTCCCACAATCAAAAAAAAAAAAAAGCGTGGGGTCATGTCAGACATGCGATAATATCCACCTCTCCACTAGGCCACGCATTATGGGTTGTTCAGACAGACACGGTGACGGTTGCCGTCGTGGTATGTACAGTTGCAAATCATAGTTATGTTGGTTCTCGCTCGGTTTCGCTACAATCGTTTAATAGAGCCATGTCGTTCTGTACCTGTGCTGATCATACTACATTCATGAATTCTCTCATTTTATTTGTCTGTGTGATTTATCTTTGTCATTCACTCTTCTATTTTGTATTTTTATATCTATGGTTTTTTATGTGGTTGACTGACAAGACCTCAAGTTTTGCAAAATTATTATTCATTTTATTTATTCATTAATTTCAAGTTGAATTACTAGTGATTTTGTAACAAATAAACAACAAAAGTGATAGTAATTGTACTGGTGGTCAATTTCGTACATTAATTTCTTGTGATTATGTTTAAAATAAGTTTGATTTATTATTTGGTCTTACTTTTCATTTGAGCTTCTTTATTGTGCTAATTCTCAAGATATAATTTTACATCGATGTGTATATAAATATATAAATTGGGCGTTAACTCATCTGGCACATCTTTCTTTCGTTGATTGGAAATGCACTAAGTTGCTTGGGAAAATAATGCCATGTACGCTCCAGATAATAGAAGAAAGGAACCCAGAGATGTTATTTACCGCAGCAATTCAAGTCTTGACTTGATATATGCTGAGCATCCCTCGGGGAATGGGTTACGACGGGAGTACGGAAGTCATGGTTCAATTGACGTAATTGGAGGCGCTAACGAGCGGTTACCCGCCATGGTACACAGCTACAGCGGTGTGTCGGCACCGGACAAGACTCCAGGCCTTAGCCGCGCCGTCGATAGGATCGCTGATGGCCTTGCCAGCGACCATGCAGATGGACCACCATCTAGATCAAGTGCCAGTCCAAAACCTAGGCTCAAATTGAATAAACTTTGGGGTGGAGCAGCTCCTGTGTTAAACCGTCCGCCTCTAGACGATAGTAGCCTCTCTGCAGTAACGGATGGTAACAAAAGAAAGCAGTTTGCACATTATGACTGCCAATCACTCCTGGCTAACCTTAGTTATGCTGCTGAGATCCGTGGAGCGTTGCTGAGTAGGCGTCGTAATACTACGACAGGAGCATCTGCTGCATCTTTGCTTGCAACTCGTGGACTGCCTCCAGGAGATGATGCAGTGCCAGACACAGGGGATGGAAGATCAAATGAGTTGTTAGAAAGCTGTCCATTCTTCAGGAATGAATTAGGAGGTAAGACACTGTTGTTTTACCGTCTTAAGAATTGTAAAATCATAAACAAACATAAAATACAAAATAAATCAATCGAAAACTTATATACACTTGCCCGTGTATTTCAACCCTATACTTCTTTTATTTTAGTTGCCTAATTGTACCTACAAAATAAACGAACATAATAAAACCTATACATAGAAATACATTCACTAAGATCCCCGTCACAAGAAGCTATAAATTTTGTAAACAAAGAACTTCTACTAAGTTATGTAGCAAAACAAATAATGCCAAATTCAAACAACTCAAAGTAACAACAGTATGTGTAATACAAAAGTAACAAGCGATTCGACTGGGTTATATTATAGCAATATAAAGAGCAAAACATTAGACAACAGCGAGATCGTTCGTAAGTTTCGAAATACACATATTATGTTACTTTGAGTTGATTGAATTTGGGATTGTTTGTTGTTGATTGAATTGTCGCTACGTAACTTAGTAGAAGTTCTTTGTTTACCAAATGTATAGCTTCTCACGACAGGGACTTTAATAAGTATGTAGGAGTCATAATTATCTTTTTGCATTGCTTTTTACTTACCACAAAATAACCATTGTGTCATCTGTGAATCAGGTGACACAAATTATGCTCTCACACTTTGACATTGTTATTGGAAGAATGTATTATTTATGAGTCATAGTTGTCACCATAAAAACAGTAATATCCCTGTTTTTCTCCATATCATACCCATGTATTTTATGATGTGGTTTATTGACTGAAGACTTGTTAACAAGTTTTGCAATAGTAATTGAATATAACCCACCTATTTTGTTAATATTTAATGTGGTATGATATGTGTAAGTGGTATGTAAGAGCACAAACTTTATGAGCACAATTGTCTAGCAACAGGAAGACATTCAATTGTCTGTACGCACCATGATAGCCTGTTTCCCTCAGCTGACTTACAATTGGTGCAGGATGCCAAGCGGTTTACATAATGTAACAACATATTCTACAGTTGCCTTTCATTCAGGAGAAAATTACTGGTACAATATGAACACATCACATTCAATTATTTTTTTATAATGAGTTATACATACAAGTATTAAATTATTATAACTCAAATGCAAAAAAAAAATGGAAGTTTAGTATTTAATGACGATTTTAAATGTTAAAGTTTGTTTCTGCAACTGGCTTATAGTTATATTTTATTACAATACAATACATATATTATAGCTATATAATTATTACTAGCTATGAATGCAATGTTACTTGTCTCCTTGTGGTCAACTAGTTCTAATTGCTTACTACATTGCAAACATTTTATGCTTCCATTCAATATAACTTATTCATTAATGCAACAATTACTGCACAGCCAGTTAGTCATGCGTTAACAGTGTACACTTGCCAACATAAGAATAATCAATTAGATACTTAGATTAAATAAATTTGAAATTAAAAGTAACATGAGATTATAACTGCATAAACTCTCCTGCATTAGGTAACCTTTCTAATGAATTTGCTGACAACCTAAGTTAGAGACCCCAATTCAAAGTCAGTAACTCAGTACTGATTTCATATTTAAGAGCGTTTATTCTGAAAGTGGACAACATCGCAAATAGATATCAAATATTTCACTGTTTTGATTAATTTGGCAATATTACTGTATGGAAATATGAAATGTCGCTAACTAGCGATATAGAATATTAATAATGAATTGCAATTATAACACTGAATTTGATGTTCTAACCATTTTAGGTGTAAAAAAGGCATTTGGTAAGTTTCCAAATACTTATTTACATCTAAAACTAATTATTTGGTGTTATGATATTAATTATTGCATTTCATAATCAATATTTTAGTTCATTATTTAGCCACAATTCGCATTTCCATACAGTAATTTTACCAAATTATCAAAACAGGTAAATATTTGACAGCTATTTGCGACGTTGCCAACTTTTAAGATAAACGCTCTTAACTTAATCTGTTGGTAGAGAACATTAGTTTTTTTTCTTATTTATTGTACAGCCCGATTCATACTTAATGGCGGCTCGGAGCAAGAGGCGAGTCGCTGCGCAGTAACGAATTCATGTGTCAGCGGGGGTGCGGTACTGCGCAGCGAGTAGCTAACTTCCGAGCCGGGATTAAGTTTGAATCGAAATAGACACTTTCATCAGTTTCATTCTATGACATTTCTGTCTCTTAGTATGAGTCAAAGAAAGGCGGACAGGAGGATTACTGCTAAGTCATTAATTCTGTAGGTTAAAGTCAGTTATTTAATTTGATACCGTATCGGTACTCACATTTTTTCCTAGAATTAGGGTGCCTTTCCACCACAGATGTGCTATGCTACGTTGCTATGGATGCGTTTGATATCCACCAATAATATTCATTAGTCCCCTATTGGTCCACATAGCGAATGAATATGATTGGTGGATGTCACACGGTGGAAAAGTAGCCTTAGGGTGCCTTTCCTCTAGGGATGTGCTAAGCAGCTATGCTGCGAGGATGTAAGCCACGAAACTATTTGACCGTTTCAACGAATGCTAAACTGAGTAGCGGAGCGAGTAAGATGTGCTATGAGATGCGCCGCCGCGAGGTAGCTGTGCGAGGAAGATGCGCAGCTCGAAATATACGATGCATTGACAGTAGGGCAGGCACGGGGAGCGGCTGTGGCTGCTCTGCACATAGCTATACTACTCGCGCATCTATAGCACATATCCTGCCATATAAAAAACATAGCTTAATTGAACCCATTTCTACTATGTTATCTGGACCAATGAATATGATTGGTGGATATCAAACACATCCATAGCAAACGTAGCATAGCACATCTCTGGTGGAAAGGTACCTTAATGGTCCTTATTTGTGTCCATATCAATTTGCAAGTACGTCCTTTTTGAAAGGCAACTTTTCATGATTTAATTGAGATTAGATCATACTGTATTGAACTGTACTCAACACAGTATAATGTACATCCACTTTTTATAGGAAAATTGTTGCACTTTCATTTATTACTGATTCTTGTTAAGAAAATTTGTCATTAACACAAGTGAAAATGAATAGTACTTAGGTGAAATTCTAATAACACTTCAATATATGACTAAATAATTTCCATTAATCAATTATATGGTATGTGGAGATACAGCTTATATTCAAGAGTTTACAAGCTAACATAAAAATGATTCATAACTTTATGTTTTTATCGTACAAGCAAGTTTCTAGCAAAGCCGACAAGGGTTGTCTTGTTATGCCACTTTGATAAAAAAGTCTGTCTCATTTAGTGCAAATATAATGTAGCAAACTGAAATCATTGTCAAGGTTTAGGAAACCTCAGCGTTCCAAATTTCCAATTTTAATAAAATCAATTGTTTTTGTGTTGCACTGCATGCTGTATAAAAATTTAACCGAAAAGCCAGCCAAAATGTTCCAACTCACAAAATCCACATGCGGGCGATCCAAATGATTAAAGAAATATAAAAATTCAACTCTCCTGTTCAAAAAAAGATCTAAGTAATAAACATTTAAATCCAAAAACATAAGCAATTAATTGTTGTATTAATATTTATTTAATTTTCATGCAATATCGTTTTAAAATAAAGAAGAACATAAATTCGGTCATGCCCCTAATTTATGATATTGTCAATTTTCAGGTGAAGAAGAACGTTGTGTGTCACTATGTTGGAAGACCGCTCGCGGCGCTATACTTGGCCAGGCTGGAGGCTGGCACCGTCCACGCGCCGCCTACGGGATATCTATGCTGGAGTTCCCTCCAGGACACACACATTGGCGTCATGGTTGCCCATTTGCCAGATCCCTGTCACCATTCCCAATAGAGAGCCAAGATCTCGGCGCTTTATACTATAGGAACTACTTCTACAATCAACGTGAGTTATTTAGTTTTCTTTTCTGTGCCTTCTGCTGCCATTTTGGTAGAAAATGTATACCATAATCGCTTTGTACAAATTAATCTACTACTTTCATTTTAGATCGACTTCTAAAAAAGAAGGATGTTATCAATTGGGATGTAATTTTTTTTTAAATCTATTTTCGGGCATAGCTCCGTCATATTATGATATGTTTAGACCGATTTTTGAAAGGATTGGTTGAAAGGGTGTATGCTCTCCAGGTGGTCCCATATAAATTTTATTAACTTTGCTTGGGTACTTTTTAAGTTAGCTATAATACGTATTTTCCCCACTTAGTCTATATGGATGATGTTATAATAACTTCCTGTCACTGTTATTTACATAGCCAGGCTATTCGAATTTGTGTGGGGTAAATACCACAACTAAAAACAAACGACCTCCAAAAAAAAAATATTTTCTTTGCAGTTAAATTACTAGGATGTAATGACAGGTTAACTTATAACGACATGACTCTCTATATTATCCGAAAAGGGCCACTTGGACACGCCTTTGAATAAATAATTATGTTTGATTTGACACAGTATTTTTTTTGCGGAAATCCAAATCTAAACCTATCATAAGTTGTGCGCTGTAATCAAAGGATGTATTGCTCTTTTCCCATAGCTCATCAAAATTGGTTTGGAATGGATGAGAATCTCGGACCCGTCGCGATATCTATAAAGAAGGAGAGGGTAGAGCTCCGTCGTGGGGGTGGCGATGTGTCTGCGCCCGCTTCCCAACTAGCTTGGCAATACCGCCTCATCGTGCGAACTTCCGAACTGCTCACATTACGCGGCTCCGTACTCGAAGATGCGCTGCCCACAGCTAAGCCCAGCAACAATAGCGCAACCTACAACACTAAAGATGCTTTGGAATACATCGCGCCTGAGTTGCAAGTTGGCTGTTTGAGGTATGTCATGCACCAATTATTAAGATGCGAGATTAGATTATATCTCGATCCAAAGTATTTACTAAGTAATCATTATTTGCAAATTGCGTCACACGGAAAGATAAATAAATTGCGTATGTATTTATCTTTTTTTGCTATTGTTATTGGATTTTGAAACGGATATTGAATCTCATACACAAAACAATAATTATTTCCCCCTTTTCAATAGCGCCCCCATGTCTTATTTATTTAGTTTTATCGGCAAATAATGACGTATCTTGTTTTTAGGCTTGGTATAAACAATGGTGGGGCAGAGGAGCAACTTTTACGACTAGACGAACAATGTGTCACCAGACACTACAAGGTTGGAGTCATGTACTGCAAGAGTGGCCAGTCGACTGAAGAAGAGATGTACAATAACCAAGAAGCCGGTCCAGCTTTTGTAGAGTTTCTCAAAATGTTGGGCCAGACAGTTCGATTAAAAGACTTTGATAAGTATAAGGCTGGGCTCGACAATAGAACTGACTCCACTGGCCTCTACTCTGTGTTTACGACGTACCAGGGCTGCGACATCATGTTTCACGTGTCGACAATGCTGCCTTATACGCCGAATAACAGACAACAGTTGTTGAGAAAACGCCACATTGGCAACGATATAGTAACTATAGTCTTCCAGGAACCCGGTGCAGCGCCATTCACACCGCGGAACATTCGTTCTCAGTTCCAACACGTTTTTGTTGTAGTTAGAGCTATAGATCCATGTACAGAAAATACGCATTATAGTATAGCTGTGAGTCGTGCTAAAGAAGTGCCTTTATTTGGACCTCCGATAAAAGATGGTGCGATTTACCCTAAAGGAGAAGCGTTCACTGACCTACTCTTAAGTAAAGTAAGTAAATAAAATTTGTTTAGAAAAAGCAAAGGATTGAATGGCATTTTCGTCATTATAAATTGTTTATATATTTTTTAGGTTATAAACGGCGAAAATGCTGCAATTCAATCACCAAAGTTTAGTACAATGGCAACGCGCACCCGTCAAGAGTACCTGAAAGATTTAGCAAAGAATTATGTGACTGCTACCACTGTTGAAACTGGACAAAAGTTTTGTATGTTACGTTTATTAGTATTATCATAGAGATCGGATATTCGGATGCATATTTACCTAAAGTTGAGGTGTTGGCTATTATGGAATGCACTTTGGTATCGAAAAAATCCCGGTATTCCGGGATGGAAAAATTTAGAGTTCTGATTATAGAATCGAATGTATATTTACTTACGTTCAGGAGTTAGCTAATATGGAAAGCAATTTTGTATCGATCGAAAAAAAAAATGCGTTGACAAATTTTGTACTTTTGATTATAGAAATGCCAGCTAATGTTGGAAAGTAGGGTGCCAGACTGGCATAGCACATCGCGACAAACAACTCGAGGGCTGATAAGTCATTTCCATACCATGTATCCGATTAGTTGAACATTCCCGGATTTTATAGAATTCCGGGATTTATGTTAAGAAAACATTCTATTAAGAACCCACTTCCATAATTTCTTAGCCAAAAATTTACTTTAGGTTAATATGCATCCGAATATCCGATCTCTATATCATTCATTAATAAAAAATATGTAGTAATAAAAGACGAATAATCATTGTATATTTTTTCTTTCTCCAGCTATATTCTCATCGTTACTAATGAAAAGCGGCAACAATTCTGCGAACAGCACTTTGATCACGCGAGTGGAAAACTGCACGAATGACGTATTAGTTGGAGGCGCGCTGTGTTTTCACGTGAGTCTTATTATCCACACATCCGAGCAACATCCTCTTCGCTGGATTATAGAAACATAAATATTTCCCTAAACCATTGCTAGTAGTAGTAGTAGTTAATTTTTTTCGGTAGCCAAAACTGAATAACTGATAAATAGAAAGAAAGAAAAATAAGTTTAATTGTCACAGAAACACGTGCATAAAAAAAGAAGATAATAAACTCGAGTAGATATCGACAACATAACGATAACGAATACAATAACGAGCACAAAACAGAAATAGTCGGCAGCTGCTGGCACGTCATGACTGTGACAAGAAGGCTTCCACTCAGCATGATGCTGTGCTATGGGGACCCACAGTACCCCGGTAGCACCAGCGTACAGCGAAACCGCAGTAGTTCAATTCAACTGGTTCGCGTCATGTTCCGCTACGCGAAATTCGAGTAGCGGAACATGATGCAAGCCAGTTGAATTGAACTACTGCTGTTTCGCTGCTACGGTTTCGCGGCGGAGGTGTGCTACTGGTACGCTCGAGCGAACAAAACACGGTGAACACAAACATCAAACATGGAACATTTGGTTCGTACGTGTGGACGTAAATTAGCAAAGCGAACACGAACCCAGTGCGACTTGTGTTCGCGCTCAACCGCTCCGCTTTCTTCGTAGTCATGGATTCGAAATTGGATCGCCACGAACATTTTAGACGAACACAGTGTTCGATGTTCGTGTTCAACATGTTCGTTCGTGCTTACACGCCTTTACACATCATAGTACGTACGGCCCTTGTTTTCAATATGTGCAGTATTGATGGTAAATAATTATTTTAGGTGCAAGTACAAGATGAAGGTGCGAATGGTTCCCTGCTCGACTGCATAATGGGCGTATCAGCTGACACGGTAGTGTTCGTCGAGGATAGTACGCGACAAATTGTTCTTGTTTTGCCAACTACTTCGTTACTAGGTGAGTACCTATCCTAAAATCGCTGTCGCGACGTCATACATAAGCGTAAATATAATATATCATTGATTGATACTTCAAATAAATTGGTAATTTATTGAATTATAATCAGGTTCTTGCTACACCTGTAATATTTAATTGTCAATTTACTCGAATGTCATCTCATCATTCAAGATAGTTAATTGATTCAGGCGTGACTTTGCGGAAATCCATTATAAAATACAATAGACGACCTAATCAAACTCAAAAATTCAAACTCAAAGCATTTATTTCAAATAAACCAATTACAGGTACTTTTGAATTGTCAAGAGGTCGGTCAGTCAGAAATATGAAGGTAGTTGCCCATTCCAACGCGTAGTAGGTTCCTATGGAGAAGAACGGGCAAGAAACTCCACGGACACTCTTTTAAATCAGAATATTTTTACAAAAAATGGGTTACATCATTCATGTTGTAATTATACATGTGAGAACAATGTAGAAAGACGTGCACATTAAAAGCGTCCGTAATAAAAAACAATTCAAAAATTTAAATAAGCCGTAGCAGCTAAGAGATGACCAGTCCCCACTGACGGCGCCCGTTCACGAACATGACGCATGAATCAGCACCATTTAGCTCAACCATTTTGAAGGGAACTTAATGATCCAACACACACGCCACCACCAGCGAGACATTTGAGTGAGCATGACATACTCTCAGCCGCCAGGGCACATTCAAGTCAATCAAAGACGTACCCAGTAAATGGTAGCTGTAAAGTAGGTACATAGTGCTCACACATGTGCTTTGCCATTATATAATACTAAAAGACTGAATTTATACAATCTAATGATAGTTTTACAATCTTCAGCAGCTCCAACAATATTTTTGAATGCTAATCAATTAGTTTATGCGCCCTTGTGGAGCTGGACCAGCGTTGAGCCAAGCATTTTTGTCATCGATGTAATCCCCCAACTTGTAATATGCTTGGCTGCATAGTGTGCGTTTTATACAAGATTTAAATTTTGTTTCATTCAGTTGGAGTATGTGGGGAGGTATTTTATTGTAACATTTCAAACAGTACCCCATGAAGGATGAATCTACTTTAGCCAGTCTGAAACCCGGTTGAATTAATTGGTCCCTATTTCTAGTCCTATAATTATGTCTATCACCTCTTTTACTGAAAAGACTTAGATTTTTCCTAACGTACATGATGTTTTCATAGACATATTGACAAGGTACCGTCATGATGTTAATATCTTTAAACAGTTCCCTTAGAGAATCGCGTCTGCGGAGGCCATATATTGCTCTGATGGCTCTTTTCTGCAGAATAAAAATAGACTCGATATCTGCAGCCCGTCCCCACAGTAAAATACCGTAAGACATGATACTATGAAAGTAACTGAAATAGACTAGCCTCGCGGTACCTACATCAGTAAATTGACGGATTTTTCTCACAGCATATGCTGCTGAACTTAGGCGTCCTGCAAGAGATGTTAAATGAGGACCCCATTGCAGCCTTGAGTCGAGCGTGATCCCCAAGAAAACAGTTTTATCGACGAATTCTAATTTCTCCCTATTCAATACTATGTCACAATCACTACTTTTAACATTCGGTAAAGCAAATCTAATGCATTTAGTTTTATTCCCATTTAATACTAAATTATTAGCAGTGAACCAATTTTGGACCTGCAGTAGGGCGTTATTTACGTCGTCAAGATTTGATGCACGTCTATTTATCTTAAAAATTAGAGAAGTGTCGTCAGCAAATAACACCATTTGTGGTTGTGTTTTTAATAAATGGGGTAGATCATTTACATATACTAAAAAGAGGAAAGGACCCAATATCGAGCCTTGTGGGACACCCATTTTTACTTTTAGACCGAGTGAATTGACCCCATTAATTTGAACTTGCTGTTGTCTATCATTTAAATACGATTTTACCAAACTGAGCGCAAGTTTACCTAGTCCGTAATGCTCAAGTTTCAAGAGTAAGGTCTCATGATTTACGCAGTCAAATGCTTTTAAGAGGTCACAAAAAAATCCTATGGCATCTTGGGCCTCCTCCCACGCTGTAAATATGTGTTTTAATAAGGTGACACCGGCGTCAGTCGTACAACGTCCTTTGGTGAACCCATATTGCTGATCGTGTAAAATTTGGTTAGTGTTAAAATGATTAAGCATTTGATTGAGCATTACCTTTTCGAACACCTTGCTGAATATCGGCAGCACGGATACTGGTCTATAATTGTTGGTGTCTTTACTGTCCCCAGATTTAAAAAGGGGTATAACCTTACTGTATTTCATTAAATCCGGGAAGACTCCTTGATCCACGCACAAATTAAATATTAAAGCTAAGTATGGTGCTATAGTCTCGATTATGGATGTACAAACTTTGATAGATAGTCCCCATAGATCTTCGGTCAATTTGATTTTAATTTGCCGAAAAGCTTTTATAACTATCATAGGGTTTATATGTTTAAATTGAAATTCAACCGGGCAGCCTGGAACATTTGCTTTTAATAAATCTATTGAGACATCGGGTGAGGAATTTAAAGCTTCCGTCGTTTTATATGGTATATTAGTAAAGAAACTTACAAATTCTTGAGCTACTTCTAAGTTAGAGCTTATGACACCACGTGAAGTCTCCAATGTGAACTCGGTTTTTCGTATTTTTTTCCTATTAGTTTCATTATTTATAACTTTCCAAACTGTTTTTATTTTATTTTCTGCTGATTTGATCTTGTTGCTAATATGCAGAGCTTTAGCTATCTTGCATGTATTTCTAAAAAAAATGGAATATGTACCAACATACTTGTTGAAAGTCTCAGTGTTAATGTAAGGCTTAAGGCCATACAGCTCGAACAGTCTTTCCCTACTTACCCTAATACCTCTAGTTGCCCAGTCACTAAAAATAAAATTAGGGCAAATATTTTTTGTTTTCTTTTCAAAAGTTTTATTGAATTCTGTGTGCACTAATGAAAAGAAACCCTCATACAATTTATTTGCATCGTTCATATTATGGCCCAGAGCATTTAACTTATTATTTAGGGTACTATTGAATCTATTTAATTTGCCAGTTGTAATTGGTCTAAATTGTATTTGCACTTTTTGCTTAAGTGTTTTAAACTTAAAAGTTACCGTTTGTCCACTATGATCAGACGGCAAATAATTTACGATGGCGTTATCTAAATAATCACAATCGCAGAAGACATTATCGATACAAGTAGCAGAAGTTGGAGTTACTCTAGTTGGTTCTGTAAAAACATTAGACAAATTGAACGATTTAAAAAGGCTTAATATTCTACTGCTATTTGAATTATTTTCCAGAATATTTATATTAAAATCACCACAAATAACTGCGGTTTTGTTACTTGATGCAAGTTTCGCTAGGACATCTTCCATTATTGACTCAAATAAAGAATAGTTCTGATAATTAGGGGGTCTGTACACGCACACTACAACATGCTTATCCAGCTCAACACAGGACAGTTCAATGGAATGTTCAACTGATAAACCAACTATATCATTACGTTGCTTAGATTTTAAACAATTTTTTATCAAGATTAGAGAACATCCACGCAGCATAGATTTACGGCTAAAGCAACTGCCCACAGTATAGTTCTCATAATTAATTAGCATTTGGTAATCCTTTAACCAATGTTCAGTAAAACAAACAATGTCAAAATCCGCGTAACTGTTCTTAAAGAGTCATAAAGAACCCTGTAAGAAATCGACACGTGTTTCACCTCTCAACGAGGCATCCTCAGAATGAATCTCGCATGGTTGCTCTGCGCAAAACGCCCGCGTTGAATGACTGAAGTTAACATCGGTATTCTGTGCGACTCAGTGCGATTAAGTTTCTTCCGACCTTTTGCACTTTTGACTTATGTGCCAGTCGTTAAGCAATCTAATGTCCATATAAACTAACACTGGGCGACACTTAAATTAATACCTAAAGCTCAAAACACACACAAAGCGGATTCATGTCGGGCGCGGGTCCATCAAAAGCGTGCACGGCTCCCGCTCCCGACCCGCTCCGCGCCCGACCCGCGCACGCGTTTCGTGTGCTGACATCCATATAATACAAGGAATTACAATATATACAAGCCCGCTGTACTCCCGTCCCGACACGCACCCGCTTTGTGTGTGCGTTGAACTTAAATAAAAGTGCGCTATCGAATTTTAAAGTTGTTTCGCCTACCTTTAGTGAATACGGGCATAACTGTTAGTTATAAAACCTATGCCGTAACTCCGCAAGTGTCCTGTTATATGTATATGTGTGTCCAGGATGGGTGGTGGGCGGCGGCTGGACGCGCGTGTACTACCACCGCGGCGAGAGCGTGCGCCTGCGCGGGCCCGCCTGCCTGCTGCGCCGCCTGGCCAGCGTGGCGCCGCCGCACGCGCACACGCTGCACGAGATCACGCTGGAGCGCGGCACCAACCCGCAGCTCGGTAACTATAAAAAAAAATGGATTATTGGCATTACTATGTTTTAGGTATCGCTCCCTTTAACGTGTGACATTAACAAAACCGTGTGGCACGCCCAACTTTAGCATCTATTTAAATATACCACAACTTATCATTTCAAGAAATAATATCATGTCCATATCTGAGCCTGTGTGCTGAAAATGATTGGTAAAATCATTTTCAGCACAATTATTGTAGGGCAAGTTAAAGTGACGTTTCATATGACACTTCTTTTTTTGTTGACAGAAAGAGTACTAACCCAGTACTCTTTCAGGAAGTCAACAAAAAGGTTCCGAGCAGTTCTAACATCATTTTCCTTCCCAGGTTTTCACGTCCAACCAGACGGTCTAGTAACGCTAGTAGAGAGCACTGGTTGCGCCGCCCGCGCCGGTATCAAGCGCGGCGCTCGGCTACTAGAGGTGTGCCGCGCCGCCGTGGTTGCACTACACCACGACCAACTTGTTGACTTGCTGAAGACATCCGACCCTGTTACGGTGAGCGAACGAATATACATTGGGTTCTTTTTAGGTTTTTTTACCTAACGTGTTCCAATGTCCGACGTCTGTCACAAAGGCTAAATAGCTTTATTGAAATTTTCACAAACTATGAATTACTGTGACTTCTGTGATGAACTGATGACAAATGACAAAATTGTGAAAAATAATAAAGAACTTCGTTTTTATTTATAGCTGTCTTATTCTAATGTAATTACTAGTGCGCGAGGCCGGCTAGCATTTTTATTTATTGGAATTTCTTTCATGCGTGACTTGTATTTTTATGGTATAAACTAAAATGTTAAATTCTAATACTGTTATAGGTGACGGTTACATTCGCGGCGAGCTCCAAATGTCAGTGCGAGGCGGGTCTAGAGGAGTGGGCACCTCTAGCGCGCGCGGACGCGCAGCAGCCGGGCCGGCCGCGCCGCGCCTACGAGCGCGGACACTCGCCGCCGCGCTCCGACAGCTCCGGTTACGGCACAGGTACGACCACACACTAGCGCGCGCGGACGCGCAGCAGCCGGGCCGGCCGCGCCGCGCCTACGAGCGCGGACACTCGCCGCCGCGCTCCGACAGCTCCGGTTACGGCACAGGTACGACCACACACTAGCGCGCGCGGACGCGCAGCAGCCGGGCCGGCCGCGCCGCGCCTACGAGCGCGGACACTCGCCGCCGCGCTCCGACAGCTCCGGTTACGGCACAGGTACGACCACACACTAGCGCGCGCGGACGCGCAGCAGCCGGGCCGGCCGCGCCGCGCCTACGAGCGCGGACACTCGCCGCCGCGCTCCGACAGCTCCGGCTACGGCACAGGTACGACCACACGTACGTTGCTTATTGGTACTGGAAAGACCAGGTTGTTGCCCTTATGGAGTCCGGGCAACAATTATGATGCCTGCCTGTCTGATGATGATTATCCCTTCATGGACCGCACTTATCGACGCGGAATTGGCTTGTTCCAATCACGTATGTTTACCATTGTACCATAGTTGGTGAACAGAAACGAGGCGAATGACGTCTTTTCGCTTTTCTTGCATGAACTTAAAGCTCATTTGACCAGCTTAACCCGTTTCAGCGGCAAGCCAACGGCAGAGGCAACTGCAGCCGTCGACGCGCCTCTGCCGTTGGCAAGTGCCGCTCGTGTATATGAGCACTAAAGGAATGAATACACTTATCGACGCTGAACCGGGTTAAGCTTGTCAAAATGAGCTTTATGTCCATGCAAGAAAAGCGAAAAAGACGTCATTCGCCTCGTTTATGTGCCGCGGCACTAGCTATACGTCGTTATTTCTTGTATTCAGACCATTGCGATATCTTCAATGTCGCATATCGCCCGGTAAGTAATGAAAGAAAAACCTACTGGAAATGTATAAATAAATGTTTTCTTGCAGGCGGGTCATGTCGCAGCGGTCGCCGGTCTCCGCAAACGTCCCCAGCGCCCGAGGCAGCCGCGTTACGGCGACGCTCACACGACGACGCGGCGTCGCCCCGACATGCGAGGCACAAGCGTGCCTCTGCTAATACATCGTCACTTACTGTGAGTTCAAATACACTTGTGTGCAAAAACATCCGCCACCTATGCTCTCAATTTGAAAGACGATACCTCGATTTTTTTAAATGAATGTTTTATTTTGAGTGATTCCCATCACTAAGATAAAGTTTATTTACTCGTACTCCATAATTCGATAAAAGCAATAATAAATATTCTTCACAAGATCAACTCGATTCACGTTAATAGATTTATATATTCAAAGTTAATACTTTACACATTAATTATTGTAAATGTGGGTCATTACTTTTTGTTTTCTTGTTTTCTTTCTCATTTTGTTTTAATGGTGGTCTGGCAGTTTGAGGATTTTATGCGGAATACCCAAATGTTCTTTCTTTGGTTCACCGAGTCGATCCATAAGTTCTGAGTTGAGCTACACGATTACTATGCGTGCACTGACTGGACCGGTCCATTCAAATTTGTGTGGAAGAACCACAAAAGCCAATCAAAAGGCCATTTCAGACACTTATCTTTAATTCCTCATTGGACCAAGATTACTTGCTGTCTGAACTCTCTGAAGTCCAAACGAAGGCAAATGACGAGCAACTAATCTCTTAATGGTCGAACGTTTTTTTCCTTAAAATTTTAATTCATTCATCCAATGAAACTGAACGCGATCAACATTTCTTAAATGCATTCAAGAGCTGTCAGTATCAAAATTGTTATGGAATATTGTATACTGACAGCTCTTGAATGCGTTTAGATGTGCTGAACGCGTTCCATTTCATTGGCTGAAATTAGCCATATACCTAAAACTCCGCATTTTGAATTCAAATATTTCTTAGTAGACCGTTCACATGTTTTATTTGTTATCCTAGCTATACAGAGAAACCTATTATTAGCCATACAATACTGTAACATACTATATGTATCGCTGTTGGTTCCCTCAATCTGCCTAGCCTTTTCCCAACTATATTGGGGTCGACTTCCAGTCTAACCAGATGCAGCTGAATACCAGTATTTTACATGGAGCGACTGCCTATCTGACCTCCACAACCCAGTAACTGGATAATACGCTACCCCTTGGTAAGACTGGTTGTCAGACTTTCGGGCTTCTGAGGACCCGTAACGACTGTCAAAGATCTACGAATGACAGTCGGGACCAACGGATTAACGTGCTTTCCGAGGCACGGCGGAGTCTCGGTATGTAAAGATGGTCACCCATCAAAGTCAAAGTCAAAGTCAAATCATTTATTTCAAATAGGCCCTTGCAAGGCACTTTTGAACGTCAAAAATTACAAAAAAAATGAATTGATTCTAGTCGCCCCTTCCAAAAGGTAGTTTTCGTATGGAGAAGAATGGGCAAGAAACTCCACCGTTACTCTTTTAAAATGTTTTACAATATTTTGTATATATGTAGGTACATTAGTTATATAATTATATGTGACGACGATGCATCTAAAAATAAAAAAATAAAATTTACCATACCACAATAGGTAAAAATAAATTTAAAAAGAGAGCAACAACAGATAAATTAATTACCTATGTGATAGATACATGGTTCTCACATATTTACAAACATTGTAAAAGAAGACGATTTTCCAAAAAAAAATAAAAAAAAAGTTACAATTAATAAGTCAGTGTGTGAGAATGATTAATAAGTCATCACAGAATGTAAAATCAATGTCATATAATAAAATATAATAATTTATAAAACTTAAATTCGCAACCAGTTTGATTTTGTCTAGATTCTAGATTATCCTATGGAGCTGAACCAGCATGTTTCCAAGCATTTTTATCTTGGATATAATCCTCTAATTTGTAATATGCTTGTTTACAACATCCACGGAGCAACGCCGACAATCGTAGCTTAACCTGATGGATCGACCCGTGCGGCTGTTATTACTAAGCCACAAGCTCCACACACGCTGTTGGTTCCCTAAATAAAGAAAATAAAATAAAAGGACCCATTTTAGCTCTCGCTTGCGACCACATGACAAACGATACACACATACAGAGTTTCTTGAAGTTTTATAGTTACAAAATGTTGTATTCTGTTGTCACATCCAGGAGGACCTTATCCGCATGATGGACGCTGAGCTAGGCGAGGGCGGGCGCGTTTCAGCCGGCAGCGGGCCCGGTTCGGCCGTGGGAGCCGGCCCCGGCCCCGGCCCGGCGGCCGGCGCGGCGCCCTTGCCGCTGCCGGATGCCGGCGCGCTCGACTGGGCCGCGCTTGTGCACACTGCCACGCGAGCTATGCTGCAGGTATACACACTTCTTCTTTGTCTCTGCCATAGTAAAATATTAGCCTGTTAGCAAGGTAGTCTATGGAATGAGGAAAATGTTGCAAGGAAAGTTTTTCATATGAATATGGTAATAAGAGTAGAGACAAACAATGGATGGATTGTGTGAAAAATTATATGGTTAGAAAGGGGAAACTTCTCTATTAGTCGTCATCTCGGTAGTCACTACCGAGATGACGACTAATAGAGACGTTTGGACGAAACAGACATGTTGCCTGTGCCCCAACCCCAAATAAATTGGGATAAGGGCAAGAGACTGATTATGAGCGTGGTGGTAGCGGGCTTAATTACTAAGGCTGCGTTCCGAGTTACGCTGTAATGGATTTGAGCGTGCTAAAACCCGTACCGAATTAGCGTGAGCGCGATAACGATGTGCCGTTAATCGTCATAGATGACGTCATGACATACGCCATCTTGCCATAACGCCGACCATGCCTTTTATAAATATGACCGTGAGCCCTGTCAAAAATTACAGTTGTGCTGTTTTGTTTTGAGTCGCATCACATCTTTAAGATAACGGCATTTTCGGAATTGTATTTCTGGCTACTGTTCGATATCTGATATAAATAATTCTATATCCATATTTATTTCAATCAACAACAGACTACGTGCGTGCGTTGCCTTCGACTTGAACATGTTAACTGAGGTAAGGGAGAGAGGGGTGGGGAATCGCGCGAGTGGTGGCGTTTTCTATCGACGCTCAGTGGCCGGTGCGGGCCACAAGAAGCGAGCAACGACGATTTGTAGCGTGTGGCGGCCACCGGCGTCAACCGTGTGCGGCGAGTCCATATAAAATGAATGAAAATTACAGGAAATATGCCGGTGGCGGCGTTTTGTGGTTATAGCCGGTGGCCCGTGTGTGGCGACCCTTAACCATAGAAGAAGAAGACATTTGTGGTATACACAAATAATTATGATATGCAAGTTTTGACGTTGAGCGAGCACAGTGAACGCGTTCACGAGCGTTCCGAATTGTTGACAGCCCTCAGCTGTCATAATCGTGATATCTAAATCGGTACGCAAATTATTGATACCAGCGCTGTGAGCGGTTATGTTCTTATTCGGAAAGCGGCTGGGGTTGCGGGTTTGTCTGAAAGGGACATCGCGGCCCCAGCACATAAGTAACGGAAGGAACACGGGTGGGTTTTAGTCAGTAAAAGTCTGACACTCCCACTCGCTCCGCCCAGAGCGGGAGGAGTCATTTGATGATTACTCACAAAAAAAAAAAAAAAAATGCTTCGCCGGTGTGCAAATGGAAGGGCGGTGCGTGCTTTTGTATCAGCAGCTCCGCGCAGAAAATGCCATTGAATACCTTGCTGCTCTCCCCCAGCGACGCCCTAAGCCGAGGTCCGTATAGCAACCACAGGAAAGTCCGGTTAAGCAACCGACAAGGCATTTCCAAACATTTTTTTAAAGAATATATGTATGTATATATAATATGTGTATGGCTTCGCGCAGATCAACCTTGGAGAGGTTTCCGTGCGAGATGCAATTACTCTTTGAATTATTTTGTTAAGCAGCAAATGCCTTGCAAGACTACTCGGTCGTGTACACGCCCTTCAAGGCGTGATACGAGGGCGGCACTGAAAATTTCGGGAATCAAGGAAGTGACACAACATTACTATTTAAAAATGTATTTATTGCTTTTCGAAGTATTCTTCGCGAAATTTGACACATTTTTCCATACGGTGGAACCAATCATTGAAGCAACCATTCCAGTCGGAAGTTGGGGTCTCCAAAAAGGGCCGTTTTGTAGGCGTCCACAGCTTCTTCAGGTGATGAAAATCTCTGTCCACGCAATTTATTCTTTATTTTAGGGAAAGTATAGAAATCATTAGGGCTTAGGTCGGGGCTGTACGGCGGATGGTCTAATACTCTAAAAACTCTTTTGTTCTGTGCGCGGTGTGAGAACTCGCATTGTCGTGATGGAGGATGATGCGGCGGTTGCAGTTCTCTTTACGGAGTTCAGAAACGACCTGTGGCAAACAAATGCTAGCATACCATTCTGCATTAACCGTTCTTTGTCCCTCAAGAGGAATAGTCGTAACATGGCCGGTTTTGGAGACAAACGTGGCCACAATTTTTTTTGCAACACTCCGTGAACGAACAATTTTTGTTGGCTTTAACTCATTTTCGAACACCCAAACTCGTGACTGGTTTTTTGTTTCAAGATTATTTGTATTTGACTCATGCCAATGTCTAAAGTTGCCTGAATTTCGCGGTATGTCACATGTCGATCTTCCTCAATCAGCTTACGCACACCATCAACGTTTTCTTGGGTGACTGCAGTTTTTGGACGACCTTGACGGGGATCATCACTGAGCTTGACACGTCCACGTTGAAATTCAGCAAACCAGCGATAAATTGTGGTTTTGGATGGGGCTTCATCACCAAATGCAGAAATCATCCGATCAATGTTTTTGGGTTAAACCACTTCGAAAGTCATAATAAATCATCGCTCTTGAATTTTCTCGAGTCAATTCCATTTTCTCAACGACTAAACAAGTTTGACAAAACCTTGTGACAAGACCGAGAATCTTTTTTTAAATAAATAAATGGTATTTGATTTTTAAAACCAAGGAGTTTTCAATTAAAAAGATTTTAGTATGACAGGAACAGTGGAAATATTCCATTCCCGATACTTTTAGTGCAGCCCTCGTACTCGTAGTCAAAAGCTGCACAAACTAATGTTCTATTGAGAATATGATTTTCGTGACGCTGTAAACTTATATTTTACGAGAATATTATAATATGCACTTCTGAGCGGTGTCTGGCTGCATATATGGCACACGGAGAAAAAAATCCTTTTGTTTAACGACGGCTCTCTAACAGCCTACCCTACCTACTGTATGTGTTGTGTTATAAATTTAAAATGTTATTTAATTTACAACCTCGTTTATTTGTCTTGATTTAGATCTGCGAGGAACACCAGTACCCGTCGATGGACAACACCGACCCCTCATTAGAAACGCTAGCGAACGAACCCACCAACGACTCTTGGAGTGACGTCACTGTTGTAAGCTATTTATTATATCTTTTCTCATTTGCTGAACCTACTGTTACATTAATGTTAGTGGCCTGCTGTGCAAACATAAATATGTATACTGCTTGGTATAAATTTTACAAATCGCTGTTTTCATGAAATGGATAAGATGTTAGTCATGCCGTGGTTAAAATACTAGGCAGTCAGCAAAGTCAACCTGAGAAAGGATTTACAGAAAACCTTTATTTCCATTTCCATGTTTTTGGAACGAAGTTCCTTATCGCGCGTTGCGAAAGGGGGCTAAACGGAAAAAATTAAGACCAAAAGTTGTAACGACATTTTTAGCTATAGTTGTAAGCCTTGCGGCGTGCTCGTGTTTCTCTGTCTCTCTCTCTCATAGAAAGAGGAACTTCGTTCCATCCGGGTGTCCCTTGACACCTCTCAAGTTTTTTATTTTCTTTGAATTTGTGGTTGCATACGAACTGTGTTCTTCGATCTAGAGTACACTACAGTTCATAGTTGTTAGTATGAAACTGACAGGTGTCAAGAACGCATTCCTTCGACGGCCGGACTGCAAATACAGACTACATATCACGAACAAAAAGTCATTAATAAAGTTGAATTGTGTGTGGCGGCATCTACATCGCCACATACGGAATACGCATTAAAGCCCTGACGTCACACAAATCCTGCATCGCGCAATTAGAGCTTACCGCACGATCGACATATATATAACTTTCTGACATTAATCGTTGGGCAGTTGCCCGCCAGACACGAGACCCGTTTGGTCTGAGAATCCTCCCTTTTCTATAAGAGGATGAGTAAACCTGTTCCTCATATCTCTATATTTATGTTTGTGATATATTAATGTTTAGGACTGGCGGTCATCGGAGGAAATTTTAATCAAATAAAATTAAACAAAAAATCTAAGCAATATGAGTAAAAAAAGGCTGCGTCGCCTTACATTTCGAGCTGTTTTTCAGGCGTTAATCCTGAATCTAGTGATTTTGTTCGAAGGCTGTGTACAATAAAATAATGATCTTCCAGCCCCCTCCGGCTCCCGAAGCCCCTCCCCCTCCCGCGGCCGCGAGCAGCTCGGCGGGCGCGGCGTGCGCGTGCGGGCTGGGCGCGCGCCTGGCCGCGCTGGAGAGCGACGCCGCCGCCTCGCAGCGGCACCGCCAGCAGCTGGAGGAAGAGGTCGGCGTCATACTGCACTTTATTTTTATTTTTTATTAATTGGTTCACAAATCGGGCATTCAATTATAACTTACATACCAGGTAAACTTAAAGATAAACATAATACATACACAATGTATGAGCTAGTTAAAGTTAATTAAAAATAAGCTTATAGATAATATGCTAATATTATTAATGGAATGGTGCACAGTCTCATCTTATTTTAAATTTTGGCTGATATTAAGGTCCCAGTGAAAATATCAAAATGCCTCACGCCGTTGTAACTAGAAAACATTCTACAAAATGGAGCATATTGTTTTTTATTTGTTCTGCAATGAGACATCGTAAATGTGCGCCTATTCGGAAACGAATGCTCTAACGTGGAACAGCAAGTTGAATTCTCTCCAATCTATGTGAGCATTGATTAACTGAAACAAGTATACAATATCCGTAGCTTTTCTTAGAGAGCATAAAGAGGTCATATTGAAGTATTTTAACTCTTGCCCTGATCACAATTTATCTGGAATCAGCGCAACATTTCTTTTTAAAAGCTATTATTTAGCTTGCAATGTATGTATGTATGTTTGTTCGCGTGAAATCTTGCTACTCAATTTTGAAGCAGATATCTTCAACCGATTGAGCTGAAATTTTGTATACACGTTTAGTTTGGATGACAATACACGATAAGCTGTGTGACGTTATTCTAAATCCAATATGGCGGACCATCGAAAATGGCGGAATAGTTATTTTTAATGCATTTCTACAATATGGGTATCAAATGAAAGGGCTTGTTGAGAGTAACTCGAAAAATAATGTGACGTCATTCTAAATCCAATATGGCGGACCATCCAAGATGGCGGAATAGTTTGAAAGGGCTTGTTGAGAGTAATTCGAAAAATAAGGTGACGTCATTCTAAATCCAATATGGTGGAATATCCAAGATGGCGGAATAGTTATTATTTATGCACTTCTGCAATATAGGTATCAAATGAAAGGGATTGTTGAGAGTAACTCGAAAAATAATGTGACGTTCTAAATCCAATATGGCGGAACATCCAAGATGGCGGAATAGTAATTTTTTATGCACTTCTGCAATCTGGGTATCAAATGAAAGGGCTTGTTGAGAGTAACTCGAAAAATAATGTGACGTCATTCTAAATCTACTATGGCGGAACATCCAAGATGGCGGAATAGTTATTTTTTATGCACTTCTGCAATATGGGTATACACAATTTATATGATCATAAAAGCTTGTCGCGAGGTTTGCAAAAAATAAATAAACGCGCGACAAGCTTTTATGATCATATAAATTGTGTATAATGAGGTTATAAGTTGATAGTTAAAATTTTAAACGAAAATTTTATTTTCTTCTTTTTAGAGCATTTAAATAAATGCTTTTTTTAAAAAGGTTTTTTTCCTTTTAATTTATTATTCCATACTTCTCTATTAAAGTACCATTCCGTACCCCGCACGTAGGCAGCAACTGCACGCGACGTGTCGCGGCGTCATGTCGCTGCAGTCATGATTCCGAACCCGACCGCAAGCGACAACAGCCCGTATTCCAGCCGGTAGATAGAAGATAAAAAAACTTGTTATCCCTCGAGCGTTGGCGGCACTAGTGGTCTGCGGTCGGGCTGCACATGTTGCCTGTCATTCGCCCGTAGCTGCCAACGACGTGTCGCTAGCTACGGAAGGTATTTCATAGAAATTCATAGAAACCAGTCGTGTCGCGGCGACACGTCGCCTGCAGTTGCTTCCTGCGGTCGGGTACGGAATGGTACCTTTAGTCGTCATCTGGATAGTCAACCCGCTTTCTAGCCATATTATGTTTCATCGTTGCATTGACCTTGTAGCCATCCACAAAATCCACATTCATACTCAAAACTTTCGTCACGACATACTCTCAAAATATGATCATTAATACTATAAGAATAATTAGCGACCCGTCCTTGCTGTATACGTTTTTACGAGTGGACTAAACGTGAAGATTTCTTCATTATACAAGGTCCCATTAAAATAGATGGTTTTTTTTTAACACAGCGTTCAGTACGTCTAACCAAAGATATCCAAGCAAAAAAAACAGATTAAAGTGATTTTATTTTGAACTTAAATAATAAATGGCATTGGGTAATCAACATTTTTAGTGTATTTTCGTTAGCTGATTTATTTTTCTTGTAAGTATCTAACGCGTTTTTCTTTAAAAAAAAAAAATATCATTGTCTTTATTGAGGTTGTGAATGATTTCTAAAAGTTTGTCCATCTATTTTAATGGGACCTTATATAAACGTAACATCTAACCTGGTTTTCCCCGATGTTTATGTTAATGTTTAGCCAGAAGTGTTCCCACATTTCGCCAGTTACGTTTTAGCTCAGATTAATACAAATGAGACACTCCGCAAAATCATTTAAATAAAAAGCGACTCTTGCTACGACACAATAAAGTGCAAATCAGGTCGCACAGCGCTAATCACCTACAGCTATATTCACCTAAAAGTTGCCTCTCTTTCTATCGCGTAACTCTTAGATCTTCTGACTACGTTACACTCACTGAATTGGCCCGACAAGTCGAGCCCACCGCATACCGTCATACCTAAACTGCGGAGTGTTCCATCCGTATTCATATGTGGTTTAAGTCCTATGTAATGAGCCTATTGCCATCAACCGGGCACAAATCCAAAGTCCGGGCTGCTACTGAGAATTTCCGCATTGTAAAACCCAATAACACTTTGCCCAAACTGGGAATCAAAACCGACAGCTGTTGTATAGAAAATATGTCAAACCGCCAAGTTTATTCTTCATCTAAAAGTTATCAGACGATTATATGATAAATTAGGCCTAAAACAATCAGACGATCAGATTAAAATGTACCTACTTGTAAAAGACAAGAAATTTGACTCGCGCTCCAATGAAAAACACGTAGAAAAACCCAAAACTCCTTATCATCAAACATTCGTATTTAGTTTGATAAAATAAAAACAAGTAAACAGGAAATTCTTAGTCATCACGTCGACTACTTGATCAACGCTACTTACTTACGATAACTACATCTGACACGTGATATAAATTGTAGCTGTAACTTTCAGACGTAGGGGACCTACGTCCTGCACCACAACTTACTAAATACGAGTACCATAAGAACGAAATTAATTTAAAACATCGTTTTGTTTTTGTCAAACGTTTGGAGATTTATTTATTTATTCATTCACTCCAAACATACAAATAGCCTTACAGGCAAGACCCAATGCGATATTGTAGTATACTTAAAAAAAATATAGTTCCACTGCTTGTACCATAACAAATTCTATAGGTAAATAAAATATATATCAAATTCACCCAGACCGAAACAAAATATTTATTTATTAACTCGTCATCACTATCATTACAAAATTTTCTAAATCAATAGTGTTGCCATAATTAGTTTTATTATTTACCATAACATACTATGTACATCGTGGTTTTTGTGAACTCACTCAGTGTAAAAATAAAAAGGTCTATGCTGTCTACTACGTCATTAAGTACACGCAAAGTACGCGTTATAGGGGCTTTACTAAGTAGATTGGTGCTACTACTGGGCACCGCCAATAGATGTGGCCGTTGCCTTCGCAATACATAATTGTCGGGCACACACAGGTTTACTTCTTTCAATATACCTGAATAATAATATATCGATGTGTATACGATGATATAATATGTTGATGTCATCAGCAATGAGCTTGAGAGTGTGGGTAGTTACAGTAGTTGAGTGTGTGTGATGATAGGAACGGACGCCCTAGTGTGAGTTTCTTTTAACCATCTTGATTTTACGCATCGACCGAGTTCTGCGCTCCGATTGGCCCTTCACTGCTGAAAGGCCAATCGGAGCGCCGAACGCGGTCGATTCGTAAAGTCGAGATGGTTAAAAGTACCACACTAGGGCCTCAGAACGATGTTTTACAGATGTTTATCACTACACTAAACTCATCGATAGCGTTTAGTAATTTGTGATGCAAGTGGGTTTTAATTCCAGTCCAATATCAATGTTCAGCAGTGCTCGAGTCAAAACATCTTTGATAATGACGTAAATAAATGATAAGGTTTTAATTTAAACAGGATTAAGATAAATGTCTGGATTAACTAATAATCTTTGATTTGATAGGTCCGTCGGTTGCGGCGACACAACGCGCGGCTACGCGAGGAGTCTGCAAGGGCAGTATGGCAGCTAAGACACTTCACACAGTGGCTCAAGAGGACCGTCGACCGACAGTGAGACACGCCTTTATTTTGACAGTCCAACATGACTTGGTACGAAAATCCTGGTATTTTCACAACTTTACTGTATGAGCAATGGAACTTTACAACTTTGAATTTTACAAGTTCATATTTAATAGGGAGATTGAAAATTAAACATGATAGCGTTTAACAGTTACTTGCTTTATTGAAAGATGGCAAAGTTCAGATATCAAGATTCTTGCAGTCCTCAAAACTTTGTTCATATCGTACGAGATTTCAATAAGGACAAAAATGCAGCTTAAAATATTTTTACTAACAAATGTGTCTATTAAAAGACCAACACCCTAATTGCGTAATACACGATCAATCATAATCTGAATCATTTTGAAAGAGATTGCTAATCCATTGCTTCGTAAGTTGGAAAAAAAATCTGCTCAACAACGTAAATAACGCAATGAATGTTGTTGAACTGTCAAAATGAAACATATTAGTCTTAATCATTTACGAAAATGTGTTACGCAATCAGATAGCTGTCCTTGTCCTTTTTTGTTATAATTGATTTTCTATTCATACATTGTACTGCCACGAAAATTTGTGAAGACTTGATTACTGAACTGTTCTTGTTATACGTTCGTCATTGGAGGAAGTTGTTCTAGTGTTCGCAAAACATACGTTTTATTTATATGTACCTGGTTTTTTACAAAAGTAGATAATTATAATTAATTACTACTACACTATCTTGTTATAGATAACATTGCGATAAATTTTTCAATTGCAAGTTTATCAAATCAACTATCTAATAAACTGCCCAATACTTTGAAATATGATGACCTTATAATCGTATGGGTTAATGCTACTACTCAATACCCGTAAACCATTTATTCCCAATTAATTAATATTAAATAAATAAATAAAAAACACGAATGTAGCTTTGAAATTTTGGTAGCTGGAGTCTTACATTTGTTATAGAAAAAAAAAAAAAAACGAAGTTCAATTATAAAATAATTCTTATGAAAATATATATACTTATAAATAAATAATAAATCAATTACAATGTTAAAACATGCGCTGTCTTATGAATTTCGTGCCTTTTCTGTACTTCTCGTGAAGCGTTTGTTTTGGCGTAATTTTACGTAATATGTTGGTACTAGTATGTATTCGTAGATTAATTTGTTATTACCTTATATATTATGGTATTAATGGTTGACGTTATTGTCTCAATTAAATTGACGTATTTAGATACAATTGTTATAAGTCTCGTTTTACTATAACTATCTGTATAAATCAGACAATTTATATTACAAACGTTTATGGGTAATATATATTATTTATTAATATATGTTTATTGAATACAATATTGATACTACGTAGGCTTTAATTTATTTATCGATTACAGTTATCTAGATTAGTATTTCGAGATTACGGTTAGTTATAAGAAGAACCGAAGTTTTAAGTGAACACCAATTAGTTTAAGAATTTGTAATCAATCAAATAAATTGTGGGCTTTTATATTTTTGATCAACTTTTCAAACGAATGCGAAGTGTCTGTTACTCATTTGATAAGTATGCTAAAGGCTAATATTACAGCCCACCATCATATTTGATGTGATTAATCTTGTGACGTAAGTTATCCTAGTTGTTTAGCATATAATCCTAATTATAAACAGACTTGAAACCTGCCAAATATTAATACAATAAGAGAAAAAAATGCGTTAGCACAAATAGTACTCGTTTAAAATATGATTAAACATATACATAGAATGTTTACGCAAGTTGAACATAGTTCATAGTAGATACATCTCATGACATTGTTAGAACTGTGTTTATGGTAACGTATTCGACGTCTGTTGCAGCTATGTACTCGAGTTGTACCCAACGTAAATCAAAACACCGACTTGTAAATCGGATAATCTGGTAGCTTTTACGTAATGTTTGTCTTCGTTGTACTTTGTTTGTGTAAATATGAGTCTCATTAATTAGATGTAATCACCAACAAAGCTTTATTAGTTTAGGTTATCGTAGGCGTTAATTTTATTAATAACGGGAGAGACTTAATAGCGTATTGTGAACCTTTATTCTCTATATAAACTCCAAAAAATAATCTTTCATGAAACAATTCATAATAGGGATATAGACTGAGAAATGTTTAGTTCGGCAGTCGGATACTTAATAAAAAAATATTAGACACGTATTTTTTGCTTTATCATATTAATAAAAAATGGTTTAGGATAAAACGCATTAAAGTTGAAGAGTCGCTATGTCACAAGTCAGTATAAAATCTACCTGGGAGTGACGTCATGTCATATTTTAACGTATTGCCTACTCAACGTATAGCCGTAATCTTTTGATTACGTAAAAAAAGAAAAAATACGTGTCCAATATTTTTTTATAATCTACCTGAAGGACAAATAAATTGTCCACATCCCTATTGAATCTTTTATGAAACTGAATTACATAATTAATCATCAGTGGAGTTACCTTCGTCCTAATTCATGCCACTGTTACAACTGAAAAACTTCACCATACTCTATCGAAACAAAGTAAGAAGAGATTCTCTATTACCTAAAACAACATGTTAAATTCCTTCGATCAAGAATATTAATGATCGATGATTATGCTCACATAATAAATCTGTTACATAATTATGAGAAACAGAACCTACAACGTATTGTTAGAAACTACGAAGAAACATAAACGAAATATTGGTGCACTTATCTCAGTCTTCCTTATGTATTACAACGATTGTGCGTAAAAAGTTACTAAAATATTGTATTTATATAATGTAAAACTACCGAATTGTTGCGGAATCAGCATAATTTTATAAGAACCAGTTTAATTACAAAAATAACTTATTTTATTTTTGTTTCGACTTACGTAACGCGGAATTTAAATGTATTTCCTAGTCTTTTGACGAAGGTCACATTTTGGAGAAAGATTAAGTAAGTAACTGAAATTATACTAGGATTGTAATTTGTATTGCATAAAATTGATATAGGTACACAAATGTGATGACACCATATAAATTATTTTTTTATGTTATATCAAGGATCCGGAAAGTCTGCTCTGTGGAAATGAAAAATTGGGTATTAGAATGCATTTTTACTTTAGGAATTAAAATAACCAAAAGTAAGATAAATATGCAAGTAGTATTATTCAGCCAAATAAAATTGTTTCCATGAGTGGTTACCTTCCATGTCGATGATTTTGAGCCACATACAGAGTTTATAGACAATCTACAAATATTTTGTCGATATAAAATGTTGTCTTCGTCAATTATTCTGAATATTCCTGCCTGAATTTTAGTCTGTGGCTTGACGTAGTTACTGTTGAGTTTTGATACTACTTTTATTTTTTATACGTACACATAGTCGTAACGTATTCTAACTTAATTATTTTATATAAGACAAACGATGAAATTGTACATACTCTAATAATTAGTAAATGGTATCAGTAAAAGTAAAACTATCTGTTCCACCTACTTTTAAAAGCTTATAAATATCGACCGATGAAGCAAGTACTGACTGTGCTAGATACCATTTCCTAGTTCGTTGCTTAGGTAGGTGCCATCAAAGAATATCTAACCAGTTTTAAAACAAAATCCCGTGAACACGATGACCACATCTGTTACCTTCCCGGTGCTATAGCCGCCGAGTGCTGCAAGCAAGAATAGTCCTTACGGTGGTTAGATATGAACTCCTTCGGTGGTACGTACCTAATTCGTGTTTGAAGTATGAATTTAATATAAGCTTTTCCCACCACTCAAGTTTAAGTTATAACTGAATTATTATTTCTTTTGTCATCACATAAAGGCTTGCGCAGACTTTGTCAAATTGTAAAAATTTGCAAAGTTCCATAATAAAAGTAAGTAGTCTTAATTGCGTTGTTAATTAAATCATTCAATTTTCACAAAATCTGAGCAATTCCTTATGTCGTGATGCCTAATGTTTACTGCGGATAAGTAAGTAACCAAAGCGATTACATTTAACCTCCATATTTTTGAAATTTGGATTGTTTCCTCGTAACAGCTTAAAGGTTCAATTATTTAGAGATATTATTTCCCTTAGATAATTTGTACGTATTCTAAAGGACATTCCAATAAAACTTATATACCAGAAGTTTGTTTTATTCACCACCTAGACCTATGAAGCTAAGGGCTGATTTTTCATTTGTCAGATAACTTTTATCTGAGGAATAAATATTGCACTTTGACATCACTTAAGAAAATAATTATGTCAAACTGTCATATTTCTTCAGATAAAAGGACCATGCGTCATTTTGGACCCAACTCTCGACAGTGAGGAAACTTATGCCATGTGAAAGCTTTTGGTGTCATTGACTCTGGCAGGGCCACCAACAGGGATTTTAATTTTGATTACACAAAAAATTAGTCGCTAATTGTCGAAATTTGTCGCCAAATATCAGAATTTGTCGGTCACTGGTTCAAAAGATATAAGGGTTTATAGGTGGCCGATCTGGAGAGAGTCTCCCCAGCAGGGCCACATTTATATCTCAAAAACTGATGCACCTAGCGAAGATCTGTTTTCTCCAATATTTTGTCGTTAATTTGTCGGTCACTGGTTCAAAAGATATAAGGGTTTATAGGTGGCCGATCTGGAGAGTCTCCCCAGCAGGGCCACATTTTATATCTCAAAAACTAGGGCACCTAGCGAAGATCTGTTTTCTCCAATATTTTGTCGCCAAGTGACAGATTTTGTCGGTGTGTAATTAAAAAGATATAAAAGAATTCAATTTCCCCAGTGGTACAAGCAAGTACAAAATACTTTATGTAGTTTCTAGACAGTATCTATGACGTCATATCGAGGAATGTTTGTTTCGAATTAAATAAATATAAACTTATTCTATAATTTCAACCACCAAAAGAAAGCTGTATTCATTACCTATAAACAAATCTACAATAAATATATGTAATTATTTATCTAACACAATGTGCATTTACCACTTAGTCGCTGGCAGATAGATCGCTGCGCTCCGTTTCATATACGGTAAGTAAGAAAGAGATAGATGCGCGTGTACAGACGAGCTACTTATAACGAATTGCCCGTCACGTAAGTTAAAGTCAGCCAGTTTAATTAAAGTGGAACTTATTATGAATAGTTACGAACTCGAGTGTTGTTATCTCTATTATAGGTATTCCGCAAATACAAAAATGGGGAAAAGTGCGAGATAGAACGAGGGTTTCCCCCGCTGCACGTCGCTTCGGCGTTCGCGCCGCTCACTTCGCCGCTACTAAAAAACTTGCTCTAAAGGATTTTTTCCTTATTCCTCCACCGGGAGTACAGCGAGGTTTGTTTGTGTAAAAAAATGAAAGAACAATTACGAATGCGGGCATTCAAGTGCATTGAACAAGGTGGTGGACAATTTGAGTGTTTTGAAAAGAGGACGCCGCCACGCCGTATGATTGCAGATTAATATGTACCCCCTTGATTTTTCACGTCAATAGAGTGTTTGTGTGTGTGCCTTTAGATACAAATACCGAGGCACTACCTACCAATGTAGTCCGTCGATGTCCATATATTATTTGGCTACAATAAAATTAGGATAGCAATTTTTTTTTTAATCGGCCAAGTGCGAATCAGACTCGCGCACGTTTGTTGTATGGCAGCCCCACTTAAAAATATGTTTTATTTTAATTAAATTATTTATTTTTAAAGTGAATATATAACTAAATATTCTGTGAATATTTCAAGCGTCTACCTGTTGCCGTTATCAATATCGAGCAAAAAAATCACGTTTGTGGTATGGAAGCCGCCTTAAATATTTATTTTATTCTGTTTTAGTATTTGTTGTTACAGCGGCAACAGAAATACATCATTTGTGAAAATTTCAACTGTCTAACTATCACGGTTCATGAGATATAGCCTGGTGACACACATACAGACAGCGGAGTCTTAGTAATAGGGTCCCGTTTTACCCTTTGGGTACGGAACCCTAAAAACACTACTTAGGTGCTTCAGTGCATAAATTATGACTGTAACCTAATTTTCTAATTGGGGTGTATCGGGCAGGGTGTGCATTATTCCAGTTACATGTTGTATATGCCTCGCGAGGATATGCTCATTTAGGACGAACCATTTAGTAGGTACCTTATTAATAGGTATCTATTGAATTTTAAGATTATATCTGAAATTTTAAGTTTGTGTACCTATGTAGTGAAATTAACATAGGTACATAACATAACATCACATAAAAAAAAAAACACTCATAAAACAGTTGCATGCGACTATACATCTTGACACCAAATAGACCAAGAGCAAGGTTTAATGTTTTCAAACAAGTTTAAGCCACTCTAACCTAGTATTTAAAACCTAAAAACATGTATTTAATTGAGAATTTATGTCTCTCGGACATTTCTAAGGACTGTAGACCGATAAAACTAGAAGTGTATTACACATATTAATAGAAATATTTTTTCTTGCCAATTTTTCGTGAACTCTTCGATCTAGCTCTTGGACTATACCTTACTAATTGAACTCATTATATCTCCTAAACTAAGACCCGACAAATTCTGATATTTGGCGACAAATTTCGACAAATTAACGACAAAATATGGGAGGAAACAGATCTTCGCTAGGTGCCTTAGTTTTTGAGATATAAATGTGGCCTTGCTGGGGAGACTCTCCAGATCGGCCACCTATAAACCCTTATATCTTTTGAACCAATGACCGACAAATTCTGATATTCGGCGACAAATTTCGACAAATTAGCGACTAATTTTTTGTGTAATCAAAATTAAAATCCCTGTTGGTGGCCCTGCCAGAGTCAATGACACAAGCTTTTGAGGTATAACCATTGATGTATGGGTATAACTTAATTTATACTATGGCAGCTAAATCGAAATCGAGCGCGAACATGGTGTTTTGAATCATCCAAAAAAGGTTGGGTGTTAGGTTAGGGTAGGTATGTAGGTAATTCATAATCTGACACAACGGTGCAGGCCCACTTTTGCGGGCCACCTCTTTCCCGCGGGGGGGAGTGAGGTGTTTGACTTCCCCCGCGACGTCGCAGGGGCGCGCGTGGAACACTACGCGCCGCTACCTCGGGTCCTGATGCGGCGGTGGACGTTTCCGAGTCTGCCGTCCCTCCGGACCTGTTTACGGGGGCTGGAATAGGGTGTTGTGCGCCCTCCGCCAACGCCCGGTCCGCCTGCTACGGATCAGAAGAGTGGTCTCAATCTTCCTCTCCCTTTCCGCAGTCTCCTTCTGCGAAAGGATGGTTTCACAGAAGGAGATCACCATCGAACGAGCGACAGGTCGGCTCCGATTTCTGATACGAGGGCACGGCGCGGGTCCTCCCATGCGATACACTCTTCCAGTGTATGCTGCGCCGTGTCCTCCCGACAATGGATGCAATGATGGCACCGAGCATCCGGCTCCCTGTTTATGCGACACAGGTACTTCCCGAAGTAGCCATGCCCCGAGAGCACCTGCGTGGCCCGAAACGACAAGGGGTCCTGCCTTCTCTCAAGCCATTCGTCGCGGATCGCGTCGACGGTAGCGAGGTCGGCGGTAGGGCGCAGGAGCCTGTTCCGCTATTCCGTCACCAGGACCTCGCGGAGCTGTGACGGACGAAGGTCGATCTCCCGCTGCATCGGTCAACAGCTCCGCGTCCGCGCCTCCTCGCGCTTCTAGGTCCCAGGTCGGGGATCCGGCCAGTGCACAAGCCACCTCGTTGGAGATCGTGCGATATCCCCTGATGGCTCTGACGGCCATCGCCCTCTGCGGTTTTCACAGTATTGCGATGCTGCCGGCCGTCAGGTCAGAAGCCCACACCGGGGCCCCGTACAGGGCCATGGATATGTGATACGATGTGTGATCCCGGTGGTGGCGCTCGCCGGGGACCTACATACCTACCCTAACATAACCATTTTTTTTTTCCGGTTTTGAAGATCCTCTTGGATGTCCTTCGCCCTCTCATCCCACCTAACCTAACCTTTTTTGGATGTTCCAAAACACCATGTTCGCGCTCGATTTCGACTTAGCTGCCATAGTATAAAAATAATACCCCAAAAGCTTTCACATGGCATAAGTTTCATCACTGTTGAGTATTGGGACCAGACTCCATTCAAAGTTGCCCATGGTCCTTTATCTGACGATAGGGGCCGATTTTTCTGTAGTAGAGTAAACAAAAAACTATCTGCCTGTAATTGAACCACCGCAGGGCAGAGACTGCCTTTTACATAAAGAAGGGACCAGCATTATTCGAGTAGGACTGGCTGCAGCTGGTTTAATTTGAAACATGGGCGCCGGGAGTGGGGCGCAAAGGGGTACACTTGCACCTCCCTGGCATCAAAATAAAATATAGGTGTAAAAACATTCAGATCTCAAGAAATATCTGAAAACGCCAACACAATAATAGAGAACTTAACTTCTTCGCTCGTTCTTGCATTCTGCATCTCTGAATTCTAAAGCTTCTGTGGATTAGTCAAAATGAAGCAGATTAATCATAATCATTAAGAAAATGTGTTGCATAATTAGATAGCAGATTCAGGAGGCAGAGAGTTGGATTCACAAATTTTCATAGTAAATTTTAAAATTTTCTCATTTAACTCCCGAAACACGAGAGAGGCACAAGTTTTGAAGGTATTTGATAACTAAATACGCTGGCATTATATGTTTTTCAAAATGAGACGTTTTTCTCGGAAATGCCTATGTCCAACCTCTCCCATACATCACCCTATATGTCAGAAGGGGCACGTTTGGCGCACCATAGGTATGTCTTCGCACTAAATGCAGCTCTTGGCATGCGTAATACGCTAGTAAAGCCCACAAATTGAAACGAGGCCGGAATCTGGCGGCAGAGAGTTCGATACAGTCATTTTCATAGTAAAATTTCACGTTTTGTCAATTTACTCCTGAAATACGAGAGATAGAAAGAAATTTGTCAGTACAAGTCTTGAAGGCATTTGATAACTGAATACGATGGCATTATTAGTTTTTCAAAATAAGACTTTTTTTTTTTCGGAAATGCCTAAGTCCAACCTCTCCCATACACTCGTTCCACTGTGCGGCGTAGCCAATTATTGTTCGGTTCAAGATGCACTGCAGTTCGGGCGGAGTGGCGGACATTGACAGTAACAGCCGTCAGCCCGTTACAGTAGGAATAGAATAGAATAGAATAGGTCTTTATTTGCTTAGAATGTAGGTACATAAAAATAAGTTGTTAAATTATATAATAGAATCCGTGTACATTCTGCCTTATAGCATGCAAATGTAATACAAAATAAAGATTTTACAAAAAATTATCATTTAAGAACTCCTGCACAGAATAATAACATTTGTCTACAAGTAATGCTGTGAAACGTTTTTTAAATTTTTGCAACGGTAAGTTTTTAATTTGGTCAGGTATTTTATTAAAGATTACAGGAGCCATACAGATCACATTTCTTTTTAATAAGCAAGTTTTAAATACGCCCGTGCCTAATAGATTCTGGTATTGAGATCTCATAGCTGTACTTCGTTTTCTAGTTTCTATTAAAGTTGCAAATAGACATCGATTTGTTATTACAAATATTGCTAATTCAAGGATATATAGGCATGGGAAGGTTAATAATTTATGAGACTTAAATTTATGTACGCAACTGTCTCTTACTTTAAGATCAAATATAGCTCTCAGGCAGCGCTTTTGCGCTTTGAAAATGCTTTATCGTTCACTACAGTGACCCCAAAATATTATACCAAATCTTAAGATGGAAATTACTAGACCATGGTAAGCCACTAATATTGTCGGTAAATTTACTTTTTTTGATAGATTATGTAACATAAACGCGGCTGTGCTTAAACGTTTACATATATCTTCTGCTTAAGGCTTCCATGTTAACTGACTGTCAATTATGATTCCTAAAAATTTTGTACTGTTTACTTTTTCAATAGTTTGACCATTGTAGTTTATATCTATATCTCCCGGAGATATTCGTTGGTAAAAGTGCATGATTTTAGTCTTTTGGAGATTAATAGTTAGATTATTACTGTCAAGCCACTTTATTAAACTAGTAATTGTATTGTTGATGTCATTTACATATGATTCTTTATTGACACATGAAACAATTGATGTGCTATCATCAGCAAATAATATCACAGGATAAAGTATATAACGTGGTAGGTCATTTATATATAATAAAAATAATAAAGGTCCGAGGACGCTGCCCTGTGGGACACCATATTTTATTTCTCTAAAAGGCGATATAGATTTTAATTCCTTTCTAGATTCCAAACACAGGTTCGATATCTCCGTACGTTGTCTACTGGCCTTTTAGGTACGTTTTTATTAAATTAAGGGCATTGCCACGAATACCGTATGCGTGAAGCTTGGTCAGAAGGATATCGTGATCCACACAGTCAAAAGCCCTCGACATATCGGCATATATTGCGCATACAGGTATTTTAGAGTCTACTTTTGGCATTATTCTATGAAGAAAGTCGAAAATAGCCATGTTGATGTTTTTATTTTTTCTAAAACCCTTTTGTTCGTCACATAGTATGTGGTATTTTGTTAGAAAATTGTAGAGAGATTCATATATAATTTTTTCTATGATCTTTGAGAAGATGGGAATTAGAGCAATTGGTCTATAATTTGCCATTTCGTGTTTATCGTTTTTTTTATGCAGTGGTTTAACGATTACAGTTTTTAGACTTTCTGGAAATACTCCAGAGTATATGCTAACGTTAATGATATGAGCAAGGGGCGCAGCTATAAAATTAGAAACAAATTTTAGAACTGTGGTTGAAATGCCATCATAGCCAAAGCTCTTTTTGTTTTTTAAGTTTTTTATTACACGCGTGACATCTTCAGGAATAACTGTAGTCATAAATATTTAATGTGGGTTGATATTTATGTTAATTGTGTCACCTGACGTATGTTTTGGTATACCCGAAATCTGGTAAATGGATAATCTTTTTGTTTTCGATTATTACGTAGGTAAATGGATAATCTTTTTGTTTTCGATTATTACGTAGGTAAGTAAGTACTTGTTGTATTTATTTAAGTAAGTAAGTATTATCTTATAATCTGAGATTAGTCATTAAAGGCTAATTCATTATTTTTAGGGTACCTCTGTACCTACCCACGTGCCGTTTCTTTGTTCTCTTAACTTTTAGGGTTCTGTACCTCAAAGATTACCTACTGTTCTCTGGATCCGTCTGTGCGGGACGGGGGTTATACGGGACTCTAAAATCCGTTTGAGTCGGGGCTCTGGAATGCGGAGGAAACCCATGGAGTGAGAGGTAGGCTCTCTCAGGAAAACCTTAAAACATGTACCTAGATGTTTCGAATCATATCAAATGAAAGAAACCTAATACCTATCTTGTTTTGTTCAATTTGCGTTTGCACTGCACGCAATATGAGTAAGTTTTAAGACAGATCTCTCAAGTTAGTGTCTTCCAAACATCGAAACATGTAAGTAGTGGACAACATGTTGCAAGATTCATACAGAAACATTTTGGCAATATGTTAAGTATTAAGTAAGTGTTAATTATCTCAAGTATTAAGAAACGTCAAAAATGTTTCGTGTCAACAAGTTGCGTAACAATGGGACCGCGAGCCGATACATTGACAGAAATTCAACATGTTTTTAGGGTTCCGTAGTAAACAAGGAACCCTTATAGTTTCGCCATATCCGTCTGTCTGTCTGACTGTCTAGCTCAGAGACTGTTAGTAGGTACTGGAAAGCTGTAATTTGGCATGGGTATAGACGGGTTTTTTTTTTAGTGTAGATGAGAAAAAGAAAATCATCTCCACTTGACATGTAGGGGGTAAAGTGGATATCTTTTTTTTTTCTCGTCTATCCCATGGTGTGGGGTGTCGTTGGAAAGGGCGTTCAAAAGTATTGTGAGTATGGAAAAACTATTAAGCTTAGTGCAAATTTTTGTTAGAGTCAAGTAACTTAAATTTGCAGTTTGAAAAACACGTTCTCCCATTCATTCCGTATGGGAGGAAGATGTTTTTCAACTACAATGTTAAGTTTGTTCTTGGGATAAATTCATACCAACTACGGAACCCTTTATTGTGCGTGGTCCGACACGCACTTGGCTGGTTTTTTTAATGAACCACCAGTGCAAACGCACGGTTACACCCGATCCCAAGAGAAACAAAATGGCGTTGCTGACCATACTTAACCTAATTAGCAGCGTAATTTTTAAGGCCGTCAGGGATTTTACACGGACTAAGTCCTTTGAGTAGGTACACTCACTGGTGTTTACCTGAGTATTAAATTGTGCCAATGGGTAGGTACTAGGTATTAGGAACCTCGAGTCGGATTACCTAAATATCGAACAATTTAATCTAACGACTGTTTGGTTTTCCCTGATAGGTAAACCGTAATTAAGTACTTGATAATTAAAAGATAATGGATAACAACATTTAATATATAAGAACGTAGTTTAGGTCTTTAGGCAGAGTACGAGCAGTAACTTGAACAGTCATGCGTGTCGTCATCCTGTTAGCCCTTCTGGGGTCCGCACTCGGTGAGCTATACCTTCCTCTGATTAATACAAATAATATCTGCTAGTTACACTTATTTATTTATTTAAAAAAAAACAGACACATCACAACTTATGCTAGAAGTAATCTTAATAACAAAAGGACTAGGTAATGTACATGACAATTACGGCGTACATAGCATTGAAAACAATATCTTGTTGCCTTGCAATTTAATATACCTAGTAAACTAAACTAAACTAAACCTAAAATAAAATAAACTAAAATTGACTAACGTAAATAAGACTAGTAACAACAAAAACAAAAAAGTTAAGAAATTAAAATTAAAGTTGACATTACATCTATCTATAATTACATCATGCCAATCCCACTGGTGGGCAAAGAAGTTGACATCCAGTAAATTCTGTCTAGGGCTAATGTGGGCCAACTGTTTCTTGGTTTTTTCCAGCAAAATAGAAAATTATCCCCAAATAAAAGTCATCATAATAATACCTATAAATCTTTGTCAGTTTTTAAACCATTTTATTGTTTTTTACATATTTTCTGTAAATCGCTATGATAGCTAGCAAGATCAGTACCCTAATTGCGTAACACAGTAACACACGATCATTCACAATCTGAAATATTTTGAAGGACCTAATGGCCAATCCCCGCTTCATTATTTGTTCGAAAAATGTGTCTGCTCAACAACGTAAATAACGCAATTAATGTTTTTGAACTGTCAAAAGGAAACAGGTTGCGGATTGATCCTGGTTTAAATTTACATTTTTTTTTTTTTTTTACACAAATCCTGAGAAATAATCCCTAATAGACAAAACTTTGACCCGACCTGGGGATCGAACTCAGGACCTTATGATCAGCAGTCTCGCTAGTAGCTTGCGACTTTGCGAGAACTAGACTTATGTTGACTGACGAGGCAGGCAACATGCAATTTCGACGATGAAGTGACATGAACTCCTAACTGACATTTTGGCGATTTTAGTTGTTTTACGTAGATAGACTTTAAATAATCGTTTACGTGAGCTGGCAAAAACAGATAACTGATTATCTTATTTTTTAAAGAACTACTGATAACTGACAATAACTATTAAGCAAATGTGCGTTACATTTGCTGGCAGTATCACCTAATTAACTAATAACAATAACACCTAAATAACGTTAGCGTAATTATTTCTGTCAAGACCTCCTATCTTCACTCCTGCTAGATTACGTCTTTACTCTCGCGCTGCTGCCGGCCGACTGGCTGGTCTTGCTGACATCTAGGATGGATAATTAAATTTGTTTTGTCCTAATAATGTTCTGTTTTTCATTCTAGCGGTGCCCAAGAGCATCAACCGCATCGTCGGTGGCTCCCCCACCACCGTTGAGCAGTACCCGTACATGTCCAACATGCAGTACGGTCTGTGGGGCATCTGGTGGTACCAGGCATGCGGCGGTTCTCTGCTCACCACCACCTCTGTACTCTCTGCAGCTCACTGCTACTTGTAAGTTCTACTTACTTTACGTACCTATCCATTCTCTATGGGTGCCTCTGCCTATTGTCTGTGCCCACGTCACGAATATCTTAGAGCAGACAGTAGGTTCATTGCGTAATTATTTAAACTTGTAGTTAGGTATGTGGATTTTATATCTGGTAATAAAAAGATTTAATTTCATTTCATTGCCGAACCTATTGTCTGCCCTAGAGATTTGTTAGATGGTACCTACAAAAAGTACATAATGCTTGAGTCCAGTCTAGTAAAATTATTTAGGGTTTACCTAAATAATTTTACTAGACTGGACTCGAGCATTATGTACTTTTTGTAGGTACCATCTAACAAATCTCTTGAGTTAAACTTACTTGAGTAAGTAAATAAGTTTCTAATCCATGTGTGCGTCGATATTTGGCGCATGAATTGTCAAATTTCTTCTATACTTATCTCTATTTATGCAACGCAGCGGTGACGTTCCTGCGGAGTGGCGCGTGCGCCTGGGTACCTCACAAGCGTCTAGCGGCGGCTCTCTGCACACTGTTTCCCAACTGGTCCTCCACCAGCAATACAGCCCCAATACCCTGGACAACGATGTCGCCATCGTCCGCCTGGCCACCCCAGCCGTCTACTCCAACTCCATCCAGCCCGCTAGTATCCCTGGCAGCAACTACGCACTTGCTGATGGTACTTCACTAATCACCATCGGTTGGGGAACACTTACGGTGATTATTTTCTTTTCCTATCTATGTCAATATGATTATGAATTTTCTGTAAATGTTATTTAGATTGTTCCGAATGTTCTCAATGAATGGAATTTATGTCACGTTTGTCAAATAAATTTTCTTGGGTTGAAGAATTTATTGGTTAGGTACAAGATTTAGCGTAAATACGTATTTCGGAAATAGTAACAAAGCTCTAAACAAAACCAAACGTGGCAAAATTTTAAACGTTAAATATTATTCCTATTACTTTGCAGTCCGGAGGTGGATCCCCCGAACAGTTACAGCACGTCAATATCGACGCCATCAACCAGCAATTGTGCGCTGAGCGTTATGCTTACCTGAAGACTCAGCCCGGTTACCAGAACTGGCCCGACATCACCGACAACATGTTGTGCGCTGGTCGCTTGGACATCGGCGGCGCGGACGCCTGCCAGGGAGACTCTGGTGGTCCTCTCGCTCACAACAATAACATCATCGTCGGTGTTGTCTCATGGGGCTTCCAGTGCGCTGATGCCTTCTACCCTGGTGTCAACGCTCGCGTCAGTCAATACGCTAACTGGATCGTCTCTAATGCGTAGACGAAATATAACTCCGCCAAAATAATCTCTGGTTTGTAGTTTCAAATGAAATGAACTGCTGTATTATATTCATATTTTACGGGATGAAAAGATTAAATAAGTTTTAAGTTAAATCGTTATTTCAATAAAAACCACCGACCAAATATGGAATGAAGGAGGATGATCGTGTAATCTATGATGGTTATGGTTCGTGTTTAATTAAGGGTGCAATCAGGGCCGGATTTAAAGCAGGGCACAAAATAGGGGCCTCCGCAATTTGTTATTTTAAACCAATACGCTAAATATACCGTTTTGTATAAAAAAGATTATCAAAAAGATAAGGAAATCTTCTAATAGCAAATACTCTAAAATTCAGAGCTACATTTCCAAATGTTGAAATTACGTTGAGAATGTACTTGGTGTTGATGGCGTCGAACTACACTGGAGAATGCTCATTTTCGAAGATGAAATTATAAAAAATAGACTTCGGACTACAATGACACAGAACCGCCTACGACAATTAGTGAAGCTTTATCATACACTCAATCAATAAATCATAGTAAGTTTCTAATACTAACTGACTCCAAGAGTTCCTTACAACATGTGGCTCGTTGTACGTCGACAATTCGAGGAACACCGGCGATAGCTTACACAATAGATCAGATTTTGAAACTTCAACAGAATTGTAAATTAGTACCTAATACTGCAGTGGATTCCGTCACATATCGTGATACATGGCAATGAGGTGGTACATGTTTGTGCTAAGAGGGCCTGCATATACGGTACTCCGTTAGATATAGTACCATTTTTCGCAGATAACTTCTATCTGGTTAGAAAGTATTGTCATAAATTGTGGAAAGAATTTCATGATGTGACATCAAAAGAAAAAGGTATCTGGTACAAGACCATTCAGCCTGAGCCACTGATAATTCCCTGGATAGATAACTGTTCACTCAATAGAAAATATATTGTTACTGCCATGAGGCTTCGATCCGGTCACATCCCATCGAGGAAGTTAACGTTCCTTATGGGTATCACACCTTCACCTAATTGCGAGAAATGTGGAATAATCGAGGACATATATCATATCTTGATCGAGTGTGAGCGGGGCGAACACCCCAGGAGAAATCAGTTTGATTCCCAAAATATGTTAGGAATTGGTACTTTAAATATTGTTATGGCTAAGCCTATGTCGGATGAGGCTAGAACTCTCTGCAATATATATTACAATCTTACAAAATAATTGAATAGATTCAAAATTTGGCTATGATGGAGCGACATAGTCAGTATTGTGACAAAGCTCCTTATTAAAGAAAAAATTAAAAAAACACCCTACGAAAGTTATCCGTACTTAGTATTGAAAGTGATTTACTCCGAGAACTGGATTTCACCGAAATTTTCAATGATTTTTTGACGAAAATAGCTCGCAATATTCGCCTAACATTTATCTTTTTTTCTTTTGTATATTTTAAGTACCTATTATGTATAAATGATTGAAAACTATGTGTGTTTTTTCGTCTGGTACAATAACAAAATCGGTGCACACCTTTAAATCCGGCCCTGGGTGCAATCAATAAGCCTCATCTAGTGGCGATACTTTATTAAGTAGGTATCTTAGGTAGGTCCTTATCTACGTTCGGCACACCCCGATCAGTCAACCCTGTACCAGGCAGTTATAGATGAGGAACGTGTAAACCCCTGAACCGGTTGTTGTCTATCCTGAGAGCAACCTATGTCCAGTAGTAGATAGATTTTCCTAGGTGTCGTTTTTAGATATTATTATTATTATATTTTTAGATTTATCTGGATTCAATACGGCACGACACGACATGGTGGACGGTGGACGACACGGTTGGCGAAGTGGCTGAGTGATCGACTGCGGCGCAACGTGTCGCGGGTTCGATCCCCGCACGGAACAAATATTTGTATGATCTGCAAGTAGTTGTTCCGGGTCTGGGTGTTAGTGTATGTGAGTTTCTATGTTTGTAAACGCACCCGCGATACAGGAAGAAATTCTTAGTGTAGGGGCAATGTTGCCCATGATGCGGCATGCCCCACCGATGGGGCATATCTAGTTGCTCATCGTACGTGCAAGACCCATGGGTGGGTCATGAGTTGTTCGCAAATTTAAAGGCTCATAACCTCAAACACGTGTGAGTGTAGCCACTTTTATCGGTTCACACGTGTGAACAATGAAATAAGAATCAATATTACTCGAAAACCGGACGAGTTGCCAGTACCCCATTATCAAAAATAACTTAATTTTGGGTGATAAATAAAACAGAAGACTATTAATATTATATTTATTTCAATGGAAACTATTGAAACAGTTCAAGCAAAAAGCTTTTTGGCACGCTAGACACTCCATATCCGTCTTTTTGGTTTTGCGAGCTGCTTCCGCTGGTGTACGGCCTTAATCAACTAAAATTTTGTAACAACCAACGCATTTTAAATATTCTTTTTGGGTCACGTCTCGGTAATTTGGTGAGAGAATGGCTGGATCTAGAAGTTCTAGGCTGCTCAATTGATAGGAAACCATAGATAACACTGTATAATATAGAGACAAAAGCATGCAAAGACGTTATACGTGTATGCCACACGGATGGGGCATAAAGTTACGAGATCATACGTATATGACCCACGGGTGGGTCAATAGACAAAACAAAATTTTACACAAAGGGGGTATAAAAAATGAAAAATAATGATATAATATATCATTTTTATACCTAACGCAACATAGTATCTACAACAATCCCAGAGCCCGGAAGATGGTCAAGATCCCTACGAGCACTTACTGGAATACACAATAACAGCTTATTTGCCGATTTGACCGCAAAAGCTTGGATGTCTTCTGCCAACCGCATGCCTCGATGCCTACCGTTATGCAAATGGCCGCCACGCTATCGAGGCGCAAGGAGTCCCATGGTGCATCTGGGAAACTATGGTGTATCAATGTAGACTTGTTGTGGATTGTTAGAATAGTAATTATAACGAAATTATTATAATTACTCAAATAGTAAAAAGACGAAATCACACCACACTTTACACCACAGAGTACTTACTAATAACATTCTGAAACTGTACACGAAATTACTTATTAGGTACATAATTGTTTTATAGTGTCATTGTAATATGGTCTTAGATTAAATATTATTGTTATTTCTTGGAATTATGTTATGAACAAATACAGATATATATTTTTATTACATTTATGTATAATCACACATATTTCAGTGAAAATTTTTACTAACCCAATACAAACTCACACAGGGGGATGTCAATGCGTCATTCCATAGGGTAATTGCTGAAAATCAGCGCTGTTAACATTAGGTTCGTCCGAATTCACAGTATTTCGCTGAGCAATGACCTGTTCTTGCACAGATGCGACGCACAGCATAATTTTTCTTAATAACTGTTACAAAAGTAGTAGTAACTATGCCATCAGCATTTTGTTTTTGTGATGTTTTTGTTGAAATTTTCCCAATGTCGCAAGAGTGTTACGCAATAGTGTCTTTACTGTCTTTGGTCCGTGACCTTGACAGCAACCAATGAAAAACATTGTTTCACTTTTTATATTTTTATTTATTGGTTAGACACGAGGCTTTTGGCTACTTTTGTAAGTGTGTATTTTATGTGTTTTTGCCTTAATATGTGCGTTTTGTTTGTGCAGAATAAACAATTTTTCTTTCTTTTTTTTTTTTTTTTTAATACTTCCTTCCTCCGAGCACGTTTGCTCGTTTGCTCTTGCGAATCTCCACTCAAGCCGGCCAATTAAGGCAAGAATGAGGTGAGAGCTCTGTTCCTCGTCAGTGTTCACTCTAGCCGGCCAATAAAGGCAAGCCAGAGATGAGGAACAAGATTTCTCCCGAGAGATAGGGTCCGTGGGGTCGCTACGGCCCAACAGCTTACCACATGCTGCCCTGCGGGTTTCTATATCTCTCTTGGTCTGGTCCCTCATCCTAGACCTGTTCCGGTACAGTAAACTCTACCGGCACAGACCCAGAGTTTGGAGCGCGCAAGCCCCACCACGACGTCAACGTAGAGGTACGGCGCGGCGGTGCGGTTATTATTATTAATAAAGGTTATATTTATTAAATATTTGGGAATTTCTGCGTTGGTTCCAGAAAGTTCTGGTTCTGGCTAGTGTATTCCGATCACTTCGAGATGGCAGTAAATTGACAGTTTGCGTAAGAAAGGCGAAGGAAGCGAAACTGTCTTGTGAAATAAAGTACCACCCGTGCATAACAGTATATTAAAATTTAATTTAATTCATTTATTTTCAGGTAAATAACACCCATAGCCAAACATAATTAACAAATGAATAAAATAAATTAAAATACAATAAAATCAAATATAATTTCAAATAAAATATCAAATAAAATAAAATCAAATGAAAATAAATTACGTTAAATCGAAAGCAATATATAAATCCAATAAAATTAAATAAAAATAAAAATAAATAAATAATTAAAAACAATAAAATGAATACCAGAGGGTATTAATTTTATTGTTTTTTTTCTCCGACACTACAGCAACATGTTTGCTGGAACAATGCCGAATGAAGGGGCAGTCCAGCCTTCCTGCAATCATCGCCAGTACGATGTTATCATACTATGTATCGGGGTAGCCCCATCACCGCCCTGAACGCGTTACTGTACTGGATGCGGATGGCGCTGTAACTTCTATTAGAGTAGTGAGTGAGCCCACAGACTGCATGAGTACAGCGATGTACAGTACGCTCTCATCATGTTAGCTCTAACAGACAACGCCCTCCGCTCCCGTTCCATATACAGGGTGTGGCGTAAGTAGTGGTCCACCGTTCAGGATTCGATGAACCAGATAATTAACTAAAACAATTAAAATTTTTAACCATTTTTACCCAAGGGTTACGAAAATATTTCCTTTCTGTCTTTTATTTACGAAATTTCTACCTTTTATTACAAATTTGTTTGTAGAACAAAAACCATTATTTTTTTCATTTTGATTTCTGCTAATTACTGCTGAATACTAGAGCTATCATGATAAATAATGATTTTTTATGTAAATTTAGCTCTTTTGAAGAAAAAGTTGGTTCTTCTCTAATTTTAACCCTAATTATTAAAATGAAATATTTTGAAGGCGCTATGAATAATAAAGAAAACATAGCTGTTCTCAAAGAATATAACATTAAACGACACTATGAATCGAAACATCTTCAAAATTACTCCAAATATACATACAGGAAGTTTGCAGACGGAAAAAATTTAAGCTTTGAAGCGCGGACTGAAATCGCAGCAATCTTGTATACCGAAGCGAATACTGAACAAGAGTTTTCAACTCGCGCCAGCTTTCGTGTGGCTCTTGAAATCGGAAAACCATTCACCGATGGAGAAATGATAAAATAATGCTTGATTGCAGTAGCCGAAGAAATATGCCCCGAAAAGATAAGTGTCAGTTTGTCAGCAAACACCGTGGCTCGGAGGGTGCAAGACATCGCAGAAAATATATCATCTCAACTGTCTGACAAAAATGGACATCTTGAGTGGTTTTCTATAGCCTTGGATGAGTCAACGGATGTGTCAGATACTGCTCAGGTGTTGATTTTTATTCGCGGAGTAGATAAAAGCTATGAGTGTATGAAGAACTTCTTGATATTGATAGTAGGTATTCCCGGCAGGAAAACTGGGGCAGATATTTTTAAGGGAGTTGAAAATGCCAGTAATAAAAAGAACCTTCCATGAAAACACCTGAAATCTATCACTATAACGGAGGAGATGGAGGCAAAAATGTGTGGTAAAAATAAAGGAGTGGTTGCACTTGTGTCAAAGGCTGTAGAAAATGATGATGGTTCAAAACCATTAGTCTTACATTGTATCATTCATCAACAGTCCTTGTGCGGAAAATGTTTGGATATGTCTGAAGTTCTAAAACCAGTCATATCAGTTGTTAACTAAATCAGATCCACTGGGCTGAATTACCGACAATACCGCGAGTTTATTGAAGAGATTGGAGAAAATGACTTACCATAATTATCATACTGCTGTACGCTGGCTTAGTTGCGGAAAAGTCCTTATGCACTTTTTTGAACCTCGAGCAGAGATCGAAAATGTTTTGAATGAGAAGCTTCGCCCCTTTTGCCGATTTAGAAAATAGTAGACGTCTGCAAAAGTTAGCATTCTATGTCTATTTGACCAATCAGATGGTGATCGGTTTTACGAATTTAGCCGATGCTACACATCTAAGTTGTGTCGTACTGTAGCCGATTGTAATAATCTGTGATAAATGTGATAATAGTAAAACAACAATTGGTTTATGATAATATTGATTAAAACACCGATATATCTTTGGGAAACTCCGGTCAAGCAATTGACGTCAAAGAAAAAAGATATTTTTGTAAAGAACGTTAAGAACGCTCTTTATGAAGTCCCGGGTCATCATTATCGGTGGCAGGTATATTGTGTGGAGACAGCGACGCCACATCCACATCGCTGTCTCTTCATTGTCTGAATACGGTTCAGATTGAATACGCAAATAATGTTAAAAGCTTGGGGTGACCATGGACTTCCACGTTTTTTTTTAAATCCTCTACGGGGAAGCTGCCTGCTGCCTGCGTCTGACCTGATGGTAAGTGATGATCAGGGCGAAGGTGGAAACGAGCTACACCCGGAATCCTCAACCGCAGAGGAACTGACTGCCGAAACACAACAACGCTATGTATAGCCGTCATGGGCATACAAATATTATTTTGGTACTAACCATGCTGATTATAATAAATTATCAAACAATTATCACACATTATTAAACAATTCTAATTTAAATTTTCGATACAATAAAACATCCCAATAAAATATAATAATAATAAATTCTAGTATAAATTGTCAAATCAATAAAATATACTAAATTATAATAATAAAAAAGGTACTGTTATGATACTGTGTAAGTTAGGTATTCCTTCACCGTATAATATGTTTTTCATATAATATTTTCTTAATTCGTCTAGGGATCTTATTATAGATCCTAGGTGTCATTCCTTAATAGTAGATTGCCTAGGGAGAAAACAATATTTTTTAAGGCGAGAGTGTTTCTTTGAATCCCAGGGAGGGATTCAAAGTACTTCACTCGAGCTTTTTTACTTCGCTTTACAGTGTTTTTAGCACGGTTTTTAACCTAATGCCGTTGACCGTCCGCGATGGTTAACTTTAACGCAAACGTAACGCCAGCAACCCTCCCGGCGGGTTCACTTCCAATATATATGCGGCACGCGTAAAATCGTAGTACGCAGAAATCGTGCGGGATTGCATTCTCTAATTACGCCTACGCCTTTTATTTGAATTGCAATTATAACATTGAATTTGATGTTGTACCCTTTTTTGGTGTAAAAAACGCATTTGGAAAGTTTCCAAATTGATTTTTTACATCTAAAACTAAACATTCGGTGTAACGATATTAATTATTGCATTTCATAATCAATATTCTAGTTCGCTAGTTAGCCACATTTCTTATTTCCATATTATAGCCAAATTAATGAAAACAGCGAAATATTTGACATCTATTTGCGACGTTGCCCACTTTCAGAATAAACGCTCTTAATAAAAAAATTGAAATAACAACAGGCCATTTATTGAAAGCTTTAACATACCTACCCTCTTCCTCATAACGTTTGACTCACCGATTCACAGTAGTTCTCTAAAAGAAATAAGTAGTGCTACTAAGGAAAATTAAGTATTTTAGATACAACATAGTTGGGAAAAGGCTAGGCTAGGCTAGATGATGATGATTTTAAATCAATATTTACTCCTACGGAACGAACCGAGACAACCGTGACCGTGTATTTCTAATTAAATACTTACAGTACTCTTGATTACAGATTTAGATTACATTACAATTAAGTATTATTAGGTACAAAATCTAATTATGTACTGGGTTTTACCTTTAAAGAAAAACCCAGCATTAAAAAAACAATATTAAATAAGATTATGTAGGTTTACGTGTATAGCTAGATATTATTTTGTAACTTAGATAATATGAAAATAACATGACGTCAGTCTGTAATCCTCGAGGGGTTAGACAGAGGAGTAGGTACCAATAGTAGAGTGTAGGTCAAGAGCACTAAGTAGGTGTGTAGGTAGGGTACTTTCCGCAAAATTCTAAAGCGATTTTCTCGTGGAATAAGGCTTCGTGCAGACTAGCGCGACGGGACAGCGCGACGTGAAACCGGTTATTGTTACCTATACCGTCAAGTTTTCTTAGTAATTGTATTGTTTGGGTCGCGTCGCGCTGGTCTGCACGAGCCTTAACGATTGTAAGTTTGAAATAAGACCTATTTCATAATTCTGTGTTCCAAAAAACTGTTCGTAAAAACTTATAATTAGATACTATCAATAGTGTAGTGCTCGTGACTGTACACCCACATTTCGCCAGTTATGAAGTCCCATGTAATAGGGGGCGAGTATATCGCCAGCAACCGGGCACTCACTCAAATTCCTGCACGCGTAGCATGAAAACCTTCGAAACGGGTTTTCTACGTGTTTTGTCGACGGAAGTATAGACAAAATGACAGTTTGTAATTGTTTAACTGCCATTTTGTCTATTCTTCCGTCGACAAAACCCGTAGAAAGGCCGTTCTTAAAATTCTTGATAGAAAACTTATAGTTATGTATGGCACTTGATGTTTGACATGTCGACACATCAGTCGATTTGAAAAAGAAAGAAAGAATAATATTTATTTGGCCACAGTTCATGAAACATAAAGTATAAATCCGGATTGCACCCGTACGAAGCAGGGGCAGCACCCTAATTGCATAACACACTTTCATTCAATCACAATCTGAATGATTTTGAAGGATATTGCTTCATATTATGTTCGAAATATTTGTCTACTCAACAACGTAAATAACGCAATGAATGTTGATCTGTCAAAATGAAACCCATTGCAGCTGTTAGAGTGCAGGTCGCTGTTTATAAAATAAGAATTAAATTTAGCACCTATCTATTCTTACGATGTGGGGTTTCCATACCAACAATTTAGATAATAATTGATATAGATAACAGCAACTAATTAGTATAAAACATGAAGCTATCGTCCATCTAGCACAGTCTTCAAAGTATTGGGTATCTTGAACCATGCGTATCCTCATCGCCTTAGCACTTCTGGGCTCCGTCCTTGGTAAGAAAGCGACAATTATTCAGTGTGCACAGTGCATTCTCAAAATGAACTTCTCTATTTCTAAAATATATATTTCGAATAAATAAAAAAACACCAATAAATGTAAGGAATGTCTGAGGGGTGATATCAATTAAAAGTGCGGTAATGGTAACAGGGAAGAATAGAAGAGGAAAAAATATTGCACCCAAGTAACAAGGCCCTTTGCACTGATGATGATGTTATCGCATACTAACAAACAATCTTGTTTATAGCGGTCCCCAGGAGCCCGAACCGCATCGTCGGTGGCTCCCCTACCAACATCGAGACCTACCCGTACATGTCCGTCATGCAGCGCTCGGCAACGGGTATCTGGTGGTCCCACTCGTGTGGTGGATCTCTGCTCACCTCTACCGCAGTGCTCTCCGCAGCTCACTGTTTCTAGTAAGTAAAGTGGTAAAGCAATACCCAACACAATATTTACATATTACAAAGACCGCATTTCGTAGGAAACCAAGTAACAATTAGCAAAAATGATTACTGGGAAACAATTTTTATTTTTGGTGTGACAAATCGCTGTCACGACAGCGCGCAATGTAACGCACGCAAACCATTAGGTGCATCATTTAAAACTTGTGTTCGTGAAAAAAAACAAAGGAAAGTGGAACTTTGACCTTCAATATCTCCGTAACCAGAAGGGGGAACCTTCTGGTTACGGAGATAGGTATGGTCCAATACAAAACATATTCGCAATGATGGGGAGTAAAGGTGACTCTTGGCCAGGTTAGGTAGGTACCTATTGTAGGTATAGATAGAATAATTGTATTTTCATTTTTGGTACTTATGATGTTATCATTGCTTGCAGTGGCGACCAAGTTTGGCAATGGCGTTCCGTTCTCGGCACCTCTCTGGCACACACCGGCGGCTCCGTGCACACTCTCAGCACCATCGTCATGCACCCGCAGTACGATGACCCCATGCTTAACAACGACGTTGCAATCGTCCGCTTTAACAACCCGGCCGTGTTCTCAGACCGTATCGGGGTCGCAAGAATCGCTGGTCCCAACTACAATGTTGCTGATGGCACCTCTGTCACTCACGTTGGATGGGGCAGACTCTGGGTAAATATTCTATTTTTTTTTCTTAACCACCTTTTTCTTGTGGGAATCTTAAAAGGACATCCAGTCCTGCTCACTAGGTTCGTCTGATACGCTCTTACCGACCAAAACCTCACGGCGTTTCTTCAATTACCTTTAGCCAAGGGGCAGGAGTGGTCACGCATGCATCCCTACACCACCCGGCAGTTATTGGCCCTCCAGATTTTCGTTCAAAATCGTAATAATTGTCTTGAAACAATTTATTTATAATTGAATTTGAACTAAATTACTTAATTTTAATATTTACATGTTATTTTCAGTATGGAGGCCCAACTTCTGAGCAGCTCATGGACGTTAACGTCAACATCATCAATCACCAGCTATGTACTGAGCGGTATGCTTACTTGAAGACTCAGCCGAGGTTCGAAAACTGGCCCGACATCACCGACGGCATGATGTGCTCCGGTATCTTGAACGTCGGCGGTAGGGACGCTTGTGCAGGTGACTCAGGTGGTCCCCTCGCTCACTTCGGTGACATTCTCGTCGGTGTGACCTCCTGGGGCTTCGAATGCGCCGATGCTTTCTACCCCGGAGTCAGTGCTCGTGTTTCATACTTTAGCAACTGGATCGCAGCCAACGCAAACTAAACTCAAAATTTGTTTGATTTAATTTATATTACAAGTCTGATTTAAACCACCTAAAAATAAGTTTATTTATAATTATTTAACAATATAAATATTATTTTTACCTACTCATTCGTTTTATTATTTCCTTGCGGCTAACGACGGTACGAGAAAGATAAAGAATTGGTGTGGACTACATTGCGTCTAACGACTTCCGATGGCATTATACGGCCTGTTAGCGTGCAGTATGTTATGTATGTTGATCAGCGAAAACTGAACAGCAAAAATGTTGGAGCATATTTTCATTGTTATATGGAAATTGAACTATTAAATACAACTTATTCGATGTAGCAAAAGCTTTTCATAGAGTTTGGCATAGTAGTTTGATATACAAGCTTAGACTACGACAAGCTGTCCAATGATTTCGCCAATAATAAAAAAAACTTATTTTGTTTTATTCAAAAGGAACAACAAACAGCTACAATATACATTATAGAAAAAGAAATACACTTAACATTTGAACACGCTACGCTGTTCACAGATTAGCTGTGGAAAATATACAATTAATTAAACGCTAGGGTAATAATACATAATAATATTAAAAACTAAACTTACCTAGTATCAAGTTTATCTATATTTTTAACACATGAATGAAGAGGGCTTCATACGAACTGAACTTATTGAGAGAACATGCAAAAATGTCAATATGTTCAAAAGTCCTATTTTGTAGGTATATATCATTCTGCGAACAGGTGAGCGCAAACCAGTGTTAGAATGGCAAGTACGCATGGAAAATAGTCTGCCACCTTTCGCTTGTACACTGTTCTAGGGACAACATAACATAACATGTTGGTTAACTCAAGGCAGTCAAATTTATTACTAACAATGTTCTATATCCTAATATGGCAAATAACATCCAAAGCATCTAAAATAGCACGTAGGAATTTCGGTTGAACACACTCAATCCCCTCAATGTATTTTTTTTATAATTGGTCTCCAGACGGACACAGCATACTCCAGTTGTGAGCGTACGAGAGACTTTTAAAGGCAAAAATATATTTTGAAGAAGGCTTTTTAAAATCTAATGTCGGTACGCTTTAATAACTATTTTGCTAATATGCAAGCCTAAGCAAAGCTTGGAGTCAAGGAAACGCCGAGATCACGGACAGAGTCCACTTTTGTTAGGGGAACATCGCACAGTATGTATGTATAATTGTACGATATTTTAATTTTTTGTGAAGTTTAGAAAATTACATTTAGGTAAACTAAGCTGCAACTTATTTCTACGACAGTAGTTCGAAAGTCTATCCAAGTCTTGTTGTAACAGAAGGCAGTCATTCACATCGCGTATTGTTCTGTATAACTTAAGATCATCGGCATATAAAAGGAATTTGGCATTTAAGAAAACTATTTAGAATATATAAAACAAATAAAAGGGGACCCAGAATAGAACCTTGTGGTATACCAGAGGTGATACTATATATAACAAAATAAAGAAAGAAAAAGACTCCAGCTCGGTTAGCATGTCCGTAATAGAAACGAGTTTTGTCGACAGAAGAATAGACAAAATTACAGATAAATAATACTGCCCTACTAAGCTCAAAAGCGGTATCTCAAGGAAAGATAGTTTCGAGATAATTGGAGTTTTGTAAAATTATCTTTCTTTTATTTTGTATAATGAATTTTTTGCTTATTATATAGAATTTATATATTACATTGGATCTATTTGTTACTACAATAGTTAAAATATCAAAAATGTATGTAGATATAGCTTTTTCATGAGATACTGCTACACCGCTTAGTAATTATTCAATTTCAATTTGAGTTACCGCTTTTTCGTTAGCTTTTCTCCTACATTTATGCATACAAAAAAATATGAATTTTCTATCGAATAAAATATGTATTATTTAAAGGAAAAAAAACGATCAAAGTATATTTATTAAGTCTTTTATTAATCAGATTTATTATGGCATAAAAAATATTTGAAAAAAAAAACGGATTCTATGAAATGAATCTAATCAAAAGTAGGGAGTTCTCTCCAAAAGGGCATTATTTTTTGAGGTATAATATTTTAATATAATATTAAAATATGAATTATTATAATTATATAATAATATTATATAAAAACTATTTAAAATTTTAATTTTAATGTAATATTTTTTTATTTGACGGTATTTAAATATACGGCTGTTTGCCTACGTAATATTGATATACCTCTAATACCCTTAGTGATTTATGTTAAAACTGAGATAGGGAAATCTTTCTTAAGGGTATTTTTATATGTTTTCAACAAGATAACGCTAAAAGGTTTAGTTCATTAGATGCGTATTTTTTAAAGCTATCCGATGGCATAAAAATCAAATTTACGATATTTTCTGAGATACCGCTTTTGCGCTTAGTAGGGCAGAATAGCAATCTGTCATTTTGTCTATTCTTCCGTCGACAAAACCCGTTTCTATGGTTGTCATGGTAAGTGTGCAGCTCAGTAACAATTTGTGAACATAACAGACTTCCAAAGATAAATCTAAATTCGCTTGAATGATCGAATGCAACCTGAATTATTTTCTTATCAGTCTGAACGACATATAGCCTTTGGCAGATGACCTAGCAAACTGATTATTTAAATGAAAGAAAGAAAAATGCTGTCAATGTTATGGGCAACTAGAACATCCCCTAAACCTGAACAAATAGGATATTCCCCAACAACTCTTCTTGTTTAATCTGTCGCAATTAATGTAAGCTTAGTAAAGATGTAATTTTTCAATAATAAATAGTTTTTTAATTAAGTGTCGAGCTATTTATGTTTAAATATCTATACCAACGCGCACGGCCCGCGTGGTGGATTACAGCCGACACCTTCTCATCGAGAGGAGGCCTATGTCCCAGCAGTGGGAACTTTATAATTATGCTGATTATGCTATGCTTATGCTATCTATACAAAGGCAATTTAAATTAGCTAAGTAACAGACCTTCACAAACGTGATGGGTTCGATGAGCATATGGTCTGGTACTTGTTGAGACGCCTACACTGTCGTCCCATATGAAACCGTGGTGTTTCTTGCCGGCCCTTCTCCACAGGAAACGACCAATTGGTACAGTGAACTAGCTTCAGACGTTCCATAAGTGCCCGCAAAATATTGCTTATTTTCTTCTTAAAGATGCATCCTACGGAACAAGTCATTGTATACATTTAAAAGTAGTATACAAAATGTTCGACAATTTGAGCACAAAGGTAGCACTGTAGGTCTAAAAGATCCAGCACCGATACAGCACTTCAAATATAGGCAATTTTTCACAAAAAGTTCAAAATTATAATTTTAGCTGTCTTCCAAGCAAAGTACTCATCCTACGAGGAAAGTCATGGGAGCAAAGCATTTCATTCCCGGTCTCTCGCAGGAGCATTTCGGGATCCTCCGGATCCTTTCTGCTTAATTACAGGAATGTCAGCAGGGTTTTTAGCTGGTTCCTTGGTTGACGTTACTGGTGTCAGCCCTTGCTGGCTGCTTGTCCACCCCCAGTTGGTGCCAACCACTTCTGCAGCTGGTGGTAGGTTCTGTAGGGATTTTGGGCTGCAGCATCTTCGGTAGCAGGTCGGGGCAGACGAGTGAAATGGACTTTGGCGTTGGCAGCAAATCGGATTTTATATTAAAAAAATGTATAGGTGTACTCCGTAGGATGATTTTAGAAGTTATAAGTCAAAAACTAAGAGACATCCGAAAATTTCGAGATCTTTCGAGCAATACGCTGTTAGCACAGGTTTTTCGAAACAAAACTTGGTTTTACACTATTGATTGGTATCTATCCTTACAACATCCCAAAAAAGTCTGTAGGTACAGTGCAATTTTTGCGACCTAACGTGATTATTGTATCTACGATGACTGGTTTATGTGAAAAAAAAAAGTATTGGAATTGGGTAGATATGTAATTAAAAAGTCTGTTAATTAGTTTGACTTTGTATTTTAATCCATAAGAATTAATTTATGATAACCAGCAATAAATAGTACATTTTGTTATCATTGTCCTCATATATTCGTATATTAGTATGAATTAACAAACACGATAAAGATTTCAGTATAAAATACGTAGCTATCGTTCATTTCGTACAGTAGGTTATCAGGTATCTTATACTTGGACCATGCATATCATCATCTTCTTAGCCCTTCTGGGCTGTGCCCTAGGTAAGTTAGTAATTTTAATGTCGTAACATTTCATTAATGAGAAACATCATTAAAGTTAAAATAAAACTGTATAATGTGCAACATCCTTACAGCTGTACCCAGGAGCATAAACCGCATCGTCGGTGGCTCCGCTACCACCATCGAGACTTACCCGTACATGTCCAACATGCAGCGCATCTACGATGGAGTCTGGTGGCATCACTCATGTGGTGGGTCTCTGCTCACCTCCACCGCGGTGCTCTCCGCTGCACACTGCTTCTAGTAAGTCAAGTGTAGTAACTAAAATTTACAAATTACATCAAACAAATCATAGTAATTTATTGTTGTTTACAGCGGCGACCAAGATGCTGATTATCGTGTAGTTCTCGGCAGCTCGCTATCGCACAGCGGCGGCTCCGTTCACAATATCAGACAGATTATCATGCACCCGGAGTACATTCACGACACCCTGAACGATGATGTGGCAATCGTCCGCCTCAACAACCCGGCCGTATTCTCCAGCAGAGTACAGGTCGCTAGTATACCCGGTCCCAACTACATTATTGCTGACGGTGCAAATGTCACATACGTTGGATGGGGCAGACTTGATGTACGTATCAATTCAGTATTTATGTCGTGGCCAGATCTTAGATTGACCATTTCATAAAATGGCCTGCTATCATTGGCCATATCGTTTAAACGTCAACGTTTAATGATACGAGTATGTCAGTCGACGTTTGGCCATATCATTAATGTGGGGTATAGGGTATCATTAATCCATGGTTAAAGGTGTAGTAAAAATAGCCAAGCAACTGCGACGAACTTGGAAGTAGCGCGGTTGGTCATAGTTCTAACCTAACCTAACTCATTTGGTCGCGGTGCCACATAAGCGACGTAAATCTTTAATTTTTACCGCGTCGGCGGCCGGCGAGCGCTACTTCTAAGTTGGATCGCTTTCCATAATATCATATTTGGAAACCCAATAAAAGTCCATCGACTTTTTTTGAGTGGCCTTCTTTGTTTGATTTATTGTATGCCGCCGCCATGATGCACAACAGAAACAAAGTGAGATCAACGCCTCTACCGGTGGATAATCTAACTATTTTACGATAATTATGGTCACTAATGTTTGGCCACATCATGAAGTTGTTGTGCGTTTAACTGTTCTTATCGTCAAATGTTGAGTATTCAATGATCGGGCCAGATCACACCATGATGTGACCAGCGGTCGATGTTTCTCATGGCGGCATGGAGAGTGCGATTGTCGCAACCCAGCGCTGGGCACGCCACAATTGCGGCGATAAGTCCCCTCTTTGAGGAGTGGCTAGAGAGGCGCCACGGCATCCTCACCTTCCGCCTGACGCAGGTCCTCACCGGACACGGTTGTTTCGGGAGGTTCCTGTTCAGGATAAAGCGGGAGGAAACGCCCGGGTGTTACCATTGTGTGGATCGCCCGGAGGACACGGTGGAGCATACGGTGGAGGTCTGCCCGGCTTGGGCGGGGCACCGCCGTGTCCTCACGGAGGCGATCGGCAGCGGCGATCTCTCGCGTCCGGCCCTGGTTCAGGCCATGGTCCGGAGACGACATTTACACTACTGGGACACTAGGTACTACGGACTAATGAACAATGTTTTTTTTTTTTTTGTATACATTGTTATTATTTTCAGGCAGATGATCCGAGATCTTCCGAGGAGCTCATGCACGTTGATGTCAACATCATCAACCACCAGCTATGTGCTGAGCGTTATGCTTACCTGAAGACGCAGCCGTGGTACGAGAACTGGCCCGATGTAAATAGTGGCATGCTGTGCGCCGGTATCTTGGATCAGGGTGGAAAAGACGCCTGCACAGGAGACTCGGGCGGTCCCCTCGCTCACTTCGGTGATATCGTCGTCGGTGTAACCTCCTGGAGCTACGACTGCGGCGATGCTTTCTACCCTAGTGTCACCGCTCGCGTTTCCCATTTTAGTAATTGGATTGTCGCCAACGCAAACTAAACCGGATTAAATCAAGTTTATTCGGGAATAAAAATTTGTCTTTATTTGCTCAATGAAGGTATGTAACATAACAACATAGTCAGAAAACAATGAGATTTTTTTTCTGAATAAGTTTTTATGTTTCATAAGGAGTGCCACGCTCACCGAGACTTCCACTTGCTCCGACACTTTTGTTTACCTGTGTTGCTCGCACAAATTTATTAATTTATTCGGTATTCTTCGGTAGGTATATTCGGTAGTCATAATTAACAAAGTTTTTAAATATTTCAATAATATTATTCACAGCCGTAGGTCAATTATTTCCATTTCCTAATTGACTGAGCGAGCAAAGCGTTTCTGCTTCAAGTCTGGCAAAATTTGCTTTCGTGTGTCTGTTGGTACCTCATCCTCTACAGACAGTGTGTCTACAGGTCGTATTTTACATCCGATCTAGACTAAATTTTTAAATCCCAGACGACAAAAAAAAAAACTATAAATTCGTAAAACCTGTATACCAACATTCTATAAATTCGTAAAACCTGTGTATACCAACTTTTTTTTTGTCGTCGTATTGATTTGAGGGGTACTCCTTCTAAAAAGGGGCTAAAAGGGGGCTATTGGATATCACCGCCTCATGAGATCCGATTTCGATGCTTTTTTTATTTGAAAGGTAATAAGTTTAGGTTGGTCTCAAAAAAAATTGGTGAAGATCTGATGAGGACCTTCGGCGTGATGAACAATAGCCCCGCAAAATGCAGTAAATCTCAGTTTTATTTCAGTAGTAGTTTTCAGTAGTATTTCTCAGTTTTAGATTTCTACCAGTGGAATCGGCCCTTTAACTACTAGGTAAGGATTGATGGAGCACCTGGGACCACCTTCTCATAACAAAACTAGATAATAATTTAAAAAATTCTCTAAAACAAGGCTTTAACACTTTCGACTCCACCCACTAGTCATAGAACTCATACGCCATGCCGCCATACTTATTGGAAGTGAACCCTTCGGGAAGGCCACCGGCATTACGTTTGCGCTAAAGTTAACCCTCTCGGACGGTCCACGGCATTAGGTTTGAAACCGTGTTATAAATCACTGTAAGACGAAGTTATATAATGTTTTCTGGGGGTCTTGTCGCTACACGTAGTATCTCTGGGGGTATTTTCATGTACTAGTGGGGTGGAGACGTAAAATGATAAAAAATAAGAAAAGCATGATTTTTATTTTGTTTAGTGAATATTTGTAATCTATATATCAAATGCAATGAATAAATGAATGTAATGAATATTTGTAATGTTATATATATATCTGTATATTTGTATGTATTGAATATGGTTTTCCACACCTGAAATACTGGCCTTCCAGCAATTCTTTTTTTTTAATATAAAAGTGCTTGTATTTTAAAATCAACGTTTATCCTACTAATAAATCTTGTTAAAATATACAACAGATTTTATTTTAATGTTGTATTCGCTAAGAAAAAAATACAGATAAAATAAAAATTAGCCCTCCGCGCGGGCTCCCGGTGGCATCCCATAAGCAACTAGAGTGAACCCTCCAGAAGGGCGCCCGGCACTGATCGTGTTAAACCAATATTAATGTTAGTTTTACAATAAGGTCGCTACTGTGCACCGCTAGATCGTGCTGTCGTCGCTCGCCAAATGGTTAGGTCCCGTCGTACATTTTGTATGATTGAGTTTTGATAGGTGTTCAAAAGTAAAGTCTCTTGTTTAGCACATAGTAGTTGGTTAGTTGTGGGTTAGTTTATTTTTTGTAATTATCGTCTTGCCACCATATTCTGTTTAGTAACCTTCAGCCACAGTCGGGTTTTTTTTTAAGTTGGATATGTATACATACATACCTAATTATAGGATTTAAACTGACATTGTTATTTTCTTTTCATGTAATTTTTTTTTGTATGCGTAAATGTTTGTGCTCGTGACTCGCGAGATCTACTGTTCGCAGAACTAATACCTTATAATGTGCCTACACAAGATTATATGTCTTGTATGCCTGTCTGTATTTCAATCTGTCAAGACCCTTTTTCTCAGGAACGCGTGGAGGTATCAAGTTGAAATTAATTTTATCAAAAGTACGATCTACCGGTCCTTGGAGCTGTCAAATAATCAAGCTTCTAATGCAGTGGCGGGGCTAGACCTAAATTTGGTGTGGGCGAGGTACATTTTGCGAGGCCCTCTGGTGGCAAGAAGCCGAATAAAAAATAAAACAGTTGAGTCTCTCAAATTTTTTGTTAGGTACAGGTCGAAATTTATGAAATTAGGACGGTCAAAAATATTGCGGGTCTGTGGACACACACGCTAGACTCGAACAAAAATTAGTACAGTACTTAATATTACGCAAATGGAAAACTGCCGTGAATTTTTTCACATATCCAAAAACAACTAAGTATTTAGCTGGCCGGACACACACTAGACTCGAACAAAAATTTGTACAGTAATGTAGAGCTTAATATTACGCAAATGGATCCTTGCGTAATATGTATTAAGGTGATTAGTAAGCTCACTGACCTTGCGCATGTGGGCGGAGCTAAACGCCCTACCCCTGGAATACGAAAAATGCGCGCGCTACACTAAAACGACGGTCAAAGAATATGCAGGGACGCAGCCATGCGCACGTAGGTCGGTATTTTTACCTACGATTAAGGGAATGGTGGATGCAAGGCTGATATTTGTATTGATAGATCAGGATGCGAAACCCGTTTTGAAATACCGGTTAATATTGTTCATAAACCGTTATAATACCGTTCATTGATTAACCAGTTAATTACAAAAACGGTTTTGACTAAACCTAAATCGTTTTCAAGGCAAGTCAAGTGCCGCCCCCCCCCCCCCCCGGCCAACTAAATGGCTGTACTTTGATTTGTGAAAAAATTCACAGCAGTAGTATATATAACGAAGTTAAAAGGAAAACTATCACAGCTAAGTAGGCTTTACAGGTTATCGAGTAATAGTCAACCAAAATAAATTTGCAGTTTGAAAATCATGATCTCCCATACATTCCGTATGGGAGAACATGTTTTTCAACTACAATGTTAAGTTTGTTCTTAGGATAAATACATCCCAACTACGGAACCCTTCATTGCGTGGTCCGACACGCATTTGGTCGGTTTTTGATGTGTAGCATCTTTCCGCTCGGTTTCCTGCAATTTAAATCTAAATCTAAATAATCAAATCTGTGGGAGTGATTACGTGAAAGGGACGGAAGTGTGTAACAGGAAGCCGGGGAAGCGCGCGCTATTTGATTTGACCATTGATCGCGCGCGGTGCTAGAGTTAGTAGTCAGAAACGACCTTGACGAGGCGGGGCACCCCTTTAATGATGCTTATTATCAAGGTGAGATGTCAAATGTTACATATCATAGGCAAATACTGTAAGGCTTGTTTTTGTTTTCCCAATTATTAGCTCGTATGAAAATAGTTATTTATGCTACAAGCGCGGAAATCATCTTACGCACGTGTATCATACAACGTTTTACTATGCATTGTGCGAGGAAAAAAAAAACGAGCGAGAGGGCCAGGCGAGCGCGGCTCGCACTGCAAATCGAGATGTGTGCAAAATTCGTTTGGAATATTGCTATCTCTGTTTGACAAAACAATGCAGGCGCGTGGTCTGTGAGTGGATAGATACTATAGCTTTTATTAGCTGTAGGTAGGTACTTGCCATTCATTCATAACTTGTCGACAGCATTTATATTTATTATTAGAAATTAGGTATGTTCATTATTTGCTTTATTTTTGTTGACTACTATGAGTAATCGTTAGTGAATGTACAGATTAGTAATGCGTTTTTTGGAAATTTCTTTACCATGCCGAGTTCTCAACATATTAGGATATTTCGACTAATCTCGAGATTTAGGCCTTGTAGAGAAAATCTAGCAAGTAGATAATTCATACAAATACGGGCAGGTACCCATACATTGTTGTCGAGCATGGCCTTCCGCCTTGGGGGAAATTCGGCCGATGCACGGCGCTAGAGTAGAGTATTCACACGCACGTCGCGTAAATATAAATTATTGAGATATTTATTATTATTGTCTTTTTTTATTTTAAGCCTATTTAAGTTTATTTATTTCATATAGGGTGGTCTAAACTTTAAAAAAATTATGATTTTTCTGTATTATTTCAGTACCTATGCCTTTTACTAAACTTCAAATACTGTTATTACTATATAATGAATACAAGTCAAATATTAAAGCGCACATTAGCACGGACGTGAAAATATCGCAGCAATTTTTTTTGTGTACTGGATTTTCTACGCTTTGCTTCGCGCCGAGAGTTGAAAATCCAACAGTGTGTTTTTTCAACGCGCTGGGACATGAGTGCGTCCTAGCACGTTGCATTCTCAACGCTCGGCTAAACACCGAAAGTTGAAAATACAGTGCGCGATAAAATCCCACCGTGATATTATTACGTCCGTGCGAATGTAGGCTTATGAAAAGTACCAATTAGTAAAAGACAAATATTCCTATAATTTATATTTACGCGATGTCCGTAAATTCAGATAAATAACATCTTTCCGAGCTATGAATAATAAAAAACAAGGATTTTGATTATCCATTTATTAATATTATGTTCTTACTTCAGAGATATTGATAAAGGTATTCATCATTAAAAAAAAATTACAAACCATATTTTAAAACCATAATATTCGACCTCGTTCAAATTACAAAAAAATACTATTATTTATGGTAATCAGAATCAAATATCCACACTAAACACGCTGATTTAAAAAAATTGGCTTGTTACCATAGGTAATCTGCAGTAGGTACATACGATTATAATCAACCGTAATTTTTATTATATTATAAATAATATTAAAATCCCATCCAGCAAAGTAAATGCGACACAATACGAAATGTATTGTACTCAGCTCGATGCAGAATGTTTATGTAGGTATGTGCTACAGCCAAATAAAATCTCAAGATACCTTTGCTTATATCGTAGGTATAATTTGAGGTTTTACTGCTCTTCTTTACATGTACTGTATTATCATCAGTCATCACTCGCTTAGGCTCTTTAGACGCATAAAATTAAGCGCCTAGATTAATATTAGTGATGAAACGGATACTCGTTTGTCTGGATACGGATGTAAACTCATATACAAAATACGTACCCCTAATATAAAAACCAGACCAAGTTTTTTTTTTTTTTTTCTTGGGTTGAGTTAAAAGTATGTAAACAATTAGTAGCTAAGAATGTAAATAGGTACCTAACTTATATAATTGGGTAACTTGTTGTGAGATACATCCCCAACGTTCGGAGTCCATGAACACGATACACACGACGAAAAATTTGAAAATTTTCGCAGCCGCTATCTTGGATTAATATTTTGACCTCACTATCAGCTTTAGCATTCAAGAAAACTATGAAAACGACACCCATAAAGAAAAAAAAAAAAAATTGTAGCCGCCATCTGTTTTTTTTTTTTTTGGGTGGGAAATCATCAAATGACTCCTCCCGCTCTGGGCGGAGCGAGAGGGAGTGTCAGACTTTTACTGACTAAAACCAACCCGTGTTCCTTCCGTTGCCTGATTGGTCCTTACGGACCCCGTCAGTTGGTGCTGACATCTCTTTGAGGCGCGCGTGGAACACAACGCGCCGTTGACCCAGGCCTGGTTCCTATCGGACGGCGAGCTGCCCATTGATCACCGTCCGCAGGCCCGCGCCTACGGTGGCCGGAAGTCGGCTCGTGACTCCGTGACGCCCGGGGCGTCTCCTGCGGCGACTAGAGGCGCGAGGGCGTGCAGCTTGCATCTCCCTCGCGCGCTCCGCCTCCTCCTTCGCGAGTATAACTGCTTCGCAGAAGGAGGTGACGGCCTCCCATGCACTCTCGCTCCGGACCATGGCCTGAACCAGGGCCGGACGCGAGAGATCGCCGCTGCCGATCGCCTCCGTGAGGACACGGCGGTGCCCCGCCCAAGCCGGGCAGACCTCCACCGTATGCTCCACCGTGTCCTCCGGGCGATCCACACAATGGTAACACCCGGGCGTTTCCTCCCGCTTTATCCTGAACAGGAACCTCCCGAAACAACCGTGTCTGGTGAGGACCTGCGTCAGGCGGAAGGTGAGGACGCCGTGACGCCTCTCTAGCCACTCCTCAAAGAGGGGACTTATCGCCGCAATTGTGGCGTGCCCAGCGCTGGGTTGCGACAATCGCACTCTCCATGCCGCTATGACATCCCGCCAGAGCTCTGTCCGCTGTGCCGTGATTTCTCGCGGCAGCGGAGTTACACCCCGGCGTTTCGCCTCCTCGCGCAACTCCCACATGTGCGCGAGGACTTTTGCCTCCAGATCCCATGGCGGTAGTCCGGCAAGGAGGCTCGCCGCCTCACGGGAGACCGTGCGGTATCCTCTGACCAGCCTAATGGCCATGACCCTTTGGGACGCGTTCAATCGCTGGGCTGGTCGCAGCCTTAATGAACGCGCCCACACCGGTGCCCCGTAAAGAGCCATGGACCGCACGATCCCCGCGTAGAGCCTCCGGCAGGAGGCGTTTGGACCCCCTAGATTGGGCAGAAGCCGCTTCAAAGCAGCCCCAGCCCTCTGCAGTTTGGGAGCCAAACGTCGGAAGTGCTCCACGAAGTTCCACCGGCTGTCGAGGACGAGTCCCAGGTACTTCATCGTCGACTCGACACCGATGTGAACCCCTCCCGCCGTTATCTGGGAACCCGACAGTGGCGCGTTCCGAGGACCATAGAAACACATGGCCTCAGACTTGTGCAAGGCCACCTCGAGTCCCAGTTGTCGGATAAACGCAATAAACGTTTTTGACTTTTGACTTTTGACTTTTGATCCTATCGACGATTGTCGCAACCCAACATGTCGTGTCGTGTCGTATCTTGGATTTACATTTTGACCTCACTATCGGCTTTATCATCCGAGAATACTATGAAAACGACACCCATGACGAAAATATTTGAAATTTCCTCAGCCGCCATCTTGGATTTACATTTTGACCTCACTATCGGCTTTAGCATTCGAAAAAACTATGAAAACGACACCCATAAAGAAAAATTTTATAAATATCGTAGCCGCCATCTTCGATTTACATTTTGACCTCACTATCGGCTTTATCATCCGAGAAAACTATGAAAACGACACCCATGACGAAAATATTTGAAATTTCCTCAGCCGCCATCTTGGATTTACATTTTGACCTCACTATCGGCTTTATCATTCGAGAAAACTATGAAAACGACACCCATGACGAAAATATTTGAAATTTCCTCAGCCGCCATCTTGGATTTACATTTTGAACTCACTATCGGGTTTAGCATCCGAAAAAACTATGAAACCGATACCCATGACGAAAATCTTTGAAAATGTTCGCTGCCGCCATCTTGGATTTACATTTTGACCTCACTATCGGCTTTAGCATCCGAAAAAACTATGAAAACGATACCCATGACGAAAATATTTGAAAATGTTCGCTGCCGCCATCTTGGATTTACATTTTGACTTCACTATCGGCTTTAGTATCCGAGAAAACTATGAAAACGACACCCATGACGAAAATATTTGAAAATGTCCGCAGCCGCCATTTTGGAATTTCATTTTGACATCACTATCGACTTCCGCACCTTCGAAAACCAAGAAAACGATACACATGATGAAAAAATAGAAAATTTTCCAATAAAAATAAAATAGTGTCAGAATAGTTATTTATGCTATAAGTGCGGAAGGTAGATGATTTCCGATGAGTGTATAAGTCGACACGAGTCGGAAATCATCTTACGCACGTGTATCTTAGAACGTTTTACTATGCATTGTGAGAGAAAAAAAAATAATCTAGTGAGCCTTACGATGATGTGTAACATCTAACATAATGACGACGTATATAAATGATAAAAACAACATTCATGACTTCGACTTTACTTCGACTTCGACTTCGACTTGACTTTGATTTCGATTTGACTTCGACTTCGACTTCGACTTCGACTTCGACTGACTCCGACTGACTCCGACTGACTCCGACTGACTCCTACCGACTCCGACTGACTCCGACTGACTCCGACTGACTCCGACCGACTCCGACCGACTCCGACTGACTCCGACCGACTCCGACTGACTCCGACTGACTCCGACTCACTCCGACTCCGACTGACTCCGACTCCGACTCCAACTGACTCCGACTGACTCCGACTCACTCCGACTCCGACCGACTCCGACTGACTCCGACCGACTCCGACTCCGACTAACTCCGACCGACTCCGACCGACTCCGACTGACTCCGACCGACTCCGACTGACTCCGACCGACGCCGACCGACTCCAACCGATGCCGACTCCGACTCCGACTCCGACTCCACGTAGCACTAACACATACGTATGCGCATAGTCGGTCGATAGCCGGAGCGGAGCAACGAGCGACACAGCCGTTCCGTCTCAATGCTAAAGCACGACTGCCGCCCGCGTCCCGCGCAGAGCACCTCTGAACCTTTATCACTAAATGGGGACATTTTCTTTGCAAATATTGATTGATTTACATGTGCAGTTTCAAATCTGTAGTATCTTTAGTCGTAAATTTTTCAGTGTAAAAATATTTCCAAACATCATAGCCGTTCAGAAGTAGTATGGAATAATTAGCCAAAAATAGCGTTTTGGTAAATATTTTTTTAAGCCCTTAAGCTCTACAGTACTACACAGGTGGCGACGGAAGAAAACGTACAAGAAAGAAAATAGGTGGGGCCGGCGACGACGGGCACGTGCTCATTGACTAATAGCAGCGAAGATTTCGTTCGGTGACAAGTTCCAACGCGATTGTTATTTTGTATCATTTTGTTTCTCGTATTTCAGTCATAATAACATGTTTAGTTGCGCTTATTGTATAAACATTTCAGTTTTCGAGTGTTATTGTGAAATTGTGAATACAGGGTGGCAGGGACATCGACGCGAAGCCGGCTACCATGGATTCAGTAAATGATTCTGAACCCTCCTGCGATGAAATTTTTCGTCGGTTATTAAAAAAAAACAGCTGTTTCATAGAAAAGTGCAATACCTACGCGGTCAAAATGTACGGAGCAGCTGTTTAAAAAAAAAATAACCGACGAAAAATTTCCACGCAGGGGGCTTCAGAATCATGTACTGAATCCATGGTAACTGGCTTCGCGTCGATGTCCTGGACACCCCGTATACAGCAAGCATTGTGTTTAAGCGAGATTTGCCACCATTTTGCAATACCACCCGGGGCGCAAAGTGACATTTGGAAAAAATATCTTAAGATCCGCAACCGCACCCGCATCCGCGGATGTGAGCCTTCAAATATCCGCATCCGCGGATGTGAAAAAATCTGCATCCGAAACATCCCTGCTTAGAATCTACTGTGGTCGTGCATCGCGATGCAAGCGCGGATCCACCTTTGTGGGCACGATGGGCATGCCCACAACCCTAATAGACTGGTGACGTCACAGGTTCACGGTTTATTGAGGTCGATAGGCTAAATTGATATTATATCCAATGCCATAATAAAATTAAAATAAACAATTAATCGTGCGTGATTCGGAACGCAACGAAGTACTTTTAGTAGAGACCGCGCCGCTAGTGGTGCCGATTCTCTTGTACAACGAACTAAACTGACTAAACTATCACTAAAATTCCTTACTTTAAGCTATGAGAATCTTAGAGCTATTCTGTAAATAAACTTCTCTAAACTAAAAAATAATTTTGACACAACTAAAATAGAATTTGACAATCGCGAAACCACGTGGTACCCGTGGTTTGCCCTCACCCGTGATTTTTTTTAGAGCCGGAGGCGCGCAGGGGGTGCCGCCTCGACGTGTTTTATATGGAAATTTTCACTTTTTGTATGGAAAACATGAAAAAATATTACCTACATGTTCAGGTTTAAGAGTTTCATAGAGGGGGTCGAAATTTTCATTATTTTTGCGATAGGACGCACCATTTTCGAGATATAAGCAAAAGAAAAATACAGTACTGTTTTTGCACGTGAAGTCGAGATGTTGGTGTGAATTTTAGTTCATGACAATTTATTTTACACCACACCTTTTTAATCGCGATTAAAAATTGACAGAATTAGTCTGGTTTGGTATTTTACAATCAAAATTTTAGGTGAAAAATGTCATATTCAGAATAGCAAAATTGTCATTTTCACTAAACTAAAAACTCAGTACTATCTTAGTGCTGTCAAACTAAAATATAGTTTTATTGTGTCACTTTAGTCTATTTCAGAATGGGAAATCGTCGTTTGACAGGATTAAACTTAATTTTAGTGATTTTTAGTTTAGTTTAGAGGCATTTGTGACAAGAGAATCGGCACCAATGTCTGTCATTGCATCAAATTGCATTAAAAAAAATGTAGTTCCACAATTTTCCGCAAGACTTGGGTGGTGGCGCGCATTTGTTTTAATTTTTTTATCTCGTGAACTGCTTAGCCACCCCGCCCTTGGTCGGCCCGGACGGGCCTGGTTTAGCCGCGGCAGCTGCGGTGGCGGCTTACGATGAAGCCTTCCGCTGGCCCGAAGCCGGCTGGCTCGCCGCTAACGGAGGACGCAGGACGATGGTCTCTAGGGCCGAAAACCTGCTGCGTAGGGCAGCCATCTCCTGCCGCACCAGGGTCAGGACCTGGTCCTAAGCAGGCACGGGCCATCCCTGCCCATGCTGCTCGCCCCTCTGGGGCACCTCCCGGGGGGCGGCTCCTCGGAGCCCGGCTAGGTCCGCTAGGTGTCTTTAGAGAACTGGATCCTCTTCAAGGCCCCACTCGTACTGATCGCGGCTACCACGACCGCAAGCCTAGCCCCTCGTTCCGAATTGGAGCCGCCAGCGGCGTCCGGCTCACCACAGGAAGACTCTGTAAGGGCCGTCTGGGTGCTGGTCCCTACAGGGTGGTGCTCCTCCGTGGTGAGCCTCTCCAGCTCGGCTGGGCAGGCCCGACTCGGCTCACCGGCCTTCTTGGTGGTGAGCCCTCTACCCATGCCCTTTTCCCGAGACCCACCCCGCCGGCTGGAGTGGATTTTCTGCCACTAGTCAGCGGACGACGCCTGGTCCGCCCGGCAGCCCCCCACCACTACGCGCTCTGAGCTTTGTCCCGAGCCCTCTGCGCCAGATGCAGCGTCGGAATCCGACCCCACATCACTCCCCTCCTTTCAGTTTTGTTTTTTTTGTTCAATGTTTCCATGTTGTTCCCACGAGTATAAATGTTTGCAACTAACCACCCAAAAAAATTGTGGTTCGCACTAGTAACTAATTAAGCTATCAACCTCCCTCACGGCGCGCTGCCACTGATGACTCAAGACTCTCGACCCCCGTCGAATGCCAGAGACATGACCTTGACACTCTTCGGGGCTGCGAGACCAACGGTGGCTGAAGAAAAGGCTTCCTCCTGCCTGCCCGACGGCAGAGTTAGTGCACGCCGAGTCTGCTCCCACTCCAACGCTGCTCAACGTGTGCTCTCTAAGATTACACGTTAGAGCGTTCCTCCGACAGGATATTGGCATACGGACAACGAGACCCCTTAGGCACACAGTACCTAATGGGGAGACATTGCCCGCACCCTAGGTTGCACCGTCCCGGAGACTGGCCTGCCCCCCCGGACGCATCCATAAGGGAACTCCAGCCCACAGGCACACGGGGAGGTTTCCTGTCCACGACTCGCACTTGGCCGATTTTCGGGTGGCTGTGCCCACAACCTTTTTTGACCACAACCGATTAGGTAGCTACTTAAGGCATAATTTAAGTTGTAACCTACCACTGTACCATAAATATAAACCTAATAAAATAAAATAGTAGTACCTACGAAAAAACTAGTTCAGATTATCAACTGCTAATATTTTATACTGTGGCATGGGCTGACGTAATAAGCTGTCTCATACATTTGGGTGGGTCGAGTAGGTAATTAGGTACAGTATTGAAGTTTTGTATGGGACAGAGCAGTAGATTTTTTTTAGAGAATACGATGTTGGTCCCATGAAAAAAGTGGTTCAGTTTGATGGTCTGTACCACGCCCTTAAATATGATTCATGTCCACACCTCTCTGATAAATGCTGTAGATAAAAATGTCCGTGGTAGTGCTACACCGAACATTTAGCTTTCTTATTTTGATTTCAATAAAAAATATTATCTTAAGCAAAAACAATAAGTTCGGTCTTAGTTTTATCAACAATTTTATACAGGTAAAATTTTATATCTTATCGACAGTTTATGGGACAACAATAACAGGGCATTCATTAAAAACTTCGATTAAATAGGCGGAAATATCTAAGTACTTACGATTTGGGGATTCCTACACGAACACTTGTGATTATCTTTGAATTATAGATAATAGATATGCTTGATAAAGATATCAGATATTTATTTATAAAAATACGAAGCTAGCGTCCATTTAGCTCAGTACTCGGGTGTCTTGAACTTGAAAAATGCGCGTCATTTTGCTCTTAGCCTTTTTGGGCTCTGCCCTTGGTAAGTCATATTCAGATTAGTTTTTAAGGTTGTACCTACTACCTTTACATTTTATTAATAAAAGTGGTATTCGTAACTTTAACCGTGTCCTGAACGATAAAAAATCACTAATCCGAAATACCCGCCATTCATTGCTTTCCAGTGGTTAGTTGAAAGAAAGTATAGGTTGATACTTTATGAACATTAGAAATACATTTTAAATGCAGCTTTTCCTTCACCTATATTCAAATTATACAATTATTGTAAGGAACTTCGATCAATAATCAATAATGCATTATTGATCGAAGGTAAGGAAGGAGATAATTCTCTAGAAGATAATATATTTCTGCGTTTTTATGTAAAATCAATCTGCCTAGCCTTTTGCCAACTATGTTGGGGTCGGCTTGCAGTCTAGCCGGATGCAGCTGAATACTAGTATTTTATACCTATAGAGCGACTGCCTATCTGACCTCCACAACCCAGTAATTGGTTAATACGATACCCTTGGTAAGGACGGGTTGTCAGACTTTCGGGCTTCTGACGACCCGTAACGACTGTCAAAGATCCACGAATGACAGCCAGGACCAACGGCTTAACGTGCTTTCCGAGGCACGGAGGAGTCTCGGTATGTAAAAATGATCCACTGACCAATCCCGGCAAGCGTAGCTTGCTTAACCTGTTGGATCGACCCGTTCGGCTGTCATTACTTAGCCACGAGGTCCTTCTGCGTTTAAAAGAAATAATACTTAATTAATTTGAAATAATAATCTCTTTTTTTCGATCTTTGAATAGCGGTCCCTAGGAATGCTAGCCGCATCGTCGGTGGCTCTGCTACCTACATCGAGACCTACCCGTACATGTCCAACATGCAGTTTACGTTCGGCATCGTATGGTCCCAGGCTTGTGGCGGATCTCTGATCACCTCAACCGCGGTGCTGTCCGCTGCACACTGCTTTTAGTAAGTAAAGAAACGCCCAAGGCAATATTTACAAATATCTACTATATCGGGTGTAAAAAGACGTTTAACAAAGCCGAGAGTCACTTGTCTTATACTCCCCGTCATTTTGATATTTTTTTGTACTGGACCATACCTGGGAACCTTCTGGTTACGAAGATTTTGAAGGTCAAAGTTCCAACTTGTTTTTACTTTATTTCACGACATGTTTCAAATGTTTATTATCTACTTTACGTTCAATACCACCACAACTCAACCGTTGTATACACCCTAAGCACAATGTTTTGTATGACACATTACTGTGTCATGACGCGGGTTACACCAAACAAACGAATCTGTTCAGAACTACGTCAAATCACAACGAGGTTTGTTTGGCTAACACGATGTCAGAAGAAGGCGTCACGCACAACATAGTGATATGAATCCGGCTTTACATTGCGCGCGTCGTAAATAATAATAGGTAAGACAATCATTTCCCAGCAATTATTTTTGCTCAATGTTACTTACATATACGGGGTGTCAGGGACATCGACGCGAAGCCGGCTACCATGGATTCAGTACATGATTCTGAACCCCCCTGCGTTGAAATTTTTCGTCGGTTATTAAAAAAAAATCTGCTGTTTCATAGAAAAGTGCAATACATACGCGGTCATAATGTATAGAGCAGCTGTTTTTTTTTTTCCACGCAGGGGATTTCAGAATCATGTACTGAATCCATGGTAACCGGCTTCGCGTCGATGTCCCGGACACCCCGTATAGTTTGATGTAAGTACAGATAGCGTAGATAACGGCTATGGTCTTTTTATACCCTCTACAGTAATTTTGATTACCTATGGAGTTATTTTTTTTTTTTGTTTGCAGTGGTGACCATATTTGGCAATGGCGGGTAGTTCTCGGCAGCTCGTCGGCACAAACCGGCGGTACTGTGCACACTATCAGCCGGATTACCTTGCACCCTCAGTACGTTCACGCCACCCTTAACAACGACGTGGCGGTTGTCAGTCTCAACAACCCAGCCGTGTTCTCCAGCACCGTGCAGACCGCTAGTATCGCTAGTGCAAACTACAATGTTCCTGACGGCGCCACTCTCACATACGTTGGATGGGGCAGACTCTCGGTTCTTATAAAATTTTGCATTATATTCCACCCTTTTACCAAATAGTATTAAAACCAGTTGAGCATTGAAATTGATCTAAGTATATACTCGTACATTAACAATTCAATTTTAATGAAGTACATTTATCGTTGTTTTCAGTACGAGGGCCCAGTTCCCGACCAGCTTATGCACGTTGACGTCAACGTCATCAACCAACAACTTTGCGCTCAGCGTTATGCTTACCTGAAGACTCAGCCCGGCTACCAGAACTGGCCCGACATCACCAGTGGCATGGTGTGCACTGGAATCTTGGACCAGGGTGGTAAGGATGCCTGTTCAGGTGACTCTGGTGGTCCCCTCGCTCAAACCGGAAACATCGTCATCGGTGTAACTTCCTGGGGCTACGAATGCGCCGATTCGTTCTACCCAGGAGTCAGTGCTCGCGTTTCTCATTATAGCAACTGGATTGTCGCAAACGTAATCTAAAGACATAGGTAGGTAAAAAGTAACAAAAAATAAGTATCGATTATACGAACGCGTTCGTAATGGTGTAATAAAAATAAATAGTTTAAGTAGATAGGAAATCTTTGACGAACAAAGTGCAAATTACGAATATTTATCTCACTAGTAGGTGCTAATGCGCACGTTATGTATAGCGCATTTATACAGTACTACTACTTATCTCAATAGGTTTATGTATTACATTATTTATTACTAGACTAAGTATTGTTCTCCGAGGTATTCGTAATAAGTAACTAATTTGTATATTGACATAAATATATTTTTACCGGTAACTCTGCAGTTTAATTTTGTATCCTTGTTTTGTTTGACTGCTGTTTCCATCTGTTACAGTGTGTTATTATGCCGGTAAAAATATATATGCAACGAGGAGCATGTCATTACATTTATAATAAATTATAAAAATGCAGTTTATAATGTAGCGGAAAGGCTGCAGGTACATAGATCCACCTAAATATTTTTTAAAGGAATAACGCCATCTCTGAAGGAGCGGTGTCATGAGGAAGCCCTTTTTTTTAGGGTGGTAAATTATCAAATAACTTCTCCCGCTCTGGGCGGAGCGGGAAGGCGTGTCAGACTCTTACTGACTAAAACTCACCCGTGTTCCTTCAGTGTTGCCTGTACCTTGCCAGGGGCCACGGTACCTATCCCATTCGAATTTTCCCGCGACCCCGGCAGGCATCGGTCCTAGCAGACCCCTTCTGTTGTACTGACATCTCTTTGAGGCGCGCGTGGAAAACAACGCGCCGTCGACCCGGGTCGTCCTTATCGGACGGCGAGTTACCCATTGCTCACCGTCCGCAAGCCCGCATGAGGCAGCCCTAACGCCGTCCAGGTGAACACTGTTTTAGCAAGTACAGTTTGTTTTTTCCGTACCTATCTTGATGATCGGGTTGGCGATTTTCAATCGATCTACAGTTTGCTTTGGTTCATGATAATTATGTTCAGGCGTGCCCTGTATACAATCAAGGCGTTCCCTGTACACATTAAATTTACTTGTGATTGAACTAATATCAAACTATGTGGACGGAATTAACCAGAACTTAAGTGTTTGGAGCCTCAGCAATTTCGGACATGTTATGCGTTCACCTAAGCATGGTCTGGAAAGGCTTAATTTACTAGGCTGGGTGGAAGGAAAACGCGCTCAAGGCTGAGCACCGCCAAGATTGTCAGACGCGATCAAGAAGGCTGTTGGAGGCAGCATTTACCAAGCGATCCACACTGCAGAAGACCGCATAGCTTGGAGACGCATCGTATGTGGTCGCGATCCGCAGCATTGAGGGAACGACGAAGAAGAAGAGAAGTGTTTGATGCAGTGGCGGACTAAGTCCGTTGGGGGCCCGGGGCGATAAAATTAAATGGGGGCCCCCCGCCAAGGCATTAACGTGGTAATCTTAAGCAAGCTGCCTCGTAAAGGTTAGGTTTTATTTTAACTATTGATAACGAAATAGGAGGTCAGATACTTTGTGAACAACAGAAAAGCTAGAACGTCATACTATTATGGGATGGACAGCGAGCATAGCGAGCTCAAAAAATTTTGCACCCCACATTTTTCGTTTAAATTTTCTTTTGAACATTTATACAGAAGTATGAATTACTCTCTAAACATATGCAGAAAACTTTGAAAACGCAGGTTGCCGAAAATGTTGCACCTACGTTTATATTTAGCATAATTATATGGGGGGCCCCCAACTACAAAGTGCTTTTACTTACTGGCCATATTTTGGTCTTGTTTGGGATTGGATTAAAAAGTATTTTTCGAGTTTTGGGGGCCCCCCAGGACCGGCGCGGACCTGCCGCCCCTCCCTTAGTCCGCCATAGGTCTGATGTGGTTTTGCCAAAACGCAAAACGGACCGGACGAATAGGTAGGCAGTGATTTCAAAAGAAAAACAATATTGTGACACGGGACGAGGGTAGGCAGATAATGAATGATTTATACAAAGTTCCGGTTTTTCACGATAAAAACCCAATATTCAACAAAACCACGACTAACGACTAGAATAATTCCAGCCTGATTAGATTAATGTTATCAAAGATGCTTTTCTATTTCTATAATTAACTACAAGTGAATAAAGTATTGTTTTATTGACTCTTTCTATTTATTGGAAAGTGGTTGTAACAGAACCTACGGCAAAGCTTAAAATCATATTCTTCCACGGTGAAGATAAGACATGACTTCATGCTGCAGAAAATCAAGGTTGCCTGGAAGAGATCGCAGTAAGCGATAAGGCCGCCCATTGTATATTTTGTATTGTATTACTTTTTTTTTATGTAATGTATAATCTGGTGTACAATAAAGTATATATAAATAAATAAATAAATAAAATCGTAAGGCCAACTCCAGCTGCTGCAGAAATCCACTCAAAAAATTGCTTACCTATTGCTAGAGTCCAGCAGTAGGTAAGCAATGTTTTAAGTGGATTGCTGTTACAGAACCGTAACTAGGGAAAAAATAAATGTAGCTGGTTGAATGTGTTGAATCCATAGCGTCAATTGAGGATCGCTGAAACCGGGAAAAAATAGGCATTCTCTACTAGTATCGAGTAGTGGTGACTGGTGACCCAGTGGTAACGCTTGCGATTTACGAGAAAGTCGTAGGTTGGAACTCAGACAGGCGCTTTGAAAACATTGTGAGAAAACCGGTATGTCCTAGAACCAAAAATTCAAAGTCATGTGACATCTACCAACCCGCACTGGGCCTGCGTGGTCCTCTGTCTCCTGTCCCAGCAGTTGGAACATTTTAGGTTGATTATGCATTATGCTCGATACTAGTGTCCTCTGGCCATCTTTTTGTTCCTTGCTGACAAAAAATCAACGATGTTGTATTGTTTGGAATAAAATACCTCATGATTTTATTTCAAACCTTCGGATAAGAGGTATTTTTTTTCTACCAGACTTTACTAACTGACTTTACTCAATTAATCACTTATATTTTAACACGCGGGCAAAACCGCGGCCCCAGCTAGTCTGTTATTAATTGTTTAATTGGATTATAATTAGAAATATCTGAAGGACTGATAAATTATGATAACATTGGGTTTTCTAAATAAAGAGTTGTGAACTTGTTATTATCTTCGTACACATGTGATTAGAGATATTAGTCTAAAATGCGAAGCTCTCATCCATCTAATATAGTCTGCACAGAACTGGGGTGCGTAAGTGCGTTGAACTTGAACCATGCGTGCCATCTTCCTCTTAGCACTTCTGGGCTCCGCCCTTGGTAAGTTAAAGATAAATCAAAATTGTCTCTAATGCTTGAAAATACTTTTGCACACCTCCTCGATAATGTCAAATTAGAATATGTCTTGTAAACCTAACATAAAGCAAGTAATTCTAGCTCCAGTATTGTTCTGAATCACAAAACTATCTAGGTACAAAGTATTTGATGGTTCTTATAATGCTATAAGTACATTTTTTACGGTCGCGAATCATCTTTGGATCAACATAATTAGATACATTCATGGGCGCCGGCAGGGGGGTGCCAGGGGGTGCACTTGCACCCCTTGGGAATCTCGGGATCAACAGGAATTATTGAAATAAAAAGCCGTCTGTAGGAAATAATTTTTTTATTCACAATCATTTGTAGGCAGTAATTACACAATTCTCATTTAAAAAGCAACTGCAGCCGGCGGGGTTTTTGACCGAACTTATTAATGACGTTTTCTATAAAGTTATCTTTATTGTCCTCGGTTATCTTGCGTCGGTGGACACTTAACAAGCATAATCCAGACAGTCGCTCGACACCTGTTGTGGACCTATTCCAAGTTTTAACTCTTCTCAGTGTGCTAAAAGATCTTTCTATTGTGCACGATGTGACGGGTAGACTAAGGCCAATCTTGATCGCTTCTGCTACTAAAGGAAAGAAATCTTTTGCCTCGTCGATGTAGTCTATAAGATGTTTTTCATATCGATCAACTTCACTGATATCATTTGCCGCTGGCTGTGGATATTTCCACATTTCAAACCAAGTCGTGATTTCTGAAATAAAATTAGGTAAAAGATCGCCATACAAATTTTCAATGTCTTTTGCAGCTCTAAGAAATTCTTCTTTACTGAGGCTTTTCATTATTTTTGGGTGTAGTTGTAAACTTGTAACAGAGAAAATGATTTTTTATGTGTTTCAGAAAATCTGTCTTTTAAAGAAGAAATGATCGAATCAAGGTATGGGATGTATAAAGCTCTTCTGTAAAATTCTTCAACGTTTTCGGATGGGTGGTTGGATCGATGAACCTGTCGTTTCGTAACTCGTTGGCATTTAATCTCAATATTAAGGTCTTCGCAACTTTGTTTAGCTTCTCCAAATATAGCAGTAAATTCCTGCGATGCGTTTTGTCTGGGACCCTCTATTATTTTAGTGAGTTTGCAAATGTGGTCATTCACTGAATTAATGTCAATATCCACTTGTTGAAGCTGGTTGCAGACAGGCTCAAGCTTTGCCGAGTAAGTAGCAATAATATGCAATGCCACAATAAAATTTGTGGTGGTCAAAGCAGTGCGCAGTTGGTAAACTCTAACCTTTGTCTTAGAATTAGTGGCTTGATCTTCTGAGAGGTCTTGTAATGCTTCTACAATTTTGGTGAAATTTTGAGCGAAAATTCGAAAACTTTTGTACTTTGCAGACCATCTGGTTTCGCAAAACAAGGGAATATTTGGAATTTTTTTCGCCGTAAAATGCTCTCTCTAAAAAAAGTTATAGTTTCCTTAATCATTCCAGCAGTATTTCTTATTTCACTCAAATTATTTAAATAATTGACAACAAGATTTAATATGTGACTAGCACAGTGGAAATACTTTGCTTTGGGATATTTATCATTAATTATTTTCTGAACTCCACCAACGTGTCCAGCCATCGTGGAGCAACCATCATACCCTTGCCCAACCATTTTGTTGAGATCTACACCACATGATGTCAAAAAATATATTATAACTTCAGAAACCGATGCAGCATCTAATTTTTGAAGTGGTCTGTACCCCAAAAATTCTTCAAGTATTACGTAACTGTGTTTCGTTTGGTCAAACTTGACGTATCTTATGCCCATTGAAAGCTGTTCAGTCCCGCTTATATCCGCTGTCTCGTCAGCCAAGACTGAAAAGTATGCCGCTTCTTTTGCTTCATCAGTAATGGTTTCACGAAGAACATCAGCACAGGTTTCAATAATTTCGTTTTGTATTTGAAGGGATACATAGAGGGCATTTTTCGAACCAGTTGCAAAGTGGTCTTTTAAAACCGTATCTCCTGCCTTAACTCGGAAATGTAGTAAGTCTTTGAAAACTAACCCATCTTCTGTCTTTCCTCGAAGGGGTAAATCATGCGTAGCACAAAATAAGACCGAAGATATAATGGGTTGAAGTTTTTTTTCTGTTTTCTGAAATTTCCCTGTGATATTCAGTATCTATCTGTTCATAAACGTCTTCTTTGTTGCATGATTTCCAGATTTTTTTTAGAACGTATAACCGATTCACGATGACACTGGCTATTTGCATGACAGTTCGCACACTCATGAAATTTTTGATATTTTTTGCATGGCCGAACGATAAATGGCCCCTGAGTACTGCCTCGATGAATTTGTGCGGGAAATAATACACATGTACGGCAAAGTGGTCCTTTAGCCTGAGCAGAATAGGCTAACCAAGGGTATGCTGTGAGCCACTCGTGGCGAAATGCACGTTGTTGTGTTTGGTTTTTATGATCGATGTCCTGCTTGAAATCATAATCTTGCGGAGGTTTCCACGGTGTTTCGAGCACTTTAAACCGTATTTCATCACTGATAGGTACGTTAGAATCCAGATATAAACCCACATCATAAATATTAACTTAAGTTTGTTGTGTTGTTAATTCAGTTTTACTAGTACTTTGCTGTGCCGAAGTACTTGGACAATCTTTAGCATTAAACTGTTCATTTTCCATCTTTTTTCTCTTGCACAAAAATCGCCTTATGTCACTCATATTTAAAATTATAAAGAAAAGAAACACGTTAGCTCACTTGTCACTGCTTGCTTGCACTGATTAATTAATTACGGCGCGCACTGACACTGACTAATAAGCTCGCTCTTGCACATGTAATCAAGCAATCATTCTTGATTTATTGGATTATTTGGACTGTATGAATTATCTATATATTTTCGAAATTAAAATACGGCAATACTATAAAAATACTAATCTATGGAAACGAATATGGCGGGAACTATTACTACTCGCGATTTGACCACTCGGAACGAACTGTTCGAACTTCAATCGAAAACTGACTGTCTCGGAACTTTTTTTTTTTATATAGGGCATCTCGCAGTTAACCTCTGAGGAGGTCGTAGCTGCTTAACCGGACTTTCCTGTGGCTGCCTTAAGCTTCTACACTTAAACCCTCCAGCCAGGGGCATAAACTATTCTAATTAAAACTAGGCGAACGCTCGCTAAGGGCACCCCCTGTGGGGTACGGACCTCGGCTTAGGGCGTCGCTGGGGGGAGGACAGCAAGATGGGACAGGCTGGATCAAACATAGATTATTATTATTCGGGGAATTTAAGACTACGGGCTCAGCTTCGACGCGGGCTGGCGCATCGTCGAGCAAGGGTCGGGGGGGTGACTCGGAACGCGACCTAGCCCCCTTATATATTAAAATATAAGGAAGGTTCCAGATTCCCAAACGTTCTCGAACGTAGCTCTGTCCCTGTCATCTATAATCTATGTGTCTTTCACATTTATGATCTTTCTAGTTCATTCGCGATTGACTTTGACAAGAGTCGGTCTCTTTCGCACTGCTTAGAAACTGTATTGCGCTTTCTCTGTTAAGTTCATCCCATTTATGCTAGTGCCATCTGGTGTGGAGTAGCGGTACTTTAAAGGGTGCGTTCAGAGAAGTAATGGAAATCGATTAATATCGATCCCGGTACTCCTGGCCCACCAACTTAGAATTTTTAAATTTCGATCGTCGTGAACAAATAGGTGTGAGCCGTGACGACTGGGTACCTATATAATAAATTCATAATGAATAGTCAGAAATTTGTAAATGTCTCGAACATTCAGACTAAAATTTCATCTTTTTATTAACAATCATATACGGCAAAGATTGTAAGAAAACTAAAATCTACAATCTGCACCTGGAAATTATTTCTGCCGGCGCCCATGTGTACATCATTACAACATAAGACTGACCTGCAAATTGTAATAAACGTACGTGTAAATTTTAATTTCGCGAATTACTCTAAAAAATAAAATCGAAGATTGAATTTCGTTTTATTACCTCGCAGAAGGTGTGCAAAGTAGAGTTTCTACTCGCCTCGGAGATAAAGGGGTCTTCGTCTTGGGTGAGTTTGAATCAATAAAGCGCCTGTGACAAAGGCTTTAGCTCGTTTAATTATCTACTACAAACAACAAATAAGTAGGAACTATCAGTATCAAGTTTAACAAAATTGTGTTGAATAGTTAAGTACTACTTTTTGTTTGTGATGTTAAGTATACAGGCGGTTCGCGATCTTTAACTAAGTATATGAATTTTTTTGATCACTGTCCATATTATACTTTCCTACCTACATTCCTTAGTTATAAAATCCAATTCTGAAATCATGATCCTTGTTACTCATACAGGTACTCACCCTATGAACTGTTTACTGTCCAGAAGATAACTTCGTTTTAGAAGAATAGTCACGGCTCAGCATAAACTAGACTGTTTATCACATACAACCTACTTACTTATTTGTTTGTATAATTTTTTGCGATCCCTAGGAGCCCCAACCGCATTATCGGAGGCTCCACTACCAACGTCGAGACCTACACGTACATGTCCAACATGCAGGGATCCTATTGGGGAGTTTGGTGGAACCAGGAATGTAGTGGATCTCTGATCACCTCCACCGCGGTGCTCTCCGCTGCACACTGCTTCTAGTAAGTAAAGCAATTGAAATATCACCAAACAAACAATATAGTTCAAAACCTAATTTCCATTCTCGTTGGCACACAGCGGCGGCACCGTCCACACTATCAGCCGGATTATCATGCACCCGCAGTACATTCATTCCATCCTGAACAACGACGTCGCAATCGTCCGCCTCAACAACCCCGCCGTGTTCTCCAGCAGAATCCAAGTCGCTAGCATCGCTGGTCCCAACTACAACCTTGCTGATGGCGCCTCTGTCACACACGTTGGGTGGGGTCACGTCCAGTTACTTTTTCATAGCTAATAGAAACGGGTCTCCCTTGTTTCATCGAAAAGAAATTGCCAAATTATCACTTCCCAAACAATTTTCCGCATAATTTCATTTGCCAAATTATTACTTAGCACAAAATGTCTTCCCAAATAATTGTAACGCAAACCTAATGTTTTGCAAGTGAACGTTTAAACAATACCTTGTTTACCAACTAGTACTTTTACCAATTTTTATTTAGTCAAATATTTCAGTTGGTGTTTCCTTTTACGCAAAATAAAGATGTTTTATTACAAGGGTGTTTTTTCCACTTGGGAAAAATTCTAAACAGGTAATATTAATATTAATTTATTTTAGATTTTTTTTTTTTTTTCGTTAGTAGCATTTTTTAAAATAATTAATCTCGTCTAACTAGTTCAGTTTAACCACTTTTTTTAAATAATTAACCTACTGTAACTAGTTCCATAATTACCTGACAAACGTTTATTGTCTAAAGATTGTTTGCTGTAATAAATCGTTAGATTAAAGACCAAATGGCTAAATGACATTATCCTTGATAATATTCTGCCAAGTAAAAATTTGACCAAATGAAAATGTGCGTACTAAAATCATTCCAAACATTGCAAGCATTGGTATACAAAAAGGTTGCTAAAATTTGTTTGGGTAATGAAATTTGGGCAAAATCTTTTCGGTAAAACGGCAGGATCCCAATAGAAACACCCTCACATTAAAATACCTAATTACACCACCAGATAATCAGAGTGATTTTAACAAGTTTAATTTTTACCATTACAAACATTAAATATCTAATATCACGACTTTATTCCCTGAAGGGCTAGGCAGAGGTGTACCACATTTCATCAGATATGTTTAAGTCACATGTCATAGCTAGCCTATACGTTAGTTCGATACTCATTATAACCATTAAAAATTTCACTACAAATTGAAAACTTTGTAATTCGGAATTTTTCAGCACCACGGCCAATCTTCCGAGCAGCTCATGCACGTTCACATTAACGTCATCAACCAACAGTTGTGTGCGGAGCGTTATTCTTACCTGAAGACTCTTCCAACCTTCGAGAACTGGCCTGATATCAACAGTGGCATGATGTGTGCCGGTATTTTAGACCAGGGTGGAAAGGACGCTTGCCAGGGAAACTCTGGTGGTCCCCTCGCTCACTTCGGTAGCATCATAGTCGGTGTAACTTCCCGGGGCTACGGATGCGCTCATTCATTCTACCCTGGAGTCAGTGCTCGAGTTTCTCACTACAGCGACTGGATTGTTGACAATGTAAACAGCTAAGGGCAAAATGCTCTAACCCAGACAAAAATTTGGTTAAAATAACATTTTGTTAATAAATAGGTAGGTATGTATGTACCTTAGGCTGTTAGATAGATAGATTCTAAATGAATTGATTGATGGCGATTGTTAAAATATATTTATAAACAAGGTTGAACCAACAAGATGCAAATGATAAAATAAATAGGTTTATAGTGTGGTGAGAATAAATATTTATTGTTTCCCTGTACCTGAGTGTACTGTCTTATATTTCAATAATTTTATTATAGTCATAAGTAGTAATTAAATTTTTATCTCATAATTACTAGTCTTTAAGGTTGTTTTCTGGCGGATCCTTCAATCAGTCACTCATAACGCCATAATAAAATTTTGAGTTATCTGATGTCAAAGTTCATGTAAATAAATATAATAAAAAATAAATTTAAAAAGCATTTTATTTCCATATCCATAAAATACATTGCAAATGTTGTTAGTAGTTCATTGTTATTAGTTTTACTTATTTCCTAGATAGAAGTACAGATTGATTATTTTGTGGGATATGGACTCGGGTGAAGGCCTCCTCCAACTTCTTCCATGTGTGTCTGCATTTGCCAGTAGTCTGCCAGTCTTTCCCTGCTGTTTCTATTATGTCATCAGCCCACCTTCTTTTCGGTCTGCCTACAGTGCCTACTCTTCTTTTTCCTGTTGGCCCTTCCACCGCGTCGTTCTGAATGTCCACCTCTTGTCTGTTTAGCGTGATATAAGATCGGCCCATTTCCATTTCAGTTTTAGAGCTTGCGAGAGTGCATCAGTTACCTTGATTTTTTTGTCTAATATCCTGACTATAAACTCTGTGTAGGTATTTGCCTTATAATTAATATGTTTCTCTCCGTCCCTCTTTGTGTTATTCTGATCTTTTATTTGGCTCTTGTCGTGAATACCCATGTTTGAAAACCATACAGTAAACAGGGCAATATACAAGTATCAAGTACAATTTTTTTCAAGTTTATCGAGTAGCCTCATTTTAAAATTTCCATGAGTGACCAAAATTTCTTCCATTATATTTTTTCTTAACTTCTTTAACTTCATTTTCGTTATTTGATTTGCTAAATGACACCTGTTTCCCCAGGTAGGTGTAGGTGTCAACATACCCATCCCTGACCTAGGGCAACCCGCAAATTGCTCGCTTAGTGCTCGCTGTGACAAAGTGACTCAACATAACATTCATATTTAAACACATCTACCTACTCGGTGTGTTTAGCAATTAACAAATATATATTTTCTGTACCTAAACAATTGCAAAAGTTAAGATGCAGTGTGTGGCATGTAGCAAAATCATAGATCGCGGAGAGTTATTGGTTTGCACGTCATGTCGTAGTTTGTATGATTATAAATGCCTGAATATGACTAAAGATTACTATACCAGTCGCCATAGCGAACTTAAACGGAACTGGATTTGCCCTACGTGTAGCAACATAACGCGTCGCAAACACGACAATACTCCGGTGCGAAACCAATTTGATATTCTTCGTGAAGGTGCTAACATGTCCTGCGATGATTTATTGGACACTCCCGATAGCAATAAAAAATTGTCCTCGCAGAAGTCTGCGCGTCATATTGCTGCTGGAACGCTTACTAATCTGCCGGTTGCTTCTTGTTCTATTTCTTATGAGCAATTTGGCCAACTTCTTGATTCTAAGCTTGAAAGCATAAGAGCTACCCTAATTGCAGACATCAAGAAGGAAATAACATCCGTGATCGACAGCTTAAGAGAGGATTTTACTCGCACTACAGATTTTTTAGCGGCTGAACAAAAAGACCTTAATGTCAATCTAGCTTCGGTTAAGAATACCATCCAGTCGCTTGAGTCTGAGAATATTAAACTCCGCTCAGACATGACTGAACTCACACGTCGAATGCAAGCGATTGAAAAAATATCGCGAAGCCGTAATATTGAAATTCATTGTGTGCCGGAAAGGAAGAATGAAAACCTAGTTGCGATTTTTAAGAATCTGTGTAACGAAATAAAAGTCTCAATTCCTGATACTGACTTGCAAGCAATTCGTCGCGTTGCAAAAATGAACAGTGAATCTGTCCGTCCAAGAAATATACTGGCAACATTACCATCAGAAAGGCAACGTGATATATTTCTCTCGGCCCTCACGCAATATAATAAAGGTAAAAAAGACGACGTTTTGAACTCGTCGCACCTGGGCGTTCCTGGAGATAAACGCACTATTTACTTGGCGGAACATCTTTCACCCGAATGCAAGAAACTTCACGCCGCGACGAAACTGCGGGCTAAGGAACATTCTTATAAATTTGTATGGGTAAAATATGGCCGCATTTATGTTAGAAAAATTGAGCAAGACCAAGCTATACTTATTAAAGACGTTAGTTGCTTAGCTAAACTTGTCTAATTTTAAACTCACACGATTGTTATTTGTTTGGTTCTATTTACTGTACCTTTTTATGTTAATTTATTATCAGAATGTGAATAGAATAAGATCAAAATTACAGGATTTATATGTTAACTCACTAAATTGTAATTATGATATCATTTGCTTAACGGAGACGAATGTTAATTCTGGTATTTTTGATAACGAGCTTTTTGACCAGCGGTATAATGTGTTTCGAAGAGACCGCGAAACTTCATGTGTAACGAAGGTTGACGGAGGGGGTGTATTAATAGCTATTAAAAAACATTACAAAGTGATAAGACATTCCTCATGGGACAGCAGAGTGGAAGATATTTGGGTAAGTATTTTGCCTAACAACTCGCATGAGGATCAGTATAACCTTTGTGTATGTTACCTTCCCCCGGATTTGCCAAATAGTGACCTTAAAGCTTTTTATGCGAATACACAAAGGATTGTAACGGGTTCTCGTAATGATTGTGTCAATCTAATTATTGGAGACTTTAATGTTCCGGGTGTGTTATGGACACCCGCGCCAGCAAGCAGCAAATTGACGAATGCTGTTGCAGCTACTGACTGTAAGTCTTCTCTCTTGCTGGATTTATTGGCCCTTTGTAATTTGTCACAGTTTAATTGTATATCTAACAAAAACTATAGATTTTTAGACCTTGTCCTTTGTACTTCCGATAGTGTTCAAGTAATGTTAAATGATGAGCCGCTCAGTCGGGTTGATGATCATCACCCACCTTTGAGTATACGTTTAAAGGGCAGCATTCCTACCAAACAGATGTAACCTAATAACATCGAACGGCTAAATTTCCACAAGTGTGATTATGTGAAGGTAAGGGTAGCTATTGCAGAGGTTGATTGGGATACCGTATTACTATCAAGTGATATCGATCGGGCGGTGGATGAGTTTTACATGGCTCTCTACTCTATAATCAGCAAGCATACTCCCACAACCAGATTAGGTGAGCCTGCACAGCCTTTCTGGTACTCACTAGCTCTTAAAAAATGTCTCAATGAGAAAAATAAATATCACAGACGTTACAAAAAATATAAAAACCCCCGTGATTATGACACCTTCTCAATGTTGCGTGGTAGGTGCAAGTTCCTAGCAAAGGAGTGCTACGGTTCCTTTATAACATCCACAGAGGACTGTTTATCCGATAATATCAAATCATTTTGGAAGTTCGTCAATAGCAAAAAAGGTACGAATGGCTTACCACAAACGATGAAGTTCGCCGGAGTGATTTCATCTGACAGTCAAGTAATCAGTGAATTATTTTCGGGCTTTTTTAGTTCTGTTTTTGAGGATACGTCTGATCTTCCCTTTAGTGGCGAGCTATGCGCAGGTGTTGAATGCAGCTCTTTTTTATCGGAGATTTATGTTGAACACGATTATATTTTGCGTGCATTGAAACAACTGGATCATAATAAATGCGCTGGTCCGGACGGAATACCTTCTGGTTTCCTGGTCAAGTGTGCTGAAGAACTATCATTGCCACTGTATTATTTGTTTAATCGATCTCTAAAACTGGGTACGTTTCCAAAATGCTGGAAAAAGGCGCACGTTGTACCCATTTATAAAGATGGTGACAAGTCAGATTGCGCAAATTATAGACCCATAAGTATATTATCTGGTATGGCAAAACTTTTCGAAGCGTCTTTGTATCAGCATTTTTATTCTCATTTTAAACCGTATCTTTCCCAATCCCAGCATGGATTCGTACGAAGTAAATCGACACTCACAAACCTGCTCGAGTACAAAAACTATTTGTGTACTGCTTTCGCGAAGGGTGGTCAGATAGACTCAGTCTATACAGACTTTCGGAAAGCATTTGATAAAGTTAACCATGAAATGCTGCTTTTTAAGCTGAAATCGTACGGTATACATGGTTCCCTGTTCCGGTGGATTCAGTCTTACTTGAAAAACAGAAGCCAACTCGTTTCTGTCAGGGGATACTTGTCGTTGCCAGTTAATGTTGCGTCAGGCATTCCACAGGGATCGCATTTAGGGCCCCTACTTTTCATAATTTTTATTAACGATCTCGTGACAAAATTGACATGTCCTTGTTTGTTGTATGCCGATGATCTGAAAGTATTCACGTCGATAAAAAACACATCCGACAGTGATTCCCTTCAGAACGATTTAAATATTATTTCTGACTGGTGTACCCTTAATCGTATGAAATTGAACATAAATAAATGCTTTGTCATAACATTTACGAAAAAACGTATAAAGAACACCTATGACTACAGACTCGAAGGTCAATCGTTAGAACGAAAGAGCGTAGCCAAAGATCTCGGCGTATTGTTTGATGAACAATTATCCTTTAGAGATCATTACGATAACATGACGAATAGAGCATTGAAACTTCTCGGTTTTGTATCTAGGTCTACCAAAGGATTTAAAAAACCTCAAAGCTTCATATTACTTTATAAAAGCCTAGTAAGAAGTATATTGGAATACTGTTCGATAATCTGGTCACCGTGTTACGCGGTACACTCTGACAGAATTGAGAGTGTGCAAAGAAAATGTGTTAAGTGGGTCTCGTACCGGTACGGCTTCTCTAGATCGCTGCAAGGCTATTCCGAACGCCTTGTTAAATTCAATTTGGAACCTTTGCACGCCCGTCGCAAACAGCAAGATTTAATAAACCTGCATAAGATCCTACATTCTACGCTGGACTCTTCAGCTCTGCTGTCCATCATAAACATCAATACTAGGTATAACACCCGCAGACCGAAAACTTTTGCACTTCTGGTCTTTACAAATAACACCTCATATTACAACCCTATCGTTAGAATGTGTCGACTTTACAATGAAGTTTCAAAAGACAATAACAGTATTGACATCTTCGATTCTCGTGCCGCTGCTTTCAAAAGACATGTATGTACTCTTTCTTTTTAATCTTGTAACATTTTAAACTGTTTTCTTTATATAATGTAACTTTGTGTCAATTATGTATGTACTTTAACCTGGCGTGTTTGTTCTCCTGCACATTCCCTGCCTAAGTAGAAGTGTGTTGGAGGGCAGACGCACGGACCTTGCAGCTGTAACTTTGTGAACTAAGTTTTTACTGCAGTTGTCTTCTTTATTATTGTTGTTGCTAGTCATGTTGTGCGATTACGCTTTGGGTGATAATCAGGTCGAAACCTTTAATGTGAATCTAGTGATATACTGTGATTGTTACCTGTTGTAGTTGCCTTGTAATTAATAAATAAATAATAAATATTCTATTCTGTTTTCTTTTACGTTGATAGGTAATTTTAAGCTGTTTGTCATTATTTTGGTTTTAGTAGCATTCATTCCTAATCCTACCTTCGAGCTTGCTCGATCAAAGTGAGCATAACATTTCTTGTAAATCTTCTGATGTTTCGGATAGTATAAATATGTCGTCAGCTAATCTGAGATGATTTAAATAACAGTTGTTTATTTTTATACCTCTAGTTTTCCAGTCTATGTTTTGGAATATGTTTTCTAACACAGCAATAAACAGTTTAGGTGACAGGGGATCACCCTGTCTGACTCCTCTTTCAATACTTATTACTTCGCCTCTAGATTCCAGTCTGACATTACTTATATGTGCTGTTGTTTATTTATTTATTTATTTAATACTTCAAGCACACAAATGTACAGAGGCGGACTTAATGCCATAGGCATTTTCTACCAGTCAACCTTTGGGTGATGCAGAGACAAACAGTGGCAGGTGCAATAGCGAGAATTCAGGAATAAATATTTATTTAAATATAAAGATATTCATATATTATCTATCAAGAACTATAAATATAATATATACACCTAATTATACACCTTATTATTTTATTTTTTGTAGTATATTATTTAATAATATTAATTTATTTTAAATTGATGCTGAGATTACCTAGTGACTTCCATATAGAAGTGTGGCTTAAGCTGTCAAATGCTTTGCAATAATCGAAATATAAGACCAAAATATAGAGGGATGTCGAATTCTTCATATATTTCGAAAACTTGTTCCAATATATGTATGTGGTCAGCCTGCTTGTTCCATTGGTTGCGCATTGTCAATTTCATAGGTTATGCGTTTAAGGATTATTGATGCAAAACGTTTATATACACTTGCCAGTAAACTGATTGGTCTGTAATTGCCAATGACAAGTGGGTTTCCTCTTTTATTTAACAGTATATTATCCATTGGTTCGTGACAGTTTCGCTGCTGCTCTATGAGAAAAGGTCTTTGCATGCAGTGGCACAACACTTATGGGCTGGTATTACATCTACCTTCGATATGGGTTTCCTGACCAAATTATCATTATCTGCGTATTATGGCCAAACAATACGTGATAAAGATAATAAGATATTGGAGTATAAAAACGTAGCTATCAATAATTTTGCTCAGTACTCGGATTTTTTAAACACGAACCATGCGTATAATCATCCTCTTGGCATTTCTGGGCTCCGCCCTTGGTATGTGTGGAACTTTCATGTCCTTCAAACATTAATTCACTAATTAGAAATATATCATTGGAGTAACCTTTTATGATTTGATTGACTTAATAAGTGATGTCAAACCATGCTTTTTACAGCTGTACCCAGGAGCATAAACCGCATCGTCGGGGGCTCCGCTACTACCATCGAGACTTACCCGTACATGTCCAACATGCAGTACTTATGGGGGGGCTACTGGTGGTACCAGTCTTGCGGGGGATCTGTGCTCACCCCAACCTCCGTGCTATCAGCTGCACACTGTTTTTAGTAAGTAGAATTTTAATCCTACAACAAGATAAAAATATTAAGTACCGTCAACTGCCCTAACTTCGCATGGCGTCCTATGTTTACCTATAATGAAAAAGCTGTAATATCTTTTTTCATTTTACATGTATGGCAATCGAAACTTTGAGTTTTCATGGACAGCTTTAAGTATCGATGGCCATACAAGTAAAATGAAAAGATATTACATCTTTTTTCATCTAGGCATACCATAGAAATATAAAAAAGGCAAACCTATGATGCCAGGCGCAGTTAGGGCAGTTGACCGGTACCTAGCTGCATACTATAATATGATTGTTTTCAGCGGTGACAAAGTCTCCGAATGGCGTGTCATTCTCGGCAGCTCGTTGGCACACAACGGTGGCTCCGTTCACGCTGTCAACCAGCTGTTACTGCACCCGCAGTACGTTCACGCTACCATAAACAACGACGTCGCCATCGTCCGCCTTAACAACGCGGCCGTGTACTCCAACAGAGTCCAGCCCGCAAATATCGCTGGTGCCAACTATAACCTTGCTGACGGCACCAGTGTCACTCATGTTGGATGGGGCACACTCTCGGTAATTATTCAACCTACCATATCTAATTTGAAACTACTATTTCATTTATCTCGTCGTTGGCAAAGAAACTGGAAAGACATCAGGCTACGTAACGGGCACGATCGATAATATTTATCTGCTTGATCAAAAACGTTATGTTCATGGCATATTGAATGCGATAAGTAGGTAGACCGCCAATTTTCAGCAATGGCCGATAATTCAATTATTTTTTTCAGTCCAGTGGCATCTCTTCCGAGCAGCTCATGCACGTTGACGTCGACATAATCAACCAGCAGCTGTGTGCTGAGCGGTATGCTTACCTGAAGACTCAGCCCGGCTACCAGAACTGGCCCGACATCACCAGTGGCATGGTGTGCGTCGGTATCTTGAACGTTGGCGGTAAGGACGCCTGCCAGGGTGACTCTGGTGGTCCCGTCGCTCACAACGGTAACATCTTAATTGGTGTAACCTCCTGGGGCTACGAATGCGCCGATCCTTACTATCCTGGTGTGAATGCTCGCGTTTCCCATTTCAGCAGCTGGATTGTCGCAAACGCGTAGGTTATTGCTTAAAAGGTGATCTCCAACTCATGTGTGTTAAGAATTTGTATAAATGCAATAAAAAAATAATTTAAAAATATATATTTTATTATACTATAAATGCTTTAGAATGTAAATATTAGTTAAGTATCTACAAGTTATTTAAAACAAAATAAGGTATAATATTGTAAGAAGCTATCTGTAAAAATATTTATCTTTATGGGTTGGATTTTACGATATTATTTCATGTGTGATATCTACGAAATACCTGAAACTGTAGGTTTGTGTCAACCGAACATGGGTAGGTACGGGTAGGTACTACTAACTAACCACTACGTTGCACTTACGAAGGTTGGTGGAGGTTGATGTACATAAATAAAATGGTTTTAGTGTTTTTTTTTTGTGTTTTTTTCTATTTTTTAGTTTTCTTTCTATTCATAATAGGGATGTTGACTGGGAAAAACTGTTTAGTCCGTCAGTCAGTTAATAAAAAATATTAGACATATATTTTTTGCTTAGATAAAACGCATTAAAGTTGGGGAGTTGGGGCTCGCTACGTCACAAGTCAGTATAAAATCTACCGGCCAGTGGCCGTCAGGCCACATTTTAACGCATTGTGTATTGCCGTAATATATTAACTACGTAAATTATTAAATTATATTATTTATATATATTAAACAGTGTTTTTGATGTGTAACATCTTTCCTCTCGCTTTCCTGCTATCTGTGGAGTGGACAATCCGTGAGAGTGATTTCGTGAAAAGGGACGAAAGTGTTTTACAGGAAGCCGGGGAAGCGCGCGCTATTTCATTTGACCAATGAGCGCGCGCGGTGCTAGATTTGGCCCTCAGAAACGACCTTGACGAGGCCCCGCCCCTTTAATGTTACTTATTACCAAGGTAAGATGTAACACATCATATGCGACTACTTTAAGGCTCACTCGTTTTTTTTTTTTCTTATCATTTTAAAAGGATATCTAATGCCCCTGCATCGACTTTTAAAAATGACAGAATATGCAACATAGGTAAGTTAAAACTGCACCCTAATTGCGTAAGATTTAAAGTCAATCACAATCCAAGAGTTTTGAAGGATATTGATAATCCATTGCTTCAAAGGTTTGAGAAATTCGTCTGCTCAACAATGTAAATAACGCAATGAACGTAGGTGAACTGTCAAAAAGAAACCTATTGCGATCAATTGTCATTTGAGGTCACACACAGACGCATTATTTTTACCTTTTTACTTAAGTATGTAATGGTATCTAATGAAACACAAGATATAAGAGGCAAGTAGGTATCTACCTAACAATAAAGAAAAAAAAAAGACTTTTCAGAGACATAAATATTGAAAAAGTAACATTCATAAATACATAAATATTATAAAAGTGGATGGCTGTGTTAGTGACCTTAAATGCTCGTTCTACGACTGGGGTATGACATGGACAATTGGACTTGAAGTCGTAAAAAGTATACTCACCGGCGACTAGCTGGTGACTTCAAAATCTCACGTCCGCACACAGATTTAATGACTTAATGAGTATACTAATTAGAGCTACTTAATTAATTTAATTTAAATTCTTGATAATATTTTAAATAAAATTTGAGAATTATTATTTATTTATCATGAAACTGAAGTAGAATTTACGAGAAGTGAAAGCGTCGATCAAAGGGCACCGAAAGACAATCTCGCTCTACCCTCATCAAACACTAGGGCCGGCGCTGCCACCGCCTCCCGCCGCGGTATCCTCCAGCATGCCCTTCAATGCTCCAGAGAAAACCGATCGATCACCAAGCATTGAAATATATACCTTATTTCGATTGGATAAGTATTAAATTCCACTTATAAATTAAAAACCTCGGCTGTCCCGTCCTCCAGTCTGCGCAGGCCATTACTCATACCTTAGGTAGGCAGGAATTACAGAAAGCCAGGCTACGATCTATATACATACTCCTTTTGCATCGATTACGTTCATAGTCATACACACATTTTATTAACCGACTTCCAAAAAGGAGGAGGATGTTCGACGCGTATTTTTTTTTTTTTATGTACCTATATCCGTCGATTTCTCCGTCAATTGTGGACCGATTTTGAAAATTATTTTTTTGTTTGAAAGGGTATGCTCCCGGATTAGTCCCATATAAATTGTATTAACTTTGCTTGGATAGTTTTTGAGTAAGCTTCAATAATACGTATTTTTCCCACTTAGTATATGTGGATGATATGATGATAACTTCCTGTGACTGTTATTTACATAGCAGTAACTGGTATTCGAATTTGTGTGGGGTATGTACCACAACAAAAAAGTGAAAAAAAAAAAAAAAATTACAAAAAAAAAACAACCACTTCCGAAAAAAAACACTACAAAGTGAAAAATAACTTTAGTTTCGGAAGTCGGTGGCAAAAAACGAAAATTCAAAACCCAAAACACCGAATTCCGAAATTAAAGTAAATTTTCACTTTGTAGTGTTTTTTTTTCGGGAGTTAGTTGTTTTTTTTTGTAAATTTTATTTTATTTTATTTCTTAAGAAAACTTACAGCTAGGATACAGATAGTTGGCAGTTAGTAAAGAAGGCCAATTAAAAGTTTTCGCTGACTATACCTATTAGGGTAGCACAAGAAACAATATTAGGGTAGCTTATGAAACAAAACATGGACGCCGGTTGCGAGCACCTGACCTTTCTGAAGGACATCACCAGTCGGGTCACTATTATGTATTTCTAGGGAGTCTCATCTGTTAGTCTCCTTTCACACATTCAACATGATCAAACATACTCTTTCCAATTTTTGTCACTACTGAAACTGAACTGAAACCATTATTTAAGTACACCACACATGATTCGCAAATAACGCATTTCCACAGCTTTTGGCAGCATTTCAGGCCTGAGTAGAATTACTTTGATGCCTCTGTTGCCACAATCAACATTCACTTTTATACTTATGCGTAGGCACCTGCACACAGTGCACACCATTGTGAACAGCCAGTCGAGTCTTTTTTGGACATTGACACAATCGCATTTCTAGCACGATTATCTTATTTCCCGCATTCACTCTGCTTTCTAGATCTTCATCAATCCAGATTATACTTACACACAATACCCGAAACATGTTTATGCTTCATCCATCATTTTTCAGGCCATCGATGTGTGCCCTATGAACATACCGGCTGTTAGTCTTGATTGATGGTGTTCCAAAAGACCGAATGGACCAATTGAAATATCTAGGACATCTATTCACCGAGGACCTTGAAGACCAGGTTCGTTGATTTCGCAAAATACAGTGATTGTGGGTGGCCAGCGACCATTCCAAAGCCTGCTACGTATAGATTAGTTCAGTACCATTCTGTTAGTCTCGACTCTCTCTTAGTGGTTTTTTTTTTGTTTTGTCCAGCTTTTTGGTTCAGCCTGACCCGACTTCTATTTTTTTTTTTTTTTTTTTTTTTTTTTTTTATGTAGGGCATCTCGTAGCTGACCACTGAGGTCATGACTACTCAACCGGACAATCCTGTGGCTGCCTTAAGCTTCTACACTCAAAGCCTCCAGCCAGGGGCAAAAACTATGCTAATTAAAACTAGGCGAACGCTCGCTAAGGGCACCCCCTGTGGGGTACGAACCTCGGCTTAGGGCGTTCGCTGGGGGGAGGACAGCAAGAGGGACAGGCTGGATCAATGATATATTATTATTATTAATCGGGGAATTTAAAGCTACAGGCTCAGCATCATCGACGCGGGCTGGCGCATCGTCGAGCAAGGGTCGGGGGGGAGTATCATTTACTCGGGAGGGTCGCGATCGCGGACCTCGGCGGCGAGGTCGGAAAGTGTGTCGGTGTGTGTGTTTTCTAACTGTACTGGTTTCCCTATTGCTCTCCTGGAGGAGGGTTATGGGGTCGTCTGGGTCGGAAAGGATTTGCCTCGGGCGGCGGACTGTACTGATTTGACTCGGGAGATAATTGGCGGCCTCGACAACCAGAGGGTTGCGATGGGTGGCGGCGGAATCAAAGAAACGCTTGGAATTGCGTTTTAGAAACTGGTGGATTGTGGGGAGTCTAAGGTCGAGGTGGAGGGTCTCGTTCCTACAGAACCAAGGGGCTCCCGTGGCCTTACGAAGGAATCTGTTCTGTATTACCTGCAATATATGGATTTGACGGGGTTTAGCTTGGGCGAATACGGCGCCCGCATAGGTCAGGATGGGGCGAATGCACGTTGTGTAGATTCGCAATTTGCACCTAAGTGACATTTTGCTACGTGCATTTAACATGGAGTGGAGTCTTCCGAGAGCGAAAGCGGCCCGCGCGCGGGCCTGCTTTATGTGGTCTGCGAAAGTGAGGTGTTGGTCGAGGACCACACCTAGATACTTGGCTCGCTTCTCCCAAGGGATCGGCTTGCCGAGCATGGTGATGGGTCGGGGCAAGGGGGGTCTGTATCGAGCCAGCAGTTTGACCCGACTCCTACTTTTTCTGTGACTTCTTCATACCTATGGCAAGTGTACATATGGCAACACTAACTTAAGCGGTGTTCAAACCAATGACTAATAAATCAAATGGACTTGAAATGTTTGACTATAGAAAAAACAGTTATACAAATATGAGGCATATCGACGCCAAAATCATAAAAATGCTGCTATCTCTTTTTAACTTTCATAATTTTGCGTAAGTAAAAAAGCATAATAGTGTTTTTGATAGTTACCATACTGGCAACTCTACACTTGTAGAGTCATTGAAATACCTATTTGCGGCCGGGTCGCCATTTTATCCTCTCGCTGTTTGGTACCAAAGTTGAGTACATCAACTGTCAAATGCTCTTGAGCTGTGGTTAAAATTTGTGAATTTTGGAGTAATTTGCTGTGATATTGCGTTGGAATTGTGCAGATATTGTACCGTGAAATTATGAAAACATTCTCACAATCTTTTATCGATGTTATTTTATAGAAATATCGATAAGGGCTGCCCTATTAACCGCCATTTTATCCGCTCAGTAAAGTGTAGGTATACACGTTTTTCTTGTAGGTATGCCAAGTCCATACGATTTATTAGTCATTGGTTCAAACAAGGCAATCACACTGTCAGAATCAAACTGTCAAACAGACTGTCAGAAGGTCAGTCTCTCAGGCCGCTTTCCGAATTAGAACCTCTTGATTAAGAGCGTTTATTCTGAAGGTAGACAACGCAACGTCGCAAATAGATGTCAAATATTTCATTGTTTTGATTAATTTAGCAATATTTCTGTGTGGAAATAAAAAATGTGGCTAACTAGCGAACTAGAATATTGATTATGTTTATATGATTAGTGTTCTGTGATTAGAACTTAATCTCTCACAGCGCTAGACATCAATAATTTGCGTTCCGATTTACATATCACGATTATGAAAGCTGGGGGCTGTCATCAATTAGGAACACTCGTGGACGCGCTCACAGTGTTCGCTCAACGTCTAAACTTTTAAATCATATTTCTTTGTATAAATATCACAAATTTCTTTTTCATCTTTGGTTTGGTGGCGACGGTAGCCAAAATAACTATTTCGAAAATGCCATGTGTGGGTATGGTGTGTTCTTTGTGTCAGAGGAGGATTAATGAATACACGGTCAGAGAGTTCGCTTAGTGTTTTATTTGATTAACCACTAGTTACACAATTAACTTTGATTATTACTTACAGTCAATTCACTGTACGATAACACTGACTCGGATGGGGCTCACGGCGCGACTGGCCCTGCCGGCGTGGTCGCCTGTACATTTCCTATGTTAGTGCTTACATTGCAATTGATGACGCTGTACAGTCGCTACAGTATTCCCTCCTTATTTTTATTTTTTTACAAAATAATATTTTATAAGTATTCTACAGAACCATGTTTAACTTCACGCTCTCTGTTGTAACCCTGTTTTAGTCAGCTTGTTGTTTGGCTCAGCGGAATGTGCTGATGACGTTATCCGAGTCTTGTTACTTGTCGGATGTTGAAAGTAAACATTGGTCTGGAAATGACATTGTGTATAGTTATATTTAATTCTTTACAGTGAATTATTGTAAGATATAATAATATGCTATTCTTATTCTAGGTCTTATTCTAATTTTATTATTCCATTCATTCTCTACGTAATGGTAGTTACCATGGTTTTCATTCTGCCATAAAAATTGGAAAATTATCCTCCCTTGGGATCCGCAACGTTCCTCATGGTAACTCCGTGAATTCGTTCATTCTTCGCTACTCGTATTCTTCTTCCTTTCGTAGTATGTATTTGGAGATTTGATCAATGTCGTGTTTTTTTTTTTTTTACTTTTATGTTACGACAACGTTGGACATGGGAATTGCTCTTCATATATTGTTACTCTGCTCCGCTGCTAGTTTTCCGGCATGTTCTCCCTTTGCTTGTTCCAGTTGCAAGGGTTTGCACATTTATTGGCGCGATGTCCGAAGCGAAAGTGGTACACACAAAGCCAATTTGGGTCTTGCGGGGTTCGTTGTCTGCTACTGCTGCGTTCTCGCGATCTCGATCTGTAATTCTGTCTTCCCCAGTTGTTGTATCTTGGCCTCGAGTTACGACTTTCCAATCCCTTGATACGTTCCCCTAGACTTCTTATTTCGGCAACTATATCCGTCGCTTCGTTTGGCGCGTCTATTTTGCTGACGTCATATTTTGTCGTGATTGTTTCCATAATTTTGTCCGCTACCGAAGCCAAGATCTCCATGTCTTTTGACTCAGTGGCTGCTAAAACACTGGTCACGGTGGTAGGCAAGTGATTTTTCCATAGTACGGTCAAGGTATCGTCCGTGACTTTTCCTCGCGCCAGGACCTTCATTTTCCTCAGCAGCTGCGATGGTTTCTGGTCTCCCAGCTGCATTTCTCCAATCAGTTTTTGTACTTGACGGGTTTCGGACTGTGCATAGATGTTGCATAGTCACGTTTTCAGCGCCTCATATTTTCCTGATGCAGGCGGATCCGTTAATATGTCTGCGATAACACCGCCTTGCCTAGCTTAGACACTACGATCTGGTACCTGGCCTCGTCGGATGCCTTTTGCGGGTTCAATGCCGCTTCCGTTTGTATGAACCATAACTTGGGTTCATCACACCAAAAATCTGGAATACGCGCCGTCACGGAGATGCTGGCGACCTCCTGTTCTTCTTTCATTGCTTCTTTCCTTTCTTCCAAAGGCATTGTACAATTATTCCGAGTATTATTCACTGTGCGTTCCATGTGGTAGTTGAGCCGCCCGGCTAAGTTATGCGTAACTCGATATCTTTCCCTGCCTGATCACGTCGGGGTCACCAATATGGGTATGGTGTGTTCTTTGTGTCAGAGGATGATTAATGAATACACGGTCAGAGAGTTCGCTTGGTGTTTTATTTGATTAACCACTAGTTACACAATTAACTTTGCTTATTACATACAGTCAATTCACTGTACGATAACACTGACTCGGATGGGGCTCACGGCGCGACTGGCCCTGACGGCGTGGTCGCCTGTACTTTTCCTATGTTAGTGCTTACATTGCAATTGACGACGCTGTACGGTCGCTACACCATGTTAGTATAAATATAAGATGCTCTAAGATTACGCAAAGACTCAAAACAAAACAGCACAACTGTCATGATGGCACTTCACATCGCTATTCGTGTTCGCGTATTCGTCTTATTTGCCCAAATATGACGATGTGTAATTACTCTTATTTGCCTATATTTGCCTATTTTTCACGAATAAAACCAATACGCAAATACACGAACACTCGTATCCGCCAGTTGTCGGTTTTTGGTCACAAATCAAACGATTGCGAATATACCGAATAAGTTTGTTTACCGTCCACACATGACTTGCTCAGTAGAGTGAGGTGTTTTATGTACGCATAACATGCGTACATAAAATGTCGTCTAGGAGAGGTAGTCTCGACATAGATAGCGATCGCTATGCGACCAAATTCGGTCACAAAGTCCTAATGACGTCCCTAGACGCGCGCGACGTTCAAACTCAAACTCAAAACTCAAAGCATTTATTTCAAATAAACCAATTACAGGCACTTTGGAATTGTCAAGGGGTCGGTCAGTCAGAAATATGAAGCTAGTTGCCCATTCCAACGCGTAATAGCTTCCTATGGAGAAGAACGGGCAAGAAACTCCACGGACACTCTTAGTTTGGGTTTCACAAGCACGTGATTTTTTCGTGCGTATCAAGTAATTTTGACCGGGGAGGGGCGCCATTAGGACTTTGCGACCGAATTCGTTCGTATAGCGATAGCTATCTATGTCGAAAATGCCGCCCCTTTTTTTTGGGTGGGAAATTATCAAATAATTTCTCCTGAGCGGGAGGGCATGTCAGACTTTTACTGACTAAAAACCACCCGTGTTCCTTCCGTTGCCTGTGTGCCGGGGCCACGATATATATTTCGGACAAACTCGCAACTCAGGCAGGCATTGGCCCTAACGGACCCTGTCAGTTGGTGCTGATATCTCTTTGAGGCGCGCGTGGAACACAACGTGCCATTGACCCGGGCCTGGTCCTTATCGGACGGCGAGCTACCCATCGCTCACCGTCCGCAAACCCACGCCTACGGTGGCCGGAAATCGGCTTGCGACTCCCGACGCCCAGGGCGTCTCCTGCGGCGACTAGGGGCGTGAGGGCGTGAATCTTGCCTCTCTCTCACGCGTTCCGCCTCCTCCTTCGCAAGCATTAATGCTTCGTAGAAAGAAGTGACGGCCTCCCATGCACTCTCGCTCCAAACCATGGCCTGAACCAGGGCCGGACGCGAGAGATCGCCGCCGCCGATCGCCTCCGTGAGGACACGGCGGTGCTCCTTCCAATCCGGGCAGACCTCCACCGTATGCTCCACCATGTCCTCCGGGCGATCCACACAGTGGTGACACCCTGGCGTTTCCTCCCACTTTATTCTGAACAGGAACCTCCCGAAACAACCATGTCCGATGAGGACGCCGTGGTGCCTCTCTAGCCACTCCTCAAAGAACTTATCGCCACAATTGGCGTGCCCAGCGCTGGGTTGCGACAATCGCACTCTCCATGCCACCATGAGATCCCGCCGCCGCCGGAGCTCAGTCCGCTGTGCCGTGATTTCTCGCGGCAGCGGAGTTTGGCCTGGCATTTCACCTCCTCGCGCCACTCCCAGATGTGCGCTAATGAGAGTTCCGCCCCTGGCATATAAATCGTGGATAAAGGCTCGGCTTCAATTTAAAAGGCCAAATATTGATTTATGGCGAAATAAGAACGACATATTCGCCACGGCTTACAAGAAACCATCTGGTGTCCGGACATACGGGTGGTTATCACAGACGAAATATTGTGTCGCTGCTGCCATCATCACGTCCATCTTTGCGTTCAGATTAGCAAAAATATTCTTGAATGTTCGGCATGTTCGCTGTTCATGACAATGTGTGGACGGTGCCTTCAAGTTATTCGGAGTTCTACATTATATAGCCGATTAAAATAAAACATGGTTAAAAACGTGATTACCGAATAGCGATGTGTTTGTGTATGTGCGATCATCATATTTGACAGCGCTCACGGTGATGATATTAATTTAGGGCATGGTCGGCGTTACCGCAAGATAGCTCCTGTCATGACGTCATTATGACGATTCACGGGACATCGTTATCGCGCTCACGCTAATTCGGTACGGGTGTTATCACGCTCAAATCGATTACAGCGTAACTCGGAACGCAGCCTCAGTCTCAACCAGACAGACGAATGTCATCCATCTGACACATGCATGCATGATTTACGTAAAAAAAAGAAAATAAATCAAATCGGCGAACCGGTTCATTTCAACTTTCAATTGTTTATTTTAGACCTGCATTTAATAAACATTTATTAATTAATAAGTCCATAGCCTTTCTATTAGTCTTATTCAAAATGTAAGAACTTTTTTCAGCACTTCTTGGTTGATGTAGGTTTGTTTACAGTAAATAAAATTACTGGTTCAAACTAATAACTAAAAAAATAAAGTAAAGAAAATTGAAACAAGTAAGTTATTTAATGTTTATAACTTATATGGTAATTTTATGTGCACCTGCACTTAAGCACACCCTAAACATGCAGTAACTTAACTTTGTTTCTGGAACAGATTTTGTTGTGTTTGCAGAATGAACCATACAGATCCTCAAATACCCAATGGACCAACACATCTTTACTTACTCCAAATGGATTCCAGTATAAATTTAAGTTCAAATGAACAAGTCCTTCCTCTCCACTTATTGGATAATGTAAGTAAATATATTTTCCTCTAATTTCTATAAACAAGCATATAAATACAAAGCTTAGTAATTATTGCATTAAAATGATTTGTTTTAGAGCCTAGAGTTTGGTCGCAAGCAGTACTTATTGCCGATTCCCTTGAAACAAAAAGAAGCGCAGGATCACCTACAAGTTCTCATTGGTAACTAATAAATTTTATTTATCACCATTTCTAGGCAGCTTAATAACGTATAATTGCATCTGTTAATTTTACATTTTTACTTCAATCACCTACATTTTTGTGGGTCAAAAAGGAAAGCCTGTAACAATGGTTAGTAATATTTCAAAATTATGAATTAAGATATTTTTTTTTTTTAGTTTCTTATTTACTACAATCTGTCTCCTTCATGGGACATTCAGAAGTATGTCGGTTGGTGCTATCGCTGGCTCGCTCAGTGTCACATCCTCATTGTTTAAACAGTAGTTATATTTACTGTGATTGGATTAGGTCTTGAGGTATTTTGCGCTTTAATCGTCGCGGTTTGTTGTGATTCTCCATTAGTGACTGAGCCAGAGTATTTGGGTGTTGTTGGATTCGTTCTTTATAGGACTTAGTATGGCGTACGATTTCCTGCTTCACAGTGGGCATTCGTAGGTCACGGTGTAGTAGTTCGTTGGGTACAAACCAGGGCGCGGTGGTTATCATATGCAGAGCTTTATTTTGAAACCTCTGTATGTTTTCTATGTTTGAGTGAGATGCGGTGCCCCACAATTGGATCCGTACGTCCAGATGGGCTTCAGTATTGCCTTGTACAAGAGTATTTTGTTTTCGAGAGATAGCTGAGACTTTCGCCCTATGAGCCAGTAAAGTTTTCGTGTTTGGATACCAAGTTGCTTCCTCTTAGTGGAAATATGTTTTTGCCAGGTAATTCTTTTGTCTAAATGCAGTCCAAGATATCTCACATGGTCTGCTTGTGGGACTTCAATGTTGTTTAGTGTGACTAGAGGACAGGATCCTCTTCTTAAAGTAAACGTAACATTGACTGATTTAGTTTCGTTGGCTTTTATCCGCCACTTTTTAAGCCAGTCTGATAAGTCATTTAGTCCTTCTTGGAGTATTTGTGAGGCAATTTTTGGGTCACTATGTGCCGCTAGTATGGCAGTATCGTCAGCAAAGGTCCCAGTAGTTAGTGAATCGGATGTCGGCAAGTCTGCAGTGAACAGTAAGTAGAGTATGGGACCCAGTACGCTACCCTGTGGCACTCCTGCCTGTATGGGACAAATATCAGACAGTGCTTCCCCACTTTGTACTATGAAGTGGCGCTGTTGTAGAAATGATTTTAATATTCCATACAGGTGATCTGGTAGGGCGTTTTTTAATTTAAAAAGCAGACCTGCATGCCAAACGCGGTCAAATGCTTGAGATATGTCCAAAAATGCACTGGTACAGTAAGACTTTGCCTCCAGTGATTCCATGATCTTATTTGCTAGTCTGTGCACTTGGTCGACAGTGGCATGTTTATTGCGGAACCCAAACTGATGGTCAGGAATTAGTCCTTTTTCTTTAAGTATAGGTAGAATTCGTTGCAGCAGTAGAGATTCAAATATTTTGGATGGGTCTATATGATTTTGCTTCTTCTGGTTTTTTGTCTGGTTTCAGTAGCATTATAATTTGCGCAACCTTCCACTCCTGGGGAAAGAACTGCAGTCTTGTCATGGCGTTAAATAATGACGTCAGAGAAGTTATGCCAGATTCTGGTAGTTCTTGTAATATGCGGTTTGTAATAAGGTCGTATCCTGGTGACTTTTTAGGGCCCGATTTTTTTATGATTCGGGCAACTTCTGTCTTTGTAAATTTTAAGGGCATTTCCTCCGTATTTTTAGGAGTATTCAAATAGTCAGTAATTTCTGCGGCATCTACTGGAGAGCCTTCATATGAATAAGGAATAAAGACTTGTGAGAGATGTTCTGAGAAGGTTTCGGCTTTCTCTAGGTCCGTCCGTGCCCAGGAACCATCAGATTTTCTTATAGGAGGAGAAACACTAACAGGCCGTTTCAGTCTTCTGGTGGCTTTCCATAATGAATAATCTGAGGAAGCAGTAGCATCCAGGCCAGTGAGATAATTATGAAATCCGTCATTACGATCCTTGTCTAAAATGTGTTTCAGCTGTCTGTTGATGTGATTGAGTTGTTTTTTCACACCAGGGTCTCTGCTTTGCTGCCAATGCTTCCTCATTCGCCTTTTTTTGATTATTTTATCTAATATATGTTTCGCTGCATAGTTGTCCGTGCTTCTATGTGGCAGTGGTGGGGATGAAGACCAGGCTGCATCCTGCACACTATTGTTGAAGTACAGAACAGCTTCAGTTTTTAGACTAACTGGTTCCTGGAATGCTATGTCGATGAGCTCTCGAAATAGGGGCCAGTTCGTTTTTTTGTTATGCAGAACGCATTTTTTGGCGCATTCTTGGACGGTAGTGTGTAGTTCTACTATGATTGGAGAGTGGTCTGAGGACAGATCCCAGTAATATTTCAAAATTATGAATTAAGATATAACTATTTATTCATAAGAGCATGATTTACTGTTTGTAACTGAGAAAATTTGTATTGAAAGCACGTTAAACCGTTGGTCTCGGCTGTCATTCGTGGATCTTTGACAGTTGTTACGAGTAGTCAGAAGCCCGAAAGTCTGACACCAGTCTTACCAAGGGGTATCATATTACCCAGTTACTGGGTTGTGGAGGTCAGATAGGCAGTCGCTCCATGTAAAATACTGGTATTCAGCTGCATCCGGTTAGATTGGAAGACCCCAACATAGTTGGGAAAAGGCTAGGCAGATTGACTAACTTCAGTATCACATAACACTATTAATTCAATTGAATCAAAATGATTGCAGATTCAAGTCAAGGGCCGGCTAAAATTATGGGATTAATAGTAGATAAGAAACAAAACCTACAAAATGTATTGCCAGACTTTGATATTCAACTACAAACTTCTTCAATGGAGTGTAGCAACACTGAACAACTTCCTATGAAAGGGGAAATGCAAGATTTGAAAGATTATCACATAGAAGATAGGACTAAACTCGATCATGATGTCAGTACACAGATGGTAAAAAATTATGGTAAGTTATGATGATGATTTAATCTACATTTATTTTATTTTATTTTATTTATAATATTTTAACTTACACGCAGTTGTTAACCAAACAAGTAACAAAATAAAATAGTAACTAACAGAAGACTTTTGACAGATTTAACAGCGGCGTCCCAAACTAGGCACAGCCTGTATCTTGGTGACCCAAATTATACACTAAGTTAATAATGTAACGTGTTCTGCTAGCGCAATTGCAAAACTAAAATAAATATTAAAATTCATTTGTTACATAAATTAACAACATTTTGGAACGAAGTTCCTTATCGCGCGTAGCGAAAGGGGGCTAGACGGAAAAAATTAAGACCAAAAGTTGTAATGACACTTTTTGCTATAGTTGTAAGCTGTGCGGCGTGTTTCTCTCTCTCCCTCTCTCTCTCTCTCTCTCTCTCTCTCCCTCTCTCTCCCTCTCTCTCTCCCTCTCCCTCTCTCTCTCTCCCTCTCCCTCTCTCTCTCTCTCCCTCCCTCTCTCTCTCTCTCTCTCTCCCTCCCTCTCTCTCTCTCTCTCTCTTTCTCTCTCTCTCTCTCTCTCTCTCTCTCTCTCTCTCTCTTTCTCTCTCTTTCCCATATACCTTGTATACCAGCAGTTTTCAGCTACTGCTAGAATAATTGGGTGGATAAGTTGAAGAAGGTTGCTTAAGAGAGAATTAATTAAAAAAAAAATAGTTTGTTGGTAAAACAAGTAAGGTATAAAGAGAATTTTTGATTGGATCCTCTTTTTAGGCAGATAGTGCCTGTATTAGGGGAGTCCGCTCTTCCGCGCAAGACATGTTATATAAAAAGCAAAACATATAATTTTTTAGCTAAAACTATATAAATTTACATTAAATTAAATTAGATCAAAAAAATGTGTGTATGAGTGGGTGTAAGTATATGTGAGTGAAAGTATAGCCTGTAGGTGTGACTGAGAGTAATAATATTAATAGTTGATTTGCAGTTCAAATACCGGACCGTATTGTTCCTCCGCGTGCCCTTGCTGTTTTGCCGACGGTACTGCAAATACAACGACGAACTATCATTGCAACACGACGCACATTGCCTGAGAGGGCACGGTTCGGTCCCGTAGAAGGTATGTAAATGTAAAACAAAAAACATCGCACCTCTATTATTCCTGTAAGGGGTAAGCATAAACAAATATTGTAAATAGTACATGCTTTTATACTTAACAAATATTAAACTAAAAATTATAACAACAAATTGTTTCAGGGACAAAACGTAAAATATCTCAATCAGAAGCAGTTGAACTAGTCCTAAATGCAACATCAAATAAAAAACCATTATTTCTCATGAAAGATATGGACGAAGTTATAACACATATTGATACTGCAGATAAAGGTATTTGTTATAATATTAAAATTAATTATTGTACAAAAGATTTTTATATAGATAGTCTCACAACGAAGACGCGCCCACTCTTCTTCCTAAACGCGATTACTGCACTATAAGCGTGGGGCGTGTAAGAGTGAGCGCGTTTTCGTGGATGGAACTATCCATAACTATTCTGTAATAACCAACAAAATCGATAATACATAGTTTAAAATTTTTTTTTCAGACAAATCCAACTGGATCGGCTTACTACCCCTAGGCGATCAGAACTCTGCAAATGTCTGGATTTATGAAGAAAATCAAGAATTATATACCATCACTGCAGAAATTGTTCCATCCAGAAAGCCTTTGATGCTTGGTTACAGTAAAACATATGCTGATGCCTATGGACTTATAGGACCTACAAAAGACTTTGATAAAGGTGAGTGATAAACTTAAAATAATAAAATAATCCTGTTCCCGATACCGGTGGGCTACTATTTTTATATTCTAATGACACATATAAGTGGTCAGTGTGCTTTGTAGTTATAAACAAATAAAACGAGAATTATCAGTATAAAGTATGAAGAGCAGGGTGTAAAGTTCACTCATCCTCTATAGAAAAGGAAGGAACCTCCGACCAGACGAGTGTTGTGTCTGGTGGGCAACGGCCCGACGATTGATGACGGGATGTTGTATATATACGCGTCGCGCGGTAAACCTAAAATTGAAAAACACAAAGCGGCGCGCGGTTGGAGGCGCTCAGAATCGCACGGAGCTGCTAGGCGTGCCGGCCTGGTGAGGTCGCTTGGTATACCTTGCAACTGATAAACTGCTCTTCGCGGCCAATCTGTCGTCTGCGCTGACCCTCAATTAAGAGGCTTTTTATGTGCCTAACTGGATCAGGTCAACAAATGCTATTATCTACAATTGGGATCTTTTCCATTTTCACAGAACCTCAAATTCAAAAGACTTGGTGGTGCCACGAATGTCAACAAACATTGCGGTCTGCCAAACATCTCGAAACTCATTCATATTTTTGCCATAAGGTAAAGTAGTGTGCACATGAAATTTATCATAATGCAATGCCAGTTTTATGTATAAGTTGAGTGAAGAAAATAGAACTTACTGGTACTGAATTTTTAGCATCCGATTAGAACTTTAGTTTGTGAATGGCGCCCTTCTTGTATCTGGAAATGCGAGTGGTCGAAAATCGAAAGATGATTTTGTCCAGCAGTGGACTAAAAGCTAATATGCTGATGATGAAGCGATACCGGCATTTAGCTACTATACACCCTTAGCCGAGGTTCGCACAGGTAATTTTTTCCCTCGGCGATTTATTTTTCGTGCACTGGATTCTCAACGCTCGGCTCAAAACCGAGAGTTGAAAATCCAGTGCGAATCCCGCCGCGATGTTTTTACGTCCGTTCGAACGTGGGCTTATATTATCTTTGATGATAATTATTTACTAATTATTGATTTGGTAGGCGTCTGTCTCATTTTCATATGTCCCAATTTTTCTGTTATAGGACGAGGATGAAACCCCTAAGCGACGGTATCGCTGTCGGCATTGTAGGCGAACATTTTCCAAAATATTTGCGTAAGTGTCATAAAATAAAGTTTTATATCGGCAATTTAAAAATATCTGTTGTTTTATTGTTTTTATTGTTTCAGGTTAAGGCGACATACGACTCATCATTGCCCCCTTAAAATGGAAAAAAAGTAAGTTGGTACATCGTTTTATTTGAAACATTAAATCGCCGTCCTCTGCTACGTAGGATGTGCGCGAGGAGTTTTGCTACGTTAGCTGCGCGGTTGATTTGTTTGACGGCCGTGGGTCGCAGTAGACGAAACCACCTACATTTTCATAGCGAAGATTTCGTACGTACACGTGCCTAGCTAGCCTAGGGCCGGTATGGAGCGGCACCTTTATTAAGACCAAGCACTCTAAAGACAATTTCCACGCAAGCTCCGCCTCCATGCACCCCGCCACTCCGCTCACTAACACATCAGTAATAAAGTGGAATATCGCGTACGCTCTATGATCGTGCTCGAAGCACGAAACTAACTGACATCTTAACTCTTATTTCGTTTATAACTAAAGTATTCATTGATCTGGAGAATAAATATCTTGTGCCTGGATAATACACTATGTTTTCTTACTGTGAATACTTATTTAAGCCAGAAAAGTCGAGAAATCAAGACTATATTCCAATATTATTTAATAAAAGACAAGATCTTCGAATAAAAAATGAATCGACCGAAAATGATACAACTACGTAACTGTCTTGTACAAGGAAAGAACAAGATCCAATAAATCATACTCGTATACTAAAGTTTCATTTTGATTGTATGCTTGACTGTTTCAGAATATTAATGCAAATTAACATAAAATCTAGGGAGCCTCCTCCTCTGACAACATGTACTTTCTTAAGACTTTTCGAGCAGTATTAAATTGTGTTATTCTCTCAAGAAATAACTAGAAGATTAAAAAATACAACACTTTGTTTCAGAAATATAGAAACCAGTAACAAAGCGATAATGGAAGTGGAAGTGCCTCCATTGAAAGTGAATGTATCGATGTGCTCTGAAGACAATAAACTACCCTCAGACGAAAGCTTTCAAAACTATACCAACGGATTAGACTTCTCCACGAATCTATTTGATACTGACCGCATATCCAGTCTTGATATTTCCGGGAATTCCAGATCTGATAATGATTTTAATCCTTACGCCATTGGATATAAAGATGAAAATGGGTTAGCCAACGATTTGGATTTTCCAATTCATTGTGAAACCCCTACGAAAGAGGTTTGTATTTCATTGAAGGATATACAACGCTTATAGAATTACACCTTTTCTTTCTTCGAATAAATGCATGGATTAGGGCAGGGGTCGGCAAGTAATTTTAAGTGGGATCCGAATAAGATTGTTTTTTTTTATCGAGGTCCAGGAAAAATAACACAAATTCTCTGTAGTTGTTTTATTTTTATTTTGAATTATATAAGCACCTATAAGGTAATTATTATAAACAGTTTTATACATATTTGCACCCGCACCTCCGCACTCAAACGCTCTCTCTTGCGCCACACGACACAGCATAGTGACTGCAGATGTGTCTACCTACTAAAACTAAAATAACTAATAAATAAGGCCCACTTGCACGTTCGTGGGTTAGCTAAATATCTTGGAGTTAACAGCTAACTCGGGGTAAATCCAAAGAGAATTATTGAATTAACGATTAATATTCGAAACGACGAAGATTCTACGTGTCAGTTATATAAAAATATTATTTACTTAAATTGAATAGTAGGTTAGTTATTTAACAATATTTGGCGGTCCAGAAACGGACCTCGGTCCGCCCGTTGCCGACCGTTGGATTAGGGTATAGTCGTCACTAAATAGAGTAATTTTAATGTGAAATAAAACAAAACATGTCTTTCAGAAACAACCGAAACAAGTCGAAGAGATTCCTGTCCCATGTCCTCATTGCAATCAAATTGTGGCCAAAGGAAAGGGTCGTCAGCACGTAAGGTAAAACACTATCCGTCTACATTAATAAGATTAACCTGTCCAGTACATAAGCCTCCTCCAAGCATCGCCATGATGACGATGGTCCCAGGCTTCCTGATTTCAGCAGTCTCGCTACATTGGCCTACAAACGCTGCACGTTCCAGTGCGCGGTCTCTACTCCTAAACATTTCGCGCCTCCGGCCATCTTTTATGTTTAGCTATTGCTGGTTGGCGCGAAAATATTAGTTTTGTGTTAGTATAGAATGTGGCAAAATAACTTGTTTTTTTTAATTTAATTGGTTTACCGATCATCTGGATAGTTATTTTTATTAGTAAAAAATTATAACGAGTAATTAATGATAGTTTAATACTGTTAATTGTGAACGATGATTGGCACTTATTAGTCCAGCGAATTTTTTTTTTGTAATACCACGAGATTTCAATTTAAGGTGTTTAAAATCCAATCGGCATTGTTAAAAATGTTGTATGCACAATTATAAAACACTAGCTTTTGCCCGCGGGTTCGCCCGCGTGGATGTCGCAAAATATCCCACGGGAACCTCCTACCGGTATTAGATACCTAACAGCCGAGGAAAAGGTAATTAAAGAAGAAAGAAAGAAAGAAAATACATTTATTTAGCACAGACTAAAGCACACAATATAATACAAAGCAGATAAAAATATAAAAAAAAAAAATTTAAATCAAATAAAAATTGTAAAGTGCGATATAAGCAGAAATTTGATGGGGAGTGTGCCTCAGGGCTGCGCCAAAAAGGCCCAGTTCAGCAAAAATGCCAGACAACTATAAGTGCCTGACTAATTGAGTCCTGCGGGTCCTACGCTGCGCCCGCGTAGCCGCCAACCATAATTATTTTGTTACGTGTAATTTTAATCTGTTATATCTTTTAAACTACTCATTTAAATGATTTGATGTCAGGCATATTTGAATCTATATAATGCCCATTTTAAATAACATATTTTACTGGATATGGGTTAATATAATACCTGTGAAAACAGCTTTGGAAATAACAATGAAATTTTTATCAAATTCTGAAAGATAATAATGGGTACTGTGGGTCATCCTTAGAAGATAGACATATGCCATCGCGACTAGACTTTTTTGTTGAACTTTTTAAGATGAACATTGCTGTAGAACATAAATTTCTTGTATATTTTACGGTTTACGCGGCGCACGTTAGTAAAGCTCCCAGTCGGCATGTTTTTTTCCGACATCTTCAACAATAATCTTCATATATCAGCTAATTTGCACAAAACCTTCCAAAATTCAAAATATTTTATTTCACATAAACCTACATGGGCACTTATGAAACGTCAGAAGCTAGGTGCACGGTTCCAATTGGTCGTTTCCTACGGAGAAGAGCCGGCAAGAAACTCCACGGTTACTCTTTTAAAAATAATTGTTTTTTACAATATTTTCAATTATCAGTAGTATTAATAGGTATGGGAGGACAGTGTAGGTCTTTCAACAAGTATCAGGTACTTAACAAGATAGAAGATGGTCAATAAATCTACAGTCCACTAAGCCTACAGTGTTATCACATTCACAAAATAGAAAAAAGAAATCTAAGTATATAAAATAAGAATAAATTAATAAAAATAAAAACCTATTTTAAACAAAATGACATGATTACAACTGTAACAAATCTGAATAATTATCATTTACACAAAAGCCAGTAATAAAGTGTTGAAATTAAATTGTAGGTATATAATGTCAAATATTATGATGATTATGTCAAGGAAGAATGTAAAAGAAAAAAAAAACGTGGTAATTTGGGAGCAGTTAATATACTCTTACATAACATGCCGTTAATGATGTACCAGGGAAGCCACATGTGCAGAAGGAATTATTGCCAAACTTCTTTGTCTTCAACGTAGTCTTTAATTTTGTAATATGCTTTCTTAATAAGGACACGTTTGATGTGGGTTTTGAACTTCCCATCGCTAAGTTCTGTAACCGACTTTGGCAACTTGTTATAAAAGCGGATACTGTTTATAAGAAATGACTTGCTTGTTTTAGTTAATCTAAATTTGGGTATCACAATTTCATGTCTACTACGTGTATTTATGTTATGGAAATCGCTTCTTATTTTGAAAAGTCCTAAGTTTTTGCGGACATACATAATACTTTCTAATATATAAAGAGAAGGCAGAGTCAGTATATCAATTTCTTTGAATTTGTTTCTAAGGGACTCGCGAGGACCCATTTTATAGATAGCCCGGATTGCCCTCTTTAAAATGAAAATTGAATCTACGTCAGCTGCCGATCCCCACAGCAGAACGCCATAAGACATAATACTGTGGAAATAAGCAAAGTATACTAACCTAGCTGTAGCTATAGCTATATAGCTATAGTCAACTGCCTTATTTTTCTTACTGCATATGCAGCTGAGCTTAATCTACCTGAAAGAGTTCTAATGTGGGCGCCCCATTGCAATTTCGAATCTAAAGTAATTCCTAAAAATATAGTTTCCGTCATTGCATCTAGTTTTTTGCTATCAAGTTTTAACGTCATTGCATCTAGTTTTTTGTTATCAAGTTTTAACTTGATAGCAAAAAACTAGATGCAATAACGGAAACTATATTTTTAGGAATTACTTTAGATAAAAAATCAATCTAAAGATTTAGACCCACTTGAGGTACATTTGGTAATGAGAACCTAATACATTTAGTTTTGTTCGCATTAAGTAAAAGATTATTAGCTGCGAACCATTTCGAAAGAACAGCCAGACTGTCGTTGACATGAAAAACATCTGTATCTTTTCTATCTATTTAAAAAATAAGAGAAGTGTCGTCAGCAAATAGAATTATTTCCGATAAGTTAGCCATCATGTAAGGAAGATCATTTATATAAACAAGAAATAAGAAAGGGCCAAGAATTGAACCTTGAGGCACGCCCATTTTTACTAGAGACCCCGAGGACGTCGCCCCATTAACGTTTACTTTTTGCTGCCTGTTTGATAGATAGGAAAGAACAAGATCAGCAGCTTGTCCACGAATTCCGTAGTGGTGTAATTTACAGATCAGTGTATTGTGGTCAACGCAGTCAAACACTTTTGAGAGGTCACAGAAAATGCCAATTGCATCCTGGGACTTCTCCCAGGATTCCAAAATGTGACTGATGAGTTTTACTCCTGCGTCAGTCGTCGACCTACCTTTCGTGAAACCAAACTGGTGACTATGTAAAATCCCATTAGAATTAAAATGTGACAACATCTGGTCTAGCGTGATTTTTTCATATATTTTACTCAATGCTGGTAGCACAGATATGGGTCTATAATTAGTGGGGTCACTCTTACTACCCGATTTGAAAATTTGTACTACTTTACTATGTTTCCTTCCGCAAGAATCACTCCGTCCATTGGTGAAAACCGTTTGTAAACCGTCCGGTAGTTTTTGAGTTTATCGCGTTCATTACAATCGTAATAACGTCAAGACAGACAGACGAACGGGCTCAGTTCGAAAGCATCGGCCTGCTTCTGATGCATTGCTAAAGAAAACCCTAATTACCTAACTATGGACCCAGGACGCAACCTTGAATCGCTTCGCCATGACCATGGCAGTCAATTATTTACTTCCAAAGCGTTATATTATCTTTATATCATAATTCATACTACTCATGCGTAACTACCTCTGTTACACACATTTCGCCAGGGATACGGGGGAGATACTGAGACAATGTTGGAAAAAATCTACTAAACACTTTTCCCGCTCAAAACATACGAGACGGTTCTAATAAAATAAATTAGGTAGGTACCTATATTATTATACCAAATTCCTTTTTTTTATATGTTCACAGTAAATGTCCTGGCCGTCAATTTAAATGTGGATGTGAAAAGGCTTTCACAAACATGAAACAGCTTACGGAACACATTTGGGCTCAAAATTCAAACGAAAGCCCATTGCAGAAAGTAAGTCGAAATAATGATCACATGTACCCAGCTGACCTCGCATTGTACGGAAATCCTATACAATGCGAGATCAGCTTATACTGAAAATGTATAGCTTGATGTGTAACCGTGTGCATAGTTATTTATGTTCGTCTTTCCTCGATTTTGTTTACAGGACAACGATGATAGTAATAAGCCCGCTGAAACCACAAACACAACCTGCACTACCCTGGCCATAGACCCTGCATCATACAAATGTGAACTTTGCCAACATTCTTTCAAGGTCAGTAAGGAAAAATATTATTAATTACAAAACATTGTTTTAGGGTTCTGTAGCGAAAGAATGAAGACGGAATCCTATTACTATAACCCAATTTTTATAACTGTGCGTCTGTCAACGTCAAAATTTTACAGTGTATGGTTTAAATAAAACAATAACAAATTAACGAATAATAAGTCAAACCTGTGGAGACGACACGACTTGCGTAGAACGTATTAAGAGGCGTCGGGGCACTGAGGAGGTAACCGGGCGGGTGAATTCAATACTAGCAACCTACGATTTTGACAGCTCCAAGCGCACAGTTATAAAAATCGAGTTATAAGCCTTCGCCGTCTGTCTGTCACAGGGCTGTATCCTTCTAAAGCAAGTTTCAGAATGCGTGGTATATAAAACAAACTTTGATGAGAAAGAAACAACGCATTTCTTCAACTTTATTTTTTACTACTGTATCATAAAAACTGTAGAATGTATACGTAAAAATCGTGCGAATCAAGAGCTAGCGGCTCTTGATTTTTACGACCTGACAAAACATCGAGATTTCTTAGATAAACTTAACTTTAATAATAACGTATTATACACATAAACCTTCCGGAATAAATTCTCTAAACGATGGTGAAAACCTCATCAAAATCCGTTACGTGGTTTAGAAGAACAACGCGGACATACAGACAAACGCGAAAAGCGAAGAAGATATAGATTAAAACGAAGTACAAATAATCTAAAAATTAAAACAAGATGAAACTCTGAAAAAAAAGTAAAATTTTCTAAGTTTTGTATGCATTGTAATGGCAATTTTTTCGTATCAGCGCCGGGGCATGCTGGTGAATCATTTATGGCGCGTGCACAACACGGTGTCTTCTGGAGTTCCGCTGGAGCGACGCGTGCGCCACTTTCCGTGTGGAACGTGTCCCAAGATATACAGGACGGCCGCCAAACGCGACCGACATGTGCAGAAACATCATCCAGGTAAACTTAGCTATGTAATACGAAACTGTACAGTCACGAGCACCAATATGTATACACTTAGCAACTTTAAAAAGTGATTTTCTCATACTGTGGTGATTGTCATTTTATGTTGTTACGAACATAGTATTTTGGGACCCACACTAATATGAAATAGGTCTTATCTCAAAGTTGCAATTGTTATTCCATGCGAAAATCTCTTTTAATTTTTTTTAAGTGGATACATATTGGTGCTCGTGACTGTACACTATGCGCCAGAAACGGCCTGTGAAATTATCTGCAGATTGGGTTACCTCACACAAAAGGGGCTTAAAAAAGAATGTTATGCATTCGACGAGTTGTTTTTATTCCAGACACCGTTTTCTCCGAAATTTCTGGAACTTCTTTCAACTTCTGTAAATAAGACCAGCAATAACCGCAGCTAACTTCACACATACTTCCATTGTTAATTATACTCAGTATCAGCATGGCGTCTTTGTGCCTCATATCAATAGACTCGTTCCTTATTACGGGCAAAACGTGAGATTAGTGTACACCTACGTCTCTAACCCTTCGGAAATTGTTGTGATCCATAATCGGATCTGCGTGGTCGTAATCTATTTTGCATACCTATATTTTTTTACATATATCTTCCCTTTTGTATAATGTACAAGTACGCTAAGCAATAGTGCCGTGACTAGTTACTGCCCTTCGTTGGTCTAGTGGCCGCAAGCGCTACTGCTAAGCATGAGGTCCTGGGTTCGATTCCCGGGTCGGGCAAAGTGTTATTGGGTTTTCCCATCTGGAATAGGGATGATGATGTATTTCTTGTTAATTAATTAAGTATGTTATTATCTGCGCATAATGTAGTGCATGCTGTGCTGTGTTCTATAAGTAATGAGGCGCTTAGATTTCAGTTTGAAATGTACTAATTATAAAGTAATAGTGTACTCATTGTTGAAGATACTAATAATAAATAAATAAATGACAAAAAAAAAATGTTTAGTCCGTCTTTGCGATAATAAAAAAATATATTTTACAATGCATTTGCTCGAAAAGAGCCTTTTCCAAGCAGTAAATTAGTGCGGAAAGTGTCACTTTTTTTCACTAGTGCTTTTTACTTTTCTGTTTTTTTTTAATTTTTGTGGCCGTCGTCAGCCCGTTGCAAAGAGTTTTTATTATTTGAAAACAAGAAAATGTTAGAGAAAAGTTTTACATATCAGATGATGATAACGATGGCGATGGCGATGACGATATCGATGACGATGGCGATGGCAATGGCGGAGTCAAAGTCAAAGTCGAAGTCGAAGTCAAAGTCAAAGTCGGAGTCGGAGTCGAAGTCGCAGTCGAAGTAGAAGTCGGAGTCGGAGTCGGGGTCGGAGTCGGTCGGAGTCGGTCGGAGTCGGTCGAAGTCGGTCGGAGTCAAAGTCGGAGTCGGAGTCGGAGTCAGTCGGAGTCGGTCGGAGTCAGTCGGAGACGGTCGGAGTCGGTCGGAGTCTGTCGGAGTCGGTCGGAGTCGGTCGGAGTCAGTCGGAGTCGGTCGGAGTTGGTCGGAGTCGGTCGGCGTCAGTCGGAGTAGAAGTCGGAGTCGGAGTCGGAGTCGGTCGGAGTCAGTCGGAGTCGGTCGGAGTCGGTCGGAGTCAGTCGGAGTCAGTCGGAGTCAGTCGAAGTCGGTCGGAGTCAGTCGGAGTCGGAGTCGGAGTCAGTCGGAGTCGGAGTCAAAGTCTAGAGACCTTAGAGTTTAGAAAAAATTAAGACCAAAAGTTGTAACGACACTTTTTGCTATAGCTGTATGCCGTGCGGCGTGCGCGTGTTTCTCTGTCTGTCTCTCTCTCTCTCTCTCTCATAGAAAGAGGAACTTCGTTCCATCCGGGTGTCCCTTGACACCTCTCAAGTTTTTTTTAATTTCCTCGCACAATGCATAGTAAAACGTTGTATGATACACGTGCGTAAGATGATTTCCGACTCGTCTCAACTTATACACTCGCTCGCTACGCTCGCTCGTGAATAAAATGCCACTCATCGGAAATCACCTACCTTCCGCACTTATAGCATAAATAACTATTTTCTTTTTTTACGTAATCTAAAGATTACGGCGATACATTGAGGTAAAATGTGCCATGACGTCACGACTAGGTATGTAGATTTTATACATACTAGTGATGTAGTGACCCCCACTCCCCAACCTAAAATGCGTTTATCTAAGTATTTTTTTATTAATATGATAAAGGAAAAAATACGTAGGTATCTAATATTTTTTTATTATCTGACTGACGGACTAATTAGAATTTCATTTTTATTACCCAGGCATCATCCCTATTGCTCAGTAGCAGCCCGGAGTCTGGATTTGTGCCCGGTTGATGTCAAAAGGCTCGCCCCCTTTACATGGGACTTAAACATAACTGGCGAAATGTGGGGGTACTATAGATACACCTCTGCCTTACCCTTGGGGGGCATACAGGCGTGATGCATGTATGTATTTAGTTGGTAAGCCTATAAAAATAAATAAATATGTGCAGGGGCCTCTAAGGTCCGCGGGCAGGCGTTGGAGGGCGGCACGCGCGTGTGCGAGCCGGCCATGTGCCCGGCGTGCCCGCGCCAGTACGCCACGCGCGCCAAGCTGCTGCAGCATCAGAGGGCACATCACCCTTTCTTGGTAAAACAGCCAGCAGTACTTTGTTAAGCTTTGGTAACCCGCGAAATTCAAATTTTCTTTAGTTTTTTGCATTTTGCAGGTCAGTGTCAGGTTTTATGTTGATTAAAATATGATTCGCGACCGTAACAAATATGGTTTTACATAATTATAATCATTACAATCAGGAATACAACTCCTTATGTAAGCACAATGGTCAAATGTCATGATTTCATGAAATAGTCATTCAATGGAATTATATGAACTTAGAGAGTTGTATTGATCATTTTTATGATTACAATTCTATAAATATACATTTGATACGGCCGCGAATCATATTTAAATCAATTTACAACATGATACTGACCTGCAAATTGCAAAAAACGTAACAAAATTGAATTTCGCGGGCTACCTTGACGCTTTCGCCTTATGGGATTGTCTAGATAATATGGTAATAGTGTTTTGGGAGCAGAGTGTGGCAGGTTTGTAGCGAAAAAGGACTCTGCTGGTTCTTATAATCTGAATACTCTTTATTAATTTGAATACCACTGATTAACGGCGAGAATAAAACTTCGCGAGAAAACTTATATTCAAATATCTAAATCATTAAGTCTCTGATAATGCTTGTTTTGATGGAGTAATCAAAATCATAACCCTCCTTTTAGCTTCGCCGTAGTCGGGTAAAAAAAGTTGCGTTCCAGTAATTGGATGTCACAGAGGTCTAAAAATCTTTAGGACCACAACTTAATCGCTTATTTTCCGTCTAAAAATAACATTATCACTGTCCTCCAGATGTACAAGGCTGACGTTATAGTTGTGTCGTATATTTAAAAAAAAGGGGGAGTGTTTTATCCCCCATTTACGCCCTACGACACCGTGATTACGCCTTACACCTTTGGGGACAATTAGACATTTATAATAATTATGTGTAGTTATTTTTGTTATCCTCACTAAACCCGAAGTTCGAGTACTAACAATATAATATTTTGTTCTAGATCACACTTCCAACTACCAGAAATACTACGAAAAAAACAAGTAAAGCCGTAGGTAAGTTAAAATAAAAAATAAAATGTACATCATTTTCAGTTTCTAACCTGACTTAATTAAAAAAATCATGCCTTGTAGTAGTCAAAGTGTGATGTTAATCTTTTGGTATTGTGTACTAGTATTTTAATAAGTATTTTTAAATAAATGATTGAATCTCACTGTGCGTTTTTCTTGCAACTATTGTTAAGACAATACACACATTAAGCGGAACATAAAAAAATGCCAACATTTTTTATCAGGTTTAATTTAAAATCTAGTATTTATATTTCTTTTCTCATTTAAAATTACACCTTCTAAAATTAAAAGGAGATCACATATAATATTAATTTTGCGAGAAAAATACTTTTTTTTGTACATATACTTTTTTGATTTTTTAAGGTAACCAAGAAAAGTAGAAAAGGTTAATTAAAAAACAAATTCTAAAATAAGAAAGATTTAAATTAATATCGCGAGTTTCCTCCACGTGCTCTTATTAAAGTTTCCACTCGCCTAGTCTAAGAATAATGTTATCTATTATTTCCTGTGACATTCTCTGCCATTCCTCAACGACTGCGATTCGCAGTTCACCCAAATTGCCAGGAGCTGGGATTCTGGATTTTACTCTTCGTTTCAGCAGGTCCCAGACGTGTTCTATCTGATTGATATCCGGAGATCTCGCCGGCCACTCCTTAATGTGATATTCACATTATTAAGATTTGCTTGAGTTGAACGAGCAGAAGTATGCGGCCGATCATTATCCTGCATCAAAACGAAGTTGTCACCGATAAAGGGGGCAAACGGTACCACATTTTCTCATAACGAGCTGCAGTCAGAGTTCCTCCATCGATCACCACCAGGTCCGTACGAGTTCCCAAACATTTCTGGCTTCGACGGCCGTTAGACGTGGGTTCCTACGTACGCGAAGCTGAATGACACGATCATGCTTGCTCAAAGTACGTCTTTTTCTGCCTGATGTCTTTTTTTGTGAGAAGACCGGGATACGGTCTTCTCACAAAAGTATTAGTCTCCCTGAATTGTTGGATACTGCGATAAGTTGTTGAAACAGGTCGGCGAAGAATTCTTGAAGTCACTCTGTAGGTTTGATCATTTCTCCTCATCTCACGTGCCCTGGCGATCTCAGTTGCGCTCAAGTCGGGCATAATAAAGTCGTTAACTTTTAAAAAGATTAAGAGTAAAAAAAACAAATGAATCTGAATTTTAATGAAAACTTTATGAAATTTTAAACCAAAACCATAAAATGATGATGTTTTAATTTAGAAATAATTATTTCAAATTGAGAAACAAATTGAAAGTCACCTTAAACGCGATTGTTTTAATTACGAGTATTAATTTCTAAATTAAAACGAATTAACAACCAGCCAGCAATATTACACAAACTAGTTTTACGACATTTTTTTATGTTCCGCTAAATTTGCCAGTGTGTGTAGTAATTAACATACCATACGGATTCGTAATATTCTTTCATTCAGTTTAGGTAAGTCACAGGAACAAGAAAGAATTTCTTGATCAGTTTCCTATATTTTTATTTTGTATTGCCTAATTTATCGCCTATAGTCATTTTATCAAATAAGTATTCAAAAAACTTCTAACGAAAAATAAGTAGAGAGATATATGAAATGTGTGGTAAAAATATGTATCGAGAATTTGAGACCATTGATTATTATAATCCCATCTATATTTAATATACCCACCTAGTGTCACATGGCCGTCGCAAATGGAGATTTATCACATTCAAATTTAGTTTGTTTATTCTTTGTTCAATCAACCCTGATAAAGTTTGACACGACATGAATCGAGATCACCGCATTTATCTCTGTTCCTCGCAGATATTTCGCAACGAGAGTGAAAGAGAACAACTAATCACTGTCGTCGCATACAAAAGGTATTGTTACGACATACCACTTAACTTGTTTGTTTTCATTCGGAAACAGGCAGTGCGCAACTGCAGTGCAGTGAACTGCAGTGCTTCCATTACTATTTTACTGCCCATTTAATCATTCATCTTCTAGGGCTTTAATTTATTAACATCTGCCATTCTGCGCTCTGCGATAATTCTGTGTCATGTATTGATTTTATGTAGAACAATGTTGACAGTTCGCAGTACCGAGTGTAGTCATAGCCAGAAGCTTAATGAAGCATGCCCGTTGAAGTGATGAAATGTGTGAATTGTGTTAGAATGGATTATGACGTAGAAGAAGGGACGATACCAAGAGATTTTATTGAATACGACTTCGCCGAAGATGCTCTGGACTTTGAGGTTAGTTTTAACGCTACTTTTAATAACATTCACTCTACTGATCAACTTTTACATAACTAAGTAGTCTTAACTTTAGATATTGTCTAAGGTTTCAATATGGTCTTGCAAAAAAGATGGGACACAGAAATAACTTATTAGATTGAGACACTTTTGCCCGTTTCGATTAAGTTAATTAAGTATTCCTTGATTGCCGCTACCGTACCTACCTATTAGGTAACGCCACCAACATTTAACGGTATTAAAGCTGATTAAATTAGTCTCTAATTGAGGAGTAGTCACAAATTATTCAACCACAATAGTAAGAAATCGACCTAGGCTTTTTCATTCGCAGCACAAGTATTCCAAATGTATCTAGCGAGCCTTTCATAGAATAAGAATTTGCGTAACATTCCGAAATCTAAAATAGAAAGTATTATATCAGTAAACACCATACAAAACCTCGCCCTCGCCCTCAAACCGGCAGCTCATATCATAATATGCCCCCAGGTTCATACATGACATAACAACAAACAAAATTAACAAAGTGTCACAGTGCACTTCACTCCTCGGGGTGACTCATGGCTTGAAGTCATTCTTGTCTATGCTATGGTGTGAGAGTGAAAAGGCAGATCATTGTCGTCTCTTTCAGTCATGCTATTGGGTATAGTATAGAGGTGTATACTCTGTGCGTAGTATAACAAAATAACAAACAAACTTACTAGCTATAATACTCCACACTACGATCGACGAGTTTTGCGGTAGGTAGTTGGCTAGGCGCGCTCGGCTAATCGTAGCACCGCGATTGAGCACAGCTGGAGTAGATATTTTCGTGGGATGCGGTGGTCGCGCGAATTCTGTAGAATTCGTAATCTCACTGATTAACGTAGTGTCGCGCTACAGACTCGTCCAGTGAGGGAGAGTGGTGTGAAATAAATGAACGTCGATCATGGTGTGTTTCGGCGATAGATGCGGCTGCGGCGCGTTTTGCCGCCGTTTGTTCTGTCGAGCTCGACCACCGGAGACAGATGAAAATGAAGAAAACTTACCGGTTTCTTTGGTAATTTTTATGATAAATATTTAATTTAAATTGAGTTTCTGCTTAGTGTTTATTTAAATGAATGTTATTTGGTTTGCGCTTTTATCAATTAAAGAGTACCGCGCGCACTTTACACTGCTTCATAATTGAAGGCTGTTTAGTTCCCACCATAACTTTAATTACAATAAAATTGACGTGAAAATCCTTGTTAATAAACCAAACGTGAAGTGTTTTTTACTCCACCTTGAAGTGACGCATTTGAATATAACATGACTCACTAAGTTTGTGTAACTTTTTCTGCGGCCACAGTGAACTTTTACTTAGGTACTTATATTTTCGACCACTTATCACTATCACCCACCAGTCGCTACTGACGCGACATGAGCTTCACATAGCATTACTTTTGTAATGAATTGCAGCACATGGTTTGCAGTAAGGAAATAAGGGGGTAAAAAAAAACTTAAATTAAGTATTTATGAAATTCTAATGAATGAATCAATGCAATTCCTACTTCTTAAGTTGTATAGTAAGTAGGTAGGTAGACTTGGCTACCTACCTTAAATATTCATACAAAATGACGCAAGCGATGGCGATAGCCGTGAAAATCTTTAATAATATTATCTTTGAGGAAAATTCAATACAATCTAATTCCTTTGTACTATGGAGCTATTGTTCTTATCGACGATTTTATTAACAAAGCCATCACCAAAACTGAACGCCTATAATAGAAAATATTTATAAAACCATAAAGCAGATATGTCACAGGTAGATAATAAATACTTAGGTACCTACTTACCTCACTACTACTTAACATTGACTCACTTTTCTCTCCTATACCTAAATAGGTAGGTAGTAGTAATTTTTTCCCACCAATCGACAATGACACAGTGGCCTACGGACTAAGTATACGATAAGGGGAAATATCACACATTAATACTAGGTGTAATAATGTGTGATATTTCCCCTTACTGCACCTTAACTCCATCCAAAAAAGTCGGCAAAAGTCAAAAAATTTAATGTGTAACATCTATGCTATCACTTTCCTGCAATCAAAATCAAAATCTAAATAATTCAATCTGTGACAGTGATTTCGTGACAAGGGACGGAAGTGTGTCACAGGAAGCCGGGGAAACGCGCGCTTTTTGATTTGACCAATGAGCGCGCGCGGTGCTAGAGTTTGCTGTCAAAACGACCTTGACGAGGCCCCGCCCATTTAATGTTGCTTATTACTAGACATCGGATTATATACACTATCAAAATGCCAAAATATGCATGCAAATATGCACTAAAAAAGGGCAAAATATGCACAAAATATGCACAATCAAAATACTATTTATATATAGAATTAACGTTTATTTTCACAATATATTTATATTAATAAAAGTTGAAATTCTTGTGACTATATACAATAGATTTTCTAGAGCAAACTTGGGACGTTTGTCACTTAATATTATTTTGTAGGCTGAAAATGGCCTTTATTTTTATATAGAACAGCATCTAATTTTAATTTGAACATGCACCACCAATGAAAAAGTACTAAAATATGCAATAACGCTATAAAAATAGCGTTTTATGCATTTGCATATGCAAACATGCAAATGCATAAAATCCGATGTCTACATTACCAAGTTGAGATGTCAGATGTTCCTCGTTTTTTCACACATATGAGATTATGTGTGAAAAAACGAGCGAGCCTTACTATCACTTAACTTACTTACAATCCGATAACATTGTAATTTATTCATCGTATGTACCTACATAATTATTCTGAAATATTTATTTACCTATTTAAAATAGTTAACACTGGCAGATGTAATCAACGAGCGCGGCTGTCCTGACAATTTGTGAAAATAATTTTATTCTGACCAGCGGACAACGCGGTAATTTATTTTCAGTGCGAAGGTTAGCTGAGCTCACTGCATTTTTTTAAAATAATGCGAGCGGTTTTTGTATGTCACGAAATTATTATAGAATAAATAGTGACACTGAAATCTAACTATGCGCGATAAATTAATTATGAACGGCTCTAATCATTGACCAGCATCCAGTACCGGTAAATCGTGACAATAGTGTCTACCTACGTACTGTTTCATGTTTTAAAATATTAAATAGGCAAGTAGGTACCTATATTATACCTATTGTTTTTTTACATTAAAATGATATGTGAGTATCTAGGGGCAAAATCAGTGTTTTGTGAAAAACTATGACAGAGCTAGAAACGAATCGTATCCAAAGTGCTTTCATTTGTCTTCGATTCTTATCTAAGTATCGAACGTGGAACAGATAAGAAATTGGTAATTTAGTTTTATCGAGATAGGTCTGTGAACTTAGTATTATCAAGATCTGTATTTATTCTACGATTGACAAAACGTCACTTTTAGGAGTTAGCTAGACTGGCAAAAGACTCAATAAATAGGTAGGTACGTACTTAACGCCAAGAAATATTAAATCTAAACTTAAGTCCCACTACCTACAACACATTGAATGCGCAATGTGAAATGCGGTTTTACGTAATAACTAGCATATCACCTGAGATGAAGTTACCAAATTTCGAAATTAGGTATTATGTTATATTTATTGTTTACCTTGATTTTGTTTTTACTATGATGTAGATTTTACATGTAGCATTAAGCACAAACCTTAGTGGTTTAAAAATGCTATTCTGCTGAAACACTTTGTAATTATTATATTTTTAATGGTAAATTAAAAAAAAAAAAAAAAAAAAAAAAAACGTATAACACTGTCGTTTAACCTAAAAGTTGCTGTCAAATATTTACCTTTTTTAAATAATTTGTCTATATTACTGTATGAAAATAAGAAGTGTGGCTAACTAGTGAATTAAAATATGAAATGCAATAATTAATATCGTAACCGAATATTTAGTTTTAGATGTAGAAAAAGTATGTGTAAGTACATTCCTGTACTTTCTCAATACCTTTTTTACTCTTACGGTTACAAGCTCAAATTCATTAAAACATTGAATTTGATGTTGTACCCATTTTTGGTGTAAAAAACGCATTTGGAAAGTTCCCAAATAGTTTTTTTACATCTAAAACTAAACATTCGGTGTTACGATATTAATTATTGCATTTCTCAATATTCTAGTTCACTAGTTAGCCACATTTTTTATTTCCACACAGTAATATTGCCAAATTAATCAAAACAGCGAAATGTTTGACATCTATTTGCGACGTTGCCCCCTTTCAGAATAAAATACGAGCAGAGACCCTATTGTAGGTTGTACACTACTGCTATATGTACCTATGTTCATACTCCTACTAAAACTTATTGATTAAACATGAAACAACTACCTGGCTCTGAAATTGGTACACCGACACAGTCGTGGTGGATATAGGTAACTACATAGCTCTATATCAAGTTAGGTGCACATTGATTGTGTTTAGACACGCGAACTTATACCATATTTACTCATAACTTACAACAGCCAAGTGTTTACGATAATTTCGCTAAGTAACAGTGATGGTCATTAGCTGTTATGTATTAAATTATAGACGTTAACACATGCAGGCGTCGTAAAATATCCTATTCATTACGATCTGTTGCCCGCGGTTTCGTTCGGATCATAGGGAAACGAATGCAATCCAGAACATAATCTCCTTGTTTGTTTAATTTAATTCATCAATCCGTTCGTAGCACGTTTAGTGCCGGGAGCCCTCCTGGAGGGTTCACCTAGTCGCATATGGGATGCCGGGAGCCCTCGTGGAGGGCTCATTAAAAGTGAAGGTTTTTCTTATCGAATACTTCTTATAAACCGTGAAAATAAAATCTGATATATATTTTAACAACTTTTATTACTAGGTACCTACGAGTATATGACCTATGCGTTGGTTTTACAATCTAAACATCATTATTATCTAAAAAAAAAAAAAAACACGGTATATTCACCAAAAATTTAAAAGGTTGGAAACTACGTATAGCGACAAGACCCCTGAAAACAACACACTTTCACACACAACAATTTTACTTCGTTTTACAGTGTTTTATGACACGGTTTTAAACCTAATTCCGTTGACCGTCCGCGATGGTTAACTTTAGCGCAAACGTAATGCCAGCAACCCTCCCGGAGGGTTCACTTCCAATATGTATGTCGGCATGGCGTATGAATTCTATGAAAAGTAACAAACATACAAACTTGCATATTTATAAAATCACTTGCTTTTGTCCGCGGCTTCGCCCACGTAGAGGTCAGAAATTATCCCACGGAAACGTACTATCGGGATAAAAACAAGTATGCTATGTGTCAATCCAGATTATCTACCTGTGTGCCAAATATCATCCAAATCCGTTCAGCCGTTTTTGCGTGATTCAGTAACAAGCATACAAACTTATACATTTCTAATATACGAGTAGTAAGCTTCCGCCAACGGCTTCGCCCGCGTGATATCTTTATTAATTATAGCATCAGTTACTCAGTGATAATAAAGCACTCTACTGGTGAAAGAATTTTTTAAATCGGTCCTGTAGTTTTTGAGTTTATTCATTAAAAACAATTTTTTTTTTTTTTTATATAAGACGTTTATTTTCTCTACACAAGTTATGTACTTACTTAATGCTAGTATTTGACAATAGGGAATATGCATGAGATTCAAATAAGGGTCAAATATTTTTTTTTATAAACTATATTACTTCAGAATTATGCCTCCATCAATATTTTTTATTATAATTTATTAATGAGCAAGAAATTAATTTTTAAAAAGTGCAAAAAATCTGTGGGAAATTCAAATACTTGAAAAGCGACGCTATTGGTCAGAGCGAATGTGACGTAACAATCTATGACAACAATGTAATGTCAATGTGTTTTGTAGGAGTTTTTGCGATTCAGTCAGTTTTATTGTGATTTTAGTACACATTTAGAAGTAATACATTTGTTAATACACGAAAGACTCTTTCGAAAATGACTGAAAGCGGTTTTGTGAAAGCCCAATCGGATAGTTTGCCGAAAGCTGATGTGTTCATGATGACCACATTTTTACATCAAATACCGATTTCACGTCTGTTGAAATCAAAGGAGAGAAAGCTTTAAGGTAATTAAGTATAACATATAATGTTTATTTTATCTTCCACACCTTTTCCGGAATAATTTAGTTTTAAAAAGCATCATAACCTAAAATAACATAGCTTCGCAAAATATCGAAATCTAGATTGTGTTAAGTATAGAATGTTGTTATAATACTAGGATATTGAAAACAAGTTGGGAGATAGCATGTTTCTTTTCATAATTTTACTCCACTTTCTCCGTAAGTCCGAACCTCTCAGGACAAACAAAATACTTGGTCGGGTGCATTTCATAATGTATTTCTGCACTTAGGCACAATGCAGTATTTGTATGTCGGTTTTTTGCATTGTTCTATAGAGGGAGAAGTTGGTTCCATGATGATGTATTAGTCGAAAATAGAAAACACATATTTGCAGCAGAGCACAATACTTCTTCAACATAACCTCAACATTTGACATTTGTTTGTTTGTTGTCATAGACTGTGACGTCACCACACCAAGCGCGCCAAAATGGCGTTTAAATAGCCCGGGTCGGATGGTTATTTTTAACTTTTTTTTAAAGTACTTTGAATTGCTTTTTTGGCGTTGATTTTTTTTTACTATTATTTGGCGATGTAAAGTATCGAATAAAAAAAGAAAAAAATACATGCATATTCCCTATAGTGCACGAACAAAGAGCTAACTTTGTGAGAGACTGGTGCCTGAAGTAGGCTTAAATAAAAACCTGTATTACAGGTCTTTATAATATTAGTGTAGGTACCTAGATATAGTAGGATGTAAGATTCTAGTCTTAAAAAGGTCGTGAATTCGTCATGTAGGTAGGGCTTGTTATCGTAAAAAACTAAGTTTAGTAATAAAACATATTCTAAAATCTCTCTATGCGTGGACAGCCCAAAGTTATCGTAATCCTGTAATAATGTAAATAATATTGTTAGATATGACTATGGATATATCTTATCGTTGATTCATATACCTAAATGCTTACAGTATTTTAGTTGTATGATTAAAACGCTATTAAAACGCTATTAAAACGCCAAAGATAGTCCAAGGCGTACCACATGAATAAAAAACCGAGTATACAAAAATTTATTTAAAAAAAAAAGTTGAATAAAAACCTCCTATTGTGCTTTAACTACACGCAGTAATTATAATCATGATGAAAGGTTATTTTCAGTAAATTCCCCTATGAGCTCATAGTACAACGAATTAGCGGGCAGGTAATTGCCTTCCATCCCTTACAGGTCGTTAAAGGTGCTTATCCAACCAAGGAAAATGGAATTAGCACGGTGCTCCTCACACATGGTCGATATTATAGGCGTACAACACATTTGCCTAATAGGTGTAGTAGGTAGTAGATAACTTTTACCTGTACAAAATGTAAAAAAAAAACCTAAAAAAGTCCGATCCGTGAGGGTGTTCAGGTATCGTACTGAGAGTCTATTTATGTGGTAATTTTAAAGAAAAAAATTACACTTTTTTTTATTGGGAATTTTGCCGCTTTATTACATGAGGCGCAAGCGGCCGTCATTTAGCGGTATACAAGTCATAATTTATGACCACTGTTGAAAATTTGCAATTTTTTAATGGATTTGGGGTAATTTTGGTACAAAAAATGAGAATTTTAAATAGCAATACTTAACTTTTTATCCTACTATCCTACAAATATATACGTATATCCTACTAATATTACAAATGTGAAAGTTTGTATGTTTGGATGTTTGTTACTCAATCACGCAAAAACGGCTGAACGGATTTGGATGAAACTTGGCACACAGATAGTTTATAGCCTGGATTAACACAAAGGATTTTTGTCCCGATAGTACGTTCCCGTGGGATCATTACCGACCTCTACGCGGGCGAAAGCTAGTTTTCAATAATAATAAGATCTTTTTATTACTTTTTGGTACTTAATGTTATTGCAGTACCCATCTCTTTCGGATCGGACAGGGTTTTCTTACATATTGTATGCATCTACACTGCAGCAAAACCTCTGTGTGGGTACGTGGAAGCTGCAGCTTAGTAAATATTTATAATGCAAGGCACATAGCATCCATGTAATAATATTGCATGTTATTAAACCCAAGGTGTTCACAGTAGTTATGTACTATCAGTGTTAATCGAATAGGTGTTTAGTTTAGAAAATAATGTCAATGTGTGTTCCATGTTGTGTGTATATCTATTTCAGTATTTATAAGCAGTATTTCAGTGTGTATAACGAATAGCAAGCGCTTCTCGCCATCAAACTGGATAGTTTGGCGAGTAAAACTGTAAAAGCAACAAATAATGTACCGATGTTTGAGAATAATAAAAAAAAAAAAAAAAAAGTTTCTGCTTCCACCTGTAGGCTATAGTGCGACACCCTACCGTTGGTCGCTGTAGTTAAAACTTACCTATTATAAACGAGCTCAATGTCTTCGACCAACAATAGTTCTTGATCATACCTTGTCCGTATTTGTAGGCACCATCCTGTACGTACCTGTAGGCATCTATATGAGGTGTCTTATTAAAAAAACCCTGACACCAATTAATGCAAAGCCATGCCCAATGACCTCATCGTCGTAATTCAGTAGACGACTTTGGTGAGCGAACTCGTGCATCGTTTGTTGATTACTTTGACTCACAAAGTAAGCGAAATAATGAGTCATAGAACAAACAAAATAAAGTGCACAACTAGCTCCTACATTGTATTTGAGTAGTTAAGTGCTATAACCATTACTTTTAACCTTGTCAAATAAAGAATCGGGAAACTAATTAGTTTAACATCGCCTCACATCTTTTTTAACAGCCCGTTAACGTCTGGAACTTAACTGACGTTCTTATTATTGGTCAAAAGGTTAAATGGCAAACACCACTTGTACATATAACAGAGGGTTGGGTATATTTAAAAATTGTTGATTGTTACTTAATTTTTTTTCCTTACAATTTAATTTAAGTTTATTAAGAATTTATTTTATACTTTTTGCTGTGCCCTACAGGGTGAGGAGCTCGTGGCTAAGTAACAACAGCCGCACTGGTCGATCCATCAGGTTAAGCTACGCTTGCCGGGGATGGTCAGTGGATGGGTGACCATCTTTACATACCGAGAATCCTCCGTACCTCGGAAAGCACGTTAAGCCGTTGGTCCCGGCTGTCATTCATGGATCTTTGACAGTCGTTACGAGTCGTCAGAAGCCCGAAAGTCTGACACCAGTCTTACCAAGGGGTATCGTATTACCCAGTTACTGGGTTGTGGAGGTCAGTTAGACGGTCGCTCCATGTAAAATACTGGTATTCAGCTGCATCCGGTTAGACTGGAAGCCGACCCCAACATAGTTGGGAAAAGGCAGATTGCTGTGCCTTAGGTACAGGGCCCGTAATTGTACCTTAGCTCTAAGCCATTATAACATCTGTATACCTACATTATGGAATGCAAATAAAGATATGAATACTTAGTTCATTGATAGAATTACCTGACAAGAGAACGCTACCGACCCATTGCATCTTCTTTACAGTCAGCCCCTTTAAAGTTTTGCCTAAACCTTCTTCTTGCATTAAAGCGTAAGCTAATAATATATAATATACTCGTATGCTACAGTGATAGGCACCTAGCTTTTACTCCGACAAGATCCTCTTCCTGTCAATCACGTCACTTTCTAACAAGGCACTAGATTATTATTAATAGTACAAACGTTTAAACGCATGGGCTTCGACGCAGTTGTCAAATTCTATGGGCACTGGTGCGTTAATATCACTTGCTAAACGTGTAAAAATGAAGAAAGGACAAGACTTTTTTTCGGTAGGAATAAAGAATATCTACTGCGAATGTCAGATTCTACGTAACACATATCTAGTTAATGGTAAAAATGACTTTGAAAACACGTTGATGTAGTCTATAAAAGCTTTGATTGTTTTATTTCAGTCTCAACTGGCAGAGGCGCGGGATGTTAAGTTTACGCAGACCCTGTCAGAGCCCCTGAGTATTGGATCACATATCATATGCACGGGGACACCAAGCGACGATTTACCCTGGTAACTTTTTATTCTAAACTTAGTAAGAGACCAACAAACTAAGATATAGGACTCAATTAGCGGTTGTAACTCGTAAAAACATTTCACGGATAATCTGGTCTCGCCGTTGCCTGCACTAATTTCGGTAAATAGCTGCCAAATTTCAGCAATAAATGTCAGCGCCCGCGATGTTCTCCACATTACCTTAGAGCTTGCTATACATTTGCTAACACGCAAATCCAGGTCATAACGATGAAAGTACAGTTTGTGTAATCACAGTAGTTCAACGACATTTGACGGACCGATTTTTTTTTTGTTGGATTATCTAAGTACTGATAACTTTTGCACCAATAATAAAGTACCTAGGAACCTATTTTAGGGGTATGAGGAACAGGGTGTAAAGTTCACTCATCCCCCATAGAAAAGGGAGGATCCTCCGACCAGACGGGTGTGATGTCTCATATACAGGCAGCTACACTATCATAACAGAACCTGTTCTGTGAGTATTCCAAACTTTGGCGCGCTCCTGAGAATTTACCCCGATATAGTTACTATAGTACAAACCGGCCTTTTGTCGACCGATCAGTTTTAAATGAATCAATGAATAAGGCGGTCTTTATACTTCCGAATGTTAATTTGGTCAACGATCTATCTGTATCAACACTATTTTATTTTATCTATAATAATATCTGTACTGTATCAAAGACCTATCTTTACTAGGTTTGCAGTGAACATTGGAAGTGGGGAACCCGACACGGGGCACGGCGAAATCGCGGTGCACTTTAACGTACGTCTTCCGCAATGTTATGTGGTCCGGAACACGCGGCGACACAACAAATGGGGACCCGAGGAGACTACTGCATTCAGGTAATAAGTTCAAACAGGTCGTGTGACGAGTTGTTGAGCTCCCTAAAATAGGGTTGAGCTACACGATGACTGATGAATGCGTGCTGTCTGTCGGGATAGGCAATCATTGGTCTTTCTTCAAATACCCTTCCAGACAATGTACACCATTTCATTTAGCTACTCCAGTAGGTAGGTACGTGTTACGACTCGGTGACCCATTTTCCAGCTTCCACATCGATAAGATAATTTCCCTTTCAGTAAGTAATTTCTCATGTTTCTGAACATTTCGAACAACGAACGATGAATGCTTCAAATTATTACAGCATAGCAACCATGAGGTTGTTAGCTTAACGCCCAAAATTATCGACCAATTAGTGTCCAATTAACGTACTTTACAAATGGAGAAGGGAGGCATTTACAGTCAGTTCGTCGAATTAGCATTATTAATATCAAAGTATTGTTGTTTTTCAGACTGTTTCCTTTCAAAATAGATCACCCATTCACGATAGAGATCTTAGTTGATGAGAATGAGACTCTATGGGCGATCGATGGCATGCAGTACTGCAGCTATGCTCATAGGAATCCGAGCCCATTGACCGCTGAGTGGGTGCAAGTGACAGGCGTCAGAGATGCGACACTGAAAGTACAGAAGACTGATATATTCCCCTCATTAGCTCCACTACCTGTTGAAGTGAGTAGCAACCGTGATAATAAGTTTTCTTGCATACACCCCCACACAATGACTAACGTAGTCAAGGTCATTGGAATGGATGCGGAGAATGCAGGACAGACAATTTTTACATGTCAATTATTATTATATAGGTTAATTGACTCAGGCGTGACTTTGCGGAAATCCATTATAAAATACAATAGACGACGTATATGTAGCAACCTAATCCGCTTATCTGTTCTCGCAACAAGTCAATCGTCATCCTGAGGATGCCTCGTGTAGAGGTGAAACTCGTGTCGATTTCTTACAGGGTTCTTTATGACTCTTTAAGGACAGTTAAGCGGATTAGGTTACTAAATATACGTCGTCTATTATACAGGAGGAACCAACTTATATTTACTGTCCTCGGACAGTAAATATAAGTTGGTTATGAATAAAAACATAATACCGATATACCGATATAGATAGACCGACAACAAGTTATCGGTCAATAATAGTAGTTACATTATACAATCATACAATTTGGTTAAATTACATAAAACTAGACAAAATTTTATGAAACTCGTCACAGAACTTATCTTTTATCATGGTCGTGGTCGCAAGCGCGACTGCTGAGCGTGGGGTTCGATTCCTAGGTCGGGCATGGTGTTATTGGGCTTTTCCATTAGGAATTTCTCAGAAGCTGCCTGGAGTTTGGAAGTTCGTGGTGAGATACCCCCCATGTGCCTCGGAAAGCACGTAAAGCCGTTGGTTCTGCACCGGATATCCCCCCGATCGTTACGGATTGCCGTTCTTTTGGCCTGAGAGTCAAGGAATAGATAATTCAACTAAATTGTGTCCGAAATTCAGTGAGACAGATATTATTATCATTATCACGGCTTTAAATATTTTGTTCTTCCAGGTTCCCTTAAGACCTAGTATAGATTATTTACCAGAAGACAGTGAGCCTACATGGCAAGCGAACGTCATCGCAACGTTATCGAAAGGCATTCCCGAAGGGCACCAGCTTGTTATCTACGGCAGGTAAGTCGGACTTTACGCTTTTTGTATGAAATGCTTTTAGTCCGTAGTAAGCATTAAAAAATAGAGTCAAAAAATCTTAGTCTGTTATTCTGTACCCTAATTGCGTAATACACGATCAATCAGAATCTGAATCGTTTTGAAACAGATTGCTAATCCATTGCGTCATAAGTTCGAGAAAAAAAATCTGCTCAACAACGTAAATAACGCAATGAATGTTGTTGAACTGTCAAAATGAAACAGATTAGTCGTAATCGTTTACGAAAATGAGTTACGTAATTAGATAGCTGGTCATTTTGAAAAGTCTGTTGACACAGTTGACACATCCCTATATCTTCGGCAATTACTACAATCGGAAAAGCCGGAACTCAAGAGATATAATCACCTGAACAACACATTAGTCGTCAGTTCCAAATATAAATAAAAGAGTATGAAAAATGTGCGAAGATCGATAGTTTCCGGGCAGTAAACCACATCTCAATGCCTCCGACCTGAATGTTGGCTGATTTCCAATATCACTCGACTGCCGATAAACAGTTTCATAAACATTTTTTGTATTGGAATGTGCCTACATCACAGTATATTGATTTTGGGATATATAATACAATGAGGTCGTTCATGTTCGGGTACCAGCATTAATATAAGGTATCATATCGTTCACGGTCGATTTTCCTACCAGTTTTGCGTGTGCAATTATTGCGTTCATGACTGTTTACAGTTTTGTTCATTTGCATGTTCGACTGCTCAATTATTGTTGAACTTGAACGGAGCCCTTGCTCCTGGTTTCATTACGCGGCGAGGTTGCCGTTCGAAAAATCTGCCAATTTCAAATACGATTGAGTAAAACCGTATACGATAACACTAGTAGGTTCCTAAACTATCTATACATCTTATAAATTAAAGTCGGTGTTAACCATACTAAAACCAATACTGACATATGGCTCAAAATATTGGGTACTAATAAAGAAAGACGAGAACTCTCTGTCAGTATTCGAGCAGTGCTGGAAAACGAGCAATGGCGAACGCAGTACAACCATGAGCTCTACGAGATGTACGACGACCCTGATTTGATCAAAACCATCAAAATAGGACGTCTTCGATGGGCAGGACATGTCGCAAGAATGGACGATACCAGAACATCCAAACGTTTACTGGATAGTATACCGGATGGCCGGAGAAGTCGAGGGCGCCCAAGGTCAGATGGTTGGAAGACTAAGATTTAAGAAAACTGTTGAAGTGAGAAATTGGAGAGGGGCGTGTGGCTAAATAATAACAGCCGTCCGGGTCGATCGATCAGGGTAAGCTACGCTTGCTGCAGTTGGTCCGTGGATGGGTGACCATCTTTACATACCAAGACCCGGTCGTGCCTCGGAAAGCACGTTAAGCCGTTGGTCCCGGCTATCATTTGTAAATCTTTTACAGTTGTTATGAGTCGTCAGAAGCCCGAAAGTCTGACAACCAGTCTTACCTTGAGGTAAGGGGGTATCGTGCTTCCCAGTAACTGGGTTGTGGAGGTCAGATAGGCAGTCGGTCCACGTAAAATCAGTATTTAGCTGCATCCGGTGAGACTAGAAGCCGACCCCAACATAGTTGGGAAAAGGCTAAGCAATGATGAAGTGAGAAATTGGAGAGAAAAAGCCGAAAACGTTGGAGAAATCTTGACCAGGCTAAGGCCCACCCGCGGCTGTAAAGCTTTAGATGATGACGATGTTCACCGTCATTTAGAGAATTTATTCCGGAAGATTTATTTGTATTACTATTAATAAGAATATTATAAACGCGAAAGTTTGCATGTCAGGATAGATAGATGGATGGATGTTTGTTACCCTTTACGCAAAAACGACTGAACGATTTGGATGAAATTTGGCACACAGATAGTTTATAAACTGAATTAAAACATAGGATACTTATCTAATTGATATTCCCACGGGATCGAGACTTATGTGGGTGTAACCGCGGGGCGCAGCTAGTTAATATTAAACTTACACATAAAGCAATCTCGATTTCTTGTCAATTCGTAAAAACGTGGTGCGTCGCTAGTACTGTAATAAATAAAGCCTTAGTAAATTCAATACCACCTTTTCATTTACAGACTTCGTCCACTCCTCCACTCATTCGCAATTGACCTGATGGACGCTCCTCGCGAATGGCCGCGACCCAACGTGCTGGCTCACGTGAACGTACGCGCCTATTTTGAATCTCAGCGGGAAAGACAGCTGGTCGTGCTGAACGCGTGGTTCGGCGAATGGGGGCTTGAGCGACGGCAGCGCACCGCTAGGCTGATACCTGGGACTTATGTACGTAGACATTAATGTTTCTTTATAATAAAAATAAATAAAAAAATCTGGTAAAACCCACATTTATCATCATCATCACCTGGTTGATGATTTCACCCACTGGCCTCTCTTTTCTTGTTTACCCGCGATGGATACAATAGCCATCAGGGCGCCGTTAGAGTCAAATACTGCGTCCACTAGGGACCGAGTTACGAAGTTTTAAAGCCAACATTGTTCCGATGAAAAAAGGGATGGTGCTGAAAGGTGCCTCTTCCTCTATAACAAAAATAAAAACGTGTGTGGTCGAGGGACCCCTGTCAGGAAGTTCCTTACACGATACTCGCAGGCACACACACACACTCGTATATAATAGAAAGAGATAGAGGAAGAGAGAAAGTTGCATGGCGGTGCATAACGCTTTTTCCTTACGTGACGATTTCTACCAGTCAACTCCTACCGGAAGAAGCAAGCCGCAGTCATATTTTTTGCTCAATGTTACTTAGATTGATGTATTGTACAGAATGTATAGATCTAACGGCGAACTTATTACACCATGTATATAACTTACTTACTGATTATAACTTCCAGACAAAACTACGGATAGTTCGTCAGTCGGCAGATTGGGCGATATATGCAGATGACTTACTGATTGGCGAACTGGAATTCCGCGCATCCGCAGAAGGCGTGCGCGCAGTCCGCCTACGAGGCGACCTCTACCCTGAACAGATATACATAAGTCCGGCCACAAGCTCCCCTATTAGGGACTGAATCACCTACGGAAAATCTACTCTATTTCTTAATAAATCCTATGAAACTAACGGGCCAAGCCTGTGTTCATAGCAATGTTACGCATGTGCAAAAGCACATTACGCATTTTAAAGATTTTCCTGAGCGTTAATTTCGCATCAAGTGTATACTTGGGTACTATTTACAAGAAAATGCAATAAAAATCTCAAAAAATAATCGGCGAATGCAATTTTTGGTGTCAATTTTGATAAGTTAGGTGATTTTAACGTTTTAGTATTATTGCATTTACTAAATATGTATATTGTATGATGATGTATGTGTATTTAAGAGACGATTTTTAATATGTTTACTCTCGCTTTATAAATAGAGATCTGCCTGAATATAATTGATATTGACTATAGGATAGGGATGAAACTTAAATTAGAGCAATTTATTCTTATTGGTAGAAAAACAAATTTTTATTTACGCTTAGAGATTTAAAATAATAATATGAACATGTTTATAACATAAAAAAAGATTATTTATTGTCTAACGAATCAGCATCGCCATACAACGTGGCAATGTTTTAGTTTTTTGATGTCCTTTAATACATTCCCCTGATTTTTTTTTTATATATGGGGTAAAACTTCAAATGATATTTTATTTTCTTTAAAAAAAATACCAAAATATATTTTACCATGGTCTAACCTTTTTGGTCAATCTAGAGCTAGACAAACACGATATTGATCTTATTAATATATTGATCATAACATTCGAAATCAATTTATTGAGTATATTGTTAAAAGTTACTTATTTTCTAATTGCCTTATTAGTATTCGTTAAACGTTAATAAAATATTTTTTTTACATAATAGGTACTCGTATAAGTGTCTATGAATATCTGTTGGACAACAATCCACTTGTTATACACTTTATAAGTTGAGAGTTTATACTTAATTATTTATGCTACAATGTTGATTTATTATACAATTTCATTGACCTAATTAAAGTTTTATTTTTTTAATAACTAATAAAAAAACGAGGTGCTGATACCACGACCAGTCGATCCATTCTGTAAACATCTCACCGTGAAGAGTGTGGTGAAGTGAGCATGAAATGAGCTGTCAATAGTGTCAATTCCTAGCTTTAGGTGCAATGTCAGCTCACATCTAGCTCACTTCACCCAAGTTTTCACGGTGAGATGTTTGCAGAATAGCACGGCTGTTACAGACTAACACTCATCACACAAGATATTATCTAAACTATAAGGGTCAGCCCAGACAGAACGGAGCGCAGCGGAGAGGATTTTATTAACGCACTTAAAAAGAAACTTTAAAATTATTGCAATAAAGTGCATAAATGCTTGAACCTGACAAAAAATGCTCGCGCGTCCTCGAAGATACGCTCGAGTATACGCGATCCGTAATAAAAATGCCCGAGAACGCGAGAGGATTATTCCTCTCTGTCTGCGCTGACCCTAAGACAATTGTAAAGTATTTTTAGTTTGACTATAATAAAAATACGTTAGACGGCCAATATGTACGATTAGTTTAGTACTTAGCAATAATTAATGCCTTTATTTTCGATCAATAATGCATTATTGATCGAAGGCCTTTATAGATAAGTAAGTACCTACCCTTTCTTCTCAGGCCTAGCTTTTTCCTCTTATGCTATGGCTACATTGTCGCGATAAAGCGAACTACACTTCGCACGCTCTCTGTTGTACAGCAAGAGACTCGAGAGAGCTCGCGAAGAATAGCTCGCTCTATCGCGACAATGTTGCCAGAGCATGACTACAAACCATATACCTACCTACCAAATAAATGTTATAATGTTAAAAAGTTTTTTTTTTCTTCTGACTACCCTCAATTAAAAAAGAAATGAGACATCCGAACAATGGTAATAGGTAAGATTGTTATAAATAAAAAAATGGTCAATCGGGCAAACAGTGTCCAACAGATTCTCCTAACCATGCTCCTAACCCCATTTCGGTCACGGCGACCAATCTCAACGGAGACAAAGAAGACTGGAGAAGACTAGCCAATTACTACGCTGACTGCAGAAGTATTTGTGCAAACACATTGTGCACACATCATAGTACTCAATCAGAGTAAACCCGAATGGGCAGGTGTGTTCCGAAGGGCACGGCCACGGTGCCAAACAAGATCATGGTTATGGCAGTAGCCTACGTATTTGTACGTTTTTAGTACTAAAACTAGAAAAAAATTAAGTACCACATTGGTGCCGATTCTCTTGTCACAAATGCCTCTAAACTAGACTAAAAATCACTAAAATTAAGTTTAATCCTGTCAAACGACGATTTCCCATTCTGAAATAGACTAAAGTGACACAATTAAACTATATTTTAGTTTGACAGCACTAAGATAGTACTGAGTTTTAAGTTTAGTGAAAATGGCAATAATTTTGCTATTCTGATTAGGTATGACATTTTTCACCTAAAATTTTGATTGTAAAATACCAAACCAGACTAATTCTTACAATTTTTAATCGCGATTAAAAAGGTGTGGGATAAAATAAGTTGTCATGAACTAAAATTCACACCAACATCTAGACTTTACGTGCAAAAACAGTACTGTATTTATTTTTTCTTTTGCTTATATCTCGAAAATGGTGCGTCCTATCGCAAAAATAATGAAAATTTCAACCCCTTTATGAAGCCCTTAAACCCCTAAGCCTGAACATGTAGGTAATATTTTTTCATGTTTTCCATACAAAAAGTGAAAAATTCCATATACGTCGAGGCGGCACCTCCTGCGCGCCTCTGGCTCTAAAAAAAATCACGGGTGAGGGCAAACCACGGGTACCACGTGGTTTCGCGATTGTCAAATTCTACTTTAGTTGTGTCGAAATTATTTTTTAGTTTAGAGAATTTTATTTACAGAATAGCTCTAAGATTCTCACAGCCTAAAGTAAGGAATTTTAGTGATAGTTTAGTTACTTTAGTTCGTTGTACAAGAGAATTGGCACCATTATATCACCAGCTATAGAGCATTTCTTGTGTCATAGATCCGTCCCAGACTCCCAGGACGGCCACGCTTAGGCACCTGTCCCACCGCCGCGGCGCGCCGCACCTACGAGGAAGCGACTAGCAATAAACGATTTTCTCGCTCAAGAAACGTACAAAAGATTGTAGGCCCCGTGTAAGTAAAAGAGATACATTTAATAATAGTGATCGTACACACTGCCAGCGAGTATTCTTTTGTCGCAGTGAGTGACAAGAGCTATCAAAGAGGGTACTAGCCTAGCAACACTAGCTTGGCGGGCAGAACACTCGCCGGCGATTAACGAGAAGCGAGTAGAGCTAGCAATTAAAAACGAGCAGCGAGTGCGCGACTGCGATAAGCGATTACGATTAATTACGAAGCGTGAGCCTCTCAACGATTGTTCTCCCCGCAGTCCCCGCCAAGCGAGTGTCTTTGAATTAGTACTCTCTTTGATAGCTTCTGTCGCTGCGACAAACGAGTACTCGCAGGCAGAGTGTGGTATCAACTATTAATATTCATGTACTTATATCTTTTGTAGGTACCCTAGGTACCTACAAAAGTAAGTAAGTAAGGTTAAGTAGTAGGTAATTAGCGCGTAGACCGTCGTCAGGGGTGCACGAGCGATGCGATGCGTTCGGACCCTCTCGTCATGTTTAGTTCGAGTGGTGCGTGTTGTGTAATGTCATGGATTATTTTTGATGATTGTGAGTTTTATAAAGTTAGGTTGTTGTTTTGTTTTGGTGGTGGTGGTTCTGTGTCGCCAAGTGAAATACATTGAACACATACATGCAGAGGTGCTCCGGTGGGACAAGGCTTGGCCAGGCTAAACTAGTGAGATCTTTCCATTTCAGTGTCTTGCTCCTTTCTGCAAGACCCCTACCTCCCTCCCTACAGGGTTATTTGGATATATGGGAGAAATAATGTAAGATTTAATGAGTGTGTGACAATCATAATAATATTGTGCTTTGTTCCAAAATCGTTTCTGTGTTCAAGGGAGCTTTGTTTTGTGAGTGGTGCGTGTTGTTTTTACAATCCCAGGTGCGCATACCTACAACTTTGAAAACGGAATTACGTGCACTCGATGACCACATCTGCTTTCAGCCCCTTTTGCGCATCGCCAGATATGCGCCCGAGCCTCATAATAGCAATTGGCATTTTAACTTTTATGATACTCACTATTTGTGTATGGCCTCCCCTGAAAAATCGCATTTTGTCCCTTACCTCAATTGAACCTACGGTCGACGATATTATGGAAAGCCATAACGGGGTATGGTAAAATAGCCCTTACGGTGTTCAGATTTGCGCGCCCGCGATAAATAGAAAACAATAATTCGGGAAACGCGGATCGGGATTTTTGTCAGAGTCTTATTAATTACTTGTGCCAAATAGTGTGCATAACTCAGAACTTTATCATTTGCAATCGTGTCAACTTGAGGTGAACAGCGGCGAGCTACAGGTCGAACTTGTACTGCGTCGGAGCTGGACATAAGCAACGAAGAGTGGGCTGATCGGGCTCTGGATACTGCTGCTGACAACACATCAGAACGAAGAAGGAAAGAGTCGAAAAAGCAGCCGCTCTCGTACTGTTAACGTACCCGGGCCGACCGAAACCATACCCCCCGCAAAAAGATTCGCCGGTGAAGCTGGACTTGAACCATCCTGCGGAGAGAGTTATCACGAAAGACTTGATTAACCACGCTAGGAATAAACCAAGACAAAAGAAAATGCATGAAATGTTAGACGGAAAAGCCGTCATACCGAACGCATCAAGAATCACAGGTGTGCTATCTCGCACATGTTCACAGGCGCCGCAAACCACACCCGTACCAAGCAGTACAAGACTTAATAATTCCATACCGCGGCCTCCTGTCTACTCCTTGGTATGCAATGGCCTCTGTAGCCCCATGAAACATGAGGCTCCAGGGCTAGTACAAATCTCGGGGTTCATTCGATTGATCGAGTCTGGTTAAACCACGTTGGGGTCGGTGGATTTAATTCATTCATTCATTAATTATATCTTTTGTAGGTACAGACGCCAGCACATCAAGCTACTACAATCTGTCAATTTTTTTTAATAGATTTTCAACTTTAGCACTACAGCATAAGGTTCAAGGTTGATTGCGAAAATTTGACAGTTTCGGGTAGCTTGACCTGCTGGCCTCTGTACTACGTTTCTGGAGCGAGTAAATCGTTGATAGCTAGTAGCTTCGTCGTCGGCGCGGCGGTGGGACAGGCGCCTTAGATTGCCTAAAATCCACATAATTATATTGATTTATATCTAAAACAATTGTATGGTTTAGGTAGTTATTAGGTAGGTATATGAGAAGCGGTTTTTTTAGCATGTGTGTTTTATAGCTCCATATCTCCATAGTACATTAAAACTATCCTCCACCGTAAGCCGTCTCTGCCTGAAACGGGTGTTGGGCGTTTTTTTGACCGAGCGCGCGAAGAGTTTCTGCTTCAAGTGTGGCAAAATTTGTTTTCGTGTGTCAGTTTATTGGTATTTCCCTCTATCTAGTTCGTATTTTACAACCGATCTGATCTGAACGAAACTTGGTATGCAGGTTACGACTTCTTAGATTTTATTTGTTATCGTCGGAGATTTTTGATCGGAGGTGTATTTCCTCCAAAAAGGGGCAAAAAGGGCTACTGGACTGGATATCTCCACCTTATGACATTCGATTTTGATGGTTCTTTTTTATTTGAAAGGACTGAGTTGGTCGCATAAAAATTTGGTGAAGATCTGATGAGGATCTTCGGCTTGATGAGCTGAATAGCTCCTCAAAATGCAGTTTTTAGCTTATTTTTAAATGTCTACTATTGTAATCGGCCCTTTAACTACTAGGTAGGAATTAAAGGAGCAACAAGGGCCCTCCTTCTCATCACATAACTAGAAAATTCTTAATTAAGTATTACCTCGAGGTAAGTATACTTAATTTGTTGCAAAAAAGTTTGTGCTCACGGGGTCTAGGTACTGTTCGCAGAACTACTAGTTAATTACTCATTTCGATAGGTAATATCGTCATGATAAGGCAGTTTCCAGTGAATTCCATTTTGTCATTTCGAAATGCAATGTGAAAGAGAAGCTCGCACTGCACCTTTGAAGTTACCGACTCGCCGCGGATCGGACGCACAGCGACGGACGTGTCTGCGCTACCACGGACGATACTCTTCCCATGGCGCGTGGGTGCACGCACCGTGGGAGCCGCCTTTTGACATTAAAGCGCACATGAGGCGCACATCTAAACCATAGACTATATTTTTGTTTACTACGAGAATATCAATTTCCCGTTTCGGAGTAAACGTGTATCCAATCGCAAGAATAACCGAACGAATATGTCAAATCAATCAGCTGCTGTTTGACATATTGACAGCTTTCAGTTTGACTCGACCTCAGAGGACTCGTCTGTCATGTTATTTTAATTATTTTCGGCTGAAAAAAATTAAGATTATTCTGCTATTTTGAATAAAAACATATAAACGCTAACAGTTTAAATTTATATGTCTTTATTTAACAAACTTGAGGATTGTTAAAACTTATATTTTTATTATAAATATTCCCAATAAACCGGTTATAAAATAGTCTGTGGTAGCTTCATATGTTTGACCTTCTCAAGGTGACCGATATCGCGAACCGCGTTTGACCAGTCAGGGTTGACAGGGTCTAGCGGCTGCACGGGCCATACCTGATTTTGTCAGAGAATAAATCAAGATGAGCGTACAAAGCGATTCGGACAAGCGGAAGCAAATCTCTGTGCGAGGAATTGTAGCAGTAGAAAATGTTACTGAGGTGAAGAAAGCATTCAATCGTCATGTGCATTACACTCTGGTGAAAGATAGAAATGTTGCGACTCCGAGAGACTACTACTTTGCCTTGGCCCACACCGTGAGGGACCACCTTGTCTCGCGCTGGATTCGAACCCAACAGTACTACTATGAAAAGGACCCCAAGGTAAATATACTCAATAGTACAAAGTTAATGATATAACAATACTTCTATTGGTCTACTACCCACTTTACTTTTAAAAAGTTTTCTTTGTAAAATTATGCTCATAGTTTACATTTTAATACATCCTAAATCTTAATTCTACTTTCAGAAACCTAAGTAAAATTTCATATTATGCAAATTGAGTTTTTAATACAAAAATTTGAAAAGCTAATAAATGAAATGCTATTACAGCGGGTGTTGTTTAAAAACTATTCATAAATAAAAATTCCATTTTACAATGGTCATTTCAAAAGTATATTTGGAATACATGCATCATTTGAGAAGTAAATTTTTTTGCTATGGAAATATAGAAAAAAGATTATAAGTCCATAACATTTTACAGTAATATTACAGGTAAAATGTGTAATATATTTTTCCTAATTTACAAACATTGCAAATCACAAACAAACAAACAAACTTTCCGTGCCATGCTTTTGATTCTTAAAAAATTTAACTAATAACTTCAATATTTTTGTGTTAGCGTGTCTACTACCTCTCCCTGGAGTACTACATGGGGAGGTCACTCCAAAACACCATGATCAACCTGGGCATCCAGGGTACCGTGGATGAAGCCCTGTACCAGCTCGGCTTAGACATTGAAGAGTTGGAGGAGCTGGAAGAGGATGCTGGTCTTGGCAACGGTGGTCTGGGACGTCTGGCCGCTTGCTTTCTTGACTCCATGGCTACTCTCGGGCTGGCTGCCTATGGCTATGGTAATTGAACTACACCTAAATTATACCTATATTTAAAAACAGGTTTGACTTCCAGTTTTTGGAGAAACATATAATTTTTCCAGCACTTTGAACTGTGACTTATCAGAATCTGGTTTTTTGTGAATGACTTGCTCTTTGTGTTCTTGTAGGGTGTGTCAGAACTTTATGATGCCCATTTATAGCTTTTCGTTTAATATTTAATTTATATGATGCACTTTAATTACTACTCTAGGTAACCTGATTAGATTTGCTCAAATGCAAAATTACTGTATTTAAAGGAAAGCAGAACTTGAACTTAATTGAACCTAAGTTGGCATTCAATGATGATCAAAATGCAACAACATAAATTGAAATAATTTCAAGAAGCTCGTAACTGTGACCCACAAGACATTGGAAACATACTTGACATTATTTTTGCCAGTGTAAACTAATTTGAAGCAGTTGACAACACCGTCGCTGGCGCGCCGCCAATTATAAATGTACTAACGAAATTGAATACTTTAAACCACATAAACTTATTATCTATAGTGTTAGCTACATTATTCTTCCTTCAATTGTAATGCGTTTCTTTATTGAAAACTAAAAAAAAAAATACAGATTTCTAAAGGGATCATCTTGCCAATCAATGCTGAGATTACATAATCGAAGTATGTACGTACTTAGGATCAGGTTTTCTATTCTACAAGTTACAATTACAACACGAATCAATAATAATTAACATGATGCGACGACAGATTAACGTAGTCATGTTATTGATAAAGGATATTTTATTTGTAGAAAGTTATATCTCAAACTTTTCAAAGTGGTAGAACACAACAAAAATAATAACACTATGAGCCGGCAGAGGTCAACGTCCGCGCTCCACGCTATGTACATCAGCCAGCCAAGACCTATCTACGTTTACATAATTATTCACTAACATAAATTGCTTTTTGTTATCTCTTGATAACATAATACGAAATCGGGCTAATGGACCTTGATCTCTGAATAAAGAGTCAAACATATTCTCATTTTTGGATTTGAGTATTGTTAGTGCTCCAGAACTCTCCAATATTATGCCTGACTACCTACGTAGTTTCATTTCATTTCATTTCATTTATTTGCATACCATAATGTGTATAAAAGATGTTACATGAGGCTTAAAGCTAAAGTACAGTTATGGACCCTGTTAGGGCACAGCAACATAAGTATTAACTTACAATTAAAATTAAAATTAAAATTTCAGGATAACATTTCGTAAAAAACTATTTTTATAAATATATGTGAACTTATAAATTACGTACTTATAGTTTCTGTGGTATGCGATGCAATCCTTACTGATTCAACCTCCTGGACTTCCCTCTTGGGTTCAATCCCCGGGTCGGGCAGTGTTATCGGGTTTTTGCATTGAGAAAATGTGTGTCCGATTAATGGCAATATCGCCCCATATAGCAAAATCAATCAATCTGCCTAGCCTTTTCCCAACTATGTTAAGGTCGGCTTCCAGTCTAACCGGATGCAGCTGAATACTCAACCCAGTTACGGGTAACACGATACCCTTTGGTAAGACTGGTTGTCAGACCGTTGGGCATCTGACTACCAGTAACGACTGTCAAAGATCTACGAATGACAGCCGGAACAACGGCTTAACGTGCTTTCAAAAAAAAAAAATTACTTATCTACTGTTAAGTAACAGGATCAAGGTACCTAAACGTATGTTTTGTTAAGAAAAAGGTGGTCTAAATGTGTATAAGTTATTCAATCTCTGTTGTAAATGACATTATGTTATTATTATCACAAAGTTTCACTGCAGAGCAGAAGCCTCCTATTGATTTTATTACCCTTAGTACCTGGTCGACCGCGCTCTGTTCGGGTGGAAATAGAGTAAACCAATTTTCCCAGATGTGAGACCTGGCTAGATAAATTTTTCGCCTTCGTAAACCCCCATATTGCAACTTTCATTGAAATCATTACAGCGGTTTTCGAGAACGTAATCACAAATATTATTAAATACAAATTCCTCAACTAATGGTATAGGATTAGGTATGTCGTGCCGTATGTCGTTGAGTTAAACGAGTTTAAGTGTCATTCCGTGTAATTGTTACTGTACGTAGTTCCTTCTCCTGAACTGTAAAAGCTCCTACTGGAGTTTTAACAGCAAAACTCAACCCAAAACTCAAAGCATTTATTTCAATTAAACCATTTACAGGCACTTTTAAATTGTCAAATAGTCGCGTCAGTTAGTCAGAAAGTTGAAGCTAGTTGCCCATTCCAAAACGTAGATCTTTATGGAGAAGAACGGGCAGGAAACTCCAAGGACACTCTTTTAAATATAGAAAATTACAAAATCCTGGGTACATTATTCTTGTTGCTTCTATATGTGAGAACAATGTACAAAAAATAATCAAAACAATTCAAAATATAAGATTAAAAATAAGGCATGGCAGATAAGAGATGACCAGTCACAACTGACTTTGTAGGGAACCGAATGATCCAACACACTCGCCACCATCAACGAGATATTTAAGTGAGCATGACATACTCTCAACTGCCATGCTCTTTCAAGTCAACATACATCTTAATAACATAAAAAAACGGCTCCATGGTACTCACATTTAAAAAAAAAAAAAAAGCTTGCTTGCTTAGCAACTGCAGTTTTCTTTACAAAATAAACTCAATGTAAACGACTTGCTGACTACTCCTACCTCACATGTGTCTCTCCCGTTCTTATCACCATAGCACATTTGCGTAGTGTGGTTATATCCGTCTTTCAGGTGCCTATGGCGGGGGTAGTAGTTAGAACATTCGTCTTCTTCAAATCTGGTAACCAGGACCTATGGGTAATCAATCGTTCATAAACCATTCATATTTTTTAAGCACGGAGGGGTCTCGATTAGAGATGTTATGGAGTTTGTTTTTACCGGGACCGAAGCCGGAGTCGGAAGTTTTAAAGATTGATCGGAGTCGGAACTGGAGCCAGAGACGGAACCGTAGACACAATCGGAGGCGGGTTTAGAAGAAAGATGTTTCATATACCTAACATTTTTTTTTGGCTTCATATTTAAATTAACTTATCACAATTATTAAACTACTTAAAACACCGCTCTTAACTTAATTTAACAAATAAATGTGACGCGTCTGACATACACAAAACAATTAACTGAGACTTCGAGCGCAAGCGTGCGTACAAAATATTACCCGGGCGACAAATTAAAAGTTGTTTGTACGCGCTCTAGACACGTGCATCGCTGCGTTTCGACTTTCGACAACTCCGATTAAAACTTATCGGAGCGTAAGTCGGAGTCGGAGGTGTAATATTAATCGGAAGTTCCGCCCTTTCGGAGTCGGAATCAAGCTCCGTAACATCTCTGGTCTCTTTATGCAACCCATCGCGGCAAGCGTAACTTTCGATGGACTCATGTAGCTGTTACCCCCCTATACTCTAGCATAAGCAAAATGTGGGTGTACTTGCACGCCTCTGCCTACCCTATCGGGGAATACACGGCGTGATGGTTGGTTAGGTATGTGTCATGATGCTTCAGTTCTGTACATTACTGTCATGCAATAATGCAATTTATAGTACACAAAAAAGTTTGAGACTACTAAATTATGACATAGGTGCGCTAACTGACATGATTTTTTCTTGACACTGCTACTTTTCAATCAATCAAATCAATAATTTGACTCCTTACAGGTATCAGGTATGAGTACGGTATCTTCACGCAGAAGATTGAGCACGGCGAACAACAAGAGGAGCCTGATGACTGGTTGCGCTACGGCAACCCGTGGGAGAAGGCGCGTCCTGAGTTCATGCTGCCCGTCAACTTCTACGGACGCGTGGTCGACACGCCCGAAGGCAAGAAATGGGTTGACACCCAGGTAACTAGAAGTTTCCAAAATAAAGATTACGTAGAATTAAGAACCTTCTTTTCATAAGTCAGTAAAAAGCCATTCCATTGCTTTGTGGAGTTCTGAATCAACATATTATTTTTTTTCCAATTTTAATTGGTCAAGACAATTTATTCGTTCTATTAGTTTGTTCTAGTCACGGACAAAAGTAATAATACTTACTTAACTCCTGTCATAAAATACACACCCGGACACCTGAATGGTACCACTCTGCATATTTTTGTTTAAAGTTTTTTGTAATTTTAAATAACGGTAGTACATCAAACAAAAATTGTGATTTTGTAGCTGTCACTACACTATACACTACAATTTCAGTTTTTCATTGTTCCAAATGTGAAATCGGATTACTAACATATATGTAAGACGATATATAATATTATACAGGGTGTTTGGTGCATCGTGTGCCAAATTGAAATGGTCGACTGAAGGGGTCACCTGCTAGCCTTTCAGACCCCTTAACACCCCTCATGCCCTGTAGATTTTTTTTTATCGACTTTTTATTGTTTTACTAAAAAAAGACCCAAACTTTACATTCAAATACAAATTAAAAAAAAAATATAAGTCGTAGACTCTGAATTTTAATTTTATTTCGATGTATATTGTTTAAGAGTACTTTTAAATACAAAATTAGTGACATTAGTCACCTAGTTTTTTTTTAATTCACTCACAAAGGTAAAACTTAAATTAAAGCTGTACATGTTACAGCTGTTTATATGGCTACAAAAAAAAAACCAAAAGCGACCGGGATCTTCCAAATCCCTCATTAATTCTCCAGTCTATCCTCTTGCTAATGATGTGCCACATGCCATAAAAATCTTTTAACAACTTTGTGAATTCGCTAGAATTGTGAATCGAGTCACCTAAGGCTAATATTCAAAATTATGATTTAATAAAATATTTTTGCTTAAATGATACCTGACAAACCTATAAATCTGTTATCTCATTCTTATAAGGTAAAATCTGTCTCGTATCTCTATCTTTTCGTGGGATTTACTTGAAATAAATAAACAAAATTGCATTTTTGCATTGACTGTGAGGGAATATCTTGACAATGTGTTCCCCAATGCGTGGATTGGACGTGATGGTTCTATTCCATGGCCGCTACGTTCCCCAGATTTAACTCCGTTAGACTTTTATGTCTGGGGACGAGCCAAAGAGCTGGTATACGCCATTGAAGTTCCAACTAGGGAGATACTAGTCGAACGCATAGAAGCGGCATTCAATACCATCAAGGAGGAAATACGACTTCGTACAACAACTGTCGAAATATGAAACAGATGTCAGGCCTGCATTCGCAACAGAGGCCAATAATTTGAGCAGGATTTGTAACAAATATGAAATAAATGTTAAAAATGCAATTTTGTTTTTTTATTTCAAGTAAATCCCACGAAAAGATAGAAATACGAGACAGATTTTACCTTATAAGAATGAGATAACAGATTTATAGGTTTGTCAGGTATCATTTAAGCAAAAATATTTTATTAGATCATAATTTTGAATATTAGCCTTAGGTGACTCGATTCACAATTCTAGCGAAATTCACAAAGTTGTTAAAAGATTTTTATGGCATGTGGCACATCATTAGCAAGAGGATAGACTGGAGAATTAATGAGGGATTTGGAAGATCCCGGTCGCTTTTGGTTTTTTTTTTTGTAGCCATATAAACAGCTGTAACATGTACAGCTTTAATTTAAGTTGTACCTTTGTGAGTGAATTAAAAAAAAACTAGGTGACTAATGTCACTAATTTTGTATTTAAAAGTACTCTTAAACAATACACATCGAAATAAAATTAAAATTCAGAGTCTACGCCTTATATTTCTTTTTTAAATTTGTATTTGAATGTAAAGTTTGGGTCTTTTTTTAGTAAAACAAAAATAGTCGATAAAAAAAATCTACAGGGCATGAGGGGTGTTAAGGGGTCTGAAAGGTTAGCAGGTGACCCCTTCAGTCGACCATTTCAATTTGGCACACGATGCACCAAACACCCTGTATATACTATATTATAGTTTATATAATATTATATATCGTCGCAAAGATTCTTGAGCTGGTTGGTTAGCTCGAACACGCTTCTTCAGCCCATCCCATAAGGGCTCTCTCTATTGGATTCATATCAGGGCTTCTTGCTGCCATTCGATTCCATTACTGAGATACTAACGTCATGCAGGTATTCTCAAAAAATTCTTGCACGCTCTTGTGCGCCCTTGCGTTATCATGTATACAAATTAAATCCTGGCCCACAAACTCAGCATATGGAATCACATGAGCCTACAGGCATTGACGAATGTATCAGTCGCTATTTAGTGGTGGCTACCGTGGTCCCGTCACAGCCTCAAGGCCAATTTTTCCTTCGGTGGAAATTCTGCCCCAGACTGTCCATGACCCACCGTCATAACTCACTTTCTCTTGCAATGCATCATTGCTGAAAACGTTCTCTCTGTCTTCGGTAGACTTTCCCACGTCCACCATTGCCATACAGCATAACCGTGGTTTCATCTGTAAAAAGAACCTGGCTCTATTGACGTTGAGTCCAAGGCAACTGTTCGCGTGCAAGCAAACTTTAGGCGCGTCATTCTGTGAATCCGTGTCAGTTGAATTTAATAGGTTATGAATGAGGTTTCAGGCTACTTTGAGTCTCCTAACAGTTTCGACAAACAGAGAGTCCATGAAAGTCTCGAAGCTGTTCTTGGACCTGTACTGAGGTCAGGTGACGATTACGCAGACTGAAACTGACAAAGCTTATTGCCTCTTTAAAAAATTCAACAAATTTCAGTTAAAAGCTTAATATTTCGCAAACGGATCCCTGAATCCAAAAATGGTTTTCACAAACTTCCAATATTTTTGAACGACCTTTCTAACGATACCCCACAACATGGGATAGGCGAGGGAAAAAAAGCATCCCCACTTTACGTGCACCCTAAAAAAAAATATTTTTCTTGATTTTATTTTACCACTTTCTCGGCATGATTAATATGTATATACAGAGTGTCAGGGACATCGATGCGAAGCCGGTTACCATGGATTCAGTATAGGATTCTGAACCCTCCTGCGTTGAAATTTTTCGTCCGTTATTAAAATAAATTTAAAGCAAAAAACACAAACACAATTTATATGATCATAAAAGCTTGTCGCGCGTATATTTATTTTTTGCAAACCTCGCGACAAGCTTTTATGCTCATATAAATTGTGTATAATGAGGTTATAAGTTGATAGTTAAAATTTTAACAGAAAATTTTATTTTCTTTTTTTTAGAGCATTTAAATAAAAGCTTTTTTTTAAAAAGGTTTTTTTGCTTTATTTTTTACTTTTTAGTTATTTCTAATTATTCTCGGCAAGCCCTTTCATTTGATACCCATATAGCAGAAGTGCATAAAAAATAACTATTCCGCCATCTTGGATGGTCCGCCATATTGGATTTAGAATGACGTCAACTTATCGTGTATTGTCATCCAAACTAAACGTGTATACAAAATTTCAGCTCAATCGGTTGAAGATATCTGCTTCAAAATTGAGTAGCAAGATTTCACGCGAACAAACGTACATACATACATTGCAAGTTAAATAAAAGCTTTTAAAAAAAACAGCTGCTCCATACATTTTGACCGCGTAGGTATTGCACTTTTCTATGAAACACAATTTTTTTTTTTAATCACCGACGAAAAATTTCAACGCAGGGGGGTTCAGAATCATGTACTGAATCCATGGTAGCCGGCTTCGCGTTGATGTCCCTGCCACCCTGTATATGCAAAATTACAGCTTTCTAGTACTAACCGTCTCTGAGCTAAGCCGCGGACAGACAGACAGACAGACGGACATGGCGAAACTATAAGAGTTCCTTGTTTACTACGGAACCCTACAAACTGGCGAGCTATAATAAACTAACTTAGTTTAGCTGGCGGTGGACGGCTCGCTTTAGGCCTGTAAACATAAAAATGCACGGTGGCTCGATTTAGGAGCCCGGCAGTGTATATTCAAGCTAAGTGCTCAGTCTAATTTCGACTTCTATTTTCGACGAGGATTCCGTCGTTGTGTTAATTATTATCTATTCCTTTTTAATTAATGCCGACACCAAAGAAAAGATTCCGTATTACTTCATTAGTTTATTTATATATTTTAATATTGACACGATACATACTTACCGACTTAGTTTTTCTTACTACAAGTTACATTTTATACCTTCACACACGAGTGATTCTATCTGTAACGCCAATTTGTTGACGTGAATAGTGTAATCAGAAGCAAAATAAAATTATGATTGTTCATTATGGAGTCAAATTGTATTACCCAGTAATGTAAAATCACAGATTTTTTTAAATTATAGAATTTAAATACGCGTTTAAAATTAATTTAAATAATTTACTTACGCACACACGGTTACACATCAAGCTATACGTTTCCAGTATAAGCTAACCTCGCATTTTACGGAAATCCTATACAATACGAGATCAGCATAAATGTATAGCTTGATGTGTAGCCGTGTGTAACCTAAATACTATGACTTTTCCTTATCTAATTATAATAATTCAAGGAAGGATATTTTTTATTTATGATATATGATTAGATATTACGTAGCACATCAGAGTATAAATGATGTATCATCACAACATGGCCATCGCGCTTGTCTAAGGGGGTTTATTCTAAAAGTTGACAACGTCGCAAATAACTGTCAAATATTTACCTGTTTTGATTCTGCAATATTACTGAATAGAAATGAAATGTGGCTAACTAGCGAACTAGAATATTAATAATGAATTGCAATTATAACATTGAATTTAATGTTGTACCCATTATAGGTGTAAAAAACGCATTTGGAAAGTTTCCAAATAGTTTTTTTACATCTAAAACTAAACATTCGGTGTTACGATATTAATGATTGCATTTCATAATCAATATTCTAGTTCGCTAGTTAGCCACATTTTTTATTTCCACACAGTAAAATTAATCAAAACCGTGAAATATTTCACATCTATTTGCGACTTTGCCCACCTTCCGAATAAACGCTCTTAATCAAACAGAGGACGGCACGGTACTACTGTATCTGAACAAACCCCGATAATAGTCATCGGTTCAACGCCTTTTTTTTACTATTAACGGATTTTTCCTCGGCCAAAGTAGTCAATCACAATTGGTATGATAGTCAAGCGAACCCACACAAGCACAACTAATCGACAATGCTCCGCAGTCATATTCGTTTCCTGTGCAGCAATTGACCATTTACACAGTTGTTACACTCCCTCACCCACTATCCAAATTGTAAAATAACACTATAAATATCTAAAACCATTAACTTATTATTGCATTTCTTGAAATGTTCCTTCTTGAACTCAAGTTTACCTTGAACTATGAGAAGATAAGATATGTTATGATAATGATGCTTATCTGCAATATAGGTCGTCAGAGAAAAGTCCTTGTTATCGATAATCTTGTGTAAACAACAAAATAAATATCCCGTTCCTATGCTGTCAGTTGTGTGATGTATGACGCGCATGATATGTACATGCTGAATAAATGTTTTGTACATGGCCGACCGGGTCGTGTCTGATAATGACTCTCACCCTTTATTTAGATCAAATACGCACACGTTATTGGTAACTCCGAAATCACTTGCACATAAAACACAAAGTCACAAACCTTTCAACAAAATTACGTGTATGACTATAAGAAATTCTGAACAGGTTATAGGATGCAAATGTTTTACTTGCACAATGACGTTAAGGAAACCAAATAGCTGAATTCTGTTCGATAGTCATAAATCAAAGTAATAAAGTGTTTGATAAGAAATTCATTGTTTGTTATCAGGTTGTGTTCGCGATGCCCTACGACAATCCAATCCCTGGCTACAACAACAATGTCGTCAACACGCTGCGTCTCTGGTCTGCTAAGAGTCCCGTCGATTTCAACTTGAAATTCTGTAAGTAGTGAAAACTACACTCAATATAATGTGTACAAATAAACATGATGTCATTATTAGTTGGCGCCAAACAGCATATTAACCAATCAATAAATTATTTTCAGTTAATTCTGGCGACTACATCCAAGCTGTCCTAGACCGTAATGTTGCGGAGAATATTTCCAGAGTTCTGTACCCCAATGACAATTTCTTCGAAGGCAAGGAGTTGCGTCTGCGTCAAGAGTACTTCATGTGCGCTGCTACTCTACAAGATATTATCAGGAGATTCAAAAACTCTAAATTCGGTAGTCGCAAGGCCGTCAGAACGACGTTCGAAAGTTTTCCTGAGAAAGTTGCTATACAACTCAACGACACCCACCCTGCGCTTGCCATTCCTGAGCTACTTAGGATTTTGATTGACGTTGAGAAACTGTCCTTTGAGAAAGCATGGGAGCTAGTACAAAAATGCTGCGCTTACACGAATCACACTGTTTTACCTGAAGCTCTAGAGAGGTGGCCAACCAGTATGTTGGAGAATGTGCTGCCAAGGCACATGCAGCTGATCTACCACATCAACTTCTTGCATCTGAAGGCAGTCGAGAAGCGCTGGCCGGGCGACCAGGATCGCATGCGCCGCATGTCGCTCATCGAAGAAGAGGGCGAGAAACGAGTGAACATGGCTCACTTGTGCATTGTTGGCTCACACGCAGTCAATGGCGTCGCGGCCATTCACTCCGAAATCCTCAAAGCAACCATCTTCAAGGACTTCTTCGAGATGTGGCCCGAGAAGTTCCAGAACAAGACAAACGGCATCACTCCCCGTCGCTGGCTGCTTCTGTGCAATCCAGGTCTGTCTGATCTCATTAGCGACAAGATTGGTGAGGAATGGACGGTTCATTTGGAGCAACTGCAGCAGCTGAAGCGCTGGTCGAAAGACCCTGCCTTCCAGCGGGCGGTTATGAAGGTTAAGCAGGAGAACAAGTTGAGGCTTGCCTCCTTGATTGAGCGGGACACGGGTGTAAAGATCAACCCGGCGTCGATGTTCGACGTGCAGGTGAAGCGCATCCACGAGTACAAGCGGCAGCTGCTGAACATCCTGCACGTGATCACGCTGTACAACCGCATCAAGCGCGACCCCAGCGCGCCCGTCACGCCCCGCACGGTCATGATCGGAGGGAAGGCTGCCCCCGGATACTATGTTGCTAAGCAAATCATTGCCTTGGCTTGTTCTGTCGGAAACACTGTGAGTATCTTTAGATTTTGTCAATATAGGTGCTTATTGCACGACTCATAATGCAAAGCATTAGAGAGAGCTTTGCGATCGAAAAATTTGTTCTGCCTACTTTCTGCAACCGTTTTTTTTTTGTATTCTAAATACATAATATTATAAATTAAAAGTGTTTTTTCTGAAAGTGGGCAACGTCGGAAATGGATGTCAAATATTTTGCTGTTTTGATTAATTTGGCAATATTACTGTATGGAAATGAGAAATGTGGCTAACGAGCGAACTAGAATATTGATTATGAAATGTAATAATTATTATCGTAACACCGACTATTTAGTTTTAGATGTAAAAAAAGTATTTGGAAACTTCCAAATGCCTTTTTGCACCAAAAACGGGTACAACATCAAATTCAATGTTATAATTGCAATTTATTATCAATTTTCTAGTTCGCTAGTTAGCCACATTTCATATTTCCATACAGTAATATTGCCAAATTAATCAAAACAGGTCATTGTTTGACCGATAGTTGCGACGTTGCCAACTTTTAGGATAAACGATCTTAAAGGCACTTTCCGTGTCTGTCTGTGTGACCGCGTTGGTCTTTTAAACTACGCCACGGATTTTATTAAGGTTTGACCATCATTTAAGAGAATTTGCTCTGGATGGTTTATGTGTATAACACATTAATATTAAACTTACACATAATAAAGAAACCTTTATGTTTTGTCATGTCGTAAAAATCTTGCGAAGAAGGAGTGAGTCGCTAGTTAAAAAATAGTTAATAAATATCCATAAAGTCAAAAGTAGCACACTTGTGCTTTAAAGGTACATTTACATCTGTTCAACAAGTGGCGATTTTGTCGAAAGCAACACTGTTGCCGTTTGTTGAATGAGTCTTGCAACAGAGCGTCAAACGTTCTACAAAATACGACTTGTTGAACCTTGTTGTTTTTGTACCCACAGCTGATGCATTTATTCAACAATATTGTTCTAAAAAATCATATTTTTTTGTCGTTTTGTGTAAAAAACATTTAACACACAAAGTTATGCGGTTTTTCGTGGTCAACGCTCTGTTGCAAGACTCATTCAACAAAGGGCAACAATGTTGCTAACAACATGTTGCTTTCCACAAAATCGCCTGTTGTTGAACATATGTACATGCACCTTAAACCTTAAGATAACAATAACATCTTCCTGCGACAATCGAGTTTCATTGTGATAGCTTTAAATTAGAGGCTGTCATCAATTTTAGTGATGAAGAAAAATTATTCAATCCAGAATAATATTATTATAAAATGATTAATACTGACCATCTTTATACTTAATGTTGTTTTCTTTGGAACAGGTAAACAATGACCCAGATGTTGGAGACAAGCTGAAGTTAATATTCTTGGAGAACTACCGCGTCACGCTGGCTGAGCGCATCATGCCCGCGGCCGATCTCAGCGAACAGGTTGGTTCTTTACTTTATTCCTATAAATAGGGCCTGTATCAATAAACAGATTTTCTTACAGAACATCTTTTTAGAGTGAAGAGTTGTGTAAGTTACACAGCTCTTAAAAGATGTAAGTGTAATAAAACACTGCAGCTGTTTCATAGAGTTGGTAACATATAATTCATATTTTTTTTAAATCAAGATTTTTAAATAAAGAAAAGGGCCAAGTCTAAGATATTTGTGATCTTTTGATCACAAATATCTTAGACTTCGCCCTTTTCTCATTTGTCGGTCGTCAGCGTAGAGGGATTAGCATGCTCAGTATACTCGGTACCGAAAGCTTACCGAGCGCCTATCCTACTACGCCTTGACAGTTCACGTTCATTGCGATATTTATGTTGTTGAGCAGACGAATTTATCAAATCTATGAAGCCATGGATTAGGAACTTCCTTCAATACTCTTCTTTTTTTTTTTTTTGGTTGGGAAATGATCGAATAGCTTCAGGGCGTGTCAGACTCTTACTGACTAAAACCTACCCGTGTTCCTTCAGTTGCCTGTACGTTGCCAGGGGCCACGGTATTCCTTTCGGACTTTCCCCCGCGATCTTTAGATCCTTCCCTAGGATTGTGATTTTAGGTGTGTTACCCAATTAGGGTGCGAGGGTTGTGGCGCGATTTGGGAGAGGCTTATTTCTAGCAATGGCGTGCGAGTTCCCCAAATTCTGCAATGGTTCTGAAATTTCTTAACTTTAGTATCAATTGAAAATGGTCATGGGAGTGATGATGTAATTTCTGACGTAATAGATAAGAGGTTCAAGAAAGTTGACGAAAGGCAGTAAAACTTCATCAACCACAAATGAAAACAATAAGTTACTACAACTCAATTAACATAGCCCGAGATATTATCGCCATTATTTTGCATCATAAAATATCATAATTTATACGTCGTTATCGCCGAGATATATCAGGAATCACGTGTTAGTCATAAAACTAGTAAAGATTGACTGAAGATAGTAATAAAAGTTGAAACCTTACCTCATTCATATTTAAAGACTTAAGACTCTTGAACGTCATTATCGACCGAATAGGGACTTGCTTTTTCTCGCGGCTTCGCCCGCGTCTATGTTCTATGTTATGGTGTTTGGTTTCCGCACTTAGTCCTTCAGTGGACCATTGTGCGTGGGCCATAGCGGCCGTTGGTGGTTATTCCAACCAGCTCACCTCCCTCCAGAAGTTAATTAAATCTCCTGGTCTGTTCAGAACATCTGTGAAAGATCTGGGTGTCCCGAGGGTCGGCGTGTTCTAATCTGGGTGACGCCTGTGCATTCAAAAAGCACGTGCGTGACGGTTTCCTCAGCCTCTATGCACGCCCTGCACAGAGGACTGTCCGTTATGCCTATTGTGTGAAAGTGTTTATTCAGCGAGCAGTGGCCCGTGATGGTCCCCATCACCAGGCGCAGGCCGTTCCTATCCAGGCGTATCGCCCGCGTCTATGTCAGAAAGTATTCCACGGGAACGTACAGTCACAGCATAAATATATTACTATGAACAGCTTGGTAATAACTGATTGCATGATTCATCCATTAATATATGACGGCAAATATATGTGACAATTTGTGGAAGGCAAATACAAGTGGCAGCCCAAATATGTGACATCGAAGGAACACCAAAACTATCTGGCGAACTAGCGACGCCTATATACAGGCTGGCAGGGACATCGACGCGAAAACTGATACCATGGGTTCAGTACAGGATTCTGACCTGCAAAAAAAAATTGCTGTTTCATAGAAAAGTGCAATACTTACGCGGTCAAAATGTATGGAACAGCAGATTTTTTTTTAATAACCGACGAAAAATTTCACTGACGAAACACTTGACGAAACATTTCGGGGTTTTCAGAATCATGTACTGAATCCATGGTAACAGTTTTCCCGTCGATGTCCCGGGATGCCAGCCTGTATAGAATGCTGCATCGGCTATCGGCTTTAAATCTGTCAGGGTGGCTCGAGTGGCTTCAATACTTTCATTCTGTTCTGACAACTCTGCGAGTTTTTTTTAACAATATTCACGTACTGTCGCACACATACTTTGTTTATTACTAATAATGTCTTTACTTTTATAGATCTCCACCGCTGGTACCGAAGCCTCAGGTACCGGTAACATGAAGTTCATGTTGAACGGAGGCCTAACCATCGGTACTATGGACGGTGCTAACGTCGAGATGGCAGAGGAGGCCGGAGAGAAGAACTTCTTCATATTCGGCATGAGAGTCGATGATGTGGAAGCTCTGCAGAAGCGAGGGTGAGCTGACTAATGACTAACCTCGACTCGAATGTCAAAAATAAGTAGTAGTGGTAATACCTACACGGATACCTGAATCGAACCACCCTGCATATTTTTGTTTAAAGGTCTCTATCATTTTAAATAATGGTAGTACAGGTAAACAAAAAATGTGGTTTGAAAGTCAGTCACTCACTACCATTTCCGGTTGTTATTGTTCCTAATTTGAAATCGGAATACTAACAAAAAACTGTTTCAATTGCAATAAGTCTTTTTTTGTTGCCAAAATTAGCGTGGATTTTTTTAAGAAACAATGGTTTTCATAGAGAAAACTTTTATTTTAACTTGTGATAGCTCCAAGCGCATTTACGACGGCCGCCGTGAGTTTTGATTACCATCTTGCTTTAAGTTCACTTACCCCTGAAAAGTTTCTCGAGCTGGTTGACTAGCTCTTCCGCGCATTTCATAAATACTCTATTGGATTCATATCTGGGGTTCTTGCTGCCATTCCATAACTGCGATACTAATGTCATGCAGGTATTCTCTAACAATTTTTGCAGTGTGCGCCTTTGCGTTATCATGCATAAAAATTAAATCCTGGCCCACAAACTCAGCATATGGCATAACATGAGCCTCTGCGCATTGACAAATGTATCGGTCACTATTTGGTGGTGGCAAAAGTGCTCCCGTCGCAACATCAAGGCCTGTCTTTCCTTCAGTGGAAATCCTGCCCCAGACTGTCCATGACTCACCGCCATAACTCACCAACTCACCTTCTCTTTAATGCAATATTGTTGAAAACGTCCTCCCCGTCTTTGGTAGATTTTTCTACCTGCATCATTAACATACAGCATAACCTTGGTTTCATCCGTAAAAAGAACCTGGCTCCATTGCCGTTGAGTCCAATGCAAATGTTTGCGTGCAAACTGTATGCGCGTCATTCTGTGAGCTCGTGTCAGTTTGGGACCATTGAATGCCATATGAGGTTTCAGGCCACTTCAAGTCTCCTAACAATTCAAACGCAAATAGTCACTCCGTGAAAGTCTCGAAGCTCCTCTTGAACCTGTACTGAGGTCAGGTGGCGATTATGCAAGCTGGTGGAAAAGGTAAACCGATCTAGTCGTGCTGTAGTGCCCTGGTTTCGTGACATGTTACTTCCTAAATTACCCGAGGCTGATAAAATGTTAGTTTTTCCTAATTGTGTTAATATTTGTGTTTGGGTCGGTTCCTCCTTAGGGGAAGAACTGTGCCCCTCCTTTCCGCACAGTTCTGTAGGGCTCGTCCCAGATTGGTCACCCTCCCACCGATATAAGAAAGAGAAGAATTCCCATAAACTAAACTGCCTTGTCCCGACTTAGAAAAGCTAAGGGACAGGGAGGGGTACAAGGTGAATTTAATATTGGAAATTCACAGTTAGTAAACATAATTATTATAATAATAATATAATATGAAGCTAAGAAGACAAAATACGAGTATATAATTTATTATTATAAATGTTGTCCGCCAACGTCTCCTCCTCTTGCAGTTGAGCACCAATATCTGCAATACAGCCTTAATAAGGTGAAGGGGTAGAGGGACTGTTACGCTTGCGCTTCAAATACGTATATGTAATTCGACGTTAATTTGTCTGTTTACAATGTACCCACTTCAGTGAGACCGGGAACCGTATAACAAGGTTTGCCTCATTGTACGTGTCCTGCTAGACCTAACGCATAGAACCTGTGAGAAACTAATACGATTCTAACGGAACATGCTCCTTAAGCACTATATAAATGTTTTACTCAGTCCTAAGACAAAGTACTGCGAAGTCCAACTGCTATTGAGGAAAACAAGTTTAGTATTGAGTAATTCTAATCGTGTACTAATTTGAAAAAGACACCCTTACGGCGGCCTAGCCCCATTTTACTAAGTTACCACAAAACTAGCACAAGCGCACCGTAGACTCAGTCTCTAGCTGACTACATTACGATCGTATCTGGTGAACGCCGAAGCGGTAGCTCGTCACCAAGTCTGCTAATATCACTACCCTAGGATATTACATCCGCACCCTACCGTGGTCTCCGACCAAGTTCCCTAACTTACCAAGCCTAGACTATCGCGACCGTAGCCTTTCGTGATTCAAAATCAACTGCCTTGACTTCATTACTCAGTCCCCTAAATTCCTAAAAACACGCTGGTCAGCCCAACTTCACACAGTTTCGCAGAATAGGTTTATGGCTGTTTTTGTACTTATCAATTGTTTTAAAAGAGTCCGTTTGAATTGCCTGAGCGCAACTTAATGATCACCAGATGTTAGCACTGGCATTGTGAGTTGAGATTAGAAATTGGATATTGTACGAGTTAAATTAAATTATTGCATTCGACCTTTTCGCGATACGTGTCAATAGTTTGTTTCCCATAAAATAGAGAATTAATGTGTTTCCAAGTGGCCTGAACAATGTGCTAGCTTTTAAAATAAATATATTATTTTGTTATTAAATAGGTGCAAATGACAGTCACATTTCCCCCTCTGAAAATCACACGCGTGACGCAGTACAACGTAAGAGCTTTCACAATTAGGTAAACTCTGCCTTCCAATGAAAGCGTTATAGAGTATTTATACCCATACCCATCTCCTATGATCATCTTATCTAATAATTATAACAATTCTAGTTGGATATGAATCCAATAAGAAGCAATGTCTGCTATAATTTATTATTGTTTCGCAGAAGTATCATCAATCGATACTACTACTATTACTCTTTTCAAACTAATTTAAATAAAATTAACGCACCTCAGTTAAGTTCAGAATATTTTTATATACCAGGGTCTCTAGAGTATTTGTGTTATCGTGGCACGCTACCTACAGTGCTCCGTCATTCTAAACTCAGCCTATCGCAGTTGCCGGTAGACAGAAACCTTTCCTTATGCACCTCGATGCTGAGTCAGCTTATTCAGCTGCCCTCAGTCGTATCCAGGAGTAGCTGAAATAGTGGGCACATGAACATATTAGATTGTATTCTAATTGGATGCCCCCTTCTAATTCTAAGAGGTTAGAGCCTTTTGAAATCCAATAAGAGTTAGGAAGTTATGTTAGAAAATGTAGACACCCTAGATTGTCCAAAAAATTTTTGGCTTGTTGCCACAAAATGCTGTTAACTATCCCCTCGGATTATAAACATGTAGACAAGAACATAATCATGAACATATCAGATTGTGTTTCAAACTGAACGTCTTGGAATTCAACAAGAGTTGAGAAGTTAAACCTACTAATAAATTCAAATTTTATTTATTATTTGAGTAATATACAATCTTCAATAGAATACATCTAAAACTAAAATATATAAATTATGAATTATGTACAAGTATACAGAGGAAAAAAATAAAGGAAGAGCTCATTGGGCATCAAAAAATTCATCCGCATCGCTGTCAGTTGGAAAAGTGCCCAAAAGGCTGGCAGCATTGCCACGTTGGATGGCAATGCTGATTCTTTGACCAATTAGAAAATATAGGTATCCTAGACTGTGCAAACATTTATTGGTTTAGTATTTATTACAAAAGATTCTCAATTCCTCCCTTCGTTTATAAAATTATAATGACAATAAAATGCTCTAGCATATTTGAAGTGATAACTATGTCTTAGGTCAAGTCATTAATAATATTAAGAGAGATAACAAATCATACCGCGTAGTAACGAGTAACCCTAATGTACAAATAGAATTGAAACTTAGCTTCGTCACGGGAGCCACGCTTACTGCTGCTGCTGTTGCAGTCAGCTGATCTCAGCCGATTTTGATGAAACTTTAAACCAAGCGCTCTCAGAAACCAATGGCTTAGAAAACGTAGTGGCAGCTAAGCGAAGGTTTAAAGATCCTGGAATTTGAAATAAGTTCACAAGAGTATCCGTTCAAGTATATGGCATATGCTGCTGATGGCAAAGTTAGAAAGATTTATATTTACTTCCTATGATGATAGTTAATGAACCTTATCGTCTAACTCATTCATTTCTTTTTTCTTTTTAGAAAATATCACAGTTGCTGAAACTTTATTCACATTAAAATCTAGCCTATTAGCTAATAAGTAATTTAATTATGACTTAAACTAACTATAAAATTAAGAAATCTTCCAATAACGTCTTTCACATTTACTTAACGTAAACGGTGTTTCACGTGTTCTTTATAATTGTATTAATTTACACTGCAGTCTTGGTAAATTAATCGTCATTTTATAAACTTCACGCTTCGTAGGTCTTACTTGCTAATAATATACTCGTATTAGGTTTACCTATAATATAGCTGTGTCTTATATCTATATCTAAGCTCACTCCACACACACATATAAATCTAAAATGCACTAACACATTTCATATTCACAAACTGTCAAATACAAAACTAAAACTCACGTTTACAGGGAGTCGTACCCATTATTACAGTCGTACAACCCAAACAACAATCATACCATAACCTACTTAAAATTACATCCGTGCATGTGAAAATCGAACCCACTATCAGTAGCATCGAAACCAAAACCAATCAACTATTTGGGCAGAGGGACCAAACTCCGATTTTCTTCTGTTTTTCAAATTTGGAACAATGGTGATACCGAAATGATGGCCAGTATGTTTCAAAACTGCATAAAAACTTCTCAGACTTATCATTCTTTTGATGTTTTAAGCCTATACACATAAAAATGCACGGTGGCTCGATTTAGGAGTCCGGGAGTATAGTAATAATTCTATTTATTTTTGTCTTTTGACGTAACTGAGACACTAGAAGCCAATAAATGATTTATGTATTCTTGATGTTAAAAACGTGGTACATAAGGCGGACTTAATGCCGCAATTGCTCTACCAGTCAACCTTCGGGTTAAAAAGATTCCATTGCTCACACTCCGGTCATATTCCGACCACATGCATTTCACTCGCGTACCTACGCGAAAGTCCAAATACTCTGGGCGCCTTGTTTCATTCAGTACGTATTACGCTCATCTAAAGGTATACTTAACTCGTATCTACCTATCTTTTGTTTTCACTATAAGCATAATCGCTCGTAAAACAACCGTCTTATCGATAAGTAATATTATAATTCGCAAAGCAAAACATGCGACAGCAGTATGACGTATAATTGCTTTATAAATAAATTATAATCAGTGCAACTGGCTAAGTTATATTCGTTGACTAGTACCTAATATAATCTAGCACTAGGCAATTCATCAGCTTCATTCAATAGCTGATGTGACGACCTCTAGCGCTAATCTAAATGACCTACGTTACTACATGATTTCTTCGGGTTATAGGTGTAGCTAAAATGCTCTCTATTTGAAATTACATTGAATATTTATAATACCAGTGTTGAATGTAAGAAACTAGTTCGTCGTTAGGCGTTTTGTAGTTTCTGTCTACCTCTTTGGAACCAAAGCGCGAGTTTATGTATGTTCTTTAAGCTCTATCTATACATATTATAAAACAAAGTCGCTTTTCGCGTTTGTTTATATGTCCGCATTGTTCTTCTTACATACGCAACGGATTTTGATGAGGTTTTCAACACAATTTAGAGAATGTATTCCGGAAGGTTTATGTGCATAATATAATACATTAATATATTAAGAAATCTCGATGTTGTGTCAAGTCGTAAAAACCTTGCGAAGCAGTCGCGGGTCGCTAGTATCTATACGTATATACAATGTGGCCCATGCGCATGTGATCGCCCGAATTTTTCTGAATATTCATGAAAATTATCGAAAATTAACTTTAAAAGGGGGGGTGACACCCACCCCCCCTATTAAAGTTAATTTTCGATATATATATAATCGTATATATAATATATAAATAAAAATTATGTTTATTTATCTCCACAAATTACATTCTTATACTAGTTAAACATAATAAAGTTGACAGATATTTTGACAAAATTTTGTAATTTGTGGGAGATCTGAAGTCTAAACTAAGCCTAGGCCTGTATTTTAGAATTCCAGGTCCCTCATTGTAACACATAGTAGAGATTGTCAACGTGGTACAATTGTGAGTGGTTGATGGATATATATATTATATCTTTAATATTTTTCATGTTATTCAAGTTTTTATTTTTTGAGTAGCGTTTGCCATATTTTCGATTTTATTGGCTCGATTTGGATTCTGTTTATTATTTTCAAAAGCTTATGCAGCTTATAAAAAAGAGTGGTGAAGACATTTTTTTTTTCTGAAAACAGTCAGGATTTATTGAAAAAACACAAGTCTAAGTCCATAAAATCATATATGGGGATTTTGAAAATAAAAAGATAAAAATTATAATTGAAGATAGAAGTTAACTTTCGATGATGTTTCATGAATATTCAGAAAAATACGGGCGGTCAAATGCCCATGGGTGGCATTTTAACTTTAGACCTTATGTGGTTTCATACCGATTACCTATATGGTATAAGCTAGTTCATTTTGTCAATACAATGCTAGGATTCTTGTCTATTAAGGCGCCTGTCATCTCCGAAAGTGAAAGCTTTACTGTTTACAATTCCGATTTTGGCATCATCCAGTCCCATCTGTGACGCTATCGTTATTTACTGGGCACAATTCCAACTTATAGAATAACAAGGATTCCCAGTCAGCTGCGGTCTGCCCGATCTAGGGATGCCCTCGATTAATATACCAAAGAGGTTAAGGTATATCTGTTTAATACATTATTATAATGTTATGCTCCCACCCTCTGTCTTAGAACGATATACCGTCCATTGGAACAGTTATTGATATACTTTAACACATCTCTGCCAGTTGCAATTTCTCAAATAAATGAGTAAAGAACAGACTACAGACATTCAGATACATCTCCTTCGGAATATTTCAAAAAGTTATAGTATACTACTCACGTTAAGAACAGGTTCCAAACTACAGGTTTTTAAGGAAGATAGAGGAAATCTCTCACAATACCTATAGTTTTTAAAACTGTTTCAGCAGCGACGTGTTGCTTTCTAGGGCGTTTTTTTACGCCATGTCCAGAAAAAACGTCTTCGTAGAAAGTCGTAAAGGGTCAGGGAATGATTGGCTGTCTTTTGTAACGTCTGTAGTTCAAAAAGCGCTCAAAAGCAAAATTAATTTTGATTTTTTATTCATGTGCGTAGATACAACGCGTACGAGTACTACGAGCGCAACCCGGAGCTCCGGCAGTGTATCGAGCAGATCCGCAGCGGTTTCTTCTCGCCGGGCGACCCAGGCCGGTTCGCGCATATCGCCGATGTCCTGCTGCAACACGACCGCTTCCTCCACCTTGCGGACTACGATGCGTATATTGAAGCACAGGACAAGGTCTCCGCATGCTATCAGGTATGTTGGTTCATATGATTTTCCCCTAAAGAGCAACTACAGATTTTGCTCTGCATGGTGTGGACTTGAGTGTGTTTCGGCGTTGTTTTTCAGAGTTAATATGAAATGCTGCGATCATCTAGAACAAACAAATAATTATGGTCTCGCGTGTTCATCCAGATCGGTTGTACTCACGAGTCGCGCGATCAATCAAGTCGCGTATGACAATATGTACGTGACAATGGTTTTCATATACAAATAGTGTGACAATGGTTTTCGGTTAGGACGCAGGGTTTGGGCACGCCACAGTTGCGGCGATAAGTCCCCTCTTTGAGGAGTGGCTAGAGAGGCGCCATGGCGTCCTCACCTTCCGCCTGACGCAGACACGGACACGGTTGTTTCGGGAGGTTCCTGTTCCGGATAAGGCGGTAGGAAACGCCCGGGTGTCACCGCTGTGTGAATCGCCCGGAAGACACGGAGGATACGGTGGTGGTCTGCCCGGCTTGGGCGGGGCACCGCTGTGTTCTTGTGGAGGCGATCGGCGGCAGTGATCTCTCGCGTCCGGCCCTGGTCCAGGCCATGGTACGGAGCGAGATGGAGTGGGAAGCCGTCTCCTCCTTCTGCGAAGCAGTAATGCTCGCGAAGGAGGAGGCGAAGCGCGTGAGGGAGAAGCAAATTTCACGCCCTCACGCCCCTAGCCGCCGCAGGAGACGCCCTGGGCGTCGGGAATCGCAGGCCGATTCCCGGCCACCGTAGGCGCGGGCTTGCGGACGGTGAGCAATGGGCAGCTCGCCGTCCGATAAAGACCAGGCCCGGGTCGACGGCGCGTTGTGTTCCACGCGCGCCTCAAAGAGATGTCAGCACAACTAAAGGGGCTGTTAGGACCGATGCCTGCCGGGGTCGCGGGAAAGTCCGAAAGGGATACTGTGGTCCCTGGCAACGTACAGGCAACACTGAAGGAACACGGGTGGGTTTTAGTCAGTAAGAGTCTGACACGCCCACCCAGAGAAGGAGAACTTATTTGATAATTTCCCACCCAAAAAAAAAAGGACGCAGGGTTAAACGGATTTTAGAGCTAAAATAACATTGTAGAATTTATCTATCTACATTCCTCAGCAACACCACATCTACTTGTTATCGTAGCCCCAAAAAATCCGTTCACGCAATAACACTGAACATAAGTGTGATATCCGCGTGTCTCATCGAATTTTTCCGCAACATTTTGCCATTGTAACAAGACCGTTTAGATAAAAAAAATAAACCATCACTTATCACTCGTATAAAGTGCGAATTATTTCCTAATTAACAGCGGTAACCATTTTGTTTATAATCATTTGGTACATATAAAAACGTCGAGTTTTTTTGTTTATCATAAAGGTTATCATCTAATTTTGGCATAACCCCTAACTTGCAAATAGGAACGAATGTATATCACTAGTTTATGAGTTCAATTGATTAGGTACCCTTATTTACAAGTTGCCACATCCACTCACGTTTGAAGATAAGCTAGATGTGGTTAACAACTAAGTAGGTATATACTTATAATTTTTACTAGCGCAAAAATCTGTTATTTTAAAATATTCAACCACAACTCCTTTAATGACTTTGTCGAAGAGACACCACAACTTTGGCAACATCACGTACCTAGGTACTATGAAAGCTTGCTCAAAATATGTTGACTGACATTCGTTGACAGTCGACTGCAAAAAAATCATAACGTCTAAATTACATACTTTCAAACATAAAAGCCTTACTCATTTCCCTGCGTAATCCGAACATGTTGGCTCTGCGAAAACGTTCGCTTTTATACCAACTATTGGAAACAGATAATCTGCGACTTATTAATTTTTTGCGTTCACAGAACCAGGCTAAGTGGGCTGAGATGGTGATCGAGAACATTGCGTCTTCTGGCAAGTTTTCATCTGACCGCACCATTGCGGAGTACGCGCGTGAGATCTGGGGCGTGGAACCTTCCTGGGAGAAGCTGCCTGCACCCGGCGAAGTTTAAGATTATCCTTCATCCATCCCACACCTTCCCGCTCTCGCTCACCATGATATTAGAACGGTACTCACTGACGTTACCCTAACACCAATCTTTTGCGGTCTCGAAAGAACAGCTAAACCATATTAGTTAGTACACATTTATATTTTCTTAAAAGTATCTTTGCAAAAGCCTCCAATGTTTAGAAATATATTAAAAAATAACGATATTTTTATGTAAATGTATAACTTTCCTATTTCCAATCTTATCTGTAGTAGTGCCGAGAAATTATTTCTCATATTTGGTGTAAACAGAGAATTAGACGTTTTATACTAATTTTAAATCAAATTTAATTAAATATTGTGACAAAACCGTAACAAAGCAGAATGAAATACATGCGGATTTTTTTTCATTTTATATGCAACCTCGCGGTTTTGTAATATTATTTAATAAACTTTGTTATATAAAATATGGTAATAACCTCATGTAGTGTTAAGTAAATTTTGAAAGCTATTAGATTAGATGTTGATAATTGAATGTATTTAGAAAAATATATAATTAGATAGATATAATAATATTGTCCAATGGAAATTATGAGTAGATCTTGTGTAGTAATATAGTAAACACTAAGCCGTGAGCATTATAAAGCTATATAAGTTACATGTTCGATCGTACCTAACCCAATAACAAAGGTTCCTAATACCCTCACTTTCAGCCATTACTGTTTCATTTTATGTATTTATAAAAAATAATAAGACAATTAGAAGAATTTATTTTATGTGCCATACATTTTTATATTCGTGAAATATATTTATTATATAAAAAATGTAATATTTATATCTTCGAAACCTTCCATAGTGCCACATTAATATGAAGCTGTGTAGGAATAAATTGATATAAGAATAAAAGTATTGATTCTAATGGTTTATGATGTTTATGAATATTTTTCGATATTATACACCAGATATAATATTATACTTATGCTGCCATAGAAATGTTATTTATTTATGTTGTTATAAATTATTATTCTACTTTTAATAAAAATATTATTTTCAATCTAGTTTCTTTTTTATACGTATATTTTACACATTTTCAGTCAAATTAAAACACACATACACAGTCAAAGAGCTATAAATAATGTTCCAGTCGATAACGCAACACATCCTGTAACGAAGTGAGAGTGAGACGACGCAAAACACCTTGAATTCAATATAATTATGTACTTTTGAACAAGGGACACAAGTACGAACTGCACGCTCGTGAGTTTCTTTACGAATTTCCTGCGTGCGCATTACTTTCATGTCCTGCGACCCTCGGCGCTCGGTTAAAATCGGTATGTTTCGGCCAGGACCGCTCTTGTTGATTCGTTGAAGCGTAGACGAGATACGCTATAGTACACCCATCCCTTTCTGTGGTCGGATGTCAACGGCCGTTTATAACATAGCTATACAAATTACTCATACCGCGTCTGTAGTTTGGGCGGGTCGGTCGTCGCCACTCGTCTCTTCGCGTGTTTTGTGTTTCAAGTGTTGTGGGTGCTGCGCTGAGCCGTCACTCGGTCTTCCCAGGTAAAACTTGCGAAATATAATAAAGGTTTTTTCTCTCAGTATCTCCTCCTGTTTATGTTATAAAAGGGTTTTTTTGCAAAAGCGCCGACCCGGCGAATGCGCGACCACGATCGATAACGATGTTGTCTTGGCCCTTTAGATATAGAGTCGCCTGCTATATCTTGCTTTTAATTTGGTATTTCCTTCTCCGATACTGTACTATAGTTGTATACAATGTTTTAATTATAGATGGCATGTTAACTTTGATTCAGTTTATCGGCCCTGCGTCCCTTATTTGGCCTGGTCTTCCGACTATCGACTAACGAAAGCATACAGTACTTGGGTTGCACGTAAAATTCTGTTTTGGTTCAAATTTTTAAATTAAATTCATCACTAAATTACATTATGGTCTGAGTTTGTCTCAATCAGAACCACGAAATGCCGGTGGGTGGCGGATATTGAGAAACAGCGCTTGGCCACTCATGTTTCGCAATTATCGATCTTATTCGGATTTTATTTTTAATATGAGAAAGGATCAACACAATAATACAATTAGTGAATATTTAGCTGCCCAGATTGAATGCTAATTTATTCCTGGCTAAGAATTTCCCCACGGAAGGGCTTACCGAAATGATAATATAGTTTAACATGTTTTGTGAATGTACGTTGCTATGAATAAAGCTACGGATATTATAATAAGTCATTCACATGCTGCTTTGACTAATCAGTATGATTCATTCAGTTGTGAGTCGAAGCACGTGGTGGAGCAGACAGCTCCCATACATGCGATATTTAGTAGTAGCGGTCTGAAATATGCGCTGTAACGATTTAATAACAAAAGGGCGCTACGTTTAGACAAGCTCATGTAAATCGGTTTTAGTACTCATACTGTGTAGCTGCCCAGATTTAGACCACTACTCAATATAAATAGATTCTAGACCATTAAGCAGGCTAGCTTTCGCTGCATGGAAAACCGGTCTTCCCATATTTGCAGTGCGAAGAAAATAATGGTCATTCCTAAGTCGTTTTTGCTGGCGTTTCATTCCTTACCATAAGTGTAAGTACTATAGGTTCTCATAACATTGACTATTTAAGCCATTAATTTCGGCGACCCTTCTGGCATACCGGCCTTCCCTCATTTGAACAGTTAAAGAGGGGTGTCAATTCGATTGGAACTGCTCCCCATACACAAACTTGAGTTTAAAACAAAAAAGGCCAGAAACAAAATGAAATTAAAGACATTGAGAATGAGCGATGCACAGAGATACGCCGAAATAAGCCTGTTCCTCGGAGGCAGGTGCAAAACGTTCGAACAACAGATGGAGCGTGTTTTTGTACAGGTTGGCAGGTAAAGGAACCTCCCTTTACAAAATTATTCTGAAGAATAATTGGCCCTTTTGTCGTAAATCAATACAATATGATAGTTGAGCTGTTAAAAATGTAAAGTCAACGAATAATTATTTTAATAAGTACTTAGGCGTTTAAATTAAAGCTAGGTAGGTACTCTTAAGAATATTATTGAGCATTAAAAAAAAAAATTATACTTATGCAGTTTATTTATTCTAGATTCAGAATCAAAGAAACGAGTATTTAATCGCATCAATTCCACCATGGCCACGGTTATAAAGCTTTCAATTTTGAAACCTAATTATCAGCCCACATCTATTAACTGAACGAATGATGTATGTAACGTCTTCCTGTGTGGGAGGGGTGCTTGTGAGGACAGGGGGGAAGGAATTCGCTATCTTTACTTCCACTTAGCAGGGGTGGGGGGAGGGGGACTCGTATTGCAGCTTCCCAGACGGCTCGGAGGCGAGTCGATCCATTCTATTGAACCAAATATCTATAACGACAACTGTTACTGCTATTATATATCCTGTCGCCGTAGAGAACGTAGACCTTTTGTAACGATTTTTCCTCCACGGAATTGCATTTTCAATGTCAGATTATATTATAAATACCTACAAATAAGTGCATGTAACCACTGTGATTGGATTGAATAAGATAGTACAATTGTACTATCAATACGGTAGAAAGATAAAAACAGCGAATATTGAGTACCTACCTTTGTTGTTTACAAAGTTAATTAACATACATTTAAAACGTTTTGGTTACTTATAGAACCGGTAATGATGACCTTAGGTATTACCTGTCACTCTGCTGGGGTTGCGGGTCTGTCCGAAAGGGATATCGCGGCCCCAGCACATAGGCAACGGAAGGAACACGGGTGGGTTTTAGTCAGTAAAAGTCTGACACTCCCTCTCGCTCTGCCCAGAGCGGGAGGAGTCATTTGATGATTTCCAACCCAAAAAAAAAAAAAAAAAAAAAGGTATTACCTGTCACTGTCCAAGTCTCATGCATTTATGGAATAAAGCCCATGCAAAGCTTGCCTTTTTTTATTACAGAAATATTGGGCCTGTTTTAATTTAAATCTCCTAATTTCGCTACTTCCTTTGCAATAAAATCAAACATTGAATATTATGTTGCGTTCCGCGTTCGTCTGATATATGTAACGTACCCAAACGTTCACTCGTTAAATCCAAACACGGGCGGCGCGTAGCCGTTTCTGGATAATGGAGCCCAAAATAGCCTTCCGTCACTCATGTACGAGGCTGGGATTGTACTGTAGATATGCGGTTATGGTTACGGAAACCGTCAGCGGTTTAAACCAACACTTTGTCATGTAAAACGCTTGTGTAATGTGCTTGGACCATCGCTATTCGTCATTGACGTCTTCCTGACGCGACGGTAATGACCAACCTAAGCCAAGTGCTGATTAGGTCTGTCAAAGAGTTGTTGATGGTGCCTAATTAAACGTCATTGGAATAGCATGAATGATCGTCTAGCAGCGACAGGTTGTATAAATAGCCAAGACGTTATAAATACTTATTATAAGTAAGTGTACTTTGGTATTGGTTTAAAAAAAAATTGTCTTATTCTGAATTTTTTTTTTTCTTTACCTGGAGGACCCCTATTTTTTTTTCCTGGGCTAAAGATCCTCAAGGATAATAAAAATGTGGCAAGTGCGAGTAGGACTCGCACACAAAGGCTTCCGTACCACCGTACAATATTTAACACTACATATTTTTATTATTTGTTGTTATAACGACCATAGTAGTACCTACACACTCTGTGAAATTTCAAATGTCTACCTATTACGGTTCAAAAGATACAGCCCTAGGACAGAAGGATGGCCAGCGGAGCCAGTAATAGTTGGCAGCCTTTGGGTACGGACGGAACCCTCAAAATGAGATAACGTCCTTAATTCGATCGTTGCATACGTTTTCATGCTGCTGTAGGTGACCTAGATTCCTAGGTCCTAGGTCCAGTAGTGATTGGGTTAGTTTACAAATTGGCGCGATGATGTCACCGTCCTTTCAAGTGTTGTTAGTTAGCATTTAATCGAAATATGTACAACGACAGACATGTATGCCAGTCATAGGATAAACTTAACGTTGATCTAGCTGTGTCTGATCTAAATACAACATCTTGTACTTGATTTACCACATTAATGTATGCAAACTACTAAAACTAGTTTACAGGACAAGTCTGGGTTATTATTGGAATATGTATAACATTACGAGAAGTTGTTAGCTCAACACATTGTACTACTCGTAATTAAAAGTATTTTCAAGTAAAAAAGCCATTTACTGAACTCGTTAAAAAAATCCGCTAAACCACACTTTAATCAACATAGCAGGTAAAAGTTTGAAATGTTTGCTCGTTCGGACAGGAACTAAAGTAATAACGTCCATCTGTTAATGCTCTTAATCCCTCAGCTTACAACTCCCTTTTAAATAAATTAGAGAGGGGGATAGCAAACAATATACAAGACAGAAATAGGGTTGAACGCCCTTGAACTCACTATGGCGGACTACAGCTGCCCAAAAATGTTCTTGCTAATACTTGGTGTGGTCTTTTTAACTGATGCTCACATTGTTTAAGTACAAAACTGTAGAAGTGCATTAACAAAACAGTGGGAGTGTGTACGCGCGTACGTACAAGTACATTACACCAAATTGGTTTATCCTTGCGTGACTGACCGTATTTCCGCCCAGTTTTAGCCCCCCAAGCATTATGAAACTTGGTATATTTTTAATTTCGTAAGTCGTTTACGGAATATTTGGGTTAAAACAGGTGTAGATTAACTTTATTTTAACTACACGAAGGATCTTTCGGAAAGGCATTCAAACATAAAATAATGAAAATGAGAGCAGTGGCGGCCCAGTGATAACGGCCCCGACTTACAAGTTGTAATAGGTTGGTCGTGGGTTCGAGTTCGAAGTTCAGACACAGGCAGGCGATTTACTTTGTGTAAATAATTTCACCACCATTGCTCTCAAAATGGTGAAGGAAAACATCGCGAGGAAACCGGCATGTCCTAGAACCAAAAATTCGAAGACATGTGACATCTACCAACCCGCACTGGGCTTGCGTGGTAGATTACAGCCCACTCCCTCTCGAAGAGAGGAGGGCTGTGTCTCAGCAGTGGGAACTTTATAGGTTGACTATGCTTGCTCTGGTTCCAAAACCGCTAAATGGCCAATATATATTTCTGATGACTATTTATTTACTTGAAGCAAGAACATATTTAATGGAATAATATACAAGTTATCGAGCTAACCTCTAAAATCTACGGTGACTCAAGCAAGATTATTGGCATGTCAATGCCAATAATCTTGCTTGAGTCACCGTAGATTGTTTCTCCCTACGTGGAACAACGAACACCCTACATAGAGTAAGTTGGCATTGTTTTCCAATCCTTTCCGCAATATAATGCGTTAAATTAAGCTATTCAATTAGGCAGTAGCTTTCGCATAAAAAATCGTTACATTACAAAGCCGTTTTGGTCCGTTTAAATTATTATTGACCGAAATGTAAAAACAAAAATGTATGCGGCGAATTACCATATTGTGTGAAACTTCTTTATCCATCTACATATTAGGATGTAAGATAAAAGATCGACCTGAGTTACAGGTGAATTGTTTTCATTGATTATAATTAGGTACAGTAAGTATACTGTAGACTTTGGGAGTATCGGCCTTTTGGCCAAACAATTACTCTGAGAGCTCTTTGGTACTTTCTACATTGATTAAGGTACAGAAGTAATACAAATAAATGCTGTTATTAGATTCAATCAAGTTTTTACTTTCAACTGTTTTAGATAGCTAGAGCAACCGACTTCACTTCCTGTCTCTTTACCGTCCTCTATTATTGCCAAAATTGCTTGCAGATCCAATAAGAGCACAATTTTAACTGTAATTTCGATTTGTTTCAGATTCGGGCGGAGCCCAGCCGCATCGCGGCACAGCGATCTTTTTTCGTTTTATTTCGATAGTGGAATTTTTAATTCTGAGTTGTGCACGAAACCAAAGTGATCTGTGAAGTGTCGAAGTGCGATAACATGTCGTTTATTGGATTCGCTGCCCTCGTGGCACTGGCCGCTATAGGTAAGTTCATCAACATTTATTTTATAAACCTTTTAACGCCCTTTCAATAACCATTAATCGTGAATAAGTAAAAAGGACATTACAATAATCGTTCTGGGAAAAAGATGTTAATGTTAATATCTATCTATGTGCCCCAAAAATTGTGGTTATGCTTGTGTCACGCACGACTTATGATAATTTATGATTTGAGTATTGTTGGTTCAATTTTATCGATAGACAATATCATTTTCTGTGACAGTAATTATAAATTACGGCTCCTGAATAAATGAATCATCATGTGGAAATAATGGTAGTTGGACAACATACCTACCTAATTTACAGGTGTGCATAGTCACTTGAAAAATTAATATCGATAACCGTGACGTTCTACGCAGTTAGCGCGTAAAAGCGCGCGTCACGATCGTTGGGGTACCATCCACGGTCCACCCCACACGGCGGGCGTCGCGAGCACGCTTGTGACGTCACGGGTCGATACAGCGCGGCCGGGCAACGAACCTATTCAAACGTAACACTGTTTACGACCACTGGCCAAAATCGTATGGTGTGCCTAAATGCTATAAACACTTCTTTGTAAACTCTACACTTACAACTTTCCATAGCGTACATTATTCCATACTTAAATAGTAGCGAATAGGAGGAAGAATGGTTTGGTTCAAATATTAAATTACCTAAAGCCTCCCGCTGACAGGCGCGACGTGACTGTGGTGTCCTTATCATAGCGTGATATTTATTTGTGCCCGCTTGCGGTTGCGGAAATATTTCAAAACTCTGAGGTCGCAGTTCCAGAGAAGTTCATTGTCAAGTCTAGTAAGTATTAGGTGTCGCCCGCAACGAATTACCTAAGTATGCCCGATGTTCTTGCACCAGTTAGCACATGGGATTGGGTAACCGCATGCACCCCTATTCGAGGCCTCATTTGGAAATAGAAGGAGCTGTGCACAAAAACCGCATCGTAAAATCCATAAAATTTGAGAGTTGAGTGTTGTCTTCGAGAATTGCGTGCGTCCAGGGTTCCAGACCTGGTACCTATGCGCGGATGGAAACCAGACGGTGAATTTGGCCTCTCAGTAAATATATCTAAATTGGGTACTTAACTGCATAGGTACCAGCAATGATTACCGCTCTAAACACTCTTCTGGTTTGCCTTTTTGCTTCGTTTTTACCCAGAATTTCTCGGTGGTGATATAATCTTACTAACGAGCGCAAAACGAGTTCCTGTGACTAAGCGTACTTAACGGAACTAAGCGGGATATATTAGGATTAAGAACATAGTCTCTGTCTGTCTTTTTTAAAATGAATAATCGGAAAGTCATTAAAATTGCTTGATTACAACCCAACGAACGCAATCATGTAGTTATTACAATAACTGGTTGCACCTGCAGAAATCATCTCAGTCAACTGGTTGATTCATTCTATACCTACTGCTAATTGATTTACGTAAGTATTCTTTTCCCGTGGTAATTGATTACGGCACCGAGCGATTCTTTGTAAGCCTTGGTTTTAATATTTTAATCCTAGAGTATAAATTCAACGAGCTACCTATCGCCAATAAAATTAAATCCCACAAAATGGAACCTCACGCACCTACCTAATTTATAATATCCATCTGACCGTCCATATATATGTTACTGGCCAATGTCCTCTAAATGCAGCTGCAGCCTAAAGAGCTCCAAGATAGAATGTGAAAGTACGAACTGAAAGTTCGAGTTGTTTAATGCTGTTGTTGTTCGGAATAAACAATACTTTCCCGGGTTTCATTAGAAATTTTCAATCATAGTTTTCACATAAGTTATTTAACATAAATATAAACCTTCATTCAGTTCAGAAAACAAGGTACCTACACTATAAAAAAAACTAGTAAAGGAGCTAGGCCGGTGCTAGATTTTTACAAATTCTCTGAACCCCACACTAGGTAGGATTCCCTGTGTCGTAGGGGTGTAGTTTTTCTATATATACATATTTTGCATTGCAGGCTCTGGATTAAATACCACTTTAAACTCGCAGTGTATCTACAATTGCCTTCTATGTCTAGTTCATACTAAATGAACTGGCAACGCGTGTCGTGCGGGCGAGGACGCCAGGTTCAGTTTAAATGCTAGATTTTACACAAACGCCGCAGAACATTGGCCTTTCATCGCGCGAAGGTCACGGCCGTGACTCCAATACTACGATATCTTCTACTGCTATGCAATATTTCCAATAATATAGAAGATACGGCAAGTATGTGTAAAATAAAAACTTTTTACAAAAAAAAAACAAAAATAACTTATTTCGGAAGTCGGTGGCAAAAAACAAAAATTCAAAACCAAAGACACCGACTTCCGAAATTAGTTATTTTTCACTTTGTAGTGTTTTTTTTAGGAAGTCGGTTGTTTTTTTTTTTGTAAAAAGTTTTTATTTTTCACTTTTTAGTTGTGATACCTACCCCACACAAATTCGAATACCACTACCTGCTATGTAAACACATAGCATGTCACAGGAAGTTATCATCATATCATCCACATATACTAAGTGGGAAAAATACGTATTATTGAAGCTTACTCAAAAACTATCCAAACAAAGTTAATTAAATATATATGAGACCAATTCGGGAGCATACCCTTTCATACAAAAAATAATTTTCAAAATCGGTCCACAATCGACGGAAAAATCGGCGGACATACTCGTACATAAAAAATCCAAAAAAAAACATACATACGCGACGAACATATAACCTTTTCCTTTTTGGAAGTCGGTTAAAAAGTTAAGTGGACGAACATTTAAAGAGAAAAGTTACATCAGCATGATTCAACTATAACAGAAAAAGCGAACGAATGACTAATGCTGCCTGCCAAGTTTGAGATGTCGGAAATGAAGTTTGTGAGCAATGTCTTGTTTAATTCATTGCCTTTATTGTAATAGTTATAAGTATGGAGTTTCGTTTAAAAACAAAGATGAATATATAAATAAATTCCGATACAGATAAAAATAACAATTAAGTACAATAAGTAGGGAAGTACTTATTTGTTTTTCACTTCTAAATGAATACAAACAAAAAAAGATTTATTTACCAACACGGCCGAACAAGGTATTTTTTTTTAGAAGATACTTAATTCAAAATTCTATCATCCTAGAAATATTAGTTAGTCCATAGATTTATGAGTTAGTCACTTCGAACGTAATTTAAATATCTTTTACAACAGAATCTGTGAGTAAGCGCCGCTCCTTGTTATTTTTACTATTTCGGTTCATTACTATCATAATATTTCAGGTCAGTGTAAACATAACGTAAACAGAGGCAGTATAGTTTATTATTTAACCATTTAGTCTTTTATTTTCGCGCCACTATACCTACTAGGATATGGTATAGTCTCGTACTAATACAAACTAAATTCCACGGAATAAAAACTGTCTCTGTAGACAGCAGAATGACAGATTGACACGCATCATGAGCTATTTTTATTTATTGTAGTTACTCATTCGTTAACCACATACATGGCACAAACATTGTTACAATTTTTAATTGAGGTCTCTTAAACCTTTCGAGTTTCAACATAAAATCGTCCTTGTTCATGTACTTATGAGCAATAAATATTCTGGACCAATATACGAAGCCAGAGATTAATCATTAAATAATTCCGTTAATAACGGTCTCTGGATAATTCAATGTTGAAAGAAGGAATTCACTACAAAGGCAGTTTCAACAGATGACAAATGTGCTGTGCTACTATTATATTTATTACTGTTATTAGTGACTTTTGAATCTTCAGCCCGGTTGCTCCTCCTGCTTACATATTTTCAGTATTTCAGTGTCGAACGTGAACACCATGGTTGTCTTGACATTGACTTTAGCAAGTCTATCGAATATTTTTCTTAGAAAGAATGAAACTTTCTCCATTCGTTACTCGTTATCTCTATTCCGATATGAACACACTGTTTATCAACAAACAACCACAAGCACGTGTTAATGAGCGATCAAAAGAGCGCTCAGCTGAACTGAACTGCTAATGAACATTCGGTTTTTCAAAACGCGCGGTAACGAGCTTCTCATTAAAACACGCATTGGTATATGGCCGTTGCTTTTGAACATAGGGCCCCAATTCACACACATGGTGCTGTTACTAATACGCAATTAATTCGGATGTGCCCTAAATAGCTCGTTGCTATCGCTATCTAAGCAAATGTTCCAAGGCCAATTGAGCTTTTAACGAAACTGAAATGGAACTTTTTTGAGAAGCCACGTTTTGGTATGTAGCTAAGCTACACATTTGACATTCCCGTCATACTTTACACACGGTTTTATCTATGTCCATAAGCAACTTGGAACTATACTAACGAAGTGACAACGAACAGTGTATACAGCTGCATTGTCATAATAATGAGTGCGTATATACGCTGCATTAGAAACACCATAAAGAAATTGGTATTCAGTTACATTAAAATCACTATCCGATCTTAGGAGCTATAATCACCAAACAGAAAATTCGCAAAGAAATTGATTGCCTACATAAGAACAGATAGAGCAATAAAATTCGTCATTGCATTAAATAAACCAATTAACCATGGCTATTATGGAAATAAATTACGGTCCTACTTACAGAACAAAAGACGAGATAAACAATGTACCTACCTAATCTTTATATTTAAAGTTTCTTAGTAATGTCGAGCTTAGGCGCGCTTTTATAACGGCACGAGTAGTGTTGCAAGACGTTGAGAAACAAAAGATAAGCATAGATGATGATGATAATATAACACGGTAGCACAACAGCTTAGAATTTCACCGGGTCAACGGCCACAAATAGATTTACAGCTCGTAGAGTGTTACATGTTCATAACACTAAACCATTTATATTGTTTACATATTACTTGTGAATTTCGTATTTATTAATCGAATCTCTTATAACTACTTGATACTGTGAAAGAAAATCGTCTCCTACAAATCTTTTCCTTTGCGAGTCAACAAATGTAAACCATTAATTGAGTCAGAATAATAAAAACGTTGGACATGCCAACCTTTATTGGCTACTGATTAGGTAACAAAGTGAACATAACTAGCCAATCGAATGGTAATTGATACTATTTTCATAATAAAGTAGTGGAAAGAAATATAGGCCGTTAGCACTAAGGTGAACGGTTGATTGTTTTCTAAATTAGGAATTTAAATCAAAGCAAGCTGACGCACGACATACTGTTTAGTTTTTGGAATTATCCACAGAAGCATCGCGTATACTCTGTTGGAATTCTCCGATGCGTTTGTTCGTTATTCAGATAGCTCATGGCTCACCGTGTTACTCATTAAGAATTTACTGCAGTTAGAATGATAGATATGTTTCATAAATTGCTGTGCAAATATGTTTGTCTTATCGATGATTCGAGTCTCAATTTCACAGGAAATTTCAGTTTTGGAATTATTTGATTTTATTTGTTTTAGTTCAATTGTATTTGATCTTATTTGGTTTTATCTGTAAAATGTTTGGCATTTTTTTTGGCAATGGGTGTTATTTACCTGAAATTAATTAATTTATTATTATTATTATTTAATCTTCCTAAAACTTTGTAAGGTGCCTGCGATGGTTATGGTTCTGCAGATTCCCCAAATGCGTAAGCATAGGTGACCACTAACTACCTGTTTGCCATCCTTTTTAAGGCCAAAGTTACCTAAATCAGAACCCTGAAAAAATTAAAGGATTTTGCAATGGCCAATATCATAAGATGATAGTTGCATCATTATTGCTAAATGAGAGCTAATAATCTCGTGGTTAGGTTGTAAAGTAAGGAATACATACAAATACAACAAATTGTAAAACTTTGTTGTTGTATTCGTAAACCTGGTTTCGCATACATTCGTGCGTCTGTGGATGAAATTATAATTTCACGGTTTTCACCTTCGTCGCAACAAAACAAGTCCTTTTGCAAGCAAGCATTTTTTACATTATATTGAAAATTTTAGATCCAAATCACCCGACTGCTAGTTTTTAAACTAAAGGATTCTTAAAAAATCTAACATTTAAAGTTTTAAAGCCTTGTACAGTATCTAATACATTGTATAAATATGCCGAAACGTGTTGAAGTTGTGTCATCTTTTTTCGCCCCTTACCTTGAACTCTTAACGACAGGTATGATTTGCACAGATTTGCATGTGTTCGAAAGGATGACGTGTTCCATATAAATATAAACACTGTTGTTGTTTATGAACTAAACAGTTTCCACATAAAATCAATCGTCATTCTATTGTTTAGAAATGACAGAAGGAATTTTTATGAAAAGTTCAACGCCCTTAACGCAAAAAATCTATTTTCGAATCACTTTGCATAACCACAAGGAAGCGCCAAATGAACACAACGATAAAATTGAGCCCTGAAGTCGGTAGAATATTGTGTATTGTTATATAATTTAGTATCAGTAAAAGCATGTATACCGCCTTCCTTTAAGTCCTCAGTTATAGCTTTATTGGCCGAACTAGAGTCCCAATAAATTAATTTTAACGATACACCAGAATTATATATTTATGGGGCACCCTTTGCTGGCATTACTTTGTTCACGTATTTATACATTTTTCCCGATAAGTTTTACTATGTTCAATGATCAATATTTACAGAATGCTCTATACATAAATATTGATCCTATACCTACATGTCTATTATTAATGTAACTTTAAAAAGTCAAGCTAGAAAGTAAAAGCATCAATCAATTTGATTAATAAGTAGTTTGGTAGCAAGGGAAAGTGACGATTGACACTGATCTACACCAAAGTGTTATCGCCTTATCTAGATACATTATAGATAGCCCACAACATGTGCGGAATGTATGATAAATAACATTATGTTGGTGTCAATTTAATTAATATCTAGGTAGCTAGGTACAACATTATACAAAATAATAAGTATTTTGTATAAAGTTGTATAATTTGCGTTTTGCGGCGTTAAATACACTATACAGTGACCTAATAACAATAACCTGACTGCATATCTCTATGCCATCTATATACAACGTGTCCCAAAATTCAACGATAAGCGGGCACGAGACGGTGGACCTGCTCATCACTACCCTAGAAAAAATAATGAAAAAAAAATTTTTTTTTTTTTGGAAGTTACAAGCAATACATTGAAATCCTTCGGAAATTTACACCCCTTAAGATATTTTTAACTACCATGACCACAACATTTTGTTTTGTTTGTTTATTACTTTCAGTCCACTTTCAGTCGTCGTGGTGTAAAGGTGACAAGTTTAAAAAAAAATTGACGCAACTAATCAAGATTCCAAAATGGATACTCTAAAAAAAAAGCCTATATCATTTTGATTGACCATTTTGAATTTCCGAAGTATTTCAATCTATGTTTTGTAATTTCCAAAAATTAATTGTTTTTTTTTTTCATTATTTTTTCTTGGGTAGTGATGGCCAGGTCCACCGTCTGGTGCCAGCACGTATATACGTATATATATATACTATATACATAGTATAAAACAAAGTCGCTTTGCGCTGTCTGTCCCTATGTACGAGTATGCTTAGATCTTTAAAACTCCGCAACGGATTTTGATGCGGTTTTTTTAAATAGATAGAGTGATAGTGAATAATTATGACGATTATTGTCGAAGATGTCGGAAAAAATCATGCCAACTGGGAGCTTTACTGGCGTGCGCCGCAAAGCCGTAAGAGATACATCAAATTTATTTTTTACAGAATTGTATATCTTAAAAAGATCAAAAATAAAGTCCGCGATAGCATATGTCTATCTTCTAAGGATGACGTACAGTAACCATTATTATCTTTCAGAATTTGATAAAAATTTATTTGTTATTTCCGAAGCTATTTTGACCGATATTTTATTTATCCTTATCCAATAAAATATGTTATTTACATCGGGCATTTAATGGACATCAAAACATGCCTTGACATCATATAATTAAAATGAATATTTTAAAAGATATCACAGATTCAAAATTACGCGTGACAAAATAATTATGGTTGCCGACAACGCGGGCGCAGCGGTAGGAATCAATGACTTTTCCTCGGATATTACGTATCTAACTAATCCCGATAGTACGCACCCGTGGGATATTTTCCGACATCCACGCGGGCGAAGCTGCGGGCAAAAGCTAGTAAGTACATAAGATAGAAGTCCTACTGTTCAGATGTCTATGCGTAGAAAATTAACATTAAATAATAACTTTTTCGTATAGAAACCGGTTAGAAATCGTTGCAAGTGTTGTGATAAATCTTAGTTGAATCAGCATCCTGCGTTCAGGTTGTGATGTGAAGAACATCTGTCGTCGCTACGACCAATCAGGAGCGTGCGCAGACGCACATCTGTCGCAAGCGCAACACGCCCTCGCTTTTTTGTTCGCTTTGTTGCTATTTTTTGTCTTCCATCGGCACTGGTTCGAATTCAACCCAATTCGTATTGAAAGTTTTGACCGTTTAATTTAAATTATTAATATGTACGACACCAGTACCAGCAAAAGATAAAATTATGTGAAAAAGAGAGAAGGAGGCCTTTTCCCTGCAATGGGACAATACATCCTAGTTAGATTAGATTAAAAGTACTAGGTACAGGTTCATAGAAACGATATAAGAAATTAAATAAAAGATGGAATATTTTTTGTTAAATTGTTCGTTTTTGAAGAGGCAAAGGGAAAAAAGCTCTGCTCGTAATAAGGATTGGCGCCTAAGCAAGATTCATCAGCAGTAAACTCGTCTTTAGCCATGTTTGGTCATAATAAGGATGCTATAAACTTGAGGATCTTTAAAGCCATAAAAACCGTTATTTCTCGTTGGTAACCGAAGTATTTTAACTACACAGGATATTAGTATGTACATTTGACGTACAGTAAGTTGACTTAATGATGTCATTAATTAACATTTAGTAAGAGTCATTCTAATGCTCTTCATCTAGTGAAACGAGTAGCGAGACGTGGCATGAGAGCGAGTCACTTGTGCCGGATTATTTTTCCAGGCTTCAGTATAAACTGGGTCGCGGATTTTACTTCCCGTAAAGCGTAAACTAGCGCCTCCTGGCGTTCGTGGTTAGCTTACTCTGTTTTCGAACGCAAACTACTGACTGTTAGTAAATTAAGATATTAAGGTATAAGAAAGTACAGTACCTACCCACCAAGTTTGTTCAAAGCTCTATCAGCTCAGACCAACCAATCTTGTTATAAACATTCGTAATATGATAGGCGTGCCGTATGGTTTTCGGAAAATAATGGCGAGAGGACACAGCTCCAGTATTATAGTCACAAGTCACAACAATCAGCGACCCATATTGCATTTATACCAAAAAAAAACAACCATTTGTAAAAAGTTTTTATTTTACACTTTTTTGTTGTGGTACCTACACCACACAAATTCGAATACCACCATATGCTATGTAAATAATAGTGACGGGGAGTTATTATAACACAATCCACATAGACTAAGTGGGAAAAATAAGTTTTATTGAAGCAAACTCAAAAACTACCCAAGCAAAGTTTTTGGGACCACCGCGCAAGCTTCCTCTACCAAATGAGAATTTCAAAATCGGTCCACAATTAACGAAAATATGGATGAACATACATAAATTAAAAAAATACATACAGACGAACATAGAACCTCATCCTTTTTTGAAGCTGGTTAAAAAGTTACTGTGCCATTATTTAAATGAAACCACTCACTGATAAAGTTTACCTTATGTGGCTCAACTTGATTTTAAGATCAATATTCGTGTTTTTACAAAGATTTTATTAACATTTTGAGATGACCAAAGTCCGGATAATCACCATCTATCTCGTGCTTTCTCTCTCCAACTATATTTATGGCAGTGTCTACATAAAAAATTCTTACACCAGATATTGCCATAAGACTAAACATGTCCGACGAGGACTAAACATGATGAATATATGCAACATTATATAATCTGACGTATTTTTACAGGGTCAGTGCTATGCGAGGACGAAACTATAGGACCGATATTCATGAAGGAACCTTCAAACCGAGTGGACTTCAGCAACACGACCGGAGCGACTGTGGAATGCGCGGCCCGAGGATCTCCGGCCCCCGACATTATTTGGGTGCGATCTGATGGAACTGCTGTTGGTGATGTCCCTGGATTGCGACAGGTGAGGCTCTTCTATTATACCGTTATATTTGTGTCTTATAAATGCAAGTAATGCAACGGGAAGTATAAGATAATAGGTTTTGGGCTGGGTTTGTTCAGCACCAAATATATTCTGCGGCTAATCATTAAGACCAAAATATCAGCAAATATGTTGAGGTTTTAAAATCACCTAGAATCATCTACAGAAGTTTTAATATCGAATTTAGTGCCTACGCTACATGGCAATTTTAAAATCACCTAGAATCATCTACAGAAGTTTTAATATCGAATTTAGTGCCTACGCTACATGGCAAGGACAACTAGATTAATCGGTGCCCGCATATGCAGCTCATTGCATAGTGTTACAGTAATGAAGCGCATTGAGGTTTAGTACCTATCAACGAATGTAAGTGAGTAATATTTTTGCTCAGAAAGGCGAAGGAATCAGGGCAAGATAACAATTTATGATTTGAAAGTAGAAATTTAAATAAATAAACATAAACCAGCAAAGGCTGGTTTAAATATAATATAAAGACTATCCTTCAGAATAATTTCAGACCTAGTTCAATACTTAATTCAGAGCTGAATACCGTTAAACATTACGTTTTCGTTCACCAGGTTCAAGCAAACGGAAACCTCCTATTCCCGCCTTTCCGCGCGGAGGATTACCGGCAAGAGGTTCACGCTCAGGTTTACGCTTGTCTCGCTCGCAACTCTGTTGGCACCATTCATTCCCGGGACGTTAACGTACGAGCCGGTAAGCACCATTTGCATAAAATTACTAATTCCAAAAGGCACATTCTTTAAGCTTTTGTTTGTCCGTTGGCATGTGACTTTAAGAACAATATAGTACAAAAAAACATTTACCACAAAGATATTTCAAATTGCTAACGGACAAACTGCTCACATGTCAAGCAAGCGCCGAAGTTACTAAAGTTACAGCCATAACTCATAAAGCACGAGATTGTGTTACAACAAAACCAAGTGTCTATATCGCGTGCGCGCTATAGAAGCAGTCATAAAGCTTCATGACAGATTTATAAATAATATTTAATGGGTTAACATGACATATGCTATATCTATGTCAACCAACACGATAATGTTTCTGTTTATCCGAACGCTTTCATTTGTTGACTTATCACCCCTTTTCATTTGTAATTTGATAGTCAACTGTTTAATAAGTGATAAATGTATCTTTAATTTGTATGTGATATGGTTTTTTGACTACTGGACATTACAATCTGTACAATTAATGTTCTGTACCCATTTACGAGGTAAACAGGAATTGAATCGATTGTTAATGCATTGAATGTTTCACACTCATGCTTAATGAGACTATTGGCGATGTCCATTATAGGGCATGCCGTATTAGGCGCCACACTTATTAGAATGTTAATGTAATGCGAGTTTATTCACGAGAGCTTTCAACACACGTATTTTAAACATGTTGGTAGGACGTTACTTCAATTTGTAGACAAATTGAATCGTTTCTTCGTCCGAAGACACTTTAAATGTAGCTGCACTGACTAAGTATGAAAGTTTTATTGACCATCATAACGCGCTGCCCTTTATGACACGAGGTCAAATACGGTCAATTAAATAATCAAGAGGAAAGATGATCGAATCAGTCAAAGTTAAAGTAGTCACACTATTTTTTTTCATTATATAAAAATATGACTAACGACTTGTAAGTTGCAGTATGATGCAAAGAAAATCGTGAAAAAGCTCGTATATATAAACAAAATCTTTTTAAAAATCGCTAGCGATGAAGGAAACTTGTGATTACTGTCATGCTATGTTGTTTACTTAACAATTTTCTTACAGGTGCTCGTCAATAAAGGGTTTTAAAGATCCATATTTATGAATAACAAAAAATCTAATATTTTCTCTTAATAATATTAGTTTAGATACTATTCATGTGATTATGTTCCCATAGTTAATAATATTAATTCTCAATCTTTGTCCATGTTGTATAAGTGGTTGCCCAGCATTACGACACCGACGTCAATAAGGAGTATGTCATTACTGGGAACAGTATCGTGCTCAAGTGTCAGGTCCCATCGTTCGTAGCCGATTTCGTTGAAGTTCTATCTTGGCACACTGATGACAATCAAGACTTCCTTCCCGGCGAAGACTACGGTTAATCCTTCACCGTTTTGTTTCCTTGGTCACTTTCCTTAATCCAACTATCCACTAGAAAATACCTCAACAACAAACATAACATTTTCAGTGGTACAGCAGCAATACGAATCAGAAGTAAATAACGAATATGTGATTCGAGGAAACTCTGCTATTCTCAAATGTTCCATACCGTCATTTGTGGGCGATTTTGTGGATGTTATCTCCTGGCAAGATGAAGCTGGCAATTCTTTTACTTACGAAGAAAATAAAGAAGGAGATGGTACCTTATGCTCAACTAAACATAACATTTTAGTTCCCAAATACCTGTCATGCTCACCATGCCAATTCCTAATCCTACAACCTAATACAAAAAATACAACTAGATGCTATTATTGCAGTTGTAACACAATACTACGAAGCCGAAGTAGTCTCAGAGTATGTAATCAGAGGAAACACCGCCGTGCTTAAATGCAATATTCCTTCCTTCGTCGCCGATTTCGTGAAAGTTGAAGCTTGGATCAACTCTGAGGGCGGCGAATACTTACCAACCGATGACATCGGTAGTTCAGATGCAAATAACTCTAAAACATTCCTTATACTCCGCCTCTTTCCCTCGTCCTAGAGTTTAGACTTTCATTAGTCATGGACCACATACGTATATTCTTTCAGTTGTGAATCAGTTCTATGAAGCAGAGATTCTCACAGAATATGTCATACGTGGAAACGCCGCTGTTTTAAAATGTTCCATTCCTTCTTTTGTCGCTGATTTTGTGAAGGTGGAAGCATGGATCGACGAAGCGGGAATAGAGATTTCTCACTCAGGAGACCTCGGTACAATGGCCTCTTAAACAAATCATACTTGCTTCCCGTACTCACAACAATTCCTTACACCTCGAACCGTTCCAACTTATGTGTCTAATTGTTATTCTTCAGTCGTATCACAGTATTACGTGACCGAAGCCGAAAACGAATACGTGATTAGAGGGAACGCTGCTATTGTTCACTGCAAGATTCCATCTTTTGTTAGTGACTTCGTTTACATTGAAGCTTGGATCATGGAGGACGGACAAATCCTCACAGTTAACAATACAAATACAGCACAGGGTACATCTCTAATGATTTCTTCAAAACCGTTTTCCCATCCAAAAGAACTCCTCGATTTATCTCATCAAATAACATTATATTTTTTTGTAAAGTGGTGTCACAGCCTTTCGAAGCCGAAGCTGACAACGAGTACGTGATTCGCGGCAATGCAGCTATCATGAAATGTGAAGTGCCAAGCTTTGTTTCTGACTTTGTATTCGTTGAAATGTGGATGGATAGCGAAGGAGGCACCTATTACCCCAACAGCAGCGAGGGTAATTTCTCACTTAGAGAGAGCAATCCTCATTCCTGATTCCTTTTATTTGATTTGTCACAGCGGTACTCCAAATATATGAGGCTAGAGTCAACGATGAGTTCATTTTGCGAGGCAACACAGCTATTCTGAAATGCATCGTGCCTTCGTTTGTTGCGGACTTTGTTCATGTTGTGGCCTGGATAATGGACAATGACACGGTATCTGCTGAGGAGCACTCTAATTTTAACGACGGTAGTTCATGAACGTAAACGTATTTCATTCCTCTTTCCCTGTCCTACGCATTCTGCTTTTTAACATTTGTTACAAGAATAGGTAATATTTTTAACGTCCACAGTGGTACATCAGTCTTATGAACCTCGTGTCATTGATGAAGACGTCTTACGAGGCAATTCCGCCATTGTCAAATGTACGATTCCATCATTTGTGGCGGATTACGTTCATGTAGTGGATTGGGTGGCAGACGAAGAATCTCTCTCTGGGTTTTCGTTCAACCGCTCCGAAGGCAATTACGGTAATAGAGAGCAACGCGCGCGCGGCCCCAATTGTCCCTATCCGCACTCCACTGAATCCCCGTGTCGGAGTCAATATATGGCTACAAATGTATACATAGTCTTATCCTTGTATCTAAAATATTTCAGCTGTAAATCAATTCTACGAATCGCAAGTCTACGACATCTATGTAATTCGCGGGAACGCTGCAGTATTCAAGTGTCACATACCCTCGTTTGTGTCAGATCACGTTCAAGTAGTTTCTTGGCACGATACCGAGGATGGAGAGTATACATTAAATCATAATTACGGTACTTTTGATTCAAAATTGGAATGCAATTATACACCTTTGTATCCTGTCCACTGCCGTTCGTTTGTATTAGATTAGGATTACTCATTAGCATTGACATAACATTTTAACTCAATTACTCATTTGCAATTTCAATTTCATTTCGTTCTAGTCGTCTCTCAAGCGTACACCGTTAATTTGGTTGAAGAAAACGTATTACGAGGGAATTCTGCAATTATAAAATGTCTAATTCCAAGTTTCGTAACTGAATATGTAGCAGTTGCAACCTGGATAATTTCTGAAGGAGAAGATGAGGTCGAAATAACAATAAACGATACTGTCGATAAAGAGGGTATTTACTATGAAGATAACTTCACTGTATCTGAGTGTCCCATCCTAATCCTTTGAATAATTTTATTGTTTATTATGCTCACGAGATTCTTCGAATTCATATTTGCAGTAGTTACACAAGCTTATACGGTCAACCTTATGGAGGAGAGTGTTTTACGTGGGAACGCAGCCATTCTCAAATGTCATATTTCGACCTTCGTGACCGAGTATGTTAGTGTGTCGTCCTGGATTATCTCAGAAGGAGAAACCGATGAATTGGAAATAAAAGCAGAGTCTAATGATGATTTGGGTATAGTTTCACCAAAATAGGTTTTTGCGCTACCCAATAACCCTTTTCCCATTCCTCAGTTTCGCATCATCACTATCTCCAATTTTTACATAACTTATTTTGAACTTTTCAGTTGTATCTCAAGCGTACACTGTGAATTTGATGGAAGAAAATGTTCTGCGTGGAAATTCAGCGATTGTTAAGTGTCACATACCAAGTTTTGTAACAGAATACGTTACAGTTTCATCTTGGATTATTTCTGAAGGAGACGTTGATGAACTAGAAATTCAACTAGATCAGACATTCAATTTAGGTATTCAACAAAATGAAACGAGGACCAAATTCCTATATCCATCCCCTTAAAAATGTAGATACCACAGTTCTTTTGACTAAGTAAATCCAGTCATGGCTTGTTATCTATTTTCAGTGGTTTCCCAATCCTATACAGTAAATCTCTGGGAAGAGAATGTCTTACGCGGAAATGCTGCTATACTAAAATGTCATATTCCAAGTTTCGTCACCGAGTATGTCACGGTCACTTCCTGGATTATCTCAGAAGGGGAACAGAATGAAATGGAGATTAATTTAAATTCCGATTTTAATTTAGGTAACATATACCGACAATTTCACCCCACCGAGGGATCCGTCCTTTCCAATATCCTCCTACGTTGTTCATAGTATAGTTCGCATCAGTTGTAGGTACCATTAGTGTGAAGTTAATTGTTTAAGAAGCTAGTAGTAGTAATTTGAAATCTTGCATTTTAATTTACATTGACATAACGATTTCAGTCGTGTCTCAAGCTTATGATGTGAAATTTTGGGAAGAATACGTATTGCGTGGCAACGCTGCTATCTTGAAGTGTCAAATTCCGAGTTTTGTCTCTGAATACGTGGCAGTAAGTTCCTGGATAATCTCTGAAGACGAGAAAGAGCGAGAAATTAAAATGAATGCTTCATCCGACCTAGGTACATTGTGCGACTGATTCTGTGTCAGTGTTTGCTCCTTACATCCTATTCAACCTTAACTCTTCATCCCAATTTATGTTTTAAAATACGGAATCAGATTGCCAAACCGTAAACTGTTTACTAAAAGTTAACATACTGACGACTGTTGCAACTACCCAAATATTTTATCTACTCGTCTCAGGTGTCACAATATTGTTTCAGTGGTATCTCAGGCATACGCCGTGAATCTGATGGAAGAGTACGTTTTGAGAGGCAATAGCGCTATTTTAAAATGCCACATACCAAGCTTTGTATCAGAGTATGTTAACGTCATGTCTTGGATCATCAGCGAAGGCGACGAGGAAATAGACATCAAACTAGAGTCAACAAATAATTTTGACGGTACGAAGTGAAATGTTTTTCAGGCTGTAAACAGCCTATTTGCCTTGAGGATAGTATTAATTTGACAGGGGAATAGTAAAATGTCTTTCTAAATGTCATTGGCCGCGTCCATTGCTAGGGTTGCATACCTATGTATGGTTAAGTTTAGGGCATTGTTCCTTAAATGGGTTCCCGTGATTCCATGGGCCTCACGGCTCACCTTTATCCTTTATCCCTCTTCCTTAGTCTAATGCATGCAGTGACATTTATAAGTAAATCGCAACCTTATGTTGCGTTGCATAACGTTGAATTGCTTTTTCAAACTTTAAATGTTAACAGACTTAATGCAACAGCTTTTTCTTTTCTTAACAGAGGGCAAATACTTAGTGCTTCCATCTGGAGAATTACATATTAGAGATGTTGGACCTGAGGATGGTTACAAATCGTACCAATGTAGAACAAAGCACAGGCTTACTGGTGAAACACGATTATCTGCGACTAAGGGACGACTAGTCATTACCGGTGAGTAAAAAAAAACACCATTAATAATAAAGTGTCATCAATTCATGTTTTAGTTACGTTATTAATAATTTGGTCATATTCTTTTCTATACATATTCTTTTATTTTACACATTCGTATGTTTTCTCATCATGAATTAATGGCGCGATTATTTACTATTTTCGCAGTGAATAGTGCTTTTTACATAGATAACTAGTTACTGAAATAAAACTGTAAATTAATCTTATGAAGCACCTACTTTCAGTTTTGGAAACAATAATAATATGCTTGTGTTAAACACTATTCACTGCAAAACATTTTATCTAAACTAAAAAAAGAATTTTCTCATTTAAACATTTTTGGACAAGCCTCTATGTTTTAAATTGTGTGGAAATGGCGCTTGTTAGTGTTTAAATGAGAATATTTAATTTGTAATAACATGTAAAAAGATTTTCTGTGCAATAATTATAATCTTTATTTGTAATAATTACATACGAGTACGTAGTTACTGAACTATTTTAATTTTAAATACTGATTTAACCTTCAAGCTTTTATTTAAAAAAGATTATTTTTATTGTGTTATATTTTATGAAGCTTAAATACGCAAATTCTATTTTGCGTCTTTAAGTTTACCGTTTTCGACTTATAACTTGCCTGAATGTTGGGATAGGGTACCCTGCAGAGCCTTGACTCGCGGTAGTTTTGAAATCCTGGGTATCAGTAGGGGTGTGTTAGGGCCTACTCTCCGATTGACTGTTTTGGTGTCCTCTGTTCGTGATCTCGCCTTCTCCCAACATGCGCAGAGCCGGTGGGCCGGGTACCTCCCAAGTTCCCTAGCGCGTCGACAACAAGTGGCTACCAGTTTACCGAGCTCTCCAGCCTCTCTGTACTGTGTCCAGCACAGGCTTACCCAGCACCGATGTTCCGGTAAGATTCACATTAACGTCGTTTTACGTAATTCCTCAGAGCCCATAGGGCGCGTGCCACCTAGGTTGGCCACTACACAGGTTGGCATGATGTTTGTGACCACGTCGGGAACGTCATTTACATTACAATGTCCAGCTCAGGCATTCCCTGTCCCCATATTCAGGTATGGCATTTTGCTATTCTAGTAATATTATGACAATTTTTAGAACCCGTTGGCCGCGTACCTCCCAAGTTTGCATCTGTTTTGACGGGAACCATGTTTGAAGTTAAAAAAGGTTATTCTTACGCTTTGCAGTGTCCCGCCCAAGCGTTCCCAACCCCTCTGTTCAGGTAATTTTAACTTCAAACTTTTCTTTTCTCTGCATCTGTAGAGCCTGTCGGACGCGTTCCGCCAAAATTTGCATCTTTCGTCATGGGAACTATGATTGGAGTCAAGAAATCTAATTCATTTGCCCTACAATGCCCTGCGCAGGCGTTCCCAGTCCCGATTTTCAGGTACTTCTAGTATTCTTGTCAATTTAATATTCATATAGTATATCAATATAATACATTCGGAGTTTCTTGCCCATTCTTCTCCATACGAAAACTACCTTTTGGAAGGGGCGACTAGAATCAATTCTATTTTTTGTAAAATTGACGTTCATAAGTGCCTTTTATGTGGCTAATTGAAATAAATTGTTTGACTTTGACATTCAATTTGCTTCAGAACCTATGGGGAAAGTATCACCAAGATTTCCAAGTTTAGAAAAAAGTAGACTTTTCAACTATGACAGCAATCAAAGCATAGCGCTTTTATGTCCCGCTCAAGCATTCCCTGCCCCAATGTTTAGGTAAGAAAATTCTGATAGTAAGGTTTAATTTTATCAAAATTAAATATTACAATCGTTCATTTCATAGAGCCTATGGGAAGAGTATCGCCAAAATTTCCAACTGGAGACATAAGTAGGACGTTTATTGCTAACATGGGCAATGGAGTCCCTTTGCTTTGCCCTGCACAAGGATTCCCCGCTCCAGCATTTAGGTAATTTTTAAACTGTCTATCGTTCTTATAATTATACAGAACCCATGGGCAAAGTCTCGCCGAAATTTCCATCAACTGAAACTGGACGCAGTTTTACGTTCTCCTCCAATTCTTGTGTGACAATGCTCTGCCCAGCTCAAGCGTTTCCAGCCCCACTTTTCAGGTACATTGATTTAACTTGGTCTTATCTCTTTAGAGCCTGTGGGGCGAGTACCACCAAAATTCCCTTCGATGGATAGTTCAAGAAGTTTCAGCGCTGTATGTAACGCCAGCTTGACGATATTATGTCCAGCACAGGCATTCCCGGTCCCAGTATTCAGGTAAAAATCCCAAAGGATTAAACACCACAAAAATATGTTTGATTTGATCCTAGAGCCCGTTGGTCGTGTTCCACCAAAATTCACAACAGGCGACAAAAGTCGTGCATTTGATGCAAACGGAGGTGATAGCGTCACTCTTTTGTGCCCCGCTCAAGCTTACCCTGCCCCGACCTTCAGGTATATTATTAGATATGGATTATAATATCTACTTATGTAACTTGTTCTTAGAGCCATTGGGTAGCGCCGCTCCGAAAGTGGCAACAAAAATGATCGATATAACGGAAGTATCTCTCAGTAACACTGTCACATTACTTTGTCCCGCGCAAGCTTTCCCCGTTCCAATATTCAGGTAAAATAACTTGATCTTAATATGTAGCAAAATGGTTATATTTATGTCCAGAGCCCGTAGGAAGAGTTCCGCCGAAGTTCCCAACACTGGATAGTACTAGAGGTTTCAGTGCCCTCATAAATGCTAGCGTAACGCTGCTGTGTCCCGCTCAAGCTTTCCCAGTACCTTTATCCAGGTAAACTTAAGTAATTTGCATCTATTTTCTTCTAGAGCCAATTAATAGCGCCCCGCCAAAAGTACCTACTAAAACGATAGAGTTTGTGGAATTCGCGATGGGCTCCAGCGTTACGTTGCTTTGTCTGGCACAAGCATTCCCGGTCCCTGTCTTTAGGTGAGTTTTATCTCAACAATAATAGGACGCGTTTGTTTTTAGAACCAGTTGGTCTTAAAGCCCCTACATTCTCTACGGATTTCAAAATGGCGTGGTATGTAAAGAACGTTGAGCAGGGCTTCGCGTTACTTTGTCCGGCACAGGCACACCCCGCCCCTTTATTCAGGTATTTTTACTCATCTTTTTAGAACCAATCGGCTCCAAAAGCCCTTCGTTTTCAAGCGGTTCAAAACTAGCCTGGTTTGAGATTCGACAAAAACAGGATTTTGCATTAATATGTCCGGCCCAAGGGTATCCTGTACCACTATTTAGGTGAGAACCTACTCTTAATTTCTGTCAATTTCCAGAACCCGTTGGTTCCAAGCCCCCCACATTCTCTACTGAAGACAAATTGGCATGGTTTATTAGTAGACCTATAGGACAGAGTTTAGCTTTGCTATGTCGGGCCCAGGGACATCCTATTCCTGTATTCAGGTACATAACTACAATATTTTATTATTTTAGAGCCAATTGGATCAAAGTCACCCACATTTTCCACTGATAATAAGTTTTCTTGGTATATGAGGAATACTGGCCAGAGTCTAAACCTCCTATGTCCAGCTCAAGCTTTTCCAGTACCAGTGTTCAGGTGAATAAATTATGCCTAATATTTTCAATTGTAGAACCCGTTGGCTCAAAGTCCCCTACATTTTCGAATGACGTTCAGTTCTCTGGGATAACTCGTAAAACTGGTCAAGACTTTGCTCTTTTGTGTCAAGCGCAAGCATTTCCAGTCCCAGTATTCAGGTAAGAAAACCTTGTATTAAACCATCAATGATGTTTAACGTATTTGTCACAGAACCAATCGGCTCCAAAGCACCGTCATTTTCTTTGGAATTTAAAAGCACTACTCTTACGAAAGTGATACAACACGCCATAGTTCTCTTGTGTCAGGCTCAAGCTCACCCTCCTCCTGTATTCAAGTGAGTGACTCATAACTTAGATTATGTTTTCTTGGTTTAGAACCAGTAACGGCGAGAGCACCTGCATTTCCTACTTCCGCAAGTTCTTACAATTACGAAATAGAAGCTAATTCTGGGGGTTCTATGCTTTGCCAGGCACAAGGGTATCCCCAACCAGTATTCAGGTAGGTCCTGCTTTTGACTGTGTTGTCCCTATTTTAGAACCCGTTGGTGCAAAAGCTCCTTCTTTTTCGACTGATTCCAAGGGCAGTATATTCGTTAGAGAAATCGGACAAAGTTTTGCATTGCTCTGTCAGGCGCAAGCATCCCCTATTCCAGTATTTAGGTAAGTCGAAATTAATAAATTGTTTGTTTCTCCAGAGCCCGTAAGCTCCAAGCCGCCTAGCTTCTCCACTGATTTCACTCTGTCAGCGGTAACAAGACATAAGGGTCAAAGTTTCGCATTATTATGTCAAGCTCAAGCTTTTCCTATACCGATTTTCAGGCAAGTGTCGAAAGATGTATTTAAATAAATTACGTATTTCTAGTTCATTTGCGGTTTATTTTGGAGTAGTCATAAATCAGATCAGTTGGTTTTTTTATTTTTTTATAACAGGTCCTTTCGACAAAATTCTTCTGAGATGAAAATCTCTTGGCACAAGTAAATAACTTGTTATGATTTATATGCAGAACCCGTCGGATCCAAAGCTCCTTCTTTTTCAACTGAATCAGCTCTTTCGTCTATAAAAAGGCATCAAGGTCAAAGTTTTGCTCTACTTTGTCAAGCTCAAGCTTTTCCAGTTCCAATATTCAGGCAAGTTTCAAAATTAATTTTATTAATTAGCAGTACAAACAATGTTATAGAACCAGTTGGCGCTAAGTCCCCGACATTTTCCACTGAATCAATGGGAAGCATTTTTCGAAAGCGCGAGGGACAACCCTTTACACTTCTTTGTCAGGCTCAGAGTTATCCGGCTCCAGTTTTCAGGCAAGTGTTTTTTTTCTCACATCACAGAACCTGTGGCCTCCAAAGCACCAACTTTTTCAACGGACGCTCGTAGCACAACTTTTGTACGCATCGTCGGACAAAGTTTCGGATTACTGTGTCAAGCACAGGCCTTTCCCGTACCAGTATTCAGGCAAGTTTGTTGTACGATTTGTTAATTGATATGGTCACTGCCTCTGAAAAGATCGATTAAAATTTGAATTCCTCACATCACTTAGGATAGTAAATATGTTTTCGAATTTTATGTAGAGCCGATCGGGAGCGCAGCGCCAAGTATCACGACAACACAAAAAGCTGCTGTCTCTTACCCCCAACAGACTTCGCTAGCGCTTTTGTGCCCTGCGCAAGGATTTCCTGTGCCAGTCTCAAGGTGCGTCAGCTTGTTGTATTGTTGTTTAGTCCAAAGTCATCGAGATCTACAATTCTCATAACTATAAGTAGGTAATATTTTCTAATATAATTCGATGGTCCCTCCCCGTCAATGGGCGTCGAGAGTGTATCGTCTATGTGCGTAAGTGATATCTTATTTTTCATAAATACTTCTGACAACTGACTTAAGCGTCACTTAGAATATGAACCAAAACGATTCCAAACAGGGTTTGCAAAACAGTCGTCTCTGTAATTACAGAACCAACCAATAAAATTGCCCCTCGAAAGGATTCTACTAAACACTTTGAGGGGTGGGAAGTGTTCACCGTGGCGCAAATGGACGTGGCATACTTAACCTGTCAAGTTGCTGCTTACCCGGCGCCCGTGTTTAGGTGAGTAGGCAATACAAGGACGGTTTTATATTCCAGAGCCGACCGGTAGGACGGGGCCGAAGGTGACGGGCGACGGGCTCAATCGGCATATAGGTCGACAAGGTGAAAGCCTTGCGCTCCTTTGCGACGTTCAAGCTTTCCCAGCCCCTCTTACGAGGTATGGCCTTTAAAGACTTAGGGCCGGCCGCCGGCATCTCACGCATTCATTTATCACGTAGTCATACCATACCACTATCATCCAATGTACTGATATCCGTTGTTATTGCAGTCTGTTGCGGCGGCCGCCCCGCCCACACGTGACATGAAGGCGTGATGAATCGCGGCCGGCCGCACGCCCTATTACGGTCCCCAGCCAAAGTAACGATTGAGCGGCGTAGACACCTGTTGGTAAGTGTCAGGGTGTTCTTGCTTTCGTTCAAACGCTTTAATCTTTACTTTGTGCTTTTCGTGAGTCAAGGCTGCACTTTACTTATTTTTGTAGCAAAAGAACAGCCCTGGTGTATGCGGTAGCTTTATATTAACTCTGTCCCAACGGCTAGCTTTTTATGTTAATTAAATCTTCGTGTATATCACTTTTATTTCTCAATATGATGGTTTGAATTTCTTCGCAACGTGTATTTTTTACACACTAACAATACATGTGCAGTATAGTGGTTTAGATTGCTTTTGTTTCTTCTTTAAGAACCAACAAACAGTATTCCTCCCAAGCTGTCTAGTGGTCGTTTACAAGAATCAGAGTTGAATGTCGGAGAAACGGGCGCTATTTTATGTCTAAGTCAAGGTTTTCCAGTTCCTGGATTCAGGTGGGTGGTTCTAGTAGGAACTTTATTCCCCAGTATATACTTATAGCTGTAACAACAACCTTTTTTTTTTTTGAGCGTTTTAAATTATCAAATAACTTCTCCCGCTCTGGCCGGAGCGGGAGGGCGTGTTAGACTATTACTGACTAAAACCCACCCGTGTTCCTTCCGTTGCCTGTGTGCCGGGGACACGATATCCCTTTTGGACAAACTCGCAACCCCGGCAGTGTAACAACTACCTACCATCTTAATCGACTATATTACGAGTACTATAATTATATCTCGAGTAACTTTATTATTTGCTTTAATTGACAAGCTACCAACGTCCCTGGACCCTATAACTTAAACCAAGATACATGGCAAGTTGTCTGAACTTGTTCTCTTTTGTTCCAGATGGTACAAGTTCGTTGAAGGCACGACCAGGAAACAGCCAGTTACCCTTGATGACAGAGTAAAACAAGTATCAGGAACCTTGATTATCAAAGAGGCTAAAGTTGAAGATTCTGGAAAATACTTGTGCGTTGTGAACAATTCAGTTGGTGGTCAGTACATTTTTTTTTACAACCGAAGAAGTATAGTTACTTTATTAAGATTTGAAAATCATTAACAATCTTTCATTTTCAGGCGAATCTGTGGAAACTGTTTTGACCGTCACTGCTCCCCTTAAAGCTACTGTTGAACCCGCTACACAAACTGTTGACTTCGGAAGACCCGCTGTATTTACCTGCAGATACGAAGGAAACCCTGTTAAAACTATCACATGGTTTAAGGATGGAAAGGACATGAAACACCATGATGCTACTCTAAGGTAGGAGAATCATTTTTGCTAAAATCATTTTGCAGATACCTTCACGGTGTTAGGATTTAACGTATATAATACGTAGGATTTATATAAACATACTTCCGTATTACAGGATTGAATCGGTGAAGAAAGAAGACAAGGGCATGTACCAGTGCTTCATTAGGAACGACCAAGAAAGTGCAGGAGCCAGCGCTGAACTGAAACTGGGAGGACGATGTAAGTTGAGACAACGCACTTTAAGCTTTCATGAAATTCTTCAAATACCTCCCAAATGAGTCAAAATCAAAATCATAATTCCTAGTTATTGTAAACTTATTTCCGAAAATTCTGTTTCCAGTCGAACCACCACTGATCCGTCACAGTTTCGGCGAACAGACTTTCCGCTCCGGACCATCCCTCCGTCTGAAATGTGTCGCATCTGGCAACCCTACTCCCGACATTTCCTGGCTTTTGGACGGCGAGAAACTGACCAGCGGCGAAAGGCTTCAGATCGGACAGTTTGTTACTGCTGATGGCAATGTTGAATCTCACTTGAACATCTCTTCTGTGCATACTAATGATGGTGGATTGTACACGTGCATTGCGTCTAGCAAGGTAAATATTTAGATTCGTTTGTTTTATGGGAGGTACCATCGAAGAAGTTCATATCTAACCACCATAAGGACTATTCTTGCTTGCAGCGCTCGGCGGCTATAGAACCGGGCGGTTAGATATGAACATCTTTGATGGTACATACTGCGCCAAGCAAATAAATCGGAACTTATGTCAACTATTTAAGATTATCTCATCAAGTAATGCCTTCATTCGTAAATTCCAGGTCGGCAGCGCATCCCACTCGTCTCGCGTCAATGTGTACGGCCTGCCCTACGTGCGACCCATGAAGAAACGCCCCGTCGTCGCCGGAGACAACCTCATTGTGCACTGCCCAGTAGCTGGGTATCCTATCGACTCTATTGTATGGGAACGTGATAACAGGTTAATATGAAACGAATGTATTATTATTACAAGTTGTGTGCCCGATGGGATTTCCCATCCGCAAAAATGTCGAACTTCCATACAAGCTTTGATCCCCTATTTAACTCCTTTGTGGGGGAATTTTCAAAACTCGTTCCTTAGTGTTCACTTTCGTTATATAATATAAGGAACTCTTGAGTAAAATTCCATGCTTCTAGACCCAACAGTTTAGGCAGTGAGTTGTCTGTCAGTGAATGAATATAAGATTTTTTTTATGTAGACAAACAAGCCACCATTCCCATCGGGCACAACCCGATGGGAAATCCCATCGGCAAAAAATACAAACTTCCATATAAACTTTCATGCCCTATTTTAACCCTTTTGGGGGTTAATTTTCAAAAACCCTTACTTTAAGCGCAAAATTTAATGCTTATAAACCCAGCGGTTTCGGCTGTGCGTTGTCTGTCAGTAAATGATTTTTATGAACTCGATTATGGAAGTATCCTTTTGTTTTTGATCCTTCATAGGATGTGAAGTCGGAGTGCAACCACGCGTACAAACAACTGTATTTTATTTTCTATTGGACATAGACCCCAAATAATTTATAAGTCATAATTCTGTCTGGTGCATCTCGTAGTAACTCGAACGGTATACAACGTTTTGACTCCTCCCTAAACCGCCTTGGCTCCGCCTACTGTCTGGCGAAAAATAAAACTTCTAACGTGAGATTTACTGTGCCACGAGACACAATCCATTATTTCAGAATTTCGCCTCAAATTCATTTTCCATTCGTATATTATAGGATATCAAATGAAGCTTTCCAGAATAGACCGTGACTCATTTTGACTAACGTTTAAATTCCAGGGTTCTACCCATCAATCGCAAACAGAAGGTATTCCCCAATGGCACCCTCGTGATCGAAAACGTAGAGCGAATGAGCGACGAAGCGACCTATACTTGCGTAGCCAAAAACTCCCAGGGATACACCGCTAAAGGAGCATTAGAAGTACAAGTCATGGGTAAGTTCGTATGCAATAAGTTTTTATCACGTTGAGGTACCTTTGAGTGTTCAAATGTAGACTGTCAATTGTTAAATTTCATGAACCAATGATGGTCACCGTTATCCAAAAATTCTTAAGGCACAGTTGAAACAGTTCAAAGCATCTGAACAACAAGAGAAACTGTTTATAACATGAACGATAACTGAATAGTGCAACCAAAGAGTAATTTCATGTGTTTTTCTTTCCTGATAATCTTTAAAACACATTTATAATTTAAATGTATTACAATAAATCAATCGCTTTGAAAACTGAATTCATATTTAAAAAAAAACAGATTATTTCAACGAGCTAATCTAATCGGTTATGATAAAGCAGGAATCTCAAAATTTTCACGCACGTAGGTAATCAATGAAATAAGGCTCACACTACTACTGAATAGTATTTTATCTCAAAGGTACCTACGATATATTACTACAGATATTTTTATTTTTGTGAATGTAATGATTTCATTCAACGAGATTAGGTAATGTTTAAAAATATACTTAAGTAAAAGCTTCGATTCGATTTAGATTCTTATATAAAAACGTGACATGATTTTGCATTATGTTGATATTAACTTATTTCATTCACAATCCTCATGAGATGTTTGTTTTCTGAGAAAAAACCGTTTGCTGGGTATATTATGAAAACTTGACACTCAATTTAGAATACGCAAATAAACTTTTTTTTTTCAGGAGGACTTGTATAACTTTAATAGAGCGAGTAGGTTAATAGGGAAACATCATTTTATGTTCTTCAATAACAGTAAACGGTTTGTTACTGAGTTCCTAATACATTTTCAAATTTACAAATTAATATTCAGATATTTTATAATGATAATTTATTAAAACTCACACTGGGACTCAGTTGTTTCTCCTTTATTAAGCCATAATTTGAGAAAAGTATGCTGATATTTTAAGAAACAGTTTTAAAAAAACCTGTTCAATCTATAAATACCGGAAACAGCTACTTAAACTAAATTATGGTATTAGATTTAATGTGTATTGTGTACTAATCAAATTTATTTTCAGGTATACAAACTATAGAATTACATAATTCAAAATCAATGTTATTTTCTAGTCATAAAAATACTTATAGACCAAGATGTTTATGCCCGCCAAAGCTACATCGTATGCCACACACGCCCCTGCACTAGTGCTTAGTTTAAAGTAATATTTTTATACAGTGCCCCCTCAAATATTACCATTTGAGTTTGGTGACGAGCCAGCAAATGCAGGAGACATGGCCTCCATATCTTGCGCATTAAGCAAAGGCGATCAACCCCTTAACATCTCCTGGGTTCTCAATGGACAAGTAATACCAAAGAACAACGACATGGGAATCGTTTTAACCGTTATCAACAAAAAGACCTCGATCCTAAACATAGACTCTGTAAGTGGTATACACAGGGGCACGTACCTCTGTGTGGCGACGAACATGGCTGGCTCAGTTAATCATAGCGCTGTACTCGAAGTCAACGGTACTCATCCTAATAACGTTCAGCTTGCTTTTTTCGGTTATGTAGTGTGCATTATCCCTGAACCACCCTAACCCCTTTTCAAATAAAAATAATAATTATTTGATAATAGTTCCACCTCAAATTATGCCCTTCGAATTTGGAGAAGAAATTCTGAATGAAGGAGAAACTGCATCAGTGTCATGCGTAATGAGCAAGGGTGACCTGCCGGTGAAGTTCACATGGCGCTTCAATGGAGAAGAAATAAAACCTCGCAACAGTCTCGGCATTGTACTCACGAATATCAGCAAGAAAACATCTATATTAAACATAGAACCTGTAAGCTCAGTTCATCGAGGCTCTTACACTTGCGAAATCAAAAACGAAGCCGGCGTTACAAACCACACCACAATTCTAAGCGTTAACGGTCCGCTTTATTCTTTATTAATTTAATATTTGTTTTAATGGCTTTTGTAACTTCAGTTCCTCCCCAAATCTCACCCTTTGAATTCGGCGATGAGCCAGCCAACGCTGGTGATACCGCGTCGGTTCAATGTGTTATGAATAAGGGTGACCTACCGGCTAACTTCTCGTGGAGTCTAAATGGAAGAAAAATTGCTCAGAACAATAATATTGGAATAGCTATTGGAGGCATGGGTCGCAAAATGTCGATACTGAATATTGATTCTGTCAACGGCACCCATAGGGGATTGTACGTTTGCTACGTGGAAAACCTAGCTGGTCAAGTCAATCACAGTGCCACTCTGGAAGTTAATGGTTCTTTATATTTTGATTTCTATGTAGTTTCGTTATTATTTTAATTTGTACGTTTGGTATCTTAAACTAAATAGTAGCTCCCTATAACAGTTCTACCCCAAATCCATCCTTTTACCTTCGGAGACGAACCAGCTAACGCGGGTGACACAGTTGGAGTCCAATGTATGGTGACGAAGGGCGACACGCCAGTCAATATCACTTGGCACTTGAATGGGAAACCAACTAGTGAAATTCCGGGGATCACCATGACTAAAATCGGCCACAAGTCAAGCAGCATGTCGATAGACTCAGTAGCATCCATACACACAGGAATGTACACTTGCTCAGCCGCCAACAGAGCCGGTCATGCCAATTACTCAACTGAGTTGGCTGTTAACGGTATCTATACCCTATTGACCTCGATTATGACCAAATGCATCGTATAGATTTGTTGCTTTGTTTCCCATATTTTTAATCCCTGTAAACATTTCCTTTACCTACACTGTTCCACAATATTACAGCCACATATTAAAAAAAATAATCAAAGGCGTGGTGACAGATACAACGTCACTTGATCCAAATTTTAATCAAAAAGCAATAATAACGGAATTAATTCACAAGTATAATTGAAGTACCTACATTACTTGATTAACAACGTTTTTACAGTACACTTTAGAAGTATTCGGCTTGGAGTTAAGGTATTAAGCACCTTTCCATGCCAATTAATAACAATAAACTATTTTGTAGTTGTGCCGCAGGTTACGCCCTTTGATTTCGGGGAAGAAATACTCAACGCAGGGGATACAGTATCTCTAACTTGTACCGTCGGCAAAGGGGACTTACCTTTGAAAATTCACTGGGAACTAAACGACAAAACTCTTAACGCGGGCAATGGTATTCTGATAAACAGAAACGGAAAAAGAGTCTCAATTTTGATATTAGATAATGTTCAACATGAACATATTGGCAATTACACTTGCATAGCTGAAAATGAAGCCGGTCGCAGTAGCCACAGTGCGGTGCTCAACGTGAACGGTACCGAGTACAAACACTTCCAAAAGTTGCTAAGCTTTTGTTCGCACTATTTATTAATTGTTACTTTATTTGTGTACGTTTATAAATTGTATATTTTTGCTAACACTTAAACCCAGTCCTACATATATAAAACCTAACATTAATTGACGTGCTGCGAATATTTTAGTTATAGCCTAACTATATCCGCTCTCCGCTAGCTTAGATTCGGAAACACATTGTTCTTACACTACAAAATAATGATAACATCGTGTGTGGCAAAGTACGATAGCAGCATCACGGTATAATATGAATCAAATTGTCTCTTCTTTTTATTTAGCAGTCACTAAACTCGGAATTGCTCTTCAAAATTTAATACATAATTGACAAAACTTACTATTTGAATATTCACAAATCCAAGCAAGGTTCTCCACATCCTACCATATTAATAATATGAAGAAAATAATATGACTTTATTCACAATAAATGTAGTCTTGTCACTTTTTTTTTTAATTAATTCCTATTCCCACTGCAGTCCCTCCACAGATTAAACATTTTGAATTCGGCGAGGGACCAGTAAATGCTCAAGAAATGGTTTTAGTCATATGTCTAGTCAGTAAAGGGGATCTACCTGTGACCATAATTTGGTTTTTTGATGGAAAACCTGTAAAATCTGGAGATATTGGAATCAATCTTGTGAACACGAAACGATCAAGTCAACTGAACATCGAATCTGTGAGCCATCAAAATCAGGGAAATTATACATGTGTGGTAAAAAATGAGGCGGGCTCCATGAATTATTCCGCGGAATTATTCGTCAACGGTACTTTGAATTGATGCATTTTTGCCTGCTAGATGAAGTGTAATTTTTTTTTTTTCTATATTTATCCTTTTGTAACTTTGGCGGGCCATAAAATTGTTTGTCTCTAATTTATTATAGTCAGTACCGGAATTATACGCAAAGGAAAACATTCAGGTTCATTTTATTGGGCACGTGAAATTGTTTTTAACTTCTAGGAAATAATACTTTCCAGTGGCACCAGTTATAACTCATTTTGAATTCGACGAATCTGTTTTTTACGGAGAGGGTGTTCAAGTCATGTGCCATGTACCAAAAGGAGACAAACCCTTAAATTTCAAGTGGACATTTAGCGGAGGAGATGTGAGTTCACTGCCCGATTTGAACATCATGAACGTGGGCGATAGGGGTTCAGCTCTCATAATCCCCGCGGTGACGGCTAAACATTCTGGCAATTTTACATGCACCGCCTCTAATATTGTCGCCAGTGCTAGCCACCACGCCACGCTCAATGTCAAGGGTATATGGTCTCGGTGAATTGTCTTTGCTTATGCGTTTTTTCCTGTTACCTCTTACACCAATCCTTGAAGAATATTGTAGTTACATATAGTGTCACAAAACAGCTACCAAACTACCCAGAACATTTGGCTATTTTTTTCAGTGGCACCAATCATATCGCCATTCGAGTTCGATGAGGCCGTCTTTTACGGTGAAAGCATACAGATTATGTGTAATATTCCGAAAGGCGACATGCCACTGAACCTTACTTGGTCGTTTCAAGACAAACCGTTAAAAAAGACTGACGCAGTCGTAATCACAAAATTAGGAGCCCGAAGTTTAGTTTTGGCCATTCCAGCTGCAACAGAGAAACATACCGGAAATTACACTTGCACAGCTTCCAATATTGTAGCCAGCACCAACCACACAGCTACATTAAACGTTCAGGGTACACTGGTTACTTTAGTGTGTTACCATTGTTTTGTTTATTATTATTATTTGTTTGCCCTCACCAGTTCCTCCGCACATCGTTCCATTTACGGCCGAAGAGCCCGTCTTTGCTGGCGAGCTTATACAGTTGACATGTTACGTATCGAAAGGCGATGCCCCAATCACAATCAGTTGGAGTTTTCATGGCCAAGAATTGTCCTCACATCAAGGAATTTCTACGATGAAGATCGGCGAACGGACATCTTTGTTGACAATATCTAGTTCACAAGCTAGCCACAGCGGCGAATATTCATGCCACGCAGCCAACCGTGCCGGCCTGGCAGTACATTCAGTCACAGTTAACGTTCATGGTATTCCCAAAGCCCGTTAGCCCTAGCCTCGCGCACGCTGCACGCTTGATTCTGCAATAATCAAAGCCTTCTGGATTAACAGTATTGCCACACATCGTACCCTTCGAAACGGACGAGTCGGTGTTTGCCGGGGAACCAGTTCAGCTTACTTGTCATGTTTCCAAGGGTGACTTGCCACTAAACATCAAATGGCACTTTCATGGGCTAGAAAATACGTCATCGCATCTAGATATCATGACAAATAAAATGACATCGCGTACTTCATTTTTGTCGATCTCTGCGGTGACTGCCAGCCACAGTGGCAACTATACCTGCGTAGCTACTAACAGAGCCGGTTCCACTAATCATTCAACTTCTCTCAATGTTCATGGTCAGTTTCATTTGTTTTTTCTTGCGTTCTCTCAGCGAATCGATGCTTCTCAATAATAGGATTTGCTGTCAGAATTAGCATGAATTCTGTAAGCATGTCTGAAAGCAACGTACGCATTTAATTAGTTTGATTTTCAGTCCTTATCATTTTCATTTATCTGACATTATTAACGCTATACTTACCTTTATTAATGCCAATATCTTACTTTCTACGTAAATGAGGTTATTATTTCGTTAGTCTCGCAATTAATAGGACAATCATGAATGAAGGAATCTTCACATTAACAAACATTTGTTCGCCTTAAAGAATTCTTGTTAGGTAAGTCTTCCTTTTTACAACTTTAAATTTTCTTCAAGTGGTATTGGAAGTTATTCCATTTGTAGTTCATCAATCTATTCGCTGGTGAATCTTGACAAGTATCGAAAAGCGATCGGTTTCTTCAAACCTCGTGGAGTTTGGAAAACCTTAAAGTTCCTTATCACAATAACATGGGCACAACTACTAAGCTATGAGGAAAAGCTTCCGTGCTGGGTATACTATGGGCCAGTATAGGAGCATCTAAACTTGCAAGGCCAATGACAGCGCCAGGAGCGCATAATCATTCTGACGCCCTCGTCAATATTCACGTTATGGGATCATTGATTAACCCTTATATCAGTCCCTCCCTAAATGCTACCATTTCAAGTGAAGAATCTATAAATTCATTACGCATCGAAATAATTAAAAATTACTTTAATAGTTCCACCACAAATTACGCCCTTCGAATTTGGAGAAGAAATTCTGAATGAAGGAGAAACTGCATCAGTGTCATGCGTAATGAGCAAGGGTGACCTGCCGGTGAAGTTCACATGGCGCTTCAATGGAGAAGAAATAAAACCTCGCAACAATCTCGGCATTGCACTCACGAATATCAGCAAGAAAACGTGGATATTAAACATAGAACCCATAAGCGCAGTACATCGTGGTTCTTATACTTGTGAAATCAAGAATGAAGCCGGCGTTACAAACCACACTACGATTCTAAGCGTCAACGGTCCGCTTTATACTTAATTAATTTAATATTTCTTTTAATCGCTTTTTATTATAACTTCAGTTCCTCCCCAAATCTCACCCTTCGAATTCGGCGACGAGGCAGCCAACGCTGGTGATCCCGCGGCAGTTCAATGTGTTATGAATAAGGGTGACCTACCGGCTAACTTCTCGTGGAGTCTAAATGGAAAAAAAATTGCTCAGAACAATAACATCGGAATAGCTATTGGAGGCATGGGGCGCAAAATGTCGATACTGAATATTGATTCTGTCAATGGCACCCATAGGGGATTGTACGTTTGCTACGTGGAAAACCTAGCTGGTCAGGTCAATCACAGTGCCACTCTGGAAGTTAATGGTTCTTCATATTTTAATTTCTATGTAGTTTCGTTATTATTTTAATTTGAACGTTTGGTATCTTACACTAATTAATAGTAGTTTCCTAAAACAGTTCTACCCCAAATCCATCCTTTTACCTTCGGAGAGGAACCAGCAAACGCGGGCGATGCAGTAGGGGTGCAATGCATGGTGACGAAAGGTGACACGCCAGTTAATATCACTTGGCACTTGAATGGGAAACTTACTAGTGATATTCGGGGAATCACCGTGTCTAGGATCGGTCACAAGTCAAGCAGCTTGTCGATAGACTCAGTAGCATCCATACACACAGGAGTGTACACTTGCTCAGCCGCCAACAGAGCCGGTCATGCCAATTACTCAACTGAGTTGGCTGTTAACGGTATCTATATTAACTCGATTATGACCACATGCATCGTATTAACTTGTTGCTTTGTTTTTTAATTTTGTTAATTTGTATTACCCATCCATGTTTCCTGACAGTGTTGGTATCCTTTCCATGTTATGACGTTGTGTCATAATTATTTTGTTCAGAGAGAGCTCTTTAGTTTTTTTGTTAATTCGAATAATAACAATAAACTTCTATAGTTGTGCCGCAGGTTACGCCCTTTGATTTCGGGGAAGAAATACTCAACGCAGGGGATACAGTATCTCTAACTTGTACCGTCGGCAAAGGGGACTTACCTTTGAAAATTCACTGGGAACTAAACGACAAAACTCTTAACTCAGGCAATGGTATTCTGATAAATAGAAACGGAAAAAGAATATCAATTTTGAGCATAGAGAACGTTCAACATGAACATATCGGTAATTACACTTGCATAGCAGAAAATGAAGCCGGTCGCAGTAGCCACAGTGCGGTGCTCAACGTGAACGGTACCGAGTACAAACACTTCCAAAAGTTGCTAAGCTTTTGTTCGCACAATTTACTAATTGGTTATTTATTTGTGTAATTTCATAACTTATTTTTTACTCCTCATACATAAACCTAGTCCTACATTTTATAACATATTACTCGCTCGTCAAAACAATTTAGACCTTAAAAATCCGGGACCTATTTTAGATAAATTCGGGAACATATCTAGTTATTTTGTTTAATAACAAACTAAGAGAAAATAAAAACAGCAATATAAAAAATAACAAAGTTACTATGGAACAAATATTTAAACAAAACAAGATATTTTTAAATAGCAGTGTCTTGTCACCACCTTTTTAGTTTTGCTTGTCAATTAATTACTTATTCCTCTGCAGTCCCTCCACAGATAAAACATTTCGAATTCGGCGAGGGACCAGTAAATGCTCAAGAAATGGTTTTGGTTACTTGTGCGGTCAGTAAAGGTGATCTCCCTTTGACAATAGAATGGTTTTTCAATGGAAACCTTGTGAAATCTGGAGATATCGGAATTAATCTTGTGAACACGAAACGATCAAGTCAACTAAACATTGAATCTGTGAGCCATCAAAATCAGGGCAATTACACATGTGTGGTAAAAAATGAGGCGGGCTCCATGAATTATTCTGCGGAGTTATTTGTCAACGGTACCTTGAATTGATGCATTTGTGCCTGCTAGATTATGTGTTTTGAGTTTTTTATATTTTATTTTTACTTTTTGTAACTTTGGCGGGCCATAAAATTGATTGTCACTAATCTAGTCAATATTTGGAATTAAAGCAATGGAAAACATTCAGGTGCACATAAAACATGTATTTAACTTCTAGGATATAATACATTTCAGTGGCACCAGTTATAACTCATTTTGAATTCGACGAATCCGTTTTTTACGGAGAAGGTGTTCAAGTCATGTGCCATGTACCAAAAGGAGACAAACCCTTAAATATCAAGTGGACATTTAGCAGAGGAGATGTGAGTTCACTGCCCGGTTTGAACATCATGAATGCGGGAGATAGGGGCTCGGTTCTCATAATCCCCGCGGTGACGGCTAAACACTCTGGCAATTTCACATGCACCGCCTCTAATCTTGTCGCCAGTGCTACCCACCACGCCACGCTCAACGTCAAGGGTATATGGTCTCGGTGAATTGTCGTTGCTTATGCATTGTACTGTTATCTCTTACACCAATCCTCTAAGAGTACTTGTAGTTTATGTATAGTATCACAAAACAACTACCAAGAATATTTGGCTATCTCTTTCAGTGGCACCAATTATTTCCCAATTCGAGTTTGATGAAGCCGTGTTTTACGGTGAAAGCATACAGATTATGTGTCATATTCCGAAAGGCGACATGCCTTTGGATCTCACTTGGTCATTTCAAAAGAAACCATTAAAAAAAACGGACGCAGTCGTAATCACAAAAGTAGGAGCCCGAAGTTTAATTTTGGCCATCCCAGCTGCAACAGAGAAACATTCCGGAAATTACACTTGCACAGCTTCCAATATTGTAGCCAGCACCAACCACACAGCTACATTAAACGTTCAGGGTACACTGGTTACTTTAGCGTGTTACCATTGTTTTGTTTATTTTTATTATTGTTTTGCCCTCACCAGTTCCTCCGCACATCGTTCCATTTACGGCCGAAGAGCCCGTCTTTGCCGGAGAGTCTATACAATTGGGATGTCATGTGTCAAAAGGCGATGCTCCTATCACAATCAGTTGGAGTTTTCATGGCCAAGAATTGTCCTCGCATCAAGGAATTGCTACGATGAAGATCGGCGAACGAACATCTTTGTTGACGATATCTAGTGCGCAAGCTAGCCACAGCGGCGAATATTCATGTCACGCGGCCAACCGTGCCGGCCTGGCAGTTCATTCGGCCACAGTAAATGTTCATGGTATTCCCAAAACCCGTTAGCCGCCCTAGCCTCTCGCACGCTGCACGCTTGTCTCTGCAATAATCAAAGCCTTCTGGATTAACAGTGTTGCCATACATCGTACCCTTCGAAGCTGACGAGTCGGTGTTCGCTGGGGAACCAGTACAGCTCAATTGTCATGTTTCCAAGGGTGACTTGCCCCTAAGCATCAAGTGGCACTTTCATGGGTTGGACAATACTTCATCGCATCTAGATATCATGACGAATAAAATGACGTCACGTACTTCATTTTTGTCGATCTCTGCGGCAACTGCCAGTCACAGTGGCAACTATACCTGCGTAGCGACTAACAGAGCCGGTTCCACTAATCATTCCACTGTTCTAAATGTTCATGGTCAGTTTCATTTATTCATCATAAAACATGTTTTGTCTTACGTTCATCACAGCGAATCGATGCTTTTAGGATTTGCTGACAGAACTAGCATGAATTCTGTAGGCACGTCTGAAAGCAGCGTACGCATTTTTTTTTTCATCCCTCATTATTTTTTTTTCAACAAAAACGTCAAAGAATATCGCAGATATTTAATATTTTGTCTATTCATATTTTGCTATGGTTAACAAACAAAATAAACGAGAAACGTTATTAAAGAAAGTAAAGAATAAAGACTACTGTGTCATAGGAAAAAAATATGGAATGTATTTCCATTTCGGATGAACAAGAAAACGCGCTGGAATTGTACGTTTTGTTAGGATAAATAAGAATCAGTATCTTTACTATCAGTAACATTATAATTTATCCCTGAATGGTTTCCCTTGTCACTTCTGTAAAATCTTCCTTTATGTAATTGTTTCTTTTTTTATTCAAGTGGTACCGCACATTATTCCATTCGAAGTTGAAGAATCTATATTCGCTGGTGAATCCGTGCACCTTACTTGTCATGTATCGAAAGGCGATCGACCTCTTCAAATATCGTGGAGTTTCGAAGGCCATGAAATCCCTTATCATAATAACATGGGCATAACAACTACTAAGTTAGGAGAAAAAGCTTCAGTCCTGAGTATTCCAACTGCTATGGGCCAGCACAGCGGCAACTACACTTGCACTGCCAGTAACCGCGCCGGGCGCGCATATCACTCTGTCCTCGTCAATATTCATGGTATTGGATGTGTTCCCCTAGTACAATAGCTACTGTAAGAAAATGTTTCCATAAGTGTATAGATATAATGCACGTTTAGATTTACATTTAGAAAACACTTTTTCCTTTATCAGTCCCTCCCCATATACTACCGTTTGAAATTGAAGAATCCATCTATTACGGAGAATCTGTACAAATGACCTGCCACACCAGTAAAGGAGACAGACCGATGTCTATTACATGGACATTCGAAGGCAAAGATCTATCCACTCATATGGGAATTAAAACCATGAAAATGGCAGAACAAACCTCCTTCTTATCTATTGCATCTGTGACGGGAGCCCACAGTGGAAATTATACCTGCATCGCCAGAAATAGAGCGGGAGAAGATAGATATTCCACTACACTCAACATTAAGGGTATTTCCACTAGATGTCGCAGCATGCGCCTTGTATACATATTTACTAACGTTGCAATATTTTCTTTACTCAGTCGTCCCTCACATCAAACCTTTCGAGTTAGACGAAGCCGTATTTGCGGGAGAGTCTGTGCACCTCGACTGTCACGTTTCGAAGGGCGATACACCTCTGAATATCTCCTGGAGCTTCCAAGGGCACCCTGTCACCCGCAGAATGGGTGTAAAAACAACAACTTTAGGCGAACGCGTGTCTGTCCTCGATATACCGACCGCCTTGGGACCTAATAGTGGCAACTATACATGCACTGCGACGAATAGGGCAGGCACCACCAGCCACACGGCTCTTCTCAACGTTATTGGTACTAAAACGTTATAGCTCGGATGTGCTTGCTTTCTGTTTAGTTCCTCCTGTGGTCCAACCTTTCTCTTTCGGCGAAGTCGCAATGAACTCCGGACAAGTAGTAACAACCCCCTGCTCTGTTATTGAGGGAGACCATCCACTGCGACTAAAATGGCTATTCGACGACGAACCTATTAAACCCAGATCTGGAGTAACCGTATTTCACATAGGCGAGAGAAGTGCTATTCTAAGTATAGCCTCAGTAGCACACAATCACGCTGGAAACTACACTTGTGTTGCGGAAAACGAAGCAGGAGTCCACTATCACACGTCTACTTTGATAATTAACGGTGCCTAATTATTTATCGCTCGGTAAATTAGATTTATTTTGTGTCCTTATATAATCAGATTTTTCGGTTATTTCTCAAATATATATCCAATTTCACTTTCAATTAATTATGACATTCCAGTTCCTCCCAACATTTTGCCATTTACATTCGGCGAAAAACCCACCAACGTTGGAGAATATTTACAGGCTGCATGCACTATAAATTATGGTGACCTTCCACTCACTATTACTTGGATGTTTAACGGACATTCCATATCTCAGAGGAATAGCAATTATGTTGTGACCAATTCCAAAAGAAGTAGCTTACTAATAATAGAATCTGTGGACGCAAAACATGCGGGTTCTTATACATGTATCGGGGAGAATCGTGCTGGCCGTAATACCCATTCAGCTGACTTAGTTGTTTACGGTTAGTCTCATATATGGTAGAAACTTATTATTTTGTCATTTAGATAAACTTTGTTTCAGTTCCTCCCAAGATTGCACCTTTCATGGCCGGCCCAGAGCCTGCTTTTCTTGGGGATTATTTTGCTCTTCAGTGTATAGTAACCCATGGGGATCAACCGGTTCTTATTGACTGGACTGTCAATAATCAATCTGCCAAATCCATTCCCGGAGTTCGTGTTAGTACCAACGACCGAAGAAGTAGCGTATTAACCATTGAGTCAGTGGATGCAACACACGCAGGGCTTTTTAATTGTACTGCGAGTAATGCTGCGGGTGTCGTTTCGCATACCACCGATTTGGTTGTAAAGGGTGCGAACAAAAAGTGACTATTTTTACGCTTCCGTCCTTTTAACCTCAAACTTTCATTTCCTAGTTTCACTTCACCATAAATTTTTACTTTCCTAGTTCCACCGTTGATAATGCCCTTCAATTTCGGTGAGGTGCCATTCAACCCCGGCGACACTGCGGTAGTGAATTGTGTTGCCACCAAGGGAGATCTACCTCTCGACATATCATGGACATTCAGCAGTGAGACTATGGACTCGAGCCTTCAGCGAGACATCACGACGATGCCTCTCAGTCGTCGTGCTTCCGTCCTCACCATCAACTCCGTGAGCGCAAACCATCAAGGAAACTACACTTGTATCATGCAGAATGCGGCCGGCCGCGTAGAATATGCAGCGACACTCGTCGTCAACGGCACGTCTAAATTTGATAATGCTATGATGCCAACTGAATCGAATAATATGGGAACTAACATCACAATATCGCACCTGAAAGGACAGTCCGTTCACAGTCACCGTTCTATACCTCTTTTCTCACAAGTCGCTAACATTGCCTGCCTCGACGATATCCTAATTGATCTAACCCAAAAATCTATGGTTATTTCCAGTACTACCTCGCATAGTTCCATTCTCGTTCGAGACTCCGCTGTTTGCGGGGCAGGCCAGTCAAGTTACATGTTTGGTCTCGGAGGGCGATCAACCTCTCGATATTCAGTGGTACTTTGAAGGGCAACCTTTGAAGGAGAAAGCCGGCGTGACGGCAACTAAAATTGCGCAGAGAGCTTCATTGCTTCTGATCGACCCGGCGAGCTGGTCGCACAGCGGATCGTATGCGTGTATCGCGCGCAATGCCGCTGGCATGTCCAACTATACCGCCTCACTAGAAGTCCATGGTATACGTCACGCATCTGTGTACCCTTCATCCTAGCACGGACCAGCTTTGCGTAGATTCGATATTGTATGCTTTAATTATTCCGTTACTTTTAAAGAAAAAAACATCCAAAATATCGTTGATCGGTAGATAAATGAAACTCTCACAATTAATAGCTGTCTTAATTTGTTTATATTACTCATATCACGTTTAGGTGATAACATAAACGTTTCGTTATCAATCTCGAGTCAGGGTTTAGATCAGTCGTTTTGAATGCTTTCCATAGGAACCGGCTGCGGCTATCATCGACGTACCCTTTTCATCCACTCCTTGCATTTTATTTTGATCCTTACACCTTCCTCTCCTTTGGGTTCCTTTCTTTTTTATATTTATTTCATTACATTATTTGCGTATTTGCCATTAATTTTAAGCTTGTTGCTTGGCTTACTAACGATATGTATATTGTCTGTTGAAATAATGTGTTGATAATCATTTCAGTAATAAACAAACGCATTATTTCTTCACATTTGTAGCGCGTTGCTTTGAATGTTGATGGTGGAGTGTAGATACGCTTTTATTTATATTTTGTTTTATTATTTATATCCAATTTAATATTATATGGTTTGTAGATTGATATGCCAATTTTTTTTTTTTTGCAAGCTGTGAAACATATTCGTCTTTAAAGCTTCTATGGCGCCGCCTTAAAGCACATACAAATATCTGTTATTTATACAACGCTTATGAAGTATATCTGAAATTATATTCAATACCTAGTCGTTACAGGAGCTTTTCAGAGGACATATGTAATTATATTTAAGTATACATGAACTAGAGTGGAAGCAATTGAAGAAAAAATATGCCAATTTCTATGTGGTCAACAAACATTTTTAAATATTAATACTTAATATAATAATATTTCTGTATTTTGTTGCAATTTATTAAAAATGAAGTTCACTATACTTAAATATTCTCAAATAAACTCAAGTAAAGAAGAGTCCCCTAGTTTATTAAGGAAGAGATTTTGTATCATTATTAGCAACACTAATTAACTGTAAATTAAGGACATTGCCGAGATTAAAAAGCGTTTTTTGACTGTGAAACAAAATCTTTTCCTTAAAACGTAAAATAAAAAGTCTTTTGTTTCGCCGAAAAAATATTTGTGGAAAATTAAATTACAGCGATCCAAAAAGCGATAACTTTGCAATCTCATACTATTTGTTATTCAAACATTCTCTATACACATAAAAAAATAAATAGAGAATGAAAGTCAATAAGTAATCGAAAAGATTTTGGCCCTTATTTCAAGTAGCAGACAGTGCAAGTGCTATAACCTATCGGTGATATTTCAGTTCCGCCCCGCTGGATTATTGAGCCCACTGATAAAGCATTTGCTCAAGGCTCTGATGCTAAAGTTGAATGTAAAGCCGATGGTTTCCCTAAGCCCCAAGTCACATGGAAACGGGCTGAAGGTAATTATAACATCGTTGTACTTATTGTTTTCGTAACTGGAGGATAATTTTTAAGACAGACATAAAATATCTTGTATAATCTTTTTAGGTGATACCCCTGGCGATTACAAAGATCTTAAGCCAAACAACCCTAATGTAAAAGTTGAGGATGGAACTTTGTCCATTGCGAATATTCAAAAGACGAATGAGGGTTACTACTTGTGCGAAGCTGTTAATGGGATCGGATCAGGATTGTCTGCCGTTATTCTTATTAGCGTTCAAGGTAAGCTAAATGAAAAAGCTACGCTGAGAGCAGCTCGCCACGGTTTAATATATTAAAAGCTGCGTTTTTTAATTTTAGCCCCACCTCAATTCGAAATTAAAATGAGGAATCAGACTGCCCGCCGAAGTGAACCAGCTGTTCTGCAGTGCCAAGCTAAAGGAGAAAAGGTAAGATTCTAAAACAAGTCCACAAACAAACAAAAATAAACAAACTCAAAAAGACTATATTTCATTAATTATTGTTTACAGCCAATCGGTATCATTTGGAACATGAACAACAAACGTCTTGAGCCCAAATCTGACCCACGCTACACTATTCGCGAAGAAATTCTGCCCGGAGGTGTTGTATCCGACCTTAGCATCCGTAGAACCGAACGATCTGACAGCGCTCTATTTACTTGCGTCGCTACCAATGCTTTTGGATCTGATGATACCAGCATCAACATGATCATACAAGGTAAAAGATAACTAAATAAACATACTTATATGCCTGTAAGCGACGCGATATATCTGCGTGTAGGTTTTGTTTTGAATGTGTGTGTGAGTGAGAGGGGAGCGCGCCGCAGCGCGCGGCCGCAGAGATTGCAGGGGATAGCGAGAGGCAGTACAAATTCGAGCCCGACGCAAGCCGCACGTTTCTTTATTTACGTAATAAGTATATTTAAGTAAAGATTTCGTACCTAAAATTAAACTGAATTACTGGAAATATCTGCGTTTGATTCAATGCCGTAGTAAAAAAATATTCAATGATACTCAACCTAATTAACATTACAGAGGTTCCCGAAGCGCCCTACGGTTTGAAGGTATTAGACAAATCTGGAAGGACCGTGCAACTGTCTTGGGCCGCTCCTTACGATGGCAACTCACCAATCAAGAAGTTCCTTATTGAATACAAACGCGCTAAGGGTAACTGGGAAAAAGATATCGACAGGTACTCCACAAGTTTCTCTTACATAACTGATGTCGATTTTGTTCATACAAATATTTAACACGATTTTATGTTTGCAGAGTTCTTGTACCTGGAGACGCGACTGAAGCCGGAGTATTTAGCTTACGACCAGCCACTGCCTACCACATCAGGATCGTCGCTGAAAACGAGCTGGGAACATCTGAGCCATCTGAAACTGTCACCATTATCACTGCTGAAGAAGCCCCCACCGGTCCCCCACAAGATTGCAAAGTCGACGCCGTTGATAAGCACACCCTTCGCGTCACCTGGAAGCCTCCCCCACCTCAGGACTGGAACGGCGAACTCCAGGGGTAAAAGACAATCGAATAACTCCTTAGGATCTCTAATTTCAAAGAAACGAAAAATAACAGTGATGTTTAAATTTTCCAGATACTATGTTGGCTACCAACTGGCGTCAAGCAACAAGTCCTTCGTGTTTGAAACTGTTGATATCTCTAAAGAATCAGGGAAGGAACACCATTTGGACATTCTGAATTTGAAGTAAGTTCGGACAGAAAAATGACTACCAAAATCTTTAATCTTGCCGATTACAGTCATAATATTATAGTGTAAAAAAGTAGCTCTTCTAATTCACTTGCATGGCATATTGATTACGAGCTCTTATGAAATTACCAACAATGCATAACTGACGACCTGATTTTAACAAACAACTTATTTTATTACAATGTTATTTTGTTTCCAGGACATACACCCAATACGCGATCGTAGTACAAGCTTTCAACAAGATGGGATCGGGTCCCGTATCCGGCGAAGTACGAGCTTACACCGCTGAAGGCGCACCGTCTGCCTCGCCCCAGGACGTTCTTTGTACCACTCTTACTGCCCAAACTATCCGCGTATCATGGGTTTCCCCCCCTCTAGCCGCCGCTAACGGACTTATCAAGGCTTACAAAGTGATTTATGGACCCAGTGAAACCTGGTATGGTAAGTGTCACAAAACTTTTCATTATAAAGTTATCGGGCAAATCCTGGACGATTGGCAGCGCAAGTAAAGGACCTTTTTTAACTAATGCTTATTTCTAGATGAGAAGTCAAAGGACACCAAGATAACGGCTAGCAGCGAAACTATTCTCCATGGACTTAAGAAATTCACAAACTATTCGATGGAAGTACTTGCGACTACCAATGGAGGCGATGGCGTACGATCTGCTCCTATTCACTGCCAAACTGAACAAGACGGTGAGTGTTGACTTATCATCGAGGAAGCAAATGGAACAAAATTCAAAGAGAAATAGACTTTATTTTTCATGCATAACGGTTACTTTGCAGTGCCCGAAGCTCCTCGCGCTGTAAAAGCCCTGGTTATGGGACAAGACTCGATCCTAGTTTCGTGGAGGCCTCCCGCGCAGCCCAACGGTGTCGTGACTCACTACAACGTCTACACTCAAGCACAAAACGCCGAACCTCATCCTAATAAGGTTTGTTATCAATTTTCGACCTGTTTTTATGAAAAAAAAAGACGATATATTGTCGTTTATGAAAAAAGAGTCGCGGGGTAATGCTGAGAGACGATATACAAAATAAGATAGTGCAACCCCTGGCCAGTCAGCCCCACTGCCAACCTGCTGACTGACTAATTTTATTACCACGATATGAACTATCATTAAAAAGGTCATGCAAAGGCGTTAGCAGAAGAAGATAACTAACAAGATTTTTTTGTGTTATAGGTACCTGCTTTCCAAACGAGCTACTCCGCAACTGAACTGAAAGCCGGACGTTACGACTTCTGGGTTACCGCTTCTACCATCATTGGTGAAGGCCAGCCCTCAGCCACCGCGTCCTGCAGCCCCAGCGACAAAGGTAAATTTACCCTTAAGACTTCATTGTTTAAGGTTATCTTCTGGTACAACGCAGAAAATGTACAAATGTTGAAAAAGATATTATATCAGAAACCACTTAGATAATTGTACTTTTTGAGAAAGGATTTCAGAAATAGTTTAAAATATTACAAACGGCGTCAGTGTTATCGCTCAAACCAATATTATAATCTAGCCGTCTAGTATCAAGATCAATCAATCTGCCTAGCCTTTTCCCAACTATGTTGGGGTCGGCTTCCAGTCTAACCGGATGCAGCTATCCGTATTTTACATGGAGCGACTGCCTATCTGACCTCCACAACCCAGTAACTGGATAATATGATACCCCATGGTAAGACTGGTGTCAGACTTTCGGGCTTCTGACGACTCGTAACGACTGTCAAAGATCCACGAATGACAGCCGGGACCAACGGCTTAACGTGCTTTCCGAGGCACGGAGGATTCTCGGTATGTAAAGATAGTCACCCATCCACTGACCAATCCCGGCAAGCGTAGCTTAACCTGATGGATCGACCAGTGCGGCTGTTGTTACTTAGCCACGAGCTGCTTCCGTCTAGTATCAAGATGAATCATAATAATTACTAGTATACTTAACAGTTATTATTTTTTCCTTTTACAGTAATGTCTTTACATTATTTTGCATTATGTTCTGTTACTTTTATATAAAAAATTGTGTTATATTTGTTTCAGTACCCGCCAAGATCGCCTCTTTCGATGAATCGTTCACCGCCACTTACAAGGAAGATGTCAAACTGCCCTGCCTAGCCGTCGGCGTTCCTCCTCCCAACATTTTGTGGAAGGTATTTATAAATTCATACATTTTTCTAAACAACAATAGATTATCTCTCAGGTTTGATTGCTTATTTAAGACTTGGTCATGCTTATTAAAAATTACGGGAAAGACTCTTTTTTGCTTTTCGAACTTTACTGCCTAGCTAGCTGGACCATCGAAAAAAAAAAAAAAAAAACAGGCACCGGTTCTATCCCAGTATAATAAGGATTTGTGCTCGAATAGGGAGTCAAAATTTTACACTACCGACTGTACAAAATGCGTAAGACATTTTTGGTGCCGATTTTGTTTGTTATTTTGAGCTCTCCTGGATATATATTTTTTAATTGTTTTCTAAATTCCTAGGTAAAAGGTAAGGCCCTGGAAGCTTCGGAACGCGTCCGTCAATTGCCCGAAGGATCCCTGCAAATCGCTGGCGTGGCTCGAGAGGACGCCGGCGAGTACTCCTGCCATGTCGACAACCAGTTCGGAACTGACACCGTTACGCATACTCTCTCTGTTCTCGGTAAGTACGCTGATTGTGTATGGTTACTATGTTTCTTAATTTAACGCGACCGTTCGCGTTTTTTTAAATCTTTTCGATGTTTCGGGGCATTCCCGTTAAGTGTTAAACAAAAATCATTTGTTTATTGCTGCATTTAGAAAGATTAGTTTTAATTTTCTCCTACATACTGTGTTACCAATGAATGGTGAATGTGTGAATGCGGTGCTCCTGACAAAACCATGATTGATAGATGCCCCAAAGTGTCTATACACGCCATAAAACGCTACTGATGCCGCAATTGATATAATAACATTTACCATCGACTCGAAATGAAAATTGTGATAATAAAAAGCTTAAATGTGAACAAATAAATTAACAAGACTTACGTATTTCCCGTCAGCTCCCCCCTTCCCACCGCAACTCAGCATCGCATCATCGTCCGTGTCGTCCCTCACCTTGCGCCTCAAGCCGTCTGTTGACGTCGACCAGTCGCCCGCCGCCGGATACACCATCCACTACAAACAAGAGTTCGGAGATTGGGAAACCGTACAGGTAACCATTTTTATATTGCTAGGCAAATTCATCTTGTAGTTGCATATTTTATGGTTTGACCCCAACTTATTTGACTTCAGCGCAGCATGCAATCTTAAGGGGCATGCGCTAAGGTAGCCCGCGAAATTCAAATTTTCTTTAGTTTTTTACATTTTGCAGGTCAGTATCATGTAAATATGATTTGCGGATAACGCACAGCCTAAACCGCTGGGTCTAGAAGCATGAAATCTTGCGTAAGAGTTCCTTTTATAGCATAAGTGAGCAAAAAGGTAGGATTTTTGAAAATTCATGCTCTAAAGGGGGGTTAAATATGAGAAGAAAGTTTGTATAGAAGTTTATCATTTTTGGCGATGGAAAATCCCATCGGGTACGTCTGTTCTCCAATTATTCTCTAGCCGGAAACACAAAGACAAAATTTCAAACGAGAGATTTAGTTACGAAAAGGGCGACCGACTTAAAATGTATGTTTCCTTTCTTTCAGATTCCAAGCACTACTGACACATACACTTTAGAGAACTTGTTCTGCGGATCCAGATATCAACTCTACGTTACGGCTTACAATGGGTAAGTAACTAACTATATTCGTCAGCTCAGGAACGTCAGGATCAATGAATGACTTGCACGGCACTTCACAAATTATTTCAGAACTATGGCATGATAAAAGTCGAGTCGATAATCGATTCTTTATACCAGAACTTTTAAAGGGTAAAACATAATTTTTGGATATGTTCCTCATTATAAAATTATGAGCAGCGTTTTATCAATGTTACCACGACAGGCTAACTTACTTAATCAAAATTACGATTATATCACATTACATGTTTTATGGTTTTATCAGAGCAAGCGGGACTTGTATGAAGGTACCGCCACAGTGACACGAGCTACATAAATATCTGAGAGTTTCATTGACCAAGTAGTATAATTAGTTATAACAGCTTCTCTTCATTTCAAAATTAAAATATACACACAAATTAAATTAAAATTGAAATACAGTCAGTTTATAAGAAATACTTTATACCGCAGCATCGGCACGGGCGAGGCGTCGGACGTGGTGATAGCGCGCACGCGCGGCTCCAAGCCGCCCGTGCCGCGCGCCGCCGACTTCATCGAGGTGGGCAGCTCGTCCGTCACGCTGCACCTCAAGCAGTGGCTGGACGGCGGCTGTCCCATGAGCCACTTCGTCGTCGAGAACAAGAAGAAGTAAGCCTGTTCATCAGTTTCTTTAATCAGTTTTTTTAATTTCGTCAAGCTGTATTTTGTATTGCGTTATTTTGCTTTTTTTTTTTTTTACGAAAACGCTTTTTTTTCCAAGTATAGTATAATATATTGATTTGGCTATATGCAAATCCTGAGCACTACTGTAAGTGACAAGTTTACCTTAATCCACAAACTCCAAAATTCGTTACTGTATGTGTTTAGTAAATCTTTGGAGAGCTATAATTTAATTAACTAATAAATGACACTGACTTTAAGGGTTTGACGCAGAATGTGCACTTCGCAAAATGTGCACTTGACGCAAAATGTGCACTTCGCATAATGTGCACTTCGCAAAATGTGCACTTCTCAAAATTAGCACTTCTCAAAATGCGCACAAATCTCAAAATGAGTGTGAATTTTATCACAAGGGATCAAAATAAAAACCTTTTGCTTACAATTTTTTTCTTTCTTTCTATTTTGCACGATTTTTAGTAATCACGTTCAGGAAATGTTTAATTATGTATTTTCAGTACACGTCAGTTATACACATAAGTAGTCCATTCATTGCAATATGCTGTGCACTGCATCAAAATGAACATATATTATTATATATTACCTATGTGTAGGTATAGCTGACGTGTACTGAAAATACATAATCAAACATTTCCTGAACGTTATTATCGTTAAGAGACTACTGTTATCAAATCGTGCAAAATAATTTAAAAAAAAAATGTAAGCAAACGGTTTTTTGTTTTGACCCCTTGTGATAAAACTCACACTCATTTTGCGAAGTGCACATTCTGCGTCTAACCCGACTTTAATAACTTCGTAAAGATAGTCTTATTTAAAATTGCACGCACCTCCACTGTTTGTTGCATACACATTTCAAATGTTTTTATAGGAATTTTAGTGGAGGGGCGCGCAATTTTAGGTTCGACGGTCTCTCACTACTTACTAGGTCAGAGCCTAAATCCTTATCCACACTAGGGAATGTGTATCATTCGAAACACAAGTAAGATCGACAAGTAATGGATAAAAATGTTTAAAATTCATTGTGGCCGGTATAAGTCAAATTATACGTTAGGCTTGCTTTTATGTTATAACCAGTAAAATTTAATGTTTATTGCAACAGGGGCGCTGCTGAATGGAATCAAATCTCAAACGCTGTGAAACCTGGCGGAAACTTCGTAGTACTCGGTGTGTACTCCTACAAAACAATTACAATAACAATAGCATAAATATTAAAAAATGTTTCTACATTGTTGATTTTTTTTCGTTTATAGATCTGGAACCTGCAACATGGTATGTGTTGAGGATTACCGCCCACAACAACGCTGGATTCAATGTCGCTGAATACGAATTTGCAACTCTCACTATCACCGGCGGTAAGAAATCGTCTAAATGACAAAAACATTTGGAAATCACAAATACGCTATTTACTTTTTTAATAATAAATAAGACTATGGTCTCTTAAGGCGGATCATACGGTCTGTTCCAGGCAATTTTTCCGCTAGATGGCGCTGAAGTCAACATTTTTAGTTTATTTTGGTTTATGTGAAATTGGAGCATTACTAAGTCGTAGGAGTAGTCCATGCGACACTCGGTCATTAAGTTGTCTTTTACACACAGACGTATTCCCTACGTTTACAAAGTTGACCACTAGATGGCGTGTAATTAAAAAGGGGGCTGAATTATTTTGTAGGAATACTCCATGGGAATACTCCATAGGAATACTCCATAGGAGAAGGCAGAACTGTCAGGAAAATAAAAGTTATATTTTTAGGCGAAAACTATTTAATTGATTAATAATTTTGGGAAATAAATAATGTCAACAATATGTACAATAAAATATAGTTTTATTTTATTACCTTACACTAATTAATTCATCATCATATTCATTCATTCAAAAGACGTCCACTGCTGAACATAGGCTTCCGCCAAGCACTTCGACCGATTCTATGTTTCTCGCATCCAGCGGATTCCTGCGGCCTTCACAAGGTCATCGGTCCATCTTGTGGGAGGCCTTCCAACGCTTCGTCTTCCGGTACGCGGTCGCCACTCCAGAACCTTTCGGCCCTATCGGCCATCTGTTCTACGAGCAATGTGCCCTGTCCATTGCCACTTAAGTTTGACAATTCTTCGGGCTATGTCGGTTACCTTAGTTCTCGTACGGATCTCTCCACCGGAGACTGGATCGAATCGAAGGTTTTCTCGTAGTCCACAAACGCTAAGCAGAGAGGCCGGTTATACTCTTCGGTCTTCTGTATAACCTGCCGCAGCGTATGTATGTGGTCTACGGTGCTAAAGCCTTACGGAATCCGGCTTGTTCGGTAGGCTGGCAGTCCTCAAACCTGCGCACGAGACGGTTCGTGATGACTCTTGAAGACAGCTTGTACACATGGCTCAGAAGTGTGATGGGCCTATAGTTCTTAAGCAGAGCATTGTCGCCCTTTTTAAAGAAGAGTACCACCACACCTCTATTCCATGCCTGTGGCGTTTTACCCTCGAGTATGACGGAACCGAACAGCTTCTGGAGGGCCTTAAGAACGGGTCTTCCACCAGCCTTCAGGAGTTCGGCCGTAATTCCGTCATCACCCGGCGCCTTGTTGTTTTTAAGCTGCTTCAGAGCCATCCTAATCTCGTACAAGCTGACGTCTGGGATGTCTTCGGTATAGTGTCGGTGTCGGGTGTCAATCTAGGTCTTGGGTCGTTTGCCAGATTCATAACGAGGTTACTGGTTGACGTGTATAACTGTTCATAGAAACTCTCGATCTCTCTAAATAGCTCAAGTTTGGGGGATACGATTCTGCCATCATCGGTCTTCAGTTTCGCAAGCTGGCTCTGCCCAATAGACAGATCTTTTGCAAAAACCTTGGAGCCATTCCTCCGCTCTATCGCGTCCTTAATACGGTTCGTACTATAATGGCGAAAGTCGCTTATTAAGGACTTAAAGATCTGTCTATTGAGCCGCCGGTATTTGAGCGCATCGTCTGAAGACTGCAGGATCATTTCGCGCCTCTCCTACGTGAGCTGTAGAGTAGCATTAGAGAGATTTGTACGACGGGTCTTGAAGGTCTTGGACCCGACCGTATGGAGAGTTTCCACGAACCAGCGTTATAATTGCCCACGGAGCTCCCTAGGCACTCGAAGCGATTCTGAAGTTGGAGCTGAAAGCTCTCGGGCATTTGGACTTGGATCGTTGCTGGACAGAGCGTAGACGTCATTAGTCGAGATCTTTCCAGCTTGATGTTTAAGTTCAATGTGCCGCTTACCATGAAGTGATCACTTCCGGTTTTTACCGCGTTGATCACAGATACATCATTGAATACTTGCTTCTTCGTTGACATAATGAAGTCAATCTCATTTTTTGTTGCACCATCAGTGCTTAGCCAGGTCCACTTTCTGTACTCACGTTTTCTGAAGAAGGATTTCAACATAAAGAGGCCTTCCTTCTCCATAAAACTGGCCAGTAGGTAACCCCGGTGGTTCCGACGCCCAACTCCAAACTGCCCCACTTGCAGCTCATCATCGTTTCGTTTGCCCAGTTTCGCTTTGAAGGCCCCCATAACAACGGTGAAGTGAGTTTTACAGCCATGCATGGCTCTGGAAATATCCTCATACATGGTCTCCACCTCATCTTCGGGGTGTAACGTAGTCGGGGCGTAAACCTGTACAACCTTCAGCGAATATCTTGCGAATATTCTGAGTATAAGGTACCACCCTTGTCGACACACTCTCGATCTTCACCACGTTGCTCACAAGGGACTTATGGACGATATACTCTATCTACTCCCGGAAATAGAGCAAGTTCCCGGATTTGAGGATTATCGAGTCCTCCCCCTCTCTTCGGTCTTCAGATAACCCTACTATACCCCATCATAACCTGTTCAATTCTTCCTCGAGTTTGATGATCTTCTCGTCGGTCCGAGGAAAACCCAAAGAATACTCGTATGTTACTTTTATATACAGTACTAGCTGCCCTCCCCATCTTCGCATGGGTAGCACTAAGTACTTATCTACGGCGCACCTACCTACCTACTCTACCTACCTATCTAAGAACCTACTACCTACCTACATACATACCTACCTACCTACATACCTACCTACCTACCTACTACCTACCTACTACCTACCTACATACCGTACCTACATACCTACCTACAAACCTACCTACATACCTACCTACCTACCTACTACCTACCTACCTACCTACCACCTACCTACCTACTACCTACCTACCTACCTACTACCTACCTACCTACCACCTACCTACCTACCTACCTACCTACCTACTACCTACCTACCTACTTACCAACTAACTACCTACTAAAAAAAAAAAAAATTAGTTATTTAAATGTCTACATTTATATCTGTATTTTTTATGGTGTACATAATAAAGAATATTCTATTCTACTCTACCTACTCTACCTACTCTACCTACATACCTACCTACCCTACTTAGGGATATGAAAAATAGTTTACCGTGATTCAGAAAAATTACGTATTTGTAGAACGCCATCTATGGGTAAATGAATAAAACTTATAACGCGCACATTTTGCGTTTTAGTAATTTGGTATTATCTCCGAAACTATATGACCAATTGACATACTGTAAACGGCAAATCTTATCTCTATGGTGTCCTTGTGATCATAAAATAATTTATTTTGATAAGGATTAATATTTTGTTGTTTAAATAATTATCCAAACTTAAGTGTCGAAAAAATACTTTAAAAAATAAATAAAAGAGGTATAAAAGATAAAATATAAAAGATAGAAATATGGTGTCGCGGACTTTTTTGTAGAAAAAATTAAGACAAACCAGGTTGCCATACATTAATTTCAATTTTAAGCAACTGTTTAGGCAGCGCATGCAAATAATTATGTTTTATGAGGAATTTGTTTCCGACTGCCTAGACAAAAGTTGTGATAGCTCGGTTAATATACATGTTAGAAAAATATTTTTTTGCACTCAGGAATAATGCAGCTTTCTACCAGTGATATTTTTTTTTTTATTGGATCATTAGTTCCAGAGATTACCCCCTACATACACGAATTTCGCACATTTTTACAGCGTAAGTGACATGTTTTCATATTATTTTTTCTGTATTATAAACAACAATATTTGTAATATTGTTTCCACAGAAGCATAGCTTATATGTATTATCAAGTCACAAATTATCGAAAATCAATGGAAAATCATTTAGTTTTCATTCATCATTTTTGGTATTACGGAACAAGAGTCAAAATGAAAATCCAACATGGCGGCTGCGAAAATTTAAAAAAATTTCATCATGGTTATCGTTTTCTTGGTTTTCGAAGGTGCTGAAGTCGATAGTGATGTTAAAATGAAATTCCAAAATGGCGGCTACGAACATTTTCAAATGTTTCGTCATGGGTATCGTTTTCATAGGATTCGAGGGAGCTAAGCCGATAGTGCGGTCAAAATGTAAATCCAAGATGGCGGTTGCGAAATTTAGTGTGGATCTTTGTCACTATGTATTCTGATTACCATAATAGTATTTTTTTGTAACTTGAACGAGGTCGATTATATTATGGTCACACCTACACGACTTTATCACGTTTCGACTCATATTTTTTTTTAATCATGAATACCTATATCAATATACCTGAAGAAAGATCATAACTAAATAAATGATTATTCAAAATCCTTGTTTTTTATTATTTTTATCTGTATTTACGGACATCGCGTAAATATAAATTATTGGAATATTTGTCTTTTACTAATAGGGACTTTGCATTACACTTTTATTTATTGGCTTGTATACATTATTTAGTAATCACAATATTTGAAGTTTAGTAAAAAGAATAGGTACCTACTGCAATAAGACAGAAAAAGCCTTAGTTTTTTTAAGTTAAGACCACCCTAAAGGAAATAAATAAACATACACAGGCTTAGTCAACGTTCGCACGGAAGTAAATATATCGCGGCGGGATTTTATCGCGCACTGGATTTTCAACTCTCGGTGTTGAGCCGAGCGTTAAGAATCGTTGAAAAAAAAAACGGTTGGATTTTCAACTCTCGGCACTAAGCAGAGCGTTGAAAATCCAGTGCACGAAAAAAAATCGCCGCGGGAAAGTCTCCCGTGCGTATCTAGGCTTAAAATAAATATAGACAATACTAATAAATATCGCAACAATTATTTATATTTACGCGACGTGCGTGTGACAACAAACGCCGTTCGTCCAGCCACGTTCGTCTAGCCACGCTCGATAACGATGTATATATAGGTACCTTATTTGTATGACTTATCTACTGGCTAGCTTTTCTCTACAAGACCTAGATCTCGAGATTAGTCGAGATATCCTAATATGTTGAGATATCGGCATGGTAAAGAAATTTCCAAAAAACGCATCACTAGTCTGTACATTCACTAACGATTACCCAAAGTAGTCAACAAAAAACAAGCAAATAATGAACATACCTAATTACTATCTATCCATTCACACACACGGCTACACACCACGGGCGCCGCCGAACGGTTTCTTTTGTCAAAAAGATAAATAGCAATATTCCAAACGAATTTTGCACGCATCTTGTCTTGTACTCTTAGTTGCGAACCGAAACCCAACTACCGCGCCAACTTGCTGTTTGTAATACCGCCGAAATATAGGTACTTTTATTTTACAACAAAAATGCGTATTTTGAATAATTAATAAAATTATTACACCTTCAATAAATTGCAATAATTATATTCAATTGGAATTAAATACATTAAGTACCTGCAATTTGAATCAATGAAAATAGCATACAAAATATAAGACCCAAGATTTCCGCGCGGAAATCCTAATGGCTGCTACACACCATGCCGCGCGGCACGTACCCCCGGCTTTTGCGCCTTCATTTTCTTTGCGATCCTTTGTGCGGCAAGGCCGGTCGCGCCGCGGCTTGCCCGGCGGCAGGGCCGGTAGGAGCTATAATGCATCAACTTGAAAATGTATTTTTACTACATTACAATAATATTCTAACGAGCTGGCAACTTCGTATTTTTCAAGGTCGTGTAGGTCAGAAACACAGAAGAACGGCACCGTCGCATATTTTAGCTACGAATAATGATATTTTAAATGTTGCCACACAACAATAATAATTATGTAATAAAATTGTTTACATTGCCGTCTAAAGTCGTCAGTTTTATGTTAATAAAATGTTTTTTTTTTTTTTTAAATGAAAGTTAGAAAATAAAATAAATCAATGATTGTTCTTATTATATTGTTTTATCAGAATTATAATATCGCCTTCACGCCATCTAGCGCTCAATTTCTAAACTATAACAAACATGGCGCTTTAGTTTGTTTGTCAAAACGAACCCACACATGTAAAGAAGTGTCAAATTTTGCCTGGATTTTACGATTCTGTTTCTCTGTAATTAATGTAAGTTATCTCCTAAAAAGTCAAAGGCGAGCACATTTGATTGTAGAAAAGTGATAAATCGATTCGCTTTAAACAAAGAGTATCTATTTTTAGCGTATAATCCTTCGATCAATAATGCACTAGATTCCCGGTAAGCGCTTCAAAAACGGAACGAAAAATAAGAGCACATATTCGGTTGTGGTCTTATTTCAAATTAGTATGGTCCAATCATAGCCAACGTTAAGACGTCAAAATGCCGCAGTACACGTTCAAAAAAATTGTAAATAACCACCGTATCACCATGATTTTGGAAGGATTTTTTTTTTTTCGGTAAGTTTATTATCAGTAAGTGTTTTTCATAAAATAATAACAGAATTAAATAGTAAATATAAATCAATTAGCAAATATTGTGATTGTTTGACCAATGTTTGTGACAACTACCGACTATTGTAACAAACATCGACTGTTCTGGAACAGGGAATGCATGGATGAATGTATTGTTATTTTATATTTTGTTTCTGTATGTAGATTTCCTAGCGACCCATTTCGTTATGTAGAATGAATGAGTATCTGACTGAGAATGAGTATCTACTGTCGCGAAAGAAAGAGGAAAAGAAATATATAAGCCTTATAAAATTCGACAATTTGTTCGATTCATTTTAATGGATTGGACATAACTGGAAACACGCAAAGGCGTAGATTACGAGTACTAAAAACAGTATCACAGTAACAATAAGTATTTTTGAACTTATATAAAATTTAATTTTTATTTTCAAGCGACATGACATTATAATTATTTGTTTCTCCGATGACAGAAAGATTTAATTTTGCCATTGTAATTAAACTTTATGTTTGAGTGTCAAGGCTTATAATAAACTGAATTTGTTAGTATAATTTATTTTTTTCTGTATTTCATAGAAAGAAATATAAACACATTTCGACTCCACTCATTCCTTGTCCAAATGGCGAGCCTCTGTCATAAATTTTTATTGCTTTTATTAGCACTTTGTAATTCGAACTTTAAAATAAGCGTGTAAGGCTGAATTTGTTTTGATGTATGTTTGACTTTTTTGTTTTTTGTACATAGCTTTGTGAATACAACTTTAAGCATTGCATTTAAGGTTGAATTTACATTAATGTATATTTATTTAAACTAGAAGTACGTAAACACAATTGGCGACAGTTTTAAGAGAACTTTTGTATGGGATAGTGTATCTAGTGCATTATTGATCGAAGGTATAATCCAAATAAAAATGTATGACATCCGCCTTAAGTTAAAACTATAGATAACCGCTACGTTCATTTTATGTAATGAACGTAGCGGTTATCTATAGTTTTAACTGCCCTTTTACTGCATATCGATTATTACATCAAAAACGTACCTGAAATGCATCGCCTTTTTATTATAATTTAATCATTCTTCCGGTGTCTTTTAGTTCAAAATAAATAGCTCTTGTAACGTGGGCCTTGCATTTCAGGTACGATCGCGCCCGCGCGCGAGGTCGGCGACGGCTCTCTTACCACGGAACAGACTATCAAGATCATCTTGTCGCACCTTAACCTAATCGTGCCCGTAGTGGCCGCGATACTTGTCATCATCATTGCTATCGTAGTCGTTTGCGTGGTACGAAGCGCCCGGGACCATCACAAAGGTAAATATCTACTAATGCTCGTGTATTATAGGAACTATCGCTCCGTTACCTGGCAACATCGGCTATGAAAAGGAACTGCCCCCCTGGATCAAGGCTTGGCTTGAACCTGAAGTCTTGGTGCCCATTTTGGCTACAGTTGTGGTCTTCATCGTAGGCGTGGTGGTGATCTGTCTGACCTTAGCTCGCAGGAACACCCCGCACCGCCTGCGAGGTCAGAAGGACATGTATTGTATGTATGGTGGCATGGCACACCGCTTTATTACTATTTGTTTTACCCAAATTCGAATTATCTCATATTTAGATTAATTTTAACCTAATCATTAATCATCTAGTTAACATAGTTTACCCATTTACTTTATTTTTTTACATAGTATACTTATCCTTAGCATGAACTACATTCGAAGCTCTAGTTTTGTATTTTGATTTACCAAATTCACGGTTTGATATAATTTGCTCGTCATTAATAAACAAAACTAAAGAACTCACATTTAATCGGTGACATAACAACATCAAACTTTAACTACAAAATAACTTCGTCAACTTATCTAATGAATGGTGACAGACGACGCCGTATACAACGCGTCGCAGGCCGCGCTGGGCGGCGCGGGCGGCACGCTGGACAAGCGCGGCGGGCTGCGCGACGAGCTCGGCTACATCGCGCCGCCCAACCGCAAACTGCCGCCCGTGCCCGGCTCCAACTACAACACTTGCGACCGCGTCAAGCGACAGGCTGTCATCAGTGAGTATACCACACCACGTTTTAGACGTTACAGTCTCGATGTAGCTGCAGCTGTTACTACAAAACTATTCACTGCACAATTTTAAATACAGTCCTATCTCCCAAAGTTAACGTTAATACACATGTTAAATTGGCAACGCAGGCGGACGCAGAAAAATCAGTTAAATCGGGGCGTGTTTGTATGACTTGATGGCGCAGTTTCCATGTCAAAGCTGACGCGCGCTTTAGAATCGCGTGCTTAGAGATAATTCAGCGCGCCGCTTTACATCGGGACGTGACTGTATTACCTACGTATTACACTCTTTCTCTCGACGCCGACTTTTCACCCCACACAAAGCACCCTATGTTATCAAGTGATAGGAATTTAGCTGCCTCTCACCTGTAAGGAAGCGTCGATATTTGAAGAGGTAACGGTTATATTAACACTCTTTTACTTCTCTTTCTACTGCACGACTTTTGCTATGATTCTTCTCTGTGCTTTAATATTTCCTCTCTCTTACCTTCTTAGATATCTTAGTGGTGAATGTCAGGTGAAAGCTATGTTGTAATTTTTTTTTGTCCAGTAAAGGTATCAGGAAATTTATTTTACCAAGAGGGCTTAGCTATTATAAATTTTGATTTATTGAGTAGAAATACCGATCGCAATTTTTTACCTGCAAGTTATAGATGTTCAAACCGTTATGATTATTTTAGCTTTGCCTATTTTATTACTTTAAATTTTTATAATTTTCAGCTTGACGTTTTGCCAATCTTGTCATAATTATATAGTGCTCTTAAAAGAACAATTGAATCATTCTAAATGTATGCAACTTGACTGGCGGCTCTAGCAGAAGTGCAGAACTTAGAAGCTATGTTGATATGACGGTTTGGCACAAACGTAATTCCCCAAAATTTCTATGGTATCGTCTCAAGCATAATCTCACTCACTTTCAACAGTCAAATTACATCACTTCAACATATTATTTTTGGCCAGTAGTTGTAGCCTGAAAATCTAGACAAGTGCACACGACCGGTGGTAGTGACGATCTGGGGTCTTTAACGGAAGTGCTATAAAGAAATTAAGCTATACAGGAAAAATAGCGCCATCCCTTTTTCGCACTTGACCATGACTGACAATTCCCTATACGGAATCTGTTGTCCGATGTAGCAAAATTGTAGACAATCTGAAAAGTGAGTGGGAGGATTCTAGAGCGGTGTAGCGGGGTGTTAGCGCATGCGTAACGTTAGTGTGGTTCAGTGGGCGCGCACTCTACGTGGGACCCGCGCCGCCATCACTACGAGCGCGTGCGGCGCCCGCGCCTGCGTCGCGCGGGATCCGGAGACACCGCCTCCACAGGTCAGTAGGACCGCATGCAAACTACATGAGCATACAAGTAAAAACTGTCACGACACAAACCGAGATGTATCTAGACTGACTTGGACTATAACGGGTGTGAAAAGACGATTAAAGGAAGCGGCGAGGCCTTCGATCAATAATGCACTAGATTCCCGGTTAGCGCTTCAAAAACAGAACAAAAATTAGAGCACAGATTCGGTTGTGGTCTTACGAGGGGTGTTCAATAAATAGTGAGAATGCGATACATTCTCCTTGGAAAGAAAAAAAATAAATACTGGCAGGCATATTTTTTTTTTTTGGGTGGGAAATCATCAAATGACTCCTTCCGCTCTGGGCGGAGCGAGAGGGAGTGTCAGACTTTTAGACTTTTTTTTTTAGATTTAAGAATACCGTGTTGTTCAGTGGTTTCTTGTAAAAATCGAAGCTAAACTATAAACTTTATAAATCGTAGAACCACTTTTCATAAATCAGCACAAGTATTTTGCTACATTTGTGTTGAAAATCATGAAAAACCACAAATCGTAAAATATTTCTTGCCTTTACTACGTTATTTTTGTTTTCATATATCACAGCGACTGTACTTTTATTGTAGTAAATACATTGCTTCTTTACCACTACCAAAGTATGTCGCTAAGTAACTGGACAAGCAATGTAAAAATTACAAAACGATATTTGCTTTAAGCGGTTGCATCGTTAGTACGGCCGCATCGTCTTGCGACGGATTAGTGATGTGGTTGTGCAGATCCACTAACGTAGGCTATCGACAATAATGTCGATTGTCGTATGAATTTATATTACTATTAAAGTTTATTCTTCAATTTGTCAACTGTTATAGCCTGATTGGAAGACCGATGTGAAATCTTGTTTTATACTCATTTAGATTTTCTCATAATGTTGTTTTTTTTTTGGTTTACTTAATATTTCTTTTTTTTACTTACTTATTATTTATTTATATCATCTTATTATATGTATATCGTTTTTGATTTATAATTTTTTCAGCAACTTCCAAAAATTTTAATACAATAATAAATGGGAGAATCGATAAGTTTCCGATTTAGTCAATCACTAGCGTAAATGTAAAATAAATGGCTTTTGCACAGCACAATGATAGCGAACGATGTTTTCGTGTGGGTGAGTTGTACGGTGCATGGTAAATGCACGCTGTGTTTGATGGGATAAGGTTTATAATTGATTGTGTAGTACGTTCTGATTTGTAAATTGCAAGTGTGAGCGGGACCTCGTATTTATTGGGTTTACTGATCGCATGTGTAGTTGTAGGCTAGAGAGTGGGGATACATCGAAGACATTGGGTTTCGATACATTTTCAACTACCGGGCATATCTCCTTCTTCCTTATATCTATGGAGAAAACAGACTAACTTTGCTAGGTGCCTTAGTTTTTGAGATATAAATGTGGCCCTGCTGGGGAGACTCTCTTTAGATCCGCCACCTATAAACCCTTATATCTTTTATAATATATTTGTTTCTCTGACGACAGTAAGATTTAATTTTGCCATTGTAATTAAACTTTACGTTTGAGTGTGAAGGCTTATAATAAACTGAATTTGTAATTATTATTATTATTTTTTCTATATATCGTAGAAAGAAATATAAATGTACTTATAAACTGTAGCCACTTGAGCGACGTATCTTTGTTCCTGATCCTTAATCTAGTACTATTATTGATCATGATCGAAGGTATATATTAGCAATACAAAAAAATATTAGACAGTTCGACTCCACTCATTCCTTGTCCAAGCAGTGAGCCCCTGTCGTAATTTTGTATTGCTTTTATTAGCACTTTGTAATTTGAACTTTAAAATAAGCGTGTAAGGTTGAATTTGTTTTGATGTATGTTTGAATTGATTGCTTTTTGTACATAGCTTTGTGAATACAACTTTAAGCATTGCATTTAAGGTTGAGTTTACATTAATGTATATTTATCTTCGATCAATAATGCACTAGATACACTATCCCATACAAAAGTTCTCTTAAAACTGTCGCCAATTGTGTTTACGTACTTCTAGTTTAAATAAATATACATTAATGTAAATTCAACCTTAAATGCAATGCTTAAAGTTGTATTCACAAAGCTATGTACAAAAAACAAAAAAGTCAAACATACATCAAAACAAATTCAACCTTACACGCTTGTTTTAAAGTTCGAATTACAAAGTGCTAATAAAAGCAATAAAAATTTATGACAGAGGCTCGCCGCTTGGACAAGGAATGAGTGGAGTCGAAATGTGTTTATATTTATTTCTATGAAATACAGAAAAAAATAATTTATACTAACAAATTCAGTTTATTTGTTTGTTTTTTAGCCTTGACACTCAAACATGAAGTTTAATTACAATGGCAAAATTAAATCTTTCTGTCATCGGAGATACAAATATTTAATTACAATGGCAAAATTAAATCTTTCTGTCATCGGAGATACAAATATTTAATTACAATGGCAAAATTAAATCTTTCTGTCGTCGGGGAAACAAATATTTAATTACAATGGCAAAATTAAATCTTTCTGTCGTCGGAGAAACAAATATAATATCATGTCGCTTGAAAATAAAAAGTCAAGTTTAGGTATATAAGTTCTAAAATACTTATTGTTACTGTTATACTGTTTTTAGTAATCTACGCCTTTGCGTGTTTCCAGTTATGTCCAATCTATTAAAATGAATCGAACAAATTGTCGATTTTTTATAAGGCTTATATATTTCTTTTCCTCTTTCTTTCGCGACAGTAGATACCCATTCTACACAGCAAAATGGGTCGCTAGGAAATCTACAAACAGAAATAAAATATAAAATATCAATACTACACCATGCATTCTCTGTTCCAGAACAGTCGATGTTTGTTACAATAGTTGGTAGTTGTCACAAACATTGGTCAAACAATCATAATATTTGCTAATTGATTTATATTTACTATTTAATTCTGTTTTAATTTTATGAAAAACACTTACTGATAATAAACTTACCGAAAAAATAAATATTCCTTCCAAAATCTTGGTGTTACGGTGGTTATTTACAAATTTTTTGAACGCGTACTTCGGCATTTTGACGTCTTAATGTTGGCTATGATTGGACCATACTAATTTGAAATAAGACCACAACCGAATCTGTGCTCTTATTTTTCGTTCCGTTTTTGAAGCGCTTACCGGGAATCTAGTGCATTATTGATCGAAGATATTTATTTAAACTAGAAGTACGTAAACACAATTGGCGACAGTTTTAAGAGAACTTTTGTATGGGATAGTGTATCTAGTGCATTATTGATCAAAGGGCGAGGCACTTGTTCTTCCCGTCTTTGTGATTACTTTTTTTTACTGAACCGTAACTTCTGGTTACGGGGCCGCGGGGTTAAGGTTCTAACGTTTTTTTTACTTTTCACCAAAATAAGTTTAAATACACCCAAAACTCCTGTACCCTAGCATGCACCGATAAGCACAGTGTTCTGCGTGCGATACATTGCGCACTGCTGTAATATTTAATACCAACAATAAAAGTCCTTTCCAAGCAATAATTTTTGTTCAAGGACTTTTCTTTTTACACCCTTTATAATGGCGAATTCTGGGTGGACAAATAGTTATCACCCAGCAGATATCCACAGCCGTAGCCTGAAAAATTTATTTAAAAAAATGTCAAGAGTGTTAATAAAGTTAAACCTGAACCCCCTAAACCCTATTTCCAAAAGTAAATTTTATTTCTATGCTCATGTTATGACGTCCAAAAAAAGGTCACAACATTTGTATTATACTTAGTTTATTTTTGTAAATTAAACGTATAATACAGATTGGGGTGACCATACAAATCTGGTTTCCAAGTGAATGATAATCGTGAGGTATTTATCTGAATGAACTGCTATTAACAACAAATGAGTGAGTATGAGATCGACCATTAAATACTCGTATATACTTTTTTTGCATGATAACTGTCTATTTGGTATTTATTTTATTTTTGTTTGCACTTATCTAACCCCAGTTATTTTTACTTGCTTTTAGCTAAATGTAGATATTTCGATGGTTACTATAACTGTGCGTTTCCACTGGCGAAACATCACAACAAAACATGTTGAAATCTCTAGTTCCTGTCAAACATTGTATGGAAATTTGACAGAAAATAGAATTTCAACATGTTTTGTTGTGAATGTTTCGCCAGTGCAAACGGACAGTTACACATAGCTACATAATACATAGCTACATTAACAATAGCAAAAAAGTAAATACAGACTAAAGCATTGTGAATTTTCTACTGATACTAGTTCTACAAATACATAGGTAAAATACTTAATAACATATATTTGTTTGTTGCGTGTTTTTGAGTGACAACTAATTACTACACATTTATTTTTAGCATGGATTAAGTACCTACAGTTAAGGAATATCTACTATTCGTAGCATATTCCAATGAATGGTGACACTGCTAATAATTCAATGGAACCACAAACTAGTTCACAAATTGGAGTACTAATTCGTATTTTTCTTCTTCTTGTTCCTGTTTTTTTTTCGTGTGGTTAGTGACTAACCTGGTGTCAGAGTTTAAATCCACCCATGGGCCCCTGACGTGCTTTCACATGCCGTCGAGAAATACCTCTCAGGCATGCCGGTTTCCTCACGATGTTTTCCTTCACCGTTTCCAAGCAATTGATTATTTTACAATACGCACATGAATCCGAAAAGTCAGAGGTGCGTGACTTGGGATCGACCTCGAGACCCATGAATTCGTATTATATTCCCTCTTTTGAATCTGTAAACTGCGCTACTGTTTCAGCAGACAGCGTTCTCCCGAATCAGCATCTCAGCATCAGCATCTCCAAACCGTTACTACTCCGTGAATGTAATCACAATTACCATTTCTAAGGCTGCGACCTAATCTGAATGACTGACATAATTATGAACGCGACGACCGCGTATTCGCGCGACCGATCTTTTTGGTATTTTTGGTAATGTGTGGTTTATTATGTGTGAACAGGCATGGAAGACGAAATCTGCCCCTACGCCACGTTCCACCTGCTAGGCTTCCGCGAGGAGATGGACCCCAGCAAGGCGCTGGCCTTCCCGCACCACCACCCCGCGCACGCCGGCACACTGGCGCACCCGCACCCGCACCACCCCGCGCACTCGCGCGCTGGCTCACAAAGCATGGTAAGTGGGGAACTAGCTTTACTTTACATATTGATTTACTATGGACGCGTTTAACGTGCACATCTTTCTACATCGTTCTCACATGTATAATTTCAACATGAATGATGTAACCTTAATTTAAAAACATCGATTCAAAACAGTGCACCATGGAGTTTCATGCCCGGTCTTCTCCATAGGAAGCTTTAACGCTTTGAAATGAGCAACTAGCTTCATCTTTTTGACTGACCGACTTCTTGACAATTCAAAAATGCCTAATTGGTTTAATTGAACTAAAAAAATAAAGTGAGTTTGATAAAACGCGATTACCGTAAGTACTTGTTATTTAGAATAAAATACATTCTATGTCATGTCCTTTGAAAATCGGTCAAACCATTTTCGGTATTTTTTTCTGGGCTTATTTTTAATTGTGCTTTCTTGTGAATCTAATTTTGTAGCGTCTAACCTAAGTACACGACGTAGGTACCTTCTCTTTATACTACTCTGAGCGTGAATCGTAAATTACTATACAAATATTTTATGCAATCTGCTGCTCTCAAACGACCAAAACATAATATGGCAATATAGGTTTTTTTAAAGCTGAACCTTAATTTGTAATATGTCGTTATTAGCCCCGCGCCAACAGCCGTTATGCCCGCAAGAATTCTCAGGGAGGACAGAGCGCCATCTACTCGACCGCTCCCGAATACGACGACCCGGCCACCTGCGCTGAAGAGGACCAATACGTAAGCCTCCTTACTGCCATATTATTTTCAATTGTCAAGTATGTTTCAGTAGATTATAAGTATTATGCAGAGACATCGACGCGAAAACTGATACCATGGATTCAGTACATTATTCTGAGCCCCCATCGTTGAATTTTTTCGTCTGTTGTTAAAAAAAATCTGCCGTTACATAGAAAAGTGCAATACCTACGCGGTCAAAATGTATGGAACAGCAGATTTTTTTTTTATAACCGACGAAAAATTTCATCGCTGGGCTTTCAGATCCATGTACTGATCCATGCTATCAGTTTTCGCGTCGATGTCCCTACCACCGTGGCAAGGACATCGACGCGAAAACTCGATCGACACAAGATGCAAGACGCAAGATTTTGACTAAGTTATATACAGGGTGGCAGTGCCCTATACTCGTATATAACTTAATCAAAATCTTGAGATCTATAAGAAGTTCATCTTATATGTCTTTAACTAAGTAGATACACACAGCTCAAACTATCATCTAAGTCTCTCCATTCAAAGTCCTTAACTAAAACAGAAAGTTCTCTATGAACTTTCTGATTTTGCTTATATTAATGCCTCTGTATATTGTATGCAGCGTGCCCGCTATTCCCGCCCGATGTACGCCTGCGGCCCCGAGTACGATGAGCCCGCTTGCTGCGCTCCCGAAGACGAACAGTACACCGGCGCCTATGGAACTCCCTACTCCGACCACTACGGATCTCGCCCCAGCATTGGTAAGATCATCAAGACGCACGTTTTAAAGCACAATAGTTTTGAGACACTATCAGGCGACTCAAATACAAGAGGGATGATGACAATTTTTTTAATTTTAGTCCGTCTTGGAGATTATTAAAAAATATTGAACACGTATTTTTTCTTTTTTTACTTAATCTAAAGATTACGGCGATACATTGAGTTTAAATGTGCCATGACGTCACAATATGTAGATTTTATACTTACTTGTGACGTAGCGACCCCCACTCCTCAACTTAAAATGCGTTTTATCTAAGTATTTTGTTATTAATATGATAAAGCAAAAAATACGTGTCTAATATTTTTTTATTATCTGACTGGCGGACTAATTAGAATTTCTTTTTTTTTACCCAAGCATCATTCTTATTATTGCAACTCAATTTTGAAAACTGCTTAAAGCTTAGTGTCGTTTAAGAGTTGTTTTATTGGCTATATCAAAAAAACGCATTTGACAGACGCGAAGTGGAAGTGAAACTGCTTTTTCAGGAGACAGGCACACTTCAAATGTCAAGAATCTCTTTGTATTTTCTTATACATGCTGTATTATTGTTTGTGTAGGAACACGCAAGTGCGGCGCATCTCCCGAGCCTCCCCCACCCCCACCGCGCAACGCCAACAACGACAACAACTGCTCCTCCTCCTTCAACGAGAGCAAGGACTCGAACGAAATCTCCGAAGCCGAATGTGACCAGCCCCGCAACTACCCCGGTACGTAACTCAAACATCGACTAACCGATAACCGTCTTAATTCCCTATAAAAAAAGAACAATTGTAATTAGACACAAAATGATTTTGATAAATTTTTCCTCCCAACAGTATACCTACGAATTGAATTAAAACTTCTGAAAGGGGCCCAATTTGGACCTGTTTATATAAACTAAAAGGGAATCATGCTTTTTTGTCAAAATGCTTTCAGTGATTAAATGTATGCTGCTTTATAATATAAATATAAAATATTTTCACCATTTTGCTGAGTACAAATTTTAACAAAATATTTTTACGCCTTACGACGATTTTAAACAAAAATTTTGATTAATATATTTAGTTTTTGATAAAGAATTAACTGCGGTTAAACAAATTAATACCCAGCAAAACTTGCAGCTAGAACAAAAAAAGTATGGTTTACATAACTATTTGATATTATTATTATCCATTTGTTCCAAATTACCTTAATTTTAAACAAATCTCTAGTGTTAATTTGAAATTGATTGTTGAATTGCTTTATGCACACTTGGGTGTCACCTGAACAGAAGACGGTAAAATTTTTGGATCAAGTTATTTGATTCCTTTATGTTTCTAATTATTGTGACTGACAGCATGCAACATTTGTATCAGTAATAACAAATTGAATTAAAGCTTCAAGATTAGCGTTCTTGTAATTGGCTTACCTATCTTTATTTTTCAAAATTATGTATTTTTTTACTGTTTTTCGGTTTTAGCACTTGACAAAATTAAAGACATGATTTTAATAAAAATTTAAAATCTGACAAAGACGATTAATTTTGACAAGTGCAAGATTCAACAATGGGAAAATTCATTAATTACTTTTCTTTGAATCAATCTATCTAAACTTTCTATTTATGTGCTTAGACGTGATTGTGTTAACTAATTCATTCTATTTAAAATGATTATGTAGATATTTAGTACGTGTTTTGGAGATAGACATACGCGAACAATAACCACTGAATTATGAAATGATACAAATAATAAACTTAGATAATAGAGCACGCAATGTGGTTATTGTTCGAGATGTCGCGTAGAAGGCGACTCCGGGTGTCGTGGCTAGTATAGAGCGCGTCGTGACTTGTGTGTTGTTGCAGTAAGGGCCCACACTGCCAAGGACGGCTTGCACAGCGAGGAAATGAGGAAACTCATTGACAGGTCAGTTTGATAGGCCTTGCACAATGTACCCTATAACTCACTCAGACACATATTTTTTGTTCAGTGTCTCACAAAAAAAAAACAATTATTTGTATAGCACAGACAGAAATATTTACAAACTTAATATCCTTAACTGCATAAAAACAAGTAATAAAAATCTAGTAGTCTAGTAAAGATACCATAAACCTAAGGAGAGTTAATAAAATTGTCCCTTAAAAATATTGAACAGTCATACTCACACGCACTGAATACACTACTAATACATATGCCGGATCCTTGTGTGTGCGCAGCACGAGTACATTGTGACGTGATAGATATATTTACCTAATAAAGCATTGTGTACTAGTCTATGCTCGTTATTAAGCATGTGTTATGTTCTGCATCCATGATCTACAGGAAACAGTAAGTCAAAGTATGTGAAAATGAACATTTTTTTAAATGAATATAATCCACCTTATTTTTGCCTGATATTTTTGTTTCGTAATTAACCTTTGTGGCTAACATTCTGAACCAATGTGCACTAATATGTTATTTTTTTGCTCCAAGAATGGTAAGGCGAATAATTTATTATACCTCGGCTAGTTTGATTTTATTTTGTGAAAATTGCGTTGCCGGTAACGAACGCATGAAATGTACATACCATGTATACCCATTACTTTATTATGAAGATAACTTATTATGAAATAGAGAACAGAGCCCTGGCACTTGTTACTTTTTAGTCCGTGCGTGATGAATTTAGTTGCTTATAATTTCATTATATGGTTACAAAGAATAGTTTCCCCAAACCATTTTTTTCTTTAGCTGCATTGTATACATACCATTAGATTTATAAAGCACTATAAATAGACGCCAAGCGGGCGGACATATTGGTGTTTCTTAAATAAAAAAGCTCACCCCTCTAGATTAGCAGTGCTATGGTTTTCTTTCAAATGCTTTAAAAAAAAAGTATATCCATATCGATAAGGCTCAATCTGTTTGCTTCTCAAAATAAATAAAAAATGTATTAAGGGAAAGTCAATGTAAAAAATACTGGCAGCTGTCGTGAACATTGCAGAGGTAAGCGTTAACATGTTCACTAATGTTTGGGACTATGTTTTCAGACCAGAAGCAGCCACCCCAATCCCCCAGCAAGCAGTCCACGGGCGGGGGGGACTCACAGCCTACGATACTGTGGCAGTGTAACCTGTAAAGTCGACCCGTGTCTCAGCACGGCGACACACGCTCATTTTATAAATTAATTTAATGGACCATTACCATCTTGCTGATGTTCCGCTCGCAGGCTTAGCAGCTTTCTTTCAGTATAAATCTTTCACACCTTTTTTTGCAACTTCGCTCTATGATTAGGTCTAGCAGGCAGCAAGATGGTGATACTCGTGCCAAATCTACTCTTTTTTACAGTTTCATTTGTGTGTCGCGTTTTTGTGTTGCTATTTCTTTTAAATTTACCCCAACTTAGTTGGCTGGACATTTTTCAATTTAGTTATTAACGTTTTTTTTTATTATACCTGTAGTAAAGTTGCAAAGTTGGGTTATGTACAAATTAGATTCTACCTTCCCAGATTAGAGGAACCTATGCGTCACTGTAGAATTACCAGTAAAAGCAGAAAATTATGGTTGTGGTAGTTATCTCAAATTGATATATTGCTTAAATAGATAAGTGACGCGATTATGTCCTGTCCAACACATTATACATATATACACCTCCATCCAACGTGCCCAACTTTGATAGATGTTTACTACAGACTTTTCTGTCATTTTAATTGTAGTTAAACTTTATTTGTTTAGCTTAATTTAAAAATAGCTTCAGTAAAATGCATCTGGTTTGGGGTGTTTTGGATTCGATTTAAATTAAGCTCAACATGTAATAATGTATGTGATATTTTGTATTATTATCCTTTTTTTTAATTTTTACATGGAATGATAGTGACGTAAACTTTATTTATACTCTTAGGATGGTAATATTAGGTAACCACAACCGAATGGTTGTAACGATGCTTCCTTTTAACGTTATCGGTTTTAATTATTCTCTTTGTCATTACGTTATTGCCACACATCCTATTTGTGTCAAACATGTTGGTTTTGATTTTCGCATTTATGCATTATTCTATTTAGGATAAGTTTAGATATAAATTTCTTTATTAGTAATTAATCAACTTTTAAACAAAGTACTATGTAATCCGTAGCTAGTTAGTAACACGCGTTACGCATTATTATGTGAAATTTAATGATAATCAATTAAACTACTCTTTGAAACGCAATGAAATAATAAATACAGGAAGCGTAACATAATAATGATAATATTAAACAGTTACCTATCTAAACAGCAAGGAACTACTCAATGTATGACACCATCGAAAACGTAACAAACACTGCTGACATGGAATTTAAAATAATCTTTTAAAATATTAATCTAGTACAGTAAGGTGCATTTTTATTAATCATAATCGTAATTTTATCCTTCTATATTACGCAGATGACTAGATGTAAGACACTCGAGTGTCATTTTCTAGGTGTTTCCCAATATATGTTGTGTATTGTGGTGTAAGCTTCGCAAAGTAGGCTTGTAGTTAGGTTTCGTGACTTCCTAGCAACAGAATCTTCTCTTAACCTTCCAATTAGAATTCGACTTAATGAAAAAATCTAGTTAAAATTTAAATGTGAACAAAATAAATAAAATTTATTCAAAATTATATGATAAATAATCAATTAAAATTTGTACCATAATCTTAATTGTATTGGCAGCAGAGGGGTTAATTGTTTATGATATTTTCGCTTTTGTCGATGTGTGTTTGGTTTGCGGCTACTTGAAAGTAAGTTTGATAAATATTATTATGGCGATACGACATCGATAACCACAGCTAACTAACTGTACCAAAGTGTTTGATTTGTGTTAAATAAACTACTCAAATATCAACTACGCAATTTTGTTTTAATTATTTACCACTTAATTATAAAATACTTACATTGAATAGAAATAACTAAAACTAATTTAAATAAAATACATATGTTCTACTGGAGACGGTGTTTATTTATACAGAAACGTAAATATTAAATAGTTCTTTTAACACTAACTGTTCGGTGGCAGTGATGAGCGAACAGATTAACCAGACGCCGCCTTCAGGATCTCTTCGGCGACCTCCACGGCGATAGCTGCCTCGGCTTTAGCCTGCAAAGTCACAACATTTTGTTGAATGAAAGGAACAAGAACATTATCATAACCACTACTCTAAATTGAACTGCTTGATCGACTTACTGACACTATTGGAAAGTTTCGCCAATGGATTGGTGAGTTATGGTTATGACATGATTATGTCACAGGTGAATACTGCAGCCAGTTCTTTAAAAATGTATTTAAGGTTAGGTTAGTACCTATTAGTCATGTCCAAAGAGGTAATCAGAACTATGGTTTCAGTTTCTAGCAATAACACATTGATTTACAAACTTTTTAACATTGTGATAGTGAATTAACTCTCCTATAAAATCACTAGCATATTAATATAGCTTTTTGAAGCTATGATTCAAAGATAATGCCAGCTGACAAAACTACCAATTTACCAGCATTAGTAATATTTCCACTAAGTTAAAACTATAAAAAGACCTTCAAAAAAGTTACGCCCTACCTTGTCGTTGGCAGCAGAATTCAGTTCAGACTGAGCTTTGCTAAGGGATTCCTGCGCCGCGCCGCGGTCGAGGTTTTCCAAGGGATGAGCTTCTTCAGCGAGGACCTGAAATATTAACATACACACTGTTAAAACGTAAGGAAGGACTTTTTTATGGTGAGAATGATCAATATATTAAAAGTTTCACTTAAATAGGATTGAGCTTTCGTCATATTGTGACGTTATGAGTCCTTTTTCAGGGTGAATGCGAAGAGATTATTCGACGTATTTCTACAGGATAAAACAATAGATGGCCGCTCGTTAGCTAAACCGAAGCGCTAAGCTCCCGCCATAGTCACTACACTATAGACTCAAACTACGTTTTGATATATTTGATTTTTCGCGCCCGCCTGAGCACTCGCAAAAGCTCCTCACACTGGTTGGGTTACAGCCGTTAAATAACTTCAAGTAAGTCATGTCAAGTAATATTTTTATAGTGTGCTAACTTGTGAAAGAAAAGTTTAGTAAGACCTCTGTCAATGACTGTCTCTTATTTGACCGCAAATTAACAAAAAATATGAATCTGAAAACAACATGATCTAAAGGTGAAGACTCAACCTACCTGAACAGAGGAATCATCGTTGACAGTGACTGTGCCAGAGGAAACGAAAATCTTATTCAATTTGCCATCGTTTTCAGTCACAGACACAATGCCAGGCCGCAAGACAGCTAGAAAAAATGTTAATTTTGATTTCACATAAAGATCCTTCAAAAATACACCTAGCAACACACTGCTATGTGTAGGAAATAGAGAAGGATTCTAGGAAGGATAGGTGGTCAATCACTGTATAAAAGCACTACAATTTGAACTATTTTCAAATTGGCAGGCTTATGGGGACTACAGTAATGCAAGCTTCTACTGAAGCAAAGATATAGAGAGAGAGTTTTACTTTTAGAGTAAATTAGATTCCAATATTATAACTAGAAAAATTGCTACAATATTATAATTAAAAGAATCCATAAACAACAATGAGGTCTGATTCTCATTTTGAAAGTTACATAATTTTTATCTTTCTGTCCCATTCAATATGAGTCCACCAATGATTTTTGTAAGGAATTACTAAAGTACAGGTGACCTAGATGCAGTCTATGAGGGTGTGCAGTATGTATGAAATATTTTCAGTTTAAAAAACAATTGCCTTCACAAATTTATGACTCAAATATAGGTTAGCTCTCATTCTGCGCAAATTTGCAAATCCCTTGCAGTTTTATGTTTTAGTAGAAAAAGGCCACCCTCAATGTACTTACCAAGTGTAGGCACATGTTTTGGCAGGATACCAAAAGATCCACTCATTGATGGCACATCAACTTGCTTGACAACTACTTTGTCATAAAATACCTGCAGAATTTCAAACTTTATTACTGAACACATCAATATTATCACAGTCATCTTTTCTCAAATATTATTATTTATAGATTATTAAAAAAAAAGAATACTACATAATGGGTTCAGATAAAAGAGGAGTATAAACCTTGTTGCCAGCAGCAAATGTGAGTGCCATTTCATCGCCTTTAGCAGCATCAGCGTAGTTACGGACTTGCAGCCTCCTCGCCACAGTCCTCAACCCATTGCGGAATGCCAGAGCCATTCTGTAAATAATTGAATGTACCTTTTACATAAAAAAGAATTGTAAGTAAAGTAAACAGCTGATTCTAAGTGCAGATATTCCTTGATGTGAACCTTATGCAATGTATTATAATTATCTGTAGTATAATATTATATGATTGACACAAAAAGTAATTAATATTCCCACAGAAAACCTTCCTTTAAACTTTTTAACTCATTTCCACCAGTCGTACATATACTTTTATGTACGGACAACATTGATCCAAAATGGTTCTTTAGTTGTTGGTAGTCCCTAATTATTTTTCTCTCATAGTAAGATGACAAGAGAATGAGGAATCCTTGAACCTGAGTTATGTGAGAAATATTAATTTTCTAACCTATAAAATGAACTGTTTTACCACTGTAAAAATAATAAAGATGATAACGATAAGCAGTTCATAAATAAAAAATAAGTGAAAAGTTACATTTATGGGTTCCTTTTGGGAGAACAGGTATAAAACTCTTTTTTATCAAGAAAACAATCCCGGATTATGTAATAATTTTGATAGCAAACTAAAAACTGCATATTGATAAAAAATATTAAGCGATTAAATGTAGAACGTGATCTTTCATTTAATTTTAATAATATTAGTCTTACTTAGGTTTTTGGTAGCGTAATTTATTGAATTTTACAGTAGAAACTCCGTTTTTCTCGGCACCCCTTGACTACACTTGACAGATAGTGCACAGTGTTGCTATTTATTAAAATTGAAAACTTTTCTCTAAGGAGGGTATTTCACTTTCATATTTCTATGATCATAATTATTCTCTGACCTATGATCAAAGATATAATGAAATTGTAAAATAGACATAATTATAGGTAATTTATGAGCTTCGTAGATAGGTACTAGCTGCTTCCCACAGCTTCGCTCGCCTTTTTTTTTTGTGTGGGAAATCATCAAATGACTCCGCTCTGGGCGGAGCGAGAGGGAGTGTCAGACTTTCACTGACTAAAACCCACCCGTGTTCCTTCCGTTGCCTGTAAGCCGGGGCCGCGATATCCCTTTCGGACAAACTCGTAACCCTGGCAGGCATTGGCCCTTACGAACCCCGTCAGTTGGTGCTGACATCTCTTTGAGGCGCGCGTGGAACACAACGCGCCATCGACCCGGGCCTGGTCCTAATCGGACGGCGAGCTACCCATTGCTCACCGTCCGCAAGCCCGCGCCTACGGTGGCCGGAAGTCGGCTCGCGACTTTCGACGCCCGGGGCGTCTCCTAAGGCGACTAGGGGCGCGAGGGTGCGCATCTTGCATTTCCCTCGCGCGCTCCGCCTCCTCCTTCGCGAGCATTACTGCTTCGCAGAAGGAAGTGACGGCTTCCCATGCACTCTCGCTCCGGACCATGGCCTGAACCAGGGCCGGACGCGAGAGATCGCCGCCGCCGATCAGGCGATCGGCGGCGGCGATCTCTCGCGTCCGCGTTTAGACAAATGATTCTTTGTAATACTTAGAAATGTCGAGTGGAACCCCTTGAATTGACAATTACACAATCTTATCGACGGCTGCGCCATTTAGTGATAAGACGATTTGTGATAAAACTACTGTTCCAATTTACACGAAATTTTGCAGGGTACACTATGAATAGATAAGTTATATAAAGAGAGCGTTTTTTTTACAGATAAACACAGTAAATAAAAACACGAAAAATTACGACTTTTGAATAGGTACGCACGGCTACACATCAAGCTATACATTTCCAGTATAAGCTGACCTCACATTGTACGGAAATCCTATACAATGCGAGATCAGCATAAACTGGAAATGTATAGCTTGATGTGTAGCCGTGTGTACTAACCGTCTGTTTACGTAAAATTATTTTCGTGTTTTTAAATTTACGATGTTTATATTTTCGTTAATTTATCGTTTATTTGAACTATTTATATGAAAGAAAATAAGCACTTACCAGCGATTACACACACAAATCACAAAATAACACCAGAATCACTTTTTCCACAGACACTTTTGCTCACATGTTTTTGATTGCCCAAAATAGGTATAATACGATGTTAATTTAGTGTAAATATTATTCACCACGATGTGAAAACTACTTAGTAATGCAAATAATATCACTTTCCGTCGATTTACACAAGAAAACCATTTAAAATAACGAAATATATGCGGACCGACCACTGATAACCAGCGTAATTTGACGCGCGTTTGACGTACGAGAACTGTCAATTTCAAATGTTTTTTTGCAGTGTTGTCCATGAATATTTTTGTCTGCCAATGATTTAGTCGACGAGAATATCCGTCAGGCCCCATAGAGAAAAAACCCACAGACCATATTAGCCCTTTATAATAATAGAAATAGAGATTTCAGCCGTCTGTCCCCGCCTTAAAAATTCCACCTTTGAGGGGGCAAAAAGGGAGGATTTCGTATGTATGAAAAAATCTTATTCCTTGAGTTAATAAACTTGAAACTTGGCACAAAAAGTAGTAAGCTTGCATGAATTCAATATAATTATTATTTCAATCATTAGACGTCGTGCACAATTTCCGAGCAATAACCTAACAAAAAGTACTAGGCTTGTATGAATTCACGATAGTATTCAATCATTATGTTATGCTACTAATAGGATTTGGATGAGGCAGAAATAAATTTTATAACCGGGATTAACACTTATGATAGTTTTTATCCCGGTAGTACGTTTCCTGGTACTACGGTCACGTACTGTTAACGTACCCGTGCCGACCGAAACCATACCCGTTCCTATTTACAATACAATTTTCAGACCCGAAACTACTGGGCGTTTCGGCTCTGCATTGATATGTCAGTCAGTCAGTCAGTTTCTTTATTTCTTTCTTAGTATATCATAGACCTAATAGATAAAAATAATGTTAGTGTAATATGCGGGATATACTTATAGTATGTCTATTTTACAATTTCATTATATCTTTGATCATAGATATTGTGATAGTGTAATACCCTCCTAACCCTAAATCCCTAACCAAAGAATACGGGTCTAATTATTAAATATTGAATTTTCACATTTATTTTCATAATTTCTTGATACAATCCGTTCATAAAATGATGTGATTTTGCCTTAGAGTGGATTTTGTTATTACTCTAAGATTTTGCCTTTTCAGAGTTGCTATTGCCGTATGCTGAATTGACGGTTTTATTGACGGATAAACAGTAAAATTTTGACGTAAGTTCACAATATGCAGATGTATTCAGTGGTATTCTAAAATTATTGTTGGCAACACTGCTTTACAAAAACTGCTGCCGGGCAGCCGGGGCAGTTCATTGTTTTGGCTTCATTAGTGTTCTATAGAGTTATATTGTGTGCAGTGTGTGTGCAGTGAACGAAAACTGATTGTGTGCCGAAAGGCTTCAGTATTTTGTTCTAATATACGTTTGCAACCATTTATATAACAAAAAATAGGATCCTAGATATGTGATAGTGTAATACACAGATATGATTCTAGGGGTCATATATTATGTTGGTCAGACGATACCGCATGGTCTCTCGTGAGGCGGCGAGCCTTCTTGCCGGACTACCGCCATGGGATCTGGAGGCAAAAGTCCTCGCGCACATCTGGGAGTGCCGCGAGGAGGCGAAACGCCGGGAGGTAACTCCGCTGCCGCATTAAATCACGGCACAGCGGACAGAGCTCCGGCGGGATCTCATGGCGGCATGGAGATTGCGATTGTCGCAACCCAGCGCTGGGCACGCCACAAATCACACGTGGCGATAAGTCCCCTCTTTGAGGAGTGGCTAGAGAGGCGCCACGGTGTCCCCACCTTCCGCCTGACGCAGGTCCTCACCGGACATGGTTGTTTCGGGAGATTCCTGTTCAGGATAAAGCGGGAGGAAACGCCCGGGTGTCACCACTGTGTGGATCGCCCGGAGGACACGTTGGAACATACGCTGGAGGTATGCCCGGCTTGGGCGGAGCACCGCTGTGTTCTCACGGAGGCGATCGGCGACGGCTATCTTTCGCGTCCAGCCCTGGTTCAGGCCATGGTTCGGAGCGAGAGTGCATGGGAGGCCGTCACTTCCTTCTGCGAAGCAGTAATACTCGCGAAGAAGGAGGCAGAACGCGTGAGGGCGAGGCAAGATTCGCGCCCCTAGTCGCCGCAAGAACGCCCCGGGCGTCGGGACTCACGAGCTGACTTCCGGCCACCGTAGGCGCAGGCTTGCGGACGGTGAGCAATGGGTAGCTCGCCGTCCGATAAGGACCAGGCCCGGGTCGAGGGCTCGTTGTGTTCCACGCGCGCCTCAAAGAGATGTCTGCACCAACTAACGGGGTCCGTAAGGGCCAATAGGCCTGCCAGGGATGCGAGTTTGTCCGAAAGGGATATCGCGGCCCCGACACACAGGCAATGGAAGGAACACGGGTGGGTGTTAGTTAGTAAAAGTCTGACACGCCCTCCCGCTCCGCCCAGAGTGGGAGAATTTATTTGAAATTTCGCACCAAAAAAAAAAAAAGTTTATATAATTATGTAGGATAACAAATAGGATCATATGTATGATCCTATGTATGATCCTATGCATGATTCTATGCATGATCCTATGTGTGATCCTATGAATGATCCTTTGTATGATCCTATGTATGATCCTATATGTATGATCCTATGTCCTATGATCCAGCTTAAAAACTACTCGAATAATCGCGATTATGTTCTAATTCGGAAAGCGGCCTTGGACTGAGGCCACTTTGCTTTACTTTGCTTCTATACCACGCTCAAATCGATTACAACGTAATTCGGAACGCACCCTGAGTAGGGTGTTGTCTGTGGTTTTGTCGTTGAACAAGCCAGCCAGCACTTCAGCCAGTCGTATTTTTTTGTCTTTTTTGACATTGACAATTTGACATTGACAGAATGACAGACATTATCAGCAGTGAAGGGACAACAAAGGCGGGAAAAAAAAATTAAGCAATGTTTTTTGTTTTTCGTTGTGGAAATACGGATTAATTTGGTAGTTGAAGGCATGATATAAGTAAACTGTGCTCTTTATTAGTGGCAGCCGCTGTTAATAAATCGGAAGGCTTGCTGGCTGGCCCTACTCTGCAATTCTGCACTAACGTTGTCGTTTCAACATTTTTTTTTATTGTGAAGAGAAACAAGTGCAAGTTTTCATGAATAAATTACTTTATTTAGGAAAATGAGCCTGAAGGACTTAGATTTGGCTAAGTTATCTAAATTAACGTCTCTGCAAATCGATCATGTAACTTGTTTGGAATGGTATGACGTCAAACATTTATTTTGAATTCAACCAATACACATTGCTTGTTCAAAATGTATTTCTGATAAGAGCCGCCTGAAAACATGATCTATTGTATTTTTCAGTTGTAAATACTTGATAGCACCTGCGACTGCAGCTTGCGGCCACACATTGTGTCATACTTGCTGGCGAGGTCGCCGCACATGTCCTGCTTGTGCAACGCATCTTGAGCGTAAGACGTTGAAGCTAAATATACCACTTCAAACCCTGACAGACCACGTTCATGTGCTTGGAGAAGCATTTGAAAAACTTTTTAACATCAAACGTAAGTAGAAAACATTACAGAAATATTAGGAAGATTTGTAGGTACACCTACCTTACTAATATTTCTGTAATTTTCATTGCTAATGTTTACATTCCTACTGTTTTAATTTGCAATTCAATTGTTTATTTGTAAATTTCAGTGGATGAATTTAATCTTGACACACCAGGTGAAATTGATTCAGGTAAAGATCCAGATAAAAATGTAAAGGATTGGTTAACAAGCTCTCAAAATCATTTTTCAGCTCCAATTCAGAATTCTGAAACATTTTCACAAGAAGCTCAACAACCAGCCAATCCATTAGAGGTTTCAGCTAGCAATATCCTAATTCATACAGACACTAAGAAAATTGCAACCCCCCCAAAAGTGGTTCATATCCCACCACCACAAGATGATTGGGACAAAATAGAACCAATGCCAGACACTGAGGTCACTACAAAAAAAAATGAAAATATTGTGGGACCTATGGATATAGAACCATTTTTTGTAGAGGACTCTGAATATACTACAGATCATCCTCGCAGGAGCTCTAGGAAAAGGGATTCGAAAAATGATGATATGACTGGCAAGGTGAATGACTTATCTTTTAACATGCATAGTTCTAGATCTAGAGACTCAAGTGGTGATAATGATAAGAAATCACAAAAGGCCAAACAAAATTGGAATAATGTAAAAAAAATGAGAAAAGAATTCAGTAAGTTAAACAAGAAAAATCGGAGCAAACTGAATGTTTCAATTGAAATGGTTAAGAAAACACAGAACTTGAAGCCTGCCATCGATACACCTGTGGTTACTCCACAGGCATACAACATTGATGACAATACACCAAACTATACAAATAAAGAAAATGAAGTAAATAATATAAACTCTAATGCACCTATTGACAATCAACAAAGTGATAATGCTTATCAAAACACTGCAGTAAAATCAATAGAAAAAGAAAACAGTGTCAGAGGCAGAGTGGAAGAGGCAGAGAGCAAGCCTGTAAAAAATCAATTTCAAGACCCAATAAATAACATGACTCCAAATGATTGTAATGATGAAAATAGAAAGAATATCAAAGAGAAAGAAAATTTTATTTGTTCTAAACATTCTGAAAATTTAAATCAAAATCGCATAGCAGCTGTAAATAAAATGCCATTTATAAAGAAAAGTGCATTAAATCCCAAAACAACAAATAATTTTGACCTTATAACTAACCATAATTTTGTACAACCAGTTGCTTCCGAAAACTCTGATGACATTGAAATTACCATTAAAGTTGGTAATACAATAACCAATATTGTGATTAAGAAAAAACAAAGTGATGTCCAAGTTAAAATTAACACTGACCGTGAAGTACAGACATCCCTAGACCCACATCATTCAGATGAAAATAATGTCTGTGTGCCGAAAGATGTCAATACACCTAATATAGACATCAACATAGAACACAATAGAACTAAGGACCAAGAACCTGTTGTGGTAAACTTAAATGAAAGCCAGAATATACAAAAACCCTTACCCAACTATATTCAAAATAAGAATCTACAAGTAGTAGAAACCAATTTGGACAGAACTACATCTGGGAAGAAAAATACAGCCTCAGCTGATACAGCAACTGCTCAATTTGAAATCACTGAAAGTGTGGAAAAAGAACTATCCCATATTATGGAGTGTGATGTAATTGATGACAAAGAAGAGAGTCCTAAAAGCATTCCCATCAAAGTACCACAAGTTAATAAAGACCAAAAATCAAACAAAATAGTTGAGCAGACAGAGAATATAGATGACTTAAATGATTTAGATATTTTCAATAGTGGCTCAGTTAAGGAAGCAAATGTTCGTATTTTGCAAGATCATGCACCGTCAGAAATATTAGGAACAGTTCGTAGTAAATTTAGAACTCAAAAACTTACAGAAAAACGTGATAGAGACTATGATGAAGAGTTGTTACCTACAAATAAGAAAACTAAAATGAACCCAGTAGAAAATACAACTGTTAAAGATGTACAACCTGACAGTGAACCAATCAACTATGATGCTATTATGGGTCAAGTGTTTGCCAGCATTGATGCAGACATGGAAGATATCAGAAAAAGTCAAGAAGTAGGCAGTGCTTCTATTTTAAAAGATAAAGGACCTGCCAAAAATCGCGAGGAGCCAGCACCAACCACGAAAATTTCATCTCCAAAAACGCAGACTTTAAAAAAGATTACAAGCCAAATGAATGTTGAAATAACACCTAATTTAAATGAATACTTCAATGAAAGGCACAGTGAAAATGTGTTCTCTATCGTAGAAAAGGAAGATGAAAATTCTGAAATAATGAAAACTGGCAAAGTGAGTATTTATGTGTTTGTTTTACTTCTCCATTTGTACTCATAAAGCATTTTACAGTTTGGACACAGATGCCATAAAAAATTGTGTTATGTAAAGATTGTAGTTTATCTTTTATCTGTAAATTGTTAACTATGTAAATGAGCTTGTGGCTAAGTAATAACAGCCGTACGGGTCGATCCATCAGGTTAAGTTACGGTTGCCGGGGTTGGTCCATGGATGGGTCATCATCTTTATATACCGAGACTCCTCTGTGCCTCGGAAAGCACGTTAAGCTGTTGGCCCTGGGTGTCATTCGTGGATCTTTGACAGTGGTTACGTGGTATTATCCGGTTACTGGGTTGTGGAGGTCAGATAGGTAGTTGCTACAAGTAAAATACTGGTATTCAGCTGCATCCGGTTAGACTGGACGCCGACCTACATAGTTGGGAAAAGGCTAGGCAGATATATTAATAACTTATGATACCTATCTCAAAAATGATTTTAAAAATGTCCTAATTTCTATATTATGCATAATTAAATATATTTTGGTCCTAATTAAGTACCCTTTTGTTCCAGGTTCCACAACAGGTTGAAGAATTCTTAACACCAGTTTTATGTCATAACTTGAATTCTACACAGGAGAGCAATGATGGTATAATCAAGACAAATAAAACTAGCAAGTCTCAAGACTATGATGATGATAAGAGTGTTTTTGAAGAAACACCACAAAAGTATGTATTCAGGGTTGACACAATAAAGATACATATTTTATTTATTTTGATGATGGGTACTAATTTTCTTCTTTTATCATAGATAATGATGATAGATGTTGATTTAATTTTATTCTTTCTAGGAATTTGTCAATCCCGAAACTGAAACGAGCCAGTACATCTAACCAATCACAAATAAGTTTAAGTGAAACAAAGAAGGTTTCTCTAAGAAAATCCACATCAACTATAAAGAGTATCATCAATTTAACAGATACTGTGACGGAGTCTAACAAAAGTAGTAGAGATGTGACTGTCATTGAGACTGCTGTTCAAAACGAAGTTTTGGAGACCCCTCTTACTATCAGCAAGTTTGCAGACCAAATTAAACATAAGTCGACGCCAATGGTTAGAAAATCACTTAATTTTGAAAATAGAAATGATGATGATGACCCTGAGCAGACTCTTTGTCCCACTACTGACGTGATTGCTAAGACCACACAAGAAAGAGAATTTATGAGTAAAGCATTTGAGAGTACGCCCACCACGCCCGCAGCGCGACCACTCTCTGCTAGGAACCTAGGGTTGAATAACAAAAGATATTGTTTAGCTGCTTCGTGTTTAACGTTAAGTGAAATTGCAAAAGTTAAAGCTCTTTGTAATGAACGTAAGTGGAGGTATGTGGACAAATATTCAAAGGACATCACACACTTGATTGTAGGCGTTGATGAGGAGATTAAATCACAAAGGTGAGATTTGCATGCAACAATTTTATTGACACTCAGAATAGTCGCAAAATTTCTGTTGATTGCATGTGATAAGCAATCTTTATCTTTACAACCAGTACAATAACTTTGTTTTATATTCAGGTACAATGCCTTGTATTATTATGATTTCTGAACATGTGTGTATTTTTCACATACACTATTACATCATACATAAATTTCCATTTATCGTCAATGATACTCTGTGTAGCTAAACTTAGCACAATAATTAACATATACCTTCTTTTCAGATCTGTAAAATACATGTGCGCATTAGCAGCTTCTAAGTGGATCGTGACATTTGAGTGGGTCAAACAATGCTTGCAGACTAAAGAAATTGTTAATGAGGTAAAATATTACACTATAATGTTTCTAATATCACCTGAAAAGTACTGGTGACCTAGTGGTAGCGGCCGCGTCTTACGAGTTATTGTAGGTCCTAGGTTCGAACCCTGACGGGCTCTTTACTTTGTGTAAAATTTCATAACCACTGCTCTCAAAACGGTGAAGGATAACATCCTGAGGAAACCGGCATGTCCTAGAACCAAAAATTCGAAGACCGGTGACATCTGAATTTGCTAATCGAATAGTAAAAACTCAACTGTGCACTGCTGTGGACATAGTCCCTTCTCAAATTGCGGACCCGATTCTCTGCCTTCCGCATCCAGTATTATCCAGCCACCTTTTGAAGGTCGTGAGACCATGTATTTATAGCTGGAGGGCGTCTCACGCTACGCTAGCCGGTTCGATTTGATATCATATCATATAGTAACGATCATAATCAGCCCATAATGTTCCCACCACTGGGACACAGGCCTTCTCTCTGTGAGTGGGAGTGGGCCGTAATCCACCACGCGGGCCCAGTGCGGGTTTGGTGGCCTTTCTCACAAGAGGTGACTAACATAAAACCAGTTTTCAACGCCGGCGCAACCAATCGCGTTAGCACATACTTTTGTATGGTCTCACACGACGCAACTTGTCGAAAACTAGATGTCAATGGCTTCGCAACAAGTCACGCGCGACCGGCAGTGCAGGTCGCTCGGTCGTTGCCAACGAAATTTTTCATAAAATTGGCGCGTTATCGTGTGAACGGTGTCTGAATGAATGATGAAATGACAAAAAGTTATACAACTTGAGTTGCGCCATGTGAGAGTACCAGTTGCATCGCAATTAGCAACCAGTTTACGTTGAGTTGCTGTCACCCCGTGTTAGAATGGCCTAAGTATTCATGATAATGACACGTCACCAATTCAAATAGTCGAGCACTGTACGTGGATTTTTGTTCTTCTAGAAAGCTGTTATTATTGACATGTTGGACCCTTTTTAAGGTTCTGTACTTCCGAATGAAAAAACGGAACCCTTATAAGATCACTCGTGTGTCTGTCTGTCTGTCTGTCACAGCCAATTTGCTCCGAATCGAATGAACAGATGAAGTTGAAATTTGGTAAAAATATGAATTTCTGTGACACGGACAACGTAAATAAATGAATTGAAACTTTACCATGTGACATATCAAATGAAAGGGCTTAGGCTCCGCGCAAGCGGGCCACCGACCACAGCCTAGCAACAAGCAACAAGGTTTTGTGTAGATTCGTCGCACACGTGTGTCCACCCGCTACAGCAGTACTCCGTACCGCAGCAGGAGGCAACCACAGCCACCGGTGGCTGTGGTTGGTGGTCCATTTGCGCGGAGTCTTAGAGCGACTTGCGGTAGGAGTTGACAGGGTAGAAATCGTCACGTAAGAGAAAAGCGTTATGCCCTCCATGCGACTCTCTGTCTTTCTATTATATGCGAGTGTGTGTGTGCGTGACAGTATCCCGTAAGGAACTTCGTTCCTGACGGGGGTCCCTCAACCGCACACGTTTTTATTTTTTATAATTTTATACTAATTAGTTTTAAATTTATTTAAGAATATATATTAAAATTTAATTTTCCCCGCCCTTATATCCGGAACTTCAGAGCCAAATTTTTTGAAAATAACGCAACCTCGATCTATACGTCTTATATACTACAGGAAAACCTATAAAAAGTCTATGGTCTTAAAATAACATGGTAAATCTCTCAATATTGTGCGTACAAACTTACATTTGCAGTTGGAATGTATGGAAGAACATGTTTTTCAATTACAATGTTAAGTTTATTCTTGGGATAAATGCATCCAAACTTATTAACTACCCTTCATTGTGCGTGGTCTGACACGCACTTGTTTAGGGTTCCGGGCTAAAACGGAACCCTTATTTTTTTTTTTAAATACATTCTTTCGTCCATATAGTTTACCTAGCACTCTGTCAGTCCGTTACTACTTACATCCCGGTTTGGGGAGGGGACGGTAAAACCAAGTTCATCGAAGTAGAGAGGGCACAGAGAGTTGTTTATGCTTGGTAAACTTACGGTTAACAATGATAAGCTGAATGAGAGTTTGAGCAAGGGAGATTTTGATACGGCAAAAAGCTCTGGAGGCATTTCAGCGAATGGAATGTGTAGTGCACTTTTCGACTGACTTGACCAACATGGGCAGTCCACGATAGATAAAGAGTCCATGGTCACCCCCAGGTTTTTAACAATAAAGAATCATGTAGTAGAGAATCATGTACTGAATGTATCAGTTTTCGCGTCGATGTCCCTGACACCCTGTATAATTATATGTGAAGACGTTGCAACCTAGAATAAAATGACTACCACAATAGGTAAAAATAATTAAAAATGAAGCAACAACAGATACATTATTATTTATGTGATAGATACATGGTGCTCACATATTTACAAACATGGTAAAAGTCGACGATTTGCCTAAAATTTTACAATTAATAAGTCAGTGTGTGAGGAAGTAATCACAGAATGTAAAATAAATGAAATATAATAAAAAATACAATTAAATTAAACTGGATGGAGTTTGATTTTGTCTAGAACTTCTCTCGCTTTGGCCGGAGCGGAAAGGCGAATCAGACTCTTACTTACAGACTAAAACCCACCCGTGTTCCTTCAGTTGCCTGTGTGTTGCCAGGGGCCACGGTAACCCTTTCTGACTTTCCCGCGACCCCGGCAGGCATCGGTCCTAGCAGACCCCTTCTGTTGTGTTGACATCTCTTTGAGGCGCGCGTGGAACACAACGCGACGTCGACCGGGGCCAGAGGGCCTACTCCCTAAGTGAAATCTGTATGTTCGGCCGTAGTTACGGGCGCTTCGCTCTCTTTCTGTTACGGCATGCCCGTAAGTGAGACGGAGAACAAAAAGCGCCCGTAACTACGGCCGAACGCACAAGGACAGGACGGCAAGCTACCTATTGCTCACCGTCCGCAAGCCCGCGCCTACGATGGGGGATTCCCGACGGCCAGAGCGTCTCCTGAGGTGACTAGGGGCGTCAGGGCGCGAAATTTGCCACTCTCTCACGCGTTCCACCTCCTTGTTCGCAAGCATTACTGCTTCGCAGAAGAAGGTGACGACTTCCCATGCCCTTTCGCTCCGTACCATGGCCTGGACCAAGGGCAATAAATGTTTGCGTCTTTAAACGAATGTCCAAAATATTATTGACAAAAATAGATTTTTGGTACTTTCAAACTCAAATAGCAGCCTGGGTGTTAATTTTGTCGATAAGTCCCCTCTTTGAGGAGTGGGTAGAGAGGCGCCACGGCGTCCTCACGTTCCGCCTTACGCAGCTCCTCACCGAACACGGTTGCTTTGGGAGGTTCCTGTTTCGGATAAGGCGGGAGGAAACGCCCGGGTGTCATGGTGGAGCATACGGTGGAGGTCTGCCCGGCTTGGGCGGAGCACCGCCGTGTCCTCGTGGAGGCGACCGGCGGCAGTGATCTCTCGCGTCTGGCCCTGGTCCAGGCCATGGTACGGAGCGAGAGGGCATGGGGAACCGTTACCTCCTGCGAAGCACTAATGCGGAACGCATGACGGAGAGGCAAAAATCGCGCCCTCACGCCCCTAGTCGCCGCAGGAGACGCCCTGGGCGTCGGGAATCCCAGGCCGATTCCCGGCCACCGTAGATTGACCTACCCCTTGACAATTCAAAACTGCCTGTAATTGGTTTATTTGAAATAAATGCTTTGAGTTTGAGCGACTGCTTATCTGACCTCCACAACCCAGTTACTGGGTAATTACGGTACCCCTAGGTAATACTGGTTGTCAGACTTTCGAGCTTCTGACGACACGTAACGACTGTCAAAGATCCACGCACGAATGACTGCCCAATGGCTTAATGTGTTTTTCGAGGCACGGAGGGGTCCTGGTATCTATGTAAAGAGACCCATCCACAGACCAACCGCATCAAGCGTAGCTTAACCTAATAGATCGCGACCCGTACGGCTGTTATTACTTAGCCACCAGACCCTGCAATTTACTAATACACTCACTTACGTCATACAATAACAAAAACAGGTCATCCACTATCGTGTATCACGACCCTTACGAGTTCGTAAATCCATAGATGTAAGAAAGTCATGTAGGTATGCACCATATCATTTTTAAATCGTCTATGAACCTGGCGCATAACAGATATTCCGTGGATATAAATAACCAAATGTGTCATCAGCTTATCAAACAGCGCAAAACGTACAAACACTGAGAAAAAAAGTAGGTACATAACTGCACGTAGTACCATCAGATATGATACGATATGGGAGGGACTTGTAACAATGTGATGCAATATTGTAAATGCTAAACAAATGTTATGACAAAATACACTGAACAATGAGTTCATTCAAAGGTTAAGGTTCGCCTTTGAACAGACTATATGACGAACTATCGATAACTGGTCAGGGCCTGGAAGTATCTAGCATCTGTTTCAACCAAAGCTTCACCACTCCACGACATTTGTTTCAACTTCGTCGTATCTAAAACTAGCTTCTATCCGCGACTTCGTTCGCGTGAAAGTCGTAAGATACACAATATATTAAAATAACAGCCACATTTTTATAAAACTCTCGGGCCCCGACCCATCGCATCCTATCGCCCGCCCGCACTAACTCTTTCTCTTTTTGCTCGGCAACTAAGGGTCTTACTCGTAGCGCCTATAAACCTTCCTCGTGAATCACTCCTTCCATTGATGAAAACCGTATGAAAATCCGTTCGGTAGTTTTTGAGTTTATCGCGTTCAGACAGAGGCGGCGCAGGAGATTTCGTTTTATAATAGTGATGATAGATGATAATCGTCTACGGTTGCAATATTTGTAAATATGTGAGCACCGTGTATTTATCACAAAAATTAAGCAATCAATGACAAAATCATCATCATTTGTCGTTGCATATTTTTAATACCTTTTACCTATTGTAGGATGATAATTTTATTCCAGATACTTCGTCTTCACATATAATTATCATTAATGTACATAATACAGGGTGACGGGACATCGACGCGAAAACTGTTACCATGGTATTTTGACATGAACATTTTTCGTCGGTTATTTAAAAAACAATCTTATGTTCCATACATTTTGAACGTATTGCACTTTTCTATGAAACAGCAGATTGTTTTTTTTTATAACCGACGAAAAATTTAAACGCAGGGGTGTTCAGAATCATGTACTGAATCCATGGTAAAAGCTTCCGCGTCGATATCCCTGCCATCCCGTATTTATTTATTTATTTTATTTTTATTTCTTTGGGACAACAAACAATTGCGTAAAAAAGCTTAATACTACTACATAAATTATAAAACATTTAGGTAATAACGCAACCAGCACCGTTATCCACAAAATAAGATAAACACAATATAATATTGTAAAATATTTTAAATGAGTAACCACGGAGATTCTTGCACATTCTTCTCCATACGAAACTTCCTTTTGGAAGGGGCACCAAGATTCAAATTTATTTTCAAGTAAATTTTTTAATGGCCTACTTGAAATAAATTATTTCACAGAGTTCTTTTAATCAGCCCCAATCTAAAATCCTCTCAAAGGTAATGCTAAAATAATGCAAACAATGTAACATTTTAAAGGCTCGTGCAGACCAGGGCGACGCGACTCGAACCATACAATTTTCTAAGAAAATTTCACGGAATAACAATAACCGGTGTCGCGTCGCGCTAGTCTGCACTGAGCTTATTAACATGTGCGTTGAAATTAGGATTTTGGCAAAAACAAATCTCTAGACAGAGACACTGACAGTTTGTACGGCAATACCATAATCTCTTTTGTTTTGTTGTTGTAGGAACTGTACGAAGCTCTAGATAGCACAGGGGAACCAGGACCCAAGCGCTCTCGGATCGCGAAACAAAAGCTATTTGAAGGCATCACGTTTTACTGCATGCCTCCTTTTAGCGTACTCGACGTCGAAACTTTAAAGGTAAGTGTATGTTTTTAACCGACTTCAATAGAAGAAGGAAGTTATTGGGCGATTTTTTTTCAAATAGGTATTCACAGCCAAGAGCATACATACAGTAATACAGAGCATAAGTACATGCTTCCAAACCAACGAAAAATTTCAACGCAGGGGACGTTCTGAAGCATTTACTGAATCCACAGTATCAGTTTTCGCGTCGATGTCCCTGACACCCTGTTTATGACGGCTTAGCAATAATATCTGATTTCATGGTTCATCCATTAATATCTGTCGTCAAGATGACAGCGAATATATTATGATCATTTGTGGAATTCATAATACATGTGGCAGCACAAATATGTGACATCGACGAAACACCAAAACTATCCGACGAGACTCGGGCTTCATTGATTATTCGTACTGCTGTCATAAGACCTTTAATTTTTTTTGAGGGTGGGAAATTATCACATAATTTCTCCCGCTCTGGTCGGAGCGGGAGGGCGTGTCAGACTTTTACTGACTAAAACCCACCCGTGTTCCTTCCGTTGCCTGTGTGCCGGGGCCGCGATATCCCTTTCGGACAAACTCGCAACCCTGGCAGGCAATGGCCCTAACGGACCCCGTCAGTTGGTGCTGACATCTCTATGAGGCGCGCGTGGAACACAACGCGCCGTCGACCCGGGCCTGGTCCTTATCGGACGGCGAGCTACCCATCGCTCACCGTCCGCAAGCCCGCGCCTACGGTGGCCGGAAGTCGGCTTACGACTCCCGACGCCCAGGGCGTCTCCTGCGGCGACTAGAAGCGCGAGGGCGCGAATCTTGCCTCTCCCTCACGCGTTCCGCCTCCTCCTTCGCGAGCATGACTGCTTCGCAGACGGAAGTGACGGCCTCCCATGTACTCTCGCTCCTAACCATGGCCTGAACCAGGGCCGGACGCGAGAGATCGTCGCCGCCGATCGCTTCCGTGAAGACACGGCGGTGCCCCGCCCAAGCCGGGCAGACCTCCACCGTATGCTCCACCGTGTCCTCCGGGTGATCCACACAGTGGTGACACCCGGGCGTTTCCCCCAGCTGATTCCAGCGTGGTTTTGATCAAGCTTTACTGGCTTGGATAGTTACGATCTTTAACCTGTCACAAATAATTATAGGATTGGATATTATCATGACCTTATAAGTCATATAATAATCTTGATATCTGCTGGAAATATCTTCTGTATTAATAAAACATGGACGCAGAGTTAGTTTATTGTTAGACACGTGAGTTTTGCACGAAATTGGAAGTAAACAATAGTATTGTTTTTATGTGCTGTATGATGTTACATTATGTATGTATTATTGGCTAGTGCCATTGTAATACAGGCAATGCAAATCTTTTTTACTCGTACATAAAAATCCACTCCATTAGGCATAAAACATATTTTACATTATATGTGTTAAAGCCACTCACAAATCCTATACAGCTTCTTTTCTTGGTTTGTTTTAGAACATGCTATTGACCGCTGGCGGCCGCGTCGCAGGAGATCCTAAACTTGTCCGAATATCTGAGGACTCTTACCAACCCGCGCTGGTGCTGGCCGAACCGGAGCGCACGCAAGAGGATCGCTTTACATGTAAGGATAATTTAATCAGAAATAAAAACAAGTAATAACTGGTATACGGCCCTTTACGTGACAAAGAAAAACCCAGGAACTCTCAACAAAAAATGTATGGCTAGAATTCACTTCAATACTTCAAACCCAGTACGAAAGCTTTCATCCATGTGGTTTATAACATTTTCATCCTAATTTTGGTATTTATTTTTATATGCATAAACATAGACAGAACACTTACGCCACGGAGTAGAAAGTAAATAGAGTGCGCGTACATTTTTTTTTTTTAACAAAACCTGTTCTCGGGCTACGTGAGGTGCGCGCGACTAAAGACTATTATTACGACGAATTTGGCAGTGTTTACTTAAGGATAGGCAATGTACTGATCTTGTATTCTACGTGGGTATTTATTAAGGCATAAGAGTGTCGAAAAATGGCCTATGGCTCAGGCCTTTTTTTTTCTTAAATCCATTCGTCAATCGTGAGTAGTCCTTATCGGCAATCGCACCGCCAATCTGTTTAGATGTCTTAGTGCTATTCCCTAATTTATCGGTTTCGATAGTACTCAATTACTAATCCATACTCGAGAAATCCTCAAAGTATTGTTATGTCTCCACCAAAAATAACCTGAACAACCACTACGATCGTTCGGCATTGTTTGTTTAGTGATTCACTTGTTGTGATGGTGGCAAGATGGAAGGAAATCAAGTGGGTCAGGTCAAGTTTAGAAACGTAATTCTATGACGTGTACATTAGATTAGATGTTATTCAATGAGGCGTTGTATTGCCGTAATCATTAAGAAAATTTGCCTAGATCGGAAATTGAGATCTAGCTCAAGTTACTTTATTGCTCTTTTTTTTACCCCTTCGGGGTAAGTCGAGTATTTCGCTAAGTTATACGTCCCATCGTAGTGGAAATAGACGTGTATTCCCACTAAACGATCACAAATCCAGACTCGAAACCAGGCTACTTCAGGGTTTTCTGGCGAAAAAACCCGCTATAAAACGCTATTCGACTCCGCGATCAAACCCAGGTCACCCAGCACACTTAGCGGAATAATAGACAAAATGACAGTTAAAGAATCACAATCTGTCATTTTGTCTATTCTTCCGTCGACAAAACCCGTAGAAAACCCGTTTCTATGGTTGTCATGCTACACGTGCAAAACCTCGCGTTCAACAGTCCCACTTGCGACCACTAGATCTTGGAATTAATTGAATCACGATTATGTCAATGTAGCCGATTATTTTGCGAACACGTTGCTCTTCACAAAATAAAGTCAAAGTCAAATCATTTATTTCAAATAGGCCCTTGTAAGGCACTTTTTAACGTCAAAAATTTAATTGATTCTAGTCGCCCCTTCCAAAAGGTCGTTTTCGTATGGGCAAGAAACTCCACCGTTACTCTTTTAAAATGTTTTACAATATTTTGTGTAGGTATATTAGTTATATAATTATATGTGAAGACGATGCACCTAAAAAAAAATACTATACTACAATAGGTAAAAAGAATTAAAAATGAAGCAACGACTGATAAATTAATTACTTATGTAATAGATACATTGGTTCTCACATATTTACAAACATTGTAAAAGTAGACTTTCTTAAAATTTTACAAAATATTAATAAGTTCAATTTTCCTAAAATTTTACGTGTGAGGAAGTAATCACAGAATGTAAAATCAATGTCATATAATAAAAAAATATTATTTACACAGCTTAAATTAGCACAAAGTTTGATTTTCTCCAGATTCTACATTATCCTATGGAGCAGGACCAGCATTCTTATCTTGGATATAATCCTCTAATTTGTAATATGCTTGTTTACAAAGTGTAATTTTAATATGAGTTTTAAATCTTCTTTCATTTAATTGTAATAATATGTGACACAATCGTACACGTGGACTGATCTTTTCTAATTATAGTCATGAAACATACGCTATAAGTAGGTTAGTACCTATGTCTCAAATAAGCGAGTATTAAACGTTAATTTAACGTTTTGGCTCATATCACGTAGGTACCGTGGCTAATATGCGTGAACGAGATAGTACGAAAAATGTATACTTTTTCTTTTTCGTGTGGTTAGTGACTAATCTGGTGTGAGTTTAGTTTATACTTACTTACCTTATATGATATCGGAATTTATTCTCACTTTGAATTCTATTTGAACAAAATGTTTATGTACCGGTAATGTATTGTTTGAGAAAAGCAATCCAACCAAATGCCTGTGTTGTTTGTACATATTTAGCAATCTATTCCACACTCCCTTTGATTAAAAAATGCTCTGCACCATTGGGGAACTGACTTGCATAAAAATATGGCTTTGGTTTACGGCTCATTTATGACGTTAGCAGAAACAACACAATTGCGATCTATTAAACTAGTAAGTACGTTGTTGATCTAAACACCGGCCAAGTGCGAGACGTACTACGCCCAATGAAGGGTTCCGTAGGTGGGATGAATTTATCCCAAGAACAAACTTAACATGGTAGTTGAAAAACATGTTCTCCCATACATTCCAACTGCAAAAGTAAGTTTGTACGTACAATATTGAGAGATTTACCATGTTATTTTAAGACCATAGACTTCTTATAGGTTTTCCTGTAATCTATGAGTAAATAATCATTCTCTGTACTTTTTTCGCCTCAGTAGTTTCGGAGATAGGGCCCTAATGGTCAATTTTAATCAATTTACTTAAATATCTTAATTTTAAAATTATTTAAAAAAATACTTGAGATCTTCGCAACAAGCCCTTTCATTTGATATGTCACACGGTACAGTTAGCAAACCTTTTTTTTTAATTTTCTTATTTTCCTTACAAAAGTGACCCTCATATTTATTTTATTAATTAACGTTACAAATCCGTAAATACGTACAATTTCAACATAATGGTTTTTTTTTAGATTCTGAGCAAATTGGCTGTGAGAGACGGACAGTCAGACACACGAGTGATCCTATAAGTATAAGGGATCCGTTTTTTCCTTTCGAGGTACGGAACCTTAAAAAACTAGTCATTAACTTTTTGTGGAACCCTGTCAACCTATACTTTGTTATGATACCTAAATATAAACCGTACTTCGAGCTATATTATTAGCACATAAATAAAATAGTACGCTGATGCCAAATGCGTGCACGTTTAAAAACTAGAATAAAAACAATGTCTGTAACTACATAGTAACAAAACATCTGTAGCTTACAAGTACCGCGAAATCGATTCCGGCTTTGCATCCGAACAAATAAACCAAGACAGAGAATGTTTTGTTCCCCGTCTCGTTTTTATACGACTTATATGTTTACTGCCATCACTACGCTAGCTATCCATCGTGCATCTAACATTTTCACAAAGAAGTCGCGTGGTCGTGACTTAATCTGCATAATGCAAATTAGGATAAAGTACATTCAATTAAATAGGAGCATTCCTATTTTTTATGCAGTTCCCACTTCATTTTCTCACACCTAAATGACAAAATGATGTCATTTTCAAAGCCAAAACTTTATTTTATTTATACAACCTTAGTTTTTGTTTACACTAAATCTCTTAAGAAGTCATTGTACTCATCATTATGAACAACTTTCACTATGGTACCAAAGCTGAAATCGCGAAAAAAAAATCAGCTGTTCCCTACATTTCGACGAGATAGGCGAACATAAATGTAGGGAATTTCAGCTTTGGTCCCATAGTGACACTTGTTCATAATGATGAGTACAATGACCCCTTAAGAGGTTTAGTGTAAACAAAAACTAAGGTTGTTTAGAGGCTTACCAACTAAACACATACACAGCATTCACCCGAAGTCATTGTCATTAGATCTCGCATGTATCTAAATTATAGAAAAGTACGGCACTATCAATTAGCAATGTACGCCGTAATTCTCAATTTTTCCGCCGCTGGGAATCGAATGACCGATGACGGGAGGTTCGATTCCCAGCCGGGGAAAAATTACATTATTCCTTTACTTATTAAGATTATTTCTATCATAAATTAAGTATGTGATGTGGCTGTGGTTTTTGAAAATAAATAGCGTACTAGAACATTGTATAAAAAAGAAAATACATATAAATATATAATTTTTTACAAAGATCAGACAACAATAAAACAATTAAAAAGAAAATAGTTTTGAAGGTAAGGTAGGTAGGTTTTTTAAGAAGGTTAGCCTAGCAATAAAGGATAAGGTGATAAATAGTGTTGTGTTAAATATTTGATTTGTTTCAGACCTCGCAATGGAGCAGAGTGTCGTGCCAGTTAACTACGAATGGGTTCTGAACTGCCTCGGCAACTACACGCTAGGCTCTATACAGGAGCTACTGCTTTGTCCGTCATCGCTCCTGCCGCCCGCCACCGCGAAGTGGCCCGATGTTCTACTCTCTCATGAACACGATGATACAAATGACATTAATTACCTCAACGAATAATATTTACCAAATAAGGTAAAGTGTCTACGCATTATCCATTAAATGTTCCATGTTCAAATCATCATGATGGATATTTTGCTAGTGCGTAAAGCACGATAAAATGCTTAAAGTACTTGTTAGTGATCACAATTAGTTCTTTTAATATTATTTTTATGTTTAGATTATTATAAAAGATATTACGTTAATAATGTTTTAAATCCCATTTTTTATTAATTGGTGATGCTGATGATAATTAATTCTAATATGACATAAAATGTTATATTATCTTGAATAATTACGCCGACGTTTATTCTATTTGAATGAGCACAAATAAAGTGGCGTTCGTCTGAATGAGTATTCAGACGAACGCCACTTTGTTGACGGTAAGGATAACCGCAGCCGTCAAAGTACCGCTCGTCTGAAAGAGCCCTTTGATTTATAATAAGTTATGAAATATATATTTTATACATAATAAATTATTTTTATTTTATTTTATTATTACAAAAGTGAGGAAATAGGAGGCTAAAGTTTCGGCTCTGATATCTCGCGACTCAGAGAGGTTTTTGAGAACAGTATGTGTCTATAATACTTCAAGGATTTTTTCGAGGAAACTAAAGTTTTTATGGTGACAGCTTCTCCGCCTGGCTGACGCTTCTATTGGTTATAGAAGTTGAAACAGCTTTGTCATCGGTTGATACTGTTAGCCGCTAATATTTCTTGCGGCCTGCCAAAGTTAATGAGAAATCCTGAGATATCTGCAATATCAGGCAATCCTCGATCAACATCGACAAATTTAATAGACCTCTCACTATATAGCCGCTCACCGCTGCTTACAGAGATGACGCGCTTTCGTCGACTATTTGTCTTATGAGGTAGACACCCGTAGCAACTTGCTTAGCGGCTAACCGATTACCGCGGTCCACGTATGTATGATGAGATTTACGAACTTTGTACTTGGGTATGGTACGGCCTGATTATTTGAGCAAGGGTTAATGGGTTGGGTATTATTTTGATGATACCACACAGTAACTGCGGCACCAGTGTTATAATAAGTTAATAACGCAAAATATTTTTTTTTTACAAAATTCAAAATATTTTATTTCACATAAACCTACAAGGGCAGAAGCTAGGTGCACGGTTCCAATTGGTCGTTTCCTATGGAGAAGAGCCGGCAAGAAACTCCACGGTTACTCTTTTAAAAGTAAATGGTTTTTACAATGTTTTCAAATTACAGTGTTAACAGGTATGAGAGGAGAGTGTAGGCCTATCAACAAGTACCAGGTACTTAGCAAAATATAAAATGGTCCACAGATCTACAGTCTGATATGCCTACAACGTTCTCACATTCTCAAAATTTTAAAGAAAAGAATCTAGATAAATAAAATAATAACGCCTACGGGTAATACAAAATGGTTGAGCTGGATGGTGCTGATCGACGCGTCGTGTTCGTGAATGGGCGCCGGCAGTTGAGACTGGTCATCTCTTATCTGCCAGGGCTTATTTTTAATCTTATATTTTGATTATTTTTTGTACATTGTTCTCACATATAGAAGCAACAAGAATAATGTACCCAAGATTTTGTAGTATCTATATTTAAAACAGTGTCCTTGGAGTGTCTTGCCCGTTCTTCTCCATAAAGATCTACGTTTTGGAATAGGTTTTGGATCTCTTGGAATATAACTAGCTTCAACTTTCTGACTAACTGACCGACTATTCGACAATTCAAAAGTGCCTGTAATTTTTTTAATTGAAATAAATGGTTTCAGTTTGTGGTTTGACCTTCGAAGAGATTAGTAACTTTCTACTATGGAGTCGATTTTTTTTTATTCTCGTACACCTTCAACAAGTCAAAGCATTAAAGCTTTGCTAGATAATCTCATCGACGGACCTATATCAGATGTTAGATGCAGTCACACGTTTATGGGCTGGTCAAGCCAATCCGTGACGGAAGCTTGTTACGCGAAATAATAAGAAAATAAAATTAGACTACCTGATAAGTACTTTGTTAAATTTAGATCATTTACATATATCGCGGTATCAGGTATTTAATCTGCGTCCGTAATTTATTTGTCAAACATGTAAAAATACACGAGTTTTTAGGTAAAACAACTGTAATGCCTACACATAAGATTCAGTTTGCGCTACAATTTCATTATAAAACTTTTTACAAAAAAAAAACAACCGACTTCCAAAAAAACACTGAAAAGTGAAAAATAACTTTAATTTCGGAAGTCGGTGTCTTTAGTTTTAAATTTTCGTTTTTGCCACCGACTTCCGCCGAAATTAAAGTAATTTTTCAATTTTCAGTGTATTTTTTTTGGGAGCTGATTGTTTTTATTTTTTATTATTCACTTTATAGTTGTGGTACCTACCCCACACAGATTCGAAACCACTACCTGCTTTGTAAATAACAGTGACAGGAATTTATTATAACATCATACACATAGACTTAGTGGGACAAAGACGTATTATTGAAGCTAACTCAAAAACTACCCAAACAAAGTTAATAAAATTTATATGGGATCAAGTTTCCTCTACGAAATGAAACAAAGAATTTACATAAAGTCGACCATATCCCGTTCTCCTCCTTCTTGGTCTGTTAAAGATATAGATATAATATAATAGTCTTTCGTTAATGATAGATTGCCCGTTGACTTGTCCTGCTGGAAACTTCCGGAAGGACGGGCTTGCGCCCTGCCGGAAGACTTCCGTGAGTCCTGCTAGCAGTACGCAGTTTGTATGAAAATTTGTCTGGTAGGTGTGTAGGTGGTGTCCAGCAGTACGGTGACCTTGATTTTGAACTTGCGCTCGTCAGAAGTTTTAAACATTTGGCTAATGCGTTTAAGTGTGTATTTAAAGTACTTTCATATTTTCTATAATAATAAATAATAGATGTATTCGTATTGATAAATAATGAATTATTGGAGCACATTTATCTAATATTATTTATAGGAAAGGACATAGGTTCTTTCTAAATTGTTAACTATACATTTTTAAGTGCTTACTAAAACGAAAGTGACAGATTTATAGTTCCTTAATATATCTTATATTACAAATAAATTTATCTTCTTTAATTTAATTCTTAAATGTATAAATAAAAACATTAATAAAAATAATATTACTTATCTGAACCATTCAAAATATATTTTTTATAAAATAAAATGGAATTATAAAAACTATTATAATTAAAAATTAAATTTATATTTGGTGTTTCGTGATTTTTTCCGAACCCTCCTACTTTCGAGCCTTACGTGATTTATGGACGACCCCTTAAAAGTTAGAATAAAAAATGGCAGTGTCTAAAAAATAATCTTGTGTAGGGGTGCTAGAATCAGGCTTTGCCCCGGGCGCAGTTTTGAGGGTCCTCGAAACGATCAATTTTTAACGGATTGATACACATTGATGCGCAAGTTGATGGTCTACCAAATTCAATTGAAGCGATAGACAATATTACTACAATCGCAATTGACCGTGTCGGGGACCCTTTATATTCGCACGACTCTGCAAGTGTCTGTGTCTGATGAGTCAGCCTAGATTGAATAAGTGGCAGCGCAAGTTGGTAGAAAATGGATCATCCTTTACATCAATAAACTTGTAAGGGAAAATTCCTTGTCAAAAGTCATCGTGAAACTGCCGCAGGTGTATACGGAACCGGCTCTTTGAGATGTGTTCCAACGGTACCTACCTAACTAGATGTATTATGATCATATACAGCAGGCAGGCACATCGACGCGAAAATTGATACCATGGATTCATCGATTCAGTGTTCAGATCCCCTGCGTTGAAATTTTTCGCGGGTTATTAAAAAAAAAAAAAACGGTTGTTCAGATCCTGCTGGGGTTGCGGGTTTGTCTGATAATCCCTTTCAGACAAACCCGGGGCCGCGATATTCTTATCGCGGCCCCGGCACACAGGCAACGGAAGGAACACGGGTGGGTTTTAGTCAATAAAAGTCTGACACTCCCTCTCGCTCCGCCCAGAGCGGGAGGAGTCATTTGATGATTTCCCACCCAAAAAAAAAAAGGGGTGTTCAGATTCATGTACTGAATCCATGGTATAAGTTTTCGCGTCGATGTCCCTGCCACCCTGTCTATGACGTAGGCACGTTCCCCAAACTGGCCCTAACTCCGAACAGCTACCTACTGAAAAAATCCTAATCGAAAACCCGATAACACAGCTCGATCTGGGAATCAAACCCAGCACACCACGCTACTCTGCTTGAATTAAATATTTACAAATATGTTAATCTCACAACCGCTACGAATGAATCATCAAAACAAACTTACGATTGCCTAATTATCTGTAACTGTTGTGGTAAGACTGGTAAGTATAGGTAGGTATAGGTACCCGAGTATTTACCTATATGACAACCAACCTTTAAAGAATAATTAATTTACTATCCACCTTCTTATCAAATCCAGTAGGATGGAGTTACTTTAATAAATCTAGGTTAATTTTGGATAGAAGCAGCCACCTCGACCTTCTTCTTAATTCTCATCTCCAAAATAAACCTCCAGTGTATATCGAAGTATTTGTGTAGATTTGATACGGTACTGCACCGATCAGATACCTATTACACCGTCAGCACCCTTATTGCCTAACACGCGATCAATCACAATCTGAATAATTTTGAAGGATACTGCTAATCCATTGCTTTTATATGTTCGAAAAATTGGTCTGCTCATCAACGTAAATAACGCAATGAATGTTGTTGAACTGTCAAATTGAAACAGATTGTGATTGATTGTTTGTGTTACGCAATTAGGGTGGTTGTCTGTTGTAGTGCATTCGTGAATTGCTCCTACTTATCTACATGAGAGGGTCTTCCTTTTACTTACATTTTGTTCACTTACTGTAGCATCTTAGCTATCTTTGCTTGATTCAAATGTAAGTACTGTAGTAGAAACACGAAACACAAGCTAAAGTTCTTATTCTGTGCTAAAGTTACCTAGTTAATATACAGGTGGTCCAAATAAAAATAAAAGTCATAAAAAAATAAGATTCCTCATGTCCAGGGGTAGGTATCCGAAAATACCCCATGTATGTTCTGCGATTCTTGATAGATACCTAAAGATAGATATCTAGATACCTAAGTTATTTTTTTTATATCGTCTTGAAAATTTTATGGGAACGGAGGAATTTACGTTCGAGTGATACAGAGTCGAAATTTCTACTAAGTACAAATAAAAAATACACTTCCTGGTTCCTAAATCATTTCAAAAACCTAGGCGGATTATAGGCTTGCACATGTCACAAATAAAAAAAACTCCTTTTAGATATTTTTTTTGTAAGTAGGTATATTGAATTAATGCAGCAGCACCCAATGGAAAATGGTTAGTAGGTTAGCCTGGCAAATGCAGTAAGGTGTAAGCGACACGACAAGATGAAAGAAGATCGTCGACATCCAGATGAAAATTAAAGTTCAAGACCCATCCATCTGATCTAATTAAAAACCGGCCAAGTACGTGTCGGATCACGCACAATGAAGGGTTCCGTAGTTGGGATGAATTTATCTTATTTATCCAAAGAACAAACTTAACATTGTATTTGAAAAACATGTTCGCCCATACGGAATGTATAGGAGAACATGTTTTTGCAAATGTAAGTTGGTCGATTAATACTCGTTAACCTGTAAAGCCTACTTAGCTGTGATAGTTTCCCTTTTAACTTCATTATATAAGTAGGTACGAGTGCCGTGAATTTTTTCACATAGGTAAGTAAGTACTTATCTAAAAATGAACGGGAACGCTCTTCGTTAGTTAATAAGACTGTATAACTTCTTGAAAATTTACTAATTGGCATTGTGTTATAGGTAGCTACGGTACCAATTTCTACATAGCTACCTATAGATACTTAGTTCGTGTGTAGTATGTGTGGTATCTATTAGGCTTATAGGATTCAACCTAGGTTAACCTACATGATACGGTACATCAATTAAAAGCCGAACCATTCAGTGTCAACATTTGGTTTAATGACGCAATGGCGCAATGGCCACGTCGCCCTCTAGAACTTTGAACTAAGTAGTAACCTATATCTATGTACTTACACGGCATCATAGCCTTACCAAAGTTCGAACTCCCGCCTTCTGCGAAGTTCGTCCATACTAACGCCTGATCACAACTGTACATCGTGCCATCTACGTGACGAGCAAGTGACGTGGTCGTCGGCATCGCGCCACCTCGCCGTCCAATCCACGCGCATTGGCTGCGCCTACCACACCACCCCACTCACTCAGTCTGAAACGACCGCCACGAGCAGTAAGTCCACAGTCCAACACGTGAACTTATTGATTGCACCGGCCGGCCTGTTTGTTGCTAATATTATTGTTATTTTGGTAAAACATTATCAGAATATATAAAACGTTCTCAACGAAGAAGGATTCCCACTCATCCTTGGTTTATCACACTATTAACAGTGTAATTATTATTGAACTTTGCAAATTTTTAAAGTTTCACTGATACCTACATTTATTTATTGGTAAGTTTTTTATATTTTTTAATTCTTAATAAGTAGCTAGATCAATAACTTTTTCGTTTCTGTTGTTTGTCGTGTTATTACGGTGTTATCTTGCAGTTTAGAGTGAAGTGGGTTAACCCTCTCTCACCGCGTCTCACCTGCAGGTTGCAAATAAAACTAGTGCATCTAATTGAAGGTCGAAAAGGACTTTCTTTTAAAAAAGATAGAAGTGTCGGTGATTTTATTATAACTATCTAAAATTAAATGATTAAATAGAATTAAAATTCGATTGTACGATATATTCACTTGTTTTTTTTAATACGTAGGTAGGTTTTACTCATAGAAAAGCTAAGTAAGTAGGTAACAATTTTCAATTAGAATGTGGATCGCAAGCTTTTTCTGTTGGCACATCACGAACAGTGGATGTATTTGGTTGCAGAAAATCGGTTTTCCGAACAACACCATTGTGTTTAGCTATCGATTAGATTTAGATTACAAACGCGAATAATTACGAACAAATTTTACCGCATGGTGTAAAAATATGTACCTACCTACTTACGACTATAATTATGCAGCGTACATTCTAGTTTTTTTTTGCAAGAGTCGATTGGGTTACTCGTATCGAAGTTGCACCTTCTCAAATTCGCACAACTCAAACTCGAAAGAATTTTTGATACTTAGGATTTTTTTGGAAAATCTCGAACACCATGACTATCGTACTTAGAGATTCGTAGGTGGGTAGGTAGGTACTATGCTGACTAGTATATAGGTAGTTGTTTTTTTATACGTAGGTAGGACTCACAGAAAAGCTAAGTAGGTAGGTAAAAATTTTCAATTACAATGTGGATCGCAAGCTTTTTCTGTTGGCACATCACGAACAGTGGATAGGTACTCGTATTTGGTTGCAGAAAATCGGTTTTCCGAACAACACCATTGTGTATAGCTATCGATTAGATTTAAACAAACGCGAATAAAATTACGAACAAATTTTACCGCATGGCGTAAAAATATGTACCTACCTACTTACGACTATAATTATGCAGCGTACATTCTAGTTTTTTTTTTTTGCAAGAGTCGATTGTGTTACTCGTATCGAAGTTGCACCTTTTCAAATTCGCAAAACTCAAACTGGAAAGAATTTTTGATACTTTGCATTTTTTGGAAAATCTCGAACATCATGACCATCGTACTTAGAGATTCGTAGGTGGGTAGGTACTATGCTGACTAGTCTAAAGGTAGCTATATGTGGTACTATGGTACCTAACTTATAGTGCCTAGATAGGACGTGTTAGGTCAAACAAGGCTACGCGAATGGTCATGACGCACCACGTGGACCACAAATTAATGTACCTACCTACATAATGCGTATTCATATGTCTATCTTTTTTTAAACCAACTACCTACCTACCTCATTCAACTGACATGATCAAGTGATCAGTACTTACGTCTGATGAGATAATTTATTCATTTCTATTATTGTATATTTTTTCCTAAAATTTCACATGGTTGAAGCCTTGAATGGACTTACCCATCCATCTCTACATAGTTTGTGTAGAACTTACTATCATGCCTAACCATACTGATCACGTCGTCAATATTATATTTGTTTTCTCAGCAAAACAGGTTAACACATTATTCACATTCAAACAAAAGATAGAATCTAAAATCTAGATAAACGCGCAACAGTAGACTGTGGTGTTTCTCGACAATCGATAAACTAACCTTTCTCTATCTGAGCAGTGTGCATCCTTATTCCCTAAACGTCAAACAGACGATGAGAAAAATCCGAATCGCGCAATCGTTACCTGAGGTCGGTAGGTGCAAAAAACCTTGAGTTTACTTAATATTATCCTTGGACATTCCTGTAATTTTGATTGTAGAACAATGACTGCTGTCTTAAAAACAAGTACCTATCTATTGGTACTTGTTTTTTTTTATACGTAGGTAGGTTTTACTCACAGAAAAGCTAAGTAGGTAGGTAACAATTTTCAATTAGAATGAGGATCGCAAGCTTTTTCTGTTGGCACATCACGAACAGTGGATAGATATTTGGTTGCAGAAAATCGGTTTTCCGAACAACACCTTTGTACGAGTATTTAGCTATCGATTAGATTTAAACAAACGCGGATAATTACGACCGAATTTTACCGCATGGTGTAAAAATATGTACCTACCTACATAAGACTATAATTATGCGGCGTACATTCTAGATTTTTTTTTGCAAGAGTCGTTTGGGTTACTCGTATCGAAGTTGCACCTTCTCAAATTCGCACAACTCAAACTCAAAAGAATTTTTGATACCTACTTTGGATAATCTCGAACACCATGACTATCGTACTTAGAGATTCGTAGGTGGGTAGGTACTATGCTGACTAGTATATAGGTAGTTATCTGTGGTACTATGGTACCTAACTTATAGTAAAAAAGTATAGTCAAACAAGGCTACGCGAATGGTCATAACTCATAACGCACCACGTGGACCACAAATTAATGTACCCACCTACTTAATGCGTATTAATAAGTCTATCTTTTTTTAAACCAACTACCTACACTTAAGTATGATGAGATAATTTATTCATTTCTATTTCCGTATATTTTTTCCTAAAATTTCACATGGATGAAGCCTTGAATGGACTTACCCATCCATCTCTACACAGTTTGTGTGGAACTTACTATCATGCCTAACCATACCTACAGATCACGTCGTCAATATTATGTTTGTTTTTCTCAGCAAAGCAGGTTAAAGGTTAAATTTTAGATTCTATCTTTTGTATGAATGTGAATAATGTGTATTCACATTCAAACAAATGATAGAATCTAAAATCTAGATAAACGCGCAACAGTATATAGACTGTGGTGTTTCTCGACAATCGATAAACTAACCTTTCTCTAACTGAGAAGTGTGCATCCTTATTCCCTAAACGTCAAACAGACGAGACAAATCCGAATCGCGCAATAGTCGTTACCTGAGATCGGTAGGTGCCAAAAAACCTTGAGTTTTCATAGTTATCCATGAACATTCCTGTAATTTTGATTGTAGAATAATATGACTGCTGTCTTAAGAATACCTAACAATCCTTCCTAGTGATAGGAATCGAACTTATTTCAGAATTTATTGACTTGAAGTGCAGCAGAGAGTGCCAATCAAAGACATTAAATTATTGTATCATAAATCTCTTTTGGTGCCAACATTTTTGACTTGTAGGCCTCTTAAATGATAAGTTCCTATAGAACCATGCAAAGCAATCTTAGCGTTTTTAATGCACTTTAGTATTTTAGGACTCATTTATTTCGTTTGTTTTCAGTATACACAAGTTTGATAGGATGGCTCCAAACATAGCGGAGGATGTGAACGGAGTTCTCTTCGAGAGCGACGCAGCGACACCGGACCTGGCCCTCGCCACCCCGCCAGTGCAAAAGGCAGACAACAAGCCCAAACAATATGTGTGGAGGAACATTTTATTGTTCGCGTATCTTCACTTAGCAGCTCTATATGGCGGTTATTTGTTCCTCTTCTCTGCTAAATGGCAAACAGACGTTTTTGGTGAGTATTGTTGCTAAATATAGCCCTAAACTATAAATAACTAAATATCCTTAATTGATACAGCAGTAAACTGATTACAGTAATTAGTTAGATACATTTGCATTGAATAGTTTATTTATTTACATAATATTGTGTTACTTAACAATTTAAATATAATACGAAATTAGTACTTATGTTTTTTATTTTCAGCCTACATCTTGTATGTGATGTCTGGGCTGGGTATTACGGCTGGAGCACATCGCTTGTGGGCCCACAAGTCCTACAAAGCTAAATGGCCGCTCAAAGTGATCCTGATGATCTTTAACACCATTGCCTTCCAGGTAAGACACTTAATATTGATTTGTATTATTATTACAGTACGAATACATTGTAGTACCTACATATTAATATGAACTCATTAATATGGAAATTTTAAATTAGACTTGACTATGCAGTAATTTATGGCTGCCTTACTACTTATGTGCAGTTTATTAACCTTTTTACTGTTACTGTTATTACTGATAGCTTGGAAAAATATATTTCTACCTATCAGCAAAAGATTAAAAAAATATGCTATTTTCAAATGTTAATGTTTTGTAACTCAGTGTTTTTGCATGCAGAGACTTATGCCATGATAACATACTTATAAGTTGTATATTATGCATATTATTATTACATAATACATAGCACAGATGATGCTACTAAATAACTGAGTCATATAAGTAGTGTCACATGACATTGTTTATTACCATGAGTTTTTATTGCTATTTATAATAACTATTCTGTTTTAACCACAATAAAACAAGATTTTACCTATAACATTAGTAGTTTTTAAGACTAGCAAGGTAACCCACAAAATGTAGAATATTATTATTAGAAAATAATAATATTCAACATTTTGTGGGTTACATTCAGAAGAGTTTTAGTGTCATAATACTATGAATTGTATAAGATCTATGTATTTGTAAGTTCCTTGGGAACTAACTACTTAGGTGATACATTTTCCGAAGGGACCTAGACGTGGGCTTTCAAAGCGACTATTGTTTGTCATGCATTGGCGAATTATTACTAACGTATTTTTGCGTCCTTTTTCCTTATGGAGTCAGCAGAACGCTGATAACAGTTTTATTAAAAGTCAGGCTATTATGAAAAGTTTTTCCAAATTTTTACCTGGTAGACATAATAATTATGACTATAACATATTATAACATCATGCGTATATTCGTCGAAGGAGAAGAGGGCCATATTTGGCCAGTTATGTATTAGTTATCCATGTGTTACAATTGAGAAAAATTATATGATTTATTATCTTCTAGGATGCTGCTATGGACTGGGCTCGTGATCACCGTATGCATCACAAGTACTCTGAAACCGATGCTGATCCTCACAATGCGACCCGAGGATTCTTCTTCTCCCACATTGGTTGGCTGCTCGTCAGGAAACATCCCGACCTCAAAGAAAAGGGCAAAGGACTCGACATGAGCGACTTACTCAACGATCCCATTCTCAGATTCCAGAAAAAGTTAGTAAAGAAAGAAATGTTTTTATTTAATTAAGTATGTTATTTTATTAGTGCCTTCTGCTTGACAAGTTGGACGCAGCAGCCATTTCTGTTTGTGTTAAGCAACACGTTACGCGTGTTTGATCACACATTTTCGAGTTCAAGTTCAAAAATCACGTTTTCTGTAGTGGAACGTGATCACATATTTTTAAGAACGCAAGATCAAGGTTTTTATTTTTAATGTAGAACTTTAAAAAATTCAGTCTTGGATTAAATAGAGATTTAACTGTTTTATTATGAAAATTTGGTTATAAAGATGCATAGTATAGTGAGTTAAAAATAAAATATTATTTTTTGTTGTATTTTGGGAGGCTAAATATGCAGTGGTTGTATCCCCAGAAATATGGTTGTAACAAAACAAAGATTCGATAATCGAGTAATCCTACACCCGGACCTGTTTTTGGTTTGATCTACGCAGCTAAGATAAATCAACCTGACTAACCTATTGATATTTTTTCTAGGTACTATCTGCTCTTGATGCCCTTGGCTTGCTTCCTTATGCCTTCGATGATTCCGGTGTACCTTTGGGGCGAAACCTGGACCAACGCATTCTTTGTGGCGGCCATGTTCCGTTACGCATTCATCCTCAACGTCACGTGGCTCGTGAACTCGGCTGCTCACAAATGGGGAGACAAACCCTATGACAAGAGCATCAAGCCTTCGGAGAACATGTCGGTGGCGATGTTCGCTCTCGGCGAAGGGTTCCACAACTATCACCACACCTTCCCCTGGGATTACAAAACTGCTGAGCTTGGCAACAACAAATTGAATTTCACAACCACATTCATTAACTTCTTTGCTAAGCTTGGCTGGGCTTACGACATGAAGACTGTCTCTCAGGATATCGTCAAGAACAGGGTGAAGCGCACGGGCGACGGAACTCATAACCTGTGGGGATGGGGAGACAAAAATCAATCCAAAGAAGAAATCGCTGCTGCTATTAGAATCAATCCCAAGGATGATTAGTCGCAATGCATGTTTTTAATGTGGGTACAACTTACCCGCAATAAAATTAAAATAATTTTATTTATTAGATATTTAGAAATCAAAAATCTATTTATAAAATAGATACACATTTGAAATACTTGTGAAGCATACATTGTATTATCTGAATGCACTTCGACCAATAGATCAATCAAACACAGGTTTGATATTGAATACCAAGCAGCTAGTGACCCTGCTGTGTTGGGGCGCTACTTCCTTAGACGCCACCATGAGAGGCGCGAGGTCGCGGCCGTCGAACGGTCCACTGTTTCGCGCTATTATTGTCGTTTCAGCAGCTTTTAAAATACCCCCTTAGGACTTCCTAGGTCTCACTAATCATAATACAGAAATCATTATAATCATAAATTGCCTTATATTCTGAAAATTTAGGATCACCCTAAATAATTATAGAAATTATTTGAAATGTTATTGAAAATTAACAAACATACTTTTAAAAGTAAACTAAAAGTTTATGGATGTCAGAACAAGTTATTCTATGTGATAGAAATAATTTGAGGTAACACATCAGTATTATAAACCACATATTGTTATTATATTTTATTTTTATATAATTGATTATGCAGTTAACTAGTCTTTTGCATTTGTAAGAAGTTAAGTACAAACTTTAAGTTGTTGAAGTCCCAGTAAATTGAAAATATTTTAGATACGCCGATGAACTTTGTTTTGAGGAAATATGTGGTATATAAGATCTTAAGATATTTGTTTCATGTTGTAAAAGCAGATACAGAAATGTAGGTAAAACAGTTATTGAAATTGATTTTACTCATATGCATCGTTCTGTAGATTAGGTACGTAGAATTTCGCGAAACTTAAATGATTTTATTATTCGATTGCATTACAAACATTACCGCATACAGCCTATTTATATTAGAAGTTAAAAATAATGTTGGATCAGCTGGTCTGACTCCTAGGCCGCTCATGCGCTACTGATTTTAATGTGATGTAAGTTATTTATCTACTCGTATATACGTATGTGCTGTTACAACGTGTATTTTATTGACTGATGTGTAAGAGAATTGTGATAATTAGAAGGGTAACAAATTATCCTGTATGTAAGCGGAATGTGAACAATTGTAGGTAATATTAATTTAGAAAGTATGTTTGAAATTATTTTATTTAATTATTTTTATTTTTATTATGCAAACATGTAATTTCGATGAATGTCATTTCATTAATAAACTTTTCACACATCATGAAACTCACTCGAATACTTGAATTTGTTTTTTGTTCTAAAAGGTTGTTTGATAATAAATTATTATATTACTGTAGCACAAAATAACATAATTATAATTATTTTATTTACATAACAACCCAGCCTTGCTTGTAAGATAACCTACATCTCACGTGCGAGTCCCACCGTGATTACGATACTAAGATCTTTGATTGTATAATAAAACAACAAAGTCATGAGTAAAACAGTATATTAATAAAAAAGCAATTTTTTATAAATAAATATATACATCTCCAATCATAATAATTATGTAGTTTTAGAGGTAAAATGTTCGACTAGCATAAAGTCTTATTAAACATTCAGTAAGGCGTGTAGCACATGTGCCTCAGTTAGTTACACGTAGGTACCCGGTTTTAAACTAGAAGAATGTAAGCGGTGCTGCCGTATTCCAACTTGTACTAGTAACTTTCTAATGACAAAATTGGGCTAGCAGTTTGCTTGTATCTTTTGTAGGTAATTAGGAGCTATTATGTTCGTCTTTCTATTTATCAAAGAGGCATTTTGATAAGTATTAACTTCCGACCCAATTCACTCGTTCATCATATGTTGTTTTTAAGTGCTAAAAATTGTTGCGTAGACGCAGATAATATTTGAACCTTAGCTTAGCAAAAACAAGTTTATAATAATGAGTTTTTTTGTTTTGTAATCTTTTGTGACCTTTTTCTAGTAAGGTCGTTGCGTCATTGCGCCTCGCATCATATGCTCTCTTCGTGAAAAATATCTTGCTCATCGCACTTGTCGGGCAAACACACGAAGAATTCTATCAAGTTCATTATAGGTCCTCGGGAAAATGGATTCTGGTAACGCCCTCGCTTATCTCTTAAGTAAGGATATCTTTTGTAATTGAACATTTCATTTGTAGTCAAATTCATGCATGCGTGCAGAATCTGAAATAGAAAAAATATATTAGGCGTCAGCATAGACTTATCGTCTAGGTGTCTCCTTACTAAGTATAGGTACCTACAGACGATAATTCTGCTTTGAAATTATGTACGTAAACGAAAATCTTTCGTGTCATCAAAACATATTGGCAACAATCGAAAATTCTAAATATTCGGACGATGCAATTTATCATTTTATCAAAACAAGTGGTTCCCTCTTTGTTAATTGAGTGGGTAATAATGGGTATTTATGTCATGAAATCAATAATAGGATACCTACAGTGTGATTCCAGATTCCTTAAAAGATACCAAAGTTTTTTAACAGAATTCAGATTGCGTTTATTAAAATTTGTCTAAGTATTCATAAGTGCCTGTACCTAATGGTTAAGCCACGTGAAAAAAAAGACTGTCGACTTACGGAAGTACAAGTAAGGATCCACCCCAGAGCACAAAAAGTGATTGCCTCCAGTAGGCCCAGGACATACAGCAGTCCGAAGCCTTCCAGCAGCAGGCAGTAGCAGGCGAAGTATATGGAGAGGGTGCAGTTGATCGCCACGCTCATAACGAACAGGAAGAACCACATCCTGTTGCGAACTCCCACGCAGTTGTAGATGAATGGGCAGTGGTGGTCGAAGTAAGCCACGCAGCGCTTGCAGATGCGACAGTGCTTAGCCCTGGACAAGCAAAGCATTGAAGTTATAGAATATCACGCCTCGTATTTCCCTAAGGAGTAAAGGGCAAAGGTACCTACAGGTAGTGCTTGTGTTTTCGTCAGTCATGTTTAAGTGTAAGAGGAGGTAAGCCTTTCCTCTAGGTAGGTACTGAAAACCCCTACGAATAAAAAATAAAAACATTGCTTCGTCGAACAGATCATTGTGATATCATTAATATAGGTACCTACTTATTAACACCTACCTAAATTTTTTGCAAAGTGTTGTTATATACTGGGTTTGCACTGGTGAAACATTCACAACATAACATGTTGAAATCTCTATTTTCTGTCAATGTTCCTTATATTGTTTGACAGGAACTTAGAAATTTTAACATGTTTTGTTGTGAATGTTTCGCCAGTGCAAACGCACAGTTACCACAAGAACAGTTAATTGTAAAATCTAGATTAACTATCTGTTTTTACTTTTAATAATAATACTGATGATTTTGTACCTACACCTACGCTCATTAGTAAATCTACCCTTTAAGTTTCTTAAATGTAAGTGAATACCTGTTGCAATTCTTAGATTCTTCACCGTACCTACCTACTTTATTTCAAATTTTATTGGGGATCATTATTTCAACCAACCTCAAGTCAAGGCAACCTTTTGGTATACCTACCTAATCCGTCCATACCTACCGAATGGAGATTAGGTACTAATACCTCTCCTATAATATAAATAAGTAGATATATTTTAAATAAATGTTTAGGTCATTCAGATGTAGGTACCTAACCCGTCAGGACGCTATTCGGAATAGGAAGTGTATTGTGTCAGCATGCACGGATCATCAAGTTATGGATGGAACAGGTACCTACTTGTAGTAGGTATTATTACAAGCAAGTAGGTCAAGAATAAGTTGCAATGTAAATAATAGTAGGTATTATTAAAAATAAATAGCTAGCATATCGAATTTTAATGACGACGCAACGTTAAAATGCTCACAAACAAAAGCCGGTTGAAAATCGATTTAATTAAAGTCCTACCTAATTAAATGTTGGTAAAAAAGTAATATTTGTAACTTTCAATTTGCTGTTAGCAATTCAGAGAGCTCATCCCAACTAGCAAAACAGTCGAATAATGAATGAGTTATTCAGCTATAGATCGAATTAATGTTGAGTAGTTGCTACGTAGTAGTAGGTAACCACAATGTAGTGTAAAAGCGTTTATTACGACTTTTTTGCATTTTTCGCTTTTAAGTGCTTTAACCGTGTCGTATAAACGTTTACTCGATATTCTTATAGTGCATTTATTCAATAGTCATACAGTAGCTAACATTTCTCGTTTATAACTATTTGAGTGCATTAATAGCGCTATTAGAGTTGTCGATTACCAAGTTTCATGTTTAAGAAGCTACTATATGGCTGCTACTCGACATTACTATTTTAGAGCAAATTCGCCGAATAAAAGCTGCCAATTTACTGAAAAGTATATATATATATATATAGTGTTTATAATTCAGTTACTGAACTTTTATTGAATTACGTGTTGTAAAACTGATTATTAATTACTTAGCAAGCTATATAATATCCAGCGCACCAGTAGGTATTTTATTGAAAAATATTAACGATTTACTTGATGGATTCCAATTAATAGAAAACTATTTTACGAAAATGGAAGAAAAAAAAAATTATGGAACCCCAAAATTTTCTAAATATGGCAGCATTATGTCCTATAAATGAGATAACATTATACAATTATTAGACTAATAACCGATATATTGTGATGTAATAGAAATATATTTACTTAAATTTGTTTAATGGATCTTGATCTAACATCTTGACAAAATTTGATAAACTTTATTTAATATTACTAAGTAAGTATTATATTATTAATTATTAGTGTGGCCCACAAATATAAGTTAAATAACTTCTAAGATTTCATCGATAAAGTTACATTGCATGTTCATTTACGTTTACGTATGCAAAATTCTATAGACAGTACATTGCTATAACATTCTACATTAAGTAACTAGGTATATTCAATACTTCCATATTTATACATATTTGTTCTAATAAGTCACACACAAAGTTCCGTTTCGGCAAAAGGAATTAAATATTCATAAAATTGTTACGAAATAACTGATACAGAGCGAAATTGTGGAATAACAGCTAATTCTTTGCTTTTAACTGACAAAAAAGACGATTAATAGCAAATCGGCAACATTTACTCCATCATTTTGTTGATTAATACTAACGAAAAAGCTTTAACTCCATCCATGGTCATGGAAAGGCAGCAATATTGCAATTGTTACCTACTCTAATTTGATCCAGTTTTGCTTTTACTCGATAATTATTCCACAATTATGTTCCTTATCCAACAGTAACACGACTTTCATAGCACTATTAGCTGAATAATTTGCGCCCAAATCGCGTTGAGTAAACGTTTACTCCCTTTTTATACGACTTATTACATCTACATTTTTGAACTATGAGCTGAAACAGAAACGTGGTCTCGAGTATTATTGGGATGATAATTGCGTATGTAAGAGTCTATTCCATTGTAGGTTAATGGATTACTTAGATAAAACTAGGTAGGTACTAAAATACACGAAGAGTAAAGATAAGTCGCAGCCATTTTAGTATATCAATGGTTGCAGCCAATTGCAACCGTAGCTGTGCGGCCCTGAAGGCGCGACGGATTGCAGTAATAAATTGAAACTGTAACTGAACACTAGGTACTTGAATCGGTGAAAGGTAGAAATATAAAAATAACCACCTAAATAGAGCTCGCGTTATGTTTAATTCCTTCATTGAGCGATTTTTAAGGATTTCTAGGCACCTAACACCATCAGGGTATGATGGTGTTAGGTGCCTAAACATCTCTTTGAAAGAGTAATTGCAGACCGCCTTGTCGGGCAGCTGGTGCGAGTGGGGCCGGATTTGGCGGAGAGCCAGTTTGGTTTCCGCAAGGGGCGCTCTACGGTGGATGCCATCATGTGCGTTCGAGCCCTCACGACGGGGGATGCTGTTGCCCGGGGTGGGGTCGTCTTGGCGGTGTCTCTTGACATCGCCAATACCTTCAATACCCTGCCCTGGAGTTGCATTAGGGAGGCACTCTGGTATCACCGGATGCCGACCTACTTCTGTCGAGTGGTCGAGGACTATTTGACGGACAGGGCCGTCATCTACCCCGGTCACCACGGAGAGTAGAACCGGCGTGAGATGTCGTGCGGTGTCCCACAGGGATCAGTCCTGGGGCCGCATTTGTGGGACATCAGCTACGACTGGGTGCTGCGCGCCGACCTCCCTAGCGGTGTCAGCGTTGTCTGCTACGCTGACGACACGCTGGACCTGGTGCAGGGGAGGTCGTATGAGGCGGCGGCCGAACTGGCAACACGTTGGGTTGCGACAATCGTCGATAGGATCCGGCAACTGGGACTCGAGGTGGCCTTGCACAAGTCCGAGACCATGTGTTTCTATGGTCCTCGGAACGCGCCACTGTCGGGTTCCCGGATAACGGCGGGAGGGGTTCACATCGGTGTCGAGTCGACGATGAAGTACCTGGGACTCGTCCTCGACAGCCGGTGGACCTTCGTGGAGCACTTCCGACGTTTGGCTCCCAAAGTGGAGAGGGCTGGGGCTGCTCTGAAGCGGCTTCTGCCCAATCTAGGGGGTCCAAACGCCTCCTGCCAGAGGCTCTACGCGGGGATCGTGCGGTCCATGGCCCTTTACGGGGCACCGGTGTGGGCGCGTTCATTGAGGCTGCGACCGGCCCAGCGGTTGAACGCGACCCAAAGGGTCATGGCCATTAGGCTGGTCCGAGGATACCGCACGGTCTCCCGTGAGGCGGCGAGCCTCCTTGCCGGATTACCACCATGGGATCTGGAGGCAAAAGTCCTCGCGCACATCTGGGAGTGTCGCGAGGGGGCGAAACGCCGGGGCGTAACTCCGCTGCCGCGAGAAATCACGGCTCAGCGGACAGAGCTACGGCGGGATCTCATGGCGGCATGGAGAGTACGATTGTCGCAACCCAGCGCTGGGCACGCCACAATAATTGTGGCGATAAGTCCCCTCTTTGAGGAGTGGCTAGAGAGGCGCCACGGCGTCCTCACCTTCCGCCTGACGCAGGTCGTCACCGGACACGGTTGTTTCGGGAGGTTCCTGTTCAGTCAGGATAATTCGGGAGGAAACGCCCGGGTGTAACCATTGTGTGGATCGCCCGGAGGACACGGTGGAGCATACGGTGGAGGTCTGCCCGGCTTGGGCGGAGCACCGCCGTGTCCTCACGGAGGCGATCGGCGGCGGCGATCTCTCGTGTCCGGCCCTGGTTCAGGCCATGGTCCGGAGCGAGAGTGCATGGGAGGCCGTCACTTCCTTCTGCAAAGCAGTAATGCTCGCGAAGAAGGTGGAGAAGCGCGCGAGGGAGAGGAAAGATGCGCGCCCTCGCGCCCCTAGTCGCCGCAGGAGACGCCCCGGGCGTCGAGAGTCGCGAGCCGACTTCCGGCCACCGTAGGCGCGGGCTTGCGGACGGTGAGCAATGGGCAGCTCGCCGTCCGATAAGGACCAGGCCCGGGTCGACGGCGCGTTGTGTTCCACGCGCGCCTCAAAAGGATGTCAGCACCAACTGACGGGTTCCGTAAGGACCAACGCCTGCTGTGGTTGCGGGTTTGTCCGAAAGGGATATCGGAGCCCCGGCACACAGGCAACGGAAGGAACACGGGTGGGTTTTAGTCAATAAAAGTCTGACACACCCTCTCGCTCCACCCAGAGCGGGAGAAGTCATTTGATGAGGTCCCATACTCAAAAAAAAAAGGTGCCTAAACATCAGCATCCTGATTACCTTGTACATGATGTGGCTGTAGATAAAGATGTAATTAAGTAGATACGTACCGCAGCGGTCTCAGACATCGGCAAGTATGGCACAATCGTGACAAGATCACGTTCCGTTTCTTCCATTTATCATAGTAGGGAATCTGCCTGATAGCTCTGTAATACGTCTCCGAATTCTGTGGGATATAGCCTGGATCCCTTCTATTGGCAATGACCCAGCTGAGCCACATGATCGCATTCCAGTACAAGAAACAGTAATGTGAAAGACGGAGCGTGTTCCATGTGAGAGGTATGCATCTTATCACATACATAGGATATCCCCAGAGAAGTACTGACACCAAGAAGAAGAGTAGAGGACCCTTAGAGTCACCAGCGCCCCCGAACAAGAGAGCCCACAGTTCTGATAGGGGCGGCATCCAGTGGGATTTGCGTTTCATCTCTTTTTGCAACAACTTGACCACTTCTAAGTGTCGGTGACTTTGCGCCAACATCAGTGGCGTTTTCCCATTTTTGTCACGTGGTTCCAGTTCAGCTTTGACCTATAAAATAGACAGGTGTAATTAATTTCAGGCACGGAATTCCATACTATTAAATTGTCAGATGTTGACCTCGCACCTTCTCACAAAGCAGTCTCACACAAGTCAAGTTGCCGGATAGACACGCCAAATGTAGCGGTGTGGATCCGAAATTGTCAGTGCAATGTAAAGGGACCCCTGAGTAGATCAGCAGTCGAACTAAATCCGCGTGTCCCTTATACGCGGCCCAGTGAAGGGCAGTGTCCCCGTTTATGTCTGACAGCCGGGTCGCTGCTCCCATGCCCAGGAGATATGCAGCAGTCGCCGTCTTGCCATACATACATGCCGTCATTAATGGGGTCAAACCTGTAGCAAATAATAATAAAATAAGTAGTGCGATGCCGTGATTGGCTTAGATCGGCATAGACATAATGACTACCCACTCACAAAACGTATGCGGACAGGCAGGCCGATACTCTCTATACAAACGAACTCACCTACTAAAATTACTAAGTGCACTTGCGCGTAATATGGAGCTGTAGTAGACGAGTTCTCACTCACTTCCTAACCAGCTATCTCATTACGTAACACATTTTCATACACGATTAAGACTAATCTGTTTCATTTTGACAGTTCAATAACATTAATTGCGATACTTACGTTGTTGAGCCGATTTTTTGTCTCAACTTATGAAGCAAACGATTCAGATTGCGATTTATCGTGTATTACGCAATTAGGGTACAGACCAGACCCATGCAAATTACTCAGACCAGTCATAAGCATGTCTATTGACAGGCACACCCCCGACACTCCACACAAATGACATACCTAAGTAGGTATATTGCCTACTAAGTAGTGCCTGCATAACTATACGATGAATTAGCATGGATCATCCGGTCTCAGATGGCCGATGGGGCCGAAAGGTTCTGGAGTGGCGACCGCGTACCGGAAGACAAAGCGTTGGGAGGCCTCCCTCAAGATGGACCGATGACCTTGTGAAAGCCGGAGGAATCCGCTGGATGCGGGAAGCACAGAACCGGTCGAAGTGGCGGGGCTTGGGGGAGGCCTATGTTCAGCAGTGGACGTCTTTTGGCTGAAATGATGATGATGATCCGGTCTCAATCTCTAGCATCAGGTGGAACAGTTCAAGTTTTAACGATGAGTTTTGTATTGAATAGCACTACCTAGAGTTTTGTCAACTACGGTACCTTTGAAGTCGGCAGCGTTAACTGCAACTCCGGACTGTAGCAGCACTTGAACCACCGATGCGTGTCCCTTGCGGCAGGCCCAATGTATTGGACGGGGGCCCTAGAGGATACATAACAAGAAATATAAGTATGTGCATTTTCAGCATAATAATTTACTAGCTGCGCCCCGCGGTTTCACCCGCATAAGTCTCGATCCCGTGGGAATATAGGGATAAAAAGTATTCTATGTCCTAACCTAGGTCATGGTCCGCCCATGTGGCAAATTTCGTCCAAATCCGTTCAGCCATTTTAGCGTGAAAGCGTAACAAATAAACAACCAAAAAACAACGAACATACATAAACAACGTACATTATATTTAAGTATATTTATTTTAGTGATATTTAGTTTAGAAGTATGTATGTAAGTTTATTCTCATATTGTATGTTTATGGTTAAATTAGTGAATAATTAAGTGTTTTTATTTTATGTATATTATTTTCTCTTCTAATCTTACACACGTTGTCTACATCTCTTTAACTACTTTCCTATCGCAGGTATGCTGGAAGAGATTTCTTTAGAAATAAGCATCACCTTTGTACGTATTTTTCTGTTCCTTTCTTCTTGTCTATTTATATGTGTGTACATAAACTGTTAAGTAAATAAATAAATACAAAAAATCAAATCTTTTTTCTTTATATTATTAGTTTGGATCTAGGTACTCGATTCATACGTATCTATTAAATCAATAACAGCTGGTATCCTAGGCGTTGTTACTAACAATATTGAAACAGCAGTTTTGAAGTAGCTGTAACACGTCTTTTGGTAGCTGTTACCTACTGAAAGTTTAAGCCTTGTCCCTGATGGGATTCTCATCGGCAAAAATATCGAACTTCCATACAGACTCATCCCCTATTTAACCCCTTTAGGGGGAGAATTTAAAAAAGTCCTGAGTGCTCACTTTCAAGGACCTCTTGTGCAAAATTTCATGCTTCCCGACCTAGCGGTTTAAGGAGCGTTGTGCATCAGTGAATAAACGATTTTTATTAATTAGAAGATAATAAATTACCTGGGTGCCTAAGCAAGACAGATCAATGGGGGCTGCTCGTTCGACAAGATAGCGCATAACGGCGACGCTGCCGTCCAGTGCGGCCCAGTGAGCCGGCGTGTAGCCATGCTGATCACGGGCACTCAACACTTCTACGCCAAGTTTTTCTACCAGGCGCTCGATTTCTGATACTTCGCTAAAAAAAACTTTCAATTTAACATTTTTGATGCTTTGAACGATGCTCATTTAGCTCAACCACCTAGGTTCTGTTTTTCAAAAGCCTAACATAGGTAACGCCCGTTTTCTGGAACGAAAATCAATGAGGCGACAAATTAAACTCATGTCAAGTGACCTAATTGGTTGTTGATAATTTAATCAACCTAAGACAGCAGTTACCTAATTTTTTAAATTAAAGTTATAAAACGAATGCCGCAGAACTAGACCGGTCGGACCGTTTGTCAATTTGTTCGCAAATTTTTGTGTTGATGCTTGATTTTCATTACTAAAACTAGCAGATCGTGTTTTACAATGCGTAAAACACGATCAATCATAATCTGAATCATATTGAAGGATAGCTATTGCTAATCCATTGCTTCATATGTTCAAAAAAATTGTCTGCTCAATAACGTAATAACGCAATGAATGTTGTAGAACTGTCAAAATGAAACAGATTGTGATTGATCGTGTGTCACGCAGGATGACGACAAAAAAAATGTTTTGTCCGTCATGGAAATTATAAAAAAATATTGGACACGTATTTTTTCTTCTTTTACGTAACTAAAGATTACGGCAATACATTGAGTTAAAATGTGCCATGACGTCACGAGTACTAAGTAATTTTACAATGCATTTGCTCGAAAAGAGCCTTTTCCAAGCAGTAAATTAGTGCGGAAAGTATCACTTTTTTTAACTAGTGCTTTTTACTTTTCTGTTTTTTTTTTATTTTTGTGGCCGTCATCAGCCCGTTGCAAAGAGTTTTTATTATTTGAGAAAAGTTTTACAAATCAGATGATGATGATAACGATGGCGATGACGATGGCGATGGCAATGGCGGAGTCACAGTCAAATTCAAAGTTGAAGTCGAAGTCAAAGTCAAAGTCGAAGTCGAAAGTCAAAGTCATGAATGTTGTTTTTATCATTTAAATACGTCATTATGTTAGATGTTGCACATCATCATAAGGCACACTCGATTATTTATTTTTTCTCTCACTATGCATAGCAAAACGTTGTACTTGTATGATACACGTGCGTAAGATGTTTCCGACTCGTGTCGACTTATACACTCGCTCGTGAATAAAATGCCACTCATCGGAAATTACCTACCTTCCGCACATAAAGCATAAATAACTAGTATAGTTACTTGTGAGGTAGCGACCCCCACTCCCCGACTTAAAATGCGTCTTAACTAAGTATTTGTTTATTGATATGATAAAGCAAAAAATACGTGTCTAATATTTATTTATTATCTGACTGACGGACTAATTAGTTTTTTTTTTTATCCAGGCATCATCCCTATTAGGGTGCGGGTGTATCTATCTATCTAAATAGTGTCTTCTTTACTGAATTTAATTTACTAGAAAAAGATGTTTCTAACCAGTGGTCCACATTAGCCCTGGGTCGCAAGAGCTGAAGTTATGGGGAGAACCTTGGCCCAGCAGAGGGATAATACAGGCTAACAGTAACAGTAAAGTCTCTAACCCAGATCGCACAGCTTCGAATATAAGTTGATGTAGGTCAGAGTGTTGGTTGTAGCTCGTGATAGTCCTCGGTGGCGCGGCTGGCGCGTCGGGCGACATGGGCTCGCAGGGCGGCAGCGCCTCTTCCGCCGCCATCGTGCAGGGGGGCGGCTGCGGCAGCGCCCACACGCCGCGCGCCGCCCCCGGACTTGGGTACACCTACAGAGGGACATCATTAGAAAGACTGCTAGTTACTACATAACTACATACATCCGCTCAAGGCCGTAGGCCAGGGATTCACTTCGGAGGGGGTTGAGCTCTGGAGTCTGGACCAGAGGCAATAAGTAACAGCTTAATTTAAAAATAAGCTAAAATTATAATTTTACATTAATAAAATTAAAAGGCAAACGACGTGGATGATCATGAGAAATAATAAAGCGCGTGACAACACTCTCTGTATTGAGTTGACTAAATTCTCTCAGATGGGGGGGGGGGGAGTGGTTGAACCCCACCCGTTTAAGGCCTTGCATCTTCTTGGATTCTACGATGTGGCGCAGAAATTGGAGGGCCTCGATAACGTCTTGCTGTGAACTTCCACGAAATACTAGGCAGGTACGCACGGCTACACATCAAGCTATACATTTCCAGTATAAGCTGACCTCACATTTGTACGGAAATCCTATACAATGCGAGATCAGCATAAACTGGAAATGTATAGCTTGATGTGTAGCCGTGTGTACTAGTCTGGAATTAAAATAAGATAACAAACGTAAAACCAAATGGACGATTATCCACCACCATGCAGGAAGTAGAAACAGACCTACACAGTCAGTGACATTGCGACGATCGATTTCAATGCGGGCATCTTTTATGGTAGGTAGGAACCTTTATTACATAAATAATTTGCTGTCCCCAAATAACTCTAAAAAGTACCGTTGCTTTATTATCTATATTTTTTATAAAAAAATTGAAGTTGCCTAGGTATACCTTTAACATTGAGGCTTGTGTAATTAGCTCCGTGCGAAGTGTAGGTAGGTACACTACCTACGATAGCAAATTATAGTACAAATCGAAGTTTTGTCACGCTGTAATTATGAGTTCGCTATTATATTCACAGCATGAAGTTGCTACACACTTTTCTACATATTAAATATTAGAATTACTTTAATCCATCGTGTTTTATTATGTAATTTAAAAACACCGCGACAATAACACGTCCTGCTATACGGTACTGTCCCTAAGCTAGGCGGTGATGTCAATTTCCCGGGCACAAACATAGGTACCTATCCACTTTTCAAGCATAGGTGGCATTAATGAATAATCCTATGAACTGAGAGGAACGTGGACTGGGCACTTCCCTTACCTTGCTACTCACGGCGAGGCCGACGCCCCCCGCCACCACGGATCCCTCTCCGTCCGCCACGGCCGTAGCGCCGGCAAACGAACGCACTGTGAAACTTTGTCCTACTCCAACTATTAAAAATTATAAGGACTACTCTCAAACAAAAGTAAAAACAAATCAGAGATTGCGTGACCTCCGGCACCTAACACGGTTATTACTTCTATATCGATTCATGGTTTCCAGAGCATGCGCCCTAGTAGCCATCGAAAGTAAAACCAAAGTTCAAATTATTTTAACTGAAACGTAAAAGAGGCTGATTTTTTATTTCTATCTGCTGCTGATTTCTTTTAAATTTTTCAACTGATTTAACTAAAGCCTGTGCTAATATTGGGTACAAAAAATCTAATATTCTCTTGTTTAAAAACGTATCAATAGATGGCGCTAATTACATAATTGTCTGCAAATTCTATACACGTATGATCGTATCACTTCGTGATGTTTATGAATTCCTAAACCTTGAACCATTAGAACTGATAATGAAACAGCCTATTGAATAATCTAATATTTGATCAACTGCGACATGCAACCCGCATAAATTACTGCAAAACGCTTGCACAGCGGATGCGGACTGCGCAGTGGTTGCAACCGCGAGTGCAAGGCCGCCAGCCGGGAGTTCCCGGGTTCGGGTCGGGAATAGAACCCGATACTATTTGTTATGGTATGAAACCTGACTAATGTAGTATTAGACAGCCACTACTACAACATTACAAACGACAAAAAATTAACATCGAATAAATTATATATTTTTTAACTATCTATACAATCTATATGATCTTGTTTCAATTTACCAGTAGTTATGTTTTCGGAAATCAGCACTTCTTCAAAATGCATTCCGTCAGTGTCGTGACGGCCAGCTTTTGCACCAGAGCCGTGCCATGGCCATCTAAAGAGAGCGTCCCGAAATGTTGGACAACGCTCTTGGCCATTTATCCATTGGCATTGACGATTGCGCATCCGAATCCGTATTTTCCGTCGAATTCCTATTTTTTTTATTGAAATTGGGTTAAATTATCTAGCGGCGATTGATGAGACTGAAAGGCGATTTGAAAAATATTAGTTAGCTTAGCTACGTATATATTTTTAACTACAATACAGATAATTTATATGAATAAAAAAATTACCCTATTCTGCACTGAATGATGTTCATTAATACTCAGTATTCTTCCTGTATGTATTGTACAGTAGGCCTCGTACGTGGCGAAACTGAGGTTGTTCACCTCTGCATAACCCTTTGGAGGACATTGAAACATGACATTCATTAATAATAAATAATTACATAATATTTTATCCTGAAACTACACAATCATGATTAGCGCCATCTTTTGAGAAGAATGCTAAGATATTGCAATAGTTCACGCCCAACATGTGAGCAAATTCTATGTAAGTGGGTTATAAACTGAAATTATTGAAATCAACTCACTTTAAAAAAAACTATATGCTATTAAACTAATAATTAGATAATCTAAGCATCCATACAGAGTTGGATATTTTAACTGAGTACTTTCGTTTTTCGTATGGTGTAATAGAATCAGTAAGTTTCATTATTATTATGAAAAACGAATTATAGTACATAGATCAGTGAACGAAAGATGGATAAAAATATTATTATCTTAATGTTATTTCAGACATACCAACATTATACTATTGTAATATCTAGCTACATGAATGGAAATCACATCAATAAATTATACTAAGATAACTCTATCTAGTACATAAGCTGAAAATAGGAACAGGTAATAAGAAAATCAAAACACAATTTAAAATTGTGAAAATGAACTTTAATTCAGCAAATTTTATACTAAATGTATAAATATGATATAATCTAGATTTCGTTTTCACTACCTAAATAGACATCATGTTATAAAAAGTGTACAACTAAAACTAGTAGCTGATTAAACATCTCAATGTGGCTTATCAATTAGTTAGATCTTGTAAAAGCACTTTCTTTAAAATGGTTTTATTATTACTTAAATAATAAGATTAAAATAATGAAAGCATTACAGCTCACAACTGATGTTGAACTTCCAAACAACAATCATATTCAATACAATCTTAAACTTCTAGTAAACTTGAAACATTTAACGAGCAAACCGAATAAATTATTATTCATAAACAAACTTAACAATGTCGATAGCTCAAAGTAATATAATATTTTCAACAAGAGTCAACTGACTGCACATATGGTTACGGTGTGTACACAAAATTCAGAAATCGGGACTATTTATTTGCAATATTTCATAATGCCAATCAATTAGGTTATCGTTTTTGTCTATTTATTACTGTATTGATATTGTAAAGTTTATTAAGTCTTTCACATAAGCATTATCTCTTCTGGGTTTTGAAACTAACCGATAGAGGTTGGCCATGAAGAACATATCCATTCAATGCTTGTATTGCCATCGCCGCTTGGTCATAATTTCTCATCGTAACAAATCCAAATCCTTTACTCTTATTAGTTGAATGATCTTTGATTATCTTAACAGACACAATAGCACCATATGGACCAAATAGCTGCCACAGAGTCAACTCTTCCACTTCCGGAGCAATATTATAAATGTATATAGACCACGTACTCGGAGAATTATGATCCCCAATGGCGTTCATATGATTTATCCAATGATAAGGTCTCACAAGAGGACTTTTAGGAAAGTTATTATTATTGTTTTTATGTTTATGAGGGTTACTCTTATTAGCATACTTAACTGTTAATGGGTGTAGAAAGCCAGGCGGTGTGGAGCCATTTATGTTCTGAATGGCTCTTTCCGCTTCATACTGGTGCTCATATAAAACAAATGCTATTCCTGCTGCTATACGAGAATTAACTATTTTACCAAACTGTGCGAATAGTCCATGTAAATCCTGCAAGGTCAGTTCATTAGGCAGGTTACATACGTAGAGGTTCCAGTCGGCTTCTGGTTTCGTAGGGGGTTTTAACTCCGGATTCAGCAATGCGTGCGACACTTTCAGCGTCTTGTTTTGCATTAGAAGACCGTTAAAAGCCTTACGTGCTTTGACTGCATCCTCGGGACGAGAGTACTCGACGAACCCATAGCCTCGGTTCGCTATCAATTTACAACTTTCCAGTTTACCCATTGTTGAAAATAGCGAGAACATCATATCCTGGGTCATGACTTCAGGAATGTAATTGACGATAAGTTTGGTGGGTGATTCGTCCGGCCCAAATTCATTATTTCCTTGACAATTACCGTCTTGACACGATTCCGACATTTTTTAATTGTTGTCGGTGAATGACATTTCACTGTAGTGTTGCGTGTTTTCTTACGCACGTTCGGAAATTGGCATGATATTCTCGATATTTCACAATGTCCATGACCACGTACGAAATGGTTTGTACGTACTAAACTTGTTTTGTAAAATCCTCGATGGTTAAATCCAAATAATTAAATAATATTTAGGAATCCTAGATATATCCTAGATGTCTAATAAAATTGGTTGTCTAATCTCAAGGGAATTAATTGTTGTAAATCGCGTGGCCAAAATCAGAACTATGAACCAACGCCACCTTTGAACTGCCCTTGTGCCCGCGCCACTAGTGATGCACCATAGCAATCATAATAGTTATATTTTCCATAACATTGGTTTGGATTGTAGCAGACGAATATGACAAAAATAAAAGGATTCCTCCTCTTGTTGTTGTTCGACTATAGGTACTAAACCCAGAAACATTCTAATACTCGTACCAGACTACGAGACTAAAAATGCCTGTATTTTATTTTTCCCTAGGCGAGGTGCTAACGCTATCGAGCTTGTTTCGGTCGCTGTTGCATCCTACTCTAACTTATTTTGTAATGACTAACGATCATTTATCATTAACGATAATGATCGAGCTCGCTTCGTGGACCTGAAGATGCACCCCCTTGTAAACAAACCTGCCGGCGCCCATGTCCGCCGCCGATTTACTGTCCCGACTGTACGTAATTTTTCATACATGCTTGTTTGTTGTTCGTTCATCCTTACTTGCTCATCCATCAGTTCTGAACGAATATGATTAGGGTTGCCATAGCTTATGTTGACGTGGTATCCTGTGGTAAACAACGCCACAAGGTTATTTTGGCGCGTTGCCAAAATCGGAACTAACGTCACCATCTTCAATCTTGTTTTTTAACTTCACAAAAATCACAAAAGTTTACCAAAAACGCCCTGACAATGTTATTCAGGACCGAAAACATCATTGTAGCACTCTAGAATATTTAAACCTGATGAGCAAGCCCATCAAGCCCATCTGGCCAGTTATCTGTCATGTATCAAGAACGGTCGTATGTCGCATTCAAATCTCAAGTCTCTTTCCCTCCGCACGTTTTCTCCACACATTGACATTGGCAGAATTGTCGACATCGGCACCATTGCCATATGGAAAAATAGAATAGAGCATGGTATAATAAAACAAGGTATGGCACTCCGAAACACAATGGTCACGTGGGAGACACAAGACTACGTCATCACCGCTATCCATGGTTCTCAAACTTTTTAGTTTGGGGAAATTTTATAAAACATTGACATAATTATTAAATTACTTCTAGCTTTTGCCTGTAGCTACCCGCGCGTTGTAGGTTTCCCTAGACAAAAAAAAAACAAATTAGATAAATCTACTTTAGCATTCATAATATAAGTGTATATTCATTCTTAATAATAAGTGGATTCTAGGGATTACTAAAATAATACTCAAACACATTGTTAAACTCGTCTACTTACGAAGTTTTATTCAATATCAAAAAACAAAAAATATTTTAACCATATTGATATTGTGGTCAAAGAAAAAAATGTATCAAACCAACTTGTTAGACGTCCACAAATAAATGTTTGAGAATCACTGTGTACAATGGGACTGAGCGAGACCAACATACGGGTTCGAAAAGAATAGCGATACATGACAAAATGTCAGAATGCCAATTAGACAGCCCGTTTCTGTGTTACCAGTAGTGTGTAATAATAACTCCCCAACCTACTTTATTACTTATGCGAATCTGATACAATAATGAGGTTTTAATTAAAAATTACCTTGGTATATGTTTGTTTCGTTTGATAAGACAAACGAAACGACAATTTCAATGCTTTGTATATATTTTTTAACAAAATGGTGATTGAACATCTTTCCTTAAATTCGAGTTCTGTTGCAATAAAGTGACAACTGAATAGTGACGTAGGCATGTGTCGCTCCCGGAATGCCATACCTTGTTTTATTATACCATGGAATAGAGGAATCAAACTGTCAATAATACCTTTTTGACATTGATTGTCGCTGAGATGAGGTACGTTTAATGCACAGAACATTAATTCTCAAGAAGAGGTTTATTGTATCCACAGCACAGCAGTGAAAGCAAATAAAACATTTGCGTTCAGTGATCCACAGTGTGATATTAGTTTGCACAGTGTAACTGACATGCAAGCTAATGCTCCATTTTACAGGCATGTGTATTTTCGCCTTTACTATGGAAATTGGCCTAGCCGGCGACGACGAAGTCATGTCGGTAAACAAAAATGCACTACAAAAAGAGATAGATCTTGTCACTTCATAGTGATTTTGTTCTTTTCTAGATAAGTTTGCTGCACCCATGAACATAATAATCTTTAGCTTATTATAGCTCCCGCTGGCACTGCCCCCGGGCAAGCCGCAGCGCGCCCGGGCCTGCCGCATAAAGGATCGCAAAGGAAAGAAGGCGCAAAAGCCGGGGGTACGTGCCGCGCGGCAAAAGCCGGCATAGTGTGTAGGAACCATTAGGTTGGGTTAGGTAGCTAGTAATAATGTATGGTGCCTTATCGCCTTCTATTAACACAGGTATTTTATTTCCACAATATGCGTATCACAACTGACGCTGAACTCCGCTGAAGTTTTTAGGGAAAAAACCATCACACATTGCCAGCGTTAATAATATCTTAATTGGCACGGAGCACAGCGTATAATTTGATAGACGCCTTAGGGTCAAATGGCTCTTTAGATATTAATTTACATTAGGTAGCCGGGCGCTGATAAGACTTATCGAGGTATAGAAAGATTTTTGTCACAAGTGTGATGCATCAAAATAGTAAATATTACATCTTGGTTACATTATACGTGTGAGACGAACCTCGACCGTAGATATATGACTCAATGACCTTGACAAAGCCGAAATTTTCTATAATTCGACTGATCACGTCAATGTCGCGATAAGAGTGGGGTCGGGCAGAAGCATCAGGCTGACCCGCCCTCTAATGAGTGCTTCTATTTTTTTTAATTTAATTTACGAAATTAAGTAGGTGTTTAATGCTTGTGAAGAGGAGCACTCATTCGAGTAATACACCTCTCACCACCTAAAACCAAAGGGGAGGGCCAGCCAGTCGCCCTGCACAGTCAACCGCACATCAGCGGTAAAAAGACAGCGCCTTTATGTCATGACTTTTATAGCGATTTTCGTAGTGCAGGTGTTACTGTTGTGTGGTGACTGTACCCGTTTTGTTTATTGGAAAAAACGGCACATAAAGCTGTCTTTCGTTTTTTGGGTTCCGTACTTCAAAGGGAAAAACCGGAACTCTTATAGGATCACCTCGTTGTCCGACCGTCTGTCTGTCTAGGCCCTTTTTCTCAGAAACGCGTGGAGGTATCAACTTCAAGTAGAAATTAAAAAATACGTAGGTCTACGGACCCCATGAGCTCTAAAAAATTAAGCTTCTAAGTCAATGCAATAAAAAAATACGGCCCTTTATCGACATGCGACATATTTTAATAGGTAGGTACTCACTTATGCTTAATCAGCCTATAAAAAGAGGCGTAACTACTAACATCAGGAGGCCCACGGCAAATTCATTGAATGGGGCCGGCCCCAGTAAAAATTGCCACGTTGCAATTTAATTTTAATAAACCACTGATGTATTTTTTTAACAAGTCTGCGCTGTTCGACTTCTGGGCAAAGGCCTCTTTCCATCCTCCTCCTTCCAGTTTTGAGGGAACCTATCTAGGTCGTTCTGCCATCTCCCACGTGGTCTACCGCGACCCCGTTAGACTGTCTGATATTTGGGTCCACAGTTTGTCGGGCATGCGGCATACATGTCCTATCCAGTCACATATAAGTTGGGCAGTGTTTGAGCCACGTCAGCTATTTTTGTTTAGGAGCGCAGTATTGTATTTCGAACACGATCCGTTAATTTAACGCCTAGTATACGAATACTGCGCTCCATTGCTCGTTGGCAGACTTTGAGCATAGGTATTACATATTCATAATTTCCCCTAAGCCCAGGTACGCACGGGCGATTTTTTTCGTGCACTGGATTTTTAACGCTCTGCTTAGCGCCGAGAGTTTAAAATCCAACAATGTGTTTTTGTTTTACGCGTTGGGACGAGAGTGCGTCCCAGTGCGTTGGATTCGCTAACACCATGCGTTGCTAGTGTGCTAGCCCGCCAGCAGCGCCACGAAACCAATGTTGCCGCAACTGAGTTCCCAAAAGGTACATATCCACCGCAGAAAAGGTACATTTTGGGTTAAAAAGGTACATAAGCAATGCTTTTACTAAAATCATTGACTACTGAGTACTGCTTCTCTCGCTCTCTCGGAATGAATGCGAGACAGAGAGAGACTGCCTGCTCGCCAGAACAAGTTCAAATAAAAAAAATATAAACAAAACCCCGCATTTTTATGATAGTTACCTACTCATTGAATTCTTTCTCGTGGTTAATATTATGGAGAAATAGCAAAAAATACAAAACAAAATGTACCTATCAAAACTTATCCGCTTTGCAAACAAGCGCGCCCTGTGAGTAGTGTAGTGTTCTGTGTCTGTCTTGACTTGGTGAGCGCGCCGCTCGGGCCCGTCGGATACACGATACCTACCTACAGTGTTCATTGCCTACACTCTCGGCGGAAGCGAGACAAAGCTATTTCCTATTCCTACATTACGTAGATCTGTGACTTCACAGGCCACCGGTACTTAGGACCGAAGATGCTATCTCGTTGTCTCGTTTTGACGGCGGTTTCAAAAAAGGTAGGTAAAATAGTCTTTAATCCACGATTTTACACATGATTTCGGATGTTAAGTTGAAAAGGTACGTAAACTAGACCCCATTACACAAGGGAGGCCTAAAAGTTACGTCAAATGTGTAAAATGTACGCTAACGGCAACGCTGCACGAAACAAATAAGTACTTTCTCGGTTACTAAAATGCGGGAATTCCCCGAGCGTGAATCAACCGATGGATGCGTTCTAAAATAGATCGACGACTACGATAGACGCATTTTCTCAACTGCAAAGTTAAGTTTGTTCTTGGGATAAATTTATTGTAATTACTTTCAGTGTGCGTGGTCCGACACGCACTTGGCCGGTTTTTATTTCAGTTATTAGAGCGTGAGTGTAGGAAAACAAACGGATAATTTGCTCCACAGCTATATTTTCTTTGACATAAGTACATCACCACTAAATAGGCAAACTATAACATTTTCATATTCGAGATTATTTTATAACAGATTCTATACAGATTTGCAGTAGCATAAACAGTAAATTATTACAGATCACTATAAACTTTGTAACATATGTTACAGTGATTATAAAATGTATAAATTAATAACATGCTCCGCTATCGATTATAAATGCTTATTATTTAGTCAACTTGTCTATAAAGAAATTAACTATCTATTAAGTCCCGCGCAGGCACGCGTTAAGCGTCTAGCACCCTATATTTTATGTTACCATTAATGACCGCTACTGCGGGGCGGTCATCTACTTTATCGCTTTTACTTATATTTCATACCCAAGAACGTAAACGCTTGACCACTGTGTCTGCGCGTGTTCTAACACAGTGTTACATAACAGATAAGGCTTAGCCATGTCTATTTCAAAACGGAGTTTATAAAAAACTGGATTTTAAAGTAACACAAAGCCAAGAGCATTAAGCACAATTTCTTAGAAAGACACCAAACACATTGAACTACATAAGCACCTTTTGTAAATGCATCTAGTAAGTTATTATATATTAACATTATGAAGATCAAAATATTCGATACTGTAGTTACATATTTTTATTATGATATGATTTTTTTTTTCTTCTTTAGGTGCTGTAAATAGATTTTAGTTCTAAAACAACTAAACGAGGATTTTAAAGTTACCTAACAAAAATAATTTAATTTAATAATTACATATAAAAATAGGAAGGTACTACGATCACATAATAGAAATACCAACAGGTACAACATCATTTAGGTTTAGTATAAACTGTTTAGTGTAACAGTGGAATGTAAAATTGTAAATAGTATGCTCAGACCAAACAAAAAACCAAGACAGAGCGCTGCAAACAATACAGTGAAGCATGCCAAAACTACACCGCTGCTCTGTGCATGGCATACACGCTCACACGCACACATTTACAACCTTTTACAATGACACTACAATCAAACTACACCACACAAAGTGCACACATGTTTACTAAACTGGCTTAACTTCACTGTTGACAGCGCTCTGTCTTGGTTTTTAATTTGGTCTGAGATAATGTGTAACTTTTTGGTAAGCTGCTTTCATCACATAATACATGAAGTCAACTCGAGTAACTCTGGACCATCACACTGTACTGTACCATCAAAGAAGTTAATTATATTAAATTAAAGTTTTATAACTATGTTCCTTCTGTCCATAACAAGTCAATGATTATTTGTTCATAAAATGATTGCAATAGTGTTTATTTGGCTCATCTCTTTTAAAATAAATGTGGCACAATATTCATCTATGCTTTGTAATTCACGTAAAACCCCATTTTTCTCAGTGAAATAAAAAATGGTTTAATGTTCCCTAAAAATCCATGTCAGTTTGGCCACTCACAAATTGCGTCAATTTTAGCCACATTCTCTGTATATTTAGTACATAAATTTTTCGCTATGGCAACAAACTTTAAAGATACACATGCAGCTATCCTTCAAATGTAGGATTCTCACGGCTCCACTATAAAATGGATATATCCAAAAAGGGGTCCAAAGTTACCAGAATTGGCTGTATTCAAAATTTTAAATTAGAGCTAATGTAGGTACACATAATAGGAATACATGAGTACAAGCCCATGTTCTGTTTATCAAAACTTTTAAATAATACCCATACAAATATTTCTGTTAAAACAATACTAATAAGGTCCAATATAAAATAAACGTGTAAAAATAAGCTGAGCTTGTCAATTAATCAACACCTATAAGCTAAGTAAATATTTTTATAAAGCAATATATTTTGGAACATTTGCTACTCACAATTATTGTCATGATTATCATATAAAACAACATACAATATTACAAAACTCTTTGGTTAATATTTTCTATTTTGTCAAGTATTTATCTGAAAGCTAATTAATTAAAAAAATAGATTCTCTACGTTAATAAAAGTGCCGAATAAGAATCCTGTAAAACCGAAGAGGATGATTGCGATGTCTTTCCACAGCTTCCACTGGTACTTCCCCAGTTGGTCGGGCCAGAACGTGACTATCTCAATAAGCGGCGGAAAGATCAGCGCGAGTGCCGAACTGCTGAACGCGCCCACAAGAGAAATGATTCCGCTCAAGTTGGGAATCAGGGCCGCCGCTAAAACTGTAATAAATAATGCTTATCATTAGTCACCTATGTATGGATATATCGTAGTTCAATTATTACATGTATGAGACTTTTCATTTGATTGTAGGTACTTCGCACAGCATAAACCAATGAGGTAAAAATCAATATTTGTTTGATAACAACGATAGGCATGTGGTAATGATGTGAATGTAGGTACCTACTATACATATTAATAAGTAGTTTATGTGACACTGGTGCCGATTCTCTTGTCACAAATGCCTCTTAACTAGACAAAAAATCACCAAAACGTAGTTTATTCTGTCAAACGACGATTTCCCATTCTGAAATAGGGGGGTATTACACTATCAAATATCTAGGATCCTATCTCTTATCCTACATATATGACCCCTAGGATCACATCTGTGTATTACACTATCATATATCTAGGATCCTCTTTTTTGTCTTATGTGGTTGCAATTGTCTTTAAAACAAAATACTGCAGCCTTTCGGCAAACAATATGACAAATAGAACTATAAAGAACAACGATGATGCTAAAACAATGAATTTTCGGCCGCCCGGCAGCTATTTGCTTTTATTTTTTGTACAGCAGTGTTGCCAACAATAATTTTAGAATTCCACTAAAGCATAGTGTGAACTTACGCTAAATTCAGGATATGGTAATAGCAGAACGGAAAAAGCAAAATCACATAATTTAATGGACGGATTTTGTATCAGGAAATTATGAAAATAAATGTGAAAACTCAATATATATTATTCAATATGGCAAGACCTGTTTCTATGATCCCATCTAACAACAAATGTCAAAAATCTTTGATCAAAGACGATTTGATTCATATGTTTGTATTACATTATCAAATAAATATGACTCATAGATCTGTGATCCTAGATATTTGATAGTGTAATACCCCCCATAGACTAAAGTGACACAACATAACTATGTTTTAGTTTGACAGCTGTAAGATGGCACTGAGTTAATAATTTAGTGAAATTTTGCTATCCTGAATTTGACGTTTTTCACCTAAAATTTTGATTGTCTAATCGATTTTGAGTGACTATTTTAATCGCGATTATAAATACTTAGTGTGAAATACAATTAGTTGTCATGAACTAAAATTCACACCAACTCCTCGACTTCAGGTGCAAAAACTCTCTTTTCTCTGTTTATATCTCGAAAATAGTGTGTCCTATCGCAAAAATAATGAAAATTTCGACCCCCCGTTATAAAGCCCATAAACCCTTAAAACTCAACATGTAGGTAATAATTTTTCATATTTTCCATACATACAAAAAGTGAAAAATTCAATTTAAAACACGTCGACGCTGCCCCAGGTGCGCGCCTCCGACTCTTAAAAAAAATTCGGGGTAGGGCAAACGTGGAGTCGCGATTGTCAAATTCGATTTTAGTTTTGTCAAAATTATTTTTAAATTTAGAGATTTTTTTGCAGAATAGCTTTAAGATTCTCATAGCCAAAAGTAAGGAATTTTAGTGATAGTTTAGTTTGGTGTACAAGAGAATCGGCACCAATACCAATAGTTTTAGTCCAAGTTAGATAACCTACGAACCAAGCAGACATTATTACGAAAGCACAACAATAATAAGTAATCTATGTATGCCAAGATAAACTTGCTGACACTTAATTAAAAAATAATTTCAGTAAAGTACTAAATTAATTTAAATTATGTAAATAAAAAATCCACTTACATGTTATTGATATGAGCACAAACCGAGTTCCTGCTTCACCATGTTTAAGTGCTTGTTCGTTCGTTAGTTTCGATTTCATGTATGGCCAAACAATGCTCATGGGTACGTAGAACTGTAGTCCGTATGATAAGAAGATTGCAGCTGCCATAACAGCCCGAACACTTTGCGCTAACCTGTAAAGATAAATAATGGAATTAGTACCAATAACACAGTCTTTTATGGGACTAAATAGTGAAAAGGGTAAACATTGGACGCTAGCAATGGATATTTAGGTGGACAGCAAGACGCGGAAGCGCCGCCCGTACACGGAAAAGATCATCAACGCTTAACGGAACGGTAATCTAGACATTCTAGAGTCGACAATATGCTATTAGTAAGTTTTTTTTTAATCAGAATACTTACAAAGAGCTGGGCAGGTTAAGTGTTATGCTTCCTTGCACTCGTTCACCGTATTTCAAATACCCAAAAAATCCAATGGCGGTATACAGTGCGGCTACTATTACCATGCCAGTATTGAGCACGCCATTCCAGCCACCAAAGTCCTCAGGAGTTTTCATATTGTTTTCTAAAGGTAAGATCTGCAATTAGTTTATGATGTAATTATTATAAATTCCATAGAAATCATACTTAGGTACATAAAAAGCATTTAATGAGAAGGTCAATTAGTAAAAGCAGTTAATTATGCAGGCTGTCTTCAGATAAAAATGCAAAGTTATAAATATTACGTTATGCTTTCTTTGTGCTGCAGTTTATAAAAACATGTACATAAGTGAATAAACAAAATGGGGGATATGTATACAAATCGAGTACACTGACTTCTGATTTTATGTTAGTATTGCAATTATTGCGCACATAATTGACTGATTTTTCAGGGTTTTACAAAACAGGGACAGTGGTTCCTGGGAATTACACCAAATCCACAATATTTACTAATAGGCAGGTACTTAATAAATCGAACTACTTCATCATCATAAGTTAGTAGGAATGAGAGAATTAGCTAGTGCTAGCCCTGCTGTTTTAGGCCCATTCAAATGTCTAGTAACGGTTCCGCAAAAAAACGATGTAGATAATAGGTAGGTACTATCGAAGAAATTCATATCTAAGCAGTTTGAAAACAAAATCCCGTGAACGTGATGACCACATCTGTTACCGCCCCGGTTCTGTGGCGGCCGAGCGCAGCAAGCAGAAATAGTCCTTACGGTGTACAGATATGAACTTCTTCGATGGTACATATCGACATGTTATTATAATATTTTTCTAACACCGCCAGTCCCGTCACCTTTAGTGGCCACTAGTACTACTACTAGACTCAAAATAAATAACCTATGACATGACCCACCCTCACTAATCTATTATCCAAACAATAAAGCTTTCTGACGGATGTTTCCTAGATAGAATATGCTTAATTAAGTCAAGTATCAAATCATCACTTAGTAAATTAGTGATGATAGGACTGGCGTATCCAGAACATTCAGTTAAAAAAATATGTTGCTATTTGACCAAGGCGGCGAAAACATTAGCCAGGTAAAAAACCAACCTCGCTGGATAGCTTGACTAGGATTTTGGTAGACACGAGAGAAAACGATAGCAAATGGAAATGCGAATCGAAAGGACATCGCTAAACACTCGTGCTATCGCTACACACCGGTAGACACTGGAAATTAGTTAGGTAATAACGCCTTTGATTATTTATATGTCGAGATAGAGTATCGCGCTGCAAAAGAACTAAAACAAACAGGCCAACTTGTTTATGCTGGTGTGCGTGACAGCTACGTCTTACACTCGCGCCACGTCATTGTGCTTTATTCTAGTGTGCGTGCATTTAGCGGCTAACAGTTGGACGCTATTTTTTTGGACGAGTTCACAGCTTTGACTCTCTATCTAGACATAATTACATCTTTAGCTAACGCATTAGTCGCTCGTAGCTCCAAGTGCAAACTAACATTGAAACACTACTGCAATTGCAATCCTATGCTAGAGTGGATAGTAACTGATTAGTAATTTGGTTTCAATTCAGTGCAGGGCCTACATGTGAGTGAGAAGAATCATTTATGAAGTAGTCTATTTTATTAACATTAGAAATGAGAAAATTCCATATCTCGCAACTTTGGATCGTAACACAAACTACGACAGTAACTATTAAATTTTTACTGGATTCTGTTGTTACCGAGGTCATAAAAGCATTGCGTCACCATGGCGCATTTGTGAGTAGGGATGACGTCAAAATGCCCGACAATTCTGCATCGCTACCAAACTATGTCATGGTACTGACGTCATGTGAGCTTTATTAATGCCGGAAAGCTGTATCACTATCAATTCCATTCCAGGGGTTTGAGATACTTATTAAAACCTTCTGTGTCGTGTCTATTTATAGGACACATTAGAAACACTGCAGACAATAATTCCTGTGTGGATTATATTTTATGAGTTGAGTTTGTTTGTTAGGTACGCTTTCACGCTAAAATGGCTTGAAAGATAGTTTGGTAGCCTGGGACCTGGATAAGGACATAGGTTACTTTTCATCCTAGATATAATAGCAGACGAAGTCGCGGGCAACTGCTAGCATTATATAAAATAAGAGTGCTGTTAATAGCATCGGCATTGACCCATGTCCGCTCGGTCGTCTCAGATTTATTATGGCTCCTACACACTATGCCGGCGGCATGGCCACCGGCTTTTGCCGCGCGGCACGTACCCCCGGCTTTTGCACCTTCATTTCATGCCGTTGGCAGCATAGTGTGTAGTGTAGCTGTAAGATTCAATCCGTTAAATCACCCATTTCCTGAACTTGGGTATAGGGTTAGTATTACTGCTGTTTTTAAGATGACATTAAATTTCGCCTGTATTTGGTGAAACACGGTCAATAATGTGTTTGTGAAGTCATTTAAAATCAGGTTTTAAATATCATTGACCTAGCAAAAAACAGACAGGTTTTAGAACAAGTTATTTAAAGTAGACCATTACCATAAACGTGTTTCTTGTGGTTACCTGTAGGTAACTCAGATTGCTGCACATTACTTGATATTGGTACTTACCTACATAATCAAAACAAAACATTGCAGCATTGCATTGGTACCAACAGGCCCAGAGGCCCAGAAGGTCTTATTGGATCTCGTGGTGTGGTTAGGTTTGACTCTAGGGCAAGATTGATACACGAAACTAACGGAAATACATAGTTATAGCTATGTACTTTAATAACACCGTTATTTCGCCTATTTGCGCCTGACCGCGTTTGTGAGAGTCACTACTGAGGCTCGTAGAACGCGGCTTTGTAACAAAGTGAATTGTTCATTTTCAACATCAGCACTAGGTACAATATTTTGCATTGGCGAACATTTTGGACCACAAGTAACTCTGGATCTCATAGCTGGGTATTTAGAAATTGTGGCCACTGCCATCATTTCGCCAAAACGACCTTCTACAAAGGTATTCGTTTTAACGAAGTTGCTCCAGTTCTATCTTCGCATTGTAATTCAAATGTCGAGAATATTTTCACGTGGGATGAAGAAACAGCAGACGGTTAACGCTTACAACTGCTATTAATCACGTGCTCTTAACCAGTTGTTCTACTTTAAGCTGTGTAATCTCAGTCATCTTCAGAAAGCTCAAAGACTATCTTTGATTTAAATAACCATCTCGAATCGATTAGCCTCAGTGCGCTAAAGTAGAGGGATGTCGAGTATGATGCTACTAAAGTTTACTAAGCTCTGGTCAGTTTACGTATTTGGTAAGATACATATCGCCAACACCGAGGGCTGGCGGGTTAAGTCAATAGTTAATATTGGTGACAATTGAAAACATACGGGTACCTAGGCCACTGTGCTATTCTTTTCCCGATAATCGTAACAGTAAAGCTGGGAACAAACTATCGGACGCGTCCGTAAGCCGCGGCTTAATTGTCTTTGGATAGTACCTACATTTAGCAGTACACTGTGCAAACTATGGGTCGTAAGTCGCGGACGTGACCTTGGGCCGTCCTTGAGCGTTCGGACGTCTGATAGCAATCTGTAATGTTTGTTTCAGCCGCGGACATCCGCGGGCAGGGTGAACGGGGTTCGGACGCGTCCGTGGACGATTCGGGAGTCAAGTCATAAGCAAACCGACGATGGTAACAAATTTGTTCGCTAAGTAGTTTAGCAAGAGGTACGCAACGTCGACTGTCATTCGCGGCTTACGGACGCGTCCGATAGTTTGGTCCCAACTTTAGCCCTAAGCCGTTAATTGCTTCTCCGATTTGACTACAGCCTACCGAAAAATCAAAGCATTCAAAGATTGCGTTCTACATACATAATTATTATAATACGGTGGCGTAAAGGATTGGAATTCATGGGAATGACAAATTACAAATTGACACTACAGGGTATACAAATAATACATACATTAATATAAAATTAAACTCACCACTCCTATTCCTTCAAATGCATAAATAGCTGTACCAAAATATAAAGGTAATTGGTGCCAGCTAGAAAATGCTTTCACATTACGGGTAGGTGGCAAATCTTGAAGTATATAGTAAAATGTTATAAGAAGGCCCCAAGCAGTCATTATCGAGGCGACCAGAGAAACTGGGGTCAGGTACTTTAAGTTCTTCACCATAGCCAGGGCAAGTATTGGCGGAAATATTAAAGCCAAGTACACATGTACACTTAGATTTATATGAAAAAAATGTAGTGTGTCTTGAAGGTTAGTGGCAACAAATAAAAAGTATACACAGCAAAATCCCAATTGTGTTAATACCAAAAATACACTGACAACATTCCTGAAACAATACATATTGCCATAAGTGTTATTTATTATAAAAACCTGTTCTTAATGAAAAAATCAAGCCAGACATGCTAGATACCTAAGAAAATAATTCTTATATTATAAGTAATGTAAATATATGAATCACATCACACAATAAGAATCTGGTAATGAGAGATATTTAAATATTCATAAAATGTTGTAAATATACGATAATTATCAAAAATAAAAAATTATTGAGGTGAAATAGATAAGACCACTTCATAAAACATGCCTACTTATCAACATCATTATTGTTCGCTAGTAAATCTGTCTGTTTATTGTTTGTTTGCGAGTAATATTCCTCAATGATAACAAATAAACCTAATTACTAGGAAGAGGAAATTTTCAATGTACATTATACTAAGTATTTACTATTTGAGAATACCCTATGAAAATACTGTGTTCTATTAACTATCAACATAATTATTTTCCCAATACATCTAATTTTTTTTTGGTGAACATCTGTTTGCCTTGAGTCATTACACAATTTATAAAAATTCCATATCCATTCCATATTGTCATTGAGCTGTGTGATTGATGAAATCATACAACAGACATGAATTAATCTCGAGTATAATTTGGCATGGTGTGGTGGGATAATTTTGTAATGATTAGATTAAGCTGTAATGTGTATTTTACTGGAATATTGGAAGTAAATATACTTCCTATTTATAATAACTGAGATTTTCTGGTTTGGTTTCTAACAAGTCAGACTAATATTCTAACAACTAATATTATAAATGCGAAAGTAAGTTTGTTTGTTTATTTGTTACACCTTCACGCAAAACAACTGAACAGATTAAATTTGGCACATGGGTAGACCATGACCTGGATTTAGGACATAGTATACTTCTCATCCCGATATTCTCACGGGATCGACACTTATGCGTGTGAAACCGAGGGCGCAGCTAGTAATAATATTATAAATGCGAAAGTGAGTTTGTTTGTTTGTTACACTTTCACGTCTTAACATCTGTACAAATTTCTATGAAATTTGGCATACAAATTTCATAGAAATTTACACAGGATAGTTTTTATCTCGGTAGTATGTCCCCATGGGATAATTTCCAATCTCCACGCGGGCGAAGCTCCGGGCAAATGCTTGTTACATAATATATGTTCAAATATTTAAAAAAAATCCTGTAAAAGTCTTGAGTAATAGTGAATTTATAAACAAAGAATATTGATAAGTAAACATCTTGTGTCATCAATTGTTTCGTTTTTTGGTGAATGTTGCATCAATTGTTGTGAATATAGTTGTATGGTAGCTATTTGGTTGCATGTACAGTCACGAGCACCAATATGTATCCACTTAGCAAAATTCAAAAGCGACTTTTGCACGCATTATCAACTGCAACTTTGAGATAAGACCTATTTCATATTAGTGTGGGTTCCAAAATACTATGTTCGTAACAACATAAAATTAGGATCACCACAGTAGGAGAAATAGGCCTTAGAGGCTCTCGGGCCTCGACTTCGAGGGCTCTTTAGCGCATGCTTGGAGAGGGGCCAGTTCCCACTTCGTTGGAAGACGGGGAAACTGGTCCTCATCAAGAAGCCGGGGCGCCCGGCGGACTCTCCGTCCGCTTACCGGCCCATCGTGCTGCTCGACGAGGTGGGCAAGCTCTTTGAAAGAGTAATTGCAGACCACCTTGTCGGGCAGCTGGTGCGAGTGGGGCCGGATTTGGCGGACAGCCAGTTTGGTTTCCGCAAGGGGCGCTCAACGGTGGATGCCATCATGCGCGTTCGAGCCCTCACGACAGGGGCTGTTGCCCGGGGTGGGGTGGTCTTGGCGGTGTCTCTTGACATCGCCAATGCGTTCAATACCCTGCCCTGGAGTTGCATTAGGGAGGCACTCCGGTATCACCGGATGCCGACCTACCTCTGTCGAGTGGTCGAGGCCTATTTGACGGACAGGGCCGTCATCTACCCCGGTCACCACGGAGAGTGGAACCGGCGAGAGATGTCGTGCGGTGTCCCGCAGGGATCGGTCCTGGGGCCGCATCTGTGGGACATCGCCTACGACTGGGTGCTGCGCGCCGACCTCCCTAGCGGCGTCAGCGTAGTCTGCTACGCTGACGACACGCTGGTCCTGGTGCAGGGGAGGTCGCATGAGGCGGCGGCCGAACTAGCGACACGTTGGGTTGCGACAATCGTCGATAGGATCCGGCAACTGGGACTCGAGGTGGCCTTGCACAAGTCCGAGGCCATGTGTTTCTATGGTCTTCGGAACGCGCCACTGTCGGGTTCCCAGATAACGGCGGGAGGGGTTCACATCGGTGTCGAGTCGACGATGAAGTACCTGGGACTCGTCCTCGACAGCCGGTGGAACTTTGTGGAGCACTTCCGACGTTTGGCTCCCAAACTGCAGAGGGCTGGGGCTGCTTTGAAGCGGCTTCTGCCCAATCTAGGGGGTCCAAACGCCTCCTGCCGGAGGCTCTACGCGGGGATCGTGCGGTAAATGGCCCTTTACGGGGCACCGGTGTGGGCGCGTTCATTAAGGCTGCGACCAGCCCAGCGATTAAACGCGTCCCAAAGGGTCATGGCCATTAGGCTGGTCAGAGGATACCGCACGGTCTCCCGTGAGGCGGCGAGCCTCCTTGCCGGACTACCGCCATGGGATCTGGAGGCAAAAGTCCTCGCGCACATGTGGGAGTTGCGCGAGGAGGCGAAACGCCGGGGTGTAACACCGCTGCCGCGAGAAATCACGGCACAGCGGACAAAGCTCCGGCGGGATCTCATGGTAGCATGGAGAGTGCGATTGTCGCAACCCAGCGCTGGGCACGCCACAATTGCGGCGGTAAGGCCCCTCTTTGAGGAGTGGCTGGAGAGGCGCCACGGCGTCCTCACCTTCCGCCTGACGCAGGTCCTCACCGGACACGGTTGTTTCGGGAGGTTCCTGTTCAGGATAAAGCGGGAGGAAACGCCCGGGTGTTACCATTGTGTGGATCACCCGGAGGACACGGTGGAGCATACGGTGGAGGTCTGCCCGGCTTGGGCGGGGCACCGCCGTGTCCTCACGGAGGCGATCGGCAGCGGCGATCTCTCGCGTCCGGCCCTGGTTCAGGCCATGGTCCGGAGCGAGAGTGCATGGGAAGCCGTCACTTCCTTCTGCGAAGCAGTAATGCTCGCGAAGGAGGAGACGGAGCGCGCGAAGGAAATGCAAGATGCGCGCCCTCGCGCCCCTAGTCGCCGCAGGAGACGCCCCGGGCGTCGGGAGTCGCGAGCCGACTTCCGGCCACCGTAGGCGCGGGCTTGCGGACGGTGGGCAATGGGTAGCTCGCCGTCCGATTAGGACCAGGCCCGGGTCGACGGCGCGTTGTGTTCCACGCGCGCCTCAAAGAGATGTCAGCACCAACAGACGGGGTCCGTAAGGGCCAATGCCTGCCAGGGTTGCGAGTTTGTCCGAAAGGGATATCGCGGCCCCGGCACACAGGCAACGGAAGGAACACGGGTGGGTTTTAGTCAGTAAAAGTCTGACACTCCCTTTCGCTCCGCCCAGAGCGGGAGGAGTCATTTGATGATTTCCCACCCAAAAAAAAAAAAAAAAAAAAAGGAGAAAATCACTTTTTAAAGTGCTAATATTGGCGCTCGTGACTGTACTATGTGTACCCATGGTCTTACTTTGAATAAAAATGAAGTACAGCAGTATTGTATTACAGATAGATAAATCCAACACATCCGGAAAAAACACTGTTTTGGCTCTGGATCATAACAAAATAATAATAGGTACATTTTTTATGAATAATGTTGGTGCTACGAGTATTATTTATTGAATATCATACATTGAGGAACACTACTTGTAAGTAATAATATGTTAAATCTTATTAAAATAACACAGTTATCATAATTTATAAGCAATGTTAAAAACTTACTTCATTTTTTTTGCATATGGCCTCAAAGAAACTGGTCCTGATGCAAAGGAATCTTCAACAACTTCTGAGAAACCAAGGGCTGGCTTTTGACTTCTTATGCAGAGCTCGTGTGCACATTTTAGGAGCACATGCATGCAGTGGGTGCATATTGCTCCAATGATTAGTGTTGAAAATACACCTGAGCAGGAGGAGACACTAATGAATATTTTCATACATTGAACTTGAATACAAATGATCCATTTGATATAAAAGAAAATATTTTTTTTTTGTGCCAAATATATCTTTTTATGCTTTATTTTACAAAAAATGGTTTAGTGTTTGGAGCCTCCTTTTAAGCAAACAATGCCGGGAGACTGCAAATAAATAAACAAACCACAAACATTTCATTAGCCCTTTTCTCATTAGGGTTCCGTAGTAAACAAGGGTTATAGTTATAGTTTTTTTTAAATGAACTGATAACTGTAATGTTTTTTTTTTTAATAATTACAGTATTTTTTTACTTTTTATTTGAAATAGAATGAATTATTTTATAGGCACGTAGGTAGGTACTAAATAAAATTATTATAGTAGCTGTTATATAAAATATTTTCTTTCCATTGACTATGTTTATTCATATATGTTTGTTTATCATCATTTTCTAAATTAAGAAAGAGCTGGCTTGTTGAAGTATTGAATGGCAGTAAACAATCGATATTTGTACACACAAAAGTGTAAACACTCACCAAGTACGAGGCCAGCATTTTTAAAAGCATCTGGCATTGCTAAAATTCCTGTGCCTATGTTTCCTTTTAAAAGGTGGATTAAAGTATCGAAGTTGGAAGTCGGATGCTCTAAGCATCTTTCCGAACCAGGGTGATAATCTTTAGGTTTCTCACTAGAACCTGGATCTGACACTAATTCTACTGTCTGTTCAACACTTTCAATTGGATTGTTGGGTCCCGTGAGCAGTGGTTGCTTTTCATCGTTCATTATTTTATTCTATACTTTTATGCTTATATTGTAAATATTATTACGCAGACCCGTATGCTACACAATCACCCGAATTCACCCGATTTATCACAATGGAATGAAGCATAGGAATGAAGTAAGTATTGAATAAAAACTTGAAACGATTGAGTGAGTTTGAGTGAAATTAGACCATGGAGTGAATGAAGATGTCGACCTCGACACGACACCGTCAAACAATAGAGGTGAGATGAGACCACTTTATCTCTTATATTAGTAACACAGATTAGGTAGATTAGTAAGTACCATGGTATAATAATATACTTCGCATGGTATAATATTACTTGTTTTATTAGACCATGGTAAGTACTTAGTCTGCAAGGCGACGACGGTCCTTATGCCACGTACAGACTGAAGCAATGCACAAATATGTATGCCTTATGTTAGTCGCTACGTGTCGATCAAAGTCGCTGCGTGTATCTAGATACACTGATCGACGGTGACTCGCCGATGCTCATACAATATAAATTTTGACATCGCTAGCGATCGGATCAACGGCTCTCAAAATCTGTATGAGGTACACATTGCAGCAATCATAGCAATACAAGGTAAAATAATGCTCATAGTCTGGTCTAGATGTCACGACACGCCTTTGTCGAGCAAGCTTCAAACGTTGCTCTTACAAGAAGTCCGCGGGCAGAGCGATCCAATTCAACTGTAGGCTTTTGAGACAAATACAAACGAGTTAGGAGTGTGTTCGTAGAAGGTTCGCTGTAATGCGAGTTCAGAAGGCTGACACGTCGCGAGCTAGAAACTCTATAAAAGGGGTGATAGATGTGCGAGCAAGTACGCGTACTTAGGGCTCAGCGACCTTTCTCGCCTGTGTGTCATACTAAGTACGCGTACTTTAAAACCGCTGAGTAAGTTTATCGGCGATCCAACAGGTTTGAAATTTTGCTCGTAGCCCGCCTTGGTTCGTAGTTTCGTACGTCTGTCATCGCCGTGAGTCCGACAGCCGGTTTTTGTTTAATTTGGTTCAGAAAATTCGACAACATCGCGATACAGTGTGAGCAAGCATCACGTGTCTCACCGACGGCGAGCCGATAAGTTCGCGAACTCAAAAACCGCGTACTTTAAGTTCGCACGTCTATTACGCACTTTAATTTAAAACTCGATTTATATTAACATATACCCTCTGAGCCTATACCACGTCGCCCCTCTAATGGTCGTGAAAAGTCAGAACTGTCAATGTCATGTCATTGTCACAGATGACACAATCATTACCAAGTCGTAGAAGATTTTGGAAGATTTCAGTAAATGTAACAAAAAAGGTTTTGGGGGAGTATTGGTAAAACAATGGGAAACGCAGGAAGTAATCAACCCAAAGAATGGCACAGAGATGCTGTGACAAAGGCTCCTGATGTAGGGCCGTCCTCGCCAGCCAAAGAAGGAGAAGCGTTTACATTTGATAAAAAGGTTGACGATGATCGTATTGGTCGAGATGAAGAAAATAACATAGAAGATGGTGCACCATATTATACCAAGGCTGTTCCTGAAAGTGAAGTAGAATATAGTGGACCACGAGAGAGGTCTAATACTCTGACTGAAAGTAGTAAGATTATTGACGATGTTAAAGTTTTGCCAACTGTTTTTAAATGGGAAGGAGGTGGCAAACAAGTAAGTAAATTATTCGTCAATAACACTTGTACCTTCTCTATTAAATGCAGTGTAATTAATTTACTTTTTAATTCCAGGTTTATATTAGTGGAACATTTACTGACTGGAAAACGATTCCTATGGTTAAGTCTCATGGAGACTTTGTAACAATTATTGATTTACCTGAAGGTGAACATCAGTATAAGTATTTTGTTGATGGTGAATGGCGACATGACCCCTCTGTGGTATGTTTTATTAAGATTTAATATGAATTTCACCAACATTTAAATAACAGAGTATAATACGTAGTACTGAAAATGGTATATGTACTATCATTAACCCAACAAATGTTGTATGAACTGAACTGTAATTAAAAAAAAAAAAAAAAACTATTGAGTGCCTACGTCCAAACAGCTTCAAGTACACAATCATTTGATAGGTTGATAAAAGTTGCATTTAAAGCTTGTCTAGAATTTTAGTACTTATCTTTTAATTTGTGACTAGTAACTTCAAATCTTAGAATATATATTTTCAGGCCGATAATAAACTTGTTACAGAAGGTAGTGGACAATGGAATGGGTAGTAAAAATAACTTGGTAACAGTAAAAATGTCAGATTTTGAAGTTTTCCAAGCACTTGCAAAGGATAGTGAAGGGATTCACAGCAGTGCCCAAACAGAGTATTCTCAGGTATGTGAGGAAAAATATCTAATAGCAAGCTAATATACTAGTATTATCAATAAAATGTCTATATTTATCTAATTTATTACTTTTCAGGAGATACCACAGTCAAAGCCATGGGAGAAAGTTTCAGGCCCACCTATTTTACCACCTCATCTCTTACAAGTCATTCTGAATAAAGATACACCACTGTCTGTAAGTATCTCACTGCTTAGTTTATTTTCAGAGCAAATTTTTTGATGTTTTTTTTTTTTTAAATTTCTAAATATTTGCTACTAAAATACTAAGTTGTCTTATATTTTTCCAGTGCGAACCAACATTGTTACCAGAACCAAATCACGTGATGTTGAATCACCTGTATGCTTTGTCCATAAAAGATGGTGTTATGGTATTATCAGCAACCCACCGGTACAGGAAGAAGTATGTCACTACACTGCTTTACAAGCCCATATAATTATTAATCTGGTGATCTGACATATCCTATAGTTTTCAAAGCAGAACATTATTTCAGTATTCAATTTAACTTTTGCATAAATATCACCTATAAGCTAAATAATTGAAAAGTAATATTACTCTTTTTAAATCACTGAATTGCATAATTACCAGATACATTTTTGGCACTAAAGTACTTGCGGTTAAGAGAGAAATATAGCTGCAATTGCTGCTAATCTAAATTTTTAAGCTCTTAGTATTATTTTTGTTTTCTGTCTGTAAGTTTGTACTCTTGTCTCAAGTGCTATGGTCTTAATGGGTAATAAATAAGCAAACAAGGGTCCCAGTTACTTGAGTTACTTCTGATTAAGAAGTTAATTTAGTGATATGAATACCAAGGTGACTGCACTTGTATGTGTAATTAAGATCAGTCAGTAAAATAGTTGTGATAGACAACAGTTTTTGACAAATAATAATAAAAATAAATATTCTTACATATTTCTAAGTGCAGCCAGATGTGATAATGTACTATTTGTTTTTAAATTATTGACTTGTTGTGATTGTATCTATTAGTTAGGTATAAATTTAATGTGCTTTTTTGTTAAAGTATAATTATGTAAACATTAGTGTGTAAATAAAAGGTCTATTAAATTCGTTTATTTTATTTCGCCAATCTGAAAGTATTGATTTTTTTACTTGGTAATGCAATCTTCACTGTATAGAAATATGAAAAAAATCCAAATTAAATAAGAATCTTAATTATTAAAATATTTGATGTGATGGTGATTTACTATCTCTTTTAAATAAAAATGGCACAGTTATAATTATAACATTATACAAAAAATAAAATATGGTAAACAGGTTGGTATAATACTGTGCATATTATTGTCTTAATATTCGTCTCCTGTTGCGTTGAAGTAATTATATAAAATAAATATAAGTATGTGCACATACATTTCTGTATTTTTCCTATGTTTAAGAATTCGATCACTGATCTTCGGCCGAATTCAAACTTTCAAACGAACCCAAATTATATTTCTCACAAATTTTTTAGACCTTATGGTAGGACCGCCAGTAGCGGATACAGAAAAAAAACAAGGGGGGGCGCTAAATAAAAGACATCTTGAGCTATGGCCGTTATACAGTGTTATAACCATGTAGGTAACCTATTTGTTTTTAAAATATAATTTTTTGGTGTCCCCTCCTTGCCGTGAACCGCACATGCTGGGCTGCATGGGGGGGGGGGGCGCGCGCCCTCCGCGCCCCCATATGTATCCGCCACTGAGGACCGCTGATAAGTGCACGTTAACGTCAATATTCAAGCACCAGACGTGTGAAATGAAAGTATTAAACAATAAAAATATTCACACAATTTATTCGAATGAATACCTATTTCATTTTATTTTATAGTAAAAACTTAGTAACGAGTATATCAAACGTCTTAAGCTAATTAATACCTTAGTTATATTCGAATGTTGAGTTAAAAACATAGTAAATGTTCTTTGGGTTTGCCCCTTTACAATGACTACTATAATCCGGTCACCGAGAGAATGCGTTTCTGACTTTGGACAAGATTAGGAACTGAGTTAAATTCGTAAAACACGTATTCTTTGGTACTCAACTGACAGGTGTCGCTCGTTATCATCAATATACCAACGCATTCTCTCATCAGCCGGAGTGTAAAGTTGGCTCTTACAATTTCTGATGTTTTTTTACTTGTACAATTTAAGTTTTATCTATGTGAAATTGTGAAAATACTGAGAATAATAATAATTATGTATTTCAATTACAAAAATGCCAGTCATATTACATATACTGAGCATCATAACAAAATAAGTAGGTAAGTAAATTATACAATGTAATTTTGCTATTAAATACAGGTTACCTCAAAATACGTAGTCGAAGAGTATACATATTAAAAGGGTTTGGCTGCGGTTTTACAGCAAAAAATTGTACAGTAGTCCATTTATTTGAGTGGTCAGAATATTTATTTTGATAAGTGAACGAACGCATTCGGCGGCAAGGTGGCGACGGCCAGTGAGATCTAGCTATTGTTTAAATACTGCACGCATTAAGTGAGCGCGACACACACGGCCAGCGGCCAGCCGCCTGCCTGGCCGCCGCGCCTAGTGCGTTCGTTCCCTTAGGGCAATAGCGCACTGGTCACGCGGCCATGACGTGCGACGCGGCCGCAAGGGTCGCGGCCAAAACTGCGGTTACAAATTGTCTGTTGCAAATATAGTTCCTCATCATGTTCAGCAGCCGCAGCTAGTGCACGCACACTGGTGTTTATCTACCATTCAATTTGACCCCATTGGCCGCAACGGCCAGCGACCGACCACGGGCCGCAAATGCGTCGCTTCGAACTCGTTGGCCGCCGCGGCTCGGTGGGGCTGCTGGCCGCGTGCGGCCAGGAGCGCGTGCTTCATGGCGATTTCCCCGCTGGCCGCTGCGACCTGGCCGCAAGTGTGCTATTGCCCTTATTTTCCAGTGTGTGCCCGTTTCTTACACAATATACGGGTTTTATTTTAGGCGTATTTTGCGAAAGTAACATGTAGTTTCTTTACGTAGGTACTATGAGTTTGCGTTTATTGCTTTTAGCAAGCGTGAACCGTGACGCGAACCTAGTCGCGTTCTGATCGAATCTGATTAAACATAATTTCATAGCCAATCATTACGAATTTACGATTATGTAACTGCGATAGGTAAGAGTATATTAAGAGACGTTTATTTGGAACTCCAAGGCCTATAACCAAAAACTTCAGAAAAAAAACTTAGAAAACGACTCTTAAGATCAACATGTATGAGATTCTATGTTATGCAAATAATTTTAATTAAATAGGATTACCTTACGAAAAATACTCAAATACTGGTTTATTTTTCTAAAGTACTTAATTAATAAAATAATTGTTAAAAATAATATTATGTACATAAAATGCATAAATAAATAATATTTGAAATGAATTAAACAGAATTGGTAATAATGACTTACAAAAATATAACAATATGCGAATTTGACAAGCATTTCCCCTGGTTTCACCTAATGAGTGAACACGAGTGCACAGCCGATCTGATCCCTATAAATTGAGACCTAGTGATATGTATGCCTCTTTCTTTTCTTATGCCTCCTAGTTAAATTAACATTTCATAAATGTAATGGGCGGGGGCGGTTTTAAATGAACGTACCTACCTAATATCTTATATTGTTGTCTTACGTTGTTGTATTGTATTGTATTGTTGTCAGCAGCGACAGCCGACGCCAACGAAATAATTTATGAACATGAAAATAATGCTGTGTCAAATAAAAGTAAAGGACTTGTCGCGCGTCGCGATTTTGCGATATATATCCGTAGAACAATTTTTATGAAAACGCGCGCGACACTACACACAGGAGCGACCTGTCGCACCGCGACACAGAAAATACTCTTATCGCGGCAATATCAACGCAACGCCATACAAAATTTTCCTTTGCTATAGCGTTGCGCGTCGCGCTGCGATAGGGTTGCGTGGCGACAATATCGCATAATCGCCACGCGACACCTCGCGCGAGTAGTCGCGCCAGTCTGCATGAGACTTAACAGTCATGATCGACTTTCGTTGCTGACCGTACCTAAGTATTTTGATTTATTATTAGCCTGTTCTTCAATGTTCCCACTGGTGGGACGCTGGCCTCCTCTCTTCGAGAAGGAGTGGGTTGTAAACTACCGCGCCTGGCCCAGTGCGGGTTGGTAGATGTCACAAGTCTCAGATGTTTTTTGGTTCTAAGACATGCCGGTTTCCTCACGATGTTTTCCTTCACCGTTTTGAGAGCAGTGGTGATTAAATTATTTACACAAAGTAAAGCGCCTGCGCCTGGATTCGGACCCACGCCCTACAACTCGGTACCACTGGGCCACCACTGCTCTCAGTATGTAGGTATGTATTTTGATTGCATTAAGCAATTCCAACTGTTGAGATTTTTTTGCCTACATGAAATCTGATGAGCATTTCTAATCGTTGATAAATAAATCATTTATGTAATAATAATACCTACTACTTCCATTTATAAACTTTTGAATATGGCTGCGGTGACGTATATTCGGGGTCACCAATTTAGGGGTATGAGGAACAGGGTGTAAGGTTCACTCATCCCCCATAGAAAAGGGAGGATCCTCCAACCAGACGGGTGTCGTGTCTGGCGGGCAACTGCCCAGAGGTTTGAAGTTGGGAGATTCTATATAATAATATGTTTATCGCGCGGTAAACTTTAATTGCGCGATGCAGGATTTGTGTGACGTCAGGATGTTATGTGACATCAGGTCTTTGATGCGTAGTTCGCATGTAGCGATGTAGATGCCGCTACATAAGTACTAATAAAGCAACGTCATTTTTGGATAGAGCATATTTGTACCTTATCAATACGGAGTTGGAGAAAAACTTATTCTATTACTTATTTTGATTACTTAGGGTCAGTTCACACCGCGACGTTCCGCTGCACCGCGCGGCGTCTCGTTGCGCCGCGCTGTGTCTCGTTGCGCAGCGAGGCGTGGCGTTGCCAGCGACTTCACGCTGCGCCTCGCGACGTTGCGATGCGTCTCGCGTCGCCGCGCGAAACCACTGGCCTCTTCAAGCATCGTCGCGTCACGTCTCGTTGTGAACTGACCCTTACACCGACTACGCTTGTAACGTACCTATACTAACGTCATTTTTTAAATTACGAAAGATTTAACTTCATAAGGAACTATACACAGTAGGTAATGGCGAGATTCACACTGCAATTGTTTTTAAATTGCTAAGTACAGTACAGCGTTTCATAAGAAAATGAACATTATGCTTATAAGGATAAGGTTTAAATTAGTATAATGAAACTTTTGTTCACATTCGCTTATACGAATATGAACATTATTTCAATCAAATTATGGTATATAACGCGAAATTTACTTAGCAAAGTAAACGCAAAGTGAATTTCGTCCTTATTTACAGTTAAGGAGGATGCGCTAAGGTAGCCCTCTAAATTCAAAATTTCTTACTTTTTTTGCAACCGATCGCTACAAATATGGCGGTATAGAATTATAATCAGCAATACAACTCCCTATGTTAGAATAAACTTTAAATGTCATGATTTCATGAAATAGTAATAAATGAACTTAGAGAGTTGTATTGATGAATTTTATGATTATAATTCTATAAATAAACATTTGATACGGCCGCGAATCATATTTAGATCAACATACAACCTGATACTGACGTACATATTGCAAAAAACGTAAGAAAATTTGAATTTCGCGGGCAGTCCTGATGCTTTCGCCTTAACATCTAAGTAATTACTTTTTTGTAGTAACTTCTAAAAGCGGTAGTTTATCTTTTCCATCTGCCATATTCATGTTAACATTACTCACCGGATTTTTAAAATACATTGCAACAGCTATACTGACTAGACAAATTGATAACACTGTAAATGCTGTTATCACAATATTAAATAGCATATAGCATACTACAGCTGTTATAACCAATTCCAGAGCACTCGCATATGTTTTTAAAATGGAGTTTAAGTTTTTCAAAAAGAAACTTGTGACTATCCCTACCACGGCACTGTTTATGGTTATAAGTACTACAAAAGTGTCAGCTAATGAACTAAAATCGTCGAATATTGTTCCTAACTCACCTTTAAACATTAATATAAAGAAGTTGCAGATTACCGAGTCCAAGTACATAAACACGTTCTGTAGGAATATGTCGACATTAGAACCGTTTGTTTTTAACAAATATTCGTTATAGGTACCAGCCAAACATGAACAGAAATTCTGAAAATTTATAGATAAGAAATAAATATTGAATAATTGTGACCAGAGATCTGTGTCACCTTTCGATTGTATTGACGCTGCATCGAAATTTTTGATCATACATCCCATTGTTAACACCCCCAGTGATATCCACTGCATAAAGGCCAACTTCTGCTTGAATAAAAACTGGAAGCAAAGCAAAAATAAATAAATTAATCATTGGAATCATTTTTCACTGTCCCATTCACCCTCAGGTATCACTGTACACCCGGCATTTAGCATTTACACCAACGTATAAAACATGTATTCTACTTGTTGTGACTACTGTTTCTGTTTATCGTATACACCTAAAAGAAGATGTAGACTAATTGTATCAAAAACATGTCAAAAGGTGAACGATATAGTTAAAAAAAAATGTCTGGAACACCTTAATACATGTATGAGACATTGTTTGGACTTCTTCATTTTTTGGAAGTCTCTTACTGTGCATTTGCACTGGCGAAACATTCACATAATAACCTCCTCCTTTTGGAAGTCGGTTAAAAACATGATATCCTGTCTAACATTGTATTGAACATTGACACAAAATAGAGATTTCAGCATGTTTTTATGTGAATGTTTCGCCAGTGCAAAAGCACAGTTACAAGACTTGTTGAAAACAAGTATCACAACTTGTACATGGGTGTAATGTAAACTCGATGTAAGAAAAGTTTAGTTTACCTGAAAGAGGATAGCCGTTAACACAACTCGGAACTGCAACAGGATGTAGTAGGACGTGGGGTCGTAGTGGGACAAGTTTATGAACGCCAAGTTGTTATAGAAGCAGTACAGCAAGGATGGAATGAAGTACATCATCAGCAGCTTACGGTTTATGACAATGGCTCTGAATATATGCGGCTTATTTCTGAAAGTAGAAAAACATAATAATTATTATTATATTAATAACGAACCGAAACAACCCTGTAGGTAATAGGAACAATGATCTCACTCAGACTCACGGACCACAGTTACAGTTTACTTTACCGAAACCGTTTCATACGAATTGTGAACCTGATTCCTATGTTTATAATGTTCATATTCGAATAAGTGATTGTGAGCAAGCGTGTCATGTATATGATTATGAACATTATATATAATGCATAATATTACTAAGATTCACATTCGTATGAAGAAGCGCTTACTTTAATTAACAAGAAAGCGCAATGCCTTCTGCATTGCGCTTTCTGTGAATCTTAGGGTGCTCCCTCACGCAAATTTCGCGCCCTCACGCCCCTAGCCGCCGTAGGAGACTCAAACACAAAGCATTTATTAAACCCATAGATATAAGAAAGAAGGAGATATGCCCGGTAGTTGAAAATGTATCGAAACCCAATATCTTCAATCTATCCCTACTCTCTAGCCTGCGATCACACATGCGATCAGTAAACCCAATAAATACGAGGTCCCGCTCACACTTGCAATTTACAAATCAGAACGTACTACACAATCAATTATAAACCTTATCCCATCAAACACAGCGTGCATTTACCATGCACCGTACAACTCACCCACACGAAAACATCGATCGCTATCGTTGTGCTGTGCAAAAGCCATTTATTTTACATATACGCTAGTGATTGACTAAATCGGAAACTTATCGATTCTCCCATGTATTATTGTATTAAAATTTTTGGAAGTTGCTGAAAAAATTATAAATAAAAAACGATATACATATAATAAGATGATATAAATAAACAATAAGTAAGTAAAAAAAAAAAATATTAAGTAAACCAAAAAAAAAAAAACATTATGAGAAAATCTAAATGAGTATAAAACAAGATTTCACATCGGTCTTCCAATCAGGCTGTTGACAAATTGAAGAATAAACTTTAATAGTAATATAAATTCATACGACAATCGACATTATTGTCGATAGCCTACGTTAGTGGATCTGCACAACCACATCACTAATCCGTCGCAAGAAGCTGCGGCCGTACTAACGATGCAACCGCTTAAAGCAAATATCGTTTTGTAATTTTTACATTGCTTGTCCAGTTACTTAGCGACATACTTTGGTAGTGGTAAAGAAGCAATGTATTTACTACAATAAAAGTACAGTCGCTGTGATATATGAAAACAAAAACAACGTAGTAAAGGCAAGAAATATTTTACGATTTGTTGTTTTTCATGATTTTCAACACAAATATAGCAAAATACTTGTGCTGATTTATGAAAAGTGGTTCTACGATTTATAAAGTTTATAGTTTAGCTTCGATTTTTACAAGAAACCACTGAAGAACACGGTATTCTTAAATGTTATCACGATCGCGTTCGAAAGCGCACTAGTTAGCGGAAACGGCCATTTGCCTGAGGCATGACCATTGTGGTCAAGATGCGCGGACACAGACACGCCCCCATGCCACTTCTCCTGTTATTTATATTTCTATGATTAAACCATTTACAGGCACTTTTGAATTGTCAAATAGTCGGTCAGTTCAGAAAGTTGAAGCTAGTAGACGCCCTGGGCGTCACGTCGGGAATAGCAGGCCGATTCCCGGCCACCGTAGGCGCGGGCTTCTGGACGGTTAGCAATGAGTAGCTCGCCGTCCGTTAAGGACCAGGCCCAGGTCGACAGCGCGTTGTGTTCCACGCGCGCCTCAAGGAGATGTCAGCACAACTGACGAGGTCCGCCAGGACCGATGCCGGGGTCGCGGGAAAGTCCGAAAGGGATACCGTAGCCCCTGGCAACATACAGGCAACTGAACGAACACGGGTGGGTTTTATTCAGTAAAATTCAAAAGCGGATGACGAGGCAGGTTAACCATATAATTTTAAGAGCACTGAGAACAAACTACGGTAGCAGGACTATAGTAATATGAGGGGACTGAACTCTTATAACTCTATACCTAAAGTAATTAAGAAATCGACACGACTTTCAACTGTTAAAAGGCTATTAAAACGCCAATTCTAAATAATGTTTGAATTGTAAGTTTTTACTGTTTTTTTATAACTTAATTTTAGTTTATCACCCAGCTAAAACTCTTTTGTTCTTAATTAATAGCGACATTATGATTTGTCATCCCAAATTTATTATACAGATTTGTGTTTTTTGTTGTAATAAAAGAGTTGATCATAAATTATATGCATTTTTACGTCGAGCCGAATCTCACGTGGGGGTCGTGTCAAAAAACGACTCTCGTGATCAAGAACGCGAACTGCGGACTGGACCATTGTGAATTGGACTAATCGCGAACTGGACCAATAAGCGTCATAATGCGCCTAAAGGGCGAAAACGTCGCTCATTGGAGTGAATAAAACCTACCGTACCGTATACGTACCTATTGAAATAAACTGTCCGTAGTTACCGTGCCGTGGACAGCTTGCAGAGTTAGCAAGCGAGAGTGGCAGTAGGTCGGCCATGTCGGTCGAAGGACCGTTGTTTGTTGGAGGAGACGACTCACTGAGTGAAGGCATAGCACGAGATGCTCTCTATCTGGATGGACTGACGACCCTTAAGATGGATCCGCAATGGCAGTCCGCAAAATTCAAAATTTTCTTACGTTTTTTGCAATTCGCAGGTCAATGTCGGGTGTATCTTGGTCAAAATATGATCAACAGTAACAGTAGCAAGTAGATATTAGTCGGATTTGATCATGCAATATAAAATACCGAATAGGAAACTAACTAATGACTCAGGCCTAGCCAAGATCTACAACAACATCTAAATATAGATTCTAATGTTGTCTGGATAATTTAATAAAAATTTAAAAATTCTCATAACAACTGAGCCGCCTGTCTACTCTGCTAATATTGATCTATGACTATGACCCACACACACACACACACGTGTTTGAAAATAAATAGTAGGTATCTACATTTACTTATTACGTCAGGATTTGTTAAATGTACCTAGCTATAGTAATGAATGTGTTTATTAAGTAGTAAGTAGGTACCAGTAAGAAATATTATCCTTAAATGAAATCGGAATTAAATTATCCAAAAAGAACCGAAATTATCGATATAGTTTACAGAGTTAGCAAGATGAAGTGGCTCATGTGGCAGTAGGTCGGGCATGTTTGTCGAAGGACAGATATGGTCTTTTACAGAGACGACTCATAGAGTGGAGATGGAGACGGGGTACCGGAAAGCATAGCGTGAGATGCCCTCCATCTAGATTCTAGATGGACTGACGACTTAAAGGGGATCCGCTATGGTAGCCCGCGAAATTCACTATTTCTTACGTTTGTTGCAATTTACAGGTCAGTTTCAGATTGTATGTTGAACAAAATATGATTCGCGGCAGTAGGTAACAATTATTATATTTAATCATTTATTTACTTACAGAGTTAAATAGTTAGAATACCTACTCTTTATTATGTACCTACCTACACCATAAAATTACAAACATAAATTTACAAATTTTACATAGGCTGACACAATGGGCGGTCTTTTTACCGGCTTGTTAGTCGGTAAGAGCGGATTACTCGAGCTGAACGCACCTAAGGCGTCGTCCTAATTGGCTACGATTGTAGGTACGAGGAAAACGGTGCGATTTTGTCGCACGACGAGATTAAACACACACATTTCTTTAGAGTGTCCTAATTGAAGCTCGCATGTCATCGCTCGAGCACAGGAAATGCGCGTACGATGGGTTTGATCGTGCGATCTTCCAATCAAAGCTAAAAATCTCTTTTGAGTGTCCTAATTGGTTACGCGTCATCGCGCGAGCACAGCAACGCGGCGGCCGGCATAGCATGGTGCCCACAGAACAGATAAACGAGGTTTTAACTGTTCTGTGATGGTGCCCATCGCGCGAGCTATTAGCACACCTGTTGGACCATCACACGATCATTTTCATCGTGAAACGAAATCGCATCGTTTGCTCGATGATTGTTAGCCAATTAGGATGACCGCGACGCCTAATGCTTTTAGGAGCAGAGCAGTGCACAAGTTGGAGTGACGTATTTCGTCGCAGTTATATAACCACTAATACATAGAAGATAAGTACTATTTTTTTTATTGCAGCTTTTAACAGCAAACTCAAACTCAAAGCATTTATTTCAATTAAACCATTTACAGGCACTTTTGAATTGTCAAGGAATTCGTCAGTCAGAAATATGAAGCTAGTTGCCCATTCCAAATGAAATTAAATGAAATGAAATTGTTTATAGGATATCGGAATCACTTTTACACGTCATATAAAAAAATATTAAAAATAACCTAGATGAGATCGGTGTTTCCTATCTGACTACTCTGAGAAGAAAGGCCGAAACAAACTCAGAGGTCGCAGTCTCTTTTAAAGTCCAGACATAATCTTGGTCAAGCCATGTGAGGACCATGTAGATTAGTGTCTGAAATGGTCTTTTGAGGAAAGAACCACACAGATTTGAGTGGACCTGTCCAGTCAGTGCAAGCATTTGTCAGTAATCGTGGAGCTCAACTCAGAACTTAAGGAGCTCAACTCGACGAACAATACCAAGGAAAGGATATTTGGGTAGGCCGCATCAACTACTCAAACTGCCAGACCATCATTAAAAATGAGAAAGAAAAAAGAAATGAAAAGGAAAAAAAAATATCCACATAGTCCTCACATTCACAATAATTAAAATAATATAATACTTTACAAAATAATCGTGTCATTTTGAGTATAATTTTCAACAATGTCAATGTGTATATATATAAAACTGGTTTATTGTGATGAATAATTAAAATGTCAAGTTTTATGGTTTTCACAAGGCTTAGCAGAGCGAGCAGCTCAATCCCAAGCTTTTTTTATCTTCTAAATAATATGAAATTTTATAGTACCCTTTTTTACAAAGTTTGGTTTTAATACAATTTTTAAATCGTTTAATGGGTAAGTTTCGAAGGCAATGGGAAGTTTGTTGTAAAAGCGTATACATTGACCCATGAACGAGTTGCTTACTCTGTGGAGACGTGTGCGATGTACAGCAAGGTTGTGTCTATTCCTGGTATTACTATGAATATCGGACATTTTCTTAAAATTTGATATATTTTTGTGTACATACAATAGGTTTTCAAAAATATATTGTGAGGCTACAGTCAGAACATTTATTTCTCTGAATTTCTCTCGAAGGGAATCTCTTGGACCTAAGTTGTAAATGGCTCGAACAGCCCTTTTCTGTAGAACAAATATAGTATTAATGTCCGCACAGGTTCCCCAAAGAAGAATTCCATATGACATAAGACTATGAAAGTAACTAAAATAAACAATTCTGGCTGTATCTACGTCAGTTATCTGTCTAATTTTTTTAACAGCATAGGCGGCCGAACTAACCCTTCGTGTCAATTTTTCTACGTGTGGGCCCCATTGTAATTTACCGTCAATCGTTATTCCAAGAAAAACTGTTGACTCAACAGGGTCCCACTCTATTCCATTAACTTGAACAAGCTGCCTGACATTTGGCGTTGAAAATTTAATGAGTTTAGTCTTTTTTTCGTTCAGGAGAAGATTATTTACATTAAACCAATGCACAACTTTAGAGAGTGCATCGTTGACTTGTTCAAAGTTGACTAACTGACGTTTGATTTTAAAAATGAGGGAAGTGTCATCTGCGAATAATACGATCTTGTGATTATCCCTTATGTAGTAAGGTAAGTCATTTATGTAAATTAGAAATAAGAAAGGACCTAGAATTGAACCCTGCGGGACGCCTATGGTGACCGCAGATCCTGCAGATCTCTTGCCATTAACATCGACCCTCTGAATTCTGTTATTCAAATAAGAAGTCAGAAGGTCAAGAGCCTTGTCCCTCATGCCATAATGGTACAGTTTCCTGATAAGAGTATCATGATGTACGCAATCGAAGGCCTTAGACAAGTCGCAGAAAATGCCAAGAGCATCTTGCGAATTCTCCCAGGCCTCGAATATGCTCTTCAGTAATTCCACGCCCGCGTCTGTAGTTGAACGACCCTTTGTAAAACCAAACTGTTTCAAATGAAGTAAATTATGTGCATTGAAATGTCCTAACATTTGTTTTAAAATTAATTTTTCAAAGATTTTACTCAATGTAGGTAATATCGAAATAGGCCGAAAATTTGTGGGATCAGTTGTGCTGCCAGATTTGAACAGTGGAATCACTTTGCTAAGTTTCATCAAATCAGGAAATACACCAGATGCAATACAAGAGTTAAAAACGATTGCTAAAAAGGGTGAAATAACATCAATTATTGAAGACATTCCTGAACTGTTAAAACCCAAATAAACCATTTCCAAGACATATTTACGTCAGAAAAACAAAAATGTGAAAAAATAAATAATGGTTGTGTCATTCAAAACAAATTCAATTATGCAGAATCACTATGATCGCGCTATGTAATTAGTAACAGCGCCATCTATCTAATCAATTTGTACTGTCTACTAAGATTTGTATCTATTGATAACGTACATCCCGCAGCGTGCGTGTGACCCTGTACTTACGAATATAGCAGTGACCAATAGGTGTCGCTGTGAATAGATCAACGATAACGAACGGGGATCACTATTTCGCAAACCTAATTAAAGACACCTTTGGTCTAGGGGCCGCAACTGATACATCGCATCTCGTACGTGTGCGAGTTCAAATCCAGGAATTAGATATTCTTTTCCCAAGTTTTTACGTATAATCCAATATGAATACCCTACTAGAAAATGTTACTTTCCGCCGAAATAGGACTAAATCAGACTCAATGTTGAACGACAGTGAGATAGCTGCAACGCGTTCAACGTTAAATGAGACAGTCATTAGTGTACCGAAGATGTCCGACGATGATGACGATGAAATCAAGAAACTGCGAGATCAAATTACTAACCTCGCATTGGACATGCAAAGCGCTCACTTAGAGATTGAAGAACTGACTTTGGAAAATAATAATCTTAAAACAATGAATATAAATCTGAGCAAACAAAATGACCTGTACAAGAAAGTCACTTACAGTCCAACTAAACTTAAATCACCTAGCACTAAAAAGGCAAAAAATCTTAATAAAAGTCATAAACAGACGCAAACAGAAACAATGAAGCTTGGACCAAATAAAACTCCAGTAAAAAACAAATGCAAAATCCAGAAGATGGTGGAAGAGAGCGATAAAGTTACACCACCAATAAACCAATGTAGAAATAATACAGACGAAAACCAGTCGAAGCGTAAAAAAAATTGCATTTTAAGCACAGACAATAAAAATAAATTGTTTCATATTGCAGAAAATACTTTTGACAAGTATGAACTCTGCCATTACATCACGCCTCATGGAACTATGGAAGTTCTGTTAAAAGGTATCAAAGAAAAGTTGTCAGAGTTCACTCTACAGGACTACGGTATTATATTGATAGGTGAGGAAGACTTTAAAGTAACAAATAGATATTTTGATAGCATTTTACTAATTAGGCAAATGTTGCAAGAAGTCTCGAACACTAATTTAATTATCTGCACTCCGACGTACAAATTCTTCACAAACAACTACCTTTATAATTCGAGAGTGGAAACGTTCAATAATTTATTATATCTAGATACTATCACTCATGGACACGCATATTTTCTGGACAGCAACATAAACTTAAAGTATGACGACACTATGTTCAACAAACGCACGGGTGTAATAAATTACTCTGGAATGAAATCGATTTTTAAGGATATTTTCAATATGACTATGGACATACAATCATCAAACATTGACTTTCACCAACTTGACAACCAAATGAAGACAGTAACTGAATCAGAAGACACGGGACAGTTTTTTCTTCAATCGTATTAATGTAATGCATCAAAACATTGTTGGATTGTTAAACAAATCAGACTTGTTAACTGTACAATTAGAAAATTTTGAAAATCGAGGGACAACTGTAGATGTACTCTGTTTAACAGAGCATTTCATAACATCCGGACATGAAAGTTTATTGCACATTCCGAATTTCCACCTAGCCGCTCTTTTTTCACGAAGCACAAATCGGGGAGGAACTTGTATTCTTGTAAGACAGGGACACCAGTACAGGGAACTACCAGATGTTGCTAAACAGTCTGTATCAGGCGTGTTTGAAATTTGTGCTATAGAATTGACATCCTATTCAATTATTGTTATATGTGTGTATAGAGTACCTAAATATAATTACTTGACATTTTATGAAAAACTTGACATTGTATTAAAAAAGTTTGTGTATTATCGAATAAAAAAATTGTGTTGTGTGGTGATATTAACATTAATGTACTGTTAAGAAATAAGATTACTCTGGATTTGGAACACTTCCTACTTAACTATAACTTGACTCTAGCTCTAAACCAGCCTACTAGGCCTCATAGTAAAACGTGCATTGATAACTTTGCACATAATCTAAGAAAAGGATGGAAAACGGAAATTATTGACCTCATGTTATCAGATCACACATCACAAATACTTAAAATACCTGTTAATAAAACGTGTCGCTTAAAATTTTGAAAACCGTAAAAATAGATTACTCCAAAGAGAACCTTGATAAATTTAAATCATGCATACAAAATTTATCTTTCAAAGAAATCTACGAAAATAATGATGTTAATGTAGCCTATACGACCTTTATTGATATTTTCTCATTGTTTTACAATCTCTGTTTTCCAGAGAAAATAATAACTATAAACACTAACAAACAGGTTAAATGGATTTCTCATGGCATAAAAACATGTAGTAAAAGACAAAGACGTTTATTGTGGGCTTACAGACTACACCCAACCAAAAAAGGTAAAAGTGACTTGAAAAAATACACTACGCAGTATTAAAAAATTGTTAGACTAACTCAGAAGGCACAAAATAACTACTTTATAAACAATTCGCAAAATAAATCCAAAGCCACATGGCAGATAGTCAATAGATCTAAAACTAACCTGCCTAAAGAACAGATACTGACCATAAAAACAGGGAATTTGACTTACACAAACCCGAATGACATTGCAAACGCATTTAATGACTACTTTATAGATGACATTGAGAATAATATAGTAAATGACATTAAAATAAACAATAAGTTAGATAATTTTAAAATGCAATCAATGTTTATGCAGCCTGTTCTAAAATCCGATATTATTTTAGCCACAAAGACGCTTAAAAATACTAGTACTGTAGATATTGACGGTATATCTACAAAAGTAATTAAATATGTAATTGAGCTTATAGCACCTGCCCTAGCACATATTAATAATTTAGGTATTATCGAGGGTATCTATCCCGAAGGCTTGAAAAAAGTCATAATTAAACCGCAATTAATAATTTAGGTATTATCGAGGGTATCTATCCCGAAGGCTTGAAAAAAGTCATAATTAAACCGCTCCACAAAAAGGAAGACAAGACGCATATAAAAAATTACCGGCCAATAGCCAAAATTCCTATCTTTTCCAAAATCTTTGAAAAAGTTATTTATAAGTCGATATACCAATATCTACACAAATATAATATTTTGTGCAAAGAACAAAACGGTTTCCGGAGAAATAAAACAATTAACATGGCTATTTTCGACTTTATAAATAATGTTATGTCTGCTGTTGATAAAAAGACTCCCATCTGCGCTATTTACACAGACATGACTAAAGCCTCTGATTATGTTGATCACAAAATCCTTCTAGACAAATTGCATTGCTATGGCATCAGAGGGAACATTTTAAAACTACTAGAATCATATCTAAGTAATAGATTGCAATGCACTGAAATCACAAGAGTGTGCGCAAAAACCAAAACTGAACGAACATATGTGTCGAATTTCAGGAGTATAAAATATGGAGTGCCTCAAGGTAGCGTGCTTGGGCCACCTTAATTTCTCATCTACATAAATGATTTGCCAAAAGTGACACAACAACAAATGATTTTGTTTGCAGACGATAGCACTGCTACAGTTAAATGTAAGGACTTAAATACTTATCAATTTGACATTAATAATACTCTTACTGACATAATTAATTGGCTTAATATGAATAATTTAGTAATCAACCTAAAAAAACCAAAGTAATGCATTTCCACCAAAGAATTGAACCTCCAAAAGTTTGTCTCAATTACAATGGCAACGAAATAGCAGAAGTAAAAGTAATTGTGTTTTAAGGTATCCATATTGACCTTAATTGGAAAGCACATATAGAACAGCTATCTAAAAGATTAAATAAATCTGTCTATGCACTTTTTCAATTGGCTAGAAAAGTAAATATAAACGCGTTACTTGTTGCCTATCATGGTCTAGTAGCCTCACTTCTACGATACGGAATTATTTTTTGGGGTAACTCCCCGGATAAGGGATTACTATTCAAGGCACAAAAAAGGTGCATTAGAGCCATGTGTGGTCTGAAAACAGATGACAGCTGTGCACCGTACTTTAAATCATTAAAAATACTTACGCTACCGGCGATGTACATATTAGATTATTAACATTGATATTTTCAATTGATATTTTAATTACCTACTTTGATATAGTTTTTTGTTTCTTTGTTTTTTGACATTATAATAATTCTTCATTTAGGTCTGACATAGTTGGAGTATTAAATATTATGTAATTATTCAATTTATTTTCTAGTGAATACCATAATTATGCATGATTATCAAATATTTTTAGTAAATTTTAATTTGTAATCCTCAGCTAGATTGCACACAATATTTGTGCGCCTACTGGCATAACATAGCGCTCTGTTCACAAAACATATGATCTGTATTTATTCACCTATGTTAACAAATAAATATATTATTATTTCCTTTATTTCATTTATATACATATCGAGGGGTGAAAGGCTATTTGGTTTAGGCGACATTTTTGCAACTTTACAGGAGAGCCATTTAAAGTTTAAAATTTCCGAAAAAAAATCATAAAAAAAAAACTTCTTCAGCTATTGGAATGGAGTAAACTTAATTTAAATTAATTTGAAAACGTCAAGGTGTTGATGCTTATACCATATAAAACGGACCTTTAATTAAGAAGATAAATGTCGCTTAATACGAATTGCCTTAAGCCACAATTTTTCAGGGAACGGAAAAAAGATTTAAGTGACTTCATAACTACAATTGGCTACAGGAAAAAAATACTAAGCGACTCTGCAGTATATTTTCAGAATAAGCCAAACAGCATGAAGTGACGCAGCCCAAAATTAACTGTAGCAAGCTATTTATCTCACCTGCCAATTGAGATTAAATTGACTGACTGGCTAATTCACATAAGTAACATAATAGTATTGAAAATGTGACGTTGGATGTAACATTTTAAGCGTCTAAATCAGTCAATGGCTGTTGAAACAACCTGAATATACCGCTATCACCGAAAATTTCAGGTGCTGATATTGAATAAATAAAGAAATACACAGAATCAGTTCAAGTATTTATTAAGTCACGTAATAATAATAAAGTAGAACTCTTGTACGAAACGTCTCAATGTAGGAACATCAATATTTTTATTTATTATCTTTCAGTCTTATCAACCACATCAGTTAAAATAAGTATTACTCGCTTATTCATATTTAACAATATTAGGCGTGAATCTGCATATTTTAACACCATCCTATCCATCCACATTTGTCACCCTTATGACGATGAGATAACAATAACAAGTTTTTTTGTAGCTATATTCTGCTTAGTCACTTTCACACATTTGGCAGGAACTGTCAATGACAAAGTGACAAAGAAGAAAATAGCTATAGAATAAATGTTTTAACGAACATGCAAAATAGCTAAAACAAAACGGCTATTTAGTTTAAGAAGCACCCTAGGTAGAAAATAGATGCAGCTGAAAGAGCTTAAGCGACACTCCATGTCGTATTTTGTTGACGGACAAATGATTTAAGCGACATCGCGACATGTAAATCGTGGATATCAAAATGATTTAAGTCACATGTTAATAAAAAATTGAAACAAGAAAAACGCTTTAACCGATATTGAATCTTTTTTCTGAGAAAGGCCTACTGATTTATGTCTCGGTTCTTTAAATCATTGTATAGTTCAAGTACACTATAATAAATTAATGCAAAAACGACGTCAGATAATACACTGCCACTTTGGAAACAACCCAAAAATAGAGTTGTTTGAAGCGCCAAAAAAGTGCTCAGATTTAAATGAATCCGGCATCATCCGACGGAGAAAAAATTGCTGATTCCGAATATGTTTTAATATCGCCCAAGATGTCGCTTCAACCAAATAGCCTTTCACCCCACGATATAATTTACATTATTAAATATTTTTATAAAAACAAAAGGCAAAACAAAAACATTTAAAAATATAAAAAATAGTAGCCCACCGGTATCGGGAACAGGGTCCAAGCTACCGGTGGTTAGGGCTCCTGAGAGAGGAATCTCCTAACGATACGCGCCGTGTCTAGAAGTACCGCTTTCTGGATCAAGCCCTTGATCCAGCTGCCTAACGAGAGCCTTCTTAGGTGTTGGTCGAGGCTCTTGGCTATTATGCCATTGACCGTCACGACTATCGGCACAATGACTGCTGTATCCACTTCCCACATGTCGACAACCTCGCGAGCCAGGTCGAGATACTTGATCTGTTTATCTTTTTCAGCTTTCACGAGGTTCTCGTCATGCGGGACCGCTATATCAATAATCATTGTGCGACGCTCTAATCGATCTATCACCACTATGTCTGGCTTATTGGCAACAATAGTCCTGTCAGTGATGATAGATCGATCCCAATACAACGTGATATTGTCATGTTCGAGAACTGGGTCGGGGTCATACCTATAGTACGGTACTTCCGATTCCACAAGATTGTATTTCAGAGCAAGTTGTTGGTGGATAATCCTGGCTACAAGGTTGTGCCTATGCAAGTAGTCTCCGTTAGCCAGACGAGAACAGCCAGAAATTATTATTATTATGGTTATATGTTTTTTCATGATACAATTCAAATAACCTACTCGTATACCTACTTTTGTAAATACCTGGTGTTACCCAATCACTAAATATAACGCGGTCAAAAACAGGCAATGTTTTTGCGGTGAAAACCTTCCTAAACTCATAATTAATTAAGTTAAATAATGAAGCATACGCTTGGTCCGGGTCGTTATGATAAGGCAAACCACCGAGCTTTTCCATTAAATTATTTTTTAAATGTCCTAAGCGACTTTTATTTACAGGAACAAAACTCACAAGTTTTCTTTGAGCTCTGACTGTTTTCTGAGGGAAAGTGACTAACTGGCCACAGTGATCAGAGTCCAACTCATTTATAATTAAATGGCTATAAGGTCTTAAGTTTGTAAAAATATTGTCAATACAGGTAGCACTAGTGGCAGTTATTCTAGTCGGCTCAAAGAATGTATTATACAAATTATATGACTTTAATAAAGTTACAAATTTATTTACTACAGCAGATTTTTCCAGTATATTAATGTTGAAATCTCAAACGTCAGGAGAAGACAATAGTGACATAATTTACGTAAGTACTTACTAGGACTAGTAGGTACCTACCTACCTACTTATTTGTCTTCCATTCTAATTTAAAAATATGTATGTATATTGAATTCACCTAGATGTCTGGCATTTACCATATTACCTACTTATTATTATTTATTTCATAAATAAGAACTTACCATAATATGCGTAGGTGTCAAATATAAAAAAAAAAAATTGGTTGTCTGTAAAGTCGGTTTACGGACGATAGTTTAACGTGACGTCATAACAAAACATTCCCTTCCCTCGCTTCGATCGTAACGTTACAATGAGCGTAACGGGACAATGAGCATAACGGGACACAGTTTCGTGCGTGCAGCCGGCGTTCATCGATTTATTAGACGTGGTCACGTCAAAAATATAAGTATAATATAAAGAATCGTGACGACATTCAAAATTCATTTAATCAAACTCAGCCTAGTTAGAATCAGCACTTTTCGAACGTCAAAATTACATAAGACAGTCCCCCAAAACGCCCACCCGAAATCATCAAATGACTTCTCCCGCTCTGGGCGGAGCGAGAGGGCGTGTCAGACTTTTACTGACTAAAACCCACCCGTGTTCCTTCCGTTGCCTGTGTGCCGGGGCCGCGATATCCCTTTCGGACAAACCCGCAACCACAGCAGGCAAAACGCCCTCCCTTCACATGACATTGAAGGCGTCTTTATTCCCAAGCACTAAGGGCGACATTTGTAGTCCAATTGTTTGTTACTCTAGGACATGCTGAATTTACCCATCTAATTTTCTTCATGTATTTAAAAAATTGTAAATAGAAATACTGCAGTATGTATACTTACTCTCTCCTAAAAGTGTACAATAATGCTGATAAACATAGTTTAAGTAGTTCTGATAGAAAAACCACGAGTGTTGTATTGTAGTCATAGCCGCCACTTTCTGTTTTCGATGCAGTTACAAACACACCTGGAACAATAAACCTGGGTTTTAGCACAATGGTTCACTCTGCATTTTAGGTATGAAGCTACAAGTACGCGGCGGGCTCTTCTTCTGGGGCCAATTCACTAAGCGTAGGTAATGGAGTCAGAAGGTGTCAGAGTTTTAAGGCTCGTGCAGAACAGCGCGACGCGACTCGTACAATACAATTTCTAAGAAACTTCACGGAATAATAATAAACTGCCACTGCTTTACATATTTTTGTGGCACTATTAAAAATCAGATCAGTAATCAAAGTCAAGAAGAAGGCCAATTCTCGTGCCTAAAAAACTTTCAGATTCTAGTCGCAATCTGTCTGTCAAACTTGTCAAAAATGTTTAGTAAATCGCAATCGATTTACTAACATTTTTGACAATAAACGATAATCGCATCTCATTCGCAATCTGTCAAAAATACAATTATTATTGACAGATTGCGAATGTGAACGAATGTGAACGTTCTTAAAAATTACGGGAATTGCCCGTCACATGAAAAGCCGTGTGCGCGATAAGATATCCCATCGACAAGAATTACGAACTTCCATACAACTTTTATTTTATTTTAACCTCTTTACAGGGGATGAATATTCGAATATTCCTTCACTAATTCTCACTTTCGCTGTCTACGGAACTCTTGTGCAAAATTTCATGCTTCTAGACCCGTGGTTTAGGCCAGGCCCTTCTTTCCCACTGGGCACTCTGGACACGTGCCCAGGGCCCCGCGATCGATGGCGCCCCCTATTTTCTGCCAGATCATCAAATCATAACCGATTTACCGAGTTACCGAGAAACATATTTATTTCGAATAAATCAAACATTAATCACCGACTACATTACCTACTTGTTTATTATCTTCTGCATGCGCGTAGCTACTCTACTCTCGCTCAAAAATCAGGCTTTCCGATTTCAGCATGTTTAGATAAATTTAATTACATAAAAAAACAATTTAATGGTATACTAATAGCCCAGTCATTAGCAACATCAAACATCGCAAACGCGCATGTACTACGATTCTTTAATATGTTGTTAGCTCCCCTGAGAGTAGTTAATACCTACCCAAGTTTGCAACCCTGAAAACTAATATTATAAAGAGGTAAAAGTTTGTTTAGTGGGATTTGAAAAAATATTTTTGCATTGTATAGCCCAATTCTTGAGGAAGGCTTGCGTACGAAGTCGCGGGTAGAAACTAGTTGTTGAATAATTTAAGAATTTTACATATCTATACAGGGGCCCCGTGATCCATATGTGCCCAGGACCTCCAATAGGTTAAAGACGGCCCTGGTTTACGTTGTGCGTTGCCTGTCAGCAGGGTTGATATGATTTAAATCACTTGATTAAAATCAGTGATTTAAATCGCGATTAAAATCAAGTGATTTTTTTATAAAAATCAATGATTTAAATCTAAATTGTTTTACTTCGACCAAACCAGCCAAAATGTGTCAAGGGACTTCCCCCGACATAAACTACGGCGCGCACACACGTGTCCAATGCTGTTTAACTACATCGTTCGGAGATTCTCCGTTTTAACTCGTGACTGAATCCGTCCGTCTAGTCTTTGGCGCGGTCATTCGTGATTGATTAATGAAAAAAGATGCTGTTTGGGTTTATATGGATGAAAAAAAGTCCACTTGCGGCAAGTTTAACAAAGCGGTGTGTAAACGTTGTAAAAAGGAATTAATGGGCTTAGTACCGAGAATGAAAAAAACATTTAGAGACATGTGTGACAGAAATAATCAAAAAAATCCGATTTAAATCAAATTAATCCGATTTAAATCAAATAAATCCGATTATTTTGATTTTTTTATAAAAGTCATGATTTTTATCAACCCTGCCTGTCAGTGAATGAATTCAAAAATTAGTGAATGAATTCAAAAATTTCACTAGCTTCTGCCCGCGACTTGGTTCGCGTAGAAGTAATAAGACGCCACACACAACACAATATACTAAAATAACAGTCATATTTTTATAAAACTTCCCTGTATACTACGTTTGTAGTTTTGGTCTCCACCGAGACGCGTCGCATCGCCCGCCTTCGCTTTTACTTCGTTTTCGCTTAAGTATAGCGTTCTTTCTGACCTTTTTTCTTTTTGTTCGGCTCCTAAGGGTCGAAGCGTGATGTTAAATATCCTATAACCTTCAAGAATTGGGCTATCAAAAATGCAAAAAGCCTTCTTCAAATCTGGTAGTTCCAGAGATAAACGCCTTCAAACAACAAACAAAGTCTTCAGCTTTATTATAATATAGAACAAAGGAGAATGGGCAAAAATATATGAACCTTGGTCTACCTTCTCAACACTAACGCCATCTATGCTACAGAAAAAATTATATACTATCAAATGAATAAGTAATATTGTGAAAGTACTAGGGTCTGGCAGAATTTAGAAAAAGAGAAAAAAAAAAAGAACAAAAGAGTCCTGTGATTTATTACATAATATTATTAGATTAGATTTTATATGATGTCACACTAGCTTGCTTCTTTTTAACCGACTTCCAAAAATGAGGAGGTTATATGTTCGACGAGGATGTTTTTTTTAATTTTTTTTATATATGTCCGTCGATTACTCCGTCAATTGTGGACCGATTTTGAAAATTCTTTTTTTGTTTGAAAGGGTATGCTCCCGGATTGGTCCCATATAAATTTTATTAACTTTGCTGGGATAGTTTTTGAGTAAGCTTCAATAATACGTATTTTTTCTCACTTAGTATATGTGGATGATATGATGATAACTTCCTGTGACTGTTATTTACATAGCAGCATATAGAATACCACCTAAAAAATGAAAAATAAAAACTTTATACAAAAAAAAAAACAACCGACTTCCGAAAAAAAACACTACAAAGTGAAAAATAACTTTAATTTCGGAAGTCGGTGGCGAAAAACGAAAATTCAAACTCAAAGACACCGACTTCCGAAATTAAAGTTATTTTTCACTTTGTAGTGATTTTTTTTTGTAAAAAGATTTTTTTTGTGAATATAATGTGAAAACATTTTTTAACGTTTAGAGCCATGCCATTTTTATTGCACCAATCTTGTATCTGATCTAAGTCACTTTGAATTGCGGCCGAGTCGTTCGGTGACTTTATTGTCTTATAAATCTTTAAATCGTCAGCGAACATTAAAAACTTACAGTTTTTGATTTGTTGTGCTATATCATTAATGAACTACGAGAACAAAATTGGCGCTAGATGGGATCCTTGCGGTACTCCCGAGATAGAAACATATGGTTGTGATGTGTAACCATTCCAAACAACAGTCTGTGATCGCTGCTGTAGATAAGATGTAGTGATGAAGTTGATGGCAAACAACGATAAATCAAAACCAAAGACACCAACTTCCAAAATTAAAGTAATTTTTGACTTTGAAAGTCAATAGTTTTTATTTTTATTTTAACAAGTTTATCCTTACAGTATATTCCTACACACTATGCCGGCGGCATGGCCGCCGGCTTTAGCCGCGCGGCACGTACCCCCGGCTTTTACGCCTTCATTTCCTTCGCGATCCTTTGTGCGGCTTTGTGCGGCAGGGCCGGCTGCGCCGCGGCCTGCCCGGCGGCATAGTGTGTACGAGCTATGATGCAGTCAATCTACTCGGTGCAACACATAAACACTGAACCAGAAGGAACTGCGCAAAGTATACATTAACTGTGTAAGTAAAAATCCAAAACACACAGTAATCACACTGATTGTTGTTAGTACATTGCCTTGATTTCTATGTAAGGTTACCAATTGTTTGCAAAGCGTATCGAATATACAATACGCTTAGAGCTAACAAGATAACATAAATTCAAAAAAAATTGCTTAGTTATTGTTTTTAATTCACAGCAAGAATATTTTAGCATTGGTTTATTTGTATAACTTTTTATTATTTCTTGTTCTTGGTATATGCGATAGTATAAAGACATCCATGTGGTTGCAATTAAGCAAAGTAGGAAGGGCCATGGGTCATTCATGACAAAATTTGGTTAGTTGGAGAAACCTCAACACGTTTGTGACTATAACTAACAAATTAAAAAGTGTTTCGTTTGTTACTATTGTATCAAACTTGTCCAGGTAATTGAAATTTTTTGGTCATTCTTCCCTATTGGGAAGGAATGTCAAAAAATTACTATTTCTTGCACATTTTTTTGTGAATTGTAAAGGGTTATAGTTGAACAGTTTACCTAATTGAAACTCACGATAAAAATGCAAGTTAATGGTTCATTAAAATTTTATGTATTTTGCAATTAAAAGACTTTATGGGAATACATCTTATCAGTAGCAATTAAACACATACATACGTATACAAGGATTATGTAGTAGATTACAATGTGGGTTTTTTAGTTAATTTTCCTGCTGATGTTTACTACAGTATTTTTCTTTTTATACTTCCTAATGTTTAGTACTATTTTATGGACTTCCAGCACATCACAAATACTATTAAAAAAAGAAGGACAACTCTGCTTCACACTACCCGGTGTGTTTGACAGCTCTATTTGAACAAAACTACTCAGGCAATCCTAAAACTGCCACAATTGAAATAAAAAATAATAAGACGACCCACTGACCCAATCATTTAAAAAAATATATTACACAAAAACTTTAAACAAATGAAACACAAAAGTTGCAGCTATTATCTTCACTGTGTATACTACCGATAGGTTGTTGGGTTCTAGTTCAGATAAATAATTGGTTAGTGAACATGTACTCTACATCCTTTACAATATTTATCTCCAAATGGTTGGTGACAAATACATGCTTGAATTGAAAGTTATTATCAATAGTGGAATAATAAACTAAAGCTTACCTTGAAATACGAAGAGAATTATATACAGGGCAAAAACAATAAAAGCCTCTTTATTGGGAAACAATTTGGAGCTTTGTGTCATTTTCCACTCAAAATTCCTCAGATTTGATATTGAATTAGGTGGCTTTATTACAAGCCCATTCAATAATAAGGTCTAACGTCTACTTCAAAATTCTAGATTGAATCGTATTTATCCGCCCATTGAAAATCCAATCAATTCCGAGTCCGGTACAAACAGAAGTACCGAAAGCACTACAATACAAATCAACATCACATTCAATCAAATTAAACAGACATTTCAATGTCCAATGTCAATGCTTTTTGACATTGACGTATTCGTTTATAAACTGATGAAAGTAAAATCATGGAATTAATATGTACTATAAATAAAAGTAGAATAGAACGTTTGTCCTGTCTGTGACAGCCATGTCCTCCTGCGTTTTTTGTAAATACGCCTGTTCCAGTTGTCCGGAGTCATGCAGAATTCATCTAGAGTCGGAGTTCATTAGAACCATGGTCTAATAAAACCATGATTAGAACCATGAAGTTAAGGCGGGGACACGCGGCCACAGAACATATACTCTACGAGCACGCGGCTGTAATCTATATTTCTATTATTATAAAGGGCTAATCTGGTCTGTGGGTTGTTTCTCTATAGGGCCTGACGGATATTCTCGTCGACTAAATCATTGGCAGACAAAAATATTCATGGACAACACTGCAAAAAAATATTGAAATTGACAGTTCTCGTACGTCAAACGCGCGTAAATTTACGTTGGTTATCAGTGCTCGGTCCGCATGTATTTCGTTATTTTAAATGGTTTTCTTGTGTAAATCGACGGGAAGTGATATTATTTGTTGCATTACTAAGTAGTTTTTACATCGTGGTGAATAATATTTACACTAAATTAACATCGTATTATACCTATTTTGGGCAACCAAAAACATGTGAGCAAAAGTGTCTGTGGAAAAAGTGATTCTGGTGTTATTTTGTGTTTTGCGTGTGTAATCGCTGGTTAGTGGATGTTTTTATTTATTTACAAACCTAAAATATCGATATAAACTATATTTGAACTAAAATATACATATTCCAAATTTTGGGGAACAAAAATTTTTACGTAAACAGACGGTTAGTACCTATTCAAATTCGTAATTTTTCGGGTTTTTATTTACTATGTTAATCTGTAAAAAATGCTCTCTTTATATAACTTATCTATTCATAATGTACCCTGCAAAATTTCGTGTAAATTGGAACAGTAGTTTTATCACAAATCGTCTTATCACTAAATGGCGCAGCCGCCGATAAAATTATGTATTTGTCAATTCAAGGGGTTCCACTGGACATTTCTAAGTATTACAAAGAATCATTTGTTCAATCACGAACCCAAATTAACTAGCGATAACACCGGAGGCGAAACAAAAAACCCCAAGTGTTTTGTTTATATAAGTGCGGTCGTAAATCTGTCACCGCGGGGGGTCGTTCGGTACTTAACGGATATAGCGCGCGCTGCGCGGTTAAAGAACTACAGTTTTTTTTTTTTTTTATGATCCACAGAGCTTCACAACGGTACAAGGATCTTTTGGCACGTGTCCAAAATCGGAATTAAAGCCAGCCAGACGTTGTCCTGCCATGGTCCTGCTAAAAATCCCTAAAAATGACTTTCCATTTTTTCCGAATTTAAAAGTGTTCCGGGAAAGTTTTTACAATAATTCAGACGAACATTTAAAAAAACCGGCCAAGTGCGTGTCAGTTCACGCACAATGGAGGGTTCCGTAGTTGGAATGAATTTATCCAAAGAACAAACTTAACATTGTAGTTGAAAATCATGTTCTTCCATACATTCCAACTGCAAATTTAAGTTTGTCGATTATTACTCGTTAACTTGTAAGGCATGCTTTACAAGATGCTAAGGAAGCTCTCGTTGGGCATCTGGATTAAGGGCTTGATTCTGAAAGCGGTACTTCTGGAAACGATTCGCATTGTTAAAAGGTTCCTCTTTCTAGAGCCATACCATTTTGGAATCTTGATTAGTTGCGTCAATTTTTTTTTAAACTTGCCATTGTAGTGTTCATACTTTTTTTTACACCATGACGACTGAAGTGGACTGAAAGTAAAAAACTTAGAAAATTGTAGGGATTAAAATAATTTGGATTGATTATTGTGTAAAAGCTTCAGGCATTCTGGGATTTTTAAGGGTTGTGGTGGATAGCAGTGCTACTTAGGTTGCCGATAGAAAAAAAAAAAACAGAAATATTAGAAAAATTGTGGTCATGGTAGTTAAAAATATCTTAAGGGATGTAAATTTCCGAAGGATTTCAATGTATTTCTTGTAACTTCCAAAAAAAAAGTTATACATTTTTTTTATTCTTTTTTCTAGGGTAGTGATGAGCAGGTCCACCGTCTGGTGCCCGCTTATCGTTGTGGGAATTTGAAAAATAATTTTGAGACACGTTGTATAATTAGAAAATTATAATAATTTTTTAATCAATTTCCCTAGCTAGCAAAAGACCTGAATTGAGTGTCGCATCAAATTCTGGCATGTGGGTAGTCGCTACGTCCCTTTCAGGGCGCAGCAGATGGGTTACGGGCATGGCCCTAAAGCTAAGGTTTCCTAAAACAGCGTTGACCGCTCACGTAGCGTCAAAATTTTATTTTGTCTTGAAATTGTTTTTCACATTTGGCTTTTTGGCGCTCCTTGCCATCTGGCGCCTAGGGCCGGTGCTGGGTGAGATCTTCGGTCTCCGGAGGAGGCCCGGGGGGAGACGACCAGTGACAGCGGTGCCGACTTAAGGCGCTCCCTGCTGAGGTCAAATTCTTTGAAGTAAGCCCGGGAGGCTTAGGATGGGTATTTGCTAAATGCCTCGTTGACATAAATATACTAGACAATCTGTACCAAATATCATAAACCATAAATAATCTTGACTATTCAAAGTGATTCAAAGTCAATAATATTGCAGAATAACGTCACGGTAAAATGTGTTGTTTGTATTTCTACTTATCGCAAAAATTGCTTTTTAGTTCATGATGTTAGAGTTCAAATTAGATCAAACTGGCATGGATCATTCTCTGTGATCATTTTATTCCAGTACTTTTGTGTTGGTGTTGCGTGTTGTGGAACTACAAAATGTCAAAATTACAATTGATTAAAATATTCTGAGCATTTCTGAGCAATCTGATGTGCAAAACTATTTTTTTTACAATTTAAAGTGTGGTTTCGTGTCAATCTAAATACCATGATGTTATTCATATAATAGTGCCGTGATTGATGACTGAAGTGTGGTAATAAAGTCAGTCGGAATAGTGAAGGAAACAAATAGTGATAACAACAATTTTCAGTTTAAACGAAAATTTTAAGCGATGGCTAGTGAAGAAGAAGACAGTACTTGGTAAATATCGAGTACCATTAAATTTTACAGTTTCATGTACTAATTATATAGCTAAGTAGAACTCATGCTAATTAGTTTCAGGTTTCAGATGTAAAGTACCAATGTAGTAATGTATTTTTTTACAAGGCTAAGTGAATAAATATTTGCCTAAATTCCGACCATGCTGAATGTTTTCATAATTGGTACATTACTTGGGTTACAAGCAATTAAGTGACAGCAAAAAATTATAAACAAACAAAATATATCAATATATTTATTTCAGGTTAATTGAATTGGAGTCTGCCCTTCTGGATGGCTGCTCAGCACAAGAAATTAATGTACTCACTAAAGGCAAGAAGATACCAGAAAGTTTACGTCCAGATGTCTGGCTCCTTTGTCTTAGTTGCCAAGAAGCAGGCAATCAACTGCTTTCTTTTGATGAAATATTTGATCTAACAAATCAAAACGAACTCCGGGATGATGTGAAGAAGTTTGTGAAACGACTTGGAAACGATGATGATGATAAACTCTCAGTTATCTCAGATATTGAATCCATAATAACTTTTTACTGCAAGTCTAAATCCATCAATTACTGTGCTAAAAATGGATGGATTGAAATTTTGTTGCCCTTACTGAGTTTGAAATTGCCAAGATCTGATACATACAATTTATTTGAAAAAGTTTTAAAGCTGTACATTCCACAAGGCTGTGTCAAGAATGGTGTTCCATTTCATATATTAAGATTAATTCTTCAATATCATGATCCAGAGCTCTGTTCCTTTTTAGACACTAAACGGATAACTCCTGAGCAATATTGTTTATCATGGTTAAGATCTCTTTTTGCTGATACATGCAGTCTAGAGGTAGTGCTTTTTATGTGGGATTTATATTTTCAAAGGTCTGATCCCTTTTTTATATTTTTCCTTTGCTTGATAATGATTATTAATGCTCGAGAACAATTATTGCAAATGAAAAACGAAGACAAAGATGCTATAATTCAAACTTTAATTCAGATGCCTTCAGATCTAGAAGCCAATGATGTTTCAGACTTTTGTTCACTTGCACATTATTATTCATTAAAAACTCCACAATCATTCCGTGAAGATGTTTTAGAAGTACTGTTTTCTGAAAGTGGAGTAGAAATTAATTCTAAACTCTATTCTCAAGCATTATGTCTTCCTGTAGCCGTACATGAATTAATTGAAAGTGCAACTATAGATTCTGGTAACAGTGACAGTGTCAAGTTCTTTTTGGTGGATTGTCGCCCATCTGAGCAATATAATGCTGGTCACTTGTCAACAGCATTTCACCTTGATTGTAACTTGATGTTACAAGAACCGTCAGCATTCAACACAGCAGTTCAAGGATTACTGAATGCTCAGCGACAAGCACTAGCTGCGGGCTCTCTTGCTGCTGGAGAACACCTTTGCTTTGTTGGTTCTGGTAGAACTGAGGAAGATAGTTATGCCCACATGGTAGTTGCATCCTTCTTAAAAAGAAATACTAAACATGTTTCTATGTTAGAGGGAGGATTTGTTGCAATTCATGACTACTTTGGTCCTCATATGACTGACTGTTTGGAGGAACACAATCCATCCACTTGTTTAGTTTGTGCACCCAATAACAATAATGATGGTGCAGAAATACACCAAAACAAAGTAAGGGATAATATTCCAGCCAAACAGTTATTCAGTAAATTGTCTTCAGCAATGAAAGCAAAGAGCCAAGAGGTTAGGGGTAAGTTAATTGAATATATTGTCAATCCAAATTCTACATACAATAATGGGGAGTGGCATGTATCTGCTGGAGATAGAAAGGAGCAAAGATACAGGAATGTTCCTCCAGTATTTAGCATTAATGACGAAGATGATGACTCAAGATCAGATAGTCTCAGGCGCGACTTTACTGATTCTGATTCATTAGAAGAAATCGTAGAATTGCAATCCTACCTGAAGGAACATAATGTTGTTGACAGCTTCCCTTGTCAAGAAGTTCTACTTAATGGATATATGCATGACTCTTACTTAGTAGTTTCTGAAACTCACTTGATTGTTTTACGAGACATTCCAAATAAAAGAGGTGCCGCGAAAGTTATGTCTAGAAGACCTTTGTCGACTATTGTTAAAATAACTGCAAAAAAAAGGCATCCTGAATTAATTACCTTCAAGTATGGAGTACCAGATGGTGACAATCTCTTGATAAAAGATATGGACCGCTTCCTTATACCAAATGCTTCCATAGCTACGAAAGTAGTTTCAAATCAAATTGTTCAACAGTTAGACAGCAAAGTATAAAAACACAATAAAGAAAATCAAATTATTACAAGCAACATTAAATATTTGCAACCAGCAAAAAGTCTATTATAAAATAAATAGAGAATTAAACTTGAGTCTCTGGAAAGTTACCGGAATGTAGAGGGTAGGTTAGCAAAAAAATTCTCTTCCGAAGTTGTTACGCTCCTTTTGCGCATTTGCGTTTAGCGTACTTTCTTTTAATTATCTACTACTATTAATTATAGTTTAGCCGAACCTCCCTAATATTACTTAGATTAATTTCCAAAGTAGTCGTATCAGGCGTGCTACACAATAGGGATGATGCCTGAGTAAAAAAAAAAAAATTCTAATTAGTCCGTCAGTCAGATAATAAAAAAATATTAGACACGTATTTTTTGCTATAGCATATTAATAAAAAAATACTTAGTTAAAACGCATTTCAAGTTGGGGAGTGGGGGTCGCTACGTCGTGGCACATTTTACCTCAATGTATCGCCGTAAAAAAATTTTTAGTTATCATCCCTATTGTTCGGGTTAAGTCGGCACGAATTGGCACAGCCGGCTGTGCCGAATCATGTCAATAGGAACACTTACGGCTAGCTATTTTGTGATTCGGCTATATCTACCTCTATTCCGTGAACTTTTCTTTCATCTTTTGTTGTTGTACACTTATCTTTTTAAAGAAATATTTTTTTTCTTGTAATAAACATAACACATAATAATAGAGTAATCTAAATAGAAAGTTAAGTAATTTAATATCGGTCTTTACTGACTCCTATCGAATTTTAAAATGTGTTAGTTGCATTAAAAAGTCTTTCTGGTTCAGTAAGAAGAATATTACTTCCATACAACATGTGTAACTTATCACCATTAAGTGGGACATGTTTATTTTGTCAATTTACTTATATTCATTAGGCATACTATAGCGGGTATTATAATGCATATATGTATTAAATACATTAAAACCTATATTACTTAGGTACTTTGCTATGTATTGCTGTATATACCTAAGTGTCTGGGATGGCAGACCAGTCGCCTCTGCTATCGCAAATATTGATAATTGATTGATTCAGGCGTGACCTTGCGGAAATCCATAATAAAATAAAAATAGACGTAGATATATTTAGTAACCTATTCCGCTTAACAATTCCCGAAGAGTCATAAAAAAAACCCTGTAAGAATTCGACACGTGTTTCACCTCTCAACGAGGCATCGGGTTCGCGATAAGTCAATCGTCATCCTGACGATTCCTCATTGAGAGGTGAAACACGTGTCGAATTTTTACCTCAGGAATAGTTACTAAATATATCTACGTCTATTGTATTTTATCGAGAATATTACCTACGATACTGACTCTTCACCATCAGATGGGCTGCCTCACCTGCTTGGTTAACACCGAATAATAATTAAAACAGATGTTAAACGATACATTTAACGAGTAATAATATTACCTAATTAGAGTAGGTACTCTACTTCTCATAAACTATCACATTTATTCTGTTTTTGACTAAGAATGCTGTCGGTGACAATGATGCAGAAAGCTGTAGCAAGCTTTCGTATTTGAAACTTTAATATAGTCGAATTTAGTTTAAGACAGCAGAAATTGTATTGCATATACCTATTTATTATATTATTTTACCGCCCATTTAATAAGTGTGTATTTTTAATTTTATGTGTCTAGTTATATCAAAATGTGATAAATAGATTAGTGTATTAAAGATGCAGAGATGTTAAACTATTGCCGGAATAATTTGTTTGCAAAGGAATAAGTACTTAAGTTAGTTGAGTGGCAAACAATAGATAATTACTATGAAGGCTACTAAACTGCTCCACACACGATACATTTTATAACGAACAGATATAATTCGATCTACTTGTGGTATAGAAACCACACAGGTTTTACATTTCCATGTATTGTATCCGTTTATTTGTAACTTAGTTCGTTTCTGGAACACTTATGTCTTCAAATTGAAATTATATGAATGTCTAGTAATGTAGCAAAATGTCGTAGCGGTTTGTAAAATAAAAATCTTTCTTATTTGAAATAAGTACCATGTTTTTAATACGCCTTTATTAGTCATTGATACTTTGGCTGGCTTAGATTAGCTCTTTGTTTTCCAATTAGAGATGGATGTTATAAGGCTTTGATGTCGATACGATTGTTTATTTGAGAACACCTTTGGCCTTGGTTAAAGTATTTATTAAATATGAATATTCGTCATCTAAGTCATTATTTTATTTTATTTTTTGCTGCCTTGGATACGAAATAATAGTTTACATTTGCTTACCTGCTTACACTAAGTTAACCCGTCAGAATTATTTTATAAATTTATTTAGAAATATATTTTTTATGTGTAAAGAAGGATGGTGTTCGATGGCAGCAATGTGTAAAATATTGATGCTAAAAATGCAATTTAAAATTTTACTAAATATATAATAATAATAATAAAGGACGCAAGTCTTACGGCATATTTTATACGTCGCAATAGCTTTGATTTATGTAATGTTACAGGCACGCATAGGTTTAATCAATAAAGTACGTGAAATTAATAGGTACCTATAGGTACGATTTTTTATTATGCACATAAAATATGTCGTCACTTTATACATGACATGCCAATCATGCATAAATTATTAACATGCATGAACTTGCACTTTAGCAGGCGGTCGAGATTTTTGTCGAGATAATAATGTAGGCTTGTAATGATTATCATTCTATCATGTATTCCTAATAAAAGGCGATAATTATCACCATGTAACACTGTGTTATAGATATTCTATTTTCAGCGTTTAAAATATTCTTAAATTATTTGTATATTTAGTTGTTATTGAAATAAAGAGGTATATTACAAATCCTTACCGTTTTTTTAATCATTCTTCGAGGCTGCTCATAGACGCTAGCCCTGAACTCGTATATTTTTAGGTTTCTTACCTGCATGATGTTCAGTACCTTATAAGCATCGGCCTAGTTTTGTACCAAACTAGTGTTGTAGAGTTATTTTACTTTGTTATATTACTTTGTTCAGTGAACGTTAGCAGTTTTGTGTATATGAATAATTGTAACAGTTCAATACGACACTGCTACTTACAATGAATTTTCAAAAATAATTTTCCTAGAACAAGCGGTAGTGTCATTGATCATTGATTAGTCGCTAATTAGTCGAAATTTTTCACCAAATATTAGAATTTTTCGGTCACTGGTTCAAAAGATATAAGGGTTTATAGGGCCGATCTGAAGAGTCTCCCCAGATCGGCCACCTATAAACCCTTATATCTTTTGAACCAGTCAATGACACCAAGTGGTAACTTAAATACGAGTACCGACCTACCACACTTATGCTCGGTTCTTATAAACGAATACGAATCGGTTTGAATACCCAATGGTAGCTTTTTTTTTGCCAAACTGCATATAAATAGATTTGATGATTTTCGGGACCGAACGGTTTTCACCAATGGACGGAGTGATTCACGAGGAAGGTTTAGGTGTAGTTTAATTCATTACCTAAAGGTTTTGTGTAAGTTGGCTGATCGTATATGACGATTATTGTTGAAAATATCGGAAAAAATCATGGCGCCTGGCTATCCATATGTCATCCGCGATAACATATGTCTATCATATATAGATGATTCACAGTAACCACTTTTATCTTTCACAATTTGAAAAAAATAATTGTTATTTCCGAAGCTGTTTTGACCGGTTTTAAATTAATCCTTATCCAATAAAATATGTTATTTTAATTCATATCATATAACTGAATACTTTAAAAGATATCACAGATTCAAAATTACGCGTAGGTAATTTTTTTTTTACTATACATATATATAGCCAGTTTAGGATAAATAGATAAAGCTACTGCAATTGTGAACGGGCTCCTTGTCTTGCGTTCGATTCTGTACATACCAAAATAATAATTATTGTAATCGCTACTCTTAGTATAGGGATCTACTACCTACTTGCAGGACTCAATGACGAGACAAATTAAAACACAGAATTGTTTTAATTCTCATTAGTATTTTATTGTTTAGATTCATATGTGTAGGTATGTTTTTAATTTTAATGTATAATAAACAATAAAATTCAATTTTACATCTTATATAACTTTGCGTATAGGTACAAAATAACGTTTCCGAATGAACATACCTAGATAAGTGTAAATAAAATTTGCAAGCGAAACTCCGCAGACGTGATGCGTCGATATCTAAACACAAGTACACGATAAAAAAAAAAACTAAAATAAAAACAAAGGTTTTTTGGGGTCAACGACCGCTGGTAGTGTAGTAACTTGAAGTATCAGTAATTGCACAATTATATTTTTTTTACCATGGGAAATTGTAAAATAACTTCTCCCGCTCTGGCCGGAGCGGGAGGGCGTATCGGACTCTTACTGGCTAAAACCCACCCGTGTTCCTTCAGTGGCCTGTACTTTTCTAGGGCCACGGTATCCCTTTCGGACTTTCTCGCGACCGCAAAGCAAAGCGTTTGAGGTGGTGCATTTGTCAAAATCAAGTAGGTACTGTCTTGAACTTTGATTGCGTCTTATTCCACATAAACTTTAATATGAGTAGGACTGATATGTAGAAAAACTATCCTTTTAACACAGTTATATTAACAAATTAACATTTATTGCGTATTATATAAAGAAAAAACTGATTGGAAATTAAACTTTATGGACGTCCATGTGTGGATCCTGTATGTATGTATGTATGTATGTATGTGGTCACGATAACGTCCGAAATACTCCCAACAACGAGGACATTAAAAAAAAAAAAGACATCTATTGCGTCTGCGTAGTTTCGCTGACTAATTTAATTTGGCCCTGTTTAAAACAGTGTTTGTGCTGCCTGTACTTATTCACTTTACAATAAACACAGACAGCACAAATACTGTCCATCATTTGTATTAGACATCTTCGACTACACAATTAAGATGCAGAAAGTGGGCAACGTTGCAAATAGCCATCTTTCTTATTTCCATACAGTAATATTGCCAAATTATTCAAAACAGCGAAATATTTGACAGCTATTTGCGACGTTGTCCACTTTATGTATGAACGCTCTATAAAAAGTTAAGAAGATATATATATAAGGTATAATCAGCTAATAATTAAAACATAATCGATGCTTCATTTCTAAATAAACATAATGATCTTGCAGCTTACGCTCCCATTACAAGCCAATATTGCACAAGTGCATGGATTCCCACCGTCAATAAAAAATTGTAGCCTCTACCTTCCAAGAGGTAGGTACCTAGGTACCTATTGCTTCTTTGTGAACACCACATGCACTTGTGTTTAGATATATTTAAGGTAAGAAGAGATAAACTCCGAAAAAACTTAACAAAAATACCATTTATACTAATTTATCAAATCATTATCATCACATTTTGATGTCAATTACAAAATCTTTGGTACCTAACACTAAAAACAATTGAACATCACTTAATGATCTGTTAAGAAATAACGTTATTTTAAAATTCACTCATTGGACAGCATAACTCGTTTTCACTACAATTCGTAACATTTTTGTTAAGTATGTACAGCAAATTTTTATTAGGGATGATGACAATTTTTGTTTAGTCCGTAAAAATATTGGACACGTATTTGTTATTTTTTACGTAATCTAAAGATTACGGTGATACATTGAGTTAAAATGTGCCATGACGTCACGAGTATGTAGATTTTATACTTACTTACTTGTGACGTAGCGCCGACCACTCCCCAACTTAAAATGCGTTTTATCTAAGTATTTTGTTATTAATATGATAAAGCAAAAAATACGTGTCGAATATTTTTTTATTATCTGACTGACGGACTAATTAGAATTTCTTTTTTTTTACCCAGGCCTCATCCCTATTGTAGATTCCTATAGAAGACATGAGATTTGTGTAAATACGCTTATTCTGCAATCTTATTATTTTTCGTAACTAACTAGTTATTAAAATAAGAAAGATACGTAGCTAATTGATATGTTTCGTTTTCATTATATAAGGTCAAAGTTTTTGGTTTGTATTTTACTAGGACTGCTTCGCACATCATTATTTCGTTGATGACAATCAGAAGTTAATTGCCTCAGTACCTACTGTCAGACCCATAATGTTACTTGACACACTTACAATGTTAGTATCCTGATAACGGCTATCAAGTTTAGAAAACAAACATTTCTAGATCTGATAGTACGACGTACTTAGGTCAGGTAAATTCATTTCTATGTACAGTTACAATTCTTATCTAAGTAAATAGTTTCGTTTCGTTTGGTAGGTACTCTATTTCAATATTTCAGAATTCATTATTATTCCTAATTAGGTATAGCAAACTTGCAAGTGTAAAAACCAATATTTACAGTTGATAAAATAAAAAAATTGTTTATGTACTTACATATGTATATTTTTTTACATTAACTATTTACATTATCAGAATCATCGTTAAAATTATTTAAATGTACCTATCTAACTACATAATTATTTAGAGGCAGCATATTTTGGAAAACTATCATAAGGGTTCCTGCATTAGTGCAGACTTAACTATGTAGGCATCTCACCAACTTGTTGAGATCTCTTTGGTACTAACAGAATAAGAACGCGCACTACGAGTATGCGGTCAAGGAGCTTGAATCAACAAATTCGTAGGTAACACTTACATTATGTAGTCTGAAGGTTAGCTAGATCATGCCTTTGTTAATCAATTTGTAATGTAGGTAATTAACTATTATTTATACAGAAGTTATTAACCATTTTGGCTTGGTTTATTATTGTGTGATTTGCGTGGATTATCTTGTTAAAACTTTGATCTCTATCTAAATCTGGTTTTGCGGTTTGTCTTGGCTGATTTCCAATAAGTGGACTGAATGGTTTTTCAGCCCCGGATCTAGCGGGGGGCACATGCCCCGGGGCTCATGCTCCGGGCGCCAACTTCAGAGGGCGACAAATTCAAGCGTAGCAGACAAGTGCACCACCCAGCACACCGCAACTTTGCAATAAATGAGACGCGCAGCATATAATAATCTTTCTATTTCTTTCTTTTTTACAACAGTTTTGGCGCCCTTATTGGATTGGCGCATTATTGATCGATAAATTTGCATTAATATGTTGCTGCCAACATTTTAATTTCGAGAAAATTTGAATTTCGCGGGCTAACCTAGCGCATCCATAAAGGATTGGCGGGGGGCGGCAGACGGCAGGATTTGCCCCGCCTCAAAATAATCAAGATTCTGGGCTGTGGTTTTTTCTTCAATTATTTACTTACTTATGATGTTAAATGATTATAACTTATTCATGACGAACACAATGTTGGTAATGTGTAAAAATGTCCCCTGAACTAGCATAAACCTACTTATTTCTAGGTCATCATAATAGTACCGACCTGCCTACCTATTTATTGATATGTTATGGGTATTACCTATTTACAAGTTATCTTTTTCCTATAGGTACCTACTTACATAATAACTATCATTCTTCTGAGTAGGTATATCTATCTATATACATTTAATTTAAGGTTCATAAGCTTTCTTAATATTAGATCATTATAAAAGGATTTTTTTTTTATATTGAAAAACTAAATTGATTAAAAAGGGACGCATTAATTACATACATCTTTTTTCTTCTACAAAGCCTAATTCGTAGAAATTTTTCGCAAAACTCCGTGTAGTGCCGGTATATCCTGAGAAAATAAATTAAACCTTTAGGGTGTTGTATGAATGTCGTAGAATGATTTGATAATTCGAATTTTCGCGAAAACCCTAAGGATTTTGCGAAAACACTGATGATTAGAAAAGGGTGAAAACATTTCTGCGAGCAACTGGGTGAAGTAGGTTAGGTTAGGCTAGTACTGTGACAAAACGTGCGCGTGCTGAGCGAGCGAAGCGAGCGGTGCCGCGTCAGCGGCCGGCGAGCACTACTTTCAAGTTGCTCGCAGAAAGGTGTTCAGCATTTTCTATAATTATCCGTGTAGGGTTTTCGCGAAAATTCGATTTATCAAATCATCCTACGACATGAATACGTAAAAAAGCTGATCAGCTCTTGTTATATCTAGCAAACTTCATTCACATAAAACTACGCATCCTTTACAATTAAAATTGATCCCACTTGATTGCATTGGCAATAGGCTTGTTTGTTAGGTCCATGGGATGAGGATGAGACTCAATTAGTCTTATCATGAGGTTACTCAGTTACTGGGTTGAGGAGGTCAGATGGGCAGTCGCTCCATGTAAAATACCGGAACCTATTCAGCTGCATCCAGTTAGGCTGGAAGCTGACCCCTCCAGACCCATCTCCTTTCGTAGTTAGGAAAAAGGCTGGGCAGATTATGAAGATGGAACACGATATTACCTATCAGTAATCTTAGTCATCTGCGATATTTGGGCGTAAGTACCTACAATAGAACATATTAACCAGTTTCAAGCGTTTTATCATAACGGCAAATGCTGGAGACATTTTATCATGATACCTTAAAAGGCAAATCCTGAAGACATTGCCTGTAACTTCTTTGCCAAAGCTTCGATTTTGAATAGGTAGGCACGTATGTATAAAGTTTATAACTATTTAAGATAAATTACTTTGAGATAAAATGGTATTTTACAATATTTTAATGGTTACTTAATAAGAAGTTGATCGAAGTACCTACTAATAGCAAGTAGATAGGTATTTAGTTAATCTAATTATGAGCACGCGGAAAAAGATTTAAGGATGAAGTTAGGCAATGAAACATCTAAGTAAACCAATGTTAACTGAACTAACTGGTGGTAACTGGTGGTTCTGTAATGTAGCAAATTTTTTACTTAAATAGGTCCTTTGCCAACTGTTGTTAACTATATCTAACGGAACAGACAGCTGTGCTGCTGGGGAGTTTGTCGCACCACTTCTTCTTCCCAGCTAAAGCGCTAGGAAGTGGTGAAGGGCGGGCGTTTTTGGGGGACTGTCTTATGTAATTTTGACATTCGAAAAGTGCTGATTCTCAGCCTATTTTGAATAAATGACTTTTGAATTTTGAATTTAAATAACAAGCCAGAGCCCAAGGCTGCCTGTCCATTGAAGCGGAGCGAGGCAGCGGAGATCAGAATGGCAGCGGAGTTGCGGACAGTGTCTGTCCATTGATGCGGAGCAAGGTAGCGGAGCGGAGTTACGGACTGTGCGGAGCGAGGTAGCGAAGCGGTGTTGCGGACTGTGCGGAGCTAGACCGAGTTCACGTATTTTTCCGCATCGCCTCTCCGCTTCCCCGCTCAACTTCTCCGCTCCGTTTTCCCGCTCCGCTTTCCCTCTCCGCTTCTCCGCTCCGTTTCCCCGCTCCGCTTCCCGGTTTTATATGAATTTTTAAACTAGTTCGCGAATCCCTGTTCACTGAAGCGGAGCGGAGGTTTTATGCAATTCCATTGGTTAATATTGGCACACCGCATCTCCGCTCCTCTCTTCTCCGCTCCAGTGGACAGGCAGCCTTAAAAGGAACGGCTGGAACGATTGTGGTCGAGCTTGAGCCCACGCCATTTACCTGTCAGTATCTAATATTCTTGGAAAAAAGGCGTGACTATCTGTGAGTGTATGTACCCATCTCTGTGGTCAAATTGACAGGATTTTATTCTGAATTGTACCTATTTTAAATGATTTTGCGGAGTGTTCCGTCTGTAATAATCTGTGCTAATAGGTACGTTAAGTTAATTTGAGTTTATGCAATACCGAATTATGGCCATTCCCAAGAAGGACAAAGATGAAGCTTGGGGGTTATACTCACGCACAACTTGCTTCAAACATTGATATACTTGACTATAATTTTTTTTTTTGTTTTTTTTTAATGAAAGGTAGATAATAAAATAAATCAATTACTTATTGTTCTTATTATATTGTTTTATCAGAATAATGTTATCGCCTGCACGCCATCTAGCACTCAAATTTCTAAACTATAACAAACATGGCGCTTTAGTTTGCTTGTCAAAACTAACCCACACATGTAAAGAAGTGTAAAATTTTGCCTGGATTTCACGACTGTTTTTCTCAGTAATTAATGTAAGTAAAAAGGTCAAACGCGACCACATTTCATTGTAGAAAAGTGATAAAATGGTTCGGTTCGTTTTAAACAAAGAGTGTCTATTTTTAGTGCAAAGCTGCTTCAAAAAATGTATGTTTAAATCCTTCTATCCTTAAATCTTTTGCCCCGGTAGATACATTACCTACCTATTATTACAAGAAAGTCAAATGTTTTATAGCAAGAACAGTCTGTTGCCAAATAAGACAAAATTACATTAGGTTTCTCCACATTCATCACATTTGATTCTACAGCTCAACATTTTTACAATTAAGCACTTTGGTTTCTTTAGTACTATCTTGGGTATCCTAATAAAAATTTAAAACTACGTACATTAAAATTTTCTCTCACGGAGATGATATGTTATTTTGGCGACTTTGAAAATGTCTTCTAGGCACAACAATGGTAATTTTCATTTGTATTTTTTTGCTTGTCTGTATCGATGCATTGATAATGCCTTGCTAAAGTCTAAAGTGACGTGTGTTGGAAGAAATTTGCGCCAATTTCTTCGAACACACATCACGTTAGACTTGCACAAGTAAATCGTTACGTGTGTGGCTACTTAATGTTCTTTTGAAAATATGTAGTCACAATACTCCCAATAGACAAGGTTCCATAATTATCACGTTACATTAACTTTAGTTAGAGTAGGTATGATTTTGAAATTAAAATTTTTTCTGAAGACCTTAATTGCGTAACACACGATTAATCACAATCTGAATCATTTTGAAGGATATTGCTAATACATTGCTTCATAAGTTCGAATTTGTCTTCTCAACAATGTAAATACCGCAATGAATGTTGTTGAACTGTCAAAATGAAACTTGCGAAAATTGCGTAATACACGATGAATCACAATATGAATCGTTTTAACACATAATCCATTGCTTCATAAGTTGGAAAAAAAATCTGCTCCACAACGTAAATAACGCAATGAATATTGTTGAAGTGTCAAAATGAAACCTGTTAGTATTCGTTTACGTCCACACTTTGCAGGAGACAAGACGAGGTGAAGCGACCGCAATAATGTGGATGGCACCCTCGCCTCCTCACGTCGTCTCTCGCCTCGCCTCGCGCGCCCTCCGCTCGGTGTCGGTTTTTTGAAGTGAAACTTAGACGGGGAGTAGGATTAGGATTTTTTTCTGTCACGAAATAGCGTTACGGCTGCCTGGAGGGAGGAGACGATATATCGCGTGGTGAGAGGCGGCAGCGGCGCAGGGAGAGAATAGATTGGAATCTCAAGTTTTTATATCATATTTTAGTTACCATAAGCCGATTGTATCTTTCATTGATTATAACGCAGATGAGCCGGATGAAGATTGATGACGAAAGATGTGCATTTGTTAATGTTCCTTTGTATGTGTATACGTTTAGAGTAGACTATGGATGTTTTTTTTGGTTCCGGATTGAATTCAGTTTTTTTGTTTGATAAAATAAAATATGTTTGAATAAAAAATGTTTTTATTCAAATGTACCTGACCTAACCAAATCATATTTGGCAGTAAACCTGCAAAAAAAAACTAAGTGTGTGCTGGGACACATAGTAGAAGTGAAACTTCAACGAACAAGTGTATAAACGAATCGGAACGGACAAGTACATTAAGAATCTCAACTTGAAGTTTTACGGGCAGATTATTAATATACTTGTCCAATTTGAAAACCTGCCCGTAAAACTTCAAGTTAAAATTTTGTTGCGATTCGTTTTGCCACTTGTCCGTTGTGACTCGTTTTTCCACTTGTCCTTTGAAGTTTCACTTCTACTATGTGTCCCAACACACATTTCGTTTTTTTTTTTACCTGAGTCAATGAACGCAAGGCGCGAGGCATGGCGGGCAACTCCATAAAACGAGAGTGTGGATGGCTAGCACTCGTGTAGCCTTCGCTTGCTTCGGCTCGTGTAAGGGCCTCCACGAGGGGTGTGTAACATTTGATATAATAACAAAAGTTCTAATGATCAAAAGACCTAATTTCATTTAATATAATTCTTTTTTAATATAACGATCAAATTATATAATGAATTATTGATATAATTTCATTTTACCTAATTTCATATGGTATAATGAACAGTTTATATAATGCACATTTGAAATAATATTCAATTAATATAATATTCAGTTGCTATAATATTCAAAATCTATAAGCAACGTTTAATATAATTTCTACGATTCTACGATACGATTGATATGATACGATTTTCTTCATTTTTCCGATATGGCGACAACATAATTATACACCGGCTTGTAGTTAATAGGTTGAATCTGTTCCAAAACCGAATCGGGGCACCCCAACTTTACGTAGTCTTTTGGCTCCTACCAAAACCGGAGGCGCGGAGGGAGAGCAACCCCCGCCCGCTGTAACGAGGCATAGGCGCCCGTGCGAGCCGTAGTGGCTGAGGCTGGGAGGCGACCAACAAGCCGAAGCTGCGGAGGTAAGCGAAGGGGTTGCACTTCCCGCAGCGCCGGAGATGATGCAGAAGCAACTTTAATGTTTTGAGGATAGGTTACAATATAATTTGCTTTTCTCAAGAACGATGCGTTACCTTAGAAAATTAGTTAATATGAAAGTTAGATCAAATGAACATTATATGAAAAGAGCATTATACATTTTGAAAATTATATGAAATGAACGTTATACTAAATGAAATTAGAGAAAATGAAAATTATATCAGATAGAACATTAGGTCATATGAAATTAGGTTAAATAGATTTATAGCATATGAAAATTATATCATATGAAAGTTATGTCAAACAAAATTAGACTACCTGTTATTATACCAAACATTACACACCCCTCCACGAGGCGCACTCGCGAGAGTGTGGACCCGGGGTTACGTAATTAGATAGGTCTTGAAGTTTAATTTAGGTAACGTGATGTTAATTCATTAGTGTCTTATCGTTGAATGACTGTAGGGTATTACGGATTCACGTCTGGCTCATGGAACGTACGTAACGCACCACTTATTAGGTTTTATTTGCAGTCTCGCATGGCTTTTTATTTTATCCAATTTAGGTAATTTGTTTGTGCCTGTACACGATTTGCATATTCACATTTTCACTCACACGCGTTATAATTATGTATAATATGAACGTACTACATATTTTATCACAGCCCATTATTTAATTTTAATGACTTGCTCTATCAAGCAATTGTGAGCAAGCAAATGAATATAATACAGATTAGAGACGATAATAGATTTTTAGACGTTTTTGAAGTTCCCGAGGTGCTGGAGTCTGCTATTGTCAGGTTGGCTGACGGCTGAGATAGTGTTGACGGCTTGATGACATCAACTGGAAGTAGAGAGATATATTGCATTATTTAGTGTGCTTGCTTATCTTCTGTTTATTCAATAGAAAAATATTTATGAATGGTCAGCCAATGACCGTGTCTGTTGTAGCACAAAAAGTTTTCGAGGTTATTTCAACCGTAACAAAAAATCTTACCAACCACAAGGTAACAGGGTCAATGATGAGAATCAAATGTCTATAAGGCTGGGGCTATCTGCGTCTATCGGGACGAATTAATGCGTGCCGAAGTTTCGTATGTTTTGCTCGCTAAAAGTTGTCACGCTAATGCGGTGGTCACATTAGCGGCCTAATAATTTTAACGAATTATCGTGCAATAATGAAAGATGGCTGTCCATTATTTCGACAGAGCGTCTACGCAGTTCGGAAACAACAGTCGAAATGACCAACGCGCCACGCTGATTATGTACCGCCACCCGGGCGATAAGTGCTACGCAGCCCGAACTATCGCGACGATAGCTGATAATGGTTAGTCATATCTGCGTGTAACGTATTACTGTACGAAGCTTCGTTACGATAGACGCAGTTGCGGGCCCTAGCTTATGAAATATTTTGTCTTGACATTGTGATTACCTTTGACGCTGAAACGTGTTCGCTTACAATGGGCCTCATTAGTAGACTTAAAGTCACAGAAACGGCAATGGAGAGAGAGGGCTATGGTCGGCCTACGTGATCGAATCAGAGATAAAGAGATGGAGTGGACATCTTAAAGCTCAAAATGATGACGGTGCAACTTTGTTTGCCAATTAGGGAGTGCAATTCCGCAAGATAATTCCAATCCCGGTTTTTACGGGACTGACCTTTCTTGGTCCCGCGAGATCCAGGTATCGCGCAGGGTGGGCGTAGACTTTTCAAAATAATCATAATAAAGACTTAATTTTCAGAGTTTTAAGTTAAGTTAAACAAGCTTTTTGTTACCTACATATTAAAATCTTTATTAATATGTTTACACATTAAGACATAGTAATATAAACATCTCAAGAAAACACTAGAAAATTAAATGTTATTTTGAAAATAATTGCGCAAAAAAGTTAAAGTATTATTTGTTTCGTCGGCTAAACGCCTCCTAACCTAACCTAACCTTACAGACTAGGTAGCCCCAGCAGCAAAAAAGGCTCGTTCTGCTTCTATGAGGCTTACAACAGCTAAAGCGCGGTCACTGTCGAACTGCATAGAAAAGAAAGAGCAGCGTGATGACACAACGCTTACGCAGGTAATTTATTGCAAAATGTGAAACAATTACCTTTCTATTTACAAAAATCTATTGATTGGATTAAAAGATTAAAACACTATTATGGTAATATGTTGCTTGTAGAATAATCTGACAAAAATCAGAATGATCGCATGTATATTAATATGATTTTTAACCGTTAAAAGAAATTTTTAGAGGAATTTTCGAGATTTTTTTTTATCGTATCAAATTATTTGTACAGTCGAACCTGGATAAGCGAGAGTTCAAGGGACCGGTATATCTTTTTCGATTATGGAGGTTTCTCACTAAATCGAGTTTCTAGCTTATAGAGGTACAGATGCTGGCTTTCTCACTTATAGAGGTTTATTTCATTGCGCGATTTCCCGCACTCACGCATTCACAATTTATATTTAATCAACACATTGATTTTTCGTTTTAATATTATGAGTACGTACCGAACCTTTCTTTGCAATTGATATCTATCAACTGTAGAAGTTTGACAATAAAAAGTCGCTACACACGCACATCTGGCCATTAATATAGAATACGATCCAAAAGGAATGTTAGTTAGTTCCTTGAAATTTAATAAAGAAAAAGTATTGGGACTCGCACAGGTGATCGCAAATAAAACTTAACACACATAAATAAACATAAATAAAAATAAATACAAAGTGTAATAAAAAAAAGCCGAAAGAATAAAAACAATACAAACAAAGAAACAAAGACAATGTTCCACGAAATTTAAGAATTAGTCATAAATAGCAGATGTTAAAATGACGCTCGACTGTCGCTTATAGAGGTACAGGCAAGTAGCAGTCTCAGTCATAGAGGTCCACGAATGAAAAACGACTTTCTCTTAAAGAGGTTTCTGTTTCTCGCTCATGTTTTAGAGGGTTAAAATGACGGGACCTGGCAATTACCCTCATTTATAGAGTTTTCTCGCTTACCCAGGTTTGACTGTATTACGAGTATGTTTTCAACTTACTAGCATATATCATAAAGAATATCATATATTTTTCTGATCTGGTTTACTGCAGTGGATCAAATATACTTTTAGGCGTTATAAACTTGCGTTTAGGCCTGTTTAGGTCCCCTTAATGAATTAAAGGTGAATTTAAAGTATGTGCCTTTTAATCCATCCGATTTCAAATACTTAATTCATCTCCTTCCTCCTTATCAAAATGCGCTGATTAACACGATAAACTTCGTTTCTCCGTAATCCCGCTAGTCTCGCGAGATCCCACTCAATTTTCGATCGGGATTAGTCCCACATTATGCACGCGGGATCCCGGTATTTCAGGATCCCGGTATCCCGGCATTGCATTCCCTTATTCCAATAAAAATGGGGAAATCTGAAACTTTTATCCAAGTTTGAAATAAAAAGGTTTTAATAGAAGAAAAATCAAAAGTCGCCATTTTATTCGACGATTAATTAATAAATAAAAGGGAAAAAATTATGGCTTTTTCATAACTTTTCGTTCGTCTGCGGCCGGTTGCTTACGCATTTAAAACACAAGTAAAAAGTTTGTATTCATTAAGTTAATTTTAAAACATTCACCCTCATTCCGCCGTGGCTATAATAAAATTATGGTTTCTTGAAAAATTTAATGAAGTTGAACGTGGTTTGTGGTGTATACCTTACAGTTACGCAAAATACAAAAGATAATTTTTCTCGTGAAATAAAAATTGCAACTTTGAAAAAAGGCCTATTTCATAATAGTATGGCTTGGATAATACCTACTATATGTGGTTCGGTTCGAGGAGAAAATCGCTTTTGAATCTTGCGTAAGTATGTAATGTATGCACGAGCATACTTTTGAATATCTACCTATACCTATGTAGTCAAATATACAGATAGGTATCTAATATTAAAGGGATAATTTATCCCTAATTGTATTCTAGAAGTTCTAGGATGTGTTTTATTAGGGTTATCTAAAATTTTTGAACGCCAAATACCTACGCTTATACCACACGTAATATTTCCATTCCGCATAACAATTGCGTGTTGACTTTGATGACTGAAGACATGGAAATATAAAGTTTTCTTTGTTCCATGAATGATTAGTGGGGTCAGGATATTGTAACAAAAAAACTGCCGTAACATTGAAAACTTAAGGCCCATTTTCATCATAATGAATGCCGAATGTCGTTAATATAATAATGTTATAAATGTCTCACCTATAACAGTATCGTTTCTGACATCGGCGAACTTGTCTTCAATACTCCTAAACTCCGGTATCGTGCTGACGCAGGTAATCTCGAGCCTGCCCGTGGCCACTATTTGTAGTTCCGATACGGTCACATAAAGATCCCTCTTGCTTGGTTTACGACTCTTGTGTCGACTGCTCATATGTATAACGTTCAGTTCTTCGTGTTCTTTTATTTCAGCCATCTGGAAGAACAGAAAATACGTTTAAAATTTTTGGTTTAGTTTCACGGATGATGCAAAATACCAGCATAATTACAGTCGACTGTTGTTTCGTTAAGTATGTATGTTACCAAATAGTTACAACCCATTGAAATAAATCGTCATAGTGCTATCGTAAAAAAGGTTGATTTCTGCAATCACTATAAAAAATTAGAAAATATTCCGTATTTAATTCAGCAGGGAATGAAATCAGGTTGATTTCTGCAATCACTATGAAAAAAGTGAAAATATTCAGTTTTAATTCGGCAGGGAATAAAATCAATCTGCTTATCCCTAAACTATTCCCAATAGAAGGAATCACAACGTTTGATGTCTAACATCATTGATTGAGGATTATTTGTGTACAAAAGATGTTCTGTATCAACTTTTTACCGCAGGGAACGTTTGACATCTGACGCCGCTTTCACTGCCTCGAGGGGAAAAGCACTAAGATGGAAGTTCTCCAAACATGTATATTCGAGGTAAATAAGGAAAAATATTCCATATGTTTCCACGTATTCCCGACAGTAGGTAGACGTGCACGTACGAACATAATGGTTAATTTGCATAAAAGTAATTTCCTTGCGCCACCAACGTATCTAAATGTAGGTATACATATAAGTATGTAAACAAAATATGTTTCATGTCATTTTAGACTGAATTCAGAATTTAATTAGGTTGTTCATATTGTACTTCATTGTGCGTCACTGTTAAAAATAAGGAAGCAATAAGTTGCGGTAGTGTATTTTTATTCTTGCAACCACAATAATATTGCTTAGCTCATACAGTTTAGATTTTTTAGTGCATCACAATAACTAAAAGAATCTATTATCATGCTACATAAATACCTAGGAACTCACATCGGTATAGGCACCTGCATTTTGAAAAGACATTAGTTTAAAGAAAATACTGCTTAATTTTGTGGTCGACTATTTTCATGCCATGGTTGTATGTCGATGTTTACCGACATGTGACTGAGTTTTATCCGTTTTACCGTAATATTTTAAATTATTTCATCATTATCATTCACCTGATTTTCCTTCAGGCTGCAGCCGGGCGGCCTGGTCGCGACGTGTGATTCGTGGGTGAGGGTCAGCAGAGGGGGAGGGCTGCTGAACCCGGTGTCATATTCGAACGTCCTCTGTAGCCCTCGCCGGCCGTTGCGCTCGCTCATTGGCACACGGAACTTGTGTGAGTGGGCTACTAGCTCGTCCATCTAGAAATGTTAGACATTAGATGCAATTTGGTAAATAGAAAAAAGTGTAAGCGCTCAGGGACACGACGCCGTCTCTAGGCCGCCACCGCGCTGTCTCCGCACCGCGTAACCATGTAGACGGAGCCGCCGCCGCGCCGCCACCGCACCGCTTGATTACGCCAAATCAATCTAAATTCGCGGCGGTGGTGCGGCAGCGGGCTGGCAACGTTGCATATACACAGCTTAGACGCAAAATCAAGTGGCGACGGCGCGGCGGTGGCTCGGTGGCGACGTCGTCTACATGAGCCCTAAGGGAGAATTTCATTAATGAAAATGAACGCGAGCAACACATCATAACCGCTTTCAAGAGCTGTCAGTGTCAATATTTCACAATATTGAAGACACTGACAGCTCTTGAACGCAGTTTGATGTGGTGATTTGCGCATTCAGCTTCACTGGTGAAAGTCGCACTTAGCAGTGCAAGTTGGGATTGTGAATATTAAGATTAATGTTGCAGGCGCTTTCGGCACCTTTCAACTTGGTGGGGTCAGACTTCTAGAGTGTTGACTGTTATGAGTTACGAAAATAAAAGTAAGATTGCAGAAATGCAGAACAGTTGCTATTTATCTAAAACTCTAATCCTAAATAATATTATAAATGTGAAAGTGAGTTTGTTTTTCACGCTTTCACGCTAAAACGGCTGAACGGATTTGGATTAAATTTGGCACATGGGTAGCATGCCTTGGAGAATGACATAGGCTACCTTTCATCCTGAATCGCAGACGAAGTCGCGGGCAACAGTTAGTTTATCATGATTCTCATGTATAAAAGAACTAGGATAAAGTAAAGTATTACACATGAATAAATAAATAAAAATGTTTTTTCGTAGCAAGTGCTACGAGCCGCTACGCCACTTATGGTAACGGGTGTACCAAACTACCGTTTTTAGGGTTCCGTAGCCAAATGGCAAAAAACGGAACCCTTATGGATTCGTCATGTCTGTCTGTCTGTCTGTCCGTCCGTATGTCACAGCCACTTTTTTCCGAAACTATAAGAACTATACTATTGAAACTTGGTAAGCAGATGTATTCTGTGAACCGCATTAAGATTTTCACACAAAAATAGAAAAAAAAACAATAAATTTTGGGGGTTCCTCATACTTAGAACTGAAACTCAATTTTTTTTTCATCAAACTCATACGTGTGGGGTATCTATGGATAGGTCTTCAAAAATGATATTGAGGTTTCTAATATCATTTTTTTCTAAACTGAATAGTTTGCGCGAGATACACTTCCAAAGTGGTAAAATGTGTCCCCCCTGTAACTTCTAAAATAAGAGAATGATAAAACTAAAAAAAAAATATGATGTACCATACCACCACACACCACATACCATGTTACACCATGTAAACTTCCACCGAAAATTGGTTTGAACGAGATCTAGTAAGTAGTTTTTTTTTAATACGTCATAAACCGCAATACTTGCTGCTACGGAACCCTTCATGGGCGAGTCCGACTCGCACTTGGCCGCTTTTTTTTTGTTCTTTTATTAGAGAAAAAAGTAAAAAAGCTTCAGTATTTAAAATAAAGCTGGTTACTCCTACCTTCCTCCCATTAATGAACCACGTGATATGTGGGGCTGGTACGGCGGGTGCTGTGGTGCAGTTGGCCCGTAGTGTCTCTCCGAAGCTGAGGTAGCGCGTCGGGAAGTCGATCCTAGGGTGATGCTTTTGAGGATCTGTGAATAAAGAGCGCGATCATGAGTTCCACATTCATCATCTTCATCGTAATAAGCCTTTTTTCCACTATAGGTTGTTATGGACCGCAACTACTGTTGACCTTTAATTATTTGGCAAGCTCTACGCCATCTCGGCTAAAACTCACGATGACATAACCTTTTCGTAATAATTGGGGTTCCGAACTTCATAAAACGGCTATTATGATTAGTAGCCGTATCCAGTAGTTCTTTTCTTAAGAGCGTTTATTCTGAAGGTAGGCAACGTCGCACATAGATGTCAAATATTTCACTGTTTTGTTTAATTTAGCAATATTACTGTGTGGAAATAAAAAATGTGGCTAACTAGCGAACTAGAATATTGATTATGAAATGCAATAATTAATATTGTAACATCTAATATTTAGTTTTAGATGTAAAAAAACAATTTTTGGAAACTTTCCAAATGCGTTTTTTACACCTAAAATGGGTACAACATCAAATTCAATGTAATTGCAATTCATTATTAATATTCTAGTTCGCTAGTTAGCCACATTTCTTATTTCTATTCAGTCATATTGCTATAAGAATCAAAACAGGTAAATATTGGATAGTTATTTGCGACGTTGCCAACTTTTAGGATAAACCCTCTTAACTTGACAGAAGAAACAAAGCAGGATCGATCATAGTTTACTGATATTAGTCTCAATATTTAACGTTATTCCTATGTATCTAAAGTACAACAAAGGCCGCAGTAATCCCTGCCGACCGGATCGTATATTGTTGTGAGCGCGAACAATATTTAGCGACAAACGAATATTCACCAATATACCATTTCATCCCTTGCATAATACGAACAAAATGTCATGAATATTTAGATTACACGAATAGATAATTAATAATTTACGAGTTCTTTGTGATCTATTAACGAATTTCCCGGAACGAGGCCTTTTTGTCCCCATTTTGTGACGGCCTCTTGTACTAGATGAATTCGAATCGGATCAAATAAATTTAATTGAGCTGTTAAAGGCACCATTTTTAAAGGTAGTTTCACCAAGGATTTAGCAATCTACATTTACGCTACAGTTTTTAAGAAACCAGTTTTTGACAATTTGGTAAACAGTTTAAATTACTCGTATATCAAGCATGTTTATATTCAGATGTGGTCATCTCGTTCATTCGAGATAGTCCCAGTGGATGTAGGTTTTATTTCATGGCTTGTATAAGCTGACGAAGTGGTCCTTGGAGATAGTTTCTTTACGCTTTTCATAGGATAACGTGAAGGTAAGGCTTCCATGAACTGAACAGACTCATGTAATAGTTTTGGAAAATGTGAGGGATGAATTTTAGAAAAACAGTAGTAAAATAAAAGGTGGTTTGAAATTTAAACATTGAACATTTTATTACGTCTCGTGTCTGTCTTTTGGCTCGCAATTGATACAGATCTCTGACAAATTGGCGGCTGTCACAGTGCTTTATCTTACAATTCAGATTTTACAAACTTTAAAAAAAATATGAATTTAATTTTGATAGTATTTTGCTAGTTTAAATTACATGCTCTAAGTAGAAATAAAACAAACACAAAGTAACTATAATTTAATTTAATATTTAAAGTGCTCTTAAATTCGAAAATCTACTGTGAGAAGTTCGGCCATGTACCGCTATGAAAAGAAATAAACAATATATATTGCTTCCTTCTTCTTATTGATAGCACGCACATGATTCGTAGAACCAAGTAATTAATTGAGAGCGCATTTAAGTCTTAGTAAATTTTAAAACTGAATCTATACGTTGCATATGAATTCACTGTCTTGTTTTTGATGATCTTCGATGTTACTAGTGATCCATCTAGAACTAACACTATAGCGTCGTCGAGAGAGACCAACATATTGTGGAAGTTACAACTGTACCCGTATCCAGTTGATGTAACTGCTGACTCTTGCGAAGGCTGAAGGATATTCTAATTCACATCCGTCACGTGCCACAAATGAACTCACGCCAATTAACACTTGCTGTCCTTGATTGTTGATCGTCAATGGTCCACCAGAGTCCCCTTGGCAAATACCAACTCCTCCGTAGCCGTTTGTGCATATGTTCGAGTCTTGCACCAGGTGACCGTAGAATGACCGACATTTTTCTAGTGGTATCACTTCAAGCAAAACATTTCTAGCCATGGTGTTTGTAGTGGGATTGGTGACGTCCGAGTACCTTCCATACCCGGCGGCAATGACTTGCTTGTTACTATAGTCCATTTCCAAGAGCGGTCCCGTCGGCAATGCTATCGGCTGAATTTCACCAGAGAGAGGGACATGAACTGGTAAATATAACATCGCAATATCGTTAGCGAATGTTCTCGAGTCATACGTTGGAAATATAGCAATGGCAGATACAGGAACTCTGACACCTCCATGGAACAAGAATGGTGAACCCAGGACTGCAGTGATTCGGTGTGCTTGATTCCATCCGTCGAACCAGCAATGAGCTGCCGTCAGGATTCTGTTTGGAGATAGAAGTGATCCTCCGCACGCCGACGGTGAGGTGAATCCGACGATATCGATGAGAAGACCGGCCAGGTAAGGATGAGCGAAGACCGGAGCGATAGCTCCCCCGACGATGCGGCCATTTCGCGCTGCGTCTTCCGACAGTTTTATATTCTCAGCATTTTTGATGCCAACTTCCCGATGCCATCCTATCGATTCCTCTTCCGCTGTATCGTGGGTCCACGCGGAATGTATAAAAAATAGACAGATGACAAGAAGGACGCGCATTGTTGACGTTTTTAGTTTGTGATCAGAACTCGGACTTATATACTACATAGTTAACCTTTATCGGTTTTAATTTTTAATTAAAGCTGATAAATAATAATTAAGCTGATAATGTTTTTATTACCCTTATTTTAAAAGGATTAACACTCTCGATTAGTTCATTGTTATTTTGCACATGCGACGTAATTTGGGAGTAACCTAAGCGGAGGCATTATATCTACTAATCTTGGGATTATCGCGTATTTACGGAGGGAAATTGTGTGATACGTTTGTAGATGTAGATCCGTTGTTTCAATTTTATTACGTTAAAGTACCTAATACATTATAAAATTTCTAGAATTACTTATTTGTAGCATGATTTACAAATGCGAAAGTCCCATTTATTTAGGTAACGTTTGTGTTTTTATTCAATATGTTTCCTATCCACATATAAATTCTTTTGCATTGCTTGGCAAACGTATCTTTGTAGCAAGAAGGAATATAGTGTCTTTGTCTATGAACAACGTCCTTATCTAGAGCGTTCATGCATACCTAATTTAAAACTGTAAGTACAGCCAGCAACAAAAGTCGATTAACACTTCAGTTTTTTTAATCTTAATATTATTGAGCAAAATATTTTAATTATAATTTTAACAAAAGTAAAAATTTAAGAATATTATCCCTAAGCTATTATATTAAAAGCTAAAAATCAGTTTATCAAATCATTTTGTGTAAATTATGATGATAAGTAAAAGTGTTGCTGACCATACCTAACATTGATTAATGACAAAGCAAGTAAGCTTGTGCTTTAGCATGTAAGTGACTAAACCAAGTCAGAGGCAAGACTAAGGATCCAAACTGGAAGTTAGTCAAACTTCCAGTTTGGATTACGTAGATAAAGAGCAGTTTGGGTATTTAAAACACATAAGTTTACAATAAGAAAATTATTGTTCTCTACGAAAATCGATGCTATTATTTAAAATATAAATTAATGTCATAACCAAATCATAATAAAATTACTTTTTAGATTTGCGGAGGTCACACGAAATTCGGATCACGTATCTGCAGCCTAAACAAAAAGGTTCTTTCTTCATATTTTATCCTGTTAAAGAGGACCCGAATGAGTCATTACAGAGTTGCAGGAAATACATACAAGGAAGTTTTACGTAAAAATATATTTCTGTCTGTTTTCCTTACTTTTTGCTAGCCATAAATTACTAGAGATCAAAACAAAATAAGAGATTAAAAGTAGATATGTACCTAAACGAGTACAACATTTATTTCTAGAATGTACTTTATCGATTTACTGATTTTCCTCTAGCTACTTCTTATTTGGACTCATTTTTCAGAACCACTAAGTAGCATTCTCGTTGTTCCCTTTCACTTGAAATAGCTGTTGATTTACTACCATTGGGTGAGGTATTTCCTTCCCGAACCTTTTCAGTGCTCGATTAATCATGTATTACGTAGCAGGGTTTCAAATTACGGAAGATTTTGGGATCAGCGGCTTTACCGGTTATCCGACGCTCGATATTTTTCAATACCTCCACTCTGGTGAACAAATGATGATTTCTATAATCTTTACAGTTAAAATACCAAGTATTCATTTTTCCCTTTTTAAAGGGAATTAGGTCAACGTTTCGGTAACCTTAAATTTAGCTATATGGGAGCTACATAATATATTATCTGGGTTACCTTACAGACACATACGTATAAAGTATCAGGGAACGGAAACGGATTCTCCTCAATAAAAACGAGACCGCGATATTTGTTGCTCGACCCCAGACTTGATAAATGATCGGAGAGGAGAAATAACCAACATACATTTCTTCACGAAACAGAACAATAATGTAAACAATGTTTACAAAAGAGAACGTACAAAGTGATATTTTATTTGCATTATGCTCAGAGAATACGAAATACTCGTATAACTTGAGGGGTGGGTGAGCATTGAGGGGTGGGTGAGCATTCAAAACTGTATAGCATGCAGGAACCTTTTATGCGCGGTATTGCGGTATTTATCTTGCTGACGCTGCATTTATTCAAGTCAGAACTCACCGAATTTGCTCTATTCGGTAAAAGCAAATTCAAAACCTAATCAACCTACCATTTCTGATTCGAAATAGCTCCATTCCATTCAGCTATCCCGTATCTTTCAGTCTGAATTGCTTGACTGTCCCGTGTGTTTAAATTTAGATTATTAGCGGAAGGTATAAGGTTTAAAATGGTATGATATTTGTGTTGTCAGATTTTCAATGGTGCGTGTTATCTTGTTTAGTATGCGTCTCACGCGCCGCGCCGGCCAGCCTTCGTCGTGCATTCTAACTAAATGATCGCTAATGATGATGTTTTGGGCAGTAAATGGATACTTTTATAGGTGCCATTCTTTAGGAGCACGGCTACAGTTTTATTTGTATTCACTTTAGGGAAAACAATTTAAAATACAGAATAAGTTTAAATCTTATGCAAATGAATGTTTGGTTACTTTCGAAGTTTAGCCACGCACGTGCACTCGCAATGCCTAATATAAATGAATATAACAATATATTCATTACTGTTGAGTTCCTTACAATAATGAATATTGTGTGGTTCGGTATAAAAAAAAAAACTTTTATTTCTAAAACTTATATAAATAACAATAAAATGATAGGAAGTACATTTTAAGCAAAAAAATCCTTGTATTTGGTACTTTCGCTCTTTTCCGGTTTATATTAAAAAAACATAAGTGAGAAATTTAACAATAAATTCAATAAAATCAAATTCAAATTCTAAAACAATACCAAATACCAAAATTTCAGTCAAAATCAAAATCAGAATTAAAATGACATTAAAATCAGAATCAAAATCCAACGCAAAAACAAAATAAATTTAATAACAAAGGTAAAATATATAGGTATCTAAAAAGTTTCGATAAGAATTTGATTAGGTTTAGCTTTTCGGCTTCCGCTGACTGAACATTTTCAACAAAACTGAACTCAATAAGCAACTAGAATCACTTGTGAGTCAGAGACGATGTACATCGCACTCAAAATAATTAGACATAAGATTAATTAATAATATATGTCCAAAAGCCTCTAAATTAAATAAAGATAAAAAAATAAACATAAATTATAAAGGGTCGATTTTTCAATCGTCAGATACCATTTATCTGAGGAATAAAAATGGCGATTTGACAGCTTTTGTATGAAAAATATGTCTAACCGCTTTTTATAATCGTCAGTTTTATAAGTGGGATTTAACTGGCTATTGAAAAATCTGCCCAAAAACGTCATTCTATCTATCATATATAGAAGTGATTGACAGAAATCTGACAGATTGCTAATCTCTTCTCTCGCATTTAGTATGTCGCCATGCTACGATGCGAAAATAGTCTCTACTACCTCTCTAAGTGCATTCACAGTTCGTTTATTTCAGTCTAGAATCGATCGTACATGGTTTATAGACCGCAAGTGAGACAGCGCAGTTTGATGCGTTGACGTTCAATAATTATTTGCTCAATTTGACGCTACGCTTCTCGTAGCAAGCTCTACGTTGCGCGTTGCTACGAAAATAATGGTGAAGGAAATATATGTCTAAATTTGTATCTGCGAAATTGAATTCGGGATTTTTGTGTTGAGATTGAGTCAGAGTGCTGTTTAATTGGGATAAGGTTCTCTTAAGTTTTTAAAACAGAAGTCAAATATTATTATTTAACAGTTTTTTATATTAATTTTTACCATTCAAAAAAGGGTCCTAAAAAATTTAACTTTTATTGACTGTTGGTGACAACCAGTTTTGTTGGTGTATCAAAAGTCATAATGCGACACTGTCAGTGTCACCTTGTTCACTGTCCAATAAATGAATCTTATTTATACATAATGCTTAGAACTCAAACTCAAACTCAAAGCATTTATTTAAATAAAACCATTTTGAATTTTCAAGGAATCGGTCAGTCAGAATCATGAAGCTAGTTGCCATTTCAAAGCGTAGTAGGTACCTATGGAGAAGAACGGACAAGAAACACCACGAAGACTCTTTAAAAAAAAAAACACTCTTTTTACTAAACACTCTTTTTAAATATTGATTACATCATTCATGTTCAAATTATACATGTGAAAACAATGTAGAAAGACGTGCACGTTATAAGCGTCCGTAATAAAAAGATAAAACAAAGAACAATTAAAAAGGGTTCAAATCCGGGCAAGTACCAACAATGTGACTTTTTCAATTCATATGTACTTTCTGAGTTTATCTTGGAGATTACTGACATCGGTAAAGGAAAATATCGTGAGGAAACCTGGGAAATCACCAACCCGTCTTGAGCAAGCGTGGTGATCAATGCTCGTTTCTTCTCTGTATGAGAAGATGCCTTTGCACTGCAGTGGACAGTAACAGGCAGCATTGATCGACTGACTGATCTATTTTTAAGCACCAATAAATCTGCTCTTACATAACACAATTGACAGAGATAAACTTACGGAATACAGTGAGTTGTTTTTCGGTCGAGGCTTTAGTGAAGATAGGTGTGTCTAGTGACACCTCGCACGAGTAGCTGCCACTCGCTGCGAAATCCAAGTTCTGCAGGATTATAGAGTTTTCCGTAGCTAAGGCGATCTGAAATGAAGCAAACAAGTCAATTAGTTTCGAACAAAGACACTCACTGAATGTAAATAGAATAGTGGCTTTTGTTACAATACAAGGACCTAGTTTGTAGGGCAATTTATTGAAATAGTTTCGGAGTTTAATGTTTGACCGGTGAACAATGTTGCCTGTTGCTTTCTCATAGACCGCTACATTAACGATCGTGAGTGTAACTATGTATTTTAGTGATAAAAGAAAAAGCTAAAAATAAAGAAAAAATGTTTATTCTGCACAAACAAAACACATATTTAAAGATAAAAATACATAAAATACATGCATACAAAAGTAGCTAAAGCCTCGTATACAAGCAATAAAAAAAAAAAATTGACAATGTTGTTCATTGGTTGATGTCAAGGCCACGGACCAAAGACAATATTGGGTAATAACACTATACCATAATAAAATACGTAGATTATTTAGTAACCTATTCCGCTTAGCTATGGGGCGAGGCAAACTTAAGTTAACTTAACGAGGCATCCTCAGGATGACGATTGACTTGTCGCGAATGCCTCGTTGAGAGGTGAAACACGTGTCGATTTCTTATAGGGTTTTTTATGAATCTTTAGGAATAGTTTAGCGGAATAGATAAATATATCTACGTCTATTGTATTTTATCATGGATTTCTGCAAGGTCACGCCAGAATCAAGTAACTTTTCACTATACCATCCTTGACGTATGACTTGGGGCCAATTTCATCACAGGTCAACAACAACATGCACTTCGATTCTAGGTACTTATTTGTTGTTATATCTGCTCAGCGCTCCCGACGATGCAGCTTATTGACGTCTATGTACAATTAATTCCTGTACCTACAGTATATAGGTGAGGGGCTCGTGACTTAGTAATAACAGCCTCTTGTGTTGATCCATCAGGTTAAGCTACGCTTCCAGCGGTTGGTCCGTGGATGGGCGAACATCTTCACAAACTGAGATCCCTCCGTGCCTCGGAAAGCATGTTAACCCGTTGGTTTGACAGTCGTTACGGGAAGTCACCCGCCCGACCGCCCGAGTGCCCGTAAGTCTGACAACCAGTCTTACCAAGGGGTATCGTGTTACCCAGTAACTGGGTTGTAGAGGTCAGATAGGTAGTCGCTCTATGTAAATATTCAGATTCCAGATAGGTATTCAGCTTCATCTGGTTAGACTAGTAACCGAGTCCAACAAAGTTCTGAAAAGGCTAAGCAGTTGATGATGACCTGCAGTAAATAGGTACACACATAAAAATGAGAGTTGTGTAAGCTGTGGTTATCTATAGACATTATAAAACAAAGTCGCTTTTCGCGTGTGTCTGTATGTCCACGTTGTTCTCCCAAATACGCAACGGATTTTGATGAGGTTTCCAACATAATTTAGAGAATGATTTCCGGAAAGTTTATAACATATTAATATTAAACTTATAGATAATTGAGAAATCTCGATGTTTTTTCAAGTCGTAAAAACCTTGCGAAGCAGGGGTCACTAGTAATGTATATTATACAAGATTTATTATTGTAAAAGATCCTTAAATAGATAAATAAATAGAGTACGTACAAAAGCACTGCTTATTTACAAAAAAAAATCTCTTTAAGAAATCCGGCCCCAAAGATACGTTGACCTCAACACGACGACCTCTTCTTTTGAGTTTGTTGTGACCGTTAAAAAAGGTGAATGTCATTAAGTAAAGAGGTACCTACACGAAAATATTCACGCTTACGACAAGGATGGTTCAACAAGTGGGCAGGTACTTATTATTATTAGGTGTTTGAATAGAATAAGGAATGTAGGAATATGGAAGTTATTCGGGCAAAGTAATCGATTTCCCGATGAGCTTGAGCAAAGCTTTGCGTTGGATTCTTGTTTGTCGACGTCGCTCGTTCGAAAAATGATTTAAATATTTTTCACCGGTTGGTAAGTGAGTACATATTTGTCCTTATGCTAAATGGATTATGTAGATTGTATCATTAGCGTTATTTTGTGCGTTTTATTATTGATATAAAACGAGTAACCTACCTGTATAATTGCATTCCGGCCCACACAAAGGACGCAGTAACAAAATGAAAAGCTTTGAACGTATTTAAATGTTATACAAATGTACCGATTCATGGTCGGATTAATGTTCATGCAAACTATTATTTATTCATCTCTATATTATTAATTAATTTGAACATTATCATCCCTATGTTAAATACTAAATCAATGTGCGTCGAGTAGAACAATGGTAGGCTTGTATCCGAAATATCAATGGGATTCGGAGCCCGTAACCTCGACTTAGGTAGTTAGGCCTTCAGACAATTCACTCGGATATTCACAATTCGCTAGATCGACTCGGTAGTAAGGTCGACCTGTTACGCCCTTCTGCGGTGGAATGGAACGAGCAAAGTGCATGCAATGCAACTTACCTGAGGCACGCCGAATTAATTTAAGTGCGCTTTTACATTAGGTGCATACCGCCTGCTGTTAGCAGTTATAGTCTTTATTAATAATAACCTCGGTACCTATTATGAACGAAGCTGTTGTATAAAACCATGTTTGCGTAGGAGCCTGACGCGTATTTTCCGTTTTTTTCGATGAGTGTTTATATTACTCTGGGTAGGTAGGAATCATCTACGTGTTTTTTTATACATTAGTAGAGGACATTCGTGAGAGTATACACACACTAAATAGACACAAACCCGACCGTTTCTCCCATAATAAAATGAGTTTCAAAGTTGAATTTACTAAAGCTCAGCTCAGTATCTAATTTAAAAAGATAAGCGTCGAAAATTACATTTAAAACTAAAGTTTGTGAGAGTGAAACAACCCCACGAAAGCTGCGGTAAAATAATATTCAATAATGAGAAAATGAAACTTGGGAAGTGTTCTCTACGTTACGCGGTTGTAAAACAACTTGTATCACGCCTACATTTCACCAAGGAGGTTTCTTTTTATTTTCTTTACCTACTTTCAGTATTATTTATGGCGTTCTAAAAATACTGGCTGTTAATGTTTTCGCAGGACTGTTTTTGTTTTACGTTATTGCGAGTGGCAAGCAAGGATGCTACCTACATCATCGCCGCCTTTAGGCATCTGCAATCCAGAAGGCCAATTCTCGTGCTTCAAAAACGTCACATTCAAGTCGCAATCTATCAAACTTGTCAAAACTGTTGGTAAATAGATTGTATTTTTGACAGATTGCAAATGCGCACGTTCTTAAAAATTACGGGAATTGCCTCTCTGACAGCTGCATCACCATCCCAGAGATTAAGCTGTCTCATGTGTCTGTGATTACGCCAGCAACCATGCCCTTCAAACCTTACGGTCACAGCGACGCTGCTTGATGGCAGAAATAGCTATGGTGGCAATAAATACTTTTACGGACAAGCTCATTAATTAATGGAACTCTACAACTCACCTAATAACATTCTGCATATAATATTTTAGAGGTATGAGGAACAGGGTGTAAAGTTCACTCATCCTCTATAGAAAATGGAGGATCCTGCAACCAGACGGATATCGTGTCTGGTGGGCAACTGCCCAACGATTGATGTCAGGGAAGGTGTATATATTCTGTTCCCGCGGTAAACTCTAATGCAAGATTTTGTGTGCCGTCAGGTCTTTGATGCGTAGTTCACATGTGGCGATGTAGATGCCGCCACAATATTATCGTTTACACTAAACCGTAACATTGTGATTACACCATTAAGCCTAAATAAATAAGAGAATGTCTTTCATAGGATACGTGAACAATATCCCGGCAGGTTCGCTTGAATCGTCGACAGAAAAGCGTTTAATTAATTAAGATCTATACAATTAGACGGTGAACTAGCGAAAAGGCGCTGGAGGAAAACCTTCCTGTACGGTGGCCATCGTTTTCTATTAATTTCGGAAAAAAATACTGAATATACATATTTATGCATTTACTACTAATAGATGTATGCTAGCATGAAGTTTCATGATATCAGTATAACTTGAAAATCCTTGTTTTTCTACCCTATGTGGAGATTTTTTCCTAACCCCAAGTTTTTCACTTTGGTGGAACAAAGATTCGAGATTTATTCTCAAATTAAGGATCCACCAATTATTTAGAAAAGTCTTAGGTAGGTAGGTTAAGTTACATGAAAATCCACTGCGTTACGTACGATTAATATAAGTTTGGCACGGATCACTAAAAAGTAAAAATACAATATATATAAATATATATTAAATACCTACTTAGTAAATGGTATCAAATTCAAAAGTCATTTATTCGAAATAGGCTGAGAATCAGCACTTTTCGAACGTCAAAATTACATAAGACAGTCCCCTAAAAACGCCCGCCTTTCACCACTTCCTAGTGCTTAGCTGGGCAGAAGAAATGGCGCAACAAACTCCCCAGCAGCACAGCCGTCTGTTCAGTTAAAAAAACTTTATTCTATGCAAATAATGTACATTATGCAACATAAAACATAAAATTATTTTTTTTGCTATATGTCAGCTAGCACACGCCAATATACCACAAAAAAAACATCGAAATCTATCGATATAGCATCCCCAATGTTTTGTGGGTATGTATCGATACGAGGCCTCACGGTTCCGGTCATGGCTAGCGACCTGCCATTACTTATGCATCGACGTTATCTTGACCCAACATCAATTGGTGGGTAGGTGGGTATGGCCATAAGCGGTTATTGCTGATAGGGGAAGCTATGGTGACAATATACCTACACATGTGTGCTTTAACTTCCCATCAGGTAGAATAATCTTACACCAGCCGATAACAAATTTAACACCATCTACAGCCAAGTCAAATCATTTATTTCAATTATGCACATAAAAGTTCCCCTTCCAAATGGTAGTTTTTTATGGAGAAGAAATGGCAAGACACTCCAGAGTAAAGCTACGGATTCCTGAAAGAGCGGTGACCAGTGGCCACCACGTAACGGCCGCAGTGACGGCTGTCATTAAAATCATGGCAGCGGGGTTTGACTACGGTGTCAAAAAACGCTATCTAAGAAAACACTACTTTCATAAATAACGTTTCAGTGACGTCATTCGCAGGTAAACTGCAAAAGGTATACAATGTGGTGGTCACCGCTGTTCTAGGGAACCGTGGCTTACTCTTATAAAATGTAATTTTTTTGACTCAATCATATTATTTTCAATATTAAGTTTCCATTTACGCTGAATGATTGAGAGAAATAGAAAAGATTGTAAACGCATTTTCAGGTTACGGTTTTCGAGTGCGTAATTTAATTGAGTTGTTTAATTGACTCTTGAAGTTGTATGTAAATAATAATTCAGCAGGGTAATCATGTTGCCTTCGATTCAATTCTGGCAAAAATATTTCGGGTATTGCCTAAAATACGTATTAAGACCTTGGCAATTTTAACCATTTTATTCTTCTACTTTGCCTTTGACAAAATATGATGTAAAACAATTTGTATTCGGTGGCATAAACATTTATCTTACCGTAAGATAATAAATCGGCATTCAAGTATTCAAACTTAATTTTCCATTGTTCATATTCTTCAGTCCAAATAATAAGACAAAGATCTTATGAAAAATTCTCCAATTCATGAAGATACTCAATTTAGATTTCAATTTACCTTTATTGCAATCCATAATGTACTCATACAGGTGGTACGAATAAATAAATGGAATCAATTATGGACCCTGTCGGGCACAGCTAAATTTAAAATAAGTAGTAGAGAGGAAGCTTACTTATTACTAAATATTTAATTTATATCTTATCCATCTATTTATTTTAAATTTTTTGCTACAGTATGAGTTATTATATTTATTTATGTTATTACTCATTTGTATAACAGACCAACAATAACCACTTTTAACTTAAAACCAAGTAAAACAACAAAATAAACGAGCCAGTGTACACTTGCCTGATACACGAGCAGATCTAACTAAAGCCAAATCGTGTGGTAACCCCAAGGTAACGTTGACCTGGAAAATTAACTCCGCCCGCGCCATTGCCCAACTGGCACCTACGGCTGTACATTTTTAAGGAACGTTCACATATTCAGGACCGAAGCAGAAAGTGAAAAATATACTCAGAGTAATCTTGAGTAATACTCTTAGTAACTGTGTGTAGTAGGGTCTTAGTCAACGGATCAGAAAGTTGTAGAGAGCGGTAATGTTACTTATGTGTATAATATCTTGCAGACAGATAATATCATGTAAATAAAGTTAGGATAACAGAATAAACGTAATACATACAGACTTAGTTACCGATAGGTTAATAATCTTATCTATCTGAAATAGTGTTTGGCTGGGCGATTAACTTCTAGGTCAGTTTATCAGCAACAACCATAATATAATTATTTATACAAAAAAAAACAAACTCATGTAAACTTACACTTTTTTAGTTGTTGAATTTGGCTTTGAACACATTCGGTAAAATACAGATTTAATTCAATCAATAATTAATAAATTTAAAACGTAACTTTAACAATGTTAATGAGATTGGTTAATAATTTAATGTTAATAAAGGTTTCCTACGAAATATATCTACACTTCATATTAATAATTAATCAATTTAAAATGTATCTTTAACAACTTTAATGAGATTGTTTAATCAGAATAAAGGTTTACTTGAAATATATCTACATTTTATATTAAAATGTTTTAATTCAATCTTACACGTCAGTAAATGTAGCGCAGCTCATAATTGGCGGTTGTACCTCACACAAAATCTACGCTGGCAGTGAATAAAATGTTTTCCGTTTTAACATTTCGAAATATTGCAATCAAATATTGTCACCGGTTTAATTCCGGTTCATCGATCCAGCTGGCGAGATTAATTCAGTCATATCCGCTCATGTGATGGCGGGAAACTTTTATGTGAGTTTGATAACAAAAAGGTTTTGATAAGCCTGATTTGCGCAAGTACCTAGATACATTGCAAAGGCGTGTTCTTTCAATCTCTGGACGCAGTTAACTTAGCGGTCTGGGTGTTCTTGATGCTTGATGTTGTTTTGTTTTCTGAGTTAACATGCAATTTCTAGAATAGCAGCACAATAAATAGAGCACTTTCTAGGCTAGGCAAGCGGTGCTCCAGGCTTGCAATTAGATTCTCATCGGTCACTAGATATTGTGGAGTTATCAAGGCAGAAGTTTGCCCAACTATAGGATAATATAGACTGGCAGTATCACTAACTTACACTGTACCGAATGTTTTATATCCAATAGAATATAGATAAAATATCAGTAGAAGTTAATATGCGGTCTGAACTGTACCTATCTCAAGTGGACAATTACGAAGTTCGCTTATAGTTTTAGGACCAACTACCTCTTTTATTTTATAGTTATTGCTGATGGGTAGTATTGAGCTTCTCGATTAGAAATTAAATGACTCTTTAGAGAAATATAGTAACATCATAATGCCTACATTGTTTTGTGGATTTGAACCCACACTACTTCTCTACAGAGCTGAATAACAGGAAAATTATCTCAATGTTGTTTAGAATGGTTTATCAAAAAAATAAAGTTGACAATAATAGTAAACGTATAGTACTTTGCTATCTACCAACATAGTTATTTACGACAAATTCTCAAGTAAGTGAATTTTGACTGTGTCTAATATGATAACATTTTAGCGGAAGTAGATTTTTTGTCGGTAAACTTATTACGCGTAGCGGTGCCTTTAGATCGGTACGTAGAAAAGTTTTGGTTCTCTTACTATTTATTCAAGCAAAGCAGAACTGAAATAAATTATCGCTTGTTTCTAGTCGAGGAGCTAGCAAATGCCAATCTGTCTTTATTTTCAAACCACTCTACGCTTTTAACAATGCAACGACTTTTTTCCTAAAGTTGCACTCCCAAGTTTAACAACCCTGTTGCTACTAAAAATATTCTGCAGACACACTCGTAGTGCAAATAAATTTTCATACAAACCACAGTTACAGTTTAGAACAAATTAACCGTTGTTTTGAATATGCTGTACTTATAAATGTGGGGTTCAACACGTATCTGGCTCAAAGTGCCCATTTGTTAGTCTGAAACTTGCATAAACTAATTAATTTAGTTGCTAAGTGAGTTAAATAATAGTGCAACGAGTAAGGAAATAACTTTTTCAACGAATTTTCACGTGAACACTGTTTCAACGTGGTAATTATAAAGGTACACTGTACACTGTATAGCGTAGACATCTCTTCATAGCTTTCATGTTCGGTTAATGTTTTACCATTAGATGTGTCAAATTTCATCCAAATCCGTTCAGCCGTTTTAGCGTGAAAGCGTAACAAACAAACAACCAAACTCAATTTCGCATTTATAATATTAATTTAAATATTATTATTATACAGGGTGGTAGGGACATCGACGCGAAGCCGGCTATCATGGATTCAGAACATGATTCTGAACCCCCCTGCGTTGAAATTTTTCGACGGTTATAAAAAAAAAAAAAACAGCTGTTTCATAGAAAAGTGCAATATCTACGCGGTCAAAATGTATGGAGCAGCTGATTTATAATGTACTGAATCCATGGTAACCGGCTTCGCGTCGATGTCCCTGACACCCCGTATAGTTAGGATATAATATTCGACTAAGGCGGGGGAATCATTTTAAAGCATAGTTTTATAAATACGAAAATTTTGCTAGCTAACGTTATCTGAGCGAACAGATTCAGTAACTAGTGTTTCAGATGTCATTACTTTGGGTTGGACATGCGTTTTCAATGTTCAATTAATGGACTTAGGATGTTATTGTGCATGCATGCAAGTTCTGAAATAGCTTCTTACCTTATCTTCAACATAAGTATTTTAATCACGAATCATTTTTAATACTAGTAAACTAATTACAGAAATAAAATTATTTATCATTCAATATGATGCCCAGATGAAATCCGCTGACAAAATTGACGTAGCCCCCAGTCGATTAATTAGGTGTACGGCTAGTTTTCTGTTACCTTTGTTTGAGCAGGCTCCGGCCGTTCATGCAAAATGTACGCTTTGGTGCGAGTGTGTTCATTATTGTGACTGAGTGGAAGCTTTGCAGATCGAGACTAACGCTACATGAGGTAATGTCATAAATATGCATTACAGACAGTCGCTGCAACTCCTGGGAGATGACGGGAACGCGACAATTCCACTTTGACATTGAGCGATGATAACTGAGACTAATGTAGGATGAATGCGCTTGCGAAGTTGTATGTACGTATGTCTAATTCTGAAATCCAACAAAAACCGTCGCTAGTTCTAGGAAATAAAATAAGACATTAAAGCGCTAACGTATAGACACGTAGTGAGAGAACGTTAGTACACAAAAGCAATATACTCCTAGTTTTAAATTACACGTCTTAGAAAAGCGAAATAACAATTTTATTCTTGGCTATTCAGGCCGAGAGCTCTTCTGTTATAGCTAACACGATTGTTGGAAAATGTGCATTATTCACTTACGTTGAGCACAGCTCCGGGCGTAGTAAAGTTTCTATAAGGCGGTTTCCGGTCCCTAATGTACTGGAAGATTTTGGTGCCGTGTCGGAGGAAGACCACTTTGTCAAGGAGATGAGGCGGCACGTCGTGCACGCACCGGAGCCGCACGGAGCCGCCGCGTGCCGCCCACCGCTCCATTTGTAACTCCACGCGCACCTCGGCGTGCCCACGTACTGGAAAAAATACAAGCATATCACTGCCTATTGCTCATTTTGTTTAGGCTGAGTGGGTTAAATGAAGAGGAAATGTTACTGAAACGTTTTGGACCTAGAGTAAATGCTTAGGTAGGTACCTATTTCTAAATGTAATGTAGGAACACCTGTGCTGTACCTATTCATGAAATTTATATAATTGTTTACAAAATATTATGTTCGATACTATCGGACAGTGAGAGAATTCAGATTCGTTATTGTAGATAGTCAGTTCAAATATATTCTACTACTAAATAATTATCGTAAAAATTATAAAGGTTCGCTTCGGTGTTTGTATCTGATCAAAACATGCAACTACTGAAATATAGGTGAGCAGTGTGGAGGTAATTCCAGGCGCGCTTTACACGCACCTTTTACAGACACAACGCAGTCGTTTTTTATGACCTTTGTCACGTTTTTTAGAAATTGCGTCGGCTCCCTTCTGTTCCCACGATCCAAGAGAACCCATGCTATTCTCCACGTCTTATTTCCATTGTATTTTGAACTCTTTTCACTTAGACGTAAAGTTCTCGGTACCTAGCTGTTTGGTATTAGGGAAATGTGTCTTTGTTAGTAACATACTCGGGTGCGCCTCCGTAAACTCAAGGTTCATGACAACACGTTTTATACGCGCTGTTATTGTGCGGTAGGTAATGTAAAAGTGTAATACCTACATATAAAGAAGGATAATTATTTTAACAACCATCGCATGTAAGTACAGATCTATGAAAATCCGACGTGTGGTTGTTTACTTGTGTTGGTTTCAGACTTTTGATTATAGAATGGCGTTTGTTTTTATAATAAAGTAGGTTGGTACTATTGCATGTGTTTAGGCAGGAATACTTCCCTACACTACAGTCTACAACAATTTCCTCGATCCGCAGGAAGAACTGACGATGAAATATAATGTGCAATCAAGTGAAATGGAAAAGCTCCGTGAAATAGCTCGCATCCTTCTTGCGTGCTATAAACCATTTCCGTTAGTTTGATGGTTTGCACGTTTTATGATTTTCACCGCTATATTGCAACTTTTAGTTGGTACACCGCGGTACAAAATTAGAATATTAGACAATGTCTAATCATTTTAATATTAGAGTTAAATGGAGTCAGAATGCCAAGCATTTTCAACTCGACGAGACACATTCGTGTATAAAGGCAGTAAGAAAAATTTTTTTTATAAAAAACAAGTCCTTGGATTATAGCAATGTGCGATAAATTAGACGTGTGTTTGTTTTTAATTAGCGTTGATAATAACATAGTTGTATTGCGTGAATAATTATGTCAATAAAGACAGCCCTATTTAGATAGTCTATATTTATAGTTATGTACATATTTGTACTACCTCGTTGGCTCAGTGTTTGTAAACGCTACTGCTGAGCTTGAGGTCCTGGGTTCGATTCCCAGGTCGGGCAAAGTGTTATTCGGTTTTTCCATCTGGAATTTCTTTTTTTATGAAAATATTATGTATGTAAGAAAATATCTACATGTTTTAATAAAATATGTGATAGACATAATTTGCATACTAGAAATAAAGATAAAATAGATCAACCATTTTTCAGATTATCTAAAGTACATAGACATACATCTTTTATGGGGTACTGTGTTAAATGTTACAACAAAATACCTTGTGAAAAACTATTAATGTATGCAAAATATTGTAAAAACATTTTAAAAGAGATTTCTTGTGGTGGAATTTCTTGCCCATTCTTCTCCATACGAAAACTACCTTTTGGAGGGGTGACTAAAACAATTCAATGTTTTGTAAAATTGACGTACATAAGTGCCTTTTATGTGCCTAATTGAAGTAAATTGTTTGACTTTGACTTTGCAGCCCGGAGTCTGGACTTGTGCCCGGTCGATGGCAATAGGCTCGCCCCCTATTACATGGGGCTTAAACATAACTGGCGAAATGTGGGGGTACTATAGGGAGACCTCTGCCTTACCCTTCGGGGAATACAGGTGTGATGTTATGTTATGTTATGGTATGTGTGTACATATTTGTATAACCGTTGTCCGTTGCTATTAAAGTCAGTGCTCCTTTTTTTCAGGAGCGGTTTATAAAGCTTTACTTTACCGCTGAAATATAAGAACCCTCGCTGATTTTTTTGTTATTTAAATGCCCGCGACCCACCTTTATCCGCACCGAACGACCCTAATGAAAATATTTATCATAACGAATTTACAGCCAAAAGGCGTTATTAATACTAATGTACTTAACACGATTAGGCTCTTTGCTTTTAACTCGTAAAGTCTGGTACGACGTACTGTACGGATAACTTTTAGAGCGGTGAACACACAAACGAAATGCAAAAATACCTCAATAAGGATTTAGAGGGAAAATGCGTTACAGTAGGGATGATGCCTGAGTCGAAAAAATAGAAATTCTATTTAGTCCGTCAGTCGCATAATAAAAAAATATTAGACACTTATTTTTTGCTTTATCATATTAATAAAAACATAATTACATAAAACGTGTTAAAGTTGGGGACGTCACAAGTAAGTATAAAATCTACATACTCGTGACGTCATGGCACATTTTAACACAACGTATCGCCGTAATCTTTAGATAACGTAAAAAAAGAAAAAAATACGTGTCCAATATTTTTTAATAATATCATGATTGATGATGATGATTATTTTTGTCCGTAGGGACCAAACAACTATTTTTAAGGCGAGAGTACGTCCCTCGAGCTTAAAATAGTGTTGTTCCCGAGGTGAACACTCAACTTTTTATCACCCTCTATAAGAAAAAAAAACGTTTGCATTCCGACTCCCGTCTGGAACGAAATTCCTTCTCTCGTTTGATTTAAAACAAAAACAAAATTTGCCACAATCTTGAATTTACATTTTGATCTCACTATCAGCTTTAGCACCCTCTAAAACTATGAAAACGACACCCATAAAAATATCTGATCATTTTCGCAGCCGCCATCTTTGATTTTCATTGTGACCTCACTATAGGCTTTAAAACCCTTGAAAACCATGAAAACAATACCCAGAATGATAAATTAGAAAATGTTCAGAGCCGCCATTTTGGATTTTCATTTTGACCAAATTCACACTTTCTCTCTCTCTTGGCAGTCTGTTATTTGTTCATACAATGTTCGTGATTGATCTCTTTGGTGATTGGAACTTTTACTAACATTATCCACATTCCAAATTCAAATCATTTTTAGTCCCTAGGAATTAGAAGAGTTATTTTAGTCCCTGTTTACGAAGAATAAACAAGTTCTTTATTAAATAATGTGATAAAAAAATTGTCATCTTCCCTATTGTATAATATGTATACCTACATACAGTCCCGAAATGTACGTGCAAAAGATCGTAAGTCGGTTGCGAACATAATTACAATAACTTCTCATGAATGTCCACTATGTGACAGTGGAAACTATGAAAGAGAGCCCTATTTTTCTTCTCTATGATACCTAGTAGGTACCATTATCTAGTCTATAAATAAAAGAGCGAATGTGCGTGTTGTGTTGAAGGGAATTTTGATTCTTTGGATTTCAAGTTACCTTCCATTAGAAGATTATGCCACATTTTGCCAGATTATGCCACAATTTTATGTTTTACATACAATTATATGTATATGGCCACAAAAGGGATGAATTAAAGGCAATTGCATGAGAATGCTAAGAGGGATGTGTGTGGTGTTACACGAATAGATAGAATAAGAAATGAGTACATAAGAGGAAGTCTGAAAGTGGCACCGGTGACCGATAAGTTGAGCGGAAATCGGTTTTAATGGTATGGGCATGTGATGCAGAGGAATGAGGAAAACGTCGTGAGTAAAGTTTTGAGTATGAATGTCGATGGCTATATTAAAGCTACTAAAGTGCAAAACAACCGAGGGGCCGCCATGAACCGGCTCCTGGTATGTTCTCCCGAGCCCCTAAGAAAGGGCAGCCAGACAAGGAAGGCTTCGTGAAGGTGGAATCTAAGCGAAGGAAGCCTACTTGCCGTAATCGATGTGGTACTGCTCTGGCTGGGCCAAATATGTTGCTGCGTCCTGCTACACCGTCGACGCAGCTGTACGTATCCCGTCTGCATCACTCCACGATGACTAAGACATCGTGGAATACATCAGAACCAAGACCAAGTGGACCTTGAGAGTAGAGAAGTTGGAATCGCGCCATAACATAAACTTCAAGTCGTTTGTGGTGCGGGTTCCAACTCAGTACCTAGAAACCTTCATGAGAGAAGAGTTTTGGCCGAAAGGTGTGTCGTACCGACGATTTCGTGGAAGGTTACGCGACACCACGCAGCGCAACACGACGCCGACACAGTCATCACTTCTTGTACAATAATGATTTGCTGTAATTATAATAAAAATATATGTATGTTTAGGTTAAGGTATTTATTTATGGGCCTGCGTCGCCTGAATTAAATGGCTTATTATTATTATAAGATTAGGGAAAGAAAGACCAAAGAAACGATGGATGGACTGTGTGGAAGATGATATGGATAGAAAGGGGGGGACTACCGAGATGACGACTGATATAGAAGTATGGAAGAAAGGGACATGTTGTGCCAATCGCGAATAAATTGGGATAAGAGCAGGAGATATGGAAATGACGATGACGTCGATGATCAGAATGGTGATGACGTACTCGTACAATTACATGTAACTTAAACAACATAACATATTGTATCAGAGTTTTTCCCATGGGGTAGACATAAATTATAGAACGCCACCTGCTACGATCCTTGCATCCTTTAACTTTCGGTTTTCATAGAACTCATACGCCATGCCGCCATACATAATCGAAGTGAACCCTCCGGGAGGGTTGTCGGCGTTAGGTTTGCGCTAAAGTTAACCATCGCGGACGGTCAACGGCATTAAAGCCGTGTTGTAAAACGAAGTAAAATTGTCGCAATACGTGGTTTCCAACCTTTTATTTTTTTTGTGAATATTTGTAAAGGTTGTATTTTAAAACCAACGCATATACTAATAAATCTTGTTAAAATATACATCTGTTTTTTTTTCACAGTTTATAATGCTGTAATATTCGCTAAGAAAAACCTATATTTTTTTTAAATGAGCTCTACAGGCTCCCAACAGTGAACGTGTTAAAGTTTATTTCATTTCATAATTAACTAGCTTTCCGCCCCAGCTTCTCACGGGTAGCAAGAAGTACTTATCTACGGCGCACCTATCTACTTACGTACCCTACCTACCTACCTACCTACCAATCTACCTACCAACCTACCTACCTACCAACCTACCAACCTACCTACCAACCTACCAACCTACCAACCTACCTACCAACCTACCTACCAACCTACCTACCAACCTACCTACCAACCTACCTACCAACCTACCTACCAACCTACCTACCAACCTACCTACCTACCAACCTACCTACCAACCTACCTACCAACCTACCTACCTACCAACCTACCTACCAACCTACCTACCAACCTACCTACCAACCTACCTACCAACCTACCTACCAACCTACCTACCAACCTACCTACCAACCTACCTACCAACCTACCTACCAACCTACCTACCAACCTACCTACCAACCTACCTACCAACCTACCTACCAACCTACCTACCAACCTACCTACCAACCTACCTACCAACCTACCTACCAACCTACCTACCAACCTACCTACCCACCAAACAGTCGTTAAGTTTTCTGAAAATTTCTGCGCAATTTTCTTAATTTTTCTTTCCGTAAGAACCTATAAAGAAACATTTAAAAAAAATGAATGAAATCGGTAAAGTCGTTCTCATGTTATGGCGTCACCAAGGGACATAGGGATTAATTTGTATTCTCGTACCTAATTGATAATACCTAATAATTTCAGCGCACGGCTTGCCGCGGTCGGTTCGTGGATGAATACTTTCGTGCCTCGGAAAGCACTTTAAGCATTCAGTCATTTGTAGTACAGTTGACAGTCTTTATGGGTAATCAGAAGACCAAAAGTCCAACAATCAGTCTTACCGAGGGTATCGTGTTACCCAGTAACTCGGTTGTAGAGGTCAGATAGGCAGTAGCTCAATGTGAAATACTGGTATTCAGTTGCATCCGGTTAGACTAGAAGCCTACCCCAACATAGTTGGGAAAAGGCTAGGCAGATTGTTTTTTTTATCAAGAATCATTTTGTGAATCATCATAACGTATAATTACGTATATTATAACCAATCATTTAGTAACGTATGACTTAAGTTCTTAAGCATAAGTTTTTGTAATATAATGAAAATGAACAGTACTAAACCTTAGATAAACCAATCGAGAAACCTTGAAACGTATAGGTGTCAACCAAATGCTCAGAACTAGAGTTGCAACGGATATTCGGCCACTATTCGGTATGCGGCCTATCCGGGCATTTTTTTACTATCGCTCTCGGCTGGATTGTCATCTTGTGCCGGATATAATAATAATAATATATATATAATAATATCGTCGGTTGGTGCATCATTTAATTTAAAACGTCTAACGGGCCTCTAAGAGTTGGCTTCGGCCCCTCATACGCCTTCCAAAGATCCGGGACTCTAGGGTCCCGAGAATAACTAAAAATAATAATAATACCATTTATTTCAGGCGACACAGGCCCATAGAGAAATACCTTAACCTTTTATTATAAGCAAAAAACTTGTGTTAATAAATAAGGCTTAGACTATGTTAGTAGCATTTCACTTTGCACAATAGGTTGAATTTGTGCTGTCGTGTAGAACTTGTCCGCGGAAGCGACGGAACACCACGTCCTGCGGCCAAAAGTCTTCTTCCATGACGAGGGGCAGATAACATTTCGGTACACGCATGACGAACGCCTTGAAGTTGACGTTCCGGTGCGATTCTAGTACTGTAGTAGTAGTGTAGTGTAGACGAGGTACACGCCGAAGGTGCAGTACTACTAAGTACTGCACCTTCGGCGTGTACCTCGTCTTTTGGCGCACGTACTTCACGATGTCCTCCACCTTAGTGGTCTAAGGTGGAGGACATCGTGAAGTACGTGCGAAGTAAAACGAAATGAGATCATTTTCAAAAACTGGTTTATTCCGCAGAACGCGGCCGCGCCTGGAAGCATGAACTTGTTTAGTTAAATTGTATCTTATCTTCATTTCATTAGATCATTGATTCCAATGCGCTTGCTGCTTACGTATTGGTTAGGGTTGTGTTGCTAGTTTCCTATCGATCAACGCAAAAATGGTTAAAAACTGTTAAAAACGTTTTATTAACCGATAACTATTTAAATTTTGTTCTTCTTCAAAAACGTTTTAATAACGTTCCGTTCGAACGTAACCGAAACAAATCGTTCCTTAGGTTTTAAACACGAAACCGATTCGAAAAATACACCGTTATCCGAGCCCTGATTGTAATCATAGCTCTATATGGATTCAAAAATAAATATACCTAGATAATACTCGAGACAACTGAGGCTTCGAGATACCTCTATTACACTAAGCTCATACTCTCAGAGACAAGTAAATTTTGAAACAAAATGGCAGCATTAGAAGATCTGCCGGGGTTGCGAGTTGTCCGAAAGGGATATCGTGGCTCCAGCACACAGGCAACGGAAGGAACACGGGTGGGTTTTAGTCAGTAAAAGTCTGACACGCCCTCCCGCTCCGACCAGAGCGGGAGAAGTTATTTGATAATTTCACAGCCTCAAAAAAAAAAATTACGGTAGGAGATGATAATGATAACCTCTAACTCTTTATAAATATATAATCCTACATCTTTCCATCTACTCAAGTAAACACTGTCAAACATTATTAATATGATTATCAAATAACGCTGTGTATAGATAAATACTATTTTAATTACGCAGTCTGGCGTTGTAATCCGGATAATCTTCAATTATGATAAGCTTTCCTGGTAGGTACTGTCGGCGGGTATTTGTAATCAAATATTAAAAACAATGATTCCAGTAGCATGGACACAGAATGCTAATTTGCTGCTTCTTTGATATTTTGTTTTTTTTTTGGGAATATTTATAACTTATTAGCTGGTGCCCGCCACTTCATTTGCATAATATAAAAACTTGAACCACTCCTTAGGGCCTGTGCACACCACGTTTTTTAAAAGCACCGTCGACGCGCGTTTTAGAAACGCGCGTCGACGGCGCGCTTTTATCCTACAGACAGGTGTGCAAAGGTCCTGACTTGCGTGCGTATCGCTACGAACGCGCGTCGACGGCGCGTTTAAAAAACGTGGTGTGCATAGACCCTTAGACCCGCTAAGGGTATAAATTTTGAAATATCCTTTCTTAGCAATACTACACCTTCAAAAGAACATCGCTAAAAGTCTTCCCTTCTGCTTTTATTGGTTCTGGCTTTAGTGTCTCGATCAGTCGTATAATCACATTTAATAAACTGTTATGTTACGATCACACTAAAATCCAAATTGCTTGAATGAGCCCTGGCGGCTGAGTTATGTCATGCTCAATCAGATGTCTCGCTGGTGGTGGCGTGTGTGTTGGATCATTAAGTTCCCTTCAAAATGGTTGAGCTAAATAGTGCTGATCCATGCGTCATGTTCGTGAACGGGCGCCGTCAGTGAGGACTGGTCATTTCTTAGCTGCCGCGGCTTATTTTTTTTTTTTTTTTGTTTTTTTTTTTTTTTTTTTTTTACGGATGCTTTTAACGTGCACGTCTTTCTACATTGTTCTCACGTGTATAATTAATTACAACATGAATTATGTAACCAATATTTTTTAACAATATTCTGATTTAAAAGAGTGTCCGTGGAGTTTTATGCCCATTCTTCTCCATAGGAATCTACTACGCGTTGGAATGGGCCACTAGCTTCATCTTTCTGACTGACCGACCCCTTGACAATTCAAAAGTACCTGTAATTGGTTTATTTGAAATAAATGCTTTGAGTTTGAGTTTGATCCAATGAAAACTTAATAACGACTCGGGTGTATACTTTATATTATGTCTTTCCATGGAACAAGACTTCTTAGTAACTTCTGGTCGACGGTTTATTAATGTACAAATGTGAAAATGCAAACAACAATTCAGCCTCAAACAATTGCGTAACATTGTTTATAAATCGTTTGGTAACTCTAATATTCCTATCATCATATGGATGCGTTTCGGTTTACTAATTCACAATCGCTTACGTCAGCGCATTCTCAACGACCACTGCTGCATTCGTGCAGAAGGGACACTCAAAGGCGTTAGTAATTCATCAATCTACATTAAAGTGTAGTACTAGAGGCCATTGTCTACTAGAGCAATAGAAGTTTAGGAACTTATGACATGACCGTCATGTTAACTCAACCGCTCCTCGTAAATGTCTAATAAGCTCGTCAACACTTAGGAATACACCTGTTTGTTTATTTGTTGTACAACAGCTTTAAAACGAGGCTTTCCGTATGGCATTATTCCGTTTGAGAATGACCTACATGTGTATGTTAATATTACAGCTTCATTAAACAGTTTCAGTGTTTCAGAATAAAATAAAATTCTCTTCGGACTGTTGTTTGAGCGTTATTGGTATCGTGTGCTAATTGCACAATTGTTGCACAAGGGAAATTAGAGACCTTTATTGTTGAACTGTCTCTTTGTTTCCCTGTTGTTAAAGATTTCCAACACGTTTATTTATATGTTTAGTGACAAATGACGTGGATGTGGCCAAGACAGTGAGTAATGTGTGGCCGGTGTCGTCGGGACAAGTGTCGTGTGTTCTCACTATCCTATAATCCAACATTAGTAACTTGTCTTTCCGCTTCCAGCTTTCTGCTAAGTCAGCTGATGTTGTACTGTAGTCGCTCTGAATTATAAATAACGCCGAACAACTTTCTAAGATGAACATACGAATGTTATTTATCAACTTGAAAGAGCTCTTGGACTTATATATTTAAACGTAGGTATATGTTTACATTTTGTTTACCGAAAAATGTAGGTATGTGATAAGGTACTTATGAAAGCATGTTATTTTTTGTAATATTAAATTCATAACCTATTCAAAACATCCAATCAGCGGAAGTTTGCGGGTGTAACTTTATAAGGCAATATAATAAAAGTTCAAAACTGTCGTAAATCTAAACGACACAAGTTGGCAGCTATGCCAAGCGTTCATGTCCTACGATTTCTTTCACGTCAACTACCAGTTACCAGAGTAATCCGTTATCATTTGCATTTGAATACTTTACTATACTTAGTAGATAGTTGGATACTATCAAGAAGCACCATTCTTCATTGTCTAGACGTAATTTCAACAAACGAGTAGCTTATCGCATTAATGTTTGTAGAAGTTGTCAATAAACGAAGCTTTGGTGTAATGCTTGTCGTTCAGCGGTGAGGTAGAGCGTTACGATCCATCGAATTTGTAAATTGAGTAGTTTTCTAGTCTAGGTATGAGTTTGAATCAGATATCAGAAGTTAATAAGTAAAAGTAGTATTAAATTGACAAAAATAAACCCCAGTTCAACTGTTATTTTATTATATGGGGATAGTTTAACTGTAAGAAAAAAGGACATAATTGAATGTGTCCATTTGATGTTACATCTTAATGAGACCAATAGTTGTAAATTTATTTTCTGTGCCTTGCCTTATTCTCAATATTTGTCTGATGAGCAAAATAGGCACATTTATAATTTAAATATGTTAATTTATAATAGGACATGTCGTCACAGTGACGCTATTTTATATTTTGATTGTAATCAATTTATTACTGATTACAAACTGACAAATTATACAATGTATTTGCCACCTAGTTGTAGGAGACAAATTGCTAATCTCTTAGCATACAATATACAGAGTGACACTGGTACCTGTAGTGTACCACCAATTACTGTTAGTAGTGGTACTAACACTACTTTTGATACGCCTTATAGTTTAAACTATTAGGAGCGACAACGGGTGAGCCGCATATTTTGAATGTTGTTCATCAAAATATGCAGGGTCTGTCCGGCAAAGAGCTAGAGCTAAGTTTATTTATACAGAACTATGATGTTCAAGTGTTATGTTTGACTGAACACTGGTTGAAAGAACATGAAGTAGTGTTTATCAATGATGATAATTTTACTGTACAAAGTGCGTTTGTAAGGAAAAGCGCCATTCGCGGTGGATCTTTAGTTCTTGTTTCAAACAAGTTGAAATGTAAACAACGTTTAGATTTAGTTAATCTTTCTATCGAGCGCACTATTGAGTTGTCTTGTGTTGAACTCGAGCGATACGTTATAATTTGCGTTTATCGACCCCCCTCTGGTGATTTTATTAGTTTCGAATCGGTAATGGAGGATTCACTCAATAGGTTAAAATCAAGTAATAAAAGTATAATTTTATGTGGAGATTTTAATATTAATATTTTAGATGTTACTCCATTAAGTATTAGACTTCTTAATCTGTTTAGGTCTTATAATTTAATAAACTTGTTTTTTGAACCTACTAGGATCACGGCATCTTCTTCAACTTGTCTAGATAATATATTTAGTGATTGTGATGCCAAAAATAAAATAGTGTTAAGTGACTTAACGTCTGACCACTGTGGTTTATTAGCTAGCTTCCCCATGCCATTACATAAAAAGCCGCATAAAATTGAATGCAGGCCTTATACAGCTAGTCGTTGCAATAAGTTTAAAAATAATATAGCTCACAGAATTACACCATCTATAGTAGAACACGAGAATCCCAATGAAATCTATGGAGCCCTTTTTGATGTTGTGCAAAAAGAGTACCAATCTACTTTCAAGTCCAAAACTATTCAAATTAATGGCACCTCTGTTGGCTTTAACCAATGGGCCACTCCAGGAATTTATAAAAGTAGAGCGAGACTATACGAGTTATATGGTTTGAAAAAATACAGGTTTGATACTCCTTTCCTAGAGTATGTCAAAAATTATTCAAAATTATTTAAAAAGGTGTGTGTTTTTGCTAAATCTAAATTTTTAAGCGACACAATTAAAAAATCCAATAATAAAGTAAAAACCACTTGGAAAATTATTAACAATGAAACGGGTAAGTCGGTTAAACAAGATAAACAACTTGAGATTATGGTCGACAATAAATTAGTTAATAAAGCAGCTGACGTAGCTGAGGCGTTTAATGAGTTTTTTGCCAACATACCTGTAACTACCACTCGCTCCTTAAATTCATCCCCGTCTAAAGCGGAAAACCTTATGCTTAATAGTGTGTCTAAAAATAGTCCCTTATTTAGCTTCGAACATGTAACGCCTCGTGATGTAGTTAATGTTTTTAACACACTCAAGTCTAAAAACACTGGTGATTACTGGGGCATCTCCATTAAACTTTTAAGTAATATAATAGACATCGTAGCCCCCTATCTAGCTGTTACTTTTAATAAATGTGTTGATTTAGGAACTTTTCCTGACCTCATGAAGAATAGTAAAGTCATACCATTATTTAAATCAGGTAATAAAAGTGACGTTGGCAATTTCAGGCCTATTTCTATCTTACCAGCATTTAGCAAAATATTTGAAAAGTTAATACTCAAGCAGTTGCTTAGACATTTTAATTTAAATAGCCTCCTTCATAATGAACAATATGGCTTTACAAAAGGTCGTTCGACTACAGATGCGGGTGTTGCTTTGCTGAAACACATATTTAACGCATGGGAGAACTCGCAAAATGCTATTGGGGTTTTCTGTGATCTCTCCAAAGCCTTTGATTGCGTGCACCATCACACGCTTTTGCGTAAACTACGTCATTACGGTGTGCAAAACGAAGCTCTCAACGTTTTAAATTCGTATTTACATAATAGGTCCCAATGTGTAGATGTTGATGGTGTGAAATCTTCTGGGCTACCAGTTCAGTTAGGTGTACCTCAAGGCTCAATACTGGGTCCATTCTTGTTCTTAGTGTATATCAATGACTTACCATTCTATTTAAAGGGTATCTGTGAAGTTGTACTGTTCGCAGATGATACCTCTCTTATTTTTAAAGTAGACAGGAATAGACAAGATTTTGACGATGTAAACAGTGCACTCTCAATGGTTACGGATTGGTTTACGACAAATAACCTAGTTCTAAATACTAAGAAAACGAAATGTGTAAAGTTTGCCCTACCAAATGTTAGAAATCTAGGTCCCAACATCGTCTTAGATAAAGAGGTGCTTGAATCTGTAAACTCGGCGGTTTTTCTGGGCATAACAGTAGATGCCAAACTTCAGTGGGGCCCACATATATCGAGCCTAGCGGGAAGGCTCAGTTCAGCCGCCTACGCCGTCAGGAAAGTAAGACAATACACTGACGTCGATACAGCTCGGTTAGTCTATTTTAGTTATTTTCATAGCGTTATGTCCTACGGTCTTCTGCTGTGGGGCAAAGCTGCTGATATTCAAAATATATTTGTTCTTCAAAAACGAGCTGTTCGCGCTATTTACCAGCTTGGTGCCAGAGTTTCTCTGAGAGATTTTTTCAAAGATATTGGTATCCTCACGGTGGCATCTCAATTCATCTTCGCCAATATCTTATATATTAGGCAAAATATACACTTATACACTAAAAACAGTGATTTTCACAATGTTAACACTAGAAATAAGGACAAACTACGAGCTCCCTTTCACCGGCTTCATAAGGTTCATAACTCATTTGTTGGGCTTGGTTTAACCTTTTATAACAAGCTACCCTCTTCTTTGCTAGATTTGCCTTTTAATGCGTTTAAAACGAAAGTAAAATCCAATCTTTGTTCAAAGGCATACTATTCTATCAACGACTACTTAAATGATAAGAATACTTGGTCGCTGTGATTAACTCAAGACAATGTTTATGTTCTTTCTCCAGCTTACGTACTGACAAGTTATATGAGTTTATATAATTGTTTATTTTATTTGACTTTTTAAGTCAAGTTATTTTAATTTAACTTCAATTTATTTTTGACAATATCTACTCATCACACTGTTTTTTTATGAGTTGTATTGCAATATGTGGTTAGCTAGTGACCTCGACAATTGATCATATTATTTACTGTTATTAGTAATTAACTCTTTGTTTATTTATTTTACATCGATGGTCCTAGTTTATCATTTATAACTTCCAGTTACAACTATATGTAAGCGGGCACGCCCTTTATGCCTGGAGGCTTTTTTATTTAGATATTAATTCTGTTTACGTTTAGTTTTTTTTATTTCGGCCTGAGTATCGATGATTGATTGGTTGAGTTCTCGATGATTTTGTTTGGTATATTGGCGTGTGCTAGCTAACATATGGCTAATAATTTGAATTATGTTTTGTGTTGCGTAATGTAAATTATTTTGAATACTATTATATAGAATCTTTTTTTTTGTTCTTCTAACTGAACAGACAGCTGTGCTGCTGGGGAGTTTGTTGCGCCACTTCTTCTTCCCAGCTAATGCACTAGGAAGTGGTGAAGGGTGGGCGTTTTGGGGGACTGTCTTATGTAATTTTGACGTTCGAAAAGTGCTGATTCTCAGCCTAGTTTGAATAAATGACTTTTGAATTTTGAATTTTGAATTTTTTTTAATGATCTGAACTTTACGCTAAGTTTCTACTGGGTAAGCTTTTGAAACTCGTTATTAGATCTCCACCAATTGGATAATGACTTGAAGTGTGTTGAAAAATGCTATGTAGGTACAAAAACTTACACAGTCTTGTACCTTACTTTTTTATTTGATAGATTGAACAAATAATGTATATTATTTACGAGACATTTTAATGTCGTGGACACAAATTATTCATAAGCTTGTGTATACGTACTTATAAACACAATGGCCGAAGGTTTTTCTCTAATGAATTATAAAGGCTCTCGGTTCAGAGCACATGGATTTAATATTCTATACAATAAAACTCGGCACAATCGTAAAACCTTTCTGGTTTCATTAAAACTGTAATTTGTTGTTTTCGAGTGACTTAAAAAAATACTTTTGTGAAAATTTTACGTAAAGGTGATATTTATTTGAAAATACAACGGCCCATTAATAAAATGCGACCCAAGTTTTGAAACGACACTAGATATTATCCTGAAATATATGTTCCTTTTTGTTAGAGTAACCTACTTTGTGTTGAAATAACCGCTTCCATAAAGTAGATCAATTAATTAGGGCAGTTTGATGGGCCTTCAATATCCATTAGAGTTTTTCACGTCTAAATTTAAGATACCGACATTGTATGTAGGTACGACTTTGGTCCTTATTTTTCTTTAAAGACGTCAATTCAGTTTAACTTGACGGAGCAGCGGATGGAATACCTGAAATGAAAAAGAATCATTCTAATCGGCTAAGGAATCCCCAGAAGGTTGTGTTTGTGCTTTCCTTCAAGCTCTCCCAGAGATACACACGGTAAACTTCGTCGTAACACACGTACGTTTGATTCGACCCATTTCGCAACACTCATTTATAATTTAAATATCAATGTCTCTCGCCACCAGGTTACAGACATATATGCGTACCCCACACAGCCCTTATTGCTAGTTATAGCACTCACACATATCCCTAATATCTATTGCAAATATAATTATGTTTATGTACTAGATTGCGTGCACAAGAAATAACAACATTCTTTTTTAGATACCCATTGGACGCAATGACAATAAAAAAGATATAAAATAAAAAAAACAGGTGGCTACAGATCTTAGACGATGCCCGAGAGAGTCATAAGGGGCATGTCCCTTCCAGAGAGTAAACCTTTTTACTAAGAATGTTTCTTCAGCTAGACCGCATGTAAATATATCTACCTACCTATCTACACAGAATACGTATAGTGAGATATTGACAAATACTTACCTATATTGATTAGCAATGTATAGAGCCAATTATGTTTGATAGATTCCGCAATTTCTGTACAGAATGAGTTCATATAAATAATGTTGCGAGGGAGCCGAGGTCTTAATTTATTTATTCGCACTTGATCTTTCCTTTTTCGAGCACCTGACGTAAGCATCACGTTTCTGTCCGTTTGTGCCACATTTAGGAACAATGAGTTACTCACGTTGTCAAACCAGGGCTTTTTAATTTTATCATATTTTATGAAGTACACATAGTTTATCTCGTAGACTAGATAAAGGTAGGTGTTTAAAGTTTAGCGATTTAAGGACAATTTTGGGTTTAGTTTAACGAACATTTTCGAGCTATTTAACAGAATTTGAAAGCATTGATTGATAAACCAACGTTCCGTATAATAGAATTACTAAAGGATTTCATAACGGAACGCTGAGAATGTGCCTTTTCAACGATAGCTCTATATAGCAATTGTGACGATAGCCACAATCGAATGTGAGCTTTGGGCAGTAAAAGTAAATGGTTTTGCAGTAACAAGAATATCCAGTACATGTATTTCCTAGGTCGGTGTAGTAGCCAAGGCGCGGTGTACTCGACCTATATTCTGAGACGTCCCTACACGGATTGTATCTGTTTTTGATGCAAATATCTTGTGTGTTGATGCAGTCTTTATGAACACAATGCGAGGGACTCCGGCTTGATTGTTATTAAAGTTTTCCACGAGCTAAGAACTTGGTTTGAGTGCGGCTCTGACGTATGCAGCATTATATTTCCTTCAAGTATTTACTCAGCCAATTATTTATGGGAGAAACACAGTATGAATTGCTGCAATCTCGTAAATAGATAATAAGCCAAGAGGTGTCTACTGATGAACATAGACTAAAGATATTTGAAGGGATTACAGTTTCAAAAGTTGTCAAAACACTTGCCGGTGGGTCATGGTAATGCTCATTTTCATGAATAATTTATTAGGCACCTTTGACAGCAGTTATTTAAATTTAAAGAGCTGTATTTTTTTAAGTCTGTCTATACTGATAAAAATCAAAAGATAATATAACATATAACTTTACTGCAAGAGATGACTAATAGTGGTACACTCACATTTCGGCAGTTATATTTAACTCCCAAGTAACAGGGGGCGAGCCTATAATTACGGTAATAAGTATTTGACACTGTTTACTAAAAATAACATAACATAACATCATGCCTTTTTTTATTTTTTTTGAGTATGGGAAATTATCAAATAACTTCTCCCGCTCTGGCCGGGAATCGGCCTGGGATTCCCGAAGCCCAGGGCGTCTCCTGCGGCGGCTAGGGGCGTGATCATGATCGTGATCATGCCTGTAATTCCCACAGGGTTAGGCAGAGGTGCACCCACATTTCGCCAGTTATGTTTAAGTCCCATGTAATAGGGGGCGAGCCTATTGCCATCGACCGGGCACAAATTCAGACTCAGGGCTGCTACTGAGAATTTCCAGATGGAAAAACCCAATAACACTTTGGCTAACTCGGGAATCGAACCCAGGGCGTCATGCTCAGCACTAGCGCTTGCGACCATTATTAATCAGTTTTACTAAACCAGACTAGACGTTAACTTTATCAAACTAGTATAAAATGTAATTTGGCTCGTGGAGTGATATAATTATATATAAGGGCAGCGTTGATTACCCTGCTGCATGTGAGTTAGTGTGAGTAGAGGAAGTTATGCTATTTTGCACACGCTAAAAATTCTAACGATATTTTAAAGATACTTAAATAATCATGTGATATTAAATAGGTAGAGTATGCTGGAAATTGACGCCTGTTTGCGGTAGGTAATTATTAAGTGCAGGACATTAAATTAAATTATTCAATCAGTCACTTTTTTACAGTACCTACTTATTAGGTAAATACCGGAGACGCCAGTTTGACAAAAGTAAATTCTATTTATAGGGATGATAAAAAAAAAATTTTTTTAGTCCGTCTGGGAGATTATAAAAAAATATTGGAAATGTATTTTTTATTTTTTTACGTAATCTGAAGATAACGTCACGAGTATGTAGATTTTATACTTACTTGTGACGTAGCGACCCCCACTCCCCAAGTTAAAATGCGTTTTATCTAAATATTTTGTTATTAAGGGGCCGGCGAACATAGCTCGCAACTTCAAATCGAGATGTGTTCAAAATTCGTTTAGAATATTGCTATCTCTGTTTGACAAGGCGAGGTCAGACACGCGTGTGTGTGTGAGCGGATAGATACTGTGCGACCACGCACACATTGACAATATTATTTCTTGACGCGATAGCACTACTAGCTATCGAAAATTTATGATAAATTGGATGTGTTCCGTAATACCAAAAATGATGAATTAAAACTAAATGTTATTCCATTTTTTTTTCGATAATTTGTAACTTGATAATATAAGCTATGCAGCTGCGGAAACAATATTACAAATATTGTTGTTTATAATACAGAAAAAACAATAAAAAAACATGTAATTTACGCTGTAAAAATGTATGAAATTCAATTCGCTTTAATTTCATTTCAGGTAAGTTTTTTGGAAAAAAAAGACGTACAGGACTAGATAAATACTGTCTCAATCCGAATATCAACATAATATGGTGGAAATATGCTGAAATTGCAAATGATTTTGGTATTACGTTTGTATGGACAATTCATCCGTCGCCGCATTCTTAATATGATAAAGCAAAAAATACATGTCTAATATTTTTTTATTAGCTGACTCACGGACTAATTAGAATTTCTTTTTTTTTACCCAGGTATCATCCCTATTGTAAGTCAAAAAAGGTGAATATCACTAAGTACTCATCCGCGATTAGGTACCTAACTTAAAATATGCAACGTGTCTTCCCTCATAAAGCCCACTCAAGTGAAGGGCGAGGGTTTCTGGGTGTCTACTGTCTAGATAACTTCAACTTCAGCTGAAAACGGGACGTGGAAACTTCAGCGAGAGAGCTACTTAAATAAAACGAACTGGAGCATCTCCAAAAATTTAAGCATTCATTATTTTTTCCATTTCACAAGTGCGGTCACATTCTGTAGCGGGTCAAGCAGTTTTCAATCTTATATAAGTAAGCTTTAACGACCCCTTGAGGGTGCCTTTGAATACGTAAAAGGATACACCTGATTAATTTTATTTGATTGCTTCTCCGCATTTTAATGCGATCGCATTGATCTAGTTGAATTTTTATTAGCGAGGTTTCGTTCTTTTCCATTCTTTACTTTAATTGCAGAGCAAAAGCATCTTGTATTATTCTATTTCGGCATAAAAGAATTTAAGAGAAAGTACCTAGTTATACTTACCTATTTAAACGAGGTTGTTTAAAAAGTTGTAAATAAACGAATCCTGGAATTAGAATGATGTAGGTATTGATTATTGATTAAAAATGCCATCGTAAAACGAGGAAGTGACTGAATCTTATCTGCAAGTCTGCAACTGTCGCGAAACACTGACCAGTTTTTAAATACGGTTGATTGAATAGGGATGTTGACAAAACAATTTTTTTGTCCGTCATGTAGATTATTAAAAAATATTGGACACGTATTTTATTTTTTTTACGTAATCAAAAGATCACGGCAATACATTGAGTTAAAATCATGTCACACCCCGGTAGATTTTATACTGACTTGTGACGCAGCGAGCCTCCACTCCCCAACTTTAATGGGTCTTATCTAAACCATTTTTTATTAATACGAGTATGCTAAAGGAAAAAATACGTGTTTAATATTTTTATATTATCTGACTGACGGACTAAATAGTTTATTTCCCCAGGAAACATGCCTTTGTTATATTTGTCCTTATAAAGGATTAATCGAATCAAATGGGTTTGTATAGGAGTGGATTTTCCACTAAGTACAAACACGAACTGCATTGGCTATTAATGTATGCAGCTCATACACATATACATAGGTACTGGTCGATGCGATTTTATCGAGGCTTTTCGCGCTATTTGCGTCTGGTCACGTATTCTGTCTAGATCCTCTCCGAGCCATCTCTGATACGAGCTACTGGATTATTATCTAAAAAAATATACTTACCAGTAATTGCCTCTCATTGTGGAGGTCAGATAGGCAGTCGCTCCATGTAAAATACTGGTTGTCTGCTGCATCCTGTTGGAATGGAAGCCGAACCCAACATAGTTGGGAAAAACTTAGGCAGATTGATTGATTGACATTGCCTCTCTTCTAACTTTCTGTATGAAATTTTAAAATAGGTGACATACCTTAAGGTTGCACTAGTCGACGGCTCGAACTCGTCAATGGGCGTGGCTAATATGCATGCTATTTAGTTTAGTTATTTATTTATTTAGTTTTTATTTTTATTTTATTTTTTTACTCTACTTAAAATAAAATTATTTGAACCTTTGAATAAATTATCTATCTTTGTACGGTTTCTATTTTGCCATTTTGATACTACATAAGTTATTTATTTACTCCCAAAGATGAGTTAAAATTTGTGTTGAAATATGGAAGTTTTGACGCTCATAACTTCCAAACCAATACTTTTTCCCAATTCTGCTTCCATACAGGGCTAGATAATAACAAGATAAATTAATATATTTTTTAGTTTTAAACGTACACCGTCAAACAGACGAGTAATCACTATTCTACGTTTGTATGGAAGAATTACCAATTAGTGTACCCTTAAGACTATCAGGCACCTAATAGTAGATTATTTACTAAGGGGATAAAGCAGTGCCTTAAGTCACAGGCGCTATATTGAATCCCGAACGTAACGAAGCTCGTGAGCGAAGTGGACTAGAATCCTGAGTGCAGCGAGGGATTCAAGCTCGTCCAAGACGAAGACACCTTTATCCCCGAGTAGACTAATCTCCTCTCAATCTACATTTCGCACTTACTACGAGGTAATAAAAACCAATTCGATTTCGAATTAGTAGCTTATGGAACTGTAAGATAACCGGAGAATACCTAATTATGTTCAGTTTCACACACAATTTGATGTAAACTCATGAAATTTCATCAAAAACATAATAAATAATATTGTAAATATGACCAACATCCAACAACCTTGAAAAAATCCAACATTCTAATGTGGGCGGTACGCGCCCCACGCGTGCGTATACACATATTAGTTCATTTAATTTACTCTATTATTTAAACGCAAGATTGTACAACTAGTATAAAATTATTTTATTAATTTAATTAATATCTATAAATACTTTAATGTTATTCCATGAAAATATCTCTATTAAATTACATAATTTCATTATTTTGTTCGTCGATGGCAACTTAAACCGGGTGTTGGTCGAGCTGTACTTGAAGAAATTGAGGTTCCAAATACAAATCACATTATGCACCAGCGGGTCGTAATGAATTCCAGTATTATTAGATATTATTACAATATTATTGCCCGGCTATTGTTATACGTCCTACACACTATGGCTATTGTTATACCGCGCGGCAAAAGCCGGCGGCCATGCCGCCGGCTTCATTCCTTCATTTCCTTTGCGATCCTTTGTGCGGCTGTGTGACAAGGCCGGGCGCGCCGCGGCTTCCCGCCGCGGGCAGGGCCTGCGGCAGTGCCGGCGGGCATGCCGCCCGGCACGGTGTGTAAGCGCTATTAGGTTTGCATGATGTATAATTTCGACATTAGCTAGCAGTTGGTGTGAATAGTAGATTGTTTGAGGGAGCAAACAACTATTTTAAAGCGCGGGATTCAAAGTACGACGAAGAATAAACTAGCTCTTTTTGAATAGATGTGATGAAAAACTTATTAATGGGGTTTAACCCGCCATGTTAAGGAGGTTGGGGTTATCATCATCAAAGAAGTAAAATAAAGAGAATTCTAAAAATCTACATGCAGACAATAAGATTTTTTTTCATTTCGTAATTTAAGAATTTGGAGGCTCCAAATTCTTAAATTGTAACTGAGTTGCTTATCTGATAAGCAAGCCTAAAGCTGAAATAACCCAAAGCTTTTTTATCAAATCTTTGATCTTAACCAGTTCAGTCTTCCCTTGTTTTAGGTCAAGGTTGTTACATTTTTTGAGATGAGTTGCATAAGGAGCACTGTGGAGGCGCAAACGTGAGATAAATCACGATTCACGCTCATTCATAAGACGTGAATTATTCTGCGATACTTTGAAACTGACTTATTGCCTCTCTCTTTCTTCCTTCTTACTCAGTGAAATGTTTTTTTTAAATGTTCATGGTTCTTATTCTTATTCTTATTTCATATCTAAATTTTTCGTTTCTGATAAAGTGCTATAAAACATTATTTGTTATGTATTCGAAATATTTAATTCTACCGTCATTTTCATTAAGTAAAGTCATAATATTTTATTCGATAAAGTCATTACAAAATGTTATTTCCTTGACCTCATAATTTGGGGGAAGTGCAATAATCGTAAAATATTCTTTCGTAGACAATTAAGAGCTTGGTTGGAGTTGACGATATTTTAATAGCCTTGTTCTAAGTACCTACCTACTGGTCGTCATGTTTAATAACGCTTTATATTTTGTTTCGCATGATCATTTGATTGGATAATGGAAAGTAAAATTTAGAGTAGCAACCATTTTTTTTTTGGGTCGGAAATTATCAAATAACTTCTCCCGCTCTGGGGCTGGGAGGACGTGTCAGACTCTTACTGACTAAAACCCACCCGTGTTCCTTCAGTTGCGTGTGTGTTGCCAAGGGCCACAGTAACCATTTCTGACTTTCCCACGACTCTGGTAGGCATCGGCCCTAGCGGACCCTGTCAGTTGTGTTGTGTTGTGTCAACCCGGGCCTGGTCCTTATCGGAAGACGAGCTACCCATTGCTTACCGTCCGCAAGCCCACGGTGGCCGGGAATCGGCCTAGGATTCCCGACGCCCAGGGCGTCTTCTGCTGCGACTAGGGGCGTGAGGGCGCGAAATGAAAACTTGTGCAGGGCCACCTCGAGTCCCAATTGTCGGATCCTATCGACGATTGTCGCAACGCTGCAGTGTAGCAGCCCTGGGTTTATAGTTCTGCTCGATAAATGGCAATAGAGTCACCCCAATTGCAAATGATTAAATACGGTATCGGTAAACTGTAGGTTTACAGTATGAAAGCAGCGAACTTCCACCATATGGTTGGTATAGAGTAATCCAATTCTGGCGTTATATAATTATATTTTGTTTTCCTTATCTCACTGAAATGAAATGAAATTGTTTATTCTGTAAATAGGATATAGGAATCACTTTTACACGTCATATTAAAAAAAAAATATAATTAAAATTTGCTAGATGAGTTCGGCGTTTCCTATCCGACTACTCTGAAAAGAAAGGCCGAAATAAACTCAGAGGTCGCAGTCTCTTTTAAAGTCCAGACATAATCTTGGTCAAGCCATATGAGGACCATGTAGATTAGTGTCTGAAATGGTCTTTTGAGAAAAGAACCACACAGATTTGAGTGGACCTGTCCAGTCAGTGCAAGCATTTGTCAGTAATCGTGGAGCTCAACTCAGAACATAAGGAGCTCAACTCGACGAACATACCAAAGAAAGGACATTTGGGTAAGCCGCATAAACTACTCAAACCGTCAGACCATTATTAAAACTATCTGAGAAAGGAAATAAAAAAACTGAGTAGAGAAAACAAAAAAAAAAATCATTAAAAATTAAAATATCCACATAGTCCTCACATTCACAATAGGTAATTAAAAAATACAATACTTTACAAAGTAATCATGTCATTTTGAATGTAATATTCAATAATATGAATGTTTAAATAAAACTGGTATATTTTGATGATTTTACTAAATAATTCTTATGTCAAGTTTTTGTTTTTGGTTTTATCACAAGGTTTAGCAGAGCGAGCAGCTCAATCCCAAGCTTTTTTATCTTCTAAATAATCAGAAATTTTATAGTACCCTTTTTTACAAAGTTTGGTTTTAATACAATTTTTTAATCGTTTAATGGGTAAGTTTCGAATGTCAATGGGAACTGTTGGTCTTATCAGGCCACACCTCCTCCAACCCAATATACTTAATTAATATAAACTTAAACACTCGAGACATGGTTCGTGTTGAAAGACAATTTGTGTTAAGCTAATAGGACTAGAACAATACCAAATTCATGTTTTATAACCATAATAGTGTTTCGGCTGTGGAAAAATATAGGTAAAGTTAGCGCCGCGTGACAGCACTATTTTATTGGTTCCATTAACACAGCATGGTTTAAAAGGGTGGTCGAAAACTGTCGACCACTTAGTTACGTACCTATCGGAACATCAAGAGTATGATTTAGGTAATTCTATGCTCATAGTTAGCGCAACTGCCTATTTATTTGTAAGAGATTTGAATAAAATGCCTATTCGGTTAAAGGAAAACCTATTCACAAAGATCATAAGAGACATTTAAATGCACAGTTTGATGAAGTAATTAATGATAATTACTTTCATAAAACTGTGCATATAAAATAATTCATATATTCTTTCAGGAACACAACAATGGCCGCCATTCGTCAACCGATCTGGAAATGCGCCATCTACTTTAAAAAAAATACGCCGAACTTATTGGTGAACAATCGTGCGTAATTCAAGCTTAACCGCCCATTGTAATTATGAGCTATTAAGCGATGTAATGGTTTCGAGAGGAACACCGGTTTACCGAATAATGAGGCTTGACATATTGTTTGTCGAACGTTCCAACGATGACAATATTATGTACTGGGACCACTGGGGCGCACGATTTCAGGTAAATTGACGCGAATACAGGCGCGGTTTGTTTGCATCCGATGTACTACAATCACAGTTCACCATTGGATAAGCTGTTTTAATATTTCCCTGAAAATTATATGACGTAAGTATTTTTTGGTAACTAAAATTCTTCTACGTCATATCTTAAGAGACCATACTACCTTATCTCAAATTCACTTTTTATCTCGCTCGCACCATACTGCTCGGATACTGAGTGGAGTGCTGGCTCCAAGGCGCCGATAGTTTAGGTTATTTCTTTTTACGGTCAAAACATTTATATATAGTTTAGTTATTATGCAAAGTTTCATGATCTAATTTGAAGTACTTTTTGAATACTAACGGTTTGTTGTTCGGTTTGGAGCCATTTTTTTTTTTTCTATACTTAGTTTTTTTTTATTGAATTGTGTTTTCGCCAAACATTAATACCTAACATTAATCCGTAACTTTAACATATATTTATTTCAAAATTAATGCTGCAGTATTGTCGATATAACGGAGGATCATGCTAAGCAATTTGAGGTATTATAGACTCTTAAACATAGCATTATAGCCACACACTAAGCAAATAACTATTATAAAAAACATTAATAACGAGAGAGAGTGACATGAAAACACACTTGGAAACTGAAGTGCACACACTGAATAAGAGTGATAACAGCGAAAATAGTGAATTTATTTTTTGGTGCGGAAAATGCCTCCGGCCTACCGCGTGCATTATATTGTCACTAAATAAAAAATGCAATTCCTTATCATCCAATCCATTGAATAGGTACTAAAATACAGATCATAATACATAGTATAAGAGATAGCCGTACTTTTGGTAACTATCGCTAGGAAGGCTGATTCAGTATTTGGTGGGTGTAGAGCCCTCCTCTGGTGAGAATGGTGACGGTCTGCCAGCATGCGGCTGGCATCGGTCTTCCTAGTTATTGTTCATTTTTTGTAACAATAACTAGTCTTTGAGCGGCGATAGATAGTCACTTGGCCAGCCGCATGCGGGCAGACCGTCACCATTCTCACCAAAGGAGCCCCTTCACCCATCAAATACTGAATCAGCCTTCCTTGCGATAGTTACCAAAAGTACGGCTATCTCTTGGAATAATATGCATCACAGCAGTATCTGATATTAGACACCGTACTTTTTTTTTTTTTCGTATTCGTTTACTATACGAGTAATAATAATAATTTTATATGAAAGTAAATAAATAAACGACATAATAATAATAATCTTTACTACACAAGAAATGGTTACAAAATAGTGTGAAGTCCCTGACTCCTGTGCTAGGTGATATACCTGTGTTACAAGAGCCAGTGCCCTCTCCCAGTAGGAGATATTACAGAATCTTATGCAAAAATATTAACAAAAATAAAAAGAATATGGTATCAAAAAAGTAAAATAAATTAAAAACGGTAAAAAGAAGCCTGTATTGAGTTTGCGAGTGTTTGTGTCTCAGTGTGAGCGTAAGTGTGCGTGTGTGTGTGTATGTGTGTGTGTGTGTGTTTGTGTGTGTTTGTTTGGGTGAGTGTATATGTGTGTATGTGCGTGTGTCAATGATTGATCAGGAGGGATTTTAATGTTACGAAATAGATATGATGATATTCTCTCATATTCTCACATTCGTCATAGTTCAGTGACAGTAGCCAAGGCTTAAGAGTCTGCTTGACTTTATGTAGGGTAAGTTTATAAATTGAAAGGTTTGGTTTATTTTATTATACATTACTGCACTTTGGAGTTATCTAGTGGGATAACGTGGGATTTTTTTTCGTGTGGTTAGTGACTAACCTGGTGTCAGAGTTTGCCATGGGCCTCTGACTTGGCTTTACATGCCGTCTAGAAATATCTCTCAGGCATGCCGTTTCCTCACGATGTTTTACTTCACCACTTTTGAAGCAAGTGATAATTATACTATACGCACATGAATCCGACAAGTCGATGATCGTCGATGCGTGCCTTGGGTTCGAACTCGAGACGTATACGACTTGGCAGTCCGACGGTCACACCACTAGGCTATCACTTCTCATTACTTACTTAACTCACTGATTGCTGTCCGCTTAGCATAACCACAATAGAAACGGGTTTTGTCGACGGAAAAATAGACAAAATGACAGATAAACAATCACAATCTGTAATTTTGTCTATTCTTCGGTCGACAAAAAACTAACAAAACTATGGTTGTCATGACTACTACGCGTGCTAGAGTGTTTTTTTTTTCCATATGTCTTAAAGCATTGTTTATGAGTAGTTTTACGATCTGTACACTCACACCCATGGGTGCCGTACAAGATGACCAGCCAATAAATCGGGATAACTTAGGACGAATAAGTAAATAATGACCACCCGCTGTCACAATCAATGTGGAAGATCTAATTTCAACAGTGAAATTCAAATACTGTTGTTGTCCCTCATGTTGCCTGAAACGTGTGCACAAATAGAAAGTGGGTTTTGTTTCGTTCGAACCGGTTTCGTTTATTTTCCAGTAATCGGATTACGGGGCTAAACTCGCGGAGCGGTTTTTTCAGCGCCCGCATGCGGTTCTGAACTCGTAGCTCTTGTATGAATGTAAAACATTAAAAATTTACCTAGGCTTATCAAATTTTTTAATTTCATGAATACCGATTAGGCTCTTACGTTTACTGTTTATGATTACTACTGAAACTACATGCCAGCTATGCACTTTCTAACGTTTCCGATCTTGTCCCGCCTACTTTGCGGGGTTTCAACCGCATGCGGGCACGCCGAAATATTGCAATGGGAGTTTATGAGAGCGTTGTTGCAACACTAGCAACCGCAAATAATGCGAGCGCAAACCACGCCGAAAGATTTCTCCTTAAATGTCCAACAATTTATTTTGTTCATGGAATTTAATTAAAAGTTTGAGCATTAACAATTTAAATCTTGAAATATAATTATACGCTCTGGGTACCAGAATAAATTCAAATTCTTTTCAAGAGGTCTCTCCTTAACAATGTAATCTGTTCAGTTAACAAGTGCTTCGGGTGCAGATGGCACATAGATTATTCGGCATCGAATACATTGAGAAAACGAAAACGCCTCGGTTCTGTAACGAACGCGCGAACACATTGGTAGGTATATCGAAAGGTTTTTCTTAACGACGCCGAAATGGGCAATCATTACAGCAGTTGGGCTCAATTCTTCGGTGTCTCACTGCCGTGGTTCGGGAATCAATCACTTTTATGTAATGTTCGATGGACTCGATATGGTCGTAACGTAAAGCTAAGTGCAAACCGAAATGACACTTCGAGATTGTGGAAATAATCTTGTGATATGGATATGTTCTATTATAGGTACAAGTATAACGTTTGATGTAAATGTCTCATCAATATTATTTTTTACATTAGATTATAATCTTATCTTTATGATGCTATGCTACAACAAGCTTTTACAGAGTAAACCTTGGTTTATATGTGTATCTAAACTCTGAATTAATCTTTGAGCCTACAGGATCGATACTGAATAGGTAGTAAGGTATGAGATATTTCAACGCTCGTTGTTTTATTTAAGGCCTTCCAGACTCTTTATCATTGCATAAATGATTTTTTTTGAAAATAGATACATATCATTTTTAACCCCCGACGCAAAAAGAGGGGTGTTATAAGTTTGACCGCTATGTGTTTGTGTCTGTCTGTGGCATCGTAGCTCTTAACCAGGTGAACAGATTTGAATGCATTTTGTTTTCATGCAAAATCGGTTCAGCCGTTTAAAGATTATCAGCTCTTTACTAGTTGAGCGTCTTCCACAGGTCTGATCGATTTGAATGGGAGAATGGGCACCGACATATTGGTGTCTGTCCTGAAGCCCAATAGAAATAAGATATATACCATTAGAAATAACTTTTTAAGGGGAACCTTTCCTACTAACACGATTTTTGCCAATTGTTAGTCAGTTGACCTAAATAGGTGTGACTACTTTGGGCATAAGGAATTTTCTTGGCCCAATAGCCATAAGATATACATCAGCTTTAGCTTTTGGAGGAGAACCTTTGCTACTAACACGACTTTTGCCAATCATTAGTCAGTTCGGAGTTACTAAACTAAATAGGTGACACAAACACATAGGGGTCAAACTTATAACAACCCTCTTTTTGATTTGATTGCTCACTGACTAACAATCGAGAGAACTCGTCATATTACGAAAGGGATATCCCCTTGAAGAGATCTTCCCATTGGCATATATGTGAACGCTATTGAGGGATGCAGGAGGCTTAACATTCTATCCGGCCGACCGACTCTTAAAAACATTCATCCCAAAGCGGTATCTAGGAGGCCAATGTTTTAAAATGTGCGTTTATAGGCTTGAAATTGATTCTCCTTGAAAAGCTCTTTCCATTGATGTATATCTTTATTATGACTATTGGGTAAAGAAAATTCCTTAACTTCGGTGCCCAAGTAGTCACCCTTATTTAGGCCATTAACTCCAAACTGACAAAAAAATTGCAAAAGTCGTGATAGTAGCAAAGGTTCTCCTTGGAAAGCGCTGTTCATTGGCATATATCTTAACACTATTGGGAGATGCGGCAGGCTTAACGTTCTGTCTGGCCGACTCATAAAAACATTATTCCTAAAACGGCATCTAGGAGGCCAATGTTTTAAAATATTCGTTTATAGGCTTGAAAGATGATGTTTGCAAGGCACAGAATTAATAAAAGTTAATTAATTGACGCAATACCAGAGTTTCAATAATATTTATTACTCGCATTTAGAGATCTGTAGCTTCTTACATACTAACAATCAAGAGAAGTCTTCATAATATGAAATATTTTCCTTGATGGGATCTTTCGATTGGTGTAGGTATATCTTAACGCTATTGGGCTTCAAGGCAGAAACGCCCATTCTCCTTTGGTATTACGTTACTTCAATGATATTAGAAGAACATAGTAACCTTGAACTGATGCTGCAGCATTACCTAGAATTTGCAGGATACCCAACTCGTTTACCAACTTACAGCACAAGTATCGTAATTAGGCTCATTGGAATGGTCTCAATGAATAGGTTATAGATAGATGAACGGGGTCTGGTGATGGAGTAGGAAAGAGAAATGAGGAAATGTATGTGTTGGGGGTTTTTTAAATTTTAATATAATTTCACTTGTAATAATAATTACTAGACTGATTTTAAATAACTTTGAAATGATAAGACGAAACTGGTCGAACAGATAACATACGGATAATTTATTAAGCCGTACCTGGTAGGCAGGTACTTCAAACGGCCTGACCACCCTCACATGTTGGGCTATTCTGAAAGAAAAACTTTCAATTGACTGAATCCCCTGTGAAGAGCGAAGTGTAATGTCACTGTCAAAATTCTGTTATTGCTCTGGAACAAAAGTGAGCTCGCTAGAAAGTTTTTACAATTCGTTTCGTGAAAACAGGGTGGCAGGGACATCGACGCGAAAACTGTTACCATGGATTCAGTACTTGATTCTGAACCCAAATGCGTTGAAATTTTTCGTCGGTTATTAAAAAAGAAATCAGCTGTTCCATACATTCTGACCGCCTAGGTATTGCACTTTTCTATAAAAGAGCAGATAAAAAAAAATATAACCGACTAAAATTTTCAACGCAGGGGTAGCGCAACGTTCAGAATCATGTACTCCATGGTAATTGTTTTCGCGTCGATGTCCATGCCTGAATTTGAAAAAAAAAAACCCTGTATTTGAATACTGTGGACCGCGTCCCATACGAACTTTACAAATAAAAAGGTATTAATGGTTTTAGTGGGTATTATTTTCACATTGCCTCCATGTAAGGAAGAAACATTTATTTCACTTTAACAAGAAACGCTAACAAAATTTCTAAGTAATCCGACATTAGGACGCGATCAATCAAAAATATAAAACAGAACGAATGAAAAGACGAACATTTATTCCACGAAACCTCCGCGACAGTTCTATATGGAAAAAGAACATAAAATATATATGAACGTGACTGTACCTGGCTTTCTTTAGTGCTGTACATTGAAGGTTATTAATCTGTGCCAGCTTTATAGGTGTCAACAGCTGTGCAACTTCCGGACGAAAAATATATGGATTCTCTAACAGATCGCTTACCTTCCTAACGACGCCCGAGAGATATTGGAGTACTAGAAGAGCTTTCGTTCGTGAGAAACACATGCAGTTTTTATTCAGACACAGTGTTTTTACCATAAAGAATTCTTGAATTAATCATTTGATCTCTCCTCTCTCTCGGCTTTAGAGAATAAAGTGGATGATGTTATTCACCTGAAGAAATTCTTAATTCTGTTGGCTTTTGAAACATAAGCTAGAGATAGCTACGTGGCGCGTGGTTACAAAGAGGTAAACGTAAACTTAGAAATAAGATTTTTCATAAAAAAGCTAATGAGCTTTTTATTGCATGATAATTTACATGCGAGAAAACTTATTTCAAAAGAATTGTCTCACAAAAAGATTGGGTTTTCTATCTTTACTTAGTCTAGACTTGTGAATTGTGATTTGCTTTGCTTTTTTCAATGTATTGCGTGCTGTGAATGAACATTTAAAAAGTTAAATAACCTCCGTATAAATTTAACTTTTTAATTTACCGTTTTTATTGATATTTTATGTTCAATGTTTATTTTACTTATCACAACAAAGGCAAATTGACTATTGTTATTAAATAAAATTTTGGTAAGCATCGACATTTCATAAATGTTTTGTTTTTTCGTTCGGTAGAACAGAGCACCGAGAGGACTTCAATACAAAAAAAGATTTTAATATTGACATGTATGAAACATTATTACCATGCAAAATCGACGCATAAATGCGCTTATTTGTTAGTCTCAGATTAGCTCCATTCGAAATTATATACCATTCGGGGAAACCGACAAATTCACCTAACCAATGTTCAAATTAAACATTTAAACGAAATTTAAGACTTTCGACTCCACCCACTTGTCATAGAACTCATACGCCATGGCGCCATACATATTGGAAGTGAACCCTCCGGGAGGGTTGCCGGGATTACGTTTGCGCTAAAGTTAACCATCGCGGGCGGTCAACGGCATTAGGTTTAAAACACTGCAAAACGAAGTAAAATGGTGTATACAGGGGGTCTTGTCACTGTAGCTCGCCGTCCGATAAGGACCAGGCCCGGGTCGACGGCGCGTTGTGTTCCACGCGCGCCTTAAAGAGATGTCAGAACAATAGAAGGGGTCTGCTAGGACCGATGCCTGCCGGGGTCGCAGGAACGTCCGAAAGAGATACCGTGTCCCTGGCAACGTATAGGCAACTGAAGGAAAACGGGTGGGTTTTAATCAGTAAGAGTCTGAGATGCCCTCCCGCTCCGCCCAGAGCGGGAGAAGTTATTTGATAATTTCCCACTCTACAAAAAAAAAGGGGGTATTGTCGCTATACGTAGTTCTAACCTTTTAAATTTTTAGTGAATATTTGAAACCGTGCACAAAAAATAAAAAGAATGAAAAAAAGTGCTTGGGTTTTAAAACCAACGCATATACCTACTATAAAATGTTGTTAAAATATACATCAGATTTTATTTTCACGGTTTATAATGCTGTATTCGCTAAGAAAAACCTACATTTAAAATGAGCACTCCGCGAGTGCTCCCGGCTCCCATATGCGACTAGGTGAACCCTCCCGAGGGCTCCCGGCACTGAACGTGTTGAACGAAGTTTAATCCATAGAAGCAACAAAACTTGCATCTTTCTCACAAACTATTGCTGCTAGCAATCTAATCTACTTGATAAAGCTTGAAAAATGTTTGTTGAATCGGGACAAATTAACGCCAACGAACTCCGCTAAAATATTATTCATATATTTTATAACGAACACCATTTTATTTTCACGGTCCGTGAGCGTGTTGAATAGAAAACCTGAATGTTTGCATTTGATTTTAATACGATTATACATTTTTAAAGAAAAAAGATTGTGTTTTAAGCTTGTTCTATTATATTATTTACACGAGGATTTCAACAAAGGAAAATATTTCATTAAAATAAATAAAAAAGCCTCAATTCTTTTAAAACATTAAACTTATCATCTAGCTGGGAAAATGCTTGAATTACCTTAATCACATAATGACATGAGTACATGACCACACCGGGACAATCAAAAACTGTAGTAAAAAATTGGTACGTACGAGTATGTAATTACATTTTCGTAGCACATTCAGTAACGAATCAAAATCATTAGAGATGGGCCGACTATGAATTGGACCGACTAGCCGACTAGCCGACTGCAAATTACTGCAAAATGGCCAAGCCCATCATTGCTTTCGGTTGAGTTCGGGTTACATCGGGGCAATGTTCGTGACTACGCTTTCGCGCGCGGCGCCCGGCGACCAGCCGGACTTGTCGGGACATGTTTTGGATTTAAGTCCAATTTGTTAATGGACCAAACGAAGGGTTCCTATTCCTTCGTATTTTATTCTAGATTGCACTGAAAGTAAACTATAAAACTGATTCTATCATAACAGTAAAGATTTCAATTTTATTTCAATCACCGTTTTTAATGATTAAATTTAAGCATATTAATACGAGTAAAAAATGGGCCGGTACATCAGTAGACTAGTCGGTACATCAGTAGACTAGTCGGTACATCAGTAGACTAGTCGGTACATCAGTAGACTAGTCGGTTCATAAGTAGACTAGTCGGTATATCAGTAGACTAGTCGATACATCAGTAGACTAGTTGGTTCATAAGTAGACCAGTCAGTACATCAGTAGACTAGTCGGTACATCAGTAGCCTAGTCGGTTCATCAGTAGACTAGTCGGTACATCAGTAGACTAGTCGGTACATCAGTAGACTAGTCGGTATCAGTAAAAATCATGCATTGTCCTGATTATGGCAATATTTTTAATGCAACAAAGCTTTTGTTTTTTGTTTCATAAACAGTACCTACTTGACGGCTATGCTTGAAGAGTAGCCCTCTTCAAGCATAGCCGTCAAGTAGGTACTGTTAGTAGTAGTTGGAGTTCCCCTACGTGATCGAATCAGAAATGAAGAGATCTGCAGGAGAGTCAAGGTAACCGACATAGCCCGAAAATTACCAAACTTAAGTGGCAGTGGGCAGGGCACATTGCTCGCAGAACCGATAGCTGATGGGAGGGGGGTTCTAGATTGGCCACCCCGGAGGGCAATGGTGGCCTAGTGGTAACGGCGGCGACTTATCTACGAGTTGCAGGTCGTGGGTTTACACCTAGGCAAGCGCTTTACTTTGTGTAATTTATTTCAAGTTCATACTTCCACGCGTTCCTGAGAAAAGGAGTCTTGACAGATAGACGGACGGACAACGAAGTCACAGTATAACAATCCATACAGTAGCGAAACGTCTTTGATGTCGGGCAACACTGCCATCTAAACTGTCACACGCAGATATGTGCAAGGGTTGTAGCAAAAGGAAAATAAAATCAATGTGAATCTCGTAGTATGTAATCATTTATTTACAAGTAGTTATACATTAAAATTTATGTTGCAATGCCAGACATTTTTTTTTTCAGTTTTTATTATAACATTTTACTATGATATATATATTTGCATTCGGATGAACAATCTTATCATAAAAGTTAGAGGGAACATGAGCATGGTCGTGATTTGAATTCTACTTTACTTAATAAGTACATTACATTGAAAACTTTTAGAGATTGACGTTAAATAATTTCCAACAAACTAAAGGAAATTTGGCTGAAAATGGGTTATAGCTAACGTGACCATTTATTTGTTCCGTCAAAGCGGGACACCCTTAAATGACTTACTATTGATTTAAAAATAAATCAGAAGTTTGTATATCAGGTTTCGTTTTACCCTTTGTAATTGTCCTCAAATGGCTCTTAACAACTCCTACTTGTGTTATTATTCATATTTTATTCTTAAGTGACATTCGACTACAGCGTTACTGCCAGGTAGACATAAAATGTACTCAATTATTAAAAATTGGTATTGCTGCGATTACTTGATTTTCAGTAAATATTCTCAGTTCGACCGGGTGACAACGCTTGCATGCTCCTACAATTTTGTTTTGTCAAAGTGTGACATTTTTAAGTATCTTGGGGATAACGGGACGCATAGCTTAAAAGCGGGACTGTCCCGCTCAAAGCGGGACGTATGGTCACGTTAGTTATAGCAAATCTATGGAATCTTAAGTCCTTGTAGTATTTGCCTGTTGAGGTACATCCGTACACAGAACAAGTGTGCAATATTATAATTAAGCGCACCCTCTACGTAATGTGCGCAAACTAAGCGTTGTCGTCTTCCCGCGATATCCCGGCCGTTGCTCTACGCAAGTACATCCGTTTCGCTTCTGTGACGAAATAATCATATAAGGGTTCCGTTTTTATTTGTCAGGTACGGAACCCTAAAAATTGGGAATGCATGAGATGATGTTATCCCGAGTAGTCATAAGATAAGGTATTTTATATAAAATAATGTTTTGCACAAACATAATATTTCATTGTAGAATTTATAACCAGTACGTAGTTTATTTATTTGTGCCAGCTTTTTAATAAAAAAAATTGTTAATATACATAAAAAAAATACTCTAAAGATTAATATCAGTGGACATGGTTGAAATCTGTTGACCTTGTCGTTAATAAATATTTAAGTAACAAGCGCTTTTGAAAAGATATTATCTGTAATGTTTATCGAAACACCATGTCGACAAGTTTACCAAACTTCACGAGAATGTGCTCTGGGGCCAAAGTCGGAGTACGGAATTAGTAGGTAGAGGAAAACTTAGTTCGAAGGTAAATTCGGCACTTAGTCGATAACTTTAGCTAAGTTTAGAAATAGATCGATGTAAAATTTGCATTTAATTATCAAACCAGCACAACCTCCCTTATTTAATATAAATATATAACCTGTGCTTGTTTGATAATTAAATGCACATTTTTGAATTAAGTTTTCCTTTACCTACTAATTCCGTACCCCAACTTTGGCCCCAAAGTACATTCTCATGTTAAATATATTATTGATTTTTAGTGGCATGAGGAACAGGGTGTAACGTTCACTCATCCACCATAGAAAAGGGAGGATCCTCCGACCAGACGGGTGTCGTGTCTGGCGGGCAACTGCCCAGAGGTTGAAGTTGGGAGATTGTATATATGTCCAACGCGCGGTAAACTCTAATTGCGCTATGCAGGACTTGTGTGTCGTCAGGATGTTGTGTGACGTCAAGTCTTTGATGCGTAGTTCGCATGTGGCGATTGTAGATCCACAGATTCATCGATTCACTTCTATACATCATGTAAAAAAAAACCTGTCCGATCCGTGAGGGTGTTAGGTATCGTACTGAGATTTGATTGATTTATGTGGTAATTGTAGGGAAAAAATATATCACCACATGTTTTTTCAATGGCGAATATTACCGGGTTAGTACTCGTAATACATGGGGCGCGGGCAGCTGTGGTTTAGCGGGTGTCTCTAAGTCATAATTTATGATCCTTGTTGAAAATTTGCAAATTTTTCATGGGTTTGGGGTAATTTTGGTACAAAAAATGTGAATTATAAATAGCTTTTTATTTAAAAAAAATAATAAGATTTTTTATTACTTTTTGATAATTTTATTGCAGTAACTATTAGATGTGACCCTTTCGGATCGGACCGTTTTTTTGTTTACATATTGAATAGACACTTTGTTGGGAGAAGAGTATGCCATTCCTGATACGATGATGACGTTTTTCATGTCTCTTCACATGCAAATCTTTTACGGATACATTCTGAAACACCTTGCAGTATACGTTTCATTCAATCCCTAATATTTTCCGATCAAAATATAGAACAGGGCTAGTCTATGTACTTTATATTTGCATCGATTAGAGCGCAGTAGTGCTGGATGCAGCCCGCAGGATAGTTTTATCCACACAAGTCGCCGCGCTGATTGCGCGGACTGGGCAAACAGAATAGACTCCCAAGTCAAACATTCCGAGCGACGGACTGGTCCTGGTACCTACAGATGAAACTTAATTTATACTGAACACATAACATAATATATAGCTCTTGTAGCCAATCAAATATGTAGGTAGTATGAGAAACCATAAAATACTCGCTTTAATCAAGCCGGTGCGCTCGCGTGGTGTTCGCGGTGGGTTAAAGTATTTACGGCTTAACTCTTTAGGCGGGTTACCACAAGACTACGACAAGACTTATTTCAAAATTTATTCTGAAATGTTACTTTATTGGTTACTAGATTCCACCAGCGGCTTCGCCCGTCTGATATCTTAATATATAGGGATGATGACTAAACATTATTTATTAGTCCGTCTTTGAGATTATAAAAAAATATTGGACACGTATATTTTCTTTTTTTACGTAATCTAAAGATTACAGCGATACATTGAGGTAAAATGTGCCATGTCGTCACGAGTATGTAGATTTTATACATACTAGTGACGTAGCGACTTCCACTCCCCAACTTAAAATGCGTTTTATCTAAGTAATTTTTTATTAATATGATAAAGCAAAAAATACGTGTCTAATATTTTTGTATTATCTGACTGACAGACTAACTAGAATTTCATTTTTTTTTACCCAGGCGTCATCCCTTTAGCCAATTAGGCCAATGTTACTCAGTGATAATATAGCATTCTACTGGTGAAAGATTTTTTAAAATTTACCTGTGGTTTTTGAGTTACAAACAAACATACAAAAAAACAAATCTTTTCCCTTTATAATATTACTAGCTTTTGCCCGCGACTTCGTACGCGCAGAAGTCGAAAATGGGTGTAATCGGATTTTTTATTGGTTTTTTACGTTATTAATTTTGTTATAACATATAAAAACAATATTTTTTGTTTTTCCTTCGGGTGCTAGTATCACCAGGCTACTCTGTGGGCTTACTCTGGAACATGCCACATACAACTTGCCGTGGGAGAAGCAGCTTTCCCTCAAGTCTACTCCCGCTACCTTAAGAGTATCACCTTGAGTTTTGTAGCTCGTCTCTAACACTCTCTTGAATTCGAAGGGGTAATTTTTTGGGGAATCGTAGAAATAAATACAGACCTCTGTGAGGCTGACTGTCTAATATTAACCAATTGAATCTAAACTCCGGTCCAGAGCTTAGATTCTATTCGTTAATATTGGCACATCTCCGCTCCTCTCCTCTCGTCTCCACTCCAGTGGACAGGCAGCCTAAAGCTAAAATAGTACGGTGACTTTTGAGACCTTCCAATTTTAAAGAGTATTTGCATTGCACCAAGCTATTATGTGAGTTAAACCTTTTTTGAATAAAATCGGATTGAGTTATCAAACATGTGTCAAAATAAAATGTAATTTAAATCAAAAGCACTGGAGTATTGATATCAACTTCGAAGCAAATCACTACCAAAATAACTTTCTACCCCTATTTAACCCTTTAGGGGATGAATTTCAATAAAATACGAAATACGTCTTCCATCAATTCTGTTAAAAAATGTTTATGCAAAATTTAAAGTAGATTGGACTAAGGAATCACGTTGTCCCATACAAACCCCCCTTTTTCACCCCCTTAGGAGTAGAATTTCGGAAAATCCTTTCTTATCGGATGCCTATATCATACAAAGAATACATCTTCTAAGTTTCAAGTCTCTACGATCAGCGGTTTAGGCTGTGCGTTGATCCGTCAGTCAGTCATTCAGGACAAAGCATTTTATATGTATAGATTATTATTAGGTAGTTATCAGATGACACATTGGAAATGCGTTTCAGGCTTTATAAATACCTACAACCCATGCTTCCAAAAAATGTAGGATTAATATTTGTATTAAGAGACCTAAACCTCGATAAATAAATGCTACAATATAAATAACCTTTTTGTACACATTAACACTTTGTTCGCCAAACACGTATTTTATTAATTATCTTCCCCAATAAACGTCGAGCCTTAACGCGTGATACGGGTTATTTCTTTTATTACTTATTCTGTGTATCAAAATGTAAAAAACGGTCCAATATTTTTCAAAATGGTATCTTGGCTCGTTCTAATTGGATTATTCATTAAAGTTACCGGAAATATTACGCTACGGTTGGTAAGATCGGGGCTCAACGATGGGTGACTCTTTCGTTTAAGTACTGAAGCTGAGGATAGCGGCATCGACATACCAATGAGAGTTAATCTCTGACTACCTTCTGCCTGCGACTGCGTCTGCGTGGAAGTTAGCTATACCATAATAGGTACATAATATCCTATGACATTGACAATAGTGTAGCTTGTTATGAGTAAAAGAGTTTTTGTAATCAGATTTTTATTTCCATAGATTATTACCTCTTACAAACAAATAATTTTACCTTAAGGCGAAAGCGTCAGTCAGTCAATTAGCTGGTCAGTATCAGGTTGTATTTTGATCTAAATATGATTCGCGGCCGTATCTTATGTTTATTTACAGAATTATAATCATAAAATCGTATTGACTGACTATTTCATGAAATCATGACATTTGAGGATTATGCTAACTTAAGGAGTTGTATTGCTGATTCTAATGATTATAATTCTGTAAAGCCATATTTGTTCCGGTCGCGAATCATATTTTAATCAACATACAACCCGACTCTGACCTGCCAATTGCAAAAAACGAAACAAAATTTGAATTTCGCGCAGCACTGAATCTACATATTTTCATTTCACTTCGTGTCCCAGTCACGACTTTAGGACTGCTAAATGAAGACATTAAAGACGGAACCCGTCAGAGATTATCCTACTTACAAATTGGGAACATACATCTAAGGTGGATGGAGACCTATGACACTGATATACGAGCGAACAATATTTGGCACATATGTAGGACATAAAAGGGATTTCAAACTGGTTTACGTGGTCAAGCTATTAGCGTTACAGCATAATTAATGTGTCCTGTGTCATTTCGTCATGACTAAACACTGGCGTTCATCTTTATGTAGTCCACTGGGATGGTGGAGCCATTTGCCGAGCCCATTTGTTTTTTTGTGGGCTTTGTACTCAATTGGGTAAATAGAAAACCCTCGTGTAATACTCCGTGCTCGGAAAAGTAGTTTTATTGATTGCAATACTATGTAGCTATAGGTATATATTTTTAACCTCTGACGCAAAAAGAGGGGTGTTAGACGTTTGACCGCTATGTGTGTGTCTGTCTGTGTCTCTTAATCGGGTGAACCGATTTTAATGTGGTTTTTTATTTTAAACCAGGTTTTCTAGCGATGGTTCTTAGACATGTTTTATCAAAATTGGTTTAGCCGTTTGAAGATTATCTGCTCTTTTCTAGTTGATGTATGGATGTGAGCGTCTTTTCACAGGTCTGATCGATTTGAAATTTGGTATTCTATGAATTACTTCAATGATATTAGAAAAACATAGTAACCTTGAACTGATGCTGCAGCATCACCTGGAATTTGCAGGATATCCAACTCCCTTACCAACTTACAGCACAGGTATTGTGTTTGGGCTCATTGGAATGGTCCAATGAGCCCAAACACGATACCTGTGCTGTAAATAGGGTATAGGTAGATGATCAACAGGGTCTGGTGATGGAGTAGGAAAGAGAACTGAGGAAATGCTTGTGTCGGGGGTTGTTAAAATGTAAATATCATTCTTTGCTACACGTAAGTTCAAAGCATTAAGCAAACATATTTAAAGATATTAGCGATTAGCAAGCAAACATATCGAAAGATATTCGATTCTATTAGCTTCATAATAAAACATTGTCATTATAGGTACCTATTAAGCATAGCTTTTTTATTAAGCCTGCAGGCTCAACCAAAGTTAAACGGTAGCTCCTTTGCTTAGCTTCATATTAACATGAATTCAATGTTGGCCCAGCTGTGACCATTCGACTGTATCATTAATTTTGTGTGACTGTTTAGATGCCCCATTTTCCGTGGTCGTACGTAGTATTACTGTGGGGCAACAATTTGTATCACATATGAATGAGTTAAATTACGATAAAATATGCTGGGTACTTAGGAGTATTTATGACATAAATTTAGCGTTTATTTCATAACTAAATTCTAGAAAATAAAGTAGCTAATCATTCATAATTATAGAGGTATTCTTTGTTAACACTTCTACCTAAAATACCTATATAATTATCTTCGTAACTTTACTAAATAAGTGCTAACGTTAATTATAATTTGACGACATGATTGCCACAACATGTCAATAATTGTATGCCCGTAATTGCTCAGGGGACATTTTGTGGAAAGTTCAAAGAAACAATTTTCAGTTTTCATGCGATTGCATGTTGAAAAAACATGGTAAGTAGAACTGTACATAATAATAAATATAATGAAGGGAAAGATTTTTTCGAAATGTGAGTCAATGATCGGAAAATTATGATCATAATCGGAATACCAACATGCAAACTGTAATTGAGTTGTAACTTTGTAGCTACTTTTATTAAAAGAGCCTGACCATATAATATTTCTATTGACATAAGGTGTAGGAGTGCTGCTGACGTCATTTGCATAAAATACGATTTATGTAGAACATATGTAGAAACAAAAACAGTAGTTATAACAAATAAATTAATCTCGACGCCGTAGGCGAGCGGGCGGCAAGCTACTTCATTCACTTACATTTTTGAAACCAATCTATTTTATGATTCTACTTAACTTGGTGTTACTATTAGGGAATAAAATAGGATTACCATTTTCCATCAAATAAACTTAAATCTTATAACAATTTTCAAACCGTGTTTTCAGCTATGCATTATTTTGGGCATGCCACAATTGTGGCGATAAGTCCCCTCTTTGAGGAGTGGATAGAGAGGCGTCACGGCGTCCTCACCTTCTGCCTGACGCAGGTCCTCACCGGACACGGTTGTTTCGGGAGGTTCCTGTTCAGGATAAAGCGGGAGGAAACGCCCGGGCGTCACCATTGTGTGGATCGCCCGGAGGACACGGTGGAGCATACGGTGAAGGTCTGCCCGGCTTGGGCAGGGCACCGCCGTGTCCTCACGGAGGCGATCGGCGGCGGCGATCTCTCGCGTCCGGCCCTGGTTCAGGCCATGGTCCGGAGCGAGAGTGCATGGGAGGCCGTCACCTCCTTCTGCGAAGCAGTTATGCTCGCGAAGCAGGAGGCGGAGCGCGCGAGGGAGATGCAAGCTGCACGCCCTCGCGCCCCTAGTCGCCGCAGGAGACGCCCTGGGCGTCGGGAGTCACGAGCCGACTTCCGGCCACCGTAGGCGCGGGCTTGCGGACGGTGATCAATGGGCAGCTCGCCGTCCGATAAGGACCAGGCCCGAATCGACGGCGCATTGTGTTCCACGCGCGCCTCAAAGAGATGTCAGCACCAACTGACGGGGTCCGTAAGGACCAATGCCTGCTGGGGTTGCGGGTTTGTCCGAAAGGGATATCGCGGCCCCGGCACACAGGCAACGGAAGGAACACGGGTGGGTTTTAGTCAGTAAAAGTCTGACAAGCCCTCTCGCTCTGCCCAGAGCCGGAGAAGTCATTTGATGATTGCCCACCCACAAAAAAAAAAAAAGCCATGCTTTATTTTTAACAATGTCCTCGATATAGAAATCTGATATTACCTAGCACTGAATGACAAAATCATTTATGTTATTTTCGATCTAAAATTCAAAGTGCTGATATTTATTGACACGGAAAGACACTTAATCATGACGTCAGAGCATATCGAATTAATCGTTTCCGGTTGATCCGTCAGTGGGAACTCGGCTTTACTAAATTGGATTTTGATTCGATTTTATGGTGAACATAGGCGTTTACGGAGAGATTGATTGCTTTACTTTTGAAGCGAATTCACACAATTCTATCATTTTGAATGGAACTCGTTTATGCGTTATAACACAATTAACAGTTGTTTTAACAGTTGTACGTGTATAAAAATATTTTTTGTTGTAAATGCGTGGAAAATTGTATTTTTTTTCTGTGTGGTGTTTTTTTGATCGCAGTAGGTTCCAGGTTTTTTTTTCGCAGTTTATTTATCTTTGCTTACTTTTGAAGAAAATAAATTGTATTCCTCCGAACGAGATCAAGTAACATAATCTAAATAGAAACTAACATATAAGGCTTTGTATATGTACATGTGATTTTTAATGTCGCGTTTCAATCAAAATATTGTGCAAATGAATCCGTGTATTGGAGCTATAATGTTGGCTTGTTTAGCACATATTTCTACATAAAATGTTTTTGCAACTCGCTTTCATTTGAACATCCATTCGTAAAGTGGGGCGAGCGTGCACGTCCATAAATAAAGAATGTCGTGTAAAAGGCGAAGCTTTCGCACAGAATTTTTTGTTTTGCGTACATTAACTGTACGACGGTATTAAGGAGCGCGTTTGGGCTCACAAAGCCGCTCGCGACTCACCTACAGCTCTAACGGGCAGGACGAGTGGATAAGTAGCTTTAAGTATTTATATAAACATTAGGAAAAGCTCTGCTTCGCTTTGGTAGTAGTTAGATAAAAATATAATTGTTGTTGGCAACGTTTTTACAACAATCGTGGAAATTAAATTCTCTTTAGGGCTTTGTAGTGATTATGAATTCTGGTGATTCTTGCCGCAGTTTTAATCCCAGCGTACAAATAAAATTGGTAGTTAACGCTTTAAACACAACTTTGTATAGCGTGAAAAACAGTTTTGTAGTAGTCGTAATGGTATTTGTAACAAATAACAGATGGTAGAACAAAGTAACCGTTCGCCTGAAACGTGATCGTGTCCAGTTGTCGCGAGTTGGATATGATACATTGTGACGTAGCCCGCTTGCGTAGTCCACGCTAAATAGTCTTTGCGCTACGCCTCTACGCCGTAGTAAAGCTGTCTCGACATTCAGAACCGTGCATTTCCATATAAAAATATGCATGTTAGTAGGTATTTTCTTTAATGACACTGTGAATTATTAACATTTTCGGATTTAAGTAATATAAATACCTACTGTAGGTACCTCTATCACCGTTACTGTTTTACTGTTTTATTTTGGAGTCATTTTCGTTTATGTAAAAGTTAGACATTCTGAGAATTATGCACTGTGATTAGAACTCTCCAGCTAAAAGGTATAATATTACTGGAAAAGTGTTATTTTTGCTTTAGTTCAGTATAAATAACTCGACATACTGTGTGCGTGACACGAACGTGGGTACATGTGTCACGATTCTCCATTACTTAGTAACTTATTAGCCTTATCTAGATAAAACACAAATATGAGAAGCCAGAACAAAACAGACGAGTTCACATCACCGAAATGTTTTACGAGATCGTTCAATACAAAATGTAGATGTTTTACAAAGTATCTACTTGTCTTAATGTAAACTTTGGGTATAAACACGAGGTCAATCCAACCCGTCACGCTTTCGAACCGTTCGGACTCCGAAGAGGGTCAAATACTGATGTCACGGGTAATTTATTAACACTCCCACTTTTACAACGAATTATTTAAGAGGTGAAAATTCACTTTGACTAATTGAGTAATTATTTTAAGTAAATAAGACACATTTGATATTGGACTTGTTGATTGGTCATAACCCCTTGTTACAAGTCGATATTGTAGTACGCCTTTTGATGTTATTTATAATAATATGTGGTAAGACCAATGAACTTGTAGTTATCGGTGTAATAAACGTCAGTTGATTCCAAATCAGCTGTATTTTTGATAGGTTATGGGCCCAGGCCTGCAAAATAATATAAGAAAGTAAATAAGTTCAGTTCAGTAATAATAAATTGCTCTAGGTTTCCGTAAAATTATGGTTCTATAGTGTTAACACAGACGCACACAGTGGCTGATTTAATCAATGTCATGGCTGAATACTTCTGGTCCCGTGCCAGTAGATCTATTTTTATTTAGAAGAACGTGATTAAGGGCCAAAGCTTTTGGTATCAAAGACATCTATTATCGATTTTAACCTTACACGTTCCAATCAAATAAAAAACTTGAGAGTGACCATACCTACAAAATCAATAAAAATACACCTATAACGTTCTGGCCTTCACTTCTGGCCTAAGTACTTATATTTATATCTATTTAATATTGTAATATTTTATTTTTAAGTACTCTTAGATTAAGAAACCAGAAAAAACATCTCATTAAAAAAATGCGATATCGACGATTTTTTATCGAAAAATCAGTTTCGTTTTCATATTTCCAAGCCGCACGTAACAACAATAGTTTCAATGATACAACTCGTAAGAGCTTGCGGGTATTTTTCAATTACCCCGTATTGGTTCCGACATTTGATGTAGTATACGTTGTAAAAATGCATCTTCTATTAAAGTTACGTAAGTGCATGCACGCGGGCTACACTTTAAATAACGCGGTACCGCGTGGGTTCCCGAGGGAGCAGTTTTTTGCACACAAAGTGTTCGTCTTCTTGGTCTACGCTAATATCGTACGACCGGAAAAGCACATACGCTCCGCTGTGATAATGTATGTACGGGTATATGCCAGCACCCTCGTCTAATTGTCTAATACGGACGTGTACGTTCTCACAAAGCATTTTAGGTTCCTATTGTGTCTCTAAGTTTGGGATCTTGGTCGTAACGTTTGTTACTGTTTGTGTATCAGGTGGAAAGACAGAAAATCATATATTATGTACTGTAAGTGCTTAAATGTGTTTAGTAATAGCATGAGCTTCTAATATTTTTATAAACAATTAATTAACGAGTAGTTTGTTAGCTTCGGTAATCAAAGCAGCGTGTGCGATAATTGGGTTGATAAAGTTTTAAGTTTACTTACTAAAGCAAGCATAGCTAGTAGCCAAAACATAATGTGTACTAATCTACTTCCCCGATTTGCTTGTACAAAATGCGCAACAAGATAAGCGAAAACATTTGTTTCTTCTGCATGGCAAGTTAATTTCAAGTATTTTTAAACCTTTAAATATTGACACTTACTAATTATTTAAATTAAAGACAGCTCCATTCGTTTTATTCGTATTATTTGCTAAGTATACTAAAAACTAGGAAGAGCATTTTTAAAAGAATTAAAGAAAAGAATCACGTAAATCGGATAAGTAGCAGTCAGTTCAAAGCGCACTAACGGACAGACAAACAGAGGGGAATATGCAAGGATAAGGAAGTATGAATAGTATATGCGTCCGGTTATCTATCATTCATAGGAAAGTATGTGTGGTGTGCATAACATATTTATCATTGTAATCTATATTTTTTTGTTGCTTATCAACCAAACAACAAACAGTTAAAGTGCCGTAACTATCGCTCCGTCCAAACACCATCGATCTTCATTCAATTTAAAAGAACCTTGATTACTTAGGGCGTCAATAATTACGTTTTAAACATGATGGCTTTCTACGTCACCATGACGAATGTTCTTTAGATCGTGCCCGCGAGAGTTTCCCGACGTCTTGGCTGCGGTGTGTGGCTTGTATATAAATATTTACATAATGTGTATGTCCCCAACGGCAACGTCAGCGGTGGAAAATCAGAGGTGTCGCGTCGTGTTGTTTGTTTTGTTATTCTTCTCGCATCCTGTATTCCGCGTTTTACGATATTTTTGCTGAGAACTAGGCTAGTCAGAATATTGCTACATATTGCTAAGATTGAATAAGTCTTTTGATATGTGAGATAGTGTGATAGAGAGGAGAAACCGAAATACCTACGTAAAACAAATAAAAAGTTGTAACCCAGAATTCAGACTGGATAAAATATGTAGCAGAAAAATACCTTACTGCAGTGCTTAGATAATCAATGAAAATAAATGAACTTCAAAGTTGCGTTATGTATTCTCTGCATTTGGCTATGTTTTGTTCAAACAACTGGAGTCACATATACTTAAAAAGAAAGCAGGAACATAGCAATACAAAATTGAACTATGTTTGATATAACATATACATGATATACGTAGATACAAACAATTGAATTTTTTGCTAACAGCCGTTACGTCAGGTAATAGCTTCAGTTGAAAGTTTATTTTAGTTGCAATACAAAATGTCGTCACTTGGTTGATAAATGTCAGGTAAGTAGGTCAACCGAGGTGTAAACGGGAGCGTGCAGCAGTTAAACAGTTTTATTAGTTCACTATTCATTGAATTTTTTACTCTTTCACATATTTCCTTCTAACAATGAGGATCGCTATTCATCATTATCACTTTGATTCCGAAACTTTGTAGCAGATTAATGCTAAACTACACTTGCATTGCAAATAGGATAGGATAACATACATGTATTCTCGTAACAGCGTGTCCCTGATAATAAACAATACGTAGCAAACAATAATATCTGTGTGTCGTGTCGGTTGTGTGTTGTGTCCAACCACTCGCGATATATGATTATTTATGAGTTTGGTTAGTTTTACACAAACATAACTCAACTATTTCAGGAAGATACTGAATGAAAGCGACATTCACAGCTTATAGCGCTGGGTCCGGGCCTACCTGCGCACTTCACGGAAGTTAAATTTGTCTGCCAAAACACGAGGTGTTTGGGGGTTTACCCTTTGATAACTTGAGTGTTCCTCATTAGTTTCCCGACATTGATAAACTTGAGTGTTGGAACGTCGCGGGGTACTATATTTCATTCAGGTGACCTATATAGGAGCGTGGTAAATGCTCTCGTGCTCAGTCCTCTCGCAAATTGCTCAAGTTTAAGCGCGTTAACCCACGACACGATTTAGCAAATATCGCTCAGATGCAAATCCGAGTCTCTTGTGGTAATGCCGAGAGTTATTACATCGTTCGAACAACGAGCAACTTTGTCCATGAATACCGCCTGATTTCTGTGAGAGTGCGATGTTGGGATGTTGCGATGTTGCGATGCTGCCGGAAACTACAAGTCGTTCCTACTCTTAGCTTAAATTTCGTGGAACGAGCTCATTCAATTTGTTCAACAAGTATGAAGGAAATGTATTGCAATTGATTGTTGAAAAATAATAAATTGGTGCGTCTCGCACAAGGTTGTAACATCCGACGAAAGGACATATATAACTACCGAAAGTAGAAGGTTACATGTGTAAAGAGTTACAGTACAACAGAACTTAGATGTAGCATATATGTATAATTCGTAAGACCGATTACCATCCGAACTGAGTGCGTTTTCAAAATCACCAATCTTTATTTGAATCGAAATCGCAATTACTTGTAAAGTCATATAAGCAAATACATTCGTAAAATTGAAATGAATGAATAAATATTTTCATATTTATGCTACATCTAAGTTGTGTCGTACTGTTTAACTTTTCAACTTTTTATCTTATTTAGTTTCCTAAGAGACTGTATAAAGCTGAACAGTTTAGCTTTCACGTCGAATAATTTGACATTCAGAAAAAGTTCTAAGGCTGTGTTACGATATCTGGGCACAATAAAAAAGCTAAAGAGTCGAGCGACCGCAAAAATATTGTCTCCGTTGCCGCTTCAAGTAAGTAGAAAGCCACGATAAGAAGGAGCGAGCATTGTTGATTTTAGTATTCTGCACGAGTTTTTAGGTAACACGTGAAATTCAGAAACAGTGGAAAAAATAAGAATTCTACCGAAAGTCAAGAAATTAATGTTTACTGATGTTGTAAATACAATTGAAATATGAAAATGGGATGCCTCAATTATATATTAATATTGCAGAAATATTCCGACTAATCTTTATGAGATGAAGTCATGCTTTATTCGGGCTCAAAAGGTTCTAATAAATAACAGAGCGAGACGAAAGGCATCATTTGACTCATGGTAAGGGCCCTTCATCTAACAAAATACTTCTGGCTGTTGAGGGTTGACAGAATGAGAACAAAAAGCTCATTACTGTAGCGGGCCGAGCGCTACTAATACTTGTACACTTACAATAAAATTACTGGCTACGTTGGCTACGGCGGTCTACGGCGTAGCGGAAGGTGCTACGCGATTTATGATATTGTTATTATAGTTTATTTCATGAATAATATGCAAGGTGCGCTCGTAGAACAGAGCTTAGTCTGATACTGTAGTGAACTAATATTTCCAGTGATCTTGTAACGAACGCTTATCTTAAGCTCTGAAAAATAATTTTATAATTTGCAGTTTGTCAGTAGCATAACTAACTTGCGCTTAAGATAATTATGCTGCTGTTGTATTTATTGAAAAAGCAATAAAGTCTGATCGCAGTATTTAACAATACAATTATTGTGTCTGGGTGCACCGTAAACCGGATTGTTAAAGAAATAGTTCGATCGGACGTTTGGTCGATGCGCTGTATCGGTTTGATCGCGTATCGTGTACTCGCCGATCGCTCGAGGGCGCCCTGCATACAAACTGTCGCAAAGAGCCGAGCCGCAGCAGCGTATGCGATTTTTATTATTTCAAGTGTACCCGCCGCAGCCACCCGCTCGATACCCATTAGAACCGTTCCACAGCCCGTTCGGATACCAAGCACATTAATATTAACTTGCCGACGCTACTCCAACTAACTATACTCAATAAAGATGCATTTACTTCGATGTTTTCTTGGAAAACTCATTAGATATAATGCCTGTATGATACATTACTACAGTCGCTTTAATGCACTAGTTCTGTATAACATGTAACTCGCATGTACAGAGACATGATTAAATGTCGGCTGCAATGTAATGAATTTGAATTTACGAGTATGTTGAGAGCGTGACTTACTTGGCTAAGATATCTCGAAACTTTCTTCTTAGCGAACTTTAAACATAAATGTAAATAAATCTTTATCTTTTAAGTAAGAACATTTGGGGATTTTCCTACATAGTTTTCCTGTATGAAAGCCGTTTCTCGGAGGGTAAAAATTCCAATGGGACACTACTATGTCCTTGAAACCTGTACGTTTGGGAGGAAATATTCAGAAGAAGATAAGATGTCATTTCGTGATAAAAAGGGGGGATAAGATTGCTTATTTATATGAAGACATAAAAACGACTGTAACGTGTTGTAAACAGGTTATGTGGGTGATGGTGGTGAGGTGGGGTTTCGCTTTGTGATAAGCTTTTCCGATCGACAAGCGGTCACGCGAGCCTTGCCGTGTCGTATCACGTGCACTAAGCACTATTACACACATAATCAATTACCTTGTCATTGCTTCTTTTAATGGTCTTCGGTTACAATTTTTCATGCGGTTAGTAATTAGTTGAGGACGATGTTTGCTGAATATAAATAGCAGTGTCGTCAACACAAGGGCAGTGATCGCACTGTGATCTCTGCGGCTTTTTGGAATATTAGTTGGTATTTGGCACAATGTGCTCGTGGCTAACTAATAACAACTGCACAGGTCGATCCATCAGGTTAAGCTACGCTTGCCGGGGTTGGTCCGTGGATGGGTGACCATCTTTACATACCGACACTCCTCCGTACCTCGGAAAGCACGTTAAGCCGTTGGTCCCGGCTGTCATTCGTAGATCTTTGACAGTCGTTACGGCTCGTCAGAAGCCCGAAAGTCTGACAACCAGTCTTACCAAGGGGTTTCGTATTACCCAGTTACTGGGTTGTGGAGGTCAGATAGGCAGTCGCTCCATGTAAAACACTGGTATTCAGCTGCATCCGGTTAGATTGGAAGCCGACTCCAACATAGTTGGGAAAAGGCTAGGCAGATTGATTTGGTACTATGTAGTGTTTGTTTTCTCAATCATGTCCATTAAGCCCTCCCATTTAAAACAACTCAAATGTCTTCTACACGGTTTTTAATGCTCCCTTTATTGTCGTCTGACTTTTGCAAAATGCACCGATCTAGTGACGCATCCAAGAAGCCATAGTAATGTAGTAGTTACATAAATAAAATTCTCTGCAGATGTGCGATTTGAATGCAGTTTGAGCACTCCATAACCAAACAGGTACAAAATATTTATAAGTACTTTATCTACTCTTTCGCCTGAAACTATTTGGTTTGAATTCAAGTTTATGTTTCTAGAAAACATTATAATATCTATAGCAAGTATGGTCGATAAACGGTTTATGAAATTGGGAAACTGGGCATCATAATTTTCCTACACATAAATAGCTCCCAGTTATTGATTTCAAGGTGTTAAAATAATAAAACGAATGACAATAAAAAGCCGTTATATGACTTTTAATATGAATAATCTGGTTGATGAATCGGTGTTACTCGAACGAAAAAAAATCTGATTAAGTCGTGCTTTTTATTATTAATACGAGTACAAAAGCGGCAATTAAGTAAGTGGCCCACCTTATAGTAGATGTGGTCAGCGCCGCCTACGGATACCTATGTTCAAACCCAGATGCGATGCCTACCCTTCTCATCAATCTTTTGAACCTGTCCGAATTGTAGTTCCGCGGAAAACCCTCTGGACCTCTATATTTCTTATGGAATAGGTGCGTTATTCTGTTTATCTATACCAACTGCGCATGTAACCGTCTGATTAAATTTTGCCCAACACTGCGGGTGGGACGATATACACGTCCTGGTAGATAGTGAACGGCGAGGTTAAAAGCTTAAACCGACAAATATCGAATAACACGTTAACGTTCATTTCTACGTGTGTGGTAATAATACTACCGGCACTACACGTAATACACAGTCATGTTACAAATTCATATTACTACTTATTGACCTACTTCATCGGGATGATGTAGCTGATGCTGCCTTCTGGTTTTATAGATGTTCGCATATGTTTATCGTTTATACGTGTTAGCAGTGAGCGATCTTTACTTTATCAGTTTTGTTTATTTGATCTCTATGAGCGGAAATCAAAAAGTTTATTTGATACCTAAGTGGTGAATGAGAAAATATTGAACTTAAAGAAAGAAAAATAAGTTTATTTGCCACAGACACACGTGCATATTTTTTTTTATAAAATTCGAGTAGATAGCAATATAATAACAAGCACAAAACAGAAATAGTCGGCAGCTGCTGGCACGTCATGACTGTGACAAGAAGGCTTCCACTCAGCATGATGCTGTGCTATAGAGACCCACAGCACAGCGCTGATTTTCAGTGGTCACCCGAAAAAAAATCATTTAAATAACTTCTTCTATCGTATCCCGACGAGCAGTAAGTATCTTTAAACTGCTGCGCGTTCGTGGTGGCCCTTTTAACCTTATGCTCATTCACTATTACGCTCCAAAAATAAAAAGTAAAACCATGCAAAAAGTGAAAAAAAAGAACTAAAAACTTTAAAAAAAAAACATCCGACTTCCAAAAAAGACACTTATAGTGAAATAGTACATTATGATACGAGTGTGGTAATGATCAATGCACACGCGTTTCATAAGACGTTTTTCAACAAACTTGCGAGGAAAAAAAACAGACTTGTTGTAAGAACTTATGCTGGAATAACGTAACTATAGAGATGAATTTAGATTTATAAAGTTCAACTGACCTTTGTTGCCAGGTACTGTCAATCGGAGCTTCTTCTGAAAACTGTTGTACAATAGTTTTTACGTCGGTTGGTGACAATACTTTAGATTTTCGTATTTTTTATAACAACAAAACAAAAACGATAACAAATATTTACGGAAAATGGCGCACTGGTTTTTTTTTCTGCTAGGGATGCGCGCGCTGTTGTAAATAAAGGCACAGGCAAAACCGCTGAACAGCCTATATAAAAATATAATAAACACAAAATAATAATTTGCATTAAGATTAATATGTAGTGAAAAATATATAATTTGATGAAATATTATGTAAATGTATCATATTTTATTTATTTACACAGTAGGCATAAAAAAAACAAGAAGTACCCACGCACAATGGTCCACCTGAAGGAAAGAACCAAACCCCTTAACATAGAACATAGAAGGCAAGAAGTCTCTTTGATGAGATTAAAAAAAGCACAAATCTCTGCTCGGGTTAAAATAGAGAATGCTTATTTAATAGTATAGTTCATACTAGTTCCATGTATTCAAAGTCAATTTCTTTATACAAATTCTATGCTGCAATGATAGTACTTACTAATTCCATACTGCCCTGTCACGTTTAAAAATTTGTCAAACAACAATGGCCGCTAGAAATTGTCTATGGTTTTAGTTATGTGGTACTACGATCTTTTCGTTTTCGTACTTTCGATGTTACGCTTTTTATTGTAGGTGGTGTTTCATCAGTATTTTTTTTATTGAGTAACTTTCACATAAAAGACAAATCCATTGAAATATGTTCGAAGTTAAAACCGTGAAAACGAACAAGATAGCACGGGTACTTACGTACGTTTGGTATGTAAAAGATAAATAAGAAAGAAAGAAAGAAAGAAAGAAAAAATAAATTCAGTGTTAAAGCAGTATAATATTCTAAAACTTGAGGGGTCTCCATAATACATAAAGACCTACGACATTATTTAATAAGGAAATAGGACCGCATCTTTAAACGTGGGCTAGCTCCAACAGCATCTTGACAATCCTAGCCTAAAACACGATTGTTGTCAGTATAATAATTATAAATACATTAAAATAGTTATTTTTTTCAATAAAGGATTAATAAAATACTCCTTGAACAAATAGTCGATATTTATTACGTCAATCACTAACTTTTCAATGACAAGATAAGTTTAGACCAGTTAAAAAGGATGTCGGTTGCCTATGGTCGGTTGTTTGACTTTTGTGAAAATTGAAAAATTATTCCAGTTTTCGGTTTTATTGTTAATAAAAATAGTTTATACCGACGACAATCTAAGAAGCCCGATTTGACGTTTCTCATTATAAATGCCGCGACAGCTTTGTATGAACGTCTACGTAAGAAATCGAAATATCAAATTCATTATCCTAATGAATCACTATGTTATCCATACACTATAATAATGAGTATCATTCGTGAGCACCAAGTTTGACTTTAAATTGGAAAAACGCACTCTAAAACACAAATTATTTATTGATTCATATTCCGACAAAACGTTATTACAATGTCATGTCTTTGGGTTAGTTGCTGTAGTGCTGTGACCGTTTTAAGTCGTTTTTTGACCGAATGAAATCGATATACAGAAAAATCGATAGGTACTTTTACAAACATTACATTATGAAAAGAGAAAAACGTATAATTACTGTATTATTAAATGTTAAAACATATAAAAACAAAATCGATCGAAAGAAAATTATAACGGAAGACTTTAGAAGAGATGTACATTCTGACAATATGATGGAAAATGAATGTATTATTATGGTAACCGACGATCACAGTTCAACTGATGATATATAATTTTTCTGGATCATCCGAAGTGGCGAAAGTGAATATTTTTTACAAAAGTGAATTTATTTATTTACACGTCGTGATCATGATGATGACGTGTAATAAAAAGATATGCCTCGAGAATCAGTCTTAAACGATGTAGGTAAATTATCGATTACAAACTCTAAGTATGATAGATATGTCTCAAGAATCGGTTATTAAAGCAATCAATATTTTTTTCCCGTCACTACACAAAATATTATGATGTCAAATCGGGCTTCTTAGATTGTCACACGTATAATTAAAAGATAAGAAGCACGCATAGGATGGTAAAGTGGGTGTGATAATACGTGTAGGTATCCTAATTAGTGCGTATTTAATCAGTGACACATAGATATCGCGTTCAATTCCCGGGCAAGTCCAATGTTATTGTTTTTAGCGAGTCGAAACCAACTCCTGATTAGTTATCTGTGGCATTACAGCACTAGTCCGATAATATAAAGTTAAAAGCACGCGTTTTTAATACACTGAATTATGAACCTAAAAACGGTTCAATAAGAGCTACTTTACGAGCAAGTGTGTTGAAAAATAACTTTAATTTCGGAAGTTGGTTTTGAATTTTCGTTTTTTGCCACCGACTTCCGTTTTTCACTTCTTAGTTGTGGTACCTACCCCACTCAAATTCGAATACCACTACTTGCTATGTAAATAACAGTGACAGGAAGTTATCATCATATGATCCACATATACTAAGTGGGAAAAATACGTATTATTGAAGCTTACTCAAAAACGATCCAAGCAAAGTTAATAAAATTTATATGGGACCAACTTGGGAGCATACCCGTTCATACAAAAAAAAAAAAAACAAAACCAAATCGGTCCACAATTGAAGGAGAAATCGGTGGACATACATAAAAAAAAACATACATAATACGCGACGAACATATAACCTCCTCCTTTTTAGAAGTCGGTTAAAAAGGGAAACGAATATTGAACTCACTTCACAAAGCCAAAGTCAGTAGCTAACCCAAACCAACAAACAAAATACCAAGCTTAAAAATCTAAAAACAACAAGAATTCGCGCCTGATGTTTCCCCATCGAAATCAGTTTGCGATGCAACCAGTAATTTCATTCTCAGATGCCACCTCGTAACCGTGCACTAACAGAATACGAAATAGAACAACATTGATTCTCCTCGTTATTGCGAGTCTCAAATAAAAAGGCCGAACCGACCCTGAGCTAGCCTCTCGAGTCATCAATGTAAAACAATCAATATTTGCCGTTCATTTTCAATTCCTTTTTCTATTACTTCTGTTTTGTTGAATGGACATACTACGTATTTTCTTAGTTTGTGAGTCCGTGCCAAACTTTCTGCAATTCTAAAATCTGTGTTAATATTTTGTTAACGCTCACAGTTGTTCTCAAAACAATTATACTACGTTTTAATTTAGTGAACCCATCCAATTATTGTTACAGTGTGAAATTTAGTCCAACGTTTTGGGTAAGAAAGGACTTGGGGTTGAATAAAAACTCTTTAATTCTTGGAAACTCGCATAACGTTGTCAAAGAACGCCTACTGTTAAAATACCATGTTTCTACCTTAAGGGTACGCTAGTCGGTCTTTCTTCCATACAAACGTTGTATGGTGATTACTCGTCTGTTTGACGGTGAGGGTTCAAAACTAAAAATTATATTAAGTTGTCTTGGCATTATCCTGTATGGAAGCAGAATTCGAGAAAGAGTATTGGTTGGGAAGTTATGAGCTTCGAAACTTCCATATTTCAACACTAATTTTAACTCATCTTTCATCATAAATAAATAACTTATGTAGTAAAAAGATGGCAAAATAGAAACCGTACAGGGATAGATAATTTATTCAAAAGTTCAATTAATTTTATTTTGAGTAAATACATCCAGTAGATTTTCCATAATATCTATAAGCCCGAAGGTCTGTTCATGAAATTTTACGCGGTCGTTTTCGTTATTAATGATCGTCTATTTCACTAAACAAATTAACAAATATAAATAAAAACTAAATAAATAAAGTAAGTAGCATGCATATCTAGTCACCCTAGTGCACCCTTAAGTGGTTTCAGACTAAAGTGTGATAGAATCTGTATATGTTTTAACGGAGTTGGATGTAAAAAATAGGTCCTGCCTCCCTTGAAGAGAGATCAATGTTGGTGCAAAAAGTTAAAGCTACATTAAACTTGTGATATTTTGATAGATTGAGTCGACCCTGACCTATACAAGGAGTGGGTGCTCGTTTGAATAGGTCCTTCGATACAATTGATATAATTTGAATAAAAATATTTCTTTCAATTTAGCTATTTAACGTGGGCGTCTAATAAGATGCTATTCCTGCTTTTAGAATAAGAAGATTTATTTTTACTCGGAAAAAGCCTTTTCAATTCATATGGCGATTCGTCGAACTGCCTAAATGTTGATTCCATTTTTATTAAAATAGTATTGCGAGGTATTATTTCATGCTAAAATTATAATTTATTGGACACCTAATCGAGCGATGTTATTCGTTTCATACGTTGTAAATACGTTATTCATGACTCATTGTGTTAATCGACTATTGAATATGACACTACTGTTATGTCGTTAATGTACCTATAATTATGACTACACTAATATTATAAAGATAAAATATTTGTATTTTTGTATGATTGTTTGTAATGAATAAACTCAAAAACTACTTACTGGACTGATTTAAAAAACTGTTTCACCAGTAGAATGCAATATTACCACAGAGTAACATAGGTTATTGTTTTATTTTATTAATTAAAATAATATTAGTTAGTGTTTATCGGACTAACATTTTCAACCCGAAGAGTTTGTTGCCAAACGAACGGAAGCAAGTCCCTGCTCTCAGATCAATCATTTAACACCGAGCGTAATGAATTAAATTCATAAGCGGCAGATATACCAATGGACTGAGATTTGTAACAAAATATTCAGGATGCAAAAGTTGTGAGAACCTACTGAAATAAATAACAGCACGAGGTAAATTTAGGTCGGATTTGCTATGCTCTTACTATCATGAAGTACAAACATGAATATGTTGTCAATATTAGCAGCAAATCTTGATTAAAATGCTGATATTTAGTCTGGGAGCTATTGTATACAAACTGATCATTTTCTGTTTTTATTTATGGCGAAATCTCTATTTCAAACCCGCTAGTAAGGGCCGGGATAACCTAGTGGTGTGTCCGTCAGACTGCCAAGTCATAGGTCTCGAGTTCGAACCCAAGAGACGCACCTCTGACTTTTCGGATTCATGTGCGTATTGTATAATTATCACTTGCTTCAAAAACAATGCCTGAGAGATATTTTTCGACGGCATGTGAAGTCAAGTCAGAGGCCCATGGGCCGCTTTAAAACTTTGACACCAGGTTAGTCACTAACCACACGAAAAGAAGAAGAAGAAGACAAGACCCACTAGTAGTATTGTATGCCTCAGTAATTATTACCCACTTTAATATGAATTGAGTAGTAGTGATATTTCGTGTCCTTCACCCCAGAATCCTCACTTTTGAAAAGTTCATGAAAATCAATTTTGAAAACGCCAAAAAATAGTCAAGAAATAGTCATAAATAGTCACCAAGGTTAAAAAAATAGTCGCATTATGATTCCGAAGATACAGCTATAAGTTGGTGAGGATTGTGGGGTGAACGTCTCCACACAATCCTCACCTCAGTGCAAGCAAACGGCTGGGTGTACCGACTTGGTTTCAATTCCAAAAAATAGTCAATAAATAGTCATAACGCTATGCCAAATCTCGAAAATAGTCATTAAGGGATTCCAGAGATATAAAGGGGTCTTGGTGAGGATTACGTGGAGAGCCTTTCTCGCCACAATCCTCTCCTGATTACCGCGGAACGCCTAGGTTTTTGAATTTGAATTTGGTGTCAAAAAATAGTCAATAAATAGTCGTCTCGAACCATGATAATTTCGACTTGGTTTACTATGTAAAAGTATGTTAAACTTCCACGTCAACTTCTACATACATTTTGTTTTGGTACAGTCGTGAACAGTAAAATTTTAAATCTATTTTAATAGTGTTGTGTTGTTGTGTGTAGTGTTGTGTTAATTTAAAACAGTAATAAAATATTGTAGTTACACTTACGTATAATTTTTTTTCTGTCAAAGTTTAATAAATACCTACCTAGCTGTACATAATATTCCTCCAATTTTTCCGGTTGGCTATATGAGACCAAATAAATGTCTTTATTTCAGATAAATTTGATTGTAGTATGAGTAATTAAGACTGTCTATCTACTTATATATTATGTACAGCTTGGTAGGTATTTATTAAACTTTGGTTGGTGGGTGGGTTGGTAGTACCTTGGTTGGTGGGTAGGTTGGTGGGTAGGTTGAAAGAAAGAAAGAAAATACATTTATTTAGCACAGACTAAAGCACACAATATAATACAAAGCAGATAAAAATATAAAAAAAATAAAAAAAAAATAAAATCAAATAAAATTGTAAAGTGCGATATAAGCAGGAAATTTTATGGGGAGTGTGCCTCAGGGCTGCGCCAAAAAGGCCCAAGGTTGGTGGTTAGGTTGGTTGGTGGTTAGGTTGGTTGGTGAGTAGGTTGGTGGGTAAGCTGCTGGGTAGGTTGGTGGGTAGGTTGCTGGGTTTGTTGGTGGGCGGGTTGGTGGTAGCTTAATTGGAAGGTAGGTTGGTGGGTAGGTTGGTGGGTAGGTTGGTGGGTAGGTTGGTGGGTAGGTTGGTGGATAGGTGGGTAGGTAGGTTGGTATGTAGGTTGGTTGGTGGATAGGTAGGTTGGTGGGTAGTATGGTGGGTAGGTTGGTTGGTTGGTGGGTAGGTTGGTTGGTTGGTGGGTAGGTTGGTTGGTAGGTTGGTTGGTTCGAGGTTGGTGGGTAGGTTGATTTGTGGGTAGGTTGGTTGGTGGGTAGGGTAGGTTAGGTTGGTGGGTAGGTTGGTTGGTGGGTAGGTTGGTGGTAGGTTGGTGAGTAGGTTGGTTGGTGGGTAGGTTGGAGGTAGGTAGGTTGGTGGGTAGATTGGTTGGTTGGTTGGTTGGTGGGTAGGTTGGTGTATAGGTTGGTGGTAGGTTGGTGAGTAGGTTGGTTAGTGGGTAGGTTGGAGGTAGGTAGGTTGGTGGGTAGATTGGTTGGTTGGTTAGTTGGTGGGTAGGTTGGTGGATAGGTTGGTGGTAGGTTGGTGAGTAGGTTGGTGGTAGGTAGGTTGGTGGGTACTTTGGTTGGTTGGTTGGTGGGTAGGTTGCTGGATAGGTTGGTTAGTAGGTAGGTTGGTAGGTACAAACTAACCCAAACATAAGGAGGCTATCTTGTTTAATTGAGGATATCGTATGGCGAGCTTAATACCAGCTCCATCATCAGATCCTGGACTACACTCTGAGATAACGTACCTACTTGTTAAAACAATTCCAAATGCCCGAAAAGACCCTGGACACCACCTAATGTAATAGCACTTCTCAATACATAACCAATGAAATACAATGGTGCTATCTTATTTGATTGAGGAGTTTCGATAGCCACTTACCTGCTCCATCATCAGACCCTGGACACCATCTTGGGATATAGTTCTTGTCAAGACAAAACCAACGAGTTCAAACTCAACGACTCTATCTTATTTAGTTGAGGAGTACCTAACAACTAACTACTAAACAAGATAGGCTTGTTTTGTTTCGGCCATTTGGAATTGTTTTGACAAGTACGTACGTTATCCCAGAGTGTAGTCCAGGATCTGATGATGGAGCTGGTGTTAAGCTCGCCATACGATATCTTCAATTAACCAAGATAGCCTCCTTATGTTTGGGTTAGTTTGTACCTACCAACCTACCCACCAACCAACCTATTCACCAACCTACCCACCAACCAACCTACCCACCAACCTACCACTAACATACGAACCAACCAAAGTTTAATAAATACCTACCTAACTGTACATGATATATATGTAGATAGATAGTCTTAATTACTCATACTACAATTAAGTTTATCTGAAATAAAGACATTTATTTGGTCTCATATAGCCAACCGGAAAAATTGGAGGAATATTATGTACAGCTAGGTAGGTATTTATTAAACTTTGACAGAAAAACAATTTTACGTAAGTGTAACTACAATATTTTATTACTGTTTTAAATTAATATACAATACTATTAAAATAGATTTAAAATTTTACTGTTCGCGACTGTACCAAAACAAAATGTATGTAGAAGTTGACGTGGAAGTTTAACATACTTCTACATAGTAAACCAAGTCGAAATTATCATGGTTCGAGACGACTATTTTTTGACACCAAATTCAAATTCAAAAACCTAGGCGTTCCGCGGTAATCAGGTGAGGATTGTGGCGAGAAAGGCTCTCCACGTAATCCTCACCAAGACCCCTTTATATCTCTGGAATCCCTTAATGACTATTTTCGAGATTTGGCATAGCGTTATGACTATTTATTGACTATTTTTTGGAATTGAAACCAAGTCGGTACTCCCAGCCGTTTGCTTGCACTGAGGTGAGGATTGTGTGGAGACGTTCACCCCACAATCCTCACCAACTTATAGCTGTATCTTCGGAACCATAATGCGACTATTTTTTTAACCTTGGTGACTATTTATGACTATTTCTTGACTATTTTTTGGCGTTTTCAAAATTGATTTTCATGAACTTTTCAAAAGTGAGGATTGTGGGGTGAAGGACACGATATTTCATCATAATTGCTACATGTTTTTCTAGATATTCTAAAGTTTTCTCTGAAATGTATTTACTAAACTAAGGTGTGAATTATTAAAGTTGATCTTGCCTGCAATATACATAGCGTGTCTGAAATGAGAAACTCAAATGTAGGTTCACATGCTCTCCCTTCGGTTTTCAAGACGAATAAAAAGTTAGTAATATTGAATATTGATGGTGGAAAGTCACCGAAAAGGTAAAAAACTTATTCACTGAAACGGCTCCGGTCCGTCATGAAAGAGTTTTTAATATGAGTGAATGATATTCACACTAGATATAGGCATCTACCAGTTAAATATCTTGTAGGTTAAGTGTAACAAACTTTTGACTTGAAAGCCTGTTTAATTTAATATTTTACCCCCGACGCAAAAAGAGGTGGTGATATAATTTTAAGCGCTATGTGTGTGTGTCTGTCTGCGGCACCGTAGCCCTTAAACGGGTGAACCAATTTGAATATGTTTTTTTTATTTGAAAGCAGGTTTTCTAGCGATGGTTCTTAGACATGTTTTATCAAAATCTGTTCAACCGTTTGAAGATTATCACCTCTTTTCTAATTGATGAATGGATGTGAGCGTCTTCCACAGGTTTGTTCGATTTCAACTTTGGTATTCAGTTACTTCAATGATATTAGAAGAACATAGTAACCTTGAACTGATGCTGCAGTATCACCTGAAATTTGCAGGATACCCAACTCCATTACCATCTTACAGCACAAGTATCGTGTTTGGGCTCATTGGAATGGTCTCATGTCTCTTCATTAACAGGGTCTGGTGATGGATTAGGAAAGAGAAATGAGGATATTTTTGTGTCAATGTTTTTTTAAATTTTAATATAATATCGCTTGTGTTAAAAGTTAAATCAATTATTGGCAATTGTTTTTTTGGAAAACCAAGTCAACCTTCTTAAATATACCTTTAGATTTGACAGCAGATTTACTCATTAGGCTTCCAGATTCCAGTGGTTATCCAGTCAAAAAATATATACATCTGCCAAAAGTAATTTCTGGTATGCTCTCCTTACTTGACGCAAATTGCTATTTTTAAGAAACCGAGAATATATGTTATATGATATATGTAGGTAGGTATGTATATATTCGGAGCTTAATTTGACTGACTGTACACTGGAGCGGAGAGGGGAGGAGCGGAGCGGAGCTGTGCCAATATTAACCAATGGAATTGCATAAAATCTCCGCTCCGCTTCAGTGGACAGGGATTTGCGAACTAGTTAAAAAATTCATACAAAACCGGGAAGCAGAGCGGGTAAGCGGAGTGGGGAAACGGAGCGGGGAAACAGAGCGGGGAAGCGGAGCGGGGAAGTGGAGTTGGGGAAGTGGAAAAACACGGCTGCGGGGTAATGCAGCCCGCTCAAATTACTAGTCGCGTGAACTCGTCCTAGATCCGCACAGCCCGCACCTCTACTCCGCACAACCTCGCTCCGTATCAATGGACAGACACAGCCCGCACCTCCGCCCAGCTGCCTCACTCCGCATCAATGAACAGGCAGCCTTATAGAATTCCGACACTCAAAAGGTTCAGGAACTTGTGACACCTTCTACCAAAACTATTTTTAAAAGAGAAATATTTAGTAGGTAAAGTCCAGAGTTGAGAAGCCGAAGTTAGACGAGTAGTCCGGCAAAGCTCGAATCTTTCCATCTGTAATAACCTTACTAGAAAATAAATCCTTGTGAAGTACGTTTTTAGGAAATAATCTTCGAATTGTAAATCTAATTTTATGTTTGTTTATTTTGTTGTATAGTTGAGCAGACCGTTTATTAAATTGCCTACAAGCAATAGTTTTAGTCTTTGGAATGTGTGCAACAATGTCGGTCCTCCTTTTCCGTAATAAGTTTGGCAGAGTTTTATGCTTTTTTAAGACTACTTGGATAATGTACAGTTTTCTAACGGAAAGTAGATCACTAATTTTATATAAGTTATCAGTAGGCTATCTTTTATTTTTAAAATACATTAATTTTATCAGAGCTCGTTGGGAAAAGAGACTATTATTTGTTAATATCTCAAACGATTTAGGTGAAGACAAGGAATAGAGTTGGATAAATCACTATTATGGGAGGCATACCTAAAAGAAATGGTCTTTATAAGACGTAGATATTTAATAAGGTACTTAATTGTTGTTTTTCTTTCCATCACCGTTAATTCCACCCCATAGATATAAGAAAGAAGGAGATATGCCCGGTAGTTGAAAATGTATCGAAACCCAATGTCTTCTATCTATCCCTACTCTCTAGCCTGCGATCACACATGCGATCAGTAAACCCAATAAATACGAGGCCCCGCTCACACTTGCAATTTACAAATCAGAACGTACTACATAATCAATTATAAACCTTATCCCATCAAACACAGCGTACATTTACCATGCACCGTACAACTCACCCACACGAAAACATCATTCGCTATCGTTGTGCTGTGCAAAAGCCATTTATTTTACATATACGCTAGTGATTGACTAAATCGGAAACTTATCGATTCTCCCATTTATTATTGTATTAAAATTTTTGGAAGTTGCTGAAAAAATTATAAATAATAAACGATATACATATAATAAGATGATATAAATAAACAATAAGTAAGTAAAAAAAAGAAATATTAAGTAAACCAAAAAAATAACAACATTATGAGAAAATCTAAATGAGTATAAAACAAGATTTCACATCGGTCTTCCAATCAGGCTATAACTGTTGACAAATTGAAGAATAAACTTTAATAGTAATATAAATTCATACGACAATCGACATTATTGTCGATAGCCTACGTTAGTGGATCTGCACAACCACATCACTAATCCGTCACAAGACGCTGCGGCCGTACTAACGATGCAACCGCTTAAAGTAAATATCGTTTTGTAATTTTTACATTGCTTGTCCAGTTACTTAGCGACATACTTTGGTAGTGGTAAAGAAGCAATGTATTTACTACAATAAAAGTACAGTCGCTGTGATATATGAAAACAAAAATAACGTAGTAAAGGCAAGAAATATTTTACGATTTGTTGTTTTTCATGATTTTCAACACAAATATAGCAAAATACTTGTGCTGATTTATGAAAAGTGGTTCTACGATTTATAAAGTTTATAGTATAGCTTCGATTTTTACAAGAAACCACTGAACAACACGGTATTCTTAAATGTTATCACGATCGCGCTCGAAAGCGCACTAGTTAGCGGAGACGGCCATTTGCCTGAGGCATGAGCATTGTGATCAAGACGCGCGGACACAGACACGCCCCCATACCACTTCTCCTGTTATTTATATTTCTATGTTCCACCCTCTAGCCTTTCACTCACAGATTGCTGGTATAGCTATAAATAATAGAAACATAATTATATAATCTACTCGTATTACTGTTATGCAATTTTTATCGTCTGCACGACCATTCGTACTTCCCGTAGATAGGTACGCTAGCCAGTACGCGTCACGTGATACAGAGTAGGTACCTAAATATATTTGAAGAAACAGTTTCTTAGCTGAAGTTCACCCGTGTAGCGGATTACACGCCAACATCACGTTCCGTGATGGAGGGTTCAATGTATAAAATATACCTACTCTGCGACAAAAGGGTGCCGAACTCAGAGTTTAAACGTGGACCGAGTGACTCCGACGAGTTCTTATTACGAACCTCCGAATAATTTTCTGAGGGGCCTATCTCCCTAATTATGCTGTTATGGTTGCAAAGTATATTACGCGCAGTTACTACGTAAGTATACTATGCGTTTGTAGGCTCAGCTCACGCAACTAGCTAGAATTTCTAATACCTACCACATGTCCTACACGGCCTGTTTAATCTGACCCTTTTAGTCCAACCCTCGCATGTCATGATTTAGAAACCTGCATTTTATAAGTTGTATTTTATCCTTGTAGACCTTGGCGTTAGTATTCGCTTTGGTTCATGATTCACACCTCATTTTCCTTTTCATTCCTCATTTAGTTACCTCAGACATATTTGTTAATTTGATAAATAGATGACCCTTGCTTGACTACGTTATATCGAGCAGTTTCCGGCGCCCAAGGCAACAGGAAACTGGAATAGTCGAATTTCCCGTAAGGCTGTGTGCCAATCTCTAGCACTGTAGGTATAGCTACATGGTATGCGCGTCACCTAACACAATTTTTGCCCGACACTTTCAAGGAACTGAAACAGAAGTGTCCCCGAGAGCGATTTGGATGTTTCACAGAAATTCAGTACCTACGCTGTATATCTTTTTTCGTTCCTGTTTTATTTCAGTACGTCTTTTATTATCTAAACTGAATTGAGCGTGATCGTGAACGCTGTTCGTTGACGAACTCGGGCGGGCGCTTCGTGTCGCGCCAAATTGATTGGTAATCAGGAACGGAATCACAATACCGTACTCCGTGGGGTAACGAAGAACATATTGAGGAAGTGACATGTGGAGACAGCATAACAATATTTTAGTTAGTACCAACATTCGTTCATATGTGAGTAAAATTCTGCTGGATTATGCTATTCATTTAGTGATATACTCGTAAATGTATCTGACTATTCAGCTGGTTTTACTTAGCAAGCGTAAAAATTTAGATTTTCTTTTAGCCTTCGAGAGTCGGTGCCTTTCGCAGTCACAAAGAATTTATGAGCAACATTTCAACGTAATCCAATATTCTGTAAAGTTTTGTTTGTGTGTAGGAACTGTAAGGTGAAACCTGTTCGTTTGTAACCGCTTGAGAAGGTCGAATCTTGTGTATACCTACATAAAACTTCGACCCACCCGTAGGTTTGGAGAAAAATATTGCTCATAACACTGTGGTATCTGAATGTTGAGTGAATGCAGATCGTACATTTATACTATTCATTGATATGACGATTAATTGCTACCTCATTCAAAAAGTAATATAACCACTTCGACAATATACTAAACGAGGCGTCTCAGTTTTTTTTAAACGCGTTCTAGAGCGGTCAGTGTCAAAATTGTTATGGATTATTGTACACTGACAGCTTTTGAACGCGTTTAGATGTGCTAAACGCGTTCAATTTAATTGGTGAAATCCGTAAGAAACATACTGAGACGCCTCGTTTAGTATATTGTTGAAGTGGATATCATTAGAAATTAAAACAATCGAATAAACCAAGAGATTCAGATAACACTAGATTCATTATTGTGCGTCAATAACCTTCGTTGAGCTATACAGTACCTACCTACCAAGGTTCTGTTCAGGTAGGTAATGAATAAAGCATTTAATATTGTTTTAGGCCCTGAATCAGAGATACAATCACTACACTGTTTGCTTGGGGTAAAATATAAATAGAACATCTGGCCTACATTCATGAGCTTAAATAGACCAAGGTGCGGATTCTATGCGGGCCGCGTATTTGACTAAGGTGTGTGTAACCTGTAACCATATAAAAAAACTACAGTTTTGTCATAAAAGCTGGTAAAGTGCGAGTTAAGCTTATTTTCCCAATAAATCTGCCTAGCCTTCTCCCAACTATGTTGGGGTCGGCTTCCAGTCTAACCAGATGCAGCTGAATACACTATTTTACATGGAGCGACTGCTAATCTGACCTGCACAACCCAGTAACTGGGTAAGATTATTTATTATTAAGGTCCCCTTGGTAAGACTGGTTGTCATAGTCTCGGGCTTCTGATGACCCGTAACGACTGTCAAAGATCCACGAATGACAGCCGGAACCAATGGCTTAAAGTGTTATCCGAGGCACGGAAGAGTCTTGGTATGTAAAGATGGTCACCCGTCCACGGACCAACCCCGGCAAGCATAGCTTAATTAACCTAATGGATCAAACCGTACGGCTGTTATTACTTAGCTGAATCCTTGCATCTTTTTTCCCGTAGTTTTAAAATAAAACAACTGTAAGTATGGAATGTAAGTTCACTGGACTCAGGTAAATCGATAGTCTGGGTCCATATGTCAACCCATTTGCATTATTGAGCTTTGCAGGTTTAAAAAATAACTTAATATACACAACTTCTTATGAAGTCTTTTAGTATTTTTGTAAAACTTTTTAATTTCAAACCTTGAAGTTGGGTGGGAATGGGCCTCACTTAGCTGTAATTCAGGGAATAACAGTAAGACTTTTGCCATTCCACAACGGAACCCTAAAAGCAAAGTATGTGTTGGTTCCTTTCTTTAGAACAATGTCCTTTATATAATACTATTGAATGTCCCTCCACGTGGTATTCAGTTCGCTTTCAAAGGATCTGCGGGCCTCTATGCCTCCATTGTTCACTTATCCTTGGATTTTTGGTATCGAATCAATACCACACAATTCTGTCGCAGGACTGAAATCTGGGAACGAAAGTTGTTTTTTGTATAGAAATGTTAATACATAAGGTTTACTTTACAATAATTTGATTTTATGATAATATAAATAGTTTAGACTTTTAAAGTTGTACATTAATGACAGTTAAAAAGAACAAATAATCACTAATTTAATAGGGATCAGTGACGAAGGGTCTATATAACTTACTAAATTTCGGTTTTCTTTTTAAACTACTTGGCATAGATAATCGTCCTTGTTTATTAATTGATAGCGTACAATTTTGAACGGCTTCTTTTATTACGAGAAAATTCGTACCGAGTCTTCGTAACTGATAGGATTAGGTACCTAGATGAGATACTGCGTAAAGTCAAAGAGAAATTGTATAGAGTTGTACATATCTAATTAACTCGTTCAGTGCCGGGAGCCCTCCTGGAGGGTTCATTCAAGTCGCATATGGGATGCCGCGAGCCCTCGCGGAGGGCTCATTTGAAATATACGTTTTTCTTTGCGAATTAGGCATTATAAACTGTGAAAATAAAATCAGTTGTATATTTTAACAAGATTTCAAACCCAATGCCGGTGACACTCCTCGAGGGTTAACTTTAGCCCAAACGTAATGTCGGTGACTCGGACTCAACTTGCAACATGTATGGCGACATGGCGTATGAACTCTATGAAAAATGGGTGGAGTCGAAAGTCTTAATGAATATAGTAGTGAACTCAGAATGTTAAATAAAACGTCCCAATATATAAAGCTCTTTTTCTCCTTTTACCGAAATTGAAGCGTTTTTAACCAAAATCGTTTCAACAATTTACTCATACACACACAAACTGAGACAAAACTATCACCCATTTATTAGTAAACAGAATTAGTAGGGATATAATAATGAAAGTTACTAACATCTTAAACGGGGCGTTATAATTAACATAGTTAATTTTCGTAGCTCCCTTCTAAGTAAACCACTTGCCTCATTTCAGTTGTTAGCATTAATTAACAATATAATATAATTACGTTGCGTGGGTTACGATTGTATATCACGATTATATCACAACAAAATCGTAAATCACGAAAATAACAGTGTTATCATTTTAGAACAAATTAGTACTTAAATGGAAATTCTTTCTTGAAGGTTAACTAGGATAAACGAAGTTATTTTTCCTTTTTACTTAGGTTTAACACTTTTGACTCCATCCATTTTTCATAGAACTCATACGCTATGCCGCCATACATATTGGAAATGAACCCTCCGAGAGGGTTCCCGGCATTACGTTTGCGCTAAACTGTGAAAATATAATCAGTTGTAAATTTTAACAAGATTTCAAACCTAATGCCGGTGACACTCCTCGAGGGTTAACTTTAGAGCAAACGAAATGCCGGTGACCCTCCTGGAGTCAACTTGCAATATGTATGGCGGCATGAGCTCTATGAAAAATGGGTGGAGTTAAAAGTATTAAAAAATAAAAAAATAGTTGAAATCAGTGCTCTGAGTGGAATACCTCATTCTTGTGATCCTAAAAATATCACTGTCTGTTATCTGCATGCACAATGAAATACTTACCTACAAATTATTCACTACTCCGTTCTAACCGTTCAAAAACACTAGCTGTTACAGTACGACACAATTTAGATGTAGCATCGGTAAAATTCGTAAAACCGATCATCATCCGAACTGAGTGCGCCTTTAAAATCACCCATTTTTATTACAGCTTTAGGTGAAAATGATCTTTACGAAAACGCAATAACTTGTAAAGTCATATATCCAAATACATTCGTAAAATTGAAATGAGTGAATGAAAATGTTCAAATTTATGATACATCTAAGTTTTTTCGTACTGTAACAGCACAGACATTTGTGTGTATTTAAAAAAAAAAAAAATATGCAGGATATAAAAGAAAAGTTTTTTTTTTCAGGACATTATAATTATCTGTCTTTCATAACGATCGGTTCAGTATTTAAGGCTTGAAAAGGACAGCCAGAGTTGTTTTCGCATTTATAATATTAGTAGGTATAGAGTATGGATGTGTGACGACAACAAATGATTTATAAAACATAGGTCGCTAAATATCTATACAAGTTTCGATAAAGTTCAAAGTTAACAACTGACCCTTAACATGGGTAGATTGACAACAGTTCACCCGTCTGTCTCTTTAGTTTTCTTTTCTGTTTTCCTTGGGGACGAGACACGGATACAATACTGCTGTATCTCGATATTGGTTTTCGTATGTTTTTGTATGAAAATTTTTTAAAGCTTGGTCTTATCATCCTAAAATTGCCAATAATTCGTCAAAATGTTTGTCAAATTAAAATATCACTTTTCCTATCAAATTCGATTTGTATCAAAATAAATAAGTCGCGAGTAAGCCAAAGTCAAATTAACAAATTCAAATAATTTTATGTCACCTAAACCTATATGGGCACGAACGAAACGTCAGAAGCTAGGTGCACGGTTCCAATTGGTCGTTTCCTATAGAGAATAGCCGGCAAGAAACTGCACGGTTACTCTTTTAAAAGTACCAGGTACTTAGCAAAATATAAAATGGTCCACAGATCTACAGTCTGTTAAGCCTACAACGTTCTCACATTAACAAAATCTAAAAGAAAATAATCTATATAAATGATAAATAAATTAATAAAAATAAAGACCAATTTGAACCAAAGGACATGATTGCCACTACAGCTGTAACAAATCTAATTTAATAAAAAATATAGAATATTGTAGGTACATGTAATGTCAAATAATGAAAAGATTATGTCAAGGAAGTATGTAAAAAAAGGTAAAATAAAATAATCATCGTAATTTGGGAGCAGTTAATAGACCTTTACATAGTTATGCCGTTAATGAGGTACCAGGGAAGCCACATGTGCAGAAGGAATGATTGCCAAACTTTCTTGTCTTCAATCTTATAATATGATTTTTTGATAAGGACACGTTTGATGTGGGTTTTGAACTTTCCATCGCTAAGTTTTGTAACCGACTTTAGCAACTTGTTATAAAAGTGAATACTGTTTATAAGAAATGACTTACTAGTTTTAGTTAATCTAAATTTGGGTACCCACAACAAATGCACGACAGCTATTGGAAAATGTATTGTTCTGACAATACATTTTCCAATAGCAGTCGTGCATTTGTACATGTATAGCTACAAAGTTAAACAAAGTTCTGCAGAAGTTGTACGCCTACACAATCTTGTTACATTATGATTAACAAATCCGCAGTATGTACGGAGGTATAATAACATAATGGAGATGTAGTGCGAGGAAGCCCTCCAATATATCCGAGTGAAACATGGGCACGCCACTTTCCTTAAGCGCTCTTATGGGATCTTGAATCTCTCCGGCGCCAAAGTTATTTCTGTATCACATCAAACTTATAAGCTACGAACGAATTAGTTTACGTAGCGAGTGCTACCAAAGAAAGTAGCTCATACGATATCTTTTCCTTTTTTTCTTTGTTACGAGTATATATCTCATCTCATCATGTTTATTCTTTTAGTTACTGTGGACAAAGGTATGTTCAAGATTTTTTCGGAATAATTTCACAGAGAGTGATTTCGGTAGTCTTTGATATTGTTTCTGACCCAGTTGAGGTATTTTTTATTAGAATAAGAATTTGTAAATAGAATTGCATCGTAAAGTTTTAACGATAGGACTGGCTGTTAAGTCTCTTAAATAGTGAAGATAAGCCACGAAGGGTTTAATCGAATGTCAATCAACTTGATAAGTGATAGCTGATACCAAATCGCTGGATGACAAAAAGCTCTGGTTTTCAATTATTATAAAAAGTATACTTATACTTACGTTAAAATAGCATGCAATACTAACATTAGAGGAGCATAAAGCAGATTGAAAAGAAAATTAGTTTTCGCTTTATTATTATGTTATGGGCATAAGATTATTTAGGATCGTATTTTTTGAATTATTTCTACAATTTCGCCAATGTAATATTGTAAGGCACCTATTCAATATTTCTAAAAACTCTACACAACTTCTAACTTGCGAGAGAACGTTCGGATTTGAGTCCTGACTCAAATGCGAACATTTTTGCTTCATGCGAACTCGCGGACGCGATATCGGCGAGACACAATGGCTTTTTAATTGTTTTCTTAACTACAGGATTTGCTGTATCCTGCCTGATACAGTACTGATGGAGTTTAAACTGTTACATTATAATGTTCTGTTCTTATGTTTATAACGCGTTTGTGTTCCGTTGTTAACATCAAAGATTGAAGGAAATCAAACTTTTAAGCTTTTTTATAATATTTATCCTCGACAGTATCGTTTATCCGTTTCGCGGAAAAAACACATGTAAGATAGGTAAAACATGTGTCTCACATAAACGATAATTCTCCGACGAACACTAGGTAGTAAAACTACCTATTTTCGTAGTGGAGTAATGATATTTTAGCTACCAATTTCATGACTGATTACCATCAAACGATAAAATAAATACTTACAAGAAACCCCGACCTTTATTACCTATAACTATTTATGTAAGCTTCGTTAAAAAACATGTGTGTATTCTAGGAAAGTATCCACTGAGTTTGAGTTTGCAACTGCCCACTTTGTGTGCTGTCCACCGCATGCTCACCGATTTCCAAAAGTTTTGCTAGACCTCTAATTATGGGTCCATGTGTCATGAGGGATACCCAAGACCGCCACACTGTAACTCTCCCAATTTTATCATACAAATCTTAAAGTTTTTAGTGTCAAAATTAGCACTATAGTAAAACTTTGGTACCTAGCTTGTGGTATGAAAACTTTAAGCATTGGAGAGGCGATAGTGCAAGCTGTTAAAATAAAAGTTTTCTGTAATATGAGCCAGTGGGAAAGCACTCAGACACGTGTGTTTGTGTCCAGGCGATGAGAGTCAACATCATATCTCATGTTGACTCTCTTCGTACGGACAGGAAAAAATATTACCAGTAACAGCTCTCGGAGGAAAGCATTCGCGGAGTAAGGAGCTGTTTCCTAATGGAAGATGGAAGAACATTTTCACTTGGTGTTGCCAAAGTACTGGTAAGTATTGTTCAAGATTTAAAGTTCGGGAAGTTTGGCGTCTTCAATATTTTTTTTATTTACATAAATGCATTTTTAAATGCGCGGATTTTAACCTTTTTCTAGTAGGTAAAATAGGGAGAAGATTTATCCATTCCTGTCATTTAATATCCTATCAATAACATTACATGTAAAAAATACAAGTGTCGCAACGCAGTTCTTCTACCGCAAAACGTTGTGAGATCTAATGTAAAACCAAGTCGGTTAATTTATTCAGTACCTATCTATGGTATAGCATCTATCCAACAACTTTGTCATAAATTGTTACCTAATTAGTTAACTTACAACATTTTATAGTGACCCTATCAATATTAGACATTTTTATTTCTTTAATAAATATAATGACTTCGCCACCGCACGTTAACATAATCACCTAAGAATTATCTACTATTTTAAATACGCTCTTAATTAAATAAAGCGCTCACAGCGCCAATATTAGGTACATTTTGTTGTACGTAGATTCTATTGCCATGTGCGATTGCCATACCAAGTTATTCTATTTATTATAGAAATAAAGATGTCTAATATTGATACAGGCGAGATAAGAAAAAGAAGTTGCTAGACGCACCGAAAACGACTGGATGAGCTATTGGTCGATGAAAAACCTCATGAAAGGCGACCTACCAATTTGCCAAATTAACGGACACGTGCATACAGGGAGTATGCTCCTCACTTACGGCGCTCAAACCTGGTCTTTGACGGTTCAGCAGAGGTCCAAGTTTGAGATTTTCCAGCGAGCAATGGAGCGCAGCATTCTTTAGAAATACAAATCGCCGACGTCACCCAAAAAGCTGCCAAGCTTAAGTGGGACTGGGCCGGACACGTCTGCCGCATGACGAATGAGTAGTGGACCAAAACTACCACGATGTGGGTCCCAAAAAAGTCCGTCGACATCGAGGCAGACCCAAGAGAAGATGACGAGACGAGCTTGACGCCTACAGACAAGATTGGTCCACACTAGCTCAAGACAGAGAGGAGTGGAAAGAAGAAAGGGAGGCCTTTGCCCTGCAGTGGGACAACACAGGCTAAAATAAATAAATATTGATACGGTCTAATTAGGTAACAACACTGAAAATTCAGGGTTCCAGCTTTATCCACAACAAAGTTACAAGGAGTCGAAAATTTTCCTGAATGGCTTCGAGAAAAGATGGTACGGCTGTGCCTTATTTTGCTCAACTCGGCGCGGGCACTATCGTGCACCTCGATTTGTAAAAGAAAATATGAATATGTAAGCATACATGAAAATCGAAATTAAACATCTAATTATCATTCCAAAATGATTGCCCTTTAGCATGCTACAGTATCCAATATAAAATATAAAACACATATTTATATATAATATACGTATTCAAAAAGCTAAGTCTCAACAATTCCCTAAGTATTCATAACTTATCGGTCGACATTCATCACTCAGGCTCAGTTTCTACACTTAATTGAGCTTAAAAACAAAATCCATTAGAAAGTTCATCAGTTTACACCTTAATTAAGCACACTTTTAATGGGCCCCGCAACTGATCGAGGTCGCAGTTTACGCGCGATACGTCCACGGGAACTTAATGACTTCTACCATAGAATTAAGGAAAAGTAATTGTTCACACTGGTACGTAATTCACATATTTTAACTACTTAAACTCAATTACTACCTAGCTTGGTGAAAAAAATATTATTATATATTTTTTATAAATTATTTTTCTTTGTTACTCTCAAACAGAACACCTGCCATTTAATCTCTTCACCACCCTTGGTTGGCTGACAGAGAATGCCTAAGGCATTAAGGCCGCCTTTGTAGCTTTTTTGAGTGAGAAAAGTTTAAATAAATAAATATTAATATTGAATTTGAGAAAACTTCAAATCAAAAACTTTTTGTAACCACGTAGCGTTTCTTTGTAATTTATTGTATATGTCTGTCACAACCAGAGGGGCAATTCCCGTAATTTTTAAGAACGTTCGCATTCGCATCTCATTCGCAATCTGTCAAAAATACAATCAATTTACCAACATTTTTGACAAGTTTGACAGATTGCGACTTGAATGTGAACGTTTTTTATGTACGAGAATTGGCCTTCTGATGTGTTTACACACACAAGTGAATAATGTGGCAAACATAATATAATCTGATAACCGAGGAGTGCCATATGAGAAAACTTTACACCCTGCGTGTGTATTTTGGCAAAAATAAATGTGTAAATCGGCTAATTCTTACTGTTTTGTTAGCCTAGCAGTATTTTATGTCGGGTGTCAGTTCTAGATTGATTTATTTCCGCGGAGGCACCCGCCGCCTTCCTCGACACTGTTTAATGATTCATTTCTGAGAAGACTCAAAATATATCTGATAAATAACAATGGCGGCGAGAAATAAGCTAGAATTTATCGTGCAAACCGTTGTTTGGTTTTGTTTCTGCAACAGCCTTCAGAGATTCGTGGTATTATTATTAAGTGTTTTATTGTTCTCGGTTACCTTTAACACTTTTGATAAAACGTCCCTTTGTGTGTGAATAATGATTAGACAAACATGGTGTTTCGGAATATTACATTTATATTTTGTTCTCCTACTAGATGTTGCCCGCGACTTCATCTCCGATCCAGGATAAAAAGTAGCCTATGTCGCTCTCCAGGTCATAGTCTACCAATGTGCCAAATTTCATTCAAATCCGTTCAGCCGTTTTAGCGTGAAAGCGTAACAAACAAACAAACTCACTTTCGCATTTATAATATTGGTTAGTATTGACTGTTAAAACTAATGGCGAATAATGGTAGAAAGAAAAGTTGAAAGGGATGGCCGAATTTTCCCGATGGCCTAAGGCTAATCAAGTTTTTGCTACGAATATAATGGGCATTTTGGAAATTCTCGTTTAGGCATAAAGTTTAGCATCCAATCCTAATATACGAGTATATACATATATATATATATCCTAATATCTTACTATCTTACTAATATTATAATGTGAAAGTTTGTATGTTTGGATGTTTGTTACTCAATCACGCAAAAACGGCTGAACGGATTTGGATTAAATTTGGCACACAAATAGTTTAGAACCTGGATTAACATACAGGATACTTTTTATGACGGTAGGTACTACCAAGACAAAAAAAAAACGTTCCGTGGGATAATAAATTCCCGACCTCCACGCGGGCGAAGCCGCGGCCGAAAGCTAGTGTATTTATAATTGTTTTTGTAAACCAGATAAAACAATGGCAATGTTATCGGTGTATAACTAATAGTATTCATTACACATGGCTGCTGTTTGTTCGCGATTTCCACCGGTTTTCCGGTTACATAAACTAAAAGATTCCAGATTACTACTTTCGTTAACCCTCTGCGTCCAATTAGCGAAAATTAATTCGACTTTGTTTCGGTGTTTTAACTATTTGTGTTACTGCTTCGTTAGTTTGGAAGCTGTACAGTCAGAGGCAAAAGATTTTACTCGTTTCGGATTACAAGATAATTAATCGTTTCTTTAGAGCAGATTGCCTATTGGCAATGCTTGGCAGCACAGTGTGGGAGGATGTGAGGACTATGTGAATATTTAAAAAAACTATATTTTTCAAGTGGAGCTTAGGTTCATTCATTTCTTAAACATTATTTTATTGCAATCGATTGTTTTCATCGTTTCATCACATCACTTTTATTATGTTACGTGAAGGTAGACTCTTTTGGAGGTGATTGTATTACCATGGAGTCACGTATTGACCAAGTTAACACAGTCCACATATCGACGAGGGTTCCGATCTTGTGATTGCCTTTGAAAATTAAGAGTGTTCCCCACTGTTTGTTTATTCGACTGTTCTTAATAAAATTAAGAGTCATTAATCTATACATTGCATAGCATAGGTCTACAGGAAGTTTGTGTTCATTAATGTTCGCGTCGATATTTGTTGGTATCATGTGCGCACATACATATTTAATTACAAAAAAATATGTTCTACATTACAAATAAATAATTCATGCAAAATGGCGTGGAAATATCTACACGTGAAATTGGAAAGTGGTTAATTGAAGCAGTAGCAGTAATTTGATGTAGGTACAACATTGATTCATTAATGTATAATAACAAACCATCGAAGAATAATATTTAAGGTGTGATGATTCTCCAAGAGTTGAACAAATTTGGTAATCTTGTCGAATATAAATTGAATGAATAATAGAATCGGCTTTGTCGAAGGCTAAATTTCGTTCGCTGAAATCGCCTTCTTATGCTAATATTTAAAATAGACAGTTCGCCGTCCATCGATACAGGAGGGTTTATGCAAGTTTCTCGTTGGCTTGCGATTCACTCGCTTTAAGCCCGACGAGACGCTTTAGATATTCTTTCTGGTGTCGCATGGAAGTCAATATTTTATCAGTTTTACCAGTCTGAAGCTACTGATAATGTAAGTTCAGTTTGGATCGTGGCTAACTTATAACAGCCGCACAGGTCGATCCATCAGGTTAAGCTACGCTTGCCGGGGTTAGTCCGTGGATGGGTGACCATCTTTACATACCGAGACTCCCTCGTGCCTCGGAAAGTACGTTAAGCCGTTGGGCCCGGCTGGCATTCGTGCAGTCGTTACGGGTCGTCAGAGCCCGAAATTCTGACAACCAGTCTTAACGTGGCGTATCGTATTACCCAGTTACTGGGTTGTGGAGGTCAGATAGGCAGTCGGTCCATGTAAAATACTGGTATTCAGCTGCATTCGGTTAGACTGGAAGCCGTCCCCAACATATTAGGGAAAAGGCTAGGCAGATTGAGTTAAGTTCGATTTTAATCATGTGACACATGTAAGCAGCGTGTAAATAGCGTATGTTACAGGTATAAACACACACACTTATACACACACACACACACACGCAAACGCACTCACTCGGCTCATCACATCAACACTCCTCATTCTAATTTGATTTAATTTTAATTGTCAGAAGTTCTGTTTTTTGATACTGTAAACTCCAAAGACATAAAAACATGCTTATTCTGATACTCAAATTGGGAGTCGAAACTGTCTGTCCTAAATACAGATTACTCAGTGATTTAGAGCTAGGAGACCAGCGATTCACCCAACAGTTCATTGTACCTAAACCATGTAATTAATTATGCATACTTTGTAAGTCCCTCATGTACTACAAAACCTTTATGTACCTAAATAAATCATTATTGTTATATTATAATTACTTGGAAACCTTTAATGCATGTCTTGTTAGTTTGACAACATGATAAACGAACATTTAAAAACTGTAGTACTTGGTTTTTTTATTCTAGTGTTAGTTTCTTACCTGCAATAGCTCTTCCCAGCAACAATGCGCTGAAGAGGATGGAGAGCATGCGCCCTCTCCCTCTTGCCACCATCTTGCAGACCATGCGGGTCTCTGAACATCAACTGGTCATCATTGTGCACACTGCCACGCACGATTCTAATGTTTCACCACACACTTATTTACAGGACACACATTAACATGGTCTTTATTGATTCTTAGTAACACTTCACTTGGTCGTTACTATTAGTTTACTGCACTGAGAACTACCTACATTAATTTAATCGTGCCTCATTCGTCGACGCTTGATAAGTTAATCCAGTTTACCAACGCCACAGTATAATAAAGTAACAGTATTCATTAACTACGGCTGCTCGGTAGATAAACCTTCCGAGTCCGTACGTAACTGCCACGCACTCGGAACCGTTGCGTACTGGTATACTCGTACACTGAGATTTCGAAGCGCGACGTTTCGGACGTTTTTTATGAATACATAATACTGTTATTTATTTATACTGGGCCTAAGCTGACGGATATAAAGTATTAAATTGGTCGGTACTGCAACATAAACGTAATAATTTCTAATTGACACGTTGACGTAATGAATGCATGAGGGTGCCAATAAATCGCATACATTTTAAATTACCTTTTTATGGGCATTCCATCCGAACGATGTGTTTTTCATACTAATATTTGTAAATAATTAGCGCATATTTTATGGATTGAAATTATGAGTCGTAAAACGGTGGGGTGTTGAATATACACAAGTCGTTAATATAGTTAATAGAGAGCAGTAGACTATGAATGTACGGGTATTGCTTCACTGCTTCACGTATGCCGCAGGTACCTAAGGCTAACTGCTATAATATGCTTTTCAGTAGGTACTGAAAAATCCTTAAAACGTAGGTACGTTTTCTATAGAGTATGGTTGATTGCTATCCGGTATCCGTTAGTAATAATTTAGCATCATCGAAGATTCGCACTTAAATCTCGAGAGACTGAACGCTTCTAGTACCGAAAGCTAAAATGTTATCAACCCCTGTCCTGAGAGATTTTTATTCCGATCTAATATTCGTATTCATAATGTCTCCCTTGTGAAACAGAATCGGGAAGCAATCGAGAAGCTTATTAAATCCTGAATATTGAATTATATCTCTCACTCTAGTCGCTCTTCGTCCAGAGCACAGTGGTAATTTGTTTATTTATTTATTTATATATACTTTATTGTACACCAGATTATACATTACATAAAAAAAAAGTAATACAATACAAAATATACAATGGGACTATATAACATGGGACAATGGGATTGTTTATAGGACTTCAATAGTTTATAAAATTGACATTCATAATTGATTGGAGCTTCACAAGCAGAGACTCCTTAAAATGTCCATTTTTTTCGTCGCTACATATTACAAGCCCAAAAAAATTACAGTTTATAGTCAAGGGTATAAACAACTTATACAAAGATATTTAAAAGAAAAGATCTAGCTTAAAAAAAAAACCGCAAAAAAGGCCCGAAAAACTTTTTCGTCTCGAAATGCTGAATATTTTGAGGGACAACTATTCATTTTTTTGTAACTATTATAAAGGAAAGTTTGTCAACAAAAAAAAAAGTTGGTTTTACTTATTGGTGTATTTTTTTTAATTTACTTAAAACTGCGAAATATCTTAAATTTTATTGGCGGACACAAGATTCAACCAAAATCAAATGCATCGTCATTTTCAACCGTATTTGCATACCGCGATGCATTCGCTTCACCTAAGGCGCGGTAATTTATGCAAATCTATAGGTATGGAAACCTAAAGAGTTTGGAAACTGTAACAGTCGCATAGTATCTATTATCGAGTCCGACGCCTACTAGCATTGTTTAGTTTGACTATAACTTTACTATTAACCCAAGGGAAGAAAACGACCTAATATTTTTATTGGCAAAACATAGATAACCTAGGTACCCAAACTTTTCGGCAAAAATGCGGTTTACGCATATTCCCTTAATACTCACACGTTAACATTAAAAGCACTTGAGTTTAAGTGTTCTCTAAAGAAATAAATGAAAGTACAACCTCGTAAACTTTGTATCTATACAAAGTGAGTGTCAATTACATGAAAAAGGGAACAAAGAACAGCTAGGAGCTCCAACAAAACTTTACACGCGAGTTAATTGTGTCCGCAGTATTTCTGCTGTTTCTGAAGAAGACAGTAAAAACTTAGGAGTCGTAAACATCGGTCAGAAGTAGGGTTACCATTTCGAGATTTGAAAATCCTCACAAAGAGTCGGACATTTGCAAAAAAGTCCGGACATATTACTTTTTATTCCTATTTTTTTCGATACTCATTGAAAATTTAATTTTTCAAAAAAAAATCCCCTCAAGTAGAAAAATCCAGACTAATAACAAGGCCGGACAAAGTCCGGACCCGTCCGGTCAAATCCGGATGGATAGTAACCCTAGTCAGAAGGTAGCTACAGAAACAGAGGCCACAATGTCTACGTAAACTTTTTAGGCTGTGTAAAATTAGAAGGGATTTTTTTTACTGTTTTACAGCGTAAAAAGGAACCAAGTCGTTGGTCGATTTGTTTTGTCTTGGTAGTAAGAGTGTTGCTTGTAGTACAGCTGAACGTATTTTCAAGGTATTTTTGCATGGTGTGGTGCGGCAGTTATGTACAAATAATGACTATCTAACAGCCGGGTATCAAATGACGCCAGAATTGAGTTTTATGCTTCATTATTATTAAGTGACGCAAACGAAGTAGGTAAGTATCTAATTATCCGCAGTTGTTCTTTCCGTATATATAAACTACGCGTTTGCGTAAGAAAATCACCAAATTTATTTTTGCATTCGCTGTTTATCTTCCTCACGTTATACTAACTTTCTTCCCTTATTAACCTACGTTAGTGCTATTAAATTAATAACCTTTAGTTATTTACTATGCCCGAATTCAGTTGACTGTTGAATGGTTCAGGGAAACCGACTACCGAGTTCAAGTTACACTGGGTTTAATTTGATGTGCTGCCTAGCTAATTTATGTATTAGCGTGCTTAGTAGGGTAAATCTTTATTGCCTTTTGTCACAAATATACACATACACACATGGCAAGATGTTTTAAAAAATTGCCAATAAAAGCAGTGTTTTTAAGTTTATGCAAACATGCAGGAATTTCTACTTAAAAAATATTAAATTCATTTACTGAAAGGCAACGCACAGCCTAACCCGCCGTTCACAACACCGTGAAATTTTGCAGAAGAGTTCCTTATATAACGAAATGAGCACTAAGGACCGATTTTTGGAAAAGTGTCTCCAAAACGTCGAGAAATATCTCTCAGGCATGCCGGTTTTTGGGCACGCTACAATTGTGGCGATAAGTACCTTCTTTGAGGAGTGGCTAGAGAGGCGCCACGGCTTCCTCACCTTCCGCCTGACGCAGGTCCTCACCGGACACGGCTGTTTCGGGAGGTTCCTGTTATAAGGCGGGAGAAAACGCCCGGGTGTCACCACTGTGTGGATCGCCCGGAGGACACGGTGGAGCATACGGTGGAATTCTGCCCAGCTTGGGCGGGGCACCACCGTGTCCTCACGGAGGCGATCGGCGGCGGCGATCTCTCGCGTCCGGCCCTGGTGCAGGCCATGGTTTGGAGCGAGAGTGCATGGGAGGCCGTCACTTGCTTCTGCGAAGCAGTAATGCTCGCGAAGGAGGAGGTGGAGCGCGTGATGGAGAGGCAAGATTCGCGCCCTCGCGCTCCTAGTCACCGCAGGAGACGCTCCGGGCGTCGGGAGTCGCAAGCCGACTTCCGGCCACCGTAGGCGCGGGTTTGCGGATGGTGAGCGATGGCTAGCTCGCCGTCCGATAAGGACCAGGCCCGGGTCGACGGCGCGTTGTGTTCCACGTGCGCCTCAAAGAGATGTCAGCACCAACTGACGGGGTCCATAAGGGCCAATCTGCCAGGGTTGCGAGTTTTTCCGAAAGGGATATCGCGGCCCCGGCACACAGGCAACGGAAGGTACACGGGTGGGTATTAGTCAGTAAAAGTCTGACACCCTCCCGCTCCGCCTGGAGCGGGAGAAGTTATTTGATAAATTCCCACCCAAAAAAAGAAAACGCATGCCGGTTTCCTCACGATGTTTTCCTTCACTGTTTTTGAAGCGTTAATACAATACGCAAATGAATCCGAAAAGTCAGAGCCTTGGGTTCGAACTCGAGACCTATGACTTGGCAGTCTGACGGTCACACCACTAGGCTATCACTGCTGCTTCTTTCCAATAACAAGTACCTACAACAACAAGTACCAATACACTTATCACGAATCAACTATGGTATCGGAAGTAAGTAAGTGGGTACCTTATGTCAGTTTTTATTTATTTTAACTTTTCACACTCAAAAAAGTACAAAGGCGGACTTAATGCCTTAGGCATACTCTACCAGTTAACCAAGGGTGATGAAGAGATTAGAAGGCAGGTGCTCTGTTTGGAGGAACAAAGAAAAAATAAAAAATAAAAAATCTAATGCATTATAACTAAAATAGGTGCAACAGTACAAACTACATACACATGCATACATATTAACTATAATATATCCTATATTATATATATATATACATACATACATATGAATTCAAGGGAGAGAGGTGTTGAGATGACTCTACTCTTTTTATTTTGAAAATAACTCGGCAATTTTCGCTTAATTGCATACCGACTAGTGGCCGTCCTGATATCAAGAGGAAGGGCATTCTAAAGAAGAATGGACTGATTATGAAAGGAAGAATGAACAAAGTCAGAAGTATGAGAAGGACAGAGTAGGAGAAGATTGTTGGAAGAACGCAGATTCTTAGTGTGTGAAGAACATAGATATTGGAAGTGGGACACAAGATAAGAAGGAGGAGTGGGAGAGTTGAGAAGAGAGAAAAGCGTGGTCAAAGCGCGCAAACTTCTCCTTTGGTGAATGGACATCCATTTGAGCTCAGACCTATAGCTAGACACATGGTCATATTTTCTGAGGTTGAAAATGAACTGGATACAGTTGTTGAGCAGTCTGTCGAGCTTATCCAGCAAAACCGTATTCAAGTCAAAGTAGCACACGACATCATAGGCGACGATAGGGAAAATCAAAGTCTGCACAAGCATAGTTTTCGTCTTAGCGGGCAAAAAGTTCCTCAGACGATACAGGGATCGCAGAGTACCGTTGACCCTTTGACTAATACTAGAGACCTGGCGTTGCCAGCTAAGTGTCGAGTCAAGATGCAAACCGAGATCTTTCACCGTAGGACTAATAGGTATGACGGTATTATTAAAAATAAGAGGAGGAAGAGAGCTAAGTGCCACCTTACCTATCATGCGCGAGCTTCCAATTACAATGTATTGCCACTTTAAGGGGTTTACTGACACCCCAAAACTATCAGACCAGTTTTTGATAGCATCTAAATATCACTCATTCATTAAGATTTTCATTCTATGAAAAAATAATAATAATATAATAATAACTTTATTTAATTGCATCATAAAAAGTACAACCATATAATTTGGTATTTTTAACATTTGGTAGGTAGACAATACAAACGTACCTAAATAGGTTCCTGCACTTAAAGACTAACCAATATTGTGATATTATATTTCTCACCTTTCTAACGTCTTTAATGTGCTGTTCGTTAAGTACTTACGTCACATGATAATTATTTATTACGTATTTAAGCACTAATCACTCACCAACAATTACTAACACTGATATTGTTATTTAGGTTGTAGTATTCGATTCACACTGTCCCCCGTACTAGTCGAAACTGTATCACGGTAGGACAGTCTTCCTCTTACACAATTTACCAGTAATAAATACAAATTGTATTCCACTATTAATTCACAGTATAATAATTATGTATCTATGATATTATGTTCCAATGTAAACAGGTAGGTATCAGAACATCTTGCACTATCTACGAAAAGAAGTGATCACAATGGAGGTAGTGTTAAAATAAATTTAGTATAAGCAAAGTTTACAGACAATTGTATGATTTTTCTCGTATAAGACTTAATTATTATTTTAGTGGGAACTAACCTAAGCATAGTTAATAGCTGCAGGCACAAATAATAAGTTTAGAATTTTAAATGTTAATCATGAGTAAATAATGTTTAAGAAAGAGATATGAGTGAGTGTGTGTGAGCGTGATATTTTGAATATGGGTATAGATGTTTGTAAGGTGTGGTTTGAGCATTGTGTGCTGTTAGTTTGTGTGTATATGTGTTTGTTTAAGTCAAGCTCTTCAATAGTTTCTCCGTTTTCTCATAGTTAAGTTGTTTTAAATATTCAACAAGAACTTTCTTACAGGCAAATGAAGTCATATTTCGTAGGTTGACGTATTGTGATATCTTATTATACAAGAATGGACTTAAATATTGCATAAATTTACACGCAAATGTGGTTTTGTAAGATGGGACTTTGTATACTATGTCGTTTCTTCGTTTTCCTGTGTAATATGGGGGGATATTGTGTTGACTTAGTGTTACACTTAATATGAATAACTGTCTCACTGTTAGTACAGGCAATTCACTGTACAGTAATTCAGTTGAGTATCTATACCTCTTAAATGTCATAACTTTCAGTATAGCACGCTGCGAGCGTTCTAAGTTAATCATTGTTGACTTAGATGAGCCTCCCCATGTGGAGATACAATATGTTAAAATTGATTGACAAAGTGCATAATAAAGTGTAAGTAGTAATTTTCTGTTACAAAAGTGGCGAATTTTTTTAAAGACATATATCATCTTTCTGACTCTAGCTGTTGAGGTCATAATGTGTTCATTCCAACTGAGATTTTGATCAACAATTAATCCTAGATATTTAATTGATTGTGTTTTACAAAGAGAGTAGCATGAGCAGGTGCTGGATTCGCAACATGTGTGATATTTAATATAAAAGGTATTTAATGGTGGTTGTGTCTTATTTTGAATGCTAAAGGCAATGTATTTCGTTTTTTGTGTATTTAAAGTTAGTAGATTGCGGTCGAGCCATGTAGATACCAGGGTAAAACCTTCATTGGCTAACTTATATACATCCTTCCAGGATTGTCCTTTAAATAGTAGAACTGTGTCGTCCGCGAAAGTAATTATTTGACCTTGATTCAATTGCAAATTACACAAATCATTAATGTATATTAAGAACAATGTAGGCCCCAGGATACTTCCTTGGGGAACACCGTACGAATTTTTTCCAGGTTGGCTCACATAATCACTCACTTTTACGCTCTGTTCCCTGTCAGTTAGATAGTCTTTTAGAAATTTGAGGGTAATCCCGCGAACACCAATTAATTCTAACTTCCTGAGAAGAATGGGAACCGAAACGGTATCGAAAGCCTTTGCTAGATCCAGAAAGATGCCAATAGCTTTTTCTCCCTTGTCCAGGCTATCTACTATGAAAGAAGTTAGCTTATGCGTAGCATTTTCAGTTGATTTTTGTGCTCTGAAACCGTATTGATTCTCAGAGAGAATACCGTATTTTTCTAGATAATGCCTTAGCCGAGACTCAACGATTCGTTCCATAATTTTTGAAAGTGACGGTAGGAGGGAAATTGGCCTATAATTTGCGACATTATTTTTGTCCCCACCTTTATGTATAGGTATAATTATTGATTTTTTAAGTACTGACGGGAATACACCTTTGTCAATGCATAGATTACAGATCTTAGCGATTGGTGGCGCAAGAGCTTCTGAACTCATTTTCAGCAATGCCGTAGGTATTCCATCCCAACCAGTAGAGTTAGAGCTCTTAAGTCCTATAATAACGCGTTTTACCTCAGTTTCGTCAGTTGGCAAGAGAACAAGGGAGTTTGGTGTAGGTTTTGTTTGACTTGTCATTTTTGCTAGGTCTTGCTCATTTAACTGTGTTCGTGATTTGATATTATTAGCCAATTGGCATCCCACGCCTGTAAAGTATTCATTGGTATAATTTAATGAATCATTAGTGTTTGTTTTTATGTATAATAGGTCAGTATTTTTTTTAGATTTAGTACTTAGATAACATACATCTTTTATAATGGACCATTGTTTTTTAGGGTTATTTTTGTTGAGATTCATTTCAGATTTTAAATAATTATTCTTAAGTCTTTTAAGTATCGCATTGCACGTGTTTCGATACCTAGAATATGTAATTTTAAGGATAGCATTTTCAGGGTCTTTTTTCAGCCTTTGATGAAGCCGATCACGATTTCGCATACAGCGGCAAAGTCCTGGAGTTATCCAAGGCTTAATGTTTCTTTTCCTGCGAGATAGTTTTTGTACCACCGTATTGTTTTCTATGGCTAGACCAATTACCTTCAAGAAAGATTCAGTTATTCTGTTCAGATCATTGCCTGACACCACATTTTGCCAGTTAGTTTCTTTAAGGTGTTTGACAATAGCCTGATAATCAGTTTTCCTAATTGTTTGATTACTATTTTTGTTGGTAGAATATGTTTTATTCGAAATACATATCATGACGCTGGAATGGTCAGTGATAGTCGAGTTGCAAACAATAGTCAACGTTACGCAATTGGTTTTTACAAAACAGTGGTCCAGGCAATTTTTATCACGAGTAGGAAAGGTATGTGAAGCAAGAAGTCCATGCGATGCCAACAGGTCTAAATATTTGGCCGATCTCCTGTCATCCACAATATTGATATTAAGGTCGCCAATAAGTATTATACTTTTCACGCCTTTCATGTTGTTTAATATTCTATCTAGTGTCAACAAAAAATTATCAACATTCTTGAATGCTGGAGGTCTATACATTGCAATAATTGATAGTTCATTTTTTATAGTGGCAGTGATACAATTAACTTCATCGCCTACTCGCGTTGGTTCTATTACTGAAATGGTTATGCAATCCTTAATATATATTACTATGCCATCATTCTTATTGAGGTGGTGTGTTGTAGTATGTACATGATACTTTTCAATCGGCGGTACTTTTATGTTTGGGGATAACCAACATTCTGTTAACACAATGAAATCGTACTCAATATCTAGCCTACTCAGCAAAACTTGCAGTTCCTCGAAGTTGTGATTTAGGCTTCTTATATTTTGCGTAAGTATTTTGTATGAATTTGGTGTTCCATTGAATTTTTTTTTACAGAGTTCAGGAGTATCCACACTGTACGCATTTAGGACATTGACAGTATCATCAATGTCTATTGTGAAATTTTCTAGATTAGCCATAATCCTCAACAACAATGATGAGAGCAAGTATTACAATAATGCGACAGTGAAGATAATCAAGATCCGAGAGGAAAAACCATTGATAGCCGAATGTAATTTTTTGTGTGTGGTGTAGTTGTGTGTGTGTGTTCGTATAAATGCTGTTTAGTGTTACTGAAGTATGTTTAGTGTTAAGAGTAGCTGTAAACATATAAGTTATCACTGCAGGTATTATTACATAGAATTTAACAAAGAATAAAAAGAAAGGTAACACGGACTTACGATTAACTATAATACTAATGGTATATAAAGAAGCATGAAAAAATGGATTAAGTTCAAAAGATAGTCATATCTGGGTGTTATAAGATACCTCATTTGTGTGTTCGTCGATTATACCATCTATTTGCTCTGTAGATTTTATCAGGATTGCTGGTTGCCCCTCCAATTTCTTGATAAAAATTTTGCCAAATGAAATCCAGCAAAATTTGAAGCCTGTTTTTTTCTGTAGTTCTCGGCACAAATAATGAAGGGATAAAAAGATTTTATTGGTCGTGCACAAAATTGTGAACTGGTATCAAACATGCGTGCGACGTAACGCACCTTGCGCTAATAGCCTACCTAGCTGCGAGCACCTTGGAAGAAGAGCCTACCGGCCGCTGACGCGGCACCGCTCGCTTCGCTCGCCCGGCTCGAGCGCGCGGCTCTTCACAGTTCTAACCTAACATATTTGACCCAGTTCACAATGTTTCGATTGTTTATAATCTAACTAAAAAATAATACCGATAAATTATAAACTAACGGTTCTCACAATTTTACGGTAATATAATAGGTACCTAATTGCTGGAATAAATAATGATTTGTACAACCTGTGTTTAATGATGGTCACACTACAATAACAATCAATGTCGAAATTATAACAATTGAACATTTGAAGCGTTTTGCAAAATCGCCAGAGCGTTTGTAAACGAACGGCGCCGTTTGTGAATTGACGAATCATACAATTTGCCTGCTACAGTAACACCACCTACGCTCAACCGTCCAGTGAGTGGCAATCTTTGTCCATCTATCCGTCTGCATGCGATTGACATGGCCTACTCCCATTTCATTCGAATGAAAATACTCTCGATAAAAATGATGGTCAATCGCAATTAATTAATAATTATTGTGATGTTGAAGGTGGGCTGTGATGAATATAAATGTTGATGGATGGAGAGGGAGAGGAAGACCAAAGATGGATGGATTGTGGGAGGTATGATATGAAAGAAAACCGGCCAAGTGCGTGTCGGACCACGCACAATGAAGGGTTCCGTAGTTGGGATGAATGTATTCCAAAAACAAACTTAACATTGTAATTGAAAAAAATGTCAAATACATCGATGTACGTCACGGTCAATTCTCCCAATGCAAGAAAATGTAAGTTTGTAAAACTACAAATTAACTATTTTTGGATTTTTTCCCTTATGTGTCCAGTGAGACCTTGCTTCCTGCCAAATTTCATAATGCTAGGTCAACGGGAAGTACCCTGTAGGTTTTGATTTATTTGCGAGTATGAAAATATGTCGCTTAATAGGCCGTATTTTTCTATTGCGTTGACTTAGAAGCTTGATTTTTTTAGAGCTGCAAGAGACCATAGACCCTACGTATTTGATATTAATTTGTTGATACCTCCACGCGTTCCTGAGAAAAAAGGTCTTGACAGACTGACAGACAGACAGACAGACGGACGGATCACGAAATTACCCTGTAATGGCCACCAACAGCCACCCCTCTCAGCCGTCACTCTATAATTTACTAATTTTTAGGGTTCGGTACCTCAAAAGGATAAAATGGAACTAGCTCCTACACACTATGCCGGCGGCCCTGCAAGCCTCGGCGCGCTAGGCGCTAAGCCGGCCGGCGGCCATGCCGCCGGTAGGCGGCATGGCCGGCAGTGTGTAGGAGCTAGTTCCATTTTATCCTTTTGAGGTACCGAACCCTAAAAATGAGTAAATGATAGAGTGACGGCTGAGAGGGGTGGTTGTTAGAAATAAACGTGGTGCGCCAACCCCACGTACCATGGGACAATTAAGGGCAGGAAGAAGAAGATTGTGATGTTAAGAGCGTTTATTCTGAAAGTGGGCAAAGTCGCCAATAGATGTTAAATATTTCGCTGTTTTGATTAATTTGGCAATATTACTACTGTATGGAAATATGAAATGTGGCTAACTAGCGAACTAGTTTACTATAATGAATTCAAAATATAACACTGAATTTGGTATTGTAAACGTTTTAGGTGTAAAGGAGGCATTTGGAAAGTTTCCAAATAGTTTTGTTACAGCTAATACTAAATATTCGGTGTTACGATATTAATTACTTATTGCATTTCACAATCAATATTTTAGTTCACTAGTTAGCCACATTTCATATTTCAATACAGTAATATTGCCAAATTAATCAAAACAGGTAAATATTTGACAGCTGTTTGCGACGTTGCCAAGTTTTAGGATAAGCGCTCTTAAAAGCGAGGTCAAATAAAATAAGGATCGTTTCTAGAGATTTATAGTTACTACATGAAATCGAGCTAGTTTAACTTAGTTCTTCTACAGAACAAACGTGACGAACAAACTCCTACTTACTTTACTGTTGAGTAGAATTTGTTGGTCCAACCCGGGCAAGAACAAGCTGGTAAGAAAATAATCGTAAATCGGATTTATTGTTATGTACAAAACAATATATATATCTCTCTGTATTGTATTACTCTCGATCGTGGGATCAAACATTGTTTTCGGGACCGTGACGTTATTATTGATCTTCCGCCACACTACAAAGTTATACAGGAATAAAAAATACGTGGTCGTTGCTTTCAGGATTGCCATTTAGCAAAGAAAACATGTCATCAATCTATGTCTTAGTCTGTCCTCACTGATTCTTCCACCGACGGCCCTATTATAAATCTTCATTTACTAAAAATGGCGAAAATAAAAGCTATCGTTTTAAGTTCTTGTTTTTGCTACGTTCTTCCATTTATTTGATTAATTAAACCGGCTGTGTGATGTAGTATTTTCAATGCCAATCTGCCTAGCCTTTTCCCAAATATATTGGGGTCGGCTTCCAGTCTGACCGGATGCAGCTGAATACCAGTATTTTACATAGAGCGACTGCCTATCTGACCTTGAAGCACGTTAAGCCATGGGTCCCGGCTTTCATTCGTGGATCTTTGACAGTCATTACGGGTCGTCAGAAGCCCGAAAGTCTGACAACCAGTCTTACCAAGGGGTATCGTATTACCCAGATACTGGGTTGTGGAGGTCAGATAGGCCATTGTTCCACGTAAAATACTGGTATTCAGCTGCATCCGGTTAGACTGGAAGCCGACCTCAACATACCTGGGAAAAGGCTAGACAGATTGATTGACTGCCTATCTGACCTCCACAGCCCAGTATCTGGGTAATACGATACCCCTTGGTAAAACTGGTTGTCAGACTTTCGGGCTTCTCACGACCCGTAACGACTGTCAAAGATCCACAAATGACAGCCGGGACCCATGGCTTAACGCATGGCATGGCGCTTACCGGGGTTGGTCTGTACCAACCCCGGTAACCGTAGCTTGACCAGATGGATCCACCCGCGCGGCTGTTATTACTTAGCCACGCGCCCCTCGTAGTCTTTTCAATAATAATAAGTTTATTCATAATCCACAGGTATTTAACAAATAAGTTATAGAAGCCTTCTTTTAAGTATGGAGATACCTGTACCAGAAGACCTCCCTCTTCCATAACTATGTGTACAACTACAAAGCCTGTTAATATCTGAATTTTAAAAAGTAGGTACTATTATATAAAATAAAATAAAACTAGAAATAGAGAAGTTTAAAATAATAACAATTAATTTGTTAATTGAATTCGTAATCTCAGATAATTTATTTTTCATCCCCACTTACTCAACTGTCCATTTCAGTATTAGTTATTCTAAGTTGGTTTTGAAGTGAACGGGTTGTGATAAAAAGGTTCTAAAAAACTATAAAAATTGGTGCAATGAAATTTTAACCCTGTCTTGTATGACATTGAGCTTCTTTTACAAAATTTGATAATTATCTCAGATTCCGATTTCAGGCAAAGAGAAGTGAGTAGTATGTGTGTGTGTCTTTGTGCGTATGTGTGTGTGTGTATATGTTTGTGTGAGCGGTTACGAAAGCATATTATCAGTGTGGAGTAGACAATTCTATATTAATTGTATTTAGTCCATGTTCATTCCATGTTTAAGATAAATTTTATTTAAATTTTTATATTATTATTAAATAACGGGATTCAGAAGTGCCTCAGCTTGCTCATAAGTAAGAGTCTTTAACCATGCGGTCAGAGTTTTCTTGCATTCGTAATGGGTTTTTTGGTTAATAGGAATTATCTTGCTTATGGCGTTATAAAGAAGAGTAGTTTGGGCAACATACTGCCGCTTTGCGAATGCGGTACGAACTCTAACGCCGTCTATACGACCGACGTCTATCAATGGTAGTGAAAAAAAAATGTATTTATTTGCGTTTTCTAGGAATCCAGTTTCATTTTATTTATTTACCGAAATGTTACTATGTACCTTCCTATGCATTTCTACTCAAGTTGATTTCAAAATGCAATAATAGGTAAGTACATCTATATATCTGTGTCAAAAGCTAAATCGTTTGTAGGTAAGCATATAGAATAACAAATAGCTTCTTTGATTTATACAATTTTCACGAAAAAGGTTCGCCGGCGTAAAGGTGTGTAATGCGACACCGGAAATGTGTCAATCATGGCGGAATTTTGGTAAAAGTATGTATCAATATGATACTGAGAAAACACCGAGGTAAAACTTTTATATTTATTGGAACTGCTAAGCTTTGCATTATTACTAATTGTTGCTTAAGAATTAGGTCATAACAGTATCTTTAGTTGCGTGCTTAACACGTTCAGTACCGGGGACCGGGAGCCCTCTTGGAGGGTTCACCTAGTCGCATATGGGAGGCCGGGAGCCATCGCGGAGGGCTCATTACTGCATTATAAAACGTGAAAATAAAATCTGATGTATATTTTAACAAGATTTGTTAGTACTCGTATAAGCGTTGGTTTGAAAATCCAAGCATTTCAATAATATATAAAAAAAATTGTTCACGGTTACAAATAGTCACAATTGTTTTTTTTTTTGAGGTTGGATAATTATCAAATAACTTCTCCCGCTCTGGGAGGAGCGGGAGGCGTGTCAGACTTTTACTGACTAAAACCCCGAGTGGGTTTTAGTCAGTAAAAGTCTGACACGCCTGTTCGCCTGTTCCTTCCGTTGCCTGTGTGCCGGGGCCGCGATATCCCTTTCGGACAAACTCGCAACCCTGGCAGGCATTGGCCCTAACGAACCCCGTCAGTTGGTGCTGACATCTCTTTGAGGCGTGCGTGGAACACAACGCGCCGTCGATCCGGGCCTGGTCCTTATCGGACGGCGAGCTACCCATCGCTCACCGTTCGCAAGCCCGCACCTACGGTGGCCGGAAGTCGAATTGCGACTCCCAACGCCCGGGGCGACTAGGGGCGCGAGGGCGCGAATCTTGCCTCTCCCTCACGCGTTCCGCCTCCTCCTTCGCAAGCATTACTGCTTCGCAGAAGGAAGTGACGGCCTCCCATGCACTCTCGCTCCGAACCATGGCCTGAACCAGGGCCAAACACGAGAGATCGCCGCCGCCGATCGCCTCTGTGAGGACACGGCGGTGCTCCGCCCAAGCCGGGCAAACCTCCCACCGTATGCTCCACCGTGTCCTCCGGGCGATCCACACAGTGGTGACACCCGGGCGTTTCCTCCCGCCTTATGCGGAGCAGGAACCTCCCGAAACAACCGTGTCCGGTGAGGACCTGCGTCAGGCGGAAGGTGAGGATGCCGTGGCGCCTCTCTCTAGCCACTCCTCAAAGAGGGGACTTATCGCCACAATTGTGGCGTGCCCAGCGCTGGGTTGCGACAATCGCACTCTCCATGCTGCCATGAGATCCCGCCGGAGCTTTGTCTGCGGTGCCTTGACTTCTCGCGGCAGCGGAGTTACGCCCCGGCGTTTCGCCTCCTCGCTCCACTCCCACATGTGCGCGAGGACTTTTGCCTCCAGATTCCATGGCGGTAGTCCAGCAAGAAGTCTCGTCACCTCGGAGACCATGCGGTATTCTCTGACCAGCCTAATGGCCATGACCCTTTGGGACGCGTTCAATCGGCGGGCCGGAGCGACAAGACCCCTGGAAACATAATTTTACTCAGTTTTACAGTGTTTTTTATAAAACATTGTAAAACTAAGCTATGTAACGGTCAATGGCACGGTTTAGACCGTCCGCGATGGTTAACTTTAGCGCAAACGTAATGCCGGCAAACCTCCCGGCAGGTTCACTTCCAATTTGTATGGTGGCATGGCGTATAAGTTCTATGAAAAAGTTAATAATGCAGAAAAAAAGTGTCGGGTTCTATTTGGTCGCTAGCTAGCGATTACAGGATATAATACACAAGCTTCATTATTTCGCTCTAGACCACATTACTGTTATAAATTCAACAAATGGACGCGGGCGTGGCTTGCATTACCCACGGCTCCCAATGGATTCGTTTCACTGTATTAATTTTATTAAATTGGTTGAAACTAGTTTACTTTCAAACGTATACAAGTTCTTTACGAATCTAGGAATAGAATGTTAATAGGTCTGGTCCAGTCTTTAATAGGTCTCACTGAAAAAAAAAAGTTGTTTTTGGTAAGCACTAGTCATTATTGGATTTCATACGATTTTCCATAATATTTTGGAATTTTCTCAGTAGTTTCCGACTGGAAAGACACCTTATTCATGAACTCAACAACGCAGCGGGGTCGCAAGACGAACTTTCGACTTAATTATCTATAATAACATTATAGAGAGGTAAAATTTATTTATAAGTTTGTATACATGGGTAATATTCGGAACTACTGATTCGATTCCGAAAACTCTTTCACTAATGGGAAGCTACAGTATTGTAGCTGAGTGTCTCAGAATATTTTATGATAAAACAAAAAAAAACACGCGGATAAAGTCGTGGGCAGAACCTAGTCATGAATAAACATGAATGTATCACAAAATAGAACTAAAATCGTAGCCTATACTCGTACTGTAGCTGGTATTATATAGAATCTCTGTCAGACAACATTGCTTAGCATTGTGATGAAATATTGTTTTACTAATTCCACCAAAAACTAAGCAAATAATTATCATATCGTCACACATACTCGTATATTTACGGAAGAGAGTGTCAAGGTCGTATATAATAATACAAGTTTCCATATTAGTGTACAGCGTTGTACGGTGGTCATTTACCAAATTGAACTGACAGGATCGCGTGACCGTCACGGCGAGGCGTTGCCAAACTTGTGAGGGCACACGCCGCACACGCACGTCATCGCTTTAGATCCTGTCCTATGTGCCCACTGATAATTGCTCTACGTATGTTTAAGGGTGCGTTTAGATCTATTAACTTGAATTTGAGGGTATAACTTTACTGTTACTTTGGGCTTAAGTTTGTTGTGTTGAAATGAAAGCTCGATACATTTCTGTCAATTTGTATGTTGCAGAATAGGGTTCAATTATGAATGCTTGCTTGTCCAATCGAATAAAATTTTTGTTACTCTACAAAATTGCTATTTCTCCAGGCTTAAAAATTGCAAGAGCGTGTGAAAAGCACATTTCAGAAAATGCAAAATTTTCCAATCGATTTCTGGGAAATATTCTATGTAGGTATAATAATTGTTTTATTATGAACATTCTACAACTGTAAGTTTTCTGCAAAATCTTCCTCTTAATACAAGGTGACTATCTCGCAATCACTGTGAACAGATAAGGCCCAAATTGGATCAGAGATTGTCATCTTGTCTATAGAGCAGGATCGAACGCATTCGTTTGACGGTTGTTTGGTAAATTGGTGCGGCTCTACGTTTGTTCGGCCCAAAAGTACCGCCACGTTTGAAAAGCCTTCTTTGCAGTCCGCACAGGAATTTTCCATTACAAGCTCTATGCTTTGACACTGCTTTATATTCCCTTTGTCAAAACGCAGGGAGAATTACTGGAATAAACTTGCAATATCATACAATGTTGGCTAAAGTTGACGCTAGTTAAGAAACTTAGTTAAAGTTTACAATTGAGATGGCTTCGTAACCGCAGTGTGTGTTGTATTGTGCTGGAACGGAAGGTTTATTCTTGGTTACAATTTATGATGTTGTTTAGCGAGAGTTATAATTGGAATACGCATCAAAATAGTTCGAAATAAACGACCTGCACTGTTAGGCAAAAGCTTTTGAAAAGTCCGTCACCACAAGCAAACTTGGTTTTAAGTATTATCCCATAGAATAGTCTATTAAAATAATATTTCGAGTATGTATGTTAACAAGTTAGAGAGCCCCTTGAACAGAGAACAAAGCATCGTTGAAAGCTTCACGCGTCCCCACTGTACAGTTCACGGACCTACTTGCGAGTACTGGCATGATAACTGTGTTATTTCCCCCCACCCCTCCTTCCCCAACTTACCGTCTAATCTACATTACCCGTAAAAACGCCCCGCGAAGTAATCTCCCTTCGAGTAAAACATTAAGTTGACAATGTTAATGTGATGTGATAACATAAATCTAGAGAGTTGTGTTCTCGTTAGCAAAAGTCGTGTGAAACAATTTCATTAATAGCTATAAAAGGGCGTATGAGTTACACTCAACGCGCTAATATTCCATTCTGAGTCACAAGTTTATTTATAAACGTATCGTGGAATTCTAAGAATTTCTTCGTAAAGTCAGGTTTAGAATTATTGTGCGTAAAACATTTTACTGGTTTATTTATAAGATGTTTTATGACCTGGTTTATAATTAACCATAGCTTCTGTTACAGAAAGTTTGGGGGTTAATAACCCCCAGGAGGCAATTCACTATCACATAGCTGGTGAGATCGAAATATAGTGATAATAATCCGTCCAAGTTTATTTAAGTTCACTAAAAGGGTTTGTAAGGTACAAGAAACTAAACATTTTAAGATAGTTAATTGACTCAGGCGTGACTTTGCGGAAATCCATTATAAAATACAATAGATGACGTATATTTAGTAACACTGTACTCGGCGCTTGACGTAGCAACACCTCGTGTCCGGATTCGCAACAAGTCAATCGTCATCCTGAGGATGCCTCGTTGAGAGGTGAAAAACGTGTCGATTTCTTACAGGGTTCTTTATGAAGTTTTAAGAGCAGCTTAGCGGATTAGGTTACTAAATATACGTCGTCTATTGTATTTTTTTAACAAACATTTATATGTATCGCAAAAGTAAAACGTCCGAAAATATCCTATATGCAAAAACTCTAAAGAAGCACGAAGATTACAGGAAAATTATAGCGGTACTTTAATTCCACGTAATAAAGTTTGGACAGGTACGAAACCCGCAGAGCCCAACTCACTTAACCGACTTTTTACAGCTCGGCGTAGCTGTTTTAGTGTGGCGTGTGCTACGCCCACGCTCTCTAACAGCGAACATATTCTAGTCATGGACAAGACCAACAGCCACAATGTGTGAGAATAAGGAACCGTAACAAAAGGTAAGCATTATCTCTCAGTGGTCAGACCATAAAAGTAAGAATAATAATCCTATTATCTTTATTAAACTCGCTTAAAACTAATCTAAAAGTTTCGTAGCTATAAATTTCTGCGCCGTTTCGCTGTGCTACGAAAAGCGTAGGCCTGTGTTTCGTAGCCGATTATGACGTTAAACATAACTTCAGGTATTTCTTGAAAATCCGTTAATTTATAGTTGGCACGGCGGCAGATTAATGGTCTGGACTAATTATGCTAAATAATTAGAGCTAAGGAAACAATGGCATTTAATGTATTCAGATTTCCGGCGTCCGTGCACAGACTGCTGCATGACTGAGTGAATCGTGAATGAAGTCGAAATATTAAAGATAAAACGCTCAACATATCGATAATCTTGATTTTTACATTCGTATCGTTTGACGTAAGCTCGTAAAAGTATACAAGATAGGTTTTCTTAAACCTTCGAATCTCGGACATTGCTATAAAAAGATTTCCCGAAAAAAAATCTACCAAAGCTGGTCTCAAGGTGAAACTTAAACGAAATATTGTTTTTTGTTGGTACGGATACCGTTTTGGCGCATAGGGAAAGTATTTTTAATAAAAGTTTGAATTTTTTCATTGTTCACGGAATGCAAAATTGGAGGAAGTTTTAATTGAAACCGGAATTAGAATAATATAGTGCTTTGGACGATTGTAAGTATGGAAATGTCTTGAAAGTTTTAGTAATATTTAATTAGGTAATCCATTAAATAAAAACACGAAGGTGGACACAACTATGGAAGTTGCGTATGAAAGAAAAGTTAGTTTAACACCTTTCACAAAACGCGAGCTGTGGTTGTTATGCAAATGTATGCGGCGCCGCCGGTTCCTGTCATGAAGGAAATAACAACAACTAAGTAATTATTATCACGACTACAATGTTAATATTCAATATAGAGTTCCTATTTGTTTGAGGGTCAAAGTTTGTGAATATTTCTGAATGAACATAACTGGTTGTAAGCTTGTTGGGAAGTTGTAACAATTATTAATTAATACTGCATCATTTATGCATTTAAATACATTTTTGAATAATTTGTTTGAGGAAAGAGCCTTGCTTATCACCTGATAAGCAAGGCTCTTTCCTCAAACAAATGAAACACAAATTATGAGTAGTTACCTACCTAGGTAACTACTCATAATTTGTGTAATTAAATGGTTGAAGAAATACTTATGGGGCGGATTCAATATGACGCTAATATTAGCCTAACATTTGAGAAATAGTTTCACATAGTAACGGGATTAAGACGTATAAGTAACAGTACCTGGGCGACCGAGCTCTGCTCTCGTGAAAATAGAGAATGCTCATTTAATAGTATAGAAAAGTTCATACTAATTCCATGCTGCCATGATAGTAGGTACTTACTACTTCCATACTACGATGTCATTATTCTAAGGTGTCATTATTCTTGTCCTAAACTTTGGGCGACCGAGCTCTGCTTGGGTGAATATACGGAGGAAACGAATTTTCCCAGATATGAGACCTAGCTAGATCGATTTTTCGCCCCCGTAAACCCCTATATTGGAACTTTCATCGAAATCGTTGGAGCCGTTTTCGAGAACGTAATTACAAATATTAAAACCGCTCGAACCCACCAACAGCGATGTATTTCATACTTGTAGTAACAGGTAGTTACCGTGTTACCGTCTAATGGCCGTTATAATCCTTTATATATAATGCAAATATTGCTCGTTTAATAGTATATGATTAGGCAGTCGCTCCATGTAAAATACTGGTATTCAGCTGCATCCGGTTAGACTGGAAGCCGACCCCAACATAGTTGGGAAAAGGCTAGGCAGATTGAATAGTATATGATTAAAACGACCACTAGACGAGCAATATTTGTATTATATGTATATATATATTATATTATATATATTGTCGCTTCAAAAATCTTACCGACTGATGTTACGTATGTGCCCACCTAAAGTACCACTTTGTACGTTATATAGTTGTAAGACGAAAGAGATTAGTCTCCACGACACAGGGAATCCTGGTGTGGAGGCTAGTGCTATTTACTGTACCGTACTGGTTTTTTGAACAATAAAGTTTATTTTATTAGTATTATATATCATACAAATATTGCTCGTTTAATAGTATAGGATTACAATGGCTACTAGACGATAACTACCTGTTACTGCATGTATGAAATACATCGCTGTTGGTGGGTTCGAGCGGTTCCCGCATGAATCATGTCCGAACCGCGCGGGTCTTGAACCACTAAGGTATACTATATATACGAAGTACCTAAACACGTTTCTTCTCCACGTCTTTGTTATAAATAATCCCACAAGCTAACGTATTTTTATACATACGTAAGTTGCACCAATACCTAAAAAAAGCTGTTCAGTTAAGTACCTATATAGTTAACCACAAAGCAGTAAATTAACTTAATTTTAATTTACAAGTACAATAGGTTGTGAGCTAAGAATGAGGCACCGAAATGTGTCGCAAATGAGTTTCTTACTCAACACAAAGAAGCCCAGCGTCGGTGGCGTGATAATGTTAATAAACCATTTTTATGACGTTCTCAAGCCTTTCCTTTCTCCTTCGGAAATAATTTTAGGCTAGAAATTCGGAACAAACGTTAACCTACTTCTAACATCGCTTGTTCCGAGGATTATTTGTTTGAAACTAGTCAAGGATAAGAGTTTGAGTCATTAAGACGTAGTTCTGAAAGTTTCACCCTACAGCCATTTTGCTGTAAAAATGAAGTTGACATCGTTAGTTTTTTCATAGAAATTAGAATAGGGATAATGCATGGGTAAAAAAAAAAAATCTAATTAGTCCGTCACTCAGATAATAAAAAAATATTAAACACATATTTTTTGCTTTATCATATTAATAAAAAAATACTTAGATAAAACGCATTTTAAGTTGGGGAGTGGGGGTCGCTGCGTCACTAGTATGTATAACATCTACATACTCGTGACGTCATGGCACATTTTACCTCAATGTATCGCCGTAATCTTTAGATTACGTAAAAAAAGAAAAAATACGTGTCCAATATTTTTTAATAATCTCAAAGACGGACTAACAAAAAAAATTTTTGTCATCATCCCTATTCACTGATAATAAATTCGCCGGAACTGTCCGGAAATGTTGTCGCAGTCACGTTCTATGTAGGCAACAATCTTTAACTGTCTTCGTTAGTAGGTACTGTCACTTCGAAAACTGTTATAACACACTGCCACATGTTACCGTTTTGACATGAACAACGTTCCTGTACAAGCTCTGAAATAAAACGGACAGTTTCAAATTAATATCGTTTTTCAAAACAACATAGTTCATAAAGCACATTGATTGTGTACTCCAACGTGTTTAAATACCGCTACCGCTGCACCGCATTGAATTAATTTTATCAATTATTTTTAATATGAATGGTGCACCGAGGAGTTGAAACTTGAGTTTGCAGTCAACACAGAATATCGTAAAACATAATGCAAACTGTGGAACAAAACAACTGGGAAACATGGCGACCGGGTGGCAACTACTAGAATTTAGTCTGTGGAGTTACTGAAAGCTAATAAAACTTTGCCTTGTGCCACGAAAATCCGTTATGTAGCAATAAGAATAAATATCAAGATATAACGTATCGCTTATAATTGGTCATATACGGTTGATGCTCACGGGTAACGAGGTACCATTTTAAAGATATCTGCTCGGTACAATATTGTTAGTACAGTCCACTGGACATTACGTCGAATATATATATTTTTCAGAACATGAGCTTAACTACAACTTACTATTACAAGCGAATAGAGTCAATTAAATTAATTTACATAAAAAAGCTATTGTGCTTATTTAAAAAAAAAAACTGTGTTGTAATAACGAGTAGTTTGGAGGAGCAAATTATAATTCGTGCTAAGCTTGTTCGATACTTGATTTGTAAGGCAGGACTCGCCAGCGGACGGTAGAGCTTTAGGATCGGCGATCGGATCTATAATATGAGAGGAAACAGTGTCTTCGGTAAGCTTAACCGCACAATCGGGATCATGTTCCTCATCGCTACATCAATATTATATAAACGCTCAATCCTCAGAAATTACAGGCCCATATTAAACACAAGAGCACAACAATATTATCTCTATTGGAGGCCTTAGATTTAAAGTCTACCTCACTAATACGGCCGTTGTTGATGAAGGTTTTATCGATAGAAAACAATTTTCACGTAACACATGTGCGCAAATCGTGCTTAAATGATAAAATAGCGTGTTAAATAACCTAACAGGGCATTAAACTTGACGTTTTGATAGAGAACAGGTCGTAAGGAAGACTACAAAAACTTACATAAAAATAATTGGTGCAGTTGATTCTCAGTTTGTCACGCACGTGATCCCATAAATCATGTTTATGTGATGTTCATTTATTTCAATATTAGATAATTCGGGGTACAAGGGCAGACGACCTATGCAAATCAACTTTCGGGGAGCTTAATAGATCAAATATTATCTGTGTCATCGTAAAGCTACTGAGTGTACGTGTACTAGTGTGCGGTTGGAAAATTAATTGGAGATTAGTGACATATTTGATTATATTATACGCTCCAAATATCTTTGGTATTAAGCCAGAATTCAGTACGCCCAAGTTAAATTAAATTACATCAGCATTTGCCTAGTATTTTCCCAACTATGTTGGCGTTGGCTTCCAGTCTAACCGGATGCAGCTACCAGTATTTTACATGGAGCGACTGCCTATCTGACCTCCACAACCCTGTCACTGGGTAATACGATACCCCTTGGTAAGACTGGTGTCAGAGTCTTGGGCTTCTGATGACCCGTAACGATTGTCAAAGATCTACGAATGACAGGCGGGACCAATTGCTTAAAGTGCTTTGTACTTTCCGAGGTACGGAGGAGTCTCGGTATGTAAAGATGGTCATCCATCCATGGACTAACCCTGGCAAGCGTAGCTTAACCTGGTGGATCGACCCATGCGGCTATTATTACTTAGCCACGAGCCACAAAATTAAATGACATATCCTGTGAAAATGGAATCTAAAAACTATCATGTCAGAATCTTTTTAAATCTATGTTGACCAGTAACTGTATAAATCCCGCTAATGTGTGTCACACTTAATATAAAAAGCAACTGGCTATATCTTAATCAGTATCAAGTCAACGGAGACACGATAAGTGAAGGCCCGCAATAATTGTGAGCGCGATTTGACAGCCATTCAGAGCTAGCTGTAATCAGCTATGTGCAGAATGATGATACAATAAAAAAATACAATCACAGAGGGGGTGATGATAAACGTGCCAATTTCAATTTATCGCGACTAGGGCGTATTATATGGGCAGAAGAAACGACCTGAGTCGTAACTCGTACATTTATGTCGTATTTCACGAGCTACGTGGTAATGGCGCCACGTACGACGTCAGTTGAACCTTGACAGGCAACTTCAATATGTGTATAGATACAGCACGGGCAACTTAAACAGAATTACAGTTTGCCGGTCGTGTATTTTAGAAAGTGGGGTGCAGCCAGTTTGGCCCATGTATTTTAAGTTAGTCAGGCAGCTCCTATTTAGAACAAGGAGAAAAAGATATCTCAACATATTTACCTACCTCGCTACTGAGCAGAAAATAATACAATTTTACAAGTGTTTAATTTTGTCTTCGCAAACAGAGCTTCCCACTTAATTATAACAAAAACAGGTAACGAAAAAGGAAATTGGAAATGAAACCGTTACAATGTTATTTTTGGAACGTAAGAGATGGAATTAATCTGGTAGTAGTAAAGTTTGGGCTATAAGTAGTAAGAAAAAAAGTTTTTAGGCTATCGCTGTTCAGTAGTAATTGCAGTAGCGAAGGCTTTTTTTCTCTTTGGCGGCGCCCGCTTCGTTAGTAAGCGGATGGTGGTGTGCGGATGACCGCTCTTTTGTTCCCCCTTCCCCTTCCGGTGGCCAACGCTTCCTCAACGGCTATTATGTACCTTCTTTAATAAATTACCCTCATTACGCTTTATTTCAAAATGTTTTCGGTCAATTTGTATTAATTTGAAAGAAAATGATCAGTCACTAATTGCTAATTTATTTAAGTTAAGACACTCCATCCGGCCTCGCTTTATTAGATGCCTGTAGAGTGTGTTTGCTTTTCGGTTGTTAGGACTAGCACTTAAAATAATTTTCGTTACGTCGCTACGTAACGAAAATTATTTTCAACAACAATAAACAACAATAATTACACAATAATTTTCAGTGGGCCGCTGCCCACTGAAAATTATTGTGTGACGTTAAAAATAACAGCCGTAAATCTTACGTCAGGCTTCAGTTACATTACTTAACAAAAATGGCAACAAAAGGAAGTCTCTGTTATATTATTTTAAAAAGTTTGCGATATGCGTTGAGCACTTAACCGAATTGATCTTGGAAATATTATATCACACCAACGAAAATATATTGCAGCACGAAGAAACTTGTGGAAAATCGCATGAAATAAATGTTGTAGTTCACCAATATGGCGAATTTTCATTTAAAGCACTCCTGCGAGTTGGGAGTAATTTGTAGTTGGCACTTTAAAACATTTATTACGGCCTTTTTATTCCACTCCCGCGATCCTGGCCCGCATAACTGTTTGCGGTTTTTGAGCTCGATTCGTAGATATATATTAAAGTTTCCAGGAATCGGTAATTGATAGTAATGTACCAAATAGGTATTTGCTAAAAACTTTCCATCGGGTTCAATTTAAATAAGCCCAAAAATATATATATTTTATCTTCATTCCGTTTTTATAAAAAAATTGGTACAAGAACCCTTCATTTATACCAGAAAATTAAGTGAACTAAATAAATGAAAATAACTTTGAATTCCGATCACTTAATGTTGGTACATTGTTCAAGTATTTATTTTGATAATAAATAGGTTTATATAATTATATTTAATGTAGTATGTTGACGTATATTTATTACACTGTAATCAACCAACTTAAATAAAAATAAATAATCAGCAGTCAGCTTTAAGGCTTAACTTAGAATAATTTATGCAGCAGCTGCCTAATTTAGCGCTGCGCCAAAAATTCGCTTACGATAACGTTTTATGAAATCACAAACTTTCTCACTTATTTTGCACTTGGAAAATATTTTTTAAATTTATTTGGAACACTATTAATTTTTGTTATTCGATGGTAGAGCTTCCAACACGTATTTTATTTAGTTGTTCGAGAGTTGCAAGCTTTAATGCCCCACTTGTTGAGGGTGCACCGCGGTCCGGTATCAACGTTCGCGCGCTCGGCGGAGCGTAGGCGACTGCGCTTCCCGCCCATTCATTGAACTACCCTTATTTACCCACGTTCTCTCGATTCGATCTCGATTCGCTCTCGCCGCAAATACTCCAACTGCCAAACGAATTGTACTTACAAACAATCCAATCGTGGACAAAGTTTAACTTTTATGACCTAGACTAGCATTTCCAGTTTAGTGTAGATTTTTAAACCAAACACATTTGTTAATTTCCCGCAGTTCTTATCTCGGTTGTATTTTTTTAATGACAGAATTTTTCAAAGTTGTATCGTGAGTTATCGTGGGTATAATGCTTTGATGCTGCAATAAACGATTAACTTATCATGCTCACAATTTTAATTTGTTTCAATTATTTTGTTAATAAAGTTTATTAGTGTAATAAAGAAAGGAGTTGTTACGTTATTTATTTATTACTTCTACACAATTTCCCGACAGGTAAGCATTCGTAACAAATACTTCGTTCCGCGGACTTAATACGTTCACGATGTTATCAGGAAAGCAGTAACAATTAGTTAGAACACTAATTGAAACCACGTTAGTCGTAAGTACGGGAGGTTAAAGTTAGTAATTTCGTCGCCTATTCTTGGGTAGTGACAGCCGCAGTAGATAGGCAATGAGTTGGCAACGTATCCTGCACTGTCGACAATTCGACTAGCTTTATGCGATTGTACGAGATGGAATTCAACTTCTATTTTTGGACGATTTTTCAGGTAGAATTTGGGTGTTTTTTCAGATAGAAGATGCTGCACTGTCAAGAGCAGCATCTGTTAGTAGAAGAATAAATATAATTAATTATTTACAGATAATTATGTGGGATGGGATTTAGGATTTAGTTCAGAATAATTATACTTCTTGTTATTGTTTTGTACAACTGCCCTGATTTTTTTAAATGTTCACACTTTTCCAGAGGCTGCGGAATGCGATGGTAGGGCAGAAGTGTTTCTTACTGTAACTATAAGTATTGTTTTATTTGAAAACTTGAATGCATTGTCTTTATTTTTCTGCACATAGTTCTTTAAATAAAGTTTATTAATCATTCGGTAAGTTTTTTACGTCATGGTCCCAGCAAGTCGATCGCCTGTTTTTCCATTTATAAGTTTATAATACTTTTGTACCCAATATGTACTCAATTAGTAATTACTACATAATGTTTTTACAATTATTTACTTTACAACGCCTGACAATTTAATGTGTGCAAAGCTTATACCTACTTACACTTTGGTAAGTATGGCGCTTATATCAATAGCCCGAGAATTTTAAACTTGACATAACTAGTCACAGCTTCCATATTTAATGGTAAAAACAACAGTAAGTACAATTATTTTCAGAGACTTTTTGTTAATACATTAAGCATCTACGTAAGTTTATATTTATTTATAGGTATATACTTTATTGTACACCAGAAAATACATAGTAAAACACAAAAATTAAAAACAAAAAAAAAAACAAAAAATTGTAAATAAGTAAGTAAGTATTAGTAAATTTAACACTACAAAACATACAATGGGCGGCCGTATTGCTATCTGCGATCTATTCCAGGCAACCTTCTTCATATTCTAACTTGGGGTAGCAACATAAAAATTAAGTGTCTGTACTCTTAACTGCGCACAGCATGGATTTCGTCCGACCAGAAATACTACGAGCAATTTACTTAGCTACATGGCGGAAGTGGTGCCGGTAGTGGACGGTGGGGGGCAAGCCGATGCTGCATACTTCGACTTTAAAAAAGCGTTTGATTTAGTAGATAATGACATATTACTGAAAAAGTTAGCAGGGGTCGGTTTCACCCCACATTTACTTAACTTTTTTGCGGGTTATATGAGTAACAGGCAACAGTATGTTAACTATGCGGGATACCAATCGAAGGCATACTATACTAGATCTGGTGTAAGCCAGGGAAGTAATATGGGGCCGCTTGGTTTTCTCTTAATGATAAATGACCTACCAAGTGTGGTACAAGATGCTAAGTGCTTATTATTTGCCGACGACCTCAAACTTTCTCTCCCCATAACAACCAGGGATGACTGTGAAAGACTGCAGAGAGATATAGACAGAGTAGTAACTTGGAGCAAGAGTAATCGCCTGCAGTTTAACACATCTAAATGTGTGACCATAACTTTCTCGCGCGCAAGCACACTCATTAGACATAGTTATACGGTGGATGGGGTATCGATGGCTAGGGTCACTGAAGTGAAGGACTTGGGCGTCTGTTTCACCACTGGATTATATTTTCGTGATCATATAGTTAAGGTATGCAAAAAAGCATATAGAAACCTAGGATTTGTCCTGAGAATGGTTAAAGGCTTCACAAATATGAAAGCTATAACGGCATTGTATAATGCTTTAGTAAGGAGCCAATTAGAATGTAATGCAGTTATCTGGGCTCCGCATGAAACTAAATATAGTCTTATGTTGGAGCGCGTACAGAATAAATTTATTAGATATAAATATATGAGGGAATACGGGGTGTATCCATTTTATCCATTGACGATCCAACACTATTTATCTTAGGTATGGTCGGATATAATGAACTGAGGGTCAGGAGGCAACTCACACTGGTTACTTATATCTTTAAGATAATTAGAGGGAAGATACACAATGCGGATATATTGCGAAGGGTGGAACTAGTCGTGCCAGACGGGTATGTGGGTCGTCGTCGTCGGCCGCGGTTGCTGGCGGTACCGCGCGCGCGAACTAACTTGCTGCGTGAGGCGCCGCTGACGAGCGCGCTCCGCACTCTCAACCTCATTGCTGATGACATCGACATATTTTGTTGCGCTCTGGGTGAATTTGAAAGAATAGCTTCCTTTAGAATTTTTTGTGGTACAAGCAGTGGAATTTGTTAATTTTAAGGGTACTACAATATCGCATTGGGTCTAGTCTGTAAGGATATTTGTATGTTTGGAGTGAATAAATAAATAAATAACTTAAGGTACCTACTTTTTTTTAAAGTATGTACTAATTGAGTACATATTGGGTACAAAAGTATTATAAACTTATAAATGGAAAAACAGGTGATAAGGTTACTGGGGAGCATGACGTTGTCTTTTCTTATTCGATGAGTTTTTTTTTTAGTTCTGACCTTCGAATGTGCCTTTTATTTGCTTATTTGAAATAAATGATTTGACTTTGACTTTTTCAACAGTGCATGTTATTTTGTTATTGTATATAGCATTAGTCTCTACGCTATTCATTTACTGTATGGTACTCAGATAAAGATATCAGAAGATACAAGTATGTCTTAATCTTTAGACTTCTCTAGACTCATCGTGAAAATTCATAGGTTTTCAAGCCATGCTCAATAATAATTAGAGAATGTTTCTGTAGAGGTATATAATAGCTTCAGATATTATACATATGTACTTACCTATGTCGGTTGATCTTCTTCGTTAAGGTACCATTCCGTACCCGACTGCAGGACGCAACTCAAGCGACGCCGCGATACGACTGCTTTCTATGAATTTCTATGAAATACCTTCCGTAGCTAGCGACACGTCGTTGACAGCTACGGGCGAGTGACAGACGACACGTGCAGCCCGACCGCAGATCAGTAGTGCCGCCAACGCTTGAGCGATAACACTTTATTTATCTTCTATCTACCGACTGGAATACGGGCTGTTGCCACCTGCGGTCGTGTTCGGAATCATGACTGCAGCGACATGACGCCGCGACACGTCACGTGCAGTTGTTGCCTGCGGTCGGGTACGGAATGGTACCTTTACACCGCGTCGTTCTTTCGATCTGCAGCAGCCATCTATTTACGGTGCCGTAATTATCATTAACTAGTGGTTGACTACGTTTTGCTTTTATGCGGAGCGAACCTTCGCTTTTCTTAGAAAAGCCGTCGTTATCCTCATAATCATCATTCTGCCTGTTATTTTTTATACTGACTGTTATAGGGGTGAATATTGTCGGCATTTCACTTGGAGTATCTCCAAAGATATCGTTTGTAAATTATGGACATTATTACCTTTATCCCGGATTAACTCTACCTATTCAGTGCGACGTAATATTGTAACTAAACTTAAATTTTTAACCGACTTCTAAAAAGAAGAGTCCTATGTTTTTTTTAAAGTATGTCAATGATTTTGAAAATATTTTTTTTGTTTGAAAGGGTATGCTCTCGAGGTATTGAGTTAGCTTCAATAATACGTATTTTTTCCCACTTAGTCTATATGGATAATACGATAAGTTCCTGTCACAGTTATTTACATAGCAGGTATTCGTATTCGAATTTGTGTGGGGTAGATACCACAACCAAAAAAACTTTAAAAAAAAAGACAACCGACTTCCAAAAAATACATTACGAAGTGAAAAATAACTTAAATTTTTCACTTTGTAGTGTTTTTTTGGAAGTCGGTTGTTTTTCTTAGTAAAATGTTTTTGCTAATAACGTTGGAGTAGGCTTAATTTTTCAACCATTATTAATTTATTCACGAACAATGTGAGAAACTGATTCCGTGTTTTATAGCAGTGATTAACATCAAGAACAGTTAAACTACTATAATTATCGCTTGATAAATGATAAAACTTGCCGATTAAACCCTAAAACTGCGGCAATTATCCCGCAGTTATTTTATAATAAGAACTTTAGCTTTTTTGCAGTGAAAATGTAGCAAAAGAATGTGCAATTTACAGTGATGTTGAAAAGTGCCGGGCCAGTAATTATACGACTGTGAGACCGTGCAAATGGCAGCTCCTTCACAAAAATAAGAGAGCATTCTGAGTTTTCTTCAAAGATGTATCTCTTTATGAAGTTTTTTTTTATAAATAAAATAATAAACTTACTACATTTCTCTGTAACGAATGGTTTTCTTATTTTATATGCAAATAGCTTGTACCCGTGACTTCGTTCGCGAGCCACCTTCCTCAAGAATTGGCCTATCCTGGAGATTACTTCCTACTTACAAACAAACATACAAATTTTTGTATTTTTTTGTATTTATTTGTAATTTAGATATAGGCTTGTTGATAGTTCAATCTGTTTAGATATATGTGATCCAGGCCAAACATGATAAATGTGGGTTCCGTCTGACATCGAATACAGTAGCCTATCGGGGTTAAATATCGGCAGCCAGTCTAGTTAACGGTTATGACGATGTTCGAGATTATGCTACAATGGTTTAGGATCACTTTCGTGCCACTTAGCTATTGAATCTAACCCTACACACACAGATTTATGACCAACAAAATTAATCAGCTGTTCCATACATTTTGACCGCGTAGGTATTGCACTTTTCAATGAAACAGCAGATATTTTTATAATAACCGACGAAAAATTTAAACACAGGGGCGTTCAGAATCATGTGCTGAATCCATGGTATCAGTTCTCGCTTCGATCTCCGATGTCACCCTTTAGAGGTAAACAGAGATTTTAAGCACATAAATGTAATAAAATCTACAAACTATGAATCACCTCCAGTTTGTAATATTTGCGGAACACTGATGGCTATAAATGAATGTTTATCAAAACGTATGAATGAACTAGAAAAACGCCACAATTTTTTAAACGATCATCTGTAATCCTTCGTTTGCCCAAGTTAATTTGATCGTCACTAAATTGGATGCCTTCGCCTTTACAGCTCAGTTTATTGTTATCAATCTCGGGAAATCGCCGATTTGCTGAACAGTTTAGAGTCACGCATAACTGAAATCCGATTTGAGAGACCGGCTTTGAATATTCATGTTGTTGCTGCGTTGTTTCATGCAATTAATTATACTTAATTCATATACGTATCCGTGCAGCTTATGTTCTTGTATTTTATACATATGTGTTTGAAATTTGCCAACATAATATTCCCACCAGTTTGACCCTTCTAAATAATAAATTAAAACGTTTATTACGACCAACACAGGATCTTAGTAGGCACAATTAAAAACATACAATTAAAAAGACTTCACTCTCAGCCTCTCTTGCTCAGTAGGTATCTGAACCATACAGCAATGGTTCAGGTACTGATAATCTAATCTCTGCGCGTAAGGAAATAATCTAAGGAAATATGTAGGTTCTAAACCACGAGTCGATAAGATCCGTTTATTATCTTAAGTTGAAGAAGTAATCCGGATCTAGTGGCCATCCGCTGAAGCGTAGAGCTGCGCTAATAAATTATGTAAGACCGAAATGTACACTTTCATAGAGTATTATCTAGTCGTAGGTATCTACCTACTTACAGAATCGTTCTAGGTTTTTGCGATTCGGGATTACTGCTTTATTTCGAATGTCATATGCCCGATGGCTAATTCCTCGAAGTCATCAGATCGAACGTCCGAATTGCCGAAATGCCATAGCATCGATGCACCACAATTTCGAATAGCCATTAGATCGAGCGTCCGTTTCGCCGAAAAGCCATTGCAACGATAGTCCTATCCGTCGAATGCCTATTGGATCGACGAGCCAGTAAGTCGAAAGTTATTTTACATAAAATATTCAAGAAGAGTAAAAGAACGAATGTAAATGGGATAAAAAACAAACCAGCAGGGTTAAATCAACATTTACAACATGTAAAAAAAACCCTGTCCGATCTGGTAGTTGTTTTTTATCCCATTTTACATTCCTTCTTCTTCTTGAATATTTTAGCTTTCAACTTACTGGCACGTCGATCCAATAGACATTCGACGAACAGGACTATCGTTGCAATGGCTTTTCGGCAAAACGGACGCTTGATCTAATGGCTATTCGAAATTGTGGTACATCGATGCTATGGCATTTCGGCAATTCGGCCGTTCAATCTGATGACTTCGAGGAATTAGCCATCGGGCATATGACATTCGAAATAGAGCAGTAACCCCTTGCGATTCGATGTTATGAAACATTATTTTCATTGTGAAAATTCGTAGCATGCACCGCATGAACATGTTGTAAGTATAATCAATCCTAATAAAACAATTCTGGAAATTCAACAATATACCCATAAACACGTCATTTCTAACAAATTGCATGATGCTTGTACCCTGTATTTATGTATATAAACGACGGTAAAGTACAAACTAGGGAGCTTTTTTTTATTAAATTCTGCTGTTAAAGTAACCAACAACCCTTTGGTTTAATTTATTCAGGTATTTACGATCTTAACAATGATTAAACTCGGAAGTCCTTCGTCTTAGAAAGGGTTTTATGTTAATAGAATTTCTAAAAATAGTAAGTAAAGAACAATAGGCGTTCTATATGAAATATAATTTTACGAGTACTTGACATTTATAATAGAAACAACTACGTAACTTTTCCAAGAAACGTCTGGCTATAAATGTCTTTGAAACCTTACGGCTTCTATTAACTGGCTGATTTCTGCTAGCCTGCAACGAGATTTCTATACATCATAATTGGAACGGTGGTCCACATGTAAACCTTCTGATAGTTCGTTAAGACCTACAATCTATACGTATGATAAATTGAAGACCGCATTGCTTTTCTTAACTTCGCAATGGAGTTTGATGCTGTTTTCACCATCATTAAGATCATTTATTCAGGGAGGTTTATGTGTATAATACGAGTCATTAAAACCGTGCTAATCAGGGTTAGGTCGCTTGTATTAGATATATCAGATATTTGTATTAAAACTACAATGAAACACCTAGAACAGTGCTAACAGCTGCTTAGTATTCTTTCTTCGAATAATGTGGGCCTTGTTAGCGTCAACGCAATGTTCTCTTTGCCAAGTTTTCCCTACTTTTACGTGAATTCTTCTCACACTCATAAACTTCGTGTTTGACAGTAGGAAGCACGGCGTAAGCTTTGATTCCGATGTTTATCTACATATAAATAAGTAAAGTAACGGACTTTTAAGATCTTCGTTTCGTGTGGTTACTCACTAACCTGGTGTCAAAGTTTTAAAGCCGCCCATGGGCCACTGACTTGGCTTCACATGCCGTCGAGAAATATGTCTCAGGCATGTTTCCTCACTTCTAAGACTTTACTTTGCATTAAGGTACCTCCTACGTTGGTGCAATTATTAAAAAAAAAAATGTGTGCTGGGACACATAGTAGAAGTGAAACTTCAACGGACAAGTGGAAAAACGAATCGCAACGGACAAGTGGCAAAACGAATCGCAACTAAATTTTAACTTGAAGTTTTTCGGGCAGGTTTTCAAATTGGACAAGTACATTAACAATCTGCCCGTAAAACTTCAAGTTACAGCTTTGACAGTCGTTACGGGTCGTCAGAAGCCCGAAAGTCTGACAACCAGTCTTACCAAGGGGTATCGCATTACCCAGTGTCTGGGTTATGGAGGTCAGATAGGCAGTCGCTCCATGTAAAATACTGGTATTCAGCTGCATTCGGTTAGACTGGAAGCCGATTCCAATATAGTTGGGAAAATCCTAGGCAGATTGATTGATTGGGTTTCCCATGTGTCAAATTTCATCGAAATCTGTTTAACCGTTTTAGCGTGAAAGCGTAACAAACTAACAAACTCACTTCCGAATTTATAATATTATAGATAGGATTTAAAAAATATAAATTTCGTGACTGCATAAATTCCATTAATATCTTCGTCACACACGGAGATACTTAGTCTTCTCAAAAAGTAAAGCTTACAACATAAAAAAAAACAATCTTTTCCTTTTCTCAAAAGGTAATATTAATGCAAACACTGAATACCCACCTTAATGGATCTCTGTATACTCGTAGAAGAACCATTAATTTTATTATTTGGGGAGACATGACAGGGCGCAAAACCCTATCCCGCGCCCGCCGCCTATTAATATAATGAAATCAAACGATGCTCGCTGATTTTGTTATTCAACGAAAACGTATTTTTGTATAGCTGTGATCGTTTAATTGTTGACATTCATCACTGCACCTGAGTGCCGCTAATTTAATCGTGGAAAGTTGTTTATTAGCTTTGTGGGCTATGAATTTGTTACATGCGTTATTAACGTGTGTGTATGTTGGTAAAATTTTATATTCGTCGCACTGGACGATCCCGCCTATTCTTCGCACAAACCGTAGCTAAGTTGGTACACGTTCAGCAGCTGTGGAGCGTCGTCGTCTTAAGACGCGACTAAATGGCAATGACCTTGAGTGGTTAGCTTGCGTATTCTGTGCTGAGCTCACGCAACGCGTCGTACTTCCAGCCAGTTATAAGACTCGCCCATCAAAGAGCGTTGTCCCAAATTAGACGCATTATTAATTTATTATATATAGAACAAAAGATATTTTAATAAAACACGTAGTATAAAAATAAAAAAAATATCTTGGTATTAGTGAAAATACGCTTGATAGTTTTTGCGTGAGTCTCAGTTTTTTATCTGCATTAGACATAACTTTAAAAGCAATTTTTCACTATGTAATAAAAACATATTCACAAATTAACTTAATATGGAAATGCTCTAATTTAACATATATTTTTTCCAAACCATTAACACTAGTCGTTTAGACGTGATCTTCAGTATAAAATAGTTAAAAGTCGTTTATTCTCGCCTTTACGCATATTCTTCCCAGTTCAAATTATGTCTAATCAGAATACTTGACTTTGATCATTGTGACTTCAATGTACGATGATGATGTACGAATTCAACAAGTTATTATAGAACGCCGCTGATAATAAATATAAATAACTTTGTACCAGCAGCCTGAATCAGGAGTCGCCCTTCGACTTTCCTATTTTTGAACCTATACTAATTCAAATTGATAACCAAATCATGATTAAATACTATGAATACGTCACAAGTCGCAACGATAATAAGCTCGCGAGGCCTCAATAAATAAAGACGTGTGCTGCATCAATTTGATACTATACATAGGGGATGGTATACTCGTACTTACCTACTTAAATAAATAAAAATACACAATTTAGGAATTACACTTATCTATTAGGCACAATCTTAAACAATCAGTACAATTATTATTAATAATTTACTTAGCTATATATTACTGCTATGACCAGGTTTTCTTAATCATATCGGCAGCCTTTTCTCCAATCATGATCGCAGGCGCATTGGTGTGCGCACACGTCGGGCGCGGGATCACGCTGGAGTCCACCACCCGCAAGCCATCCACGCCGTACACCCTCAACTCAGGATCCACCACAGCGTAAGGATCAGTATGGGGACCCATTCTACATGTTGCAATTTGATGATGTAACGTAATTACCATTGTCCTAATGGCGCACTCCCAATACGAGTCCGAACCGGGAACAAAATTCCTACATGCTGGGAAGTCCGCTAAGTAAAGTTTAGGATAATATTTACTGAATGCTGCCGAATTCGCTAGTTTAATTACATGTTTGACAGCTTCTAACATCGCTGCCATGTCCTGTGGATCAGTAAAGTAGTTTCCGTACATTTTTGGATGTGAAAACGGATCAGTGTCTTTCAGCTCAAGGTAGCCTTTCGACTTCGGTTGCGTCAGCATAATAATACCTGACCATGTGTCTTTGCCGTACAAACGAGAGTAAGCATTGTCAAATTTGTTTTTAGAAAGTCTCCAGCTTTCCCTTAGCGCACCACCCGAATCTATAATGAGAGACCCGCCCAAACTTAATATTTCAATGTCTGGCACATTCTCTGGATCCTGCGATACTGATGTCTTTATATAGCCAATGCCTTCGACTCCACCGGTCGTTGTTAGCAGTCCGTCTCCGTATTGTAACCACTGTATAACATTATTTAATGTTGCGATTTTAGGCTCCAACAAACTGGCGTTAGTTGTATTTAATCTGAAAATAACACCAGGGAACGCGATGTGATCGTAAAGAACCCTTCCAACTTGTAAATTTGCAAGAACAGGGATTCCCAGCGATTTTAAATGTTCCTCCGGACCTATTCCTGAGAGCATGAGCAATTGGGGTGAAGCTATTGGGCCGGCGGATAAAATAATTTCCCTGCGGCAACGCACTGTGCGCTTGACTCCATCCTTTATGTATTGTACGGCGGACGCTCTCTTCGTGTGGGGATCTATGAGCACTTTGGTGGCTCTGGCGTCCGTGAGGATGTGCAGGTTACGTCGTTTCTTGTGAGGGTGGAGGAATGCTTTAGCGGCGCTCATCCGATGGCCTTTATTGAGAGTCGCTTGCGTGTAACCGAAGCCAAGCTGGTCTGGTGCATTGTAGTCGACGGTGGGGTGACCGTTTTCTCTTCCAGCTTTAAGGAACGCCTCGACAAGACCAGTCCTGAAAATGACATCCCGTCAGATGGTAACTTTAAAATCCTCCCAAGTCTTAGTTTTAATTAAGTTACAAACTTTGGATAGTTGAAATTAATAGCAGTTGAGAACTTACTTGAATGGAACATTCTCGATTGTTAGCTCCCCATCACGACCGCGGTATGGTTCGTTCCTGTACTTTTTCAGTTCCGATTTTTCAGATTTTATATAATATTTCAAAACTTCGTCGTAGTTCCTGTAGAAATTTAAAAAAAAACTGTTAGAGAACTAAATGAAAATCCAATGCTTGTATACAAGAATGATAGGTAGGTACTACTCATGAATCTTGATTTAAAATTGACATATTATTTATTTATTTCTTAATAGGTAGGTAGGTACTAAACATTCTACTCAATAGTTTTAAAATAGAGTTTTATTTATATCTATAAAGTTAAAAAACACATTTTTGCTTTTATAAAATACTTGTCTAGCAAATTGACCATCGATGATTGGAAACCTGGTTATCCTTGGAATATTAATTCTAAAAGAAGATAAACGCGATCGCTGATTCAAATAACATATTCAAATTTGATCCGATTCAATGATATTCGATTATAAGTTGAGATTTTTGTCGACGTTTGTCCGGACAGGACTTCTACCGTACTTGACTACCTAGTTAATACGATTAACTATCACTAAACCGTAAAGTGATCTACAAGCGATGAAATGTAAAAATCAATTGCCGTGCATTCGTCTCGTAAGAACTAGAAAATGGCTCGACCGGTTTGAATTTTTTTTTGTTTTGTTCACCTCAATACTGGTGTGGTTTAGGAAAAAAATAAAATAACGAAAATCCCAAAGGAACAGCCGAGAAATCGAAAAAATCCAAATTTTGTCACACGTAGTACGAAGTTCACCGGGTCACCTTGTGTAATATAAACCTAAGTCGCTTTTCGTGCTAGCTCTTCTTCCCCGTGGATTTCGATACGGTTTTCACCATCAACCTCAATGAACCTTTTTGGCGCAGCCGTGAGGCACACACTCTTTGTCAAAAGATTTCACTTTCAGTTTTTTTGTATTTTGTGTTTCACGAACTGTGTCCTAATAAACGTTTACTTTCTTTTCATCATTTATCGAAATTATTCCGGAAGGTTTGTGTGTAATACATTCATATTTACCTTAGATATAGCACATAAATCTCGATGTTTTGAGATATCGCAATATATATGAGTAGGAATGCTAATACCTCAATGCAGTGAGTTATATTGAGAATCTGAGCTCTGGGTCAGTAGCCCGTTGGCCTAACCGAGTTAATTCAGTCAATACTCCCCAATTTCTATACATAGTGACTAGTGGCTTTTATTTTTGGTAGGAATCCGCAGAAGAGTAACAATGTTTTTGGCCATTAACCTTTCACACATCTTTTTACGAAAATTGACATATTTACGAGAAAAAAAAACCTGGTCGACCGAGCTTTTTATCCAAGCTCGTTTATGTTTCTCTGATTTGAATATATTATTTGGTATGGTTTGTTTTAACAAGGGCCATATTTAATAAAACTATCAAACTGTAAAATGTCAATTGTAGATGACAGGCTACAATTTTACAAGTTTCTGTTAAATAAAAATTACAAATTACAAAATTATAGAATTGTACCCATAATTTCACATAGGTATTTCTTTTTCACTTTACAGGTATCAGTTTACATATTTGTAGGGAAAACTACTTTATTAAATACACATAATTGTAATAACAAGTTTACATATTTTGTAAATTGTAGTATTATTCTGAGGAGTCTCAGGTGGTCTCACGATGTGTCAAAACTTTTCAATTTTGTGCCTCAACCTGACTAAAGAAATTATAAATTAAGGTATGCAAAAAAATGGTTCAAAGAACGAGTAGTGAAAGTAGTGATGTTAGTAATGATTAATATGTGATTGAACGGCGATTGCGAGTTTTTTGTAAAAGGATACATTTTACTTTTAATGTTACAGATTTTACGTTCATCGAAAAATTTTAATTATGTTGTTATTCTCCACAAAGTACCTACTCTGTGAAATACTAAAATTCTAAACTCAGAAGTAGGAAATCTACCCTCGTTTATTAAAAGATTCTGCACCAAAAAGTTACATTTCATGTAAATTGTAAGTTACAACTACTTATTTGTAACAATATTGTCATTGAAATCTACAGGCGTTTTCTACATATGTAAATGTTTATTAAACAGCAAATACAATTGTGATAATAATTGTAAGTTATTTACTTGTTAGTTTCTTACATATTTGTAAGGTTTATTAAACAGCACTGTAGTAAAACTTAACAAATATGTGACTTTTTTACAAAATTGTAGGATTGTAACGTTTTTATATAGATATCAACAGTAAGTGGCGATTGTTTAAAATGTGTGTACTTATATATAATACTTAGTTAAGTACCCACTTCTAGGAAAAACGGTGGGTTGGGTAATTGACACGGACCTTACGGCGTCCGTCTACAGGACCCCGGTCTCCGCGAAATCCAAACTTACTTTTAACAGACTAAGGAGACTGCTCAAACTTTAGTACATCCTCGGGGAATTACCTATCAAAAGAAAGGTTAAGAGGAAGTATAATTTGTTCTTACCATCCATAGTTTCCATCAGCTGCGATCCTGTCCCAGTCCTGTGGGCGACCTCTGGTGTACAACATGTAGTTGATGACACTGGTACCTCCCAGCGCTTTGCCTCGGGGCCAATAGCAACGCTCGTCTATGCTTCCTGTAATTTAGAATTAAAAAAATGTTCTTAATTTAATTCAAAAGACACTTTTACCCTACAAAAAATAATTATGTTTTAAAAGTAGATGACGTCGGTGTATCCTATCCGACAACTCTGAGAAGAAAGACCGAAACAAACTCAGAGGTCACAGTCTCTTTTAAAGTTCTACATAATCTTGGTCAGGTCATATAAAGCCCAGTTTTGTGTCTGAGATGGTCTTTTGAGGAAAGAACCGTACAGATTTGAGAGGACCTGTCAAGTCAGTTCTCGCATTGTGTCGGGTTTAGAAACGAGCCGCCTCGCTACCCCCACAACAACACCCACAGCTACCCCCACAAAAATACTGAACCCTCCACAACAATTTTTTTTTTGCCGGAGACGGATTATTGCCGCGTAAAAGCTCTCCTCTCGCTTTCCTGCAATCCAAAGAATATATCTACTATTCTGATTGCAGAATGAGTCAATCACAGATTGCTGTGGGAGTGATTTCGTGAAAAGGAACGGAAATGTGTAACAGGAAGCCGGAGAAGCGCGCGCTATTTGACCAATATGTGCGCGCGGTGCTAGAGTTGGCCGTCAGAAACGACTTTGACAGGCTCCGACCCTTTTCGGACCACTTGCGTTGAACTCCCGATGTCTCGCTATTTTACTATGAACTCGACGGACAGCGACCTCAGGGTCAAAAAACCAAAGTTTAATTAACTTTATTGCTACAATTATAACATTAAAATATTAAGGTGTGAGTCAGTGATAAAACATAAGGTTAATTTTTATGTTCAGCTGATGTATTGTTTTGTTTCCATCTTTTGGTAGGTTAAGTATTGAATAATTAAAATGTGAGATCCTTAACCAGTTTGTATTTCTCAAGTGGTACTACAGCCCTATTAGCATAATTACAGACTTCTATAGTTCGTTAAGAAATACAACATAATAGTGTAAACATACTGACATAATGACACTTAAAGGAGGACTTCCTCATTCCGTATCAACTTTATGTAGATATGTTCCTTCAAGTGATTTAGCTATTTTACATATATACAATGTGCAATAAAAGAGCCTCCATATGAGGCAGTACTCAGCGGTTGATCAGCGCATCCTGGAATGTTTACCAAGACATTCCCGTATGATTCGTAGCGACATCAGGAAACAAGAAGCTAACACTGGGGTGTAATAAGAAAATTCCATACTAAAACTAATACCTATTATAAATGCAAAAGTACCTAACTTGTCTGACTGTATGTCTGTTACCGCCTTAAAGGATGAACAGATTCGGGTTAGGGCATAACTTTTAAACCCAGTAGTGATAGCCTAGTGGTGTGACTGTCGGACTGCCAAGTCATAGATCTCGAGTTCGAACCCAAGCCACGCACCTCTGACTTTTCGGATTCATATGCGTATTGTATAATTATCACTTGCTTAAAAAACGATGAAGGAAAACATCGGAGGAAACCGGTATGCCTGAGAGATATTTCTCGACGGTATGTGAAGCCAAGTCTGCCCATGGGCGGCTTTAAAACCCTGACACCAGGTTAGTCACTAACTACGGTGGAGGTCTGCCCTGCTTGGGCGGAGCACCGCCGTGTCCTCACGGAGGCGATCGGCGGCGGCGATCTCTCGCGTCCGGCCCTGGTTCAGGCCATGGTCCGGAGCTAGAGTGCATGGGAAGCCGTCACTTCCTTCTGCGAAGCAGTAATGCTCGCGAAGGAGGAGGCAGAGCGCGCGAGGGAAATGCAAGATGCGCGCCCTCGCGCCCCTAGTCGCCGCAGGAGACGCCCCGGGCGCGACTCCCGGCCACCGTAGGCGCGGGCTTGCGGACGGTGGGCAATGTGTAGCTCGCCGTCCGATTAGGACCAGGCCCGGGTCGACGGCGCGTTGTGTTCCACGCGCGCCTCAAAGAGATGTCAGCACCAACTGACGGGGTCCGTAAGGGCCAATGCCTGCCAGGGTTGCGAGTTTGTCCGAAAGGGATATCGCGGCCCCGGCACACAGGCAACGGAAGGAACACGGGTGGGTTTTAGTCAGTAAAATTCTGACACTCTCTCTCGCTCCGCCCAGAGCGGGAGGAGTCATTTGTTGAATTCCGACCCAAGAAAAAAAAAAAAAACACCCCTACGCGGGCGAAGCCACGGGCAAAAGCTAGTTCTTAGTAGAGACGCATCGTTCAAACTCATAAGTTGAGTAATTAGCATAAAAACACTTTATTTTTATTTACACAAGAAAATGTGAATCAAAGAGAAAAACACTGCATTTTGAAGGAATACATTTACCTACCAGCTACAATTCCAAGTCGTTTTTGACTCATTGAGCACATCGCATTATTAACATTGATAACGATCGCCTTGTTTTATAAAACTGAAATGATGACGAAAAGAAGTGAAAAAATTAATGTCAAAGTCGTCCACGGGCATGTGACCGCCCGTAATTTTTTGAATATTCATGATTTTTTTTCGAAAATTAAAGGATTGTTATCTTTAATATTTTTCATGTTACTCAATTTTTTATTTTTTGAGTAGCGTTTGACATATCTCCGATGTTATTGGTTTGATTTGGATTCTGTTTAATATTTCTAAAAGTATATGAGTTATTTTATCGGATTAACTAACATGTTTTATTATTTGACGACTATGAAAAAAAAAGGTAGAAGAATTAAAAAAAAAAAAACTGTTTTTTTTAAGCACAAGCTTAAGTCCAATCATAGGAAGATGTTAAGTGGAAAAAGAAAATTAAGATTAAAGTTTATTTTAGATAATTTTTCATGAATATTCGGAAAAATATGGGTGGTCACATGCCATGGGCGACATTGTACGAGTATATAGAACTACAATTTTTTAATTTGAAAACTTGTAAACTGATTTTAAATTCTATTTGATTGGATTGACGATCCATTCATCAGTTTTCATAAATAATTCGACGGGGCTTCAGTAAACTTTTGTCGCCACCGCTAGGCTAGTAGAACAACGCAGATTATTGATATCCATAAAATACTCTTGCTAATTTACCTAACTTTGGATGGTAATGAACTGCAGAACTAATGTATATTAACAGGAAAATCCAGTCTTCTCGTGAAAAAGCACGTGTTAGTACACGTGCTTTTTTACGAGAAGACTGGATTTTGTTTTCCTTTATAATCTTTAAGTAGGTAGGTCTCTTCGCTACCAACTTAGATAATGATCTGGTACATTTTTTCATCAGCTCATGAATCAACTATTGAACTATCAAGCACATGTACTAGATCATTATCTAAGTTGGTAGCGAAGAGACCTACCTACTAAAAGATCATAAAGGAAAACAAAATTAAAGAAAATACATGTACTTGCGCTAAAAAATCAAAATATCGCGCACCGCAACGCCTGCGATACGCGTTGGCATTTTGCGCTAAAACCTTTATGAGTGATGCTTATTTGACTTACCTAAACAAATCCCAGGTTGATGCTCCATCGTGTATGGCCACACGTAGTCAGTCAGTTGCATCGTGGACACCAAGGCAGGCACATCGTTAAGGAGGCTCTCTGGCTTCCCGGCTTCAATGACCAGCACCATAGCTTTGGGCTTGTCTTCAGTCAGTCGAGCAGCTAGTACGGAACCCGCGGTACCGCCTCCCACGATGACATAGTCGTATTCGTCAAGTGGACATTTATATCCTGAAAAAGTAGCCATAAATATTATTATTAATGGTTTATTGAAACAATTTCATAAGCAAAAAGGAGAATAAAAAAGACAAATGTTTACAGAATTTCGTTTCGATGCATGGTAAAAAAGTAGCTACCGATCCTTAGCATTTTTTTCTTAGTACAGATATCAGCTGACGAGCAATAATATCTGTTCCAATTATAGATACAATCGAAGATATAAATATGTCTAGATAGACAGTCAAAGCTGTGAACTCGTTGAAACAAATAGCGTCCAACTGTTAGCCGCTAGGCTAACAGATAAGCACACTAGAAAGGACAATGACAGCACAATGACGTGACACGAGTGTAAGACGTAACTGTCACACACACCAGCATACAAAAGTTGGCCTGATTGTTTTAGTTCTTTTCCAGCGCGACAATATCTAACATATAAATTATTAAAGGATAAATGTTTAATAAACCATCAATATTAATTAAAATTGTATGCTGACCTTAGAATAAATAAATATGACCGTGATATAAATGCAAGAAGTGTGATGTTCTGTGTTGCAAAACAATTTGCTCCCAGAATAAAACAATTAATGTTATATTTTGATAATGACAACTTAAATTAAAAACGCGATACTTGTCGCTGGAAGGTATCTTTTAAGTGCCAAGTTTCTGTCACAACCTTCAAGTTAACAATAATGTAATTAAAACTTTAGATCCGAGTGCGAACATAAAAACAACGAGAACAATAAGATACGCCACCCGATAATTTTGGCGATATATTGCAAAACTATGGTCTCAAATTTCATTATAAAGAATCTAGTTTCATTAGAAAACATGTACCTTTGGGTAGAGGATACGGATCTCGCAGGAAATCCAAAGGATCTTTAGCATCGGTTGGTTTGTAGTTGGAGATTATATCCATCATCGTGTTTGCTACATCACTTTTCGACTGATAAGACAAAGGTAAGAAACGCCTTTGTCTCTCGTTGTCATCTCCTTGTAACAGCTCTTCTATAGCCTTCACACCCAAGTTGTTGCTTGTTTCAGTCCCATTCTGCTTCAGTGGATATGGCCATAGTATCCGTCCTTCTCTGTAATCTGTTTCGTCTTCGACAGATGCAAACTCTTCCTCTTCGAAATATTTACGGGCATGAGTCAGTGATAGTGATGATATTAGTAGTATAAATAAAGTATATTTTACCCTCATTGTGTCTGAAAAACAAAAAAAGAAAAACTATAGAAACCTTTGTAGGTTAATTACATGTCCTCTTTGTAAAATCTTTTAAATTGCAAACAAAAAGTAAATTCTAATCGTCATATCCTGTCATACTCAAGAATTCATGCCCGTCAACTATTATACATTAACTATCACTGGTTCAATTTAAAGCCGAAAAAAAAAACTTAATTAAACTACGCATCATAATAATAAGCAAATGAAAGTAAAAAAAACTGACAACACAATTTACATAAAATGACATAATAAACATTAATGACAGTATGAATTACTTTGACATATGAGCGTGCGTGTTGATGATATTACAATGTATAAGTTTATAGCTAAAATGACAGAAAACCTGCAAAGGAATGCAGAAAACTGTCAGGTGATGATCAAGAATCTAAGGTGTTGGAGCAACCGGTACAGTCCTTGAACGTGGCATCCCTTCAAGACGCAGACTGCGGGGAACGGTAGTCTACTATCCGTAAGATTATTATGAGGTACCGCGATCCTCAAAATTGAGTGTTCAACAACAAACATTAGAAACATTAGGATTCCTTCAGATGATGGGAATCAATCGTCAGTAGGCTACAAAACATTAATCACTAGACATCGGATTATATGCACAATCAAAATGCCAAAATATACAAACATTCCTTTGTAACTGTTAATTTAAGCAGCGCATGAAGAAACTCATATAGAGCAATGAAAACTTTAACAAAGTTCGTGCTATACTGTGACCGTATAGTCGGTTGACACGACAGAATCCTAAAATCCATGTATCGGTCACGCACGTGGCATAATGACGACAACTGTACCAAACGCGATGGTGATCGTTACGATACGATCCACACATGATACGAATACACATGATCCACGATAGAAGAACGGCGAATGTTTGATAACACCGCGAATACTCTGTTTCAATATTTATTCTAAAAATCTCTTGAAACGTGTGTTGGAAAATTGATGCTAGATTTTAGATTATGATCAAAAGTTATTTCAAAATAACGGATAAAAAAAATACAATTTTATACCTACTCGTAATCGCCATTCAAATAATACCTACGAGCTTCGTTACAATCTGGATTAGATACTAGTACAACTATTCTCAAAATACAAATAATTAATCTTTTATCAATAACAAAATATAATAAATGTGTTTCACTAAAGTTGTTGACTCTGATTCATAATGATCTCCAAAGTTATAATATCTTATGGCACACACAATCGAAGTACCTACATACGTAAGAAGATTTATCACAACAACCCTTATAGAGCTCTAATTGATTTATTTATTGCACAGAGTACACACAGTCACAGGCTGTGACTAGGCTATACCTAAGAGACTGGCCGATTCGATTTATCAGACTGATCATATTCGTGAGCAGGCACTTTGGCTGACCTACTCATTGTAATTAGGGATGCAACGATACGGCTCATACGATTCCAATACGAATGACGAATACATGGTAATACGATAACGAATTACGATACGAATGTATTACGATTTTTGTTTATTAGCATTTTATTGATTTTTTTTGAAGTTTGTATTTCTTTTTATGTTATTATATCAATATTACGACTTACTAAAATAAAAAATAAGTTACGCATTTTTTATTAACTAATAAATTTTATAATTATGTTAACTTTAATAATTGTTTTATTTACTTTAATTAACAATCTTATCTTATAGATAATTATATAATTAATTAATTATAGTCGTTGTTTAATATAGGTAGACAAATTAATACACACACATAATTAAAACATTTTTTTTAAGGTGGATCCGTAGTGGTAGCCTGCGAAATTCAAACTTATGTTTTTTGCTATTTGCAGGTCAGTGTCAGGTTTTATCTAAATCAAAATTTGATTCGCGACTATTATAAAATGTATTTACAGAATTATCATCATTAGAATCATTAACACATCTCTCTAAAATAGATTTGTTCTCCAATGTCATGATTTCATAAAAAGTCATTAATCCGAATAAATCTAACTTAGAGGGATATATTAATGATTCTAATTCTATAAATACATATTTGATAAGGTCGTGAATCATATTTTGATCAAAAAATAAATTTACACTGACGAAAACGTAAGATAATTTGAATTTCGTGGGCTACCACTGCGAATCCATTTTAATATTTCGTGTTACGCGCTTTGTTTCACTGGAAACTGTAAAAAATATTGGAAAAGGATGAATCGCAAATATCGTATCGTTATTTTTACGATAATCGCCGATATACGATTATTGTATCGGTATCGTTGCAACCCTAATTGTAATTCTATTGTTTTATATGTGTAATTGTGCATGTAACCCACAGGTAACGGAAGTAACGGAGTTTATTAAACTGTTTAAAATAAGCGAATATCTGACGATTACCTACTCATGATGTTTCCGTTTATCGGATTTAAAAATACGTTGATTACTTTAATTAAATGTTAAGTTATAGCCTTATTCAATTTAGACTTCTTAAAATAGTTGTAATCGGTTGAACCAGAGGTCGGCAAACCGCGGCTCGCGAGCCGCAGGCGGCTCTTTGGCCTATAGAATTCGGCTCTGTACAAATGTCGCTGAGTGCGAACGTATATACGCGGGAGTCGGGGTTTCGGTCATTATTATTTTTTTTTTTTTTTTACTATGGCATCTCGCATGTGACCACTAAGGGGTCGTAACTGTTTAACCGGGCTTTCCTGTGGCTGCCTTAAGCTTCTACACTTAAAGCCTGCAGCCAGGGGCATAAACTATACTAAATTAATACTAAGCGAACGCTCGCTAAGGGCACCCCCTGTGGGGTACGGACCTCGGCTTAGGGCGTCGCTGGCGGGACAGGCTGGATCAATGATATATTATTATTAGTCGGATTCGGTCATTAAGCAAGATATCAAGTTTTATTAAAAATTCAAACTATATATTCAAAGATTTATTTCCGAAGTATTTCACCAAAAATTAACAGGACATCGAAAATTAATCATTTACTGTAACTACCTTTCAAAGTTTTCCAAGGTTAACTTGTTAATAGGTAAGATGCTTTCATCATATTAGTATTAGCCGATATGATGATGATGAAGGCATCCTACTTCTTAGCAAGCTAATTTGGAAGCGTTGTTGTGCCTGTGAAGTGAAAAAGGATTGGAGTTTTAAGGATTTAAAGAAAAGTGTGTTGAGACAGTTTGAACACACATAAAGGATTGGCTCCCTAAGATTAAGATTAAGATTTCTTATCGCTTGGATAATAAATCTTAGTCGTAATAGTATTGATATTTGGCTCTATTGACTAATGAGTTTGCCGACCACTGCGTTAAACGAAAATCAAAATTCTATTAACATATAAACACTTCAATGTACCGTGAATGGATTAGAGTGAAACTGAAAACCACAATAATTTTATGATTTATGAACTTTGTCTTGTAGACCAAAATATTGAATCTACCTATATATTAAAATGAAGTTAAACTGTACGTGGTAACTTGGTTGCGCACTTCGTGCTTATACAAGTTAAATTAACCGGTTCAATTAATTATAACAATACACAGCTGTTAACTTTGCACTTTACTGAGCTTTCTTGAACAACGGTCAAAGTTAGATGGCATCTTTGAATAAATAAGTGACAGTTTGCGTTTAATTTTCGGTAAAAAGTTTTAAAACAAGTTTAGCACTAATGAGTTTGGAGTTTATTTTGGAATTTAAACCATACAGTTAATACAGCATGTGTTTTATTGTAATTATAATCATAATAATAAAATTGACATTTATTTATGCGAAGAACAACGCGATAAATACACTTTTTTTTTTTCATGCAGAAATAATTATAAAATAAGATATTTTTGATCGAAAATATAATTAAATGCGTCACTCACCTTAAAACTATAAACTACCTAAAATAAATATAATATTATTCAGACTTCCTTAAAGATGTGTGACCACCACGTCCTGCCAGTGCAGTGAATGGTCGAAGAATGATAGTGGAGCATTCTTCGGAGCCGAAAGAGTGAAGCGTATGCGCAGAGCTCGCCTTGACCGCGCACTTGAATAAACCGCTAGTTTGACATAATTACCAATATCAACAAGAACTCAAGAATTTACCAAATCCTATAAACAGGCTCTTGGTCTTAAACGGTAAGGTGTTCCTTTTAAAAGTTTTCTTTATATCTGATGGATAACATTTTAAATGCGTGTGTAGATATTATCATCAAATTATTTATATTTACTCAAAGTAACAGCCGGTATTTCACGAGATTGCGACTCTCTTTACGGACAACAAAAAGATGTTTCAATATTTTTTTCATTTTAAATGAAAATAAAATGAAAAATGTTGTTCATAGACTTGTTAATGTAGTGCAAATTAAGGTTGTGTAATTAAAGGTATTCGACTGGTTACACCTACGTACATACAGAGTTCATAACTGTGAACATGTGAGCATTTTAGCAATCTTGAAATGTAAAAATTGCCATTGCTACATACGCATAGCTACATAGCAGTGACTTGGGTTTAGTCACGATCATTGCTCGGTGTGAAAGTAGGTAAGATCACTCCATCATTGATCGCTACGAATAACTTTTGTTAAAAAATCTGTACGAACTGACAACGTTACTTTTCGCGGTTTGCACATTTGGAACAGCAAAGGAAAGTATGCTATGGAAACTGTAAGTACCAGATCACTATACCATCTAGCACACAAAATCTATAATTAAAACGTGAACTGTAAATGATTAAGAGGGTTTATCCTAAAAGTTGGCAACGTCGCAAATAGCTGTCAAAAATGTATCTGTTTTGATTAATTTGGCAATATTACTATAGGGAAACAAGAAATGAAGAAGAATATTCTAGTTCGCTAGTTAGCCAATTTTCTTATTTCCATACAGTAATAATGCCAAATTAATCAAACAGCGAAATATTTGACATCTATTTGCGACGTTGCCCACTTTCAGAGTAAACGCTCTTAAGTACCTCACGGTAAAAGAGCGACTCGTACATAATGATGACAGTTGAAAGGAGTGATCCCGTTAAGTACTAACAAAGGAGGACAAATACGAGTGTATATCTTATAGGTAAATACACCATAAGCCATTTGCCAAGAGTATTCCGTTACAGGGCATCGCACGTACATCACAAAGGACGAGGATATCTGTGCAGGTGTGTCTTCCAATTATTCATAGGAAGGTATGACCATAAACGATAACATTAGATAAGAATTCTCTAAGGAAACTGTTCTATATGTTGGTAAACAACGACTAACTAACGGTGAGGCGGATATATTACTGTGTTAGGCTGCCTGTCCACCGAGTTCCACAACTCCCTTGGGGAGTTGAGAGTCGTCGTCGTCGGGTACCATCCCCTCCCCGTGATCGTCCTCGGGGACTTCAATGCCAAGAACGTGGCTTGAGGTTCCCGGTATACGGACACACGGGGCAGGATGGTGGAGGACTGGGCTCTTGAGACGGGCCTGGTCGTCCTAAACCGGGGTTCTGTCCCCACGTGTGTGCGGATGTGGGGTGAATCATTGGTGGACATCTCGTTCGCCAGCCCCGCTCTGTCGCCGCGTGTCATCTACTGGCGCGTCATGGAGGGGGTGGAGACCTTTTCCGATCACCGGTATATCCGGTTTGACGTCTCCGCCCAGACCTCGGGCACGCCGGTCAGACAGACCCCGAGTGGTCCGCGGTGGGCGCTGAAGCAGCTGGACTGGGAGCTTCTCCTGGAAGCCTCGATCGTGCAGGCCTGGGTGTCATCACCGAACAGGCCTGCCGACATCAATGACGAGGCGGAGTGGTTCCGGGAGGCCATGTCCGAAATTTGTGACGTGGCTATGCCCCGGGTCCAGCCCGGACGTGCTCGGCGCCAGGTTTACTGGTGGTCGCGTGAGCTTAGCGCTTTACGCGCGGCGTGCGTCGATGCGCGCCACCGGTACTCCAGGCACCGCAGGCTCCGTATCCGCCCTCCGGATACGGAAGCCATTGAGGCGGAGCTGTACGAAGGGTACAGAGCGGCGAAGACCGCCCTCCGAGCGGAGACCGAGCGGGCCAGAGGAGTGGCCCGCAAGGAGTCGCTGGAGACTCTGAACAGAGACCCGTGGGGACGCCCATACAAATGGGTGAGAGATCAACTCCACCCATGGGCTCCTCCGCTGACGCAGAGTCTCCGGCCCCAGCTCGTGGAGGACGTGGTGAACGCTCTGTTCCCTTCGCGAGGGGAACATACTCCCCCGCCCATGGCTCCGCCTCCTGCGGTGCCCAACGCGGACCACACCAGTGACGACGACGACGAATCTACGGAGGTGACCGAGGTAGATTTGAGAGTGGTGGTACGTAGGCTGAGTGCCAAAAATACCGCCCCAGGACCCGACGGCTTACCTGGAAAAGCCTGGGTCCTGGCCTTAGAGGCTCTCGGGCCTCGACTTAGAGGGCTCCTAAGCGCATGCTTGGAGAGGGGCCAGTTCCCACTTCGTTGGAAGACGGGGAAACTGGTCCTCATTAAGAAGCCGGGGCGCCCAGCGGACTCTCCGTCCGCTTACCGGCCCATCGTGCTGCTCGACGAGGTGGGCAAGCTCTTCGAAAGAGTTATTGCGGACCGCCTTGTCGGGCGGCTGGTGCGAGTGGGGCCGGATTTGGCGGACAGCCAGTTTGGTTTCCGCAAGGGGCGCTCCACGGTGGTTGCCATCATGCGCGTTCGAGCCCTCACGACGGCGGATGCTGTTGCCCGGGGTGGGGTAGTCTTGGCGGTGTCTCTTGACATCGCCAATGCGTTCAATACCCTGCCCTGGAGTTGCATTAGGGAGGCACTCTGGTATCACCAAATGCCGACCTACCTCTGTCGAGTGGTCGAGGCCTATCTGACGGACAGGGCCGTCATCTACCCCGGTCACCACGGAGAGTGGAACCGGCGAGAGATGTCGTGCGGTGTCCCACAGGGATCGGTCCTGGGGCCGCATCTGTGGGACATGGGCTACGACTGGGTTCTGCGCGCCGGCCTCCCTAGCGGCGTCAGCGTAGTCTTCTACGCTGACGACACGCTGGTCCTGGTGCAGGGGAGGTCGCATGAGGCGGCGGCCGAACTGGCGACACGTTGGGTTGCGACAATCGTCGATAGGATCCGGCAACTGGGACTCGAGGTGGCTTTGCACAAGTCCGAGGCCATGTGTTTTTATGGTCCTCGGAACGCGCCACTGTCGGGTTCGCAGATAACGGCAGGAGGGGTTCACATCGGTGTCGAGTCGACGATGAAGTACCTGGGACTCGTCCTCGACACCCGGTGGAACTTCGTGGAGCACTTCCGACGTTTGGCTCCCAAACTGGATAGGGCTGGGGCTGCTTTGAAGCGGCTTCTGCCCAACCTAGGGGGTCCAAACGCCTCCTGCCGGAGGCTCTACGCGGGGATCGTGCGGTCCATGGCCCTTTACGGGGCACCGGTGTGGGCGCGTTCATTGAGGCTGTGACCGGCCCAGCAGTTGAACGCGTCCCAAAGGGTCATGGCTATTAGGCTGGTCCGGGGATACCGCACGGTCTCCCGCGAGGCGGCGAGCCTCCTTGCCGGACTACCGCCATGGGATCTGGAGGCGAAGGTCCTCGCGCACATGTGGGAGTTGCGCGAGGAGGCGAAACGCCGGGGTATAACTCCGCTGCCGCAACAAATCGCGGCACAGCGGACAGAGCTCCGGCGGGATCTCATAGCGGCATGGAGTGTGCGATTGTCGCAACCCAGCGCTGGGCACGCCACAATTGCGGCGGTAAGGCCCCTCTTTGACGTATGGCTAGAGAGGCGCCACGGCGTCCTCACCTTCCGCCTGACGCAGGTCCTCACCGGACACGGTTGTTTCGGGAGGTTCCTGTTCAGGATCAGGCGGGAGGAAACGCCCGGGTGTCACCATTGTGTGGATCGCCCGGAGGACACGGTGGAGCATACGGTGGAGGTCTGCCCTGCTTGGGCGGAGCACCGCCGTGTCCTCACGGAGGCGATCGGCGGCGGCGATCTCTCGCGTCCGGCCCTGGTTCAGGCCATGGTCCGGAGCGAGAGTGCATGGGAGGCCGTCACCTCCTTCTGCGAAGCAGTTATGCTCGCCAAGGAGGAGGCGGAGCGCGCGAGGGAGATTCAAGCTGCACGCCCTCGCGCCCCTAGTCGCCGCAGGAGACGCGTCGGGCGTCGGAAGTCACAAGCTGACTTCCGGCCACCATAGGCGCGGGCCTGCGGACGGTGAGCGATGGGCAGCTTGCCGTCCGATAAGGACCAGGCCCGGGTCGACGGCGCGTTGTGTTCCACGCGCGCCTCAAAAGGATTTCAGCAACAACTGACGGGGTCCGGAAGGACCAATGCCTGCTGGGGTCGCGGGTTTGTCTGAAAGGGATATCGCGGCCCCAGCACATAGGCAACGGAAGGAACACGGGTGGGTTTTAGTCGTCAGTAAAAGTCTGACACTCCCTCTCGCTCTGCCCAGAGCGGGAGGAGTCATTTGATGATTTCCCACACAAAAAAAAAAAAAAAGGCTGCTTGTCCACTGGAGCGGAGAGGAGAGGACCGGAGTAGCGGTGTGCCATTATTAACCAATGGAGTTGCATAAAACCTCCGCTCCGCTTCAGTGGACAGGGATTTGCGAACTAGTTTAAAAATTCATACAAAACCGGGAAGCGGAGCGGGGAAACGGAGCGGAGAAGCAGAGCGGGGAATTATTACTCGTCGCGTGAACTCGATCTAGGTCCGCACAGTCCGCAACACCGCTTCGCTACCTCGCTCCGCACAGTCCGTAACTCCGCTCCGCTACCTCGCTCCGCATCAATGGACAGACACTGTCCGCAACTCCGCTCCACTCTATTGTCCTCTCCGCTGCCTCGCTACGCTTCAATGGACAGGCAGCCTTATAGATATGTCTGGTAATCTATTACCTTTCATATATAAACCGTCTTAGCATAGATTTGAGAAGTAAAAGTAGGATATCAATGTTCATATACTACGAGTACATAGCCAAGTTTGTATTGCGCCTCTCATTTTGTGCGCTACTTCTAGTGATATCAAAATCGGTTTCCTCAACTCATATTATCTTTTGGGGTGTTAATATCATGAAATTCTTGAATAGGTTTCTAATAATCTATGGACCAATAGCAAATGATCGTGCAGCCTTGAATACACTTACACCATAACATGACATGGCAAACAAGATTAGGTGATTACATACAGGCAGGTCACTTAATTAACCAACGCCTAAGTTTATGCTGCAATTAACTTTTAGGTTGTTGCAGTATATGATGTCACAATGTTATAATCTAGTTTCTTGAACATTAATATGTAGATAAAGATATACTTAAAATATTTCGAGCAAGAATTTTTGTAACTAAACAAATGTTGTGCCAGACAGACAGTAGTTAAGTCATGAAATATACCTACTTAATAAAAAATATATGTGTACAATATGCGCATTTAAATCACACACATACACATCATGACACTTTATCTAAATTATTCTAAACGTATTCATTTTGGCCAGAGTGAAATATATTGCATTAGAAATTTGATAGAATATCTGTTCTTATAACCTACCTTAATTAATCATATAAATTTAAATCTCTGAAATCTTTGATAGATAAAAAAAGTAACTACGAAAATAAAACTTGGTTTATTATTCAAAAATGAAAGGAATGGCCTAAACTTTTCTTGCTTTCTTTTGATTATTATATAAAAGAAAGCTAATATAAATAATGACTGATATTATGTGTATTCTGTATAAAAACAGAAACTTTCACGACATTATTGGTCCGAAATGCTAGAAATGTCAGAGGCCAGTGGCTTCGTGTATTGAATTTTAATAACCTTCATATTGGCTGTCCTTCGGACTGCGAAATCTCTCCATAGGCGGTAACTGCTCACTGGTCCCACGTTTAAAAAATGGTTAACTGTAACCTTTTTCTCTCTTTTCATAAGTTAATTGAGGTGCAACCGGTTCAGTTATTTTTAGACTGTAAAAGTCTGGTAGGCCTACAGATGAAAACATTGTTTGCGAAGATGTACACTGGAATACCGAATGGGTCATCAACCCGTACTCTCCCTGATACTTGTTTCTTGTAATGTAGGTATAAATCATCACTTTTTATCGATACATTCCTGTTCCTGCTCGTGTGGGTTGTTTTTGTATTCCTGCAACTATTTATATGTACAATAGGATGTGTGTATTCAGAAGCAAAATTGCTTCTAGCATGCGGCTTGTTTACCAATAAATTATTAAAATATCAAACAATCAAGAGGAAAAGGTTTTATTTTGGTAATTAGGTTGCTTGCCATTTGAATAAAAATATGTATCTTCTGTGTAAAACTATTTTTTTTTGCAATATGATCTTTTTTTTTTTCTTCTGTGGCAATTCGCGATCAGTCGTTACTTTTAGCGGAGGTAAATATTGGCGGGAAGAGTGTGACTCCAGCGAGCCATCTACTCCGTATTCGTGCTCAGGTCCACATCAGGTAATCATGGGCGTACCCAGCTTTTGGCACAGGGGGGGGGCAAATCAGAAATTTCTTAGGCTAGAATATATGGTTATAGAATGAATATTTTTCGTCACCTATGTTTGGCTCATTCAAAACCGTCGGCCCGCGGTTGGCGAACGACTCTTTGCTTCCTCGCTGCGTTTGTGTATTTTGCTTGATACAATATGATCGGCCGCGCAACGCAGTTTTTTCTAAAATAAAGCTTTTATATTGTAACTAGCTGACCCGGCGAACTTTATCCGCAATCAATCAAATACAAAAAGCCCTACCTACTCAACCTACCCTACCTACCTCTACCTACCCTACCTACCCTACCTATCCTACCTACCCTACCTACCCTACCTACCCTACCTACCCTACCTATCCTACCTATCCTACCTACCCTACCTACCCTACACGGGAACGTGGTCGAACGGGATAGAAAGTTTCCTATATTACTGATTGTTGATTTCTGACAAAATAAATAATTATCAAATTTTCAACCATACTCTCAGAGTAATAACTAAGACCATACTCTTAACCATAGACGTTTAGCTGTAATTTCTGACAAAATAAATGATTATCAAATTTTCAACCATACTTAACCATAGACGTTTAGCTGTAATTTCTGACAAAATAAATGATTATCAAATTTTCAACCATACTCTTAACCATAGACGTTTTGCTGTAATTTGCGTTTTGTCATGCCATGTTAGATGCGTTTTTGCTATACTACGTTTTATTTACGTTTTATGTCACGTCACACGGGAACGCGGTCGAACGGAATAAAAAGTATCCTTTGTTAGGCTTCTGGTTCTAAACAACCACTCCACCAATTTTCAGCCAAATCGGTCCACTTTCTTTTAAATAAATAAATAAATATAAATAGATATAGATTTTCAAAATAAACGATCCCAAAATCTTTAAAAATGATACCCATATTAATTATTCACATTTATTACCCGTATAACATCCATTTTTCAACCCTCTTTAAAATAGATGTCATTTTCGAAATCAACGACCCAAAATTCCTTGAAAATGATACCCATATCGATTTTTTACATTTTTATCCCTAGCACACCCCTTTTAAATCCCCCGGGTAATTTTTTAGAAAGCAGGAAACATATACCTATTCATTTATTTAGTTTTTTGGGAACTTAGGCAATGTATGGGAAAAACCATGAAAACGACATCAATGTTGATTTTTTGACATTTCGACCCCTTTTCCGCCCCATTAAGGGCCTTACTCTCGTTTAGTACAGTAAAACGGTCACTTTAAAAAGCTATCTTCTCATTAACGGCTTGGTTAAAAGGTTTGAAAAAAATATATGTTTGCTATAGATTCATGAACAACATTTATATTATCGGGATTTTTTCTTAAGGTTAATACGTTTGCCTTAAAAAAATATTTACCAAAACGCAATTTTTGGCTAATATCCCTAACTACTTCTAAACAGCTTTGATATTTGGAAATATTTTTACACTGAAAAATTGAAGGTTAGAGTTACTACAGATTTGTCATTTTTTTTTGTAAATCAATCAATATTTACTAAGAAAATATCCCCATCTAGAGATAGAGGTTCAGAGGGGCTCTGTGCGGGCGCGGGCGGCAGTCGTGCGTTAGCACTGAGACGGGACGGCTGTGTCGCTCGTTGCTCCGCTCCGGCTATCGACCGACTATGCGCATACATATTTGTTAGTGCTAATGTTTACGAACTTATTGTATTAGTGTGCGTTTATAGACTAGCTCGCTGCAGAGAGTCCAAACCGATTGTGCGCGTAGGCGGTTTATTGTTGACTATTTTTTTATGTGCAATTATTAATACTTCTTTTAATTTTCATTGACTATTTACAATAAAAACAAATAAATGTATATATAAAATATAACAACATAACATCACGCCTGTATTCCCCGAAGGGTTAGGCAGAGGTGTACCTATAGATCACCCACATTTCGCCAGTTATGTTTAGAAGTTCCATGTTATAGGGGGTGAGCCCATTACCATCAACCAGGGACAAATTCGGACTCGGCTGCTATTGAGCAATTTTAGAAAAAATGCAATTTATATCACTTTGCCTGACCCGGGAATCGAACAAAACGGAACGGAAAAAATTAGGACCAAAAGTTTTAACAACACTTTTGCTATAGTTGTAAGCCGAGCGGCGTGCGCGTGTTTCTCTGTCTGTCTCTCTCTCAAAGTCAAAGTCGAAGTCGGAGTCGAAGTCGAAGTCGAAGTCGAAGTCGAAGTCGAAGTCGAAGTTGGAGTCGAAGTCGGAGTCGAAGTCGGAGTCGGAGTCGAAGTCGAAGTCGGAGTCGAAGTCGCAGTTGAAGTCGGAGTCGAATTCGGAGTCGGAGTCGAAGTCGAAGTTGGAGTCGGAGTCGAAGTCGAAGTCGGAGTCGAAGTCGAAGTCGGAGTCGAAGTCGAAGTTGGAGTCGGAGTCGAAGTCGGAGTCGAAGTCGAAGTCGGAGTCGAAGTCGAAGTCGGAGTCGAAGTCGGAGTCGAAGTCGGAGTCGGAGTCGGAGTCGAAGTCGAAGTCAAAGTTGAAGTCGAGCGAGTGTATAAGTCGACACGAGTCAAGAGACTTATACTTATATACTTATACTTATACTTCGAGACCAAAAGTTGTAACGACACTTTTTGCTATAGTTGTAAGCTGTGTCGGAGTCGAAGTCGAAGTCAAAGTCAAAGTCAAAGTCGGAGTCGAAGTCGTAGTCACAGTCGAAGTCGGAGTCTGAGTCGGAGTCGGCGTCGGTCGGAGTCGGTCGGAGTCAGTCGGAGCCGGTCGGAGTCGGTCGGAGTCCGTCGGAGTCGGTCGGAGTCAGTCGGAGTCGGTCGTAGTCGGTCGGAGTCGGTCGGAGTCAGTCGGAGTCAGTTGGAGTCGGAGTCGAAGTCGGAGTCGGAGTCGGGGCCGGAGTCAGGGTCAGAGTCGGTCGGAGTCGGTCGGAGTCGGTCGGAGTCGGTCGGTGTTAGTCGGAGTCGGTCGGAGTCAGTCGGAGTCGGTCGGAGTCGGTCGGAGTCAGTCGGAGTTAGTCGTAGTCGGTCGGAGTCGGTCGGAGTCAGTCGGAATCGGTCCGAGTTTGTCGGAGTCGGAGTGAGTCGGAGTCAGTCGGAGTCGAAGTCGGAGTCGGAGTCGGGGCCGGAGTCAGGTTCAGAGTCGGTCGGAGTTGGTCGGAGTCGGTCGGAGTCGGTCAGAGTCGGTCGGAGTTAGTCGGGGTCGGTCGGAGTCAGTCGGACTCGGTCGGAGTCGGTCGGAGTCGGTCGGAGTCGGTCGGAGTCAGTCGGAGTCGGTCGGAGTTGGTCGGAGTCGGTCGGTGTCAGTCGGAGTCGGAGTCGGAGTCGGTCGGAGTCAGTCGGATTCGGTCGGAGTCGGTCGGAGTCAGTCGGAGTCAGTCGAAGTCGGTGTCGGTCGGAGTCGGTCGGAGTCGGTCGGAGTCAGTCGGAGTCAGTCGGAGTTGGTCGGAGTCGATCGGAGTCAGTCGGAGTCGGTCGGAGTCAGTCGGAGTCGGTCGGAGTCGGTCCGAGTTAGTCGGAGTCAGTCGGAGTCGGAGTCGGAGTCGGTCGGAGTCAGTCGGAGTCGGTCGGAGTCGGTCGGAGTCAGTCGGAGTCAGTCGAAGTCGGTCGGAGTCAGTCGGAGTCGGAGTCAGTCGGAGTCGGAGTCAGTCGGAGTCGGAGTCAGTCGGAGTCGGAGTCAGTTGGAGTCGGAGTCAAAGTCTAGAGACCTTAGAGTTTAGAAAAAATTAAGACCAAAAGTTGTAACGATACTTTTTGCTATAGCTGTAAGCCGTGCGGCGTGCGCGTGTTTCTCTGTCTATCTGTCTCTCTCTCATAGAAAGAGGAACTTCGTTCCATCCGGGTGTCCCTTGACACCTCTCAAATTTTTTTAATTTCCTCGCACAATGCATAGTAAAACGTTGTATGATACACGTGCGTAAGATAGACACGTGCGGAAGAGAAATCACCTACCTTCCGCACATAAAGCATAAATAACTATTCTGACACTTATTATTTTTATTGGAAAATTTTCTAATTTTTCCTCATGGGTATCGTTTTCTTGGTTTTCGCAGGTGCGGAAGTCGATAGTGATGTCAAAATGAAATTCCAAAATGGCGGCTGCGGACATTTTCAAATATTTTCATCTTGGGTGTCGTTTTCATAGTTTTCTCGGATACTAAAGCCGATAGTGAGGTCAAAATGTAAATCCAAGATGGCGGCTGCGAACATTTTCAAATATTTTCGTCATGGGTATCGTTTTCATAGTTTTTTCGGATGCTAAACCCGATAGTGAGGTCAAAATGTAAATCCAAGATGGCGGCTGAGGAAATTTCAAATATTTTCGTCATGGGTGTCGTTTTCATAGTTTTCTCGGATGATAAAGCCGATAGTAAGGTCAAAATGTAAATCCAAGATATCGGCTGCGAAAATTTTCAAATTTTTCGTCGTGTGTATCGTTTTCATGGACTCCGAACGTTGGGGATGTATCTCACAACAAGTTACCCAATTATGTAAGTTAGGTACCTATTTACCTTCTTAGCTACTAATTGTTTACATACTTTTAACTCAACCCACGAATTTTTTTTTTTAAATCAGCGTGTTTAGTGTGGATCTTTGTAGGGAAGGTGCGTATTTACGCAACCAGGTTTTTATACTAGGTATTTACTTGCAAGTACGCCGACCAAGTCCAGACCAGAGAAATACTCGCAAGACTTCAAAGTATTTTGCTCCGTCTACGCTCGACGCGATTCTGCTCCTTATTTATATTCAGTTACCGATCAATGTTCTATGCAAGTATTTTTACTTTAAAGGTTTGGAAGTTTTTTTTTCTGTAGAAACGGTTCTGCTCCTTATTTATATTAGATTACGAATCAATGTTCTATGCAAGTATTTTTTCTTCCAACAAGGCTTGGGAACTTTATCAAAGTATTTTACTCGGCTACTCGCTCCGTCGACGCGACAGCGACAGCGACGATCCTTATTGGTACGTCTACGCTCGACGCGATTCTGCTCCTTATTTATATTCAGTTACAGAACAATGTCCTATGAAAGTATATTTTACTTTTTATGTTTGGAAGTATTTTTTTGTAAACGCGATTATGCTCTTTATTTCTATAAAGTTACGAATGTATGTTGGATTACAATGTTCTATGCAAGTTTTTTTCTTCCAACAAGGTTTGGATCCTATGCAAGTATTTTTACTTTTAAGGTTGTGGAAGTTTTTTTTGTAAACGCGATTGTGCTATTTATTTATATCGCAATATGGATCAATGTTCTATGAAAGTATTTTTCTTCCACCAAGGCTTGGTTGGAAGTATCTTTTTTTGCATACGCGATTGTACTCCTTATTAGTATGAATTTACGGATCTATTTTCCATGCAGAAAGAAAATACTTGAAAGTATTTCGAGCCCTGGTTTTTGGCGCTGGTGTCTAAAGGTGGACGTACTTGGAAGCCCTGGTACTCGATTTTGCAAGTACGACCCAAGATCTTTGACACTATGTATTCTGATTACCATAAATAATAGTATTTTTTTGTAATTTGAACGAGGTCGAATATTATGGTCACCCTAGACGACTTTATGACGTTTCGACTCATATTTTTTTAATGACACACCTTTATCAATATCTCTGAAGTAAGAACATAATTAATAAATGGATAATCAAAATCCTTGTTTTTTATTATTCTTAGCTCGGAAAGATGTTATTTATCTGAATTTACGGACATCGCGTAAATATAAATTATAGGAATATTTGTCATTTACTAATTGGGACTTTTCATAAGCCCACATTCGCACGGACGTAATAATATCACGGTGGGATTTTATCGCGCACTGGACTTTCAACTTTCGGTGTTTAGCCGAGCGTTGAGAATGCAACGTGTTGGACGCACTCTCGTCCCAGCGCGTTGAAAAAACACACTGTTGGATTTTCAACTCTCGGCGTGAAGCAAAGCGTAGAAAATCCAGTACACAAAAAAAATCGCTTCGATATTTTCACGTCCTTGCTAACGTGCGCTAACACTTTTATTATTTGATTGTATTCATTACATAGTAATAACAGTATTTGAATAATAATAAATAATACAGAAAAAGCATTATTTTTTTAAAGTTGAGACCACCCTAAACGAAATAAATAAACTTAAATAGGCTTAAAATAAATAAAGACAATAATAATAATAAATATCCCAATAATTTATATTTACGCGTTAGCCGAATTTCCCCCAAGGCGGACGGCCATGCTCGACAACAATGTATGGGTACCTGCCCGTATTTGTATGAATTATCTACTAGCTATACTCCATAGGTTTAGGTAGTTAAATAAAGGTAAACAAAAAAACCACGTGACGAGACACCTGTCAAGTAACCGACTAAACGTAATACCTGTCACTTTAGTTGTCATGCTACGGCACAGTTGTACTCTTCAATTTAGCAACGTTATAATTCGTTGACGTTTAGATTCTGGGCTCTTTACAATAGACAGATTACAAAATACGTATATTATTATTATGAATCTAACAAAAAAAATTGTGCTCAAGCAGATACATGTACGGAGAGTAGTTTATGAATAAATGATAAAGTTTAACACACATTAATAAAAGAGGAAATTATTGTAAAAATCTAAAATGAATTTAGTTTGGTTTATCGTATATTTAAACAAGAAAGTGTCATCCACAAAAACCCTTGTTACGATTTGTTTACCTTTATTTAACTACCTAAACCTATGGAGTATAGATTTTCTCTACAAGGCCTAAATCTCGAGATTAGTCGAAATATGCTAATATGTTGAGATCTCGGCATGGTAAAGAAATTTCCAAAAAACGCATTACTAATCTGTACATTCACTAACGATTCCCCATAATAATCAACAAAAATAAAGCAAATAATGAACATACCTAATTTCTAATAATAAATATAAATGCTGTCGACTCGTTATGAATGAATGGCAAGTACTTACAGCTACTATAAGCTATAGTATCTATCCACACACACTGAAGCGCCCGCATTGTTTTGTCAAACAGAGATAGCAATATTCCAAACGAATTTTGCACACATCTCGATTTGAAGTGCGAGTCGCGCTCGCCCGGCCCTTTCGCTCGTTTTTTTTTTCCTCGCACAATGCATAATAAAACGTATGATACACGTGCGTAAAATGATTTCCGCGCTTGTAGCATTTTTCATACGAGCTAACAATTGGGTAAACAAAAACAAGCCTTACAGTAGTTACCTATGATATGTAACATCTGACATCTCACCTTGGTAATAAGCATCATTAAAGGGGTGCCCCGCCTCGTCAAAATCGTTTCTGACTACTAACTCTAGCACCGCGCGCGATCATTGGTCAAATCAAATAGCTCGCGCTTCCCCGGCTTCCTGTTACACACTTCCGTCCCTTTTCACGAAATCACTCCCACAGATTTGATTATTTAGATTTAGATTTAAATTGCAGGAAACCGAGCGGAAAGATGCTACACATCAAAAACTGGCCAAGTGCGTGTCGGACCACGCAATGAAGGGTTCCGTAGTTGGGATGAATTTATCCTAAGAACAAACTTAACATTGTACTTAGTTGAAAAACATGTTCTCTCATACGGAATGTATGGGAGATCATGATTTTCAAACTGCAAATTTATATTGGTTGACTATTACTCGTTAACCTGTAAAGCCTACTTAGCTGTGATAGTTTTCCTTTTAACTTCGTTATATATACTACTGCTGTGAATTTTTTCACATATCAAAGTACAACTATTTAGCTGGCAGGGGGGGGGGGCGACACTTGACTTGAAAATTATTTAGGTTTAGTCAAAACCGTTTTTGCCTTGCATGTACCATTCCCTTAATCGTAGGTAAAAATACCGACCAACGTGCGCATGTCTGCGCCCCTGCATATTCTTTGACCGTCGTTTTAGTGTAGCGCGCCACCGCGCGCATTTTTCGTATTCCAGGGGTAGGGCGTTTAGCTCCGCCCACATGCGCAAGGTCAGTGAGCCTACTATTCACCTTAAGGGATGATAATATTTTACTTCTAACATTTCGGATTTAAAAATAGATATCATTTTTAAAATAAACGACCCAAAAACCTCGGAAATGATACCATCGATACTCGTCATGTTTTATCCCTACCCCACCCCTTTTCATCCCCCTGTTAATAAAAAGTATCCTATCCTTTATCTCAGTATCTCACCTATCTATTGGAAAATTTTCATCCAAATCCAGTCATCAGTTTTTAATTTCCTATATAAACTTTCACCCCCATTTTCACCCCTTTAGAGGGTGGTTTCCGGGATAAAAAGTATCTTATGTTAGACTCCTGGTTCTAAGCTACCTTTCCACCAATTTTCAGCTAAATCGGTTCAGCCGTTCTTGAGTTATAAACAGTGTAACTAACACGACTTTCTTTTATATATATAGATTGTAAATACATAAGTCTTAACGTGACTCTAACATAACAGTAGGGACCTACGTACTATTATGTTAGAGTCACGGGGCAGCTGCCCCATACGCCCATGCAGGTAATTATTTAGAAGTTAAAATAATGTGATATAAGTAGGTGCTAGCTGTCTCAATTTTGACCCGCAAAATATTAATTCAAATGAATAGGAAATGAGACGGAACAAGTTGCAAGTCAGATATTTAAGTTATTTCTGGTGCTTAAATTACCTGGGAAAGGTTTCCGCTACCTATATACTAACTAAATGGTTCATTTACCTTTACATTGCAGTCACAAATATACGAGGTTACTAAATTGAAGCAAATCAATGGCCGCTCAGATTCGTGTGCTGCAGGTAAAAAATAAGTAACTTACCAGTTCAAACCTGGTAGTAACGGAGTTCCTTGTATAAAATTATTAAAACGTTATCATAACCATACGTAATATATACGTTTTACGGAGTAATAAACTAGTCCATCAAAATGTTAATTAGTAGATATCTCGCAAAACTAGTAGGAGCACTTTTATTTTTTGTTTATTTATACTAACTGGGCCAATCCTCCGTGGTGAAAGTGGTTATTTTATCTCGCAGTCATAAGAACGGATTTAGAAATAAAAATCGGCCAGGTGCGTGTTGGACCACGCACAATGAAGTGTTCCGTAGTTGGGGTGAATTTATCCCAAGAACAAACTTAACTTAGTAGTTCAGAAACACGTTCAGTTCGGCATAAATCAAGATCAGTTCGGTATACGCCACGTTCAATTCTCCAACTGCAATGTAAGTTTGTAATCTCAAAAAAATATTGTTTAATGTGATAAAACTACAAATTATGAATTTCCGAGTGAGACCTTGCTTCCTGCCAAATTACATAATTCTACGTCAACGGGTTTGATTCATTTGCGAGTGTTGTGCATTAATGACCGTATTTTTGTATTGCGTTGACTTAGAAGCTTTATTTTTGTATAATATAAATTTGTATTGTATATGATATTTCAGTTCCTGAAAAAAAGGGTGTTGACAGACAGACAGTTAGACGGACAGACGGACAATGAAGTGATCCTATGAGGGTTCCGTTTTTTCCTTTTGAGGTACGGAACCCTAAAAAATGTTGATTGATTAATTGATTATTTTGTGTCAATGACTGATAGGTACTAAATGCAAATTCTCGGGTCTGCTGCTAAATTGTTATATTTTTCGGTACATAAGATAATCTAAGTAGTAGGTAGTGTGTTGTGTTGACACACTTTGAAGTATGTAAAGCTATTACATCACTAGACAATTATTAGGTGTCTATCTTTCTTTAAATTTTATTTTAATTATGATTTATTGTAGGATTTTCGGATTTTTACTACTCTAGATAAAATATTTCTTTCTGCAATACTACAATCGAACCGGCTTTTGCTTTCCGATGAAGCAAAATATCTTTACCTGCCACCTAGCGAATGCTACGAAAATCACTCGGTGGAACTAGCAACTTGTTGCTAAGCCGTTTTCACGGAAACGCGTGAAGTTTGAGGAGAGGTAGAGGTACCAATCATTGGTAGCGGTCTCGAAAATCGAACAGAGATGGCGTTGATGTGCTGTTAGCGAGTTTTTATTCTACCCTATCATTATTAATTATTTTAAAAGCTTTTATTTAACTTCACTTGGAATATTGCAATCAATATAACACCCACTTCCACTGAAGCTATCGGGCTGAAATTTGGCATACGTGTTTGGTTCTCGTGACAATGCATGATTATTAAAATTAAAAGTTTAAAAAAAAAAAAAAAAAGTTCATTATTTATAAATTAGACATAAAAATGTCTTTGTTTGGAGGATGCAGGTGCTACTCATTTAACAATGAGAATGTGAAAACATACAAAGAAGATTTTTCGGAACGAATTGTATCTCCTTCTGAATTATCACTTGTATAATTTAAGTAACATCTCAGAAAGCGCGATTTAAATACTTGTACTTATCCTTAATTGATGAGAATTCTATAGTGGGAGGTATTGGCTCGATTTTTTGCTTAAAATCCAGCCCACTTATTCCAGACACAGCCCTCGTAACAAGATAATGTATTTGGTATCTAGTCAGGATCCCAGCAACGTTTATCAAATGAGGGTGTATCAAGATCTTATCGGGTGATTTTCATCTCAGAGAGCTACTTTTGGGAAATTAGTTCCTAGGGTCGGGTAGCGATCTATCGTATTTTATATAAACCGGGCTAGCAATAAAATTGATCGCGGCTAGAAAGGTTGACGTCACGTAAGTCATTTGTTTCAATTAAGTGACAGTTGGCTAGCTTACCAGAATCCAAATATTTTCGTATTTCTATGAACTAGGAATTATTATTTGCTTTTGTAGTATACCTAACAAACTCACTAATATTATGATGCTTATTAAAAATAAATGTGATTTGTATGGCTCCTGTAATCTATATAATTATATAAAAGAGAGTCGAAAGAGTTATAAATAGTGTAACTAACACTATTTATAACTCAAGAACGGCTGAACCGATTTAGCTGAAAATTGGTGGAGAGGTAGCTTAGTACTTTTTATCCCGGAAACCACCCTCTAAAGGGGTGAAAAGGGGGTTGAAAGTTTGTATGGGAAATTAAAAACTGATGACTGGATTTGGATGAAAATTTATAATTAGATAGGTGAGATAATGAGATAAAGGATATGATACTTTTTACTAACAGGGGGATGAAAAGGGGTGGAATAGGTATAAAAAATGACGAGTATCGATATTGGTATCATTTCCGAGGTTTCTGGGTCGTTTATTTAAAAAATGATATCTATTTTTAAATCCGAAATGTTAGAAGTAAAATATTATCATCCCTTAATGGGGCGGAAAGGGGTCGAAATTTAAAAAAATCAACATTGGTGTCGTTTTCATGGCTTTTCCCATACATTGTCTAAGTTCTCAAAAAAACTAAATAAATGAATAGGTATATGTTTCCTGCTTTCTAAAAAATTACCCTCAGGGGTGAAAAAGGGGATAAAAATGTAAAAAATCGATATGGGTATCATTTTCAAGGAATTTTGGGTCGTTGATTTCGAAAATGACATATTTTTTAATGATGGTTGAAAAATGGATGTGATAGGGGTAATAAATGTGAATAATTAATATGGGTATCATTTTTGAAGTTTTTGGGGTCGTTTATTTTGAAAATCTATATCTGTAGGTAGGTAGTTATTCACATTTATTACCCCTATCACATCCATTTTTCAACCATCATTAAAATAGATGACCCTACCTACCTAGGTAGGGTCGGTAGGTAGGTAGGGTAGGTAGGGTAGGGTAGGTAGGGTAGGGTAGGTAGGGTAGGTAGGGTAGGTTGGGTAGGTAGGGTAGGTTGGGTAGGTAGGGTAGGTAGGGTAGGTAGGGTAGGTTGGGTAGGTAGGTAGGGTAGGTAGGGTTTTTTATATTTGATTGAATGCGGAACAAAGTTCGCCGGGTCAGCCAGTATTTAATAAAATACCTGATCAAATTAAAAACATACCGTTGCAAAAATTTAAAAAAATGTTTCACAGAATTACTCGTAGATAAACAACAATAAATGTTATTATTCTGTGCAGGATTTCTTAAATGATTTTTTTTGTAATATCTTTTCATTTGCATGCTATAGGTATTAAGGTAGAATGTACACGGATCCTATTATGCATTTTAACAACTTATTTTATGTACCTAAATTCTAAGCAAATAAATACTACTCTATTCAGAAAAAGTCTTTATTCAGTCGCTTCGGTATAATCACCAAAGCTAAAATAATACACACATTAAATCACGCCTGCATGTATTCCCCGAACGGTTAGGCAGAGGTGTCCCCATAGTACAGCCACATTTTACCAGTTATGTAGGTAATAGGTAGGTAATACGGGCTGGTATCGACAACTCCACGTCTAAGCGCGTATTTTGCGTACGGCCAGTTATGTAAGTGTTATTGGGGTTTTTTCAGCTGAAATTTCTCAATAGCAGCCCGGGGTCTGGATTTGTGTCCGGTTGATGGCATTAGGCTCGCCCCCTATTAGATGGGACAAGCTATAATAAATTATACTTAAAATGTTACTAACTGCCGCTTAGGGGTTAGGGGTGCATTGCCATCTCAGTGAAAAAGCTGAAGTATGACACCAGCAACTATTACTTTCAAGCCGGGAAACAGCAACGGATATACGTATAAAGGAGCGATGCTAGTTTTTTCCTGGACTAGCTCCTTATTAGCTCCTTCACATTGAGCTCTAGTTAACTCAAAGTCAAACAATTTATTTCAATTAGGCACATAAAAGGCACTTATGAACGTCAATTTTACAAAAAATTTAATTGATTCTAGTCGCCCCTTCCAAAAGGTAGTTTTCGTATGGAGAAGAATGGGCAAGAAACTCCACCCGCCACTCCACTCCAACTTTACTGATATATCTATAAACACCTCAATTTTCAAGTGGTCGCGAAGTTAATGTACCTATATTCTTTTGTTTTTTATTAATAAAAAGTAAGAATCGAGGAGCTCGTGGCTTAGTAATAACAGCCGCACGGGTCGATCCATCAGGTTAAACTACGCTTGCCGGGGTTGGTCCGTGGTTGGGTAACCATCTTTGCATACCGAGATTCCTCCGTGCCTCGGAAAGCACGTTAAGCCGTTGGTCCCGGCTATCATTCGTGGATCTTTGGCAGTCGTTACGGGTCGTCAGAAGCCCGAAAGTCTGACAACCAGTCTTACCCAATAACTACCATAGGCAATCGCTCCATGTAAAATACTGGTATTCAGCTGCATCCAGTTAGAATGGAAGCCGACCCCAACACAGTTGGGAAAATGCTAGGCAGATTGATTGACTACCGAAAAGAAAGAAGTGCGGCCTATATCTTTGATTAAATACTTTGCTTACATTCTACGAAATCTACTGGTGCAGATTTAATGGTCTAATCTCAGTCGTGAATAATATACATACCTAGCTGTACACACAATAATTGTATAAGCGAAGTAACCAAATACGAGTACCTATACATATATTTTTCCGCTTTGTTTCTTAACGACCCCTGAAAGCAAATATCAACGTGGTTTGAATACCAAATAATAGGAATCAATATTGCCTGCCGATAACAATAAATTAGTAATGTCCAATTTATGCACGAAACGAAAACTTATTTTATTAATCTGTATAATATATTAGAAAGTTACATACATAACATGTTTTATGATCAATATTTTAGCGTAAACCTCGGTGGATTGACTTTTTGCTGTCTTCAGACAAGACCCTTTGAGAAGGGTAGGTATCAGTTTAATCAGTTAATGCCTGACCCTTTATTTTGCTGAATTAAGGTCAATATATGCCAGAATAGGGATATATTTGAGGACTTAACTAGTGACGTTATTCTATTAAGATTTTATGAGTAGAGTTGAGCTAGTTTGAGCAGCGTTGGTGGAAACTTGAACATTACTTTACCTAGTGCCTTAGTGCTGTTCATTTCAGCAGAAAGTTACAGTTTATTAACATCTACCTAATTACTTACACGTACCTACGTTAATGAACTATGTGTAATGACAAGTTTCTAAGTTTTGTATTGTAAAGGAAGTTGTTAATTGATTAGTTTTTAATAATCGTAGCTGAATACTAACCAGTAGATACTGTAGAGGTCTTGTCCTGTTGATGGTATAACCGACCTCCATGAATATTTATAAGTTGATGGCATATACTCGTACAATGAGATAAAGAAAATTATCGAAAAAAAAAATGTCTGTCTTTTTTCTTCTTCGCAGGTAGCAGCTAGTAATCCTTATCCATACATATTATAAAACAAAGTCTCCCGCCGCGTTTGTCTGTCTGTCTATCTGTCTGAACACGATAAACTCAAAAACTATCGAACCGATTTTCAAACGGTTTTCACCAATGGACGGAATCATTCATGAGGAAGGGTTTGGTGTATAATTCATTAAGGTTTTGTGTAAATTGGCTGAAATATGACGATTATTTCTGAAGATTTCGGAAAAAATCATGCTGACTGGTAGCTTTACTGGCGTGCGCCGTAAAATATATGTATGTTCCACAGGATTTTTCATCTTAAATTTTTTTACATTAAAAGGCGCGATATCTATCTGTGTCTATCATGTCTATCTTCTAAGGATGACCCACAGTAACTATTATTATCTTTCAGAATTTGTAAAAGAAAAGTAATATTTTAACTATTATCCAATAAAATATGTTATTTAAATTGGGCATTTAATTAAAATTCAAAAATGCTTTGACATAATAGATATCATTTAAAAATTTAAATGAATAGTTTAAAATATATCACCGATTCAAAATTACGCGTAACAAAATAATTATGGGGCAGTGACCTTAAAAAAAAAAATTAAAAGTTATTTATTCAAACTAGGCTGAGAATCAGCACTTTTCGAACGTCAACATTACATAAGAAAGTCCCCAAAAACGCCCACCCTTCACCACTTCCTAGTGCTTAAGCTGGGAAGAAGAAGTGGCGCAACAAACTCCCCAGCAGCCTTCCTCCCTTCGCCTTTCTTCCTTCCTTTTCCTCGGCTATTAGGTATGTAATCCCGATAGCACGTTGTTATGATTTTATGAACTTACACTTGTGTTTTTAAAATAAATACTGTTTTGTTTTAGAGGAGCTCGTGGCTGAGAAATAACTGCCGCACGGGTCGATCCAGCAGGTTAAGCTACGCTTGCCGGGGTTGGTCTGTGGATGGGTGACCACATATTACATACCGAAACTCCTCCGTGTCTCAGACAGCACGTTAAGCCGTTGGTCCCGGCCGGCTGTCATTCGTGGATCTTTGACAGTCGTTACGGGTCATCAGAAGCCCGAGACTCTGACAACCAGTCTTACCAAGGGGACCCTAATAATAAATAATATTACCCAGTTACTGGGTTGTGGAGGTCAGATTAGCAGTCGCTTCATGTAAAATACTGGTATTCAGCTGCATCCGGTTAGACTGGAAGCCAACTCTAATATAGTTGGGAAAAAGCTAGGCAGGTTTAAATATGTTTTCACCTCCGTTTTAATTCATAGTCCACAAATATTTTTTTTTTAAATTAATGCGATAAAATAACTTATAAGCTTTTAGAAATAATAAATAATAATATCAGCTTGTTACTGTCCCACTGCAGGGCAGACAGAGAAGGCACGAAGCATTGATAACCACGCTTGCTCAAGACGGGTTGGTGATTTCAGACTTATATTAACTATAAAGTCCAGGTTTCCTCACGATGTTTTTCCTTCACCGATGTCAATAATGTCCAAGATAAACTCAAAAAGTACATATGAATTGAAAAAGTCACATTACATTGGTACTTGCCCGGATTTGAACCCACAACCTCGTGCATGAGAGGCGAGGCCTTAACCACTGGGCCATCACGACACTAGAAATAATAAACAAAATCTAAATCAAGCCAATAACGTAGGAGATTTGGCAAACGCTAGTAAAAACACTGAATAACATGAAAATTATTAAAGATAGATAGATCTCCTTTTAAAGAATATTTTTCATGAATATTCAGAAAAATACTATTGTATAGCATTCTCATGTATGATCTGAATGACTATTATTGTATTACCAATTAATCTGCGACATTCTATAGTTCACCTTTAACTCGTTATTAATTATTTTGATAGTATATCAAGACCAGACTGTAACAAATTTTTACAATGTCTAAGGCAAATAAAGACTTATCTTATCTTCTACTGGTGACCTAAAATCTGTCCAGTAGTTTTTGAGTTTATTAATTACAAAAAAAACATACAAAACATCAAATCTTTTCTCTTTAAAATATTAGTGTCCATAAACTGGGTAGTAACAAGTTATATCAGACACTCTAATCAATATTGTAGACAGGATCTGAGTCAGAAGTATTTCAGACCTCCTCATAAATTCTGAAACGAATCTCAGAATATTATTATTGAGTTATCAAACTAAAAGTGGTATTAATATTTAATAACATCTTCAGCTATTGAAATTATAATTTCGTTGGTACGGATTTTGAATATATCTCAAATATTTTGTGCCTTGTTGGAAAATAGGAAATAATTTTAGAAGCTAGTTTATGTTACACAAAATACTTGGGTATAACTACAGCATGTTAAAACAACTTACTTTTAAAGCCACATTTTGTCGTCTGGTGTCTTATCCTGCGTACCTACAGTTCAAGTAAGCGTTAACACTTTCGACTCCATCCACTTGTCATAGAACTCATACGCCATGCCGCCATACATATTGGAAGTGAACCCTCCGGGAGGGTTCCCGGGATTACGTTTGCGCTAAAGTTAACCATCGTGGACGGTCACCGGTATTAGGTTTAAGGTCCCTCGCCCACGGTGGCTTGATGTAGCGATGCTGTCGCGCGTTTTGTAAACGCGCTTCTGCATCGCTACTATCGCGCGTTAGTCACGTTAGCAGCGTGCGACAGAAACGATGCAAACGCGCGACCGTTTCTGACGACATCGGGGGAATGTAGGGTGGAGAACGGAGGGAGGGGTGCTGGAGAATATGCCCTGAAGCTCGACAGCATCACGATAGTAGCGACACAGAATCTGGGCGGAGGTACACAGACAGCGACAGCATCGCGGCTGTATCGATACACATGCGCGACAGCATCGCTACTGCATCGCTACAAAAAGTCGCTGTGGGCGAGGCCTCTAAAACCGTGTTATAAAACGCTGTAAAACGAAGTAAAATAGTGTTTTCAGGGGGTCTTGTCGCTATACGTAGTTTCCAACATTTTAATTATAACCGTGAAGAAAAAAAATTGCTTGGATTTTAAAACCAAAGCGAATCTTGTTAAAATATACATCAGATTTTATTTTCACGTTTTATAATGATGCTACGAAAAACCTACATTTAAAATTAACCATCCGCGAGGCGCATCCCATATGCGAGTAGGTGAACCCTCCAGGAGGGCTCCTGGCACTGAACGTGTATAACAGTAAGTTTATTACACATGCATACATAAACTCTCGCCTTCTTCCCACGGGGGGTGTATTAATTTACTTCGTTTACGTTCGTATCTGGTCATACACGCACACCGGCTGCAAGAACTACGCACTTCACCTTTTTGAAGAACATCGCCAATAAGGTATATTTATTTATTTATTTATATATACTTTATTGTACACCAGAAAATACATAGTTAATCATAAATTTAACACTACAAAACATACAATGGGCGGCCTTATCGCTTTCTGCGATCTCTTCCAGGCAACCTTGGAATCCTATATTGTTTTATTTATCTTTTATATAGATTCTATTCATTAAAATTTTGTGAATGTGAGAACGTTGTAGGTTTAACAGACTGTAGATCTGTGGACCATTTTATATTTTGCTAAGTACCTGGTACTTGTTGATACGCCTACACTGTCCTCTCATACCTTTTAACACTGTTATTTGAAAACATTGTAAAAACCATTTACTTTTAAAAGAGTAACCGTGGAGTTTCTTTCCGGCTCTTCTCCATTAGAAAAGACCAATCGGAACCGTGCACCTAGCTTCTGACGTTTCATAAGTGCCCTTGGAGGTTTATGTGTTTTTTTATTGAATTGAATTATGTTCATCTGGGGCGTCCATTCCCGGTACTTCCACTCACATCTGTCTAGTAAATTCCATGTGTTAGTCGCCTTTAATTTATCCTCTCAACATGACCAAACCTTATATGCATACTCTTTAAAAAAAAAACCATTAAATCTTCTTTTAAACCGCACCGTTGCATTGTACTAAAATAAGAATAAGCCTCGCCTTTAAGGCGACGATAACCGACTTTTATTGATTTTATACTGAAGATCACGTCTAAATGAGTAGTGTTAATGATTTGGAAAAAATATATTTTTAATTCGAGTATTTTCTTAATAACTTAATTATATATGAATATTTTAGACTGTTTATCTAAAGCATATAAAAAATTGAGAATCACGCAAAATCTATCAAGCGTATTTTTCTGAAACCACTATTTTAAAGATAATTTAATTACTGATCTTTTAGTATACATGTTTTATTAAAATACTTTTTGTTTTGTGTATAATAAATTAATAACGCGCCTAATTTGGAACAGCGCTCCTTGATGGGCGAGTCCTATTACTGGCTGGCCGTACGACGCGTGGCGTGAGCTTAGTACAGAACACACAAGCTGGTGTATATCTGCGTCTTAATAGAGTCATACAAACTTCACATTGATGTATCAGCACATTCTATTCAAATCTTACTAAACACGATTCAGCAAAAGTTAGTTTGAGTTTATTTTTACCTAAGTCAGCCTTAATAAGAAAAACAACAAAGCTATCCTACAATATCGGTACCTACTGCTTTGTAAGCGGGTAGATGTACTTTAAAATATAATAAACATTTTGGGAATCACCAACAAAAGCATCCAATCCTATCCTATTCCTATCAGACAGAACTCATTATTCCTATTTCCGTGTTTTTTGTTATTTCCACGAGAATACGGCACTCACCATGCAATTTCACGGTGCCTTGCACGAAAGAATTCAAAGATACACAGATACACGATCAACTCATGAAATAAGGATCCTTAATTTAATGTAGATTCGTTTACCTTTTACGTTATTTACTAGACGTTTCTATTAACCTTTTGAGAAACTAACAAACGTTTATTTACGAATGCTTCAGACTCTAATGAAACGATAGAAATTGTTATGAATGAATCGAGAAAGAAAGCTTAACAACTTTGAAAGACTAAAAGTAATAAACAGCAGGAAGACATTGGGTACGACAGCGGAGTTGTTACTTTTTCAGAAAGAAAAATTACGTTACATACCTACCTTCAACACAGACATGGGTCGTTGTTTGGCAAAAGAACTCAATATTACTCCTATTTTGAGCTGTCACGAGCAACGTCCGACTTTTCGGATCACCGAGTACCATTTGTGAAATGAAATATTGCTGTACATGAGTGTCTATTTAGATGTCGGTGTACATATATTGATAATTTGTCATATTGATTGATGAAAATTAAATTAACGTGTGCCCTCGGGACGAATGGTAACTCTGTTGTTTCACCATGGATGCTTAATATTAGTCATGTGGGGATTTAATAATTTTGCCTTCGAGATCAATAATATTGCGTTCACTATTTGGTTTCAGTACAGATCAGTCAGATACAGTAGGTACCTGGTGTTTCTTTTCGTACCTTCAGTAAGTGGACAAAGTAAAGGTGGCGGACCATCTCTACTACATAGTTGTTTTCTGATTATTGAACTCTGTCATCTCTTCTGCAATCGGCAAAATTACATAATATACCGAATACCGTCTTTAATAAAAGAGAAAATGTTGGATTTTCAAAGTTAGGTACTTGGGTATAGAAAATCCCTCAATGAATCATAAGTACCTATTTTAACGATCCCCGTACCTGGAAGTCTTTTCTTCTCTTCCTATGGTTAACTGAGAGTTGACTAAGAGAGATTATATTTGGTAGAACTCAAACGTGTACTCAAACCTTACTGATATTATTTTACTTCATAGGGATTACCAAGATTATGAAAAACTAGGAGGAAAAGCGTGGGAGTTTTTCATCATATTTCATGTGAAATCCAATGAAAGCTTAAATAGTGCCTGCGTAGGCGATCGACGAGTATAGTTGAGCAACGCTCTAGGAGCAGCTATACAGGGTGGCAGGGACATCGATGCGAAAACTGTAACCATGGATTCAGTACATGATTCTGAACCCCCTGTGTTGAAATTATTCGACGGTTATTTTTTTTTTTATCTGCTGTTCCATACATTTTGACCGCGTAGGTATTGCACTTTTCTTTGAAACAGCAGGTTTTTTTTGATACCCTTACTGTATTAGGAAAAAACAATCTGAGCTCCGAAGAAAAAATAATTAATGCATAACTAACAAAGACTACTCAGTACCTACTCAAAGGTTTTATTTACGCGGGGGTCTAAGAAAAATATCATATTTACAACTAACTACAGTAATTAAGTTTCTCTAACAAAAATGTCCTTTAACGCAATTAATTAGTACGATGTCACAAGGTGCAGATTCAGTACGTAATATTAATTAAAAATGTTTCTTCCACTTCTCAGGCGCAAGCTTTAATAAGAAGCCTTTAAACCTAGTTAGTAGTTAGGTCAGTGGCGTGTGTTAATTTAATTAATTCAGGCGTATTGTAGCTCCTTATGAATAATTACGACAGAAACCACCGTGTTTTACTTATATAAAAGTTGTTCTTTATAAATAGTAAATGAACTTATTCGTATTTACATGTCTTAAAATATATTTGCCTGAGTTGTTTATAAACTAAAAGCACAAATACGGATATTTACGACCTCTATTTATTACAGTTGCCGTATAATATAATCACATCGAATGTTATCTGCATGTATCGCACATAACACAACTTTATTATCCCTTTATTTTTGTATTTCCTTAAAAATCCTATTTGAATGCGGACAGCGTCACAGGCAGCACTAGTACAAGTTTATTATAAGCAAATAATTTGTATTTCACTTCCCCTACTAACATAACATTAGATTTTATGAATGCCAGTAGTGTATGAGCTGAGAATCTGATAAGAGCTGTAACTGCCTTCGACTTCCTTAAAGCAATCAGTGTTCCCGCGAAAATATCAGTCCGCTAGTTTAAAAGTTAATTCTACTATTTACTCAATCTCGGATAAGAAAGAACACAAGATTGCCGTTGTGTTTGAAACTTGATAAGACACAAATAAACTTAGTTTTCTTTTGCGGCTTTTTATTGGTTTATCGAGGCACTAACAAAATGTTTGTCTTCGTCATTTGAACTACATAGTTCTGTCAGTCCACTAATTGTTGCGCTCCAGTTCCCAGCGCACTAATATAAAAGACATATTCAGAGTACACACGTTCCTTGAAAGATAAATACAAATTGGAGTAATAAGCTAGTCTGCATGCCGGCGAGGTTCATACGTCGAGTAACGACAGCTTAACATTTTCCGTCGCAGATAAGGTGGCGTAATCCACGCGTCACCGAAATCACCTTAAAACTTTTTTCTTTCATTCGTCCGGAGTCGTGATAGGCCTCCATATCGAATTGAAATACATAAAATCGAAGTGCTCGACATAACATCCAGCCGCGTGTCATACGCATTAAAGCGTAGTACATTTCAGAACACGTACGCGTGGTACGTGTTCGTCCGACGTTGCCCGCTTTACGCCATTTCCGCACAGTGAAGTGCAATTAGGAACTTATCGCCAGAGATACAGAGGCAACTTAGCACTTACCACCGCGGAGTCAGATATTACTAGAAGTGCTGTTTCTGCTTTACGAACTATAGAACTGTGTTATACTTTAAGTTAATAAAGGAAAGCTGCCCGCTGAGAACAATCGTTACTGAACGAGCAATTTGTTTTACAAATCTTACTTGCCGAAATTCATACAATGCAGATTATATAATAAACTTTATAGATATGCAAAAGTAACTGCACAAAAGCTTAAAAATATTCAAGTTACAAAGCTTTGTAAAAACTTGAATATTCTTAAGTATTTTAAATGGGAGCTGTCGGAGAAACTAAATTGCAGACTTCATTTCATTTAGTTTCCTTGTCGTAGAGACTACTTCCTTGGGATTTGACCAGTAGGAAACAGCAATGGCACAGTTATGGTAATGCTGAAGGAGCCACGCACTCAGGCAGACATATCGCGCGGCTCTCCGAGGAATTCTCTCAAATTACTGCAGCGCGAGAGTATCTCTAAGCCGGGCTCACTTTTCTCTTTATCTACTGTTGTAATATTTCTATCCCGAGTTAACCTCCCTACCTACAAACACATATGTACAAGTGTATTATGAGAACACATGTGTGTATCTACAAACATTTATCTAACAACTGCTGGAACATTTTCCGCCGACTTACATCCTTGTTCCGTGTAATCTTATTATGAAAAATCTTTCCATCGGGCTATAAATTCACAACTTTAGATAGTCAATTTCCTCAGATTGAAATCAGCAAATATGAATATAAAAAACAAACTTTCTTAGTAGGATTTCATTATTAACTCCTATTTCGTAGCGAGTTGTCGGATTCAATCAATACCTACATTTGGCGGATACGACATTTTAACTCTCCAGGGACAATTTCATTACCCGAAACAGGATTATACGAGAATTACAGTGTCTAAGTTCAATTTTTTGAGTTCGATTTAAGTTTCTTTGTTTCATGGACTGGGAATCCATCAGCTTCAATGTCGCCCATGGGCATGTGACCGCCCGTATTTTTCTTAATATTCATGAAAAAATATAGACAATTAACTTTAAAAGAGGTCACATGCCATGTGAGGTCAGAGGTCATCTTTAATATTTTTAATTTTATTCAATTATTACTTTTTTGAGTAGCGTTTGCCATATCTCCGATATAACATCGGAGATATGGCAAACGCTACTCAAAAAAGTGGCTCGGTTTGGATTGTTTCTAAAGGTTTGTGCAGACCAGCGCGACTTGTCGCGCGACGCGACACCGGTTATTGTTATACTGTGAAGTTTTCTTAGAAATTGTATTGTTCGTGTCGCGTCGCGCGACAAGTCGCGCTGGTCTGCACAAGCCTTAAAAGGTTATTTTTATTTTATCGGATTAAGTAACATTTTTTATTAAAATTTGTTGACTATGAAAAAAATAGAGGGGTGACACAAAAAAAAACAGTATTTATTTAAAAAACACAAGTGTAGGTAAGTCCCTAAAATCATACTAAAAAAGGAAACAAAAACGATATATCCTTAAAGGCGACCTTTTAAGGATATATTTCGTTTACTTTTTTTAATTTTTTCTTAAGCGTATTTTTTTTTTTTTTTCAAAATTCCCTCAATTCCTTTGTATAAACTAGCTTTCGTTAAACGGTCCAAAATCCTTATTTTTCCTTTTAAGTTTCACTTATGGTCAATATTTTATAGAAATGTGTTCTCCGAAATACACCTTTTGAATTTAGAAAACATGTTTTGTTCCATCATACCGTTCGGAGTTTTCCATGTTTACATTATGATAAGACTTGTAAAAAAAATCCAAAAACCTTACGTCTCATACAAAACAGCGCACGTCGCTGTATCGCTGTACCATTTTAAATAATTTACAGGTTTTACAGTAATCAAGGTTTTCGAAGCTACATGCAGGGACAATGTGGTACGAGTGTAACGGCAAAAAATATAAACCTGTATTACGAGAAATACTTTAAAAAACAAGGTGTATCCGTGATTGAATGCCTTTCGAAAAGCCGATGGTTTCCGAGAATAGACGAGTACAGATTGAATGATGAAAACGATGTAAAAATATGACTTCCATGTACGTATTGTGCTGTGACGAAACAATTGAACTCACTCCATTATATTCATTCTGCGGTTTGTTCTATTGTGCGAGGACTAATTTACAGTGAACATTTTCCACTGAAAAATTCGCATGCAATGCAACTTATGTTGATAATTCCGTTCTGATAAGCATACTTAAAAAGTATAAAGGAAATTATAACAAATGGCACAATACGTTACTCGAATATCGTGTTTGTAAGTATAAATTGTTAGATTTAACTTTAGGCGCGTTCCCCAACTCTAGATTGTTTACTATTGCTATTGGAATTAGCTAATTTTATTGTACTAAGTTTATTCACCTATCTAACACAAACATCACGCCTGTTATCCCCGAAGCGCTAGGCAGAAGTGTACCTATAGTACACCCAAATCCCACGCATCACCCATCTCGAACCATCTAAATTTGCACATATTATCTAATGCACCATGTAGAGTTCCACAAATCAATCAATCTGCCTAGCCTTTTCTCAACTATGTTGGGGTCGGCTTCCAGTCTAACCGGATGCAGCTGAATACCAGTATTTTACATGGAGCGACTGCCTATCTGACCTCCACAACCCAGTAACTGGGTAATACGATACCCTTTGGAAAGACTGGTGTCAGACTTTCGGGCTTCTGACGACTCGTAACGACTGTCATAGATCCACGAATGACAGCCGGGACCAACGGCTTAACGTGCTTTCCGAGGCACGGAGGATTCTCGGTATGTAAAGATGGTCACCCATCCACTGACCAACCCCGGCAAGCGTAGCTTAACCTGATGGATCCATCAGTGCGGCTGTTGTTACTTAGCCACGAGCTCCTCGCTCCTCGCTCCTCAAGAGTTCCACAGATAAGATAGTCAAATCTTTTGATACAAGAAAATCAAAGTAAAACCTTTCATAAAGACGTAACCCCGTAGAACCTTTAGGAGAAATTATAGCTTAAAAGATTATTTACGTACTGTAACTGATGGAAGATGCCTTATAAACATATAAAAAGCCTTTTTATGCTCTTTTATACGTACTTGCAAACATTACATGAGCCCGTCGAGTTGACGTTCCCTCAAGAGAACGTGTTTACACCAGGTTTTTCTTATTTTTTTGTAAAAGAAAATGTGTTTTCTACCGGCCAGTGACGGGCGCGAGAAAACACACTCTGATTTACTGTTTTATGTTATACAGAAAGTTACCTTTTTCTAACAAATACCTACTCGTAATACATAATATAAAAAATATACATGTAGATTTCAGGGAAAGGAAATTATTAGGGTAGGCACATACGTCAGATGACGTGTATAAAAAGGTTTTTGTTTGGGCACTTAATTTATATAATGCCTGTTTATATTTAAGAGGCGGTCGTTATTATAAAACAAAGAGAAACATGAAAGTACATTAAGCGTTTTATTTACAGTTTGTATAATATCAAAAAGCTACAATCAGTACCGGTAATGTAGACGGTAACTTTTTATTTTATAATACTGTCACATTAAAATAATTACAGTAACATTTAAACCTACATCGTAAAACAATGGAAATTATACGCTTCATAAAAGTACCTTTGTCTTTTTGACAATATTATTAAACTTAATTATCACAGATTTCGTAAACGTCCTAAAACAACCTTTTAATATGGACATACATAAATAACAAAGTAAATTGAGGTCTAACTACTTATTAATACATAAAACTACTTAGGAAGTAGCTAACAAAAAATATTAACTTTTTCAGTCTAAAAGGTGAACCTATAAAACCAGCAAATGATGTTATTGAACGTAAAAGACTACGTCTTTTATAAAATCATAGACTTAAAATATTCTAGCCTAGATCAGTATGTACAGCGTTACTTAGTTTAAGTATTAAAAATGTATGATAATGCTTATTAATAATAGAGTGAATAATATAGTGCACCTCCCAAGCGTCGAACTACCTGAAAATAAAAATTTTAACAGTAATTAAGGCGGAAAGTTTTTAATTAATTAAAATAATTGTATTGTTACTGAATATCAGCTCAGTTTTATCGGATGCTTGTACAATTTCATTAGTGTCGGGTCCGCGGTTTGGGGACATTGAATTTATTTTAGCGGGGAATTTGTTAATCCGTGGATTTTGGCTTTCAATCCATTTTCGGACACTTTTTATTTTAGTTAGTTACGTCATGTTCATTTATTTTTATTTTAGTTAAGTTATTGACTCATTTATATTCGTTTAACTGATCATAGTTAGTCGCTTTTGTTTCAATATCAGCAATCAATAAATTAAAAATTAAATCGTTTTATTGGGAACAAAAAACAAATACATAAAAGACAAAAATGTTAAACGATGATAGCTGCAATAGTTAAAACTGTGGCGCAGAAATCAATGTACAGATTACTCCAAAAACTGTTATTTAATAAGTCCCTGCATAAGTAAATTATAAAATATCTTACTGCTAGCTTGATGTTCCATCGGTTTCTTCACTTCTATGCTTGCGCTATGCGTTGGCATAAGACCTGTAAGTGATAATTCAGTTTTACTAAGGATAAATTGTAACTGCCTTATTACGATAAACGTGATAGAGGGAGATGATTTTTGAAAAATTCTGGGAGTAGCTCATATGAAGCGTATAAGTATAGTTTAAAATCAAAAGTCATATTGAAACCATAGGCTGAGGATCAGCACTTTTTGAACGTCTTTACATAAGTCAGTGCCCCAAAGTGCCCGCTCTTCACCACTTCCTAGTGCTTTAGCTGGCATGAAGAAGTGGCGCAACAAACTCCCCAGCAGCACAGCTGTCTGTTCAGTTAGGCTGCGCGCACTTTGGATGTGTTTTCGTACGAATTTCACTCGTGCGTACACGTACGAATTGAGTGCGCATACTGGATACGATTTTCTCCGTCAAATAGAACAAATCCCAACAAGTTCGGATTGTTTTCGAACGTCGGAACTATACGTACGTATTCGTAAGACTAAAGGCTTGTTCAGACCAGCGCGACTTGTCGCGCGACGCGACACGAACAATACAATTTCTAAGAAAACTTCACAGTATAACAATAACCGGTGTCGCGTCGCGCGACAAGTCGCGCTGGTCTGCACAAGCCTTTAGTCGCACCCAGTCTGCGCGTTCCCTTTGTACTTGGAAGGTCGAGATCGTTCGTGCGTGTTCGTTCGTGTACGCACGAGTGAAATTCGTACGAAATCGCATCCAAAGTGCGCGCGGCTTTAGAAGAACGACGACGACGAAGAGTTGACATTGTAATTGCTTCACCACCTCAGAGTAATAACTAAAGCATTCACCACCCTTTGAATGTACGAGTACGTCAGTAAACAACAACGTCGTCGGTCATCTGTCTATGTGACAGATAGTCCCAACCGTAATGAAGTTTCATTCATTCACTGGGTATTGTTGTCAAAAGAGGTAAAAAACAATAAAGAGGTCGACCATTTCCGTCACAATAATATTAAATTATGATTTATTTTCCAAATTTCTCAAATATTCTGTCTGTGTGGATGTGGTATATGTATATTTAAATGTTCTAACAATTATAATATTTATTTAATGTTATCTATTTGTTTGTTCCAGTCCAATACTTAACCCTACAAGATCTACATTTCAACAATTTATCATCGAAGATTCTTATCATTCTAATTGTAATTTTTTTTTTTTTTTATATATCTCAATACACACTTGCTTTTCCAACTCACTTTAGACATTGGCAGAATGGTCGACATCGGCTTTGCTTGCAATAATAAAGAATAGAATAGAATAGAGGTCGACCATAAAATGTCAAAAATTTGTAGGCGAAACGTTCACAAGCGTGAAAATAAAAAGATTATAATGCAAGTCCGAAAAATCTTGTAATAAGTTGATCCAAAAAAGGACGTGCTTCTAGAGATGGCATGGAAGACACGAAGCAAGAAGGTTGAATGGCCATAATAACGAACCCAATGTAATCCCACTCTAATAGGCTGAACGGTAGGATAGGCTACCCTGTGTATTGGGTGTCATTACACGTACTAATCACGAGCAAAAACATCCAGACTTCGGAGAGATTTTATAGCCAACTTCTTTTCCTTCCTCATAAAATTTTACGGTATCTGTAGTATCCCTGAACAGGACATAGGCCTCTACAATCACCTGCCATTTTGTTTTTTCTTTCTCAGTTAATTTTAATGTTGGTCTGGCAGTTTGAGTACTTTATGCGGCCTACCCAAATCTCCTTTCTTTGGTATTGGTCGTTTAGTAGTTGAGCTCCTTAAGTTTTCAGTTTACCTACACGATTACTGACAAATGCTTACACTAACTGGACAGGTCCACTCAAATCTGTTTGGTTCTTTCCTCAAAAGACTATTTCAGATACTAATCTACGTGGTCCTCATCAAGATTATGTCTGGATTTTAATAGAGACTGCGACCTCTGATTTTCTTTCGGCCTTTCTTCTCTGAGTAGTCAGATAGGAAACGCCGACCTCATCTAGCTTATTTTTAGTATTATTTAATATGACGTGTAAAAGTGATTCCGATATCCTATTTACAGAATAAACAATTTCATTAATTTCATTTCATTTCATTTAACTGTTAATTTGCTCAGCCATTCTCATCCAACGGCTCAGCCATTCAGTGAAGTTCGTTACTCCACCTGGTCTGATGACGTCACCGAGCGACTTACGCTTCCCGATAGTTCCCGGTCTGCTGTCATAAATTCAACCAACTGTCATAAAATTCTGATAACACTTACCGGGGTAGTAAATAGTGGTTCTATTATTAGTATAATTAGCTAAGGGCAGGCTCAGGTGACAGACGAACTCCTCCCAGGGGCTGATGACGTCATCGTCGTGGACCAGCGCCGTCGTCTCCACGGAGTACATGCCCCAGGAGTCCATCCTCATGTCTGTGACTGCTCGCTCCAGTGGCATGCTAAAAAAAGGTTTTATTTTATAGGACAAGTTAGTGTAATTGGAGCTAATTGTATCGAGTATTTCCCTACAATAGATTTATAGGGCTTCCCGCTCTTGAAGGGGTTAAACTAGGTCGTATAGATATTACCGACTGACCTCAGAATTATATCTGTGGAAATAAAAAACCAGCTACGATAGAAGTATGTTGGTCTTTGAGCTTTACTTAGAACATCGTTCCCAAATTACATAAGTAAATGTCAAAAGCCTAAAGAAGTATTGTCTTTGAGATAGTACTTGGACATTAACCTCATTTCCACCTTACGGCAAAGAATTACTGCAAAAATACGTCTGCCTATACTTGTCTGAAGGCTGGCTTTAATCTCAGCATTTCGCCATTCAAAAGTTTAATCTTTCAGAAAGTTTATAGCTATAAAATTTTACTGTGTCTTGAGGGAATCGAGCAAGAAAAACTAAAGCACGTCGGGTGAAACACGTCACTTAGAAATTGCCCCCGAGCGAGGCTGAGTTTGTTCACTAGTTCCGTCTTAAATTGGAGCAAAATGCGATAACATCATATCTTGTTCCAATAATGGACAAGCAATAATAAACACAGTTCATCTAGAGCAAGTACAAACGTTCTGGAGGGCTAAATAATTGCTAAAATAGGGACGAAAATAAAACTTAATAAGCGACAAAAATCGATATTGATAATTGAGAACCATAGATATAAGAAAGAAGGAGATATGCCCGGTAGTTGAAAATGTATCGAAACCCAATGTCTTCGATTTATCCCCACTCTCTAGCCTACAACTACACATGCGATCAGTAAACCCAATAAATACGAGGTCCCGCTCACACTTGCAATTTACAAATCAGAACGTACTACACAATCAATTATAAACCTTATCCCATCAAACACAGCGTGCATTTACCATGCACCGTACAACTCACCCACACGAAAACATCGTTCGCTATCGTTGTGCTGTGCAAAAGCCATTTATTTTACATATACGCTAGTGATTGACTAAATCGGAAACTTATCGATTCTCCCATTTATTATTGTATTAATATTTTTGGAAGTTGCTGAAAAAATTATAAATAAAAAACGATATACATATAATAAGATGATATAAATAAACAATAAGTAAGTAAAAAAAAGAAATATTAAGTAAACCAAAAAAAAAACAACATTATGAGAAAATCTAAATGAGTATAAAACAAGATTTCACATCGGTCTTCCAATCAGGCTATAACTGTTGACAAATTGAAGAATAAACTTTAATAGTAATATAAATTCATACGACAATCGACATTATTGTCGATAGCCTACGTTAGTGGATCTGCACAACCACATCACTAATCCGTCGCAAGACGATGCGGCCGTACTAACGATGCAACCGCTTAAAGCAAATATCGTTTTGTAATTTTTACATTGCTTGTCCAGTTACTTAGCGACATACTTTGGTAGTGGTAAAGAAGCAATGTATTTACTACAAGAAAAGTACAGTCGCTGTGATTTATGAAAACAAAAATAACGTAGTAAAGGCAAGAAATATTTTACGATTTGTGGTTTTTCATGATTTTCAACACAAATATAGCAAAATACTTGTGCTGATTTATGAAAAGTGGTTCTACGATTTATAAAGTTTATAGTTAAGCTTCGATTTTTACAAGAAACCACTGAACAACACGGTATTCTTAAATGTTATCACGATCGCGTTCGAAAGCGCACTAGTTAGCGGAAACGGCCATTTGCCTGAGGCATGAGCATTGTGATCAAGACGCGCGGACACAGACACGCCCCCATGCCACTTCTCCTGTTATTTATATTTCTATGTTGAGAACATATTGAGAAAGTAAAATTTCCCAATAATACATGTTAGATCTTTGTAACCTGCATCTGCTCTGGTCAGAAACGCGTGCAAACCTCTTACGACAAGATCATCAATATTTTATCAAGATTTGTATACGAGATCACTTGACCTTATCTCACTCATGAATTACCCATAAAATTGCCGTCTGCCCGTCTGACGATTTTTATATATTTTTCCGCCCTGTTCACTTTCTGAATAAATACTTTATACCTTCTTTTATTAGTCTTGATAATTAACTTTTTTTATTACCTTTTACAATATTTATTTTTAATTTTCGTTATGTTGCCTGGGATTGATGAGCAGATTTTCAGATCGCCGCACAATCGAGTATTCCAAGAATATATGCTACGCATTGATAGAATCCCTAAAGAGCCTTGTATGACATAAACAGAAGCAGTAATCTATTAAATTCCGGTTATAGATCATTTATCCATGCAGCTTGTGTGCGATAGTCCTGTAATATGTACATGTGTCAAGTGCGTTAATCCCGGCGCAAGCCTATCCGGAGTGGATTCAATTGATACCAATGCTATTAGCTTACGCTCGGACGTTTGATCGCCTACGACACACCTATGAGGTACCTACTAAGCGCGCGGAATACGCAGAAACCTACATAAATACAACTTTAGTACTCACCCTTTTGATAATATTTTCAGCACTGGTCTTGGATACAAGTATTCCGCCACACATTTTAATGTTACTAAGAAAACATATTTTTTCTCTTGATCGAAATGGAAACTCTTGCCCGGACCTGTGGGGTAAAAATAACTGTGAATTACACAGAACAATTTATTCTGTAATAAGTAATCTAATGAAAACAATTTAGTTTATAAAATCGGAGCACGTTTTCGGGAATTTATTTCTGCCTACATTGCGTTAGTTCTTATTATTTTTGTAGGATTCAAGCGAGGTCATCTCAGTATCTTGAATACTAACTTTGGCTTTGAATTTTTTTGTTTCTAACTACGTTATGTGATAGTTAATTGATTCAGACGTGACTTTGCGGAAATCCATTATAAAATACAATAGATGACGTCTATTTAGTAACCTAATCCGCTTAACTGTTCTTAAAGAGTCATTAAGAACCTAGTAAGAAAGCGTCGAGAGCAGTCTGCTGTCGACGCTTGACGTGTCCACACGTAGGGTCCGTGTTCGCAACAAGTCAATCTTCATCCTGAGGATGCCTCGTTGAGAGGTGAAACACGTGTCGATTTCTTACAGGATTCTTTAAGAACAGTTAAGCGGATTAGGTTACTGAATATACGTTGTCTATTGTATTTTAGCTTCGAACATGTAACGCCTCGTGATGTAGTTAATGTTTTTAACACACTCAAGTCTAAAAACACTGGTGATTACTGGGGCATCTCCATTAAACTTTTAAGTAATATAATAGACATCGTAGCCCCCTATCTAGCTGTTACTTTTAATAAATGTGTTGATTTAGGAACTTTTCCTGACCTCATGAAGAATAGTAAAGTCATACCATTATTTAAATCAGGTAATAAAAGTGACGTTGGCAATTTCAGGCCTATTTCTATCTTACCAGCATTTAGCAAAATATTTGAAAAGTTAATACTCAAGCAGTTGCTTAGACATTTTAATTTAAATAGCCTCCTTCATAATGAACAATATGGCTTTACAAAAGGTCGTTCGACTACAGATGCGGGTGTTGCTTTGCTGAAACACATATTTAACGCATGGGAAAACTCGCAAAATGCTATTGGGGTTTTCTGTGATCTCTCCAAAGCCTTTGATTGCGTGCACCACGACACGCTTTTGCGTAAACTACGTCATTACGGTGTGCAAAACGAAGCTCTCAACGTTTTAAATTCGTATTTACATAATAGGTCCCAATGTGTAGATGTTGATGGTGTGAAATCTTCTGGGCTACCAGTTCAGTTAGGTGTACCTCAAGGCTCAATACTGGGTCCATTCTTGTTCTTAGTGTATATCAATGACTTACCATTCTATTTAAAGGGTATCTGTGAAGTTGTACTGTTCGCAGATGATACCTCTCTTATTTTTAAAGTAGACAGGAATAGACAAGATTTTGACGATGTAAACAGTGCACTCTCAATGGTTACGGATTGGTTTACGACAAATAACCTAGTTCTAAATACTAAGAAAACGAAATGTGTAAAGTTTGCCCTACCAAATGTTAGAAATCTAGGTCCCAACATCGTCTTAGATAAAGAGGTGCTTGAATCTGTAAACTCGGCGGTTTTTCTGGGCATAACAGTAGATGCCAAACTTCAGTGGGGCCCACATATATCGAGCCTAGCGGGAAGGCTCAGTTCAGCCGCCTACGCCGTCAGGAAAGTAAGACAATACACTGACGTCGATACAGCTCGGTTAGTCTATTTTAGTTATTTTCATAGCGTTATGTCCTACGGTCTTCTGCTGTGGGGCAAAGCTGCTGATATTCAAAATATATTTGTTCTTCAAAAACGAGCTGTTCGCGCTATTTACCAGCTTGGTGCCAGAGTTTCTCTGAGAGATTTTTTCAAAGATATTGGTATCCTCACGGTGGCATCTCAATTCATCTTCGCCAATATCTTATATATTAGGCAAAATATACACTTATACACTAAAAACAGTGATTTTCACAATGTTAACACTAGAAATAAGGACAAACTACGAGCTCCCTTTCACCGGCTTCATAAGGTTCATAACTCATTTGTTGGGCTTGGTATAACCTTTTATAACAAGCTACCCTCTTCTTTGCTAGATTTGCCTTTTAATGCGTTTAAAACGAAAGTAAAATCCAATCTTTGTTCAAAGGCATACTATTCTATCAACGACTACTTAAATGATAAGAATAGTTGGTCGCTGTGATTAACTCAAGACAATGTTTATGTTCTTTCTCCAGCTTACGTACTGACAAGTTATATGAGTTTATATAATTGTTTATTTTATTTGACTTTTTAAGTCAAGTTATTTTAATTTAACTTCAATTTATTTTTGACAATATCTACTCATCACACTGTTTTTTTATGAGTTGTATTGCAATATGTGGTTAGCTAGTGACCTCGACAATTGATCATATTATTTACTGTTATTAGTAATTAACTCTTTGTTTATTTATTTTACATCGATGGTCCTAGTTTATCATTTATAACTTCCAGTTACAACTTTATGTAAGCGGGCACGCCCTTTATGCCTGGAGGCTTTTTTATTTAGATATTAATTCTGTTTACGTTTAGTTTTTTTTATTTCGGCCTGAGTATCGATGATTGATTGGTTGAGTTCTCGATGATTTTGTTTGGTATATTGGCGTGTGCTAGCTAACATATGGCTAATAATTTGAATTATGTTTTGTGTTGCGTAATGTAAATTATTTTGAATACTATTATATAGAATCTTTTTTTTTGTTCTTCTAACTGAACAGACAGCTGTGCTGCTGGGGAGTTTGTTGCGCCACTTCTTCTTCCCAGCTAATGCACTAGGAAGTGGTGAAGGGTGGGCGTTTTGGGGGACTGTCTTATGTAATTTTGACGTTCGAAAAGTGCTGATTCTCAGCCTAGTTTGAATAAATGACTTTTGAATTTTTTTTTTTTTTTTTTACGTTATGTGAGTCCATATTCTTTTTGTAGGAAAGTTTATACATCAGTGATATGGAAGTAAACATTGGATTTTTTTGTGAAGGAATTAATTGAATATTCGCCTCTGATTCCCATACGCTTATCTACCAACCTACTGCGATACATTCCTTCCTTGTAGGTATGCATGTGCAAAACCACCGACTGACCGGAAGAGACTTTCATACTGACGGTCAAACTCGATTGCAGGGCTAATTGGTGTGTCCTGTGTAAAACTAGCTCGTCCATACTGCGTCTCGATAAACTAGATTATCATAGACGTACCCCAAACCCAGCAGATTTGATGTGAAATTGATGCAAGCAAACCATATGCATTTTGAACTCGTGTTACACCGGTGTCGTTGTTTTGAATTAAGTAATGCAGAATTAATAATTCAAATTGTGTTCAACGATCATCTTTGATGAAATGGGAACGTGCTCTTTTTCTTTTAGCTCCCTTCAAAATGGATGAGCTGAATGGTGCTAATCCATGCGTCATGTTCGTGAACGGGCGCCGTCAGTTGGGACTGGTCAACTCTTAGCTGCCTTGGCTGATTTAAATTTTTGAATTGTTCTTTGTTTTATATTTTTAATACGGACGCTTCTAACGTGCACGTTCTCACGTGTTTAATTTTAACATGAATGATGTAACCATAACTTTGTAACAATTTATTTAAAAGAGTGTCCGTGGAGTTTCTTGCCCGTTCTTCTCCTTAAGTACCTACTACGCTTTGGAATGGGCAACTAGCTTCATATTTCTTACTGACCGATTCCTTGACAATTCAAAAGTGCCTATAAATGGTTTAATTGAAATAAATGCTTTGAGTTTGAGTGTTTTTTGTTAGTAATTGGTAATGCTGTTATAGATTTTTTTTAATGTCTATAACTTTTCTTCAATAGAAATTCCTCAAGCATATGCTTGCTTGCTTAGGTTGCTTACGTAACTATCATAAAGTACACGTCTCTATATATTTTAACCCCGTATCCGTTTTTTGGTTACACTGATTAGAACAAATCAAGACTGAGAATACCTATTTAAAAACAGTTTTTCTCGACAAAGGAAGGATAATCTGAGAGTAAATACCTACTTGCGTCCATAAATAAAAAGCCATTAGAGAGTTTATAAATATTTCAAAAGATCGAATAACTGCCCAGTGAGTCGAATAGTCCCTAAATAATTTTTAATATTCAGATAATCCTACCTATACTAAATGAACCATTTTGGCATTTGATCACTATAATAATTATGGGTTCTATCCTAGTTTCCCAGTGATTGTAGCCAAGAGCGCCCATTCGGTTCACGAGATAATGCATATATTACAGAATTTAGTAGGTACCTTATTATAATTCCCTATCGCTAACACACAATAATATAAACACTATTAATATAAACAGCGCTGCTGAATATTATTTACATTATATTAAACAAACCAATATTTATTCATGAGTGATTAAAATCCATATTTTGGTAAGGTTCATGAAATCATAACCCATTGGGATCGGTTATTAATAGATGTTATAACATTATTAGTTGTATTGCAATTAGTGGTAATGTAAATTATTTTAGCATAAGAATCAAGTTTTTTCAACTGAACAGACAGCTGTGCTGCTGGGGAGTGTGTTGCGCCACTTCTTCCCAGCTTAAGCACTAGGAAGTGGTGAAGGGTGGGCGTTTTTGGGGGACTGTCTTATGTAATTTTCACGTTCGAAAAGTGCTGATTCTCAGCCTAGTTTGAATAAATTACTTTTTAATTTTTTTTATTTGTTAGTTTCAGAACACAAAACATGTCCATCCAGCTGTATTTAATATTAGCTTCGCGTGATATCTTTAAAATTATAGCATATGTTACTTTGTGATAATAAAGCGTTCTACTGGTGAAAGTATTTTTTAAATCAGTCTTGTAGTGTTTGAGTTTATTCATTACAAACAAACAGTTTCAACATACCTAATACATAATTATAATACTTCTAAATAAATAAATAAATAAATTAGTAAACAAATAAACGAATTACAAAAATGAAAACAAACATCAAAAAAAACAAATCTTTTCTCTTTATAAAATAAATTTAGTTTTTTTTTGCGATTTTCTGTGTTACGAGAAAAAAAAGCGAGAACGAGTATATTTTATTTTTGTTCTATCCGAAAAACATAAAGGTATCCATGCTCCCATTATAGAAAAGAAGTAAGAACTGGAGACACTGTGAAGTCAATTAAATATCTCTTTCTCAGCGAAATATCTTTTTGTTCGAGACATTTCTACGTTGACAGCTGAGTTAATTTACATGAACTACAAAGTAACGTTTTTCAATTTCGTCTAGTTTTAAGTTAAGGAGGTTTAAAGCTCACATTACTGTAGACTACAGTTCTTTACTGTAGGTATATACTCGTACTTATAAGAACAAGATTATGTATTATTACTCACTATAATAAAAATGTATTCAACCGTGAAATTCAATTCGAGTTATTTTATTTTAACTGCGTCTGTGGGCGGTTAGACCACCTGTCTCAGACCCAGAGGACCCAGGTTCGATTCCCAGTGGGGGCAAAGTTTTCTGCTCGGTTTGGTTGGTGGCAGGGATTTTTTAAGTCCGCCTGGGTAGCTACCACCATCTTATCTAGTCTGTCGCCATAACAACAATGTTAACAGCTGTAACGTAACGGTAACGGACTGTAGACGATAGACTGCTTTATTTTCCCCGCATCGCCGGGATATACGGGGTGTCAGGGACATCGACGCGAAGCCGGCTACCATGGATTCAGTACATGATTCTAAACCCCACTGCGTTGAAATTTTTCGTCGGTTATTAAAAAAAAAATCTGATGTTTCATAGAAAAGTGCAATACCTACGCGGTCAAAATGTAATTCAAAAATTTATAAAAAAAATTGTTCACGGTTACAAATAGTCACAATTGTTTTTTATTTTGAGGTTGGATAATTATCAAATAACTTCTCCCGCTCTGGGCGGAGCGAGAGGGAGTGTCAGACTTTTACTGACAAAAACCTACCCGTGTTCCTTCCGTTGCCTGTGTGCCGGGGCCGCGATATCCCTTTCGGACAAACTCGCAACCCTGGCAGGCATTGGCCCTTACGGACCCCGTCAGTTGGTGCTGACATCTCTTTGAGGCGCGCGTGGAACACAACGCGCCGTCGACCCGGGCCTAGTCCTACTCGGATACTTTTTAAATCCACCCTGTATATTATTTTTAACGGAAGTACATTTTTTAAACATTCAATATTTCAAACACAAGTCAAATTTCAAGTCGGCCAGTAACTTATTCATATTTGTATGATGGCCAGTAACTTATACGACTAGTGATAGTGTAGGCCCGCCTAATCATGGCCTGATAAACAGAAGAATAAATATGACAGGTGACAGTGATGAAAATGTCAGAAAATAAGAAATTCAAAGATCTTTACAAAAGATGGAATTAATAGTATAAAATACATATTTGGACGTTATGGTAGATCAAAGGCATGTTATATTATGTAAAGGTATGTTTTGTAGTGTTCAAAAGTAAGTGTCATGTGCGTTACCACGTAAACAAGCTAAAAGATGTGGTTCCAAATAGTGGAATACCACACAGCATGGTTGTGTTTCGGCAGTTAGAGGTAAGATAGCCAGTTCCTCTGTGGTTGAGGATTCCGGGTGAAGCTCGCTTCCACCTTCGGCCTGACGACTTACCATCAGGTGAGATGCAGGCCAAGAGCTTCACCATGTGGCAAAAAAACAGGAGACAAACATACTATGTTATAAATGGAGATAAGACCATCAATAAAGTCAATAACCCTTATTTATGTTTTACCTCCTGTAATTATAATATTGTGACATGCAAATGGAACATTAATTAAGTGGTAATTGACTATGTTAATTACTTACTGTACACTAACATCGATCTCGTCTGACTATCTTCCGCTATAAAGGTGGACACCACACATGTGTAGTTACCGCTCAAGTGTGTTCCAGGGTTTATTATTTTTATGGCGCGGTAGGCTTGTAACGGCTCATCTGAAAGAAATAGTACTTATTACACTTACATCACAAAGCTTTATTCTTTCGTCATAATATAACATAATATCACGACTGTATTCCCAATATCCTATTGCCCGGTTTGGTAGACACCCATTACGTCATATTAAAGATACCTACTAGTGGTCGCCCAGTGGTCGAAATTCGACCATATTTCATTTAAATTTGAAGTTTGATAAGATAGTTCATACTAATTCCATGCTGTCATGTCATTATTCTTAGGTTAGGTAAATCTTTACCCTGCTGGGGTTGCGGAATTGTCTGAAAGGGATATCGCGGCCCCGGCACACAGGCAACGGAAAGAAACACGGGTGGGTTTTAGTCAGTAAAAGTCTGACACTCCCTCTCGCTCCGCCCAGAGCGGGAGGAGTCATTTGATAATTACCCAAACAAACAAAAAAAAAGTATATCTTTACCCATAAAAACAAAAGAGTGTGTGTGTGTCAAACGCCAGTTGTGCAACGTGTAGTTTGTGTAATGTTTTTTTTTTATTTATTTAATTTATTTCTAATTCATATTTTATACAAATACTAGCTTTTGCCCGCGACTTCGTCCGCGTAGAAGTCGAAAATGGTTCTAATAGGATATTTTTTATTGGTTTTTTACGTTATTAGTTTTGTTATAACATATAAATTATTATGTTTGAATACCTTTAATAAATAACAATATTTATTATAGTGTCGGGATTTAAAGGTTAAATAACCATGAAAATAAAATAATATTTTGTTATATTTTATGAACACGAAGCTCGGCCTTTGATCTGGTGAAACTTACACGGGGTATTATCTTTTTACAACGAAATCGATATACTACACCTACCGCAGTATTTATTTGTAAACAATATTTTTGTTTTTCCTTCGGGTGCTAGAATCACCAGGTTACTCTGTGCGCTTACTCTGGAGCATGCCACATACAACTGGCCGTGGGAGAAGCAGCTTTCCCTCAAGTCTACTCCCGCTACCTTAAGAGTTTGACCTTGAGCTTTGTTTATGGTAATTGCGAAGCAGACTTTGATGGGAAACTGCACTATCTTGAATTCGAAGGGGTAATTTGATGGTGTTAGGGGAATCCTAGGAATAAATACAGACCTCTGTAAAGCTTAGAAACCTTCAAATGCGGTACTAATATGTATAGTGCGGTGACTTTCGAGACATTCCAATTTTAAAGAGTATTTGTGTAGCGGCATCTACATCGCTACATGCGAACTACGCATCAAAGACCTGACGTCACATAACATCCTGACGTCACACAAATCCTGCATCGCGCAATTAGAGTTTACCGCGCGATAAACATATATAGAATCTCCCAACTTCAAACCTCTGGGCAGTTGCCCGCCAGACATCACACCCGTCTGGTCGGAGGATCCTCCCTTTTCTATGGGGGATGAGTGAACTTTACACCCTGTTCCTCATACCCCTAAACTGGTGACCCCGAGCATGAACGTCAACGCAGCCTTCGTGCAGATACTTCAGCGTGACGTCATCATCATCATCACTCCCGCAAGCTTTCGTGAGGCGAGTCACACAGCCAGTCAGCACCCACGGCTTCAACGGGTATCCTGACCACCAGCATGCAGCGAACGCGCATTCCTGGTCATCACCCTCAGCCACAACCCAGCGCTGTACCACATCCGACCCACTGGATGATCATAACGCAGCGCTACCCCGACTCACTGGGGAATCACCGCAGACAGTTCCGACTCACCGCGAACTATGCGGCACCCGGTTCCGACTCACTGGAACCACAGCTGGCACTGTGAAGCATCGCAAGATTCAAGACTATGCCCACTATCGACCTCCGGTCTCCGGAGGGGAGTGATGTAGCGGCATCTACATCGCTACATGCGAACTACGCATCAAATACCTGACGTCACATAACATCCTGACGTCACACAAATCCTGCATCGCGCAATTAGAGTTTACCGCGCGATAAACATATATAGAATCTCCCAACTTCAAACCTCTGGGCAGTTGCCCGCCAGACATCACACCCGTCTGGTCGGAGGATCCTCCCTTTTCTATGGGGGATGAGTGAACTTTACACCCTGTTCCTCATACCCCTTTTTTTTTTTTTTTTTTTTGGGTGGGAAATCATCAAATGACTCCTCCCGCTCTGGGCGGAGCGAGAGGGAGTGTCAGACTTTTACTGACTAAAACCCACCCGTGTTCCTTCCGTTGCCTGTGTGCCGGGGCCGCGATATCCCTTTCGGACCAACTCGCAACCCTGGCAGGCATTGGCCCTTACGGACCCCGTCAGTTGGTGCTGACATCTCTTTGAGGCGCGCGTGGAACACAACGCGCCGTCGACCCGGGCCTGGTCCTAATCGGACGGCGAGCTACCCATTGCCCACCGTCCGCAAGCCCGCGCCTACGGTGGCCGGAAGTCGGCTCGCGACTCCCGACGCCCGGGGCGTCTCCTGCGGCGACTAGGGGCGCGAGGGCGCGCATCTTGCATTTCCCTCGCGCGCTCCGCCTCCTCCTTCGCGAGCATTACTGCTTCGCAGAAGGAAGTGACGGCTTCCCATGCACTCTCGCTCCGGACCATGGCCTGAACCAGGGCCGGACGCGAGAGATCGCCGCTGCCGATCGCCTCCGTGAGGACACGGCGGTGCCCCGCCCAAGCCGGGCAGACCTCCACCGTATGCTCCACCGTGTCCTCCGGGCGATCCACACAATGGTAACACCCGGGCGTTTCCTCCCGCTTTATCCTGAACAGGAACCTCCCGAAACAACCGTGTCCGGTGAGGACCTGCGTCAGGCGGAAGGTGAGGACGCCGTGGCGCCTCTCTAGCCACTCCTCAAAGAGGGGCCTTACCGCCGCAATTGTGGCGGTAATTCAATTCCTCATACCCCTAAATTTGCATTGCAAGCACCAAGCCTTTATGTGAGTTCAACCTTTTTTGAATAAATTCGGATTGACTTTTCAAACGTGTCAAAATAAAATGTAATTTAAATCAAAAGCACTAAGGAGTATTGATATCAACTTCGAAGCAAATAACTCCCAAAATAACTTTCTACCCCTATTTAACCCAGTTAGGGGATGAATTTCAATAAAATACGAAACAGGTCTTCCATTAATTCTGTTAAAGAATGTTTATGCAAAATTTTAAGTAGATTGGACTAAGGAATCACATTGTCCCATACAAACTTTGCCCACCTTTTTCACCTCTTTAGGGGTAGAATTTCGAAAAATCCTTTCTTATCGGATGCCTACGTCATACAAAGAATTTTTTGTTTGACGTAGGCATCCGATAAGAAAGGATTTTTCGAAATTTTTCCCTCCAAGTTTCAGGTCTGTACGATCAGCGGTTTAGGCTGTGCGTTGATCCGTCAGTCAGTCATTCAGGACAAAGCATTTTATATGTATAGATTAGGTTTCTGCACTCCTTCTCCATATAAACTTTAACTGTGCAAAATTTCATACTCCTCCGTCCATACAATTTTCGTAAAAAGGAGTAGGTACAAAGTTTTTGCTTCACGCATTAATATAAAGAGTAGTGGTCGCCTGGTGCTCGAAATTCGACCATAATAAATTCATTTAAATTGTCAATATTCTAAGGTAGCCATCTTGTTTCAAACGCATGGTAGTGTGTGTAATGTTTTTTTATTAATTTAATTTATTTCTAAAGTATGTATATTATATGAAAATATTTGCTTTCTGCACTCCTTTTCCATATAAACTTTAGCAGTGCCTTTCATACTCCTCCGTCCGCGTAATTTTCGTAAAAAGGCGTTCAAAGTTTTTGCTTCACGTAAGTATTAATATATTAAAGATATTAGCTACCTGATCGACCGAGCTCTGCTCGGGTGAAAATAGAGAATCCTCATTTAATAGTATAGGATAGTTCATACTAATTCCATGCTGCCATAATAGTAGGTACTTACTAATTCCATGCTGCCATGATAGATGACCACATTTCGATTTTCAAAATCGTTGTATAGTGAAGTGCTAATAGTGAATACGGTGTACAGCGATTTTGAAAATCTAAATATGGTCATCAACTTTTGATGCTGACTGTACTTACAAATTTCATACTGCCATGTCATTATTCTAAGGTAGCCATCTTGTTCAAAATTTTGAGCGACCGGGAGAAAATACAGAGAAAACGAATTTTCCCAGATATGAGACCTAGCTAGATGGATATTTCGCCTCCAATATTGCAACTTTCATCGAAATTGTAAGAGCCGTTTCAATAACGTGATTACAAATATACAAATATGGCTCATTTAATAGTATAGGATAAGCCAGTTAGCAGGGATGGTAGCAGGGCTGTCTGTTGAAATTGTGCCGGACACTTTAAACACTATACTATAAGTACCTACTTCCGGAACTTTAAATCCTGTTCCTCATACCTACGTATACTATCTACACTATAGAGGCATGAGGAACAGGATGTAAAGTTCACTCATCCTCTATAGAAAAGGGAGGATCCTCCGACCAGACAGGTGTCGTGTCTGGTGGGCAACTGCCCTACGATTGATGTCAGGAAGTTATTTTTATGCTGACCGGGCATTAAATGCTGCATGCGCGATGCAGGATTTTGCGTGACGTCAGTGTGATGCGTAGTTTGTATGAGGTGATGTAGATGCCGCCACATACTAAAGCACATTCACACATGGAGCCTCTCACAATGCTTATCAGATAGTAAACAAAGTAGTAGATACCAGTGATAGCCTAGTGGTGTGATCGTCCGACTGCCAAGTCTCGAGCTCGAACCCAAGGCACATACCTCAGACTTTTTGAATTCATGTGCTCATTGTATAATTATCACTTGCTTTAAAAACGGTGAAGGAAAACATCGTGAGGAAACCGGCATGCCTGAGAGATATTTCTCGACAGCATGTGAAGCCAAGTCAGAGGCCCCTGTGCGGCTTTAAAACTCCGACACCAGGTTAGTCACTAACCACACGACAAGAAGAAAGAAGAAGTAAATAAACACAAAATGTTGCTGTTGCTGTTGTTGTTGTTGTTGTGCTAATTAAATAAGATTGTGCTCTTAATATTACGCTTACAAGATCGGCAATCTTATTTTCAGTAGGTATTACATGGTAAGTTCCTTGAATTCGTAATACATAAATAATATACTGAATCTGTAACTGGGACAAGTTGAAAAACAGGAAAGCGGTATTAGGTGGTAAGTTCCTTGAATTCGTAATACATAAATAATATACTGAATCTGTAACTGGGACAAGTTGAAAAACAGGAAAGCGGTATTAGGTGGTAAGTTCCTTGAATTCGTAATACATAAATAATATACTGAATCTGTAACTGGGACAAGTTGAAAAACAGGAAAGCGGTATTAGGTGGTAAGTTCCTTGAATTCGTAATACATAAATAATATACTGAATCTGTAACTGGGACAAGTTGAAAAACAGGAAAGCTTCAGAAAACTTTTCTGCGTAACGTTTACATCTACGAGTACGACATATCCTGATGCCCCACTATTTCACTCACCTGGATTGTTAAAGATAATGAAATTGGAAGTTGCATGAATTTATCACATGCATTATTACATTATATTATTATGGATTTATGACCTTTACAGAGTACATCACATCTGACAACCAGTCTTACCAATGGGTATCGTGTTACCCAGTTGGTTGTGGTGGTCAAATAGTCAGTCACTCCATGTAAAATATACATCCAGTTATAGACTAGAAACCGACCCCAACATATTTAAGACTAGCTTCTGACCGCGACTTCGTCAAGAATTGCCCTTCCTCGAGAATTGGACGGTCCGGAGATTACCCCTACATACAAACTTACAAACATTACCTCATACTACTACTCAATCTGCCTAGCTTTTTCCCAACTACACACATCAACACGGTCTAGGGATATTTTAAAAAAAGCGAATTACTATCAATGTGTTAATTATTTATATGACATGTATATATTTAAAAGATACGTTATTTAATATTCTACCATTTTTTAATAATGGTTAAGGTACTTCGATTAAAATTTCAGGATTTTATGGAAAAAAAATGAAGCATAGACGGAAACCGTATATGAATTAACTTTTAATTTATGAGTAAAAACTGAAAAAAATAGAAAAATCATTTAATTTGTGTTTATAAACTTGAAGTTAGTAGTCTGAGAAAGCGCCCATGATGTTCATAACACATTGGCAACGATTCGGCATGCTCAGAACAAGGTTGTCAATGTCTTGCTGCGGAATATTGTCCCATGTCCTTCTGAGGTGCGCAAAAAGTTGATCTTCTGTAGCCAGATTTTCAGGAACTTCCTTCAGAGCTCTTCTTTGCAGCATATCCCACGCATGCTCAATGGGATTTAGATCTGGCGATTGAGCAGGCCAGTCTAAGGCCCTAAAATTGTGTGTATGTAACCAAGCTGCTACCGTTCTCGCCGTGTGTGCCCGGGCATTGTCGTGCATGAGCAGGAAATCTTGCCCCATTTGTGTTCTGTGGGGCAAGATTACGGGCCCCAGCACCTGTTGGACGTATCGTTCTGCCATCATATTGCCCCGCACCCAAACGAGATCCGTCCGTCCTCCAAGACGAATTCCTGCCCAAACCATAATTGTTCCTCCTTGGTATGGGTGAACTTCCTGAGGGTCATGAAGACGGCTCCATCGTCCAGGAACTCACCAAACACACGTCCTTCGTGAATCTGGATGGAAGCCGAACCTGGATTAATCCATGAACAGCACATTGGACCATTGCTCACGGCCCCAGTCCACGTGGTTCCGAACCCATTCTAATCGTCGTCCACGATTGCCTCTCCGCAAAGGTGGGACCCGGAGTGGTCTACGAGAGCGTAGATTGCTTTCATGCAGTCGCCTTCTTACAGTTTGGTCACTCACAAGCACTTGGTGTTCCACTCGCAGCCTTTGGACCAATTGAGTCGCCGTTGCATTTGGTTGAGCTCGCGCAGTAATTTGCAAAAATCGGTCTTGTCTGGGGGTAGTGATGCGACTTGGGCCCCGGTGCCTCTCCGCTACTTCACCTGTGGCACGATAGCGTGTCCACAATCTTGAAATTACATTGTGGTGGGTCCCTATGGCCTCAGCAACATTACGCTGAACAGACCCAGCTTCCAGCATTCCCACAGCTCGTAACATCTCCGCCCTCGTCAAATGTTGGCGTTGCATGGCTACAATACCTCAATTTTAACTTTATCTTTCGTTTAAAAATGAAAAAAAACTGTAACTAAATGTAATTCGTATTGTTTTCTAAATTTCGCACAAATGAAAATACCCTCTCCTACACATCAAGACATTTTTATGCCACCGAAACAAAATAATTTTCAAAAATTTGAATTTGGAATTAGTCTGAGATAAATTACAAACAAATCGGTGTATAAAAGATTCCAATGCGGCTAGTACTTTTCGAGTTATTTAATTGAGTATGAAATATCCCTAGACCGTGTTGATGTGTGTATGTTGGGGTCGGCTTCTAGTCTAACCGGATACCAGTATTTGACATGGAGCGATTGCCTATCTGACCTCCACAACTCAGTAATTGGGTAATACGATACTTTTTGGCACCGACTGGTTGTCAGACTTTCGGACTTCTGACGACCCGTAACGAATGTCAAAGATCTACGAATGACAACCGGGGCCAACGGCTTAACATGCTTTCCGAGGCACGGAGGAGTCTCGGTATGTAAAGATGGTCACCCATCCACAGACCAACCCTGGCAAGAGTAGCTTAACCTGATGATTCGACCCGTTCGGCTGCTATTACTTTGCCACGAGCTCCTCTCCTCTTACTGCTACTACTCTCTTATTATTTGGAAAAGGCTAGACAGATGATACGTCATCATCATCTGTCTAGACTTTTCCAAATCTTTGACGAATGTTGATGACTTACCCGAAATTTTAAAGCTCATATCGACTTTTCCTTTTAAAAGTCCAATAACTTGAGGTTGCAGCGGTGGTATCCACTGGTAGACGAGGCCGGTGGACCCGTTGAAGAACCACTTGATGACTAGCCCTGGACCCGGGGTCTCGCCTGTGCTATAGTCACAGTCAAGGATCACTGACTCCGTGCCTAACTCCACTAGGGCTGGGACATCCATACGTTTTATGTTCACTGCTATACATTCTGCGAACAACGTGACGTGGTAAGATTTAGAGGAAATAATAATAAAAAAAAATAAAAAAAAAATTGCATAAAACATGGTTTAAAATGGTGATAAGATATAATTATAATGGCACAAACATGTTTAGCTAAGATAAAACATAGCATGCAAAATTTGAGGGTATTTGAAAATGTTACAACGTAATCTGCATTCGCAATTCATTTGTCAAACTTGTAAACAAACACGAGTTTTAGGAAAAAACAACTGTAAAGCCTACACATAAGGTTCAGTTTGCGCTACAACTTCATATTTTTTAATGACTTTTTCAACAATACTAGTCGGTCTAAAATCAACTTTATTTACACTACCATAAAGTTGATGTTTGTCTAAGTGGAAAACTCGTGTTTGTTTACATGTTTTGCAAATAAATTGCGCACGCAGATTTTTTATTTTTTTTGTTACGCCTGTTGATGTTGTGTGGTACGTAGGTCCTAGAAAATGTAACGGTTAACGTGAAAACGAATTAGGTCAAAATTACAAGTTTACTGGGCTTCCTCTCTTCGGTTCACAGTACCGATGAATTAACCAGGAACGTTGTATCTTCCTCACTGGTCGATTTTGAGGTACCGTGTTTGACCGATGCGTTGAACGCTTAGAAAATGGCTTGTCCCAATACGGATTTGCCCCACAGAATACGCCAGAGACAATGGGACTTGCCGCGCTGCAGTATTATTCGGAATACCCTGGTAAATACGTCACATAATACTGTTGAGCGTGCCCGTCAGCTGGCTGTGGGAGAATAGGAGTCAGTCTTGTGGCTTCAGGCACTCCCGCCATCCACCATAAGCACTATGATGGATGACTCATCGTTTCGGCTCGCTACGTGTCTCCACTTGGGCGCATCTTGTGTTGCTCCGCATCCGTGTCACTGCGGTGAAGCTGTCGACAGTCTCGGGCACCATAGCCTGTCCTGCTGCAGCGCAGGTCGCATAGCTAGGCACGCCAGCATCAACGATATTATTCGATGGGGACGATAGGAAGAGACCAGACGGCATGACGTTGTTGCCTTGGAAGGTGTGTGGGTGGGTGGTGTGGGACGCAACCTGTGTCGACACTATTGCACCATCTCATGTTCCTAGCACGGCGGGCTATGCTGGTGCCGCTGCTGCGGCTGCTGAGACCCTCAAGCGGTGCAAATACTGTAACCGTATGGGTAACTACAGTTTTGAGCCGTTTGGTCGAAACGCTCGGGTCATGGGGCCCTAGTGCGCGTATCCTTTTTAAGGAAATATCTCGCCATCTGGTCGACACTCCACGTGACCACAGCTGGCTCGTTCTTTGACCAAAAAATTAGCACTGCCATTCAACGTGGCAATGCTGCCAGTCGAATTTCTTTTTTTGACTTAGAATAAATTATAAAATGATTTGGTCATAATTATGTTATGACCTAATTAGTTTTCTTGGTGAAGAGTTGCCAAATCACCTACAATCACACCTCATTGGCAAATTATTTGATTTTACACAGTTAAATAAATATACAAGACGAGCATGAATATATCTTTTACGAAAAAATATCTTACTTTACTTTCAACTGATTTTCACGACATGAGTTCATACGTTTAATGTTTTTTTTTTCATTTCAAAGTAACCTATATTTTCATCTTGAAATATGTAAATCTTACATTTTACTTGGCGACTAAGTACTCCGGGTTCAGACCGTCTGACATCGACGGATACATTTTTAAAAGGGTGTATTCTGACAGTAATCTCGTCTTCAATGGATTAGATACGCACACGCAGGCTTAGGGTAATATCTCGTTATGACAGTTTAAGCTCACCCGAAGATATGCGACAGTCAAATAGATAGCTGTGGGATATCAGCTTCTATGTAAAGCCGAATAAGTTTTCATTTATACAAATATTTAAATTCTTAAATATATTATTCAAAATAGATCTCAACAAAGTTAATTATGTTTTTTTCTAAGTAACGTTTTTCTTAGTTACTTTGTATCAAAGTTATACTAGGTCTAGGTACTTTTCTGAAACATTAAAAAGGGAATAATGTCAAGAAAGTCGGAATAAATACTCAAAACTTGGACCAATTATTACTTTGAGAATATAATAGAAAATTTAGTAGCTCGAAAGTAATTAACATAATACAGAGTTAGATAACTACAGAAGTTTTCCAATAAGACGTTTTTTTTTTTGTAATTAATAAGTAGTCAGAGTCAGAATTAATGAGCAAAGAGAATAAATACTCTTTTGCACAATCTTTTGATGATAAGAAAAATCGCACACTCACAACAAAAAAAAAATCCTGTTTAACAAAAGCCGTATTCGCGTAGGTAGACATGGTCAACAGTCATCTAAAAGCTTGCCCAGAGGCTGCCATTCGTTTTTGTAGGCCTGTCATGGAAAGCCACAACACGTCAAAAGTTACAATTAACAAATTATAAAAACGCTTTCCATAGAAGTTTGTAAACAAAGAAAGACCTTTATTCTGGTCCCACACAACAAATAAATTAAATAATTACAAAATAAAGATATTTTTTGTTTGGCTACCAAAAAAACAATTGGCCCAATGTGTGAGCGGCCAAAGTGTCTTTTAAGCGCAGCGTGAAAATAATATTTATTTAATAATGCAGAGCAGATGCGTTGCACTGACTGTCTACGTTTGTGGAGCTGCATTTAAATTAATGTTGTGTATAATTTAATTACCATTAACTGTAAATGTGAGTGTAATGAGCACGCATTACCATACTACAACGCTATGTCGATAATTTATTAAGTCTGTCCATCAAAATTAATATGCAAAGTGAACAATTAACCTATCTGTTAATAGCGTACGGATCTGCTACGTTGAATTCAAACTCCAAACAAACTTTGTAAAACCTACTACTATAAAACTTCTGATTATTTAGAAGACAAAAAAGCCTGGGATTGAGCTGCTCGTTCGGCTAAGCCTTGTGATGAAACCATAAAACTAGAAGCTTTAATTATTAAGCAAAATTATCATATACTCGTATACCAGTTTCATATACTATATATATGAATATTATATACAAAATGACATGATTACTTTGTATAGTATTATATTACTTTAACTATTGTAAATGTGAGGCCTATGTGGATCACTTTTGTTCTTTTTCAGTTAGTTTTAATGATGGTCTGGCAGTTTGAGTATTAATAAGCGGCCTACATAAATGTCCTTTCTTTGGTATTGTTCGTCAAGTCGTTGACCTCCTTAAGTTCAGTTGAGCTACACGACTACTGACAAATGTTTGCACTGACTGGACAGGTCCACTCAAATCTGTGTGCATGGTTCTTTCCTCAAAATACCATTTCTGACACTATGCACTATCTGGCTTGAACAAGATTATGTCTGGACTTTAAAAGAGACTTTGATCCTTGAGTTTCTTTCGCCATTTCTTCTCAGGGGTAGTTAGATAGGAAATGTCGAGTGCTTCTAGCTTATTTTTGTTTTTTATATGACGTGTAAAAGTGATTTTGATTTAAACATATTCATTTCATTCCACTCCAAGGAAAATGAATTGTTATTTTTTCAAAATGTAGGTACTAGAAATATAAATTTTGGTGGACACTAATGTAAACAAACAAACGGCTTTGACGAGTTGGCATGGTTGACGTCCCCTCCTCATTAGCCTCTATTACTGAAATTACAAGGTGAAATACAAAACTATTCTATGAGGCCATTGAAAAATTAAATCGATACTAAATGGTTTAACTTCAGTTAAAATGCTTCAAATAACTGTACAATAATATAACATTCAAATGAAACGGTTTCTCAAAGGTTTTGATTAGTCGAGATTTTCAAATAGTCGGAATCCCATCGATCGATCCTTTTTGTCGAGCTAGTTCAGTGGCACATAATTAGGTATCACTATTGAATAGAGTTAGAGGATACACAGACGGGTTGAGCGACGACAAATACATACATTTCAACTAAGTACGAACACATATATAATATGTTTAATACAGTACCTAGTCACTAGTCACCTCACGTGAGCTGACACCGAACTCAAATAATGCAATCAACAAACGAAACTGAATTCTACGCATACTGTATACGATTTATGAACACTTGAGTTTTAAGATAACACGCTCAGAGCCGGGAGCCCTCCTGGAGGGTTCACCTAGTCGCATATGTGATGCCGGGGGCTCATTTGAAATGTAGGGTTTCCTTAGCGAATACATCATTATAAACCGTGAAAATAAAATCTGATGTATATTTTAACAAGATTTATTAGTTTAAGAGATCATTGTTTTTAAAATCCAAGCATTTTAAACTTTTTATAAATTTTTTGTTCACGCTTTCAAATATGAAAACCCCTGAAAACACAATTTTACTTAGTTTTACAGTATTTTTTAACACGGATTTAAACACAGTGCCGTTGACCGTTCGCGATGGTTAACTTTAGCGCAAACGTAGCGGCAACCCTCGCGGAGGGTTCACTTCCGATATGTATGGCGGCATGGCGCATCAGTTCTATGAAAAGTGGGTGGAGTCGAATTTGTTAAAACTGAAATGTAAAAGTAAAAAACGTATATTAACTATAAAATTCCGAAAATAATCATTAAAAAATGAAACAAATTATTTTCGACTGAAACGGCGATTTAATGAAAACTGATAATAAAAGCAATTTATTTTTCTCAGAGAATGAGCTCATAAAAGTGGAAGCTGAAACTCATTGATTACAAAATGAATGCACCAAAGTTTCCAGTTTGTTCGAAAGCTATTTAATAATATTATACTCACCGTAACTTTCTTCAAAAACAATTCAAATGGAAGATACAAAAATTCTAGCAAAGTATCATGAATTAACGTAGGTAGGTACGTGGAAAACAAGCATGACGATACATTTTTGTGAATATTTGTAACCGGGAACAAAAAAATTAAATAGGTATGCTTGAATTTTAAAACCAACGCATAGACTAATAAATCTTGGTAAAATATACAACAGATTTATTTTCACAGTTTATAATGCCGAATTCGCTAAGAAATGAGCCCTCCGCGTGGGCTCCCGGCTTCCCATACGCGACTTGAGTGAACCCTCTAGGAGGGCTCCCGGGACTGAACGTGGTAGTTATTATATATTATTCACCTGACCCATTACCAGGATAAATTCATGTCCGAGAATAATGTTTTAGCTATCTGTAAGAAAAATTAGGTCAAGTATTCCCAAATCAAATGCATAATCAGTCTTCTAATCAAACAAGATGGGCACGAAATTCAGAAACGATCCATACATCTGAAAGAAGCCGTAACGGACTAGGATCCCATCGAGATCAAAGAGATTAAAAATATATTATTAGTATCCGTAGATCCCAATCGTCTGCTTCAATGCCTCTTATGTAAAAGAAATGAGAAGCACACATAATACGATATTCGTTCGATACGGTTTAATATCGAAAAATCCATCTTACTTTCTGTTAATCACGTTTCCATGATCTACAACTGTACAACTAAATGTTCACTGAATACAAAAGATAGTATTATGTTTCGTTACTATATTTCTTTTTCGTTGGGCAGAATAAGTACAACGAGAGAATACAGTAAGAGATATTTTGTAGTTTGTTTGTGTACTGACACGAGATGGTAGATATGAGTGAAATGATATCGTGTGTACCTACTCAACTTTGAATTTACCACTCGTGAACCGATTATTCTCCGAACTGGGATAACTAGATTTTCGGAATAATTAGAATATTTAGCTAGCATTCAGTGCATCGAAGTTTGTGCTAAACCTTTTGCTGCCAGCACTGATCCGTCTGCTTACGTGTTGATTGAGGATTATCCTCTTAGCAATTGACAGTGGAAAGTCCAATAGTTAGTAGTGCAATGGCCAGCTTGACGCTGATCGGTATTGGTCTGTGGGAACCAACATCTCGCCTCGAATTTTGAAATCTAAACAGAAACCCTATGTTTTTGTGCGACATAGACTGAAAACACCAAAAGAGCATGGATGTGATTAAATTGACCCTTCGATATAGGTATGTTAATACTCGTACAATGCTATTTATAAATATTAAGAAGTCAAAGTGCATCCGAAAACGTAACTACACACCATACCAGGGATGATAAGGAAGTCGTTTTTACCAGAACCGGAGCCGGAGTCAGAGGTTTTAAATTTGATTGATCGGAACCGGAGTCGGAGTCGGAACCGGAGTCGGTGGCGGAAGTAGAAGAAATTGTGTTAATAGAAATATAATTCAGTCTCTTTAATCAGTCAAATATTAGCGACAATAATATAATCTTAATATACATATGTAATACGAGTACCTACCTAGCGAGGTGATAATTTAATATGCGAAAATTTAATAAACTTAATTTAAATCAAATCCAGTGACTCTAAAAGTGGCAAATTGTACTTTCGACCATCGGTATAACTCCGATTCAAAATTATCTCTCCGTAACATCCCTGCTACATAATTACTCGTACATTGGCCGGATGCTTAAAAATAACACGTAAAAACTTTTTACAAAAAAAAAACGACCGACTTCCGAAAAAAAACACTACAAAGTGAAAAATAACTTTAATTTCGGAAGTCGGTGTCTTGGGTTTTGAATTTTCGTTTTTTGCCAACGACTTCCGAAATTAAAGTTATTTTTCACTTTGTAGTGTTTATTTTCGGAAGTCGTTTTTTTTTTTTTTTGGATAAAGTTTTTGTTTTTCACTTTTTAGTTGTGGTACCTACCCCACACAAATTCGAATACCAGTACCTGCTATGTAAATAACAGTCACAAGAAGTTATCATCGTATCATCCACATATACTAAGTGGGAAAAATACGTATTATTGAAGCTTACTCAAAAACTATCCCTGCAAATTTAATAAAAATTTATATGGGACCAATCCGGGAGCATACCCTTTCAAACAAAAAAAATATTTTCAAAATCGGTCCACAATTGACGGAGAAATCGACGGACATAAATAAAAAATAACATACATACGCGTCGAACATATAACCTCCTCCTTTTTGGAAGTCGGTTAAAAAGGTTTTGTATTTAAATATTATTTATGTAAAACTAGCTGAACCGACAGACGTTGTCCTGTCCAAAAAATCATTCATACAAAATTCCCATGGAAAATGAACTTTCAGTTTTCTCGAATCTTTCAATTTTCTTTCCGTAAGAGCTTGATTTCGAATACTATTTTAAAACAAAAATTTGCCAAATCGGTCCCGCCGTTATCAAGTGATGCGCAAATGAACAGCGTTTCATTTTTTATTAATAACGTTTTATTATCATCTACCAAGTAATGGATACCACAAAGAAATGAATAGACAAGCGAATACATTGGGACTTGCGTAGAGGTTTATGAATAAAGTATTAATCTTAATGAGAGTAAGGACACAAATTGATGGGGAGAACAACACAGACCTAATAAAAGAGAATCTGATTCATGTTGCCTTTGTGGAATAACGTTCGTATTTCAGTTGCCGGCAACAGAGAATAAGTTAATCTCTTTGTTTGCGAGCGGTAATTATTTTCCTCAGGAATAAATTCTCCCCTTTTTAGCTTTTAGCTCAACGATCAAAAACTGAATACAGTTCTTTGTGTCACTGCTAATTAATTATCGTAACCTTTGTGAAAAGAACGGTTGTTATTTTTATTTTTTTGTGATTTGTTTAGGTTAATCCGGCTTTCGTGATGTTTTTCGTTGTTATTATTTATCACACAGGACTGTCAATTATATTGTGTTGTATTCGTATTAATGATGTGCGTATATATTTTTTTGTACTAATTTTATTTGAGGCACGTGTGATCTTTTACGTAATGCAACTTTTACGGAGTAGGTACCATTATTTGAAAATAACAAATTGGAAAATATTAATTCTAATACATTTTAAAATAGTACAGTGGGCTCCAGAGAAACCTCACCGCCTTGGATTGCTTTTTACATTGCTAGGGGGTGAGGTTTCTCTGGAGCCCACTGTACCTACTTATGAAGATCAATAATGAGAACAGTAAGGTCATGTCGTTCGTTCGGCAATCCTCACCTCTTCATCAGTGTTTCAGGTGGGAGGAATGGTCGGTGCAACAAACTCTCCGTCAACTCAGTATGTGTCGTAGCCATAAATGAAAGGGTTCAGTTGGTCTCAGTCTCGAAGCTGACACGTCCATTCGAATGAAAAACTTATTTTTAAACATTTAGTTCAAACTGCCTAGTTTAACGTTGCAAAAATAATTTAAATTCATAATTTACGACACGGCGGTATTACGAAAATTGCAAGCTCGTTTAAATATCATTTTATAATTAATATGTAACAGGTTTGGAAACTGAAAGAGTTTTTCGTGAATAATGTTAGTTTTCCTCGTATTTCGGGGCTGCCAGACTAGAACTCTAAGCGTGTTATCCTTGAATATGCACGTGAATAAAGCCGAGCACGCTTATAATCATTATTCAGGAAAATCGTTTTCAGTTATCGTGACTTGTGCTCAGTACACTATTATACGAACGAGTACGTGGATGTCACTCGCCACAGCTAGAACGAAATATATTTCCTGTTTATGATTTTGTTCGACGAACTGATAATTCCTATTTGCTAATCAATAACTCCGTAATGGAAGACATTCATTACATCTAGCATCATTCAGTTTTAACTCAAATTGTTATATTTATATGAAAAGTTGATGTAATACAGGGTGGATTTTTGAGATGGGGCAGTAAGGTCAGCTACCTTAACCGTTATAGCTACAGAAAAACGGTCTTAAGTCAAAAAGTTAAGGACAGTCTGTCCTTAACTTTTTGAAAGATATCGATCTGCATTCACAGATTTTGAAAAAAATGTACAGTCAGCAAGAAAATGGGCAGTTTTCACAAAAACTTTTTTTGATGCCAATCGATTCTGTTTCTTATAAGGATCAAAAACTCTACTGAACCAACTGAGGTTTGAGTACTAGAAAAGACCAGAAATCTCAAAAAACTTTTCCCATATTTTCGTACGAAATGTGACTCCAACTTACTATTTTACGATGATAGAGTGGCTGGAACCTGGAACTAAACTAAAACCAATTGAACTTCAAATTTCGAACAAATAGAGAACAAAATTTAGAACCTTTGTTGCTTTCGTTAAAACTTATTTTTCTTGCAATTTCTGTCTTTTGTAGAAGATAGTCTTTTTTAACGATTTTAGTTTAACCACACAAAAAAAATCGTTTACAAACTTATACTTGCAGAGAATTGACCGTATATCGATGTATGGGAGAACATGTTTTTCAACTACAATGTTACAAGTTTGTTTTTGCGATAAATTTATCCTAACTATGGAACCCTTCATTGTGCGTGGTCCGACACACACTTGGGCGGTTTTTTTCTCAGAACGTTGGACATCACATGCAACAAACTATCTTGTTCTTATAGTAAATCAAATTAAAACGCGTATTCGTTCGAAGTTAAAATTTTTTGTTTCTGTTTGGCTAGTCTGTCTATCATAGTAAAGTTTGGAGTTTCTTTTTTACCAAAATGTATGGGAAAAGTTTTTTGCGATTTCTGACTTTTCTAGTACTCAAACCTCAGTTGGTCCCGTAAAGTTTTTTGATCCATATAAGAAACAGCATCGATTAGCATCAAAAAAAGTTTTTGTGAAAACTGTCCATTTTCTTGCTGACTGTACAATTTTTTCAAAATCTGTGAATGCAGATCAAAATGTCTTAAAAAGTTACGGACAGTCTCCTAAGACCGTTTTCTTCTAGCGACAACGGTTAAGGTAGCTGTCCTTGCTGCCCCATCTCAAAAATCCACCCTGTATATCTATGTATGGTGTGTAATTCAATTAACTGAAAACCTGAAAGATGTTATTGTATTGTATACTCATAATTATGAACATTTTCCGTTGAACGTGTTGAACGTTCCCTACATTTTGTCATGTAAACATAAATGTGTGGAGCAGCTGATAATTTTTTGGCGGTTTCAGTTTTGGTCCCATAGTAAAAAAACACGTTAAGCCGTTGATCCCGGCTGTCATTCGTGGATCTTTGACAGTCGTTACGGGTCGTGAGAAGCCTGAAAGTCTGACAACCAGTATTACCAAGGTGTATCGTATGATCCAGGAGCTGGATTGTGGAGGTCAGATAGGCAGTCGCTCCATGTAAAATACTGGTATTCAGCTGCATCCGGTTAGACTGGAAGCCAACTCCAATATAGTTGGCAAAATGATGATGAGTAAAAGTTGTTCAGAACGATGAGTACAATGATGCCTTAGGAAATGTTCAATTAATAAAATAACTCCTTGCAATCGGTGTGTTAAAAACTTATGTAGATACGATAAAACTAAGCATCAGATCAATCAAGTGCAGAAGTAGATAGTCGTGTTTAATTTGGTTCTGGTCTTGCGGCCACAAATAGGAATTCGGTGGAAGTTTGTCCATACCAGGAAAACTTTGATAGGAACTTGGAAATGTTGGTCTACAGTTTGCTACATTGTCCGCCTAGCCCCATTTGTAGTTGTAGCTGGTCGGTAGTCGGTGAATCTACATGCCGTCTATCAATACCTAATTCTGCTTCTGTAGATATCTATTGATCAATATGACAGACAACATTTAGATCTATTGACAGAAACAGTTTCACATACACGACCTATCCTTTCGTAATATGTTTGACGAATGTGTCTATGTATTTAAAAAAAAAATGTTTTAGTAAGCGGGAAGTAGTAACTAATCCACATCTATAGGGACATGGCCATCACAGAGTATAGTAGAATAAGTATACAACCAATCAATCAACTCCATTTATTTAATTCTATTGCAGTTTCTGCTGGACATTTTAAACTTATAACAACATAAATATCTGAACTTTATGATCATAATAAAAACAATGACTAAATCATTGCCAGAAGCAGCAATGACATAACCTGAATAGAAAGAAAAGAAAACGTTTATTTGGACACAGTTCATGAAACACAAAATACACATAATGACAATAATGTGAGTGCCTCACGGCTGCGCCAAAAAGATTCATTTCAGCATTAATGCCAGAAAAATGCTGTCTGACGCTGGTTTTCTAATGAATTAAGGAGAAGTCACGGGGAATACCTACAAACCGTTTCAACATACCTAATACATTATTTGTATACTTCTAAATAAATAAATAAACAAGTAATCAAATAAACTAATGACAAAAGCAAAAAAAATATGAAAACAATTAGAACTGTCCAAGCAGAACCCGTTCTTAGCGATTAGCTAGATTGATTCGTGCACCGCGCACTCACAATTTCACTAAGCATATTATCCAAAATGGATATAACCATATGGTCCAAAATGTGCGTACAAATATTATAAACCATTCAATATGCATGCATTACAAGCATGCTTACTCAAGGTACGACGAATAAACATTCTTTTGCAATAACAGACCGTCTCTACGCCAATATGAATTTATTATACCGACGTTACAGTTAGATATTGTTTTCGTAGTTTATCCCTCTCAAATAGTCCATGAATAATGCAATGTGGCATAAAAGCATATAGGTTAAATATTATATATAGCTTCGTTCGTAGTTATAGGCTTTCAAGTAGATTGAAACCTCGATTGTTATTACACCAATATTACTAAGTTTATGTTTGTTTATCCGTCGATTTATATTGTTTATCAAGCGATATTGACTTACAATCACTGTTATGTTACTGGCTTTAGCTGCGAGTTCGCTTACGTGGAATTTGAGGAACAATGTTGTATCGCAATATCTTAGTTCGTACCTACTAAGTTTGTTACCTATAACTTTGTTCTGGACCACACGCGGAGACATTATATCTACGTCCCAGGCATAGCAGCTATTGAGTTCGAATATTGTTCAACCGTTGAGAGGGATGGCTCGAGTGATGTCCTGCACATCTAATTGGAAATTAATGTAAATGAACCATCAACTTTAATTTGATTTTAAAGTTCGATAAGCGCCATTTTACGTAATGAGGTAACTAGTAGGTACGCAGGCACATACTAGACCCATCTGTAGATCAGCAGGTTTTAAATCTCTGATCAGACAATCTCTAGTAAGCCTCATGTTAGCTGTCGAGGTTAGTTGAAATGAAATAAATAACACAGACCAATCAAATCACTTGACAAGGGATTAAATTGAACAGACTGTCAGGGATCACTTTAAAAAACAGTCGCAATACTATATTGCCTATTTCAAGTAGATACATCTAGCAGGTTTTTGTGAAAACATTTTCCAATTGTACGTTTTTCATTCTGTTCCATTCTATGTTAGAGTAGTCTTGTGTGAAATAGTTATGAGATAGATAGAATCGTAGTGTAATATTGTATGAAGCAATTCGCAGAGTTGTTTACGCCCCAGGTTCAGTAACGAAGGGCCATAAAAAGATATTGATATCTGAAATCTAACATCCTGCCGTTTCCTATAAAACTTTGCCAGTTACCTTATTACATTTTAGATATTTTATGTTAGTCTAGATGTAGCACGTCGTAAACTTGCTTCTTTTATTATTGTTCAATTAAATTGTCTGAGAAAGAAATTCTTAAAGTAGCTGGGCTTGTGAAAAAATATTTTGATGGCTGAACAGCAATTTTTTCTATAAGCTATATTAATATTGCCTATCTTCGAAGAATAAACTGGAACTGTATAGGTAAGTACCTCAGCCTAAGATTACGTAATATTGTTTTAGTGGTTAGGAAAGCTTTTAAAAGCCATGTAATTAGGTACAGGTATATAACGACCAACTCGTCAAGCCGATCCGAAACTTTGTACAGAAAGTTATTTTTGTTTTCTCCCAATAGTTTTATAACAAATATACTTTATCTTTGTCGTAATGTCACACTAGCTATTAATATGATACTTTTCTTACCAGTGGCGAAGGGTAAAAGATTTTGTTAGAAAAACCCGTTAAAAAATATGTGCGAACATTTTCCACTGCCATTAGCATTGCGATAATGTGACCAGTCTTCTGGGCACAATGGCAGCGCGGTGTAAAAGAGTACTTTGATGCTAAGTGCCTTTTGTAAATGGTTTTAATTTTGTATTGCCGTCTAGAAAGGGAAGCGGAAAGTACTCGTTCGTAAAGACCCTTCGTCACGGCAGCCCACAATAAACAAAACGCTTGACATGAAGCCACAAAGCAATCTCGTCAATATTTCACGAAGATGTCGGATGACGTTACCGAATGCGTATCAATCCCTTTGTATCACACAGAAGTGGGCAGTTACGATATTGTACCTCGTATTGCCGTATCTACGTTTGTATTTTTTTTTTTTTATTATAAGGTAGCTTTAGAACTGACAGTAAGTATAACATTATTATTATTCTAAATATTACGCCGATTACGAAGTACACAGACAAATAGGAAAAACAGAGAGTGACATCATCTTCTATCTATCTATCTATACATATAAAATGCTTTGTCTTAAATGACTGACTGACGGATCAACGCACAGCCTAAACCGCTGATCGTAGAGACCTGAAACTTGGAGGGTGTGTTCTTTGTATGGCGTAAGCATCCGATAAGAAAGGATTTTTCGAAATTCTACCCCTGCGGGGGTGATAAAGGGGGGCAAAGTTTGTATGGGACAACGTGATTCCTTGGTCCAATCTACTTCAAATTTAGCATAAACATTTTTTAACAAAATTGATGGAAGACGTATTTCGTATTTTATTGAAATTCATCCCCTAACGTTAAATAGGGGTAGAAAGTTATTTTGGGAGTGATTTGCTTCGAAGTTGATATCAATACTCCTTAGTGCTTTTGATTTAAATAACATTTAATTTTGACACATGTTTGAAAACTCAATCCAATTTTATAAAAAAAAAAAGACGTGTGGCACTCGGAGACTGCCGCGGTAAAGCTATTGCATAGCATTTTTTATCAACTTATGCAATTTGTGTCACAGTGATGCGCGCGCATCTTAAAATTTCACTCTATGGGGGTGTTAGGTTATTTTCGTTACGGAATTTCTGGATTCGGTCTCCACGCTCAAGGCCCGCGATAGAAGCTATGCAATAGCTTAAAATTAAAAAAAAAAAAAACAACTGACTTCCAAAAAAACACTACATAGTGAAAAATAACTTAAATTTCGGAAGTCGGTGTCTTTGGTTTTGTATTTTCGTTATTTGCCACCGACTTCCGAAATTTAAGTTATTTTTCAACACACTTGCTCGCAAAGTAGCTCTTATTGAACCGTTTTTAGGGTCATAATTCAGTGTATTAAAAACGTGTGCTTTTAACTTTATATTATCGGACTAGTGTTGTAATGCCACAGATAACTAATCAGGATTTGGTTGCGACCAAAGATTTCAATCGTAGATTTGCCCTGCCGCGTCAAATAATGGTCGCATTTTTATTTCATTTTGACGCCTCTGATACACACAGTTTCACAGAGACTTGACTTGATTGTCATGGAAACACAATTGTTAATGTGTGAGCTCGCTCTTCTCAGTACGAACACTTTTTCATGCGACTTAGTACGGTGAGGGCAAATCTACGATTTAAATCTTTGGTTGCGACTCGTTAAAAACAATATCATTGGACTTGCCTGGGAATTGAACGCGATATCTATGTGTCACTGATTAAATACGCACTAATTAGGATACACGTATTAGCAAACCCACTTTAACATCCTATGCGTGCTTCTTATCTTTTAATTAAACTATTTTTGGAATAAATTTTCAATTTTTACAAAAGTCAAACAACCGACCATAGGCAACCGACATCCTTTTTAACTGGTCTAAATTTATCTTGTCATTGAAAAGTTAGTGATTGACGTAATAAATATCGACTATTTTTGTTCAAGGAGTATTTTATTAATCCTTTATTGAAAAAAAAACTGTTTTAATGTATTTATAATTATTATACTGACAACAATCGTGTTTTAGGCTAGGATTTTCAAGATGCTGTTGGAGCTAGCCCACGTTTAAAGATGCGGTCCTATTTCCTTATTAAATAATGTCGTAGGTCTATATGTATTATGGAGACCCCTCAAGTTTTAAAATATTAAACTGCTTTAACACCGAATTTATTTATCTTTTACATACCAAACGTACGTAAATACCCGTGCTATCTTGTTTGTTTTCACGGTTTTAACTTCGAACATATTTCAATGGATTTGTTTTTTTATGTGAATGTTACTCAATATAAAAAATACTGATGAAACACTACATAGAAAAAAAAACGTAACATCGAAAGTACGAATACGAAAAGATCATACTACAACATCACTAAAACCATAGACAATTTCTAGCGGCCATTGTTGTTTGATAAATTTTGAAATGCGACAGGGCAGTATGGAATTAGTAAGTACTATCATTGCAGCATAGAATTTGTAAAGAAATTGACTTTGAATACATGGAACTAGTATGAACTATTAATCTCAATACACACTTGCTTTTCCAACTCACTTTAGACATTGGCAGAATAGTCGACATCGGCTTTGCTTGCCATATTAAAGAATAGAATAGAATATTAAATGCGCATTCTCTATCCCGAGCAGAGATCTGTGCTTTTTTAAATCTCATCAGAGACTTCTTGCCTTCTATGTTCTATGTTAAGGGGTTTGGTTCTTTCCTTCAGGTGGACCATTGTGCGTGGGTACTTCTTGGTTTTTTTATGCCTACTGTGTAAATAAATAAAATATGATACATTTACATAATATTTCATCAAATTATATATTTTTCACTACATATTAATCTTAATTTGCGTATTCAAATTATTATTTTGTGTTTATTATATTTTTATATAGGCTGTTCAACGGTTTTGCCTGTGCCTTTATTTACAATTGCGCGCGCATCGCTAGCACAAAAAAAAACCAGCGCGCCATTTTCCGTAAATATTTGTTATCGTTTTTGTTTTGTTGTTATAAAAAATACGAAAATCTAAAATATTGTCACCGACCGACGTAAAAACTGTTGTACAACATTTTTTAAAAGAAGCTCGGATTGACAGTAGGTACCTGGCAACTAAGGTCAGTTGAACTTTATAAATCTAAATTATCATCTCTACAGTTACGTTAATCCAGCATAAGTTCTTACAACAAGTCTGTTTGTTTCCTCGCAAGTTTGTTGAAAAACGTCGTATGAAACGCGTGTGCATTGATCATTACCCACTCGGCTAAATTATCGCGCTCGCCTATGGCTCGCGCGCCAATGGCGCCTTTTAGGTAGTGACCAATAAATACAGCACACTCGTATCATAATGTACTATTTCACTACGTAGTGTTTTTTTGGAAGTCGGTTGTTTTTTTTTTGTAAAAAAGTTTTAATTTTTCGCTTTTTAGTGGGATAGTTTATAATTTATCTAAGTTACAATAGCCTTTTGTTGACTACTCATCACCTTTTACAAAATATTGCTTTTCCTGAAGCTGGGACATTAATCGTTGAGGAGTTCTCCTGGTACTTCACCATCAGCTCCAATTGTCCATATACATTGTGACGAGCATAAATGGCTTGGTATTCATATTTATGTAATCGAATCGCAACCCGTGAAATATTTATTATTGAGTAGTTATCTGTGGGTGGCCATCTGTGGTCTTCATCAATTCCACTTCACCAAATGGTGCTTTGCAAGAGCAACTGCACGTGTTATTATAAAAAATACCCAAATCGTTATAGGTGTGCCTATAATATTTGAAGAGTTCCTTCGATTTCTCCAGGTTTTCATCATCAGATCCTGACGTAATGAGAATGGAACCATCTCGGAAGTATACCCTTCAAACAAAAAAAGAATTTTGCAAATCCGTCTATAAATGACGGAGTTATGCCCGAACATACATAAAAAAAATCAAAAATATAAACAATCGAATTGATAACCTCCTCCTTTTGGAAGTCGATTAATAAACAATCGAATTGATAACCTCCTCCTTTTGGAAGTCGATTAATAAACAATCGAATTGATAACCTCCTCCTTTTGGAAGTCGATTAATAAACAATCGAATTGATAACCTCCTCCTTTTGGAAGTCGATTAATAAACAATCGAATTGATAACCTCCTCCTTTTGGAAGTCGATTAATAAACAATCGAATTGATAACCTCCTCCTTTTGGAAGTCGATTAATAAACAATCGAATTGATAACCTCCTCCTTTTGGAAGTCGATTAATAAACAATCGAATTGATAACCTCCTCCTCTTGGAAGTCGGTTAAAAAGGTTGAACTCACATAAAAGCTTGGTGCTGAGGTGCAATGCAAATACTCTTTAAAATTGGAATGTCTCGAAAGTCACCGTGCTATATTAGTACCGCATTTGAAGGTTTCTAAGATTTACAGAGGTTTGTATTTATTCCTAGGATTCCCACCAACACCATCAAATTACCCCTTCAAATTCAAGAGAGAGCAGTTTCCCATCAAAGTCTGCTTTGCAATGACCGTAAACAAAGCTCAAGGTCAAACTCTTAAGATAGCGGCAGTAGACTTGAGGAAAAGCTGCTTCTCCCACGGCCAGTTGTATGTGGCATGCTCCAGAGTAAGCGCACAGGGTAGCCTGGTGATTCTAGCACCCGAAGGAATAACAAAAAATATTGTTTACAAAGAAATACGGTAGGTGTAGTAGTTCGATTTCGTTGTAAAAAGATAATACCCCTGTAACTTTCACCATCAAAGACCGAGCTTCGTGTTCATAAAATATAACAAAATTTAATTTTATTTCATGTTTATTTAACCTTTAAATCCCTATACTACGAGTATAACAAAGATTGTTATATTTTATAAGTATTCAAACATTTTAACAAAATAATTTATATGTTATAACAAAATTAATAACGTAAAAAAACAATAAAAAATCCTATTAGAACCATTTTGACTTTTACGCGGACGAAGTCGCGGGCAAAAGCTAGTTATTAATATTTGTAGTGTGTGCGCGTGTGGAGGGTGTAATGGTGGTGTTGTAAATGTGTGTGGAGGTGTGTGTATGTCTATGTACAGATGACTAAACTGACACTACTGAATTCGCAGAGTATCCGGCGTTTGATGGAGGATGTGGAGAACAGAACGGGAAACAGAAGAAACGAGTGGTATCATAACCAAAATAGAAAATTAACCATCATATCCGCGCCAGTTCCGATTGCTTGTCGTACGGTAGTCCATTTTACCTTGCAAGTAGGAGTACCTACTCTTAAGACGCAGATATATGCCAGTGATCTTGAGTGGTTAGCTTACGTGTTCTGTGCGGAGCTCATGCACGCGTCGTATGTCCAGCCAGTAATAGGACTCGCCCATCAAGGAGCGCTGTCGCAAATTAGACACATTTTTAATTTATTAGACATAAAACAAAAGGTATTTTTAATAAAACACGTATACTAAAAGATCAATAATTAAATTATCTTTAACATGGTGAAGTTTTCAGAAAAATACGCTTGATTTTGCGTGATTCTCCGTTTTTTATCCGCGATAGACAAAAGTTTACAAATTAATTTCACAATGTAATATAAATATAATCTAAAATATTCACAGATTAAGTTATTAAGAAAATCCTCTTATTTAACATATATATTTGCCAAATCATTAACACTACTCGTTTACACGTGGTTAAAAGTTAGTGTCGCCTTAAGTAAATATGTAGATTTAGTAAGTAAGTAAATAGTTATTAATGTATAATAGTTCATATGCATAGTAGATGTAATAGGAAGCCTGAAGAGAAAAACAAACCTGTAAATACTTTTGTCGTTTCTTCGCATACTTCAGAAGAAAACGTACCTACTGTTGATTTCAGGTTCAGAACTGCATTTGTAAGCACTAAATATAACTCAATCATCTTTTGAAAATTATTTTATATCAATCTTTGGTTCATCATCTGCAGTCCAGTCGAACCTAACCGGATGCAGCTGAATATCAGGATTTTACATGGATCGACTGCCTATTTGACCTTCACAACCCAGTTACTGGGTAACACGATACCCTTTGGTAAGACTGGTTGTCAGACTTTCGGGCTTCTGACGACGCGTAACAATTGTCAAATATCTACAAATGACAGCCAGGACTAGCGGTTTAAAACATGTTTTCCGAGGCACGGAGGGGTCTTGGTCATGTGTAAAGATGGTAACCTGACCGTTCGACCTGTGCGGCTTTTATTACTTAACCACCTGCTTTAGCTTATCTACCGTTGTCTGAACATTTAAATGTTTAAGACATTAAAAATGGATTTAAGTAATTATGTGAACCTGAACCCAAAAGCTTTTAAAACTAGACTTGTATCCGTTGCCCAAAGTTCTCTTATTTAAGCAGCAAAACTGACTATCAATTTAAAAAGTTAGATGTACCTATCATGAGCTCAGCTTTAAAACTTGACAGTTTGAAAACCAGCGCTTACATAAGTTACCAAGTGGATATACATTACCGGGAACTTAATCACGTCCAAAAGCGAAACTTTCTGCGCGAATGAACCTATTTGCATGATTTTGCATTTAATTGTTAACTCGTTAATTGTTTATTCTAGAAGTTAAGTTCAGAATGCGTGCGTTTTAGAACTTTACGCCAAGAAATTTACAAAATTTTGCAGCAGATTTATGTGGGTGAGCTAGATGTATGGTTATGGTTCAAATAAGAAACAGAAAATGGTTTTGTTCATCTATCACTAAGAACCTACATATATAGTCCTCCTTATCGATTTCGATAACGGTGACCCATTGAAGTTATTATTATTTCCTAGCGTGTGCCCTGACTCGCAAGACTGAATTTTGTTTTAAATACACGATCACAACTTATGCAATAGTGTTGGCCGGCAGAGTTAAAGGTAAAGATAGGAGGGCTTAGGTCTCTCTTTACGTATTTGGCGTTTTTCGACTAGTGTATCGAGTCGCTTTTTTTCGAAAGTTTTTAGTTTTTCGTAGACAGTAGAGCGTCAAGAGAAAATGAGAAAATAACACCAAAAGAATAATTACACAAATAACTACACAAAGTTTTTATGGACTTATTTTCGACAGTGTCGACAGTGTTGGTGTTCCCCGTTACTGAACTTTATATTTGATCTAAAAAAACGCACGGCCTTTTATAAACGAATTTTAATAATTTCGCCTGAGGTACACACGTAAGCAGTGAAAACAAAAGGCGTTATTGTTCTCAAAACACAGCACAATCACCTACAATCAGAAGGCAGGATGACGGGAAAATTACACACGAGCTAAACTTTCAACACGCAATAGTAAACTGACAGAAACAACTACAACATTTACATAATAATATGTGCAATCGATACCCACTTGAGCACAGTATGAGGAGCACGAAATGTATTGAATAGTTCATAGTCTCGCAACACTTTGTGAAATGTTTGCCGATTGTTTTCGCACTCGAGGCGAAGTAAGGGAGCAGACGGCGACCGCCGCGCGATTCTGTGGTAGCGCGCCGACTGAAAACTTTCAAACACGAATAGCTTCAGGAGTAAGGGCGCATGCGTCCCTGTCCGCCTGTTGAGTTACTTCATAAGTGCCATATTACAACGTTAAAACATTTCGCCGACTTGCTTTTCATATTTGTAAAGGGTATTTCCTTAGACATGTCTGCGGAGGGATACATTTGAAGTGGTTATTGCATTGCTATTTTTTTCCTGACGTAAACAAATAAATACTTATTTACATAATAGGTTTTGCCCGCGGCTTCGCCAGCGTGGTGGTCAGAAAATATCCCACGGGAACGTCTTACCGGGATAAAAGTCATGGTTTACCTGTGTGCCAAATTTCATCGAAATCTGTTCAGCCGTTAAGACGTGAAAGCGTAACAAACAAACAAACTCACTTTCACATTTATAATATTAAATAGCTGCACCCCGCAGTTTCACCCGCATAAGTCTCGATCCCGTGGGATTATCGGGGTAAAAGGTATTCTATGTCCAGTCTAGGTCATGGTCTATCCATTTGCTAAATTTCATCTAAATCCGTTCTGCCGTTTTAGCCTGAAAGCAAACAAACTCGCTTTCGCATTTATAATATTTTATTTAGGATTATATGCACGAGTATTCAGTACATGATTCTGAACCTCCCTGCGTTGAAATTTTTCGTCGGTTATTTTAAAAAAAATCTGCTGTTCATAGAAAAGTGCAATACCTACGCGGTCAAAATGTATGGAACAGCTGTTTTTTTTTTTTTTAAATAACCGACGAAAAATTTGATGGTAGCCGGCTTCGCGTCGATGTCCCTGCCACCCTGTATATTATGTAAGATAGTATTACTATTATATTACTACATCTAAAAAAGTTGTGGAAAAAAATAAATATAGTAGGTTGTTCCTAAATAGGTATTTATTTTGGAACAGATATTGTTCTTATTGGTTACATAGCTAAAGTTCATTTTCTTAAACTCAATTTGTTGTATCTAAACGTTTTATTAAATTAAACTAAAGAATCGCACAAGCTTTTTGTACACAACGGCCAACTTTAAACAAACCAAAGCGTTAATTAGTGTTTGAGTTTTGATTAATTTAGTTTACTAAATTGAGTGACAAAATAAGTATTAACTGGCTTCATTTCAAAATGTATGTTATCACTGCCCACGTTATGATTATTGCCTTCGACTAGATACCACTAGGGAATTCAATTATAATTTGTAGAATGTAATAAATCCTGTAAGATGGTTTCATAATACGTGTTTTCTCTAACTCGATGTATTGCCAAATTATGAATTATTAATCCTAAAACTAAAAGAGGGGTTTGTGACTAACTAATAACAGCAGCACGGGTCGATCGATCAGGATAAGCTACGCTTGCCGCGGTTGATCCGTGGATGGGTGACCATCTTTACATACCAAGATCCGTGTCTCGGAAAGCACGTAAAGCCGTTGGTCCCGGCTGTCATTTGTAGATCTTTGACAGTCGTTACGGGTCGTCAGAAGCCCGAAAGACTAACAACCAGTCTTATCAGAAAGAAAGAAGAAAGAAAAATAAGTTTATTTGTCACAGAAACACGTGCATTCAAAAAATATATAAAACTCGAGTAGATAACAAAACAATAACAATACAATAACGAGCACAAAACAGAAATAGTCGGCAGCTGCTGGCACGTCATGACTGTGACAAGAAGGCTTCCACTCAGCATGATGCTGTGCTATGGAGACCCACAGCACAGCGCTGATTTGCAGTGGTCACCCGAGGGTCGATTATCAAGGGGTATCGTGTTACCCAGTAACTAGGTTGTGGAGGTCAGATAGGCAGTCGCTCCATGTAAAATACTGGTATTCAGCTGCATCCGGTTAGACTGGGAGCCGACCCCAACATAGTTGGGAAAAAGCTAGGCAGATGATGATGAGCTCTCAACCTAAAATATTTTAATAATTAATACAGACGCGAGCAAAAAGTAACTTATACGACCTAAATGAAGCTAGATGAAACCAGCATTTTTTCTTGGCAATACAATTCGGGAAATCCTCCATTTTGGTAGCGAGCCAATTGTAATACCTATCTGCAGAGAAAATGAATTGTTATAAACCCAATATCCGGGAGGAGCGGAGTTGCGAGATAGGCAATATGTTTTAAACATTTTTATTTGTGTCCTTGCTGCTGAGGAATGTTTTATGCAACATAGCACTTAAAATTAGTTAAAAAAATAAAAAACCCAACCGAAATGACCGACCCGAAATGGTTAGGTTAGAACTGTGACCAACCGCGCACGATCCGAAGCGAGCGGTGCCGCGGCAGCGGCCAGCGAGCGCTATTTCCAAGTTGGTCGCAGTTACTTGGCTATTTTTACTACAGCTTAAACCATGGATACCGTACATTAATGATATCGCCAAACGTCGACTGACATATCACACATATACACGTTGACGTGGTAGAGATTACGTATTGCTATGGATAGCCGCATGATGAGATGATAAAACTTTAGGTAAGTCCCTACTATGCTATACAAAATCAGTTTGAGGCATATTCTGCTCAGGATACCAAAAGCAACTTCTGCACATAACTCTGTTACCTACAGATTAAGGCTATTTCGTTTAGCCATTGTGTATACTTGAGTATGATTGAGAAACACACATATTAACACTTACTACACTTACTCGACTCCACCCAATTTTCATAGAATTCATACGCCATGCCGCCATACATATTGGAAGTGAACCCTCCGGGAGGGTTGCGGCATTACGTTTGCGCTAAAGTTAACCATCGCGGACAGTCAACGGTATTAGGCATAACACGGTTTTAAACCGTGTTATAAAAGACTGTAAAACTAAGTAAAAGTTGTGTTTTCAGGGGGTCTTGTCACTATATGTAGTTTCCAACCTTTAAATTGTTTATAACCGGGAACAATAAAACTAAAAAAAAAAATATACTTGGATTTTAAAACCAACGCATATTATTAATACATCTTGTTAAATTATACATCAGATTATATTATCACGGATTATAATGCTGTATTCGCTAAGCAAAACCTACATTTACAATGAGCCCTCAGCGAGGACACCCGGAATCCCATATGCGACAAGGTGAACCCTGCAGGAGGGCTGCCGGCACTGGACGTGTTAAGGCTAAAGTAAGTTAAAAATTCTGCCAACGCTAAAGTGAAATTAAAAGAAAATTACCGAATATGTATTTGTTCATAAAGCTTTACGCATTTTCCTTAACAATTTTGCGTAGGTACCTACGCAGCCAGGTAAGAGGTAGGCACACCTGTAATATCGAGTTCCATTGTATCTAGAAGCAATACAAACGTATGTAAGTATCGAGAGCAACTAAAATAACTTGCCTATTGGATTTCAGCATATACATTCTGTGAAAGCTCGACCAACCATAGAGAACTCTGGAGAAATAAAACTTAAGTATTGTTTCATCTTCACGTTCAAATAATTAACATTAAATATAAATAGCTAAAACTAGAGTAGAGTACAGTTTCTATTTTTAATATTTCACACCGGTTCTAGCCAGTTCTAAGAATCTGAATTCAAAATCTAGCGGAATGCAGCACTAACTAATAAATAATGTTGTCTATATTTGCATAGCATGCATAAATAATGCGGCAATACTAATATTCATGTGCATGAGAAAGTCGAAAGTCGATTCCGTCCTCTTTTTAATATTTGACGAGTTTCGACGAGCTGCCGCCGCCCGCACGGTTGCTGACCCGCTCGGTGAGGTTAGGGTTGAAGAGATGCCATGCTGTCACTGCCTACCTTCGAGAAAATGATAAAGGAGATATTTTTATTTTTATTGTAGAGTGAGAAGGGTTCTGTATTCACTTTGGTATTCAGAATTTGTTTTTTTTATACTGATAAGTAAAGTGAGTATCCGCCATATTGAAGCTCATTTGTAGAATAGTTTGCCATCAATATGTATGCCTGTAAATTAAAAAGCACATCAAAAGAAAAATTATTACCAATTTTCAAAATTATCCTATCCTATAATTGTAATCACGTTCTCGAAAACGGCTCTAACGATTTTGATGAAAGTTGCAATATAGGGGTTTACGGGGGCGAAAAATCAATCTAGCTAGATCTCATAGCTGGGAAAATTCGTTTTCTCCGTATTTTCACCCCGAGCTCGGTCGCCCAAAGTTTAGAACAAGATGGCTACCTTAGAATAATGACGTGGCAACATGGAATTAGTAAGTACCTACTATCATTGCAGCATGGAATTAGTATGTACTATACATGGAATTAGTATGAACTATCCTATACTATTAAATTAGCATTCTCTCTCGCCAGAGCAGAGCTCGGTCGCCCAGTTACTATCTATTAAAGTTACAATAATATATGATAAAATAACCAAATTAAATCAAATAATTATGTCGAAGCCTCTTCATTTTAAAACCTAAGCTCTAACCGCATACGGACAGCCCTAAATCCTTTCATAAGTTTACTTTTTTAATAATGAAATGCAATACGAGTGGTAGTTCAATAAAGCGACGGACCCCGCAATTTATGTCCGCATTAGAATGAGTAACGGTGGTCAATAAGTTTTAGGACAGTGCATTAGTTCCATCAGCTAAGAAGTAAAGGCTCACAGCCCTTTTTCATTCACCTCTCAATCCACTTTTCCTTTTCCATCAATACGTAGTGAGCGGAGACGGTAATTAGATGAAATTCAATTGCTCAAGACTTGGAAAGTGGTTTTTAATTTTATTTCCTGTTGAATTCTATGAATATTGTATAGCTTTATCTAAAATACAATAGTCAATAATATAATATAATTTACAATAGTAGTAATCCGTTTAACAGTTCTTAAAGAGTCATAAAGAACCCTGTAAGTGTGTGTAACTCACAGTGCGTGCGTGCGCGCTTGACGTGGCAACCCGTCGTGTCCGGGTTCGCAACAAGTCAATCGTCATCCTGAGGATGCCTCTGATAGGTGAAACACGTGTCGATTTCTTACAGAGTTCTTTATGACTCTTTAAGAACAGTTAAGCGGATTAGGTTACTAAATATACGTCGTCTATTGTATTTTATCATGGATTTCCGCAAAGTCACGCCTGAGTCAATTAACTATCTTAGCTTTATCTACATAAAGCTATACAATCTTCATAGAATTCAACAGTAGCAATATAGCAACCTACAGTTTACTACTAAACTGTAGGTCGGTATTAAAGCTATCGGGCCCTATCTGAATACCAGCGCTGCGATACTTATTTTTAAATGACGCAGCATCATAATGTGATTGGAGCCTTTTGGCCTCGTACAGAACTTTCTGTTTTAATTTTCATGTTACTTCTTTTTAGGGTTCCGTACCTCTAAAGGAAAAAACGGAACCCTTATAAGATCATTTCGTTGACCGTCAGTCTGCCAAGACCCATTTTCTCAGGAACGCATGGAGGTATCAAGTTGAAATTAATATCAAATAGGTACGTAGTTCTAGGTTCCCTTGGAGCTCTAAATCAAGCTCTAAACTCAAGCTTCTAAGTCATTTCAATTAAAAATTCGGCCATCTAAGTGACATATTTTGATACTCGCAAATAAATCAAATCCTACAGGGTACTTCTCTTTGACCTAGAAGCATCAAATTTGGCAGGAAGCAAGGTCTCTCACAGCACAAGTAAAGGAAAAAGTCCGAAAATTGATAAATTGTTATTTTTTTTGTGCTTGCAACCTTACATTTGCAGTTGGAGAATTGATCGTGACGTATATCGATATATGGAAGAACATGTTTCTCAACTACTAAGTTTGTTCCTGAGTTAAATTAATCCCAACTACGAAAGCCTTCGTTGTGCGTGGTCCGACACGCGCATGGCCGGTTTTTTTTAATGTTTCTATGTGTTAGTTTAGTTTGTGATCTTCCTGTGCGGGTCCCGGTAATACTTATTCTTTCTTTAGATAGGATATTATACAGGATGCTGACATCCTATATAATATCCTATCTAAATGATGATGTGCCTGAGGACATCGACGCGAAAACTGTTACCATGGATTCAGTACATGATTCTGAACCCCCTGCGTCGAAAATATTCAACGGTTATTTTTTATTTTATCTGCTTTGTCGTAGAAAAGTGCAATACCTACGCGGTCAAAATAGAATGATGAATGGAATGGAATAGCTGTTTTTTTTTTTTAATAATAGACGAAAAATTACAATGCAGAAGTACTGAATCCATGGTAACAGTTTTCGCGTTGATGTCCCGGCCACTCTGTATAACTATTATAGGGGTAGGGTCTGGATTTATGCTTTCGCGGTTGCACAACGACATGCTTTGCTTCGCTTTGCTTGGTAGTATAGATGCAGGCCTACCCTTCTGCCTCCTTCAGAGGCAGTAGGGTGGCGGGGTCTTGAGGGAGAGCGCTACAGTCGTGTAGATCCTCAAGGCAAGTCTGGCGGATGCACCTTCCCGAGGTTGCCACCCCGTTCTTGGTCTAATTCCTTAAGAAATAGACGTAACTAAAACCACCAGGCGCCATTGCACACAAAAATTTAATATGGATAACCAAAGGCCATTTAAAAAAACCAACACCAGAGTGGAGGCGAAAGCCGATGAGACTCTGAAGGGAGGTGCTTGCACCTCTCTTGCCCCTGGTGGCCTGGCGGCTAACGCCCCGGGTACCAGCGCGGGCGACGGTCCGGCTGTGGCGAGAACCACAGCTAAGACCAAACCCAAAAAGTCTCAAAACAAACAAAGGACGTCGGCGCTGACTGGGACCAGTACCGACCCTTCCAAAAAACAGGCTATGACTTCGGCGACGACTAATTCCACTGCCGGTCTGACCCTCTCCACACAGATCCCGGCGCCGGGTAACACCGGTACCGAGGATCTTACCAAACACCCTCCCACTCCTGTGGCTTCTCTAGCCTCCTCCCATCAGATGGCCACCAGCCATCACACGGAGACGGCCGGCTGCACCGAGGACGTGTTCTCACGCGCCTGGCAAGTGGTGCAGAAAAGCAAGGGCAAGGGTAAAGGCACTCAACAAGCCCGTTGCCCCTGCAACGACCCTTCAGGTCCACCAGCTGCCTTAGAGCAAGGCAAAAAGAGGGACAGAGTGACGAGGAAGGAGCGACGCCAGGAGCGACGCCAGGCTCGCGTTTTGGCTGGTAAGGGCTCCAGTACTAAACAGGTTACTGCCGCCTGCTCGGACATACGGACAAGCACCCAGCTTAACTTCTCCGCTGGAAAGCGGCTGCAGGCAGAGGCCGGCACTAGCCGACCAGCGCCCAGTCAACCGCCAACCGATGCTCCCGAGAGGCCGACTCTAGTAACCAACACCACACAGCGACCCGATTGGAAGGATCAGGCTGCGGCCAAGCGAGCTCTCAACGAGACATTGACACCTCGGGGAGAGCATAAGCGGCCGCGTATTGATCAATCCAAACGGGTCGCCCAGTGAAGCTACGCCCAAGCTGCCAGCGCTACCCTCGACGTCGCGATCACATGCGACCGCACGGGGTTCCTCAGCAAGGAAGTATCGGACCAGGTACTCGCTGCTATCCAGAAGCAGATCATTCTCGAGGCCTGCTCCCCTAAGCAAGACACTCTAGGGCCGACCTTCAACGCAAAGCCGCTGTTCGCCGGGGGTGTTCTAAAACTGTGGTGCGGGAACGACCACACCTTAGCCTGGCTAAGGAAAACAGTCTCCGACCTACCTCTCCCAACTAGCATCTCGTTAGTCGTCAAGAGCCAGTCGGAGATCCTGAAACGAGCACGATGTGGAGTCGTGATCCCAGACTAGCAGGGGGTCTTTGGAGAGCCGACCAACATTGGGCGTGTTCTCTCGTACCAGAACCCGTGGGTCGACATAAAGAGGTGGGTACTTCTTCATGCCAACAAACAAACAGCGGCATGGTTCGTGGTGGTCGGTGTTCCTGTGGACCAGATCCCGACCCTGATGGAGGCCGGACGCCGTCTCTCAATAGGTTTGGGGACGGTGTACGTGAAGTTTCAGGGTCGGAACGGCAGGTTCACCGACGTCCCCGACGGATGGGACCCCGCCACGGGATCCATTTGCGAGGCGCTGACGCAGCTGCCGCAGACACCAACAGGGGCGTCTACACCCCCACTACACAACCCGGAGGCATCCGCGGCTGAATCGGCTGTAGCAGAGCCGGCCGCCTCTGCTGCCGCCACCGTGGGCGCCGTCCCTATATCGGGCGAGGAGCTAGACGACATGCTCCTGTCTCCGGCTTCGGGCCCGGGAGGAGACGGCTTCGACGAGGGCGACCTGTTTGCCGGGCTTAGACTTGAGGGGGACGAGGAGGGTTCGACCTGCGATGGCGTCCCTTTCGTCGGCCTGTAGAGTCGTCCAGGCAAACCTCCACCACAGCCAGACCGCGACGGCTCAGCTTCGCAAGTGGCTGGAGGTTCAACACACGGCCATTGCCTTGATCCAAGAGCCGTGGATCAGGGCGGGCCGCATACAAGGACTCTCCAATCTTGGCGGTAAGCTCTTGGTCACCACAGACCACGATCACCCCAGATCGTGCATCTACGTCACAGGTAACCTTAAAACACAGCTCTTAACTGACTTCTGTTGCAGAGATGTCTCTGCAGCAAAGCTGCTTATACAGCGCGACAACACCATGGAGATGGTGATAGTTTTCGCCTCGGCCTACATGCCTGAGGCGGAGGCGCCGCCTCCCCATGAACTCGCCCGACTCGTGAGCCATTGCGAGAGTTGCGGGTTTGAGGTCGTTGTCGGCGCCGACGCAAATGCTCACCACCAACTGTGGGGCATGGACACGCAAAATAAGAGGGGTAAGGCCTTGGTTGACTACCTTTTCTCCACTAATCTATCCCTACTAAACACTGGCTCCGAACCAACATTCGTAACCAGGCGAAGCCGCACAATCATAGATCTCACTCTGGCAACAGAGGGCGCGGCGGAAATGACCACTGGGTGGCAAGTCTCCGAGGAGGCCTCCTGCTCCGATCATAGGTGGATCTGCTTCGACATCCAGGTCTGTGTTCCACCGATAACACCACGGCGTTATCCGCGGAAAACGGATCGTGCCATCTACACACGCAACCTTGAATCCAAGCTTGCGACACTAAGCGATCCGATGACATTGACGGACACGACACAGATTGAGGCACAAGTAAGCCATCTTACTAAGTCAATCATAGACAGCTACCAAACTGCCTGCCCAGAGACCACGCCGCGCAACATACCGGGAAAACAACCCTGGTGGGGCGCTGATCTGGAGCGCAAGCGCGGCAAGGTGAGAACGGCTCTAAACAGAGCAATGAACACATGTGCGGATGAGGACTGGGATGTATACTACGCGGCCAAATCCAGCTACAAAAAATGCATCAGATTCAGGAGCACCTCGAGTTGGCGTAAATTCTGTGGTAGCATTGAATCTTGTCAGCAAGCAAACAGGGTAAGGAAAGTACTGGCGCAACAGCATAAAGCTATGCCCGCCACCCTCCGCAAACCTGATAACACACTCACATCGTCCCCTGAAGAAACTAGACGTGTCCTAATCGAAACCGACTTCCCTGGATGCGTCTTCGCGCAGGTAATTGACTGGGAAGATGAAACCCAAACACCATCAGACAATGATTGGAGTTACGCAAGTAGGGTGATCACGTTGGAGAAACTCCAATGGGCCATCCGGAGCTTCCATCTTTTTAAGGCAGCCGGTCCTGATGAAGTGTTCCCCGCTATACTACAGTGGGGGGGTGCTTCTGTCGCAATAAGACTGGTGCCTTTAATGAGAGCGTGTCTGGCCTTTAGGTAATCAGCACGCATACAGCTCCGGTAAGTTGACCGAATCCGCTCTTCATCTGGTGGTCAGCCAGATAGAGGACGCGATACATCAAAAAGGCACCTGCCTGGGCACTTTTATAGACATCGAAGGAGCCTTCGACAAAACCAACTTCTCCAGCATTAGCAGCGCTCTCTCCAGACATGGAGTAGAACAGGTACTAACGGACTGGATTACAAACATGTTAAGCAAACGAGTGGTTCGCCTTGAGGATGAGCGGCAGTTGGCTATGATAGCCAGAGGCTGCCCCCAGGGAGGGGTTCTGTCCCCCCTCTTATGGAATCTGGTCATTAATGACCTTATTACTAAACTCAACGCAAACCGCTATTATACAATAGGGTATGCAGATGACCTCGCAATCCTTGTATCGGGGAAGGTGACGGGAACGATCTGTAACCTTACTCAGCAAGCACTACGTATAGTAGAAAGTTGGTGCAGGGAATTTGAACTATCAGTGAACCCCACTAAAACTGAACTAGTCATGTTCACCCAAAAACGAGCATTAGGCCCCTTCCGCCTACCCAAACTGTTCGATACAGAACTCCAGTTGGCCAGTGAGGTCAAGTACCTCGGGGTCATTCTAGACAGTAAGTTAAACTGGAGCAGTCATGTAGACAACAAGCTAAACAGGGCCTGCATCACCTTCTGGCAGTGCAGGAAAATGATAGGTAAGAAGTGGGGCCTATCCCCCAAAATAATACTGTGGCTTTATACAGCAGTGATCCGCCCCATGATCGCTTACGGGGCCGTGGTCTGGTGGCCCCGAACTCAGCTGGTTACAGCTTCTAACAAACTACAACGCATGCAAAGACTAGCCTGCGTGGCGACCACGGGCTGCATGAGGACTACTCCGACTGCAGCAATCGAAGCCATGCTGGGACTGCCCCCGCTCCACCTGTTTATACAGCAGGAAGCGACAATGGCAGCGGTACGTCTTAATGCAATCAATCTCTGGGGTAAGAGAGACACACAACACACCGTGCTGCTTGAGGGACTCAATAATGAGTTCCCTATCACGAAAGCCATTAATGATCGGATACCCAAACAATTTATCTTCGATAAAAAATACAGAATCCAACTTCATGAGGTTCGCAGATGCGAGGGGCTGCGCCCCGCAGAACTGCGAATCTTCACTGATGGATCCAAAACAGGTAGTGGCACAGGTGCTGGGATCTTCTCTGAGGACTTCAACATACATATAGCCACACCGTTGGGAGTCCACATACAGTATTCCAGGCCGAATGCATGGGTATATCCCTTGCCGCTTCAGCCATCATGGCCAGGAAAGTTAAGGACTACTCGATACGTATACTCTCAGACAGCATGGCTGTTCTGCAAGCGCTAAACAGCTACACTGTTGACTCTGGGCTGATATATGAGTGCCACCAGCGCCTTAACCAGGTGGGTAGCCTCAATAATATTACCATTCAATGGATCAAAGGACACAGCGGTTCGCGGGGTAATGACGCAGCCGACGAACTTGCCAGAAGGGGATCGAGCATGGCACCAGTGGGGCCTGAACCCATTGCGCCACTCCCCTTCGGGTACCTACGCACTCTGGTAAGGAAACGAACCAGGGACCAACATCACAAACTATGGTCGGACCACGGTGAGTGTAGGCAGGCCAAGGAGGCACTCCCTACAATTGATGGCCGCCTCACGAAACAGTTTCTTCGACTATCGAAACAACAGCTACGTACAGTTACAGCAGCTGTAACTGGCCATGGGTCATTAATTAAACACCTCTTTGTCATAGGAGTCACAGACAGTCCGCTGTGCAGAGCCTGCATGGAGGACGACGAGACAGCAGCCCATGTGCTGTTATACTGCCCAGTGGTCGCCACATACAGGGCAAAGTACTTCGGTAACCCAGGTACCCTACGTGAGATTGTCAGCGACACCAAGGCGTTGCTGGCCTTCTTTGTGGAGCTGGGGTGGATCGAATAACCAATTTTCCCACCCGTACGCAAAATACGCGCTTAGTCGTGGAGTTGCGGATACCAGCCCGTATTACCTATTACCTATAACTATTATACTATTGACCCGCCCCAGGTTCCGCACAAGAGCAATTTAGCGACATGTCAAAACATCGAGATTACTGTTATATAACAGAAATCTCGATGTGTTGACATGTCGCTGATAGAAGATATATCTAACATCTATCTATATATTTGATCTATCTAGCTGTAGATATATATCTAAGAGAAATGCACATAAACTTTCGGAAAAAAATGCTCTAAATGCTTGTGAAGCCCGCATCAAAATCCATTGTGCAGTTTATAAGATCTAAGCGGTCACACAGACAGACACGAAAAGTGCCATTGTTCTATGGGAAAGGAAAAGGGAGGTGACTCGACGAGGGTCGACGTTGGCAAAAAAAATTGAGGTTCAGAAGTTGTTAGTGGGGTCCACGAAAATTGATTTGGTTTCGACAGTAAAGAACAAAAATGTTGGCTTGGCTTTACCTATCAATGTAGGCAGATACTAACATTCAAAAAAAATTAAGGGACCAAAAAAGTATTCCAAACCAGGATTTTTTTATTAAAGTGATCTACTAGATAATAAATGTTTGGGAACCTCTGGCTTAAACTTTCAGTTTTTATACACTGAGACTATTTAAATGAGTTTTTAGATGAGAGATTTTGATCATGTTTTAATAATTTATTACATTGAATGATCGATAAAACATCATGAAATGTTTAAATATTTTAGACACGGAGTGACATTATACTTTATTTTATTACTATTTGCATGCCAAAGTTTAAGGCAAACGTGATGATCTGTTTTTGTCTCTACTTTTAAGATCTCTTGCATGCTGACAATTAGTGTTATGTTTACTCATGTTTGAGCAAATAAATTACAGACAGCTGCGCTGCTGGGCTGACAGCTGTGCTGCTGGGGAGTTTGTTGCGCCACTTCTTCTTCCCAGCTAACGCACTAGGAAGTGGTGAAGAGTGGGCGTTTTGGGGGACTGTCTTATGTAATTTTGATGTTCCAAAAGTGCTGATTCTCAGCCTAGTTCGAATAAATGACTTTGTTTTTTTTTTTATGCTTATCTTAACTTACATTTTATTAACGAATACTACGACATTATCATTGTGGTGATTGTACCACATTTACTTACTGCATAGTCGTTTCCAGCTTGTATTCTTTAACAGATCTAACTAAACTAAGTGCTTGGGATTCTCGCGCGTCAATATTTCAATGGGTGTTCGAACTCGTATTCAATGTTCATTTACAATATCTGTAGAGCTGACCTAACGAGATCCAGTAAACTGAGATAGCTGTAGAACTTCCGACTAAGTTCTGCTTACACCTGCATTAGCACAGCTCGAAGTCATAACGAGGATTTAGAAACACAACTCCACCTTAGCTTTTACCAGTTGGCAATAATACAGGTCACTATTGCACATCCTGTATTGTTACATCGCAGTATAACGTAAACAGATATAATCATAGAAATATAAATAACAGGAGAAGTGGCATGGGGGTCGTGCGTGTCTGTGTCCGCGCGTCATGATCACGATGCTCATGGCTCAGGCAAATGGCCGTCTCCGCTAACTAGTGCGCTTTCGAACGCGATCGTGATAACATATAAGAATACCGTGTTGTTCAGGTGTTTCTTGTAAAAATCGAAGCCAAAAAAGAAACTTTAGAAATCATAGAACCACTTTTCATAAATCAGCACAAGTAGTAGTATAGTATTTTACTATAATTGTGTTGAAAATCATGAAAAACAACAAATTGTAAAATATTTCTTGCCTATAGGTACTACGATATTTTTGTTTTCATATATCACAGCGACTGTACTATTATTGTAGTAAATACATTGCTTCTTTACCACCAAAGTATGTCGCTAAGTAACTGGACAAGCAATGTAAAAATCACAAAACGGTTAAGCGGTTGCATCGCGTAGTACGGCCGCTGTAACTTACGACGAGTGATGTGGTTGTGCAGCTCCACTAACGTAGGCTATCGACATCAATGTCGATTGTCGTATGAATTAGATTACTATTCAAGTATATTCTTCAATTTGTCAACAGTTATAGCCTGGTTAGGAGACCGATGTGAAATCTTGTTTTATACTCATTTAAATTTTCTCATTGTTTTATTTTTTATTTGCTTAATATACGAGTATATATTTTTTTAGCTACGTATTGTTTATTTATATCATCTTATAATATGTATATAGTTTTTTATTTATAATTTTTCAGGAACTTCCAAAACATTTTATACAATAATAAATGGGAGAATATGTAAATTGCAACTGTGAGCGGGACCTCGTATTTATTAGGTTCATTATCTGCATGTGTAGTTGTGGCTAGGTAGTAGAGATAAATTGGAAACATTGGGTTTCGATACATTTTCAACTAGCGGGCATATCTCCTTCTTTCTTATATCTATAGGGGTATAATCGAACAGCATTCTGTAAACCAGAACCACACATCTTACTCAACTTTTGTGCACTTTTCCTGATGACAGCGATGCGGATAAACTTCTTGATGTTCCTTCCCCATTTTTAATACATGTACATATTATTCTATTAACACTATTAGATTACGAATTATGCATATACAACATTTCGCTGTAAATACTATCTTCTCGAATGGGTGGGTGTTAGTTAATCAGCTTAGATAGGAAACGCCGACCTCATCTAGTTTAAAAAATATGATTGACGTGTAAAAGTGTTTTGTCCAAACCCACTTACAGAAATAAAATCATTTATCATTTAGCTAATTACGACATCTCATGCATAAAGTCACTATAATTTTCTTAAGGTGTTTTTACAGAATTGTACCGTAAATATCTATATGTCCTAAATACGCCGTAGTGGAAAAACGTTTAATAAAAGTTGGTAGCGAAAATGACTGGCCAGGATGCAACTGACGTAATAAAATTAGAGTATTGACAGGCTCTTATTTTAGAACTCTAATATAAATAATTTAAAAAATATTACATAAAATAGTCAAACATAAAGATTAATTCAAAACCTATTGTTTTCTTCAGTTCTTGTTGCCGCCGCTGAAAAGCTCATTATTATTTTTAAGCGTCTAAAGAATTTTCACGTTTCATATTTTGAAATCAATTACCTATTTTAGGTATATTCTGACAAAAAACATTACTAATTATAAGCAATTTACATTATTATTAATATTTAGTTACAAAATTTCATAAACTTCGTAGATTTTAATTTATTAAAGCTTGGACTTTGCTCACGTTTTCATAAATGTTAATGTAACTTACAAAAGTTATGGTAACTGAATCGAAATTATAATGTTACATGCAGAATCAATAACGCTACATAGAATAAGTAGCGATAATCTTACATACGTATTCACATACGTATTACTTCTATATTTCAAATCTTAACACATGCACATTAGATAGTAATGATTCTAAATTCCAGGCTGTCATTAAGAATAAGAACAGCCCAACTGAAAAACCCAAAATACTTACCTACTTAACTTGACCAGGTAATATTATGTCTTTCCATGTAAAGCCTCGTGCTGACTGGCTTGACGTGACGGCGACGTGACTCTAATAAAACAATTTCTAAGAAAACTTCGAGGTAGAACAATTACCGATGCCACGTCGCGCCAGTCTGCACGAGGTTTTATACACTCAAATATTAGAAAGAATAAATATCACGTCTTTTGTTGTTACTACATAGACCGTAGGCAGCAGCTGTATACAACAGTTGGTTCATTTTTAAGACGGGATTTCAGTCCGTCTTGAATTTTCTTTTCTTTTGTATATTTATAGACATAGCAAATAGAAATATTTATTTCTAAGTACTGAATGAAATCGAACAATAATAAGGATGTTTATACCATATGGTGGATTCCCACAGTACGAGTAGAGCTCGCATCTCTTCGGGTGATAGGGCAGCGTTACCATGACATGTGCAAGAACCACGAAGTAAATACTCCGTGGCAAGAACCAACGTTCCTTTTTAGGGTTCCGTAGCCAAATGGCTAAAAGGGAACCCTTATAATTTCTTCATGTCCGTCGCGTCGGTCCGAATGACATACAGAGTCTTTCTTGGAAAATATTTGTCACTATACCTAACAATAAAAATTGGAAAGAAGGTGTATTCGGTGCACCGCTAAATTGTTTAGTAGTGATAATGAAATCACACAAAAATAAGGGGTGGCAATGACTGGATGGAAAAAATAAATTAAATGCAAATAAAAAGATGATGTTTCCAAGTGACTTTTTATTAAAACCAATAGTTTGTAAGATACGGGATATTTTCGGTTACAAACGCAGTAACTTTTTTTTTTATAGGTTTTTCGAGAAGTAATTTGAAAGGACATTGCCTAATTTTGTATGGAAGATGGACCAAGTGCTGCCTAGAATACTCATATAGTGCATTTTGTGCCTCAGACCATCAGTAATCTGTATTTAAAGCGCATAAAAATCTATCCCAGGAGTCCAAAGAAAAACGGTCTCTTGTTTTGAATATTTTTATTGGAAAAAATGAACTTAATAGCAACAAATGTACAAAATCAACTATTAAACAGTTGCGCAGTTGTTGTTGTTGTTGTTGTGCGTTCAATTATAATTTTATTAATTGTATTTTGATGTTGTAGTACATAATTGTTAGGTATCAATCAGTTCATCGTTACCGATGAAGACGATTAATAAATAAATTCAATATTATTGTACAGAACTGTTACTTATAAAACATGATCTTAACTGTGGTTGAAACATGTTCATTGTTTCAAGAGGCTAATACGTAAGTTGTACAGATCGACAGTCAAATTTGAACCCAGATCGTTGTTTAGATAGATATTCCAGATTCGAAGCCAGGTCGTTGTTTACATTCCGGAGGTGACCGAGGTAGATTTGAGAGTGGCGGTACGTAGGCTGAGTGCCGAAAATACCGCCCCAGGACCCGATGGCTTACCTGGAAAAGCCTGGGTTCTGGCCTTGGAGGCTCTCGGGCCTCGACTAAGGGGGCTCCTAAGCGCATGCTTGGAAAGGGGCCAGTTTCCACTTCGTTGGAAGACGGGGAAACTGGTCCTTATTAAGAAGCCAGGGTGCCCGGCAGACTCTCCGTCCGCTTACCAGCCCATCGTGCTGCTCGACGAGGTGGGCAAGCTCTTTGAAAAAGTCATTGCAGACCGCCTTGTGGGGCGGCAGGTGCGAGTGGGGCTGGATTTGGCGGAGACCCAGTTTGGTTTCCGCAAGGGGCGCTCTACGGTGGATGCATCATGCGCGTTCGAGCCCTCACGACGGGGGATGCTGTTGCCCGGGGTGGGGTTATCTTGGCAGTGTCTCTTGACATCGCCAATGCCTTCAATACCCTGCCCTGGAGTTGCATTAGGGAGGCACTGTCGAGTGGTCGAGGCCTATTTGACGGATAGGGCCGTCATCCACCCCGGTCACCACGGAGAGTGGAACCGGTGAGAGATGTTGTGCGGTGTCCCGCAAGGATCGGTCCTGGGGCCGCATCTGTGGGATATCGGCTACGAGTGGGTGCTGCGCGCCGACCTCCCTAGCGGCGTCAGCGTAGTCTGCTACGCTGACGACAGGCTGGTCCTGGGGCAGGGGAGGTCGCATGAGGCGGCGGCCGAACTAGCGACACCCTGGGTTGCGATAATCGTAGATAGGATCCGGCAATTGGGACTCGAGGTGGCCTTGCACAAGTCCGAGGCCATGTGTATTTATGGTCCTCGGAATGCGCCACTGTCGGGTTCCCGGATAACGGTAGGAGGGGTTCACATCGGTGTCGAGTCGACGATGAAGTACCTGGGACTCGTCCACGACCACATTTTTAATATATCAAAAAAAATACCGAATTGTTTCATAGCAATCTGTAGGACATTCAGAATGTAGTTGAATGATAGATTTAAGATACCGAAAATACAATTATCAGAAACCAGTAGCATCTCACGTACCCAAGAGGACATTTGAGAAAATTATATTTGAGGCAAAAAATAAAAACCATAGCAACCCGTCTGAAAATCTTGTTTTCAGGTGATCATTGGTCAATTGATGCGAATAAATCATTGATCAGAAGAAAATGTGTTCTTCATAAGTGTTGAAACCATTATGAACGTGTTGAAAAATTTACCGATCGGTAACAAAGCATTCTGCCTGAAAACTGTTGGACATAATTAAAAAGGTTCCCCAGATGTAGACAAATATGATATCAGACAAATTTTGTGTCTCACGTTACTAATCAGGCAACTTTTTCAGAGATTATACAGGGTGTTCGGCAGAAGGTTGAACATACGAAAATGGCGGATCCGTGGGGCCGTCTACTACATTTTTAGGCCCAATAACAAGACCCACGCCACAAGGATTTTTTTAAAAAAAAAAACGGAGTTTGTCGTTGCCAAAACTTTAAACGTCAATAATTTCATTTAAAAACAACAAAACTGGCAACATTTTATTTTTATTTTCATCTAAAGTAACTGTAGAATCTTATAAAATTAGTATATGACGCAGATGATTGCTAGAAAAGTAAATACGAACCCGTAAAAAACAAATAAAAAATAAATACCGAAAGCCCGACTTTGAACTGCGTTAAAAAAAAAACTAACAGTGATAGAGCAGTTCTAATTTTAGGAAAATATTTTTGGTTCATGCTCAATCTAACGGTATGCAATATGCACAATTTCTTATAAAGTATGTATATATTTAATTATGTACAATTCTGTGTAATAATAATAATAATAACCCCATCGCCGTATCTTTACGTTGACGCCGTGGTGGGGCTTGGGCTTGCGCGCTCCAAACTCTGGGTCTGTGCCGGTAGAGTTTACTTTGCCGGAACAGGTCTAGAGTGAGGGGCCAGACCAAGAGAGATACAGAAACCCGCAGGGCAGCATGTGGCGAGCTGTTGGGCAGTAGTGACCCCACGGACCCTATTTCCCGGGAGAAGTCTTGTTCCTCATCTCTGGCTTGCCTTTATTGGCCGACTGGAGTAAATACTGACGAGGAACAGAGCTCCCACCTCATTCTTGCCTTAATTGGCTGGCTTGAGTGGAGATTCGCAAGAGCAAACGTGCTCGGAGGAAGGAAGTATTCCAGTAAGTGCTCGTAGGGATCTTGACCATCTTCCGGGCTCTGGGATTGTTCTGAAAGCCGTGGAATACCTCTTCACTCCTCAAGCACCTCAGGACATGTTGCCCCCTTGCCGCTATGTCACTATGTGCTAGCGACAGTTTTCGGGGGCCCATTATTGAGTGTGCAAGTCACCCCCTGCCATTTTTTCCGTGTACATATACAACATTGATCAGGCAGGGGCCATAGTCCTTCCATAGTTCCAGGTCTCCAGTCAACTTAAGCCACCCAAACCCATAGTCCAATATATTTGTTTCCATATCCTGCAATAGTCCTACACCAACCGGGGGTTGTCCTTGGGTGCACTTGCATAGTGCATACAGGGATAATCGTCGGTCGGTGCCTCATTTCATTAAAACGCCTAACGGGCCTCTGCGAGTTGGCTTCGGCCCCTCATACGCCTTCCAAAGGTCCGGGACCAGGGTCCCGAGAAACGTAAAAGAAAAATAATAATATATACTGTATAATAAGTCGTATTGCGGCATTTTTACGTACGACCACATTTGACACGCAAAATGTTTGAATACAAACTTTTTCGTAATAAAATTACGATACCTATGTACATTTTTAATATCACACATATTGTGATGAAACCGTCTGCCTATTTTTTTCTGACATTGCAGAAATGGGCTCCCTTAAACTGTGACATTTTGGACCGGTACTGCCTACCGAGTCGTGTTCAGAATCATGTAAAGTAGCGATTTTATACAGTTTTGCCCGTAAAACGATGTGACATGGTTTTGGTCGTGGGCTCTCGTTCCACAATACCCATTTGTTTTATGCATGAAGAATGCCTTTGCCCTGAGGGCTCTCCGAAACAATCAATTGCAATTGTCAATTTTTACGTGATTGATACACATTGAAGCGCAAATCAATCGTCTACCAAATGCAATTGAAGCGATTGCCAATATTAATACAATAGCAATTGATCGTTTCGGAGACCATCTGATAATGTTGTCTATGTTGATATTGTGCAGTTCAACCGTGTCATCCGTTTAGTTGGTCACTTTCCTTACCTTGACATAAAAGAATCCCTTCACGAAATGTTCTCTGTTTATCGTGTATGTTTAATTAAATCATGAGATTGATGATTGAGATGTGTTGTGATGCAGATATCGTGTTCTATTCCCAGGCAAGCTCAATGTAACTGCTTGTTCAACTGCTTTTAAAATGACATAATGTTCACACCAAAGGGAAGTAACAAAATATTTTATAATTAACTTTATAATGTTACCAAATAATTAGCATTACGAGAATGGTAATTACCTACATTAAGACGGTTCTCATCATAAAACGGGTAATATGAAGGAGGCACTCATAATAAAATAAGTACAAAGGTAAACATAAAAAACATTTATGTTACTTCCTATCGTAAAAATGGACTTAGCTAAAAGTACCGACTCATAGAAGAAATAGATAAAACTAAATTTTAAGTTGTCGCTAAATCGAATATAATAATTGCAGCTCCTAATCGAATGAGTTTAAATGGTTTTTATAAAAAAAGAATTTGAACGAAGCAGTAGGGAGTTACCGAACAATTGCATTTTTATCTCCATGGCTTCTAAATTAAATTACTTTTAACCGAAACCCGATAGTAAATAAATAAACAAAACTCTTTATATTTGGAGCTATACACCGAATGTTTTTTTCTCTTTGCCAATATAAATTCCAATCAAATTTTGATATTTCCAATTACGGTAAAAAATACATATCGTGCGACACGCAGACTAATTGCCGCCAAGCCAGTACCGTGATGACGCGCATTTTATTTTATTTAGCTACCACTAACAATTTCATTCGATAAGCTCCATATAATATAAAAACATCGATGTAAAATAATATCGATTCGCATTAAAGTTGTATATCCACACCGCGTTGTACTCGGGTAATTGACTTCGGGTTTCATATTCAGGTAATTGGCTGAACACAGGTACTTGGCCCGTTGTTTCAACCCTACACTTTGGCTTGCATAAATTATGAAAATACTAGTCCTAGTGGATAATTTTGTAGGTCTTAGTCTATAATTACAAGGAGTGAACTCGCTTGGCGCACTCGCATTACTTACACTCCAGGCCAGAATGAGCTTAATGTAAATAATGGAAAAAGTTATTATAAAGAGCAACTAGTTTTCTTATTATTCACATTCATGCCACTACAGTAAGTATAATATTACAATGTTTATGTAATTTAAATGCAAATTATGTTTTAAGGATGTAACAGATATTTTCCGATAGGATTCAAGTCGATACGATGTGCACTCAATCTTTAGTTCGAAGCAGAGCATCTCATATAAATACAGTCACTTGCAGATGTAACGCTTGTCAATCGGGCCCCAAGTGTACCTATACATGAATAATACAAAGTTGCTAGTTACTAGACACTAGTTCCGTATGTCCACGGAAGGGACATTCAACGAATTTGTAATGGATATACCATTAATATCGTCATAATGATATCGACCACTTATCGTAAATTACTCATGCTGAGCTTACTTGAAGAACATGGACGAAACTGAGCATTAATAATGAAGTTTATTTGTCGAATTCTTTATCGTGCGGGTATCTAACTGTTTTTCTGTTTATCGTTTGAGCATTTTGATGCTTTCAAGGTTTGGTGTATCGTTAAAGAAGTTTATCAAAAGTAATGCTTTTAATTTAATCAAATATGCGCCCAAAATAAAGGGAATCCCGTCGTTGTAGAGTTTCTCGCTTCTTAATTATGTACAGTAACTTTATGCGCGAATAGATTGATCAGCAACTCGAAACAAAAGCAACAATATTTTCGGGAACAACTCTATTACCACGAGTTACAATGTAACGAAGCCGATTTGGGACGATTCTAATTTTGAGAAAATCCCCCCGCGGCTAAATAAGGGCAGAACGAAACCCGCTCTATCGGTCCGCTGGCTCTGCAAAAAGTTTGAAGGCTTTAATTTTGCCGGTTGTTAATTCGTGCGCGACCGATTCAAAGGCAGTGTCGGCTATTATTAAAAGCGTAAATTGTCAAACAGATGTACCAAACGACTTTGGTTGCGTCCCGGCTGCGTTAAAACGCAATGAAAATGGCCGTGCGCGATTTAGCCCCATCGACATTTTACATGACCTTGTTGATTGGGTGTAAATCAAATTAATGTACAATATCAGTTAATTATCGTGTATATACTTACAAACTTATATATTATTGATGTGTAAAATCTTTCCTCTTGCTTTCCTTTAATGATTTCGTGAAAAGGGACGGAACTGTGTAACAGGAAGCCGGGGAAGCGCGCGCTATTTGATTTGACGAATGAGCGCTTGCGTTGCCAGAGTTAGCCATCAGATGGTACCAACCCATTTTCCGAGAGGTTGGTATGGCAGCCAAAATGTCAGATGTAATAGCTCCTACTCACTATGCCGGCGGCATGGCCAGCGGCCATGCCGCATGCCGTTAATTAGTTCCATCATTACATTACGTATTAAAATAATGTTTTCCAAAGCCGGCAAAATTATTTCGGATAAACTGCAAGATCTCAAAGCTTCTAGTAACTTATCAAAACATTTTAACGAACTTTCAGATTAAATTATTAAGACAGTAATCACTCTTATCACCCTTTCTTAATCTGCTTTACCTTTAACAAAATAAGTGAAACTAAATTCGAGAAAATGTGCTTACTGAAAGCTTATTCAAATTAGGTCAATTAGTCGTGCCGGCGTAGCTCTATGCCTACGTAAGTATTTATCTCTAAACGCGGAACAAAGTAACAAATAGGCAAGTGTTTATCATTTTAATTGCTGAGTCAATATAATCTTTGTAAAGAATTTTGCTGAGTCATTGGGGAGAATGGAGGCTGTAGCTCTGTTCTAAAAGATCAGTGAATAGTTGACCGTGTTTGTTCAGGGTATCTAACCCTGTTCGTGCCACACATACGACTTAGAGCTATTTAATATCGAGTCGAGATCTTGGCCACTGGGACATGTTGGACGGTTGAGACGCCCGAGTAACTTTGAAAGAACCTAGCTCTCGAACAAAATACGTTAGAGTTTGGTGTGAAAAATATGTATGATGAAAAGATATAAAATATACATACGTTAGCTATGAGAATTCATCGGTGTTTTTACTTAATAAAACTATGCATTATTACGTATTCTTTATAATATCACGATCCACGCCTCCTTCAATGACATACATCATGACCACGTGTAGTTGTTCTCACCTTTCAAATAATATCCATAATCACCTTCAGTTACACACCTATCTATATAGGTATATAAAACTTAATTGTCGTGCATAAGTCTCGCAAAAACACGAAAATGGCTCGACTGGATTTTTTTGTTCTGTTCGCATAAATACTGGGGTGGTTTAGGAAAAAAGAAAATTTGTAAAAACCCAAAGGAAAAGCCGAAAAATCGAAATTGAAATTTTGACAGGACTTCTGACGGGTCAATAAAAAACACAGGTAACATTTTTATATATATATTCGATGAAAAAAAAGTAGCACCGCGTTGTTCTCCCTAACTACGCAACGAATTTTGAAGCTGTTTTCACCATCATTTTATAGTTTGAAAATAATTGACAAAATTTTAGGGGGTGTTCTACCCATCAAATATAGATTTTACTATGGCACCAAAAGTATTCGCATAAAAAAAACAACTTTCCCTTTTTCAGGTTGGACATCGACGCGAAAACTGATACCATGGACTCAGTACATGATTCTGAACCCCCTGCGTTGAATTTTTCCGTCGATAATTTAAAAAAAATCTGCTGTTTCATAATAAAGTGCAATACCTACGCGGTCAAAATGTATGGAACAGCCGATTTTAAAAAAACCGACGAAAAGTTTCAACGGTTCAGAATCATGTACTGAATCCTATATATACCCGATAGCACCATTTTGTTCATGAAGGTCGATTTTTTTTTTTACTATTGATAGACTTGCATTATGAACCTAGTTATACGTTATCAGCCCATTGTCTTTCTACGGGTAACGATAACCCTTCCTCTCAATTGACTTTTACGACAATCTCGGGGTAAATGCAGCTGATATAGATATTCTACGTTTTTCTTTACTCCATTTTCAACGTGGAATATATTCATATTCTACTCTACAGTATTGGAAAGGAAATTATAACCTTAGAAAAATATTATCTCATAATGTTCTAAGGTTTCTTCCATTACTTTGGAGGAAAAAAGAAAGATTGAAACTTGAGACGACTTTCCTGCTGTGGCTTCCATCGGTGTTGATGTTAACGTACCTCATTTTATTGCCTTCATATCCAGTTAATACTAAGTTGTATTTAGGAAGAAAAGTACCCATTAAGTAATGCAAATATGATCAAAGGTACGACGAATGACATCTTAGACATCAGCAGATACCTACGTATCTGCTGATGTCTAAGATGTCATTCGAGAGTATTCGAGCTCGCGGGCGACATACAGCCTCAGGAGGTGCATTCAAAAACCGTTTTCAGTAGTGTATTTAAACAGTGTGACTAGAGACGGCCTAGCCTGTGGTCGGACCTGCCCAGGGGAATGCTCCGTACGTGTTCCTCTGATGGACTGTCCTGTTCCAAATAACACGCCTTTCTACGTGAAGCTTTGACGGAACTATTACACGAGGGTTCACACATGGTAGAGTGATGTGATTTACATTTTTCTATGGCTCTTTGATGCGTGAAATAAGCGATCCGTACAAAAATACGTGAGTGCCCCTTAAAGAAACATAGCAATAACTATTCAAATTAAAGATTGCTATAGTTAGTAAATGTGATGACGGTAACGTGTGCAGTGAGTCATCCAGCTTAATCAAGTGCCTCTGTTCATTCGTACAGAAACGATGCAGAGTTATATTTCTTTACAAAAAACGCTTAATTAAAAGACATAATATTTTCTTTTCATATTTTATATTTCTAAGTGCCTACTTAAAATGATCGTTAAGTAAATAATTTAAATAAAACCTTACGAGCAAAAGGAACTTATTAATGTTTGCATGCATAAAACGCCATTTGATATTTTTCCTCTTAGTAAGATGAAATCGGAAACGGTAAAAAGAAAAGAAGCAATCGTAAGTACCTAATGTAACTTCTACGTTATAATTGCCGCATTCTTCGTAACAATAGGCAGGTAGGCACAGGCCTATCTATAAAATGTTCAGAATCCATTTGGCATCCGCATCAGAGAATCCATTTGCCTTTTAAGTGCTTTAATGATTTGTGCAAAAATTCCTCCATCTTGGATGATTAATTTGCGTGATATTCGATGAATCATTATCTTCAGTAGCGGTAATTATCGGCAAAGTTTTGGATTTGCATATTATGACGTTAAGTGTCTTAAAGACCTCGTCACTCATTATTTTTTACTGTACACACAAATTAAAATAATAATAATACTTAATTTGGAGACAGCAAACTTTGAAAGTTAGAGGATTTTTGTAAGTCAGGGGCTTGATCCCGTACGAGTACTTATTATCAACTATACTCCATTTGAAATAAGATTAAACATTTAACTAAGCCTTTTTTACAGTCCTTTCAACCGATTTTGACTTCTATTGCGTTGGTAGCAATGGTATGGTATTGGTTATTGGTATTGTAATCACTTTTTTGCTTTTAATGCCATCCTTATGCCTACGGTATAGAAGTCAGAATCGGTTGAACGGACTGTAAAAAGGTTTATTTAATTGTCTAATCTTATTTCAAATGGAGTATTAGTTCTTACTTAAAAATACTGATATTCGTGGATGAGGGCACCTACTTTCTATATTTATGCATTTACGATTTGGTAAGAACGTAGATGGATAATCACAGCCATAAAGTATATTTTTAAATGTATGTATGTAAATCTACAAGCCGTTTTCAGCGAGTCCGTGCGGCGACGATGCAGCCGTCGTGAAATAATAGTTTCCAGCTAAACTGAAATCAATAATATTTTGAAATATTACTTTATGTAGGTAAGTATATACTGAGTAGCTATTTAAACGTTTTAGGCCTGAAAATTATAAATTACTTTTCTTTTCAGGAAAGTTGATACTTAGCTGCCATCATAAATACAATGTCACCCATGGGCCGTATTTTTCTGAACATTCATGAAACATTATCGAAAATAACTTTAATATTTTGTGGCGTTTGCCATATCTCCTATGTTATTGTCTCGATTTGGATTCTGTTTATTATTTCTAAAAGCTTATGAGTCCTTGTTATTATAGGATAAACTAATATTTTTTAGTAAAATATGTCGACTATGAAAAAAAACGGAGTTGTAACATTTTTTTCTAAAAAAAACAGGTTTTATTTAAAAAAATATAAGTGTCCATAAAATCATAGCAGGATATTGAAAAAGAAAAAAAAATAAATAGACCTTTTTAAGTAAATTTTCGATAATTTGTCATGAATGTTCAGAAAAAAACGGGCGGGCACATGCCCATGGGGGACATTGTATACATTAACCACAGCCATTTTTTTGGGGTATACCGATACCTGAATTAGTTATAGGTGACCTAATTCAGGTGTCAAATATTTGGTATGTAGGCAAGCATATAGCAGACACAGAAGTCCTTATTGGAGTGTCACTTATGTAGCTGAATGTTTAACGCGGGACGCGGCGCTGCGCCAGTGGCAGCGGTTAGTGGCTCGCGTAAAATATAGCCCGCCACCGAACGGTTCAAACGAGGCATTGCACATTATTATTAATTGTTATTACTACACTCGCTCAGTTGCTCTTTTTCAGATATTTTAGAAGTGTGTGCTAAATACCTATGGTCTTAATAATTATTTCTAATTTGAAATTATGACAAATACTGAAACATCTGAAAATAAATATAAATTGTGAAACTTACACGTTGTCATAATATTTTCCAATTTCCAATACAGTAGCGAATCGTTCCGGCTTCGAATAGTTCTTCCATGCCCTGAAGCTTTTAGCATAGGTCCCCATCACAGACCCTGGGTATTTTATAGAATCCACGAGGAACTGCCAAGATTTGTGATGATTGCACAGATCTGAAAATGGTACAGTGAATGCATTAGAACCACGAACGAGGACAACATAAAATTGTCGACAAATCTGTCAAATAAAATCTGAAAACTCGACAAAAAGATCTGTAATAAAAAGCGCAAAAAAGTGTTATTTTGTTCCCAAAATTAATCATTTACTCAATTTTAATGCTGACTGTACACAATAACTAAAATAATAAAAGAAAAACAATCCAAAACAATCAAATTGAACCCAAATAATTACTCGCGAAATGAAATGTCGGTAGCTAGGTACTTTAAGTAGTTCATTTAGTGAATAAATACAAATAATTTGTATAAATTGTATAAATTATTACTCTAGAATTGGGCAAGTCTAACAAAGACCTAGGTAGCTGGTTTTGAAAACCTTACCTTCAGGAGAAAACCTCGGGTGGGATTTGTCGTCGCAGCCAGGTTGCACAACAGCCCCAAAGCCCCTGTAGTTAGGCCAGAAGTCAACGGTACCCAGTTCCTTCCTGCTACCGTATCTGTTAGGGTCTGAGTGGATGACGTCCACAAACTTGGCAGATCCAGGGTTTAACCTCTCAAACGATGGTTTGCCATCAAATACGACGCCTGCAGGGTCTAAACCGGTGATCCTGTTAGAGTTATTATCATTTAATGAAGAGAGAAATTATATAGGTTATTACTCTAAATTATGGAGCATGGAATTATGGGGTTCGACATGGGTACGTATAATATTGCAATGTCATAGGAAGTAACATATTTTGTTTTAGATGTACGCTTGGTCAAATTTTTATCGACTTTTTATTTAGGTACGCACTCGAAGATTCTCCATTAATCAGGCTTTAAAGTAACATTCTAAATACGAATCCCGGTCAGTAGGTCGTCTTAGGGGCGGCCCTAAAAACACTGACCTTTAAAACAGCAAATATTGACCAACACTAGATCTTTCATCCAAACATTTGCATTGGGCTTAAAAGCGTAGGTACTTAAAATATTAAACAGACGAAGTAAGCGAATATTTACCAAGGCAATTGGACTCCTTTCCACGCCAGTTTGTTGCCAGTGATGCCAACAATATGCGCACCCAGGGAATGGCCCACTAAGTGCGTCTTATTCAAATCCAGGCCGTGCGCGGACAGGTTCAGCAGAACGTCAGCAAAGTCCGCAGCGAGCTGAGTAAGATATCGTTGTACTCATTATAACCGAAATTTGTATTCATAGCGGCCGAAATTAAGACTTCCCGCGTTTAAAGTCGCTATTTTATTGCACAAACTTGCTTGTCTTTATTATAACTGCCGGGTATTCAACATTTTTGGTAGCACTTTAATGTTATGTAGGTACGTTTGAAGCTTGTTTTACACACAGGAACGTGAAGACTTCAGAGATCAAACTTAATATTCATACAATGATATATACATTACCTACGCTCCCGCATCGAGCAGAAACAAAGGAAGCATTGAGACTGTCGACAGCACTTTTATATACTTGAGCAGAAGAGAGTAGTAAGAGTGGAGAAATATTGGCATTAGGAATTGATACTTATTTATTCTTTAAAGTGAAATGGAATAAGATGACATAGATTAAATAAAAAGGAAGAGATGAGAAACTTTTGTTAAAAATCGAGGTGACACACTGGCGTTTTGTCTGTACGTGTAGGTAAGCGCCTTTTTGTGTTCTGGTACGCTTGCTTTTGCCACACGCATTCATAAGCTCATAATACCGAATCCACAATCGTACTGCGAAACCCACTGTTTAGTGCAAATACTAGGCGCGTATTCGTGCGTTCGGTTTTTTGAAGGCTCGTGTAAACCAGCGCGACGCAACGGCGCGACGCGACTCGAACAATACAATTTCTAAGAAAACTTCACGGTATAACAATAACCGGTGTCACGTCGCGCTGTCGCGTCACGCTAGTCTGCACGAAGCTTGAAACGCGAGATGTAGCGCGCTTGAAGGTATGCTCGTATGCGAAACGTCTATAACAGACTTATCAGATGCAATACATACAACTTTTTTGATAGAGATTTATCTTAGAAAAATTATTCATAAACTCACCTTAAATGCATTGGGTATAGCCCAAGCTAAGTAAGACTGAGGGATCGAATTATATATCGGAGCGGCTAGACGATCCCAGTTCAAGAGAACAACATTACTCTGCCCTTGCTCCAAATACGCTGTTATTACAGCAGTCACCGCAGGCCCCTTGGGATGACCTGCAAATATTTTTTTATTATTTCCTCTCTCTGAGCTCTGACCTTAAGCTGATTATCGTAATAAGCAGTATGAATAATGGCAGTGAAGTCTACTTTATGTTGTTTTGTTAGATTTAGACCTTATGCCGTTTCCTCTTTGAATGGTGCGGTATCGTTTCGGTATACCGAACCGCACTGCTTTCATTTACGGACCTGACGTTATGAAATATAGGCGCTAGGTAAGCTTTCGGTACCGAGTATGCAAATCTCGCATAGCTGACGTACCGACCAGTGAGGGAAAAGCCTTTTTTTTTTTGAGGGTGGGAAATTATCAAATAACTTCTCCCGCTCTGGGTGGAGCGGGAGGGCGTGTCAGACTTTTACTGACTAAAACCCACCCGTGTTCCTTCCGTTGCCTGAGTGCCGGGGCCGCGCTATCCCTTTCGGACAAACTCGCAACCCTGGCAGGCATTGGCCCTTACGGACCCCGTCAGTTGGTGCTGTCATCTCTTTGAGGCGCGCGTGGAACACAAAGCGCCGTCGACCCGGGCTTGGTTCATTATCGGACGGCGAGCTACCCATTTCTCACCGTCTCTCCGCAAGCCCGCGCCTACGGTGGCCGGAAGTCGGCTCGCGACTCCCGACGCCCGGGCCTCCTGCGGTGACTAGGGGCGCGAGGGTGCGTATCTTGCCTCTGCCTCGCGCGCTCCGCCTCCTCCGTCGCGAGCATTACTGCTTCGCAGAAGGAAGTGACGGCCTCCCATGCACTCTCGCTCCGGACCATGGCCTGAACCAGGGCCGGACGCGAGAGATCGCCGCCGCCGATCGCCTCCGTGAGGACACGGCGGTGCTCCGCCCAAGCAGGGCAGACCTCCACCGTATGCTCCACCGTGTCCTCCGGGCGATCCACACAGTGGTGACGCCCGGGCGTTTCCTTCCGCCTTATACGGAACAGGAACCTCCCGAAACAGCCGTGTCCGGTGAGGACCTGCGTCAGGCGGAAGGTGAGGACGCCGTGGCGCCTCTCTAGCCACTCCTCAAAGAGGGGACTTATCGCCACAATTGTGGCGTGCCCGTGAGGGAAAGGCCTTAGTTTGAATAATTCTAACGCAAATAAATGTGCCAGAGATCACTTCATCCGAATCAGAATCCGAGCTCGACTTAGTCTTTGTATTCGGAAAACTGTTCATTCCCATTAATAATGTATACATAGCCGAGCAAGTATACTTATACCTAAACCACACTTGAAAATTGTTTCTAAGTAAGATATTAATGTATATTACGTGTATTAGGGAGATGGGGTATGCTTTATAAGTAAATATTTGTTGTATTTTCCCAATACTTTCCTGTGAATCCATGGACGAATATTTTCGTCGATCTGCTAGAGTTGTACCAAGACTTAGAAAATATACTTGGGGCATCATCGAACAGCACTTCGGTATGGTTTTCAAAAGAACTGTAAAAAAATAACCAAGTTGAATTTTTTTTTTTATAGTGTGGTGACTTTTTGTGTGGAACTCGGTTTTCATGAAGGGCATGTTCTCGATTGAAGAACATGTTGTGAAGAAAGTTTTGAATATGAATGCGGATAAGTATAAGAGGTAAGAAAGACCATAGAAGCGATGGATAGATTGTGTGAAAGATTATTATATCTAGAAAAGAGCACTGAGATGACGGTTAATAGATTTAAGAGTAACAAGGTGATAATGATATGGTGGGCCTATCTATACTGAAAACGAAACTATATCTACACATTAACACGTTCAATGCCGGAAGCCCTCCTGGAGGGTTCACCTAGTCGCATATGGCATGCCCGGGATCCCAAGAGGAGACCTCTTTTTAAATATAGGTTTTTCTTCGCGAATACAGCATTTTATACCGTGAAAATAAAATCTGATGTATATTTTAACAAGATTTATTAGTTTAAGCGTTGGTTTTAAAATCCAAGCATTTTTTTTTTGTTCACGGTTACAAAAATACACAAAAATACACAAAAAAATTAAAAGGTTGGAAACTACGTATAGCGACAAGACCCCCTGAAAACACTATTTTACTTCGTTTTACAGTGTTTTATAACACGGTTTTAAGCCTAATGCCGTTGACCGTCCGCGATGGTTAAGTCCCAGAAGGTTCACTTCCAATATGTATAGCGTATGAGTTCTATGAAAAGTGGGTGGAGTCGAAAGTGTTAAGTGTTTTTTTTTTTATAATACTTACCCAGAATAAAGTCTAAGCTTCGCCTGTTCGTCACCGCAAATAACTGAAATATAAATAGCTTGTTGTACTTTGGACTGCTAATTCAATAACACACTATGAAATTCCCGCTCTGGGCGCAGCGAGAGGGCGTGTCAGACTCTTACTGACTAAAACCCACCCGTGTTCCTTCAGTTGCCTGTACGTTGCTAGGGGCCACGGTATCCTTTTCGGACTTTCCCTCGACCCCGGCAGGCATCGGTCCTACCAGACCCCTTCAGTTGTGCTGACATCTCTTTGAGGCGCGCGTGGAACACAACGCGCCGTCTACCCGAGCTTGGTCCTTATCGGACGGCGAGCTACCCATTGCTCACCGTCCGCAAGCCCGCGCCTACGGTATCACTACATAACGATTCCTTTCGGAAAACCCTTATGGAATCGTTCGAACCAGCTACTCTTATGAAAGCATTCATCTTGTCATTGTCGTTTTGCCATTGTACGTTTCGCATTTCTTTTTCTTCTATTTTCAGTTTTTCTAATTACTATTCATCTTTTATATATTCATAGCATCAAATGAGTGTTACGAGTAGTACATGTATTTCCCTAAATATGTCACTTACCTACAACAAATTATTTATGACAGGTATTTAAAGATGTCGTTTACCTAAGATTATTTTCTACTGTTAATCTATCTAGATAATGAAATATTCCATTGACCCACTTTACCTCTAAGGTTTGCTAAACATCTTAACATTAATCTGAAATAATATAATCCATGAGCGATAAGGTTTGTCCTAGCCTTTCTTAAATTATATTGACTATTTCTTCTTGTGTATAATTTCTAGTTTCAGTGTGAAATTAAAATATAGTTTTTAGCTTTAAAAACGAGAAACTTGCTGAAGTATCAAATAAATAAATATATTTTTTATTCACAAAAACATAAACTTTGACAATAAGTATTTATACAGAATGGTGTCCAAAAGTCGAATAAAAGTAGGTACCGTGCCCTCCAAACTAGGAAAATCCTGTATCTTGTACATAACCTTATCTTTGACAATATCTCATTCTTGCTCACGATAATCCCAAAAAAAAAAAGAAAATAAAAATAAAAATCGTAGTATATTAGTGTATTTGGGTGGCTGGTGATGTGTGTATGCCGCGCTCTATGTCTCTAACTGCGCAGGATAGCCTTTACCAGAACAGAAGTGGTCATCGTATTAGTGGTTCAGCAGCTTCAATATCATCAGTATTGTGCCGGAACATAACAGTTCGGCGCTACTTACTGCACCATCATCTCTGTCTTGCTATACGCACGACTTGCGAATATTTTTGACGAAAATGGATTTTAATAACTAGGACATTTGTGTTCAAGTTTAAGAACTACTTTCACTACAGGATAATAAATATTACATAATCAAATATCGACAGGTTTGTCAACTTTTAAAATTTTGATATTATTCAAATCAAACTGTGATATTATTACTATGATTTACTGTAATAGTAGTAATTTATTTATGCCAACTATTTCTGTTTTGAGCTCGTGATTATATTTAAAACGATTGTGTTTTTTTAAATTGTTCTACTCGAGTTTATTATCTTGTTTTTGTGACAAATAAAGTTATATTTTCTTTCCTTCTTTCTTTCCATTTCGCTTCAGAGACACAAACATCTGTGTAGCCGCTGTGTGTGTGATTGACTATTTTGACGATACTTGTGCGGGCCTAACACTGGACTGGCGTTGGACTCAGTCAAACTCTTTTCTGTATACTAATAGTTGTTTTTATTTATTCGTTGTTGATTAGATTTTTGTTTACGTTCGCAATTGTTATAATTCGTACCGTCTCAAAATAGATTTGTCTACTCGCTACTTTTTTCACAAAGGAAATTGAACCGATTGCGTTCGTCAAAGAAAATCTTGTACAACATCGAAATGAAAACGAACTCGAATTACGCAGTGAGGAGGAAGACGATAGCGCTAAAGATAGAGCGATGTAAGATAATATATCGAAAACCCGAGGAGAACCCAAATCCGAAATCTATGCTGAGGCTATGTTGGCTTGAAAACGTATAGAGTAATTTAATACAGAGCGTAAATACTTACCGGTACCAATGATTAAGAAAACAATATAGACACTTGTGTACATTTTGAGGATTTTTCACGGATTGTCCATTTGTTAGTTTCGAATTGTTTTTATATACGGGCCGGTATCTATGTGTTGCGGCCTGTTGCGGCATTTTGAACTTTCCTTGACATAATCGTGGCTGATTACGATTTTGGCGACGCCCATATGCCGCTAAATCCTGTGGAAGCATTACCTTGGTTGTGTCATCGTAAAACTACTTTTCGGGGCACTGACGTTGTGTTGTTCTTTATCTTATAATGCTTTCTAATTTATTTGCGCTTTCGTTCATATTCGTAGAAGGGGTAAAACGTTTAATTGATAATCGGGTAATAGTATCGATGAAATCGCGTCATTTTTTTTTTAATCATCTCGGTCATCTCTTGACTGTGTTTTCTATAGCCATGCAGTTAAGAATGAATGAATGAATGATTATTTATTTGTTAAACACAGGTACATACATTTGATCTTCAGTTAAAATTCAGTTGGCTCTCTATATTTTGCCATTGGCGTACAAATTTTATAATTACAGTAGGTAGGTCAAATAACATTAAAATTAAATTCAAAGTCATAATAAATAATTAAGTATTTACAAATTTAGTAAGGTATTTTTAATACACAAATCACACGATCAAGAAAAAAAAGGTTGATCACTGTCTTTCAAGCGTTTCCCAATATATATAATATGCTATAATAATGCATAACATAATCATCATACAATGTTTCCACTGCTGAGACACAGGCCTCCTCTCTTTGAGAGGTGAATTCCACCACGCAAGCCCAGTGCGGGTTGGTAGATGTCACATGTCTTCGAATTTTTGGTTCTAGGACATGCCGGTTTCCTCGCGATGTCGATGTCGGGGTTCGAACCAACGACCTACTACTTGGAAGTCTCGGCCGTAACCACTCAGCCATCACTGCTCTTACCAGTGGGACACCAACGTAAAGATGAAAATAAGTCTGGCATAAAAAAAAAATGATGCAACACAATTAAGTATACATACAACAAAATACCCTCATGTATAAATCATGTATACAATCATTCAATGCATTCAAGGCTTTAGATGTGCAGCTAATTTATTTAGTTTATGTATTATCCACGCACCCGTGCACGTACCTATCCTAATAGAGATGATGACAAATATTTTTGTTTTAGTCCATCTTGAAGATTGTTAAAAAATATTGTCCACGTATTTTTTCTTTTTTTACGTAATCTAAAGATTACGGCGATACATTGAGTTAAAATGTGCCATGACGTCACAAGTATGTAGATTTTATATTTACTTGTGACGTAGCGACCCCCACTCCCCAACTTAAAATGCGTTTTATCTAAGTATTTTTATTTTATTAATATGATAAAGAAAAAAATACGTGTTTAATATTTTTTATTATCTGACTGACGGATTAATTAGACTTTTTTTTTACACAGACATCATCCCTATTGATGCAGTGACGATTGTATATCGAACTCAATATTTATAATTTAGCTTAGAAATTTGGTTTTCATTTAAGTGAGTGTATATTTATGAGAATCCTTCAAACCTAAACAAGTTTTTGCCTTTCGTCAGAACTTCAGTGGAATGAATGAAATGAAACTCACAACATAGTAAACATTTTAATGCAGATGCTTCAATTCAGATAAAACATTCTTCTAACAATCAAAAGCTAGAAGACGCCGTGCTACGGCACTACACTTTCACAAATAAGTATAGACTTCATCTTATTCCATGTAACGTTTCATACGGAATACATATCGTGTTGTGTGCCTTGTTCCTTGCAGACTGTCTTCCTAGAAACATTTAATAGGAAGTAGCGAGTGTGCTAGTTTAGCTTGTAAGCAAAGGTTCCAGTTACCTACTGTTGCAATTTAATATAAATTCTTTTCTTTGTTCCTTTTAGAGTAGGTCTCCAGATGCCTTTCCTATTTTCCGCTCACTTGACAAAAGGGGTTTTTAACTTAACATGAACTTTGATCTTTACAGGCTGAAATTTAATTCATTGGCAATATTTTAACCACGTATTCTAATCATGGTACTTCTTCATTTAGGCCCATTTTTTTTTCGTGTATTTAAAAATAAAATTATATATACAGTGGGTTGCCAAATTGATAGGGACCATAGGGTAGGGTTGCCATTTTTTATCAATTTGTTACTTTGGGCGCACTTGACTGCAGTTTTAAGTGGTACAAGCGTTCCAGAAATGTATTATTTATGTTCGTCATGTTTCTGTAACTCAAATTTTAAGTGGATGTGGAGATTTAAAGGGTATATTTATTTACTACAATTTTTTAAGTTACGTGAGGGCCGTAGTGCACTTTATAAGCTAATCAGTGAAAGATGAATTTGAATATTATAACAAAGATAATTTTATATTTATGCTAGAAAATTTTGATAAAATGTAAGTATTGTCATTATGTTATTATAAAATTCAATTATTTACTATATAATGGTAAAAATATTTTTATTTTTTATTTTTTTTGCTTTCAGTATGAGCCGGGTGCGAAATGACAACAAAAAAAAAAAAAAACTGCAATAAAATCCTATTCCAGCATACTAATCATTACCAAACGGAAATAGCAGACATTGCTAGTGTTTCTAAGTCGGCAGTCAATAAAATAAATATTAAATTAGACCTAAATCCGCCAATTTCGCCTAAGAAAAAAGGCAATGGCGGCAGAAAACGCATCCATACCCCATGTTCAGATATGATAATTAGAGATATCTGTTTTCAAAGCAGAAATAAAAGTGCTTTACTGTTAACTCAGTTAGTCCAGGTGTCTGGAATACTAGTGTCCAAGAGAACTATGCAGCGCAGATTGGCAGAGGAAGGCTTGACAGGTCATCGTCCTGTGAAAAAACCATTGTTGACTGATGCAATAAAGAAGAATCGCCTAGCATGGGCTTGGGAACACCGCCAAAAGACGGTTGAGGATTGGAATAAGGTCAGTTTGCATTATTACTGTTATTTTACACCACTTAAAATAATAATTTTCAAAATAATAAACAACTATTTTTTTTTTCAGGTGGGTGTCTCTGATGAGTTAAAGTTCGAGATTCTAGCCGACAAGAGCAGCTTCGTCAGGGGACGTCCAGGAGAAAAATACCATCCCGACTGCATCGTGAACAGGGTAAAACACCCTGTTGAAATAATGTTGTGGTCTGTGATAAGCGCCATGGGGGTTGGGCGCCTGTACATTGTCCAGGGAACCATGAAACAAGACCAGTACAGACAAGTTTTACAAACTCGCCTGGTACCGACACTTGAAGAATGGTTCCCTGATGGTGAGGAATTTATGTTTATGCATCGTTCAGCACCATGCCATAAAGCCAGAAGCATTACCAAGTTCTTGGCAGACCAGAACATTCCAGTTTTTACCTTGACCTGGTAATTCTCCAGACATGAACCCTATAGAAAATGTATGGGAGATTACCAAGGCCGAAATGATAACCACCAAGGTCAGGCTGATAGAAAAGCTCATTAATGTTTGGCATCACAACCCTAAGATAAAATAAAGTGCCAAACAGTGCATAGAAAGCATGCCCAGGGGTATAGAAGCACTAATTGAGGCGAAAGTAAATGTCACTAAGTACCGATCATTACTAAGTAACATTTATTTTCGCCTATTTATGTACTTAGTTATTATTATTTATTTTTATTTTGTTAGTATTTTACTTTCGTATTAACTGTTTTGTATAATTAAAGCTTTTATCATTCAAAAAATGTGTTTTCCTAATTAATTTAAGACTCTTACTTCACAAATACAAAAATTTTGTGACTGTCCCTAATAATATGGCAACCCACTGTAAGTTTAAAAATAAAAAGTGTGTGTGTCTGTCAGCTCCGAAGCACATATGGAGTAACAATTGTCTTTGAATTATGCAATAGGCAAAGGGGATAAATAAAGGTATCTCTTATAATAAAAAAAACGGCCGCAATATGTATGTAGATCGAAGTGTGAAATTAGGAATAAAACAAGTGTTACGCTTGAAATTTCCATACCGGGGGTCCTTAATGAAAATCGAACTCCAATTATTATCGTAATGAAAAGACCTTGAGTTATTAGTTTTTTTTTTTTTTGTGATCGTCTTAATGAAGTCCTTAATTATCTTAACGATTTTATTTACTCCTCTCGAGAAAGGGTGCAACCAGATGGCGTCTATATTTACTAACATATACAAATAATCACCAAATTGTCAATAAATTAGAGTAATAAAGGTTGTTGGCCTAATTACTAATTAACTGTGTCGTGATAATGCCACTAAGGTTAACGAATAGCGGCTAAACTCAAGGCTACGTGTTTTGTCTCTATTTAGTTGTACACCAGTATAAGCTGACCTCGCATTGTACGGAAGTCCTATACAATGTGAGAACAGATTATGTATAGCTGGATGTGTAGCCGTATGTTTGAATAGCGGAACCTTGGCTTGTACCTAGAACTACCATCGTTTGAGATTATAGTTTGGGTTTTTACAGCATCTTTCTTTAACAATTCTTGGTTCGTCTATGGAGTAATCTGGTAATCCCGCAGCATAAAGCAGTGGACATTTCCTGTATTGCGTACGTTGCCATTACTGGTTTGCTTTTTTTCCTCGGATTATTGTAGTTACAGGATTTATAATATGGACGTAGTGTTCGTTGAGAACCACTTAGATTTGCTAATTTTGATAAGTAACAAAATCAGACACCATAGAAACCTTACTGTGGTCAGAGAGTGTGGTGGCGAGTGTGTTAGACCATTCGGTTCCCTACAAAATGTTTGAGCTGGATGGTGCTGATCCACGCGTCATGTTCGTGAACGGGCGCCGTCAGTTGTGACTGGTCATCTCTTATCTGCCATGGCTTATTTTTAATCTTATATTTTGAATTGTTTTGATAATTTTTTGTACATTGTTCTCACATATAGAAGCAACAAGAATAATGTACCCAGGATTTTGTAATTTCCTATATTTAAAAGAGTGTCCTTGGAGTTTCTTGCCCGTTCTTCTCCATAAAGATCTACGTTTTGGAATGGGCAACTAGCTTCAACTTTCTGACTAACTGACGCGACTATTTGACAATTCAAAAGTGCCTGTAAATGGTTTAATTGAAATAAATGCTTTGAGTTTTTTGAGTTGAGAGAATAGTTGGGTGACCATTCTTCACGACGCATCTGGGACGTGTTGTGGCTGCAAACCTGCCGATGGTTTCATTGAATGTAATTGTAGGGTTAACGTTACATTCAATCCAATGTTGTTGTGATAGGTCCGGCATCGTGTATGACGTCATATAACCCATTTCATACTTATTTGCGAAACTCACAACGACCACTTTCTTCGATGTTTGAGCTGAGTCAGACTTATAGAGAGTGGACGATTTGTGGTTTCCAACTTAAGGTGTGGGAGTGTGATTCAAAATTGGGTAGAACCGTGACTAGCTAAGTATACAGTTTAGTATTCACATATTCTGGGCCATTAAATTGAACTATAAAAAGTAAAATAAATATTGTCAATGATAACAATCGAGTCCAAGGGCTGTGCTTCGTCGAAACTACGTTACCTACCTACATAGAATTTGAAACTTGATAATAAAAGGTATTTCATTAGAATGGTAATTTCGTCGTTCTTAGAATAAGTCTGAAGGGTTTATAGCACGCTTTTATTAGCTTGAGCTAATGACCTGTATCTATATATACTCAGCGGCACAGAATGTGGCCCAAACATATAAACAACCCGATAACCGCTGAATTTTACTAACGAGTATGCCAACTTGAAGTGGCAGATTGTTACAATGTTTATTAATGTTTAACGTTGTTAACACTTTGCTTCGGGTAAGTTAAAAGTTGATATTAAATTGGGCGTGCATTTAAAGTTTTTTGTTAATATTTTTTACTAATCAAACTGCACTCATTTCTGCTTCCAGAATACAAAAATAATACCTCTAAGTTCAGCTCAAGTCGCTCAAGCTGTGTTGCTTCTGAATCAAGGGCGAACACAGCGAAAAGATCGCTGCAGCTTTAAATGTACCGCGTACAACTGTCAGAAGATCAGACTGGTCTGTACACAAGGAGACCAGGAAGTGGCGGTGTTGTGTGCTGAAGCGCAAGATGACCGATTTATTGCTCTCGCAATTTTAAGCAATCGGTTCCTCACTGCAGGTGAGGTACGGCAGCGCCTACAAGCGGCCAGAGGAGTCAATGAAAGTGAGTGGACAATTACAAGGAGAATAGAGGAACGAAACCTGAATGCTCAAAGACCAGCTCGAAGTCCAGAACTCCTCCGGTACCCCCGTGTCGCTCGACTTCGGCCGTTTGCTCGTGAACATGCAAATTAGAATCCGACCAGTGGAGTAAAGTTTTATGGACAGATGAATGCAGAGCGGCCTTACGAGCTCCAGACAGTGTGCAGAAGGCGCGGTGAGCGGTTTCTGCCAACCACCACCAGGCAAACTGTCAGTTTTTATGGTGGGTCTGTTATGACTTGAAAATTTGCACACGTATCAAGGACCGATGACAATAAAATAATTTCGTACGTTTAGCCGCTGATCTAATTATGGAGTCCAGGCTCCAAAATTAGATCATGGTGGATAGTGGAACTCTTCAGTGGCGACTAGTAAACGTAAACCCCTCAAGTTTGTGCTCATATGATTCGGTTTGACGAGTCCAATTGATTGGGTTTGGTAACGAGGGTCCGATGATGGAGCCAGGAGGTAGATAGTGGAACTCTTCAGTGGCTACTAGTAAACCCCTCGAGTTTGTGCTCATATGATTCGGTTTGACGAGTCCAATTGATTGGGGTTGGTAACGAGGGTCCGATGATGGAGCCAGGAGGTAGATAGTGGAACTCTTCAGTGGCTACTAGTAAACCCCTCGAGTTTGTGCTCATATGATTCGGTTTGACGAGTCCAATTGATTTGGTTTGGTAACAAGGGTCTGATGATGGAGCCAGGAGGTAGATAGGGCTGGGGTTGCGGGTTTGTCTGAAAGGGATATCGCGGCCCCGGCACACAGGCAACGGAAGGAACACGGGTGGGTTTTAGTCGTGCATAAAGTGGCATAGCCTAAATCTCAGTGAGCACTATCTCTGGGTTAATAATATTTACTTAAGAATTTAGTTCAGAATTTCTTAAATATTTTAAGAAATATTCAAATCTGTAGAATATGACATTAGAGATTCATGGCGGTATATATCTAGGGCCCTCACTTCATTATTGTCTGTACTGAGGAATCTGCAAAACATGAATTTATCTGAAGAAATACATAAATACGTCTTTAACATATTTTACTTAGATACCTATGTGAATTAGTTAAAAAGAAATAATGACACAAAAGTTAATTGTTAAGAAGTAAATGAAAGTCAAATTTGACTTAAACGTCTGAACTGAGAGCTCAATATTTTCGGCTTTATTGACTAGGCTCAACCTCATAGATTAACGCAAATTAGAATAAGATTTTTAACTATTTCTTATCTCAAAGTCAAATAATTTATTTCAAATAGGCCCTTGCAAAGCACTTTTGACCGACAAAAATGACAAAAAATTTAATTGATTCTAGTCGCCCCTTCCAAAAGGCAGTTTTCGTATGGAGAAGAATGGGCAAGAAACTCCACCGTTACTTTTTTTATATATATATTTTGTATATGTAGGTACATTAGTTATATAATTATATGTGAAGACGATGAATCTAAAAATAAATTACTATATCACAATAGGTAAAAATAATTTTAAAAAGAAAGCAACAACGGATAAATTAATTACATAAGTGATAGATACATGTTGCTCACATATTTACAAACATTGTAAAAGTAGACGATTTTCCAAAAAAAATAGAATTAATAAGTAAATGTGTGAGGAAGTAATCACAGAACGTAAAATCAATGTAATCAAATTGTAACAGACCATAAATTGTATGACATCTGAACTTTTAAATGGAAAAGCAAATTAAAACATATTCCGATATTTAGTGTATTAATGCAAATATTCAGCTCATTACACCAAATAATTGAAGAGATAAAATAAAAATACCAGCAATACATGTACATGGATAAACCGACCAAGTTTGAATGGTTACAAAAAAGCGGCCGTGCAGTATATAGAGCTAACGTTAATTTCCAGTGTTGTACACTTATTGTATTGGTACAGGTGGGCGCACAATTCTTGAACAAGTAACTAGTAACTTTCGTGATAAAAATAGTAGGTCAGTTGTTTTTTTCTTAAACTTACGAAATTATTTCAATAATAATAAAATTATAATATTAATAATAATAAAATCTGTATTAACAAATGCATTTATTTGTCAGAATATTACAAAAAGTTGTTACAGTAGGTAATTATTATGTCCTTAATATTCTGCTGCTTCCAGCGTAGGTACGAATATTTTGATGTTACACGGTACAATTTGATTAAATAGAAATACTAATAATAATCAGAAAAAAAACATTCACCCCAGTAGTCATTTCAAATGTCGAATTAAAAAACTTAAATGTTTTAAACAATTTAATTTTATAAGTACGTGCAATTTAGTAATTGGGTGTACTTTATAATTATAGTCGACTGTGCTTTGGCTTTGAGAAAATCTTTATTTTGTAAAATATAAGTACTTACTAATAGTGATCTCTTTAATTCCAGTGCATGTTACCATTTATATTATTATGCGCTAGAACGTAGGTAGGTAGGTACTGCACTGCACAACAAACCTACCATCACAATTGAGTCAATTTTTACTGATCCGTGATTGTATGACATATTTGTTTCTATATAAGTTCGAACGAAAATTTACTAGTAAAACCTAAGGTTTACTTACACCAATATGGACTTTTACAGAAGGCAATATATTTGTTATTTATATTTAATCAAAAAACTGTTTCTTTATATTTATTACTTTGTTAATAATGTTGCTTTTTTAATTTAAAGATATTAACTAATAAATACTTTTAAGAGTACAAAGTTAATGCAGTTGTTTTATTTTCTGCTAAACTATTGTGTACGCACCTGTACGAAACTATTAAACACAATAACGATACTGTACTGGACATTTTAGAACGTTAGCTCTTTATAATGCACGCCGCTTTTTTGTAGCCATTCAAACTTGGTCGGTTTATCCAAGTATTGCGGTTGTTCTGGTATTTTGATTATACCTCTTTAATTATTTGGTGCAATGAGCTGAAATTTTACATGTGAATAGTTGCATTAATACACTAAATATCGGAATATGTTTTATTTTGATTTTCCATTTAAAAGTCCTACAATCGGATGTCATACAGTATAGTGGTCCAGTCGTAGTAAATTATGCCATTGCTCATTAATTACTAAGAGCACGTAAATGAAACTTGGCAGGACATTGTAGACCCTTACAAGATACAAATAAACGTTATAAGACTCTAGAGTTCCTATTTTGAGTACTTGGACCTAATAACCTTATTTTACTTTTACGTATATCTTCTGAACGGTATGTTTTTTTCAAATTCTGTTATCACAAACATTATACACAAATTCAAAGCAACGTGCGTAAAAAATTACAACTCTGCACTAAACCGTTTTATATGATTTTCATCAAATAGCCAAACGTCAGCGCAGCGGAAACTTAAATAACTTCGTTGTTTTATGACACACAAATTTCATTTAAACATGATACACATTTACCTCTCGTTACACACTAATTATTGAATGTATTTCTTTTCTTGCACGTCTATAGGAAAAAATATCCGCTAGGGATGATGTATGTAGTTCCAGCGGAAACTGTTGGATGCACTACCACACACAATTACACGACGTCATACATTAAATATCAATTAAATTGAAATTAAGAAAATTGTCTTTTTTCCGCTGCGTCTACGCACACCCCCATTGAGGCCCCAAGTTATTTAATCTTATCAGTTTTAATTCACGTTTAAGGAATTTATGGCCCTTTGCTTTAAGTTTTTACTATTTTTAACTAATTTCCCTAGAAGTCTTATTTTGATTCGCAAGGGTTAAAAAATGGGCCCTCAATCCAGATGCACATGAGACTGAGAGATGCAGTTACCTACTCGAACACGACTTAATATTTTTTTTTTTTATTAATTATAATTAATTAAGAGCGTTTATACAAAAAGAGGGCAATGTCGCAAATATTTGTCAAAAATTGCGCTGTTTTGATTAATTTGGCAATGTATACTACTTACTACTGTATGGAAATAAGAAATATGGCTAACTAGTGAACTAAAATATTGATTACGAAATGCAATAATTAATATTATAAAACCGAATACCTATTCAGTTTTAGATAAAAATAAAAGTACCTATTTGGAAACTTTCCAAATGCCTTTTTTACTCCTAAAACAATTACTACATCAAATTCAGTGATATAATTGCAATTCATTATTAATATTCTAGTTCACAAGTAGCCATATTTTTTATTTCCATACAGTTATAATGCCAAATTTATCAAAACAGGTAAATATTTGACAGCTATTTGCGACGTTGCCAACTTTTTGGATGAACGCTCTTAAACAAATCTGCTTACAAGAGTGCCTAGTGCTCACCAACTTATCCTTGTGAGGAAGTAATTCATCTAATTGAGCCAACTGTTTATCACCTCCATTGATTGACTGTAATTGACGGAATGTTGTGGAAACGGAAATCAAAGAACCATATCTTTAACATACTATTTTATTCTTTATATTAATATCCTTCGCAATCACGTTATAATATTTATGATTACAGTTTAATTTTGGAATGGTATTTAATGTAATATAACGATAAGCTTAAAAATAAATAAAAATCATATTAACTGAATTTACAATGTAACCTATCATGCATCACGATGACAGACTTGTTGACATTAAGGAACATGGCAAAGAGTTTAGATGAACGCGACTCTTTGGTTTCTCTGTTTCTTCTAGCATAGCGGACTATATAAATCTAAAAAGAAACATTAAAAATTAATGCGAAATTAACATTCACAATAGAATAAAGTATTTCAGCCCTATTCAAATGAAAGCGTCAAACTTGACAGACAGAATAAAAACGTCATAATTACACCTTCACTTAAAACTATGTTAATTTTTCATCATTAAAATTGTTATTTGTACAAAATAATTCAACGAGTGTGATAAAATATAATAATTAAGTTAAAAATACAATACAAAAACAATATAAATACCTAATTATACGATCAATCTATTGCTAAGTAATACAGATAACAACCTGCTAGTGCTGACAAGCCTGAACAGGATAACACATTATCAAAGCACATATTTTTCTTTATTATTAAACAATCAGAAACAAGAATAATTGCACCAATGAATAAAAGGAGAAATAGGGTTAAAAAGTTAAGTAAAATAAACGTTAAAGAGACGTCAGAGAGAGATGAAACAGATTATAAATAAAGCATAATTTAAATGGAAATGAAAAGAAGTATGACGAGAAATATTCGTTTAAAGATAGTTCACTAAGTTATAACTTTTATTGATTGGCGCAATCCACAGGTACATAAACACTTTCCTTCAAATGCAGCCCAATTCGAGTATACCTTTCCGAGGCCAGAATGTTGAGAAAAGCAAATTCTTATATTATACGTGAGTCTGGAACTACTCTTATCTTATTTCATTAAATTTATCCACTAATGGTAGAAACGTGTGAGGTCGATAAACATTGAAATAAGATAAATAGGTAAAATCCTTCAGCTAGGATTACTATGAGATATCTAAGGTATTGTTTTTAATATCGTTTATGAGAATAACATATATCATTATCACTTCAAGCTAAATTCTATTGAGAAAGAGCAAACTCGTATTAAATCTACGTAAAATAACATTTGAAGCTCATAAATTATTTGCAATGTCCATTAAAAATGGTGTTCCAGAGCTAGGAGCTTTAGACCATAGGTATCTTGTGAGTTTAGTTTCATTATTTTCAATCACCATTTCCATATAAGGTACATACGTATTCAATTCATAAACGCGAGATACAGAGAAGTCACTCCGGTCGGGTCCCAGTTTCCTATAACCTACGCCTCCACGCGATGCAATAACTTCATCTCCGGCAAGAACACGTTCCGGACGACACGCATCCGCGGCGCACGCGCGGGGCTAACTAGTCGGTCGCGAGCACAAAAAGTCCAGCAGTCCAACACTTCAATACTGACGATCGTCATAGATGTAGATGGCCTCCCCGGCGGACTCCTTGAGCGGGGGCGGGGGGAAGTCCAGCTCGCCCGGCCGGAACAGCTTGGACGCGTTGGGCGCGGGCGACGCCGGCGCCGGCGAGCTGCCCGGCGAGCCGCCGCCGCGACGCTTCACGCCGCTGGGCGACGCGGCCGTGCGGAATGAGGACCGCCTGGCCAACCTGAGCACCATAACCATTGGATTGTTTCTTATCTAATGTTCCTTCAACTGTTACTAAAGCTGTCACAATAAAACTTATAGATAAGCTTTTTATATTTAACATGCGTCATTGAGTATACATGTCGCAGCCATCTGGTTAAATTAGCCAGCTAATTGGACGCCCAGGCCGTTCATTAAAGGCATCCAGTTGGATGCCTTTAATGAACGTTAATTTAACTAGAATCATTCAATGTTTAACAACATGGCGTATTGAAAGTCAGCCCTTTGAAGATGACTAACACTCGGCCAAGAGATTCAGATGGTGAAAAAAAATCTGCGAGTAACTAGGAAAAGCGCGCGGTTGCTCACAGTTCTAACCTAAACTAACCTATTTCATCCAGTTTAACTAAATGACTACACGAAATTCAGCCATCTGGTTAAATGTTGCGCTCAATGACTTGGCTAGTTGTCCTTCAGCTATATAATTGGATGCCGGCGTTTAATGAACGGCCTAGGCGTCCAATTACATGGATAGATAGAATATTCTTTATTATGCACACCATACAAATTACAGAAATAAATTAGCTGGCTAATTTAATCAGATGGCTGCGATATACATACAAAAGGGTATATTACTACTCTACAAGATTTTTTCAGTAAGATCTAAATACTTTACCTAGAAGCCACCTCCTCAGGTGTCTCTTCAATCTCCAGCACCCAGCTGACGGAGTCGTGTTTTTCGACGACGCCCTTGACTGCGGGCAGTGGGGGCGAGTCAGGCGCTGGCGAGGCGGCGGGGGAGGGGGGCGAGTCAGGCGGGGGCGAGGCCGAGCGGCCCGAGTCGCCCGACGACGTGCGCGCGCGCAGTGGCGGCCGCTCGATGTAACCGCCGCCCGCTAGCAGAGACACCACCTGCGTGAGGACAATCAAATTGAAAATTGATTTCAAACTATTGGTCCAACTTTTCATTTTATGATTTTCGCAGTAATGTAATAGACTAAGTAAGTAAATCGGCTACACGGATCATTATGTCTTGACGTATCAACAAAGGATTATTATTGTTATTTTACTTAGACGTTAAGAATTGTATCGTTAACCTTTCATTATGGAGAGTAGATTTCGACACTTGCAGTGCATAGACGTACTCGTTAGCAATATTTAATCAATAATTTATTTAATAATAGTGACCTCATTTAGAGCATTACTGTCGTAATGCATCTGCAAAATTTTGCTTAGTGTGTAGTTTGGTAAAAAAATGAACACAAAATAGTGAACTTGTGAAAACAGAATGAATAACAGCCCCTTTAATCCAAGGGGCCTAGTGCAACCCTCCGCCTCACCTTCGAAGTCGACGACGCAAAATCCAGCTCTCGAGTCGGCCACGGCTGACATTGTTTCAACTCCCGAGCTTCAAAAATGGATGTCAGCGATTGAGCAGCACCTAAATGAAGTTTGCTGTATTGCTGCGGATGGAAAACTGAATTCGGAGCAGAAAATGAAAATTTCTACCCTATGCCGTAAAGTAGGTTCTGGCACCTCACAAATGGCAGTCCTCTATCAGTCACTCAAACAGAAAGCCATTCTCGCGTATGATATGGTTGATGCCCTTCAAGAAAAGCGCAACCTGATGGAACATATTTCGGAGCTCAAGCAGACGATAAAAGACTCCGGCTCTGCAGGAAATGCTTCTTTTGCCGATATGGTGAAAAAGGGATCAAATGATTTCGTTCGACCCAACAATCTAAGCTCTGTTGCCATTTATCCCAATGATAAATTTAAATCAAGCGACGAAACGAAAAAACTCGTGCAAAAAATCATACGGCCCGAGCAAATGAAGCTGCATGTTCGTGGTGTCCGGAAAACAAAAAATGGAGGCGTAATTATCAGTACCGAGACGAAACATGACGCTGATAAACTAAAGCACGCAGTCCAGCTCTCTACATCTGGACTTACCGCCGACGAGCCCAGCAAGCGCAAACCTCGGATTGTGGTTGTAGGAGTGCCGACTTCCTTGGCTGAAAATGAGGTGTTCAGGTGCATTTTCGAACAAAACGTAGCCGACAAGTTACCAGCACTGTCCTTGGAATCCTTCTTGACCTTGATCAAATTAAGCCACAAATCGGGGAAGAGAGATGCTACGTCCTGTAACTACGTTGTTGAAGTTTCAGCCGATATACGTAAAGCCCTAATCCTTCAATCAAGGCTTTTTATAAATTGGACATCCTGTCCTGTCAGGGACTTTACATTGGTAACAAGGTGTTATAAATGCCAACAATATGGCCATGCAGCAAAAACTTGCCGAGAGATCATTACTACGTGTGGTCACTGTGGTGATGCAGGCCATTCGATGTCCGAATGTGCGAAGAAAGCCGACATTCCGAAATGTGCAACTTGCTCACGCTTTAAAAAGCCCAGTGATCACAAAACGGGAGACGCTGAATGTCCCGCTAGGAAAATAGCAGAATACAGATACATCAACTCCATCGATTATGAGGGCACCTAGTGCGTCATATCGCTTGTTGCTGACTCAACAATATTCCTGGCCACTGCACTGTCCTACTTACCTTCGATTTGTCGCTGTCTAAGCACATTAGCCGACCACTTCAAAAATCTAACGTAGCCTTGAAGGTGATTTATGCATTATTTGTCTCAACCTAGTTAATAATATTGCAAACACAATCATAATCGTGTAAATAAGTGCTAACTACTATGTATTTCCGTAATATACATTTTTCCCTTAATTATTAGTATTTAAGTAGATTATAACATAATAAATTAACAAACTATGTCACTATTCTTAAAACTTATGTTAAATATTGTTTAAGAAATCATTTGTCCAAATAGTAATTGTAAGAACTCATGCCGCCTGTGATACAGGTTTATCCTAGTACAGGCATCATACTTTGTAATACCAACATTATTTCTAAGATTTTTATACTGTTTTTTACCAATTTTTATTTTTGAATAAATTTTATTATTATTATTATTTATTATTATTATTTTATTATATTATTATTATTAACGATTCGATTACTTCTCCAAGAATAGAAAAAAAAGGAGTACCTATTGACATCAAATATATATCATACAGGTGATTTCATCACCATACGCAGTGAAAAGTTTACCAAACAAGGATCTGTCCTTGTTAAGTAAATAATTACATTAAAACGGCTTAGAAACATTCATGGGTTCCTGGAACAATTCACATGCAGTATAGATAGTGCCACCCACGTAGACACGCTCTTCTCCGCTCTGGATGGATGGCACTATCTGTTACGCTAATTTAGAAAAGACAACCCACCTGTGACTTCTGTCTAAGCTTGTATCGTAGCTCCTCGTTGAGCGCGGCAAGTCGCGCGGCATGGTCGCGGTCGCGCGCCGCGGCATCGCGCAGACGCCTGTTGTCGTCGCGCAACCGGTCGGTGTCGCGTTGCCGAGCGGCCGCGCGTTCGCGCAGCTCCTCAGCAGCGTGACGCGCGGCTCGCGCCTCTCGCTCGCACGCCGCTCGACGTTCTCGTTCCACCGCGAGTTCTGTTCGCGAATCGCGCAATGATGCGACCTCCGCTTGCTTCAGCTCGATCACCGCGCGGAGTGATCGTACCTGGAGGCGCAATTGTATCGATTAAGTAAGTTATAAGTTATGTTTACAATTACCTATCAAACATAATTAAGTATAATATTATCGTTGCTAAATCTAGTACTTATTTGTACTAATAATTAACGGCAGGCCTATTTATTTCAATGACTTCATAATAATTATAACCACTTTATTAATAACTTCAGTCGGTAGTACTAACCTCAGCTGCCAACTCGTTGGCATCTGTGCTCAATTCCTCATTTGCAGCTAATCGCAGCTCGCAATCTTCCGCCTCGCAGCACACGGGGTCGCAGGCCGCGTCGCACATGTTGCACGACTTGTCCCACGACGTGTCCACCGATGTGTCCACCGACGTGTCGGTCGACGTGTTGGCTGACATCACCGATGTATTGTACGACTTGCTCTGCTCTACCTCCGCCCGCGCCGCTTCTAGTTGCGCGCGTAATGTGCGCTCGATTTCGCTGTGCGCGTGTAGACGCGCCCTACTCTCGGCGACTTCGTGTTTCAGGGATTCGATTGTATCCTATAAATAAAATAACGAAGCGTTATTATAATGTTTTAAATTAACAGGTTTCACCAGCCTTCGGTAGCTCAGGTGGTTAAGCGAGATTGCCATTGTGGTTTCTGAAGGCTACGGCACATTCTTCGGCCTTCTTTTCAAAGGCGCGGCGAGTACCCAACAATAAAAACAAATGTTTGTAAAACAGTTCCAGTAATACAAGTCGTTGCATAAATTAATATTAATTGCGATTTATTTAAGTCCCAAAGGAATGCTAATGACTGTGGTTACCTTGAGTCCCTTGATGTCATTGGCGAGTGTAGCGACCTCCTCGACATGTTTGGCCTGGAGGCGCGCGTTCGCCTCCTCCTTCGATGAGACCTCCATCTCCAGCTCTGAGATCTTGCTCAGGCATTCTGCGACTGGAATTATCGTAATTATACGTTAATACAACATTAATTATTTATTTCTTACTTACTATGGAACGGACTCAGGTTACATGAATTTAAAATGTGCTTAAGTGATTACAAACTTTATAATGTTTGCAGAGGCTTAAAGACAATGAAGAGCAGCACCGGAATATGCAATCAATAACCCAGGAAGGTAAACTTCTGTCTACTTCATGTTTTTATTAGTCTATAATAATAACTAGTGCAGAAGAATTCAACAGGTTGAATAAGATATTTATATTTTTATAGTTATTTTTTGCTCTTTTAATAGCGTCGCGGTAATCTGCTAGATACGATATACACAAAGAGAACAGTCGTGATTTGGTTATGCCTAGGTTCAGCAGAGGACATAGAACTCCCCTCCCCTTTTGGCAGAATGTTGATGATTATGATTAAATCTGTTCAATACTAACTGGTATCGAGATCTTTTTGCGCGCGCTGCTGCCGGTCGCGGTCGGCGCGCGCGGCGCTGCTGCGCTCGGCGGCCGCCACGCCGCGCCATCGCTCCGCCTCCACGCGCCAACTGCTGCCATTTAGTGCGTCCAACTGGAAATATAACACTACCATTAGTATAACTGTTCACTGAGAATGCACCTTTATTTTAGTAAGGCTGTTCATACAGATTAGGTAATCCAGTCGACTTGTGGCGGCATCTACATCGCCACATGCGAACTATGCATCACAAATCCTGCAACGCGCAATTAGAGTTTGTCGCACGAACAGCATATATATAACATCCCCGACATCAATCGTCGGGCAGTTGCCCGTCAGACAGGACACCCGTCTGGTCGGAGGATCCCACCTTTTCTATGGAGGATGAGTGAACTTTACACCCTGTTCCTCATACCTCTAAAGACTTAACAATGATTTTATTACACAATGATGCCAACAACAACTTGCAATGATGTCGATTGCACAATGATACATAGGTACTTGTATGCTTGCCTGTTCTGCTCTGCAGCCCTAAGGCACTAAGCTAATTTTCAGGTAGGTATTACCAGTGGGTTCACGCAGATCATTTACTAAAAACTCATGGTATTTTTTTACATGAATAACCTCTCAAGGGAATGAATAGGTACACTATGTTGGGTCATCACTTACACAAAAACCATGAACAAACATCCATACTCGTAAAATATATGTCTGTATGACCAAACAAATATTTGTTCCAAGTTTCAACATGCATCGAACCGCATTGGCCTTAAAGCTTTGTCAAATGTTTGTTGAGTTGGTTGGTAAACACAATAGAGTGCCCACAACTTATGTAAATCGTCGACCACATTCGTAAATCACTACGACATGTGACGACATTATGGAAATTTTACGTCACGCTGTTGTTGGTAGCTTGAAAAATGCTACTACAAGTTTACCACCAATGTGGGTTGCTTAGTTATCTCACTGCTAACGCCTCAAAAAATTCTAAATTTTACTCATAAGAGTGATAGGGCCAAAAAGTCCTCAAACATCGAGCTATTGGCTTATACTTACTCGAAACACTAAATACTGGACTAAAACGCCCAGGGCTTCGACGCCTTTGGCGGCATGCGCGAGCGCAACGGCCTGCTCGCGCGGCTGTTGCGGTTGCGGCGCGACGAGTGGCACGGGCGGCGTCCGCACTGGCTGCGGCGTCTGTACACGCTTGCCGCGTGGCCCCACCGCGGCCGCAACTCGCGGTGGCTCTGCAGGACAAAAGACAAACGATGAGAACAATCGAAGTTATTTAAGTTATGGAATAATAGGGATCGAAATCGACGTGTGATGTGTGATTCTCTATTTTTTGGTCATCTGCCTGCATATGTAGGGTTGGTAAATCTGGGTTGCATTATCAGTCTGAAACGTTCCTATTACTGGGACCGAGACCTCTTCTGTGAAAGAGGGAGTGAGCCATAATCCACCACGCAGGCCCAGCCCTGTGAGGCTTGGGTTTGGTTGCAATTGTTGACAGTTATTGGCCACCGTGATGATTAGATAAGTAGGTTAGAGGTGTTGAACGTTGCTTGAGCAAGAAATAAACGATCGATCTGCGTGAGGTACGAGCACGATCTCTCGTTCTTCAATGAAGTCATAGAAACACGTACTTAAACAAAACGGCTAGTAATGTTATCGGTAAATACGCCGGCACCATTCATAGCCACGTGCGCAGCATCGCGCTGGGTCAGAGATCAGCGCTAAGTACTGTGCGTAGGAGTGACAGGTTGCTAGCAGACGCCTACCTCGGACCACACAATAATAATATACTTCCGACGGCTGTGGACGAACACCTAGCAGTATGAATAAGTGGATTTAATTTATAAGTATGAGCAGAAACTTTCATTCAGTGGTGAGATAAATCAAGGAAACACATGATAACAGTTGTTCTCAAATGCAGCAAGACGACTGCTTTTGGGTAAGATGCCAGCAACTACATTTGCGTTCCAAAGGTTTTTTTATTCATACTCTAAGGTTGACACATTACTTGTAACGGTCAAGAAGCTGAGGGCTATCTTTAACGTAACTCCTAGAAGAGCATGAAAATGCATGCTCTTAAATATTCAAGTGTTTATAAAGTTTAATCGTTTGCTCGCAGGCACGAGGACGTGTGTCACGATCCGACTAATCAGTGAATCGACCTCTAAAATCGTATTCCATGTATGAAGAGATGGTAATCTTCAGCGGCTCTACTCATTGTGGGTTTTTATCATTATGCTCGTGAAAATATAAAACTCATTTATCGTCATTTTCAGGGGCAAAGGGAAACAATAAAGTTAACTTGAGGTATAAAAATAAAATATCACATGGTTGCAAAATGTGTTTTTAATGAGACTTTTAATTACAATAAACGTTAATTAACAAGAGCTTTGTATCTTTTACTATTGGTCCTACTTCATATAGTAACAGTACCTGGGCGACCGAGCTCTGCTCTGGCGAGAGAGAATGCTCATTTAATAGTATAGGATTGTTCATACTAATTCCATGTATAGTACATACTAATTCCATGGTGCCATGATAGTAGGTACATACTTATTCCATGCTGCCATGTCATTATTCTAAGTAGCCAACTTGTTCTAAACTTTGGGCGACCGAGCTCTGCTCCAGTGTAAATACGGAGAAAACGAAGATATGAGACCTAGCTGGATCGATTTTTCGCCCCCGTTAACCCCTACATTGCAACTGCCATTGAAATCGTTATAGCCGTTTTTGAGAACGTGATTACAAAATATATAAATCTACAAATATTGCTCGTTTAATAGTATAGGATAGTTAGACCCTTCCACGAGAAACACCGAGCACAATATTTAGGACAGGCTGTCTTAAAATTGGTCTAGTTACTGCGTTTGCGGCTGTCTACGCTAATAGAAGCCGACATACTTCCTCTGTTCTCTTTATAATTACACAACCGGAGAGTTCTCACGATTTGATAGAAATAGTAAAAAGTTTAAACGGAAACAAATCGGTGATTACAAAACGTTTTGTTTTTCCAGTAAACGAAGTATTAAATGACATTGCATTCTTAGCACACCGGTATTTAATATGCATACAAATACCCTTGGTGCGATTGTTATCAATACATTAATTCCTACATACTAATGCATCCAACACAACGTCTTCAAGATCAATGAAATAGATAGTAATAAACTGCGAAATGTAGCACAATTTAATTGTTTAAATTTTTCATCTTGGTTCATAAAACATTACATTACAACCTCAATTGAAAGAAATACACAATGAGCCAAGTAAAATATTTATCTTTATGCGAAAGTCTTTATTAAACTTATTGTTAATTGTCTCTTTTCCTTTGTTCCAGGAACTAATTAACAGAGTTACATAAAACACAGCTTTCTATATTTCGTGATGACACGGCAAGCCCTTAGCGCTACCGACACCAACCATTACGAAGTGAAATCGGTGGTGTTCCATGCACGTATCTATTATTTGATATGAATATTTCAAGCAGGCTCTCACTAGGCAACATACAATTAAAAATTTATAGTACCACCGCTTTTAAATCGTAGATATTTTGATCCAATCGTACATTAACAGCTGCGGAAAAAAGGAACGCATCAATTTCTCTTCCTTTCCGCATTTTATTCCACAGTCCACGATATCACGAGCCCATCCAATCATTTAATCAAAGTAGGGCAACAAAAAAGGCAGCTTTGATTTAGCAGATGTAAAAAATGGTCTCTCTTTATGTTGGTAACTGTTCCCACGCGCGCCGCCACTCGCTTCGCGCATCATTAGGCTCGGCTGACAGCGCCCATTTCCGCCACGTGGTAACAATAAAAGCTCCAACATGTTAATTTTTCAGTCCAATTTGTAACATTTCGCGTGTTTTGTGACAAATCGGATCAAAATATTTAATGAAAAAATACAAAAACACTGAAATGTGAATAAAGCATTGCATTATCTCGTAGTTGCTTTTCACTCGATTCACTGCCCAAGTAATAGTAGTTGTTTCTCTTTTAACAGACAGACCGGGGCTCAAATGCCTATTATGTCGACATTAAACTAATTTAATCTTGACTCTTCTGCCCACGACGGGACTTGCAGGTGCTACGGAAATTAACACTACTTATAAAGAATTAGGAGACAATAACTTAGCCAGTAAAGGAAGCAAATAGGTACATCATAGTTTTGAAGAAGTACTAGACAAAGCTGTTGCCATAGTCTCGTAATTGTGCTCATAAAGCATAATTATTGCGGATGATGTCTCAATAGTAATTTTGTGAATGGCCGGTTAGAGAGGGTCAAACAGCATGCGCGTGGGCATCAATTGGGAACGTTGAAACGTCAAATTAACATGCTTTAGGGCTGACATAATATTAAAAAATACAATTAATTTATGACCGTGCGTTGTAAAGGGCTCAATGATTCTTAATCATGTTCGTTTGAGTGTGACTTCAGAATAGAGCGATATCAATTTAGATTTTGACAGATCGATATTTTACAGAAAAATTAATGATAACATCACTCACCATATTTAAGTATACAGACATTATGTGACTGTTGAAACGTTAATGACTGCAAATATCATTAAATTCTTCATATCTCTAAATAACATCAACCCTGCAGTCAGGAATACGTGTGCCTATATTAGTTTAAGTACAAGAGAGCGTTGCGCCTACGCCAGGAACATAGACCGTTTGATCAGATGATTGCTGACATTTTTATGTACTTGACAAATGTCAGTTCTCATGAACATGATTCTGCAATGGTTATGTGATCTTTACGTACATAACATCTGACATAAAACTTGCTTGTGAGAGCCCTTTCTAAATATGAATAAGCGTTTTGTTGTATAAACGGTTAACGAAGCTCTTGAGAAACGGATTTTAGAAATACTTACTTTACGTACTACACCCACATTTTGGCAATGACTGTATTAGTGTCCAGATGCAGGGCTACCCGTGGAGCTATTGCGATGGACATGAATCCATTTAATATTTACAATGAATTATAATACAAGACTTTTCCGGACTTGGATATCAAAAAGCCAGCAGACATGCATTTTAAAAGGAACGTCGGTAAAGTATTCCCAACTTTACTAAACGAATGATATTTATTTATTTATTATAAGGTAGCTGACAGTAAGTATAACATTATTATTATTCTAAACGTTACGCCAATTACGAAGTACACAGAAAAATATGAAAAACAGAGAGTGACATAATTATTAATATTTGTAGTGTGTTCGGGCGTGTATTTATGCGACGTAGTGTATTATGAAAATCAGAACATATCGTTTACTAAGTCATGTAGCTAGAAAACTTGATAATTTAAAAGCACATAGAGTCATAAACCACAGACAGTCATTACTATGATGGATTCAGAAGCGATTGACTGTTTTGTATCAGTATTCCACTTACAGAGTAGGCTAACGGGTCTCCGCGGCCGTGTCGTGAATATTCTATTGCCTACAGTACGTTGACTACTTACTATTAAAAAGTTACGATAATATACGTCTTCCTGTAACATATCAACAATAATCTATTTTTCCCACATATCTATGATACATACATTATTTAAACGACGAAGAAAACAAATATGTATTTTTTATTTAAATACGTGTTCTTGACAACCCTGAATAATCCCCCCTATATACATCTTATGCGAGTATCACAAAAGCAATGAGTGACCGACCTTGTGGGGCCGATGACATAAACACCAATTGATTTAAATATTATCAAACTTTTGTTTTACTACCGAGCATTTAGCACACTATACGCCAAAAATATGAAATATAAAACAATTATATAAACTTACAATAATATTGTCAGTATAAATAATAATAATATTTTATTACCATTTATAAGCAAAATTCATGACGGATTTAATAATAATTTAATTACTATTCGTGTTTCAAGTGTGGCTATAAAATAATTGAAGGTAAATGAATCAAAGCTGCATAGTTCGTATTCGTGACTAAACTATTTTTATTCAAGATCAATAGTATGCTCGGTAAAAGTAACTGAAAGGATATTCAACGTTTATGCGACCTACATTTTAAGTAACCGAAGCTTTTCATCAAAGCGTTCAGTCTTCAGTATTTTAAGTAAATATAGCATTATTTGAATCACGCATTGACGTACGAAGTAACATTCACTTCCTTTCCCGGAAAAAGCATTAATTGATAGTTACGTTTGATCGGTTGATTATGGCAACGAAGAAAATGGATTTTTACTTTTTTTTCTTTTTTTCTTTTCTGCGTTGATGTGAAACATTAAGGGCCTGATTCACTATGTCCAAATAGCCACTACTTACCGAATAAATTCAAAAATGGAACAGAATTTGTATGAAAGTATCTGCCAAGTAAGTTAATAGCATTGATGTAAATCAATCGATGGTTAATAGGAACTCAATCGTAGGCGGTTAAACAGGCGCTTAATGAAATTACTATCGGTCCTTTTGTTTACTAGAACGTGTGTTCCGATTCATTCTTGACTATAGTTAGTGAGACGTAAGCGAGTCCACGCCTAGCATAATATTATCACATTTTTTTAAGAATAGCAAGCTCAACTTGTGAACGTAAACTCCACTATCCGCCCACCGAGCGCCATTACGAAAACCATTTATCATTCGCTCATCAAACGGTTGTTGCTCATTTGGTGGGTTCCGGATAGCAACAAATCTTGCCGCAATAGTTCATTTACACTGTTATTTGTACCGCGCACCCGCTCTAATAATACTATAATCCATTCGTTTGCGTCTAGCGTGTAGTGTAGTGAGAGAATCACAGATCTAATTTTAGTTGTGTTTGTATGTATGTCAGGGGGCCGAACCGAGTCGCCCGCCCGCCCTAGAAGGGTCATCTGCCCAACGACAACTTCGCAATATATCTTGCATTGCGCAAAAATGTCGCTTTCTTATTGTTGTTTTATTTATATTATAAAACTTAAAATTTTCTGCTTGTTTCATCCCAAACACTGGTTCGACCTGAAAACACTCTGAAATGCTTGCCTTTCTATTTCGATTTCTGTGGATGGGAAGTGGAATAATGCAAATAAAGCACTAACATTTTATTGATATGAATTCCTTGAACTGTACAGTAGGTAACAGATGCCGATAATAAACACAAATCCTATAAATTTCTCTGAAATTAATCTTTGATCACGAACAAGGAACATACGAACTGGGCCAAATGGGCAATATTAAAAAACCTAGCAACATTTCTGTGTAAATTATACCGTGCGACCCTATTGTAGAGCGAGATCAAAATCTTTATGAAATTGCTATTTATTGTGATAACATCTGATAATTGTATGTTTCTGCGAGGCTGATGTACTGTGACATGACATAACATAACGAAACTCATACTGTACGAACGGCATGTCTGTTCGTAGAACTAGGTGTGTACTCGGAAGTAAGCATGTTATGTGCGTTATTTGCCATACAGGGTGTGAAGGTGCGGAAAACTCCATGGAGAGTTTTTGTCCTGTAAGACACTTAAAATAGCTGATTGCGAGTAGGGTCTATGGACATTGATGAGATTTTAAAAGATCAAAATAGTCGTGTCCGTGAGGAGCCATGTCTCATATTTGAACGAGGGTACACCAATATTTAGTAGTAAATTTGCCACACGTTACGCATTATTATAACGATCCCAAACCAGATGGCCAACCTTGTCCTGCCTTAAAACAAAACACCTGCTCCAGGCATCGTCAAGGCCAAAAACTGGACCAGAATCTACTTTTACTTTACATCATTACACTTTCCTTGGCGATCTGTATCGTACCTCGAGTATACGTGACCTAGTCACTATCCACAGGTGCCTGTGCGTCATTTAAATCCAAGAAAGTTGACCTATAAAGTGACACAATCGCAATACAAATCCGATTGTGTTTACGCCAAATCCGGGTCTCATAGATGACGGACATGTCTTGGGTATAGCGCAGATTCGCTGATATGTGGGTCCGCCTTAATTACTATTTCTCACGCATTGCGTATACGCATGACTTTACGTTTACGAATTTGAAATCACCCTACATTCAGGTTAATGTTAATCTTGCCAAATCCAATATAACTGTTGGTGCCCGCAATTTTTACTTTTTCTTTTCGTGTGGTTAGTGACAAACCTGATGTCAGAGTTTAAAAGCCGCCCATGGGCTGACTTGGCTTCACATGCCGTCGAGAATATCTCTCTGGCATGCCGGTTTCCTCACGATGCTTTCCTTCACCGTTTTTGAAGCAAGTAATAATTAAACAATACGCACATGATTACGAAAAGTCAGAGGTGCGTGCCTTGAGTTCGAACTCGAGACCTGGCCTGACCTGACCTGGCAGTCTGACGGTCACACCACTAGGCTATCACTGCTCACTGAAATCACCCTACATTCAGGTTTTATTGTTAATCTTGCCAAATTTAATATAAACTGTTGGTACCCGCAATTTTTACTGTTACAGGTTGATAATCTACAGCTGGAATACCTCTTCCTATGACTTCATCTCTTGATCTTTTTCTTGCCAAGTGTTGACTCATTCTAATTTATTATATCTAGCCTGCGAGGCTACTTCGCTGAATCATGGTCCTCAGATATCTTTGGCCGCTCCCAGCACAGGCATGCTGCCAGCCTATCCCACTTTTGACAACGTTAAGACGACGCGACCAATTTTCTTTTTGCAGTGCGGTATATTGAACTCGTTAATTTAATTCAATAGTGCGTTGTCAAACCTTGAGTTTGAACTTTTGAATACTCGCCAAGGCTCAAGCTTGAGGATCGTAGGTCAAAACGGTAAGAATAGAAAGGCACACATCGAGCTATAAAACGAATTTTACAATAACGTACCTATAATTATAACCAATGCTTTGCAGATAAGTAGATCCTGTTCCGAATGTTTGTTTACATACTCGGCTAATGTTCGAGAATGCTTACTTTCGGTGTTAAGTGGGTTTCATAAGATGTCTGAAGGTGTTTTAAAAGTTTAATCATTTGAATTATCCATAAATGATGATAAGTCAATATTGAGCAAGTTTTGTGGTCAATTTGTTGATTTCACTTTGCAACTATGTTGTGGCCAAGTCAATGTGTACCTATAGGTATCTCACGGTTTAGTAATCAACGAAGAAGTGGATACCTGAACATTCCTGATGTTACAAATTTAGTCATGAAAAAAAAAGTGATCTCTATTTTAATTTTATGAGATAGCATCAAAATAAGGTAGACGTCGTAAAAACTAGAGATAGCACTAACGTTTCAGATTTATAGATAGAGATCATGCGCACGATTGCGCTGTATACCACTCACGCACGGCTATCTATCACCTGCTCGTCTGTCACCGAGGAGCACCGTGGTGACCCCATTCCTCTACTAATACTTTAAAAACATCTTTAAGAAGATAGCAGACTAGGCAATGTTTGCACAAAATTTTACTCTTAAGTATCAACACTAGCAAGTGAATGATCACATAGGCAGTATTCAAATCTAACGAAACAAAGGATTCATAATAGAATTCGTCACAATGGTCAATTTGCAAATACTCTGTGTCGCGACGTAAATCTGTCACTGAGTACTAACGAAGTTGTAAAACTCATACACGTCGCCACCTTTGTGCACTCCGAGAAATTAAAAAGACACTTGCAAGGGAAGTTAAAATAAAAGGACGTTGGTGCCAATTTCCTTATATTTCACAATCTGGGTCACGATTATACGATCGGTAATTTAATTTAATATCTACATAAAATTATTCAAATTAATGAACTGGAAAAAAAGTTCCATGGCGCTTTGTGTAACTTGTTTTGTATCCAAAGAATTGCCGCCAGGCATATCGATATCGACCACAACACAACGATTTTGCAACGCCCAAAAAGGACATAACTGATATCGAATTATTTAAGCACTGAAGCCAATTTTATTCGTATATTGTTTCAGAAACATAACTCATTTGTTCAAAGCAGTGAATTTTGCGATAAGCTCTCTATTAAATTTGTAATGTGTCAAGTTATATTTACATGCGGCGGCTGCCGAAAGAACAGACATGCCATCAAACATGTGCCCTCTAGCTATTCGCCAAGTTAATATAATCCCACTTAACATGAAATAAACGTGGCCTTACTTTTAGTATTTTGTTTTACGACAATACCGCGCGAACATCCTGTGTGTGCTCCCACTAATTAACTTTTAATAGGCATAATTTCCACACAAGTACTTTACTAATAGATGTTGGGAGTTAGGGTCATCACTCACACTGTATAGCGAATCAGTAATGTCTCGAAACAAATAAGTTTTGAACCAGGGATCGAACTGACTAGCTTCAACTTAGCGGACGGATGTTCCGCTGATGCATCATTTAGTTCGCCTAAAAAACGTACGCGGGGAATTGACAACTTCCTCTTTCTTTGAATTTGGTTAAAATGCAATACATATTCGTTACAAACGTCATGCCGGTGATTTCCAAAGGGTACGGAAGGGAGTGATGTACTATCATAGTTTCCGATGGCTAGAGTGGCTAAGGGACTAAACTATCATAGTGTAAGGACTAAACACAGGATAAAATAATTATGAAGTAAGAAATAAAAATATCGAACTACAGTTTAGGTAACGTGGAGCTTGTGGCTAAGTTATAATAGCCGCACGGGACGTGGTTAAGCTACGCTTGCCGGGGTTGGTCGGTGGATGGGTGATCATCTTTACATACCGAGACTCCTCCGTGTCTCGGAAAACACGTTAAGCTGTTGGTCCCGGCTCTCATTCATGGATCTTTGACAGTCGTTACGGCTCGTCAGAAGTCCGAAAGTCTGACAACCAACCAACAAGTCTTACCAAGGGGTATCGTATTACCCATTATTACTGGGTTGTGGAAGTCAGATAAGCAGTTGGTCCATGTAAAATACTGGTATTCAGCTGCATCCGGTTAGACTGGAAGCCAACCCCAACATAGTTGGGAAAAGGCTAGGCAGATTGATTGTGACGTTTTACAGTTTCTGCATAGCATCATAACAAAGTTTCGTAATTTCCATTACACTGCACTACAATAAAGTGTTACTGAAATAATAAAACAATGGCCTCAATGAAAAAATAAATACAATCGTATCTTCATTCGTGCACTCGCACAAAAAGATAATTAGATACAGTTTTTGACGAAATAACTTTAAATAAATTGGCAATTTTCAGGCCATTGAATAACATTGTGATATATTACAGGGTTTCACACTTATTATCATAAATGATCAAGCTTAGCGTTGTCCACTGATATAGATATGTCATTTCATAAGAAGGGGTAGGCGGATAGTTAGGTGCTTTTAGTCACCACCAACAGTCACCACGCTTTACCTTACAGGTAAGTGACCGCAACTGTTCAGGGACATCTTTTCATTTACCGGTATTGCCATATCAAGACTTATAAATAAAATGAAAGATTATTATACAAAAAGCCAGATACAGCACGTAAAATCTAGATAACACATCGCACATTAAAAGGAGAAAGTCGTCAGAAACAGTTGATGTCCCCATCGAAAACACAAGAAAACGTGCAAAAGTTTATTGCACATTCTGCAATACCTGTGTTTTCGTTTATTTACATCTGTATTTACTTTCAGACATTAATAGCTGTAATTACTGCGCGTTGCAAGTGTTATATTAATAGCGAATTTATCATACACCCTGTACTGTTTTCATGAGATTTTATTCGTAAACAAAATCATCCGCCCACGACTGGCTGTCCGGATGAGATCTTTGGGAAAGCTGGACGGTTCTTGAAACGACACTTTGCGCTTTAAAGCTTTTCCATTGTTTTTATCAACTATGTATAAAAAAAACAACACAACTAGCGATTAATTAGTCTGGCTATTTGTTATGGTTCTTAATTTTTTGTAACTTATACACAATTAAGTACTGGACACGTGTGTAGTTTGCATTATCGTCTACTTTTATTACGTCGGGCACACCTATTGAATCATACAATATGTTACTCTAAGACGACCTCGAAACCTGTGACGAGTAGCCAGGTATTGTGCATGTCTTGGCAAGAGTCCAATTTTAATGTAAAAATGAACTGAGGGAAGCCGCCAAATTGTGCCTCTTTTATGAAAGACCTCTTAGTACAAGGAGAGACGTTTTTTCTATATTTTCACAATCAGTTAAGTTAATGGTCAATTCGTTGTGTCCCTCAATTTTACACGCAAGGTGTACGCTTGTACATATTAACTAGTAACGCGTTGACCAATGATGTTATGATCTTGTAATTGCATATCAACTGTTTTTGGCATTTTATTTGTTCAAGCGGGAAAAAACACCTATGTATATTTACTCGCTGAATTCCAACATCCTGCAGCATATATTTCACTTGTTTGCAATATTTATCTTATCATGTCTTAATTGTTTATTACCGGCGAAATTAATGTTTTACTATTTTGGTCTTATTCGTCTTTAAATATCGTAATGTCTGAACTAGGTAATAGCACGTAACAACGCTTAGCAAACGCGACGAGGCCTCAGACAGGTATCTTCAACCTTATGCAAAGTTATCAATCAACGAACATCCGTAGTTTAAACAAATGGCACCATTATATTCGGTAAACAATGGTCCGGACGGAGCTTGGCGAAAACGGGCAAGGCGGTTAAAAAAATATTCGTGGAAATTGCTAGCCTTGACGAGGGCAAGGTCACACGGCAACTTTCAAGTTTAAGCCCTACACATTATACCGATGGTGAACGTTCCCGCCATGGCCAACCAACGAGACTTTTTTAAATGGACAGATGGGTTTTTTCAACCACTTGATATAATTCGGTAACTACGTTTTATAAGTTATGAATGACATTTATAACTTTAATTACGGCGTTTCCTGTCTACACTCCATTTTCACTTCCTTAACATATCGCATTAAAATGGAAAGCAATCTATAGCAAAAAGAACATTAAGTCTGTATTATATTATCTTTACGTATGCACACACTTACCAACCTACATTTCTAAATGCCACCGCATCCAAACACGCAATATTACAAGAGAGTTTTATAAGCCGGTACGCCGAAACGGGAAGCTTCTTTAAGAGGATAAATTAACTCTTAATCCCTCTATTAAACCGCCGCTCTAACGTTGACAATAATTTGACAAAATCCTTACGTTCATCAGGGAGTACTAACCTCGTCCGTCCACAAACATTTGCGAAGTTGCACAAACAACTAACTCATAATGTATGGTAAGTTTAATTCACTGCACTTGAACAACACTTCACCGGTACATACATCCATCCTGCAGTGCAAATGTTGGTCCAAACATTCGCCAAGGCACGAACAACGTAAATAGACGTAACAAGGGACGTTCGGAACGTGCGTTCCGAGTCACGCTATGTGTTGAACTGACGTTTCGCGTCCGTTGCGGTATTCGAACGGTCTTCTTCATTAACTCCGATCAAGCAGTAGAAAACACAGCGATGCGGAAACAGCATTTTTATGTATGAAAAGATATAAAAAATCCAAAATGATATTCTTAAGCAGACACGCTAACTTTGCCCGAGAAAGATTTTTAATGAGCAACAGCTCAAAACGTTAATGCATTCAAAGGACGAGGGGGATTTGCAAGCAATTAACATGCGTCTGTTGCAGTAGCTACTAAGTATTGCATTGGTACAACGTACACGCACTCGCGAAACTTTTCCCTTTTGAACTGAGTGACGGTTCAACGTACCACTCGCCCGTGAGGAAAGTTGAGGAACGAGATAGGTCTTACGCATTGACACACACAGACATAAACATTAATTTGCAAGTTTATTGTAAATATATTTCCACGAAATGTAACGTTTCATAAATGTCAAGCTCATACACATGCATGCACTGCACTGCATGTAGTAACTTATGCCGTTATTTTGAACAACTCTATATTTTTGGATTAATGTTCGCTTGCATATGCCCTTTGAATATGTAATTCAGCATTTCTTATAGTATACACTAAGGGTTTTTCATAATATCACGCTTCCTAGCTCGACGTTACTCTGTCAATAAAGCATAGTAACAGCTGAACGGTGCGTACTGAAGCATAGCCGCGCTACGGACGCTACACCGCTAATTATGACTAACTACAGCAAACTGCACTTACGTATACAGGTATTAATTATAACACTCGACAAATACTACACACAAACCCCAACAAAACACACTATTTTCGTAATTCGAGCGATAAATGAAGAATACGACATGCCATCGAGATGTCCAAGTCGCAAGGCCCCTGCGCAAGAAATAAAATAGCCAGCAGTAAGTAGTAGCGTCATGGTCAATCTACGATTTGGAGCACACTCAGCCGACTTTCTCAAGAAGCTCCATTGTCTAACTATCGAGTAAACCACGAGAACAATCAGCTTATTCAGCTTTTAATGTGTTGCTTATCGCGTGTCACTAATAAGCCATCGTTAGAGCGAGCGACAATTAACGCAGACATACTAGACTAGGCCTCGACAATCGCAGCGGAAACTATTCGTGACGTGTAGTGAATACGTCGGTGAGTGCATCCGTTAGTTCCGTATACTGTATGTATACAAAAGTCACAATATTATCCACGGATGGATTCTCAACTCTACAGCGATAGACATAAAGGAGCCAAGCCCGGCTTGCCAAGGTAACGGCATGGCTGCAATCCCGTGAATGCTATCAAGGCTTTAACTTAAGAGTACGGCATTAAATGGATGCTTACTGTGGTTTGTGCTAACCGATACGTTTGATTGAACAGATACATCGGCATTCATTTTGGCAAAGCGAGTATGGGAGGGGACAAAAGAACAAAGAATTCTAAAAACGATGTCAATCGTTTAGTGAATACAGAATGGCTGATTAGGAAAATCAAGTACATGCGGAAAACACATTGTAAAGCCCATGTTGTTTCTAAAGCCTACTAACACAGTTTTCTAACAACCAATAAAGAAAAATATAACTTTATTCGTTTAGAATTATTACAGCTAGCTATTTTATAACTCCCTAAGTAAAACTGTACAACTGCCGCAGTAGTCGCGGTCCGCCGCCCTCGTCTACGCGTACCATACATATGCATGGCTTGAAAAACCAACTTTCTTTACACTTAGAATGTTTATTAGAATTTCGCAGATGCAATCTCTTTATATATACGCACCCATGCGTGTAACGCGCTTCTGTATTGAATTAATTATTATCACGTGAAATATTAAATTATTCTGAAAGTCGTACGCATGTACGCATAATCGTATTCTGAACATTTTCATGACGAAAATATCGCATCTAGTAGTTAAACCTAGCCGGGCTAATATTTGAAGGTTATAAAAGTCTCAGAGCTTGGACAAATGATGGATTATTAGCAAAAGGCTTTGACAAATCCCGACGGGAAAATACGAGCAAGTACAACATAGATAATCCACAATTTTAATAAGGAGAACTGATAATTGATAAACGAACTCATTAGTAAGGAAAACACTTCCTATTAAAGCATCCTAATTGTGTAGTGTGCCTTCGCTAAAGTCGTCGCGTCGGACGCCATATGCAAATGATTTAGAAACTAATCGAGTCGATGACCCATTGTATGCTAACACTACGCTACTGATAGTTGTTCCCATGCTTGATAAGATAATCTAGATAAAATGCCGTGTTTGTTCTGACACAGTACACGGCTAGGTAGAAACCTACTTGTATTGTAAAAGAACAAAGGGTTTAATAGGGATAATGTTACCATGGAAATGATGCAGGGGCCTACTCCCTAAGCGAAATCCGTAGTTTCGCTTTGTTCTCCGTCTCACTACGGACTACGGACATACCCGTAAGTGAGGTTGAGACGCCCGTAACTACGGCCGAAACTACGATTTCGCAAACGGAGTAAGCTTATGATGGGACTTATCTAGATTTTTTGTTCTTGGTGAATCTCAGTAAGTATGACACGGACAACAGAGTTGTAGTGTTTGCAGTGTAATATCACACTTTCCTACCATATATGGCAGTGTAAATGTGTCTTTGAGCTTTACATCTTTATAGAAAGTTCTATTTGTGGAAAATTTTCAATGAAGCATCCCAATTATTTATCGAAGTGATGGCCACCTTTTTTTTTTTTTGGGTGGGAAATCATCAAATGACTCCTCCCGCTCTAGGCGGAGCGAGGGGGAGTGTCAGAGTTTTACTGACTAAAACCCACCCGTGTTCCTTCCGTTGCCTGTGTGCCGGGGCCGCGATATCCCTTTCGGACAAACTCGCAACCCTGGCAGGCATTGGCCCTTACGGACCCCGTCAGTTGGTGCTGTGATGGCCACCTGCCATCATATTGTTGGCATTTCCAACTACATTTAATTTGTTGCACTTCTGGCACAAACTGTCTCTATAAAAATATCACCTGTCTTTGTACTTGTAGGTCTAAAGGAAACATACAAACTAGGGGCTGATTTCACCAATGATACTGAACGCGCTTTTAAGATCTGTCAGTGTCAATATTTCAAGACAACTCTTGAACGCGGTTTAGATGGATTGATCGCGTTCAGTTTCATCGCCCTAAGAACTTATAGAATCCGTTTCCGAAACATGTCATAAAAACTGCGCAGGCACATTACTCTTGCAATATTGTTTTTGTCGTCATTGCTTTTGTCTCATCAAAAGGAATGATTTCAGTGAACTGAGACCGAGCTGTTATGTTTTCTGCGACATTTCGCTCACGCATTGCGATGCGAGTTTTCTAACATTCATCAATCTGTGTGATTTCTCACGAACTAGAAAAATATAATTAGATGCGAGTACATAAACTAATTAATTACTTAATTAATTTGCAGTTTGCTTTCTCATCAAGTTTAACCTGAGCTTCAATCAAGATTTTCTAGACGTTGACATCGAGTAAAAGTGTATCAAGTGCTAGCTGCTTAGCTATGTCCCATTACCGGTTAAAGGCCTTTCTCGTTAGACTTATCTGCAGCAAAAGGAAACAGCGTAATCATCACGTTTGCCGCTACAACCGTAGTTGCGATTCCGTACCCGACACTTTGGAACACGCGAACCTTTGCAAATTCTAACAAATTAGCAGGTAGTCTAAGATATATCCACCTTCTAATGATGCTAAACATATGGGATTAAGACCTACTCCCCCCCGTTTTCTACAAGTCTCATATACTCAATTTACGATGTCGACACATGTCAACTTTTATAATTATTAGTTTGTCGTTGTTTTCTACAAGCAGTCACAACAGCTAACATGCAACTTGACAGCACATTTACTCATCAAAAGGATCAAAGACTTGATGAGGTTCCCAGTAACCAGGGGTTAAAGCCAAACAAAGAAGTACAAGTTTTGACGTGCGTGCGTCATTGAAAATTATCAAAAAGCTGTTCATACGCACTATCTAAAATAATAGTGACCTCACTGTGGCGATTTCCAATCCATGTTGTATGTGATTTCGATGTTAGACACGTCGGCGCAGGAGTTTATTGCGTTGCGTGACGTATATCAACAACTTATCGTAATGAACGGCTACTTAACATTCTACCCTGGTTATGTAGCACGTGGCGTGTTATCAATATGTATTATTGACGTGCCTACTACAACACCTAAACCACAGAAATAACAAAGCATTGTAACTCCTAATAGCAGCTACGTCAGCCTCTTGCTAAAAAACTATGTAATAATCTTCTTCATACACCAATTTAATAATCATTGCGTTTACATTACGTTTGTCAGTAATGAGTAAACAAAACTCTGTTTATTTTCACGTCGGCGGAAGCAACAATAACAAACAAAACATTACTTCATTACTGCGACGACAAACATATTGAAACAAAACTAGACTTTCCAATTGATGATCGCCCGCAAATGGCTTTTAAGATTGCCATTTATCAGCTGTCTTAAATTGAACACTACAGTGATGATCTTCTATTTCAAATCCATTAAATGATGATTCATTGTCATTAAACATAGAGCAGTGGACTACAAATGTCAGTACGCCGTAGTTATCCAACATTTGGCTCACACCTGAGCACCCAGCAGGCGTCTCGTCTCGTAAGTCGCACTGTTGTGGAGCATATTAATTTATAAATAGTGTTTAGAAAGAACTTCGCAACTGGCGTGGGACGTTCCCATAATAGCGCTGAAAACTAAAATAGAATGATGTATTTTTTCACAACTTATATCCTCATATTCACACCGATGATATTTAGATCGCGATGCAAAAACAATGCAGTGTTAATCCATCCTTGCGACATTAGATAGAACAGCAAGTCTGAAGGGCTAATGACAGACTATTTATAAAAACGAAGAGTTTCGTCACAACAAAGCCCAGCGTCCCATCGTGTTTATTTATTGGGATATGTATTGGCATCATTCCTCGGCTTGTTGCACGACACACATGCTAATGTAGGTCAACAAAAAAGTATAGAAATGTAGATTAAAACAAAATATAAACCAAAATATATTGTGTTCTTTTATATTTTTTACATAGCAGATAAATGTGTACAAAGCACGCTCCATGAGTTCCATCTCATTCTTCCAAATGGATTACGCAATTCTCAATATTAAACTCAATAACACGGTTCAGTTCACAAACAAACCGTAGAACTGTATCATCATGAATACTAACTCTGTCAACCTCAAATTAAGGCCCAAAATAGTGGCATAAATTATATAGTGAACACAATAATTTAGAATCGACGCACGTTCCTCAACGGATGTATACGAATGCCTAACAGAATTGGCCTCACCCACTCCATAACTCAGAGCAATTCTCAATGAAAACTGAATAAAGGAACTGGCAAGTCTAAACATCACTGAAACTACGATGCCGAACACGTACGAAACTTGAATACAACACTAAAATAGTTTGATATTGCATTAATTCTCCGAAAACTGCTTGCATAACACTTAGTTTGAGTGAGATGACTGAGTGTAATGCATAGGTACAGTTTCCTATTAAGGGTTTACGGAACAGAGCATATAACAAGTCGTAATTACTTAGTAATAAATAATTGTATAACTACGTATTGTCTAGTAAACGGTATATTAAAACAACAGTAACATGCGATATTAAAATGTCATCAAAATAATGAAGCATTGTCAGCTCTATAGATCTCCTTAGTCTTTGTCTAGAGGTGGGAGATCAAACAACCACTCGGTTTACGTTCTGCGTACGGCAACATTAAAGCTAGGACCGATACTGTTTTCATGTAACCACATCAAAAAGCTTAGGCACCTCATGAATGTTTGAAAGGAAGTAACAAAACTTCTTAAAACTTTAACTACCACTTTTCGTAATGTACATAGTTCATAAACAGTATCAAAATTAAAGTCAATTTGAAGAGAGGCTCACTTAAACAATTCTTGAATATTATTTCCCACTTAATAAAACCACCAGCCAAACCAGCCTTGTCAGAGTTTGCTTAAGACAACCAGAGTAATTGCTTCAAGCTGACTGCAACCCCTGCGTTAAACAAAAGTACCTCAGTACACAGAACTGCACTGTTGCACAGAGACAGTGTAAAAGGAACAAATCCAGCGACTTCCGATACAAAAAGCTCGTCACTTCCCCGCAGGTTTGCTTCTGAGAACTAATGAAACGTACGTAAATAGTCCGCTGTCGCCGGTGGGACGGAACCGCGCGTCGGCGCCCAAACGCATCGCTAGACGGACCAATGATTGATAGGGGTGACATTGAAAAAATCCACCATTACACTTACGGGATATCCGTTTACTTAAATATAACACTATTTAAAACATCTCCTTTCATTGAGACAACTAAAACTCTCGAAAAATATCGTTCGACAACCCTGGAATAACATCAATATTCTAAAATGTTTACATTTGCCAGTCTAAAAGCTCGTTCGTTCATAGGGCTGATACAGAAGATAGTTTCTATTTGCATAGCCGCAGAGTGGACCGGCTAGAATTACATTCAAGGACTTTATTGTAGCGATAAATGGTGAAATGAAGATATCAATACAAAGGACAATTTAAATTAATTCTGTTTAACGTTTTGAGTGATTGTGAATGTAAACGGTGCAGCGGATAATAAAACTTGGTCATAACTCAAATCGTGGACAATTTATCATACCAAATGGCCAGGGTCAACACGATCCATTGCCACCATAAGCTTTTAAAATTGCAGGGCAACATTCACAAAAAGATATACGTAATCCGCACATAAAATACAACGCTTGGCTAAACGACTCACACGCACGAATTGAAGAAAAAAGCCAGTAGCGCAGAGATTTTATAGTAATAAATTCAATTACCTGCCTGATTAGTCGATAATCGTGGCAAGTGGTAGTGATACTTGAAACATATATCGAATACCGACAGTATACTGTTTCACTATAATGATGATATACGCCCGCATGCAAGTTGGCAGCGACGTAGAAAAAACATAACGACAGAAAGTAGAATTGGTATCGCGTGGTGAGCAGCTGGTGTGGTGCTTACGTACCTACTCCCACATATACATATGTATGTTACACACAGTTTTACCATAACCCAGGTTATGTTTTTATTAGTTGCGGTAATGTATGCTTGGTCAATTTATCATTTTACGTAATACGCGACCAGCATTCACATTTGCACCTACTGTCTTCAATTATTTAGCACATCACCGAATTTCATAAAAGTCATCATTTTCGTTATTGACAACGTTTAGACATCAAATTAATCGTTAAGTTACAAGAATTCATGTAATTACAAAATATTCAATTGCCGTTGTGCTAATTATTATGATAGGCAATAAAGTATTTGCATTTGTGAAAACAATTCAGTTTATTTTCATGACTGTTGTTGGTAGCGATACCATTTGTCTATGTCAATTAGTATTAGCGCGATGCACGACTATTCGCGTTCAAATTAATGCATTTACGCTAAGAAAGCTGAAAAACAAGGGGCTAAGTATTACTCAACCAATGTTTACTTCTGCAGGCTGACTCAATTGAGCTAAACTTAGAACACGGTAACAGATTTAAGTCTAAATTATGTTTGGAAGAACAACGATAATCGCTTGTCTCTGAACACAATTGACAAGCTATTTGTTATACTTGTCAAATGGTATTTCAGTTTTGTTATTGAGAAGTCTTTTTCTATTATTTAAATTCGTTTCAGGTTTTGATCTCGATTTGTGTCTCTGGTGCCAATGCTATAGAATTTTACGCTCGCTTTTATTGAACGAGACCAATCAATCTGCCTAGGCTTTTCCCAACTATATTGGGGTTGGCTTCCAGTCCAACCGGATTCAGCTGAGTATTTTACATGGAGTGACTGCCTATCTGACCTCCACAACCCAGTAACTGGGTGGTACTACTTTATACTATACCCCTTGGTAAGACTGGTTGTCAGACTTTCGGACTTCTGACAACCCGTAACAACTGTCAAAGATCCACGAATGACAACCGGGACCAACGGTTTAACGTGCTTTCCGAGGTACGGAGGAGTCTCGGTATTGAAAGATGGTCACCCATCCACGGACCAACCCCGGCAAGCGTAGCTTAACCTGATGGATCGACCCGTGCGGCTGTTATTACTTAGCCACGAGCTCCTCAACGAACGAGAACGAGACCATCCTACAAAAAGTAGTCTTGATTGTCAAGACGCGGATTCAAGAGCCTAGTTCTGCAAAGTGCTTAGTTGATTGGAATTAGAAACTTTGCAGAATGCAAAATAATAATAAATTCCTTAAACAAATAATTACTTTTAGACAATACCTAAATCTAATGGATTGAAAGTGGTTTCTTAGCAGTTAGCGCCAATAACAGAAACTCGTTGACCAAAAAACTAAAACGGGCATTTAATCGTAAGTATTACATGTCGATTAACAAAATGTTGGTTAATGTGCCTCTAAATGACTACTGATAGTGCAGCACAGTTCCAAAACATGTTCCCTGGTTACTGACTGAGATAAAAGCCGGTCCAACAAGAATGGAAGCCGAGTACTTCCAACTACCTACAATTTTGTTACATACTGCTTGGCGCCACGTTTGATCAAACTATGTAAATTTTCTTATTACGTTATGTAACGTGTATCTATAAGAGCAATAAACATTTAAAATGAAAAAGTTAAGTGTAGGTAGGTATATACTTTTATTTGGGTTTAAACATTGTATGTATTGATTGTCTGATTAACATAATTATACCGTTTCCGAACATTGTACATGACTTAACGGTACAAGTAGACTATGTTAGGATACCTAATTCTATTCTGTAAATACTAATTAATTATTCCAAACGAATACTTAAAAATTAATGGTTTTGACCATAAAATTGATTGTTTTCACAGTAACGGGGGTTTCTATCTATGTAAATAGCATTTAGAACCAATTCAAGTCAGACTACTAAGGAGCAAATTAATTGCTTGTGATAACATATAGGAAAATTAATGTAGTCATACCAATAGGTACAGTAAGACACAACTTAGATGTAACATAAATTTGAAAATTTACATTCATTCATTTCAATTTTGCGAATGATGACTTAACAAGTTATTGCGTTTGCGTAAAGATCATTTTCACCTAAAGCAGTAACAAATATTGGTGATTTTGAAGGAGCACTCAGTTCACTTCAGATGGTGATCGGTTTTACGTTTTTTGCCAATGCTACATCTAAGTTGTGTCGTACTATAAATTAATATTTGTATCCACCGTAAATACAAAAGGATAAAAGCTTTGTAAACAATATGCAGAACCCTGTGCAAAAATACACGCTATCGGTTATTCCCGTTACTAATATACCTCTAATGGGTTTTCGGCACTTGAAAACTAGCCAGAAACGATAAAATGCGCATCTGGCTACTCAGACGCGTCCATATTGATATATTGCCACACTTTAATGTTTCAATTTGGTGCCAAAATTCAACTAATCGCTTCCGATGTTGGATATTCTGAGAAAAGTGTTAGTGACTTTCTTCCATTCGTTGCATCGATTTAAATATTCTCTCTAGAATAACCAAATATGGTAAATTATATTTGAATCGACTTTTGCTTAGCTTGTTCCAACATCAGAAACAACGCTTAATGCAGCGAAATAAATAATTTATTCGTAAGCGCGAAACATTCACAGGAACTGCTCAACCGATTCTGATTGATTTTTTATTATTTAAAAAAAAAACATAAGTACGACGAAAACGCAACTGGTATCGAATATAATTCAATGATTAAAATAAACTTGAGGTTTTACGTTGGTTATGTGAAGTTTCACGTAAACACGTCAATTTTATAATTTCAGAACGGATATCGCAACATTAATTTTGATATTTTCGTTCACGGTCACGACTTTCTGGAAGTTATAAATACAAGAGACTGTCGATTCAGTTCGAACTCTGCAACACAGATTAAATCGAAGTTTCCAGGTGTATTCTAATCTTATGTTTAATTACGAGTACATTACAAAATTAAAAACAACTGATAATGTTCTAGTTTGAAATATTTTCTCACAAAATCTAGCACGTAGTTGTCCAAAATTAACTCGATTTCACTTGCTATGTGTTAAATTGCCGTTCCATTGAAATATCAGTCGAGACAAAGAAACAATGGAATATTAAGATTTATTAAGCATGTAGAAGTTTACGACTTTCCAAACAATCGGTAAGGCAATGGTTCTGGGCCTGACTGGGCCTGGCGGGTTGCGTAATGGAGTGTAAGGTCTGAAGACCTAACGACCTGACATACCTAGCCTAACACTACCGCGCCTCGTTAAGATTGTAATCATTAAACAAAAACTGACAAAATGTTTCCTTGTTCCGCGCGTGTGCACATGCATCGTAATGAAGAAAAAAGGAGTTTAAATCTGCTTTCGAAATCTTTTTGTTAGATTCCCTGAAATATTTATTTTGTGAGTAACGTTAAGATGGGCTTAACGTTACTCACAAAATACATATTGGATGTCTTAATACCCATGTGAACAGAACTAATAATTAAAAATTGAAAGCGTGGACTGTGCACACATATCAATGATTCAACACTAGAAAGTGAATTTGAATAGTTCAACTACATAAAACCATTGTTCAATACTCAATAGCCTCCAATTTTTTTATGAAAAATAATTCCAATAACAGAGATACGATTTCGTAATACCGTAGGGAAAACGGAAATTGCATAACTGTCGTAATATAAAACAATCGACCATAAAAGGAAAAATATTTAACAAACACTCAACGAGTCACGATTATCTGAAGACAGTGGAATAAAGATACTTTCGGGCAGATCAACGAAATCGTGACTACGACTGTTATAAATATGAACTAACTAAATAATACGAGCGAACTATTGTTGTTTTGGACTGAACCTCCATCCTTGCCTTTACAAAGGTATAATTTATATTTAAATCTTACTGCAATAATTTGTCGTCATGGAAAACAATTAATTAGAAGACAAACATAATGGGCGAAGAAAATAAATATAGGTACATAATTGACATTGACTATTAAGTGATTCTTAAATAACCTTACGAGACAAAGGAAGTATTGAAGATAAAAAAGAATCTAAAGACGAGGCACGAAAAAATGCATTAATTGGTGACGCGGCTAAAACGAGAAGGCCCGAAATGGATGTAAGACTATACGAAGTTCAAAGCGTAACAGAAGTGCTAATGGGCGGACTGCATTATTTATGTATTTATGAGAACTTTCGGTAATTAGGAACATTTTTATTTAGCCGACAGTGCTAACCGTCCCATATTATTGAATACAAAAAGTGGATTTGGTCCAAAGACCATAAGAGTTTGCACAACGCTGTGTCCGATTACATAATATGAAATAGCGGGCACATAAATTATACGCCACCAGCCAACAAGCAAAAGCCTTGCAATACGACCACTTTGTATCCATTAAGTATGAATGAAACTAACTGACACGTGAAATACAAAATAACCAACCAATTAGCGGACTGGAAATTCGGATGCGTTTCAAGGAACAATGAAGAAGTAAAGGAAGCGATAAATATAGTGTAGGAGTTCTCAATGACGATATTCCGGGAGATGCGCTTTGAGATGATGTTATAAAGGAAGAGATTAGAGGACGTGATGACAACCTAACTGGACGTAACGCTACATTACTTTAAAATGAAAAGATAAATTAGTCATTTAGAGGAAAAAGAACTAGACAATGCATCATTTCTCAACTGACAATGCACAATGTAGGTGGCATTTTAAATATAGACATAAAACATTTTTACATGACAAGATTTTATAGTTCCCAAATTTTGAAACCTGGCAATAACCAAAGTTTAGGATGAAAATTGGCCAATTTTATAAACGTTGTCGTCCCACACTCAGCGCTTAGGACATACTTTCTTCCATTGAAAGAATAACCACCTACGCGAGTGTATTGACACGATTCATACCGGTTTCATAATGCAAAGCGGAAATTTCGGCTTTTTGATTTGTTATATCACTATAGTTGCAAATGTATCCTACATGCATAATTGTGTAAATGAGTTCTTTTAATGTTGACGACAAGTCGTTCAGCAAAGACACTTTCATTATACACAACAAGCCTTATTAATGTATGAAACAGAGAAGTAATTACGATCATAATGAGGCATTGAGGTGTTCGTCTTGTTATTTTACCGTGTATTATGCTACGAATCTTGACTGCTATAGAAAGTTTCCGCAAAATAACTATCCACAGTTAGCGCTTTCACGATCATTGCTGTTTTACTCACTAACTCAATTGCTGCGTGTTACAAATACAATTGCTCGTTTCCTACACAATTCACAGTACCGTAAATGTAACTATAGTTTTTGTCTATACCATTTTAGTAACTGTAAGATTACTAAACAGGTTTCCAATTATTGCTAAGGTAAGCTTAAAATTTATGAGACTATGATGGAGAAACAAAACGAACATAATGAAAGAAGTTATACCACCCACATCGCTGGGCTATCGTTTATAAATGGCATTGCGCATCCGTTGTAAGACAGACACTTTAATGCATTTATGTCAATAATACTCCCATCTACACGTCTACTTATATATATTTGCAGCACCTTTAAGATCAATTTGTTGAATTAGACGAACACACAATGTAAACATGAACGTTTCCTGAAAGTTATTAAGGTCAAGGAAGTTTATTCGCAGATGCATTCAACCATGTTCGGATGTTGCCAACAGAGTTTGCCCTTCGTTTTCAACTTTCCAACAATATGACATATTAATGCGCTGCCTGAGTAAATTGTTTTTTTAAATAAAAACAATAAAACCAGTAGAGGCTAGTCAGAGAGGTCTGTGAGAAGATTGCGACAGAAATAAAACTGAAAGGTCAACGTTGTCTTATTAAATTGAACAAAACTGGAGGTGGGGCTTTGAGCTTAGAATTGAATAATAAATATTTACTGAACATGTACGTGCCTGTTCATTAATCAAATCAGTTAAAAAGCATGTTACAGGTACCTTTGCACTTGCGGTATCCATTGAGTGATCCCCAATGATTCTTCTTAGCGTCCACACTTCCACTGCAGATATTCAGTTCACTGGAGAATATCTTGTGATGTATAAGACTCTTATTATTATTGTTCTTAGTGTCCGATTGAAAAAATGATACGAATTTATGAAGCGGGCTCATCGTGAGAAATTAAAATTTATTTCCGCATTAAGTTACTTTTTAAAGATGATACAGTTAAAAATGGTATCACAAAACAGAGAAAAATCACCATGAACCATGACACACTGCCAACAACATTGGCCAAAAATTTTAAACTTTCTCCCAAATTAGGTAAAATGATTTATGAAGTTAATAAAAATGGCTAAGCACTAATTGTTGTTAATGAGCACGGCACGGAAGAGCTCGACTGTGAATGCGGCTAAGTTTTTTGTCGTCACTGAGCTGAAGCGCGCGCGCCAGTGTCGCCGGCCGCTCTTTTACCTATTGCCACTGCTTCGCGCGCACTTTCATCAACCGACAGGGACTTTCATTGGGCACCGCTCACCCTCTATGTGGTGGTTTGTCATGCTCTATATTTTCTATGATTACATTTTATGGTTGATTTTCTCTCAATTAAACAATTTTATTTACATAGCTTTCAGTGACACTATTGTCATAACTAAATATGATAACTTGAATTTATTTCGTATTACTTAGAAGATTTAATATTTTTATTGAAATTATAAAAACAAGTTCTCCTAACCATTTATTATTAATGATAGAGTTCACAACCCAAACATATTGCACATAGCAAACGCATTATATTACAACAAATTAGATACACGTTGCAAAACATTTGCAATTTTATATACATTAGTTGAAAATTTAAGACACGACATAATACCGAGACTAATTTATGTATCATATCAGATTTATGTAGGTTTACGTGGTTTACGGATTTATGTGTATATGCAAGACACTCGATACACAAAAGAAAGTATCTTATTTACATCCAAACCATGTGATACTCTTCACAAAGTGCAATTTATTACCACCTTCGACCAGGACGTTTGATCACATGTGGGTAGATATTACAATAGCCGAGATAATTATCACTGTGTGAATCCTATACAACTTTAAAAACAGTTTCCAAACCATTATACAGTGTTCTTACATAAGTTCTGGCACACGTAACTTGGTGGCTACATTTTATTGTATTTGCTTTTTCTTTTAATTACACATAATAAAAGCGCACATTCGTGGCCACGGCTCGATAAAATGACGTCACGGTTTTTTACTAACCCTGGTACTGCACATTAGGTACGGGTTATTTATTTTTCTTAGAATTTTTATCGCTTATATTTTCACCTACACGCTTAGATACAGAGATTCATCTGTATTCTCATCACGCTATGATAATTGAGTTGCGTAATTATAACGTCCATGAGTGCGAATGTAAATGTGAATAATAAGAATCGGATGAGGTAATCGGACAGCGGAATACTGATGATAAAGCCTGTCCTTGTGATCTGAGATTCTTTCAAGATTATTCCGAGTATTAGCTGCATAAAATTTACAAAGACGTATTGCTAATTTAATAATCTTCTTCTTTGTCGTGTAGTTAGTGAGTAACTAACCTGCTATCTAATTACGCAATATAAATATTTTCGTAGACGATTACTACTAATCTGTTTCATTTTGACAGTTCAACAACATTCATTGCGTTATTTACGTTGTTGAGCAGGATTTTTTTTCGAACTTATGAAGTAATGGATTAGCAATGTGTTTCAAAACTATTCAGATTCTGATTGATCGTGTATTACGCAATTATTATTTATTTATTCGGTGTCAGAGTTTTTAAGCCGCCCATGGGCCTCTGACTTGGCTTCACATGCGTCGAGAAAAATCTCTCAGGTTTCCTCACGATGTTTTCCTTCACCGTTTTTGAAGCAACTGATAATTATGCAATACGCATAATATGAATCCGAAAATTCAGGAGGTGCGTGCCTTGGGTTTGAACTGGAGACCTATGACTTGGCAGTCCGACGGTCACACCACTAAGCTGTTACTAATGATATTCAATAATTATGATTGTCAGAGTGTGCGTTGGCATTTTGTTAGGTACCATTTTTCTTTTCACATTTTCTTATATTATTGGGAATTGTGGAAACTCATGAAAAGGTTGCCTTCATCTTGAACGCCATCTAAGTCTAGGTAATTGTGTCTAATGAACCTAGAGTGTTGTGACTTTGAGGTACTTAATATTTGTTAAAGGAAAATAATTTTATTAGGCGTAATTTACGTTTGCAGATCAGCTTTCATGTGGACCTCTATTTAAGTTTCTTTGTCTTCACTACCCGTAGTATTATAGAGCACCTGTTAATAATTTCGTAATAAAACACAACACTATTTCCCTAACATAGTATTTTGTACTTGTATTTCACAACTTTTCATATCACATACATACCTACAAAGGTTAAATACTTCCGTACTATATCTTAGGCACATGTTTGGTAAACCTAGCCGCCTGATCACTGCCACACGTCGAAGGCACGTGAATAGATAAAAACGGTCTTGACAGTAAGTACCTCTGCACATAGCCGGCAGATAAATAAAACTCCTTTTAGAGTCGCTACTACAATTTTATAGTCCCGTTACATCGAATGTAATTAAAATTCGTTCCGTTTTTTACCGCATCTTGGCGGTTTTATTGCCTCGCTCAGTTTGTTTTATATATTTCTGTGGTGCAGTGCAAAGCTTTATTTATTCCATATTGAATTATGGGCACATTAGCCAGTTTTATTTCGGTAAGAGTTTTCTGATAGATGCTGGATTTTAGAAGGTTTTACCAACAAATTTTATATTGCCCGTAGGGTAGGTATTTAAATTTTCAGCCCTTGTACCTACATTAATCACATAATCAATCAATAAACGTTCACACAGGCCTCCTCATTATGGTTATAGTATGTTAATTGTTTTTAGAGTTCCGTACCTTAAAGAGAAAAACGAAACCCTTATAGGATCACTTCGTTGTCAGTCTGTCAAGACCTTTTTTCTCAGGAACGCGTGGAGGTATCAAGTTGAAATTAAAATCAAATACGTAGGTCTATGGTCCCTTCAACGCAATCAAAAATACGGCCATTTAAGCGACATATTTTGATACCATCAACTGCCCTAACTGCCTAACACGCCTGGCGTCCTGTGTTTTCTTATAATGAAAAAGATGATGATGAAAGATCTTTTTCATTTTACTTGCATGGCAATCGAAACTTAAAGCTCTCTATGAAAACTCAAAGTTTCGATTGCCATAAAAGAGAGAAAACGATATTACAGGTTTTTCATTATAGGTAAACATAGGACGCCAGGCGAAGTTAGGGGAGTTGACAGGTACTTGCAAATAAATCAAAACCTACAGCGTACTTCCCGTTGTCCTAGAATCATGAAATTTGTCAAGAAGCAATGTCTCACAGCACATAAAGGAAAAAGTCCGAAAATTGTTATAATTACGATTACATACTTGCAGTAGGAGAATTGACCGCGACGTATATCGATGTATGGGAGAACATGTTTTTCAACTACAATGTTAAGTTTGTTTTTTTCATCCCAACTACGAAACCATTCATTGTGCGTGATTCGACACGCACTTGGCCGGTTTTTTTTATTATATGGTCGGCGGCAGGTAAACAACGACAACTTCTATTAAGTAATAGATACGTTCAAAATTAATCTAATATCATTCGATTACTATGTTTAGGAGCAACAAAATAATGTAGGTATAGGCTAAACAAAAAATTCCATTTGCGACAAATATTTTCTCAATAAATAAAATATTTTCTGTTTTACCAAACTAACATCTCTACTCTACACAAGATTGCATTAATCGGTTGTCTACGCTAACTAAGGTCTACGCCACGGCGTCCTCGCCTTCCGCCTGACGCAGGTCCTCACCGGACACGGTTGGTTCGGGAGGTTCCTGTTCCGCATCAGGCGGGAGGAAACGCCCGGGTGTCACCAGTGTGTGGATCGCCCGCAGGACACAGTGGAGCATACGGTGGAGGTCTGCCCGGATTGGGCAGGGCACCGCCGTGTCCTTGTGGAGGCGATCGGCAGTGATCTCTCACGTCCGGCCCTGGTCCAGGGCATGGTACGGAGCGAGAGGGCGTGGGAAGCCGTCACCTCCTTCTGCAAAGCAGTAATGCTCGCGAAGGAGGAGGCGGAACGCGTGTGGGAGAGGCAAATTTCGCGCCCTCACGCCCCTAGTCGCCGCAGCAGGCGCGGGCTTGCGGACGGTGAACAATGGGTAGCTCGCCGTCCGATAAGGACCAGGCCTGGGTCGACGGCGCGTTGTGTTCCACGCGCGCTTCAAAGAGATGTCAGCACAACAGAAGGGGTCTGCTAGGACCGATGCCTGCCGGGGTCGCGGGAACGTCCGAAAAGGATACCGTGCAACGTACAGGCAACTGAAGGAACACGGGTGGGTTTTAGTCAGTAAGAGTCTGACACGCCCTCCCGCTCCGCCAAGAGCGGGAGAAGTTATTTGATAATTTCCCACAAAAAAAAAAAAAAGGTCTAGGCCATAATGTCGAAAGAGGTGCAAATTAATTGTGTCATATCATTTCATAACATTTTATTCAATTTAAAGCCTATCCTAGCCTAGCATAATAAATGATTTAAGTGCAACGACTACCTACATATTTTTACAGTTGAGAAACGATCGATAATTCTTCATTAAAATAGCTTGTTGTAAATCTATTTATACTTAAGAAATCTTCAAAAATACTCGTCATTAAGTTGCGATTCCTAAATATTTTATTATTTTAATCAACCGCAGTAGACTCAGTTTTAGCAGTAAAAATGTTTTTTCAATCACTTCAGTAAGGGTACCCGTTTTCAAGAAAAGTGCGACCGGGGGCTGGCGTCCTAAATTATTAATATAGAGAAATGAAAATCGTATCAAAAGTTGCTTTACTAAAAGGGCTATAAAGCTGTAAAAAAATTGTTAAAATCTAATATATAATTTGTTATTTTTTTAAACTTATTGACCGTTTCTTTTAGGACTTTTTTCAAAAAAATTGAAATTATTTACTAACAATCAAGTACATAATACATAGCAGTTTGAACACTGAACCCCAAACTAGACGAAGTCTGTATCTTGGGGATCAGAGTTGTACATTTTCGTTATATCCAAAAAGATCGTACACGGTGCAGTTCTTAACAGCTTCGTTATATATGCGTGGATGTAGATAGTTTGAAGAACGTCTTGCCATAAGAGAGTTTGCTTGGGGAGTGGGAATCCTAAATATACGTTTTGAGATTATCTCTGTGTAGTCTGGTCTGGATTTTAATTTTCTGTGTGTTTGAAGTACCGCATTGAGGATAAAAAGCACACACAAAAGGACACGGAGGACCGGGAAATCCCTATAGAGATGGTCAGTTGGATACATTAAAGGTTTCTTAAGCATTACTTTAATAACGGCTCTTTGTGCTCTTTCGGCTTCAATAAATGCGGCCTTACCTGCGCCACCCCAGACAGAGATACCATATTGGCGGACGGACTGGCATAGACCAAAGTAAACAGTGCGCAGTATAGGAGTGGTTGTGCAGTCACGTAGTTTTTTCATGATGTAGATAAGTTTCCTGACACTGCCGGATAGTGCGTGTATTTGTGGTTTGAGAGATAAGTTCTCGCCTAAAGCAATTCCCAAGTATGTCATGGATTGTATCCGCTCAATAACAGTGCACGAACAGCCCGTAGTTCGAGGGTTAGGGTTATGGGAGCAACTATGAAGTGTGAGAGTTAGATGTTGGGATGGTCTTGATTTCTTGGTTTTGTAGAAAGTAATAATTTTGGTCTATTTAGCGTTTAAGGTTAGTAAGTTCCTATCAAGAGCTTTAGCTATTGTGAGTAGTCCCTCTTCGGCAAAGCTGTACACTTGGTCCCAATTCTTACCATGACCTTAAAGAATCTTAAGCTTCTCAAAAACCAAAAGACATATCGAAAAGCTGTTTATGTACTGCTGTTGGTGTACTAAATAAATAAATAGGATTATAATTAACGGTGGGTCCCCTTTCGAAGACATCTTTTATAACCCCTCTGATTTTTAAGTGTCCTAATGAAATAAAGTCATTTCCAATGCGCCAGAAGGTCATGGGATCATGAGTTCTGTAGATTTTTGCATTTACTTATATTAGCAGATAGAGCGCCATCTATCATAAAGCGTATGAACTAAATCACCAACTACGGGCGACGCTAACGGTGGCGCCAGTTGTGTGTTTGGTGTAACAAGATTTCATTGGTTGGACAGAATGTGATTGGCCTTTTTCTTGTAAAGTCGTTGTAGTTTGTAGAAAATAAACAGCGGTGCTGCCATCTACCTCAGTTGCTATGTTTTCACAATTAACTGAATAGATGGAAGCACTATTCATTTCTTTTTTCATCGGAGATGGCACCTAACTTCCAATCGAACAAGTTTCCACTAAGATTATTAGATAAATATTGGTGATCCAAACAAGAGGATAAGTTGGTGTAATAAAAATCCCAACAGATGAATTTTTAGATCGTAGCTAAAATGGATAATTGATATAGGTAATGGCAGAAAATTAATATTATAAACGAACCGTAGGTCTTCGCTTCATAAAAAGGATAAGATATAGAAAATTAAAACGAGTAGGTATGTGGAAACTGAAGTAAACGGGGACCAAAAAAAAAGAAGTCAGCCAAGGAATTAACATTCAAGAGCCAACTACATAATTAGACGGTTTCGATGCAATGAAATAAGCCAAAATTTCGACACATATATTCACACAATTTTTAATAGTTCCACCACCGACTTAACGCAAACTTTCGGAAACATTCGATATCAAATACGTCATTATAATCTATTTAAAATTAAGTGACTTCCATTAAGGAAGTGAATTAACTTTCCACTGACCTTTATTAGTAGGTAGGGTATTAGGCCTTTGGGCCGGCGGCACTCTGTGGGGCGCAGGCTTTCGAGGAGAAGGGGGCGGGGCCAGGGAAGTGCGTGCGCGCACTGCCACCGGCGATGACGACAACTTCGGCACCACGCCATTCTTCTTAGCTGAAACATATAACTCGATGATAAATAAACATTTAAGGATATTATTTCATCAAAAATTTACACCACAGTTACCCATATGAACGAGATTATAAAGAATATCTGTCTATATATTAACCTTAAAGACGAAATAAACATTTGCAATTCTGCATATTGAAAATACCAAGAGCATTCCACATGCATTTAGATCGATTTAGAAATATTCAAATGTTGAAAGCAAATATCAACATAATGGGCAACGTGAATATTGTAGCAAGTAACCATCAGAAAGCGAACAGAATGATAAGGAAACGACCCAGACTCTTGATGCAACAATGCGGAGTCAAAGCAAATCAATGATAAAAACAAACCGCTGCAAAATTACAATAAATGGAAAATAGCTGACGGTTTATAGATGATCAAATGCCATTTATACAATTTATATTGTTCGATTCGTATTGTGATAAACAGACAAAAGAATGACAAGTGGACGCATCAATGGGCTTGACGATTCCATCTTTGACGAATTGCAGAATAGCGGTGTTAAAAACCACAGATCTATTGGGAATAATGTTTAATTTGATAGAATTTGCGAATTAACCGGAATAACTTGTTATAAATCGATCATCAGCATGTTAATGAAACAATCAGGCGCGTAGTGCCGCGTGGCTCGTATATTCTAATGCGCTGGAACTGATCGGACCAGTTACCACCTGACACAGTTTCCAAAGGACAACCTTTGCGAGCCGCCATTGTTTATACTTCAAAGATGTGTTGCGTAACAAAACTTACGAAATCGGTTTCGTATGCAGAATATTTTGAAATTTGTTTAGTATATTGGTTTTGCTACGGCCTGTTCCTGTCTTTCTCATTATTGCTTTCAAGTAGGAGAAGAGACAGACTTGTTTGACTCCACTAGTTAAAATCTTAAAATACAAAACTCTTATATGTCAACACTCAATATTTTCAACGAACAGCTATTTTTAAAACTCCATATTTACAGCTTTGACGTTAACTTGCCGTTTTATTTCCATTCTATTAATAGCAGTCGTAATGAAAACAAATAGGTTGATATTTTATACAGATCTGTATTCCAATGCATTGAAATACAATCCGTGCCAAATTGTATTAATTTGGTCAGATGGCCAGAGCTACTTTTAACTCGATAATTGGCGACATATGAAGATCCGAATAAAGGGCATCGATAATATCGCTAAGTTTCAATCGCTCATTAAAGTCTATCAAGTTGTTGAGCTTGATATATTTAATGATAGGTTGAATTGTCTGCTTATCCGCTCTACTGGTTGTCTACTACTTATATCATTAAGCAGTACACACTGCATGTTTTATGTAACCCCAAGACACTTGACTTCCTTCCTGTTTGTACCTGCTTATGGCTACATGGTTACTTGTATACTATACTCATCTATGTCTGACAACACAAAATTAATTAAGAGTTCAGGACCGTCTTCTGTTAATCCCACTTAGTTGCCTGTTACGACATGACTTTTTTAAAGTGGATTAGCTACTAATTAATCTCTTGATAATACCTTTAATTCCTGTTATATGGAAGGTCTTTCAGGTGATATTAATTGATGTCATTATGCATTTCATTTGAAGACAAACTCGACTATTTCCTTGGACGTCCGAGAAATTCTTTTTTTTTTCGAATGTAACAGAATACCAATTTCCGTTTTCTTTGATTTTATTGAGCTCAGGTTCTAGTATATATTTTCTCGATATAGTGAGTCTACAGTCGACCGGTCTCAAGCGTAACGCTTGGCTTGTCACCGTCTTGCTGATTAGTTTTACTTCCGATACGTATAAGTAGTACATAGACACATGTCTTTAGCCGGATGGTAGTGTATAAACTATAAATGGCACCTTTCACGTCTTCTCACGACTCTCGGCCGCTTTGGCCGTGTGTCATCAATCTACTTCAGTGTCAGCCGCTGTTGTATTGTCATTAGAATGCAACTTGATACTTTTTTCGGCGAACGGTAGCCCTAACGACATGTGTCTGTCAACGTTTACGACCATCTATTTAAGTGTTTCTTTTGCACCCTGTGTTATATGGATATATCAATAAGTATGGAAATGATTCAGACGATGACTCACCTTGAACAGCTTGGGGTTGCGGAGGGGTGGGAGGAGGGCGCGCGGGGGTGGTCGGCGTGGGGGCGCTCTCTCTTTTCTTGCCGTTCCCTGGAAAAGACGGAAAACAATATATGTAAGCTCTATGCAAAAACAGCTGCGAATACAGAAACAATGGGTAGATTTTTGTTTCTTCTTTTACAAACCTAATTATAAATATGACTTTACTTCCGGACTCATCAAACGCCACCTGTTCGTTAATGTAAATTCATATTTTATACAAAAACTTCAAGATTTTAACTAAGTTATGGTTTACGTGGTCATATTAAATGACTGGCAAATATAAATATAAGTATGTATGTTCAAGTGAGCTTCATTAATTTACTTAATGACAAAAAGGCGTGCAAAAAAATCATATACGCAAAAAGTTCACCAAGATAAAGATATCGAACGAATCAGTCGAAATTACATAAAGTAGCCTTCCAACAACTTGTGCACATTACCACATAATGTAGATACCTGTTTATTATCTGCATCACGAATCTCGTATCGGAGAAAAGATATCGTGGGAAGAGCAATGTCGAGAAAAAAGATGAGATAAGTAAAAATGCATGGAGAGAAATCTTTTATCAGCTTATCACTGTACATGTAATGTGTATTGTGATAAACATCCATTAGTACATGTGACCCATAACGAATGCATTCTTTGAGAATAACGAAAAAATGCAGTAATTATTTATTGTTTCTTTCAACATTTTATTGTGCTTTACGTTTTTCTCTTTCGTGAGCAGAACTCGAGAAAATATCTAGTAATCTCGTTATATGTGCGGTTACTATAAGAGGTCTGTGGTTAAAACTGTAAGTAGTATCGTGAGGATTGCTTGAATCCGCAATGTCTTCCATTACCTACCAATAAGCGGTATTGCTAACATATTGCGAATTCATTGATCTAATCTCGATATATTATCTAGCTCGATTTTTCCGCTAGTGATATGTGCGGGAAAGTGTCTTGCTCTGGGTTTCTCCTCTACGAATGTTTTAATGAAGTCAGAGCAATTCGTAATTTTAACTTTTCAGTGTGAATCATACCACATTGGCTTATAGTCAACGATATAGGTATTAGGCCTATATCGTTGACTTTTTTACACTGATACTAAAATAATTTGATCACCTAGGTATAATTCCTGCTGGGGTTGCGGGTTTGTCCGAAAGGGATATCGCGGCCCCGGCACACAAGCAACGGAAGGAACACGGGTGGGTTTTAGTCAGTAAAAGTCTGACACACCCTCCCGCTCCGCCCAGAGCGGGAGAAGTTATTTGATAATTTACCACTCTCAAAAAAAATAAAAAAATAACCTAGGTATTGATGTTTTGGTGCAAACTATGAGTTGCTAGGTGGCTACATATTGCCCTATTAGCCACCTAGCAACTCGTAGGTTTTTCCCGTGATTCTTAAGATTCATACGTTTTTTACATGAAAAATGTATAAAACTTATGAATCTTAAGAATCTATAAATTTTTGTTATATGTATACAATGCCGACCATGGGCATGTGACTGCCCGTATTTTTCTGTATATTAAGCTTTAAGAAATAATAAATAGAATCCAAATAGCATCATAATAACATCGGTGATATGGCAAAAAAAATTAAAGCAAGATCACAAACGCTACCCAAAAAATTAAAATTTAATAACATGAAAAATATCAAAGGTAGAATTTAAAGCAATTTTTTTTTAAATATTAAGAATAATACGGGCGGTCACATGCCCATGGGCGGCATTGTATAGTTGTTGTTGTATAGTTGTAGTTGTTGTTGCACTGCGAAGAATAATTCATCTGGTGAGGAGGCGATGGTGGTGACACTGGCAATAATCACTGAAATTGCCAGCCAACGACTATAGGCATCGAAAAACAAATTTATTGCTCGTTCTAGCTTCATAATAAACAGTATAATTCTTCATTCTTCATAATAAGAGGCTTTGCTATTGTTACATAAAATAATAATAACTTCGCGTAGGTCTCAGTCTCATTTTACGAGAAATGCGAATAGTACAAGTAATACCAGTTAATACTGAGAACTAGCAAAGTAAACAGCTGTACCATTCCCTACTCTGATTTCTGTGTGACGAATCGTTAATGTTGATAACGTAATATCATTTTTCCTGTATCTGGCTTCTATTGAGGTGGACGGTTTCTGCACTGGACTAAATCGGTAATCGTCCGTTACAATTGCGACAAAATTAACATTAACCATTATTAAAATTAATTCACTGAGCGACTGTTAAGTGAATTAAGTGTAATTTGAGCAACCTTGAAAGGAACATTTTGCTGTAATCATTGGTAACATCATACTGTAGAATGTTAACTGGAAAAGTTTACGTGTTAAAGGCATTAGCAATGACTAACACTAACAGGTACTAGGGGTTCAGTTGGTAGTGGAACTCGTTAGCCACCACCCACACAAATTCAGCAAGGTTAAGGCCAAGTTTAAGTTAAGATACTAATTATCTAGAATACGTCATAAAGTTACTGGTTAGTACTAATCCTTATCTATGACGCTTATTATTTTCCCAATAGTGTATTTCCATAATGACAAATGATAACCTTAAGTTAAGATCATAATTATTACGCATCTTGTGTAATGAGAAAATAAGCATATTATAAGTATAGTTGCACATGAAAATCTGTTTAGAGAATAGGGATGATGCCTGGGTAAAAAAAAAAACAAATTAGTCCGTCAATCAGATAATAAAAAAATATTAGATACGTTTTTTTTTTCTTTGTCTTATTAATAAAAAAATACTTAGTTATAACGCATTTTAGGTTGGGGAGTGAGGGTCGCTACGTCACTAGACTAAAAAAATTGTTATCATCCCTATTCAAACTATATAATCTTTTGTTTAACTAGCGACCCGCTCCTGCTTCGCACGGTTCTTACGACCTGACAAAACATCGAGATTTCTTAGTATATGTAACTTTAATATTAACGTACCATACACATATCCCTTCTGGAATAAATTCTCTATATAAATGATGGTGAAAACCTCATCAAAATCTGTTGCGTGGTTTAGAAGCACAACGCAGCATACAGAGAAAAACGAAAAGTGACTTTACTTTATAATATGTACATAGATATAATAATAGATATACGTTGGCACGTGACTTATATAATCCGGATTGTAGCACGTAAGGCTTCCACCTGAACACTGATCGCACATGTGGACATGCCGTCTTGATTTACGGCGGATTCGTAGTTCTATAATACTTTGTCGCTATTTTTCTATTAATAGGTAGGCAGACCGGATTATACCACTTTGGTACCGTTTTATTTTCATACTGTTCCAAAATTAAAACTGCTACAGCTAGTTCCGCACACACAGTTGTACAGTAAATGGTATGGAAATCAGAATTTGACTTTGATTCTTTCAACACTATTTAATAAAGATTTGCTGCAGGAATGCGTAGACCGATGCAGGTTTATTATTTCTGCCAGTTCTAGAATACTATGAAGATTAAAAACCCAAAAGTAGCAGCCTAAATGATTACCATAAAACCATTTAACCATAAATGATTCCTTCGGTGCTCCTTTTTGCCAATTTAAGCATGAAACACCAAAAAGTAATGCTAAAATAACATTTAAAACTATTACGTTCGTTACGACGTGTTACCGTTTTCTTTAACACAAAATAAAAAACAATCACACAATTTTATTTATATTTCGTGATAGGTTTTTGTTTTTTGATTACGACTCGCTTTTAGAGCACTACATTCGCAAACAGTGTTTATACGATTATATGTGCTCCTTAAGGTCGTTATAGATGCAATTAAATTGTTTCTGGTCTGTGTAAACATCGTTTTATTGTTCCGCTGCTTCGGCCAGATTACTATCCTGACTTGCGTCTCAAGTTTACTTTACGCCTTGCACTTGCATATCTATATACTAAGCACGTATTCTAGGTATTGATGTTAGCACTTTTCCTTATTATACCTACATATAATTGTTGACAGCTGTAAATCAAACATTGAACTGTTTATGTGCCACTAGGACAACGGTTTCTCCAAACGATAAACTTTTCATTTTATGTATAATAAATAATAAGTGTTCAGGAAGAAACGGGTCAATAACTTGTAAAGCCATTGTCCTGTATTAGCCTCTGTGACTAATTGACGATGTTTCTCATATACCACAAGGTAATTAATATAAGTACCTTTAGATTCTTAAACTTTATCGACATATCGAAGCGTTTCTTCGAAACGGGTGAAGGAACTTAGCATTGAATCATGGCTTCAGAAAACTGTTTTTGTTATTTATTATTCAGAGTCCAACCAAGTTATTAACTCAAGGTCAAAGGTGTTTCACCGAAACTTAGGCAGTTATTGTTGAAACACAGTTTTTAGAAACCATAAATCATTCAGCAACATCAGAATTGGACATTGTAATAATGCAATTCTACCGAAATAATGTGACTAATTTTTCCTAATACTTGCACATTGCGAATTCATTTTGCCCGAAGTACTTAGTAGGTAGGTGGTAGTAGTAGTAGTAGCTTTAATTTGTCGGTATGATGAAGAGAAAGCCATTACAACCTTAATAGAAATAAGGACGTATACTTATATGTACATTAACAATAAAATTAAATTGGTTATTTTCCAACGCTACTCACCTCTGGTTCCAAAAGATCCGAATCTCTCTCGATTTACCGCTACCTTATACTTTTTGTCATTCGGCACTGGTAGTTTAGACGGATATTTCTCGGAGTTACTTCTGTATAACTTTTCTTTGGACCCGTGTGCCCCCATCTTCAGTTTCTTCATTAATAGTCAAAACATTATATTATTTTTCCATCTTACTATTGTAATTAAGCACTTTTAGGAACTTCGTCAGACTTTTTTATCACTTTAAAGTCACATCATAATTGTTTTAATATCATATTTCTAGAAGTTATTGTCGTCATCTAAATTTGTTTGTAACTCTACAATATTACAACTTATTAATTAGTACTTTAAAGAGCAATTAAATTAAAGTTATATTAAGTGTCATACTTTAAGTTATGATAACTCAGATTTATAATGACAGTGTATTTGTAACAACTTGACATTTTCTTCTTATTCTTAAGGTCACTTAAAAGGAAAGCAAATTTATCGTTTGTAGGTCTGAATAATAAACTTATAAAAGCTCACACGTGTTTGGTTTACGGTGGTCAACAAAGCGCATTCGCTGATATAATTATTGCAACGCTTTAATCTATTTCTGTAGGCGACTCACTACAAATGTGCCAGTGTAACAGGAGCTCCCACTCTGCTCTCGATTCTTTTATGGACAACTAATGAGACTTTAATAAGCGAAATCTGGGAGCTCTTTATAAAATGGTAATTTCACGCGTTCTGTTTAAAAGGATTTTCTCTAAAGAGCTACCATTTGTCATTCAACGTTACATTATAACAGGCGTGTTTTCTGCGCACAAAGCATTTAACGAGAGACGCGGCGTCGCGACGTGAAAAGAAACGTATAATTTTCATTGGACGTCGATTATATCCATATTAACCAATAATTTATTGTTCATTGCTGTCAACACCTGCATAAATTAGGTCATTTCAGCAGCAAAAAGGAAAATGAATGATGATTTGATGTGAAAACCAGTTTTCAAATTTTCTAAAAAAAATGTAGGTAAGCCGTACAGAGAAAATGTTAGTCGGCAACTTCATTTCCTACCGGAGATTATTGTGAGATCCGAAGAGCAATATTACTTTTATATACGAAACGGAAATATAAAGAAAAGGGTGTAAAAAATACAATTTATCAAAAAACTTCCTATAACACTTTTGACTCCATCCACTTTTCATAGAACTCCTACGCCAAGCCGCCATACATATTGGAAGTGAACCCTCCGGGAGTGTTCCCTCCGGGAGTGTTACCGGCATTATGTTTGCGCTAGTTAACCATCGCGGAACGTCAACGGCATAAAACCTTGTTATAAAACACTGTAAAACGAAGTAAAATTGTGTTTTTAGGGGGTCTTGTCGCTATACGTACTTTCCAACCTTTTAAATTTTTTGTATATATTTTAACTGGGATCATTTTTTTTTTAATTTCCTTGGATTTTCAAACCAACGCATACACTAATCAATCTTGTTAAAATATACATCAGATTTTATTTTCACGGTTTATAATGCTGTATACGCTTAGAAAAACCTACATTTAAAATGAGCCCTACGCGTGGCCTCCCGGCATCCCAGCGACTAGGTGAACCCTCTAGGAGGGCTCCCGGCACTGAACGTGTTAAAAATAGTAAAATATAATGAAATAGAAATAGTAGTTCTAATAAATATGAATCACTCAGCAGCTCCTTATCCGATGTAAGTTTCTTTTCTCAACATCGGCTATTTTATAATTAGCTCGCGGCTAATTGATCCCAATTTAGCTCGCGCTCGCGCATATTTATCACATTAACGAAATGTCGCTGTGATTTAACGTTATTTTGTAAGTACATTAAAGAGAAGGAACGAAAATTATCCAAATTATTTAACGCCAGAAGTACCAAACGACAGCGTTATGTTTGGCATCAAAATAAACATCACAAATCATCAATCCAATTTGAAAACAGAATAAATTAAAGTGTCACATATTATAATCTAAATTTAGCAGTAATAGACCGTATTAGTCACTCCAAAACATAAGCAAGTGTTACCAGTTCACTCAGATTTGTTGCTATTTTAGTAAGCGATGCTTTCAGGGTTAAATAACTTAAAGGAGCACTTGTGTCCTTTAGTGCGGCTGAAGGAGATATTTTAAACACGTCCAATGTTGCACGATATATTTAGTTTATGGAGATAAATGCGTTTTAATGTTCGGATTGTGTTACTAGCTACGGCATTGATATGGAAAACAGAACTAACTGTGGAGCGGTATTTTTCTATGTATAATGGAGGCAAATTGCATCTTGCTTATTGTTTTAGTAATCCATAATTACCTCAACACGGCAGTTAAATGATTATCTTGGATTACTGATTTTATTAAGACCAACAGCGCGTAAATGATTGAAGGCTTCGCAACGAACAGACAGTCTTCACTCGTAGGTAGAGAATCACGCGGGTGGTAAATACACTTCACCTACATAACTTTTGTAATTTTTTTTAATAGTTTAATGTTTTATATTACGCTTCTCACAAACGTTTGCTTTTATTAGGAAACAGCTCAATGAAGTTTTCAATTTCACACGGTTATTTTCTACATTTCTATAGAAATTATCACGCGAAGTTTATAAAAAGGTACCTCACAGAAGATGTTGAAAAGAGAACCATTAATTATTTTACAGTTGACTTCAACTGGCCAAAGGTATCGGACGTTGAAAACAAGAACAAGAATGAAATGAGAAACAGTATTCCTGTACATCAGTAATCACAATAAAATTCCTATTGAGAAAAATTGAAACTGACACTGAAAATTCCAAACGTCAACATTACTTTTAATTCAAACCAATCTAAAATAAAAGAAGACCGTACAATACGAGAGAAACCATATTGTTCACGAATGAGTGTTAACTACGTAAGTAGGTACATACGTCCAAGACTGCAGTAGCCTCTTAGCACCCCCCCACCAGTCCACGCTTGAGTAATATGTTGCTAAAAAATTATTTGCATTTCAATAAATTTGGAATGGAATCGTTGCGAGCGACAATAGATTTCTCCTGTTAATCTTCATAAGACTCCTACGCACAAGATCACCATCTTACTCTATAATAAAAGACTCTGTAATAAAGACAAACTACTTCAATTTAAAATGTTGTTTTCTCATTTTCGAGCACTCTGTTTACTTATTATTGATATTTAAGAACTTTTTTAAACAGTCAAGCTAATCAAACAATCTCTACGGGTAAACCTTGTAAAAAGAGTGGTATTTTCCCAAGGTCCTGACTGAAGAAGGACCCAGGTAACAACTTATGTAGATATTCATTAATCCAAAGCATTAAAACTTTATGTTCTTATTTAAAGTGAGGTAGAATGAATGTGTTTCCAAAATACGTTCACTTGAAGCCGGTTCGTAGTGTTGCGTCATTTTGGTGCATCTAAAGTAGTAGCTATCGTAAAACTTTAACAAGCAACGCTTCACTACCCTACCCTAGTTGCACGATGCACGAATGTCTGGTTTCGACCAAATCGATAGTTTTGCTAATGAAATACGAAATTGTTTCTCCAATGTCGGATAGGGTTGGAAAATGCTACCATTGTTGTTCCAAATTGAATTGAAGTTATAGGTACATCGCTCAATTTCCTCTTACTCATTGGGAAAGCTATTTTCTTTCAGTGGTTACAAATCTGAAATGGATGCGTCATTTAACGATTTACTACTTACAATAAACATTGAATATAGGGCAAATCTCAATAGTTTTCCATTTGTCTGTTAGCATTTGGGTCAAAGATACGGCTTTATGCCCGGTTATTTCAGTTGCACCTATTATACCGGCCTAGTTGATGTAAACTTTTGTTTTTAACTTCAAAGACAACTAAATTACGCCCAGATTATCGCACACGTAGTTTGTTGCGCAAGATCTCAAAACTATTCAAATTCTTGTGCGTATTTATTGGCTTCAATACAGATGAAGAACATTGATAGATCCTTGCAAAATCTCATATTAAAACGCAGATTGAAATATACAACAGCATAATGTGAATAAAGGTTATTCTGTGCAGATAACATTTACTGCATCGACAAAAATAGCCTTAAGATGATGCCATTAAAACAACAAACATACGGGTATGATTATTACCTAGGTGCAGTCGTTATGCCGGACACTGCGTGACGATGCTTAATTTTAAAGACATACAAGGTAATATAAACCTTATAAATAAGCATATAAAGACTATTGTGTCTAATAAATAAGATAGTAAACAGATGATCATCATCAACGAACCGTGAATTAAACGTCTGAGTGTTTTTCTATCTGTATATGAAACTCAAACTGAAAAGAATGAAAATAACGTTAAATATTGAAAACGTTTTGTAATTTACTGAATTTAGTTCCATTTCTAGTTTAAAAATAAGGTATTTTATAGTTCACACCATATGGAATCTGTCAGTAAAATATTCAACCGTTATGTGTTAAGTGTGACACATAAATCTAATAGTTTCAACGTTTCTTTTTGTTTGGAGATAGAAAGTATGTAAAACAACCGTAACTATTAGTATTTTCTACTTCGTAAGTAACTTCTGGCATTTCAACTCGTGACATTTTGTGAGTTTGACCTATCGACGAGCGGCCAGTTGAACCACCTTAAAAATAAACTGTTTATTTGTTCGATCTTAAAGCTCAACGGGGAATTCAAATACCTTGTTCTTTATGCCCCTCCGATAGTTTAGCACCGTTATGATAATAATGAACACGTCTAATTTGAATAAGTTTTCCGGTTTTATACACAACGAACTAACCACAAATCTATCTTAGAGATTTCTAGCCAATTACCACCCAGAAGAATCCCTAAAATTTAAATTTCGTTATACAAACACACTACACACGTCTATCGCACAGTTTATGCTCGAAATATCTCTTAAAATAGGGCTTGTCTACCTAAAATCGGTCACCAATACAAACTCACCCATAAAATTACTACGGACGACTGATTTCAAAACGGATGCTGTTCTGTTTCACGAGGCACACGAACTTCAACCTGAATAACAAGAGACGTTCAGGTATCTGCTCTAAGTGCACAGCTGTCAAGTATTCAGGCCGCCTGTTTAATTGTCCAGAAAACCCGGTCAAGCGAATCTCTGAATAGACTCTTAAATAAGACAAACACATCTTTATACCCAGATCACTACTAATGTTTCATGCAATAATAATAAACTATAACTCCTATTGCAAAACTGTAATAGTTGGAATTTACTGATTTCATACTTCGTTATTTTTAGCAGTTCAAGGAAGAGCCTTGAGTCTAAATAAATAACGCAGCCCTATTCTGCTTAATTTTAAAATATTATTTCTGGCGTAATTAAATAGTCTGCTATAAAATATAAAGGTAACCGAACAATTTGGGTCAACGGCCGAGTCATGGAGAAACATGGTGGTGTTAGCAGCTGGCGTGGTGTCGATCAGATAAAATTGTACATTTCAAACCTAGAATTTTAGTAGGTAGGTACTGAAAGGACAAGATTGTGCTGAACATTCCATTCCATGTTCGTAAAAGCTATAACTGAACAGCACATGACTTTAAAGAGCTAATTTATTCTAGGTGCATATTGAAATTGTAATAACAAATGACATGATTTAATGTTTTCTATTCTCAGTTAGTATCCTTTAGCAAATAGGGATGATGCCTGAGTAAAAAATTAATAAATTCTATCAGTCCGTCACTCAGATAAAAAAAAAATATTACACGTGTATTTTTTGCTTTAACATATTAATAAAAGCTTACTTAGATAAAATGCTTTTTAAGTTGGGGAGTGGGGGCCGCTACGACACAAGTAAGTAAATAATCTACATAATCGTGACGTCATGGCACTTTTTAACTCAATGTACCGCCGTAATCTTTAGATTACGTAAAAAACTAAAAAATACGAGTCCAATATTTTTTAATAATCTCCATGACATCCTCATCATAATCATCTCCATTAACTAAAAAAAAATTGTCATCATCCCTATTACAATTAATATCGGACGTCTTTAAATTTAATTCGTAATGCGTTGCAATTTAACAGAACAAATTAATACAGTATCGGGCGTTTTCATAATAAATAATCACGTCATATCATAATAGCTTCTGAAAATGGGGTCATTCCTGCCTACTGCAACAGTTTTGGCGGAATTTCGTAATATACAAAACATCGCGGCGACTGCTGCTGGCTCCGAGCCAATTGCAGTCGACTTTAAAGGAACTGAGCTTCGAATGGTTAAACGCCTTTTTGAACCAAGTTTTAAAACTCCTACCAAAAACTATCTTCATAAAAGATCTTTTGGGAGTGTTGACCAAAGCTGACATACTAAAACCAAAGTTGTATTTTGCAACCAAAATTACTGTTACCTTTGTTAACAATAGTCATGCAACAAATACTGCAGCACTAAACGTCAGACAATTCAAATAGGTGAGAGCCTATGCAATCTCATGCATTTAAACGTGTGTTTCTATTTAGTAAATGGCTATGCACGTTATAACACGAGTGCTTTAACACAAGCATTTGTGTCAACAGTTATTATGAACAGCAAGAGATCCGAAAGTCACGGAGGTCAACATCGTTAGTACTTATAGCATTCATGCTCTCGGAGTAGGTGCACAACTGCTCATATACATTCAAATAGCAAATTGCTCGCTTGAACCCAGCATGGGTATCACCAACGAGATTAAATCACTGCTTGAGGACACATGCACAGATTAACATCCGGCACGTGATTGACTTCGGCGACTAAAATGGCGCTGGACGCCGATCGGCGCCGACTAACATTTAGGCGATAAAAGTTAAATTCGAAATGGAATGGTAAAAACGAATGTTCAATAACACTTTGGAATTCGTTCATTTTAGAGTTCAAAACACGAGTAAAGCGTGAAAGTTTAATTTTTAAGATTAAATTTATACAGGGTGGATTTTTGAGACGGGGCATGTAAAGACAGCTACCTTAAACGTTGTAGCTACAGGAAAACGGTCTTAAGAGACTGTCCTTAACTTTTTCAAAGATTTCGATCTGCATTCACAGATTTTGAAAAAAAATTACAGTCAGCAAGAAAATGGGCAGTTGTCACAAAAACTTTTTTTAATGCCAATCGATCCTGTTTCTTATAAGGATCAAAAAACTCTTCTGGACCAATTGAGGTTTGAGTACTAGAAAAGTCAGAGATCGCAAAAAACTTTTCCCATACATTTCGTAGGAAATGTGACTCCAACTACAATAGAATAGAGCACTCCTTATAATATACACCACTAAAATTACAGACATAAATAACTAACAATCTGAATTCTTTAAGATACTTTTTGAATGGAATGTACAAACGTCCTGTCACACGTCTGAGAACGATCCTATGGAGCGATCGAGCGATCGAACGAAAGCAAAATAATTATTAATGTCACGTAACGTCGAATTATGAAGTCGCAACGCGTTCCCATTAGTTACGCGAGCTCGTTGCGAGGCGACCGTACAACAGACATGCAGACAACACAACCCGTTCTCTTAAACAATATTCGTGGTTTAATTACCACTTCTAACGGGTTCTATATGATAAATATTGTGATATATATGAGAGATAAACTATTGGTTTAAGAGTTAGTAGCATCGATTGCCTAATATCCCTTTTTGAGAAGATAAAATTCTTACATTTCTTAAGATCTCTGAATGAAAGCACAACGAAAGCCGTCAAACACTGGATATAATAGACACTAATTAGTGTTACTGAGGTGGCTTTGCATAGCAAGCAATCAGATAACTTCACTCTAGTATTACTGGTCCATTGTCTAATCCTTGTCAAAGTTCATCCCAAACTCAATCAATCAAATAAACAATCAATTTGTCAAACTTTTATTCATTTTGAATATTGAATACGAGGCTTTTGGCTAATTTGCGTTTAGTTTGTGCAGAATAAACAATTTTTATTTTCTTTTATCAATAATTTATGCCACATAACTCTCTTTAACACAGTGCTATTAGGTTTTCATGCTATCTGCATATCTCATCTCCATCAGTAGCCAAAAAAAATCGCTAATGAGCATATTAAATATGCAATTAAGCACTATAAGAAAAAAAAACACTAAATCGTTTCAGCTTCAAATACCAAGTAAGAACGTGACGATAACAACAACAAACTTGCGAACGGAAATTTGAGAGTTATATTTTGTTAGCACCAATCCGTTGAACAGTAGAGCACATAATTGAACACATCCGCACGTAGCAGCAGTAAACGCTGGTTTGTGACGGGTATATCAATAGGCGAGAACGTACTAAAGCAGACAACGCTAAACAAGTTGCGGTGAGCAAAAACAACACACAGGTAGCAATTACTTTACTTTCGAAGCAATGTCTGTGCTTTCATCCGTTCAATCTCACGATAGCAAACCTTACAAGGAGACTCCATGTTACTGAAGTCGCAAGCGTTAGATACAGTTCAACGCGATATCAAAACATAAATTTTTCGATGATGGAGTAAAGTCCAATGAGAAAATAGCTTGTCCTAAAGTTTCTCACTGCGCTTGTTAAGAACTTCGTTAATCCGTAATTGCTTTAATAGCTTGATTAATGATAACAGTGATAACACCTTTCTAAAGTCAAAGTCAAAGTCAAAGTCAAAGTCAAATCATTTATTTCAAATAGGCCCTTGCAAGGCACTTTTGAACGTTAAATAATGAATATTGATACTAAATTTTAACTCTCACATCAACTGTACTATTAGAAAGATATTGGCACACATACAGAATGCAGACCTCACTTCATTGTTTTATAAAGAAAAAGTTATCAAGCGAATTGAGAATCTTGAATCCTTGATCAATTCAGATTTCATAAGATTTACCTTTCCCGGTGGCACAGGCCCTGATTGCGGCACTACAGCGGTACTGACAACTTCCCGTCGAGTAAAAGTAGTCCTGACACGAGCACAAATGATATCGGTTCGTTCACTCACTGGACAAAGAAGTTGATTTCCAACAATACAAAAAGGAACCTGTTCTTTGTAGGAATCACCTGTAACTATCTTGCACGGGGACCGGTTTGCTGCGGTCAGAAAACCACAAAAGGTGATTGTCACACTTTCGACTGCTAGGAAAATAAAATTCTATGCAATATTGTACCACTTTTTAGGGTTCCGTAGTCAACAATAAACCCTTATAGTTTCGCCATGTCCATCTGTCCGTCTGTCCGCGGCTTAGTTCAGAGACTGTTAGTACTAGAAAGCTGTAATTTGACATAGGATTACATTGTCTTTGGGTAATTCGCCTACACGTAAAGTGGGGATGTTCTTTTTTCTCGTCTGTCCCATGGGTGTCGTTGGAAAGGTCGTTCAAAAATGTTGAGTTCGTGAAAACCGTGTTTGGATTCAGGGATCCGTTTGTCAAATATTAAGCTTTAAAGTGCAAATTTTTGTTAGAGTCAAGTGTCCCACCCGTGTCAGCTAAACGATTGGTTCTGGATATGTGGAAAAATTCACAGTAGTAGTATAGGGGGTGTCAGGGACATCGACGCGAAGCCGGTTACCCCATGGTAACCGGCTTCGCTGTTTTTTTTTAAATTACCGACGGTTCAGAATCATGTACTGAATCCATATTCAGTATATGATTCTGAACCGTCGGTTATTTTTTTTAAAACAGCTGCTCCATACATTTTGACCGCGTAGGTATTGCACTTTTCTATGAAACAGCAGATTTTTTTTTAAATAACCGACGAAAAATTTCAACACAGTGGGGTTCAGAATCATGTACTGAATCCATGGTAGCCGGCTTCGCGTCGATGTCCCTGCCACCCTGTATATAACGAAATTAAAAAGGAAAATTATGACAGCTAAGTAGGCTCTACAAGTTAACGAGTAATAAATAATCGACCATCCCATTCCATCTACGGAACCCTTCATTGTGCCTGGTCCGACACGCACTTATCTGTTTTTTTTAATGATATGGATGTAATTTCAGAGCAGTGCTTGTAGCATTGTTTAAAATTTTCCCTGATTCTAGATAAATCGTAAATGAGTTTTAATTATTTTAAAAGTAGGCCTTATTAGTTGCTAAAGTTTCAATAGCAACTCCGTTCCCAGTAACTCATACCGAAGCGATACAAAATAACGATAAAATCAACATTCATCATACGCGCGATTGTAATGTCATTTCTTGGAAACGCAACAGTTTATAAATGAAGCAAACAGCTCGTGGGAGGCTGGAGCAAACTGAGCACCAAACAATCAACGGGAAACCATACCGGGAACTGTAAAGTGGTAACCGGTATCCATTAAAACGGTTTACGTTTTTGTATCTGGACTAAGTGGCTATGTGACAACTAAATCGAATGGACATAAAACGGCGGTACCGTTTTTCTACACACAATTAAATACCATGATTTGCATCTCTATGCCAATTGCCACCTCAGAATGTTCCAGTCAACGCAAAGAATCCATAAACAATAAACATCGAACAATCAGATGCTTCGTACGCTTGGCGCGATTTATTTGGGATTGAAAGTGAATATGAATGGCAATACAATAATTATGTTTATCGTTACAGACCTTGTCCATTCTCTTAGATTAAGTTCTATCTCAATTAATTAAATAAAATACCATTTCATGGCGTCTGGTCGCATTTAATTTCAGTGTCAAGAGGGTACCTAACTGTCGAAGTTATAAAGTAACTCCAAATGATAAGCAGAGTCATTACCTTGATTTATTATTTTAAAAGACCGAAACGATTGGTTTAAATAATATATTCATGCTTCAGCCGTAATGAAACAATGGATTGTTATTAGCAATTTGCATGAGGCAAAGAATTATTTTAACATTTTTGAAGGGCTCATTTGATATTTCGTTTGCAATTGCAAAACCCAAATAAACCTTCACACAGTTGGCATGAACTGTAATAAATAACACAGTGTTTTAAATTGAAGTCCGCATGTTAAATGGGGAAAAGATTTTCGTTTAATATTGGCCTTCAATAACATTCCCGGCTGCCATTCGTAGATCTTTGACAGTCGTTACGAGTCGTCAGAAGCCCGAAAGTCTGACACCAGTCTTACCAAGGGGTATCGTATTACCCAGTTACTGGGTTGTGGAGGTCAGATAGGCAGTCGCTCCATGTAAAATACTGGTATTCAGCTGCATCCGGTTAGACTGGAAGCCGACCCCAACATAGTTGGGAAAAGGCTAGGTAGATTGATTGGCCTTCAATAACATTTCAGTAGGTATTTATTTGAGAAGGCTTGAGATAGTTATTCCTTTCTGTAGTGTAGTTTGGTTATCTCTAATAACTTATATTGATTGAATAGCTAAAACATCGCAAGCACTGTGATAACAATCACAATCTCCGGAATTTGTCTAAGTATGATATATCTATAAGGAATATTGATGATGAACGACCGAAGAAGTCTTAATCAATTTTAAGTCTCCAAGAGAAGAGATATAATCATGGAAAACGGTGGAGTAAATTAAGATAAGCTTTTAGTCTGAAACAATCTTGAAATTAATAAACTGTAAGATATGGATGGCAGATATTATCAGCATTCAGTGGAACATCAAATATTCGAAAGTGAAAAAGTGGGTATGTTTATATTATAATCTGATAGCATTTTATGGTTCGAAGTTCTAGTGGGTTGCTTATATGAGCACGCAGTGGGCGACCCTATACATTTTAACTGCAAGCCTTTGGTGTCACTAATGACAGTAATGATATAATAGCAGAACGCCGTGTCACGTAGGCTTTTAGGCCATGGTTTAATAGCATCGAATGTGGGTCAGACGAGACCTCGTAGTTCGGCTGAGTACACAGTGGCTTGTTCTAGAATCGATGCCAATGAGACAGAATCGGGACAACTATTTCAATATTATTTTCATAGCCCATTGGAAACAGACATTATATTTATTTTTCCATTAAGGTTGTTTGATACGCCTGCTAACAGAGGGTTTCCCATCAAATGAATTGACATTATTTGTAAAGACCGAAATATTTTCTATCTCTTGAAACAATGAAATCCATCCATCATCACAAAATATCACCAACATAAATTGGATCGTTCTCCAAAAATTTTTAGGCAACTGATATAATATTGGAATCACGATAACATAAACAGTACTGGATGACTTCTGATTTATAGACGTGAGTGATCATACTGTTAGCTGGACGGTCGCTGGGTGTTCTGTCAGATGTGGTTTCAACATCAATAAGTAGTGGATGGAACAGTTCGCACTCGGTTTCGCCTTCACGACGGGGTCAACGATTCTCGACTCGTCAACAAATCCATCGACGAGAATAACCCGTTACACTGCATCGGCTTCCAGCGGATTTCACTCGCAAGTATCGCCTAGACCATTTATACTGTCTCCGCTTTTAAACTATATTTTTAGGGTTAACCTTAAAAGTCTATATTTCGAAACCTGCACCGATAATAATATAATTTCTATACCGAGCTCGAGTAAAGCTGCGATAAGCATTCGAAATATAACCGTTATGATTATTAACTTATTGACAGTTCCTTGTTTTAATTAGTTAACTAATCAAGCGGTAAAACCGGCAGGATATTTTAAGTACCTATTAGTATTTGGATATTTTTCTTTCCTCTTCCGAATGCTCTACATCAAATATTTTTATCGTATTCAGATAAGTAATGGTCATTGTTGCAATATTTATCTATGATGAGTTACGAGGTTAGTACAACGTTCTCCTACGATTTAGAAACTAGTTTTAACTAAATAGATAAAGATCAAATTCTTGTTACGTACCTAAACATTACGTTTAATAACTGTTGTGACGTAAAAGTTTGAACATGTTAGTAATAGCCGTTACTTCACACATGTGGTTTATGGCAAACCGAATAGCAATTTACAATTTACGTTCACTTGTTTTGTTTCTCAATGGGTTATTATTCATATTCATACAAATAATGTAATACATCATTCTCTATTTATTTTTCGTTTTCAAATTTAAGTGAGTTTGGATAAGATTACAAGAAGATTTTTGCCTTCAACGTAACGGTGTGTCTGAACCTAACCAAATTTTGGATTTTCCTATTCAAATTGAGTATGTATTAGCGCATTCCCATTAGTATGTGGCTTATGTTTGGTAATACCTAACAAAATCATTGCACGATTGATTAAGGTAAACAGAGGCTTGAAATGGTAAGGTACTAAACACAGCAATGCGGTTTATGTAAAATGTTATAATAATTTAACTGAATCGCGTAGCCTGTCGCCTGCATTTGCATATTATCACATTTTCCCCAGTTGTCTTTTAAACAACTTCGTTGTTTATACTAATTGTTACATCTACTACGTCTTCCTTTTAAGTTTCAATTGTTTTGCAATCTCCTATTCATTTAGCATGTTTTAATTCTAAATTGGTCTCATACATTTTGGAAACTCTTAAGGCTTGTGCAGACCAGAGCGACTTGTCGCGCGACGCGACACCGGTTATTGTTATACTGTGAAGTTTTCTTAGAAATTGTATTGTTCGTGTCGCGTCGCGCGACAAGTCGCGCTGGTCTGCACAAGCCTTTACCTGATATATCTTTACATATCAGTTAAGAGTTTTTTTTCATGTTAAGTAATATCTTTATCGGAGACATTTTCCAGAAAAATATCACGGATACTCGATAACTATGAAACGAACAGTTGAAATATTTCAACATTCTTTCAACAACATCTCAAGTAGATGTGAAAGATAAAATTTATCTATATCATGATTCTCCAATTTCATGCTTTCGAATCGAGTTAGCTGTGTCAATTAAAATTTTCGTACAATTACTTTTTGCGTGTAGAATATACCTCTAGATATTGTAAGGTATATACGTTAAAAAGTTACAGTGAAAGGTGATATAGATTATTTTATTTCGATTACGATCCAATTTACACATTAGCTTAGTGATAGGTGAAGAGAAGTCTCCGAATCCGTCTTTCTTATAGCTCTCGTTCGAGTGTGACTTTATTCTGAAGAGAAAATGTGAAAAACGAGTGTTTCTGTAAAAACAATACAAACTGTGTTGTGCGTTTGTTTATAAATCACTTTTTAATTATGTGGTAGAGGCTTCGTTGCATGTGAACCGAGCATGTGCGTTAATGTACTTTCTATTTGGCCCATTATTTTCTGCTGTGTCTGCTATCTAACAATGAGTTACAATGATTTATGTAATACCCACCTACACTGTATTAAATAATCGATTTCTAATGGGACTTGTTACCTGTATTAAGTTACAATCTATATGCAGTTGCGTTTCATTAGCCATGATCTTTGATTCGTTAACTAGAGTTACATGCCTGATTCGATCAAAGGATTTCGCCGCAAGCTATTCCTAATTTATTTATTTCTACAGTAACAATATTAAGTTTACAGTAAAGTGGTTAATTTATGTTCATTATAAATCAAAATAAAGTTCGAATAAAATCAGGTGTCAAGCTTACATGCATGACAATGTAACAAATGTTTGTTTAAAAAATAATGGCTTGTGGCGTTAACTTGTTTAACCAGTTGTTGGTAGACATGAAGTAAACGAAGGACAGCTAAGTAGGTGCTATAAAAGGCCAAGCGGTTTAACAAAACAGAGGATATGCGTTTTAAGTACGGACAATTATTAAGTGGATTGGGAATCCTTTCTAAATAAACAACAATGATTCCAAGACTGCGTGACAGTCCACAAGGTATAGTAAACAACATCACTGTTATTTCAATAATCAAAGGAAATGTCAAGTGTTAAGTTAATTAACGGAAAATAAACTTAAGGTATATTTGAAAAATAATAATAACTTAAAATATGACACCACACAAAACTAAAGTTGAAAGTAAACCGTTCACGTGACGCGTTGCATTTTACATCGTTGTGTTCTTATCATTATCAATGAATTAGTATCCCAGGTGCATGTATCGTCAACACTTCACTGACATATGACACATTTTCTTTGAGAAAATGCGGTATGCGGTTAACCTTAGTGTCGGAGGGGAATCCATTGATTTTTCGCGTTGCAAGTTGACGTCACGAACGCGACGGGCTGGCGGACTGCGGCGCGCGCCGGCTCGCGTCTCACCGGCGACTGGCAAACTGAACCTAGCCGAGAGGAAACGCTCGTTACCATGCGGTCTAACTTGCTGGCTCCCTTTGCTTGCCGTAGTCAGACGTAGTGTTGACCTTCCGCATCGATTGCTGCTTGTGTTCCTTGCACAGCTGACTTTTAATTGGGGAAGGTGTGCAGCAAGGACTTTCCGAATGTTTAAAAAACAATTTTGAAAGAAAAATCTAGGCAGGATTAAACTGCGCATAGGTATCTAATAGAGATTGTCTGCTGTGTCGAGGAAGATTCCAAATACCAATAAAACTAATTTGGTTTGTAGGTAGATTTAAGTAAATTCATCCTTGAACAGCAGAAAAATAATCTTCATGTTTTTAGTAAGATCATTCTCATAGATAAAACCATGATTATTTTTATCTTTCCTACAAAATGATGTTTCTAGGACTTTAAATTGTATAATTTTTATGTTTTAAAAAATAATATGTCTGATCCACTCTCAGTCAACGTAATGCCTACGTCAAATATCAGTAATACCTCTTTAGCAAATCTTTGCTTTACAATCCACGGTAGGCGCTCGGGCTTCGTAAGTTGAAGTTCAGGTTTTTATTTATTAGTTCCCTTGTCTATTATGTTGCCATGTCCACGTTCAAGACGTGGACATGGCTTTTAACGTTGACGTTTAATTTTCAGATGTTATGGAGATGATATAAATATCATAGCATAAAGCATAATCGGCCTATAAATATCCCAGTGCTAGGACACAGGCGCCCTCTGTGAGAGGGAGTGAGCCATATAGCACCACGTGGGTAAAGTGAGGGTTGGTGCATAATAAACATCATATTTTTTTAAATTCCCTAAATTTTATGTAAAATACCTAGGTACCATCAAAGAAGTTCATATCTAACCAGTATCAAAACAAAATCCCGTGAACACGATGACCACATCTGTTACCGGCCCGGTTCTATAGACGCCGAGCGCTGCAAGCAAGAATAGTCCTTACGGTGGTTAGATATGAACTTCTTCCATGGTACCTTCTTATCAAATATTAACATGTGTCTGACCATTACTGTAGAGCAATAACTATGCCTGATGCAATATACTCATTGCTATATTAATTTCCGCAGGCGTTAAATAAAATGGTTATAGTAACTTCTGGCTTTATCAAGGAAGAATAAAGATTAACCTAAATTACATAGATGTAGTCAAAAAATTACCTAAATGAAATGAAATTGTTTATTCTGTTAATAGGATATCGGAATCACTTTTACATATCATTTAAAAAAAAATAAGTTAGATGAGGTCGGCGTGTCCTATCTGACTACTCTGAGAAGAAAGGTCGAAACAAACTCAGAGGTCACAGTCTCTTTTAAAGTCCAGCTAGACATAATTTTGGTCAGGCCATATGAGGACCATGTAGATTAGTGTCTGAAATGGTATTTTGAGGAAAGAACCACGCAGATTTAAGTGAACTTGTTCAGTCAATGCAAACGTTTGTCAGTAATCGTGTAGCTCAACTCGGAACTTAAGGAGTTCAACGACTCGACGAACAATACCAAATCAAAGACATTTAGGTAGACCGCATACAGTACTCAAACTGCCAAGACCATCATTAAAATTAACTGAGAAAGAAAAAAAAAAATTAAGAAAAGAAAAAAAAACCTTCATAACAAAAAATCCACATAGTCCTCACATTCACAATAATTAAAATAATGTAATACTTAACAAAGTAATCAAGTCATTTTGTATATAATATTCAACAATTTCAATGAGTTTATAAAACTGTATGTTTTGGTGATTTTACTTAATAATTGAAATGTCAAGTTTAATTTTTTTTTATCACAACGCTTAGCAGGGCGAGCAGCTCAATCCCAAGTTTTCTGGAATTTTATACTTAATTAAAATAAAAGTTATAAAATCTGGAACAATTCTCTTTTACCTACTCAATCATGCTGTTTCGAGACACTCTTGTATTTGCTCGCTTACGTGATAATTGCTATCACAAATACATAAGGAGGTGCTAAATCATACGAAACCTAAAATACAAGGACAACACATTGCCATGAACTCCACACTGTAATATAGATGAATTTACACAAGAATTAGGAGCAAAAACAATAAGCATCATTGTGGCATGCCACTGTCAGATTCAATATTCAACAGAATGACGTAGTTAATTGGTACCTACATAGTAACGAATGAATATGAAACTTCATAACCGAAGAAAATGGAAATTACATTTGCATATTTTATGCGATATTTTCAATAAGCAACTTTGTAGATAGAATAGTCGTATAAGTATCAAAAGCAGCTCAAAATCAGTCTTCAGCCATCGTATACGACGTATCTAATTTTAATGAGTCGCGACGTGAATTGTTTAAGAATTCACACATGTCATTGAATCACATGAAGTCAATGCTAGCCAACCTTGAAGTAGAGTGGTGTGACAAAACAAAAACTAGAAGTATTGCGCTGTTATCACGCAGGTTTTACGGTGATACGCGTGATCTTAGATTTTCCTACATCTGTTTTTAGTTATAGGTACCTACATAGGTATGTGCGATTGTGCGTAGGTATTTAAGTAGGTAGGTAACTAGATATTCCTGAATTTCAGTGATAATACTCTCAGAAGCGATATCATTTCATCTCGTATACGATATATTATACTCCCATAGATAGATCATGTACTATTAAATAAAAACAAACACGAAGCAAAATTTTATACCTACACTTAGAGTAAATGGATATAGAGTAAATGGCCTTACCCGTCCTAGTAAATTAGCCAACCTATATGCTCGCAGAGGATACCTCAATTTATCCTCTTGACATTGGTTAATCCTTGGTCGCATTTAGATTCCTAAGATCTACATGCATAGAGGAACTTTTCCTATGTTTTATCACCAGATCCGTTTGCAAAGATATATACGCTACATTATAAAATACATAGTAGGATAGCCTTTTTTTTTATGTTGGGAAATTATCAAATAACTTCTCCCACTCTGGGCGGAGTGGGAGGGTGTGTCAGACTTTTACTGACTAAAACCCACCCGTGTTCCTTCCGTTGCCTGTGTGCCGGGGCGCCGATATCCCTTTCGGACAAACCCGCAACCCCGGCAGGCAGTAGTAGGATAGCCTACTATCGTAATTGAATAATAGTTTGTTATTGCTGTACTAAATAAAATGCACCTGAATATAGAAATACCGCAAAAAGAAGCACTTGGTCGCTTCACTATGTCAAATCAAAAATGGATCGAATGAAATAATGAATCAATTGGGACGACTAACCATTTTATCTCCTGTCCTTTCTGCAATCTTAATCGCATGAACTACTTAGACATAAGAATAGCTCATGCCATTTACCAATCAGCAAGGTGGTAGCCAGCCTACCTGCCCAGCGCTGGACAAAGGTAATCACGTGTAAGTATCGCCACCCATAATCCTTTATTTAAAGTAGATAAAATGACAATACTTACTAAGCAGGGGGAAGCGGCCGGTGGAGTGTTTGCCGAGCGGTGTGCTACTGGCGCTGATGTCACTCTGCGAGCTGTGCAGGCTACTCTTGCCGCTACCCGCCGCCGAACCCAGCTCCATGCGCATACGCATGTGACGGCTACACACAAAAGTTATACTAAGCATCAGATTCATTAACTATTCCTGCTGGGTATGAGGTTCTCCTAAGTACCATAATTATGTTGTTCAAAACTCTGAAAATCAGTCTTGATTTAATTCAATTCTAAATAAACATCCCACTATTTTGAAACGAAGTGAACCCAGTGTTACTGTGTTACATTTTATATTATAGCTAAAACTAGCTTAATGTTACATGATGGTTACACAAGTGTTCAAAACAATTGTAATGATCACTTACCTTTTAGGTTTCACGTTGTTATTTGTAGATTTTGAGCTTAACATTCTACTGACACTGCACGAAGTTTGAGATCGTTGTAATGAAAAAGAGCAGTCCACCTTCGACTTTATATCCTTGAATGATTTTATCTTATACTCGTTCTTTGTTTCTATGGAATTCTTTTTCGCCAAATTTTCTCTTCTTTCGATCTTTTTCACATTTTTTGGGCTACTCTGTACACTGTTATCCACATCAGTCTTTCTGTTTGCCAGCATACTCTTTAGTTTACTTGGCACATCACGCTTAGGCATTTTGTACTTTTTTAATGTAAAACTTCTCTTCTCTTCTTTATTCTTTTCTGTACATTTCATATCTTTCACACTGTTCAACGAATTTCTTTTGCTAGTATTTTTCGGTGTCTCATCATCATCGATTATATGAGACGTATCCGATTTATGTTCATCCAACGTATCTTGCAGTGGTGAAAAATACGCGTTCAAATTTCCTGTGCTGGCGTTTTTCTGACTACATTCCGATCTAGTGGAAGGAGTAGACCCATCAGGAGACATGTCATCGATGACGTTTAAGAACACAGGAGATGTACGGTGATTTTCAAAGTCAGTGTACACTCCACTTGATTCCATGCAAGAGTCTTCGTTTCTGTTTACAATTAGAGGTGGGTTACCATTTACTTTCTTTCCACCATAAAGAGCTCCATCAATCACCTGAGCTCGTCGGTCACCTCTTTGCATGTGGTCATCTAAGCCATCGGCATCACTTTCTGTAAAGAAATCCGAATCTGTCATGGGATCTGCTCTTCTAGCTACGGGCACATTTTGCCAGTCCATTTCAATGGCATCTTCACGATGTTCAATAGAATGGTCTGCTCCTCTGCTCACGGGTCTGGACATTTCCCCATCACCTTGGTAACCATCTAAACTTGTAATGCTAGTAATACTTGTTATGAAACTATTCGAAACTTTAGAAGTTTCCATTGATTTTGGATAATCGCTTTTACCATCTGAATAAGTCTGCGAGTCGTGCAGCGTCGACGCAGAAAATTGGGAGTATGTACTTATTTCACCATTAATTTCTGAACTGTCTAGTGGCAAATCTTCCGGCGATGGTGTTTGTTCAATTCTGTTGGTAATTAAAATATTTTCATGTTTACAATCAAGAACTATTTCTAAGTTGGCCACATTTTCAGCAATAGAACTAACTGGCTCCAAGATGCTGCTGTGTATAGAGGGCATGAATTCTTCGTCTATTAAATTCGAAGAGAACTCGTCCTTCCCTATTGTGATATCTTGAGAAGGCATATCAAAAGTCCTTGAAGTAATCGACAATGGTTCTTGAATGGACAATGTATCACTGCATTTATGAGCTGGGGAATCATAGGATGTTAGTGAATTGTGATCTTCGTTATTCATGATTGTTTCCAGGCTTATAATAGGAGCCAGTTGACCTTCAAACGTGCACCTTTTATTCTCTATGCTATCAAATCCATCATTTTGTATCGTCGATGCTGCAGAGTTACTTTCAGTCTTATCAGTCGATGGGGTATCACCATTATCTGGAGATATTTTACTTTCATTAGTATCACAGAAAATTGGTAGTCCCTCTACTGTAGGTGAAAAAGCGTTTTCTAAATAACATATATCATCCATTTGGTCTGGGGTCAAAATGCCTAAACTATCGTCTAGTGAGTTCTCTTCATTCGTCCTACTCAATGAATTTTCATTAGGACTCAAGTTGGTTTCAAATAATCGTGGATGTACATGTGTTTTTAACTGTAAACAGAGATCAGATCTGGAATGTGTGTTAAATGTCTTTTTTGCCGGGAAGGTAAACTCGTTTTCGCAAGAATATTCAAATTCTCTCATCGGTTTTTCGTCGAAATTCAAAACGTTCGGTAGCCTGTCTGCGCTCTTGTTAATTGGATTAATTAACTTCTTAAAGGAGTTCGTATCACTCAGAACTTCTGATTTTGGTCGGTTCCAAACGTTCACTGCAGCACTTTCGTTAAATGATGTAGAAGGATCGGACTGTAGATCAAACAACAAACTATACGGGCCGGACTCGTCTTCATCTTTCTTGTCAACCAGGTGTTGTGTTATATCATTAATGAGTCCTTTTGTCTTCTTATCAACATTATTGCTATCTTGTTTTTTTGTTATTTGATTTAATTTTTCACGCAAATCTAATATTCTAGGGTTTTGCTCAATAACTTTTTCCAAATTTAAGCTCATTTTTGGTATAAATGATGCATATGCCTTACAAAAAACTGGTTCCTTTATATCATTTTTAATTTTTGTTACAACATGAGACTTTTCTGCAATCTCAGCATTTCTTGAAATATCAAAGGATTTTAGCGTTTCCAAACTTTTCAATTTTGAAGCGGAGTAAACTCCTCTCAACTCTAACGTTCTTAGCTTGCCATTCTTATCCACAGGTATCTGAAACAGAGATAATTAAAAGAGATTAATATAAATCAATCATTATTAAAATATGGTTAAAACATTTTAAATGTTCATCAAGTTCACAATAAAACACTGATAACTGATCAGCTGTCTTAAGAGCTAACCTTTTCAATAAGTTCAAGTGAACGAAAAAAATACAATTGCGAAAACGGCACACAAAACACCCGGAATACGGATTAGATTCAGTCAGTTATGGGGTATCTTTAATCTAATTAAGACTTAGTGTGTCTATTTGATTCATACAACCAATTACGCTAATGCTCTCAACTTGGGCCTGTGCTGAGCGCTCCCTATTGTCTGCTCATCACGGTTCAGAGCACGGTCACGCATGGTGCTTTCCATACATACATACTGTTGTGGGGGCACGTGTACTTACATTGCGTTGCAATGTGTTATTATTTTCTTCATTAAAGTAAGGTCATTCCGTATAATGTAGGTCTAGGCACCTTGACTTTACTTTACTTTTCCATCCCATACCACGAGTTGTTAACGCGAAACAACCTAGCACTGTCTTCTATACAAAAAATGTCACAATTTTCAAATAACACCAAAATAATCGTCAATAAGTAGATACTTATTTTCCACAAAAACTTTATATGACGCAAAAACACTACAAAAAACACAATGGAGAGGTCGTTACTCGTTGGCGAGGCATCATTCATCGTATACGTTAGAGTATAAAAACGTCTACATGTTATTAGAGCGCAAACTCACGAATGAAAACGACGATACCAGGAATCTTTGACACCAGACAAACGGAACTTCTCAACCTAATTCCTCTCACAAACACGACTGCTCATTCCCACTCATTATTGCACACTAACTAACGTAGCCTAGTTAACATGTTCTTTAATGTTTAATGTTGTTTTTTTATTCGTGTTTCCACGTCGAAAGCGGATTTCATACTGAACCTGTGAAATAATAACACTATCGTTTTTAGATAGGTACACATATATATTTTACGTCGAAGTTACTATTATCGTGTTAAATAGCCTCAGTACCATAGATATAAGAAAGAAGGAGATATGCCCGGTAGTTGAAAATGTATCGAAACCCAATGTCTTCTATCTATCCCTACTCTCTAGCCTGCGATCACACATGCGATCAGTAAACCCAATAAATACGAGGCCCCGCTCACACTTGCAATTTACAAATCAGAACGTACTACATAATCAATTATAAACCTTATCCCATCAAACACAGCGTGCATTTACCATGCACCGTACAACTCACCCACACGAAAACATCGTTCGCTATCGTTGTGCTGTGCAAAAGCCATTTAATTTACATATACGCTAGTGATTGACTAAATCGGATACTTATCGATTCTCCCATTTATTATTGTATTAAAATTTTTGGAAGTTGCTGAAAAAATTATAAATAAAAAACGATATACATATAATAAGATGATATAAATAAACAATAAGTAAGTAAAAAAAAGAAATATTAAGTAAACCAAAAAAATAACAACATTATGAGAAAATCTAAATGAGTATAAAACAAGATTTCACATCGGTCTTCCAATCAGGCTATAACTGTTGACAAATTGAAGAATAAACTTTAATAGTAATATAAATTCATACGACAATCGACATTATTGTCGATAGCCTACGTTAGTGGATCTGCACAACCACATCACTAATCCGTCACAAGACGCTGCGGCCGTACTAACGATGCAACCGCTTAAAGTAAATATCGTTTTGTAATTTTTACATTGCTTGTCCAGTTACTTAGCGACATACTTTGGTAGTGGTAAAGAAGCAATGTATTTACTACAATAAAAGTACAGTCGCTGTGATATATGAAAACAAAAATAACGTAGTAAAGGCAAGAAATATTTTACGATTTGTTGTTTTTCATGATTTTCAACACAAATATAGCAAAATACTTGTGCTGATTTATGAAAAGTGGTTCTACGATTTATAAAGTTTATAGTTTAGCTTCGATTTTTACAAGAAACCACTGAACAACACGGTATTCTTAAATGTTATCACGATCGCGCTCGAAAGCGCACTAGTTAGCGGAGACGGCCATTTGCCTGAGGCATGAGCATTGTGATCAAGACGCGCGGACACAGACACGCCCCCATACCACTTCTCCTGTTATTTATATTTCTATGCTCAGTACCATAGCTAACGTGGATGTATAAACCAAGTAAAATGGTTTTATTAGTTCGTGCACTGAACGTTGCTCAACCGTCAAAAGGAATTAACTTTTCACAATGCCAGCACTTCGGTCATTTTCCCTCGAACGGTAATTAATACTTCAAAACGTAACGTCGAAACAACTGCGAATCAACCTATAACGGGTCTTGTGTAATATTTTACGCTGATTTATTTTTCATTTAAGGTTTTGCAAATCGGTAACTATTCTCCGGTTATGGTATTAAAACAGGGTTGATAAAAATCATGACTTTTATAAAAAAATCAAAATAATCGGATTTATTTGATTTAAATCGGATTAATTTGATTTAAATCGGATTTTTTTGATTATTTCTGTCACACATGTCTCTAAATGTTTTTTTCAATCTCGGTACTAAGCCCATTAATTCCTTCTTACAACGTTTACACACCGCTTTGTTAAACTTGCCGCAAGTGGACTTTTTTTCATCCATATAAACCCAAACAGCATCTTTTTTCATTAATCAATCACGAATGACCGCGCCAAAGACTAGACGGACGGATTCAGTCACGAGTTTAAACGGAGAATCTCCGAACGGTGTAGTTAAACAGCATTGGACACGTGTGTGCGCGCCGTAGTTTATGTCGGGGGAAGTCCCTTGACACATTTTGGCTGATTTGGTCGAAGTAAAACAATTTAGATTTAAATCATTGATTTTTATAAAAAAATCACTTGATTTTAATCGCGATTTAAATCACTGATTTTAATCAAGTGATTTAAATCATATCAACCCTGTTTAAAATAATATCGCGTTATCTACGATTGGTTTATTTTGCAATATTCTTATCACTTAACTGTTCCACAAAGTCAACGTTAACGCCTCATAGATTAGATATAGATACTTTTCTATCTATTAACACATGTAACGAATGAACTGCCATACATTTAATTACCAAAATAATTTCGGTAGGACACATTAATAATATGCTCCTTCTGATTCTGTTGATGAAAAACTTAAATATACTCATTGGACAACTACTTTTTAATTGAAAAGCTAAAGGGAGCAATTACAATGAGGTTAATTTGGTTACTACGACTACTTGCTATAAACAAATCATTCTAGTCAGACGAGACCATTTATAAAACTGTGTTGCTTACTAAATGCACAAGAATTTATGCTCAGTGGTAATTTTATCATGGACATGTATGGACATAATGCAAATATACATCGTACGATTGTGTGTAACGGGTATGATAAATCAGGCGCCGCATTCATTAATGTTACCTATACAAAGATAAAATACATAAAGTTATAAATAGGTTTGTACAAACAATAAAAGATGATGATTTGTTGTTATTTCATTATCAGTTTATCTTTCACTGATTCATGCATGAAAGACGGAGAGGTTTTAGGTACACAGTCGTTGATAACTCCCGATCTAACACACCGAAAATCGATACAATAGGGATAAAAATAGGACTAAAAAGATTTTTTTTCCCCAATCAACACTGGGGAAAAAATCTATTTAGTCCATCAGTCAGATAATAAAAAATATTAGACATGTATTCTTTGCTTTATCATATTAATAAAAAAATGGTTTAGATAAAACTCATTAAATTTGGGGAGTAGGGCCTCGCTACGTCACAAGTCAGTATAAAATCTACCGGCGAGTGACGTCATGCCACATTTTAACTCAATGTATTGCCGTATTCTTTTGATTACGTAAGAAAAGAAAAGATACGTGTCCAACATTTTTTAATAATCTACCTGACAGATATTTTTTTTTTGTCAACATCACTATTAGACTGCCCTCAGCAAACGCTGCATGTTTCAAAGCAATTTTAAGAGATCGGTTGGTTATTTAAATATAAATTGAACATGAATCCGCTACAAATAATCTATACTAATAAGTATTTATACTATGCTGAAGAGTACTATGTTATTGTTAGTTTGAACCCACTGTCTCTAGAACTACCAATCGAAATTGGAAAAATCTTTTCCATTTGAAGCTATTTAAAATCACGCTACGAACCTTAGAAACCGTGCAAAAAGAAAAAAAGTCAGAATTAATGCTAAGCAAAAACGAAGTTATAGCGCGGGCGGGCGATGAGATGCGAGTGACGCGGTGGATCGGGGGAACAAGAAATTTCACGCGGTTGAAGTCCTGGGTATGAGCTAGTTCCTCATATTTGCGAAAATGAACTGACTCTACGTCATTTTGTCCGCATTATGACACTTGAGCAGTTTAGCGAGTCTGTGACCTTACTTAGTGATCTAATAACAGCGGATGATGCTCACGTATCTAATTCAATCTCTAGCAATTTACCTGCGGCTTGATAAAATGTACACATTATGACATCGCGGGTATTCCAGTGATTACATGGACGATAGGCAATAACTTACAGACATGTAACACGGATATAATCGTATATTAGAAACGGGCTCACAGTTACGAAAACTAAAACAAAAAAATACTAACATTTTTGTTGTAATAATTTATAGGTCAATTTATAATATTTATGGGAAATATTCAACACCTTCTAGTGATGTTCACTTTTATAAATTAATGAACCTATAAAAACTTTGTGTTTTTAATTAATGATAGGAAGATGATTATTTTATGTCTGAAAGAATATTTTATAACAATGAAAATTGCGGTTCCCACAAAATATAAAAGAAAAAAAATTAAACTCGGTAACTATCAAGACTCGCGGTACATACATGGGGTATTTCCGGATACCCCAAGACATGGAGGATCTAATTGTTTTTATGACGTCACTATTTGGACGTGATTTGGACCGCCCCGCCCTGTAGAGTATTCAATAATATTTTTAAGAAAGCAAAATGGGAATTATTTGAGATTCCAATAAAACAAGCTAATATTTATCAACTATGCAGCTCTAGTAGAATCAATCTGTTAATATTTATAGATAGCCTACTAACTATAAAGTACCTAGGTATTACAGATAATAAGTACTTCTAATAATATATCAATGAACAATATTAATTAACGATAGGTGTGTAAACGTATTGATTATCATTAATCTGTCATGTTACAACATTACAAATAGGCAGATACGTTACATATACGACTGATGTCAAAGGTGATTTGATAGTACTGGGGCATCCAAGGTTTTAAATACCCGATTTTTAATATATTTTTATCAATGAGCAGTGGGCCAAAATAGCCACTATGTGGAGCCCTGACACAGCCAGAAAGGGTCGGACCCCGTAGAAGATGACAGGAGGCGAAGTTATGGGTCTTGTCCAGCAGTGGAATGATACTCGCTGTCAGGAACCCGGGAACCGTATTGTAGTAAATGAAGTTACGTAAGGATCTAGCAAAGAAAGAAGCTACATGGATATTGTAGCACGTAGCATCCTGTAGTTTCTACTAATCCTTAGTTTAGTGATGTTTCTTTGTATGTACCTACCTCATTAGGTAAAAAAAACTCAAAATCCATTTACAACTTTTTGCTCTGAGCCGAGCGTTCAAAATCCAACAGCGCCCTTTTATTTAGGCATACATTTAGGTGTCACTTAGTGTTAGTGAAAACGGGCATAATTGTTTAAAATTATTTCTAAACTATCTTGCCTTGTTTTGTATGATTTAGTATAATTTCAATCCCACGGAAATCAGAATAACTATGTTTAACAATTGTCTGTAAAAGACAAGCCATCTTATATGCAATTTTAATACCTAAGTACCTGATTCTGTCTAGTAAAAGTATCTAACAATGCGTGAGAAACTAAATATCTACCTATTATTAAATCATCTACGTATATGTCTACGCCCCGCGGCACGTGGAACTCAGACATCATACAAGGTGTACGCTACGGCTCCGGCATAGCATTTTTTTAAATATAAATTAAATAATTCGATCCTTTACAAAATTTCTAAACCGCCACGTCATAATTATTGACCTTCAGCGGTTTACGTCCTACAGAATGTGTAGCTCAAAAAGACCCTACGAGGTCTACGCTACGACTACGGCGTAGCAAAAATTTTGATAAAACTTTATTAATTGGATCCTTTCTAATAAAAGTATCTAGCCACACCCACGACATCATAATTATTATACCTACCATTATCAGTAGTCCACGCCCTACTGAATGTGAAACTCAGATAGACCCTACGAGGTCTACGCTACGGCTACGGCGGCGTAGCGAAATTTTAGGAAAAAAAATAATAATTAGATACTTTCTAATAAAACTTGCTACCCACGACGTCATTATTCCAACCTAATTTTTAATCATCATCAACGATCCCACGGAATGTGAAGCTCAAATAGACCCTAAGAGTGGTTCTGCATTGCATCCGATCCGAATCCGAGAAATGTCAGTCCTAAGTAGCCATAGTACTATTTGTATGAGGGGTCACAGAACAGATAAAAGAGGTGTGGGTTGCGCACTAGAACCGAACACTGTCCGTCCGAATTTAGAACATTCCCTCCCAATTCGGATTGAACTCGGATCTTGAATTTCGGATCCGATGTAGTGCAGAACCGCTCTAAGAGGTCTACGTTACGGCTACGGCGTAGCAAAACAAATTTGTTTACAAAAAAAATCATTCATTAATACCCTCAAATGCCTAGGACTTTTTAAAGGTAATGAAATTTAATGAAACAAAAAATGTTTGTCTACTTAAGAACGAACAATAAAATTAGAAACTTAAAAACCTACTAATTCACGAGCATCTTGCTTTCGTGAGAACGTTCAATTAGTATATATGAACTAAAAAAAGAACTTATTCACCCGTTAGATGGTACAGAAAATAGGTATTCAGAACTTAAGATCGTGCGAAAATACTTTGAATCTTCGAAGGGGAAAACAATGACAATTTCTCAGAGACACAAAACATATTTCTACCTAGTATAGTTATTTCTTGTGTTGTTTATGAACGTCGTCGTGACGTTTATAAACTTGTATTGATTTCATCAGACAGCGCTATGCTAAATAAGTAATAGATCTGTATCAAAATCTCATTAAACATTTAAACCTGTTCGATATTTCTTAAAGATTTTTTATCTCGAATTCTGATATGCGCCGCTTAAGGTCAATATCTTACATACCTAACAAAACAAGTCATGTATTTAAATTAATACAAAATGAAAAAACACGAAAAGGCCATTTTAATCTAGATATGTAAATAAAATCGAAGTATACGACGGCGTCTTTAAATACAGAACCATAAAATTACTATTTGCTTATTAATTAATCCTTGTGACGACGTGACCTGCCTCGAACTGCTGAGCAGTTTTATTTAAATTGTTTTTCTGTTTTGTTATCTATTGTAATCGTGTGAATTAGGTAAGATAATGCTGTTAGTAATAATATTGACTTTTAGTACACGTTAATTTTATGGTCGCTGCAATATTTTATGGTCGCTCCAATATTTTATGGTCGCTGCAATATTTTATGGTCGCTGCAATATTTTATGGTCGCTGCAATATTCAGAAGCGATAAATAAAGTATGAGTTGTGATAGCCGACTGAATTTTATGGGTAGCATAAGCATAATCAGTATCCCTTTGCTACACAAAGCTCTTCAATATCGCCAAGAGATGTGAAAATGAAAACAAGCTATCTAATTACGTAACATATTTTCGTAAACGATTACGACTAATCTGTTTCATTTTGACAGTTCAACAACATTCATTGCGTTATTCACGGTGTTGATCAGATTTTTTTTTTCGAATTTATGAAGCAATGGATTAGCAATCTGTTTCAAAACGATTCAGATTCTGATTGATCGTGTATTACGCAATTAGGATAATGTTCACTAAACAGACATTGTTATTGAAATCAGAACAATGCAGGAATAATAACAATTTCAAACAAAACAATCAATCTGATCTTTCCAGGCTATGAAATTGCTTTTCAGTTCCTGAATTACATTATTTTTGTTTTTTAACGTTAAATAGGAAGCGATAATTGTGCGCAAAATAGAAAGTTATGTATTACATGACATGACATCACACGTACCCAGTGTGTCACCAGTCCATTGTAATGTCAAACATTATCATAACCGCGTTAAACGCTGGTCATCATTTGCAGGCCGCAGTCATTGTTACATAAATTAGAAATTATTTGACTTTTCAACTACCTCGGTTCACGGCAAAATCAAACAAATCAACAACTCATTCATATTAATAAACATGTTTTGGAATATTCCATGCGAGCCTTGTATGGTGAGAATAATATTTTAATTCGAACCCACATCTCGTTTTTAGAGCAGCATCTTGATCAGTAGATTATTTTAATATACATAGAGGTATCTAAATTACCCCTGGTTTCATTATTAACTGAGAACTTTGAAGAAATAATAATTATGGCTTAGTGCAGTGACGCCAGCGGCCACGCGACCAGACCACTCACTGATGTCATAAAGTAAAAAACGGCGATCCGAGTATCCAGATTGTACCGTATTAATATACTTGGAAATACGCGGACATTAAAAACCTGACTTTCCCCTTGTAGTATTCTAGATTTGCCTTGAAAGTTATACCTATTCTCGAGTCAGTGCACGCCAAGAAGGAAATTACTGCATTTTAATTTGTTACTTTGTTACCCATCTGCCAACTCTTATTTATGTATGAGTAAAATTCCACAGCTGTTCTTACAACTTAGTAGTTTTACCGGCAAGAGGTTAAGTATCTGACATAGAAAAGGTACTAACCTAATCAAGGACAGAACCTAATAATAGTAAAAGTTAAAGACCCACGAATAAAATATTAGTATCGTCACCTAGTTTATTGACACTCACCTAGTTGATTGATTGTCACTGCTCTCGACGCTTGACGTGGCAACACATCGTGTCCGGGTTCGCAACAAGTCAATCGTCATCCTGAGGATGCCTCGTTGAGAAGTGAAACACGTGTTGACTTCTTACAGGGTTCTAAATATACGTCGTCTATTGTATTTTATCGTCACCTAGTTTAAGGTTCAAGACGTGACACAGTCAAAGGTTATCGATTCCAACTTGGAGTAATATTCTCAAAACCATTAAAATTTAGGCTTTATCGATTTTACATTACTTATAAACTAAGAACTTAATGGACTAATAATGGAGCTACTTAGTTCTCCGCCTGGCATATTAATCTTGCATGCCTTCGTGTAGACATGCTCTTGCAATAAAACAAGTTTTTTTCCTCATACGGACTTAATCCTTGACCATCATATCTTGTGATTGAATGGTTCACCATACAATAATCACGTTTAATATCTTAGGAAATAAAGATTATGAACACGAACTTTACAATTAAATAGTTTCTTGTTGTAAAGGTAAAATTCTAATTATTCTGTGCGCAAAGGGATTTATTATGCTCTATATTATAATTCCATTAACGTTTATGGAGCTGCGTAAACAATAAGAAAAACATACACCTTTCTGCACCGGCTGCCTTCCAATAAGAAATGGACTAAACTTTTACTTACACATTGATGAACCTCGCTAATGAAAAGTCCAATTTAATTTGAACCACACTGGAAACGGTGCATTTCATTCATTCATTAAATGCACCGTTCCCAGCGTAACCAGACTCGATAAATTGAATGAACCCCAAGATTTGCGCTAGCCCTGGAGCCTCATGCTTCATGGGTATATAGAGGCCATTGCATATATATCAAGGAGTAGACGGATTGCGGTTATGATAGGGGAGACGTGCCCTTAGGGTATAGAAGGATTTGAAAGATATTTTATTTTTATGAAACAAAACGACTAAGATATCTACTAAGCTGCAGATTAACAGAAGATTCTTTGAATGCAATTCAGAATGTTTTGAACGAGTACATGTTACCTTGAACTTAATTTTATTAAATAAATTCAATTATACCAGGAACTTTGTTCTTATTACTTCCTTTACATCGAAAACATTAATTGGACATTGTTCTAGTTTATAATACCCTTCCGCTTTGCACAAAAAATATTATTCGTTAGATATTAACTTATTGCCCTCACGTAACACGTAATAATTTACGCATTTTATCGAATTAAACATACAAATACCAAGAACTTTATTTTAGACTTCGATTTTATTATAGGTAAGTAGGTAGGCCTTGCTACCGGATTGATGAATTTAATATATTTTAAGAGCGTTATCCTAAAAGTTGCCAACGTCGCAAATAGCTTATCGATATCAAGATCAACACTTGGTTGGTGTAGTTATAAATACCGTGTACAAGAAAGCCGTTCAATATTATAAATTGTATTATTGTTTATTTTGTACGCGCTTAACAATATTTTAACCTCATATTTTTTTGGTAAAAAGACATCTCACCACGCGGCGTGTGTTGAGGTACCTCGGTCGTGAACACTTATTTTCCATAAACACAAGGCAACACACACAGGTGCCTCCAGCCAGAGTTCGTGGCAAGTCACGACTTCTCATTATATACGAACAACTCCTTGTAAATATTGAAAATACCCCGACATTTTAAATGCTCAAATGGTTACCTTCAAGTTAAAAATAAATTTAGATGTTTAACATATTAATACAAATAAAATGCAGAACATCGGTAGCACAAAATAAAACAAAGACTACGTATTTGTTTAGGTAAATATACGTAGTAAGTATTCTAAAATCGTACGAAGAATACAACAGACATCATTATAATCTTTGATTGCTAGGCTAATGAATTTTTATGGGCATTTTACACAATTTTGCATAGGAGGTGGCCAAATTACTGTACGAAATATGATCTATGAGGGAGTTTTTAAAATACCAATTGGTTTTATTTATTACTTTAAGTTTTTATTGCTTACAAACAGGGTATTGATTACCCAAGTATTTCCGCCCGCAGTGTAAACTTTTTTCCAAAGACATAAAAAAATATAAAAGGAAAGGTCAGTGGCGCCTCATCAAGGTCTGTGTGTTGTAAAGAGACTTAAAACACTTTAAAATGCTGCAAGATTAACAGTATACAGAAATTAGGCACTCTGAACTTTAGTTATTACTTCTAATTAGTCCCGTTCACTTTACCGATAGATCAGTTAAGAGATCGTGGAACAAAATAAAATATTTTATTGCGATTTGAGAATGCAAAGAACGAAGCTACCCGTCATGACCGCGGAAAAATGGGAACTTGGCAGCAAAGTGCAAATACTTAATATTGTAATCAACACAGTTTAGTTCAAGTTCAAGATACTCCATGATGTAATGGATTAAATGGATAAATTAGACATCATCTTATAAGCCCTCTATGCTTGTGACAGTTTGTAGCACTCTTTAACCGACTTCCAAGATGGAGGAGGTTATATGTTCGACGCGTATGTATGTTTTTTTTATGTATGTCCGTCGATTTCTCCGATTTTGAAAATTCTTTTTTTGTTTGAAAGGGTATGCTCCCGGATTGGTCCCATATAAATTTTATTAACTTTGCTGGGACAGTTTTTGAGTAAGCTTCAATAATACGTATTTTTCCCACTTAGTATATGTGGATGATAACTTCCTGTGACTGTTATTTACATAGCAGGTACTGATAGAAGAATTTGTGTGGGGTTGGTACCACAACTAAAAAGTGAAAAATATAAACTTTTTCCAAAAAAAAAAACAACCGACTTCCGAAAAAAAACACTACAAAGTGAAAAATAACTTTAATTTCGGAAATCAATGGCAAAAAACGAAAATTCTGAACCAAAGACCGACTTCCGAAATTAAAGTTATTTTTCACTTTGTAGTGTTATTTTTTTTCGGAAGTCGGTTTTTTAATTTTTTGTAAAAAGTTTTTATTTTTTTAATACTTCGTTACGGCTACTTCATTTCATGTGAGGTGCACTGAAAGAAATGTTACAATGGACCTTTTCAGAGCTAGGAATCTGATTGGCCCATGCAATGAAGGTTCTACAAACCCTAGCTAAACGTACTTAGGTACCTACTTGTTCCACTGATGTGCCAGAAGATTTTTCTGGATTTTTTCAGTATATCTATCTTAAACTATGTATATTTAGGGTGCAGAGCAGCCATGTTCGATTCAAATAAGTTTCTTTTTTGTAACGAGTGTCTTGATTCTTGATACATTTATGGTGTGTCCCCAACACACCGTAAATGTATCCCGGTAACACAAAGAATGTATTTACTGTTTTCGAAAAAGTACGCAAGTGCAATAGACGCTAATACGGCACCGCTACACTTTCCCTCGTATCACTGTTAACAAAGTAGGTAAAAACGTTAATAAATTATTGACGATTGCCAACATCGCAACGCAACTGCTGAAACGTGCAATCCATACTTACCGATCCGATACGATGCCATACGATACGTCTAAAATAATAATATTGTACCGGTTTACAGTCTGGTTCTTGATTGTATACATATTTATCCAAGGTTTTTTGATAGCCTGCGCATTCAATTGTTCAAAAACCAGCTCACAATTCATAATTCATCGGCCATTATTGATTGGTCGTACCCAAAACCATTTCGTGTGTGCAGATAATTTCTAGTAATAGTGGTGCAATGGAAATTAGTTTACAGTTTGAAACTTCAGCCACGATAGCTTTCTACGAACTGTTCGTAGCGGGCTGAAGCATGTAGTGATCATTTGATCGCAAGCGATCAATGTAGGTATAAGTAATTAACTAAATGTTGTATGGCCACCACGTTTTTTTTTTTATTTCCTGTTAGGAAGTAACTACACTGATTCAAACTTTAAACCGTGTGCAATTATACGGTATTACCTACATTGCGCGGTAATCTTTTTTTCAAGCCGGAAAACGTCGTAACATCCTCCGATTTCAAAGAAATAAACATTTAATTCGAAATTTTAAAATATCAGTCCAAATCAAACACTTATTGTACAGGTTTGAAAGCGTGCATCGATTTGGTCGTGGGCAAAAAACTCTGGCAATGTCCTGTCAACGACCTGTGGGTACTTTTTGCAAAGCATGACGTAAGAGCAGCTAAGATTAGGGTAGCTTTGTATAATGTTGGCCCCTACTTCTTATTACAACTGTGATCTCAGAAGTTTCCGCACAATGCAATATTGTTTATCAGGGTACAAAGGTAACACCCTAAATTGATTAACTACTTCAATTTGCAAGCAATTGAATTTAATTAAGATCCTTGCCGGGTAAAATTAATAACGTAGCTAGGTACCTATGATCTCATAGAATCATAAAAACGCCACAGTACGAGTATCTAATATATGGTGAGAATTAAAACATATGGTATATAAAGACTACCTATACGTAAGATACGTAGGCAAATAAAGTGTTGAGTAACGAGTTAATTGGTGACCTCCAGATGCTGAAAATGTTTTTAATGGAAGTGTTGGAACTCATTCGATCGAATCATGGACGTATGAACGTCCATGGTTGGATCCTATATGTAATTGTACTCTGTGGTTGGATCGAATGAGTTCTAATTAGGTAGGAGTACGTATATAAAAATAGCCAGAAGATCAATGAAGAAGACCCTCAAATAATAACTGAAGGTGAACCGCAGATAAGACAGACATTACAAGCTAGGTACCTACTGTGAAGATGGCGATCAAAACAGGCTCTGAAAAACCGGCTGCCAAGCTGAGAGCACACACAAAATTTGACTGATACTGCGGCACTCAGGTATTTTGGTGTAATTTGTATTACCTACATGTTTTTTTAAACCAAGAAACTAATATTAAGGCAAAAAAAGCTTAGTGCGTATTACTTCTAAAAATTAACCCTAAATTGTGAGTTATATTTACCAATGACCTCTGAAAAAGATTATATTCGATTTGACAGTACAACTCGTAGTAGGTAGGTAACTAGATACCTACACTAAATACTTAAGAAAAACATAGTACAGATAATGATAATGTAACAACTATAAACTGTACAGAAGAGAACTGATCAATACTTTGAACGATACGGCTTGAATGAAACCGGACTGATTCATTAAAAAATCACAACTCAAGAGAAGAAGGCATAATACGAGTATAATACCTAAATCGTAAAGGACAGGACATGAAACGCATGTAGGTACTGTAAAAAATATAATAAATCTTAACTAAAACGATATACAGTACCCCAGAAACGTATCGGACATACAGGCTTTGCCTAAAATCGTATACCTATGTATCTAGTCCGAATAGAGACTAACAGAGCACTGCGGTTTACATCTATTATTCCTTCAAGTTGTCGGAGTTGAATATAATTTATTAGGAAAAAACCTGGTTGTTATTTTCCATGAAGCTGGTAAGATGAAGCACTAGGATATCATAGCGGATTAGGGAATGATAATCCCAATGATACATTTTAGAGCAAAGACAGGTATTTGTTACAAATATTGTGCTCAAAAATTCCAAATCCATGGGTTGATGTTCGACTACATTTGTAGTTGTTAAAAACGCACCTAGTTGAATTATCTGAAAACCTGCAAAATCCACCACATAACACGTCCTTGGCAGTGATTTTTGCAGCTACCTACCCGCACCACCACAATCCAAGTTCTAACAATGGCTTAATGCGATAACGCTTACCTTGGACATTTCGTCAACTTGTAGAGCTATCACTCTAAACACCTTTTCTCACTTCTCCATATTGAGCGTTTTTTTAAGGTATCGGGTTTACAATTTGCAGTCGAACACAAGTTAAGCGCGGAAAAAATCGTGTCGCATTTTCGAGACGCCGTTTCGTGGCGAACACCCGATCAATACTGTTCGTCGCTCGGTATGTCGTTACCGGCGGATAAGGTAAAAAACACAGCGTTAGTTACGCGTGCGCGCGCAATCTGTTGTTGACTGACACGGCGCATGTGTGTCGGATGCCGCGACCCCTGCTTGCCCAACTACCAGGGACATGAGTCTCTACAGCAGAACACTATATTCCTCTCTACAGCAATGCATTACAAGATTCATAAATGTGACGAAACCATAATGAAAACGTCGACAAGCTAATTACATATGCGATAACGAATGATAATTACTGATCAATGGTTGTGATTAAAGTACATAACTGTTAATATAAAGTCAAATTGTTAGAGAAATTTAATTTAATTTTAATTTTAATAGAATATGCTGTAGCATCAGCATCCCAGATACTAGTAACCTTATTGTCAGTTCAAAGCTACTCCGAAAGACTATATGCTGGAGCATCAGCATCCCAGATGCTAGTAACCTTATTGTCAGTTCAAAGCTACTCCGAAAGACTATATGCTGGAGCATCAGCATCCCAGATGCTAGTAACCTTATTGTCAGTTCAAAGCTACTCCGAAAGACTATATGCTGGAGCATCAGCATCCCAGATGCTCGTAACCTTGTTGTCAGTTCAAAGCTACTCCGAAAGACTATATGCTGGAGCATCAGCGTCCCAGATGCTAGTAACCTTGTTGTCAGTTCAAAGCTACTCCGAAAGACTATATGCTGGAGCATCAGCATCCCAGATGCTAGTAACCTTATTGTCAGTTCAAAGCTACTCCGAAAGACTCTTCATAATCATGATTGTGGCAAACAGAACTTTTTTGGTTAAGATTTGGCCCAAACCGTTTCACCTTCGTACCGGAAAGCACAGCGTGGGAGACCTCCACAAGATGGACCGATGATCTGATAAAGGTCGCAGGAATCAGCTGGGTGCAAGGATCGGTCGATGTGGCGATATTTGGGGGATGCCTATGTCCAGCAGTGAACGTCTTATGGTTGAACATGATATCTGTGCGGCTAAATGATGATGGTGCTGATCCAGCCCCAGCCGATAAGATGGCCATTCATATGTACACCAAGCCAGGGTTATCAATGGATATCTCAGTATAAAAATCTTTCTGAAATCACATTTTTTTTAAAGCATTCATACTATAATGTGAGAACTAAATTAGTAAAAAAATAAAAAAAATGTTTAGTATTGTAATTTTTTTTTTTTTTTTTGTAACTGTTTTATAACTGAATTTCCTACAGGATGACCAATGCATACCGTGGCAGCCTTTAATTAAGGCTACACTACAAAATGTAAAATATGTAATATGGGTATTTTAACATGTATTTTTGGTGTATGCTTTGTTGGTTGTCCTTAAATAAATAAATAAAATAAAATAAAATAAATAAACTCAGGAAACGCGTTTTTTCAACTTAAATGCAAGAACTTTTTTATGGCCGTAATAACAAAGCTGTACTGAAATAAACGACTAACTTTGTATTTACGTACCTCTAGAGGTTTATTTATAATGTACGGTCTCATCAACCGTACATTTACTTTGCGAACGCAACAACCTACTTAGATGTCGTGCGTCACAAATATTATGCTATAATTATAACGTTTTAAGCAATGCGAGAGAGTCAGACAATAACTGTGAAACTAAGCACTGGTCAAGAGAAAGAATCACTACAACTATAACTTGTTAACCTTCTATATTTTAATATAACTTTTAACTCAACTTGTGGTTCTTTCTGTGTACTCCATAACTAAACAAACATTAACAAAGTGATAATGTACGGTGCCTACAACCATTGGCTCCTACATATAAACTTTGCATAAAGTTAAGTAATGATTAGCAACTATTTAACCATACATTTTTGACGCCACGTTTTTAAATTTTATCGATATTTAGCAATAGGGACTTATTATGGGAGTTAATTAACACACGTCTGCCTACCCCTTCGAGGAATACCTAACTAGTCTGTGATACCTACAGTTACTCAAAAGCATGGTCTAAATATTAAATATACCATGCCCTGCTCAAAAGAACAATATCCAAGTCTCTTTTTTATGGTTCCGAGACTGACAGTGACACTGACAATGACATTTTAAATTGACATGTTGATTTTCTTGTTCTACAGTTCTACGAATTTACAGTTTTACACATTTCACAATTTGGAGTGCATTTTAGTTCCCTGCGCCTTGCCTCGTCATATATACAATGTAATTATAGAGAACTAATGAAAAATAAGTAAGTACGGTGAAACTAACGAAGACATTACGATTAAAATGAAGTAAATATATCTTGTTTAATTGTGTACAAACAGTAAAAATGGTGACCACAACACTGACTATTCAAGATCTAATACCTTATGGGGCAAATAGAAGTGGCAAAAAAGTAGATATGGATGCTATTTTGCCCTACCTGATTCTACCAGGACTCTTGTTAATTGCCACCATATCGCGGCCAGTCACTATCATAGTCATGGTGATGATTGGAATGGGTGCGTTATACGTACACTCCAGACCGCGGCAAAAGAACAGGTTGGTACATTCTCCTCACTTTCACTTGATTATAATATTATTTATTTGTTTGTTTGAGGCCACTTTGTGTAGGTCTGGGAGTTGATGTTTACATGGGATGTAACAAAAATAGGGCCGTGTTAATAATTAATTGTCCTATAATAGTATAAGGACTCCTTATAATCTTTTGTCTGTTACAGTAAAGTCTTTATTACAATATCTTGACAAGTTAAATACCAAGAATACTTTCACTATTTTCAGGTCCTCATTTTTCTTTTCATGGACAATATCATCAGCCATATGTTTGTTTCTGGTATTTGAAAATGGTGTGCTGGGTTACTGTGAAATAACACAACTGGAAAATTTTGTATTCCTGTTACTTCTGTCATGCACATGTTATTTCTTCTACAAACTGAAGGCTGTAGCTGATTTTGAACTTGCCACTGGATCATCTAAGGGAAAGGAGTACAGGTAATATTTTAAGTCAACTTGTAGTATTGTATTGTCTTCCAGTAATATTGAAGGTCTGTGTAGTATTGATAATTGAAATTTAAACCTATCTAGTTTCAAACTATCAGTTGTTGCGTGTCAGCACCAAGTATGTAATGGACATTTAGTCAATTAAAAACTGTTTAAAAGTTTGAAACTACACATAACATAACATCACGCCTTGTTTCCCCAAAGGGTTGGGCAGATGTGTACCTGTAGTAAAATAGAAAGTTTGAAACTAGTACTTTATATTACCTGTAAATGACCTCACTCAAAATCTTTACTCAGTGTGACTTCTATAAGCTGGGATTTTTTTAAATATATATCAACAGGATTGGATAGAATGTAATCTACCTAATGGTTCTGTTTCACAATGTCTGAAAGGTACTATAGCATATAAACAGGAGTTAAAATTACTTTATTAAAACATTGTACAAAATCAGTAAATCGCCATTTTCTAATATTATATTGATCCAATATGGCAAAATGCCTCTAACTCACCCTTCAACGAAAAAGGCGTAATGGTATGTTATATTGTATGTGTTCATTTATAATTAACAGAATGTATATTGATTAGAAGGAAAAAAATAACTCAATAACTATACTGTTATCAGCAATACGCACTTTTACACTTTTTATTTGTTTTCTTTCTTTTTTAATTAGGTTTTTATTTGTAGTAAAATAATTATGTTGTGTTGTGTGCCTCTTAGTCTGTGCTAAATAAATGTATTTTCTTTCTTTCTTTCTTTTTCTTTCAATACCTATGGCAAAATTTGGTTGTCAGAAAATTTTGTTGGATGGCTACCACCAGAGGGTATTTTCATTAACCCCATCCCACCCAAAAATATTACAAACAACATTTTAAAACTTCGTAGTTGACCTCAACATATTTGAGAAAAGGCTTGGCAGATCATGATAATGATGATTTAAAAACTTTTTTTTTTTCAGTCCAGTCTTGACCTCCGATTCACATTACTGTCAAATATGTCAAATTGAAGTCAACGAAAGATTTTTCCATTCAATATGGTTGGTACTGTTTATTTACAGTAAATTATATATTATCAATTGAATTTGTTGGGATTAACTGTTTTTCTCTATTCAGGTGGGATTGCTGTGTGCTGAGACCAAACTATATTTATTTTCTTGCTGGCCAAATGTTTGCTTTTGCCACACTTGTCTTTGGAACGAACTTGGGTCTAACAACAGTTTGTAGACCCTTTATATTTTATGGTGTTATTCTCATGCCGCAGGATTGTGATGATGTCTATATTGATTTCAAGTAAGTATTTTGTTCTTAAACTTCCTAGTTAATTGACTCAGGCGTGACTTTGCGGAAATTCATTATAAAATACAATAGACTACGTATATTTAGTAACCTAATCCGCTTAACTAAACTGCTCCGCGAGACTGTTTATGCTGCGAAGGATAGTTTCATGAATATAATGCACACTTAACAATCCATCAGCGCATCTCGGTTAATTTCATATTATGTGATCTTAGTATGGCTATTGCTTACATCAATCATTGTAAAACCACTAGGCGGTAGCGTCAGGGTAGCCAAAGGCAAAATCAAATTTTCTTACGTTTTTTGCAATTTGCAGGTCAGTATCAGGTTGTAAGTTGATCTAAATATGATTCGCGGCCGTATCAAATATTTATTTATAGAATTATATTCATAAAAATAATCAAATAACAAATAATAATAATTATCAATCAGCGCTGTGCTGTGGGTCCCCATAGCACAGCATCATGCTGAGTGGTAGCCTTCTTGTCCCAGTCATGACGTGCCAGCAGCTGCCGACTATTTCTGTTTTGTGCTTGTTATTGTATTTAAATCTATTGTGTTTTTTTTTCTTGTTCAAATGAGTTTATTATCTTTTTTTTTATGCACGTGTTTCTGTGACAAATAAACTTATTTTTCTTTCTTTCTTTTCTTTCAATACATAACATATGGAGTTGTATTGCTAATTCTAGTGATCATAATTCTGTATACCCATATTTGTTACGGTCGCGAATCATATTTTAATCAAGATACAACCTGACACTGACCCACAAATTGCAAAAATAATAATAATATCAGCCTGTTACTGTCCTGTGACTGCAGAGCAAAGGCCTCATCTCATACAGAGAATGCACGAGCATTGATCACCACGCTTGCTCAAGACGGGTAGGCGATTTCAGACTCTTATTAACTATAAGTCCAGGTTTCCTCACGATGTTTTCCTTCACTGATGTCAGTAATGTCCAAGACAAACTCAGAAGTCACATTGGTACTTGCCCGGATTTGAACCCACAACCTCGTATATGAGAGGCGAGGCCTTAACCACTGGGCCATCACGGCACGATTTCATTCATTCTAAAAGTCGACAAAGTCGCAAATAGCTGTCAAATATTTCCCTTTTTTTATTAATTTGGCAATAATACTGTATGGAAATATGAAATATCGCAACGAGTGACCTAAAACATTAATAATGAATTGCAATAATAACACTGAATTTGATATTGTAATTGTAACGTTTTACGAGTAAAAAAGGCATTTGTAAAGTTCTTTTTTTTTACGTCTAAAACTAAATATTCCGTGTTATGATATTAATTATTGCATTTCATTATCAATATTCCAGTTTACTAGTTAGCGAAATTTCATATTACCATAAACTAATATGCCAAATTAATCAAAACAGCGCAATATTTGACAGCTATTTGCGACGTTGCCAACTTTCAGAATGCACCGCGAAATTTCGCGGTTTTTGCATAACTTTTTAATTAGTCGAGATTATTATATTCTCTAGGGCACCTCTTTAGGTCATGAGCTATCCGAATATCAAAAAATATTTGGCCTAGATCTTACGGGGGAGACGTGAAAATTGATTCGCTGTTACAATGTTTAGATCCTTAAATTATAACCTATGGTATAATAGGCTTATCATCTAAGTTTGTCTAACTCTTTTCTATCTAACATACTATAAGTCAACACCTTTTGTTGTTGTCAGTGTAATTATCGTTGGCGCCTCTTCTATTGGAATAGATGTACTCCAGGGGTCAATTTTAGGCCCCAAAGTTTTCCTAGTTCAACTTCCATAGCCGCATAATGTTAAGAAGTGGCTTATGGAATAAGCAACTTCTTAACATTATGCGACTTTCTTAATGCTGTTGTACTATATGGTTCCTATATTATTAGGTATTCCAAAAATTGAAATGCCAACAAATATCTGTAACATACTATATCCTGTTTGTAATCTGTGTATTTTTAAACATTTTCAGCGCGACAATATGCTTCGTGTCCTGCGTCTATGGGTTGGGATATTCACTCGTTATTGCCCTGGTTTTAATTCGACAGCTTCTAGTCTTCATACCAAAATATAGCGGTAAGTAGAAGTAAACAAAATAAAATAAATATAATAATAATCACATACTCATTACATTACTTTGTTTTGTTACAGAACCACAATGGAAAAAGCTAGTCAATGTACTGAATGTATGAAGGGAAACACATTGATCCTTGGGTTTATGATCTATGGGCTATTATAATTGAATTTCATAGCATTCCCTATTCATTGCGAATGAATTGCTAAATCAGGATGTATTTGTATATTGTATATTCGATAGGTCCTTTGTTTGTAGTACCGTGAAAGGCATATTATCTTATCTATAGGTACTTTATCACGGATATTTTTAGTTTATACTCCTTTACAATTATTAATTTAATGAATTAGCTAAATTTGCAATAATTATACACTATTTTATTCCTGCGCGTATCATCACAATAATCTAAAGAGTCTTATAAAATTAAAAACACGCAAAAAGTTTCGCCGTTGCATGAAATGTTTTTCTTAGGGTCATGAAATTGCTAATGAAAATGAAATATTCCACCATTACCGTACCATTTGTTAAACAAATAAGAGCACATATCACTGAGGTTAATAATTTATTTTAATACTTAATGAATACAATAAAATAACAGTTATGTACTATATATATTTTTTTATTTTATAAAACGCTTTAAACATTATTATTGTTCTTAAATAATTATTAAGTGTTCATAAGACCTATTTCGAGATTAAACAAGCCTATAAAGTGGGACTTGAAATGTAAAGATTTGGAGATTTTCCAAATACCTAAGGGCCACATGACGTGGCGAAGCACAGCGCGTTCCTCACTGCCAAACCAATATCAACATTGCATTCCTTAAATTAAAGTTGAAAATAAATAACCAGACTCTATAAACTGAGAAGCGGACCTCTGTCCGCTAAGTTGTGCTCTCGAGCTAATGCAAGTTCATGAATTTTAACTTTATTTTTGTTAGCACAAGGGCGTTATTTTCTTGTCAATGACAACCGCCCTAAGGTGTGCCTCGCCAGACATGCGCCTACCCAATGGCGTTTTACGCGCGTATATTGGATGCAACTAGGCGCCCGACGAAAGTTATCGCGTATCTGGACTATTCTGGACTCGCTTGAGTGTAAATCCCACACGCGCGTTGGACGACATGCCCTAGCTGCTTCGATCAATAATGCACTAGATTCCCGGTAAGCGCTTCAAAAACGGAACGAAAAATAAGAGCACAGATTGGGTTGTGGTCTTATTTCAAATTTGTATGGTCCAATCATAGCCAACGTTAAGACGTCAAAATGCCGCAGTACGCGTTCAAAAAATTTGTAAATAACAACCGTAACACCAAGATTTTGGAAGGAATATTTTTTTTTCGGTAAGTTTATTATCAGTAAGTGTTTTTCATAAAATAAAAACAGAATTAAATAGTAAATATAAATCAATTACCAAATATTATGATTGTTTGACCAATGTTTGTGACAACTACCAACTATTGTAACAAACATCGACTGTTCTGGAACAGGGAATGCATGGTGTAGTATTGTTATTTTATATTTTATTATTTTATAAAGAAAGAGGAAAATAAATATATAAGCCTTATAAAAATTCGACAATTTGTTCGATTCATTTTAATAGATTGGACATAACTGGAAACACGCAAAGGCGTAGATTACTAAAAACAGTAAAACAGTAACAATAAGTATTTTTGAACTATAAAAATTACTTTTTATTTTCAAGCGACATGACAAATTTGTTTCTCCGTCGACAGAAAGATTTAATTTAGCCATTGTAATTAAATATTTGTTTCTCCGACGACAGAAAGATTTAATTTTGCCATTGTAATTAAACTTTATGTTTGAGTATCAAGGCTTATCAATCTGCCTAGCCTTTTCCCAACTATGTTGGGGTCGGCTTCCAGTCTAACCGGATGCAGCTAAATACCAGTATTTTACATGGAGCGACTGCCTATCTGACCTCCACAACCCAGTAACTGGGTAATATACGATACCCCATGGTAAGACTGGTGTCAGACTTTCGGGCTTCTGACGACTCGTAACGACTGTCAAAGATCCACGAATGACACCCGGGACCAACGGCTTAACGTGCTTTCCGAGGCACGGAGGATTCTCGGTATGTAAAGATGGTCACCCATCCACTGACCAACCCCGGCAAGCGTAGCTTAACCTGATGGATCGACCTGTGTGGCTGTTGTTACTTAGCCACGAGCTCCTCCTCCTCTGAGTATCAAGGCTTATAATAAACTGAATTTGTTAGTATAATTTATTTTTTCTGTTTTTTCATAGAAAAAAATATAGACATATTTCGACTCCACTCATTCCTTGTCCAAGCGGCGAGCCTCTGTCATAAATTTTTATTGCTTTTATTAGCACTTTGTAATTCGAACTTTAAAACAAGCGTGTAAGGTTGAATTTGTTTTGATGTATGTTTGACTTTATTGTTTTTTGTACATAGCTTTGTGAATACAACTTTAAGCATTGCATTTAAGGTTGAATTTACATTAAGGTATATTTATTTAAACTAGAATTACGTAAACACAATTGGCGACAGTTTTAAGAGAACTTTTGTATGGGATATTGTATCTAGTGCATTATTGATCGAAGCCTAGCTGCTAGTAATTTGTCAGTTACGTGTACGTGCGTAAAACGTCTTAAACGGACGCGCTTGTTGAAACTGAGCTTTTGGTATAGGTATCTAAAGTCCCTGTCACGAGAATCTATAAATTTTGTAACAAACAACTTCTCTTACGTAGCGAAACAAATAATCCCAAATTCAATCAACTCAAAGCAACATACGTTTTATACAAAAGTAACGAGCTATTTCACTTGGTCGGGTTATATTTTAGCGATATAAAGCGCTGTTGTCTAATGTTTTGTGGTACTGGAACTCAGACGCGTTCAGTAGTCATTACACGTATCGGCGCCTTTGAGTGAAAAGCTCGGGAATGCAACTTTTGACTTTTTTATTTTATTATCTTTTTGGAAAAAAAGACCTCGCAACGCACCCTCTAGTTTTGTGGCGGCATCTATATCGCCACATGCGACCTACGCATGACGACACGCAAAATCCTGCATCGCGTAAGCAGATTTTACCGCGCGATCAGCATTTAAATAACTTCGAAGTTGCCCACCAGTTTTTCGCATATAAGAGGTTTTCACTCTAAGACGACGGTATGTTGCTTTGAGTTGATTGAATTGGGGGATTATTTGTTGTTGATTGAATTGTCGCTACGAAACCTATTAGAAGTTCTTTATTTACAAAATTTATAGCTTCTCGTGACGGGGACTTTAGGTAGATTTTAATATTAACAGATTATTATTGTTGTTATTTTTTATTTTTATTATGTATAATGGATATTACTCAAAACTCAACAAATTATCGTCAAAGAGCGAAAATGTTATGCAATTTACAAACAAATTCCTTTAATTTACAGTGGGCACATGCCACTTTATCGAACTGTCATTTCATTCAAAATGTTGTCAATATGTAGACGGAGAAATAATAATGTGCAAGCAAAAATTAACCTTAAGGTGCTTAGCATATTCCTTCTTTGACTGTACACACTTTTACATAGATAGGTGCAAGTTTAAGTAAGCATGCAACATAAACATTGTTTAACTCTTGTCTGTCACAATCATCGACTTTTACAATAGGTATGTATAATAGTGCTCATTGGCACATATCCGATTTGTCATTAATGACACCAATTTCAGGTCTCAAGGACAGTTGATGAACCATTATCTTATGGGCAGTTGCAGCAGCGTATGGCGGCACTGGTTTCAATATTTATTTTGGTCAAAAGCGTTGCCAAGATCCACTGGAAATTGTATAAAGGAGCTATCGAAAGATAATGGTTTATTTACATTCAGACAAGATAAATTCATTAGTACCTATACAAGCCTAATTATTAATTTAATTTATAAACAAATCACGATGTAGGTAGGTACCTTCCCTTTGTTGAAGCATATAATATTAATTAATTAATTTTAACTGTACTAACCCTTTTGCTTTTCGTGTAGCTGTAAATTTAATAAATCAGCGAAATATTCAAAAATAAACTTATTTACTAACGGTAAGAGAGCCCATGCCCAAATTTTTGCATTATTGTTTTAAGAACAAAACCGTATAAAACCGATAGATTTGGTTATTCTGAATCCAAAAATCCTACTTTCCGAAATTTTCCGCGGCATACCTTACCTGAGCGCATTTAAAAAAATTACAAAAAAGTACCGAATTGTTTCATAGCAATCTGTCTGATTTTCAGAATGTAGTTGAACGATAGATTTTAGATACAATTTTCAGAAACCAGTAGCGTCCACGTACCGACCATTTGAGAAAATAAATAATGAGGCAAAAAATAAAACCCATAGCAACGTCTTAAAATCTTGTTTTCAGGTGAACATTGTTCAGCTGATACGAATAAATAATTTTTCAGAAGAAAGTGTGTGAGCATCTTATGTGTTTATAACCATTTTGAACGTGAAAAAAATATCAGACAAATTTAGTGTCTCACGTTACTAATCAGACAAAGTTTTCGATAATCAAAAATTATTAATAAATCGTATTGCGGCGTTTTTACGTACGATTAATAAAGAGCTTACCCGAAACTATCGAACTGAAATTAAAAGGTTTTCTTTAATAAATTAAACAAAACGAAACTGGGATGACGTTTGAAAATAACTGTTTATTGAAATAAAATTCATAATTTTTAGTTATTGTCGGACTCACCATCGGTGTCGTGAGGGATAGAAGCGTAACAAGCACCGCGCGTTTGCCGGGCGACTCCGAATCGTTATTTTAAGTTTATTTTCGTTTATTATCGTCAGGCAGTTTAAGTGTCACAGTTTTTGGAGTTATACTCCTAAAAACTTTGACACTTAAACTGCCTGCCGGTGATATTCAAAATGCCTAAAAACAGGTTTTCAGTAACCCCGGTAAATATAAAAAAGATTTATAAAAAAATTGTACCAGTTTGCTATGAGACAGATCGGTTAATTTTTTTGACATTTTTGATAATGCGCTGACGTCTCATTTGACACGCAAAATGTCTGAAAACAAACTTTTTTGTAATAAAATTACGAAACCTATGTACATTTTTAATATCAGACATGAGTGTGATGAAACCGTCTGCCAATTTTTTTCGACATAGCAGAAATGGGCTCCCGTAAAACTGGGACGTTTCTGACCGGTAGGTACTTCCTACCGAGTCGGGTTCAGAATCATATAAATAAACTAACAATTTATACGGTTTTGGCCGTAAAACGATGTGACATGGTTTTGGTCGTGTGCTCTCGTACCATAATACCTAGCGTGCTAGAGTTTTAAAAAAAATAACTAAACGACATCCGGCTTATTAATAATAAATTAATGCTCAGATTAAGGAACGTTGAATCCGTATAAATTCCAATCTAGACTAGATAAAATCGTATAGCAACGAGAGAAATAGAATAAAACTATTCTCTATTATAATTTTTAAGGTAAAAAAAATTGTACTACTCAATATAGGAAAAGATTATGGTGTAGTTGTGCGAGTGTCTGGAGCAATCTGCTTCTATTAGGCAGGTACCTGTTTTTTTTTTTTTTCGCTTTCTCTTAATATAGAACTGATACCGGTGTAGCAATACAGCTCCATTATGTATCTACAATTTATTTTTCCATTTTGATGGAATTGTACATAATTAGGAATGAATGCGCAAAGGTTTAATAAAAAAACATTACCCTCCTTTTGACCTTTACCGCAGTCAGGTAATAAAGAGCAAAATCCATTATTAATCTTCAGGTGGTACATAGTCAGGTACAACTTGTAGTACTTTCTCCCGCCATCTTGCTTTCCTGGCTTCTTGTTCCCTTTTTAGTGAATTTAAAGCTGGCAATGTTCTCCAACATGTGAAAATTTTGAAGACGAGATTGCTGAAATATTATAGACGGCATTGTACTGGGGTTCACTGATTTAAATAACACTGTTAGATAACCTGTGATCACCAAAATAAGTCATGAGATTATAGTAAAGGGCCCAGTGCACTACCTTGTGGAACACCGGTTCAGATGTAACTGTACCGGACTAAATTTTCCCTTCCTTTGGAGGTACAAAATGGAAATGTTTTGCTTTAGAGATTAACATTTTAATTGGAGCAAATTTTTTCAAAGTTCATTTGATGTTGCCGTCTATCAAAGGCTTGGATATTCCGTAGCATTTGAGTTTAAAAATCTACGGTTGGGTTTCATAGACCGAGGTGAATACTCCTATGTATTTAACCCCTATAGAATATTTAATTTCAGGTGTTTACATTGCTCTGTGCTCATTTCTATAAACGCGCTCTCGAGATGCATGTATTTACCTACTTACGCAATCAATACCTATTTGAAAATTTTAGGCTGTCTTCTAGTCTAAAACAAACTTGCCACAAACAAAGCTAAAAGATCTTCAGCCGATTTTTTGCATTGTTTGTGACTTATGATTGGTGAATGACTACTTCTATAATTTCTCCATCCACTCAAAATACGTAATTATAAACATACCTGCTATGATACAAAACTGCTTTCTGCCACTTTATCTCATTTTCCTTTTTTATCACATTAATGCCTTCACGGAACATTCTAAAAGCCATCTGCGTTAGGTATAAATCGTAGTAGTCGTCGGCTACCTGTTTCTTCAAAACTAAGCCATGATGGTTCTAGATTGTTTGGAAGAAAAAAAACATTATACAAATACAAAACAAGCGCGAAATTCATTTAATAGGTAGGTAGGTACTGTTACCAAAAAGATTGAGATAACCATAATATATTCCAATATTTAAAAACAAAGCTTTCTGCAGCTGCAGTTAAGTACTTCTTCTTTTCATTCGATGATATAACATTCGCCTAGATTACCTAAACAAGTATCAAGTAGATTGCCACGTTGATCGTGGCTTCAGTAGCGTTCTTTATGTAATACCGGCCTATTTGTCCCACTGCAGCAGCACCGGATCTAAGGAGGAGCAATCCGGGCCCGTGCCCCGGGCGACAAATTGAACCGTAGCAGACAAGTGCACCACCCAGCACACCGTAACTTTGAAATAAATGTGACGCGCAGCCAAAGATATAAGAAAGGAGATATGCCCGGTAGTTGAAAATGTATCGAAACCCAATGTCTTCAATTTGTCCCTACTACCTTAACTACCGAGCCTACAACTACACATGCGATCAGTAAACCCAATAAACACGAGGTCCCGCGCACACTTGCAATTTAGAAATCAGAACGTACTACACAATCAATTATAAACCTTAAACCATCAAACACAGCGTGCATTTACCATGCACCGTACAACTCACTCACACGAAAACATCGATCGCTATCGTTGTGCTGTGCAAAAGACATATATTTTACATATACGCTAGTGATTGACTAAATCGGAAAGTTATCGATTCTCCCATTTATTATTGTATTAAAATTTTTGGAAGTTCCTGAAAAAATTATAAATAAAAAACGATATACATATAATAAGATGATATAAATAAACAATAAGTAAGTAAAAAAAAGAAATTTTAAGTAAACCAAAAAAAAACAACGTTATGAGAAAATCCAAATGAGTATGAAACAAGATTTCACATCGGTCTTCCAATCAGGCTATAACTGTTGACAAATTGAAGAATAAACTTTAATAGTAATATAAATTCATACGACAACCGACATTATTGTCGATAGCCCACGTTAGTGAATCTGCACAACCACATCACTAATCCGTCGCAAGACGCTGCGGCCGTACTAACGATGCAACCGCTTAAAGAAAATATAGTTTTGTGATTTTTACATTGCTTGTCCAGTTACTTAGCGACATACTTTGGTAGTGGTAAAGAAGCAATGTATTTACTACAATAATAGTACAGTCGCTGTGATATATGAAAACCAAAATAACGTAATAAGGGCAAGAAATATTTTACGATTTGTTGTTTTTCATGATTTTCAACACAAATATAGTAAAATACTTGTGCTGATTTATGAAAAGCGGTTCTACGATTTATAAAGTTTCTAGTTTAGCTTCGATTTTTACAAGAAACCACTGAACAGCACGGTATTCTTAAATGTTATCACGATCGCGTTCGAAAGCGCACTAGTTAGCGGAGACGGCCATTTGCCTGAGGCATGAGCATTGTGATCAGGACGCGCGAACACAGACACGCCCCCATGCCACTTCTCCTGTTATTTATATTTCTATGCGCGCAGCACAGAATCTTTCTATTTCTTTCTTTTTTACAACAGTTTTGGCGCCCCTGTCAGGCGCATTATCGATTGATAAAAATTGTAATGTCGCGGGCTACCTTAGAGGATCCCCCTTATAGGATTAACCGGGGCGGCAGACAGCAGTTTTTGCCCCGCCTCAAAAATCTAAATCCGGGGCTGCACTGCAGGGCAAAAGCCTCTTCTCATACCGACAAGGCACGAGCATTGACCACCACGCTTGCTCAAGACGAATTGGCGAGCTCAGACTATGACTATGATGATACATATTATCTATAAGTTCAGCGGGGGTAATTGGTTAACACTCATAAAATGACAATTGATAGCAATGGGTTTCATTTTGACAGTTCACCCACGTCCTTTGTCATAGTTACGTTGCTGAGCAGACGATGCAATGCAAGAAATGGATTAGCAATATCCGATTGTGATTCAAAGTGTGTTACGCAATTAGGTTTCAGGTTTCCTCAAAATTCACAATTACGTCCAAGATAAGATAGAAATTACATATAAATTGAAAGAGTCACATTTGTATTTGCCCGGATATGAACCCACACGCTCGTACGTGCGAGGCGAAGCCTTAACCACTGGGCAATCACCCAAAAAAAAGCAAACTAGGTAGCTTACGAATTGTATACTAGCAATATAAGTTATTAAAAACACCAGTCACCAACCCTTTTAAAAGCTTCAAACGCTTTCCTTAACAATTTCTTACGGCAAAATTCCTCTGCTGTATAATTTCTTTCAATCCACATATCCTCAGTATGCCACATCCAATTTAAAAATGTATTATTTTTAAGTTGAAAAATATAATGAGCTTTTGCTTTTTCAATGTTATCTCGCTTCATGTCTATCAGTACTCTCAAAGGCCGTATACCATATTTTGCCTTCAAACTTTTCTCATAATGCAAATCTGCCATAACTATGAGTGCCCTTAATCTTGAAGCCCACTGTTTCTTTCTTATATTATCTATTTTCTCTTTCCTCCTTTTATCTCTTAATTCTAGTATTCTTTTCGTCTTTTCTTCCTTATCCATTTCAGCTTTGGCTAGTTCCGCCTAAAACGATATTTAAAGTCTTAGAAAGTTTTTCTACTATGATATGTAAAACTAGAAGAATTTTATTAACATTACCTGTTGTTTTAATCTGATCCGTTCTTCTTCCATCTGTCGTCTTCGCTCTCGAATTATTGCATGCTTTTCTTCTCGTTCTCGAGCTCTCTTTTCCATCCTTTGTAAAAACTGTGGAACTTTCAAACAGTGTAATACAAGCAATGGATCTGAAAGTATAAACAAGAATGATGGAAAAACATAAATATTTACAAATAACCATTAATACGTAATCGAAGGTTCCTAACCTTCAATTTCAGGTATCCTTAACTCATTAGTCAAGCACTTTATCTTAGGTTTTAGATGTCGATCTATTTCATAATACGTTCTACGTACTTCTTCTCTCATATCATCCACTGACTGACGGGAAGCTTCTATAATCTTATTATACTTAAGTTCTTCTATCAAACGATTCTGTTCTTCTAATTTTGCTTTTTGCAGTGCTATTATGTGCTTTTGTATTTTGTACCTAAAATATTTAGCATGGGGATATTAATTCTAGGTGATGGAAATAATAGGTAGGTATGCAATTTTTTCTCAGTCTGCAGCCTGAGGCAGTTTAACTGGACATATTCGAACGTCCTTTTCCATATAGATAACTATATACGTACGTTGGACGTTTTAATCCCCACATAAAATTAATATGCCCACAAGCCTCCTTTCTGTGAAAGGGAGTGGGCTGTTATCCTCCACGTGGGCATGGTGGATGTTTCAAATCTTTGAATTTTCGAGTCTGAGACATGACCGGGTTCCGCAAGATGTTTTCTTACACCGATTTTCCTTCATTCCTTTCAGATGTTGTGTGGATACAAATTGACTACTTGTGTGGTCTTGCTAAGCGTGCTGGTAAGACGAAACAGCCTTAGAAGTGTCAAAATGTAAAGTAGGTACCTACTCCCGATGAAGATTGAGTTTCACAACATAAACTCATAATAATGGAGATAAAAGTCAATGTCTCGTCCAGTTGGAACTAGGAACGGCCCAAACCCAAAAACAGAGGCGTAAAAAGGGGAATGTGCCAGTATGTTTAAGAGTCATTGGCAGATAAAATGATTGAAATGAAGGATATGGAAGGAAAATCTGTAAATGAATGTTGAAAAGAGATGGCGGATTGTATAAGGAGAGTAGCAAGATGTATTTGAAGAATCGAAAGGGAAAGGTATAATAGAAAAGGATACATGGTGGTGGAATGAAAACGTGCAAAAGATGCTCAAAGAAACGAAAATTGCGTTTAAAGAATGGCAGGGTGTATAAAACGGGAATTGTAGTTTGAAAGAAGATAAGATGAAGATGTATAAAGAATGGAAGAGAAAGGCAAAAAAGCGGTAGCGGTTTCGAGAGCTAAGGCGCAGGAGAAGTTGTATGACTCACTGGACAGCCTTAGAGGCCAGAAGCAGCTCTACCGGATTAAAAAGCAAGAGAAAGGCGAATGAGATATATAATTCACATTAATGTATGAAAGACGACGTCGGTAAGGTCCTGTCCAAAGATGACGAAATAAAACGAACGAAGGGAATTAATGGAATGGTGTGCTCAAAGAGGTACAAGTAAATATGGGTGTAGTGAGGGAAATTAGCATGGATGAAGTAAGAAAGGCAGTTCAAAATATGAAAAATAGAAAGGCCATGGGCCCCGATGATAATCCAGTAGAAGTATGGAAGTGTTTAACAGAATATGGATGTATGTAGCTGACTTTATTCTTCAATAGGCTGTTGCATGAAGGAGCGATCCCACAAGAATGGTGTAATAGTTCGCTAGTGCTGATCTTCAAGAATAAAGGTAAAGTACAGAACTGCAACAACTATCGAGGGAGGGATAAACCTCATGACACATAGTATGTAGGTATGGCGGAAAGTAATAGAGAAAAGACTGCGAGAGGAGAGTGAGATTACCCCTAACCGGTAACCAGTTTGGATTTATGCCAGATCGAGGAACAATGGACGCCACTTTTGCACTCCGCCAATTGTGCGAGAACTACAGACATGCACACAATAAATTGGAAATAGTATTCACTGATCTGGAGAAAGCGTATGATAAGCTCATACGCTTTCTCCAGATCAGGATGCACCCACCTTGGGGATGTACTGTGGTGAGCCTTGAAAGGGAAAGGTTTGCCCGGGAACTATGTAGAGTTAAGTTACTTGCACCAAGGGTCGACTTTAAGTCTTTACCTCTTCCTGTTGAAGGAACTAGGACGCTTGACGTCGGGCATACAAGAAGAGGCACCCTAGTGTATGCTGTTTGCCGATGAAATTACTTTTATTGCTGATAATGGACCAGATAGAGATCCAGAGCAGATTGGAAAAATGGTAACAGAAGCTCGAGCATGTTGGCTTGAAAACAGCAGAACCAAAACTGAATATATATGTTCTGCGATTTCGGCGGTCTCTCCAGCTCTGGAGTCATAGCGCTTGACGGCGCGCTTCTCCTAGTGTGCCCCGACTTTCGGTATCTCGGTTCACTCGTGCAAAGCGATGGGAAAATCGATCGAACGGTTAAGCACAGAATTAACACTGGATCGACGAAATGGCGGCAGGTCACGGAAACAATCACGCATTCCCCGTAAACTTAAGGGGAAGATATAAAACAATGGTTAGACCTGTTGTCTTGTATGGATCAGAATGTGGCCCTACATTCTGATCCATACAAGACAACAGGTCAAAAGGGATGAATGAAAGGTAGTTGCATGCAGCTGAGATGAGAATGCTAAAGAGGGATGTGTGGTGATAAACGAATGGATTGAATAAGAAATGAGTTCATAAGAGGAGAGGAAGTCTGAAAGAGAGAAATCGGTTGCCACAGCAATAGCTCCTACACACGCTTTTGCCGAGCGGCACATGGCCCCGGCTTTTGCGCCTCCATTTCCTTTGCGATCCTTTGTGCAGCAGGGCCGGGCGTTCGCGGCTTGCCCGGCGGCCATGCCGCATTGTGTGTACTCGTAGCAGCCATAAGGAAATGTGATGCCGAGGAATGAGGAAAATTTTGAGTATGGGTGTCGATAGCTATAAGAGTAGGGGAAGACCAAAGAACCGATGGATGGACTGTGTAGAAGATAATATGGCTAGCCTGGGGGTGACTACCGATATGACGACTAATAGAAAAGTATGGAAGAAAAAGACATGTTACGCCGACCGCAAATAAATTGAGTTAAGGGCAGGAGAATGATGATTGAATTGAGTATCAGTCATTATACAACAACTAGATGTTGTGTTGTGTGGTGACTGATACTCAATCACTCATGCATGCTTAGATATTCGCGTATAAAAAAAATATTAGATCAATTTGCATGCCTTAAGAAATGTTGAAACTTACCTGTGTTGGTATGTGTTATAATCCCTTACTAGAGACTTGGATTTATTATCAGATTCCGAATATTCATTTATATCCATCTTTTTCTTTGCTATTTTATCGAAGAAGTTATTCAAAGTTTCCTGTCTCTGTTCAGTTACGTAATTTTTCCTATTACTTACATAACACTTCCATTTATTTACAAATTTTTTCAAAATGTATCTCTCCTTAGTGTCAATATGTACTCTTATTGGTGTAATACTTAGAATGTTATCAATTCCCTCAGAGGTAGAGCTTTTTGGGGCATCGTTCAGTTCAATATTTGGATAGAGTACTTCACTTTTTGGAGTTTCAACATTGCTGATTTCGAATTCATCAATTTCTTGGTTTTCATTATTTGACTTAGAAGATAAAGCCATCATTATTAAAAGGTTTTGCAAATCACTTGCTGGCCCGTCAAATTTATTAGGATTGACATTTTGATCTAAAACTGGTTTGCTAGGCTGTTCCACGTGTTTACTTCCTTCTACACTATGAGGGCTAGTAGATTTTTTGTTGCATTCTATTCGAAAAATATCTTCATTGTTTTCATTTATATCTTTATTCAAATCCAATAAACCTCTGTTACCTTGCCTTGGATTTCTATGGCATTGAGTTTCTCTAAATATCTTAATGTGTTTTAGAGGTTTAATCTTCGGATTCATTCTAAATTCAGTATCATTATGGATTTCTAATTCAGTAAATTCATCGGATAACTCGTGCAAAAAGAAGTTATCCTCGGCTTCATTTGTATTCAAACATTTATCGAATAAAGACTCATTATTGAAACCATTAGATTTTAACTTCAAAGGTTCAAGGCCTTTTAACGTTACTCGATTTTTCAAATTGATATTGTTGAAATCATGTCGCAATTTTACTATTTCCTTGTTAATGTTATGGCTTTCTTTTGTTCTTTTCATAGATTTCCTTAAATATTGAAATGGATTTTTATTTTGTTATACGAAAGCTTACAAATTATACAAGCAATTAAATTAATGAGGCCCGGTTCCAATGGCAAAAATACTGAGGTGCGTCTAGATAACACTCCGTGAGCCATCCAACCATTCTAAACTTTTCAGTTGAATCTACACTGTTCAGCACCCTAACTACAACACACGTTCAATCATAATCTGAATCATTTTGAAGGCTATTGCTAAATCCATTGCTTCATTATATTGGAAAAATTTGCCTGCTAAACAACGTAAATAACGCAATGAATGTTGTTGAACTGTCAAAATGAAACAGCACAATTTTTTCAACTTATGAAGCAATGGATTAGCCATAGCCTTCGAAATGTTAGGCAATTAGGGTGCAGATTGTTGCCAGGGTTGCGAGTTTGTCCGAAAGGGATATCGCGGCCCCTGCACACAGGCAACGGAAGGAACTCGGGTGGGTTTTAGTCAGTAAAAGTCTGACAGGCCTCCCCGCTCCGCCCAGAGCGGTTATTTGATAATTTCCCACATATTATTTTTATTATTTAGTGTGTTACATAATTAGGGTTATGATGGGAGGTTATCTCAGGGAAACCACCTTTTCAGTAAAAGAGTACATTTGGAAGTAAAACACTAGTTCACAGTTAACACAAATAAAACATTGGGAACGAAAACCCTAAATAATAATGTTCGCGTAACAATAGCGGCACGAGGCAACGTCATGCTCCCTGGCGGACCCACCTTTGCTGTAACAAGTATAAGTTACATGAACAATTCTATGGAATGTCTATAAAATTCTAGTCTTATTAAAAAAAAGTCTATATCTCTTGTTTCGACGTAAACTTTTATTTAAAGTGGTTGCGCTGCAGAGTATCCTTCCCGGCGAAACCACCATAATATTTTTATTACTATAAATAGTATAAGCAAATATATAGTATCTAACAATTCTATATTGCACCAGCACCCCCAAATCCTCAATCTATATTAAATTAGTATAAAAACTTACGACACCATAATTTTTTTCGTAGAAATGGTCATGAGCGCCTGAAGTAACAAAAAAGCAAAGACAAGTTTTCCGTAATTGAATACTTAAGAGGTTGTTTTAGTTCAGGCGTTACTACTTAATTCATCGATTTAAATAATAACCAAATAACATATAGGTATTTCTCACATATATTTTTAATTTAAGTTACACACCAAACAAAAAAGAAAATCATATCTACTTCATAATACAAATAAAGAAACACATGAAAAAAAAGTAGATTTTGGCATAAATTAGTACCTATATCTAAGTAATTGCATATATTTTTTTACGTTTGTTTTTGTAACTTTAATTGACGAATCATCATAACAATACCATTTGGCGCCACTTTTGCAGTGTGCTTTATAGTGTCCTAAGCCACATGGTAATCCTGGCACATATTCTATGGCGGCAACGATACTGTATTTTCTATTTTTTTTTTTTTTTTATTTATCAGAAATATATTGTTTGGTATGTCTGTAATATTTATGTTGTCACCAATTTCAAAAATTATTAAATTATCACTTAATTTGTATTTTTCAGTAATCACTCCCTTTTTATTATTGCACTGATGATTAGATGAGTTCCTTTTTCCAATCAACATTGAATTAGCTGACTTTTCCAATCCAGTTGCAAAGCCATCTTCTGCCAAAATCAAAATATTGAGTGGCAATATAGGACAAGTTCTTTCCGTTTTGAAGACACAAATGGGGCATATCTTTTCATGTTTCGTACTGTAAAATTCATTCAATAATAGTCCCTCAAATATTCTGGTAACGTTACAGCTGCAGTCAACAATTCGTAAATTATTGTTTCAAAAAATTTGACAAAATTTCAGCTCTTAATCTTAGAACATCCACAGAAGTATCATTTTTTTAAACAGCCGTAACTAGCGTTGAAAATGCTGAGTCTTGTGATTCAAGCAATGTTTGAACACTGGTGTATTCTTTATAAGCAACTGCGAATGCTTGCACCGCAGCATCAAAAGCACCTGCTGGGGTTGCGGGTTTGTCCGAAAGGGATATCGCGGCCCCGGAACACAGGCAACGGATGGAACACGGGTGGGTTTTAGTTAGTAAAAGTCTGACACACCCTCCCGCTCCGCCCAGAACGGGAGAAGTTATTTGATAAATTCCCACTCTCAAAAAAAAAGCACAAGTATTTTGCAATATTCGCCAAATGGTATTGTTATGATGATTCTTCAATTAAAGTTACAAAAACAACCGTAAAAAATAATATGCAATTAGTTATAGGTACTAATTTATGCCAAAATCTATTTTTTTTTCATGTGTTTCTATAATTGTATTATGAAGTAGGTAGATATGATTTTCTTTTTTGTTTGGTGTGATACTTAAATTAAAAATATATGTGAGAAATATTACGATTCTGAAACATTTCTCCGACATTCGTTTCGCCGTTGAACGGTTCACCGACAGAACGACTCACTTTTCATTTTTTCACCGATAGAACGTTTCAACGGCGAGCGATTCGCCGACAGAACGATTCACTTTTCATTTTTTCACCGATAGAACGTTTCAACGGCGAACGATTCGCCGATAGAACGATTCACTTTAGAAAATTTCATCGACAGAACCTTTCACAGGCGAACGATTCGCCGACACAACTGTTCATCTGACCCTGGGGTATAAAACACAGGTATTCGACATGTAGACCTGTTTCCGTTTGTTGTTTACACCTGAATCAAGTTGTAAAGACGAAACTTAAAGTTTTATGCAAAACTAACCAAAAAATGTATCATAAATGTTATGGTTATACATACGTTTTGAAAGGTTAAATGAAATATATTTGCAAATGAAAATAATTTTTATTACCTAACCAACATGATTAACACCAAAACAAAAACATAACAAATCAACAATTAATAAAAACAATTCTAAAGTTCACAGGACACTTATTTTGTATTACATAAATGAGAAATATGAGCCCAGCCACTTAAGTAGGTTTTTATGTCCATATCATCCTTTTCTGACAAATGCAGAGTAATCCTCTCTTGATAGTTTGATCTTTTTCGCTTAAGCGTTGGCTCCGAGGAATTAATGAGTTCGATAGTGCATTCTGTGTGCTTTTGTTCCTTCTGGAACTCCACTATTGTTTTGAAAATGTTCCATTTTCGCCGGCCTAATAAGGTATTCTACCTGTTGTGCCACGACTCCAGCGCATTTTGTGATAATGGTATATGTGAAAGTTGGCTGTCGTGTACTGACCACATCCTTGGAGGAAATACTGGCGGACTCCGCTTTACTGTCATTTTGGAGCTAATGTTTTTTGTAATTATCGCTGATCCACTGACATAATAATTTTCAAACCATCGCATCACTCTCTTAGCTTCATCAGGTATAATTTCGTTTTTTATTATATCAAGCGCATCGGGAATTTCTATTGGCTCTAAAAATGCCAGTGCAGCAATATGTCTCATTTTGTGGGCAAATACTGGATCGCTGTTGTATTGTTTCGCGAGACCAGCCGATTGAATATGACGCCATATGCTTTGGTTCAAATGAAAAAAACAAAGTTTATTTAAGCAGTCTGGGAACACCATTTTTATAGCTTTCATAGCTGCGCGTTCAAAATCGGTAAGGATTATTTGTGGGCACAAATCGATGTTCAAGGTGTGTGCCGTTTTAATATTTCTAAAAATATTTCATAAAATTTTACAGTTTTATGTGAAAGTAAACCATAAATTAAAGGAAGTACTTAATGCGTACCATCCGGAGTTCCGACAATTGCATGTATAGAATATATTTGTCGAAACGGGGGAGGGCAACAGTTAAATGTTCCATCCATCAGCCAATAATTTGCTACACTTAAAAGTCTGCAATTCTCATTTGTGCCAAATACGATTACGGATTCTTCATTATGAGTGTAGTGGCCGATAAAGAAATTGGCATCATTGCTAATTTTGGTTAATTCATCGGGAATCACAACAGCATGTATATCTTTGGGAATACTTGGTAAATTCTTATTCCTTACCCGATGAACCATCATTCTCATGGCATCGTTAGTCGGCATGTAAGGAGCACTAATAGTTGGTACATCTTGAATACACCGTTGAACAATTTGTGAGGGTACATCCATTGAATGGTGGGCTTTTTGTTTGATGTTAGCTTTTACAGTTAATTCTATCTGCTTATCGGGATCCGGTAAATGAACATGTTCAAAATTTTTCGAAATAACAATATGAGAATTATTCGTAGACACTGTTGAAGTCATAGCAACATTGCACCGGGTAGAATCTTTTTTCGTACACCGCCAGTAGAACTTCGTATTTCGTATTCTGTTTAGATGATAGGAATATCCTTCGTAAATCAATATATCTTTACCGCGTTTTGATTTCAACATTACACAATCACTCATTTTTTAACAGCAAATCTAAACCTTTTCATTAACACGTTGGAAATTAATTCCGGGCAGACATAACAACGTAATGAGGGACGTTGACAGGTAAAAAACGGTGGACTACCCACATTTTCATATTTAATTGTTTTCGTTTAGAAATTAAGCGAACGTGCTTATATCAAGTATGTATGTCTATCATTACCTCAATAATACTAGCATGCATTGTGCATTTAATATCGAATTATACGCAGTTAAATGATAAGCTAGCCGGAAATTATAAAATCCTTCGGAATGACTATGAGTGCAAAGTTTATTTTATGTATTAGTATTATATTGTATTATTGATTGTATTTTCAACAGGTCTACATGTCGAACACCTATGTTTTATACCCCAGAGTCGGATGAACAGTTGTGTCGGCGAATCGTTCGCCTGTGAAAGGTACTGTCGATGAAATTTTCAAAAGTGAATCGTTCTGTCGGCGAATCGTTCGCCGTTGAAACGTTCTATCGGTGAAAAAATGAAAAGTGAATCGTTCTGTCGGCGAATCGCTCGCCGTTGAAACGTTCTATCGGTGAAAAAATGAAAAGTGAGTCGTTCTGTCGGTGAACCGTTCAACGGCGAAACGAATGTCGGAGAAATGTTTCAGAATCAATATTACAGTGATAAATTTTTTACAGTCCATATACCTATATGTGTCTCATTGTTTTAATATTTATTATTTAAATCGATGAAATTGTATTTTTAAGTAGTAACGCCTGAACTAAAACAACCTCTTAAGTATTCAATTACGGAAAACTTGTCTTTGCTTTTTTGTTACTTCAGGCGCTCATGACCATTTCTACGAAAACAATTATGGTGTCGTAAGTTCTTATAGATTGAGGATTTGGGGGTGCTGGTGCAATATAGAATTGTTATAGAATTATTTGATACTATACATTTGCTTATACTATGTAATATAAATATTATGGTGGTTTCGCCGGGAAGGATACTCTGCAGCGCAACCACTTTAAATAAAAGTTTACGTCGAAACTAGAGATATAGACTTTTTTTTAATAAGACTAGAATTTTATAGACATTCCATAGAATTTTTCATGTAACTTATACTTGTTACAGCAAAGGTGGGTCCGCCAGGGAGCATGACGTACGAGGCAGGCACGTGGCGACATTGCGCGGTACTAAGAAATACGCGCACTACGCGTGCGCGTGTGGGCAGCGGACTAGCGCTTCGTCGAGTGCCTTCCTCGCAACGGCCAGGCGAGAGAAAGACACAGACAGATTATTCTCTATATCGAGCCGGCACCCGACCGCGGGACGCTCGCACTAGTAATTGTGTGTGGTTTGCTGCAGGGTGCAGAAACAGAATGACTGACGCACACGGCACGCAACAGATCACGGAATCGCCGCGCCTGCAGTGGCAGTGACCAGACGCATTTACTCGTAATATGCATCCGTGCCCGAATGTGAAGCAACGAGCTTGCAAGGCTATCACAGGCCACAGGCTGTCAATTTATATGACTAGGTTAACCTTGATGCTCCCTGACAGACTTGTTTTAAGGGTTCCGTATCTCAAAACAAAAAACCGACAATGGTCCACTGAAGGACTAAGTGCGGAAACCAAACCCCATAACATAAAACATAGAACGGAACCCTTATCTATTATAGGATCACTAGTTTTATGGAAAGTGTTGACAATTGTGTCTATACCGCCCCTAGCAGCGGCCGCCGCGTCTCCGTGCTCCATGGACGCACGCTTTGAATAACCAGTAGTGATCCCCGTATCCGTCCACCTACCTATTTTTTTTCATGAACATTGCCTGTAGAAGCTTAAAAATATGAACTAGTTAGGTATCTACCTACCTACTTGTAAATAACCCCGTACCTAAATAGCATAACAGGGCCAGGCCAGCTAATTAACATCTTAGGGCCGTAGGTATAATTACATCACCGTGTTCAAGGATATAACGGTTATTCTCTCCGTTCTGGAGATAAGCATTAGCTTCATACAATTTTTTTGCAAAAAAAATATAAGTTGCCAATTTGCCTACCAGATTGTATCCTAAGATATATTTATGCATAATATTGGCTATTATAAGCCATTTCAAGCAAAAAACTGACACTTTAATATTTAAGCTCCGATGTTCGAGAGCTTTTATTCGAACCACAGTGTGGCGGCGGCGTAGCGGCGTTTCTTACAGAGTGCAGCGTAGCGTTTACTGGAACTGCTCATTTATTAAACTCCCGTTCCTCGCTTCAAGGAACCACCGCCGCCGCCCGCGGCACCACCCGTTCCGAATTAGCGGCCCAAGCCCAGACCAAATTTATTAGACCAATACCTACAAGGTGGAATTATCTTACCGGCAGAGAAGGCCTGGGATATCCCCAATAAATTTCCCGATCCACAAACAGGAACCTAAATAACGTGGGTAGAATCTAGATTTATAGGTAGGTACCTAAAACGCGAGGGCGCCCAACCGTCCAGTAGCGCCACTCCTTTAATAAATAGTATCTTGTAACTGAGAAGGAGTTATGATTAACGGCTAGTAAGGACCCTCGGTGACTCAATACTGAGTTCCCTATTACGAAAGACATAGATGATTGGGTACCCAAACAATTTATCTTCGATAGAAATACAGGATCCAACTTTACGAGGATCGCCGATGCGAGGGAATTCGCCCCGCAGAGCTACGAATCTTCACTGATGGATCCAAAACAGGTAGTGGCACAGGTGCTGGAATCTTCTCGGAGGACTTCCAACATACACATAGCCACACCATTGGGAGTCCACAACACAGTGTTCCAGGCCGAATGCATGGGTATATCTCTTGCCGCTTTAGCCATCATGGCCAGGAAAGTTGGACCACTCGATACGTATACTCTCAGACAGCATGGCTGTTCTGCTAGCGTTAAACAGACACACTGTTGACTCTTGGCTACGAGTGCCACCAGCGCCTTAACCAGGTGGGTAGCCTCAATAACATTACCATTCAATGGATCAAAGGACACAGTGGTTCGCGGGGCAGTGACGCAGCCGACGAACTTGCCAGAAGGGGTCGAGCATGGCACCAGTGGGTCCCGAACCCATTGCGCCACTCCCCTTCGGGTACCTACGCACTCTGGTAAGGAAACGATCCAGGGACCAACATCACAAACTATGGTTGGACCACGGTGAGTGCAGGCAGGCTAAGGAGGCACTCCCTACAATTGATGGCCGCCTTACGAAACAGGTTCTCCAACTAACGAAACAACAGCTGCGTACAGTCACAGCAGCTGTAACTGGCCATGGGTAATTTAATAAACACCTCTTTGTCATAGGAGTCACAGACAGTCCACTGTGCAGAGCCTGCATGGAGGACGACGAGACAGCAGCTCATGTGCTGTTATACTGCCCGCGGGTATACAGGGCAAAGTACTTCGGTAACCCTACCTGGGTTACCGAAGTACTCTACGTGAGATTGTCAGTGACACCAAGGCGTTGCTGGCTTTCTTTGAGGAGCTGGGGTGGATCGAATAACCAATTTTCCCACCCGTACGCAAAATACGCGCTTAGACGTGGAGTTGCGGATACCAGCCCGTATTACCTATTACCTAAGGACCCTCGGTAAGTGTATCTAGAATTTTGAGAAAGTTTCATATTGAGACAGAAGCAACAAAATACGATCTAGACCTAGAGGAATGCGAACGTGGCCGCTTTTCTTTAGATCGAATTTTGTTGCTTCGTGTCTCAATAAGAAACTTTACTACTCTTCTCTTATGAATTTTTGAAATTACCAATTTATCATGTCAGTTCAGTAAAACATAATTCAGCAAAATAATAACTTAGTTACCTTATCCAGCTGGTGTTTTTAAGAATACCATGATTATGTGTATCTCTGACCTGAAAGAAAAATTATTTTCATCGATATGGTTTAAATTTATAGGAGAGATTTCCTTAGTAGATAGGTATTTTATAAATGAATATTTTATTATTTACTTACCACTGTTCTTCGCATCTGCATCCGTAATACAAAATTCCGAGGATTGTAATCTGGAGAAAGTTCGTCTAAATCGCGATCATTAAATATGTCCTTATTTAGAATGTTCTCCATACTTTTTTGATATTATCATAACGAATCAATTTGTCTGTAAAAGAAACAGATATTTTTTGATTTTCAACCACTAGTGGTTTTGATTGTAAATCAATGATTTTGCAGTTGCTATGAAATATTGATAAAATAACGAAACGTAACCTGCACGATCCTTAAACGTTTTATTATTGTTTTTCTTACATTTTTTTTAAACTAAATCATGACAACGCAAATAAACGCTATAATTTTAAAATGGAACCATGTTGAAAACGATTACAAAATTCACACGTTATGTACCTACACACAATGTTTGTTGAGGAATGGATACTACCAATTGTTAGCTATGGTTGTGTTGCCTAGCAATATTTTTCTTGTTAATGATTGTCATTCGTTTTATTGTATCTTTCATAAACCAATACAGGACGTCCCACGGATATGCCACATGGAGGGAAAGTACCTTGAATATTGTAGATTTAACATTTTAGTGAAAGAAGACATTATTTGAATTTAAAAAAACAATTTAAACTGCATTCATAGATATTTAAATAATTACATAGTTGAACCGGGAATCGAACCCGTTACATGAGAAAAATAATCACCCTGAAGCTTTATCATACCGATCGAAAGGCTTCATCGTAAGGATTATTTTTTGCTAAATACATAGTGTCACAAATAAAAGGAAGACCATGAATTTTAACATTTGATGTGAAATTTTGTTCAACTGTTGGTGTGGGATTGTAAAAAACCGGCTATCTAATTACGCAACACAGTTTCGATTTACAATTGAGTCAAATTTGTTTCGTTTTGAATACAATTGCATTCAATTTATAATTTTCGAATTACGTAACTCTAAAATCTGTGTTGTAAACTGCACTCTGTTTCAGACGCTAAAGAGTGAACGATAATCGTTTAAAAAGGCTATTAATCGAATTACGTAATCATTTTGACAGTTGAAAATTTGTTTCAAATCAACGAGTAATTGCTTTGAGCTATCAATCTAAAGAGAAGGCACCCTACTGGTCGCATTCGATTTTCTTTGCAATATTTTTGGGATTTACTCGTATAATCTCCTTACTTATTACAAAATTATGTAAGTGAACGTCGTCTTCATAAATTGTGAATGTGTTTTTGTGTAAAACCTCAATGATAGATCAGTATTAGGGTCTGTAAAATACCGAAGCAGCGAGGTTTTTTTCTGTTACAAGTGCTTACAACCTAAACTAAAGATATATATATATTATGATATTTCAGAAACTAGGTATTTTGGTGGCATTTTAAAGGAAAGACAAATTCGTACCTCACTACCGTATCAAACTTATCATAAGCCACAAGCTTAGCAACCCAGTCGGGCTTGTACTTCATTGGAAAAGCAAATTTATTACAGGAAGAACAAATATTATAATATAGTTTGAAGCATTTTATGTCAATGGATTCTGTAAGGACATCGGTGAACATACTCACCACACCATAAATAGATCTATTTCCACATCATTGTCTGTATAAGGTACCTACTTAATATCAATATTATTTTCTTTCTTAGTGTTGAACATTGATTGTGTGTTTAGCATAGCAACAATTTTACACACAATCTTATTGTTTGTTGGTAAATACGAAATGCACCATCAAACGTAAATTTACCATACATTTAAATAAAGTCAATTGTAGGCACCTAATTGTTGTTTATAGCAGAATATTGCTGTTCTATAAAGTAGATAGATTGTGCATGTAAGTGTTTAAGGGAGAGGCCTATTAGACTTTGTGGATGGATGTAATGGTTCATGGAATATCAATCTAATGAGGATTTACTTAAATTCATTTTTTTTATATTTCAGGTGTCAGGTTCAACTACATTATTCAGGAAAAAAAAATAACTCTCATGAGCGCTTACAGCAAGAATTAGCAAGCAGTACATACTTATTCCATGATGACTGCCACAGGACATTAGATTCCAAATTCCACTAATCCTTACAGTAGTGTCCAAATATTTCATAATAATGTGAAGATATAATAAAAGTCGTTTTTGATTACCATAATTTATTTCTCTCTATTTACTGTTACCTAATAAATGACAGTTAATTTAGGCAAATAGGTACCTACCTCTAAATAGTATCAATAAAATAATCAATTGGCTGTGTTTATAAAAGGCATAGTATTCAATTCTTAAATATTTCATTATAAGTTATTTTTATTTGCACCTTTATGGTACAAATAAAAATTACAAGTACAGGTTCAAAATAAAAACACTTTAATAAAGTTTACACTGTTATCAATTAACAAAATAGTAACACATATTTATATTGCTGTCGTACAAGACTGAACAGTAAAAAAAAAGAAGATTATCTTTCATTAGCAATCTTCAGTTTTTACTTTAGTTCTTGAGAAGCTTGAAAACTGAAGTAGCAGAGCAACGGGGCAACGCAGCATGGGCGACATCCTTCATGCTGCCTTCATGTCTTCATAGGTGAAACGCCCCAGGAACTCTATAGTTTTAAAACAAAATCTTATTATTTTTTGCTCAAATAAAGTACCTACTTAGAAATTATGTGGCAAAATAAAGTAGGCATATCAACTAGGTTTTCATTAGCCCATGGCTGGACAAAACCCATCAGCCTAGTCATTGGTGCTGGTTGTATATTTTCATTTTTATTTAGGGCTGATATTTCAGTCTCCAGATATTTTATAATACTGAATTATAATATTAAACATTAGTTAGGTACACACAAAATATATGTTGTGTCTATCTACTAAGTTCTAAGGAAATATATTCAAAGTTTTATAATTATGTGACTTGCTACGCTTTATTCTTAACTATGTGTCAAAAAGCTTACCTTCAATGATTAATACAGAAGATTGGATATTCAATCCATGTTTGAACAACAAGATTAATGTTGAGTTGCGTTCCCTTCTTGTATTTTCAGCTCTAGCACGGTCTGTGAAAATATTATAAATATGTTTTGTAGTTAGTTGTTATTTGGCTAGTGTAGTTAGTTATTATTTGGCTAGTTGTAATTGTTTATTTCAGCATCTACTTTTGTACATAAATATCAATTAACAATTTCAGTTAAGACTGAGGTTGACGGACATAGTAACTATATTTAACCACAATAAATAGTTAGATGCTTGTGTCTACACAACAAAGGAATGATTGTCCATAGGTAGATTGACCAATAATGTACCTACAGCTACAATAATGTAATGAGATACAAAGGTACTCTCTTACACACGTTATTCCTATTTATATTGGCTTACTTACTTGTAGTGATAATATCGACTTAGTTACTTTTCGCTATTGAGCAAAACAGCCTAAGTAAGTCTTAGTGCAGCCAGTAGAAAACGAAAACAGAGCACGCAGTGTCTTCAGTGTCTTGAACGAGAGAATTTTCCAAAGTTTTTCCGACTTCCACAAGCCACAAGAAAAATGTTCCAAAACTGCTTAGCATAGGCCCATGTTTCTGTAAGAGAATAGTAAATATAATCTTGTATGTTGAAAAATATAAAACATTAAAGGCAAAACAATGCTTATCAAAAATATTACCGAAAACTAAAATGTAAACAAAGACATCGCCAATTCGCCATGTTAGATAGCGTATTCTCCACAGACTTCAAAGAATGATCATTCCAGCTTCCAGCGCAGATTATTTCCGATGTTTAACATGTGATAAATGCCTTTCCTGTTCTTTTCTCTACAAACTGATAAAGTTAGAGCAGCAAAGACAGGCAGGCAATATTCTGCAATAAATTCGACTCTGAACACCTCACAATGAGTCGGCAGATCGTTCAAGTGGTTATTCAACCTTTACTCAGTGCTGCCAATTTTTTTCCCTGAGTCCGGTATAGACATGCGTCAGATACATCAAAACGAATTTAAAATCAGATTTCAGTCAGAAATCGAATCGTATCGATTATCCGAACTAGACAAACCAATTTCACAAAACCAACCACGGCAATAGTAGCTTTGCGTAAGTACGTATTTGTTTGTTTGAATAGTTTTTAATGATGCACTTACAACCGAATAATATTACTAAAGACGATTGAAACTGCGAGCTGGAGCCACTCCTGAAACCGATTTCTAAAATCGGATTTTGAAAGCGATTTCAAAATCTGAAATAGGATATTTAACCGTTTGGTTAAAAACTTTATTCGATTAATAAAATAAGATTTGACATTTAAATAAACCTTTTTTACAGTCCGTTCCGCAGTATAATTATTGAAATTTTAGTGAAGTTGTTTGTTTTCAAACGGCTTAACGGCAGATTTTATATCCCGTAAGTACGTTCCCGTCTCCCGTGAGATATGTTTTTTGAAATGACGTTGTTTTTCAATCTCTACTCGGGCGGAGCCTCTGTGAGACTTCAATATATTCGTCATGCTGTGTCAGTCTTTCCAAATCAGCGTTCGAATCCGCAGTGGTTTCGGCATTTGAAAGAAATAAATCGAAAAATCACTGACACAGGTTTTAAACAAACAATAAAATATGCCATTATCGTGTTATTTAAATATTTTCTCGAGTCAAAGTTTTAGTTTGATTGTATTGTTTTCTACAAATTGAATTAAACTAACCATTAGACAAAACCACCGGCCACTGAAAGCAAAATTTCTCCGCCACGCGCCAGTAGGGGTGTCCAAATCCCCAGGTTTAGTGGAAATCCCACTAAGTTGACAACACTGGTTTTCTACGATTTTGTCATTGGCCACAGATAACAAAAACGTGAAAAGAAAAACGTTTTGTTACGTATTTCAATTATGGTAGTTTTTGGTAGAAAGTGTTTTAAAAATTGGTTTTTAATTTTTCGGCAATCATTGTACATTTTCATTTATAAGCACTAGTAGAGCATCAGTTGTAATAAAAAATATAAAAAAATATAGCACAATAATTTGGAAATTAATCATTCCTACATGGTGTAACAAAACACAACATCCAAATAAATTATAGCCAATTGATTAGAACATCCCTATCCAATTACGGTCGACTGTTATAAAATGTGTAGCGTAATTCGAATTAGGGCAGGCGTTTAAAACTGGACTTGCTTTCGATTCAGAATTGTAAACAGAAATAAAATGTGTTGCGTAATTAGACTGCGGGTCCTCTTAGTAAATTTTTACGAAGGGCATTTGAATACGGAAAGGTATTTAGAAATACTTGAGATTTGGAGAAATTAGATAAATAATCTTCCGGTTGCAGAACGACAAAACCTTACTTTTCAGCAAGATGGGGCTCCGGCTCATAACAGTCACAGAACAAGGGACTATCTCAATGAACACTTTCATCCCTGGATCGGGACAAATGGACAAATAAGATGGCCGCCGATATCCCCAGGTCTAACCCCGTTAGATTTTTTTTTATGGGGTTATGTAAAAAAATTAGTTTACAAGAACCAGTATGAAAGTGTCCACGAGCTACAAGCAGAACTTAGACGTATTATTCTAAATATCCACCACAACAAGATCAAAAAATCGACAGGGAGCGAAATAATCAAAAGAGTGCGACTTTGTATTCAACATGAAGGAACACATTTTGAGCATTTGATAAATTGATTAATTTTGTATTAAAAATGTTAAAATTCATGGTATTCCTCTTATTTTTGACACTATGTTATTTAGCAAAAAATTATCCATATATCAGGCATATCCGTGGGATATACTTTTATCGCCCTGTATACTTTTATCATCTAACTTTAACATGGTAGCAGAGCGTGGTTAGGATAGAAGTTGTGCAGAGATTTAAAGTTGCGAGAAAGTGTACCTAGACAAATCCATCGCAAATGGATAAAGCTATAGCTGAAGGCTCAAAGGTACAAATAGTGCACCTAAATGGAAACAACTACAAGCACTGGAGATATAGGCTCGAAACAGTGTGCAGAGCAATGATATGTGCAGAGCCATTCCTGGAGCTGAATAAATTTTGGAAGGAAAATTAATTAAGCCCGGAGAACTAGCAAAGACTGCTGATGCTGCTGCCAAAGTAAAATATGAGAACGATTTACAACAATTTGTAAAGATTGATTTTATAGTATTTACTCTGATGACAACGAATATGACAGACGAGTTACTGGAGCAAGTCATGCGTTACAAAAGCGCAAAAGAGACCATCTGGACATTTTATGTCCAGAAAATCACTGTCCATTCCAAGGTTGCCTGGAAGAGATCGCAGTAAGCGATAAGGCCGCCCATTGTATATTTTGTAGTGTATTACTTTTTCTTTATGTAATGTATAATCTGGTGTACAATAAAGTATATATAAATAAATAAGAGGTATGAGACTAACTAGAACGCCTATACAGTGGAAGTAGCGAAGACAAAAGTTATGATCTAGGTATGTTTGAAATTCTTTGATTATAAAAAAGATCCTGAACATGACATAAGGAAGCACATTTCTACGTTGAAAAATATTTGGCACGAACTGAAAAGCCAAATCAAAGCAAATCTGCCTGAGATATTATTGATTTGTAAGATACTTGGAACTTTACCACGAGATTATTTTGCTTTCACGTCTAGTTGGCTTAAACTTAACACAAAAAAGGATCGGACAGTAGAGAATTTGACGTCGCAACTGAGCGCTTTTCATTAACTACAAAAGAGAATACCGAGGAATTATTAGCTGTGAAGACACAGACGAAAACGTAGAATACAGTTTTAAAATGTAATTATTGTGGAGAAGCTGTTGTGCGAAAATGCCAAAAATGGGTAAAAGATGGTAGACCACCAAAGCCGCCAAATACTAGACGAATGTGGAAGAAGTGTATAGACCAATTATGGATAATTCTGGATCGAGTGTATTTCTTGCAAAAGCTGCTGGCTTGAAAAATGCACAGCATGGCCATGGAAGCTTTAAATGTGACATTTGTGAGTGATGCGCACTCTTGACCCACGTGCGCAAACTTGCGTACTCTTGCCCTCATAAGTTGTGCAAAAGTGCGCATTCGAGCATGCTGTAATTTTTTTGAATAGTTCCTAAACTATTCACTTTATTATGTACACACGTCACAAAAGATGATTTGATCAATGTAGTAGAAAAGACAAAGAAAATTTTAACGGATGACTTTAGAAGAGACGTACATTTAGACAATATGATTGAAAATGAATTAAATATATGAATTTAAATTATTATAATATATTAAATATAAATATTTTCTTAAATATGTATTTGGCTCAACTATCGAACTTGTTAAGTTTGTATCGGATGCCGTGTGCTCTGCGTACGTAACCGACGAAGACAGTTCAACTGATAATAATTTTCTCTATCCAGATCGGCCACTTATAAACCCTTATATCTTTTGAACTAGTGACCGACAAATTCTGATATTTGGCGACAAATTTCGACTAATTAACGACAAAATATGGGAGAAAACCGATTTTCATTTTGACCTAATTCACACTTTCTCTCTCTCTCTCTATCGAATTAGAAGAAGACAGTCGCAAGTATGAACGCTTTTTAGGGTTCCGTAGTAAACAAGGAACCCTTATACATAGTTTCGCCATGTCCATCTGTCTGTCTGTCTGTCCGCGGCTTAGCTCAGAGACAGTTAGTACTAGAAAGCTGTAATTTGGCATGGGTAAAATAAAATCAGGTTTAGGTTACTTCCCCTACACGTAAAGCATGTTACTTTTTAATTTAATGTTACATGTAAAAAAAAAAACTCGTCTGTCCCATGGTGTGGGATGTCGTTGAAAATGTCGTTCAAAAATACGGTGGGTGTGTGAAAATCATTTTTCAATTCAGGAATCGGTTTGCGAAATATTGAGCTTTAAAGTGCAAATTTTTATTAGAGTCATGTGCCGCCCTGCCAGCTAATTTTTTTTTTTTTTTTTAATAATTTGAGAACATCAGGTAAAGAGGCAAAATTAAAAAAAAAAAGTTGCGACGAAACACGGCGACAAAAAATTAAAGAGGCGCTTCTTTGGTTTTGCACACAAGCGCTGCCGATGGTCGGCGCGGCCCTGACCGTGAGCGCTGTCAAAAATGACAGATGTGCTGTTTTGTTTGTCGCATCTAACTTTAGACTAGCGTGGCATTTTTGAAATTGTGCTTCTGGCTACCGTGGCCACCTAACCAACGAAGAAGAAGAAATTTGAAGTTTAAACACAAAGAAATATGATAGGCAAGTTTTGACGTTGAGCGAGCACCGTGAGCGCGTTCACGAGCGTTCCGAATTGTTGACAGCCCTCAGCAGTCATAATAATGCTCATCATCTAAATCGGAACCCGAATTATTGACGTCAGCAGTGTGAGCGATTACGTTTTATTTCGGAAAGCGGCCTTAGTTAATTGCACAGACACTGACAATGACATTTTGTCAATTTATTTTGACAATTTGTCCGGGCTTCGGGCTTCATGTCATTGCATTGTCATCAGTTTCTGGTTGGTTTCATAGTTTGATCTTACGAACTTCGTAAAGTTCGTAATTTTTAGCATTAAATGTATTTACCTTTTTACAATGAATCTGAAAAGAAATATTACATCAAAATACCTTGGAAGTTGTACGTCTCTGCCGTATCAATACCATTATTTGCTTTTATAACATGTATTGTTATAACAATGTACAAAGATTTTGAAAGCGCAAATACTACACATTGCAAAGTTCCCAACATCTTCCCATCAATATCAGCATCCATAGGAAATTACGAACCTCAAAGCACGATATGGAAGACTGCTATTTATGTACATGCGCCTATGCGATTCTCTATAATATATCTAAGATGGAATTATTATAGAAGTATTATACTAGAGAGCTGTGTTATTATAGTGAAATTAGCAGTATTTTTAAATATCATGGAAAACCTAGCTTTGTTATGGTTGACACACTGGACGTCATCCAAAAACTACCGTATGTACATGTTACCGGCCAAACCCAATTTTAGGATGAACTAGTTTCGCCTAGGCCAAACCAGTTCTCCCTACACGCGATAGGACAAAACAGTACAGCCTAGGCCAAACTCGTTCATCCTGTTACCGATAGGATAAACCAGTTTAGCCTAGGTCGAATCGGTTTATCCTAGTTAGAATATACATGCTTTAGGATAAACTGATACGTCCTAGTCTGAACTAATTTCACTTAGTTTGTATCTTCTATAAGCTTTTCAAAGTAAACTGAATAAAGGAATAGAATTAAAATAGTCAATATGATTTATTAAAGTTATTTATTAACTAATCAGTAATTTCACATCTATCACTAGATCAACTTATATTCATCTACTGAAATCACCTTATCTACAATTTGCTTATTTACTTATTTTTTTCAAGGTTTACGTTGGTGGCACTTAGAATTGCAGAGTACTTTGTTTTTCTTACAATTGCATTTGTTTGTTGTACAGTTTTTCATGAAACAGCATTTCACGAAGCCTTGCCCTGATCCAACATAATGTTTCGTGGCTGCAGTCCTTGATATTTCAATATCCTGGTTAATATCTCCCACATCTAAAAACTTCTGAATGCAGACGTCAAAATCAGTAGGTGACCTTTGAAACATAATTGGAGTAATACTTCAAAAGACTGATGAGTGTCTTTACAAAGTTGGCACCAAACATTGCGTACTTCAAAAACATTATTGCAGGTATAATTTTATTAACATTTTCCACAATTTTCTGTAATAAAATATTACAAAATATTTGTTTTAACTTCTTTTTTATTTTTTTAGAACTGATTTCGACGTCTGCATTCAGAAGTTTTTATATAAGTTGATCTAGTGATAGATGTGAAATTACTGATTAGTTAATAAATAACTTTAAAAAATCATATTGACATATTTTAATTCTATTCCTTTATTCAGTTTACTTTGAAAAGCTTATAGAAGATACAAACTAAGTGAAATTAGTTCAGACTAGGATGTACCAGTTTATCCTAAAGCATGTATATTCTGACTAGGATAAACCGATTCGACCTAGGCTAAACTGGTTTATCCTGTCGGTAACAGGATGAACGAGTTTGGCCTAGGCGATACTGGTTTGTCCTATCGTGTGTAGAGAGAACTGGTTTGGCCTAGCCAAAACTAGTTCATCCGAAAATCGGGTTTGGCCGGTAACATACATATTGCAAAATTACAAGTTGTTAACTTGTTATTAAAATATTTGACTGTGTAAGAGAACTAACTATGCCTATATTTCACAGCTTACCATGTAGTATGTTTTAAAACTTTCATTGGAACATCAGTATTCTATATGCTCATAACATGTCTAATGCTTTCTAAGTTACGAAGAAGGACCAACATTACATACAGAGAAAGGCATTCAGTGAAATTAAAATGGAGAGCTTTCATCATAAATGTAACTTCATTTGCATCTGCTGCTTATTTCTTCCTGAGACATAACAGGCATTGTGAACCTTACAGTAAGTACATAATAAATATTATTTTATGCCTAGCAGTAACCACACTATTAACTATTTCACGTTCTAAGGCCGCCAGGTATCCCAATTTGATATTGTAAGTATATAAGAGGATGTTGCTTCACATGCTCTGGATATAAGCTATATTCTTTCATATTTTACTATACCAATGGTTAAGGAGCCTTCTCTGTGTGAGGGGCCTATGCCCTGCAGTGGGACAGTACCAGTCTGGTTTATTATTGTTGAGGAGGTTAGGTGAATACTTATGTCACCGAAACACATTATTATTAATTACAGAGAGAAAGTGGGAAATTATAAGTTTGACAACTTGGGTTTATATTTTATGTGGAATTATGATCATCTTAAAAATGCATTTTCTTAACTGTAGTTATAGGTAGGTACCAAATTGACTGCACCAGAAGAACTCCTGTTACCTATTACAATACATGTCATTAAAATACCAGTAGTTTTTGTAAAAATATACTTTTTTCACTTATGGTGATAAAAATAAAATAACAACACTGTATTAACATGATTTATTTCTCCGTTTTCAGTTTATTCAATGTTTTGTCTATCAGAGTACACAGTGGTTATCAGTAATATTGCGTTCCATTTCACAACTGCCTATGATCTTCAAATCGATTTCTTATGCATTACTAGTAAAGGGATTGTCACCAAATAATTGCCAAAAATATTTAATAAATATTAAGAATTGTAAGGGTTTGAATTTGTCCATTTGTAGCTTCGATCAATAAGTGCATTATTGATCGAAGATTTGTAGATTATGTTTTTCTAGGCAGGGTAAGGGCGTTTGTCCACCGCCGCCCGTAACGGGGAAGTCACCGAGAAACGGGTTTATTTGCACCGAACTTGTCGTGATGTGCATCTGGATTGAGGGCCCATTTTTTTAAACCTTTTTTTTTTTTTTTAATGTGGGAAATCTATAAAACCCACCCATGTTCCTTCCGTTGCTTGTGTGCCGGGGCCGCGATATCCCTTTCGGACAAACCCGCAACCCCAGCAGGCATTGGTCCTTACGGACCCCGTCAGTTGGTGCTGACATCTCTTTGAGGCGCGCGTGGACTTTTTGAACTCTTGCGAAACGAAAACTTAAAGCAAAGGGCCATGACTTTCTAAAACGTGAATTAAAAATGTTATGATTACCTAACTTGGGCCCTCAATCCAGATGCGTGCATAAAGTGGCATATCCTAAATCTCAGTAAGTAGGTACTATCTCTGCCCCCCCCCATGCAGCCCAGCAATGTGCGGTTCACGGCAAGGGGAGAGCACGCCAAAAAATAATGTTTTAAAAACAAATACTTATTACCTGCATGGTTATAATGGCACCTACACACTATGCCGGTTGCATGGCCGCGCTTTTGCCGCGCAGCACGTACCCCCGGCTTTTGCGCCTTCATTTTTCTTTGCGATCCTTTGTGCGGCATAGCCGGGCGCGCGGCGGCTTGCCCGGTGGTAGTGCCGCCGTCATAGTGTGTAGGAGCTATTACACAGTATAACGCCCATAGCTCAAGATGTCTTTTAACCCCCCCCCTTGATTTTTTTCTGTATCCGCTACTGCGCAGTGGTCACGTGGGCAACACAAGTCTACGTCATCACATCTGTATTACCAGAAGTTTGTAATAATAACTCATAACTCCCCAGCCGAAAAAGCGCGGGAAACCTCAAACTTGGCGGACGCGTCCTTTTAAAGATAAAATTGAAAAATTTAAAACGTTGTAATATAAGATCAGTATAACCGTAGTTTTAGTATTCTGTCTTAGTTTTCTTGTAATTTATCTTTAGTTTGTATAGTTTCTTCGGTAGTGGTAAGTTTTTTATTTTTATTTCTGCGCGGGAAAATGAAAGACCCGCCTGACCCGGGGGACTCCGTTCCCCCGGCAAGTAATTTCGTCACTATAGCATCGAACGAATCGGGCATGGATACCGATGGGTCGGCATCGGCTCGTAATTTAAAAAGAAGCCGTGTTCATATTTGTAAGCACTGCAATAAGCGTCGCCGTACCCGCAAAAGCCATGGTACCGTGTCTTCGGGTTGCGGTTGCACGGATTTTACACCAGAACTTACTGCATCAGAACCTAACAGCTCAACAACTACTATAATGACTAACGAACCTATTAACAAAGTACCCGATATTCCTGCTCCACCCTCAGTTGTTCCTACTCAGATAGGTCGTAAAACTTATGACAAAACTGACAGCGCGCCTTTTGTCATTCATGTACAAAAAAACTTAATTTCACCAGATGATGGAACGACACTGCACCCAATCACATTTGGCAAGTTCCTTAAACACAATGCCTTCCAAAACATAGTTAATGGTAGCGTCAAAAAAATTGGGCGCAATAAAATTTCCCTTTCCTTTTCGACTTTCCTGGACGCAAACTCTTTTATTACCCATAATAGTCTAGAATCCTATAATTATAAAGCTTTTATACCTACTTTTAATGTTACCAGAATGGGTTTAGTACGTGGCGTTCCTGCAGATTGGTCTCCGGAGGATATTATTGATAACATAACAGTACCAATTGGTTGCGGTCCAATTTTAAAAATCAGACGCCTTAATTTTAAAACCATTGTTGATGGTTCTACCATTTGGAAACCATCCCAAACCATAGTTGTCACATTTGATGGTCAGGTTCTACCAAAAAGAGTTTTTATGTGCTATAATGCATTACCTGTAGAATTATATATTTTCCCTACTGTACAATGTTTCAATTGCTGTCGTTTCGGTCACACAAAAATTCAGTGCAGGTCTAAACCTCGTTGTTATAAATGTGGCCAAGGACACACTGGGGACAGTTGTGAAAGAGAACAAGAAAGTGCATCTTGCTGCCTTTGCTCTGGATATCACTATGCTACTAATAAGTCTTGCCCAGAGTTTTCTAGACAAATATTAATAAAAACATACATGGCACAAAGCTCAGTATCCTATGCTGAAGCAGCAAAAGTTTATCCCCTTGTTACTAAATCGTATGCTGATACACTTTCATCTTCTCCTTCCAAAAACTTTGCAGATACTCCATCCATCTCTTCTCCTAATAAAATACCTGCTTCAAGTAGCTATAAAAAGACGATCTTTCTCAAACCACGTTCCCCTCCCAAATCTGTACAAGGATATAATAAAGAGGCTCACAATGCCATTATTAAAGATTTCAACATTCCCCAACCATCAAATGGTTGTGCTTTTTCTAATAATCATAATAATGAAAAAAATGACACAACGTTTTCTATAAATGATTTTCTTACTGCATTACACAATCTTCTTTCTCAATTTAACATTTCACCGTCCAACGCTGCCCCTTCTTTCAATGTATCTCAATCCCTTCATAATGGACAACACATCCAAAATAATCCAGTGGAACTGCCGCAGTCTAGTAAACAAAAAGAGTGATGTTATACATCTTTTAAACAAATATGAGCCATTTGTCTTTGCCTTAGCAGAGACTTGGCTCAAATCTAACCATATTTTTAAAATTAATGGTTATTTAACCATTAGAGAGGATAGATCTGATGGGTATGGTGGAGTAGCTATACTTATCAAGAATACTATACCTTTCTCTGTCATTACATTACCTCCTCATAGGGAGGAAATTTCAATTGTAGCTATTAAAGTGCATAATACTTGTCTTGTTTCTATTTACATTCCTCACCCTTCTTCTTCTGTTCTTCAAGAGATTAATAGTCTCTTTTCATCTCTTCCAAAGCCATTCTTAATATTAGGGGACTTTAATTGCCATCATCAATCATGGGGTTGTTCAACTTCTAATTGTTATGGCGATGAATTATTAGATATATTGGACTTACATAACTTATGCATCTTGAACACAGGAGCTGTCACTCGTCGTTCAGATCCCAATCAGAACCAAAGTGCAATTGACCTTTCTATCTGTTCTCCAAACTTAGCCTCATCATTAACTTGGCAAACTCTATCCTCTACTTATGGTAGTGATCATTTTCCAATAGTTATTTCTTATCCTCTTTCCAAACCAAACACACCATTAAGGAGATCAACATTAAAACATAAGCTACCTAATAGAAATAATAATGACTGGGACAAATTTAGAAACATTGTTGACAGCAAGCTTTGCTCCTTGCCTGTTATTTCTGATGGCAATGAAAATAGTTGTGCGGAAGCTTTAGCGTTAATTTTAATTTCAGCAGCAGATGAAGTTTTTCCTGTAAAAAATAACAATATTAATACAATTCCCTCGCCTCCGTGGTGGGACTCTGAATGCACAGAAATGGTTCACAACCGTAAAGAGGCTGAATACAATTATAACCTCGATATGTCTGATAGTAATTTTGAAATCGTTACTAACATAATTAACGAAACTTATAAACTTTTTAAGAAGAAAAAATTTGAATCTTGGCGTAACTTTTGCACATCAATTTCACCGAATACTCACCCTACGATTGTCTGGCGCAATATTCGTAGATTTAGGTCCATTTATAAAAACCCTTCTCCTATTCCGGATTCTTTAGCCAACGAATTTTTAGATAAATTAGCTCCACCTTGGGTTCCTGAGGCTATTAACCTTAACCTGCCTCTTGTATCCAGTATCCAAGACACTCATACGACGTTAGATCTCCCATTCACTCTCACTGAATTAAAGGGTGTTATCCATAAAACTAAGGATTCTGCACCAGGCTTTGATGGCATCCCGTATTCCTTTTTCGCTAATTTAAATGATGCCGTCCTCAGTTACTATTTAGAGCTTATTAATTCTATTATGTACACAGGAAACATCCCTGACGAATGGAAACGTCAAATGGTGTTGCCATTCCTAAAACCAAATAAAACTCCGTCTGATGCTTCTTCATACCGTCCCATAGTTTTGTCTTCAATTCTGATGAAATTAGCGGAACACCTAATAAAAAATCGTCTTGAATGGTATGTTGAAAGTAAGGGTCTTTTGGCAGATTCACAATATGGCTTTAGAAAAGGTAAAAGTACAACTGACTGTTTAAGTATTTTGACATCCGATATTCGGCTATCCTTCTCTAATAACCATTCCACCGTTGCAGTTTTTCTTGATATTAATGCAGCTTATGATAATGTTGTATTATCAGTTTTACATAATAAATTAAAAGCCTTACAAGTTCCAGTGAATTTGTCGAATTTCATTATTAAAATCCTGACTGAACGCTCTGTTATTATGATAATAGGAGATCATGAGGTATCTCATCTTGTATGGAGAGGTCTCCCGCAGGGTTCTGTGCTCAGTCCCCTCCTATACAATATTTACACTTTTGATTTAGACTCATCCTTAGCTAATCATGTTAAGGTTCTTCAATATGCCGATGATTTAGTATTATATTCTTCAAGCCAATCTGTTGAACAAGCTAGCTATGCTATCAATTCTGCTTTATCTACTTTGGAGTCATGGTTACATCTGAATGGTTTGGATTTATCCACGTCTAAAAGCGCAGCTGTTTTGTTCACCCGGAAGAGAAATATTCCCCTAATAAACATCTTTTATAGGGAAATACCTATTCCAGTTAAAGATAATTTCAAATATCTAGGTATAATACTAGATTGTAAATTAAGTAGTGTTCCTCATTGTGATTATATTGTAAACAAATGTGAAAATCACCTTAACATGCTTAGATGCCTCTCTGGTGTGTGGTGGGGTGCACATCCATTTTCTTTGAAACTTATTTACAATGCAATCATCAGAAGCACTCTGGATTATGGATTGTTCGTTCTAGAACCTGGTAGTGTTATGGCTTTTAAAAAGTTGGATCGCATCCAGTCTAAAGCATTACGCATTATTTCTGGAGCCATGAAGTCTAGTCCCATTAATGCACTCCAAGTTGAATGCGGCGAAGCTCCTTTATACCTTAGAAGACAATTCCTATCTGACAAATATTTGTTCCGGATTCTTCAGTTCTCAACTCACCCTCTCGTTCCTAAACTGGACTCTTTAGTGTTGCAGATTGAATCTTCAGATTACTGGTCCCATAAACGTGCTCCTTGTTTAGTTGAAAGCTATAAAAAATTCCTTTCTCTTTCTTCTCCTATTCACCGTTCCAATAAACTTCCCCTATTTAGCAGTAGTTACGAGAGTTTACAATTCAGCCCCACCATTAAATACTGTGTAAGTAAATCAGGTCCCGATTGCAATTTAAGTTTTAATCATTTTTTGGCTGAACACATAGAGTACCATCACATATTTACGGATGCTGCCAAGCGTTCTCTGACGGGTTGTGTTGGGATAGGAACTTACCATTCTCAATACAACATCGTACAAAAAATAAAATTGCCTCCGGAGACTTCTGTTTTTACGGGGGAATGTTTTGGCATTTTAAAAGCTATTGAATATATTCGGGTTCTAAAGCTCAAGAAAACTATAATTTTCACTGATTCTCAAAGTGCTCTTCTAGCCATCAATAAATCCCCTTTCGAACACAAATCGCAGCATCCTATAATCTATTTAATAAGGGAATTTGCGTTCAGAACCATTTCTGAAGGTGCGTCACTACAATTTGCGTGGATCCCGGCCCATGCTGGAATCCACGGCAATGAAGTGGCAGATACAATCGCCGGTGATGCGGTGCAGTGTGGGGACTTAGTTCCATATCAGAATTTTAGTATAGACCTTGTGATATTACCAAAGACTTTTCTCCGGGACACCTGGAGGGTGGCCTGGGATATCGGAAGCAAATCAAAGGGCCGTTATTTTTCACTTATTCAACCCGACATTCCGGAAAAACCGTGGTTTGGCAGGGCAAAGTTTGGCAAGATGGAGACCTCCGTTCTTATACGGATGAGACTGGGTCATGTTTGCTCCCCAGCCCATCTTGCCAAACTTCATATCATCGACGACCCCATTTGCTCGTGTGGCACAGACGTAGGCGACTTAAATCATATTTTTTTCTCCTGTCCCTTATATGACCGTTCTTCTTTTCTTAGTAACCTCTTGTCCCTTCGTATTCATTTTCCTACCTCAATACTTTCCTTACTTTGTACACAAAGCTTTCCTGTATATAAATGTATAGTCTCATTCATTACCTTAAATAATATTAAGTTGTAAGTAAATATTCGTCATAGTAATTTGCTCATTATTCACTCCTTTGATTCCTCCTTTTTCCTTTTTTTTACTGATCTTATATCCGTCCTTTCCTAAATTCCGATCTAATTAATACTAATAATATTTTCGTTTCCCTAACTTTGTCTCTTCAAACTAAAAAACATGACATTGGCTAATGCACAAACCGTGCGAAGCCAAAACAAAAAAAAAAAAAAAAAAAAAACTCCCCAGCCACATAATATGTCAATCACTGGCATTTCAATGACAAGATAAATTTAGACGACAAAAAACTTTTTACAAAAAAAAAACCAGGCGCGGTTGCAGCCTAAGATTTTGGGGGGGGGGGAGTCACAATGGGTGCCGAGGAATATTAGGGAAATATTTAATTGATACTCTAAAAAGATTTTGACCTTTCTAACGATGCTCACTTTTTAAATACACACATCAACACGGTCTAGGGATATTTCATACTCAATTAAATAACTCGAAAAGTACTGGCCGCATTGGAATCTTTTATACACCGATTTGTTTGTAATTTATCTCAGACTAATTCCAAATTCAAATTTTAGAAAATTCTTTTGTTTCGGTGGCATAAAAATGTCTTGATGTGTAGGAGAGGGGATTTTCATTTGTGCGAAATTTAGAAAACAATACGAATAACGTTTAGTTACAGTTTTTTTCATTTTTAAACGAAAGGTAAAGTTAAAATTGAGGTATTGTAGCCATGCAACGCCAACATTTGACGAGGGCGTAGATGTTACGAGCTGTGGGAATGCTGGAAGCTGGGTCTGTTCAGCGTAATGTTGCTGAGGCCATAGGGACCCACCAAAATGTAATTTCAAGATTGTGGACACGCTATCGTGCCACAGGTGAAGTAGCGGAGAGGCACCGGGGGCCAAGTCGCATCACTACCCCCAGACAAGACCGATTTTTGCAAATTACTGCGCGAGCTCAACCAAATGCAACGGCGACTCAATTGATCCAAAGGCTGCGAGTGGAACACCAAGTGCTTGTGAGTGACCAAACTGTAAGAAGGCGACTGCATGAAAGCAATCTACGCTCTCGTAGACCACTCCGGGTCCCACCTTTACGGAGAGGCAATCGTGGACGACGATTAGAATGGGTTCGGAACCAAGGGGGCCGGGGCCGTGAGCAATGGTCCAATGTGCTGTTCACGGATGAATCCAGGTTCGGCTTCCATCCAGATTCACGAAGGACGCGTGTTTGGCGAGTTCCTGGACGATGGAGCCGTCTTCAGAACCCTCAGGAAGTTCACCCATACCAAGGAGGAACAATTATGGTTTGGGCAGGAATTCGTCTTGGAGGACGGATGGATCTCGTTTGGGTGCGGGGCAATATGACGGCAGAACGATACGTACAACAGGTGCTGGGGCCCGTAATCTTGCCCCACAGAACACAAATGGGGCAAGATTTCCTGCTCATGCACGACAATGCCCGGGCACACACGGCGAGAACGGTAGCAGCTTGGTTACATACACACAATGTTAGGGCCTTAGACTGGCCTGCTCAATCGCCAGATCTAAATCCCATTGAGCATGCGTGGGATATGCTGCAAAGAAGAGCTCTGAAGGCAGTTCCGGAAAATCTGGCTACAGAAGATCAACTTTTTGCGCACCTCAGAAGGACATGGGACAATATTCCGCAGCAAGACATTGACAACCTTGTTCTGAGCATGCCGAATCGTTGCGGATGTGTTATGAACATCATGGGCGCTTTCTCAGACTACTAACTTCAAGTTTATAAACACAAATTAAATGATTTTTCTATTTTTTTCAGTTTTTACTCATAAATTAAAAGTTAATTCATATACGGTTTCCGTCTATGCTTCATTTTTTTTCCATAAAATCCTGAAATTTTAATCGAAGTACCTTAACCATTATTAAAAAATGGTAGAATATTAAATAACGTATCTTTTAAATATATACATGTCATATAAATAATTAACACATTGATAGTAATTCGCTTTTTAAAAAATATCCCTAGACCGTGTTGATGTGTGTATCTGAACCTTTCTTTTGACTTTCTGATCCTTTCTCACAGTTGGTCGCAATAACTAAGCTAGGGTACCCTGACCAAACGGTCGGGTTAAAACAGTGACAAACCACGCGCGAACCGCGCGAACGAAACGAGCGGTACCGCAGCAGTTGCCGGCGAGCGCTATCTAGCTTGTCTACTCTGAAATGACGCGCCCCACTACCGCATTTTTACATCCAAGTTGTTCGCAAATAGTTGGCTATTTAGTATTTTAAGGACCCCACAATATGAATTATTACGGGTTCGATTAAATTATGAGATGGTGCCAAATTGGTCGCTAGCTTTTTGATAAATAATAAGTATTAGGACAGAAGATTATGTAGGGTGAGAAGAGCGAGCGAAGCTGACTCGATGATTTTAACAACTCGTCTTGGATAGGTTAGATTTGATTTAGATTTTCAAACACAAATAAGAGTTATTCACACATTGTCGACTTATGCAGGAAAAGCCAAACAACTATGAAAATTAAGAGCGAGCAAAGCAAGCTCAAAATTTTTACACACACTCGGATACGTTAGATTTTCTTAAAGCACTAAGAAGGACTTGCTTTATCGACTTATGAAGAAAAACTCAAGAATTAAGACAAGCGAGTGAAAGGAGCGAACCTCAAAATTTTAGCACCCGCTTTAAATAGGTTCTGTTTTCTTAGGATTTGATTAACATTTTCAAACAGAAATAGGAGTAACATTGTTGACTTATGCAGGAGAGGCCAAGCAACTACGAAAGTTTAGAATACAAGAGCGAGCGGAGCGAGCTCAAAAATTTGGCACCCTCAGATACGTTAGATTTTCGTTTAATCATTCCAAAAGAACTAAGAATGACATGCTTTGTCGACTTATGACAAGTGAGCGAAGCGAGCCTCAAAATTTTAGCACCCCACCTTGAACAGGTTCTGTTTTCTTAGAATTTTATTTACATTTTCAAACAGAAATGGGAGTTACATAATCGATTTATGCAGGAAAGGGCAAGCAACTATGAAAATGTAGAATATAAAAGCGAGCGAAACGAGTTCAAAAATTTTGCACACTTGGATACGTTCGATTTTCTTTTGATCATTCCAAAAGAACTAAGAATTACTTGCTTTGTCTACATATGAAGAAAAGCTCAACAATCACGACAAGCGAGCCTCAACATTTTAGCACCGCGCTTTGAATAGGTTCTGTTTTCTTTTGATCATTATACAGGAAGAGAACATACTTTGTCGAGAAGAAAAGCTTAAACTCGTTTTACAAGAGTTTAGAATCATAGAATCGGGAATTTGGGCACCACAACGCCCCGAGCGTTGTGGTGCCCAAATTCCCGATTCTATTCTATCAATTTTAAATTTCAATTTTTAATTAAGGCCAGATTTCAAAACCAAATTCCCGATTCTATTCTATCAATTTTAAATTTCAATTTTTAATTAAGGCCAGATTTCAAAACCAAATTCCCGATTCTATTCTATCAATTTTAAATTTCAATTTTTAATTAAGGCCAGATTTCAAAACCTAAACTCTTGTTGTGGTGCCCAAATTCCCGATTCTATTCTATTAATTTAATATTATATTATTATTTATTTTTTATTATTCTATTGAATTTTTCGATTCTATAAAAAAAAAAATATATATGGCCAACGGGGTCTCTGTGGCTCAAGCACCTACAGTTTTTAGTTAGTAAGACACGTAAATCATTAAAGCTGTCGACAGCTAGAATGATTTGGGGGGGGGTCTTTACCCCCAGGACCCCCCCTCGGACCGCGCTTGAAAAAAACAAGCGACTTCCGAAAAAAAACACTACAATTTGAAAAATAAGTTTAATTTCGGAAGTCGGTGTCTTTGGTTTTGAATTTTCGTTTTTTGCCACCGACTTCCGAAATTAAACTTATTTTTCAATTTGTAGTGTTTTTTTTTGTAAAAAGTTTTTATTTTTCACTTTTTTGTTGTGGTACCTACCCCACACAAATTCGAATACCCTGCTATGTAAATAACAGTCACAGGAAGTTATCATCATATCATCCACTTATACTAAGTGGGAAAAATACGTATTATTGAAGCTTACTCAAAAACTATCCAAGCAAAGTTAATAAAATTTATATGGGACCAATTCGGGAGAATACCCTTTCATATAAAAAAAGAATTTTCAAAATCGGTCCACAATTGATGTAGAAATCGGCGGACATACATAAAAAAAAACAAAAAAAGGATGTCGGTTGCATATGGTCTGAGATATGGTCGGTCGTTTGACGTTTGTAAAAATTCAAAATTTATTCCATTGATGTAAATCAGATAAGAATTTAGGAAGTATGGAGGTTACATTATAATTTTAAAAGCCGGATTTTTTTTATGTCTTTTTTTTTAGATTAACTTTTCTTTGCAACTATGTTTCTGAATACAAAATTATAGGTACATAAACAATTTAATAAAACGCTGCGTGCTTAGAAAGCACATAAAGCGTGGGGTCTTTTGCCTGATCTCTCTCCGCTCGTGGTTGGTTGCCATCCCGCCGGACGAGGATATGGAGATTCCTCACCTGCTCAAGCATGTCGAGGGAATCCAGGGGAAGTAGCGCGAATAAAGGCGCAGTGCAAAATTTCATCGTTCAGCCTTAACGCGTAAAAAGGTAACAGACAGACAGATGTAAAATATGAGATAAATGTACTTTAATCACTATTTGTATTTTACTGTGAGTTTCCCACAAGAACCGGGTGTTAAAGAAAGATGGATTAAAATAATTCAAGAAGAACAAAGAGACGATGAATGGTTGCCAACCAAATACAATCGTATTTGTTCAGCACATTTTAATGATGATATGTTTGTTCTACTTGACACAAGCTGGTCGGAGAAAATTAAAAAATAATGTTGTACCATCTTTTATGGTATGATTTAGCTAATTGCCAAAATCTGTCCGTGTAGTAAGATCAATCTAGATCGATCTGTAAGTTTTTAAATCTGACTGCCTCAGAAAGTTACCTACCTATTATTTTATTAATTACATATATCATTTGTAGAACTCACATATGAAATGATGGGTTCAACACTTGAGAATGTTTCTGATAACGACTATTTGATTCGCCAAGAAAAATCCACACAACAATTAAAAAAGAAGGTATATTTTTGGCGATAGCCCTTTTTCTTGCTTTTTTTTAATAAGCCTGTTAATAAACTCTACCGCTTCTGCTTTCAAATTCAATTCAATTTTATTATCATTGAATAAAGACTATAAAAACAAACATTTTATTATTTCAAAACAACCTCCTTTTAAAATTAAGTACCCTTTTTAAAACAAGTATGCTGACGGTACAGCGACAATTCTACGTCATTGTGTGACAGATGACAACTTATTAAAAGCACAAATGCGGTCATCTTTTGATGCAATACGGCGTATCCTACTACCCTTCAATGTAAATCGATTTATTCCAGTTTTCGCTTTTATTGTTAAATAAAATAGTTTAATTAAAATATAAGAAACACGCATAGGATGTTAAAGTGGGTGTGATACGTGTATCCTATTGAGTGCGTATTTAATCAGTGACACGTATAGATATCGCGTTCAATTCCCAGGCAAGTTCAATGTTATTGTTTTTAGCGAGTCGCAACCAAATACAGATTAGTTATCTGTGGCATTACAGCACTAGCCCGATAATATAAAGTAAAAAGCACTTATGACGCTAAATAGCTCCTACACACTATGCCGGCCGCATGGCCGCCGCCGGCTTTTGCCGCGCGGCACGTATCCCCGGCTTTTGCGCCTTCATTTCCTTTGCGATCCTTTGTGCGGCAGGGCCGGGCGCGCCGTGGCTTGCCCGGCGGCAGTGCCTGCGGCCATGCCGCCAGCATAGTGTGTAGGAGCTATAAAAACGATCTTTTAACTGGTGGTGGCGGAATTTGAATAACGGCTAGTCCTTACTAGCCGTTATTAAAAAACCGCCGTTATTAGGGTATTACATCCGTAATACGAAATTCCGAGGATTATAATCTGGAGAAAGTTCGTCCAAATCGCGATAATTAAATATGTCCTTATTTTGAATATATGCGACACTGGTGCCGATTCTCTTGTACAACGAACTAAACTAACTAAACTAGCACTAAAATTCCTTACTTTAGGGTATGAGAATCTTAGAGCTATTCTGTAGGTAAATAAAATTCTCTAAACTAAAAAATAATTTTGACACAACTAAAATAGAATTTGACAACCGCGAAACCACGTGGTACCCGTGGTTTGCCCTCACCCGTGATTTTTTTTAGAGCCTGAGGCGCGCAGGGTGTGCCGCCTCGACGTGTTTTCTAAGGAATTTTTCACTTTTTGTATGGAAAACATGAAAAAATATTACCTACATGTTCAGGTTTAGGGGTATAAGGGTCTCATAAAGGGGGTCGAAATTTTCATTATTTTTGCGATAGGACGCACCATTTTCGAGATATAAGCAAAAAAAAAAAAAAAACAGTACTGTTTTTGCACGTGAAGTCGAGATGTTGGTGTGAATTTTAGTTCATGACAACTTATTTTACGCCACACCTTTTTAATCGCGATTAAAAATTGTCAGAATTAGTCTGGTTTGGTATTTTACAATCAAAATTTTAGGTGAAAAATGTCATATTCAGAATAGCAAAATTGCCATTTTCACTATACTAAAAACTCAGTACTATCTTAGTGCTGTCAAACTAAAATATAGTTTAATTGTGTCACTTTAGTCTATTTCAGAATGAGAAATCGTCGTTTGACAGGATTAAACTTAATTTTAGGGATTTTTAGTCTAGTTTAGAGGCATTTGTGACAAGAGAATCGGCACCACTAACTAGTGTCGTAATGCATCTGTAAAAAATCGCTTAGTGTGTAGTTTGGTACCTAAATAATGGACACAAAAGAGTGAACTTATGAAAACAAAATGGATAACAGTCCCTTTAACCCAAAGGGCCCCGTGCAACCCTCCGCCTCATCATCGAAGACGACGACGCAAAATCCAGCTCTTTAGTCGGCCACGGCTGATATTGTTTCGACACGTCCGGTACATCCCACTCGCACATCCCATTCGCACTTAGTGGGACTAAGTGCGAATGGGATGTACGAGTGGGATGTGCAAGTAGTTTGTAAGGGAAGAGGTAGGTTTATGGACCAAAGTGGGTTGGATTTATAAAAAACCGGTCAAGTGCGAGTCGGACTCGCGCACCGAGGGTTCCGTAGAAATTTGTAGTTATGTAAATAGTTTATCACGGGTTTTTTTTATAATGTGTCTACAAATTTACGGTTTTCGGATTTTTTCCTTTACTTGTGCTACATGACATTGCTTCTTGCCAAATTTCATGATTGTAAGTCAACGGGATACTTCTCGTGGACTCCATTCAATTCAAAACCTATAGGGTAACTTATAGGTTTTGATTCCGGAACATAATCGCCTTGCGTTGACTTAGAAGTTTGATTTTTTCACAACTCAAGGAATTACAGCTTTGAGTATTTTACGCAAGGCGTTTTTGTTCCGGAATCAAAACCTATAGGTTACCCTATAAACTATTTACCTATTACCTCTCGCTCCGAACCATGGTCTAAACCAGGACCGGACGCGAGAGATCGCCGGCGCCGATCGCCTCCGCGAGGACACGGCGGTGCTCCGCCCAAACCGGGCAGACCTCCTCTGTATGCTTCACCGTGTCCTCCGGGCGATCCACACAGTGGTGACACCCGGGCGTTTCCTCCCGCTTTATCCTGAACAGGAACCTCCCGAAAAAACCATGTCCGGTGAGCCTGCGTCAGGCGGAAGGTGAGGACGCCGTGGCGCCTCTCTAGCCACTTCTCAAAGAGGGGACTTATCGCCACAATTGTGGCGTGCCCACCGCTGGGTTGCAACAATCGCACTCTCCATGCCGCCTTGAGATCCCGCTGGAGCTCTGTCCGCTGTGCCGTGATTACTCGCGGCAGCGGAGTTACGCCCCAGCGTTTGGTCTCCTCGCGACACTCCCAAATGTGCGCGAGGACTTTTACCTCCAGATCCCATGGCGGTAGTTCAGCAAGGAGGCTCACCGCCTCACTGGAGACCGTGCGGTATCCTCGGACCAGCCTAATGGCCATGACCCTTTGAGATGCATTCAATCGCTGGGCCGGTCGCAGCCTTAATGAACGCGCCCACACCGGTGCCTCGTAAAGGGCCATGGACTGCACGACCCCTGCGTAGTGTCTCCGGCAGGAGGCGTTTGGACCCCCTAGATTGGGCAGAAGCCGCTTCAAAGCAGCCCCAGCCCTCTCCAGTTTGGGAGCCAAACGTCGGAAGTGTTCCACAAAGTTCCACCGGCTGTCGAGAACAAGTCCCAGGTATTTCATCGTCGACTCGAAACCGATGTGAGCCCCTCCTGCCACTGCCGTTATCTGGGAACCCAACAGTGGCGCGTTCCGAGGACCATACAAACAAATGGCCTCGGACTTGTGCAAGACCACCACGAGTCCCAGTTGCCGGATCCTATCGACGATTATCGCAACCCAACATGTCACCAGTTCAGGTTCCGCCTCCTGCGACCTCCCCTGCGCCAGGACCAGCGTGTCGTCAGCGTAGCAGATTACGCTGACGCCGCTAGGGAAGTCGGCGCGCAGCACCCAGTCGTAGCCAATGTCCCACAGATACGGCTCCAGGACCGATCCCTGTGGGACACCGCACGACATCTCTCGCCGGCTTCACTCTCCGTGGTAAACCGGGTAGATGACGGCCCTGTCCGTCAAATATACAGTGGCCACCTAACCAACGAAGAAGAAATTTGTAGTTAAATACAAAGAAATATCTTAGGCAAGTTTTGACATTGAACGAGCACCGTGAGAGCGTTCACGAGCGTTCCGAATTGTTGACAGCCCTCAGCTGTCATAATCGTGCTATCTAAATCGGAACGCCAATTATTAAGCGCTGATGTGAGCGCTTACGTTATATAATTCGGAAAGCGACCAATGTTTACTACCTAATGACACTGACAATGACATTGTCATTTTGTCAATTTATTTTGACAGCTGTCCGGGCGTCATGCCATCAGTTTCTGGTTTCATATTTTGACCCTATGAACTTCGTAGTATTTTGCAATAAATGTATTTACCTTTTTACAATGAATCTGAAAAGAAATATTACATCAAAATACCTTGGAAGTTGTGCTTCTCTGCCGTATCAGTACCATTATTTGCTTTTATAACATGTGTTGTGATAACAATGTACAAAGATTTTGAAAGCGCAAATAATACACATTGCAAAGTTCCCAACATCTTCCCATCAATATCAGCATCCATAGGAAATTACGAACCTCAAAGCACGATATGGAAGACTGCTATTTATGTACATGCGCCTATACGATTCTATATACTATATCTAAGATGGAATTATTATAGAAATATTATACTAGAGAGCTGTGTTATTATAGTGAAATTAGCAGTATTTTTAAATATCATGGAAAACCTAGCTTTGTTAGGGTTGACACACTGGACGTCATCCAAAAACTACCGTAAGTACTTATTGCAAAATTACAAGTTGTTAACTTATTATTAAAATATTTGACTGTAAGAGAACTAAAAATGCCTATATTTTCACAGCTTACCATGAAGTATGTTTTAAAACTTTCATTGGAACATCAGTATTCTATATGCTCTTAACATGTCTAATGCTTTCTAAGTTACGAAGAAGGCCCAACATTACATACAGAGAAAGACATTCAGTGAAGTTAAAATGGAGAGCTTTCATCATAAATGTAACTTCATTTGCATCTGCTGCTTATTTCTTCCTGAGACATAACAGGCAGTGTGAACCTTACAGTAAGTACATAATAAATATTATTTTATGCCTAGCAGTAACCACACTTTTAACTATTTCACTTTCTAAGGCCGTGCCGTGATGGCCCAGTGGTTAAGGCCTCGCCTCTCATGCACGAGGTTGTGGGTTCAAATCCGGGCAAGTACCAATGTGATTTTTTCAATTCATATGTACTTTCTGAGTTTATCTTGGACATTATTGACATCGGTGAAGGAAAAACATCGTGAGGAAACCTGGACTTATAGTTAATATAAGTCTGAAATCACCAACCCGTCTTGAGCAAGCGTGGTGATCAATGCTCGTGCCTTCTCTGTATGAGAAGAGGCCTTTGCCCTGCAGTGGGACAGTAACAGGCTGATATTATTATTATTATCATTTATTCATTTATAAACTTATTAAGTACATTTTTAAATATTTTTATAAAATTCATTAAAAAAAACATTTAAAAATATAAAAAATAGTAGCCCACCGGTATCGGGAACAGGGTCCAAGCTACCGGCGGTCAGGGCTCCAGAGAGAGGAACCTCCTGACAATGCGAGCCGTGTCCAGCAGTACCGCTTTCTGAATCAAGCCCTTGATCCAGCTGCCCAACGAGAGCCTCGTTAGGTGTTGGTCGAGGCTCTTGGCAACTAAGCCATTGGCTGATACGACTATCGGCACAATGATCGCTGAGTCCACATCCCACATGTCGACAACCTCGTGAGCCAAGTCAAGATACTTGATTTGTTTATCTTTCTCAGCTTTCACGAGGTTCCCGTCATGCGGGACCGTTATGTCAATAATCATTGTGCGCCGCTCTACTCGATCCACCACCACTATATCAGGTTTATTATTATTATTATTATTATTACTTTCTAAGGCAGACGGGTATCCCAATTTGATATTGTAAGTATATAAGAGGATGTTGCTTCACATGCTCTGGATCTAAGCTATATTCTTTCATATTTTACTATACGGATGGTTAAGGAGCCTTCTATGTGTGAGGGGCTTATGCCCTGCAGTGAGACAGTACCAGTCTGGTTTATTATTGTTGAGGAGGTTAGGTGAATACTTATGTCACCGCACATATTATTATTAATTACAGATTATTTGAAAGTGGGAAATTGCAAGTCCGACACTTTGGGTTTATATTTTATGTGGAAGTATGATCATCTTAAAAACGCATTTTCTTAACTGTAGTTATAGGTACCAAATTGACTGCACCTAAAGAACTCCTCCTGTTACCTATTACAATACATCTCATTAAAATACCAGTAGTTTTTGTAAAAATATACTTTTATCACAAAAGGTGGTAACAATAAATGGGTTTGACGCATTTGGTGCACATCTCAACTTGTACACCATGCTCAAATGGTGAACTTAGCAACTGGTGCACTTCTCATATGGTACACTTCGCAAATGGTGCACTTCTCAATTGGTGCACTTCGCAAAAGGAGCACTTTTTAAGATGAGTGGAGATTTAGATTTTTTTTCAAAAAATGAAAGAATCTTTGGTTTTGCGTAGGTAATTTTCTTAAAAATACAATCATCAAATACCTTTCAAGTAGGTACACACTTAAACAATTATAATATTATAAAGGTTATTGATATAATATGATAGTCTTTATTATGATAACTTTTTGCTGTTAATCAAATTTTTTCTTACATAATTATATTTTTATTATTTCCGAGTGACTTTTTTTATTAAACAAAATTTTATTAAACAAATAATAATAAATATAATAATATTTTATTAAACAAAAAAAAATATGTTAATTTAAAATTATTCTGTTGATTGTATTTTTAAGAAAATTACCTACGCAATACCAAAGATTCTTTCATTTTTAGACAATTTTTCCTAATCTCCACCCATCTTAAAAAGTGCTCCTTTTGCGAAGTGCACCAGTTGCGAAGTGTGCCATATGAGAAGTGCACCAGTTGCTTAGTTCACCATTTGAGCATGGTGTACAAGTTGAGATGTGCACCAAATGCGTCAAACCCCAATAAATTATCAACACTGTATTAACATAATTTATTTTTTTGTTTTCAGTTTATTCAATGTTTGGTCTATCAGAGTACATAGTGGTTATCAGTAATATTGTGTTTCATTTGACAACTGCCTACGATCTTCAAATCGATTTCTTATGCATTACTAGTAAAGGGATTGTCACCAAATAACAGCCAAAACTATTTTATAAATATTAAGAATTGTAAGGGTTTGAATTTGTCCATTTGTAGATCATGTTTTTCTAGGCAGGGTAAGGGCGTTTGTCCACCGCCACCGTAACGGGGAAGTCACCGAGAAACGGGATTATTTGCAGCGAACGTGTCGTGACGGTGATCGGTTTTCCACAGCGACCGGCGGTTAGTATAATGAAATAGATAATCAAAAACCGGGTGATCGGCAATGTGTGGACAAGATCAAACGTGTTTTGTATTGCCGTCATATCGGCCCGTCACATCGCGGGCCGAATTCTAGCGGTCGCGCCGAGCGGCCGGGATGACAAACGTGCAGTAGACATGGCCATAGTAAATGTATGTGTCGATAGTTTGACGTCGTCGTCTCGTTCTCGAGGATGTGCCGGTGACGGCTGCAGTGGACAAACGCACTAAGTGTGCATGCGTAAAGACACGGGTTCCCGGTAAAGACAAGTCTGTGCCGATCGGTGCGGTAAAATAGCCCCATATTAACTTATGCATTCACTCAAAGAAAAAGGTAAAACATGTAACTGTTGTTTTCCGTAGATCAACCTGCAGCTATCTGTACCGCAAAACCCGCTACTTTACGCAAGCGAGATCTCTCTGAATATCTATACGCTTCGGCAATCATCGCCTACCTTCAGAAATTCGAATGATTACAAATCTAATAGAGAGCTTTTACAACCATGGAATTACTAACCTATTTTCAATAACCAGTTTATAGTTATAGGTTAACAACTCTATGCACTTTCAAAGAATCTTTTCAAATGGTATATAGAAACCAGAGTAGGTAACCCATATGCGTAAGAGGAAGCTTCATACAAACGCACAATGATAGATGCGTATGAAAGAAGAGATAATTTTTATAAAACACAAGTTTTTGACTATTTGATTAATTTTGTTACGACACTGATTTGATTTCTGAAAAAAAAATAAAAAATAAGATGTTTTACATAAGTACTCGGAATATTACCTATAACATAATTTTTGTTTGGCCGGCCCGCCCGATGGCGGTTAAATGATTGTGCCCTTAGAAGCTCTGCCTTTGTGGGGGTTACTCTATGGTGTGACGTTCGTTCTAATTCGGAAACATGAAGACTACCGAAGCGTATACCTTTCCTGTTTTACCTGTAGGTTCATAAATGTACAACATAAATGTATCATAACCTACATAAAGTCATAATTCATATTATATGGTTTACCTGTAGGTACATAAATGTATCATAGCCTACATAAAGTCATAATTCATATTATATCTTTATGTATATAATATGAATTATGACTATAACTGCTAGTTTTAGTGACTAATTTAGCACCCAAAGTTGCATTACTAATTTATTATAATCTACATTTATCATGATTTACATCTTTTCATAATTATTTTAATTTCACTGAGTCTTCCACATTGAAGTATAGTAGTATAAGTTTAAATAATATACTTTATAAAAATAATTAAATAAATTATACAATTCAGATCACAACATTTTGATTATTTATAACCTTTTCCATAGTCTAGAAGAATTATTTTAAATAAAAACTAATAAGAAATATTTAACAACAGTACCCAATTAACGCTTGCACCTACTACTTATTATTTTTAATAATAATTGATAGAAGTTTACGCATCAATTTTTATTCTAAAGATGTTTAGCGCTAAACGTATTTATTGTTTTGCGGTGCAAGGGTTCTAAGTTTACAATGATTTTTGTACTAATAAGGAATATGCATGTATTTTTTTCTACTTTATCGAAAGACAAACTCCAAGACCATAAACCAAAGAAAACTATTAAAAGTCAAATACAACTATTGCTTGTGGCTCAAAAAAAAAAGATTAAACTCCAACAATTTTCTACTACAGTTCAAACATCCGTTAGGTACTGTCGCGGCCATGATGTGATAACATTATCCACGATACTGCTTACATCTCTCTTTTAGCCCCAAATCATAACAATGAAATATTTTTTGGGTTTTATTCAAGCAGAAATCGCACTTTTTGTCGAAGACGACTCGTTTCGAGATTGCGTTCCGTAGTCCATTCCACTAACAAAACGCAGCATAAAATAATGGATTGTAAAATAAGTACAGTACAACTATTTTCTTAATGTCCCTCGGGAATCATCACATTTCCGAATACAAAGGAATGCTAATTTCCATGTCCATTCGTTATTAGATTTATCGTATATAATAATTTGAATTTAGAACTAATCACTTTAGCTCTGATACAGAGTGGCAGGGACATCGACGAGCAAACTGTTACCATGGATTCAGTACATGATTCTGAACCCCCTGCGTTGAAATTGATCGTCGGTTATTTAAAAAAAAAAACAGCTGTACATACATTTTGACCACGTAGGTATTGCACTTTTCAAACTGCGGTTTTTTTTAAGCCATGGTAAGTTTGCGCGTCGATGTCCCTGCCACCCTGTATAGTTTACACGGAAATCAATACAAAACAATAATAAAGTACCTACTTAGTTCAGAATTCAAATTATTATTATACACGATAAATCTAATAATTTAAATTTAATTTGAAATTAGCATTCGTTTGTATTGAGGAATGCGATGATTCCCGAGGGACATTAAGAAAATAATTGTACTGTAATGCATTGAAAAAATATCAATTTGTTTCCTTGACTCCTATAAAATGTATAGTTAAATAATGAACAAATTCTGTATTACTTGCATATTCCCTATTGATGCGGGTTGCACACCAAGAGCTAAGCTAAGTTAGTTAAACATAGCTCTCATTGCTGACGTACCTTCTCATACATGTGTGCAAACCGCAAACTATGAACTCGAGTATGAGAAATTACCTCAGCTATGCAAGCTATGCTAAACTAACTTAGCTTAGTTCTTGGTCTGCAACCGGCTTGAGTGTAAAACAACTATTAGTTATAGTTACTTCCAGCAGATTCCAAAAAGCCTTCATTATTTATTAATATTATCAAGAGGCCCTCTTGTTCTCATTTAACATTCAGTTTATTGTTGGGGTTGTTTTATGCTGGATTTTGAATTTGAACTCGGTTTCCATTTTGTCAGCTATCATTTTCGCAATTGCAAGTGATGAGGTAGCCCCTGGCGAGGGTGCGTTCCTGCAATGGAGAACTCTGCTTCCTATCGCACCAGACGCAGGCTGGGAATCGAACACAAAGTCTTCTACGAGAGTTCCTGGAAACAATAAACAAACATTGCTAAAGATACCTAAATGAAACCCCATACTGTTTTAATACAAAACGAGGTCTAACTTTAGCCGAGCTTAAACTCTAGCTAGGTTTTGAATTTCGAACTTTATTCTGACAAATATAAAGTTTTTATAGCCTTTCAGTCATTTTAATTCTGATTTTGAATCATAGTAATCATTATTCTCGTTTAATAAAATTGCTGCCAGAGTTAAAATAAGTGTTTGTCAATTTTGTGATAAGATACTGACAATACCTAAACCAGATTAAATAATTAGCAGTATCATATCTCGACAGTGACCTTGAAACAATTACCTACGGCTGGTCGGTAGATAACCTTCCGCCGCTCCATAGATAACCTTCCGCGTCCGTGTGTATAGCTTGACAGCTTGTCCACTTTGAAATGACGCGCCCCACTACCGCATTATCCATAGAAATCCGCATTAGCGTATACGTAAATTCGGTAGTGGGGCGCATCATTTCAGAGTGACAAGCTTTAACTGCCGCGCACTTGATACCACAGAACACTACTACTCCTAGCCGAGATGTGGTTACGTACTGATATACCTAAGATTTTAAAGCGCATTGTTACGGCCGTTTCATATGAAGATAGGATATTGTACTTATATATATATATATATATATACAGGGCGTCCCATGCCATGAATTTTAACATTTTTAATACAAAATGAATCAATTTATCAAATGCTCAAAATGAGTCCCTAGCGTTAGTAGTCAAAATTAGTAATTTTTCTGAACAAAATTTCACATCAAATGTTAAAATTCATGGTCTTCCTTTTATTTGTGACACTAAGTATGTTATTTAGCAAAAAATAATCCTTACGATGAAGCCTTTCGATCGGTATGATAAACCTACAGGTTGATTATTTTTTTCATGTAACGGGTTCGATCCCCGATCAACCATGTAATTATTTAAATATCTATGAATGCAGTTTAAATGGTTTTTTAAATTCAAATAATGTCTTCTTTCAGTAAAATGTTCCATCTACAATATTCAAGGTGCTTTCCCTCCATGTGGCATATCCGTGGGACGCCCTGTATACTTTTATTTGACGATGAGTAACCAAAAATAACCAAGTTCTGCATTTAAATATGACAATGACAATCATCAATGAGGTGCTCGTGGCTAAGTAATAACCCCTAACCGCACGGTTCGATCCACCAGGTTAAGCTACGCTTGCCGGGGTTGGTCTGTGGATGAGTGACCATCTTAACATACCGAGACTTCTCCGTGCATCGGAAAGTACGTTAAGCCGTTGGTCCCGGCTGTCATTCGTGGATCTTTGACAGTCGTTACGGGTCGTCAGACAGAAGCCCGAAAGTCTGACAACCAGTCTTACCAACGGGTATCGTATTACCCAGTTTACTGAGTTGTGGAGGTCATATAGGCAGTCGCTCCATGTAAAATACAGTATTCAGCTGCATCCGGTTAGACTGGAAGACGACCCCAACATAGTTGGGAAAAGGCTAGGCAGATTGAATGACAATCATCAATGAACCATTCGAAAATGACAGCGCCTTTATGTTGTAGCAGCAAGGGCGATTTTCCTAGTGCAAGTGTTACCACTGAAGTGCGGTCTTAGAGTATATATCACTGGAGAAGCCATAAGCGCAATATTCCGAACAAAAAAGTCTGTCACTTTTTGCGGGGGACGGGGTAGCTACTGTCAAAAACAACAATAGCTGCTCGCCCGGATAGAGAAGTCCGTACCATATTTTTTTTTTTTATCGATATCGATATTCATTCGGTATTTTGCTTGAACCCAGAAATAAAACAGTTGTTGCATAAAATAGTTACATTTTAATAAGAAGAGAAAATAACTTCAATTAAATAAAAGTAACTAAATTTGTAATAAGTAAGTAATCTCAATAAAAAATTAGATCAAGTTCAATTTTTTATTTTTTTATATACAAACACTTCAATGGACATAAACAAATTATAAAACATTGAGCAATAAAAAAAAAATAAACAAAAATAATTACTAAGTAATTTTTACTAGGAAATTATCCGACATGTCAATTTTGGTTTCAAACATGACCTCAACACTACGGTAGTCTCGTTAACATTTTTACTAGAGGACATAATCGCCTGTCAAGTGCGTGTAAGTTTTACTGATTTGACGTATATTTTCGTAATGCAAAAGAAAAGTATTTTGATCTTTACGAACATAAAAACGAGATGTAGCGAGACTCGGTGACGTCACAGAAGCAACGTGAGGAAAATACTCGATTCATGCTACGTTTTATATTGAATCATGGTTGAATCGACTGAAAAGTCGAATTGTATTATGAGGTTAGGATTTTAAATTTCAATAAAACATGACTAAATCTTAGAAAAAAAAACTGCTTATGGAAAGTTATTCAGTTCTTTAGGTAAATTTGACGTATTTGAACGCTTTTTACACCATTTAACAGTACAAATAGGCATTTTCACGGAGCTCCGCGCGCCTTTAAAACGATTCACGAAGTGCGTTAGAATCGATTTGAAAGTAGTTTTTATGAACGTACTAGAACATTTGTTCTTGTACTTTTACAGAGGGGAAGTGTTCGTAAGGCTTCTCCAGTGTTATATACTCTAAGAGTGCGGTTGACTGAACGCTGATAGGTAATACAGATGTTTTGGATTGACGGTCAAGGTAAGAGATAAGTTTACCATTCATTTTTATACAGTTTTTTTGTTAAAAAACGCGATGTCGAAACAACCTTGTGTTTAGCAATACGTTCTAAGATTAACATAAACTTACCTACAACATAATTATGTTCCGCTGCCACAAACTAAATTGATTTGCCTAATTTACTTTACCTATTTGTATAATTCGTCTCTTGTCAGCGCCTAAGAACTTTACCTCAGTCGGAATAAGGTTTGAAATACAAAAACAGGCTGGTTATAATTGTTTTGTAACGACTAACGAGATAGATACACATTCAGTGGCAGTAAGCCCTCGTACCCCAGGCGCGATTATTTTTATCGCGCACTCGATTTTCAGTGTCCTTCATCACACAATCCTCACCCCTGAAAACTTCATGAAAATCAAATTTGAGAACGCTAAGAAATAGTCATCTTTAATGACATCCCTAATGACTATTTTCGAGATTTGGCATAGCGTTACGACAATTTCTTGACTTTTTTTGTAAATGAAACCAAGTCGATGCTCCCACCTGCACCCGTTTGCTTGCACTGAGGTGAGGATTGTGTGGAGACGTTCCCACAATCCTCATCAACTTATAGCTATAACTTCGGAATCTTAATGCGACTATATTTTCAACCTTGGTGACTATTTATGACTATTTCTTGACTATTTTTTGGCGTTCTCAAAATTGATTTTCATGAAATTTTCAGAGGTGAGGTTGTGTGGTGAAGGACACGAATTTCAATTAACTACACTTCGCTCGCTCTCGGCTAAGGCGACACTAACCAACTTTTTAATTGTTTTATACGGAAGATCACGGCTAAACGAGTAGTGTTAATGATTTGGATAAAATATTATATGTTAAATTAGAGCATTTTCTTAATAACTTAATACTTATAGGAATATTTTAGATTGTTTATATTATACATATACTTAGTGAAATTAATTTGTAAAGTTATGTCTAACGCGGATAAAAACTGAGAATCACGCAAAATCTATGAAGCGTATTTTTCTGAAAACTTCATAATTATAAAGATAATTTAATTATTGATCATTTAGTATACGTGTTTTATTAAACTTCCATTTGTTTTATGTATAATTAAAATAATAATGCGTTTAATTTGGGATAGCACACCTTGATGGGCGAGTCCTGTTACTGGACCTACGACGCGTTGCGTGAGCTCATTACTAGAGATGCCGCGAATACTCGCTATTATTCGGTAATCGGCATTACTGTTTTTTTTTTGTTATTCGTCTATTATTCGACATTCGGCGAATAGCTAAATAAAAATAAACTTTTAATGAACTGAAAAACTATACACTAAAAAATAATTAAACTTTTATTAATCTTTAAAAACAAAACACACTTAGTATTATTATCATTAATTTAAAAAGTTAGCCAAAAAAGTCATGTTGAAGTTAATTAGTTAGGTGGGATCAAGTCTGTTGCGCTTTTTTTCATAAATCAAACAACAAATTATTATTCACATAAATAAACCTCATAGAATAGGTTTAGTTCATTCGCAAACTCCCGTACTCGCGTACGGTTTGGGCCACATTTACTGCCGCTGAGCGTTCTTTGTCGATGTTAAATTCTAGACAAAGAATTCATACTTACCATCTTTTGTCATTGCCTGTGCTCTTACACCAGCGGGACCTCTCTCCACATCAGCAGATGTAATTTCTTGAATATATTTTTGTACCTGCTTTACTTGCAGTGATGTGAATATAGATCTAGTAAGTTCTTTCAAACCAAAGCCTGCATACCGCATTGCCAATTTACGGAAACCAGAAAATGCTAGAATGTCTTTCAACTCTTTCATGTCGAAATCACTATATCTGAAAACATAACAGATTTACAAATTATCAGGTCTATAGGATGAACTTTATGTGTTTGTTTAATATATTATAATAAAAATATAATATTATTATTTATATAACTAACATTTTTTAAGAAAATGTATTGGATTGTCTAAGTGTAACTTAAACTTTAATACTGTTCATGAGATAAAATTGATAAGATGACAGCTATTTATTGTATATTGCATAATAATTATAATGCGTTGTATTTCCACAGATTGATTTTTGTTAAAATACAAAGGCGTATTCTATAAGAGTTATTATTATAAGAGTAGTCATAAGTGACATCAACAGGTTTTCCCATTTTTTTTTTATGTTATAATTATCGTAACAGGATAAACACATATTCATATTATGTATTGATGAAATTACTTACTTGTATCCTTCTTTACAGTAGGCTAATATGGCATTAGGCCCCAGTATGACGCGACCATCTACTCGAGGGGTAATATGGACACCCAGAAATGGAAACCTCGGGTCAGGTACAGGATAAATGTTTGCTTTCGTTACAATATCATGACGTGGAATTAGGTATAGGTATTCACCTCTAAAAGGAATGATCTTAGGCTCTTCAGGGCATCCTGTTAATACTGCTACTGTATCTGAATGTAAACCACAGCATGTGAGAACATACTTTGCTGAAATCTTTTGCGATTTCTCATCTGATATAATGACAGGATAATCTGCATCCTCAGATTCTAAGAACTTCTTAACTTCAAAATTGAGAAAGGATGTTCCACCACATTCATTGAAGTCTTGAACATAAGATTCTGTAACCTCAGCCCAGTTTACAACTCCAGTGTGAGGTGACCATATTGCTTGTAATCCTTTACAAAGAGGTTCAATCTGTTTAATGTCATTACCATCAATTAATTCCATGTCTTTCACTCCATTTTGAATTCCACGGTCATATAGATCTAGCAATGTAGGTACTTCGTGCCTTTCAGTGGCCACTATCAATTTACCCGTTTTTAAATATTTTATGCCCTTATCATCACAGTATTTATAGGCCAAATTCATGCCTTTAACACATAACTTTGCCTTTAGAGATCCAGGTTTGTAATAAATTCCAGCATGAATCACACCACTGTTATTTCCACTTTGATGGCAGGCAAAACGATTTTCCTTATCAATTAATGCAATATTTAACATTGGATGTCTCAACATAAGCTCTCTGGCAGAAGCACTACCAACTATACCACCGCCAATGACAACTATATCAAATTTTTCTAAAGCTTGGTTTGAATACCTGTAAGGAAATGAATTACAATACGACAGGTATTTGCATTCTGTTAGTTATTTCAAAACAATACACTCCTAAAATATAAGGAATTAGCACAAAAGCTATAATAGAGATGTATTGGGTAGGTACCATTTGCAAATTAGAAAAGTCCTTATTAAAAAACCAGACATTTTAAGTCTGGCCATTTTTTTTTTCAGTAGTTATTTAATTATTTTTTTCATAAAAACCTCCATTTATGTGGAGAATTCCAGATAAATTACAAGGCCGGCCAAAATCCAGACAGAGGGTCAAAATGCCGGACATATCTGAACAAATCCGGATGGAAAACCCAAACTCTAGTATGAAATGAAATATGGGTCACTGGGACTTCACTTAGGGGCTTCAAAAAATCCTTTAATATAAGAGTAGATGAAAATGAAATTTGCACAAAAGCCTTTGAATTTAAATTTTCTTACCTCCGATATGTTCTAGCATTCGATGAGACTGGTAAAAACTTTCTTGCAAAAGTACCAGTAATTGAAGTAACTGATTTCATAGCTGTCATCTTGGAAAAACTTAAATGATGATAAATACGCATAACTTTGGCAATGTATTGTACATACACCTACGATGATAGAGCATAAATTAGAAATTACAGGCACTTCATAAATTAAATAAACAAGATAAGATTTTATCTACAGAGTACACAGTTACAATTTGATACCTACATGAAAAGAAAACTAATAGCTTCGCACTAATACGGTCCTAATATTAAGTTATCAGAAGCAAAAGTAATGAACACTATAAAAACATCAGTAAAGTAACGAAACCACCATCGATCGGCCGTCGCCGAACAAACTCTAAAGACTCTCTAAACTGCTCTCAAACAAAACTAAAATCAAAATAAAGTCCTGCTACGACTATTGACACTAACACGTCTAACACTGTCAGTGTCAATGTCATGTCACCAATATCCATCAACAACTGAAGTTTTTTTTTTTTTTTTTTTTTTTTTTTTTTTTTTTTTTTTTTTTTTTTTTTTTGTTTTGGCTTCGCACGGTTTGTGCATTAGCCAATGTCATGTTTTTTAGTTTGAAGAGACAAAGTTAGGGAAACGAAAATATTATTAGTATTAATTAGATCGGAATTTAGGAAAGGACGGATATAAGATCAGTAAAAAAAAGGAAAAAGGAGGAATCAAAGGAGTGAATAATGAGCAAATTACTATGACGAATATTTACTTACAACTTAATATTATTTAAGGTAATGAATGAGACTATACATTTATATACAGGAAAGCTTTGTGTACAAAGTAAGGAAAGTATTGAGGTAGGAAAATGAATACGAAGGGACAAGAGGTTACTAAGAAAAGAAGAACGGTCATATAAGGGACAGGAGAAAAAAATATGATTTAAGTCGCCTACGTCTGTGCCACACGAGCAAATGGGGTCGTCGATGATATGAAGTTTGGCAAGATGGGCTGGGGAGCAAACATGACCCAGTCTCATCCGTATAAGAACGGAGGTCTCCATCTTGCCAAACTTTGCCCTGCCAAACCACGGTTTTTCCGGAATGTCGGGTTGAATAAGTGAAAAATAACGGCCCTTTGATTTGCTTCCGATATCCCAGGCCACCCTCCAGGTGTCCCGGAGAAAAGTCTTTGGTAATATCACAAGGTCTATACTAAAATTCTGATATGGAACTAAGTCCCCACACTGCACCGCATCACCGGCGATTGTATCTGCCACTTCATTGCCGTGGATTCCAGCATGGGCCGGGATCCACGCAAATTGTAGTGACGCACCTTCAGAAATGGTTCTGAACGCAAATTCCCTTATTAAATAGATTATAGGATGCTGCGATTTGTGTTCGAAAGGGGATTTATTGATGGCTAGAAGAGCACTTTGAGAATCAGTGAAAATTATAGTTTTCTTGAGCTTTAGAACCCGAATATATTCAATAGCTTTTAAAATGCCAAAACATTCCCCCGTAAAAACAGAAGTCTCCGGAGGCAATTTTATTTTTTGTACGATGTTGTATTGAGAATGGTAAGTTCCTATCCCAACACAACCCGTCAGAGAACGCTTGGCAGCATCCGTAAATATGTGATGGTACTCTATGTGTTCAGCCAAAAAATGATTAAAACTTAAATTGCAATCGGGACCTGATTTACTTACACAGTATTTAATGGTGGGGCTGAATTGTAAACTCTCGTAACTACTGCTAAATAGGGGAAGTTTATTGGAACGGTGAATAGGAGAAGAAAGAGAAAGGAATTTTTTATAGCTTTCAACTAAACAAGGAGCACGTTTATGGGACCAGTAATCTGAAGATTCAATCTGCAACACTAAAGAGTCCAGTTTAGGAACGAGAGGGTGAGTTGAGAACTGAAGAATCCGGAACAAATATTTGTCAGATAGGAATTGTCTTCTAAGGTATAAAGGAGCTTCGCCGCATTCAACTTGGAGTGCATTAATGGGACTAGACTTCATGGCTCCAGAAATAATGCGTAATGCTTTAGACTGGATGCGATCCAACTTTTTAAAAGCCATAACACTACCAGGTTCTAGAACGAACAATCCATAATCCAGAGTGCTTCTGATGATTGCATTGTAAATAAGTTTCAAAGAAAATGGATGTGCACCCCACCACACACCAGAGAGGCATCTAAGCATGTTAAGGTGATTTTCACATTTGTTTACAATATAATCACAATGAGGAACACTACTTAATTTACAATCTAGTATTATACCTAGATATTTGAAATTATCTTTAACTGGAATAGGTATTTCCCTATAAAAGATGTTTATTAGGGGAATATTTCTCTTCCGGGTGAACAAAACAGCTGCGCTTTTAGACGTGGATAAATCCAAACCATTCAGATGTAACCATGACTCCAAAGTAGATAAAGCAGAATTGATAGCATAGCTAGCTTGTTCAACAGATTGGCTTGAAGAATATAATACTAAATCATCGGCATATTGAAGAACCTTAACATGATTAGCTAAGGATGAGTCTAAATCAAAAGTGTAAATATTGTATAGGAGGGGACTGAGCACAGAACCCTGCGGGAGACCTCTCCATACAAGATGAGATACCTCATGATCTCCTATTATCATAATAACAGAGCGTTCAGTCAGGATTTTAATAATGAAATTCGACAAATTCACTGGAACTTGTAAGGCTTTTAATTTATTATGTAAAACTGATAATACAACATTATCATAAGCTGCATTAATATCAAGAAAAACTGCAACGGTGGAATGGTTATTAGAGAAGGATAGCCGAATATCGGATGTCAAAATACTTAAACAGTCAGTTGTACTTTTACCTTTTCTAAAGCCATATTGTGAATCTGCCAAAAGACCCTTACTTTCAACATACCATTCAAGACGATTTTTTATTAGGTGTTCCGCTAATTTCATCAGAATTGAAGACAAAACTATGGGACGGTATGAAGAAGCATCAGACGGAGTTTTATTTGGTTTTAGGAATGGCAACACCATTTGACGTTTCCATTCGTCAGGGATGTTTCCTGTGTACATAATAGAATTAATAAGCTCTAAATAGTAACTGAGGACGGCATCATTTAAATTAGCGAAAAAGGAATACGGGATGCCATCAAAGCCTGGTGCAGAATCCTTAGTTTTATGGATAACACCCTTTAATTCAGTGAGAGTGAATGGGAGATCTAACGTCGTATGAGTGTCTTGGATACTGGATACAAGAGGCAGGTTAAGGTTAATAGCCTCAGGAACCCAAGGTGGAGCTAATTTATCTAAAAATTCGTTGGCTAAAGAATCCGGAATAGGAGAAGGGTTTTTATAAATGGACCTAAATCTACGAATATTGCGCCAGACAATCGTAGGGTGAGTATTCGGTGAAATTGATGTGCAAAAGTTACGCCAAGATTCAAATTTTTTCTTCTTAAAAAGTTTATAAGTTTCGTTAATTATGTTAGTAACGATTTCAAAATTACTATCAGACATATCGAGGTTATAATTGTATTCAGCCTCTTTACGGTTGTGAACCATTTCTGTGCATTCAGAGTCCCACCACGGAGGCGAGGGAATTGTATTAATATTGTTATTTTTTACAGGAAAAACTTCATCTGCTGCTGAAATTAAAATTAACGCTAAAGCTTCCGCACAACTATTTTCATTGCCATCAGAAATAACAGGCAAGGAGCAAAGCTTGCTGTCAACAATGTTTCTAAATTTGTCCCAGTCATTATTATTTCTATTAGGTAGCTTATGTTTTAATGTTGATCTCCTTAATGGTGTGTTTGGTTTGGAAAGAGGATAAGAAATAACTATTGGAAAATGATCACTACCATAAGTAGAGGATAGAGTTTGCCAAGTTAATGATGAGGCTAAGTTTGGAGAACAGATAGAAAGGTCAATTGCACTTTGGTTCTGATTGGGATCTGAACGACGAGTGACAGCTCCTGTGTTCAAGATGCATAAGTTATGTAAGTCCAATATATCTAATAATTCATCGCCATAACAATTAGAAGTTGAACAACCCCATGATTGATGATGGCAATTAAAGTCCCCTAATATTAAGAATGGCTTTGGAAGAGATGAAAAGAGACTATTAATCTCTTGAAGAACAGAAGAAGAAGGGTGAGGAATGTAAATAGAAACAAGACAAGTATTATGCACTTTAATAGCTACAATTGAAATTTCCTCCCTATGAGGAGGTAATGTAATGACAGAGAAAGGTATAGTATTCTTGATAAGTATAGCTACTCCACCATACCCATCAGATCTATCCTCTCTAATGGTTAAATAACCATTAATTTTAAAAATATGGTTAGATTTGAGCCAAGTCTCTGCTAAGGCAAAGACAAATGGCTCATATTTGTTTAAAAGATGTATAACATCACTCTTTTTGTTTACTAGACTGCGGCAGTTCCACTGGATTATTTTGGATGTGTTGTCCATTATGAAGGGATTGAGATACATTGAAAGAAGGGGCAGCGTTGGACGGTGAAATGTTAAATTGAGAAAGAAGATTGTGTAATGCAGTAAGAAAATCATTTATAGAAAACGTTGTGTCATTTTTTTCATTATTATGATTATTAGAAAAAGCACAACCATTTGATGGTTGGGGAATGTTGAAATCTTTAATAATGGCATTGTGAGCCTCTTTATTATATCCTTGTACAGATTTGGGAGGGGAACGTGGTTTGAGAAAGATCGTCTTTTTATAGCTACTTGAAGCAGGTATTTTATTAGGAGAAGAGATGGATGGAGTATCTGCAAAGTTTTTGGAAGGAGAAGATGAAAGTGTATCAGCATACGATTTAGTAACAAGGGGATAAACTTTTGCTGCTTCAGCATAGGATACTGAGCTTTGTGCCATGTATGTTTTTATTAATATTTGTCTAGAAAACTCTGGGCAAGACTTATTAGTAGCATAGTGATATCCAGAGCAAAGGCAGCAAGATGCACTTTCTTGTTCTCTTTCACAACTGTCCCCAGTGTGTCCTTGGCCACATTTATAACAACGAGGTTTAGACCTGCACTGAATTTTTGTGTGACCGAAACGACAGCAATTGAAACATTGTACAGTAGGGAAAATATATAATTCTACAGGTAATGCATTATAGCACATAAAAACTCTTTTTGGTAGAACCTGACCATCAAATGTGACAACTATGGTTTGGGATGGTTTCCAAATGGTAGAACCATCAACAATGGTTTTAAAATTAAGGCGTCTGATTTTTAAAATTGGACCGCAACCAATTGGTACTGTTATGTTATCAATAATATCCTCCGGAGACCAATCTGCAGGAACGCCACGTACTAAACCCATTCTGGTAACATTAAAAGTAGGTATAAAAGCTTTATAATTATAGGATTCTAGACTATTATGGGTAATAAAAGAGTTTGCGTCCAGGAAAGTCGAAAAGGAAAGGGAAATTTTATTGCGCCCAATTTTTTTGACGCTACCATTAACTATGTTTTGGAAGGCATTGTGTTTAAGGAACTTGCCAAATGTGATTGGGTGCAGTGTCGTTCCATCATCTGGTGAAATTAAGTTTTTTTTGTACATGAATGACAAAAGGCGCGCTGTCAGTTTTGTCATAAGTTTTACGACCTATCTGAGTAGGAACAACTGAGGGTGGAGCAGGAATATCGGGTACTTTGTTAATAGGTTCGTTAGTCATTATAGTAGTTGTTGAGCTGTTAGGTTCTGATGCAGTAAGTTCTGGTGTAAAATCCGTGCAACCGCAACCCGAAGACACGGTACCATGGCTTTTGCGGGTACGGCGACGCTTATTGCAGTGCTTACAAATATGAACACGGCTTCTTTTTAAATTACGAGCCGATGCCGACCCATCGGTATCCATGCCCGATTCGTTCGATGCTATAGTGACGAAATTACTTGCCGGGGGAACGGAGTCCCCCGGGTCAGGCGGGTCTTTCATTTTCCCGCGCAGAAATAAAAATAAAAAACTTACCACTACCGAAGAAACTATACAAACTAAAGATAAATTACAAGAAAACTAAGACAGAATACTAAAACTACGGTTATACTGATCTTATATTACAACGTTTTAAATTTTTCAATTTTATCTTTAAAAGGACGCGTCCGCCAAGTTTGAGGTTTCCCGCGCTTTCCACAACTGAAGTTGGCTGCTAGACTTAGTAGGGCTGCGTTCATTACCCGACTACGGCGAAGCAAAAAGGAGGGTTATGATTTTGACCGGTATGTATGTATGTGTGTACTTACGTATATTTATATTTATGGAAGTATGTATGTATGTATGTATGTTCATCCGTTCCCACATTACTTCTAAACTACTTATCATAATTTGACAAATGAGGTATCGTTGGAAGCGTCTTGGTCGTCCGCTGGATATAGGCTGTGTGGCGTCACATTAAATTGAAAATGGCGCCCTCTAGAGGACATAAAGGCATGAATAAAAAATATTAAAAAAATTGCCATGTTGGGTATCAAATGAAAGGGCTTATAATAATGAAATATAAATAAAAGTTATACAAACTAAACCCCAACTACGACAAAAAGGGTACAAATAAGTCATCACAGACGGATAAATTATAAATTCACAGATCTCGTGCATGACCCTCGGAGGTACATTGAAAATGAACTCAACAAAATAAAAAACACATTACACATTTATATATTATTTCTCAAAAACACAAACAGCTTAAAAAATCTAAACAAAAATTTTGTACTGGTCGAATACTGCGAGCGCCCAGCCGGTAATGTTTGTATGAAAATCCATATGTCGTATTTAGCAGCCAAATAAATTACTATGAAGTCATATCTGTCGTGAGTCTGTCTGGTGAGACATAATTCATTAAAATACTTGTTCTGTTAAATTTGCGTTCGTACTGCGAGAAACATGAGTGTCGGTCGCACAGACTAAGCCCGCTTTCCGAATTGGAACATAACTTGCGTACCAATTTAGATATCACGATTATGACAGCTGAACGCTCTCAACTATTCGGAACGCTCGTGAAACAAAGAAAGAAAGAAAAGAAAGAAAAATATTTTATTTGGGACACGCACAGGAAATACAAACAATAAATAATAATAAAAAATTTAAAAAAATGAAAATACAAACATAGTAACGACCTGTGCGAGGCCAAAAAGGCATCAGCATAATGCGGCGATATTTAGAAATAAATACCTCAGCGCTGGTATTCTGATAGGGCCCAACGAAACGCGCTCGCAGTGCTCGCTCAACGTCAAAACTTGCATAATAATTTATTTGTTTAGACACTACAAATTTCTTCTTCTTCTTTGGTGGCAAACGGTAGCCAGAAGCACAATTTCGAAAATGTCAAGTTATTATAAAGATAAACTCAAACTGAAACTCTTTATTGCATTCATGTGTTTATTTAGGTGTTACATTTATGTAAGTAAGTTCCAACATCTCAAGTTATGATGTTGATGTTCCAAGATATGATGCGACTCAAAACAAAACAGCACAACTGTCATTTTTTACAACGCTCACGGTGATTTATGTAAAAGGCATGGTCGGCGTTATCGCAAGATGGCGCATGTTATGACGTCATATATGATTCACGGGACATCGTTATCGAGCTCACGTTAACTCGGTACGGGAGTTAGCACGGTCAAATCGATTACAGTGTAACTCGGAATGCAGCCTAAGTAGTAGTAACTGTGCGTTTGCACTGGCGAAACATTCACGACAAAACATGTTGGAATCTCTATTTTCTGTCAATGTTCTATACAATTTTTGACAAGACCTAGAGATTTCAACATGTTTTGTTGCGATGCGATGTTTCGCCAGTGCAAACGCACAGTTAGACCAAAAGACAGATGTCGAGATTTGTTGTTAGCTACGTTCGCACTGTCTAGAAACATAATCACATGTTTAGTTTATTTAAAAAAATTGTTACGTTTACGTTCCCTATGTTCTTTGTTTGTGTCTCGAATCTTGAATCGAAACATCTAGTAGAAAAAAAGTTGCAAGATTCATAATTTTTTTTTTTAGCAATTTGTAATTGTGGATCCACACAGCCGCACTGCCGGAAGCTTAACACAACAAGCAAAGTCGTCAAAAAAGCCGCTGGCAAGCGCAGCCGGCAGACGCTAGTAACAGTTACTGCTGCAGTTACTACTGGCTGCGAATCCATATTATCAGTTATCTTGTGACTTTCGGTGAAGTGAGTTGTATGCAGATATTGGAGACAAAAATAGACGATAACTGTTCCCCCCATTGCCGCGCGTTGCGGCGATCTCGCCGGAAAAATGGCCGCGGCTTTGTTGCGCAAAACTGGCGGTCGGTGATTGCATGATAACGCGAAAACGACCCGCCATTATACTATAGTACTCTTTGGCGAGCCGATACATTGACAGAAAACAGATATTTGAACATGTTTTGAATGTGGTAAAACATTAAAAACATGTTGAAATATCTGTACATAAAAAAATTGCCAGATATTAAATTAAATTATTGACGTTTGAAGTTTGAGCAACGACGAATTTCTAATAAAATTTAAGAAAGTCATTTAAAAAAAATCCGTGTGGCCTGGGTCTTGTTATTGGGCATAAACACGTAGCAAACGACCCCACGGATCCATCATTTTCGTATGTTCAACCGTCTGCCTTACTGTGCGTTTGCACTGACGAAACATCAGAACAAATATGTTGTAATCTCTAGTTCCTGTCTAACATTGTATGGATAATTGACAGAAAATAAAGATGTGTAAAAATGTTTTGTTGTGAATGTTTCGCCAGTGGAAATGCACCATATAGAACATTGACACAAAATAGAGATTTCAACATGTTTTGTTGTGAATGTTTCTCCAGTGCAAACGCACATTAATTAACAAGTGAAATGATTGGACAACCCTATATTTACACTCACATTTCACATTGTCAACAAAATGTCATTGTCAAATTGTCAAACAACAAACAAAAAGAAAAAAGCGCGGGAAACCTCAAACTTGGCGGACGCGTCCCTTTAAAGATAAAATTGAAAAATTTAAAACGTTGTAATATAAGATCAGTATAACCGTAGTTTTAGTATTCTGTCTTAGTTTTCTTGTAATTTATCTTTAGTTTGTATAGTTTCTTCGGTAGTGGTAAGTTTTTTATTTTTATTTCTTATTAGCGCGGGAAAATGAAAGACCCGCCTGACCCGGGGGACTCCGTTCCCCCGGCAGGCAATTTCGTCACTATAGCATCGAACGAATCGGGCATGGATACCGATGGGTCGGCATCGGCTCGTAATTTAAAAAGAAGCCGTGTTCATATTTGTAAGCACTGCAATAAGCGTCGCCGTACCCGCAAAAGCCATGGTACCGTGTCTTCGGGTTGCGGTTGCACGGATTTTACACCAGAACTTACTGCATCAGAACCTAACAGCTCAACAACTACTATAATGACTAACGAACCTATTAACAAAGTACCCGATATTCCTGCTCCACCCTCAGTTGTTCCTACTCAGATAGGTCGTAAAACTTATGACAAAACTGACAGCGCGCCTTTTGTCATTCATGTACAAAAAAACTTAATTTCACCAGATGATGGAACGACACTGCACCCAATCACATTTGGCAAGTTCCTTAAACACAATGCCTTCCAAAACATAGTTAATGGTAGCGTCAAAAAAATTGGGCGCAATAAAATTTCCCTTTCCTTTTCGACTTTCCTGGACGCAAACTCTTTTATTACCCATAATAGTCTAGAATCCTATAATTATAAAGCTTTTATACCTACTTTTAATGTTACCAGAATGGGTTTAGTACGTGGCGTTCCTGCAGATTGGTCTCCGGAGGATATTATTGATAACATAACAGTACCAATTGGTTGCGGTCCAATTTTAAAAATCAGACGCCTTAATTTTAAAACCATTGTTGATGGTTCTACCATTTGGAAACCATCCCAAACCATAGTTGTCACATTTGATGGTCAGGTTCTACCAAAAAGAGTTTTTATGTGCTATAATGCATTACCTGTAGAATTATATATTTTCCCTACTGTACAATGTTTCAATTGCTGTCGTTTCGGTCACACAAAAATTCAGTGCAGGTCTAAACCTCGTTGTTATAAATGTGGCCAAGGACACACTGGGGACAGTTGTGAAAGAGAACAAGAAAGTGCATCTTGCTGCCTTTGCTCTGGATATCACTATGCTACTAATAAGTCTTGCCCAGAGTTTTCTAGACAAATATTAATAAAAACATACATGGCACAAAGCTCAGTATCCTATGCTGAAGCAGCAAAAGTTTATCCCCTTGTTACTAAATCGTATGCTGATACACTTTCATCTTCTCCTTCCAAAAACTTTGCAGATACTCCATCCATCTCTTCTCCTAATAAAATACCTGCTTCAAGTAGCTATAAAAAGACGGTCTTTCTCAAACCACGTTCCCCTCCCAAATCTGTACAAGGATATAATAAAGAGGCTCACAATGCCATTATTAAAGATTTCAACATTCCCCAACCATCAAATGGTTGTGCTTTTTCTAATAATCATAATAATGAAAAAAATTACACAACGTTTTCTATAAATGATTTTCTTACTGCATTACACAATCTTCTTTCTCAATTTAACATTTCACCGTCCAACGCTGCCCCTTCTTTCAATGTATCTCAATCCCTTCATAATGGACAACACATCCAAAATAATCCAGTGGAACTGCCGCAGTCTAGTAAATAAAAAGAGTGATGTTATACATCTTTTAAACAAATATGAGCCATTTGCCTTTGCCTTAGCAGAGACTTGGCTCAAATCTAACCATATTTTTAAAATTAATGGTTATTTAACCATTAGAGAGGATAGATCTGATGGGTATGGTGGAGTAGCTATACTTATCAAGAATACTATACCTTTCTCTGTCATTACATTACCTCCTCATAGTGAGGAAATTTCAATTGTAGCTATTAAAGTGCATAAAACTTGTCTTGTTTCTATTTACATTCCTCACCCTTCTTCTTCTGTTCTTCAAGAGATTAATAGTCTCTTTTCATCTCTTCCAAAGCCATTCTTAATATTAGGGGACTTTAATTGCCATCATCAATCATGGGGTTGTTCAACTTCTAATTGTTATGGCGATGAATTATTAGATATATTGGACTTACATAACTTATGCATCTTGAACACAGGAGCTGTCACTCGTCGTTCAGATCCCAATCAGAACCAAAGTGCAATTGACCTTTCTATCTGTTCTCCAAACTTAGCCTCATCATTAACTTGGCAAACTCTATCCTCTACTTATGGTAGTGATCATTTTCCAATAGTTATTTCTTATCCTCTTTCCAAACCAAACGCACCATTAAGGAGATCAACATTAAAACATAAGCTACCTAATAGAAATAATAATGACTGGGACAAATTTAGAAACATTGTTGACAGCAAGCTTTGCTCCTTGCCTGTTATTTCTGATGGCAATGAAAATAGTTGTGCGGAAGCTTTAGCGTTAATTTTAATTTCAGCAGCAGATGAAGTTTTTCCTGTAAAAAATAACAATATTAATACAATTCCCTCGCCTCCGTGGTGGGACTCTGAATGCACAGAAATGGTTCACAACCGTAAAGAGGCTGAATACAATTATAACCTCGATATGTCTGATAGTAATTTTGAAATCGTTACTAACATAATTAACGAAACTTATAAACTTTTTAAGAAGAAAAAATTTGAATCTTGGCGTAACTTTTGCACATCAATTTCACCGAATACTCACCCTACGATTGTCTGGCGCAATATTCGTAGATTTAGGTCCATTTATAAAAACCCTTCTCCTATTCCGGATTCTTTAGCCAACGAATTTTTAGATAAATTAGCTCCACCTTGGGTTCCTGAGGCTATTAACCTTAACCTGTCTCTTGTATCCAGTATCCAAGACACTCATACGACGTTAGATCTCCCATTCACTCTCACTGAATTAAAGGGTGTTATCCATAAAACTAAGGATTCTGCACCAGGCTTTGATGGCATCCCGTATTCCTTTTTCGCTAATTTAAATGATGCCGTCCTCAGTTACTATTTAGAGCTTATTAATTCTATTATGTACACAGGAAACATCCCTGACGAATGGAAACGTCAAATGGTGTTGCCATTCCTAAAACCAAATAAAACTCCGTCTGATGCTTCTTCATACCGTCCCATAGTTTTGTCTTCAATTCTGATGAAATTAGCGGAACACCTAATAAAAAATCGTCTTGAATGGTATGCTGAAAGTAAGGGTCTTTTGGCAGATTCACAATATGGCTTTAGAAAAGGTAAAAGTACAACTGACTGTTTAAGTATTTTAACATCCGATATTCGGCTATCCTTCTCTAATAACCATTCCACCGTTGCAGTTTTTCTTGATATTAATGCAGCTTATGATAATGTTGTATTATCAGTTTTACATAATAAATTAAAAGCCTTAAAAGTTCCAGTGAATTTGTCGAATTTCATTATTAAAATCCTGACTGAACGCTCTGTTATTATGATAATAGGAGATCATGAGGTATCTCATCTTGTATGGAGAGGTCTCCCGCAGGGTTCTGTGCTCAGTCCCCTCCTATACAATATTTACACTTTTGATTTAGACTCATCCTTAGCTAATCATGTTAAGGTTCTTCAATATGCCGATGATTTAGTATTATATTCTTCAAGCCAATCTGTTGAACAAGCTAGCTATGCTATCAATTCTGCTTTATCTACTTTGGAGTCATGGTTACATCTGAATGGTTTGGATTTATCCACGTCTAAAAGCGCAGCTGTTTTGTTCACCCGGAAGAGAAATATTCCCCTAATAAACATCTTTTATAGGGAAATACCTATTCCAGTTAAAGATAATTTCAAATATCTAGGTATAATACTAGATTGTAAATTAAGTAGTGTTCCTCATTGTGATTATATTGTAAACAAATGTGAAAATCACCTTAACATGCTTAGATGCCTCTCTGGTATGTGGTGGGGTGCACATCCATTTTCTTTGAAACTTATTTACAATGCAATCATCAGAAGCACTCTGGATTATGGATTGTTCGTTCTAGAACCTGGTAGTGTTATGGCTTTTAAAAAATTGGATCGCATCCAGTCTAAAGCATTACGCATTATTTCTGGAGCCATGAAGTCTAGTCCCATTAATGCAATCCAAGTTGAATGCGGGGAAGCTCCTTTATACCTTAGAAGACAATTCCTATCTGACAAATATTTGTTCCGGATTCTTCAGTTCTCAACTCACCCTCTCATTCCTAAACTGGACTCTTTAGTGTTGCAGATTGAATCTTCAGATTACTGGTCCCATAAACGTGCTCCTTGTTTAGTTGAAAGCTATAAAAAATTCCTTTCTCTTTCTTCTCCTATTCACCGTTCCAATAAACTTCCCCTATTTAGCAGTAGTTACGAGAGTTTACAATTCAGCCCCACCATTAAATACTGTGTAAGTAAATCAGGTCCCGATTGCAATTTAAGTTTTAATCATTTTTTGGCTGAACACATAGAGTACCATCACATATTTACGGATGCTGCCAAGCGTTCTGCGACGGGTTGTGTTGGGATAGGAACTTACCATTCTCAATACAACATCGTACAAAAAATAAAATTGCCTCCGGAGACTTCTGTTTTTACGGGGGAATGTTTTGGCATTTTAAAAGCTATTGAATATATTCGGGTTCTAAAGCTCAAGAAAACTATAATTTTCACTGATTCTCAAAGTGCTCTTCTAGCCATCAATAAATCCCCTTTCGAACACAAATCGCAGCATCCTATAATCTATTTAATAAGGGAATTTGCGTTCAGAACCATTTCTGAAGGTGCGTCACTACAATTTGCGTGGATCCCGGCCCATGCTGGAATCCACGGCAATGAAGTGGCAGATACAATCGCCGGTGATGCGGTGCAGTGTGGGGACTTAGTTCCATATCAGAATTTTAGTATAGACCTTGTGATATTACCAAAGACTTTTCTCCGGGACACCTGGAGGGTGGCCTGGGATATCGGAAGCAAATCAAAGGGCCGTTATTTTTCACTTATTCAACCCGACATTCCGGAAAAACCGTGGTTTGGCAGGGCAAAGTTTGGCAAGATGGAGACCTCCGTTCTTATACGGATGAGACTGGGTCATGTTTGCTCCCCAGCCCATCTTGCCAAACTTCATATCATCGACGACCCCATTTGCTCGTGTGGCACAGACGTAGGCGACTTAAATCATATTTTTTTCTCCTGTCCCTTATATGACCGTTCTTCTTTTCTTAGTAACCTCTTGTCCCTTCGTATTCATTTTCCTACCTCAATACTTTCCTTACTTTGTACAAAAAGCTTTCCTGTATATAAATGTATAGTCTCATTCATTACCTTAAATAATATTAAGTTGTAAATATTCGTCATAGTAATTTGCTCATTATTCACTCCTTTGATTCCTCCTTTTTCCTTTTTTTTTACTGATCTTATATCCGTCCTTTCCTAAATTCCGATCTAATTAATACTAATAATATTTTCGTTTCCCTAACTTTGTCTCTTCAAACTAAAAAACATGACATTGGCTAATGCACAAACCGTGCGAAGCCAAAACAAAAAAAAAAAAAAAAAAAAAAAAAAAAAAAAAAAAAAAACAAACAAAAATGTAAATCTAAATTACAGTGTCACTGTGTGAGTGCGCCGTGTATTGATAAGTTTGATGTTGTTTGATGAACTCTGCTATTTCTTTTTGGAGTTAATTTTTATTGACGTTAATACCTATCTTTTACATTTAAATGTTTTCCTCGCAAATCTCAATGTCTAGTGCAGCACAATTCTGTATTAGTTGGGAGTCATATAGAAATTGTATTTCAAAAGGATTTTCGCGCTTTCAACAGGTAATACCTAATAATTTATTTTTGTTATTATTAATGGGTTTAAAGACGTTTAAATGGTTTAACAATAATATATGTAGCGCCGCCTAATGTTAACCAGTAGGAAAGCGTTATCGGGGTGGTCGTATCACCCCGATAACGCTTTCCTACTGGTAAACATGGGCTTCCTTTTTTACTACGCCACTGACCTAACTTATTTTCATTAAATTGCAGAATGGTGAATTTGTTGATATGACCCTTGCCGCTGAAGGCCACTTAGTAAAAGTCCATCAAAATATTGTGGCACTAGCCAGTCCATACCTTAAAGCAATGATACAGTCTACTCCATGTCAGCATCCAGTTGTATTTCTAAATGTAAGTAGGAATACCATGAATATGAATTAATTAACATACATAAACTCCCCATGGGGGTAGGCAGAAACTACAGAACCACCTGCTAAGATCCTAAATCGATCTATAATTAATTAAATTGTTTTTAAAAGTAATACTAGGCTACCTCTACAGGGAACTTGTTCTCCTATTGATGTTATTGGTAAGTACTTAACCCATTAAAAATTAAAATGCAAATTTTGTACAAAATTAATCAATGTAACAAATGCTCAAAATGAGTCCCGTCCTGTTGAATACAAAGTTTCATGTTTCTGAACAAAATTTCACATCAAATTCATGGTCTTCCTTTTATTTGTGACACTACGTTATTTAGCAAAAAAAAATCCTTATGATAAATCCTTTTGATTGGTATGATTAAGCTACAGGGTGATTATTTTTCTCATGTAACAGGTTTGTAATTATTTAAATATTTTTTGTAGTCATGTAATTATTTAAATATCTATGAATGCAGTTAAATTGTTTTTTAAATTCAAATAATGTCTTCTTTCAGTAAAATGTTCCATCTACAATATTCAAGGTACTTTCTCTCCATGTGGCATAACTGTGGGATGCCCTGTATATGTATATTATGTGATTCAAAACAATTTATCGGTTGAAACCACTTTTGACTGCTAAAATCAGTTGAAACTATTTTGATTTGTTAAAAATATTTATAAAATTACTATACATTACATGTTAATATGTTGACTAACATTATATTATACTTATTTATTTATTTACTTAAACTTTTTGTACTCAAATAAGGTACAAAGGCGGACTTACTTACTTACATTATACTTGATTACACACACACACACAAGAATCTCATCAGTAATGAATGAATGACAGAGATCATTTATTTATTAGTTTTATCTTTATTGTCTTCCATTCTAGAACATAACTCAGGAAATGCTTAGTTTCATATTGGAATATATTTATACTGGAGAAGTGAAGATACCAACAGGTTCAACACCAGCTTTTATTGAAGCCTGCAAAGCTCTGTACATTAATGGGGTTGAACATTTACATTTTCCAAAGGTATGTTTTTATTTTATACATTATATGATATTAGGTAGGTAGTATAGATACTTCATAAAAAAATTGACATGGGCAAACATATTTATTAACCTTTCAGAAACCGGAAACCGAGTCACAACCAACAAGACTGGACGAATCAGTTGAAAGGTACAAGTCTTGCTTTTAAAAGCATGTATGTGTTATCTTATGTATGTATGCTTTTTTATTAATTACCTACCATATATATATATATAACAACATAAACCAAATTAATTAATATAAATAACTTTATAATATCCAAACTTAACAAAAACTATTAATAAACTAGAAATGGCGTCGAAAAATTCATCCGCATCGCTGTCAACTGGTAATGTACCCAAGAGACTGGCGGCATTGCCATGTTATGGCAATTCTTAGCCTCTTGTAGTCATGTAGAACGATGCAAATAAACTGAATTGGGCATAAAAATATTTCTTCATTTTTAGGCTTGGCTAGTCATGTAGAACGATGCAAATAAACTTCAGTTTTTTTTTTGGAGCTTGCTAATAATGAACAAGCAACAATTTTATGTGATAGTATACATACCTACATTTCATTATTTATGTTTCCAGAATTGCAGAACCACTGCTGCCACCTGATAATAATTTTGCAGCACATATTACAATTAACAGTGATAACTTTAATGTGGAAGTTATACCTAATGAAAATAACACCACACTCCTTCAGACACAGCCTGTTATTCCTCTTGACAATGATTTAATGAATTATCGAGTCCTAACTGATGCAGATGTAGTGGAAAATCAAAATAACGTTGAAAAAGAATCTTTTCCACCTCTGTCTGATTATGAACCACCACGTAGTCCACTACGTGAAAGAGAAGAAAGTCAATGTAAAACTTTGATAAACAGTGACCAAAATTGGCAAAACTTAACCTTGAATAGGAATATACAAGAAATTCCTCCAAGCGCACATTACATTGATAAAGCTATACCACCCAGCATAGGCGATAGAGGTATGTACTTAGGTACATAATATCTTGAGTACGGTAATTAGCCACTGGACATTTTTGGTGTGTAACATTTTTCCTCTCGCCATCCTACAATAAAAATCTAAATAATCAAATATCTGGGAGTGATCTTGTGAAAAGCGATGGAAGTATGTAACAGGAAGCCGTGGAAGCGCGCGCTATCTGATTTGGCCAGATAATGATGAATATTGATTATATCATTTATAAGTCAGCCAAGATGTCAAATGTTACACATCATATGCGACTACTGTAAGGCTATCTCTTTTTTTCCTTCTAATATACCTACAATTAGAAGAAGAAAAAAAAGAGAGCCATTTCCCATTTTGCTAGTAATTTGTTAGTTAATTTGTGGTTTCAGGCGTGACCTTGCGGAAATCCATTACAAAATACAATAGACGTAGATATATTTAGTAACCTAATCCGCTGAACTATTCCTAGAGTCATAAAAACCCTGTAAGAAATCAACACATGTTTCACCTATCAACGAGGCATCCTCGGGATGACGATTGACTTGTCCCGAACCCAAGCCGGACGCTGAGTGAGCCATAACGCCGCCCGACAAACCCACTTATACGGTGACATTTGCATCACAGTTTTGCTAGAACAAACGTTGTTCAGACCATGGTCTATTACCATTCTATAGCATCAAATATGTTAATATAACAAACTAAACTTTCAAATAAGTCTTATGTTGCTCAAACGTGTTCAAACATTAACCGTAACATCAAAGTACTCATCGCAGTAGCGATATGGCATTCAAAAGAGCTATGAGGAGTCCACGTGGACTACAAGGATGTCCGGCCAATGCGGGCCGAAATGTAAATAAATCAAGACAATGACATACAAACGCGTGAAGTATTGTTCCGCCCATTTCCTTTGTTGAGTGCCGCGGGCCGCCCGCGCCGCCCGGGCGGTAGCCTGTCTACCGAAATCTCTCGGGCGGGTGACGCGTATGCATTTGATGTATTTACGTCACAGGCACGCATCGCACATTTTTTTGTGAAAATGAGTTCTAACTAATAGGTAATAGGTAATACGGGCTGGTATCCGCAACTCCACGTCTTAGCGCGTATTTTGCGTACGGGTGGGAAAATTTTGTTATTCGATCCACCCCAGCTCCACAAAGAAGGCCAGCAACGCCTTGGTGTCACTGACAATCTCACGTAGGGTACCTGGGTTACCGAAGTACTTTGGCGTACTGTGGCGACCACCGGGCAGTATAACAGCACATGAGCTGCTGTCTCGTCGTCCTCCATGCAGGCTCTGCACAGCGGACGGAGGAGGGAGGAGGGAGGAGTAGGAGTCACAGACATGTGACTCCTATGACAAAGAGGTGTTTATTAAATGACCCATGGCCAGTTACAGCTGCTGTAACCGTACGCAGCTGTTGTTTCGTTAGTCGAAGAACCTGTTTCGTGAGGCGGCCATCAATTGTAGGGGGTGCCTCCTTGGCCTGCCTACACTCACCATGGTCCGACCATAGTTTGTGATGTTGGTCCCTGGTTCGTTTCCTTACCAGAGTGCGTAGGTACCCGAAGGGGAGTGGCGCAATGGGTTCAGGCCCCACTGGTGCCATGCTCGATCCCCTTCTGGCAAGTTCGTCGGCAGCGTCGTTGCCCCGCGAACCACTGTGTCCTTCGATCCACTGAATGGTAATATTGTTGAGGCTACCCACCTGGTTAAGGCGCTGGTGGCACTCGTATATCAGCCCAGAGTCAACAGTGTGGCTGTTTAGCGCTTGCAGAACAGCCATGCTGTCTGAAAGTATGCGTATCGAGTGGTCCTTAACTTCCCTGGCCATGATGGCGAAAGCGGCAAGGGATATACCCATGCATTCGGCCTGGAATACTGTATTGTGGACTCCCAATGGTGTGGCTATATGTATGTTGAAGTCCTCAGAGAAGATTCCAGCACCTGTGCCACTACCTGTTTTGGATCCATCAGTGAAGATTCGTAGTTCTGCGGGGCGCAAACCCTCGCATCGGCGATCCTCGTGAAGTTGGATTCCTCGTGAAGGGAACTCATTATTGAGTCCCTCAAGCAGCGTGGTGTGTTGTGTGTCTCTCTTACCCCAGAGATTAATTGCATTAAGACGTACCGCTGCCATTGTCGCTTCCTGCTGTATAAACAGGTGGAGCGGGGGCAGTCCCAGCATGGCTTCGATTGCTGCAGTCGGAGTAGTCCTCATGCAGCCCGTGGTCGCCACGCAGGCTAGTCTTTGCATGCGTTGTAATTTGTTAGAAGCTGTAACCAGCCGAGTTCGGGGCCAGTTCTAACTATTCGAATGTGGAAAATTGGGAGTCAATGTTGTCTTGCTGCACACGGAGCTAACCTGGTTTTGTGGTATAAGTTTTGTTTTTGTCTTGGTCCCATAATATCCCAATAAATAAATAATACTTCATAATCTCACGTTAGATACAATACAATAGGTATGCCCCGTACCTAAACCCCTGTCGACCCACTGACCCCTACAGGAAATAATAAATACCATGTCTGATAGTACCTACCATAAGTGCTCGGCGACACGACGCCGCCGCCGCGCCTCTGTGTATATGCAAGGTCGCACCCTGCTGCCGCACCGTCCTGTCGCCGCGCCGCTGCCGCGGATTGTAGGTAGAGTGATATGGCAAAATCAAGCGGCGACGGCGCGGCGCGGGCGCGGTGGTGGCTCAGTCTTCATGGTTACGCGGCGCGGCGATGGCGTCGTGTTGCCGAGCACTATGTTCACACCTAGAATGAAGTAATAAAATTAGGGGTCATCCATGTCGCTGCGCCGTCGTCGGTACGGTGCGTCCATAGCCAAAGCCATACCAAACCATAAAAATCTGTTTTAAAGTAGCCACTTATCAGTGATAAAATACCTACCGAAGTTAACTTTTAACTTCGGTATTTTTTAGTAACGAAGGACGAACGAAGACGTATCTACAATAATAAGTGCTTACAAAATTTCGTTTATCGAGGTACATTTCCCTGTAGACAATGCCGTGTCCCGTGCGTGAGCCGAGCGCCGCGCCACAACTACTTCGACACGCGAGCGCCGCAGTGTCTGGAGGGGAGGAGGATGTAGGGAGTAACGACAATCCCGACTTTACAAACTTTGTCTTTTTGTGTTTTTTCAAAAACCAGTTGTTTTTATCGGTTGCTATAGAATGGTAGTAAGACCATGGTCTGAACAACGTTTGTTTTAGCAAAACTGTGATTCAAATGCCACTGTGTATACTGCTCGGTCCACTTCGGCTCGGATCGTTAACAGCGTGATTGTCGATTTCTTACATTTGCATTCTAGTTTGTCAAATAGCAATATTTTTTACAGACAAAGGACAATATTACTCTCTTTCTAACCGGGGTTCCTTGCAATTATTATTGAACCGGTTCATGTACTACTGCCATCATCATTCATGTGGAGGTCGCAAGCGGCGTTGGCGATGCGTTGACTATAGAAAACTGCGATGTCCGGCTTTTATTGATACGGACAATGAAAATATCATGAACAGGTAATCTATATCATCAAAATCTTAAATTCCTTCATTCATGGACAGAAAACGCACAGCAGTGTTGGGTCTAAAATTATGATTGTATTTCCTTATAAAACGAAAAGCACTAAGAAAGGATTTTTGAAAATACATCCCCTACCTAAAGTAATAAAGCTAAGAAAAGGAAAACTAGGGGGAAATAGGGGATAAAACTTTGTAAACGCTGGGTCTAGAATCATGAAATTTTTCACCAGAGTTCCATAAACAACGAAATTCAGCACTAAAGAAGGTTTTTTTAAATTCATCTCCAAAAGTGATTTAATGAATTTTTTTATGGAAATTCGTAATTTTTTGCCGCTGCGAAATCCCAACACAGCTTGTAAAAAATAAAATACGAACAATATCTTGTTGAACTTGCTTGCAGCTCCGTAACGTTTAGGCATCAGTCCGTAAACCTCCAGGCGGAGTCGTCTCATTGGGTAATCCTTGGAATGCCTACGGAGGCTAGACGAATGTTGCCAAGTTCTCTATTATGTATGTGAGACCTAAAAACTTCGGACCTTAATAATGACTTTGAAGGATGGCAACATAAGTAAAACTGAAAAGGTGCATAATTGTTTTTAAGAGCTAGAGGCCCCGACTTCGCTGCGCATGCGATAACCGTTGAGTACCGAACGACCCCCCGCGGTGACAGATTTACGACCGCACATAAATAAACAAAACACTCGGGGTTTTTTGTTTCGCCTCCGGTGTTATCGCTAGTTGATTTGGGTTCGTGTTTAGACAAATGATTCTTTGTAATACTTAGAAATGTCGAGTGGAACCCTTTGAATTCATAAATACGCATTGTAATCGACGGCTGCGCCGTTTAGTGATAAGACGATTTGTGATAAAACTACTGTTCCAATTTACACGAAATTTTGCAGGGTACATTATGAATAGATAAGTTATATAAAGAGAGCATTTTTTACAGATAAACACAGTAAATAAAAACACGAAAAATTACGACTTTTGAATAGGTACTAACCGTCTGTTTACGTAAAACTATTTTCGTGTTTTTAAATTTACGATGTTTATATTTTAGTTCATTTATCGTTTATAACGATATTTGAACTATTTATATGAAAGAAAATAAGCACTTACCAGCGATTACAGACACAAATCACTCACAAAACACAAAACAACACCACAATCACTTTTTCCACAGACACTTTTGCTCACATGTTTTTGGTTGCCCAAAATAGGTATCAAACGATGTTATTTAGTGTTAATATTATTCACCACGATGTAAAAACTACTTAGTAATGCAATTAATATCACTTCCCGTCGATTTACACAAGAAAACCATTTAAAATAACGAAATACATGCGACCGAGCACTCATGACCAGCGTAGTTAGACTCGCGTCTGACCTGCGTGAACTGTCAATTTCAACATTTTTTTGCAATTTTGTCCATGAATATTTTTGTCTGCCAATGATTTAGTCGACGAGAATATCCGTCAGGCCCATAGAGAAATAATCCACAGTCCAGATTAGCACTTTATAATAATAGAAATAGAGATTAAAGCCGCGTGTACACGGCATCGCCAAATGGCGATGGCGGGGCTCTAAGGGGGTCGTGTTTGCATTACCAAATGGAAATGACGGGGCCCGACCGGTATCATGTTTCGTCTAATTAATATTATTAAAATTTGATAAATATAAATATAATTCATGCATATAATTCATGCATAATTCGTGCAACTATAAATAAACAAAAGGGTTAAGAGTACAGTTGTCTTCATTCTCTGCTATTAAGCCTCGCATTATTACAGCATCGGATGTTGTGGCTGCATGGCCAGTGACATCTATGATGTAGCCTACACACTAAAAGAAACGGCTTCAACGGTTGCTATATTTGTGCAAGCAATATGTTTCCCGTTGATAGGAAGTTGCTTGACTTTTGAATATATATATGTTCTGTACAGTCTATTACAGTAATAGCCTTTCCGCCAACTTTCCATCTGGGTTTCCATAAATGCCGTTTGGTAGGATTCGATTTCTTTCTACGATTTCATTTCTTGAAATATGGTTAAGCCCCAGATGCTGTAGTACGAAATCACGTAATAGCGTTCGTGTGACAGTAATTTTACGCTCATGCGTACGTCGAGTCACATTCTACACAGAACGCTCAGTCTTTCATTGCTCTCTACCGTACGAAGCTTCGTCAAATAAATGGCAAGTGCAGTATTGGGCTGATGTTCTTCATGTGCCAAAGATAGGGTTTCTCTTATTATCTGCTCAAATTCGTCATACGTCAAGCTCACGATAGTGCAGTATGTATTTTCGAGTCCATCGACCGCACATTTTCAAAATCGATTGTATTTGGATTATTTTGAATGTGAGTTTGCAATAATTTCATCATATCTACAAATTATGCTCCCGTAAACTCATGGGGACGAGTTTGGAGCATTAACTAAACCGTGTATTCCCGTTCGTCTCATTGCCACCGTCCCACTGGTGGGACGAACGGGAGTTTAATCAATAATATTTAATTTATTCCCGTTCGTCCCTCTGATTCTGTTAGTGGGACGAACGGGAATATTTTAGTAATTTTATTTTTAATTCCCATTGGTAATTGAATAACCAGACTCTAATTATTTAGTGGGACCAATGGGAATTAAAAATAAAATTACTAAAATATTCCCGTTCGTCCCACTAACAATATCAGTGGGACGAACGGGAATAAATTTAATATTATTTATTAAATTCCCGTTCGTCCCACCAGTGGGACGACGGCAGTGGGATGAACGGGAATTCACGAACTAAACGACGAACGATGACCAGTCATTCAGGTCCAAGTGTCCTCGGAAACTCTTGCGTTTGGTGGTATGTAAAAGTTTGATTGCACCAAAAGATCAAGCTTGATTGACTCCGTTACGCGACATCAAACAAAAAAATGTTAGCGTTGGATGTGTGTTTGGTACCCTCGCAAATTCTGGTGTTTCGAAAACCCCTTCAGCAGGTCTTCCAACTCGCGGATTTTGACCCCCTTTATTCCCACCGCAATTGACTGCATACTGCGCCCTTTTTATTTGGGTGGGAAATTATCAAATAACTTTTCCGAGGGAGGGAGGAGAGCGTGTCAGACTCTTACTAACTAGAACCCACCCGTGTTCCTTCAGTTGTCTTTTCGTTTCCAGGGGCCACGGTATCCCTTTCGGACTTTCCCGCGATCCCGGCAGGCATCGGTCCTAGCGGACCCCATCAGTTATGCTGATATCTCTTTGAGACGCGCGTGGAACACAACGCGCCGTCGACCCGGGCCTGGTCCTTATTGGACTGCGAGCTACCCTATCGGACAGCGAGCTGCACTCTAAACCAATTGCGGCAGATATACTCTTCACCGTTTAGGTTTAATAGCGCCTACACACTGCCGGCGGCATGGCCGCTGTTACTGCCGCCGGCCCTGCTGCCGGGCAAGCCGCGGCGCACCCGGCCTTGCCGCACAAAGCCGCACAAAGGATCGCAAAGGAAATGAAGGCGCAAAAGCCGGGGGTACGTGCCGCGCGGCAAAAGCCGGCGGCCATGCCGCCGGCATAGTGTGTAGGAGGTATGACTGTAACAAATAAAAATGCTGAGATTAATAAAAACCACCAACACACCACGAATACTCACAAGCGAGACGTATTCGACGCACCTCGATGTAAAAAAAGCGCACATCGACCGGTCGACCGACAGCTAAGCCGAATTAGCGATAAATTACCGCGACAGTTGAGGGATTAGCCTTATAAAAATGACCTCTGTGATCTAGTGGTTCGAACACTTCGAACGTCTTGACCACTAATCCGGAGGTCGCGGTTTTAAATCCGGTTGTGTTCGGTCTGCGTACGGTGAAGAACGTTTGTCATAAATCTGCGTGCTTAAAAATTTGCATTTTTGAGCCCGAAGTATGGCGATAGGGCTCACCACCCATCACGATGGAGCGTAATAATACTAGGTACTAATAATAATTTCACAGTTCATACTCGGAAACACCTCTGAAATCTCGGAGATTCGTGTTGTATAAAAAATTATGTGTATGTATGCTAACCTGCCGAGGCGCCAGAAGTCCTTGAATATGCTCAGCGGTTCCCGGGTGGTTATACAAGAATGGTTGAAGTAACTCATGATTAATTCTTGGTAACAATGAATAATTACAACATAATGCAGTTTCTTCTTTCAACTTGCATTTAGACAGAAGTCACAGAAAGGCCGAAATGAGATAGCCAAGGTCACATAAATTGAGAATCACAGAAAGTCCGATAGGAGATAGCCAAGGTCACACAAAAATATACATATAACCAAAACAAACGCACACTACGCACCGAGAGCAAACAAACGAAACGACTGCAAGGTACAAATCTTTTACTTGCTCAGTGGCGACAAGCCGTGTAGCTGGATAACATAAAAACCGGTTGCGTCGGAGGCGTCTTTGTTCCCTCAGAGATCGCCGCCGCCGATCGCCTCCGTGAGGACACGGCGGTGCCCCGCCCAAGCCGGGCAGACCTCCACCGTGTCCTCCGGGCGATCCACACAATGGTGACACCCGGGCGTTTCCTCCCGCTTTATCCCGAATATCCTATTCGGGATAAACCTCCCGAAACAACCGTGTCCGGTGAGGACCTGCGTCAGGCGGAAGGTGAGGACGCCGTGACGCCTCTCTATCCACTCCTCAAAGAGGGTAAACCGCTCGCCTGAGATCTCGAATGCTTAGTCCACCCACTTTTGTACTGCTTTAATGTATTTTTGGCGACATAAAGATACAACCACAGCAAAACACTTCGATCTCGATGCCCAGCTTGTAACTCAAACTTGCAACATCTGGTGTGCACATTTCACTAAACTTATAATAAAAACTTTGGCGGAGGACAATTGGGAGCGTCCGTGCTCTTCAACGACGACGACCGAATCCCTCATATTATTTATTAAGACTATAACGTATTTAATGCATTCATCTATCTTTGAACGTGTCCTTATTAGTCAAGATACTTGACAGGATAAACTTAATTCATATTTATCATTTACAGGTCGGAAGATCACAGTCACTCCAACCACGATACCAAAATACTGAGGAAATTTAAATCGAAGAAAGTATTTACTTCACTATCACAAGCCGAAGACAAAAGTACAGAACCTAAAGTTAGGAGAAGAAAAAGTGGGATTCAAAAGTCTGCCTAAACAACACCTTGTCTATTATCAATATTGCATCTATGAGTACGACGCACCCTGGGCAGACAGCCTAGCTACCACCCAATACGAGAGATCAGTCCGAAATACTTAGAATACGTAAACTTAATCAGCCTTTAATGGCCTCTTCTCAATGCGAGGGATTGGACGAAAACCGCCAAGCGGGCCCATAGCGGTATGGTAGATTTCACATATCTTCGAATTTCTGGCTCTGAAAATTATGTATTTTGAATAAATATTTATTATTTTATTTAAAGACTTTGGAAGTAGCCACTGAATGAAGAGACTATCCACCTATGTGCTCGTACATACTTACCTTGTATCTGTTTAGTAGTTGAAAAACTGACTTAAATGTTATAATTGATTTATTGTACCCAAGTAGGTATTTGCAAAGCATTCACATGATTAAAACCACGAATATTAGAACATTAGATTTACTGCCTTTTCATACGTCTCGGTTGCCGGGTAGCCGGTGCCGGGTATCCGGCGGCTAAGTGATGGGCATGTACTTACGTGATCTTTCACACGATAGTAAAATAACCTACATGCCCATATCATTAGCCGCCGGGTACCCGGCACCGGCTATCCGGCAACCAGGACTTGTGAAAAGGCACTTGTACTACGGCTACATTGTCGCGTAAGTAGGTACAGCCCGATTCATACCTACTGATGGCTCGAAACATGAGGCGAGTCGCTGCACAGTAATAAATTCATGTGTCAGCGGGGGTGAGGGGTGGAGTGTGTGCGTTACCCCAGCAAGAAAATCTCTTCTAGAATGAATTGAATTATACAAATAATTAGAGCGTAATCTGCTGTAAATGTGCGCCAAGTAAATAATTTGTGCGCGCGGCCGTTTTCGAATAAAAACGAAAAAACTAATTCTGCTGGAGTAACGTTGTTCCAGCAAGAATTTTTTAAACGAATGACTGGAGAGGGAATTAAAGCACATGGGCGGATAGCTTATATTTGTGCGTAAATGTACGCTGAAAATGAAATTTGTGCGCCTTAAGGACGCGTTTGCAAAATTGATAGGTATAGAATCGAACTACTACGTCGACACGGGTCACACACACAAGTGTACGCTCGGTTAGCTGCGGGAATAGTGAAGTGAACTAATTTTGATACTTTGGAAAATTGTTTTTTTTTCTAATGTCTTTATATTACTTGGTACCTACAAAAAATATTTTAGTACTGTTCTTTATATTTTTTATATTTACCTTTCTTTATATTTACCTCCGGTTTTGATGGAGTGACCTGAAGGTGTATTTCGGTGACTGCTGCTGGAACTCCTCAATGAGTAGAACTAGGTGTGCCGAGTTTGGGCTCGTTTTGTTAGTTATGATGAGACCTTACCTCCGGACTAGATGGAATGACCTGAAGGTGTACTTCGGTGACTGCTACTGGAACTCCTCGACGAGTAGAACTAGGTGTACCGAGTCTGGGCTCGTTTTGTTAGTTATGATGAGATCTTACCTCCGGACTTGATGGAGTGACCTGAAGGTGTACTTCGGTGACTGCTACTGGAACTCCTCGACGAGTAGAACTAGGTGTGCCGAGTTTGAGCTCGTTTTGATAGTTATGATGAGACCTTACCTCCGGACTAGATGGAATGATCTGAAGGTGTACTTCGGTGACTGCTACTGGAACTCCTCGACGAGTAGAACTAGGTGTGCCGAGTTTGAGCTCGTTTTGTTAGTTATAATGAGATCTTACCTCCGGTTTTGATGGAGTGACCTGAAGGTGTATTTCGGTGACTGCTGCTGGAACTCCTCGATGAGTAGAACTAGGTGTGCCGAGTTTGGGCTCGTTTTGTTAGTTATGATGAGACCTCACCTCCGGACTAGATGGAATGACCTGAAGGTGTACTTTGGTGACTGCTACTGGAACTCCTCGACGAGTAGAACTAGGTGTGCCGAATTTGGGCTTGCTTTGTTAGTTATGATGAGATCTTACCTCCGGACTTGATGGAGTGACCTGAAGGTGTACTTCGGTGACTGCTACTGGAACTCCTCGATGAGTAGAACTAGGTGTGCCGAGTTTGGGCTTGCTTTGTTAGTTATGATGAGATCTTACCTCCGGACTTGATGGAGTGACCTGAAGGTGTACTTCGGTGACTGCTACTGGAACTCCTCGATGAGTAGAACTAGGTGTGCCGAGTTTGGGCTCGTTTTGTTAGTTATGATGAGACCTTACCTCCGGACTAGATGGAATGACCTGAAGGTGTACGTCGGTGACTGCTACTGGAACTCCTCGACGAGTAGAACTAGGTGTGCCGAGTTTGGGCTTGCTTTGTTAGTTATGATGAGATCTTACCTCCGGACTTGATGGAGTGACCTGAAGGTGTACTTTGGTGACTGCTACTGGAACTCCTCGATGAGTAGAACTAGGTGTGCCGAGTTTGGGCTCGTTTTGTTAGTTATGATGAGACCTTACCTCCGGACTAAATGGAATGACCTGAAGGTGTACGTCGGTGACTGCTACTGGAACTCCTCGACGAGTAGAACTAGGTGTGCCGAGTTTGGGCTTGCTTTGTTAGTTATGATGAGATCTTACCTCCGGACTTGATGGAGTGACCTGAAGGTGTACTTCGGTGACTGCTACTGGAACTCCTCGATGAGTAGAACTAGGTGTGCCGAGTTTGGGCTCGTTTTGTTAGTTATGATGAGACCTTACCTCCGGACTAGATGGAATGACCTGAAGGTGTACTTCGGTGACTGCTACTGGAACTCCTCGACGAGTAGAACTAGGTGTGCCAAGTTTGAGTTCGTTTTGATAGTTATGATGAGACCTTACCTCCGGACTAGATGGAATGATCTGAAGGTGTACTTCGGTGACTGCTACTGGAACTCCTCGACGAGTAGAACTAGGTGTGCCGAGTTCGGTCACTCCATCTAGTCCGGAGGTAAGGTCTCATCATAACTAACAAAACGAGCCCAAACTCGGCACACCTAGTTCTATTCATCGAGGAGTTCCAGCAGCAGTCACCGAAATACACCTTCAGGTCACTCCATCAAAACCGGAGGTAAGATCTCATTATAACTAACAAAACGAGCTCAAACTCGGCACACCTAGTTCTACTCGTCGAGGAGTTCCAGTAGCAGTCACCGAAGTACACCTTCAGGTCACTCCATCAAGTCCGGAGGTAAGATCTCATCATAACTAACAAAGCAAGCCCAAATTCGGCACACCTAGTTCTACTCGTCGAGGAGTTCCAGTAGCAGTCACCAAAGTACACCTTCAGGTGACTCCATCAAGTCTGGAGGTAAGGTCTCATCATAACTAACAAAACGAGCCCAGACTCGGTACACCTCGTTCTACTCGTCGAGGAGTTCCAGTAGCAGTCGCCGACGTACACAGGTGACTCCATCAAGTCCCAGTCGAATAGGCATTTATAAACCGTACTTACTTTTACCGAAATAAAATAATTATTATTATAAAAATCTGTGAATACAAAATTATCTTACCATAGCAAATATCAAATTTGGTTTATCGAATATTTTGTATTTGTACAACGATCTTTTTCCACACGAGCCGCTGCAAAAAGGCAACACAGGGTCCACCACCGACAGCGGCCAAGCGCGGACTGAGGCATGGTATAATAAAACAAGGTATGGCATTCCGGGAGCGACACATGCCTACGTCACTATTCAGTTGCCACTTTATTGCAACAAAACTCGAATTTAAGGAAAAATTTTCAATCACCATTCTGTTAAAAAATATATACAAAGCATTGAAATTATCGTTTCGTTTGTCTTATCAAACGAAACAAACATATACCAACGTAATTTTTAATTAAAACCTCATTATTGTATCAGATTCGCATAAGTAATAAAGGAGGTTGGGGAGTTATTATTACACAATACTGGTAACACAGAAACGGGCTGTCTAATTGGCATTCTGACATTTTGTCATGTATCGCTATTCTTGTCGAACCCGTATGTTGGTCTCGCTCAGTCCCATTGTACACAGTGATTCTCAAACATTTAGTTGTGGACGTCTAACAAGTTGGTTTGTTACATATTTTTCTTTGACCACAATATCAATAAAAGCTTTTAAAATGGTTCGTTGTTCAATTCGGTACTGTAAGAATAAAAGTGTAAAAGGCGGTACAATAAGGTTTTTTTCATTTCCTCTAAAAGAATCTGTAGCTAATGAATGGCTGCGCTATTGTGGACCTAAAACAACCACAAAAAATGGTAAGTATGTAAAATTACTAATGTATTATTGTAATTGGTTGCATTCTAAATCGCTAATGCTAAATCGCGGTAAGGTTATTACTGTTTTTATTTAAGCTAGAAGTAGTAGTAGTAGTTTTATAAAATTTCCCCAAACTATAAAGTTTGAGAACCATGGATAGCGGTGATGACGTAGTCTTGTGTCTCCCACGTGACCACTGTGTTTCGGAGTGCCATACCTTGTTTTATTATACCATGGACTGAGGTTTCTTTCAAAATATTTGTGAAATAAATCAAAACAGACCAAAAATAAAATAACCCGTAATACAATCGATTACGATTCATCTGTAATAGCAAAATATGTGAAAAAGTTAGTTTCGTACACTTTTTTTTTTTGCCGCTATTTGTGACATTTTGAAACATTTTTTTCCTAAGGTTTAAAATTGAACATGTCTGCCTACTAATAGTATTTTTAGAAATCTTAAAATATATTGATAATAGAACAAAAAATGTACCTAAACTCAACCCGATAACGTTAATTTTGTGGAAAATGGCAACGGAAGATCGTTTTTACAATATAAAAAACTATAATTTTAAACAAAAAAGTTCCTATCATTTGAAGATGAAGAACCAACCTATATGTGGTAGTTATTAGTTATATTTGATTCGGTTTAGTTTTGTCACAAAATCTACCGAAAAACAGCAAAATTTTGTCCGATTTGCAAACGCGCCCTTAAGGTTTTCGAGATATTTAACTTCCTGCTGGAGTAACGTTTTGCAGAATCTTGTTTCTCGGAAACCAATGATTGTGCGCCCGTAGAATAACCGGATATCAGGAGCTCTTAATTTGTGCGTTAATTAGGTTTTCAAATATATTTACTGTTTTAAAGAAATCAAGCATTTATGAAAACACAAAAAAAAGGTCTAACGCTTAAATGAACAAACGTATAAACTCACTGAAAACGGTATTCGGTTCTTCTTGTTATTCTTAACATCCATAAAATGTTTCAAGACTAAGTATACACGCGTTTTTGAATAATATCACTTCAAGTCAAAACCAAACCAAACCAATTTTGATGTCGAAATGCAAGAAACTGAATCAACCCAAGATGCTTGGGCTTAAATAAAAAATTAGAGCGTTTAGTGAAATATATATCCTGAAGTTTTCAGCTTCGAATGTCTCGTATTAAAGTAGATATAGACAAAACACCAAAACAACACTTAGATTGCTGGTAATCCGACCAAATTAGAATGACCACAAAAAAGCGACGGATTCATACATGTTGATGACCTTCTTAACTTTACTCACAATTAGCTTTAAACATTATTGTGCCTTGGTACAGTGAAGTACAAAACTGCTAAGGGAAGTTACTAAATTGCCTTTTATTTTAAGTTTAGGTATATAAAATCAAGTAAGTTGGTACCTGTACTTTTATGGATGTAAATGAAGTTTTGATCGGAACCTATCCAGTTCGACCTGGATAGGTTCCGTCCAAACTGGAAGGAGGACGCGCGGGCTCGCGAAAGATGGAAGGAGTGGAGGGAGGCCTTTGCCTAGGAGCGGGATAGGGGTGGCTAGAAAATAGCACTCACGTAAAATACTGTTTCTGTGTAAAGAAATGATCAGGAATATCAGAATAAAAAAAGAAGATCATTCAAGAGAAACAAGAAACAAATATTTATTAAAAGAAGCTTTACTTAATTTGCATCTTTAATGTGACATATGAAAACTATGTTGCTCTATGCTCTAAACAATAGAAGTAACAAATCTTGACATCCTGTCAAATGGTGCAATACATGTATCGGTGATTCTAATGAATTTATAATTATGTATACACATATTTCTTAGAGTCATGAATCATAGTTTGATCAACATAGAACCTGACACTGACCTGCAGATTGCAAAAAACGTCAGAAAATTTGAATTTAGGGGGTTACCTTAGAGCGAATACCTTGAATGAATGTTGAAACCAAATGAATGTTGCATTTTTTTAAGGGTCTCTGAATTTTTTTCTTCCACCGTGCTTCTGCCACCAGTTCTGTTTCTCAGAACTATAAGTGGCTCGGCTATAGCCAAGCATCGTCCCATGCACTCAATACCGCAACGGCGATATTAACGAGCGTGAGATACCTAAACATGTGACAATGTAAGAAACCCGATTACACCTATCAAAAATTTTGTGTAGTGACGGGAAAAAATGCTAATACTATAATAACAATAATAATTACTATAATAACCGATTCTTGAGACATATCGAATTATCACACTTAGAGTTTGTAATCGATAATTTACCTACATTGCTTAAAACTGATTCTCGAGGCATATCTTTTCATTACACGTCATCATCATGATCACGACGTGTAAATAAAGAAATTCACTTTTGTAAAAAAAATATTCAGTTTCGTCACTTCGGATGATCCAGAAAAATTATATATCATCAGTTGAACTGTCTTCGTCGGTTACCATTATAATAAATTCATTTTCCATCATATTGTCAGAATGTACATCTCTTCTAAAGTCTTCCGTTATAATTTTCTTTCGATTGATTTTGTTTTTGTAGGTTTAAACATTGAATAATACAGTAATTATACTTTTTCTCTTTTTTAATGTAATGTTTGTAAAAGTACCTATCGATTTTTCAATATATCGATTTTATTCGGTCAAAAAACGACTTAAAACGGTCACAACACTACAGCAACGAACCCAAAGACATTCAAGAACTATCAACATTGTTAGACTTATAGATAAATATTTATTGTGATTTGAACTCTTAGGTACTCATACCTTATAATGAAAATAATCAAACAACAACAAGGTCTTTCATTTGACATGTCACATGGAGCACCAAGAAAGTTTTTTTTTTTAACTACGTATATTTATATATTTTATACTCTAAAATTCAACTATAACGCCCTATAAAAAAACACGAATTCCGATAAACTTTATGAACGCGACTGTACGGACAAACAGCTTTACATATTACTGTTCTATAAAGAAGATCATCAACATGTATGAATCCGTCGCTTTTTTGTGGTCATTCTAATTTGGTCGGATTACCAGCAATCTAAGTGTTGTTTTGGTGTTTTGTCTATAAGTATCTACTTTAATATGAGACATTCGAACTTCAGGATATATATTTCACTAAACACTCAAATTTTTTATTTAAACCCAAGCATCTTGGGTTGATTCTGTTTCTTGCATTTCGACATCAAAATTGGTTTGGTTTGGTTTTGACTTGAAGTGATATTATTCAAAAACGCGTGTATACTTAGTCTTGAAACATTTTATGGATGTTAAGAATAACAAGAAGAACCGAATACCGTTTTCAGTGAGTTTATACGTTTGTTCATTTAAGCGTTAGACCTTTTTTTTGTGTTTTCATAAATGCTTGATTTCTTTAAAACAGTAAATATATTTGAAAACCTAATTAATGCACAAATACGCACAAATTAAGAGCTCTTGATATCCGGTTATTCTACGGGCGCACAATCATTGGTTTCCGAGAAACAAGATTCTGCAAAACGTTACTCCAGCAGGAAGTTGAATATCTCGAAAACCTTAAGGCGCACAAATTTAATTTTCAGCGCACATTTACGCACAAATATAAGCTATCCGCCCTTTAATTCCCTCTCCGGTCATTCGTTTACAAATTTCTTGCTGGAACAACGTTACTCCAGCAGAATTCGTTTTTTCGTTTTTATTCGAAAACGGCCGCGCGCACAAATTTTTTACTTGGCGCACATTTACAGCAGATTACGCTCTAATTATTTGTATAATTCAATTCATTCTAGAAGAGATTTTCTTGCTGGGGTAACGCACACGGGTGAAGTACTGCGCAGCGAGTAGCTAACTTCCGAGCCGCCATTAAGTTTGAATCGAACTATCGCGCGCTCTCTGTTTACAGCGACACGGTCCAGCGGTGGGCAAGAGAGCGCGCGGAGTGCCTTATTATATAATTTACGGCTGATTCACATACATAATGATTTATGTGAATGAGCCGTAGATTATGTGATTTCAAATAAACGAATTGCAATGGTCAGGTAAAAAAACAGGTTCATAGTAGCAAATTAATATGCATTTATAGCAGGCGCGGTCGCAGCCTAAGATTTTGGGGGGGTCACCATGGGTACCGAGGAATATTGGAGAAATATTTAATTGTTACTCTAAAAACTTTTTGACTATCTAATGATGCATACTTTTTAAATAAGTAACTTTTTAAATAAGTAACTTTTTAACTTTCTGATCTTTTCTCACAGTTGGTCGCAGTAACTAAGCTAGGGTACTTTACGATGCTGCCAAATTGGTCACCTTGGCTTTTTGATAAATAATAAATATTAGGACAGTAGATTATGTAGGGTGAGAAGAGCGAGCGAAGCTAACTCGATAATTTTAATACCATGTCTCGGATAGGTTAGGATTTGATATACATTTTCAAACAGAACTAAGAGTTACATTGTCGACTTATGCAGAAAAGGCCAAGCAAATATGAAAATATAGAATATAAGAGCGAGCGAAGCAAGCTCTAAAATTTTGCACACTCTCGGATACGTTCGATTTTCTTTTGATCATTCTAAAAGCACTAAAAATTGCTTGCTTTATCGACTTATGAAGAAAAACTCAAGACAAGCGAGCGAAGCGAGCTTTAAAATTTAATCACCCGCCTTGAATAGGTTCTGTTTTCTTAGGATTTGATTTACATTTTCAAACAGAACTAACAGTTACATTGTCGACTTATGCAGCAAAGGCCAAGCAACTATAAAAATGTAGAATACAAGAGCGAGCGAAGCGAGCTCAAAAATTTTGCACTCTCGGGTACGTTAGATTTTCTTTTAATCATTCGAAAAGAACTAAGCATTACTTGTTTTGTCAACTTATAAAGAAAAGCTCAAGAATCAAGACAAGCGAGCCTCAAAATTTTAGCACCCTGCCTTCAATAGGTTCGAGAAGAAAAGCTTAAACTCGTTTTACAGCAGTTTAGGTTTTCAAAGCTGGCCCTAACCCGAGTGTAGTGATACCCAAATTCCCGAGTTTGCTTATCAGGTTTTTTTTCATATTTTTATGGTTCCGTACCTCAAAAGGAAAAAACGGAACCTTTATAGGATCACTTTGTTGTCTGTCTGTCTGTCAAGACCCTTTTTCTTAGGAACGCGTGGAGGGATCAAGCCGAAATTCATATTAAATACTCAAGTCTACTGTCCCTTGGAGCTGTGACTACTTTTAAGCCAACGCAATCAAAAGATACAGCCGTTTATGCTGCAAATTTTCGACACTCGCAAGGGAATTAAAACCTACAGGGTACTTCCCGCGAACTCAGAATCTTGAAATTTGGTACGAAGCAACGTCCTATAGCACAGATAAAGGAAAAATTGCGAAAAGCCTAAATTTTTAGTTACATCATATAATAAAAATATTTTTAAGTACGGAACCCTCGGTGCGCGAGTCTGACTCGCACTTGGCCGGTTTTTTTTGTATAGAATGCCCATCGCGGTCACTGTGGTTCAAGTACCTACAGTTTTTAGTTAGCAAGACACGTAAATCATTCAAGTTGTCGACAGCTTCAATGATTTTGGGGGGGGTCATGACCCCCAGGACCCCCCCCCCCCTCGGACCGCGCCTGATTTATAGAATAAAAATGTTTTTGAATCATACTAATATTTAACTTGTCTTGTTTACTAACAAATTACTAACACTTTTTTTATTTTTGTGTGTACTACTAACTCCCCGCGCGGTGTCGGGCATTTTCTTTACGGATCGCGTACGCGCGGTGATTCCCGCGTATCTTCGAGGACGCGCGAGCATTTTTATCAGATTCAAGCATTTATGCACTTTATTTTAATAATTTTAAAGTTTATTTTCAAGTGCGTTAATAAAATCCTCTCCGCTGCGCTCCGTTCTGTCTGCGCTGACCCTTAGGCGCAGTTCGAGCCCGCGCCGCAGAGTTACGTGAAAACGTGTGGTAAAATAGTAACAAACTTCAACGATGTTATTTAAAATTTACATCGAATTACAAAAAAATATGTTTACTGCATTCCCAATGATGCTTTCATCGATTGAGATATTTTTCAGTTCTGAGCAGATTTACGGCCGATATGGGACGATCTCCAAAGCAGATGTTTCGACTTCACACAAAATCAATGTTTCTCTTAAAAAAACAACGAATTTGCATATTTTTTTTATGATTACGAAAATTTAAGAGTTTCCTTAGTGATCTATGAGGCCCGAAACACGATTGACAAAACTTCCGTCGGTAGAAAAAAAACGGCAAAGTTACCGTAAAATCAGCTCTTTTTTTTTACAACCACTAAGAGAAAAACCTATTCCATTCGATTGTTAGCAAAGCAATAGGGATGATGCCTGGATAAAAAAAAATGAAATTCTAATTAGTCCGTCAGTCAGATAATAAAAAAATATTAGACACGTATTTTTTGCTTTATCATATTAATAAAAAAATACTTAGATAAAACGCATTTTAGGTTGGGGAGTGGGGGTCGCTACGTCACTCTCACTAGTATGTATAAAATCTACATACTCGTGACGTCATGGCACATTTTACCTCAATGTATCGCCGTAATCTTTAAATTACGTAAAAAAAGAAAAAAATACGTGTCCAATAGATTTTTATAATCTCAAAGACGGACAAAACATTTTTTTTTTTGTAGTAATCCCTATTGTATTAAAATGTTGTCTACGTGATACTTTAAGGAATTATGGACTTATTTTTCTATATCAACACAAGTAAAATTTTTGAATTCAATATTTGCAAACATACTGCAATAGAATTGTGCGCGGGCCGGTCATATCGCCGCTCCCGGAACGCTACCACGATATCATTTCGCCTTAAATTTGCACCAGATATTCTTACTGTTTCTGATACTGCCGTTGCTATTAGTAGGTATGTGCTCGGCAGTAATTTTTCTAAGCTCATTGCATTCCTAATGATGCAAGCTTTCTTCGATAAAGTATACTTATATAAATAAAATTTCTCCAATAAGAGTATTTATTTAAATGAAATTATTTTGCTATTGTCTACTTCATATGCATTTTACCCCTATTTTACGAAATATTTTATTGTATCTTTAGGTCCTGGTAGTCCTTTGTCAACTCTTGGGAACCACACCAGAATCACCGTTCTAGCTGAACACATTTTTGAACTATACGATTTGGAATTTCGACATATAGCGAAAAATAGAGTTGCGCGTGTTATAGCCCCTACACACTATGCCGCACTGCCGCCGGGCAAGCCGCGGCGCGCCCGGCCCTGCCGCACAAAGCCACACAAAGGATCGCAAAATAAATGAAGGCGCAAAAGCTGGGGGTACGTGGCGCGTGGCATAGTGCTTTAGGCTGCCTGTCCATTGAAGCGGAGCGAGGTAGCGGAGAGGAGAATGGCAGCGGAGTGGAGCGGAGTTGCGGACAGTGTCTGTCCATTGATGCGGAGCGAGTCTGCGGAGCGAGTCTGCGGAGCGGAGTTACGGACTGTGTGCAGCGAGGTAGCGGAGCGGAGTTACGGACTGTGTGGAGTGAGGTAGCGGAGCGGAGTTGCGGACTGTGCACAGTGGCAGTGACAAAGTCATAATGGAAAAATAAATAATTGTAGGGGAGATCGGGTACAAAAGTAACGACGGTCGTCGTCACCTACTGGCCAGTTTTATGGAGAAGGAAGGCCTCTTTATGATGAGCTCTTTCTTTAGAAAGTGAACCTGGCAGATGGTGCAACTAAAAATGAAATTGACTTCATTATGTTGACAAAGAAGCAAAATATTAAATGTTGATACTGTGATCAACGCGTTGAAAACCAGAGTGATCACCGTATGGTGAGGGTCTTAAGGACTGATGACGTCTACGCTCCGTCCAGCACCGATCCAAATCCAAAACCCCGAAAGCTATCAGTTCGAACTTCAGAATCGTTTCGAGTATCTAGGGAGCTCCGTGGGCGATTATAATGAAAACTGTCCATACAATCGGGTCTAAGATCTTTAAGATTTCGGATGCTACCTTACAGTTCATGGAGGAGAGGCCTTTTTTATCTCTGTAATTCACAATAAACAGCAAATGAGATAAATTTAGATACAAAGTAGAGCATAATCGAAGTTTATATGTGGCTATATTCATATTATCAAAAATATGATAACTAACTAGAAACCAGTATCAAAGTACATAATAATACATACACATACGAGTAATATACTCGCCCAGCCGACGCGACGCACGCACTGGCCGGTGGCACACTACTCCCCCTCCCCCGGGCCCCGCGGCTGCAATACTCCGCGGCTGGTTTTTTCTGCATCTTTTCTCCGCTTCTCCGCTCCGTTTCTCCGCTCCACTTCCCTGCTCCGTTTCCCCGCTCCGTTTCCCCGCTCCGCTTTCCAGTTTTGTATGATTTTTTAAACTAGTTCGCAACTCCCTGTCCACTGAAGCGGAGCGGAGGTTTTATGCAATTCCATTGGTTAATATTGAAACACCGCTACTCCGCTCCGCTTCAATGTACAGGCAGCCTTAGGAGCCATTAGAAGGGGCAGTAAGCACCATAAGTATACGTAATAATTACATCCTGCCTTAAAATTGTTATAAATAGGACCTATCTTTTGCCTGCTCAATAATTACTCTAGCATTAAAAGTGTCTTAGTTATTCGCGATTGAAATCTTACGTTTTTGCCGGTCACAAATATTGAGATTGCAACCAGTACTCCGAGCGAAAAGACGTTTTCACGTAAAAAAAAACACAAGCTGCTCGCCCGGAAAAATAAGTCCGTTCCATCGATTTTTTTTTTATCTGTAGGTATCGGTATTCAATCGCAATTTTGCTTGAATCCATGAAATAAAACAGCTGTTGCTTAAAATAGTTTAATTTTAATAGGAAGAAAAAATAACTACATTTAAATAAAAGTAACTAAATTTGTAATAAACTCAATAATAAAATAGGATAAGTAAAAAAAAAATTAAAAAGTTATGAAACCATTTCAATGGAATTATAAAACATTGAACAATTTTTTTTTTTTCAAGTAAACTACTGATTCTTAGTAAGAAATTATTGACATGTCAATTTTGGTTTCAAACATGATCTCAGACCTACGGTAGTCTCGCTATAATTTTTACCAAAGGACATAATCGCATGTCAAGTGCATGTATTTTTTTTTCTGATTGACGTATATTTTCGTAATGCAAAAGAAAAATATTTAGATCTATAAGAACATAAAAACGAGATGTAGCGAGACTCGGTGACGTCCATGCAATGTGAGGAAAACACTCGATTCATGTCATGAATTTCAATAAAAAAATATTAACATGGAAATATACCGATTCAGTTTTTTATGTTGGTAAGTTTGACGTATTTGAACGATTTTTACAGCACAGCTAGGGATTTTCACAGAGCTCCGCGTGCCTTGAAAACTATTTACGAAGTGCGTTAAAATCGATTTGAAAGTAGTTTTTATGAACGTACTAGAACATTTTGTTCTTGTACTTTTGCAGAGGGGAAGTGTTCGTAAGGCTTCTCCAGTGTTATATACCTACTCTAATTTTGTGGTGCAAGTGGGCCTAAATAAAGTTGTAGCTACTCATAGGGAAAATGCATTTTTTCCATTTTATCAATAAATAAGAACATAAACCAAAGAAAAGTACTAAAAGTCAAAACTTCAGCAAGGGGTCATGGTCTCATCAAAAGCACCACAGTCGCACTGGGTGTCGGTAAAGTCTGGAAGACTTCTGAGCGGAGAAAATAAATAAAGATTTTTAAAGGACGCGATACCTAAAGCTGTTAAGCCGACAACGGCAAAAACATGACGTCAGAATGGCTACTGCTTTTGCAAAAAAAAAAGTAAACTCCATCAATTTTCTACTTCAGCTCAAACGTTATTATTATTTATTGTCGCGGCCACGATCTGACGACACTTTCCACAATACCTACTGCTTTGTTTACAACTCTTTTTTAGACCCAAATCATAAAAAGACAATATTATCAAGATGAGGACTTGACTCTCTTGTCATATAACATTCAGTTTATTTTTTCTTGAGTTTGAACTGTTTTTCCATTTTGTCAGCTATCATTTTTGCAATTGCAAGTGATGAGGTAGCCCCTGGTGAGGGTGCATTCCTGCAATGTAGAACTCTGCTTCCTAGCGCACCAGACGAAGACTGCGAATCGAACACAAAGTCATCTACGAGAATTCCTGGAAACAATAAACAAACATGGCTAAAGATACCTAAATGAAACCCCATACTGTTTTAATACAAAACGAGGTCTAACTTTAGCCGAGCATAAACTTGAATTAGGTTTCTTCTACTTCTTATCCTTTCAGTGATTTTACCTCTAATTTTGATTTTCTTGTTTCTGTATAGGGTGAATCACCCAATTGCTAGCACTCTAAAAAATATAAGTTTCTCTTTTTTTCCCGATTCCCGACGCCCAGGGCGTCTCCTGCGGCGGCTAGGGGCGTGAGGGCGCGACATTTGCCTCTCCCTCACGCGCTCCGTCTCCTCCTTCGCGAGCATTAGTGCTTTGCAAAAGGAGGTGACGGCTTCCCACGCCCTCACGCTCCGTACCATGGCCTAGACCAGGGCCGGACGCAAGAAATCACTGCCGCCGATCGCCTCCACAAGGACACGGCGGTAGTACGACCCTGCCGTAAATTTTTATGCTTACTTTTTTTTATTTTTATTCATGACCATAGATTAGTAGTGAAAATGTTGCCACTGTATAAAGTAGAATTTCCCTAGTATATTTTTTTACTTTTAAAACAACCAAAAAGAGAAACTGATATTTTTTACTTATTCGCGAGTTGCTGATAATTGGTGGAGTGCTAGCAATTGGGTGATTCACCCTATACAGAAACGAGAAAATCAAAATCAGAGGTAAAATAAAATTACTGAAAGGATAAGAAGTAGAAGAAACCTAGTTCAAATTTATGCTCGGCTAAAGTTTTGTAATAAAACGGTATGGGGTTTCATTTAGGTATCTTTAGCCATGTGTCCATTTCGAAAGTCGGTGGCAAAAAACGAAAATTCAAAACCAAAGACACCGACTTCCGAAATTAAAGTTATTTTTCACTTTGTAGGTAGTGTTTCTTTTCGGAAGTCGGTATTTTTTTTTTGTAAAAAGTTTTTTATTTTCCTTCTTTTACTCTTCTGGAATATTTTATGTATGTTTTATGCTTTCGACTTACTGGCACGTCGATCTTAGACATTCGACGGATAGGACTATCGTTGCAATGGGGTTTCGGCGAAACGGACGCTCGATCTAATATGGCTACCGTTAACTGGGGTGACATTGATTAAGTTTTAGGGAACAAGTTGTAATAAAACCGTTAAAGATGGCTGAAAAATTCTGAATAAAATCCCTATCAATGGGAAGATACTATAGAATAGAAATCTCGAAGTTAAAAAATGTAGACTTAGTTTATTATTTATTTACACACAGTAAAATAGATACAGATACGACATAATCATAATTATGAGTACAAAGGTACTGCTTATTTCTTAAGAAATTTCTTCCAGCAGACCTGCGAAAGGAAAAATGAGAAAGAAATGTAGACAATAATACTTATGTGAGAACAAGAAGAGAAAAATATAAATATGCGAAGTCTTAAACTAAAATATCAAAGTATACCTACAAGTATAACGTAATAAATTAACATTTATACTTAAATAAATTAATACATAAAGCTTAGATATATACTCACAGTTGAGAGGAAAGGTTGCTCTTTTACTCTATATTTAATAAGAGAAACAGTTTTTAAATCACGAATGCTAGGCGGAAGTGAGTTCCACAATCTTACTGCATGGACAGAGAAGGAATAGGAATAGTAACTTGTTTTAAGAGGATGATCTACACGGTGCGTCGCTAGAGCGAGCGTAGGTAAAACGCTCACGCAGGTAAGAAGGATAAGACGGGTTGTGTAAGACGTTAAAGAGGAGACATAAAATCCGAGTGTTCCTACGAAGGCGGATTGGGAGCCACTTGAGTTCCTTGTGAAGATGAGAAAAACAAAGCGAATGCACAAGTTTTGCAAGCGCTCAAGCTTGATTACTACTGCTACAATAAGTAGCAGATTTTAAGCAAAAAATTAAAAACTTTATACTGGAAGTGGGGTCACTTTGATACCCCTATTTTTTATGTGAAACGGGAAAGTCACCCCATTAACGATTTCAATTATGAAATTAAAAAATCATTCCGCTATATTATAACTTCCAAGATATGCATATTTTTTAAATTGCGGGGTTAGTTTGATTAAAGGGGTTAATTAGTTTGATAATGCATTAGGTATGATTTTTATATTAGAAAAGGGCAAGAAAATAAAGTTTTATAGTACGTTTTGACATATTTATTTACAGACATGAAATTATGTAGATGACATTAGATTACTAAACACATCCGACAGTGATTCCCTTCAGAACGATTTAAATATTATTTCTGACTGGTGTACCCTTAATCGTATGAAATTGAACATAAATAAATGCTTTGTTATAACATTTACGAAAAAACGTATAAAGAACACCTATGACTACAGACTCGAAGGTCAATCGTTAGAACGAAAGAGCGTAGCCAAAGATCTCGGCGTATTGTTTGATGAACAATATTATCCTTTAGAGATCATTACGATAACATGACGAATAGAGCATTGAAACTTCTCGGTTTTGTATCTAGGTCTACCAAAGGATTTAAAAAACCTCAAAGCTTCATATTACTTTATAAAAGCCTAGTAAGAAGTATATTGGAATACTGTTCGATAATCTGGTCACCGTGTTACGCGGTACACTCTGACAGAATTGAGAGTGTGCAAAGAAAATGTGTTAAGTGGGTCTCGTACCGGTACGGCTTCTCTAGATCGCTGCAAGGCTATTCCGAACGCCTTGTTAAATTCAATTTGGAACCTTTGCATGCCCGTCGCAAACAGCAAGATTTAATAAACCTGCATAAGATCCTACATTCCACGCTGGACTCTTCAGCTCTGCTGTCCCTCATAAACATCAATACTAGGTATAACACCCGCAGACCGAAAACTTTTGCACTTCTGGTCTTAACAAATAACACCTCATATTACAACCCTATCGTTAGAATGTGTCGACTTTACAATGAAGTTTCAAAAGACAATAACAGTATTGACATCTTCGATTCTCGTGCCGCTGCTTTCAAAAGACATGTATGTACTCTTTCTTTTTAATCTTGTAACATTTTAAACTGTTTTCTTTATATAATGTAACTTTGTGTCAATTATGTATGTACTTTAACCTGGCGTGTTTGGTCTCCTGCACATTCCCTGCCTAAGTAGAAGTGTGTTGGAGGGCAGACGCACGGACCTTGCAGCTGTAACTTTGTGAAATAAGTTTTTACTGCAGTTGTCTTCTTTATTATTGTTGTTGCTGGTCATGTTGTGCGATTACGCTTTGGGTGATAATCAGGTCGAAACCTTTAATGTGAATCTAGTGATATACTGTGATTGTTACCTGTTGTAGTTGCCTTATAATTAATAAATAATAAATTACTGTAGTTGTTTCAGTTTTGCTGTGTTGATGTATAGAAGTTGTATTGCCAATATTTACATCAGTTTGTGTTTGTTTGCATGCATTTTCCGTTCGCAGTTGTTTATTATTACAGGCTGTCGATGTTTGGCCGGTTCAATGTTGCTGGCGACTGAGCCATGAGATTACTGGTTTGGGTCTCCTTATTCAAAGTTTGTATTTGGCATGTAGATTTATTTCCAAAATATTTTTTTATTGGGGTAGATGTTAGGTTTCTCACTTGGAGTTTCGAGTTTGAAATCTTTCGTTTAGAACCTGGAGTGGCACACTTGGCTTCGCCTGCACCCACCTTCTTATATAATTCTATGACACGATTACATTTATCCAAATCTGACTTTAAATTTTTATTCTCACAAAGCAAGTTGTCAACTTCCTGATTCGCGCTTTGCAACTTAATCCTTAAATCATTGATCTCTTCTTGTAGCGTCACAATGGTTTCATCGTCTCGTAATGAAGTTTCCGGCATACTCATAACTGTTGCATCGAAGAGTGACGTTTCTGAGAACGAGGTAGACTGGATTTGTTTTTTTCTCAGCGTTATGTTTTCATCCCCCATGCTAGTAATTTTACGTCAAATACTTAATTATTCCTACGTTGGTAACACTAATAGTAGGTTTGGCCCTCTGGCGGCGAGTAGCGTAGTTATTTCAGTTCGCCTAGGCAGGACTTGTGGCCGTCATGGCGCTAGTTGTCGTACAATCTTTAGAGTCCAAAGTCCATTTTTTTAAATATCTTTTCGCAACGGTATTAATTGCTTACTTATTGTTTTTTAGTTTTAATCACTTGGGTTCATAAAATTCCCACTCAAGTAATTATTCATACGAAATGTTTGAGTTTTGACGTTGTTACGTTAGAGGAAGCACCAATTGATTGTGTGTAACTCGTTTAGCCCTGGTTTTAGTTTTCGTATTACCCTATCGTCATAATTGATATTTCACTGCTTCAAAATTGTCACAAACACTTTATCTATTGTAAAATACTTATTACGCTATGTTGTGACACTTAGATACCATTTAGATATTTATTTTTATTGTTTAGAAATTTAAAAAACGCGGAGATGTAAACAGTACGAGTGTTGCCTTTATAAAGTCGGGTACCCGGCACCTTTTTGTAGTTCCGTACCATATTTGTAAACCTAAAAAAACAACAGTGGTGAAATTGATATTCAATACGAAATCCAATAAGATAGTATTATGATCCCCAAAGGGGTCACTTTGATAGTTATTAACAGACTAAATACCTTCATAGAATAACAAATGGTATACATACCGAGAAAATACAATTGTTCTATAATAACAATAACCCAAATAATTATGAGAGTAAATATCATGGGTCTAGGTCCAGCGGTTTAGTCTGCACAATTGAAGTTATTTTGCACATGCTTGCATTCTTACCATCGAATTTCATTAATTTATCACTCACTACCGAAAATGCGTAAACGCACCGACACCAGATGACAAGATGGCGGAAATGTCAAAGTAGCCAGGCTAAAAGAAAAATTACGGCTGCATTCCGTTTATAAATATTAATCATCAAACTCGCCCCTTGATTTGAAAGTCACCCCAGTTGACGGTATTCGAAATTGTGGTACATCGATGCTATGGAATTTCGGCAATTCGGACGTTCGATCTGATGACTTCGGGGAATTAGCCATCGGGCATATTACGACATTCGAAATCAAGCAGTAATCCCAGTTGAAACAGCTCTGCTGGTCGCCAACCAAGGTCACCCCTGTCGGGGACGCGGTTGGCGACCGTGTAGCAGCCGCTTCAAGCTTCGGCTCAACAGTGTGTATTTTTGACGCGCTGGGATGCACTCTGTGGGATTCGCAATACTCGGCTCACCGAGAGTTGGAATTTTGGTTCGCCATAAAAAAAATATCTATTTTTAGTAGTAACCTTGTCAAATTATCCACATAAACCTACTAGAGAAGCTACTTGGCACTTATTCTCATAAAACAACCTCATAGAATAGGTTTAGTTCGTTCGCAAACTCGCGTACGCGTACGTTTTGGGCCACATTTACTGCCGCTGAGTGTACTTAAATAATTCATACTTACCATCTTTTGTCATTGCCTGTGCTCTTACACCAGCGGGACCTCTCTCCACATCAGCAGATGTAATTTCTTGAACAAACTTTTGTACCTGCTTTACTTGCAGTGTTATGAATATAGATCTAGTAAGTTCTATCATACCAAAGGCTGCATATTTCAATGCCAATTTACGGAAACCAGAAAATGCTAGAATGTCTTTCAACTCTCTCATGTTGATATCACTATATCTGAAAATATAACAGATTTACAAATTATCAGGTCTATAGGATGAACGTGTGTTTGTTTAAATACATATAATAATACTAGCTTTTGCCCGCGGCTTCGCCCGCGTGGATGTCGGAACATATCCCACGGGTACGTACTACCGGGATTACATACCTAATAAGTCAAAATCAAATCATTTATTTCAGATAGGCCCTTGCAAGGCGTCAAAAATTACAAAAAAAATTATTGATTCTAGTCGCCCCTTCCAAAAGATACTTTTCGTATGGAGAAGAATAGGCAAGAAACTCCACCGTTACTCTCTTTTAAAATGTTTCACAATATTTTGTATATGTAGGTACATTAGTTACATAATATGTGAAGACTATACGACTATACGCAATAGGTAAGAAGAATTAAAAAAAAAAAAAGTATGTGTGCTGTGTCTGTGTCCCAGCACATACTTTTTTTTTTTTTTTTCTAAAAAAATGTGTGCTGGGACACATAGTAGAAGTGAAACTTCAACGGGCAAGTGGAAAAACGAATCGCAACTGACAAGTGGAAAAACGAATGGCAATGGACAAGTGGAAAAATGAATCGCAACGGACAAGTGGCAAAACGAATCGCAACAAAATTTTAATTTGAAGTTTTACGGGCAGATAACAATCTGCCCGTAAAACTTCAAGTTAAAATTTTGTTGCCATTGATTTTCCACTTGTCCGTTGCGATTCGTTTTTCCACTTGCCCGTTGAAGTTTCACTTCTACTATGTGTCCCAGCACACATTTTTTTTTTCGCAGGTTTACTGCAAATTATGCCTATCTACACTACCTACCCCTATCTATCTACACTACCTACCCTACCTACACTACCTACCCTACGCTACCTACGGCACTTCAATTCTTGACATTGACTCCCCTCCCGTACGGCCCGTACGGTGCTGCCTAGCTAGCCGAGCAGGGTGAGCGGCTACCACGCAAGTTTTTTCTAATACTTACATTTTTAAACTCGTGATATCTTTCGTACGGAATGTCCGAATTGAATAATTCAAAAAGTTATATAAAGGTATTGAAGCAGTCTTGAATATGTATTTTTTGATAAGAATACCAAGATACAAATAAACATCCTTTTCTGGCGGCGGCATTTCAATTAAATTTAAAAAATAAAAGAACACTTATTGTCGCATAACTAATAATAGTTAGACATATGCTGTCGCGACACTTTTTGTAAATAATGATGTGTTCTGCAAAATCGTAGTAGGTACATAAATTATTTTATTCTATCATCAATAGTTTTCGCAGCGCACGCGATGTAAAGAATATTTTAGGTATGTTTTTCACACCTTGGGTTACATTATTGGAGTTTTAATAAGGATCCCTATTTTTTTTTTTAATGTATTATAGCCTATGTCACCCGGGGTTAGTGTAGCTTCCCAACAGTGAAAGAATTTTTCAAATCGGTTCCATATACAAACTTGAGATTCCAATCTATTCTCTCCGTCCGCCGCCGCGATATACTCGTATCGTCTACGCGGCCGTAACGCTTTTTCGTGACAGAAAAATCCTAATACCCCCCGTCTACAAAGAAGTTTCACTTCAAAAAGCAAAGCTACAGATAAATTAATTACATATGTGATTAATACATAGTTCTCACATATTTACAAACATTTTAAAAGTAGACGATTTTCCTAAAATTTTACAATGACTATGTCAGTGTGTAATAGCCGAGAAAAAGGTCATTGACTCCTACCGCTGCGCCCGCGTTGTCGTCAACCATCATTATTTTGTTACGCGTAATTTGGAATCTGTGATATCTTTTAAAGTATTCATTTGAATGAATACGATGTCAAGGCATATTTTAATCTAAATTAAATGCCCAATTAAATTAAATTACATATTTTATTGGATAAGGATAAATATAACACCGGTCAAAATAGTTTCAGATATAACAATATTTTTTTAATCTAATTCTGAAAGATAAAAATGGTTACTGAAGGTCATCCTTAGAAGATGCACATATGCTATCGCGGACTTTTTTGTTGAACTTTTTAAAATGAACCATTCTGCTTATCATAATTTTTATGTATCTCTTACAGCTTACGCGGCGCACGCCAGTAAACCTAAGTCGGCGTGAGCTTTTCCGACATCTTCGACAATAATCGTCATATTTCAGTCAATTTACCTAAACCTTAATGATTTATACACAAAAACCTTCCGCATGAATCACTCCGTCCATTGGTGATAACCGATTGAAAATCCGTTCGGTAGTTTAGGAGTTTATCGCGTTCAGACAGACAGACAGACGCGGCAGGGGATTTTGTTTTATAATATGTTTAAGGATGTGTATGTATGGATTTATGTAAATTACATTTTTTTAATGAAAGAGTATTGGATTGTCTCACTGTAAATTAACCTCTAATACCCTTCATTAGATAAAATTGACAAGATGACAACTATTTATTGTACCTAGTGTGCGTAGTGGCAGCGGAAAAATGACGAATTTCAGTAATATGTAGTGTATGACGTCGGGTAGTTGTGTATGGTAAGTACAAATTTGTGCATCCAAACATTGGGGAGCTATTCAACAAAAACTGTTTCCGCTGGAACTACATCATCAAAGCGGCACATTCTTTTTCCTATGGACGTAGGTACCTACAAGAAAAAAGTACATTCAATTATTAGTGTAGGTACGTGTATCGGTATGTTTTTTTTCAAATTCTGTTTTCACAAACGTTACTCACAAATTCAAAGCAATGTGTATAAAAAATTACAACTCTGCACTAAACCGTTTTTTAAGATTTTCACAATAGCCAAACGTCAGCGCAGCGGAAATATGACTTTTTAGTTCTAGGACCTACAAATTTCATTAAAACATACACATTTACCTCTCGTTACACACTAATTAATGAATGTATTTTTTTTCTTGTCGTACACTTAGGATCTGCTAATCTGAAATGAAGAAATTCGACGTTTTGCCGCTGCGACTACGCACACCTTATTGTACCTACATTGCATTATAAAATGCTTTGTATTTCCACAGTTTTAGTTTTGATAAAAAAGTTTAGTTTTGTTAAAAGTCAAAAGATATCGCTGGCAAATAAAAACAGTACCACAGACTAAAACAAACGTCATAACGGATGCTGACGTAACGGAAACACGAATCAGAGCAGCAATATAAATAAGTGATTTTGCATTAAATTATAAAATCGTATTAAATAAAGTATTGTTAGGTTTCTTTTTATATCCGTTTTAATTTAAAACTCTAAAATGGAAATTGGAATACAGTCCATTTAAATAAAATAATTGTTACCTAACCAAATTTACAATTTAAGTATTTAAAAAGTGTTATTAATTACAAATCCAAATATTGTGCGCCATTACATTATTTTTACTAAATTAAATCTAAACTTTATTGTAAAACAAATATCACCGGAAGTCGTTGCTGTTTGACGTTGACAGTTGTTTGAAAGTATAAATAGCGTTGCTCTAGTGGCAGAGCGATCTATTTCTTCCCCGACCCTTGCTCGACGATGCGCCAGCCCGCGTCGAAGCTGAGCCCGTAGTCTTAAATTCCCCAAATAATAATAATCTATGTTTGATCCAGCCTGTCCCATTTTGATGTCCTCCTCCCAGCAACGCCCTAAGCCGAGGTCCGTACCCCACAGGGGGTGCCCTTAGCGAGCGTTCGCCTAATTTTAATTAGAATAGTTTATGCCCCTGGCTGGAGGCTTTAAGTGTGGAAGCTTAAGACAGCCACAGGAAAGTCCGGTTAAGCAGCTACGACCTCCTCAGAGGTCAACTGCGAAAAGCCCTATATAAAAAATAAAAATAAAAGTTAGAGCGATCAGTATTTAATTGTATTTTGTACTGTGTGCATCTCGTTGTAAAATAAAGTTGTGTGAATCATTGGTGGTTGTGAGTGATAAAAAGTGTTTACAAGATGTCTGATCGTTATTATTTGAGATCCCCGAGCCCTACCGCTCTGACATACAAGGCTTATTCTCATAAATGTAGTCATACATAAGTGTATCATATTCATAACACACATATTCTTATTATGTATTGATGAAATTACTTACTTGTATCCTTCTTTACAGTAGGCTAATATGGCATTAGGCCCCAGTATGACGCGACCATCTACTCGAGGGGTAATATGGACACCCAGAAATGGAAACCTTAGGTCAGGTACAGGATAAATGTTAGTCGGCATTAAAATATCATGACGTGGAAGTAGGTATAGGTATTCACCTCTAAAGGGAATGATCTTAGGCTCTTCAGGGCATCCTGTTAATATTGCTACTGTATCTGAATGTAAACCACAGCATGTGAGAACATACTTTGCTGAAATCCTTTGACATTTCTCATCTGTTATAATGACAGGATAATTTGGATCCACAGATTCTAAGAACTTCTTAACTTCAAAATTGAGATAGGATGTTCCACCAAGCATATTGAAGTCATGAACATAAGATTCTGTAACCACAGCCCAGTCTACAACTCCAGTGTTAGGTGACCATATTGCTTTTAATCCTTTACAAAGAGGTACAATCTGTCTAATGCCATTACCATCAATTAATTCCATGTCTTTCACTCCATTTTGAATTCCACGGTCATATAGACCTAGCAATATAGGTACCTCGTGCCTTTCAGTGGCAACAATCAATTTGCCACTTTTTAAATATTTTAAGCCCTTCTCATCCATGTATTTATAGGCCAAATTCAAGCCTTCTACACATAACTTTGCCTTTAGAGATCCAGGTTTGTAATAAATTCCAGCATGAATCACACCACTGTTATTTCCACTTTGATGGTAGGCAAAACGATTTTCCTTTTCAACTAAGGCAATATTTAAATTTGGATTTCTCAACATAAGCTCTCTGGCAGAGGCACTACCAACTATGCCACCGCCAATGACAACTATATCATATTTTTCTGAAGCTTTTTTCGAATACCTGTAAAGATATGAATTATAATATAATTTACATTTTATTATTTATTTAAAAACAATACACTCCTAAAATATAAGGATTTAGCACAAAAACTATAGGTAATAAAGATGTATTTTTTCGGTACCTAGTAATTTGTTTTTTTTTCCATAAAAACCCATACCAAAACCCATACTTATGTGGAAAATTCCAGACATATTTGTCTGGAATTTTCCATAGTAGTATGGGTTTTGGTATGGGTTGACAAAATCCGGATGAAGGGTCAAAACGCCGGACATGTCTGAACAAATCCGGACGGAAAACCCAAACCCTATAATGTATGGAATGAAAGATGGATCAGTGGGGGTTGGAGTGTATCTACATAACGGGGCACTGAAGAAAAAAGACTTCAAAACTTTTAGCAAAAAAAAAAATATTTTCGCAAATCATTTATTTTCTCGATTCTAAAACACCAAAATATAAGGCTAAAAGCATTTTGGTGATTTTTGTCTCCGATCAGCCGTTTGTCGTAAAAATGATTTCGAAGGTACAAAATGCAAAATTAGTGTAAGTAGGTACTAGGAGAATTTAGGATGCAAGAGCGAGCGAAGCGAGCTAAGGACTTGGGGCACCCCGACTCGGACCCGTCATCCCCGTGGTGGTAATTTTCTTTCAAACCACCCGGAAGTAGGAGCCCCGACAGGCGGGGCTCCGTTGACTACGCCTTATTAGTATTCCCATTCAGAAATAGGAGGCCTCGCCATGACTTGCGCGGCAGGATCGGTACCTGCAATTGACAAGCCGAATCGCGGATCTTGATTTTTGAATTTTTACGTTGACCTCAAAGTCAATGTCCTTGAGGTCAAGGTCAGTGACCTTAGGAGAATCGTGGAACTTGACTTTCAGAATTTTGACCTTGACCTCAAAGTTAATAAACCTGAGGTCACGGTCAATGCCCTTAAGGTGTCCCATGGTGTTCCCCCACCCTACTACTCCCGCATCCCACCGGGTATACCGAAGGTTTGATTAGGCGATGGTTTTTGGTGAAATTTTTCTTAGTGCGAATTTCACCAATAAAACTGAACGCGATCAGCACATCCAAACCGAAATCAAGACTTGTCAGTGTAAATATTTCTCAGAAAATTATGACACTGACAGTCCTTTTTTTTTTTTTTTTTTTTTTTTTGGGTGGGAAATCATCAAATGACTCCTCCCGCTCTGGGCGGAGCGAGAGGGAGTGTCAGACTTTTACTGACTAAAACCCACCCGTGTTCCTTCCGTTGCCTGTGTGCCGGGGCCGCGATATCCCTTTCGGACCAACTCGCAACCCTGGCAGGCATTGGCCCTTACGGACCCCGTCAGTTGGTGCTGACATCTCTTTGACGCGCGCGTGGAACACAACGCGCCGTCGACCCGGGCCTGGTCCTAATCGGACGGCGAGCTACCCATTGCCCACCGTCCGCAAGCCCGCGCCTACGGTGGCCGGAAGTCGGCTCGCGACTCCCGACGCCCGGGGCGTCTCCTGCGGCGACTAGGGGCGCGAGGGCGCGCATCTTGCATTTCCCTCGCGCGCTCCGCCTCCTCCTTCGCGAGCATTACTGCTTCGCAGAAGGAAGTGACGGCTTCCCATGCACTCTCGCTCCGGACCATGGCCTGAACCAGGGCCGGACGCGAGAGATCGCCGCTGCCGATCGCCTCCGTGAGGACACGGCGGTGCCCCGCCCAAGCCGGGCAGACCTCCACCGTATGCTCCACCGTGTCCTCCGGGCGATCCACACAATGGTAACACCCGGGCGTTTCCTCCCGCTCCCGGGCGTTTCCTCCCGCTCCCGGGCGTTTCCTCCCGCTACACTGACAGTCCTTAAACAGCGTTTATATACTGATCGCGTTCAGTTTCATTGGTGAAATTCACCCTTAGTCTTTTTTTCATAGTGCCATCGTGAAATCGCTGGCAGCGGCACGCCTCACTGCGCAACGAGGCAACGAGATACAGTGCGGCGCACGGTGGGCTGAAAATCGGCTTTCATAGACTTAGGGATTTCAATAGGGATGATGCCTGGGTAAAAAATATGAAATTCTAATTAGTCCGTCAATCGGATAATAAAAAAATATTAGACACGTATTTTTTTCTTTATCATTTTAATAAAAAAATACTTAGATAAAACGCATTTTAAGTTGGGGAGTGGGGGTCGCTACATCACTAGTATACTTAGTATGTATAAAATCTACGTACTCGTGACGCCATGGCACATTTTACCTTAATGTATCGCCGTAATCTTTAGATTACGTAAAGTAAGAAAAAATACGTGCCCAATATTTTTTTATAATCTCAATGACGGACAAAAAAATATTTTTTGTCATCATCCCTTTGTTTCGAGACTGAGGATGCCAAGAGAAAGCAGAGCTTTTTTGCTGAAACTCTCGACTTAATTCAGTTTCAGGAAAGTGAGTTCGAGTTTTTAGATATATCCAATCTGGACTCTGACTCAGAATTGGAGTCCGACAACAACAGAGATAAGGAAAATGAATAATATTTGATTTAATTTTTTCTATTTTTGATATTTTTTTAAATATTTTTCTTGTTTTATATATTCTTAATATTTGGGTCAATAAAATTCTTCATAATTGACAATGTTCTTAATTTAGTCACTAAAAGGAACCGTTACATATGTAAAAATAAATAAAAATATTTTGACGATTTAAAAAAAAAATCAGCAGCGATGAAAGTTATATGACATATGTCAAAAAATCATAAATAATTAGTACTATAACCACCTGTAAGGATATTACGGTTTTCTTTGCTGTTTACGAGATAATTAACTTTTTCATACTATCTTCATGCTAATTTTTCGTAAAAAAAATATAATTCCTTGGTTTTTGTGCAGAATTAACTCGGGTGTCATTTTTTAATATAGTAATAACTCAGAGTAATAACTAAAGCATAGAGGGAGCCTACAAATTAACAACAAATTACGATATATCTAAGCTCTTCTCTCTTATGGCGCAGATTGTACACTTAAAAGAGACAAATGCATATGGATTCGTCTATGCTAAAACGAAATGGACGTTCCGAAATTGTCAAATGGTCATACTTGGTCTCTTTTTACACGACCAATTAAAAAACCACAATAGTTACTTAGTACACGGTTAACCTTATAAAGTATTTGATTTAGTCGTATATTACGTCGTGAATTTCAGTACGTGTGCTGGTTGAGGTGTTGGTCATTATTTTATTCAAAATAATAGATTTACGCACAATTTTCAAAAAAAAATTGGTGCAAAGGACAGATCAATAGGCTGTTAACATGGCTTGTTTTGTGTTATCGTGTAAATCATATTCGTAACGGAATGAAAACAAAGAATTTGTAAGCTTTTATCGGTAAGTGTTTTTTTACAGTTTTCATATAAAATCACGCGAAATATTTGGACGGCATCACTAATAACATACATATTAGAATGATAATGATCTCTTCAAACTATCTTTATTACAAATTATGTTGTGATCGCGAATTAATTTTCAAAAAAATAAATCGTTATATTGTGAGGTTATGTTAAGCTAGTGATGGAGATACTTTTTATCGATATGATAATTTTATGCCGATAAATTGGAAAAGTTATCGTTTTCTTTTTCAGTATACCTTCAAATGAGAAAGAAAATTAGTGTAAAGTGATTCCAAGAGCCAGAAATTATTGGACTAAGCATAGCCGAGTATATTCTAAACATTTTACGAACGACTGCTTTGTAAGTAGCGATAAATGGAGAAGGTTTAAACCTGGCGCCATACCATCCCTATTATTGGTAAGTAAAGTCACGTGCGCTCACTTATTGATCAATTCGCGTTATGTTTTACCTATCACAAAACGTTCACAGTTCTGTGTCCCAAAGCTCTGTGAAAAAAAATGTTTTTCTTGTATCTTCAGTTGTTTTTCTTGCCGGTTTGAGGGGTCGACTAAAATCGCGGGAAAGTCCGAAAGGGATACCGTGGCCCCTGGCAACGTACAGGCAACTGAAGGAACACGGGTGGGTTTTAGTCAGAATGAGTCTAATTCGCCGTCCCGCTCCACCCAGAGCGGGATAAGTTATTTGCCAATTTCCCACCAAAAAAAAGGTGTCTACTAAATGGTTTGTATGGGGACTGTGAACGTGTTAACCTTTACCAATTGTTTTACTTTACTATATACTTTACCTAATGTATATTGATATGTATTTTTGGCTATAAATAAAGTATAGTAGATAAAACACAAGTAACACAACACACCAAGTTAGTTTTCTTTGTTGTTTTCAGAAATTTTGCATATAATTGTATGGTTGAGTTGAATGGTGCTGATACATGCGTCATGTTCGTGAACGGGCGCCGTCAGTTGGGACTCGCCAACTCTTAGCTGCCATGGCTGATTAAAATTTTTGAATTGTTCTTTTTTTTATTTATCTCCTTTATTTGTCTTTTTTATTACGGACGCTTTTAACGTGCACGTCTTTCTACATTGTTCTCACATGTATAATTTCAACATGAATGATGTAACGAATATTTTGTAACAATTTATTTTATATAAAAGAGTGTCCGTGGACTTTCTTGCCCGTTCTTCTCCATAGGTATTTATGCTTTGGAATGGACAATTAGCTTCATATTTCTGACTGACCGATTCCCTTGACAATTCAAAAGTGCCCGTAAATGGTTTAATTGAAATAAATGCTTTGAGTTTGAGTTGAGAAGAAAGCAGTTTAAAATATTCGATTTTCAATCGAATAATTAAACTTATTCGATTGAAAATCGAAAATTTAAACTGCTTTCTTCTCCTCTCTTTATTTTATTGTTTATCCCCAAATATTAAATAAAAAAATCCGTTTTGATCCGATTGTTTCTATTCCATTACATAAATTTTAGGTAAAAAACTTCTCCACAAAAAATTAACCGACTTCCAAAGCAAAAATATCTTTCGTTTCGAAAGTCGTTATCTTTACCTCTTATTTTTTTGTCGTTTTGTGACACGGAATTCCAAAACGAAAGTTATTTTTGCTTTTTAGTGTGGAAGTCGGTTTATTTTTCGTGCAAAATTTATTATATTTCTCTTTTTAGTTTTGGTACACCATCACTAAAAAGTTAGTAAGTTCTATATAAGGTATCTAAAAGATTGACAAAATACCCATACGAACACAATTTACACATTGTACTGTCGTTAAGGAGTTCGGTTATATGTTCCATATCTTGACAACTGCTGAACCGATTTTGATGAAACTTGTACCGTTTCCTAAGTTGAAAGATAAAAATCCAATAAAAAAGAATGACCACGATCCGATTACGAGTTTCTGAGAAATTCATGGACAAACATACATAGATACACTTATGAAATTTGGCACACGTGTTTAGAAGCCCAAATAGAGTATTATGCATATTGTGCAATTCCAACAATATTAGATACATACATATCGAATTGATAACCTTTTTTTAGAAATCGGTAAAAAGAAAAGTAAGATAGTTTCATGCTTCGGAAGGAACGATAAGCTGCGAATTAATGGTCGTTACTAACATTGGAGCTTGGAAAGCGGTACAAAAACTGACATCAGTGTCTGGTTGATAGATCTTGCAGTTCACACGACAAGAAGAAGAATAGGATTAACATGTAAAAGCCTGTTGGAACCAGAGCGTTTTTAAACAAACAGTGTATTCTTTGATTTTATCATCCATGGAATGTATGACATGACACTAACGTACAGTCAGCATCAAAAGTTAATGAACACATTTAGATTTTCAAAATCGCTGTACACCGTATTCACTATTAGCACTTCACTATACAGCGATTTTGAAAATCTAAATGTGTTCATTGACTTTTGATGCTGACTGTACATTCAATTCAATAAGTAAATTTCCTGTCTAAAATAAATTAATATCGATACCTCTGCAAAATACGGCACATCACTACCGAGGCAAAAAAAGTGGACAGCCTTGCCATAAGCAACCCTTATAACTATATATCTGTCCTTGTTTTTCACACTTAATTTGTCATAAGTATAAACAGTATAACTATACTGAAATTTCACGCTCCCTCTATGTTAGTTATTACTCTAAGAGTAATAACTATCTGATAACATAGATAGTAATCTTGCAAATTGAAATCCCTAAGTCTATGAAAGCCGATTTTCAGCCCACCGTGCGGCGCGAAGCGCAGCGGAACGTGAGTACGTTCGCCGCGAGCCCCGCCCCTTTCTAGCTAATAGTAAAGACAAGTCGCCACGACAGCTTCAGCCTGCGCCGCAGCGCCGCTCTTGCACGCCACGCCTACCGGCAAAGCAGCGCTGCGTCGTGATGCGCCGCTAGGCATCTCAAAGCGCCCAACTGACGGGGTCCGGAAGGACCAATGCCTGCTGGGGTTGCGGGTCTGTCCGAAAGGGATATCGCGGCCCCAGCACATAGGCAACGGAAGGAACACGGGTGGGTTTTAGTCAGTAAAAGTCTGACACTCCCTCTCGCTCTGCCCAGAGCGGGAGGAGTCATTTGATGATTTCCCAACCAAAAAAAAAAAAAAAAAGGCGTCTCAAAGCGCAGCGCAGCGTAACCCGACGCCGCGGGACATTTTCGAATTATCTCAATTAAATGTGTATCTTTTTGTGTAGTAAATAAAGTTATATTTTGTATCACAATCTTCAAAACTGCACGCAGCAGCGCTTCGCATCACGTCTCGGCGTGAACTGATCCTTAGGGGTTTAAAAAAACCCTAAAATACAAGAGTAGATGAAGATGCAATTTGCACAACAGCCTCTGATTTTAATTTTCTTACCTCCGATATGTTTCAGCATTAGATGAGACTGGAAATAACTTTCTTGCAAAAGTACCAGTAATTGAAGTAACTGATTTCATAGCTGTCATCTTGGAGAAACTTAAGTGATGATAAATACGCATAATAACTATGGCAATGTACAGTACATATACCTACGATGCTAGAGAATAAATCTGCAATTACAGGCACTTCAAAGATAAGATTGTACCTATGTAGAGAGTAACAATCAGATACATGAAAAGAAAACGAATAACTTCGCACTAATACGGTCCTAGTAGTAAGTAATCAGAAGCAAAAGTAATAAACACTACTTATAAAAACATCAGTAAAGTAACGAAAACCACCGAGCAAACTCAACAATACAAAAACACAAAAATAAACTTTAAAAAATCAAATTAAATTCGTAGCGTGTAAAGGACGTACGACTCTGACACTGTCAGTCAGTGTCAACGTCATGTCACCATTTTCCATCAACAACTGGGGTGAGGGGGTGCGTTCATTACCCGACTACGACGTTGCAGAAAGGAGGGTTATGATTTTGACCGGTATGTATACGTGGCAGTGACATCGAAGCGAAAAGTGGTACATGATTCAGAACCTAACTGAAATGAAAAATTTCAACGTAGAGGTACGTTGAAATTTTTCATCGGTTATAAAAAAAAAACAACGTTTTACAAAAAAAAACAACCGACTTCCGAAAAAAAGCACTACAAAGTGAAAAATAACTTTTATTTCGGAAGTCATTGTCTTTGGTTTTGAATTTTCGTTTTTTGCCACCGACTTCCGAAAATAAAGTTATTTTTCACTTTGTAGTGTTATTTTTCGGAAGTCAGTTGTTTTTTTTTTTTGTAAAAAGAATGCTTCACTTTCTTTAATAAAAGTAAACTGCACCGGACGACAAACCAATGCAGAGCAAGGTTTCGGGTTTTGTCAAACTGTATTTTCTTCAGATGTCAGTTTTAATGGCATCAATGATGTCATAAAAATACTGGAGTCATCTTGAATAGAATCCAATTTTTGTTTAAATTTACTCTGGCTAGATGCTCCATCAAAACCCTATTTAGGAATTAAAATCAGTTCTTTTTGCTTTAAATCTTCTGGTAAAGATTTAAATATTCTATTCACTGTTAAGTCCAAGAGAGCCTGCAGAGAAATACCTACTGGCTGAGCTATCTGTAACCGTGATGGAATTTTCAGGTTCAGGTGGATAACACTCTTTTTTTGCTTTTGCACCCTGTAGTGGGATGGATATAAGTCTCTAATACCTTCTCGAATTGTTGATTCTCTCAAAGTTATATATTGCCATTTTGATAATTTAAGAGATAGCATTAATTCAAGTGACTTTAGTGGTGTAAAGATTTCCTTGCCAGCCGGTTTTTTGATCAAGTCTAGGAATCTATTAACTGTTTCTGGATTTTTCATTTTGTATTCAATCACAGAAACAATATTATCTCTTCTATCTCCCTTCACTTTGGTACAAGCTGCATATACAAGTTCACTGCAATCACTGTTCAAATGTTCACCACTCCGTCTCTTTTGCTTCGTTCCCAACTCTTGAAAAGGTTTTCTAGGGAGTTTCCTTTTGGTCATAGTACCAACTGATAATGTTGATGGCTCTTCTTCCCCATGAGCGACAGATGTCAAAGCTTCCTGAACATTTTCTTTGATGCAGCTAGGCCAGTCGACATTTTTCTCAAGCCAGTTTCCATATTCCTTTCGGAATAATTCCATTTTTCAGCTTACAGAATGCCAACGCTTCTCTACTGCTCTCGTAAATTTCCGGCAAAATTCTTTAAACGTCACACGATCTTGTTCAGATAAACTACATCTCAATCGAGATAACACTCTGATAATCGTTTTTTTTGGCTGAAACTTTTAAAATAACGAACATATTATCCAGATTTGTTACGATGCTTTCCATATTTACGGTGATGTGATGTTATTACTGGGTCCATATTGGCTCACCTAAAGTTCATTACCCGAAATTGTTCTTCACTCTTTCTAAAAATTTTCATCCTAAAGTTTTCATTCATACTATTTGTAGTGCTACCGGCGATGTTCATAACACTCATGTTTCCGAAAAATGTGATTAATAATATCATTAATGTAAATATATTTAAAGTCCTACTGTTTTTTATCATAACGCTTTTATCCCTAAACATAATTACCAGATACCATATTTCAGATGTCAATGTATACGCTTTTACAATAAACTCCCAAGCCACGTACAAGATCTAAGCCTTAATAAATTCAAATCATTCATTAAACGTAAGTTGTGCCAGAAAGCGTTTTATACCATTAAAGATTACGTTGAGGACAAAAAGGCCTGGGATTAAGCTGCTCCAATTTTTTTTTTTTTTTTTTTTTACAGTCAGAAATTTGGTTTTTAATATATATTTTTTTTTCTCATTCATTTGTACCACTATATGAATATTTACTTTGTGAAGTATAATATATACATATTTTTTTAAATATATTATTGTGAACGTGAGGACTATGTGGATCATATATTTTTTATTTTTTTTTCTCAGTAATTATTAATGATAATCTGGCAATTTGAGTACTTTATGTGGCCTACCCAAATGTCCTTTCTTTGGTATTGTTCGTCGAGTCGTTGAACTCCTTAAGTTCTGAGTTGAGCTACACGATTACTGACAAATGCGTGCACTGACTGGACAGGTCCACTCAAATCTGTATAATACTTTCCTCAAAAGACCATTCGAGACACAAATCTACATGGTCCTTCAATGATCTGACCAAGACTATTTCTGGGTTTTATATACACATTGACATTAATGAATTTTATATATACAATGACATGAGTATTTACTTTTTAAAGTATTATATTGTTTTAATAATTGTGAATGTTTCATTGTACCATACGTCGGAGATAGTGGTGGTGGTGCATCGTGAGTTACGGACGAAGATAAGATGCCGGAAGTTGATGGTTGTGGCTCTGATGGATTAAGTTTTATATTTTTGTTAATTTGACTGCTTAATATGGTTTTATCCGCCATTGAGCTTTCGATATAACCCTCAGCTACTCCATCAGAGCTCCAACCACCGTGTCTTTTTATTGACGTAATATCCGCCCCTGAATCCGCCAAGAAAGTCGCCGAAGTTCTTCTAAAGCAGTGACCGGTGTAGAGTTCAACATCTAGTTTTAAATATTTAGCAATTTCCTTTGGCATATTGCTAATTCTATTTTTTCCGATGGCTTGTCGAGTACATTACCCATTCCGATAGTTTATAAAAAATCTATTGTTTTCCATGTTGGTGGGACGTAATGCTTGGTATTTATGAATGATTTTAGTATATTGTCCTTGTACAATGAATGACCGATTTTTCTTTGTCTTAGTTTCCTTTACATTAATCAGCAGCAACTCATTGGAATGATTTTCAACGTCCTTCACCTTTAAGTTTACAAGTTCACATCCGCGGCAAGCACCATTGAGTCCAAAAATTAAGGCCACCTATAACAAAGATAAAAAACAGGATAAAAAATATATAGAATAATTACCATTACTAAGATACGAAATATTCATAGTTAAATCATGTATACTTACTTTTGTGGCCAGAAAAATTTCGTCAGGAGCTTCATTAAGAAATTTTTCCACATTTTGAGTCGTAAAAATTTTAGACTTCTTTGCGCAATGCCCTTCTGATTTTCTTTTTAAAAAAGCCAGTAATTTCGTGAATCTATTTATTTCAATGCTGTGTTTGATGCTGTAGCTATGATAATGTAGCTTTCAGTTTTGAGTATATGCACCAAAGTGTATTCGGATTCTTTGTCTTGGATAAATAATCAAAATAGACAAGAAGTACTGATTCTGAAATTGATAGGCCTTTCGCACTTCTCCACGTTGAAAATTCTTCATAAGTTTTTAAATAATTTTCCTTGAATTTTGTTGGAAGCAAATTATTTAGGTATAATTGCGGCAGCATTTGCACTGATGGAATCCGACAATTCACTGTCACTTTCGCTTTGATTTAACATCGTAACGTATTTTTAGAACATTAACTTATTTAAAAAAATAAATTAAAATAAACTTAACGTTTATGTATGTATTTGAAGAAAACAAAAACGCGGCAAATTCCTAGACAAATATTTTTTTGTCGGAAAAGCAAAGGCATCAAGCTCATACGGCCTCGTCGGTTTTCGTAATTTTATTTATTAACCACTTAGAGCATTTAATAAATGCGTATTCCTTTTTCAAAAAGATGTATAATGCTATATATACAAACTCAATGGTGTAAACACAGATGTAGTTCAGTATAAATTTCGGTAAGTATTCCAAATTTAAATCACATTCTCCCCCTAGAGGATGAATGAAATTCAGTACAATTTTCTTTCCCTGTTTTTAACAGATTAAAAATGACTATTGTTATGTTCGCTTTTTGTGGCATAGAATGTCACTTTTTTGAGCAAGTGGTACGAAAAAATAATTATGCACTTAGAGCGTGCATTGTTGGATCTATTAATTTAATCATATTTAAGGTTTCGGTCGGCACGGATACGTTAACAGTACGAGAGTATAATCCTTTTTCTTTTTTTTTTTTTTGTTATTTTTATTATTTCTCAGGTTAGTCACTAACCACATGAAAAGAAACAAAGCCACTAAACATCTTTACCGTTTTAATTGTCTTAATTAAAACAATTAAGATGTTTAAAAATGACTTTGATTTATTGAGATACGGGTTATTTTCGGTTGTAACCGAAAAAAATCCGTATCTCAAGAACTCTATTCATCAATCAACTTTATTTTTCATAGTTTTATCGAGAAATACAAACTTTATTTTTGCAGTCGATAAAATTGCCAATTTAGTGGTCGCAGCAGTTAGTGTGGAGTGTATTAGCAGAAACTGTTCGTATCCATACTATCCATATTAATATTATAAATTCGAAAGTAACTCTGTCTTTCTGTGTGTATGTTACCTTTTCACGCCTAAACCACTGAACGGATTTCGATAAAATTTGGCAAGGAGATAGATGGCATCCCAAGGAAGGACAAAGGCGACTTTTTGTCTCAAAAATAACCCCAAGGGGATATGGGGGATGAAAATTTTTATGGGAAACCTATCATTTCTTAAGTTAGGGCTATGAAAATTTTAATGTATGCTTTTGATAACAAATAAAGAATTACGTATTCAGCGGTTTTCAAAAATTATCCCGTAAGGGGGTAAAATAGGGGATGATTTTAAAATTCACATGTAATATTGGTTTTTTTTGTGACTTATTTTCAAGAGATTTAAGGAGTCGGAAATATAGTCATAGTTGGTCTCAAAAATAACCACAAGGGGGCGGGAAGAAAGTTTGTATGGGAAACCTATCATTTCTTAACTTAGGGCTATGAAAATTTGAGTTTATGCTTTTGGTAACTAATAAAGAATTACGTATTTCAGCGGTTTTCAAAAATTATCCCGTATGAGGGTAAAAAAAATAATTGTGGGCACGGCTTGGGCGGGGCACCGCCGTGTCCTGGCGTGGCGATCGGCGGCGGCGATCTCTCGCGTCTGGCCCTGGTTCAGGCCATGGTCCGGAGCGAGAGTGCATGGGAGGCCGTCACCTCCTTCTGCGAAGCAGTTATGCTCGCGAAGGAGGAGAGATGCAAGCTGCACGCCCTCGCGCCCCTAGTCGCCGCAGGAGACGCCCCGGGCGTCGGGAGTCACGAGCCGACTTCCGGCCCAGGCGCCAGGCGTATCGATAAGGAAATACAAATCTCCAAGACAATATTTACGTCTGTGGTTCGTGGAATGTTTAGGTCTCGGGTTTTAGTTTTCATTAATTATGAGTTCTGCGTTCAAATCAAAAGAACCGCTATATTGCTTAGGCTGCGGTCTGTCTGATAAGATAGTTTTTTTGCATTATAATAATGTAGTAGCTTCAGGAATCCCCCGGATGCAGGAAGCACAGAATCGCTCGAAGTGGCGGTGCTTGGGGGAGGCCTATGTTCAGCAGTGGACTTCTTGTGGCTGAAATGATGATGATGATGACTAGCTTCACCCCGTCACTTCATCCGCGGGTTTAAAAACGACACCCATAGCAAAGAATCTCTCTCTCTTTTTCTCTATTTATTTCTCTCTCTCTCTTTTTCTCTCTTTCTTACCCTTTCTCTCTCTCTCTCTCTTGCTCTTAATTTTTTTATATTTACGGTAATGTTATTTACGTATTTAAAACTTCAATAAATGAAAAAAAAATGCGGTGAAGCACGACGACCAAAAAAAAAGGTCTTCATTGGTTTCGCGCACAGGCACTGCCGAGGGTCGGTGCGGCCCTGTGTCCACGTGTCCATCTGCGTGGTTCCGAAGCGTGAAGTGAAGATACGCTTGCTCTGCTTGCGCTTACAAACCGCTTCTTTCGAAGCGAGCCGGCGAACGTGTGTGGCATTGTGATGATGCTCGTGCCACGTCGGTGTTTGCTATCTTGTTTTTTATAGTTGCTACACACTATGCCGGCCGCGGCTTTTGCGCCTTCATTTCCTTTGCGAACTCTCTCTCTTTCTCTAAGTTCATATAATCGCATTGTATGACTATTTCATGAAATCATGACATTTGGCGATTGCGCTTACATTTATGAAGTTGTATTGCTGATTGTAATAATTATAATTATGAAAAGCCATATTAGTTACGGTCGCGAATCATATTTTAATCAACATAAAACCTCACCCTGACCTAAAAAATGTAAAAAACTAAAGAAAATTTGAATTTCGCGGGCTACATTAGCGCATGCCCCAGCACAATATTCCGAACAAAAAAGTCTCACTTTTAGCGGGGGACGCGGTAGCGGATAGAGAAGTCCGTACAATTAATTTTTATTTTATCGATCTCGATATTCATTCGGAATTTTGCTTGAATCCATGAAATAAAACAGCTGTTGCATAAAATAGTTACATTTTAATAAGAAGAGAAAATAACTACAATTTAAATAAAATTAACTAATTTGTAATAAGTAAGTAATCTCAATAATAAATTAGGTCAAATTAAAAAAAAAATTGAGATGGGGCAGTAAGGACAGCTACCTTAATTAAACGTTGTAGCTACAGGAAAACGGTCTTAAGAGACTGTCCTTAACTTTTTTAAAGATTTCGATCTGCATTCACAGATTTTGAAAAAAAATTACAGTCAGCAAGAAAATGGGCAGTTTTCACAAAAACTTTTTTTGATGCCAATCGATCCTGTTTCTTATAAGGATAAAAAATCTCTACTGGACCAACTGAGGTTTGAGTACTAGAAAAGTCAGAAATCGCAAAAAACTTTTCCCATATATTTCGTAAGAAAGAAACTCTAACATACTTTACTATCACGGAGGCGATCGGCGGCGGCGATCTCTCGCGTCCGCCCCTGGGTCAGGCCATGGTTCGGAGCGAGAGTGCATGGGAGGCCGTCACTTCCTTCTGCGAAGCAGTAATGCTCGCGAAGGAGGAGGCGGAGCGCGCGAGGGAGAGACAAGATTCGCGCCCTCGCGCCCCTAGTCGCCGCAGGAGACGCCCCGGGCGTCAGGAGTTGCGAGCCGACTTCCGGCCACCGTACTTCACCGTAGGCACGGGCTTGTGGACGGTGAGCAATGGGTAGCTCGCCGTCCGATAAGGACCAGGCCCGGGTCAACGGCGCGTTGTGTTCCACGCGTGCCTCGAAGAGATGTCAGCCAACTGAGGGGGTCCGAAAGGGCTATCGCGGCCCCGGCACACAGGCAACGGAAGGAACACGGGTGGGTTTTAGTCAGTAAAAGTCTGACACACCCGCTCTGGGCGTAGCGGCGAAGTTATTCGATTATTTCCCACCCTCAATAAAAAAAAAAAACCCTACGGTAGTCTCGTTAACATTTTTACTAGAGGACATAATCGCATGTCAAGTGCGTGTAAGTTTTACTGATTTGACATTATTTTCGTATTGCAAAAGAAAAGTATTTTGATCTTTATGAACATAAAAACGAGATGTAGCGAGACTCGGTGACGCCACAGAAGCAACGTGAGGAAAATACTCGATTCATGCTACGTTTTATATTGAATCATAGTTGAATCGAATGTAAAATCGAATTGTATTAAGAGGTTAGGATTTAAAATTTCAATAAAAACATGACTAAATCTTATAAAAAAATGTCAACATAATTATGGAAGCTTAGAAATGGAAGGATATTCAGTTCTTTATAAAAAGGACATCATTCATTTCGTACCCAAAAATTAAAGAGACGGCCAGAAAAAAATAATGCTATTTTCTTATGGAAAATAACACCGTGTTTTTTTTTTAATACTACAACGAAAGTCTACAATTAACCCCCTGGCTGCTATTTGGGTTTGAAAGTAGGTACCTACCAAAAATCATACTTTTGCCAACAATATTTCGAACATCGTTTAGAGACGCAAACATTTATTGCCCTTTGTACAAATGGACATTAGTGTTGAGCGTTAGGTAGGTATATTAAGATAAGATAAATATAAAAAAAATAACGAGAAAAGGATTGAGGGAAATGTTTTTAACTTTTTACTATACAAAAGCAGGCAGCTAGGCCGGTGGAAAATCCTTACTTAAGCCGTTTGGTTAGCTGTTTGGTTCCGTCATGCTCGAGGGTAAAACGCCACAACCAGACCCAGGCGGACAGAAGTGGGGTGATACTCTTCTTCAAAAAGAGCGACAATGCCGTGTGCGTCTATCTGGCAGGCCCCAACGAGATTTATCAACAGGTGATAGGTTTACATAAGGACATTATATTATACCTATAGAAAATAAATAAGATATATTTTGTACCTCGACAGTTTTTGATTAAATGACGTTTCTATGAAGTGTCTTGCTAGCGGGCCCCTTATGATTATTTTTATTGTTATTATACTTTCAGATCACCCAGTAGTGCTCGGAGTTAGAAACTATTATGTACCTTACATTTATCCAAAATTTCGACTTTCTGTGAGCTATACTTTAGACGATATTCGTTACTTAGAGACGCCTTTTTTAAATACTACTCTTTTATATCATACAATAGCATTAGGAGCTTGATGCTATTATGTACCTTACAAATCCAAAATTTCGACTTTCTGTGAGCTATACTTTAGAAGATATTCGTTACTTAGACAAACGTCCAGCCAGCGGGCCCCTTTTTTAAATACTACTTTTTTATATCATACAATAGCATTAGGAGCTTGATACTATTATGTACCTTACAAATCCATTTACCCACCTGATACTGGGCACCGCCCAAATTTCCTGCGATGCTGGACTGTCCGAAGTCCCCAAAATGGATTGTGCCATTTCAAGGATCTTGTCGTCCAGCATGATTTTGGTACATTTGGCGGTAACCAGTATCGGGTCGTCGTCGGGTGCTGAGAATTTGAGTTTGCCTGAGCGCTCCGTTTCCTCCTCGTCCAGGGCCACGAAACCACTCTTCGCGCTGTAGGCTGCCATGTACGACCCCGTCATATCCCCTGTGATGACTTGGGATCTGACGTTGTCGTAGACAGCTGCCCCTGCTTCCTCGAGTAGTACGGTTATCGGTTACGGTAGTCGGTTGGTGGGTAGGTTGGTACATAGGTTGGTTGGTGGATAGGTTGGTGGATAGGTTGGTTGGTGGGTAGGTTGGTGGGTAGGTAGATGGGTATGTAGGTTGGTTGGTGGGTAGATTGGTTGGTGAGTAGGTTACAACCTAACCACCAACCTACCCACCAACCAACCTACCCACTAACCAACCTACCCACCAACCTACCCACAAATCTACCCACCAACCAACCTATCCATCAACCTACCCACCAACCAACCTATGCACCAACCTACCCACCAACCTACCTATGCACCAACCTACCCACCAACCTACCACCAACCCACCTACCAACCAAAGTTTAATAAATACCTACCTAACTGTACATACGTAATATATAAGTAGATAGATAGACTTAATTACTCATACTACAATCAAATTAATCTGAAATAAAGACATTTATTTGGTCTCATAAAGGTTTATATATATATGGATTTATTAAACTTTGACAGAAAAAAAATTATACGTAAGTAACTACAATATTGTATTACTGTTTTAAATTGATATACAACACTATTAAAATAGATTTACAATTTTACTGTTCGCGACTGAACCAAAACAAAATGTATGTAGAAGTTGACGTGGAAGTTTAACATACTTCTACATAGTAAACCAGGTCGAAATTATCATGGTTCGAGACGACTATTTACTGTCAATTTTTTGACACCAAATTCAAAATCAAAAACCTAGGCGTTCCGCGGTAATCAGGTGAGGATTGTGGCGAGAAAGGCTCTCCACGTAATCCTCACCAAGACCCCTTTATATCTCTGGAATCCCTTAATGACTATTTTCGAGATTTGGCATAGCGTTATGACTATTTCTCAGGCGCGGTCCGAGGGGGGGGGGGGGTCTTGGGGGCCATAACCCCCCCAAAATCATTAAAGCTGTCGACAACTTGAATGAATTACTTTTCTTACTAACTAAAAACTGTATATACTTGAGCTACAGTGACCGCGATGGGCATTCTAACAAAAAAATAATTAAAAAAAGCCTGTTAAGCAAACTCGGAAATTTGGGCACCACTACACTCGGGTTAGGGCCAGCTTTCAAAACCTAAACTGCTGTAAAAGGAGTTTAAGCTTTTCTTCTCGACAAAGTAGGTAAGTTGTCTTCCTGTATATTGGTCGAAAGAAAACACAGAACCTATTGAAGGCGCGGTGCTAAAACTTTGAGGCACGCTCTTGATTCTTGAGCTTTTCTTTATAAGTCGACAAAGCAAATAATTCTTAGTTCTTTTGGAATGATTAAAAGAAAATCTAACGTACCCGAGAGTGCAAAATTTTTGAGCTCGCTTCGCTCGCTCTTGTATTCTACATTTTCATAGTTGCTTGGCCTTTGCTTCACAAGTCGACAATGTAACTTTTATTTCTGTTTGAAAACGAATTCAAATACTAATTCCAAATCATAATCCCAAGAAAACAGAACCTATTCAAGGTGGGATGATAAAATTTGAAGCCTCGCTTCGCTCGCTTGTCCTGATTCTTGAGCTTTTCTTCATAAGTCGACAAAGCAAGTAATTTTTTGTTCTTTTAGAATGATCAAAAGAAAATCGAACGTATCCGAGTGTGCAAAATTTTTGAGCTTGCTTCACTCGCTCTTATATTCTAAGTTTTCATATTTGCTTGGCCTTTCCTGCATAACTCGACAATGTAACTCTTAGTTCTGTTTGAAAATATAAATCAAATCCCTAAACCTATCCGAGACGGGGTATTAAAATTGTCGAGTTAGCTTCGCTCACTCTTCTCACCCTACATACACTATACTGTCCTAGTATTTATAATTTATCGAAAGCCAAGGTGTAGCTGGGTGGATTTAAAATGTCGTCGAAAAATCACGTTGCTGGCATGAAAAAATAAATATTGCTCGAATATCGTAACTTTTTTATATTTACAGGCTTTATATATACTTTTTTTATACAGTGCTTTAACCCAAACATCCTCAAAGTCAATAGTTTTTTAATAATAAAATTAATTCGTTTATAAAAATCATCACCGTCTGTGAAAAAAATGCGACTCTTTACGTTTGCTGGCAGAAAAATCGACTACCCGACGTATTAGATAGATTTTTATTAACGATTTACGTTTATCTATATTGTATATATATTTTTTTAGAAAAGTAAATATTAAATTCTTCGTAAAATAAATAATTAAAAACAGAAATTCGTCAACACCGTCACGGAAGTATCAAAGTGGAGGTAGTTCCGTTTGCGTAGCATTTACGCGGCCTGCGATACCCCGCCCCGCTTCCTCAGTTCAGAGCAAACTGCGAAACGAGCAGCACGTCGGCACAACACGCGCTCCGAGACCAAAAATTTGCTGTGAGTGTCCAAAAAAGTTGTTTAGACAAAGTTGCGTCATTCCCGTCAGGCTGTGGTTCAAAGTAAGTAGATAAAATAACATTAAGATTGATTTAACAAAAACTTAGCTATAAGTGAAGATGCTAAAGAAAATAGCGGTATCTTACTATTATTATTAGTTTTCTAGAAAAATCGACATAACGTCCTAATCGTCATCACTATACGCATCATCACCGTTTACAAATAATGAGCGGTGATGACCTCATGCGTATCGTGATGACGATTTTTTAAATTTGTGTTATAATTTGCTTAATTAAAAGTTACACTAAGAGATCGAAGGTTATTAAATTTCTCTGTTTTTTTAAAGAATTTGAATAGTTAATTGTATCATTAGTGTTACTTATAGCAATCAAGGTTTTCTTGATTCTTATGTTTGACTTAATTAAAAACGGTGTACCTAATTATATACCCAAGTTCTTTTTATTGCAGACCGAGAATAGAGTAAAGTAAGTTTATAATACAATATGAAACTAATTTATTATACATTATATGGAACTAATTTATTATATGTAATAGACAGGAATCGTAACCTGCCTAACCAAAATCTGTTCCTCCGTGTTCTGGAAAATTTTGATGTAGGTAATGTATGTGACGTATTAGTGTGGAATTTGTACAGCCCTATGTGTGACTCAGAAAATAAGAAAATATATGAACAACAATCAGATTTGAATTATTATTATGTGTGTTACATTCAGACAACAGCCACAATGGAAACTTAGCGTGTGCTGTTTCAGGATATATTGATGAAATAATTGTTAATAATCTTCACAAATCTTGCTGATGTAAGGGAAATCATGTAAAACCAATTTCTCAATTTACAAATATCAACCAATTTATAAATATAAATTAAAATACTAACCTATTAATAAAGTAAGTTTACATATAATAATGTTAACCTATGCTTACGGAGTTGGGACCATTAACAGAATTGTTTTTCATTTAGATTACAACAATCAATAAAGAAAGCGTATGTTAAGAGAAGTTCTAATTCTGTGATGATCAATCATTCAAATTGCCAAGATAGCAGAGAGTACAGCGCAAGAAATGGCGTGAAGCAGCTAAAAGATATCGGGAAAAGCAGAAAAATTAAATAAATTTGGTCAGTTATTTGGTAATCAATCATAGAAGTTAAGAACATAGGCCTCCCCCAAGCACCGACACTTCAACCGATTCTGTGCTACCCGCATCCAGCGGATTCCTGCGGCCTTCACAAGGTCATCGGTCCATCTTGTGGGAGGCCTTCCAACCCTTCGTCTTCCGGTACGCGATCGCCACTCCAGAACCTTTCGGCTCCATCGGCAATCTGTTCTACGAGCAATGTGCCCTGCCCATTGTCACTTAAGTTTGGTAATTCTTCGTGCTATATCGGGTACCTTGGTTCTCCTACGTATCTCTTCTGATTCGAACACGTAGGGAAACTCCAAGCATAGCCCTCATTATTGCCCTTTGGGTGACTTTTAGCCTTCTGATAAGGCCCATTGTGAGCGACCACGTTTCTGTGCCATAAGTCATCACTGGCAACACGCACTAGTCAAAGAAAGTCTTTGACTAGTGTGTGTTGCCAGACAGTTTGAAGTCTTGAGAAGATATTGCGTAGCTTCCCGAACGCTGCCCAGCCGAGTCGGATTCGACAATTGACCTCTTTCTCGAAGTTGGACCTACCTACCTGGATAGTTTGTCCTAGGTAAACATACCCGTCCACAGCTTTGAGCGTAGCTTCTCCGATCTTAATGAGAGTGGGTGTTACATGGGCATTTGACATGACCTTTGTCTCTGGTCCATGTTCATTTAAGACCCAATCTTTCGGAGGCTCTACTAAGGTCATCGAGCATTGTACTGAGGTCCTCCATGGTCTCAGCCGTGATAACTATATATCGTCGGCAAACCGAAGGTTAGTGATATACTCGCCATTAACGTTGATGCCTAGCCCTTTCCAGTGCAGAACCTTGAAGACATCCTCCAGTGCAGCGGAAGAAGATATAATATAGAAGTACTAACTTCTAACGTACTAAGTAGTCGATAACTAATAAAAAAACTGACCAAATTTGAAATGACCTAGAAATATGATGATTACGTGTTAATTGATTATTAAGAGAAAAATGTCTAATTATGAAAAAGCTAAAAAACAGAAATTAAGTACAAGGTTACCTCTACATATAAGACTGATTACCAAAAAGATAACTGACCAAATCTCAATGAACATAAAAGTATGATAACTTATATAAGAGAAAAATGTCTAAGACTCCTATTATTATAATTAATTAATTAATTTATTCATTTACTTCGGACAACAATGATCCATATTGTGTTAGTAATACAAAACAGACTTAGATTCTAATGTTAGTAGTACCTACAGATACGTAATTTACAAATAAATATTTATGAGACCACCTTAGTGAGTCATGTACTTAGGAGGCATTTCATGCGAACAATGATTCCGCATGAGATGCCTCAGCACAGGAGCTCTCGGGTCCTCAGCCACAACTTTCAGGATGCTATTGCTACTCCCCCGCATCCTCCTCAACAGGGATGCCACCTTTTTCCTGATGATGGTATGGAAACCATCCGTACGCGATTGGGCAAACATCCCCGACGCACTACAGAAACCGATATGTCACCTGTCCTGTTCTTCACTATGGGCACCACTGTAGTTTTCATCAAATCATCCGGTAAGTACGAATGACTAATGCACATATTGAAGAACATGGACAGTACCCTCGGCACGTGTAAGCCAGCATACTTTAAGTGCTCAATACTGAGCCCATCGTGGCCAGGAGATTTACCTCTACGCATACTGTTTATAACTTTTTTAAGTTGCTTCACTGTAAATTTAAGTAGAGGTTCCTCGCTCGCCACCGTGGGCCCACCATCTGGCATAGTGGTCGAAGGACCCAGTGGAGATCGTACTTTAAAGTGCTCTATGAACAACTTGGCTATATCCTGTGGGTCATCTCGGGCATCAACATTCGCAGGGAGGCCAGGCTTAACATCAAGCTTACTAGTGGACTTCCAAAATTTCGTAAAATCCGTATCGGCTCTTTGTTTAGCTATTACGTCCATTTTAACTTGGTCCTGATGTTTCTGACACCATTTTAGCCGCCCCTTTAAAAAAAATTGGGACTCGCACATCTGGTCGTAAGCTGGACTAGTACTTGGTCTACCCAGATTCATCCAGTTTTGGTATTTTAGCCTAGCCTCCCGGTGCGCTTCCTTCACATGTTCATTCCAGCCGCACACGCGTTTATTATTCCGTCTAAGTCTCACATTGCTTTTAGATTGTACAGCCGCAACACTTAATACATCAACAAATGTCTTATACATTTCATCTAAGACTAACTAATGGTCAGTTAAAGTACAAGGCCCAAAACCACATGTTTCAAATTCAGTGGGGAAGTCAATGTCTCGCAAGCCTTTACTACATAAATCTCGATATTTACTTATTTGAACCTCATCTCTTTCCCCCCATATTACAGCACTGCGAGATGTATTTTGGATCGCGCCGACAGGCCTAATTGAACCCAAATTGCACTCGATAAATATAGGTAGATGATCAGAAACAAAAATATCCATATCCTCAATTATTCCGACGTCAACAGTAGATTGCCAGGCCGCTCGTGAGACAATACAATGGTCCAACCAACTGCCCTTTTGATGAAACGCGTCAAAATAGGTAAACAAAAAAAGAATTCAAAAAAAATTAAAAAATTAAGAGTGTTCGTTAATCATTAAAAAACTTGCGTTCCTTAAATTGTATCGTTTTTTATTTGTCATTCATGTATAAAGCGTCATCACCATACACACGAAATCATCACAATCCATAGATAAATCATCGCCATACCGCGGCCGTCATCACCATCTCACCTCTTTTTATTGGAATGCTGATATCTTCAGACCTACGCTATAAATATTGGTCTAAACACAATTCATGAACATTATAGTTATCCTACAATGATTTTATCTAGTTTTACTAGCATTCCAATGTGTTTTAAATTTTTTGAATTTATTGTATGAAGAAATTTTTCTGGTGTAAATCCTCCCAGCTTAGTTACTGCGATCAACTGTGAGAAAAGATCAGAAAGTTAAAAAGTTACTTATTTGAAAAGTATGCATCATTTTATTATATAATCAAAAATTTTTTAGAGTAACAATTAAATATTTCCCCAATATTCCTCGGCACCCATGGTGACCCCCCCAAAATCATAGGCTGCGACCGCACCTGCTATTTCTTGACAATTTTTTGGAATTGAAACCAAGTCGGTACTCCCAGCCGTTTGCTTGCACTGAGGTGAGGATTGTGTGGAGACGTTCACCCCACAATACTCACCAACTTATAGCTGTATCTCCGGAATCATAATGCGACTATTTTTTTAACCTTGGTGACTGTTTATGACTATTTCTTGACAATTTTTTGGCGTTTTCAAAATGGTTTTTCATGAAGTTTTCAAAGGTGAGGATTGTGTGGTGATGGACACAAGAAAATGTGCTTACGCTTATTTTACCTCTGGGTTGGAACTTGGAAGGCCAGAGAGCAGTAGCTTCTGTTAGGTATGCGAATAATCACTAGGGAGAAGATAATGTTTATATTATGTGTGGAGTGCGGGTGGTGGAGTAAAAATAAAATAAGAATGATTTTTTTCCCTTTGTTCTTTGTTTATTGGTGTGCTACGTAAATGTAAGGCAATAAAAAGGGTATTTTTATTCTGTGTAAAAAAAACAGGGTAACCCGCGATTTTTTTTTTTTTTTTATAGAATTATAATCATCAACACAACTCTGTGAGTTCATAATTTTAATCCTATTGAATGACTATTTCATGAAATCATAACATTTTAGGATTATTCTAACATAAGGAGTTGTATTGCTGATTTTAATTCTATATAGCCATATTTTCTACGGTCGCGAATCATATTTTGACCTACAAATAATTGCACAAAACGTAACAATATTTGAATTTATGCTGAGCTGAGGCCCTTTTAGCATTATAATAATTTGTTTTCTGTTTTTATAGTTTTAAGGTGTATTTTTTTTTGTAATGCCAATAAACGCATTTTTCTTTCTTTCTTTTTTCTAATTTGGCGGGCTACCTTAGCACATTCCCCTCAAACTGATTTTGATTCTCAGATCACAGAAGGTTACTAATTTTTTTTCTGTTACAGCGGACTTATTATGATCCAAACGTGTTACTTCCTACCTACTACTCGAATCTAGTATCGATACTCGTTATAGTAACTCCTAATACTCCTGAAACAACCCTAGAAATGGCAGCCATTTTATGTTCCACTTCGAGTTGTAGGTATGCAGCTGAACGCGCCTAAATGCGCTTATCGTGAACGCACCCGGAGCGACAGGCGCGCGCGGGGGCGACGCAGGCGGCGAGCCGGCCGGCAACCGGCATTTACGTTCCCAACAGCAGCCTTTTTTTGTAGGTATTTCCAGTCCATATATTTTATATGTATGTCTATGCACCTGGTGCGCTCCCGCGACTGACGCACATTTTGACTGATTTTTGTATTAATAATCTGTGTGTATTGTACGAATGTTTACTCTTATTACTCTGAGGTTTATTACTATATATACCAAAGATGACATACAATCATAGTAGAGTATATATATTCTGTGCATACTAAGGTGCATACAATCGACTAAATCTCTTCCCTACGACGCGCTATGATCTTTCGAAAGCCCCCCGCAGTCCGTTTTCGCGATTGGGGACTTGCGGAGGAAGGAGTGAAGGACGCTACCTAAAGTACCTACCAAGACCTCGTAGAGCAGTGTTGCCAACTACACCATAATTACGGTAAAAACGCCGTATTCAGCATTGATTCACCGTCTACCGTAATAATGTAATTACGGTGTCAAAAAACACCGTAATAGAGCAGATGGAATATTGAGCGTATTTTTTTGCCACAACATGGCAATATTCTAAATAGCACTCGACTAGGGGAAATTCCCCAACCATATTTGATAATCGTACAAATTAAAACGTACCTATGCGTATTTTTTTTTTCAAACAAAAATGTAAATTTTCCCCTTTTTAAAATCTACCGTATTTTTTTAAAATCTACCGTATTTTTTTAAAATCTACCGTATTTATAAACTGGGAACACCGTAATCCATTATTTAGAGTTGGCAGCACTGTCGTAGAGTATTTAAGTATTTATTACTTTTATTAGGTTCTGTGGTCAAGCAAGACCACAGAACATATATACTCAAAGAGAGCAAGACGCTTTTAATCACAGATTAGTACTTAATTTTTTTTAGAGTGATTTCGTGCTACTATTATATATGATTTCGTGTTCCATTGTTGCTGTTTTATCATGGATACGTAAGTAATACACAGTTTTTATTGCCAAGATTGTGTATTTGTAGAGATTTTGCACGGAATTAGTTATTTCAACAAACTACGCAACCCATTTCTCTGCGGCCGGCGGCGTCGCATTTCGCCATTTATTACTACTACTATTTCTAGTAGGTATTGTTATCAAACTGTCGATGTTACATATGTTTTTATGTAGCTTAAGTGTGCATTTATTTTAACTTTACATCGTAAAAAAATTGCGTAAAATTGAAATGAAAAATACGATATCAATCGGACACTAATGTATGTAATGATTGGAACTGAAATTTTATAAGTGTATGTACGTATATATTTATTTATTTATCTATGTATATATTTATGTACGTACGTACGTATGAATGTATTTAATTATGTATGTACGTACGTACGTATGTATGTATATAAGTATGTATGTTTGTTTATTTGTTCCGCCTTTCTCAGAAACTATTAATCGGATGATGACTTTTTTTTGCTACTTCTCTAAAAACTTGTTGCATGTTTATTTGTGTTGCAAGTTTTTTTTTTTGCTTTTTAGGGTCCATAGTACACAAGGAACCCAATCTCCCATATAATTATTCCGTATGAGAGAACCTTTTTTATACGTCTATGGGGAGAACATGTTTTTAAACTACAATGTTAAGTTTGTTCTTGGGATAAATTCATCCTAACTACGAAACCCTTCATTGTGCGTGGTGCGTCCGACACACACTTGGCCGGTTTTTTAAGTGAGCCAAGACGACCTCGCACGCGTGGCCGGCAACGTGGTAGGAGTCTGTGCGTGCGAGGTGGAAGAGCTGCTGCATCAGCTGAGCTGCCACCTCCGCCACCATCAGGAGAGGTGGTAGACGATGCCAGGCGTGGCAGAGGGCGCGGGCGCGGGCTTTTGCATGAGGTGAACGTGGTGGCCGGGCCGAGTGGCAGCGGGGTGCAGATGGAGGCGGTTCCGGTAGCCGGGCCCAGCTCGCGTCGCAGGGGGCGTGAGTTATTGGAGGAGGTGATCCCGGTTGCCGGGCCCAGCTCGCAAGCCATAGGCGCGGTGTTGTGGAGGAGGATGTCGTGGTTGCGGCCCTACCTTGCGTGGTAGAGGGCGTGGAGGCCACGGCAATCCACGGCAAAGTTTTAGCATTAACATTTTCTTTTTATTTCATTTTGTTTTATGTATTACAATTGAATTATTTTAATTTTAGAGTTACTATACACAACATCTTGGACCTGCCCGTGGACCATGGGCTAGAGACCCCCCTCCATCCCAAGAGGATGCGCATGTGGCCACCGTAAGTAGTTCTACTTGTGTATGTTTGTTGTAGATATTATTCTGGTTGTGCAAGTGTTAACTTTTGTTTTAAAATGTCCATCTAGACCAAACTGGGATCCTGATACGCGGATGCCACCGGCATCACATTCACCACCACCACCTGATGATGTCATACTGCCACCGGCAATGTAAGTTGCTTACGGACTTTTCTAATGCCTATTTATCTGTAAATGGGTACTACAACACTGCTTTTGTCCCAGGTTTATGGATTGTGATGACGCCGACGCGCCATCGCCTGCGCCGTCATCACCGGGGCCACCATCACGCGCATTCATCGTGCCTTCGCCGGCAGCGTAAGTTGCTTACGGACTTTTTTATTAATCAAAAGATATAGGTTACAGGTACTACAACACTGCTTTTGTTCCAGGTTTGTGGATAACGACGATGGGTTGCAGGAGTCGCCAGGGACCTCGTCGCCGGCTTTTCGTCGGCCTCCGCCACCTCGTCGCCCTCGTCAGATCCCGCGGGATCATCAAGTTGAAGACATCCTCAATTATGGTAAGTACCTGCTGATTTTAGTTTGGTTTGGGGCTATGGTCAAATTTCTGGTTTCTACCAGATTTGAAACCAATCTATCATTTGTTACAGGAAGCGACCCAGGGTCTGACGAGAGCGATGACGAAGACCAGGTGGGGAGGTATGCTCCCATTCCAAGGGTGTTCTGGACGGCCATGTCGACACCCTTGGACATGGACGACGAGGAGCCATCCGTGGCTGGCCCTGCGCCCGCCGGTGATGCTGAGCCCGCCGGTGTCCCACTAACGGCGACGGACCAGCCGTGGAGGTGGACTGAATTTGAGTGGAGAGACTTTCCGAATTCTCCGATTCGACCTGGATCGAGAAGGGAAACATTCTCCGAAATTAATGTTGGTCCGACAACTCCACGTGACGACCCGTATGACATTTTCGTTGACATATGGGATCGGCAAATTATGGAGCACATTGCCTCGGAGTCAAATAGGTATGCTCAGCAAGTGGCATCCCAGATGTTCGAGTCCCACAGTCTCCATCCCAATAGCCGCATAGCCGCGTGGGTCGACACGACCGTCGATGAGCTTTATATCTATTTCGGCATTATATTGGCGATGGGGATTGTGGTCAAGTCCAGGCTGGAGGAGTACTGGGGTGCCACTCCTGACATATTCTACACCCCCGGTTTTAGCGCACACATGTCCATAAATAGGTTTATTTTGATTTCAAAGTGCTTGCACTTTAGCAACAATGACGACATGTGTGCACTAGAACTGGATAGCTCCGAGGCACGTCTTTTTAAGATACAACCGATATTGTCACACTTGAACTCAACATTTCAGGCACTGTACACACCGTCACAGAACATTGCACTAGACGAGAGTCTTTTGATGTGGAAGGGCTGGCTGGACATCGGCCAGCTCATTCCCAATAAAGCTGCAAATAAAGGCGTCAAGACTTATGAGATGTGTGAATCTCAAACCGGCTACCTATGGCGGTTTGAGGTTCACGCTCATAAAAAGAACCGATCTCCACCGCAGCAGTACGAAGATCCATTGGAGGCACCTACGCCGTCAATAGTGCTGAGACTGATCCAAGGTCTGGAGCACAAAGGATACACATTGTGGATGGACAGCTTTTATAATTCGCCTTGTCTGGCTCGGCGACTTAAGTCCTTGGGCTTTGACTGTGTAGGAACCCTGCGGACCGATCGTAAGTTCGTTCCGCAGGCTCTGCACAGTCTGACCAAGCAGAACATGGTCAAAGGACAGGTAGCTGGTCAAACCTCGGGTGATATCGATGTCATGGTATGGAGAGACAACAATAGGGTCGCTACGATCTCTACATACCATGGCAACGGCCAGTCAACTCAACACGGATCCACCAAACCCATCGTGATATTAGATTATAATATCATGATGGGTGGGGTGGATAAAAAAGACCAGCTGCTGGCCATGTATCCGGTCGAGCGGAAACGAACACAGGTTTGGTACAAAAAATTATTCCGGAGACTACTTAACGTCTCCGTATTAAACTCTTACATCATCCATCATCATAGTTCTACTCTAACTCATCGTAATTTCCGTATAAAACTAATAAAATCTCTTCTTTCAAAACATCACTCTTCCCCTTCACCTCTTCCCGTAACCAAACAGCCCCGCCGCATTGACGTCACACACCGCATCAGCCAACACGAGTTTGCCAAAAGTGGCCGACGGTTGAGGCGAGTGTGCGTCAATTGCAAGCATCATACGGTCTTTTTCTGTGTTGGTTGCGGGAAGAGTATGTGTATTGAACCCTGCTTTCTCCAATTCCATTCATAAAACTGTATTTATAAATATATATTTATTTTTATGTATCTTTATATTTTATATTATATATAATAATTTTTTGGACCACACCTTGTTCGTTTCAATGACTGCGAATTGTATTACTGTTCATCCACCATTGTATCATTTGTTGCATAAAGAATTTTTTTTATTGTACATCTAAATTCATTTTCAGTGCTTATTTGTATTTTTTGGTGTACATCTAAAGACATTTTCAGTGCTTATATGTATTTTCTTGTTTAAAACAAAAATAACCAAAAAACACATTTATACACATAAATTTACATTATTATACATTTGTCTTATAAATTCAAAGTAAATGACGGTGTAGCGTGTTATGTGGTGGTTCTTCTCTCTGATGCGGAGGTGGCGGTGACGCCTTATTTGCAGCATTTTTTTTTTTTTTTTTTAAAGGTTCTCGTTTATTGCAATGTTCATTTTTATCTTTCAATTTTTTATTTCCATAATATGCTAACAGACTTAAATCCTTAACAATATGTACAAGTACATAATTTTTTTTTGTGTTGTGATTTTTTGAAGTTGATATGTGACAATATCTGCTTTATCCATTTTCTTTCATCCTTGACTATGTACTTGTGTATTTTGTAGTGAAATTGTTAGCTTTGGTTGTTGATTTCTGTAATGTTTTTGTAAGGCAGCATGCCTTTCTATTGTGCTTATCGATTTGTAAATATCTTCAAAATGTAGAATGTTAAATAATATTTAAAATAAATGGAACAGAATGTAAACTGTGATCCAAAGTTTGAGAGGTTGATTTTTGCGCTCTTTTTCAAGTGGTTGGGTTGGGTATTCGATACATTCCAATTAAATACTTGTAGCAGCCGAAACTCCGTCTGTGATATGCATGTGAACCAAAACATTAGAATCCCTGATGGTGGCCCGGCCAGAGTCAATGACACACGTTTGTGGTATGAAAAAAATTTATGGGAAGGTGTGTCCTTTTTATTTATTTATTTATGTGAAATTATGTATACTTATGTAAATAAAACAAAAACTTTGAAATAATGATTTAATTTTTTAAATTATAATTACCTTTATACATAAAACTGGGAAAAACCCCCTCACCCTGATTACAAATTAGAATTACTAATATAATTCTAGGCAAAACTGAACTAATCCGTACATAATCTATTAGCTAATTTCATAACGATTCCAATGACGTAACTTCTAAACAGATCCCATGCATACGCCGTTTTAATGAAATACGCGCGAGACTACCCTGAAGTGACCGGACATACGCGCGAAGTACGCGCTGCAGCGCGTGCGTGACAGTTCAGAGGTTATAAGCCCAAACTAGAAGGGTTTACAAGTAGCCACTAAACAGTTCCACTATCCACATCCTGGCTCCATAATCAGACCCTCGAAACCAAGTGCAATATATTGGACTCGTCAAACCGAAACATATGAGCCCAACCAAACTCAAGGGGTTTACTAGTAGCCACTGAAGAGTTCCACTATGCACCTCCTGGCTCCATCATCAGACCCTCGACTCCAAGTGAAATATATTGGACTAGTCAAACCAATGCATATGAGCCCAAAGTCGAGGGGTTTACTAGAAGTTACTGAAGCATTCCACTATCCACCTCCTGGTTCCATCATCAGATCAGTTCCAAGATACTAAATTATTGTATTGTCATTGGTCATTGACACGTGTGCAAATTTTCAAGTTAATCGAACGTCTTGAAGTTGGTGAATATTACGTTGAAAGATTCCGTTACATAGGTAGATAGATACAACTCAACTAATATATAAATAAATAAAATAAAAAAAAGATTCCGTTACATAGATAGATAGATAGATACAGGTCAAGCTAATAAAAGTGTGTTAAAAAAAAATGTGAAAAAATACCTTTACAAAAAAAAAAAACAACCGACTTCCGACTTTTTTACAATCCCACACCAACAGTTGAACGAAAACCGCACTTGCGGCTATGTAAGGGATTCTCCCTGGACCAAATGCGATTATTGTGTCGGTTGTACATACCAATAATGCATTTGATAAATTGATTATTATTGTATTAAAAATTTAAAAATTCATGGTCTTCCTTTTATTTTTGACACTATGATATTTGGCAAAAAATAATCCGTATGATGAAGCCTTTCGATCGTAATTTTCGTAATTATTTGAATATCTATGAATGCAGTTTAAATTGTTTTTATTCAAATAATGTCTTCTTTCAGTAAAATGTTCCATCTACAATGTTCAAGGTACTTTCTCTCCATGTGGCATATCCGTGGGACGCCCCGTATAGTACTCTGTGGTGTTGGCGGTAGGTTCAGAACTTCAGATACTATAGACGCACTCGGCACTGATAAAGGAATTCAAACCAAAATGCGTTCAGTGGCAGACTAGTGGGCGGCGCTCACTTTTGACGCGTTTTCGTACGAATTTTACTAAGGAAGCGTGCAGACTGAGTGCGAGTTAATCACCAATCCGAACTTGTTGGGATTTTAAAACACTTTCGTGCGTTTTAATTTAAAAATGGATGTAGAAAAATGTATTGGTTTCGTGAAATTCGTGAATTTTATTTTATTTGTTTATTTTTATTTTTGTGTGTACTACTAATAAGTCTACTAACCATCTATGTAGCCTGTGTTTCTGAAACTTCTGAATTAATTAAAGAAATCATGGTAATATAAATGTTTTATTAGACCATGAAAGAAATGAGAAAATGGTAACATTTACACTGATACTGAAATGTATCACTCAACCCGAAAGGGCGGCAAGTTGATAATTTATGTAATATATAACTATTGTACTATTAAAATTATCCTATTTTAAGTTTACGACTGAAAGACATGTATATATACTCATGAATAAAAATTATTTAAAAAAAATACCCTCAATCACTGACAGTTAGGGATGTGACATTCTACATAAAAATCGATTATTCATTAATCGATTGTTTTTCGAAGCATGATAAATCGATTAATAAATAATCGATTTTTCTTTATAAAATAATCGATTTTGTGTATTAATCGATTTTTTTCTAATTATCTAGTGAAAGATTTATTAGTTATTAAAAATTAACTAACTGTTTTCAAAGCACACAAGGACTGCCATGTAGATGCACTGATATGTCCTTAATGTTAAATTCTAGCTCCACAGTCCGGAGTAATTTCGAGGGTTGCGGATGAAAAAAATCGACAGTGCTAAAACCAAAAATCGATTATTAATCGATTTTTCGTAATATAAAAATCGATTATTTTGGGGAAAACATCGATTTATAATCGATTTTTTTTAAATCGATTATTTTATCACATCCCTACTGACAGTGACAGTTGTTTTATTTATTTCTGTCTGTGTACATTCTTCGAGTCTTCGAGTAAATGAACGCTTAGAGTTTGATGGAAACAATTAATTTAATAACTTGTTTATTAATTGACTTGTGTGGTTAATTTCTCATTAGTAATAAGTATAGTGGACTTATATTGTTGCTCCAAATAAGATGGTTCAGTCACAGTTCTCGCTGTCCTGGGATTCTTACAAGTCCAGCATTTGCAGTGGATTTAGTGCCTTGCAACAGGTAAATTTGACTGTATAACTATCTAAACTTGTATTTGAACGTTTTAATGTAATCTTAACACGGTAAGTTAATCGTAGCCTGATCTCTCAATACCACAATATTAGGCAACTTGTAATCATAATCATTTAATCATTTGTTAACATAGGTAAAAATAAAATAGTTGTTATAATGACAAGTTAAAGCAAGTTATAATTACAAGCGCGCTATGCTATACCAGAAGGCGTACAAATATTCATGGATGTCATTGATAATACTGTAATAAAATGTTCTAATAAGTAGCTTGTATCTTGTAGTGTTTAGATTAGTAAAGGGCCTGAATGTTACGTGGGATTATTTGTGTTCTTAAATATTTCAGAATGGAGAGTTTGTAGACATGACTATAGCTGCTGATGGACACTTTGTGAAAGTTCACCAAGTATTAGTGGCGCTAGCTAGTCCTTATCTAAAGGACCTCATTACTTCCGCGCCTTGTCAACATCCAGTTATATTCCTAAATGTAAGTGACATAAGATGATTTTAATGAATCAATCAATCTCCCTAGCCTTTTCCCAACTATATTGGGGTTGACTTCCAGTCTAACCAGATGCAGCTGAATACCAGTATTTTACATGGAACGACTGCCTATCTGACGTCCACAACCCAGTAACTGGGTAATACGATACTCCTTGGTAAGGCTGGTTGTCAGACTTTCAGGCTTCTGACGACCTGTAATGACTGTCAAAGATCCATGAATGACAGCCGGGACCAACAGCTTAACATGCTTACTGAAACATGGAGGAGTCTCGGTATGTGAAGATGGTCAACCATTTACAGACCAACCTGGCAAGCATAGCTTAACCTGTTGAATCAACCCGTGCAGCTATTATTACTTAGCCACAAGCTCTTTTATCAACAGGGGACATACAGGTGTCAGGGCAGTTAATTAATTCTAAGTAATATTTATCAAAACTATCAACTAAGCAAAATATAACTAACTAATGCACTTCTTAGACCTCTGAATAAAGGCTTATATTACTATTATGTTATTACTGTTTTAAACAAGTATTATAAGTTTGTGATATAGTTATAGTTTATTTGCTGTGAAGTATGTAAGAGTTCTTGACCCCCAGTTATTGATATGGTCCCATTAAGACAGAACATTGTTGTGATGGTACGAAGTCTGGTCTAATATGAGTGCTATATATATTTTTCAGAATGTTGCGCATCGCACACTGTGTTTGCTACTAGAATACATTTATACAGGTGAAGTAGTAGTACCAGCTGATTGCCTTTCATCCTTTGCAGAAACAGCTAAGTCACTACACATCAGAGGACTTGAGAATATTGTAAGTATTACTTAACTTTATAATTCAATCTAGCAAGCAGAACAATTAATCTGGTCATTATTATGATGAAAAACTACTTGTATCAAAAAGTTTTATAAAGACAAAAACCAATGAATATTGTTGTGAGAAATATATATATTTTTTTTTAATTCTACAATAACTGGTAAATGCTGTTGATTGATGTTTAAAAATTTATAGGTACATTAGCTGTTATGTATTTGCATTATCCATGGTCATCAAAACAGTCATGTTCCTATTTTCTGTAAAATACTTATTTATAACTAGCTTTCGCCCGCGGTTTGCCCGCGTGGAGGTCGGAAATTATCCCACGGGAACATACTACCGGGATAAAAAGTATCCTAAGTGTCCAGTAAAAGTATCTAGGTTATAAACTATCTGTGTGCCAATTGTCATCCAAATCCGTTCAGCCGTTATTACGTGATTGAGTAACAAACATACAAACTTTCACATTTATATTAAAGTCAAAATCATACGATTTATTTCAAATAGGCACATAAAAGGCACTTTTGAACGTCAATTTTACAAAAAAATTGACTTCATTTTAGTCGCCCCTTCCAGAAGGTAGTTTTCGTATGGAGAATGGGCAAGAAACTCCACCGTTACTCTTTTAAAATGTTTTTACAATATTTTGTATATTTAGGTACATTAGTTATATAATTATATGTGAAGACGATGCATCTGTTGTTTATTTTATGTTATAGTGTAGATTAGAAGTAGGCTATAATTATGTTGTTTTTTATTTTATTTTAAATATTGTGTTTATTTTTAATTTTATTATTTTATAGGGAATTTTGTAAAGTACCTAGTTATTATTTGTAGATATCTAGTTTTTTAATTTTTCATAGTTTTAAATTGTAATTAAGTTAATTTTAAGACCGCGCTATCGCATTAGGTATACACATATAAAATAAATAAATAAATCTACACTTGCGAGCAAAAGTATGGAATCACCTACTTGTTACTTGTCCCGAGCGATCTTTAATACTAAATAACTGTTGAAAATTAATGAAAATGCTACCATTTCAAAGGCTATACTGTAAACTTGAAATTTATGCCACATGCATTTAAATGAAACCCATATTTCAAAAGCTTTCCTACTTTGAGTGGAGGAGATACGCCGCGAGTTGCGCTATAATGATCCCCTATAAAAGCATGTGGTATCGATTTTTTTATCACTCACCGACCCAGATCACCCCATAGCCCTCCTCCAGGAGAGCAATAGGGCCACTAGTATAGTAAAGAAACATACACACCGACACACGATCCGACCTCGCCGCCGAGGTTCGCGATCGCGACCCTCCCGAGTAAATGAATACTAATAAATCCTGCTCCTTCAAGTCTTGATGAACTGAAATCGGCTTTAATAGAGGAGTGGGAAGGTATCCCGCAAGAATCAATTAAGAAACTAATTAGGTCCATGAAGAATCGTCTTCGAGCTGTAGTTAGGGCTAGGGGAGGCAATACAAAATATTGATACTTAATTTTAAGTTCTAATAAAGATTTTTTTTAGAATTTATGTTGTCTTATTGGTTGATTATTTTTCTTATCCCTAATTTTTTCAAGTTTTGAGTATAGCCTTTAAAATGGTAGCATTTTCATTAATTTTCAACAGTTAGTATTGAAGATCGCTCGGAACAAGTAACAAGTAGGTGATTCCATACTTTTACTCGCAAGTGTAGAATAAGACTACTATACCCCGATAGGTAAAAATAATGAAAAATGAAGCAATGATAGATAAATTAATTATGTGATAGATTCATGATGCTCACATATTTACAAAAATTGTAAAATTATACGATATTCCTAACATTTTAACAAGTAATACTAATAAGTCAGTGTGTGAGTTCAAGTAATCACAGAATGTAAAAAAAAGTGTTATAAAAAAAACTATATAATTAAATTAGCAACCAGTTTGATTTTGTCTAGACTGTTTGAATTTTCTTTAATTTAATTGTAATATAATCATAAGCTATTTTGTTGTAACATTTAACACAGTACCCCATAAAAGATGTATGTATACTTTAGATAATCTGAAAAACTGTTAATAATATTATATATATAATAGGATATATATATCCTACTATATATATAATATTATTAACCATTTTTCACATATAGTAGTGTAAATATATACATATACTGTAGGATTTCCAATGCTTTCTATTTATCTTACCATTAATAACTGATAATCTCCATAAATCCACCTGTTGCAGGGTACACCGCACCAAAGCCTACCAGTGAGACTGTCTGGAAACATGCCACAGTTGGATGATGGTGAAATATGCCATGTCAGTGGCATGCAGAGAATGAGTACGCCTTCTACAGACAAGATGGCACCACAGGTGCCTCAAGCTATTATACCACAGGTAAGCAAATCATTTAAAACAAAACTATTTTTTTCTTAAATGAGTAATTGAGGTAGTAGCAGAATAAAGGCCACAGCATACTTGTCAGAACCGGCGCCACCTTACGGGTGTTCATTGATCAATTGACGTTCCGTGGCCTAAAAAAGATATGAAATTTGGCCAATGAGCATGCTTCATTGACGTTGCGTGGCGTGGCATGTTATAAGTTTGTTTCTGTTCTAATAGCAATAATTTAAGATAGTTAATTGACTCAGGCGTAGCTTTGCAGAAATCCATTATAAAATACAATAGACGACGTATATTTAGTAACCTAATCCGCTTAACTGTTCTTAAAGAGTCATAAATAACCCTGTAAGAAATCGACACGTGTTTCACCTCTCAACGAAGACTCCTGAATCCTCGGGATGACGATTGACTTGTTGCGAACCCGGACACGACGTGTTGCACGTCACGCGTCGAGAGCAGTGTGAGCCACAACGCCCGACAACCCCACTTATATAGAATTGCTGCTCGGCCCACCTCGACTTGGATCGTTATCAGCGCGATAAGGGGCTGCGAACAATCGCAACAAAGGTGACCTTGGAATACTCGTATTTAATTCGTTCAACAGTGTAACGATCCCTATATTATTCTTTGCAATTTCTAAACTCTAGTACTGGACATTCTGAAACTTTTGTCACATGTGTGTAAAATTTTGAAAGTGTTATAATTATTTAACGAATGACCTGAATCTATTAACTGTTGAACAAAATGGGATCTTTCTGGATAACTGTTCCTGTACGCTGCATTATCTTCTTTATATCTTGTTTGGAAATTACGACCAGTTTGACCTATGTAGGTACCATTACAATCATTGCAGCATCGCTTGTACGGATTCGCAACAATTCAATCGTCATCTAGAGGATGCCTCGTTGAGAGGTGAAACACGTGTCGATTTCTTACAGGGTTATTTATGACTCATTAAGAACAGATAAGCGGATTAGATTACTAAATATACATCGTCTATTGTATTTTAGCAATAATTTATATTTTCATTTGTTATTTTGTGCAGGTCACTTTACCTACATCAGCAAGAAAGGTTTTTATAAAACAGGACCATTCAACGTAAGTTGACATCACAAAATATTTATGAAATACTTAAATCAGATTTATTTACTTACTCAATGTAAGCAGCCACATTCAAATTTACTAACGTTATAAATTTTAAACAGGCCAAGTAAGCTACATTCAATCTCTTCTATAAACCTACCTGTGAGCGTCAGTGCGCCAGTCAGTACGGATCAAGATGACCATCACCACGAATTCAGTGATCTAATGGACGAATCTGGCGCTCAGGATGACAACGACGATATGGACTTCAAAATAGTTGACACTAAACATAACTTTGCTCAAGATAAAGATAAAAGTAAGGCTTTTTTAATTCTCGATAATTATGTAACCGCCTCTTTGTTGTAATGGTTAGACCACCTGTCTCAGACCCAGAGGTCCCGGGTTCGATTCCCAGTAGGCTTTTTCTGCTCGGTTTGGTTGGTGGTAGGGCTTTTTCTAAGTCCACCTGGCTAGCTCCCACGATCTTATTTAAGTCTGTCGCCATAACAACAATGTTAATAGTATTGTTGTGTTTCGGCAGTTAGAGGTAGGATAGCCAGTTCCTCTGTTGTTGTGGATTCCGGGTGAAACTCGTTTTCACCTTCGGCCTGAGCAACACTTACCATCAGGTGAGGTGCAGGCAAGAGCATCACCGAAGTTATAAAAAAAAAATGCTTTCTAGCTCGCCTGTTTTGGTAAAACTCCATTATAAATGATGAAAGAATCGAGTTGCGCTCTGGATGTAATATGTATAGTTACTTATGAGCGTTTACGTCTAGCGCGGGATGTCAAGTTTAGGTAAATTCTTTGCAAAAATTACTCACACGGAAACACGCGTAAATGTGTGCGTGGAGTTGGCGCGTTCGCTCTGTTTATTGTCAGACTAACCCACTTTGATCCGTTCGATTTATAGCAATAATTTATATAGTAAATATTTAATTGGAATTTAAATCCAATTTCAATTTATTGTTCTACTTCTGATTTATACTACGTAGTCGGGCCATAAGTTCTGTCACATTGGTAAAATTTTGAATTTAGAATGCAAGCCGAGGAAAATATTATGAGCATTCGAAATTTGAATATTTAAAGAATATAAAAACAAAGGGTTTCTGGAATTTTGTTCATTTTCTAAAATGGAGTGGACGCGCAAAGAAGACAGAGTCGCTGTAATTGCATTGCATCGTTGCGGTCACGCGCCAACTGAGATTTTCAAACTGCTGAAAAATTTGATAATTCCACTGAGATTTATTTATCGTACTATCAAACGATTCAGGGAAGATTCAAGATTAGAAGATAAACAAAGGAGCGGTCGACCTCGTACTGTTCGGACTCCAGCGGTCATCAAAGCAATGAAGGCGCGAATCCAACGAAATCCTGTCCGCAAGCAAAAAATGTTGGCTCTGCAGATGGGACTATGAAGACCTAGGACTGCTTGCTTATAGAAAAAAAACAGCACATCTTCTTAACGCACGGCTGAAGAAAATCAGACTCGAAAGAAGCCGGGTTTTGTTAAGGCGGTACGCGGGAAAAAAATACCGCGAAATACTTTTTTCGGACGAAAAAATTTTTAATGTTGAGGAGAGTTTCAATAAACAAAATGATAAAGTGTATGCACACTCTAGTGAAGAAGCGAACAAACGTGTGCCACGTGTTCAGCGTGGTCATCACCCTTCGGCATTCATGCTTTGGCTTGGGGTGTCCTATTTGGGTCCAACGGAGGTGTTTTTTTGTGAAAAAGGAGTGAAAACCAGTGCCCTCGTATATCAAAACACAGTCCTAACAAACATTGTGGAACCTCTTTCACAAACAATGTTCGAAAACAGGCACTGGGTATTCCAGCAGGATTCTGCGCCGGCTCATAAGGCGAAAAGTACCCAAAACTGGCTCACGACCCGTGGAATCGACTTTATCAGGCATGAGGATTGGCCCTCATCCAGTCCAGACTTGAATCCCTTGGATTACAAAATATGGCAGCACTTAGAGGAGAAGGTCTGCGCTAAACCCCATCGCAACTTGGAGTCACTTAGTGCATCCCTGATTAAAGCAGTCGGCGATATTGACATGAATGTCGTGCGTGCTTCGATTGATGACTGGCCTTGCAGATTGAAGGCTTGTATCGAAGCAAGAGGAGGACATTTCGAATAATTTTAATGTGGTTTAAATCTGTATTTTATACCCTTTTATTTGATATATAAATGGTTGTAGTGCGTAACTCATTGTGTCATTTATTTAACTTTCCATATGTGACAAAACTTATGACCAGACTACGTAGATAAAAAACCCGCCAAGTGCGTGTCGGACCACGCACAATAAAGGGTTCCGTAATTGGGATGAATTTATCCCAAGAACAAACTTAACAGTGTAGTTGAAAAACATTTTCTCCCATACGGAATGTATGGGAGATCATGTTTTTCAAACTGCAAAGTTGGTCGATTATTACTCGTTAACCTGTAAAGCCTACTTACCTGCGATAGTTTTCCTTTTAACTTCATTATATATACTACTGCTTTGATTTTTTTCACAAATCCAAGTACACCCATTTAGCTGGCAGGGTGGGGGGGGGGGCTACACTTGACTCTAACAAAAATAAGCACTTTAAGGGCCCGGCGAGCATAGCTCGCAACTGCAAATCGAGATGTGTGCAAAATTCGTTTGGAATATTGCTATCTTTGTTTGACAAAACAAGGCGGTTGCGGACACGCGTGTGTTTGTGAGTGGATAGACACTATAGCTCTTATTAGCTGTAGGTACTACTTGCCATTCATTCATAACGAGCCGAGAGCATTTATATTTATTATTAGTAACTAGGTATGTTCATTATTTGCTTTATTTTTGTTGACTACTTTAGGGAATCGTTAGTGAATGTACAGACTAGTAATGCGTTTTTTGGAAATTTCTTTAACATGCCGAGATCTCAACATATTAGGATATTTCGACTAATCTCGAGATCTAGGCCTTGTAGAGAAAATCTAGCTAGTAGATAATTCATACAAGTAAGGTATGTACCCATACATTGTTGTCGAGCATGGCCTTCCGCCTTGGGGGAAAACCGGCCGACACACGCATTATTTTGATGTAAAAGAGAACAAACATCCTGGAAAGATAAGAGCGACATCATAAAATAAATTACACAATAATAGAAGTTAGTTTGTTATGCTTAGAGAGAGAATATTGTAATTTTGCTATTCTTCTCATATAATTTTATTTGTTCACAGCTTCATCATCCAACCTACAATTCACGGTTTCAATACGTGGCTCGTTGCAAGTGATATTGAACAGATATATATACAATCTGCATTCGACGACCTCCCGTGCCGGATTGCGGAGGTGGCGATGTGTCGACTATAGAAACAATAAGTGTACAGCTTTCTTGGTTACTAAAGGGAACGTCGTACTCAATAGGTGAGTGAAACTTGTTACATAATATTCAAAAAGTCTGTTTTTTTTTCTTATGGCAGTGGGTGAAAGATTGCCTGCTGACCTACTGTAGCGTATCGCGAGTTCGATTCCCTGACAAAGGACGAAGCAGTTTTTTTTTAAATAACCGACGAAAAATTTCAGGGTCGGGGTGTTCAGAATTTTGTATTGAATCCATGGTAACAGTTTTCGCGTCGATGTCCCTGCCATCCTGTATATTACTAGCTGCGCTCCGCGGTTTCAACCGCATAAGTCTCGATCCAGTGGGAATATCGGGGTAAAGGTCCTAATCCAGGTCATGGTCTACCCATGTGCCAAATTTCATTCAAATCCGTTCAGCCGTTTTAGCGTGAAAGCGTTACAAACAAACATACAAAAAAATTAAAGGACCGTGACCAAAGTCCTATACATGCATACCCTAACCAGAACAATCATGTACGAAAGCAATAGCAAATAATTTTAATTTAACTCACAATTTGTACATTTCCTAACAAAAAAAAAAACTTCCTGCCAAACAGCTCTTTCGTTGGACTTCAAAAAACTATTGATTGCTAATCATTTTCGGTCAGGCGTTTTTATACACATCGAATTTCGATTTAGTAACGCTTAACTAGATTTAGCAACATAATAACTTAATGTTGTGGCACAAGGCACAACTCGCCACTAGGTCCGGCAGCGACTGGAACTAGCTTAAAATATACCAAGACTGTGGTGGATTCTGAACCCCCCTACGTTGAAATTTTTCGTCGGTTATTTAAAAAAAAACTGATCGACGCGAAGCCGATTACCATGGATCAGTACATGATTCTGAACCCCACTGCGTAATTTTTTTTTGTCGGTTATTAAAAAAGAAACAGCTACTCCATACATTTTGACCGCGTAGGTTTTTACTTCACTTTTCTATGGAACAGCAGATTTTTTTTTTATAACCGACGAAAAATTTCAAAGGAAACAGAAAAGGTTCAGAATCATGTACTGAATCCATGGTAGCCGGCTTCTGCCCGGGGTGGGGTCGTCTTGGCGGTGTCTCTTGACATCGCCAATGCCTTCAATATCCTGCCCTGGAGTTGCATTAGGGAGGCACTCCGGTATCACCGGATGGCCGACCTACCTCTGTCGAGTGGTCGAGGCCTATTTGAAGGACAGGACCGTCATCTACCCCGGTCACCACGGAGAGTGGAACCGGCGAGATATGTCGTGCGGTCTCCCACAGAGATCGGTCCTGGGGCCGCATTTGTGGGACATCGGCTACGACTGGGTGCTGCGCGCCGACCTCCCTAGCGGCGTCAGCGTGGTCTGCTACGCTGACGACACGCTGGTCCTGGTGCAGGGGAGGTCGCATGAGGCGGCGGCCGAACTGGCACGTTGGGTTGCGACAATCGTCGATAGGATCCGGAAACTGGGACTCGAGGTGGCCGTGCACAAGTCCGAGGCCATGTGTTTCTATGGTCCTCGGAACGCGCCACTGTCGGGTTCCCGGATAACGGCGGGAGGGATTCACATCGGTGCCGAGTCGACGATAAAGTACCTGGGACTCGTCCTCGACAGCCGGTGGAACTTCTTGGAGCACTTCCGACGTTTGGCTCCCAAACTGGAGAGGGCTGGGGCTGCGCTGAAGCGGCTTCTGCCCAATCTAGGGGGTCCAAACGCCTCCTGCCGGAGGCTCTACGCGGGGATCGTGCGGTCCTTGGCCCTTTACGGGGCAGCGGTGTGGGCGCGTTCATTGAGGCTGCGACCGGCCCAGCGGTTGAACGCGTCCCAAAGGGTCATGGCCATTAGGCTGGTCCGAGGATACCGCACGGTCTCCCAGCGAGTCCCTTGCCGGACTACCGCCATGGGATCTGGAGGCAAAAGTCCTCGCGCACATCTGGGAGTGTCGCGAAGAGGCGAAACGCCGGGGCGTAACTCCGCTGCCGCGAGAAATCACGGCTCAGCGGACAGAGCTCCGGCGGGATCTCATGGCGGCATGGAGGGTACGATTGTCGCAACCCAGCGCTGGGCACGCCACAATTGTGGCGATAAGTCCCCTCTTTGAGGAGTGGCTAGAGAGGCGCCACGGCGTCCTCACCTTCCGCCTGACGCAGGTCCTCACCGGACACGGCTGTTTCGGGAGGTTCCTGTTCCGTATAAGGCGGGAGGACTTCCGGCCACCGTAGGCGCGGGCTTGCGGACGGTGAGCAATGGGCAGCTCGCCGTCCGATAAGGACCAGGCCCGAGTCGACGGCGCGTTGTGTTCCGCGCGCGCCTCAAAGGGATGTCAGCACCAACTGATGGGATCCGTAAAGACCAATGCCTGCTGGGGTTGCGGGTTTGTCCGAAGGGGATATCGCGGCCCCGGCACACAGACAACGGAATTAACACGGGTGGGTTTTAGTCAGTAAAAGTCTGACACACCCTCTCGCTCCACCCAGAGCGGGAGAAGTCATTCGATGATTGCACACCAAAAAAAAAAAAAAAAAAAAATGGTAGCCGGCTTCGCGTTGATGCCACCCTGTATTATATAGATATTTTTTCATTAAAAAAAAAACCTATCCACAAAGAAAATATCTCTTCAAAATCAAAATTAGAACGTATAATTTAACTTTTGACAGATAAGTCATTTAATTTTAACGAACATTTTATTCTGTTAGGTAATAGTACTTATTTGATATGTGTACGGCATTATTTAAAAAAAACCCGTGTATCTGTTGCCGGCAAAAACTAGTGATCTCTAGGTATATTCATTTTGTTTGCGGTACCTGAGTTTTTCATATAACAGTTTGATTTTGACGTAATGTTCACATTTTTATGAAACGTTTGTTCGGTTCACATTTGCTTATAAGAATATGAACATTCATTGCATAGAAATAAGGGTATATGGGTGTGGGAATATTCGTGTGAATCGCTTACTTCGCGATGCAAAGTCAAAGTGGGTCTGGGAATCCAGCTGTAAAGCCCGCTTGCACCAGAAATCGCAAAATCCATTTACTGCTAAACGTATTTAAAACATCGCTTTGTTTCTGTCAATCTAATCATAACTGCAAATAAATCTTTGACTTTGACTTGAATCGTTTGAAGATGAGGCAGATTTATGTTTTAAATATGTGTAGCCTAGTGATTTGTGGTGCAAGCGGGCCTCCAACTGTTTCAAACTACTAGCCTTCTCAAAATTTATAAAACCTAACAACTTCCTTTGTCACCAGGGCGAACCTTCACAACCACTCATTTCACGACAAGAAGATTCTAGCGAAGATCGAAAAGAAAGCAGTTTACTCCGCCATAGACGAGGTCGAGGGCTACAAAGATTTGCCGTTAGAAGGACAAGCAAACATATTGTCGCTCGAAGAATTTGCCGATGAGAAAAATGATTCGTCTATTAAAGATTGATTGTATGAATGTAATAAATAAATATAAGAATAGGTAAAGCTTTTTATTTAAATACTCCTTGGTGTTATACAAATACCTACAATCTTAAATGGGAAAAAACCGGCCAAGTGCGTGTCGGACCACCCACAATGAAGGGTTCCGTAGTTGGGATGAATTTATCCCAAGAACAAACTTAACATTGTAGTTGAAAAACATGTTCTCCCATACGAAATATAAGGGGGATCATGTTTTTCAAACTGCATATTGAAGTGGTTGATTATTACTCGTTAACCTGTACCTACAGCCTACTTAGCTCTGATAGTTTTCCTTTTAATTTCGTTGTACAGGGTGTTTGGTGCATCGTGTGCCAAATTGAAATGGTCGACTGAAGGGGTCACCTGCTAGCCTTTCAGACCCCTTAACACCCCTCATGCCCTATAGATTCTTTTTTATCGACTTTTTATTGTTTTACTAAAAAAAGACCCAAACTTTACATTCAAATACAAATTTTAAAAAATATATAAGGCGTAGACTCTGAATTTTAATTTTATTTCGATGTGTTTTGTTTAAGAGTACTTTTAAATACAAAATTAGTGACATTAGTCACCTATTTTTTTTTTAATTCACTCACAAAGGTAAAACTTAAATTAAAGCTGTACATGTTACACCTGTTTACATGGCTACAAAAAAAAAAAAAAAAGCGACCGGGATCTTCCAACTCCCTCATTAATTCTCCAGTCTATCCTCTTGCTAATGATGTGCCACATGCCATAAAAATCTTTTAACAACTTTGTGAATTCGCTAGAATTGTGAATCGAGTCACCTAAGGCTAATATTCAAAATTATGATTTAAAAAAATATTTTTGCTTAAATGATACCTGACAAACCTATAAATCTGTTATCTCATTCTTATAAGGTAAAATCTGTCTCGTGTCTCTATCTTTTCGTGGGATTTACTTGAAATAAAAAAACAAAATTGCATTTTTGCATTGACTGTGAGGAAATATCTTGACAATGTGTTCCCCAATGCGTAGATTGGACGTGATGGCCCTATTCCATGGCCGCTACGTTCCCCAGATCTAACTCCGTTAGACTTTTGTGTCTGGGGACGTGCCAAAGAGCTGGTATACGCCACGGAGGTTCCAACTAGGGAGGTACTAGTCCAACGCATAGAAGCGGCATTCAATACCATCAAGGAGGAAATACGACTTCGTACAACAACTGTCGAAATACGAAACAGATGGCGGGCCTGCATTCGCAACAGAGGCCAACAATTTGAGCAGGATTTGTAACAAATATGAAATAAATGTTAAAAATGCAATTATGTTTTTTTATTTCAAGTAAATCCCACGAAAAGATAGAGACTAATGTCACTAATTTTGTATTTAAAACTAGTCTTAAACAATACACATCGAAATAAAATTAAAATTTAGAGTCTACGCCTTATTTATTTTTTTAAATTTGTATTTGAATGTAAAGTTTTGGTCTATTTTTGTAAAACAATAAAAAGTCAAAATCTACAGGGCATTAGGGGTGTTAAGGGATCTGAAAGGCTAGCAGGTGACCCCTTCAGTCGACCATTTCAATTTGGCACACGATGCACCAAACACCCTGTATATACTACTGCTGTGAATTTTTTCACAAATCCAAGTACAACCATTTAGCTGGCAGGGGGGGGGGGGGGGCACTTGACTCTAACAAAAAAATTCAGTTCAAAGCTTAATAATTTGCAAACGAATCCCTGAATCCAAAAATGGTTATCACAGACTCACAATATTTTTTAACGACCTTTCTAACGATACCCAACAACATGGAGTAGATGAGAAAAAAAAAACATCCCCACTACGTGTAGGGGAGGTACCCTAAAAAAAATTTTTTTGTTGATTTTATTTTACCACTGTCGGCATGATTACTAGTATACATATGCCAAATTACAGCTTTCTAGTACTATCTGTTTCTGAGCTAAGCTGCGGACAGGCAGACGGACATGTCGAAACTATAAGGGTTCCTTGTTTACTACGGAACCCTAAAAAGAGGTTGTGTTACACAATAATACAAAAATATTTATTTCAACTAAAACATTGTTTCATACATAAATTGAGGCAGCCCCAGTAAGTTATAATAGTACCTACTTGTGTCGGAGCTGTCTCGCTCTTCCCATAAGTGGTAGTTTATTACAATGATGAGGTTAAATTTATAGAAAAATTTAAAATAAATTAAACAATTATTTAGCAGCTCTCGGTGTTTGCGTGTGTATATAAGAGTGTGTGGAGATAAGTGTGTGTACATGAGTGTGTGGTGGTGTGTGTGTGTAAAGTATGTTTTTTTTTTTTTTTAGCTTATTCTTGTTAGAATGTTTTCTGTTTCTTCATATGTAAGAATCTCAACCATACTGGGGGCCAATACCCCTTCCGTTTTATCTGTGCAGTCGGACTGTAGGTACAGATAAATCGTACTTACGTCTCTACATCCCACACACGTTCAAGTAAACCTGCGCAGTTTATTCGTTCCGCGATGGCATCGACAGACGTAGCATTTGCATTAATGTTTATAAAAAAACAAGAGGCAGAAAAAATTGGGAGCTGGTGTAAAGATTGACTAATGCTGACAAAAAAATAAAAACTATTACTCTTTGATTCCACAGATAATGATATACTTACCCTAAAGCGTGCGATCCATGCGAAAACTGAGCGCTCGGCACACACGTTACGATTATCGGCACAGGTTCCGCCGACGCCGACTCCGTTTTATCTATTAAAATTTTCATACTTTTGTACTCCGTTTGACGGTACAGTTTTACAAAATCGTAAAAACTGCGACAGTTTTTACGACACACACGTTTCGATTATCGGCGCAATATACGTACAGTGCGATCTTAACGATTTCTTGTAGCGTGTGTCGACTGGAGACGAGTATACGCGATTCAGCGCCGAGGAAACGCGTGTCAATGTCACAGCGTTCAATTTCGTTCACTGTTCAGAAAGAGCGCAAAGTGTGCAGAAATTTTCACTTCAAAAACGCATCGACAGGCTCTGAAGCCGCCGCCAATGACTGCCTAGTAGGTATATATTGTAACGACAATAACCGCTACCAACTGCATCAGACTGCTTGAAAAGTCGGTTTAAAAAAAACAGAGTGTTTACAGAGGCTCAGATTGATGGCTTTCATGCCATCATGAGAAAGAGAGCGGCCTCCATACTACACCGTTTCCGAGCAAGCTCCAACAGCATTCTGAAAGTAATAGCGGACCGGTTTTACGGTCCTTTTGTTAGACACTGGATCGCACTCCATGTGTCAATTTAATGTCGTTTGTTTTATTTTTGTGTTTTGCTAACATAGTTCCTAAGTACTTATTCTGTAATGGATAGTCTAAATAAAGTTATTATTATTATTATTTCCTTTATTTCATATATATATATATAATTCACATTTTTAAATATTTTTATAAAAACAAAAGGGAAAACAAAAACATTTAAAAATATAAAAAAATTGTAGCCCACCGGTATCGGGAACAGGGTCCAAGCTACCGGTGGTCTCTCCTCTCAATCTCCTAACGATACGCGGCGTGTCTTATTATTATAATTCTTAAGGATTGTTTAGCAAATAAATTGCAGAGGTAATTTTTTAAAGGTACTTCGTTTATTTACTTTTTTTATCAAGTGCAAGTACTTAGGTAATATTTGTTGTACTTTATCAATTTGGAGCGAGCAATTTCGACTAGGTGTCGGAAAAAAAAATCTCTTATATGCCATTAACACGTAAAGTCATTTAGACCAAACCTCTACAGTAGGTATTGGCAAGGAGATACAGCCCTGTAGCGGCATCTACATCGCTACATGCGAACTACGCATCAAAGACCTGACGTCACATAACATCCTGACGTCACACAAATCCTGCATCGCGCAATTAGAGTTTACCGCGCGATAAACATATAGAATCTCCCAACTTCAAACCTCTGGGCAGTTGCCCGCCAGACATCACACCCGTCTGGTCGGAGGATCCTCCCTTTTCTATGGGGGATGAGTGAACTTTACACCCTGTTCCTCATACCCCTAAAGCCCTTTCACAGTTATCTTAACTCTGACAGCTGCAACCCAATTGCAACCTTATAGTAACGACTTAAAGATCACTGTGATTTTGACAGACTTGTCAATGGAAGCAACCCAATAGCAACCTTATTGTAACGTCAATAAAGATCAGTTATTTTCTCAGTGAAGCAAAATCAGAGGTAAAATAACTGTGAAACAATAGGAAGTACGAGTAGTTCGGTTTTGATAGGTTATCCTATTTTCAGGTTAAAACGATGAATTTATTATTTTGGCTGTATACCATATCCTTACTGGGCTGCAATGCTGGACCACTGCGGAACCCACAGCACTACTTGAAACTCCCTTCAGTGGACAGATTCAGAGAGTACGTTCGCATTGACACAAGCAAGGAGGAAAACTTAAGTATGTACGAGTATATGAATTTATTGAGTATTGTTCAGTAGGTACACTGATCAGTAGGAGTGGAAAAAAACACTAGAAGAAACTTATGTTTGTTAACGATTAGATAACTAGAAAATAATAAAAGGGTGCCTTCACCAAACCATCCGACATTGGCCTACGCAGGCGTTAGCGTAGCGCGCGCCTATGGTTACGACGTAGCACGCCTACGCGACTCGTAGCGTATGCATTTCCGTAGCGTCTACGCGGCGGCAACGCTTATGCTGGACATAATTATTATGGAAGTTATTAAATATTTCTAAGTATAGATTTATGTGTGTTGTGACGCAGCCCGGCCACAGTTGATTTCGTAATTTATAGACGTATCAATTAAATGTTCTTATATTGTTCTTGTAGTACCAATGAATAGATTAAATGTACCACAAATATATCTTGTTAAAAAAAGCACTTGTTTGTGGCCGGGCAGTACCGTCACAAATGTTTGTCCGCCAATTTCTCCGTCGATTTTGAAAATTATATTGTTTGTACTTTGCTTGGATAGTTTTTAAGTAAGCTGCTGTATAGTACGTATTTTTTCCACTTAGTATATGTGGATGATATGATGATAACTCCCTGTGACTGTTATTTACATAGCAGGTAGTGGTATTCGAATTTCTGTGGGCAGGTACCACAACTAAAAAGTGAAAAATAAAAACTTTTTACTAAAAAAAACACGTGACACGAAAATTCTAAACCAAAGACACCGACCTCCGAAATTAAAGTTATTTTTCACTTTGTAGTGTTTTTTTTCGGAAGTTAGTTGTTTTTTATTAGTAAAAAGTTTTTTTTTGTATTTTTAATTAAATTCAACCACTAAAATAGCACAGAGACAACTATCAATTTAGTAGTACACAATTCTTAATATAAATAAAAAATTGTGAGATGTGAGGGTAGAAAACAAATCATAGATACAGAGCACGTCGGCTATGTGCTATTTTAGTCCTACAGGCGCTTAGTGCAAATTCTTATTTGTTTTTTTTGTTTAATTAAGCGTTTCTCTTGGCATATTTCTTTAAAAAAAATTAAGAACGCAAAAGGAACATTTATTTGTTTTATATTTTAGAACATTCTGAGCATCCTACCAGAAAATATACACGTGTCCGGGCTGCAACGTATACGGTACTGCCCGGCCACAAACAAGTGCTTTTTATCAAGATATATTTGTGGTTCATTTAATATATTCATTGGTACTACAAGAACAATATAAGAACATTTAATTGATACGTCTATAAATTACGAAATCGACTGTGGCCGGGCTGCGTCGCAACACACAGATTTATTATTACTTCTTGTCTAAATAGACAGTAATGACTATTTTTATTGCATTATGCAAAGCAGGTACTTTGTACAAAGGCTAGACTTCAGGTTAAAATGAACGATTTTATCATATTATTTACAACAAGACAGACAACAGTTATTATACTATTCTTATTTTACTTTATATTTGTGTTTATTATTTAGATTGTGCAATTTTGGTGGCATCTAGTGGATACAGTGGTGGTAACCACGTAGCAAAAGTAGCAATTGCTACGGGCCTCGCGCAAAATAGGCCCCGCGTATCCAAACCAGCCCACCTCCACCTGAGCGCATTTTAAGAGTGAAACCTAATATGATGTAGTATATTGAATTTACTTGATGTCACAAAAACATTATACAAAACACCTTTTTCGACTAAGACGATCCACGTCAGACAATCGGTAATACAATTTTTTACATATTTCTAAAAGTTGATGGTAAACGTGTTGAGTATTGTTTTTTTTTTTTTTACCACTTTAATCTTAAAATCACATAGAATAGAAGATTGAGGGGCTCTCGATAAAATTAGCTACGGGCCCAGCGCTTGCTTAATCCGGCACTGAGTGGATACCCTCCTGATGTCGCCATAGTGCTGCGTATGTACACCTACTGGTATACAGTAGGTACTTTCCATCTACATAGGTTCCTACTTCCAGCTAATAACATAATCTAGAAGTGTCACTCATCATATGACAACTACAGCGATACCGAATTAGAAATATGCTTCTTCTTCCTAATTGTTAATTTTAAAAACTCCGTCGTGTTGATTGGTGTCGTGAAATTGTTCAAAGATTTAACGGAGGTGACTCAAATGCTGTGTTCGACATACTTACGGGTGACGAAAGCTGGATTTATTGTTATGATCCTGAAACTAAGAGACAGTCTGCTGTCTGGGTGTTTCCTTCCGAGGAGTTGCCAACTAAAGTGAAGAGAGGTCGAAGCGTGGGAAAAATTATGGTGGCCTCGTCATTACGCAACAATTGTTTTAGAGGATCGAAAAAAAGTTACTGCAGAGTGGTACGCTAACAATTGTTTGCCACCTGTCTTGGAAAAAGTTCGGGAGAAACCGGGACCTCGCAGTAGGATCCTCCTTCACCATGACAACGCCTCGTCGCACACCGCCAAGCAAACAATCGACTACTTGGCGACGTCAGACGTGGAATTACTGGGTCACCGTTTCCACATTCCACACATTTCCGAAAATAAAAGAAAAACTTCGAGGAAATCGTTTTATGGACGCCGAGGAAGCAGTGGCTGCGTTTCAAAATGCCGTCGAAGAGACCCCCAAGGACGAGTGGGCAAAGTGCTTTTTTCAGTGGTTCCATCGGATGCAGCATTATTGATGTAAATGGACACTATTTTGAAAAGATATAATAAAACTAATAACTTGCTAGTTTGTTCAGTTTTTGTTTTTCTAAGAACTTTCAGTGTCACCCTAAGATCGGAAAAGTTTCCTCCTATCCTGGGCCGCCCGTCTACTACGGCGCGGGACGGTCCCGGTTGCTCCTGCTGTAAATGGCACTGTTAGAATGATGTTCCTCATAAAATAGATAGATATACCACCATTTTAAACTAAATCAGGACAGGGCTAGTTGGAGCCAACATTTTGCAGCTCTTGATAAACTTAAAGTAACAGTAAAAATTACTGAGAAAATAGGTTGGCGTAGCACCCACATAAAACGAAAAGTACATATCAATAAATGCGTAAAACATAATATTCACAAAACACTTACCCTGTTCGTAAAATTCCATCACACACAAATAAATAATTCACAAAAATAATTAGTAATTCTTAGAAATCACTAAACACAAACACCGCACGGATTAGTCACCTAAGTAGCGACCAACAACAATGAGATGCGTTCACTTTCAAGGTCGATAAATAAGAAGTAATTGAAGTAAATAGCCCTGATATTTATACCCGTAGGTACGGTCGTATTGATGACATCGTGCTATATGAATTGTCATATTCACCAATGAGTTATAGGGGATTTTGACTTAAGGGCAGACCACCGTGCAGTGGTGCCAGTAGGGGTAGACCGAGGTAAGTACATCTCTATTATATAGTTAGCTACATCTATAGGTTCATACTTACTGCATTTTAATTTTCGTCAAAATGAAGGAAACAAAACAAAATGATTGTTAACTAATATAACATTTAAGTAGAGCTTCCGAAAGAGTGTCGAATGCCCATGTAATAATATTGGGATATTTACCATGTTATTTTAAGACCATAGACTAGAATATAGGTTTTCCTGTAATCTATGTATAAGTATAGAACTATTTTCTTAATTTTTTTTATTGTACAAAATCCGAGCGTCACTCTGCGGTGTCACCAGAAAGGTTTTTTTTAAAACATTTCCATACATTTTGACCGCGTAGGAATTGCTACGCGGTCAAAATGTATGGAAATGCTATTGAATGAATGAAATGCACCGATCCCGGCGTGGTTTAACCAGACTCGATAAAGCCTCGTGCAGACTAGCGCGATGCGACACCGGTAATTGTTCTACCGTCAAGTTTTCTTAGAAATTGTATTACTAGAGTCGCGTCGCGCGACAAGTCGCACTGGTCTGCACGAGCTTTAAATCGAATGAACCTCAAGATTTAGTACTAGCCCCTAGAGCCTCATGTCTTATGGTGCTACAGAGGCCATTGCATATCAAGGAGTAGACCGGGGGCGCGGTAATGGTAGAGAAGACGTGCCCTCAGGATTTGTAAGGATTTGCGAGCCGTACCGGATATGCATTCTTGAGTAAGCAAGGAGAGACTTGTGATATTTATCTATGGATTTCTGTTTTTACGGCGTCGCCGCCAGTTGGCTCAGTCAATCATCGCCTGTGAATCCTTCGGCGGAGTTACGCTGCTTTCTATGCTCGTTTCTATCTCACTGCTGTGCTGTGTTACACTTTACTGTTTTCTGTGTCTTCATCAGAGGACTCGCTGCTGTCCGTTTCAGGTTTCTTGTATATCTCGCTGGCTGCCCTCTTGATCTTGTATCGGTCTTCAGCCGTGTCCATTCAAAAGTTGATTTCCTTGTCGAAGTGCGCCTGTCCTGTTTTATGTAGGTTGTCGTTCCATGTGTCGGTCGGCTACTTTCCTACTACTACTACGGCTACTACTTTGAATTTGGCCTTGTACTGCATTGCTGCATGTAACAGGTTTCTTTTGCCGCGTCTGTGAACGTGTGCGAGATAGCACATCATGTGATTCTTGATGCGTTTGGTTACTGTTTTTCCGTCTAAGATTTCGTGCATTTTCTTTTGTCTTGGTTTATTTCTGGCGTGGTTACTCAGTCTCCCATGATAACTCTCTCATATCATGAGAAAACCGGCATGCCTGAGAGATATTTCTCGACGGCATGTGAAGCCAAGTCAGAGGCCCATGGGCGGCTTTAAAACTCTGACACCAGCTTGGCCACTAACCACACGAAAAGAAGATGACTTTCCGTTTCTAGTGGCAACAGCCCACTAGAATCGCAAAGTTAGTCCTCGCCGTCATGGTTTTCTAATTGTGCTTCTCCTGCTTAGTGTAGATGTTATGTATGTGCCTAGGTATTTAATGTGTAGCTTGATTTAATCTATTCATTGACACGTAGGTCGCTTTTTTGTGGAGTTATGGGGTCTCTAATTAGTATTTTTATTTTGTTTCGTTTATTTGGAAGCCGACAGTAGCTAGTAGGAATTTAATATGGTATACGATTCCTTCTAACCATTCTAGGTTATCTGTAATGAAGATTAGGTCATCCGCGACTGATAGCACCAGAGGGAGTGAGATTTCAAGATGTTGGTCTAGTTCGAATAGATTGGCTTCTTTTTCGAGGGTTCTGAGGACCATGACCAGTATAAAAAGGCGAGGGGATAACGAGCAACCTTGTTTGACTCCCTTTCCTTTGATGATCCACCTACTTTGCTGTCCACACCATTTGATATGTGTTCGTTTATGTTCATGCATACCTTGATTATCCTGTTGATTAATGTTTTATTAGTTCGTTGTATTAAAATATCGCGCAGTGCCTGGAGGTCGAAATTGTCAAAAGCTTTTTCTATGTCTAGAGCGAGTACATACATTATTTTTCCTGTACGCCATTCTTCGTCCAATATCCTTGCTCAGCGTAAATATGTGGTCATCTGTAGATCTATTGTTTAAAAAGGGCGCTCGGTAGTTGCCCAATTATTTTATGGCAGTGTATAGAGTGCTGCTAGGGGCACTCTATCCCTATCGGATAAAGTGCCGCTAGCGGGCATAATAGTGGCGCTGCCTCGGGCCGGGCCTCGGGCCGTTGCCTTAAGCATTGCATTGTCGATTATGTCTATTTGGGCTATCAGGTTGTCTGCTTTGTTAAGAATTTTGCCTTTTGTAGGTTAGCAAGAGCTATACGATGATCCCCAGAGTGACTCGACTGAAAAATCAAGGTTTCCTGGGCAGCCGCTTTTTAATCTAGTTATGGTGCTCCATGGTGTCGATGCCTTCATCCTTTAAGTTGATTCCAATGTTTTCCAGTTTTTTTGTTAAGCATGACAAATCTACCATATTGAGAGCGGCATAGTAGCATTGTTTGTGGTTGAAATCTTTGGTCTCAATTGTTGTCCGATTCTCTTTTGTGTCTTGTGTTTGGTGCCTTCAGCTTTGTTTAAAATTCGAATTGTTTGAAGGCTGTCCTCAGATTATTTTCCGGTTGCCTGTGGCATAATAATGTGATCCAATTGTGATTTCTGCGTGCCCTTTTTTTTTTTTTTTTTTTTTTTTTTTTGGGTGGGAAATCATCAAATGACTCCTCCCGCTCTGGGCGGAGCGAGAGGGAGTGTCAGACTTTTACTGACTAAAACCCACCCGTGTTCCTTCCGTTGCCTATGTGCTGGGGCCGCGATATCCCTTTCGGACAGACCCGCAACCCCAGCAGGCATTGGTCCTTCCGGACCCCGTCAGTTGGTGCTGACATCCTTTTGAGGCGCGCGTGGAACACAACGCGCCGTCGACCCGGGCCTGGTCCTTATCGCGTGCCCTTAGACCATGTTATCCTGGATGATGATCTCGTTTTTGTTGTTTCTATTTGCAGTTTTTCCCTGTTGGAGTTAGAATATTCATGATGTAGATTTTGTTCTGTCCACCAATATGGGCGTCAAAGTCGCCTAGGATTACTAGAGTATGTACATTTTCTTGGTTTTTGTCTAATCAAGTTTAATAGACCTGTGAAGGATCTGGTTGCTTTAGAGGTAGAGCTGTTGATGTGAGAGTTAATTATATAAAGACGAGCAGATTTGTCGCTTTCCCTACCAACTTTAATAGTGATTGATATCGCATCGGTATTATTCTTACTGTTTATTATTTCAATTTATAATTATTAAAAAAATTAATGCTGTTGAACTGCGTAGAATTTAAACATTTTAAGTTATTGCCTGGTAAAACTCAATTTATTGAATTATAAGACTCGATATTCAATAGGAATTCTGATAGTGTTAATAACTGTGATCTATATAGGTGCGTACCTAACCAATGTAAATACAATCAGTATTCAAGCGGATGTTTCACTGAGTGCAAGTTTGTTTTGTGAGTCTATTTTATACTACAATTGTTTTTGTTTTTGTTCTACGTGGCAAACGAAAGGTGATATATGATAACAACTTTGACATCTGATAACTCTATATTTTAACATTAATCATGTCTCGTGATTCTATACCAAGTATTGCGTTAACCGTTGACCTATTAAACAAAATACATTGACAACCACGCACCCGGGGCGTGGTTGTCAATGTGAATTTCTAGATTTTTGATTATTTGCGAACGTCATATTCTTGAAATCTTGTCGCGGTTGGTCGTTTTGTACGACAAACAAGTAACATAACGTTCATTAACTGAAGGATATCGGCACGAGCAGGCATGTGAGTAAACACTATCACATATTATTAGGCACTTATTTACTTTTTAGGTACAAAACGTTTTCGGAAATGTTAAACTTTTGTTTCACTGTAGATAGGTTATAAATTTAACATTTTTTTAATGTAGATTAAATAAAATATTTATTTTATTAAAAAAAATATCATTACTACCTATAGGTTTCAAATATCATTGCAAAGCTAAACATCATTGCGAAGCCTGAGGAAGTGAGGACCTTTGTAGCTAATTTATTCGTTATTACTATTTTTTTCTTTTTTCTTGATACAAATTAACATTGATTAATACAGCCACTGTTCTTGAGCCTTATCACAATATCTCCAGCGTTTAATTATTTATTTACCTAACAAAAAATAATGTTGTAAATAAAGTACTATTTTAAATATTACCTACTACATAAATTAGGGTACTATGATTACTTATTCATTTGGAAGTGATATTGTTATTTTTCTCGATAGTCGCATAATCAGTCTATAATATTCCCACTGCTGGGGAACTGTAGTGTCCTCTCTGCGAGAGGGATAGGACACGTAATTTGCCGTAGTTTTGAAATCTAGCGGTGATGAACAGCTTAGAATAAAATTATACGTAGGTACTTATGTCTGTCTCGACCAGCTGATTTTTGCAGTCAGAATAGCGAACGCAAGTTTGAGACGTGTACTGTATTTAAACCAATGCGCTGAATATCGGCTATTCCAGAATGTATTGTTCAAAATGTGTGAAGCATGATGTGTGAACACTTTTTGCTTCTAAAATGGTGAAGGAAACCGGCATGACTTTTTTTTTTGATGTTGGGAAATTATCAAATAACTTCTCCCGCTCTGGACGGAGCGGGAGGGCGTGTCAGACTTTTACTGACTAAAACTCACCCGTGTTCCTTCCGTTGCCTATGTGCCGGGTCCGCGATATCCCATTCGAAAAAACTCGCAACCCCGACAGGCAACAACCTACCTACCTACCTACTAAAATAATTTTGCTGTTAATCACCATCTTTACGAAGAGCCCTTTGCTGCATCCATTTTCCACAATTGTGACAATGTTTACCAAATGAAAGGAGATTCGGCTGTTAACAAAATGATGTAGGTATCATCTAGCATGCCTGAGAGATATTTCTCGACAACGACAGCATATGAAGCCAAGTCAGAGGCTCATGAGCGGCTTTAAAACTCTGACACCAGGTTAGTCACTAACCACACGAAAAGAAGATGACGTTGCGTTTCTAGTGGCAACAGGCCACTGGAAACGCAAAGTTCGTCGTCGTCGTCATGGTTTACTAATAATATATAAAGAACATTATTTTTTTTCAGGGTAGGAACAAAGATGTTAAAGTCACTTTTGCTGCTGTGTGTACTGTCTATATTACTCAAGTGCAATGCTGGGCCATTACGGAACAAATACAGCAAATATCTAGAACTAGACGCAGTTAAGAGATTTCGGGAATACATTCGTATAGATACGAGCAATGAAGACAATATAAGTAAGTAGTAACCTACGCTTTTGCATGAAGTCTTAGGATATATAAATACGAGTACATTCATAGCGAATTTTAAACCACTAGTTTTATGGTAGGTAGTTTGTTTTTGATAAAATGACGAGGTCTTAGGTCACCCAGGTTCCTAATAAATTATTCTTCATTATTTATTCCGTGCAACAAAACAATAAAAATAACTTTAACTACTCCTAAAACCTTGAGAGGTAGAATTGAAAATAAGGTTAATTGATAACAGTAATAATCTAATAATAGATGGGAAGGTAATACGATTGTGACTTTGTGACTATAATTATATATAGGTAAAACAGAACTAGTGACAGACTTGTAAGTTATATGTAGGCGCAACTATAGCCCAGTACTATACAACTTTGATACATAGCATTTTGAAAAATTTCATTCATCTAAGTTTTACGATTGTATTTGGTAACATGACTTTACAAGTTATTGCGTTTTCGTAAACATCATTTTCACGTAATGCAGTAATAAAGATTGGTGATTTTGAAGACGCACTCAGTTCGGATGGTGATCGGTTTTACGAATTTTGCCGATGCTACATCTAAGTTGTGTCGTACTGTAACCCGGTTTATGATCTTTGATTTAACTAAAACATCCCAGAACTGATAACAGACATGTAGGTAGGTATTATTATCAGGATGCAGTTTAGTTTCTGCCTGCGAAATTACACTACTTTACATTACTTGGTCCCCCGATCAACCGCGTCGCGTCGCGTCGCATCGCCCACCCACGCTGTTAGCCCACATTCGCACGGACGTAAAAATATCGCAGCGGGATTTTATCGCGCACTGGATTTTCAACTATCGGTATTAAGCTGACCGTTGTGCATTCAACGCGCTAGGATGCACTCTCGTCCCAATTTTCGCACGTTAAAAACACTGTTGGATTTTCAACTCTCAGCGCTAAGCAGAGCGTTGAAAATCCAGTGCACGAAAAAAAATCGTCGCGATATTTTTACGTCCGTGCGCACGTGGGCTTCGTTTTCGTTTAGCGTTCTTTCTGACTTTTTTATTTTTGCTCGGCTACTAAGTGTCCTAGCGTAATGTTAAATAGCTTATACAGGATGGCACATTGCACTTTTCTATGAAACAGCAGATTATATTAAAATTATAATCTGCTGTTTCATAGAAAAGTGCAATAAATACGCGGTCAAAATGTATGGAACGAAAAATTTCAACGCAGGGTGGTTTTGAATCATGTACTAAATCCATGGTAACAGTTTTCGCGTCGATGATGACAACCCTGTTTAATGGGCTATCCAAAACAGTTTTTTTTTTTCTAATCCAACTGGAGGTTCTGGAGAAACCAACTCATCAGCTTCATTATAAGTACTAGCTTTTGCCCGCGGCTTCGCCCGCGTGGATGTGGGAAAATATCCCACGGGTGCGTACTACCGGGATTACATACCTAATAGCCGAGGAAACGGTCATTGATTCCTACCGCTGCGCCCGCGTTGTCGGCCACCATAATTATTTTGTCACGCGTAATTTTGAATCTGTGATATCTTTTAAAGTATTCATTTTAATGAATATGATGTCAAGGCATATTTTAATCTAAATTAAATGCCCAATTAGAATACCATATTTTATTGGATAAGGATAAATAAAATACCGGTCAAAATAGCTTCGGAAATAACAATGAAATTTTTATCAAATTCTGAAAGATAAAAATGGATACTGTAGGACATCCTTCGAAGATAGAGATATGCTATCGCGGACTTTATTTTTTAAACTTTTTAAGATATACAATTCTGTAAAACATACATTTTATGTATCTCTTACGGCTTACGCGGCGCACGCCAGTAAAGCTCCCAGTTGTCATGATTTTTTCCGACATCTTCGACAATAATCGTCATATTTCAGCCAATTTAACCATACCCTTCCGCATGAATCACTCTATCTATTAAAAAAAACCGCATCAAAATCCGTTGCGTAGTTTTAAAGATCTAAGCATACATAGGGACAGACAGCGCGAAGCGACTTTGTTTTATACTATGTATCAATATATATATGTGTATGTATATGTATATGTATATAGATAAGATTAACCAACTGTTACGTAACTACCTACACTGACGAGCAATATTATCATGAAATGTTTCCGAAACCACGCAAGATAGCTTCTTGAAGTAAAACGAAACATTCTAGTCATAGACGTTTATAAAAGGTCGGACAAATTCTCGCTAACAAAAAGCTGTGTCACTCAGAGTCGGCCAGCTCGCTGTACGTACAGCACACATTCACACATTAGTCAGCCATTAACGTCAACACAGCGGCGAAAATTTTAAAAAAAACAGCTTGTCTTGTGTGATGAAATGGTGTAAAAACCATAGTTATCGGAAGAAAAAATCCTGGAATCACGTTTCATAGGTAGATAAATATTTTAATCATTTAATTCCCGATTTTATACATTAAAATCAATTTTCATTCACCAAATTCATCACAGGGCCAGTGCTGACAATATTCACGTGTGCAAATTACCCGAAATATGGGAAATTTATAGTTTTAAAAAAAAACTATTTTTTATTGAGGTTATTTATTAAGTACTAGGTTCTTTGTTTTAAATTCTTTTTACCAGATTTCCTAAAGAAAATAAAGTATGGACAAATGATTGGATTCAAATAATTAGAAATTTTAACGGTGAACACGATTGGATTCCAAACAAATACAGTGTCATTAACAGTTTACATTCACATTACATTCTCACAAAAAATCTAGAAAAAATTGTTGGCAATGAAAGCGTTTTTTTTAAACTTAGAATCTGAACACATTCGCGAACAGAAAACAAAATAAGTCTTATTAAATTTACAGGGTGGCAGGGACATCGACGCGAAAACTAACACCATGGATTCAGTACATGATTCTGAACCCGAGGGGGGTTCAGAATGGTTGAAATTTTACCTCAGTAATTTTTCTTTCAATCTGCTGTTTCATAGAAAAGTGCCATACCTACGCGGTTAAAATGTATGGAACAGCAGATATTTTTTTTAATAACGACGAAAAATATCAATCCATGGTATCATTTTTCGCGTCGATACCGTCGGCACCTGTATAACGGAAAAATATTTAACTTTTCTTCTCTCAAAGTAAAAGACACTATTATAAAAAAAAAATACTCAGCATTTGGGTTGTTAAACAGTAGGTTCAGTAAACTTTTAAACAATTAAAATATTTTCTATTAACTTTGTTTTATTTTGTTTATTTGTATTTTTTATTTTCATAAGGAGATTGGTTCTTACCATTAAACCTTTTCAAATGGCACGGTATAATTCTGCCTACACACGACTTGTATTTGTCTTAAAATAAAACAATAATAATTGGGTAAATTTGGCTTACATTGCAACCCTAATGTCACTCACACATAAATTAGTCGCCGCCATTACGGGACACAGTTTTGTCTTAGCGGGAGTTCCATCCGACCTTTTTTATACGTCTATGATTCTAGTGTATTAAACAACGCATAAATAACATCTTTAAAACTGTTTTCAAGATTTTTTTTACTTCTTGTAGCTAACTTGTGTGGTTTGGCTTTTTTATATTGCTCGTCAGTTTAAGTAGCTTTAGGGGTATGAGGAACAGGGTGTAAAGTTCACTCATCCCCCATAGAAAAGGGAGGATCCTCCGACCAGACGGGTGTGATGTCTGGCGGGCAACTGCCCAGAGGTTTGAAGTTGGGAGATTCTATATATGTTTATCGCGCGGTAAACTCTAATTGCGCGATGCAGGATTTGTGACGTCAGGTCTTTGATGCGTAGTTCGCATGTAGCGATGTAGATGCCGCTACATCACTCCCCTCCGGAGACCGGAGGTGGTCGATAGTGGGCTGAGTCTTGAATCTTGCGATGCTTCACAGCGCCAGCTGTGGTTCCAGTGAGTCGGAACCGGGTGCCGCATAGTTCGCGGTGAGTCGGAACTGTCTGCGGTGATTCCCCAGTGAGTCGGGGTAGCGCTGCGTTATGATCCAGTGGGTCGGATGTGGTACAGCGCTGGGTTGTGGCTGAGGGTGATGACCAGGAATGCGCGTTCGCTGCATGCTGGTGGTCAGGATACCCGTTGAAGCCGTGGGTGCTGACTGGCTGTGTGACTCGCCTCACGAAAGCTTGCGGGAGTGATGATGATGATGACGTCACGCTGAAGTATCTGCACGAAGGCTGCATTGACGTTCATGCTCGGGGTCACCAATTTAGGGGTATGAGGAACAGGGTGTAAAGTTCACTCATCCCCCATAGAAAAGGGAGGATCCTCCGACCAGACGGGTGTGATGTCTGGCGGGCAACTGCCCAGAGGTTTGAAGTTGGGAGATTCTATATATGTTTATCGCGCGGTAAACTCTAATTGCGCGATGCAGGATTTGTGACGTCAGGATGTTGTGTGACGTCAGGTCTTTGATGCGTAGTTCGCATGTAGCGATGTAGATGCCGCTACATAGCAATAATTCTTTAATTTCTATAGAATTTGTTTTGCAAGGACTCTGAATGAGTCGGCTTTGAGAGATACATATTAATGAATGTACCTATTTACTTAAGTACCTGTTATTTTACCTCACAACCATAATCATTTCGCTGTTAAAATGACGATGCGTAGAAATTACTGGTTTTATTGTCAGTAAAGAGATAAAGATGCGTAGCGTAAATGCTTTTATACCATTCAATTATTAAATACAATTAATAATTATTAATAATAATTTTATTATTATTTTTACGTCTCTTAATATATCTCGAGACCCTGGGGTTATTATTAATAATATTATTTATAATTAATGCTTTTATATCATGCCATGAATCACTCGCGTCCCTCAGGATTCTAATCATCATGAATCATAGAATCCTTCACTTGCTCGTGATTCATCTATGGCCTTCGCTTTAAATCCGTCCTTTATTCACTAATTGCATAATATACTATTTACCATTACCACTCGAAAAAGATAGGCAAGGGTAGAATTTAGGGTGCATATTGTGCAAAATAATCTGAAGCAGATTTGGTTCGGATATCGGCTTAAACAATCGGTCATTCAGATATGTAACCTGGATAACGAAATCCCTGACCGACTGGTCAGACCTCTGCTTCAAATTCCTGACCTGTTGTTCGGTCTTGAATTCGAAATCGACGGGTCCGAACATCCTTATAAACAATTCCTTGAGCTCTGCATAGGAAAGATTTATGTGGCGAATAGACCTAAAGTATTTCAACGGAGCCCCGGATAGGACTTCGTGGAAATGCTTCACCAAGTAGAGATCCGAAATGTCATCGGCTTCCTTACGTTCGTCTATTGCAACGAAAAATTGACGTACACAGGTATTTCCCGAAAAATCGCTCTTCCATTTCGAGAGCGACACTTGCTTGTGGAAATAGCGTGGATGATCTTCGGATTTGATAAGAGACGGAATACCTGACGACATCGAAGCTCTGGATGCTCTGGGTGGAATAGGAGGAGGTCTCGAAATTATGGGGCTAACTCGAACAGGAGTCTAGGTAATAGAACAATCCTCGACGTACATATTGCCGCAAATTGACACAAACAACCGATAAAAATAAAACGGATCTGGTCGAAGACCTGACTTCCAACAGAGGAACCTACGCGCTTAGAACCGAAGGCAAGGTTACAAAATTGGACGATCTCCTTTTAAATAAATAGGATTTCCAAGAATTGACAATCTCCTTTATATTTTGAACGATCTTTGTAGTAATGAATAATTACGTAACTTGAGAATGAGAATTTTTATTTGAGTAAATATTTCGCAAATTTCGGTGTCAGTGAATAGATTTAGGCATAAAACTAATATTCGAATTGAATTTCAGCAAATCGGATAACGCAAATGGGAGTTATTGGGGTCTAGATGTTTTAAAGAAAGATTTTCCTATAGCGATGTGTAGAGAGTAGCAAACCCCTAGTAATGCTGCTGATGGACGAATAGAAGACGAGGGCGACGTTTGGCAAACCGTACGACTGGGCTAGGCATAAAATAAAATAAATAAATAGACACTTCGCAAAACAACCGCACAAAAGAGCTTACCTTAGACACGATGACTAATCATTCACACACATCAAACATGCACTACGGGTACTAACTACAACTACAGGCGATAAATAAAATACGGGTTTCATTTATATAATTATAGGATGGAAATAAAAGTCAGATTTTTGCATATGGTTACAGGTTTTTTTAAATCGGATTACATGAACAACAGCACAACAAAGAATTAAATCAACAGGATCTGGATAAATTATTTCCACATATCCCGGAAGTCTTCATGTAATTTCCGACACCTGTAAAATAGAATAATAACCTAGAGATTAAATTTGTGCTCTTAAGGAGCACACCACATACAGAATAACGAAAAAAGACAACAATTAGTAATTATTAAGTATTTTAAATGTACTTACTTTGTGTTCGGGCGCCATTCTATAGCGATATAAAAAATATATAACGCCACGTTATATTAAATAATTACTGGGGATCGAACCTAGGATAATGAAGAACGAATAATGAAACACAAAGATTGAAGTCACAAAGTACATTAAAATTAATTGGTTTAAAATAAAACAAAATTAAAAAAATCAGTTATGTAAAAAAATTAAATGCTACTTTAGGCGTCGTAGTGATTTTAACGAAAAAAAGGCAGGTATTCTTATAGAACGTCAGGCCCATCGGGTAACGTAATTTTTCTGTGAGTATCGCTGAGCGAGGGGAACTAGCACTGGCCAGGGCTGGCAGCTCGTTTGCGTTAAGGAAAAAAATCACGAACGGGTATTTGACGCGAGGAACCGTTGTGCTACTTAATAAGATACGCAGGCCTAATCACTGTTTAAATTAGAACTTGAACTAATCGGCAAATTATGGTTATAAGAAGTAAAAAAAAAACAACGCGATAAAAAATAAATTAAAGTAAAGATGGCAAATGAGGATGCTGAAGGTGTTGTCCGCAGTGTGTAGGGACAGCGTCCGACGCGTCGTCGTCGCTGCTATTTCTGGATGGCTGGAGGAACCACGCGGAGACGTGGTATTGGGACCACGCGCGGATGGATATGGCGGCGGATTGCGCACCTCCCTGGCTACAGCCACGGCTGGAGATGGGTAAGCCAGGGGCCTCAACGAGGCCTTTTGAAATAAATAATGTAGTTCTTCCTGGATATACGAAAAAACACCAATGAGACTATTATTAAATTAATATAAACGATAACGATTTGGCAGGATTAATACGTCCAAATGTCTGAAATAATAGTGTTATATCAGAAAAAATATAATTCAACAACTATCTCTGCTTGCCACGACACCAATTCTTCGAATCGTCCTTCCATCAAAAAAAAACAAAATCGACTTTTCATTCGATAAAAAAATATTCAAAAATGTGTCAAGCGTAACAACATTTTAAGAGAAAAAACATGTTAAGCCTTTTTCGCAAATAAAAAGGTTGGCTTGGCAGCGGCATGCTGCACTTTGTACTCAAATTATAATTATGTCGTATCTCTATGTATTTTACTGTGTGTACATAAATAATAAAAAAAAAATACCATACTATTATTTATTTTCTTGCAATGGTAAAAAGTAGAGTACACAACAAGTGACAATTTTTTTTATCTCGGTCCTTCTGTCCCTCGCTCCGCTCAGGATTCAAATCTAGAATCCTTCGCTGCTCTCGGGATCCAAATTAGTCCCACGAATTAAATTCCCTTTTTTTTCACTTGTTGTATAATCTACTATTGTTTCATATGTGGGAATGGCAAATAAGATCCTTTAATAGTTATTTATGCTACAAGTGCGGAAGGTAGGTGATTTCCGACGAGTGTATAAGTCGACACGAGTCGAAAATCATCTTACGCACGTATATCATACAACGTTTAACTATGCATTGTGCGAGGAAAAAAAAAGCTAGCGAGCCTGACGGTAGTCGCCTATCATGCCATCTAACATATGACGACCTTTAAAAATTATAAAAACAACAATCATGACTTTGACTTCGACTTCGACTTCGACTCGACCTCGACTTTGACTTCGACTTCGACTCGACTTCTATTTTGACTTCGACTTCGACTTCGACTTTGAATTTGACTTTGACTCCGCCATCGCCATCGCCATCGCCTTCGCCATCGTCATCGTTATCATCATCATCTGATTTGTAAAACTTTTCTCAAATAATAAAAGCTATTTGCAACGGGCTGACGACGGCCACAAAAATAAAAAAAACAGAAAAGTAAAAAGCACTAGTGAAAAAAAGTTACACTTTCCGCACTAATTTACTGCTTGGTAAAGGCTCTTTTCGAGCAAATGCATTGTAAAATAATATATTCATCGGTTCACTTCACAAACGGAGCACTATATACAACAGTTTCTGTGTGACCTTAAGCAAGCATTTTTTTTCTTGCATAATATGGTCACAGAATTGTATATTGTCAATTATTATTGGTTCTTTAGAGCTAGAGCCTGGTAGGTTTGTTTGTGTAGCTACACAACGATATGTACATAGCTCTATCAAAGTTTACGTAGAGTTCTCCTAGTCGTGCTTGAGCATCTTTGTTACCCTGGTCACAGATGAATACAGAAGGTACACTCAGCAGTTTAGGTATGAAGCTACAAACTAAGCGGCGCGGCGGGCCGTCTTGCTGGTAAATAGGGATGATGACTCAAACTACGCGGCGGGCCGTCTTGCTGGGCCAATGCAGTGTAACTTAGTCAGAAGATCTAAGAGTTACGCGATAGAAAGAGAGGCAACTTCTAGTGAATCTAACTGTAGGTAATCAGCGCGGTGCGACATGAGTTGCACTTTATTGTGTCGTGACAAGAGTCGCTTTTCATTTAAATGGTTTTGCGGAGTGTCCCATTTGTATTAATCTGTGTCCTGGTCTAGAGAGGTACGCCGCGCGCCGCCGCGGTAGAACGTATAGTATCCCTTAAGCACAGTCATCTTCGAAAGGCTTTGCCCGGTTTATAAAATAATGCAGACTGTAGATCCAACAGCGAAGTTCTGCTGGTAAGCTAAATTATTTTATCGTCAGACATCGAGTTATGTAGCTTTTCCTAATTAAATAAATAAAATAAAATATTTTTATTTCAGACCTAAGCAGTCCATACGTAGTTAGTGGTTAGTAACAAACTGTGCTTACATGCTATGTTATTGTTGTTAGTACTTAATTCTATTTAACATAAACCTATACCTAATTCTACCCAGTGCCTTTGGATGGGGCAGTCCACTCTGCTAACAATCATTTTCAGGATGCCGTTCCGAGTTGGCAGTAGGGAAGCCGCTTTCTTACGCATGATGGCGTGAAAGCCATCCGTACGTGCTTCAGCAAACATTACCGACGCACTGCAACGTCGCGGCAACCGCAACAGCATCCTGAAGGCATTGTTGCATCGGCACGCGCAGGACGTTGTAGGCTCGGCTCGTATATGACACCCATAGGCCGCTCGTGTAGAAGGACTGACAGAACTCTTTAAATAAACTGACTTTGACGTCTGCCGTGCAGCGAGCAAATCTACGGGCGAGCATATTGCTCCTCACTGCCAACGCCCTGCGCTCGCGTTCTATGTCCCCATCATCACGTAGGTCACTGGTGACAACATGACCCAAGTATTTAAATTGAGTTACCACATTCAGTTCAACGCCGTTGAGATATACTGGAGGTACACGACGGGACTGTTGTTTAGGTGCCGTAAACACTAACACCTCACTTTTTTTTAAATTGTATTTAAGGCCGTGCACCTCCGCATACGTCTCGCAGATTATGAGAAGCTTCCTCAGTCCACTCATCGAGGGACTAAGCAACACCATGTCGTCCGCGTAACTTATGTTATTGACACATATACCTTCTATATGACAGCCGACATGTGTGCTGCTCAGTCGCTCGATGAGCTCATTTACATATAAATTAAATAACAGAGGGGAGCTTAACCCCCCCTGCCTTACACCGCATTCCATTCGATACTCATCCGACAGAGTACCGACCCATCTCACCCGATTTGTCTGGTGAGCATACCAGTACCGGAGAAGCGCTGTGTACTCCACCGGCACACCCGTGCCCCTCAACTTGTCCCATAGCACATCATAGGAGACAAGGTCGAAAGCTTTCGACAGGTCAAGGAAACACGCGTATACCGGCGTCCTCCTCATGGTGTAGTACTTGACGGTGTGCTTCAGGCCGAGAATAGCACTCTCGGTGGACACGCCCGCCTTGAATCCGAACTGGGCTTCGTGCACTTTAACATGTTCTGAGAGGCAGGTAATTGCCTTATAATCCTATTTTCAAATGGATTGGAAGCAGCTAAATTACTTACTAATCAACGTTTATGAGCGTTTATCCTAAAAGTTGGCAACGTCGCAAATAGCTGTCACATATTTATCTGTTTTGATTAATTTGGCAATATTACTGTATGGAAATATGAAATGTGACTAAATAGTAAACTAAAATATTAATTATGAAATGCATTTATATAAATTTCGTTATGCATTTATATTCATTACATCTATTTGCGACGTCGCCCACTTTTAGAATAAACGCTCTTAATTCATACGTTTCAGAATATGCAGTTGAGTTCTGGGTCCGTCAGGCGACGGAATTGGGAATACCGTATACAGTCCACACGCCAGCTGGGAAGCCGATATTCGTGGCCACGCTGGAAGGCTCCAACCCCTCACTGCCCAGCATTATGCTCAACACACACATGGACGTCGTTAAAGTTGATGAGGTAAAATACTACCTACACATACATACTTAAACTCACGCCTTCCTCATGGGGATAGGCAGTAAGTACTTAAGAGTCCTATAATAAAAATCATGAATTTCCGTATTATTATTTTTATTACGGAAATTCATGATTTTTGACGCTGTAATTTTTAGCAGCAGTAAGATATTTTAATTATTTGATTATAATAACTATATAATAACTATAGTGCCATTCTCTTTCTTGTAATTTGCTGAATTGACACGGAATATATAGTTATTTTATTTTATTTATTCTAATTTTGTCATATTAATTTCGAGAAACGAAAACAAATGAAACGTATGCATTGTAGATAGAAGTTTTATATCATACCGATTATTAGTTTATTTGATAAAATTGTGTTTATTTCGAGTATAATGGACGTTGAAAAAAGATATTTATTGCTTTTCTTTACGATTTATTCCGTGAAAACTAAAGGAATTTAAAGAAATTCTAGAACTCCAATAAACAAGTAAAACATTCAACTTATCTTTTAGTAAATTTTGCTTTTATTTGAATTGAATGTATCAATGTGAATTTGAGTGTCCAAGTTCCATCGCCGCATCGTTATTCATAATAAATTAATTAAAATTTCGTAATGTTGTTGAAAATTTAAACGTCAAAAATCTAGAATTTGCGTAAGAAAATTAATAACCCTCCCATGAAAATACTATGTAAATCAGACTTGGCGCTATCCGATTGATGTAAGTACAACATAGGTATCGCCACATTTTCTTGTGTTGATGGCGTTTGGCGTATAGCGTAAGGCTTTCTAAACTGTGACTATATACGTAGATATTAACTCTGGTCATGGGCCAAAGGCTAGACGGCCACCATATATGTACGTATATCTAAGTATAATCATTTGATTAGATTTATTAATATAGTACCAATGGTTTCCGGATACAAGGGTTATATTACAAATAGCAGGTTGCCGCAGAATAGTGGTGGTGGTGCCGTAGCAAATCGTTAATTATAATTATATATAATGCTAAAAGTGGAAGATGACCGCGCTTCTTATCGGTGTTTCAGTGACCTACTTAGCACTTTACTTAGTCATTTGCTTTGGAATCAGAATTTGGTTTCATTTCACATTCTTGTATAGACCACTTAACCCGATTACTAGCGTTTTGGCGGCATACCTACCTACTTGCATTTAATTTCTAAAGGATGCCTTCAGAGTGTATACTACGATAATAGTTCATTGTTCATATTATTTGGATTGTTCATTGTTTGTGGTAGTTGGATTGTTCATTGTTTGTAGTAGTTGGATTGTTCATGGCTAGGTACTCATATGCAGTTGTTGTTGACGCACATATTTTAAGGAACTGCAAAACTCCTTGACTATCAGTTTCGTTAACAACAACAAGGGCTTCCTACAACGCTTTACTATAATTACTCTAGTACAGTAGGCCGCACGGTAACAAACCATTATAAGCATGGCTTCCTATTCTACTGAAACCCCGTACTTCGCTAGGCCAGCTCAAGGTCAAAGTGTTACTCCGAAGTACAGACGTACGGTCGAATGTATTTTATATTTATTTTAGTTTTTATATCTTATTGTATACCAGCAGTGATAGCCAAGTGGTGTGACCGTTAGACTGCCAAGTTAACGATGTGAGATGTGACGCATATTTTCCCCCAATTTGTTAATTTTAGGGTTCCGTACCTAAAAAGGAAAAAACGGAACCCTTATAGGATCACTTCGTTGTCCGGGTGTCCGTCTGTCTGTCAGTCTGTCAAGACCCTTTTCTCAGGAACAAGAGGAGGTATCAAGTTGAAATTAATATTTAAACGTAGGTCTATGGTCCCATGGAGCTCTAAAAAAGTAACCTTCTAAATCAACGCAATAAAAAATTACGGCCATCTATGCGACATACATGTTTTGATACTCGCAAATAAATCAAAACCTACAGGGTAAAAAATCGTTAATTTGTAGTTTTATCACATGAAAAAAGATTTTTTTACGATAACAAAATTATATTTGCAATTGAAGAATTGATCGTGATATATATCGATGTACATAGGAGAACATGTTTTTCAACTACAAAGTTAAGTTTGTTTTTGGGATAAATTCATCCCATCTACGGCCCTATCCCAAAACCGGCAAAGTGCGTGTCGGACCCAAATAAAAACCAAGACATTGCGCTGTCACCAGTGACGTGAGGCTGAGGCCGGTTTCGTAAACACGTGTGCTTTAAGTGAGGTATAGTTTAATTATAAATTGTAATTGTTATTGTAATTGTTAGAACGCACTTTTACACTTTTTATTTGTTTTCTTTCTTTTTTAATTAGGTTTTTATTTGTAGTAAAATAATTATGTTGTGTTGTGTGCCTCTTAGTCTGTGCTAAATAAATGTATTTTCTTTCTTTTCTTTATAAATGTGTGCGTGTGAGCGTGTATGCACAGAGCGGAGGTACACCTCCGCGTCCGCCTTGTCCGACCTCAGACCAGATAAAAAACCAAGACATAGCGCTGCGAACAATACAGTGAAGTTTTCTGTTCGGACAAGGCACAATTGAGGGTCATTAATGGCTATGAATCCATGATGTGTGTTTATTGACGACCGTCCATTGTTTCTTGTGCAACCACACCATTTTATTTCTTTCCTTATACAGCACTATATAATTATCTATAATTATTTTTAAACAAATATCTAATCGAGTTTAATATTATATGCTACACATAAGTGTATGCCTATATCTGTTTTCATTTAAATATAAAACACATACACACTATCAAACTGATTTACATCTGTAAGACGTCCTCTTAACATAAGTGTAAGTAAGTGTTTCTGTGGCAAATAAACGTATTTTTCTTTCGCTCTTTCTTCTTTCTATAAGGTCTTGTTTGGCATTTATGCTGAACTGAGCCTATTTGGCGTAGCCGGGAGCAACACAATACTATTTTAAGTTATTTTTATTTTTTCTGTTTTATTGTTTATGTGTGAATATTGTGTGCCTTAACCTGAGTCAAATACATTAATTTTCTTTTTTTTCTTTATTTCTGTGCGTGACACACATTTGGTCGTTTTTTTTTGTGTTTGTGTTCTTTTTTTGCGTCATGTTTATCGCAAATGTACGTATTTTGTTTCTTCTTCTGTACGTTTACCATTAATTTTCGTTACAGAGTGAATGGGCCTATCCACCTTTTGCAGCGCACATGGACTCAAACGGAGACATATTCGGGCGCGGCACACAGGATACCAAAGATGTTGGCATACAATACATAGAGGCTATTAGGAGACTCAAAAAAGACAATGTTACTTTAGCACGCACTTTATATGTTACAGTAATGCCAGGTTTGTAAAATAAATAACATTTGTTAACTATCTACTTCTCTATACATGGTGGCAGGGACATCGTCGCGAAAACTGTTACCACAGGTTTAGTACATCATTCTGAACACCCCTATATCCTATATCCGATAGAAAAATGTGCTATCGCTTGAGCGTTGGCGGCACTGGTCTGCGGTCGGGCTACATGTGTCGCACGTAGCGGCCAATGACGTGTCGCTAGCTACTTAGTAGTAAAGTTAGTTAGAAGTAGTACTTGGTATTTCATAGAAACCAGTCGTGTCGCAGCGACACGTAACCTGCATTTGCGACCTACGGTCGGGTACGGAATGGTACCTTAACTTTATGTAACTTGAACGCATTGTATTATATCGATGACGCAAACCCTTTTACATTTAATTGACGTCAAATGTTCTCAACCGACTTTCACAAATAAGAATAATGCTGGTAACGATTAAAATAGATAGCCGGTAATGCTGGTATACATATTTACGGAAACGAACTTTTGGCCTTTGGTACCTAGTTTATTATACCTACTTACCTACCAAGGTGAAATATTGCACTGTATTATGGTTGCTCTACGTTTTGTTAGCCACTAAAAACTGACTTAGTGCGAGTCGGAAAGGTACACGAAAGGGCAAAAAACGCAGAAAAAAACAAATTTCTAGAATGAAAAAAATAAAAATTTGTAATTTAAGAGGACATTTGTTTTTTTTATTTATTATTATTTGCTGTTATAGCGGCTATATGAAATACTAAATCTGTGAAAAGCTGTGAGTAAAACAGTATATTTTAACACATGGTTACAGATGAAGAAACTGGAGGTTCAAACGGAATTAAAGCTTTTGTCAAAACGAAAGCGTTCAAATTAATGAACGTTGGATTCGCTTTAGATGAAGGATTATCATCGACGGATGAGTCACTTTTAGCGACATTTGTGGACAGGAGACCTTGGCGTAAGAACTTCCTATAACTTATTATACTTAAACCGTTCGGTTTGAAATTTGACATTAGAGATGTCCCTAGCTTCGCCCCTTTTTGACCTTAATACTTATACTCTCCATCGGCAAAGTACCGGTGTAGGGTGTACTATTATATATCGAATACAAAAGCATCGAATATCAATTAATCGACCTCTATTAATCGAATGTCTAGTTAGTCGAACGTTTAGTTTAAATAGTTTATAAATCGAACTCTTATTCTCTTAAGAATCGTCGTATGTTGTCGAAGTAACTTCGTAGCATTGTCGTAGCATTCTCGTAGCTTTGTCGTAGCAAATTCGGAGCTTTGTCTTAGCAGCGTCGTTACTTTGTCATAGCGTTGTCGTAGCGGCATCGTAGCTTTGTCGCTGCTTTGTCGTTGTACATACATATATAACATTCGATATTTTGTACACTCGGATGTATTGAATGTACGATTTAAAGAGGGTTCGATTTATTAACCATTAGATAAAATAAACGTTCGACTAACATTGGTCGATCAATTGATATTCGATGATTTGGCATTCAATATGGCATAGTACATCTGTAGGTAGGTGTACCTACACATCTTTCTGGATTAAATGATTATTTTACACATTTTCAGAAATGCAGTTTACAGTCTACGGTGAAGGTGGTCATGGTTTTACAATGCCAGACGGGAGTGCTATGGAAAAGGTACGACGAATACCTGTTACCATTCATATATACATCGTAGTCTGTTATATGCTACATAGAAGGGTTACGCTACGCTACGGGAGACTACGTAGAATATCGAAACTACGAGTCCCACCTACGATCGCTTACGAAGCTGTAGCTACATACCTATCTTCCGAAGGAGTTTTTATTTAATTCAAAATATATACGACCAAAGTGAGAATATTTGTCTAAATATTGTGTATATTTTTTTTACAGGCTCATCATTTTATAAACACTGTCATGGCGTACAGAGACAAACAAAAACAAATCATGAAAACTAAGAATGGTTCAGATTATACCGGATACAACAGTGTGAACATTAACATGATTGAAGTAAGTATGATTGTTGGAAGTTTGATTTATTATACCGGTCGACCGAGCTCTTCTCGGGTGAATAAAGACAATGCTCATTTAATAGTATAGGATAGTACATACTAATTCCATGCTGCCATGATAGTGGGTACTTACTAATTCCATGCGGCCATGTCATTATTACATGGTAGCCATCTTGTTCTAAACTATGGGAGATCGAGCTCTGCTCGGGTGAAAATACGAAAAAAACTAATTTTCCCATATATGAGACTTAGCTAGATCGATTTTCCCCCGTAAACCCTATGATGCACCTTTCATCGAAATCTATAGAGCCGTTTTCGAGAACGTGATGGTGGACTAAATAGCGACGTCATAAAAAAAAAACCACATGCCTAGGGGTATCGGAAAACATCCCATGTACAAAGATTTAAAATGTATGTTCCGCGATTTTTTGTAGTTTACGAGTTATAATTTTTTTTGTAATTTTTTTGAGTATCCTGCCAGTGGAGGTTCAGAAATTCATATCTTTTTTTTGTAGTGGGTGTTCTTCAGTTTTTTTTTGTGACGTACTTGTGTTGAATGTTATTTTCATACTTAAAAAGTATGCAGATACTTTTTAAAGTCAGCTAGAACCTATGGAAACTCCTTTTTGTATTTTTAAATTGAAGTTGATTTCAGTCTATCCCACTAAACTTAAATCCTTGCTATCGATACTTTTTGAATAACTTGCAGGAATGTTAGGAAGTTTATTATTTAACGTATGAAAATAACATTCAAAACAAATATGTAATAAAAAAAACAAAAAAATTACAAAAAATAATAATAGCTCGATAACTGCAAAAAAATTGCGGTACGTATATGATGTTCGGATACCCCTAGGCATGAGGAACCAATTTTTTTTATGACGTTACTATTTGGTTCAACCTGTATATTACAAATATTGCTCATTTAATACTATAGGATAAATTAACTAAACTATAATTCAAGATGTTGTTACCAAATAAAGGTGTTGAGTGTAGATAATATAGCATGGTACACTTTTCCACATCACTAAGTTAATTTATTACCTAAAGGAGGTGTTTTACGGTCCAAGAGCATCATCTGCAGGGTACTCCCTTTCTTCTCCTAAAATTGTTTGTCCGAAAATCATTATCCATAAACTTCAGTAACCATAATGTTCAAACATTCGAAATTTTGTTTTACATAATTATCTTTACTTCTAAAACTATTCTGTCCTAATATCGAGTACTATAATAATTGAATCTCCTAATTTTGCATGACATAAAGTCATATGTCCTAAGTATTGTATTATATAATGTGATGTGTATAATGTGTATCCGAATGTTCATTTATAATAAAATTGTTATTCCTAAAAAAAAATAGGTTTTAGTGACAGAAACGAATCGCTGTAAATCCGACTTCACGCAGTCTTGTCTGCCCTACCCCTAGAGTGTAATTTAAAATCGCGTAGGCGCGGAGGGGCTAGGCGGCCCGCGAGTTGAGGAGCAGGTGGTTGTAACGCTCGCCGCCGCGGCTGAGGCTGGCCGGCTGAGCCGGCCAGCAAGACGAAGCTGTGGTGGTGATTGATAAACCATCTGCGACGATAAGCTCGCATGGGACCGCCGGAGCCCTGCAGCGCCAGAGCCGTGACAGAAACCATGCCTGCTGCATGCTCGTTTGCATGCTGCACGCTTGCTTGCATGCTCGCTTGCATGCTCGCTTGCATGCTCGCTTGCATGCTGCATGCTTGCTTGCTCGTTGCATGCATGGTGTATGCATGTGTGCATGCTTACAGGGAAATAAAAAATACAAATGTTAATATTGTTTAATGAACTACAAATTTGTTTAAAAAATATTATTAGGATATATAAACATTAAATAATTTGAATTTAGAACTTTAAACTTTTATTGTAAACCGTTTTATGTCTTTTGTATATTATTGATTGTAATATTTATGACAAACAAATTTAGGGCATATATAATTGAAATCCCTAAATACATTAGGGATTTCAATTTTATGGCATGTGATATTATGTGACATTAAGTTCGGGCAAGTTATCATTCGGACAAATGATGATTAGCAGATTTTTTTTTATGGCACTTTAGATTATGGATAAAAAAGTTAGGGAACACAATAGAGAACCCATCTGCAGACTATTATATTCTGTAAATGATACCTACAATTTGTTCACTATCTGCAGTTATTAGAAGTATAATCATTCTTCAGCGTTCCGACCGTAACTGGGTCACGATAAAAGATTATCTTTTCATTGACAAGGTCATAGAAATAAATACGAATGTCAAGTGCAGGGCTACTGCCCGACATCCGTGTTCTTTGACCTATATTTACCAGCCTTGAATCGTTCATCCTGTTACACAATGGGTTTATCGATGATCATAATTATTTTCCTGCAAAAATTACAATGAATTAGATTAAATACAGGTGAACCTTTAAAAAACTGTATATAGTGTTGTTAAAATTAAATATTATGCGATGCTTTATTGATTGTTTCTTATTTTTATGTTACAGGCTGGTTTGGCTCCATATATTAATATAATACCTTCTAAAATGAAGCTGGCGGTCGATATGAGATTATCCATAGAAGCAAATGTCGATGAGATGCAATCTGTAGTAAGTGCTTTGTTTTGCTTAACACTGTCGACTCCACTCATTTTCATAGAACTCATACGCCATGGCGCCATACATATTGGAAGTGAACTCTCCGGGAGGATTACCGGCCATCACGGACCGTCAACGGCATTTGGTTTAAAACCGTGTTATAAAACACTGTAAAATGAAGTAAAATAGTGTTTTCAGCGGGTCTTGTCGCTATACATATTTGAGTTTGTTGCGCCACTTCTTGAAGTGGTGAAGGGTGGGCGTTTTGGGGGACTGTCTTATGTAATTTTGACGTTCGAGAAGTGCTGATTCTCAGCCTAGTTTGAATAAATGACTTTTGATTTGATTTGATATGATATAAGTATTGTCCAACATTTAACATTTTTAGTGAATATTTGTAAACGAGAACAAAAAAAAAAACCAAAATACTTGGATTTTAAAACCAACGCATATACTAATAAATCTTGTTAAATTATACATCTGATTTTATTTTCACTGTTTATAATGGAAAAAGCTACATTTAATATGAGCTCTTCAGGATGGCTCCCGGCACTGAACGTGTTTAAGTTTACGACATTGTGGGCCTGGACCTGGACCAACGCATTTTACGATCTTATAGGTACTCTTGTACCTACTGAAAAGTTGCTGCAATGTGACGCACATTTTCAGTTGGCGCTGTAAGCCACTAGAGGCGCTTCCTCAGTTCTGAGAAAATCTTTTGCGGGTTACTGAAACTGCGAGAGTGGAACCTTTGAGGAAACATTACGGAGTAGTATTACTTTACATACCTCATAGATGGCGCTAGTCGTACCATTTGTAAATATACAAAATGTAATGGTGTCGTTCATATTGTGTGTTTGCTGAGATAGTCGGATCTAACAGGCGCTAAAGGCGCATAAAGAAAGCCGGTTTTTCCCAAGCAGCATCTATTCACCACGGTTTTTTAATAATAAATGATCTTTGCTTTTCAGGTGGAGTCTTGGGTGCAAGAAGCCGGTAACAAAACGGAAATATCGTACATCCGACAAGAAAAAGAGTCGGGAGCCACTGCTGTTGATGACTCCAACACTTACTGGGTTTCCTTGAAGAATACTTTGAACAATATGTAAGTGGTAACGTGTATCACTTGATATCTAATGACTGGTTTCTTGACCATTATTCATCATGGTTTTCGAATAATTCGAGGCACATACGAAGTACCTAGGTATTAATATATATATAGCCTAACTTTTTTGAAAGAAATGGGTGTTTTGGAAAGCGCTCATTTATATCTAAACTTCTAAAGCCGGGTTCACACCAAAGCACAAGTCACATAACGCATACGCGACTCGCGCGGTGTGCCCTACTGAGGACAAGCCTATTTGTAATAGCTATCTCAATTTCAATGTTATTTCAGGGGTATCAAGATTACGCCCGTGGTGTGCCCCGCGACCTCCGACATGCTCGTCCTACGTAACCTTGGTATACCAGCTCTTGGCTTCTCCACCAAAGCGAAGACGATCCCAAGATTACACGGCAAGGATGAATACCAGAATGTGGAAACATTCATGAAGGGAATAGATATTTACACGGAAATAATAAAGAATTTAGGCAACCTACAATCTGTGAGTCCTCAGAATTAAGAAGAGTGTGATAGATATCAATTGATTGTTCAGTTATGATGCCTAGAATTACTCAGTATTTTAAGTAATTAAATTAACCTACTAGTTATTCAAGTCTTTATTTTTTATGCCCTGAGTTTTTTCTTTATTTAAGTATAGATACATACTGTTAAAAAAAATCAGGACAAGTACGAGTTGAACTCGCGTGGAGAGCGTTCCGTACGATGAATATGTTATCTACTATCCCACTGTTCTTAACATTGTATTGTTCGCATTAAAGCTGTCTTACATTTTTTGGCACATAAAACGTTTTGATATTGAGCACGTATAGGACTGTATACTAAATACTTTTGTTGGCACCATAGATTGACTGTCCTTCACTGGCAAGGCACTATCGGGATGGTAGGTACCTACTCTAGTAGCTACCCACGTAAAATTATAGAATCATACCATACCATAGTTAACACACAGTGAACTGTGAAGGTGAAAAACTACTAAATACATCATTTGTGGAACGTTTAATGCCCTAAAGGCCCTAACATTTCAGATTCGATTTTGAGCATTACGTTACAATACTGCCTCCCTGACTGATGAGCATTCGCCTGTAATGTAACATTTTAGATTCGATTTTGAGCATTACGTTACAATACTGCCTCCCCGACTGACGAGCATTCGCCTGTAATGTAAAATTTAAGATTAAATATCACAGACATTGCGCACTGTAATGCTCGATTCTCCTCCCTCACTGATGTGATGCTCGAATTGTATCATTACAGGTTGCACACTGTAATGCTCGGTTCTCCTCTCTCACTGATGTAATGCTCAACTCTGAACGTTATATTACAGGCGAATGCTCCCGGTGAGGGAGCACTTTTAGAGTAACCTCGAATGTTTTGTATATAAAATGTAAATTTTACGTGCTATTTATTATTGAAGTAGACAAAAAGTACTCGTACATAGGATAAAAAAACAGCGATGTGATTTATTTCAGTGGTAAGTAGTACCTACCTCTAAACAGTTGTTTTATGTTTAGAGACAAACAATTCATTTGTAGAATTAGTAAAACGAGTTCTCTATTATAAAATTCAATCATAGACACATGCACAATAAGCCACAAGCCCGACTACTAAGCCTGGGGTTCGATTCCAAGGTTAGGCAAAGTGTCAGAGTTTTATTAACAAGAATTTTCAGTGGTAACCTCGAGTATGGATTCAGTTAGGGTGGCTGTCTATTACATGGGACAAAATTGCCTTGGCGAAATTGATGTTCTGTAGACCGTCTCTTATTAAAGTTTTTGGGGAAAACATACGTTCTGGTGTGAATATATTAAAATATATAAAATTGGATGTAATATATTTATATACCCAATGTACACGCGTCACTCAGATTAAACTATATGTATTTGTTTTCCTGCAGATTTATTTAACAATGTATAGAATTTATGTATGTGTCTCTTTTGTTATTGTCAGCCATATTTTAACTACTGCGGGTAGTGTTGGTTATTGCAAATAGAAAAACCGTTGGCAGTTCAGATCAAAATATAATTTACGATAACTTTAATCACCCTAGCAAGTCACACACTGTAGGTATTACACGATATAACTATTCGAAACGCGCGACAGTTTCTAAACGTCTTCACCGCATGACTGCCACCCATGAAGTCTGCTTTACTTCGGTCGGTCCGAGCGTTATGCCGTAGTCTCTGTCCCGATTAGTCAACTCAGTAACGTATTTTCGCCATATTAGCCGGGTATTTAGTGTTATCAACCTTGCAAATCTTCAACAAAGGTAGCCGCTTGGCATAGGCATATCTGGTGGCCATCTGAGCTGATTTAGCCCTGTACCCACGTGGCACCACCCTGCAGGTAGGTGGGGTGGGGGAATCCCATCTACCGCGGTGCACTCTGACGTCGATATCTACAAAAGTTTAGCAAATAGGTCGTGTTTGGTATCGTTTTCGTATAATTCAAGGGCGAGGAATTCATTTCTGGAACAACATTTTCACTCGTTATTAAAAAAAAGGAGTTCGGCGCAAAAAGATAAGAAAAAAAAAGAAATAAAAATTCATACAAAATCTATGCCTAAATTTAAACCACGAGATTATACTTTATAAAAAAAATACTTTTATATAGCCCTGTTTATCTAAAATATATAAATATAAACTTTTTAAATAGATTTAACTTAATATGTAAAAAAAAATCATTTGCGTCGCGTGGCGGAGCTGCGATAGGAGTGAAGTAGAAGTGCGTATTTTGGATAGCAATTGGCACATATTGTTTAATAATGACATTGATTAGTATAGGTCCTTTGATATATAGATGTTGTATTCTTAAAGAAATATCTAGAGATAATTCATAATATTAAAACAAATATTTTATTAAATATAGTCACTGAAATAACCACAATTCCAGCTTAAAGTGAGTTCAAATCGGTATTCCCATAATTTTACTTCAAGAGAGCGTTTTTTTTTAGCAAAAATAATAATGAAGTAAAGAATAATATCTGTCTGTCCTTTTTTGTAAATAGTTATTTTCTACACTGTTGGATATAGGTCACTGGATACCTACCTGCAGGGTGGTGCCCCGTGGGTACAAGGCTAAAACAGCTCAGATGACCACCAGGTATGCCTGTGCCAAGCGGCTTCCTTTGTTGAAGATTTGCAAGGTTCCCATACAATTCATGACACTAAATACCCGGCTATGTGTTCCTAACTAATATTATAAATGCGAAAGTGAGTTTGTTTGTTTGTTTGTTACGCTTTCACGCTAAATCGGCTGAACGGATTTAGATGAAACTTGGCGCATGGGTAGACCATGACCTGGCTTAGGACATAGTATACTTTTCATCCCGATATTTCTACGGGATCGAGAGTTATGCGGGTGAAACCGCGGGGCGTAGCTAGTAACAAATAAATTATATAAAAAAATTGGTATGTCTGTATAGTTTGATGAATTTCAGGTATGAATTCAGGATTCTACAAAAAAAGGATTATAGGTCTTATCAGATAGCATGTTTTCCCAAAAATGTTTTACACGCTCAACAAACTTCATTTCTACCACTAAGTACATTTTTTTTTCTAATTACTCTGTCTTTTAGGTGTGTTTAAGTACATATTATATAAACCTTCATAAAAAACAAAGAAACTGATAAAAGGGCAATGAAAACGTTACAGTTGATAAACTATCAGATGTCCAAGATAATGATGATGAATTTGACATTTCTCATCCGCTGCCTTGATAATGTGGAATGTTAAGTGTCTAAGATGATACCTAACGTAGGGAACCACTTGGGAAGAATAAAATACCTAAATTTATTGTTAGTGTTGTTGTTTACTCTTAGTTTTCATTCTGCACTCATGTGGGGCAGTTACAGATGTTCCACGTAAGTTTTTATTTCCTATAAATTGACGTTTTTGTGCATAAAACGTATAAATAATACACTAAGCTTACGTGCGTTGATATAACATAAGTATGAATAATAAGTACTACTATAGATATTTAGGTAGTAGACCAGCGTCGACCACCTACTAGGTACCTACATACAACAAACGTTCTTCGAAGTTAAATGATAAGCTTGTTTTTTTTATACCGACAATAATTTTATACTGCTTGCCGTAATCATTTATTAGAGAGGTATAATAAAGTGGTCATAGGCAATTTATGATTTTTTATTGTGATATAAATTGTAGAATGTGAAATGACCGTAGTCTACAAAATGACCACTCTATTGCAATTGTATCTAATTAACAAAATATGTAATGACTATAAATATAATGGTTATGTTTTTTTATGGACAAGTGCGAAATTGGAGCCTATGAGTGAGATGAAACTTTTAGTAGAGGATTATCTAAATTAAATAACCTCAATAACTGAATACTAAACAAAGCAACAGTTTAATAGTGATTCTGTTTGTGTTGAATTTGCGCATACGTCAATATTAACTGGCTTTGTAGTTATTTAGAAGAAGTAGACCAAGAATTAGAAATTATAATGCCTAAAAAGGTCTGTTTTTTTTTTTTTTTTTTAAACGTTGCCCCACACTAAGAATTTCTTCCTGTATCGTGGGTGCGTTTACAAACATAGAAACTCACATACACTAACACCCAGACCCGGAACAACTACTTGCAGATCATATTAATATTTGTTCCGTGCGGGGATCGATCCCGCGACACGTTGCGCAACAGTCGATCACTCAGCCACTGCGCCAACCGTGTCGTCAAAATTTACATGTATAACAAATCTAAACCAGTGAATTGTTTCAAAAAAGTATTGAATAAATGTCTGTGCAATTGCTATAGCAACAATTATACATTCTTGTTCGTCTGCAATGACTCAAAAGCGTAATTTCTACTTCATGAATGAAATTTAAAAAAGTCGGTTAGACAGGTACTTGTGTACTTACATATATTGTGAAATACCCTAGCATAAAAAGTAATTTAAAATATCATGAACTTGGCATTATGACGAATACCTAATCTGTCAATATTTATAACATGTATGAAATCAATAAAAAAAACTTGTACCGAATTTGGATAAATTGATAGTTCGTGAAATACCTCAATAAATCTACTGAGCCCGAACACGAATCAGGAAATGCAGGCTAGCCACTCATTCAATGATGCCGAAATACTGAAAAAGCTGCTGGGATTGACTAAAAACGAAACACCACGGATCTTTAACAGTCGTTACGGGTCGTCAGAAGTCCGAAAGTCTGACAACCAGTCTTACCAAGGGGTATCGTATTAACCAGTTACTGGGTTGTGGAGGTCAGATAGGCAGTCGCTCCATGTAAAATACTGGTATTCAGCTCCATCCGGTTAGACTGGAAGCCGACCCCAACATAGTTGGGAAAAAGCTAGGCAGATAGATTGATTGACTAAAAACGAAAAAGAAACATTGATCTAGGGTGGTCATTGGGGTACTCCCTTTCTTCTCCGAAAATTGTTTGTCCGAAAATCATTATCCATAACACGTTTGCTATAAACTTCAGTAATCATAATGTTCAAAAATTCGAAATTTTGTTTTACGTAATTATCTTTACTTCTAAAACTATTCTGTCATAATATCGAGTACTACGAGTATAATAATTGAATCTCCTAAATTTTGCATGAAATAAAGTTATATGTCCTAAGTATTGAATTATATAATGTGTATTATTCCGAATGCTTTTTTTTTTTTAATTTTTTTTTTCGGTGCGTTGCGCAAGCTGCTTAGTATATGTGAAGGGTATTTAAGGGTATGAGGAACAGGGTGTAAAGTTCACTCATCCCCCATAGAAAAGGGAGGATCCTCCGACCAGACGGGTGTGATGTCTTTCGGGCAACTGCCCAGAGGTTTGAAGTTGGGAGATTCTATATATGTTTATCGCGCGGTAAACTCTAATTGCGCGATGCAGGATATGTGTGACGTCAGGATGTTATGTGACGTCAGGTCTTTGATGCGTAGTTCGCATGTAGCGATGTAGATGCCGCTACAGGTACGCGGAGGCCCATGGGCTCAGATATAATGTGAAGAAAAGAGAGTTTATGGTTTTTAGAGCACCCAAAAAAGATTACTCAGAGGTACCACCCGTCTCACTCTATGGTACACCATTAAACAGAGACAGAGTCACTCACTTTAAATATCTGGGCCACTGGGTCACCGAAGACCTTAAAGATAATATGGATTTGGAAAGGGAACGTAGGGCGTTGTCTGTTCGCTGTAATGTGTTGGCTCGCAGATTCGCACGTTGTACTGAACAAGTGAAGGTAACAAACACTATTTAGGGCATTCTGCCAGACTACACGTGCAGTTTGTGGGTCAAACACGCAGAGGACATACGATGCCCTGCGTGTACAATATAATAACGCGTTCAGGGTGTTGATGGGGCTGCCGCGGTACTGTAGCGCGAGTGGCATGTTCGCAGAAGCGCACGCGATCATACGTAAGCGTTGTGCCTCGATGTTGGCGCGGGTGCGCGGCAGCCCCAGCGCCATACTGGCCGCGTGCGCCGGCCGATGGGACTCTGTACTGATGGCGCACTGGATAGGCGTTCACACGAGAGCAAGCACCTGACCACTTAACCTGTACTCTTACTAACACTAGGTTAAGAACATTGTTACTAACAAATTTATGGACAAAGTCTGAAATAAATTATTATTATTATTTCGTTTATTCATATTTTTTTCATATATAATTACATTTTTAAATATTCTTTACAAAAGATATTAAAAAAACTATTATTATTATTATCTCCTTTATTTCATTTAAATACATATAATTTACATTTTTAAATATTCTTTACAAAAGATATTTAAAAAACTATTATTATTATTATCTCCTTTATTTCATTTAAATACATATAATTTACATTTTTAAATATTTTTATAAAAAACAAAAGGCAAAACAAAAACATTTAAAAATATAAAAAATAGTAGCCCACCGGTATCGGGAACAGGGTCGAAGCTACCGGTGGTCAGGGCTCCTGAGAGAGGAATCTCCTAACGATACGCGCCGTGTCTAGAAGTACCGCTTTCTGGATCAAGTCCTTGATCCAGCTGCCTAACGAGAGCCTCCTTAGGTGTTGGTCGAGGCTCTTGGCTATTATGCCATTGGCCGTCACTACTATCGGCACAATGACTGATGTATCCACTTCCCACATGTCGACAACCTCGCGAGCCAGGTCGAGATACTTGATCTGTTTATCTTTTTCAGCTTTCACGAGGTTCTCGTCATGCGGGACCGCTATATCAATAATCATTGTGCGACGCTCTAATCGATCTATCACCACTATGTCTGGCTTATTGGCAACAATAGTCCTGTCAGTGATGATAGATCGATCCCAATACAACGTGATATTGTCATTTTCGAGAACTGGGTCGGGCACATACCTATGTATAGTATGGTACTTCCGATTCCACAAGACTGTATTTCAGAGCAAGTTGCTGGTGGATAATCCTGGCCACAAGGTTGTGCCTATGCAAGTAGTCTCCGTTAGCCAGACGAGAACAGCCAGAAATAATGTGTCGGATTGATTCCCCCGGACGGTGGCATGCCCGACAGATGTCAACCGTGCCGTCCTTCACAATATATTTTCGGTAGTTGTTCGTCATCATAACTTCATCCATAATCGCAAAGACAAAACCTTCGGTTTCCCCAAAGAGATCAGCGAATCGCAGCCAGGATACAGACGCTAGTAGGTCTACATCGGGCCCATGTAAGGCCCGGTAAAAGCGCCCGTGAAGCTCTTTGTTCTGCCATACCTCCCTGCGGTCATTAGTATCTAATACTATAGGTTTGCGCCAGTTCTCGTTAGCCAAGGATAGCGGGGTAAGGCCCTTGTCCACTGAGACCACATCTCGCTGCATCCCCACGTCGGCTTCTAGGAAGTATTCCCTGAGACTGCATACCTCACGGTTGTGCAGGGTCTTAGCATTTAAGAAGCCTCGACCTCCACACTTCCGCGGGATATACAGTCTTATCACCGATGAACGTGGGTGATGCATCCGATTTATGGTCAGCAGTGTGCGGATCCTCCTATCCAGGGCGTCAAGTTCCGTCTGGGTCCATTTGAGTATGCCGAAAGAGTACATCAAAACCGGCATGATCCAACCGTTGAAGGCGCGCACCTTGTTTCCGCCTGATAAAAGACTATTTAATACTTTATTCAGGCGGCCAAAGAAGCGCTCCTTCAGCGATTGCTTCATGTCAGCAGCGTTGATACCTAACGCTTCCGACATACCCAAATACTTATAGGTTTCGATTGAGGAGAGGGATCTTAGGTGTATGGAGTCCGAGAGTTGGGTTCTCCCGGATTCCACAATCCCTCCTCGCTTTACATGCATGACTGCACATTTGTCCACACCAAATTCCATCCTGATGGCGCTACTGAAAGTTTCGGTTACCTTTAGTAGCTCCATCAGTTGCAAATCGTTGGGGGCAAAGAGTTTCAAGTCATCCATGTAAAGGAGGTGAGATATAACCTGACCACCTCTCCTTAATCGATAGCCTAGTCCTGAGTCCTCCAGCAGTGTGCTAAGAGGATTCAAGGCTAGGCAGAACCAAAGTGGACTCAAACTGTCGCCCTGAAATATACCTCGCTCGATCCGTATTGGCTCGGTATTCCTCTGGATATGTCGACATCCTGGATAGCGAAGAACCGTCCTCCATTGCCCCATACATGACATCAGGAAGGTGCGTAGAGTTGCATCTACTTTATACAACTCCAGCACCCTCATGAGCCATGTATGGGGCACCGAGTCATAGGCCTTCTTATAATCTATCCAACATGTCGACAGATCCCTTCGGGAACGACGAACCTGTTGGCTAATGGCCATATCAATGAGGAGCAGCTCCTTAGTACCGCGGGACCCGTTCCTACATCCATTTTGAGAGGCAGACATGATGCAGTTGTTGTCTATATGTTTGTTAATTTTAGCTCTCAAAATGGATGTAAAAACTTTATAGACCGTCGGTAAACAAGTGATCGGCCTATAATTTTTGGGTTCCGCAGCACTACCTGATTTATGGAGCAGGTGGGTTATACCTGTCGTTAGGAACTGGGGCAGCGACCCTGATTCTAAGGCTGACTGGAACTGGGATGCCAATCGGGCGTGCGACCTTTGGAACCACTTTATCCAAAAGTTGTGCAGCCCGTCCGGCCCTGGAGATTTCCAGTTAGGCAACGGACGGACTGCACAAGCCACATCTTGAGGGCTGATGTTAAGTGCCCCCATTTCTGGTATTCCCTCGCACGCCCGCTCGATCTTCCTAGTCCAATCTCCTTCGGTGTGATTGACAGGCGACGACCAGATGCTTCGCCAGAACGAACACATGGCGTCATCATCTGGCAGGCACGTGTCAATCACACCTTGATCCAGTCGCTCCCAAGCCCTGTAAACCCACCTTTCATCGCTCTGAAATGTGCGATTCTGAGTATACCGCTCAACTCTCCGTCTGTACCGTCGAATACGGTTTGCCCATGCACAGATCTTCTGCTTCAGGAAGTCGATACGCTCTGTGACGCGGGTCAAATAATCTCGAGAGCTAATATCAGTCCCCGAGAACGCCCGCCTCACAAAGCGCATCACTCTAGGGCGAGTATTGCCCTCCCTGAAGCAGATTAGCTTGCCGATGAGTACCCTAGCCTCACCGATACGGCGTTCAATCCTGCACTGCCAAGCTGGAACAGCTGGTTTTGGTCGTGGAGCTCTGTCACTGTTGGGAAATTTAACATGAGCTACACGACATGCCGCTACAGCTGCACAGTACAAGATCGAGTGGGTATCGGCAAGGTCTTTGCTGCCGTCAAAACAATTTGACAGCAGCGAGTCTAGAGTACACACTAGTGCCTTATTTTTCTTGTGCATGGGCAAACGAGGTAAACGTGGTCTAAGTTCAGGTGGAGAGAAGAGAGAAAGCATCCTCCAAAGCGCTCCTCAATCGTGCATTATTATTATTATTATTATTATTTATAATAAAATTGTTAGTCCTCAAACATTTGCAAAAAATTAGGTTTTAGTGACAGAAACGAATCGCTGTAAATCCGACTCCACGCAGTCTTGTCTGCCCTATCCCTAGAGTGTAATTTAAAATCGCGTAGGCGCGGAGGGGCTAGGCGGCCCGCGAGTTGAGGAGCAGGTGGTTGTAACGCTCGCCGCCGCGGCTGAGGCTGGCCGGCTAATCCGGCCAGCAAGTCGAAGCTGCGGTGGTGAGCGATAAACCATCTGCGACGATAACCTCGCATGGGACCGCCGGAGCCCCGCAGCGCCGGAGCCGTGACAGAAACCATGCCTGTTGCATGTTGCTTGCCCGCTTGCATGCTACATGCTTGCTTGCATGCTACATGTTGCATGTTCGCTTGCATCCTGCATGCTTGCTTGCATGCACGCTTGCATGCTACATGTTGCATGTTCGCTTGCATCCTGCATGCTTGCTTGCATGCACGCTTGCATGCTACATGTTGCATGTTCGCTTGCATTCTGCATGCTTGCTTGCATGCACGCTTGCATGCTACATGTTGAATGCTTGCTGCATGCAATGTGTATGCTAGTTTTCATGCTTCTTACAGGGAAATAAAAACAAAAACGTATTTAACCTGCTACTTCAAACAAAGCTACACAACAAGTGAACTATCTCAAAACAAGTCGGTAGAAGAAAAAATATTGTCCGCTGTCTTATCTACGTAACGCCTGAGAGAAGTTCATAGCAAAAGCTTTGTAATACAAAGTTTAAAAAATATTATTATAGGGATAAATAAACATTAAATAATTTTAATTTAGAACTTATAACTTTTATTGAAAACGGTTTTATGACTTTTGTATATTATTGATTGTAATATTTATGACAAACAAATTTAGGACATATTGTATTTATTTCAATTTTATGGCATGTGTTAATATGTGACATTAAGTTCGGACAAGTTATCATTCGGACAAATGATGATTATGACAAAAAAAATTATGGCACTTTAGATTATGGATAAAAAGTTAGGGAACACAATAGAGAACCGGTCATTAGTCATGCAGTTCTTGGGAGAAGTCTCATTATGATCTGCCTAGCATTTTTCCGACTATGTTGGGATCTATGTCCAATAAAATACTAACATGATCAGAGTAAAGTGATTGAATAGAACGTAATGATGTAAAAAATATCCAATAGAAATGTGGCCTAGGCCGTAGGCAACATGCTTACGACCTTCTCATGTGTTATCAATGGTTTCTTTGGAGCGGAACGGAACGGAATAATTAAACTAATGGAAGATTTTTAATTATTAAGACGCACTGTCTTTGGCAAATTCTATTGTAATTTTAAGTATTTTGAAATAAATCGTCAGTTTCTTATCTCCTGTTTATCTTGTAATGAATACATTCATTCGTAGTCGAGTTGCTCCCTGCCGGTTAGTAGCGATTCGCCAAATTAGCAATAAATACCAGTGTGATTATGAGTTCGGCAACAGTCCTCTGTCAACTGGGTAAGTATTAACTTAGCTAAAAATGTTCGGTAGATACTTTTTAAATAATTGATAATATAATGTCCCATTTTCGCTAGACCTAATCTCTATTTCACTTTAGTAAAAAGGGAATGAAAAAATTGCTGGCACAATGTTATCTTTGAAACAATCCAAAAACCAGGAAAAATATCGTCTCTTGTATTGAAGTGTTTCTAAAATTTATTTCCAGTACCTGCTCAGAGTTTTTTTTTACATATAGCGAAAGAACTTGTCTTCCTTGTATAATAAAAAGTTGCAAACAGGGAGAGCATGTAGGTCTCGTGTAGGATAAGGTTTTAAGTTGCTAGGACATAGAACTTCAGTTAAGATTCTAATGTGTAACTTTTTTACAGAGCGTAAAAATGTTCGGCATAGTGTATATAGTCCTGGCAGTGCTACAGCTGCCCGTCAGCTTCGCCGCCTGTGATACCGACTATGCCAACAGTACCCCAGTGGAACTGTTCCAGGCGTACCTCAAGATTAACACCACTACTCATAATGATTTGAGTAAGAACAGCTTTAGTTATTTTCTTACGTAGGGATAGGAGAAACTTACGAGACTCTCTTTTGTTTTTAAAATAATATTATTACTTACAGTAGTTTCTAATTGTTTTTTTGTATCTTCGCCTGATGGCGATGGCAGACAAGAAAATAGAATTTCCTTATTATTATAAAGATCCCTTTAGCTACCGTTTTCGTAATCCCCCGTGAAACTACCTACCTAGAACCTTGTTTTTCCGTCTTTAATACCAATTTATCAAATAATTTCATCTTACAGCGGAGGCTGTGGAATTCTGGAAAGCGTTAGCTAAAGCAGCTGATGTACCAGTCAACGTGTACGAGATTGTACCAGGGTACCCCATAGTGGTACTGAAATGGGCAGGAACCGATAGCAGTCAGCACAGCATTATGCTGAACTCACACATGGACGTGGTTCCTGCTGATATAGAGGTAAATTTTATAAACAAAATAACTCTTTATGTCATTGTTAGGTACTAATGAATACCTCCAAAAATTTGTGTCTATGTTTTTGTAAAATTGTACTAGGTACTCCTAGTACAATTTTTTGTTTCAACGTATCGATGATTCCAGATTATACAGGGTGGGGATTTAGACACCTGCATCCGTCAGGGGGGTGATTCTTCCTGTCACACTAAACAACTTTCGCTTTGAAACACATACAAGTATAAGATTCGTAAAAAAAAACATACGTATACGTATTGAAATAGTCTGTCTACTGTTGTATAGGAATTTGATTATTTTTCACGAATCGGATACGAGTTTAATGGTGACAGTATTGTTTGTTATCACCCTCTTGACTAAATGGGTAATCTGGAATCATCGATATGACGAAACAGAAGAGAAGGAAGATGCTTCTCTCTATTCTTCCTAACAAGTACGTGAAGAAAGTAGACGATATCGCTAAATATTAAGCCATCAGAATACTCCTAGTACAAATTTACGAAAACATAGAGACGATACTCACAGACGCTTCTTCGTTGCTGTCGACGAACCCTGAATTCTGGGCAAAACTTATACAAGGTTGCGATTTTGTGACAAATTATCATTTGTGAGCTGAGGGGATCATCTCTACCTACTGAAATCACTTGCAATCTGTCGGCCAAATGTGGTGGCCCACCTATAATATTAGACCAAAAAGTCTCCTGTGCCTAGAAGGCCTGCTTCCGTATGAAAAAGATTAATTCGTCTTTGATAAACAGCAAGTCTGCGTGTTTTATCTTGTTATGTATCCGCGAAATTACAGCTAGCTCACGGTACGAAGTTATCAGTTTATGACTGAGTTTTACTATTATAATAATTGTAAAACTGACAAAAGCAATTTCGTTGGTGGTTCAATTATCTACGCGTTGGTATAATAACCATACCTATGGCTGTGACGGTTGATAGACATTTAAATAGCAGTTGTAAACTGAATATCTTTATGTGTCGATATATAATGACAAATCAAATTAACAACATTTTTTTGGAAAGTCTTTTCTTTATTTTAAGACACTTCGACATTATAATATGATTTCCCTTCGGTAACAGAAACATGGTTACATACTTCAGATCTAACATGATCCATATTAAAGGCTTTTCCAAATAAAATGCAATTATCAGTTCATTGCCATTGCCATTATCTTCCGTGATAACGTGACCATTCTGGTTCTCTCACAGGAGGGCTGGGCATACGGCCCTTTCGCTGGCCACATAGATGACAACGGCGTCATTTATGGCCGAGGTACGCAAGACATGAAGTCTGTATCAATACAGTATTATGAAGCGCTGCGCAGATTGAAGGAAAACAATGTTACGTTACTCAGAGACGTGTACATGACTCTTATGCCTGGTGAGTGACCATATTTGTGCATTATACCATTTTTTCTGAATACGTAAATTATACATCAATCTTCTACTTAACTCTAACTGCTGAGCAACAACCGTTTTCAAGGCTATGTGCGTCCATACACAATATCATGTCACTATGTGCTCACGGCCACCTGAACAAATACCTATCCAATAAATAACGCAAATGCCTGCAATTTTAGGGCTGTCTGACAACCCTAAAACTAATGTTTTTTCTTCAGATGAGGAGGTTGGAGCGGAAAATGGTATGATTTCATTCGTAAAGACAACAGAGTTTGCAGCTATGAACGTGGGGATAGAACTAGACGAAGGCACTTCATTCCCACTGCCTGCAATACCAGTCTTCTATCAAGACAAGGTTGTGTGGCGTAAGTGATTTACAGATACATATTATTGTCAACTGTTTCATGTTTTTTGAACAGAGAGAAAGTCAAAGTCAAATAATTGATTTCAATTATGAAAGGCACTTTTGAACGTCAACATTTACAAAAAGCAAAAAAAAATATTCTAGTCGCCCCTTCCAAACGGTAGTTTTCGTATGGAGAAGAATGGGCAAGAGACACAATATTTTGTATACATTAATTATATAATTACTATACACAACAAAAGATAAAGTAATTATGTGATAGATACATGGTGCTCCCAATATGCGAGAGCTGTACGACGGCTGTAAACCTACTTCATACTGATGCCCAATTTCAAACTCTTAGTTCAAATCTGAGTACCTATTTATTCAACAAAGTTATCGAGCAAAGCTATTCCTTCACAATCGCAATGTGTACGGAGATATAGAACCAATAGTACTGTCGAATAGATAAACTTTGGTTAAGAATACCTCGGAGACCTCATGAGTGATCATGGCATCAACAACATCATCATCTGCGGAGCCTTTTCCCAACTATTTATGTTGAGGTCGGGTTCCAGGCTAACCGGATATAGCTGAAACAGTTTGAGTGATATTATTAGATTATTTACTTGTATTTTACACATCGTTTGTAGTGTTTTTATACTTTTTTTTCCGGTATAGTAGGTATCACTAGCGTAACAAAATTCATGACACGTGTAGGTAGGGTTGCCAGTTTTCTGTACAAGAAATAAAGTATATTATGGTCAAAGTGGTAAACCTCTGACAAAGTATCTCGAAAAAAATTACAAATGATTAAAAATCAATTATTTAAATAGGTACATAATTCATTAGTGCTGGTCGCGCAACTCATCAGTTTAGCACCAATTTTGAAGGCTTCGTAAGAGTCTCCAAATAGATTGTGGCGATAAGTCCCCTCTTTGAGGAGTGACTAGAGAGGCGCCACGGCGTCCTCACCTTCCGCCTGACGCAGGTCCTCACCGGACACGGCTGTTTCGGGAGGTTCCTGTTCCGAATAAGGCGGGAGGAAACGCTCGGGTGTCACCACTGTGTGGATCGCCCGGAGGACACGGTGGAGTATACGGTGGAGGTCTGCCCTGCTTGGGCGGACCAACGCCGTGTCCTCACGGAGGCGATCGGCGGCGGCGATCTCTCGCGTCCGGCCCTGGTTCAGGCCATGGTCCGGAGCGAGAGTGCATGGGGGGCCGTCACTTCCTTCTGCGAAGCAGTAATGCTCGCGAAGGCGGAGGCGGAGCGCGCGAGGGACAGGCAAGATCGGCGCCCTCGCGTCCCTAGTCACCGCAGGAGGCGCCCCGGGCGTCGCAGCAATTTTTTTATTGAATTTATTGAAGTTTTATTTCTTTCGTCCGATCACTTAGCATTCGTCACTGAAAACACTAATTCTGTGAATACTCAGGTTGCAGACTTAACTATAATACTAGGTTCTGATAACAATTATCGATTTACTTTGTCCCGAAAATTCGAAACATTAATAACAGTTTGTGATGTTCTACGTAGTAGATGAAACTTTTTATTTAGGTATAGCTCTGTCAGTGAAAACAGTATATTCATATAATTTATTTTTGTTGAACAGTAAACAGTATTTTAGTGTGAAAAAAAGTATATTACCGTTTTTAACAGAATGGTTGGCAACGTGTAGGTATTATTAATGTATTAAGTAAGTATTCGACTTTATTGTAACAGCTGTTTTGTTTTCCATTTATTTATTTTCAGTCATTCACATTACCTACTTGTAAAATAAAATGTTTATTAATTCATTAAATTCGTTGCAGACGTCACCAATGTTATTTAGTTATAAGAACCTACAAATTTTTGCATGTCACATGGCAGAATGTTTCTGGAAGGAACTGAACACTATCTTGACAGACCTCATCTGTATGGTACATAAATGATATGCAAATAAACTTTGCTATTTCAGAAATACAAGTTGATTGTCACGGTGTATCTGCCCATGGGTCCTCTTTCCCTGAGACAAACGACACCGCTACTGGCAAGGTATATTACTATAATAACTTTAACCTATACTATTAAACGAGCAATTTGTATATATATTTGTATATATATATATATATATATACAAAATACATAAATACAAATATCCTTTCAACAGTCAACTGCCAAAACGCATTAAAAAAAAAGTCTGTTCGTGACCTTGACGTGACCCCGCCCCTTATGGGCCCCTTTTGGGTTTGCTTGCGATAAAACCCCGATTTCTCGCTATTTTACTATGAAACCCGTATAAAACAATAACTGTTTCGTAATCTGTACAATATTTCCAATTGGTTCTTATAAGACTTATAAGAATTTGGTTTACAAGAGCATGATTACACTAAAAAAATTTTTTGTTATATTCACTCATTTGTGTGAGACAAATGGGTGAATATAACAAAATTTTTTTTTGGTCAAGAACATAAATACCAAAATTCTGCATATTTTTACATTAGAAAATCATTTTTGTACGAAGATTACCTTCCAATAAGAAAGAACAATATTATAACTTCCCGTTATAGATACATTTAATAAACTACTGTTTATTTTTAGTGCCGCAACGTGATCGACAAATTTTTCGCCTTCAGAGATGAACAGTACGAAATAGCAAGTAAATCGCTTCTGACCGATGCCGGCGGATACACCTCCGTCAACCTCAACAAACTTAGCGTAAGTTTTAATGGTAACGTATAAATATGAGTCTGAATGGATTATTGCAAAGCACAAGATGATCTTTTCAATTGAAATAAATAAGAGAATAGTTTTTTGAAGTTGTAATTTTAAGTGTCCATATATTTACAGGGTGGAACAGCTAACAATGTCATCCCGAGCCTCGTAAGTCTCACATTCGACATGCGGTTGGGCATCAGTGTTAACGAGCAAGAGTACGATGAAAGGGTAAGTGTGCTCAAACACCTGATAAGTAGGAACAAGCCATGTGCCCGATGAGATTCCCCATCGGCAAAAACTACGAATTTCCATACAAACTTTCATCCCCTATTTGAGGATCCCCTTTAAGGAGTGTATTTTCAAACATCCTTCCTTAGGTTTGCCTTTCGTTATATAAGGAACATTACTGCAAAATTTCAGTGGATTAAGCTGTACGTTGTCTCTCAGTGAATTAATTAATTAAATATTTTTATTAGATAAATAGATCGTACGACGACGCTTGTAACATCATCATGCAGTGTTAGAGGAATTTCTGTGTAGGTTTTTAATACCATCTCCCCAACAGTCCGTCGCTGGGTTTTAAAGGCTACATGTTTAGGTTTAGGTTTAGGTTTACGAGTACCTTCAGATCACTCTGATCTGACTAAAATCTCTACCGTTTTTTGTAGTGTCGGCCTCAAGATCGATCGCCGACGATCGACGGCCGGGAGCGATTACAACATGAACAAAGCCGAAAAAATAAACTATCCCATGTCGCATCGTTTGATTTAATCGCAGATCAAACTGATTGACCGACAACGCAAATTTATGTGTTCAGATTGATCTCGCCTTGATTTGGTTGATTTGATTAATCTCTTTGTTGATAGATTCGTCAATGGATCGCCGAGGCTGGCGAGAATATAACTCTGACGTACATATCGAAGAACCAGCAGTCTCCCGCTACTATCGCCAACTCCACCAACCCTTACTGGAATGCCATCGCCAGTGCAGCCGAAGAACTGTACGTTATTTTTTGTACTTTTCCGACGAGTAGGGATACACCCTCGGTAGTCCCGCTACCTCCTTGATGGTTTTTTAGTTTACTCCGAAAAATGTCTAGTATTCCTTGGAAGCCAACAGTACCAGCCGAAATAGCGATAAACCAGCTTTTATTTATCGCTTTTGGGCACAGAGGGTATGTGCATCCACTACTATTGACGACTTAATGTTTTGCACCACAGTGACATACAAATAATGCTGACGCTGCCGCCCGGATCTACGGACGCCCGACACGTCCGCAACGCCGGCTATCCGGCTTTCGGCTTGTCCCCAATGCCGAACACAGAGATGCTCCTCCATTCAGTGAACGAACACCTTGCCGTGTCCACCTTCATGGACGGCATCGAACTCTACAAGAAGATCATAGAGAACCTCGCTAACATTCCCGAAGCTGAAACCGCTCAAGATACCAGTGTGTATCTTTATACCACTGCTAATTAAGTGTTATTTTTACCTAAATAAATTCATGTTTCCGGAGCCCAACTTTTTTAAGCAGCCGAAAGTGAATTTATGTCTAATATATAAAAAAACAACAAATGCGTGTCGGACCACGCACAATGACGGATTCCGTGGTTGGGATGAATTTATCTCAAGAACAAACTTAACATTGTAGTTGAAACACATGTTCTCCCATACATTCCAACTGCAAATGTAAGTTTGTTTGCACAATATTGAGAAATTTACCAAGTTATTTTAAGACCACAGACTTCTTATGGATTTTCCTGTAATCTATGAGTAAAGAACCATAAAAATAAAAATAAAGTTAAATAAAAGTGCTTGTTGTGCGGATCTCAAATGTATTTTTTTTCAAAATTTTAGGCTCAGTAGTCTCGGAGATAAGAGGGAATGGTAAATTTTCATCTATTTTCTTAAATATCTTTAAAAATATTTATATTAAAATGATTTAAAAAATACATTTGAGATCCGCACAACAAGCACTTTTATTTGATAAATGATAAATGATTTTATTTATGTAAGTGGGTTTGGACAAAACCTCAGAGTAATAATTAGTTATTACTCTGAGGACAAAACACTTTTACACGTCAATCATATTTTTTTTAAACTAGATGTGGTCGGCGTTTCCTATCTGACTACTCCGAGAAGAAAGGCCGAAACAAACTCAGAGGTCACAGTCTCCTTTAAAGTCCAGACATAATCTTGGTCAGATCATGTAGATTGGTGTCTGAGATGGTCTTTTGAGGAAAGAACCACACACAGATTGAGAGGACCTGTCCAATCAGTGCACGCATTTGTCAGTGACCGTGCAGCTCTACTCAGAGTTTAAGGAGCTCAACGATTCGACAAACAATACTAAAGAAAGGAGATTTGGGTAGGCCGTATAAATTACTCAAGCTACCAGACCAAGATAAAAACTAAATGAGAAAATAAAATAAAAAGGAATGACCCACATAGTCTTCACATTCACAATTATTAAAACAATATAATACTTAAAAAATACAATAGACGACGTATATTTAGTAACCTAATCCGCTTAACCGTTCTTAAGGAGTCATAAAGAACCCTGTAAGAAATCGACACGTGTTTCACCTCTCAACGAGGCATCCTCAGGATGGCTATTGACTTGTTGCGAACCCGGACCCGACGTGTGAACACGTCAAGCGTCGAGAGCAGTGTGCGTTTTTTTTTTTTTTTTTTTTTTTTTTTTTTTATGTAGGGCATCTCGTAGCTGACCACTGAGGTCATGACTACTCAACCGGACAATCCTGTGGCTGCCTTAAGCTTCTACACTCAAAGCCTCCAGCCAGGGGCAAAAACTATGCTAATTAAAACTAGGCGAACGCTCGCTAAGGGCACCCCCTGTGGGGTACAAACCTCGGCTTAGGGCGTTCGCTGGGGGGAGGACAGCAAGAGGGACAGGCTGGATCAATGATATATTATTATTATTAATCGGGGAATTTAAAGCTACAGGCTCAGCATCATCGACGCGGGCTGGCGCATCGTCGAGCAAGGGTCGGCGGGGAGTATCATTTACTCGGGAGGGTCGCGATCGCGGACCTCGGCGGCGAGGTCGGAAAGTGTGTCGGTGTGTGTGTTTTCTAACTGTACTGGTTTCCCTATTGCTCTCCTGGAGGAGGGTTATGGGGTCGTCTGGGTCGGAAAGGATTTGCCTCGGGCGGCGGACTGTACTGATTTGACTCGGGAGATAATTGGCGGCCTCGACAACCAGAGGGTTGCGATGGGTGGCGGCGGAATCAAAGAAACGCTTGGAATTGCGTTTTAGAAACTGGTGGATTGTGGGGAGTCAAAGGTCGAGGTGGAGGGTCTCGTTCCTACAGAACCAAGGGGCTCCCGTGGCCTTACGAAGGAATCTGTTCTGTATTACCTGCAATCTATGGATTTGACGGGGTTTAGCTTGGGCGAATACGGCGCCCGCATAGGTCAGGATGGGGTGAATGCACGTTGTGTAGATTCGCAATTTGCACCTAAGTGACATTTTGCTACGTGCATTCAACATGGAGTGGAGTCTTCCGAGAGCGAAAGCGGCCCGCGCGCGGGCCTGCTTTATGTGGTCTGCGAAAGTGAGGTGTTGGTCGAGGACCACACCTAGATACTTGGCTCGCTTCTCCCAAGGGATCCGCTTGCCGAGCATGATGATGGGTCGGGGCAAGGGGGGTCTGTATCGAGCCAGCAGTTTGGAAAACATGACTGCTTGGCTTTTGTCGGGGTTGACTTCGATCCTCCATTTCCTAAACCAGGCGCCAAGGTTATTGACTGCGGTTTGGAGAATGCGGGCTATCGAGTCGGGTCCAGCGCCCTTGTAGTAAATGGCCGTATCGTCTGCGAACAGAGAAAACTGTGCCTTTTTACTCTTCGGGATGTCGCTGGTGAATAGAGTGAATATGAGGGGGGCAAGCACAGAGCCCTGAGGGACGCCTGCGCGGATGGGACGGGGAGAGGATATTGCGCCTTCGATGCGATAGCGGAATGTGCGATTCAACAAAAAGTCTCGTAAGATGAGCACGAGACGATCTGGCACACCGAGTTGGTACAGCTTGTATACTAAGCCGTTGTGCCAGACTTTGTCAAACGCTTTCGCTATATCGAAGAATACTGCACCGGTATACAAACCACGCTGGAAGCCAGCGCTTATGTGTTCGATTATCCGGTGGGCCTGATGCACGCTAGAGTGCTGGGTGCGGAACCCAAACTGTTCGTTGGGGATGAGGCCCTTTGTCTCGGCGTAGTCTCTGATACGCTTATAAATAAGCCTCTCGTAGACCTTGCCGAGGACTTTGAGCAGACTGATGGGGCGGTAACTCGAAGGCTCGGTTTTGGATTTGCCGGGCTTCGGGATACCGATGACGGTGGCGTCTTTCCACACTTGTGGGAAGAAATTGTTGCTTAAGGCACCATTGAAGATGGTGGTCAATAGCATTATCAGGTGGGCAGGGAATAGCTGAATCACCCTATTAGTGATTCCATCAGAGCCGGGGGCTTTACGGACTTTGAGACCCTTGATGATGTCGTGCACTTCGTCTGGTGTGACGGGGGGCAGAGGACATTCAGGGTCTTCAACGGGAGGGAGAGAGGCTCTACGTTCGACTTCGGCGTCTACCTCTAGGAGGTGAGCTTGGTCTACTGGTAGAGTGCTGGGTGAGCATTGCGCTTCTAGACTATCGGCTAGGCATTCAGCCTTGTCGATGTCGTCGAAGGCTACGGTCTTGTCGGGGCGGACTAGGGGTGGTGTGGAAGCGATTTGCTGGCACTTGAGTTTCCTCTGAAGTTCCCAGAAGGCTAGGTGGTTCGGCTCTAGGTCGCTCAGCATCTTGTCCCAGCTCGCGTCACGCAGCTCCTGTATGCGTGTCTTTACAGATCTCTGTAAATAGCGCATATGGACTTTGTTAGCGTGGCAGGGAAAGTTGCTGTATGCACGAATGGCTGCGTTCTTCTCAGTCAATAGGTCACGCACATCGTCAGGTAGTTTCCAGCGGGGGTCTTCCCCCACTGGGACTTCCTTCGAGCAGTCGCTCACGACGGATTGTACGTGATCAGTGAGTGAGTCGATCGCGGCCGTTGTTGCTGCGATAGATTCGAATTGGTCGGGGATAGAGTCCAATTGGGGGGACGTGTTGGATTTCAGCTGGGAGCTTACTTTCCTCCAGTCCGTTACCCTTTTGGTGGTCGGAGGGCGGTTGGGGTCGGGGAGACCTATGCGGGGGTCTAGTTTTAGTATTACTGGGCGGTGATCAGAGTGAAGCTCGTCCACCGTCTCTATCGAATCTAGTTTTAGATTGACGTTCTGAAGGATCGCCAAGTCTAGTACGTCTGGGGTGTAGCCTACTATATAGGGATAGTGGGTATTATTCATCGGGGCGATGATGTCGATGCTAAGGGAGTTTGTGAGGTCGAACAAGTGTCGACCTCTTATGTTGGATCTAGTACTATTCCAGGAGGGATGTTTGGAGTTGAGGTCGCCCGCTATGATAACGGAGTCGCTCAGGGCTAATAGGGATGTGAGATCGTTTTTAATGGGTTGAAAATCCTCTGCACCGGATGCAGGAGTTATGTAGGCTGATACTATTATGATCAGCTGATGGCCTGTCATGCCTAGGCGGCAGACTGAGACTTCTAGTCGTGAAAGGGGAGGAGGGTCTATAGGCATACAGTACAGATCCTTTTTATAATATATTAGGGTGCCACCCTTGTGACAGTGAACCCTGTCATTGCGAACTATACGATAGTTCGCTATGCCAGGGTCACGGTTACAGGGTTTGAGAAATGTTTCCTGAACGAGGAGGATGTCAATTTGATGGGTGCGGAGGAAGTCCGCGATCTCATCGTCGCAGCGCGAAGGGGGTTGGAAGTAACCCAGGGCAGGAAAAGCCTGCTGGTGATGGAGATAGTTCCAGGGACTAGGCCTCTGGGGGCTTAGTCTCTCGGGCATCTGGGACGAGGGGATTTGGTCTTTCTGGAGGCAGTGGGTACAATAGGGAACGAACTATGTTACGACGTTTCGTTTGAATCAGATCATCCACCATTTTCTTATTGTATCCGTTACTCTCAGCTATGTGATAAATAATATTTAGTTCTTTGTTATAATTATCTTGAGAAAGAGGTACTGTCATTAATCTATGAGTAAAACTACGATAAGCTGCTAATTTATGTTGAATCGGATGACAAGATGACGCTGGAATCGTAACATCTGTATATGTTGGTTTTCTATAAATCTGAAAATCGTGTTTATTGTTTTTTCTTGAAATTGTTAAACCTTCTTTTTGTTTGATATATTGTTTATTTTCAAACAAGATATAAAGAACACATTGCAGCGTATAGGAATAGTTATCCAGAAAAATCGCATTTTGCTCAACACTTAATCGATTCAGGTCATTCGTTACATAATAATAAAACTTTCAAAATTTTACACACATGTGATAAAGGTTTCAAAATGACAGTACTAGAGAGTTTAGAAATTGCAAAAAATAATACAGGGAACGTTACACTGTTGAATGAATTAAATACAACAATTCCAAGGTCACCTTTACTGCGTTTGTTCGCAGCCCCTTATCGCGCTGATAACGATCCTAGCCGAGGTGGGCGGGGCAGTAATCCTATATAAGTGGGGTTGGCGGTCGAATTGACTCACACACCGACACACGTTCCGACCTCGCCGCAGAGGTCCACGACCGCGTCCCTCCCGAGTAAATGATACTCCCCCCGACCCTTGCTCGACGATGCGCCAGCCCGCGTTGAAGCTGAGCCCGTAGTCTTAAATTCCCCGAATAATAATAATCTATGTTTGATCCAGCCTATCCCATCTTGCTGTCCTCCCCCCAGCGACGCCCTAAGCCGAGGTCCCCCACAGGGGGTGCCCTTAGCGAGCGTTCGCCTAGTTTTAATTAGAATAGTTTATGCCCCTGGCTGGAGGCTTTAAGTGTAGAAGCTTAAGGCAGCCACAGGAAAGTCCGGTTAAGTAGCTACGACCTCCTCAGAGGTTGACTGCGAGATGCCCTATATAAAAATAAAAAAAAACGAATTGACTCACACTGCTCTCGACGCTTGACGTGTTCACACGTCGGGTCCGGGTTCGCAACAAGTCAATAGCCATCCTGAGGATGCCTCGTTGAGAGGTGAAACACGTGTCGATTTCTTACAGGGTTCTTTATGACTCCTTAAGAACGGTTATATTTTATAATGGATTTCCGCAAAGTCACGCCTGAATCAATTAACTACTAATATAATACTTTAAAAAGTAAATATTCATGTCATTGTATACGTATATATAAAATTCATTCATGTCAATGTGTCTATAAAACCAGATATATAGATACACTTGAAGTTGTGGACGACTACGTTTACCCAGGACAAACTGTCCAGTTAGGTAGGTCCAGCTTCGAGAACGAGGTCAATCGTCGAATCCGACTCGGCTGGGCAGTGTTGGGGACGCCACGCAATATGTTCTCGTCTTACATACCGCAGCCGTGACCAGTTATATATGGACCTGAAACGTCGTCGCTCACAATGGGCCTCATTAGAAGGGTTGCCCAAAGGGCAATTGAAAGTGCTATGCTTGAAGTTTCCTCACGTGATCGAATCAGAAATGTAGAGATTGGCAGGAGAACCAAAGCAACCGACATAACTCGAAGAATTGGCTAACTTGCAGTGGGCAGGGAACATTGCTCGCAGAACAGACGGCCCATGGGGTCGACAGGTTCTGGAGTGGTAACCGCGTACCGGAAGACGAAGCGTTGGAAGGCTTCCAACGAGGTAGAGGTTCTTGCGGTCTTCACCAAGCCGATGACTTTGTGAAGACCGCAGGAATCCACTGGATGTGAGAATCACAGAACAGGTCGAAGTGGCGATGTTTGGGCCTATGTTTAGCCGTGGAAGTCTTCCGGCTGAAATGATGACGATGAAGAGGTAGCTAGGTTGTTTCTCGTTTTAAACATTTATTTATTTATTTATTTGGTTCACCAACAATTGTTTACACTAACATCTTGATAAAAATAACAATTTAAAAACTTTGAACAGTGTAACAATTACTTAAAGGTAAACACCACATGAACAAAAATTATGCTAATTTGTAAGCACTAGGTACATGTACAGTTCACAAGCCAACTTAAAACTAAGAAAAATAATAATATGTAGCCTAAATAAAGACTTAGTCTAAAATGAGAAATGAGATTGCTAAAGTTATGTAAGTAACAAAATAATGAATGCTTTACAACAACTCTGACAAACAACTCAAGATTTTAGATTTCTGCTTAGTCAGAGAATCAAAGTGGAAATCGATTATATCGCTGCAACTATTCAAAACCCTACAGAACCTAGCGCATGGAGAGTTAGATCCCAACACCGTTCTTCTCTGTGGAGGACGAAGTGGAGTTATGGGTTTACGTGGAATTCTAGAAGGAGCACGAAAGTTTATAAGTGCGAGCAGCGGCGGTGAGTCAATATTTCCTTTCAAGATTTTGCTGGCAAACATTGCGTCGTTTAAACGCCTTCGCTCTTCCAAGGTGTGTATGTTGATAATCATACCTATCTTTCTTTTTTTCTTTATCATAATCTCTCTTTGTAAGAAGGCGTTTTTTTAGCTACGAGTATACCAACAGAAAAAGCTAAATGCCAAGCAAAGCGTTTTTGGACGCGTTCTAGACGCAAACTGTGAGTAGCATAGTGCGGCCGCCACACCACACTACAGTATTCTAATATGCTACGTACCAAACTGTAATAAAGTAAAAAAATTGTTTTACTTTGTCGAAAACCTTTACACTGTCTTATGACAAACCCCAACATTTTTGACGCTTTTTTAACAACATGATCTAAGTGTGGCACAAAGGTTAATTTTTGGTCAAACAAAACTCTAAGGTCACGTATAGTGTCTACTTCATTAACCCCGTCCTCATTAATGTAATATACTGTCTCTATAAGATTATTTTTTCTTGTATACTTAACATGGTAACATTTCTTTGAGTTCAAATGCATTTCATTATTTTTGCACCATCGGATGAGACTATTAAGGTCCATCTGTAAAAGCGAGGAGTCTCTATCAGACTTAATTATTCTAAGAAACTTTAGGTCATCCGCATACATAAAAATCTTGGAATGCCGCAAACAGCAGGGAATGTCATTAATAAAGTAGATAAACAATATAGGCCCTAAATGCGAACCTTGCGGGACTCCAGAGGAGATTTTATATACATTAGATTGGTAACCGTTTACCACGACAAAGAAAGATCTATCTGCCAAATACGAAATTACCCATTTAAGCAAGCTACCAGTGATACCATATGCATTTAACTTATGAGATAGGATTTTCTGGGAGACTTTATCAAAGGCTTTGCTAAAATCAGTGTAAATGACGTCTGCCTGGTAACCAGAATCAACAGCCCCGATCAAATTCTCTGTGAATGCAACTAGATTAGTGCTCGTGGATCGTGATCCAACAAATCCATTAACCAACATTAACGTAATACTGGAAACATTTTAAGTCAAAATATGATTTTTAGTATTTTCAAACTTAAATAGCAGCGGAAGGGTTAATTATATACTTTCATTGTAATAGTAAAAAATGTTGAAGGTGTTATTTCCCATAAGAAAACCGTTTTTTTTTTCTGGCTTGACTTTAGTTTTTGGTTAAAAAATGTTCGACAGTTGAATGATGTCCTTTGTGTTTGTTCCTAGTGTTTATGTTATGGATATCACTGTATTTTTTATACAATTTTATATTTTTATGGGTATATAAAAGATTTTCAAAAATATACTGAGAAGGCACAGTGAATACATTAATTTCCTTAAATTTCTCTCTGAGAGAGTGTCTCGGGCTTAATTTATAAATTGATGAACGGCTCTTTTCTGCAAAACATAGATAGTTTGAATGTCGGCGGCATTTCCCCACAACAGAATACCGTACGACATTACACTATGAAAATAGCTAAAGTACACTAAACGGGCTGATTTGATATGTCACACGGTACTGTTTGCTAAACTTTTTTTCAATTTTCCCCCGAAAAGTGACCCCCGTATTCAAAATTATTTTATTTACGTTGCACGTGTTTGGGTCACAGAAATTCATATGTAGATAATATACCAAATTTCAACCAAATTGGTCCAGTAGATTCGGAGCAAATTGGCTGTGACAGACGGACAGCCAGCCAGCCAAATGCACGAGTGATCCTATAAAGGTTCCGTTTTTCCTTTTGAGGTACGGAACCGTAATAATAAATAAAAATGGACGATTTAGTAAGCAAACATTTATATCTAAATTATTAATTACTTGTTTTTTTTTTTACCCAGGTATCATCCCTATTACAAAGAATTTAGGCAACCTACAATCTGTGAGTCCTCAGAATTAAGAAGAGTGTGATAGATATAAATTGATTGTTCAGTTATGATGCCTAGAATTACTCAGTATTTTAAGTAATTAAATTAACCTACTAGTTATGCAAGTCTTTATTTTTTATGCCCTGAGTTTTTTCTTTATTTTAGTAAAGGTAGGTACATACTTAAGTTAAAAAAAATCGGGACAAGTGCGAGTTGAACTCGCGTGGAGAGCGTTCCGTACCATGAATATGTTATCTACTATCCCAAGATTTGTTCTTAACATTGTAGTTGAAAAAACTGTTCTCCCATACATTCCAATTGCAAATGTAAGTTTGTATGCATAATAATTAGAGATTTACCATGTTATTTTAAGATTTACCAGTAATTTATAAGTATAGGACAATTTTCTATACATATCTACCTATATAAATAAAAAGAAAAGTCCTGACTGGCTGACTCATTAACGCCCAGCCCAAACCCCTGGGACCTACAAAGGCTGGAATTTTGCACCGATGTTCCCTTTATAATGTAGACAAGGAATAAGGAAGAATTTTTCGAAATTCTTCCCCTAAGGGAGTCAAATAGGGGATGAAAGATATTTTTTTTTTTTTTTTATCGATGTAAGATGTGTTTTAGGTAAATTTTTTTTGCTGTGAAGTGAAATGCACTCTTAGTTGTTCAAAATGCTACCCTGTATTACGTCATAAACCTTTTGGACGTAACTGTTTCTGTCTAAGATAACCACTGTATTTCCTTTATCGGCCTTAGTAACAACTATACTGTTTTGATCAATTTTGCTTTTCAATGATCTATAAATACGTAACGTAATGTATTGTATTGTGATAGTCTCAATATGTTAATTAAATGTTTATTAACTGAACAGCAAACCGACATTGTGCTTTGCAGTGCCCTGACGGGGTTCATGTACAAAAACCGACAGTAATAAATATTGTAAATGTGTGATGTGCATGAGAGCAAATAAATAAATAACACTGACCAAAGACTGACAGAGCAAAGCCATTTATACTGTCTTTGACCATTGTTGATCTCAGCCGTGTAAAAACACGTCCAGCGCGGGAAGTCAAGTTTAGGTAGATTCGTTGCAAAAATCACTCACACAGAAGCACAAGTCTTTTCAAATTTAGGGCCAAAAAGATAGGAATTTTACGAATTTAAAATTTATGATATTTTCTTATTTTTTAGTATTGAGGTGCGTTCAGTAATAAAAAAACAACATGATAACTCAAACTCAAACTCAAACTCAAAGCATTTATTTCAAATAAACCAATTACAGGCACTTTTGAATTGTCAAAGGGTCGGTCAGTCAGAAATATGAAGCTAGTTGCCCATTCCAACGCGTAGTAGGTTCCTATGGAGAAGAACGGGCAAGAAACTCCACGGACACTCTTTTAAATCAGAATATTGTTACAAAATATTGGTTACATCATTCATGTTGTAATTATACATGTGAGAACAATGTAGAGAGACGTGCACGTTAAAAGCGTCCGTAATAAAGAAAAAAACAATTCAAAAATTAAAATAAATTCAAAATAAGCCTTGGCAGCTAAGAGATGACCAGTCCCCACTGACGGCGCCCGTTCACGAACATGACGCATGGATCAGCACCATTTAGCTCAACCATTTTGAAGGGAACTTTATGATCCAACACACACGCCACCACCAGCGAGACATTTGAGTGAGCATGGCATACTCTCAGCCGCAAGGGCACATTTAGGTCAATGAAAGACGTAGGTACCCAGTAAATGGTAGCTTTAAAGTAGGTACATAGTGCTCACACATGTGCTATGCAATTATATAATACTATGAAATTGAATTTATACAATCTAAAGATAGTCCTACAATCTTCAGCAGCTCCAACAATATTTTCGAATGCCAATCAATTAGTTTATGCGCCTTGTGGAGCTGGACCAGCGTTGAGCCAAGCATTTTTGTCAACGATGTAATCCCCCAACTTATAATATTCTTGGCAGCATAGTGTGCGTTTTATACAAGATTTAAAATTCCTTTCATTCAATTGGAGTATGTGGGGAGGTATTTTATTGTAACATTTTAAACAGTACCCCATGAAGGTTGAGTCAACTTTAGCCAGTCTGAAACCCGGTTGAACTAATTGTTCCCTATTTCTAGTGCTATAATTGTGTCTATCACCTCTTTTACTGAAAAGACTTAGATTTTTCCTAACGTACATGATGTTTTCATAGATATATTGACAAGGTACCGTCATGATGTTAATATCTTTAAACAGTTCCCTTAGAGAATCGCGTCTGCGGAGACCATATATTGCTCTGATGGCTCTTTTCTGCAGAATAAAAATAGACTCGATATCTGCAGCCCATCCCCATAGTAGAATACCGTAAGACATGATACTATGAAAGTAACTGAAATAGACTAGCCTCGCGGTATCTACGTCAGTAAATTGACGGATTTTTCTCACAGCATATGCTGCTGAACTTAGGCGTCCTGCAAGAGATGTTAAATGAGGACCCCATTGCAGCCTTGAGTCGAGCGTAATCCCCAAGAAAACAGTTTTATCGACGAATTCTAATTTCTCCCTATTCAATACTATGTCACAATCACTACTTTTAACATTCGGTAAAGCAAATCTTATGCATTTAGTTTTTTTCCCATTTAATACTAAATTATTAGCAGTGAACCAATTTTGGACTTGTAGTAGGGCGTTATTTACGTCGTCAAGATTTGATGCACGTCTATTTATCTTAAAAATTTGAGAAGTATCGTCAGCAAATAACACCATTTGTGGTTGGTTTTTTAATAAATGGGGTAGATCATTAATATATACTAAAAAGAGGAAAGGACCCAATATCGAGCCTTGTGGAACACCCATTTTTACTTTTAAACCGAGTGAATTGATTCCATTAATTTGTACTTGCTGTTGTCTATCATTTAAATAAGATTTTACCAAACTAAGCGCAAGTTTACCTAGTCCGTAATGCTTAAGTTTCAAGAGTAAGGTTTCATGATTTACGCAGTCAAATGCTTTGGACAGATCACAAAAAATTCCTATGGCATCTTGGGCCTCCTCCCACGCTGTGAATATGTGTTTTAATAAGGTGACACCGGCGTCAGTCGTACAACGTCCTTTGGTGAACCCATATTGCTGATCGTGTAAGATATGGTTGGTGTTAAAATGATTAAGCATTTGATTGAGCATTACCTTTTCGAACACCTTGCTGAATACCGGCAGCACGGATACTGGTCTATAATTGTTGGTATCTTTACTGTCCCCAGATTTAAAAAGTGGAATCACCTTACTGTATTTCATTAAATCCGGGAAGACTCCTTGGTCCACACACAAATTAAATATTAAAGCCAAATATGGTGCTATAGTTTCAATTATGGATGTACAAACTTTGATAGATAATCCCCATAGATCTTCGGTCAATTTTATTTTAATTTGCCGAAATGCTTTTATAACTATCATAGGGTTTATATTAAAATTCAACCGGGCAGCCTGCAACGTTCGATCTTAATAAATAAAGTGAGACATCGGGTGAAGAATGTGACAAAGTGTACTCAGTGTTTCGTATTTTTTTCCTATTCGTTTCATTATTTATAACTTTCCAAACTGTTTTTATTTTATTTTCTGCTGATTTTATCTTGTTGCTAATATACAGGGCTTTAGCTATCTTGCATGTCATTATGTTATGATTGAATATGTTAAGCTACTATTATAATACCATTTTAAGAACTTTTGTAACCATATTTATCTGCAAATAAATCTTTGACTTTGACTTTGACTTTGACTTTGCAGGTATTTCTAAAAATTTTGGAATATGTAGCAACATACTTGTTGAAAGTTTCAGTTTTAATGTAAGGCTTAAGGCCATACAGTTCGAACAGTCTTTCCCTACTTATCCTAATACCTCTAGTTGCCCAGTCACTAAATATAAAATGAGGGCTAATATTTTTTGTTTTCTTTTCAAAAGTTTTATTGAATTCAGTGTCGACTACTGAAAAGAAATCCTGATACAATTGATTTGCATTGACCATATTATGGCCCAGAATGTTTAATTTATTATTTAGGGTACTATTGAATCTATTTAATTTGCCAGTTGTTATTGGTCGAAATTGTATTTGTACTTTTTGCAAAGGTGTTTTGAACTTAAAAGTTACCGTTTGTCCACTATGATCAGACGGCAAATAATTTACAATGGCTTTAGCTAAATAATCACAATCGCAGAAGACATTGTCGATACAAGTAGCAGAAGTTGGAGTTATTCTAGTCGGTTCTGTAAAAATACTAAATAAATTGAACGATTTAAAAAGGCTTAGTAATCTACTGCTATTTAAATTATCTTCCAAAATATTAATATTAAAATCACCACAATTAATTGCAGCTTTGTTACTGGATGCAAGTTTCGCTAGGACATCTTCCATTATTGACTCAAATAAAGAAAAGTTCTGATAATTAGGGGGTCTGTACACGCACACTACAACATGCTTATCCAGCTCAACACAGGACAGTTCGATGCAATGTTCAACTGATAAACCAACTATGTCATTACGTTGCTTAAATTTTAAACAATTTTTTATCATGATTAGAGATCCTCCACGCAGCATAGATTTACGGTTAAAAGAACTGCCCATACTATAGTTGACATAATTAATTAGCATTTGGTAATCCTTTAACCAATGTTCAGTAAAACAAACAATATCAAACTTTGTTTTTTCTGAAAACATTTCAAATTCTAATAATTTTGAAGAAATACCTTGAATATTTTGATGAAATAATTTCAAGGCATTCTGCTCATCTCCTTTTCGGTAAAAACTTATTTTAGAGCCAGAAGACACCTTGTTGTTGTTAGTTATAAGAATATTCTTAGTGGTACCTTCTGTTGTCTTACAAACTAGTTTAAATCCGGAGTTGACCCCAAGACTTCAATGTCATCACAAGGCAGTGAGCTCATAGTGAGTGAGGTACATGGAGCCTCCTTCGTACAATTTGTATAAATATTTATAGCATTTGAGCTACATTTATTCACGCTCACTACCTTATTATTAGTACTATTACTAATCATTCTGGTGTTAATAACACAAGACTTCGACATACTACCTATGTCTGAGTTTATATAAAAAGCTAATAGCCGTGCTATTATGTGTCTAAAACTAACAGGCAGATACACAGTACCCCTAGTCGATTTCAGCGTTTCAACAAAAATGTTGGTGTCAAGAAATACAAACTTGTCACTATAATGACTAACTAAAAAGTGCATATGCTTATTAAGCATATGAATATAATTGTTTTGTCTATTTGTCAATCTTTCAAAATATGGGAAAGCACACAATATTATTTTACTGCAATTTAACTTTAACAACTCAGTTACACCGTCAGTAATTTCTTCTTTTTTTACATTAGAGCTATTACCTACAAATACAGTAATGTTGGTTTTAGGATTATATACATTTCCTGTTACTGATGCCATTATTTGTTTATAGTTAGACCCTGGCATACAATAATTTAAAGTAGAATAATGCAGGTTGTTACTAATTAATTTACCTAATCCTCTTCCTATACTATCTGAGAACATAACTGAATGATAACAATCATGACTACTAAAAGATGGACAACTAGCAATCTCAGGCTGTATCACTTGAGATAAATCTTGTACTAAACCAGATACATCTTGGTTGAGAATACAGTCTTGAGACAAACTCTCAGTCTGGGACGGGTCCTCCGTTGCCTCAGGCTGGACAGCATCAGGGTTTGAAACCTTCTAGCAAGTACACTGACACATAACTAACTCTATCAATGATACCACTTATGTGTTTCAATAATATGCATCTATCAAGTTTTTGAGTGACACAAATGAGAAACATAATTTCTCTAATGATATTTTGTGATTTACTGATGAGAACACTAATCACTAATGATAATTATATAATTTTTTAATTATTCATGATTAATATTTGTAACAAAATTATTAAAATAACATAAAATTTCTTTCTATTTCTTTACTTGCTAAAAATTCTGTACTATTTCGTCACTTAAAAGTTTGTCAAATAATGGTTTTGTTGTCTTTTTGTTTGGTTTGTTAATTTAAATATTTGTCTTTGTCAAACTTAAATTCTGTTCCTGTATCTGTTTAATAATGATATCAAATTTTGTTTCTCTTTTCTGTGCTGCATTTTTATTATCCTCATTTTTTTCATCAGTTTTAGTTCAGCCTTACTTCGTTTAGATTTTTCTTCTCGTTCTACTTTAACGGATCTACATTAGAGATCACATTTTTATCATCATTACTTACTACACTCACTGTAACAGTTTCTATGGTTCAGGCTTACTTTCTTTATATAATGCTTTTTGGCGCTCTCTTTCCACTTTCTTCTTTGAATCCGTTGTTCACGTGGGCTCATTTCATTAATGCTTTTAATTTTTTTATTCTCCTTTCGTTTTAAATAACTTCTTTTTTTTTTTTCTCGCTCAGTAGCATAAAGTTCAGGATTATTTTTTATATTTTTCTCTTCTAGCTAATCTTCGTCTCTTTAATATCAAGATTTTTGCTAAAAGCAAAAATTAAAGGTAGGTCTCTACCTAAACTAGCAAGCTAAGCAAAAATGCACGCGAGCGGCGTGCATTTTTAGACTGATAGACCTCTACCTACCTTTAATTTTACAGCTTGTTCCGTAAGTACAATTGAAGTATTTATACAGAACATTTTGTGAAGGGGCGTGCACTCTTAAGAAACGACTGTAAGTAATAATATTATTTTAAAAACAAAAGAGAGTCTCGTAAGTTTCTCCTATCCCTACGTAAGAAAATAACTAAAGCTGTTCTTACTCAAATCATTATGAGTAGTGGTGTTAATCTTGAGGTACGCCTGGAACAGTTCCACTGGGGTACTGTTGGCATAGTCGGTATCACAGGCGGCGAAGCTGACGGGCAGCTGTAGCACTGCCAGGACTATATACACTATGCCGAACATTTTTATGCTCTGTCAACATTAAGTGATTTTGCAGTTATTTAGAAGAAGTAGACCAGGAATTAGAAACTATAATGCCTAAAAAGGTCTGAATTAATTTAAATTGACATTTATAACAAGCCTAAACTAGTTAATTTATTCAGAAAAGTATTGAATAAATGACTATGCAAATAGTGATATAGCAACAACTGTATATTAAATACCTACATTCCTGTACCCTAATTGAGTAATACACGATCAATCAGAATCTGAATCGTTTTGAAACAGATTGCTAATCCATTGCTACATAAGGTCGAAAATAAAATTGACAACTTGACCAACATGACCTTCTCATGTGTTACCAATGGTTTCTTTGGAGAGGAATGGAACGGAATAATTAAACGAATGGAAGATTTATAATAATTAAGACGCATCGTCTTTGCCAAGTCCTATTGCGATTTTGAGTATTTTGAAATAAGTCGTCAGTTTCTTATCTCCTGTTTAGGTATCTTCTAATGAATAAATTTATTCGTAGTCGAGTTGCTCTCTGCCAGTTATTAGCGATTCGCCAAATTGGCAATAAATACCAGTGTGATTATGAGTTCGACAACAGTCATCTGTCAACTGCGTAAGTATTAACTTAATTAAAAAGTATCTATCGAACATATTTAGCTAATTGATAATATAATGTCCCATTTTGGCTGAGACCGTAATATTTCACTTCAGTAAAAAGGGTATGAAAGCCATATTGCTGGCTCAATGTAATCTTTGAAACCATCCAAAAACAGAAAAATATCGTCTCTTGTATTGAAGTGTTTCTAAAATTTATTTCCAGTACCTGGTCAGAGGATTTTTTTCATAATTATAGCGAAAGAACTAGTCTTCCTTGCAAACGGGGAGAGTATGTAGGTCTCGTGTAGGATAAGGTTTTAAGTTGCTAGGACATAAAACTTGAGTTAAGATTCTAATGTGTAACTTTTTTACAGAGCGTAAAAATGTTCGGCATAGTGTATATAGTCCTGGCAGTGCTACAGCTGCCCGTCAGCTTCGCCGCCTGTGATACCGACTATGCCAACAGTACCCCAGTGGAACTGTTCCAGGCGTACCTCAAGATTAACACCACTACTCATAATGATTTGAGTAAGAACAGCTTTAGTTATTTTCTATCGTTTTAATATTCGTTTAAACTATAATACCATTTTTAAATGAAAAATTATTTTAGTTTTTTTTATAAATATAGTCAACTAGCTTTTGCCCGCGGCTTCGCCCGCGTGGATGTCGAAAAATATCCGACGGGAACGTACTACCGGGATTAAAAAAGAAACCTATAGGTTAATCCAGGTTATAAACTATCTGTGTGCCTAATATCATCCAAATCCGTTCAACCGTTTTCGTGCAAACTGGAACATACATACAAACAAATAGACCAACATTCTAAAAACTATATCAACATCAGACTCGAATATTCAATGTAAGGTTTGACTTCGTTACTATTTTATTTTACTTCGTCTGCGTAGAGTATAAATTCTTTGTTCTAGATCATTTTAATTATGAATTATTATAACAATAACAATAAAGAGCTTTGTTCATGGCTAATTGTCCTCCACTACGTGTGATATTTGAAGAATACTGTAAAGAAATACCTACTGTAAAGGACCGGTATCTACCTAAATCCTTCACAGTATTTCTCTATATACCTACAATGTTTTTCACTAATTTGGAAGCGGGCACTAAAACAGTTGGAGAGCTAACACGTGAGCAAGCCACATAAAATTGGCCGTGGGAGAAACAGTCTTGCCGCAAATCAACTCCAGCTAATTTCTGAGTTTGTCCCTGTGACTTGTTAATAGTCATCGCGAAACAAACCTTGATTGGGAACTGCAATCTTTTAAATTCAAACGGAAGGTCATTTGGTATCAATGGTATACGCGGCACGAAGACTGTGTCACCTCTGGCTGATCCAGTTAGTATTTTGGCCTCAATAACATCGCATAGATGTTCCCTATATGTGTGGTCAGTCTGTAAGGTACAAATTATCACGCTATTTGCTATGAGGGAAGAGCAGTATCGCATTCTGTTCGTATCCTAACTATCCTAAGCTATATCTATATCGATTCTCCCGGAGAAGGGGATGGGGTGGTTCTCCGGGGGAGGGCCCGTGGCTAAATAATAACAGCCGCACAGGTCGATCGATCAGGTTAAGCTACATTTGCCGCGGTTGGTCTGTGGATGGGTGGCCATCTTTACATTCAGAGACCCGTCCGTGCCTCGGAAAGCAAGTTAAGCTGTTAGTCCCGGCTGTCATTCGTGGATCTTTGACAGTCGTTACGAGAAGTCAGAAGCCTGAAAGTCTGCCAACCATTCTTACCAAGGACATTACCCAGTAACTGCGTTGTGGAGGTCAGATAGGCAGTCGCTCCATGTAAAATACTGTAAAGTTAGAAACAGTACACGTGTACTTATATTATTTTTACTTGAATACAAAATTTAGCGAATGAAAACTTCAATAAAAAACTTCATCGCCCTTTTCAGACCCTTGTGGGTTGAAAAAAAAAAAAAAGATTTTCGTTGTGTTAGTTTCCATCCATATGCCGAAATATTAGTGATATTAACTTAAAAAATAAAGAACTTTAATTAAAAACAAAATTTCATCCCCCTTTTCACCCCCTTGTTGAAATTCTAACAACACCGTTGTGTTAGCTTCCAATTATAAGCCTAGATAGTAAAATTAGTGATTTTTCTTCGATAATTAAGGACTTTCCAGCTTCATCCCCCTTTTTAACCTTTTGGGGGTGGTATTATCAAAAACGCTGAGACACGTATTTAATTTTCAATCGTCAGCCTAAACACAAAATTTTAAAATCCTAACTTCAAAACTGACGGACTTTCATACAAACTTCCATCCCCTATTTTACCCCTTTAGCGGTGGAATTCCCAAAAATCCTTTCTTAGTGGATACTTCCTCTTCACAGAGAACACACTCTCTAAGTTTCATGTCTCTAGGACCAGTGGTTTGGGCTGTGCGTGGATATATCACCCAGTCAGTCAGTCAGTCAGTTTATCATTTTATATATATATAGATTTATCTGCTTTTTTTTATGAATTCAGGTAGTTTGTTATATATTTTCATGGATATTAAATACTATGAGACAAGAAAATACAATTTCCTTATTAGTTTAAAGATATATACCTATATCTACCGTTTTCATAATCCCCCATGAAACTACCTACCTAGAACCTTGTTTTTCCGTGTTTAACACAAACTTATTAAATAATTTCACCTTACAGCAGAGGCTGTGGAATTCTGGAAAGCATTAGCTAAAGCAGCTGATGTGCCAGTCAACGTGTACAAGATTGTACCGGGGTACCCCATAGTGGTACTGAAATGGGCAGGAACCGATAGCAGTCAGCACAGCATTATGCTGAACTCACACATGGACGTGGTTCCTGCTGATATAGAGGTAAATTTATAAACAAAATAACTCTTTATTTTATTGTTGGGTACTAATTAATGAATACCTCTAAAAATTTGTGTCTCTATGTTTTCGTAAAATTGTACTAGGAGTATTCCGATGGCTTAATATTTAGCGATATCGTCTACTTTCTTCACGTACTTGTTAGGAAGAATAGAGAGAAGCATCTTCCTTCTCTTCTGTTTCGTCATATCGATGATTCCAGATTATCCATATAGTCAAGAGGGTGATTCTACCCGTCATAATAAACAACTTTCACCATGAAACATTCATTCGTTCATTGCCACTGCCATTATCTTCCGTGACGATTCTGGTCACAGGAGGGCTGGGCATACGGCCCCTTCGCTGGCCACATAGATGACAACGGCGTCATTTATGGCCGAGGGACGCAAGATATGAAGTCTGTATCAATACAGTATTATGAAGCGCTGCGCAGATTGAAGGAAAACAATGTTACTTTACTCCGAGACGTGTACATGACTCTTATGCCTGGTGAGTGACCATATTTGTGCATTATACCATTATTTCTGAACAGACGCTACGTAAATTATAAATCAATCTCTACTTTACTCTAATTGCTGAGCAACAACCGTTTTCGGGGCTATGTACCTGCGGACACAATATCATGTCAATATTATATGCGCACGGCCACTTGAACGAATACCTAACCAATAAATAACGCAAATGCCTGCAATTTTAGGACTCTCTGCCAACCCTAAAAACTAATGTTTTTTTCTTCAGATGAGGAGGTTGGAGCGGAAAACGGTATGATTTCGTTCTTAAAGTCACAAGAATTTGCAGCTATGAACGTGGGGATAGAACTAGACGAAGGCACTGCATCCCCACTGTCTGGAATACCAGTCTTCTATCAAGAGAAGGTTGTGTGGCGTAAGTGATTTACAGATACTTATTAGTCTAAGCGTATGCTGAGACGCAGGTGACGCAGGTCCACGCAGCGCAGGGCAGAGCAAACTTGCATGAACGTACTGACAGCTGCTTACGCTGCGGCATAAGCACGTGCAACGCAAACATTGTGTCTGTCCTGCTCTGCGTCTCGGTGTAAGATAGAGCCGGCACAGGTTTTTGCGCGACGCGTTCAGGGTGTCATTTGTTTTTTACCACTGATTCACAATTTTGTTTGAATGACAGAGTTTGTACTTGCTACGCGAATGTGTCTGTGAAGCTGCGTCGCAACATGCGCTCGCGGCCTATGTCTGCGTCTCCTGCCCTACCCTGCAAAATCTGTACTGTGCTGAGGGCCTAGCCAAATGGCATTCGCTTCGGAGCGATTCTATTACGACAATCGCTATTGCTTCAACGATATCGAAGTTCAATTGGTAGACAAAGTACACTTCGTTTCGCTATCGTCTTATCCATTGCATTGGTTTGTTCGATAAAAATTACATTTTGTCTTTGGTCTTTCGTGAGCAAACGTCAAATTCCGCGCTGTCGCTGTCAATTCTTGTTGTCAGTTGAACTCCGATAGTACGAGAGCCCACGACCAAAACCAGGTCGCATCGTTTTACAGCCAAAACCGTATAAAATCGTTAGTTTAGATGATTCTGAACCTTACTCGGTGGGCAGTACCGGTCAGAAACGTCACAGTTTTATGGGAGCCCATTTCTGCTATATCAAAAGAAACAGGCAGACGGTTTCATTACATATTAAAAATGTACATAGGTTTCGTAATGTTAATACGAATAAGTTTGTTTGCAGACATTTTGCGTGTCCAATGTGGCCTGAGCGAATTTTCAAAAATGTCAAAAATTTTACCGATCGGTCTCCCTGTAACCTGGTTCAATTTTTTTTTAAATTCTTTTGTATAGTTACCGGGGTTACAAAAATATGATTTTTTAAATTTTAACTGATACCTATAATTCCAAAAACCATAAGAACATTTCGAAGTCGCCCGGAAAACGCGCGGTGTTTGTTACGCTGCTATCCCTCACGACAGGACACGAAAGTTTTTAAACACGTCCAAAATGGTTCAACTCTTAAGAGGCTCACACTTTTTTCTGAAAAACAATTTATTCACATCAATTGACCAATGTTCACCTGAAAACAAAATTTTCAGACGGGTTGCTATGTATTTATTTGTTTGCCTCATTTTTAACTTTCTCAAATGGTCTCCTTGGTACGTGCGACGCTACTGGATTCTAAAAATTGGGTTTGGGTATCTGAAATCTAACGTTCAACTCCATTCTTAAAATCAGACAAATTGCTATGAAACAGGTCAGTATTTGTTTTTGACATATTTCAAAATGCGGTCCGGTCAGACGTGACGCGAAAAATGTATGAAATTATGATTTTTTGTATTCAGAATAACTAAATCTATCGATTGTATATGATTTTGGTCGCAAAAAGATAAGGCAAACATTTTGGACATGGGCTCTCGTACCACGACTCTTACTCCGGGACGAAAATTCAAAAGTAATAAAATTCTATAAATAATGCATTTCATCGAGACTTTCGAATAGGGATGATGATTAAAATTATTTTTTTGTCCGTCAGGTAGATTATATCAAATATTGGACATATATTTTATTTTTTACGTAATCATAATATTACAACGTAGCGAGTAGCGAGCCCCCACTCCCCAACTTTAATGCGTTTTATCTAAGTATGTTTTTATAAATATGATAAAGCAAGAAACACGTGTCTAATATTTTTTATTATCTGACAGACGGATTTAATAGAATTTCTCTAACATAAATTTTACTCCTCATAAAATTACCATACCCCCGAGTAAACTCCAAAAGTCGCCATTTTGTTTCGTTTTCCACAGGGTTTTGACGTTCGTTAATGTTTCCATCATACGAATCGAAAACTAGCGATAAAGCTTTAAAAAAGTGTCACTTGGCTACGCATTTCTATGGAAGTTATCGTTCGACGCTGTCGATTCGTTTGATGGAAACGAATGATGATGACATTGTCTAGCTAATTTCTATTCGTTAACCTATGATCACGTGACATTTCCATAACAACGCTAGCTTAGCTCAAACTATGACAGTGAAGCGATGTTATTTGTTAGTTTCACACACATCCCTCGCTACGCATCCTCGCTCATCTCTGGTGGAAACGCAGCCTAAGTCAACCGCATACATATTTGACTTTTCTACTGGCGATATCGCTAATCGAATGTTACTTTGTCTAGGCCCTCAGTGCTCCGCCACCTGCGTCTCAGAATACGCTTAGCCTTATTGTCAACTGTTTCATGTTTTTTGAACGGAGAGAAAATCAAAGTCAAGTCAAAGTCAAATAATTTATTTCAATTAGGCACTTTTGATTCTAATCGCCCCTTCCAAAAGGTAGTTTTCATATGGAGAAGAATGGGCAAGAAACTCCACCGTTGTTACTCTTTTAAAATGTTTTACAATATTTTGTATACATTAATTATTAAATTATATGTGAAGACGATGCACCTAGAATAAAATTACTATAGCACTGTAGGGGATCCCTACACTTAGTGATATGATAACGGGGCGATTCTATTGGGATGATGAAATAAAACCGACCGCCTTGAATGTTCGTTAAACACTGATTTATTGAAATATATTTTTACATATTATTTGCAATAATAGGTACAAATGCTGTGTGTGCAGAATGCACGGCGCGTAAGTCGGTAGACTAATGTACGGTTCCGTACATCCTGCCCGCCCTAATGGGACAAATGAAATGATTGATAGATAGGCAGATAATTGGAGTTGCAAACAAGTCGAAATGATTAAATTGTAAAATGATAATAGACTGATATCTAATGATACCAATGCGATAAAACCTTAATTTAAATGACTATTCTAAAATACACATTTCCTTAATCATCACGGTCTTGTAAGTGCACTGAACGTAGAAACGTTGGCGAGGTGGCCCTGTCTACACCACTAATCGTAAACACTTCACTACACTTTTGCACTGTGTCCGCCGGCGCCGGCGCGACCGTCACCGGTCCCACCCAGACAGCCTCCTGGCCCTGGGGAGCCGGCGACGCTGGTACGCTGCTCGTACTTCGATGTTTTCTGATAAGATACACGACAACGCCACCCAAGATGATAACCGAAGCTACACTGATGTACAACACAGTATAGTGATGAATGTCGTGAATGCTCAGGTCTGTAGACGACTGTTCCTTAACCTCGTCAATTTGAGCCCTTAATTGATTCCAAATGAGATGATGATCTTCGGCTATGCTGAAGTTCTCTGGTGCAGACGTTTTCATGATTTTGTTTAGCATAGACACCTCTGGGACTTCGATGTGATGATGAATATTGACATGATTGATGAAATTATTATGAGCATAAATACTAAAGGTATCCCCTTTCAATGTGCAACCTTGACCTAGGGTAATTATCGCGTTGCCGACAAGTTTGACCATTGTGACTCCGTTGGCGCAAATTATGCGCACTTGGCATTCCGAGCAATATGTGTACAACCAGGTGTTCGGCCTGTGCAATTTGACCCATTGCTCTTCACATGACGATTTCACGGAGTGGCATAATTGTTTTTGATTGATGATTTTGATTTCACAGATAGACTGCTTTATGTTTAAATTGTAAATGGGCATGTTTAATGAGCATAACAAGATATCGTTGGGAACATGAGTACATGACTGTAGGTCTGTTTCTGATAGATGAAATGCTGTATCCTTGCGTAGATTGTAAGCTATGAATGGTACCGATGGAATGAGATGATAATACTGTAGTCCTCTCTTTTGTGAAATAGATATGATTTTGTTAAGCTCAAACAATTCATTGCTTAGGAGTGGAACCTTGATTTCGATGATTAAGTAATTTGAGAAGACACTAGCTGACACTTTAAGTAAGCGATACAAGACCTTGATATTTTTCAAATCCACTGGTATCGTAAGTTTACCATTCAGTTGGCTAGAGATGATGCTCAGCTGATACGATAACTGCTCCGGTGATAACAAATGACTGTCAATGCGCCCGTGTGATATATCTGTAACCGTACCAATCAACGTTTGCTGACTCCAACGAATATTTGATAAATGAAATTGAATTATGAATTAATGAATTTGATGCTTGATGAATGAAAATTTTTGATTCATGATGTTTTCATTACGCCGTATGATATTAAATTCTGATTCTAAAATAATTGTCTGATTTTTTATAAGTTTTTGAAGATGTTCTTCATTATGACTGATCTGCTCGATGTCACTCTTGTATTTTTCGGCAAACTTCTCGTCCAGTACACCGAATAATGAGTTAGCAATATAACCTAGCCCGTTTACTAGGCCTCTTTTCAGCTTCGGACTTTGATATTTAAGTAACATATCATAGTGTTCAATTTCGCTAATTTCGTGCTCTAACTGAAGAATGATACTTTGATATTGTTTACTTCCATGGGTGTTGTATAACGATTTGATGTGGTTGACGTAACCTTTGATATCGGATAAGCCTTTCCAGTAGGTCATCATGTCATCACGAATGGCGTCTAGTTGGTAGTAGACAACTAGACGCCATTCGTCTTTGATATACTGTAGATTGGATATTCTATCAAAATAAATAGCTTGATTCTCTTCTAATGACGTCACATTATACGATTCATGATTAGGTACATTTTGCGCTGAAGTAGGTGATAATAACATGAAAAATAGTAATAAGTAACTAGTGACCAGGCTCTTCAATGATACGTTGTTGCAAGGAAGTCGCTTTCTCTTGCTTCGCTCGTCTTGATTGTCTTGATTGACATTTTGATCCTGTATTGTGTCCTTGTTAACTGGTAACAACACAAGTCTGGTGACAGGGCGTTGTATGACATTATTCTTAGTTTTTAAACTGACTACCCTTACATAGCCATCCCTTCCAGGATGAACTACTTGAATACGTCCTAACGCCCACTTGCCTGGTGGCAAGTTTTCGTCCTTGATAAGAACGACGTCATCGATTTCGAAGTTCCTACTTGGTTTACGCCATTTTGATCTAGACTGCAGTTGTTGAAGATATTCGCTTGACCACCTTTTCCAAAGCTGTTTGTTCATTGATTGAATGAGTTGCCACCTTGTTGACTGATTCATGTGATCTGGATCCGTATGTGGCCTAGATAGAAGTGGGCCACCGATCAAGAAGTGTCCTGGCGTAAGTACGTCGTCTTCAGGACTCTCTGTCAACTGACAGAGAGGCCTTGAGTTCAGACATGCCTCGATTTGATGTAATAGCGTAGTAAACTCCTCGTAAGTGAGTTTCTGATCGCCGATGATACGCTTTAGATGATATTTGATGCTTTTCACCGCAGCTTCCCAAAGACCGCCTGCACTTGGCCACGCAGGAGCATTGAAGTGCCACCTTATGTTCATATCATTGATATTATTGAAGAAATCGGTGTTGATGGTGGCTATGATCTCTTGGTACTCCTTCTTAATGATACGATTGGCACCTACGAAATTCGTGCCATTGTCACTGTATATGTGAATTGGCGTTCCACGTCGGGCCGAAAACCTACGAAAGGCTGCTAAAAATGCTGGAGTACTCAGATCGGAAACTAGTTCCAGATGAACAGCCTTGGTAGATAAACAAACAAACACTGCAATATACCCCTTGACTGTTTTGATTCCACGTCCCTTATTGGCCTTCAACTCGACGTGTCCGGTAAAATCAACACCGGTGTGAGAGAAAGGTCGTGATTCGTGACTCGTGGTTGTGGGAGATCGGCCATGATTTGTTGATATTGTGTTTGACTGAAGCGCCGTCAACTTCCTTTTGACACTACGGATTCCACTGATTATCCAATATCTGTCTCTGATGTATGAAAGTGTCAGTCGCGGCCTCCATGCAATGTGGTAATGTGAGCCTGATCAATGATTAAATCGGTGAGACGACTATGACTTGATAATATGATGGGGTGTTTTGATGAATCGCTGATACATGCGTTTTTGAGTCGTCCACCCACTCTAAGGATACCGTGCTCATCTATGAAAGGATTCAGACATGATATTTTGCTTCTAGGATGCACGTGCCCCTTTTCATTGATAAATAAAATATCTTCATAAAATTGGTGTGACTGATCATCTTTGATAATGAGATTCAATGCATTGTCCATCTCTGATGATGTCAATACATCCGTTCTTGAAGTGTGATTACCTCGTGATTGCGTAATGAAACGCGATATCCAAGCGATTATTTTTACAATGCGAGTTAATGAACTGTAATTCTGTAATAACTCGTGTATGACTGAAATATGATTTTGATATAAGGCCGTGTTTACACTAAGCTGTTTGGTTTCCAAATCTGGTGATTGATATGAGGTGATAGGAAGCGTACTTTGTTCGAAATTGGTTATCCATTTCGGACCCTGCCACCACAACGGATGGCTTGATAACTTCCGTGACGTCAGACCCCGAGTAGCACAATCTGCAGCATTCTCTTCTGATCTCACATGACGCCAACATGATGATGGAATGATACTAATGATTTCGATAATTCTGTTAGCTACGAACTGCTTCCACTTCTTCACATCGCCTTTGATCCATCCTAAAACAGTCTGTCCAGGCGTAAATCTCTACATTCTGATTTGATAAAGTTTCCATGACTTTCTTGATAAGTTGAGATAGCAGTAGCGCACCACATAGCTCTAGTCAATGCAAAGGTGGCAATGACACCTTTTTTGCCAGAGGTGCTAACTTCGTTTTTGCTACAGCGAGCGTTGATGTGTACTCGCCCTTATTGTCTTTTGCTACTACATACACAACACATGCGTATGCTTTGTCGGAAGCATCACAAAATCCATGAATTTGATATGATTAATTTGTGTTACCGAGATAACGTGGTATGATAAATTGATCTATGATGCTGAAATCATTCTTAAGCTGAATCCAATCATCTTGAACGTTTTGTGAAACTTCTTCATCCCACGATACATGTGATGACCATGCATTTTGAAAAAGCAGTTTTGCTCTGATTGATAATGGTGACAGCCAGCCTAAGGGGTCAAATAGTTTTGAAATTTCCGAAAGCAGCTGTCTCTTTGTGACGCGTTTATCATGATGCTGTAATTGATTTTGAAAGCTAAAGCTATCCGTTGATGGGTTCCATCTCAATCCAAGTGTTTTTCTTGTTTCTGAACACTTGAAGTCAGGTGATAGCTCTACCAGAAGGTCCGGTACGTTACTCGACCATTTTCGGAGGTTCATACCAGCAACCTTCAGCATCTCAATGAGCTGATGCTGAAGCTCCCTGGCTTGATGAATGGTATTTGCTCCACTAAACAGATCGTCCATATAGAATGATTGATTTAATGCTGATGCAGCTAGTGGATATTTGTCGGCATCGTCTATAGCCAGCTGTTTAAGCGTTCTCATAGCTAAGTATGGAGCGGCCTTAGTACCGTACGTCACGGTAGCCAGATGATATTCATTGAGTGCCTCCTGAGATGATTGCCGCCAAATGATTGATTGAAGATGACGATCTGATTGTCTGATATATATTTGCCGAAACATTTTTTCTATATCCGCTGTGATTACATAGCTGTAGGTTCTCCAGCTTAAGATGAGTGTCATGAGGTCCCTTTGAAGATTCGGTCCACAACACATGAGATCATTTAGGCTTTTGCCTGATGTAGAGTTCGCCGACGCATTAAAAACAACCCTAAGTTTTGTTGTTGTTGAATCTAATTTCATTACGCCGTGATGTGGTAAGTAGAAGGCACGTTTTGATTCTTCGACATTATTGGCAATACACATGTGACCCAGTTCTTCATATTCAGACTAAATGATTTATAATTTTCTGAAAATGATTCGTTATTGCACATTTTTCTTTCCAACTGTTTGAATTGTGCAATAGCCTTTAATTTAGATGATCCAAGCTGATTTTCATAGTCAGGTTTTATAGGTATGCCAACCTCGTATCTACCAGTGTCCAAACGACAAGTAGCTTGCTGATAAAACTCTTCACAATACTGGTCTTCACAGGTAAGAGTTGACAATGATGTTTCAACGTCCTCTATTTCCCAATATTTTGATAGGTCTGATAACTCATTTGTTACGATATGACAATTAAATGTGCGAACGTTGCCAGACAGGATCCATCCGAGGGTCGTCTGTTGCGCAATCGGAGCCTGCGCTGGACCTTTGATGAGACCGTCTATGATGATTTGAGAATAGATACTCACATCCAAGAGAATATCAATAGGCTTCGACACGTTGTATTCTGGATCTGCTAATTGAAGATGCTGGATATGAGTCCATGATTGTTTTTTGAATGGTATACCAGGTAGGCAGTTAGCGACCTTTGTCAAAACCAGTGCTTCTGTAGTAAACTGATAGTCGCCGTATATAGATTGACAGTCGATTGATACCCGTCCTTTGCTCTGTCTAGCACCAGCCCCTATTCCTGATACTGATGCGTTGTATCTTCGCCGCTGTAACCCTAACCGCTGTACAGCGTTTTTCGATATTAATGATATTTGTGATCCCTGGTCCAGAAGAGCCCTAAGGGTCACGTAGCTGCCATCAGAACACCTGACATTGATTGATAGCGTGGTCAACAATAACTCTTCGTCATGCGACATGATTAACATTAGGTTGCTTGTTAGATGATTTTGATGACGAAGCGGTAATTGCAAATGATGCTGAAGTTTTTTGAGAAGCTGATTTAGATGATGGGACACACGCTTCATGGAGTATTGAATGATGAGCACCTTGACAGGTTTTGCAACGTTTTTTCGAAGTGCATTGACTTCCCTCGTGACTGAATAGGCAATTTCGACAAATATTTGAGTTTGTCACCGTCTTCAGTTGCACGTCCGGTGTCATGTTTATGAAATTTTTGCACAAAACTAAATTGCGAGCATGACTAGAATTGCATACAGAGCATTTTGAAGTTTGAGTAATGATGGCCTGATAATTTTTGTTAATGTAACCTTTATAATTGTTTTGCTTATTAAAGTTATTTGTGTTCTTTGATTGATTTGGGTTCCTTTTGCTTAATGATGAGGGTTCCTTATCTTTTTTATGAATAGGCTCGAGAGCGGTAAACTTACTCTCGAGGAATGCCATTAACTCGTCCAACCTTGGTAAATCACGAGGTGTCCTACGTGCTTCCTTGTAGTCAGCATAAGTTTCTGGGTCCAGTTTTTTGCACAATAAATGAACTAACAACGGATCCCACGTATTCGTATCCACGCCGAGATTGTGAATCGCGTGAATACATTCGGTTGAGGTATCGTACAACCTTTTGATTTCAAATGATGATTGCTTCTGAATGTTGGGAAGATTGAGGAACATTTCGATTTGGTTCGTGAAAAGAACTTGAGAATTGTTGTACCGATGTAGTAAGATCTCCCACGCAGTATCATAGTTCTCGGATGAAATGTGGAGATGATAGATGAGACGTTCTGCTTCACCCTTAAGTTTTCCCTTAAGGTGCCGCATATTCTGAGCTTTAGTGATAGAGTTATTGTTATGAATTGTCTCCGTGAACAGGTCATAAAAGGTTGGCCACTGTGTATAATTCCCGCTGAACGATGGTATTTCAATGTGCGGAGTTGATTTTTCTAAGTGAGTCGTGGATGAGATTTTCTTATTCAACTCACGTTTGATATTTTTGTAGGCCAATTCATGATGATTAAACTCCTCGTCATATGATATATCGCCACCAGCAAGTATATGATCGATTTGTAAATGTTGAGCATCAATAATTGTCCACTTAGCTTGAACGTTTTTGAGCTCATCTTCTAGTTCCCATTTATCTGTTATTTGATCAACTTTTATGCCTTTAATAAGCCGATTAAATGCCCTAAAATTAGTGCGTTGCAATGATAACAATTCGTCTAACTTTCCATCTGGTTGAGTTGATTTTGATGTTTTGCCGTACGATGATATTAGATTACGAGTAGATTGATAATAGTCTTTACCTTTTTGATATGTGTTGTCAAGGAAATATTCAACCGCCACATTTTTATGCTCAGATATTTTTTGATGATTTTGCCCGAACTCTCCCCAGAGGTTGTCTAACGTCTCTAACCGTTTCCGCAAGTATTCCGCATGTTTGCGAGAATCCGAGTCCTTGTTGAAGTTCACCTTTATTGTATTGAAATTGGTGATGATTTCAGATTGACGGGCAAAAAGAGTTACAATGATGTAGGTAAAGGAACAGTCTTACTTGGTTATATGATGATCCACGTAGTTGCACCTGATGCTGCTCCCTGCTAGGGTTGATAGCGGATGCTGAACCCTCGCGCCGCCTGATGATGAGCTCCACAGAGCCCGATGAAGTGGATATCACGCCGTGCTATGCTTACCACGACCGTGCTGTTGACCTAAGCTATATTTGCTCAAGTCAAGGATGAAGTGTGTTTTTTACTGAATAAGTCCACACTGGTTTGATCACAGAACCTTGAGTCCGAACCGTTCATCTGACCAGTACGCGCGCTAGGTCAAAGAACCGCGACGAGGTCCTGCAATGCTCGAAGGACCAAAAAAATGTAGGGGATCCCTACACTTAGTGATATGATAACGGGGCGATTCTATTGGGATGATGAAATAAAACCGACCGCCTTGAATCTTCGTTAAACACTGATTTATTGAAATATATTTTTACATATTATTTGCAATAATAGGTACAAATGCTGTGTGTGCAGAATGCACGGCGCGTAAGTCGGTAGACTAATGTACGGTTCCGTACAAGCACAATAGGTAAAACGAATTAAAAATGAAGTAGGTAATGAAAGATAAACTAATTATGTGATGGATGTACGACAGCTGTAGACCTACTCCATAATTATGCCCAATTTTAAACTCTCAGTTCAAATCTGACTACCTACTTACTCAACAAAGTTATCAAGCAAAGCTATACCTTCACAATCGCAATGTGTACGGAGATATAGAACCAATAGTACCTACTGTCGAATAGATAAACTTTGGTTAAGAATACCTCGGAGACCTCATGAGTGATCATGGCATCAACAACATCATCTGCCAATTATTATGCAAAACTACCTTTTCCCAACTATTTATGTTGAGGTCAGGTTCCAGTCTAACCGGATACAGCTGAATCAATTTGAGTGATATTATTAGATTATTTACTTGTATTTTACACATCGTTTGTAGTGTAGTTAAACTTTTTTTTCCAGTCTAAGAGGTATCACTAACGCATTGATATCACTAACGTGACAAAATTACTGACACGTGTACATAGGTATCATTAATGTATTAAAAGTATTCAGCTGTTTTGTTAAGTTTTGTTTTTTTACCTTACCATTTATTCATTTTCAGATTAATTTACATTACAGTACGACAGAACTTAGATGTAGCATAAATTTTAAAATTTTCATTAAGTTCAATTTTACGAATGTATTTGGTTATATGACTTCACAAGTTATTGCGTTTGCGTAAAGATCATTTTCACGTAAAGCAGTAATAAAGATTGGTGATTTTGAAGACAGTTCTTGCTCAGTTCGGATGGTGATTGGTTTTACGAATTTTGCCGATGCTACATCTAAGTTGTGTCGTACTGTACCTACTTATAAAATAAAATGATTATTAATTCATTAAATTCGTTGCAAACGTTGAATCACCTCATCTGTATGGTACCTACATTATATGTAAATAAACTTTTTCTATTTCAGAAATACAAGTTGATTGTCACGGTGTATCTGCTCATGGGTCCACTTTCCCTGAGACGGACGACACCGCTACTGGCAAGGTATATTACTTGAAACCTTTAATCATTTACTATTAAACGCGCAATATTTGCATATATATGTTACCGGCCAAACCCGATTTTCGGATGAACTAGTTTCGCCTAGGCCGAACCAGTTTTCCCTACACGCGATAGGATAAACCAGTATCGCCTAGGCCAAACTCATTCATCCTGTTACCGATAGGATAAACCAGTTTAGCCTAGTTCGAATCGGTTTATCCTAGTTAGAATTTACATGCTTTAGGATAAACTGGTACATCCTAGTCTGAACTCATTTTACCTGTTTCCGCTTTTTACGCCACTTCTTCAGCGCTCTTTGATGTTAACGCACGAAGGAGATCAATTTTTGTGAGATGGTCTTGGTAAACCAGAATGAATTTGAACGGTATTTTGCATCGACGAGAGTTGCTGGTTGCGTTTAAAACATTTTATTATAATCCTAGTACAATTATTGTGAGGCATTTTATCATGGATGAGCCTTCGTGTAGTAGACAAGCCAATCAAAAACTGTGGAGAGGAAATTTGCAGAGTGAAAATGAAAAGTCTTCTCATTATAATGTGTTATAAGTAAACGAACATGCGGATTTGGTTGAAAACAAGTAGAAGTTGGATAAAATAACATCATAAAAAAAAATACTGAAACGATTTGCTGTTTTGAAAATTGGTGATGTGAAAAAACTCATTGCACGGTGTGAAGGGAATATTCTTTCTTCGAGCTGATGAACTTTATGATGTGATTGACGCACCTCATGTCGCTGTGGGTCATGGTGGTCGTGATAGGATGTTAGCCGAGACATCAAAAAAAAATGCCAATATCACAAAGGAAATGATATGCCTCTATTTAACAATGTGTGATGTTTGTCAACAAAAGAAGACAAAAAAGAAAAGAGGGCTAGTTTCAAAGCCAATTCTTCATTTGGAAATGAATAGCAGATTAGAGTGTTTGGAAATCAATCAAATCGACCTGGCATCTGCTATTCACTGCTTGCACTGAATCTGAAACAGTTCAGACTATGACATACTAGTTTATCCTAAAGCATGTAAATTCTAACTAGGATAAACCGATTCGACCTAGGCTAAACTGGTTTATCCTATCGGTAACAGGATGAACGAGTTTGGCCTAGGCTATACTGGTTTGTCCTATCGCGTGTAGGGAGAACTGGTTTGGCCTAGGCGAAACTAGTTCATCCGAAAATCGGGTTTGGCCGGTAACATATATATCTAATTTACAAAATTCTCGTGTCACAGTGTTTGTTTGTAACTCCTCCGAAACGGCTTGACTGATTCTTATGAAATTTTGTGCGTATATTCAGTAGGTCTGATAATAGGACGTAAACTATTTATCATACCCCTAAGTGATAAGGGTGGTCCACCCCAAAAATTTATTTTATATTTTTTGGACAAAAATAAATATTTTTATATTTTTTATGATTTGGCATTAAAAAATACATACAAGCCTAAATTTTCATCCTTCTGCCACCAACCCCTATTTTTAATAGTGATATTAGTACTGTAGGTAGGTATGTAGATAGATAGGTAGGTAGGGTAGGTAGGTGGGGTAGGTAGGTAGGGTAGGTAGGTAGGGTAGGTAGGTAGGTGTAGGTAGCTAGGTATGTAGATAGGTAGGGTAGATAGGTAGGGTAGGGTAGGTAGATAGGTAGGTAGGTGCACCGTAGATAAGTACTTAGTGCTACCCGTGTGACGCCGGGGCGGGCAGCTAGTATTTATACAGGAAAAGTTTTTATCCACTGCGCAAATTTTGACAAATTAAACTTAAACGTGTTTTATTCAACATATTTTTTTATTTTGATACGCCTTAGTACAAAAAAAAAAGTTATCGTTAACGAAAGATGTTTATTTTAAAAGTGGTTGTATGGCTACCCGGCGGCGCGCTGCGAAGCGGAACGCGCGAAAGTACCTACCTATCAGCTGTGCGCTCGCTCGATTCGCCGGCGTAGGTATTTACGTGGGTTACAATACTTACAATGTATTGATCGCTAATTTTATCAGATTCGAACTAGACTTTTTTATGTTTAGGCCGTGACCTGAAGTTATTTGAAGAGTAAATCCAATTTTTTCCTTCATACTTTAATGGGCTTAGGACCATCAAAATACAGAAAATAAAGCAATATTATCAATTAAATTTACATTACTTAATACATTATGCCGCTAAAATGGTCCTTTCATTAGGGATTGCAGGGTTAAGGATTCCATGGGCTCGCATTCGAGGTAGGTACGCTCTCCGTCGCATACATTCTGCGAGCTGCTCGCAAACTTACACCACTTAGTACATACACTCGCACCATCTTATAAAACTCGCGGTTAGTGAAGTCTGACATCGTGACCGGTAGGTACAAGTACGACACACGTGCAGCGCGGCGCTTGCGCGGGAAAGCGATTAGACGCGACGTCACACGACAGCGCGTGCGATGAGCGAACTGTCGGTCAGGTCACAGCGCCCGCTTGCCGCCCGGGAGGGGGGGAGGTTTCACCCCCGTGCAACACCGCCGCTTGGGCCGGCCGCCGCGCGCGCCCTTTGATATTATTACGAATAGATTGTGTCCATATTTTGCTGATTTAAAGTAGGATAAAAAAAAAATTGAATAAATAATGGAAATGTGCTCTATTACTGATTTTGAACCACCAAAAAAAATTTGCGCACTGGTTAAAAACTTTTCCTGTATATATTTGTAATCACGTTCTCGAAAACGGCTCTAACGATTTCGATGAAAGTTGCAATGTAGGGGTTTACGGGATAAAAAATCGATCTAGCTAGGTCTCATATCTAGGAAAATTCGTTTTCTCCGTATTTTCACCCGAGCTCGGTCGCCCAAAGTTAGGAAAAATAATAATGACACCTTAGATTCCTTAGAATAATGACATGGCAGCATGGAATTAGTAAGTAACTACTATCATGGCACCACGCTTTTCTCCCTTCTGAACTCACCCACCCCTTCTTCCTATCCAATATCACACGCTAAGAATCTGCGTTCTTCCAACAATCTTCTTCTACTCTGTCCTTCTCATACTTCTGACTTTGTTCATTCTTCCTTTTATATCCAGTCCATTTTTCTTTGGAATGCGCTTCCTCTTGATATCAGGACGGCCACCAATCAGTATGCATTTAAGCGGAAATTGCAGAGTTATTTTCAAAACAAATAGTGTAGGGTCATCTCAATTACCTCTGTTCCTTTCAATTTGTATCCTTATATACAGGTTGGATTTTTGAGATGGGGCAGTAAGGACCTTAAACGTTGTAGCTACAGGAAAACGATCTTGAGAGACTGTCCTTAACTTTTTGAAAAATTTCGATCAGCAAGAAAATGGGCAGTTTCAACAAAAACTTTTTTTGATGCCAATCGATCCTGGTACATTTTTTTTTTAAATCTTTAAATGCAGATTAAAATGTCTCAAAAAGTTAAGGACAGTCTTTTAGACCGTTTTCTTCTAGCGATAACGGTTAAGGTAGCTGTCCTTACTGCCTCATCTCAAAAATCCACCCTGTATATATGTATATATATATAATGTAGGTATTTATTATAGTAAATATGTATGTATAAGTTAATAAACTATATATGTACGTGTGTACCTATTTTATTTATAATTCATTGTTGTCTTTTTAATATTTTTTATTATTATTATCTCCTCTAATTCGGAGCACCTGCCATCTTATCTCTTCACCACCCTTGGTTGACTGGTAGAGAATGCCTAAGGCAATGAGTCCGCCTTTGTTCCTTATTGTGTGCGAAAAGTTTAAATAAATAAATAAATGGCAGCATAGAATTAGTATAAACTTTTCCCGCAACGATCACAATTCTCCACTCACAAACTGTATCTGTACTCCTATAGATCGCATTTCCTCCCTTAGATATCTAGGTATTACAATAGACGAAAATTTTTCATTTCAACCTCACATACACTTGCTAGCGGGCCGCGTCAGAAAACTAATCTACGTCATGAAAAAACTACGAGACTGCACACCTATCAAAATTCTCCGAGCAATATACCTAGGTCTTTGTCAGTCAGTACTCCAGTATGGAATCTCCGTCTGGGGTGGAGCCGGGAAAAGCATATTTATTGAAATAGAAAGAGCTCAAAGAGCCGTAATTAAAGTGATGCTTAGAAAGCCTTTTAGGTTCCCGACAGATCTGCTATACAACCAATTTCCGGTTCTTGGAGTACGTCAACTATACATACTCAGTGCCGCACTGCATGCACACAAATCTACTAAAAACAGACCTGACTACCAAAGCCTGCTTTCAAAACGTATCTTACACGTCCCTCTTCCTAATGCAAACAGTCTTCTGGCCCGACGGTGCCCTTCATACTCACACACTCATATCTACAATAAAATAAGCAAGCGCTGTAATACTAAAGGTCTTAACACCCACTCGTATAAAAGAATGATAAAAAGTTGGCTTCTCTCCCTGTCATACAACGACACAGAGGTTATAGTGAGTTAACACCAAAATATACAAGCAAGTCATTCACTCAAAACTCACACCTGCAACTCACCACCACACCCACACTCACACACACACTAACACACACACACACACACTCTCACACACGCACACTATAATATTATTTAGAATAATTTTATTTTGTTCAATTTATTTTTATTTGGTAATTCGCTATCCTTATTTAATTAACTACCCTGTCCATTTTCAAACATCCTGATATAAAATTTAAGCTAACGCAAAAATGTTTCGAATTAAAATTTAAGATCACGCAACTCAGGCCCCCAAGATACAGGCGCTGCCTAGTTTGGGGACCACTGTTTTAATACTTTGTTAAATATTCTAGTTACAGTGGTAAGCATACAATGTCATTACTTATTGAAATTTATTTTGTAACAATGGACCAATAAATTATTCTTATTCTTATTCTTATTCCTATACTACTTATTATGAGTATTCACTATTTTTACCAGAGCAGAGCTCCGTCGCCCAGGTACTACAAATAATAAAGCAACTATACAATATTACGTGAAATTAATTGTATTACCTTTTGTACCGTGCATCCCGATATAGATACATTTAATAAACGACTGTTTATTTTTAGTGCCGCAACGTGATCGACAAATTTTTCGCCTTCAGAGGTGAACAGTATGAAATAGCAAGTAAATCACTTCGGACCGATGCCGGCGGATACACCTCCGTCAACCTCAACAAACTTAGCGTAAGTTTTAATGGTAACGTATAAATATGAGTCCGAATGGATTGTTGCAAAGCATAAGATGATCTTTTCAACTGAAATAAACAAGAGAATAGTTTTTTTGAAGTTGTGTTTTTAAGTGTCCATATATTTACAGAGTGGAACAGTTAACAATGTCATCCCGAGCCTCGTAAGTCTCACATTCGACATGCGGTTGGGCATCAGTGTTAACGAGGAAGAGTACGATAAAAGGGTAAGTGTGCTCAAACACCTGATAAGTAGGAACAAGCCATGTGCCCGATGAGATTCCCCACCGGCAAAAACTACGAATTTCCATACAAACTTTCATCCCCTATTTGAGGATCCCCTTTAGGGAGTGTATTTTCAAACATCCTTCCTTAGGTTTGCCTTTCGCTATATAAGGAACATTACTGCAAAATTTCATTGGATTAAGCTGTGCGTTGTCTCTCAGTGAATAAATTAATTTAATATTTTTATTAGATAAATAGATCGTACGATGACGCTTGTAACATCTGCCATCATCATGCAGTGTTAGAGGAGTTTCTATGTAGGCTTTTAGTACCATCTCTCCAACAGTCCGGTGCTGGGTTTTAAAGGCTTAGGTTGTTTAGGTTTACCTACAGACCACTCTGATCTGACTAAAATGTCTACCGTTTTTGGTAGTTTCGGCCTCAAGATCGGTCGTCAACGATCGACAGCCGGGAGCGTTTACAACATGAACAAAGCCGAAAAAATGAACTATCCCATGTCGCATCGTTTGGTGTAATCGCGGATCAAACTGATTGACCGACAACGCAGATGCCCTGATTTGGTTGATTTTATTAATCTCTTTGTTGATAGATTCGTCAATGGATCGCCGAGGCTGGCGAGAACATAACTCTGACGTACATATTGAAGAACCAGCATTCTCCCGCTACTATCGCCAACTCCACCAACCCTTACTGGAATGCCATCGCCAGTGCAGCCGAAGAACTGTACGTTATTTTTAGTACTTTTCCAACGAGTAGGGATACACCCTCGGTAGTCCCGCTACCTCCTTGATGGTTTTTTAGTTTACTCCGAAAAATGTCTAGTATTCCTTGGAAGCCAACAGTACCAGCCGAAATAGTGATAGACCAGCTTTTATTTATCGCTTTTGGGCACAGAGTATGTACATCCACTACTCTTATTGACGACTTAATGTTTTGTACCACAGTGACATACAAATAACGCTGACGCTGCCGCCCGGATCTACGGACGCCCGACACGTCCGCAACGCCGGCTATCCGGCTTTCGGCTTGTCCCCAATGCCGAACACAGAGAAGCTCCTCCATTCAATGAACGAACACCTTGCCGTGTCCACCTTCATGGACGGCATCGAACTCTACGAGAAGATCATAGAGAACCTCGCTAACATTCCCGGAGCTGAAACCACTCAAGATACCAGTGTGTATCTTTATACCACTGCTAATTAATCACTATTAATTAACCTGTACGAATAGTTGAACCCTAGATCGTACTATATTCATTTGGAACGTTTGCGCCGACGCTCTGCGTCATCATCAAAGATTTTTTTTTTACTGAGTGGTAAATAAAAAGTATAATTAGTACTGCTAAAATTCTTGTGATAGCTCTAACATAACACTAATATTCTCCGTATTATTAAGTTGTTTTATTATATATGTACTTTTTAGGGTATATTGGAGTTATTTATTTCATTTAAACATTTGTAAAAGATCCTGAGACTATGTTGTTTTGTTTTGATTTGTATTTAATCCAGTCAAAATAATATAATAACCTAACCTAACTAAACTATTAACAAACTTGTACAATAAATGGACTTTTGCTTAAATTGCTTTTCGACTTTTATTGTCTTTTTACATCGTTATCACATTTATGTATAAATTCAACATTCATGATTTACCTAACCCAATTGTTTTGTAACAATATAATTTGAAAGAGTGTCCATGGAGTTTCTTGCTCGTTCTTCTTCATAAAAACCTACTACGCTTTGGAATAGGCCACTACGAGTAGCTTCATCTTTCTGACTGCCCGATTCCTTTGACAATTCAAAAGTGCCTGCAATTGCTTTGAGTTTGAGGTTGTGATTTTGTGGTTTTCGTCCTGGTCATAGCACAGTAACGGCTCTTTTGAAGGTTACTGATGAAATACGCTGGGCTATGGCCCACAAATCTCTCACCTTGCTTGTGCTGCTGGACTTTAGCAGTGCCTTTAACTCTGTCGATTTCGACATACTTCTAGGAATCCTTAAATCTTTCCATTTCTCTTCTTCTACTGTTCATTGGTTCGAGTTCTATCTTAAAAGCCGCTCGCAGCGGGTTCGTCTCGAGGAGTCTTCTTCTGACTGGTGTTCTCTTACCGCGGGTGTGCCTCAGGGTGGCGTTTTCTCTCCTCTTCTCTTTTCTATTTTCATTAACTCTGTCACCAGAGTCATCTCTTCCCACTTCCATCTCTACACGGACGACCTGCAGCTTTACACTCACTTTTTAAGGCAAGATGCGAAAGCAGCAGTGTCTGCCATGAACTGTGACCTGGATTTGATTAGCGAGTGGTCACGGTCCTTTGGACTGCAAATCAATCCTAAGAAATCCCAGGCCATCATTATCGGCGGCAGGTATATGCGGAATAGGCTCAATGTTGCGTCGCTGTCTCCACTCTGTCTGAATGGAGTTCAGATTGAATACGCAAACACCGTTAAAAACCTGGGGGTTACCATGGACTCTTACCTTTCGTGGACTGCCCATGTTGGTCAAGTCAGTCGTAAAGTGCACTACACATTCCATTCGCTGAAATGCCTCCAGTGCTTCTTGCCCTTTAGTACCAAAATCTCCCTTGCTCAAACTCTCATACAGCCCATCATTGACTACGCTGATGCCTGTTATTTGGATGCCACCGAGGAACTTTTAATTAAACTTGAATGTTTGCAAAACATCTGTATTCGTTTTGTTTTTAACCTTAAAAAGTATGACCACGTTTCTAACTTTCGCAAAATACTCAAGTGGCTCCCTATTCGACTTCGCAGGAACTCTCGGATATTGTGTCTGCTATTTAATATCCTTCACAACCCTAAAACTCCATCCTATCTGCGGGAACGCTTTTCCTACGCCCGTCCTTTTGATGCTCCTTGCAGGTCGCATCTTAGAAATCTCCTTAAATCCCCTCCCCACTCAACCGACTTCTACTCCTACTCCTTCAGCGTGCACGCGGTTCGGTTGTGGAATTCACTGCCGCCTGACATTAGGGACTGCCTAACTGTTGCAGTTTTTAAAAGAAGAGTGAAAGAACACTATCTGTCCACTTCGTCATAGTTGCATATTTTGTATTTATTATTTTATGCTACATTATATTTAAGTATATTTATTTTAGTGATATTTAGTTTAGAAGTATGTATGTAAGTTTATTCTCATATTGTATGTTTATGGTTAAATTAGTGAATAATTAAGTGTTTTTATTTTATGTATATTATTTTCTCTTCTAATCTTACACACGTTGTCTACATCTCTTTAACTACTTTCCTATCGCAGGTATGCTGGAAGAGATTTCTTTAGAAATAAGCATCACCTTTGTACGTATTTTTCTGTTCCTTTCTTCTTGTCTATTTATATGTGTGTACATAAACTGTTAAATAAATAATAAATAAATAAACAATATGTCAAAATATATACTTAATAGGTACTAGGATAATTAGCGATTTCACGTACCTACTTAATACCTAATACACTCAACAAAATAATAATGTGGATGACAGAACACAACCTCGAGATTAATTTTAATAAAACTAAAATCATGTCTTTCCACCCACGCCAAAAAGCACCTCTAGATATAAATTTTATTTACAATGACATAAAAATAGAGACAGTACAAGAATTCTCCCTACTCGGTCTATCCATAGACACAAATTTAAATTGGAAATCACACATTAAAAAAAATCGGTCAAAATTATCTAAATTTGCTTATGCCCTTCGCGAAATTAAAAAAACCACTAACCTTCAGACTGCCCTGGTTACGTATTATGCCTATGCATACGCATGGTTAAGCTATGGCGTAATATTATGGGGAAACAGTACACATGCACCTACACTTTTCACACTACAAAAACGACTAATCAGGATCCTAGTTAACATAGAAAACACAGACAGCTGCAAACCACATTTCCAAGAACACAAACTTTTAACACTTCCCTGTATTTATATATTAGAATTATGCAAATTTGTGAGAAACAACCAACAATTATTCACTACACGAGAAAACATACAAACTAGATATACACTACGACACAAAAATAGACTAAACCTACCTGGTGGCTCTAAGCTGAAAATGCACTCAACAAGCACTTTAGTAATGTCAGTTAAAATATATAATAAATTACCAGAAGTAATTAAAAATGAACAAAAATTAAATATATTTATAAATAAACTAAAACAATACCTAATCCATAAATGCTATTATAATATTAATGAATACTTTAATGAAAATTTAAAACAATAATTTAAAATAAATACCAAAAATAATAAATAAATTAAAGTGGAAGTGAATAGTGGAAAAACATCTTATTTTACTTTTTTTCAAATACTAATATAATATAATATAGCCTTCTTTCTCTATCCTATCTTGCTGTGCCCGACAGGGTCCACAATGATCTAAAATTATGTATATTTTATAATGTACCTACCACCTATGCTAACATTGTGGAACGCAAATAAATATATTGAGTATTGAGTATTGAGTACTTAACCATAATTTGTATGTGCAGACATTTGTGGGCATGGCACGTTCACCTCGCCACAGTCGCTTCCAAATGCGGCATTATGAGAGATTGTGAGTGAGCAATTAGGTACAAAGGCGGCACATGGATCACTTTAAAATTATGTATATTTTATAATGTACCTACCACCTATGCTAACATTGTGGAACGCAAATAAATATATTGAGTATTGAGTATTGAGTACTTAACCATAATTTGTATGTGCAGACATTTGTGGGCATGGCACGTTCACCTCGCCACAGTCGCTTCCAAATGCGGCATTATGAGAGATTGTGAGTGAGCAATTAGGTACAAAGGCGGCACATGGATCACTTTACCTGGAAAAGGTACCGTTAAAATGTTAACCTTATACATCTCTTTCCAACCCAGCAAGAATGGATATGTTTCTGATCTTTCCCGCATTTGAATATTAGAGCCTAGAGAAAATATTGCGCCAATCGACCAATGTGCAGCACAACACTCTAACGAATGCTCTTGCGACAGTGTACAATCTGTACATTAAATCAACAAAGTCATTAGATCTCTTAATTTGATGATTTATTTAAATATACTCGTATCTCTACTAAACATCAGATAGGTTACATACGTACTTAGATGTTTGCACTCGTAATTTTTATAACATTTTATTATACAAAGCTCGTTATTGTTCCGTTCCAGTGTTATAACCCGTAAGTACATCCAGCACATTCCTGTTTCCTCGTTTGCAGCTAAATCTTTAAACCAACAATCGCCACTTCACAGTAATGGGTGCCTTCCCACCCGTACGTGCCGCAACATTTTTAAAAGGACTTTTTCGCGAGCCGCCGCCGTTTTGTGTTTGCGCACCATCGCGCGTCGCCGCTCTGCCACGGATTTCGCAATTGTCACGCTTTTAGCGAACAAATGAATTCTCACCAATGATCGGGATTCGCTATGTAAACCGTTTAGCGCACGATTGATGATTTTGTTTCTTTTTTTCGTAATTCTTTACCACGAAGGGAGGGAATGAAAAAGTTAAATAGCTTTAGTTGGATGCAAATCACAATGTGATGATACTTGCAACAAATCACATTATTTGTTATATTAGAAGTATATAACTGTTTATTTAACAGTATATTAAAATGAATCATTACACCACTCTATCGCAATATAATAAGATTCATAATTACTGCGGTTCACAATATTATTATCAAATAGAGGTGTAACGCTTTATAATTATGAGTGTTATATGAGGGTGGACCGCTTGGGGCGCAGTACCGTTAATTGAAATGAATTGTCGCGACTGGGTGTAGCCGGCACATCGGGCACATAAATCAGAGCGCCTCGGGCCACCAGCTAAGTGCCTGCTACGAGCGCTACGCCGTAGCAACCGATAGACACGGCGCGAAGCGGACTATGCGGTTCAAGTTTTATTTATGGTGGTTTTTTTTATTTAACAGTACACTTTTGTTGTTTTTATGCTTGAGTACTTTTATGAACATTTTATTGTAATTAGTAAGTATTAACAGTATAACACGAGTTTTTTGATATAATAAAAAAGTTTTTTTTCAAATCTTTTCGAGCTTTTAGTTGGTGGACTAATGTGTTTTGTTTCCACTGTCATTCCTATTAACATAAACCCCTTTTAAATATGATAAGATAGGATTAAATTGGCAAGTCTATTTCTACTGAGGTCGTCATTAGAGCACGAAGCTCTAAGAGACATCGTGAGACGAATTAATTCAGCCAAATGCGGCGAACGCTCGAACAGGCGGTTTTTACTGGTAGTGCTCATTTGTCACCACCACCTACTGGCATTAGTGGCACGGTGGCACCGGTGGCACCCGACACAGGTGCGCACCATCGCACCGCTAAAAGCACCACACAGACGCGTAATACACACTCAACATCATTTATGGAGTGGGCATCTTGGTGGAGGTATCAAACAGATATTCTTGTGTTACAGTTGGAACGCTTTTGTGATTTTTTTAATACAATTTGTTGTATTTATTGAATTTTGTCTGGAATCAGAGGAGGATGCTTAATAGGAAATACTCAAGTACCTAAAATTGGACGCAATATGTGCGTGGTTGGAATTTAAAAACTTATTTATATGAATATCTAAGTAGGTATTTAATCTTTATAATGGAATGCTTACGTAGTGGATATAAATTAGAGACAAAATAAAAAGTTTTACAATTAATAAATAACATCAAATATTCACAAATGTGTCTCTTTATTGCAGGATATAATATCAAAACAAAAAAAATTGGTCATAAATTTGGTATAAAATAGGTATTGTCTTGAAATATTTTATACTTAAGTATTTCAGTGTAGTGTTCTCTATGGACTTTGATTTCTTATCCAAACAGCATTACCTTCGTGGATCTGCCGCCCCCTTAATGATGCTCAGTGAAGTGTGAGAGTGTCTTGATGTCGAATGAGTTGTCGTTTTACAACTGACAGATCATCTACGTTTAGCGCCGACAGAATGCGACAGAACGCGACATAATGGCGAGTGGAGTGCGAGGATTCGGTAATCAACTTGCGTAGAACACGTTGTCATCGCAGTTGGTAATGTGTGACTGATTACCTACTTAAAGAGATTGATAATAGGTATGTAAGTACCTACAGACTTCTGTAGAATAACTTGTTGTAACATAATAGCACAATGTAATCGTTTTTTTTTTCGAATTCGCTAACCGTACTGTGCGTTTAGAATTAAATCAGTTCACTGAATATAAAATTAAGGTATTAAATATTTCTGACAGAAAACTTGAAACTACATTGTGTTTTGAAACAAACTTATTCGACAATCAAAGAGATCTTTAAACTTTAGACTTTTAATAAAGAATAAATAACAAAATGACAAACATTTAACCAGTTTGCACTGTTGATCGAACTTAAAAGGGACAACGTTTAACAAAGGAATGGTCACGCGCACATTATTCAGTTTTAAACTTTTCAAGTACTTTTCATATCGCACGGAGTCCGTCAACCCTTTCATATAATTTTTGTCACGGATGCATATGTTTTCTATTCTAAAATGAACAATCGTCATAATAAAATCCACAAAAGAATTAAGTACTTCTGAACCTCAAGTGTTTATGAAATAAAAAATATTTTAATTGTTTATTAAATGTAAATCACTGCGGAAGTTTCGTGAGAGACTTTCCGTGAGAAGTTTTTGATTAGATTGATAATAAAAACTTTCATAGTATTGTGAAATTATATTTTATGGGTTTTGCCTGAATTAAATATTATTTGATCAAATTTTATGAATGTCGTTGGTCAAAAATAAATTCCAATTCAATTACTTATATATAGGCTGTTTTATTTATTTTCTCTGTTCATTGTGCACCTATTTATCATCATTGTCATTTTATTTAGGTATCTATTAATCTATTATTATGTGCTAAAATTCAATGCATCAACCTTTTAAGTAAAATGACGCGGTAAATAACAAACTATAGGAACAAACTAGAAAATACAGAACTTAAAAAAATACACTGCCATAATTGCCGGTTGCATATCCCTGGATTACTGGTACTTGAGTGCGAAGTGCGAGTGTTTAGTACGATCGTGTGAGGCCGCGGGTCGCGCGTCGCCGGTCGCCGGTCGCCGGGATTACGCCGACGGCCGCGCTAAAACAACATGCTCCAAATAATCGCTGGGATATACTCCTACAAGATATAGGGGGTTTCTGTATTTGTAGATATTGTATTGTGCAGCTAATAATGAGAAGAAGTGGATTGGAGTGTTTTTATTGCGTTATTGTTTTTAGAAGAGATTTCGGTTGGATGATTAGTTTCAAGTTTAGCAGTATTGTCATCATAAATTAATATTTTCAAATCCAGAATTTTTGAACATCTTAAAATCTTTGTTCAGCTTTGTATTCACAAAAGTCGCTAAAACGAAATTTTGTTTTTTTACGACAAGTCACAATATTAGGAGCAAATTTTTAAGTAGTTAGTATTTCAATTCAATTTGTTGCAAATTTCCAGTCAATTAAAGAAATCTTTAGTAACAGTCTTCTCTTTCAATACTTATCCTAGCTAATATTATAAATGCGAAAGTGAGTTTTTTTGTTACGCTTTCACGCTGAAACGGCTGTACGGATTTGGATGATAATAACACGTGGGTAGAACATGACCTAGGCTCTCTTCCAACAAAAAGTATAGATTTCATGACAAACTCAAGTAAACTGTGTAGGTAAACATCAAGCCACAACCTAAAAATATCGAAACGAAAACTTCCCTAAACTTATAAATAAGGTGTGTGGCAGTACAAACAGAAAGTGTACGATCAAATAAAACGCCGTACGTGTCGCAGACGTGTATCTTAGATGTTAGCATCGTTCATTAGACAAGCATCCTTGTCCTGTTCAATGGTTCACGTGGCGACTTCGCTTCGTAGCTCGGTTCACATCAAAAGCTGCACGGCCCGCCCTCCGCGCGCCAGCCGCGCTCTGATTGGTCGACGCTGCCGCCCAGGCAATTAAGCTGCCTCGCTCACCCCGTGATCTAACTTGACATTTTAATGTTTACTGTACTGATAGTTCGAGAAAGAAAATTGTTTGTGTTCCTTTTGTTTTTGCGACTTTGGTGTCTTTTGTCATGTTTATCGTTATTGTTTTAGAGATTGATGTCTTCTAGAAATGTATAATGTGATGCATACCTAATAGTATTTGGATAAGTTATAGAAGTTACAGAGCAAATCTCAAAATTGAATGTTTAAAAAAAACGGTTTTTTGTTTAATTATGGTACAGGATTACAAATCCCATTTTTAGCAAATAAGAGCACGTCGTTTTAATTAGCGGAAAACATTTATTTTTACAAGGGAATTCGTCGAGTAAACAAGGCTTTACTTTATCACGTAATGCATCCATTATGTTCATACATAATTCAGTCAGATACGTAGCGACCGCTGCCCTGACAATGTAGCCTGTGGACCGGGACACAAGATGGGATCGCACCCATCTCGCTCGCACGCATCCTGCCTGCATGCTGTTGTCCTGCTCAGGGGGTGGGACTCAATGTAATCAGGGGATGACGTGACTCGCGATCTCCGCAGCGGCTTCAAAGATCACAATTATCGGAGCAGTCTGCCGAAAGCCGCGACTGGGTGGTGAAGTCACCCAGATAAGTCATTAAAAGTTTCGTACATATGTACTCTACCAATACTCATGAATTCCATGTAGGAGAGGACTGTTTAAATTCTGACTGTGTAGTATTAAAAACATTTATTATAAATAAAAAGTTCTAAATAAAAATTAGAAAAAATGTATTTAGCTAAAAGCAGTGGTGTTAGTTTAAATTGAGCCTGTGACACAACTGTCGAGCTGTCTGCCTTCTGGGAGCGACAACGGGCGCCAGCCGTGGCAGTCCGGAGGATGGGAACAGGTCAGCTGATCTGTTTTTTCTTTTTGTCAGTCTACTGTCATTGTTTGTTGTTGTTATTTATGTCAGTACCTTGTCCGCATTTTTGAATGAATAAGTATATGTCACCATGATCCTACAAGTTGCCTTTTTTTTTTATCTATAAATTCCATGTATGTAATTTGTCTTCCCTACGAGAACTATTTTGTGAAACTAGTAATAAGCTTCCAAATTCTGCATGCATTTGTTAGTAATCGTGTAGCTCAACTCAGAGTTAAGGAGCTCAACGGCTCGACGAACAATATCAAAGAAAAGACTGTGGTTTAAAAAATTAAAAGAATAAATCATTTGAAGCCTTATTGATGGTTGACGAAGGATGACCGAGTCGATATCATTCACCCCATTGCAAATACATAAGAATCTCATCGGATCCCAAATGAATAATACTTAAAAGTTTACAAATCTAAATAAAAAAGATTAGATTTACCTATAGTTCTTACTCTTTCTGCTTTTAACCTACTTTCTTGGACTTGTGCTGTGCCCTAACATAATTTTGCATGATAAACAAATGCTTAATTGAAAATATCTTGCACCTCAATATGCTTTTCTTGATTTAAATCAAAAGCATACAAGCTTTTTTAATTCGACAGCATTTTTAATTACATTTTATTGTACCTACTACGAGATGACCCGGATTGTACTACTAGATGCCCCGGTGAATTCCGCACCATGTGAGACAAAATTACGATTATTCGGCTGTTCCTTGGGTTTTTTTCTAATTTTCTTTTTTCCTAAACCACGCCAGTAGAAGAAAGAAGCGAAAAAGAATACGAATCGATCGAACCGTGTTCGTGTTTTTGCGACACAAACGAACGGCAATTGATTTTAATATAATTAGATATCATTTCTGACTCATAAACTTATCATTGCAAGAAAGAATTGCGTTGAAAATCTTGCAGTGCTCTTCAAAAGAAACTACCGTCCATTTTGAGGTATGTATCCATTCTGTCTGTATGGGCTGCATGTAGAAAAAAACTAATAATTGTAGAGTTAACAGAAACTAGTGTTAGGTAATTACACTATTCTTAAGGTTACCAGATATTATCAGCTTCATCTCACCTTTTAAAGAACCATATTGGGTGTGGAAATTTTCTTTATTTCTGTTATTGCGTACCTGTCTACCTATAAAACTCAAGGGCGGTTTTTACTTAGTTCTTATTTTGGTGACCAATACTTAAAACCGAATATTATTTTATAACTAGCGACCTGCTCCTGCTTCGCGCAGTCAAACATCGATTTTTCTTAGTTTAACGTAACTTTAATACTACGTATTATACACATAAACCTTCCGAAATTCTCCAAACGATGGTGCAAACCTCATCAAAATCTGTTACTTAGTTTAGAAGAACAACGTGCACATGCAGAGAAACACGAAAAGCGACTTTGTTTTATAATATGTATAAATGTACGTCTTATTTGTGCTGAATAAATATATTTTATTTCTTTCTAAGAAGGCAAAATTATCAGAACAACACCCTAATTGCAATAAATTTTAATCCAATCACAATCCGAATGGTTTTGAAAAATGTGTCTGCTCAACAACGTAAACAACGCAATGAATGTTGGTGAACTGTCAAAATGAAAGCTATTGCTACTGTAAGTGTGTTACACAATTAGCCCGTAACGACAGTATTTTTTTTATTTTTATGAGAGACCGTTTTATGATATCGTTTGAAAAATTATTTCCAACTTCTTCTTGGTTCTTGGTAATCTCTTAAAAATACTTGATGTTAATATATATAAAGCACAGATATCTACCTACATTATTGTTCTCATAAAAATAAAAAAGAGTAGCACAAAGAAATATTAAATAAATAACCTAAACTGTTTTCTTAGAAGCCTAGTTAAACTTAAAAAAAAGTTAGATACTAAAGTCAACGACAAGTCAAAAGTCAAATCGTTTATTTCAAATAAGCACATAAAAAGCTCTTTTGAACGTCAAAAAATACTAATATTTCTGAGATACTTTGTGCAAAACCAAAACCATTTCACTATTCAAAGAAGACTGTATCAAACGCCTGGCAATAATAAGCTTAACACTATACAATACAATATGTGGACACAAACACATCGTATGTTTGGCCCATTGTTCGTAGTTAGCACACAAATAAGATCTTAGGAGATCAGTGAATCGGGCGAAACCCGGGTCCTTACAAATGTAACTTAGGGACGAACTCGAAACTTGGACCGCGCTCCCCCACCCGAATCTTGTACAAAGGGTGCATGTAACTTAATCTAATCACTTAACGCCTAACTTATTACCGTTGTTTGAGTTTAATTAAGTATTTTACTTGTGTTTATCAAGTCTTTGTCAAAAAGTAAATAATCAAGATTTCACGTTGTGATTTGTATCGTCCATCTCACAACGTAAGCACAGTTTTCTGTAAGGGTACGAAACTACCTTTTGGACTAGTTAGTGGTAGTAGTAGTACGTATAGTTTCGACTAGAATCAATTCTATTTTTTTGTAAATTTTGACGTTCAAAATTGCCTTATAAGGGCCTATTTGAAATAAATGACTTGTTTTTTTTTTTGTTAGTAGATGTTGAATGATCGTTTCTCATTATGAATTTTAAGATTTTATGTAAAATAAACGGGTTCATGACTTCATGAAGTACCCCTGAATGTACCTTCTTAGAAAAACATGTTTCATTCAATCTTTCGGTAACCTATTTACTTAGATTGTATTTTTACTCATTTAGTTTTCCGACGGAAGATGTTCACTTGCTTCTTTATCTAGGTAACTTCATTTATTCAAGTGTTATTACTTGTTTTTTTTTTAAACGAAGCATTTAAGAATTCGTAAATAAATTATTTATCCAACTATGTATCTTAAACGTAACGATAACATTGATTTAGCGAAACGAAACACATTAAATCGTCCACTCATTTTAGTTATCAAAACTAAAAACGTGCTAAAAAGAAAGAAAGCATCAATCATATTAATATAATCTACTTATATCCGCGTAAACATCACGAGGGCAACGATTAAGTAAGTATATTCATTTGATCGGCATTAGCAAGTGTGGCGCTTCACACGACTATCGTAATTTGTCGCGCGTTATTTAGAGTTCAGTGCTCGGAACCGCACGCATCAGTAGGCACACACGAATAGGTAGGTGAATGTGCAGCTTTTCATTTGCAGTGGGCTATATACACGGGTTGTTTGTAGAGCCCTTAGATAATTTATTTGAACATTTCTTTTTCAGTTGTCTTGAAGAAACCGAATAGCAAGTAACGAAAAGTGTTCGGTGGTATCAACATTTTAAATTGGCAAATGCAAATCAAAACAGCGTTTTTCTAATTTATAGACTGTCCATTTATTTAAAAAAAACTTTTAAAGTGTTCTCTAAAAATTACCCAATTTATTAAGAAAACAAGCCGTGTCCTCGATGGGATTTCCCATCAGCAAAAATGACGAACATTCCATACAAACTTTCCTCCCCTATTTAACCCCTTTTGGGTATGAACTTTCAAAAATTCTTCCATTGTGGTTACTTTCGAAAAATAACTCTTGTGCAAAATTTCATGCGTTAACCTTATACCGATAAGGCTGTTCGTTGTCTGTCAATGAGTTTAAGATTTTTATCAAGTAGATTATTTTGGAGAATAAACAGATGAAACCAACAGTCATCGCCGTTCCTGAAGTAGGAAGCTTCTCCTAGGACACTAGAGCTAATTGGGAATATGCACGTAATTCAAAACTTATTCATTTTTAAATATACATTATACAGGGTGTCTGGGAAATCGACGCGAAGCCGGTTACCATGGATTCATCATGGATGGTAGGGGGTTTCAGAATCATGTACTGAATCCATGGTAACCGCCTTCGCGTCGATGTCCCTGCCACCCTGTATAGGAGACTATTTTTTTTATTTTTTTAAAAGTATTACTTATTTTACAATTCATTATTTTCTGAGGAGCTCGTGGCTAAGTAATAACAGCCGCATGGGTCGATTCATTAGGTTAAGCCACGCTTGCCGGAGTTGATCTGTGGATGGGTGACCATCTTTACATACCGAAACTCCTCCGTGTCTCGGAAAGCACGTTAAGCCGTTGGTCCCGGCTGTCATTCGTGGATCTTTGACAGTCGTTAAGTATCGTCAGAAGCCCGAAAGTCTGACACCATTCGAGCAGTCTTACCAAGGGATATCGTATTACCCAGTTACTGGGTGGTGGAGGTCAGATAGGCAGTCGCTCCATGTAAAATACTGGTATTCAGCTGCATCCGAGTCGACCCCAACATAGTTGGGAAAAGGCTAGGCAGATTGATTTGACAATTCATTATTTTATGTTATGTTTTTTTGGTGGAACGCAAGGCAAACTCGAAACGCGTCGTCTTCGAAAATCCCGGAAATGACCTCAAAAGGCATGTGAATCAATAAATATATTTTCTTAGCAAACTGCCCCACTAAGGTAATTTTGTAAGTGCATGTATTTCTGCTTGATTAAGCACAAAAACAATTTAATTTATGTGACTTGGGGCAAAAGAACCTTAAAAACAGATGTAAACAAAGCAGTAACGTGCCAAATGACGTCACATCCTGACCGCGACAGAAACGGACGTTTGAACTGTAGTAGAAAATTGTTGGAGTTTCATTTTTTTTTTGAGGAACAAGCAGTAGTGCAACTACTGCTTGTTCCTCAAACTTAACTTTTACTCAAACTTTAACTTTTAATACTTTTCTTAGATTTATCTTACTGCCTGTTATTGGGCAGTTAAATTTAGTGAGCAAAAAAATTACATGCATATTCCCTCTTGTGAATGGAACTCATAAGATTTACTGACAGACTACTTAGAACTTTAGAGGATTTAAGAAAGTTATGAGCCACAGATAGTGGTTTGGGGATTTTTTTGCCGAATTATGGGCCTATAGGATTGTAATCCAGTAAAGAAAAAGAAACGTGCATACATAAAGATAATTAGCTCGAGTAGAACAATAAAACCCAATTAATCACGAGCATAAAACAGAAATAGTCGGCAGCTGCTGGCACGTCATGACGGTGATAAGAAGGCTTCCACTCAGCATGATGCTGTGCTATAGGGACCCACAGCACTAACTACATATAGAGACACTGCGTAGGTATTCAACCACTACATAAAAGTAAATATTTAAGTTTTATTGTATCTGTCTATTATAATGCGGAATCCCATCATTTTCTTTCCATAAAAAGCTTTACAAAGTGCGCAAAAAAAGGGGATAATTACGACACTTCGCGGCTTTCCTTAGAGGCTCGAAAGACGAAGTAAAGTCGTCTAAGTCCGTTTTAACGAAAAAATAAAAGAGCCTTCCTTGAAAAGGATTCACGGCGTTAAGACGGAGGCCGCTTGTAACACCGAATTGAATTATTTGAAAGCAACAATTTAATAGAATTACAATTTACATAAATAGTGGGAGTAGGCATTTGAGTCGGAATTATAAATATAAATAAATAATTTCGGCGAAATGTTTCAATACTATTAATATTTGGATAGAATTGCAAAATTTAAATTTAAAATACCGCTATGCTATACTCGTACTGTATAGGTAGTTAGATACCTGTTTTACCTAGGAATGATATTTCCAGAAATAAAAGGCGAATCAGATACAAGTACATATTAGGAAAATCCAAATTTATTAGAAATTTACCGGCATTTCAGACAAAACATAAAAAATAGTTACTTGTATTCGGTGTGACAGTAGGCTTTGTAGCGCGTTAAGGAAAAGGGGGCGAAGGGGAAGGCTTCAGTAAACGGAACAAAAACACCAACGTTATTAGCGAGATTGGTGTAATCTGACTAATCTATTTTGGGTAAGGGGAGCTCTGAGGTGCCGAGAAGTATCAGTTCATGAATAAACACTTCTTCCAGTGTGGCTTACATAGATAAAGAAAACGTGAAATGAAATTTTCCGGACACTTGGCAGATACTGAAAGTTGCAATGACAAAAAAAAAAGTATGCTATAGTATTTTGATTGGATTTTTTTATTAAATTTTATATAAAACTAGCTGCGCCCCGCCGTTTCACCCGCATAAGTCTCGATCCCGTGGGAATATCGGGATAAATAGTATTCCATGTCTTAACCCAGGTCATGGTCTACCCATGCGCCAAATTTCATCCAAATCCGTTCGGCCGTTTTAGCATGAAAGCGTAACAAACTCGCTTTTTGCGTTAGCTGAGTTTTTTCTTTTTTCTTTGGTATTTCAGTATATTTTTTCCAATAGTAAAACTTTTCATGTTGATGAGTAACACCCCTAAAATATTTTATACTACTATCTATTGTCCATTGTAACAAGGAATCAATTTTCACGCCTACCAAATATTGTTTTGATATTCGGATAGTTCATGACCTAAAGAGGTGTCATAAAGAATATGAATAAAAAATCTCGACTAATTAAAAAGGTATGCAAAAAAATCCGCAAAATTTCGCGGGTATGCCTGATGTTGATTGTGTAGAATTAAACTTCCATAAATAGTATTGAGTCAACCTCTCTGGCCCAAACGATTTGAATCTATAATTACAAAGAGTATTGTTAAACAAATTTTTGTTACAGGCGATCGTCTTCTCGACATCCCCTGCAATGTGTGCGGGGACAGGAGTTCCGGCAAACATTATGGCATCTACAGTTGCGACGGTAAGAATACTTATTATCTATCTGAATTGACATGTCTCATCCACAAATATGTGTGTGAGCAGGCAGGTAAATAATGATGAACTATATTTATTTTAGTAAGTAATTTTTTACAAACACTTTTACAGTCGCCTACGATTACTAGTCCTACATAACCTAAGTACATGCATGCGGTTTTATTCATAAAAAGTTATCGAACATCTAAACACTTGCTAAAGTCTGGTTGTCAAAAAGTGTTATTCATAAACGCATTAAGGCTCGTGCAGACCAGCGCGACGCGACGGCGCGACGTGACTCGAACAATACAATTTCTAAGAAAACTTCACGGTATAACAATGACCGTTGTCGCGTCGCGCTGTCACGTCGCGCTAGTCTGCACAAAGCTTTAAGTACAACCTAAACGTTCCATAAACCTACTATAAAGTTATAAAAGCCAAAACCCTACTATAAGGAAAAAATGGCAGAGTCTCTACAGCTGCTGATTAATAAGAAAATGACATTTGATGTATTAAAAAAAAATCTAACAAGTTTGTCTATTGTCTACAAAATGTCAGTTTCGTAACCAATCGTACATGTTTTTATTGTGCACTTTTGTTTAACTAATTGAGTTTATTATTAAATGCAAGCTTTACAAAGCATGAATACTATTGAAAAAATTATACGTCTTGAGAACCGTCCGCTTCGAAGAAAAGTTTACAGAAATAGAAGTGATCCATTTTCTATGGACAACGAAGGCTTTCGCATTGTCCTTTAATAAATCTACAGCGACCTTCATAATTAACCTTGTTCGTAAGGATCTTATCTCTTCACTCCTATTTAACGCCTCAAAATAGAAGTGAGAAAAAATATAACGAAGCACTTCAACAATAAATACTGTGGAACGCTGCTTTGGTGTGTGGAAACAACGCTTTCAACGCCTTTTACATGGCATGACCTGCAAACTAGATAATGTGAAAACAACTATAGTGGCAGTACTTCACAACATTGCAGTTGACCATGGAGACATGCAGTTAAAGGGTAATAATATCAATTAATATCATACAAGTGAAGTAACTCAAGAAGTTGCAAGGGGAAATGCAAATGCTAATACAATTTTACAAACTTTTAGAAGACATTTTAGCGAGTTTTATTAAAAAAACTTGTAAATAATACCAGTTTAATTTATTTTTATAATACTCATTACTAATTTGTTTGAAAATTATAGTTATACCAAATTAATGAAATCAGTAGGCCGTAAGAGTAGCTAATATTACGAGTCATTATTGGATATTCTTATGGCTGCGATTTTTTTATTGTTAATTTGAGTTTTGTACAAGCAAACAAAATTCTTGATATCGACTTAGGAACTTTGTAACGTAAAAGTAAATTGTATAGGTATCTAATTCGTAAATCATGCCAGGCAGCCACTTATTTCGCATTGGTATTTGCGTCCATATTTTATTTTCTATTAAGGAGACCCTCTCCCTGACCAATTCTTTCAAAACAATCTAAGGAATAGAAGCAAAACCAAGCATGTATGAGAAATTGAGAATGTTTACAAAACAAAACTTACTTTGAATTTCTTCTACCTGTAACAATACAAACCTTCAACCAATTTTCACTTCTTTGCCTTTTATTGGAACTAGTCATTGATCACTCAGGCATTGATTCCATTTTTTTATTTATTATATTTAACTATTCAAAAGTTTTAGTCGCTTCAATCAATACCAAATTCATTGCCAAATTTATATAAGTGATTGATATAAGTGAAATCCGAGAAAAAAGATACAGTGGACGTTGAAAAGTGTTCCCTCTTTACGTAAATAAAAATGTAGTTTTATTGTTACTGTCGAGTTCACAGGTTTTAGGATACTTTCTTAAAGAATTTATAAACTATGTTCCTAAAACATTATATCTATATATATGATGTAGGGTTTGGTTTCCCCACTTAGTCCGTCAGGTGGACCATTGTGCGTGGGCCATGGCGGCCGTTTGATGGTTATTCCAACCAGCCCACCTCCCTCCAGAAGATAATTAAATCTCCTGGTCTGTTCAGAACATCTGTGTAGGATCTGGGTGACCCGAGGGATTCTGTTCTAATCTGGGTGATGACCGTGCATTCAAAGAGCACGTGCGCAACGGTCTCCTCAGCCTCCATGCATGCCCTGCACGGAGGACTGTCCGTTATGCCTATTGTGTGGAAGTGTTTGTTTAGCAAGCAGCGTCCCGTGATGGTCCCCGTCACCAGGCGCAGGCATGAGGCAGACATATATCTAACATAAACAAAATGAAATGCTGGTCGTTGGCGCATAATTTGAGAACGGCTGGACCAATTTGGCAATTTGTAAGTTTAAAATGTTTGTAATAGTCCGAATCGGGTTCTAACGGAAATATTTTTTTATAAGTTGCCGGGAAAATTGGTCCATTTTCTATGGTTTTTTTTTTTTTTTTTTTTATAATTTATTTTAAATTTGGACAGGACTACGTCTGTCGGGTAAGCTAGAGCTAGTATATGTCTATACATAAATACATATAGGTAATAAAATAGTAGGAAAATAAAAACTTCACATTGAATATTTTTGAAAAAAAGCAATTGCCACGAGGTCTTGTGACAATTCTATAAAAAAATACCGAAAATATTGTGTTTAGAATGTTTGTCTATTTGTCTGATGCTGCGGCCGCATCTGCGTCTTTCGTGACGAAGCTTTGCACAGTAATACGCGATACATGCTGATGTGAACAACCAATTATAGGTTATCATCGCGGTAGTTCGGGCTGCGTAGCACTTATCGCCCGGGTGGCGGTACAAAAAAAGATGGCGAAGCCGCTAAAGCGGCCACCACATTAGCGCGATAACTTTTTAGCGAGAAAAGCATACGAAGCTTCGGCACGCATTGCTTTGTCACGATGGACGCATTTGTGGCCGCAACATGAATGTATGTTTCAGCAACACGCAAACACTACCGGATATATTCTATTCAAATAGATATTCCCTATAAGTCTGGTCAGTCTGTAGGCTACAAATTAGCACGCTATTTGCTATGAGGGATGAGCAATATTGCATTATGTTTGTATTCTTCTATATTTTACGCAAATTGTAAAAATACGAGCCAAATGGTTAGAAGAATATTGCATTTAACCTTTTAAATTATTATCATCACGCTATACCTTTATGGAGCTACAGCTAGCGTCCACTGTGTCTTTGAACAAAGTAAATAGCTTAGCGGTTCGTCGACTGCTTTTCAAACCCGTGGTTGTAAGTTCGATTCTTGTAATTCTTTCTTTTTCACATTTGCTTAAAATTATATGATTAGTTCGTAGAACGTACACAGAAAAACATGAAGGTTAGGCCTCTTCTGTCACACCTTTATGGTTATAATAAAAATAAAAATAAATATGGTTAGGTCTCTCTGTAGCTACGGTTTTCTAGAAGCGCGGTGACCGCCCACGTTGCGACCGCAATTTACCGGCGAATGACATCACTGAAACGTTGTTTATGCAAGTAGGTTGGTGTGTTTTCCTAGAGAGCGTTTTTGACACCGTAAAGTGAAACCGCGCCCAAAGATTTAAATCGCTAGATTTGCTCTCACCGTAACTTAGTAACGCGAAGAACTGTCCATACTAAGAAAAGTGAGCACAGACATTATGCGTTTCTATGACAATCAAGTGTAGTCACTGCGTCATTGTGTGTCAGTGGTGTCAAAACGAATTAGAAATGCGACTATCTTTTGACGCGGTAGGGTGAATCTAACGATTTAAATCTTTACTGCTGCCATCATTTTCATGACAGCCGTCACGGCGGCCGTTAAGCTTTGTTTTGGAATGCGGTTCCATCATATTATAATGGCCGCCATGAAAATCTGTAATTTTCACCAGTATTTGACATTAAGTCAAACCCCGCCCCCAAAGATTTAAATCGCTAGATTTACCCTCACTTACTTAGTCACAAGAAAAACTGTCCATACCTACTGAGAAGAGTGAGCTCAAACATTATTAAAAAACGTTTTCATGTCAATCATGTGTAGTCACTGCGTCATTGTGTGGCTTGCTCCTCCGTCACCAGTCCTCACTCTCTGTATATTTTGGCTGCCGAGACCAAAACTACAGGCGTAGTATACAGGGAAGTTTTATAAAAAAAAGTGTATTTTATTTTAGAATATTGTGGCTAGGCAGAAGCTAGTAACTAATATACATATGAAGCTTAGAGTATATAACACTGGAGAAGCCTTACGAACACTTCCCCTCTGTAAAAGTACAAGAACAAATGTTCTAGTACGTTCATAAAAACTACTTTCAATACACTACATATACTATCGATTCTATCGCACTTCGTGAATCGTTTTAAAGGCGCGCGGAGCTCCGTGAAAATGCCTATTTGTACTGTTAAATGGTGTAAAAAGCGTTAAAATACGTCAAATTTACCTAAAGAACTGAATAACTTTCCATAAGCAGATTTTTTTTCTAAGATTTTGTCATGTTTTTATTGAAATTTAAAATCCTAACCTCATAATACAATTCGATTTTCCATTCGATTCAACCATTATTCAATATAAAACGTAGCATGAATCGAGTATTTTCCTCACATTGCTTCTGTGACGTCACCGAGTCTCGCTACATCACGTTTTTATGTTCGTAAAGATCAAAATACTTTTCTTTTGCATTACGAAAATATACGTCAAATCAGCAAAACTTACACGCACTTGACATGCGATTATGTCCTCTAGTAAAAATGTTAACGAGACTACCGTAGTGTTGAGGTCATGTTTGAAACCAAAATTGACATGTCGATAATGTCCTAGTAAAAATTACTTAGTAATTATTTTTGTTTTTTTTTTTTATTGTTCAATGTTTTATAATTTGTTTATGTCCATTGAAGTGTTTGTATATAAAAAAATTAAAAATTGAACTTGATCTAATTTTTTATTGAGATTACTTACTTATTACAAATTTAGTTACTATATTTAATTGAAGTTATTTTCTCTTCTTATTAAAATGTAACTATTTTATGCAACAGCTGTTTTATTTCTGGGTTCAAGCAAAATTCCGAATGAATATCGATATCGATAAAAATAAAAAATATGGTACGGACTTCTTTATCCGGGCGAGCAGCTATTGTTATTTTTGACAGTAGCTACCCCCTCCCCCGCAAAAAGTGACAGACTTTTTTGTTCGGAATATTGCGCCTATGGCTTCTCCAGTGATATATACTCTAAGATATGAAGGATCCGCATAGGGAATCATTTAAGTATATAAAAATCATAGGGAATCAAAAAATTTGTCAGCATCGCTGTCAACGAGAAAAGTGCCCAATAGGCTGACAGCAGCAGCGGCTGGCGGTTGCCACGTTGTATGGCAATGCTGATTCTTTGACCCAAATATAGGCCAGCTCCAAGGCACGCGAGTGGACCAACCACTTGGATATGTCTCGAAAAACTAAGTGGGCACTCGGACCCCATGGTCCTAGTATTTCAACCCCAAACGGCTTCACGGGGACACCTTATTTTATATGTCTTTTCCCACAAACAAACCATGAAAACGGTTTTGTGGGGCATAAGTTAAACTTGTACAAGACTGCTTTAAACTTTTTATAAATAAAGAAACATAACATAACTTGATGATTGTAGGTTGTTCCGGGTTCTTCAAGCGGTCGATCCATCGCAACCGCGTGTACACCTGCAAGGCAGGCGGCGAGATGAAGGGCCGCTGCCCTGTGGACAAGACCCACAGGAACCAGTGCCGTGCCTGCCGCCTCGCCAAGTGCTTCCAGGCCAATATGAACAAAGATGGTAAGTGGAGTTTCATGTACTCTGAAGATCTTTTGGCGCTCGAATGACGTTGGCAGATACGCTCTGATGGTCAACATTCGTGCAATTGTTTTGTGAAATGTATTGAATAAACAAAATGGCGGCGTTAGTTCCGATTTTGGCCGCGCGCCAAAAAAACCTTGAAGCGCTTAAACTAGGTACAATTACTGTTCCTTTTTTAAAAGGCTCGACTGGCTGTGCCTACGCTTATGTATGAAAGTGAATGTTGGTTGTGGCCTCAGAGTTATTACTCTGAGGTTGTGGCAAAAGAAACATGAAAGTAGAATATATGCTGTGGAAATGCGTTCCTTGCGAAGCATTGTGTGGCGTGACTATGAATGATAGGTTGGAAAATGATGTGATAAGGCAACGGTGCGGTAGAAGATGTAGTGACAAAAATTGAAAAGAGTATGCTTAGTGGTTTGGTCATGTTGAGAGGATGAATGAAAGGCGACTTACAAAAGACATTTACAAACTAGACGTGAGTGGAAACGCCGGGAGGGGATGCCCTAGGACAGTGTTCCGCGAAGTGTGTACCTACCGCGGCACACTGTTGTACCGTGGTCATTAGTTGGTGTGCCTCGGAAAAATAAGGTTAATATTTTTGGCTATCAGTGAAAAATGAATATCCTCTGCTTTCTAAGCATGCTATTGCATTACTTTTGCCATTCGCAACGACCTATTTGTGAGAATTAGCATTTTCGACTCTTACCACAATAAAAACCAAAAAAAGGGAACGCCTCAGGATGATCGACGAAGAGATGAGAGCAGCCCTGTCAACGATTACTCCAAATTTAGACCGTCTATGCTCAATTAAGCAGGCTCATATATGTTTCGCATTAAATACCTTTTCTGCAATTTAAAGTTTAGGTTTGTTGATTAATAATAAATATTGTTTCGTTAATTAATAATAAATGTTGATTAATATACTTAAAACTGATTTTTAATTTGTGGTGTACCTACAAAAATTTTCGTTTTCCTAGATATACCTTGAACACAAAAAGTTTGCGGAACACTGCCCTAGGAGGACATAATATAGTGACTTAATTGGCGATGTTCTTCAGAAAGGTCAGGTGCGTACTACTCGCAACCAGCGTGTGCTTATGACCAGATGTATGAACGTAAACGAAGAAAACAAAATAAAATAATATTTGTATTCACACAAAAACAAAAATAACTTAAAATAGTATTGTGTAATTGTTTGGTTTTCAAACTTTTTGTTGTTGTCTCTGAGTAGATGGCCTGGTGGTCAACAAGAATATAAAAGTAGACTCATTACAATCGGTATACAGTCAGATTTTTACGGTTCAATTAAAAGGCTATAAAAAACGATTATACCTATTTCAAAAGCAAAACTATACAAAAGTACCGTCATCTAATTATACCTAGTGTAATAAACGTTGACCTCACACTATAACCAAATTTACTCGTAACAATGTTTATCGTGACAATAGCCGGTCTTATTTGTAGTATACATGTGCTATCAACGACACATAACGTCCATCACGCTCGCAGCAGGTTGTTTTGTCCACTGTCCACTGTCCACTGTCTATTCTCTCAAATATTGAGTGAAATATAGCGTTTGCCGGCGGCCAGTTCAATTTCCACAGTAGTTTCCGATCCTATCTGTCATTACGTCATCTAGATGTACCCAATATTGTGTTGGGTGTTGCGATGCCAGCCTTTGTCCGCTTTATTTATAGCGATTGTGAATGAAATATTGTTATTTTACACCTGTATGTACATACAGTACGACACAACTTAGATACAGCATAAATTTGAAAATTTGCATACTTACATTCATTTCAATTTTACGAATGTCAAATACATTCGTAAAATTGAAATGAATGAATGCAAATTTTTTCAATTCAATTTAATTGTTATATGACTTAACAAGTTATTGCGTTTGCGTAGAGATCATTATAACCTTTTTTTTTTTTTGAGGATGGGAAATCGACCGAAATGGAAAATGACTTCTCCCGCTCTGGGTGGAGCGAGAGACTTTGTGTGTGTCAGACTTTTACTGACTAAAATCCACCCGTGTTCATTCATTCAGATAATTTTCACCTAAAGCAGTAATAAATATTGCTGATTTTGAAGGCGCCCTCAGTTCAGATGGTGATCGGTTTTACGAATTTTGCCGATGCTACATCTAAGTTGTGTCGTACTGTACCAAATACAGATGCAATATTATTACTTTACAAATGATGTTACGTTGAGCCTAATCTAGCATCAAATTGAGTTCACACATACATCTTCTCAGTCTTTAAAACGTAATTTATCTAAACTTAACTATAACATAAATACAATATAATGTAAGTAATTTTTTTATTTCAACCCAATTTGCTCGGTGCCAATTTTTTTATCTGTAATCAATCTTTCCCTTTTTCAAACTCACTGCTTCAAAGGAGTGATTCAGCTACAGGTACTCTACCGAACTGTAACACCTGTAACTGAGATACAATTTAAATTTTCAATCACATGCGAGTGTATTACACCTCTGTATAATACATGACTTGATCTAAAGGATGATTACACCAAACGGCTCGCATCGCATCGGATCGGAACGGATTTTAAAATCTTTAAACGATGTTAAATCGTGTACACAGTATTTTAAGTCTATATTACCAAGCCGCGCACAGCAGCTTGACCGCGCGCGTCTCCCGCGACACGCGATCGGTTCCGTTCGCCTGTCGTCGTATCCGACTATTTGAAACTGAAACTATTTGACTAGGCGCAGAAACGGATAAGTTCGCAAGCGACGCAACGGCAAGGAGCCGATCGTATGCGTCGACATCCTGCCGGATGCGATCGGCTGTCGCCGCATCCGTTCATATCCTTCCCGATCCGATGCGAGCTGTTTGGTGGAAATCATCCTTAAATCTAAATTCTCTCTAAGTAAAATCTTGTGAATAATTGAATATTCATAGAGTCCCATGTCGCCCGCAAGTCGGGCTCCGCTCACCATGTGACGAAGCCTTTTAGTATCTACTCTATATACAGATAGATGCGTCTTATCTCCTCCAGGGTTGTCAAAGTTGTTCGATTAGCTGGAATATAACACCTATTGAAAACCAGCTCGATATAAAAAAAAATTGTACCATATTTTCCGCGACGGAAATGAAAACCGATTGACGACTCTGATACCTACATCTAAATATTATTAGGCCAACATAATAGTGATAATGTCTGGGTAAATATTAGACACATATTTTTTGCTTTATCATATTAATAAAAAAATACTTAGATAAAACGCATTTTAAGTTGGGGAGTGGGGGTCGCTACGTCACAAGTAAGTATAAAATTTACATACTCGTGACGTCATGGCACATTTAACTCAATGTATCGCCGTAATCTTTAGATTACGTAAAAAAAGGAAAAATACGTGTCCAATATTTTTTAATAATCTCCATGACCGACTAAAAAAAAATTTTATAATCATCCCTATTATCTTTACTGGCTATAAAAAAGAAAATGCTATGCACAGAAAAACGATGATTCTAAATAATTATGTATTTTATACACCTTGCTTTGGCTAGAGATTTTTATTGAATAACAAAAAGGCATAAAGTTACAGATGGTCTTATAAACTGGCAAGTTCTGAAACTACCGAAAGTACAAGGTCGCTATTTGACCACGACTTCTTAACCGAATCAAAAAGTGTTAGGTTAGAAAGCACTGTAATCATTAGCACTCAGAATGTAGTACGTAGTAACCCTGTGGTAGGTAGCAGCGACACTGCGGTGGTGCCGCAGGTGCTCCGTCGCTAATTTATTCACGAGCATCACTTTGTGCCGCCGCGGCCCGGATTACCTTTATATGTTTACTCGCTCGCGTAATTATACGCCCTCACGAAACTTACCCCGACGCGAGTTCCATTCCACCCGCTGCCGTATCGACGTACATACCTGATGCTGCGCTATGGGTAGCTAAGTACTGCATATTAACAACTTTGTGTTTCACATCTAGTTATGAAATGGTGGAAGTATACCTCCCGAACTCTTTTACATCACCAAAACGATTATAGGTAAACGTTTAACTTTTGATAAAGTCTTTGTAACTGAATAATTATTGAAAGATTCTTAACACGTTCAATGCCGGGAGCCCTGTTGGAGAGTTCACCTAGTCGCATATGGAATGCCAGGAGCCATCGCGGAGGGCTCATTTTAAATGTAGGTTGTTCTTAGCGAATACAGCATTATAAACCGTGAAAACAAAATCTGATTTATATTTTAACAAGATCTATTTGAACATTTAAGCGTTGGTTTTAAAATACATTTTTTTTTCACAAATATTCACTAAAAAATTTAAAGGTTGGAAACTACGTATAGCGACAAGACACCCTGAAAACACTTTTTTACTTCGTTTTACAGTGTTTTATAACACGGTTTTAAACCTAATGACGTCGACCGTACGCGATGGTTAACTTTAGCGCAAACGTAATGCCCGCAACCCTCCCGGAGGGTTACTTCCAATTTGTATGGCGGCATGGCGTATGAGTTCTATGAAAAGTGGGTGAAATCGAAAGTGTTAAAGCCTTTTCAATAAAGAATTGTCATGGTATTTTGAGATAAATATTCCGAGACATCTTAAATAAACTCGATATTGATAACGGCCCATGATTAGATATTTCATGGGAATATTATTGCAATGAAAATTAAGAGAGTTTATCCTAAAAGTTGGCAACGTCGCAAATAACTGTCAAATATTTACCTGTTTTGATTCTGATAGCAATATTACTGAATAGAAATAAGAAATGTGGCTAACTAGCGAACTAGAATATTAATAATGAATTGCAAATAAAACATAGAATTTGATGTTGTACCCATTTTAGGTGTAAAAAACGCATTTGGAAAGTTTCCAAATAGTTTTTTTACATCTTAAACTAAACATTCGGTGTTACGATAATTCTTGCATTTCATAATCAATATACTAGTTCGCTAGTTAGCCACATTTTTTATTTCCACACATTAATTTGCCAAATTAATCAAAACAGTGAAATATTTGACATCTATTTGCGACGTTGCCCACCTTCAGAATAAACGCGCTCTTAAATAGTATCAAATTCAATCAACAATGTGGAAACCGAATTATTGAAAAGAGTGAGTACTTGCCAAGACCCCTGGCTTTACCTTGGCCACGACACACGGTGGGCTGAAAATCGGCTTTCATAGACTTAGGAATTTCAATTAGCAAGTGCCGGATTTTTTGCCGGATATCGCTTCTATTAGTTATTACTATATTCAAAGATGACACCCGAGTTAATTCTGCACAAAAACGAAGGAATTATATTTTTTTTTACGAAATATTTTTATGAAGCTATCATACAAATTTTTCGTAAAAAAAAAATAGAAAATAATAGAAGCGATATCCAGCAAAAAATCCGGCACTTGCAAATTGAAATTCCTAAGTCTATGAAAGCCGATTTTCAGCCCACCGTGCGACATCACCGCTCGCGCGGCCTGCGTCTTGCGCCTTGCGATCGCCGCGAGAACAAATGTTAGAAGTAATTTAGAGCGTGCCATGAGTCGCCGCGGGGCGACTTGCGGTGCGTCTTAAAACGAATACAGTATAGGTACAGAATCCGAACGGCGCACCACCAATTCAACCCGCCTTCACTAAATAAAATGTGAAAAGTAAACCTGTGTTAGTCACGTTCCTGAAACAAACGGCTGATTTACAATTTACATGTTTTTTTTTTCAAAAATGCAAATACCGAGTTGAAACCGTGAGCAATCGCAGACAGCGGCATTACCAATTCATTCGTCCTGAGTTCGACTGTTCGCTTCCCGGCCGCAACCGCAGAATAATGAATTAATTCCATTAATCAGTCAGGAGCAGCCTGCCTGCGTGGCTTTCAGTTCACAGCTCACACAATTTGTTGAACTGTTACTTTGTTTCAAGTTAAATGTATAAGAAAATAAAGGTTGGATTTGAACTATAGCGTTAGTTGACAAGTACCTCCGGCTTTCCAAGCTTCTGTCAAAAAAAAATTACTTATGGACGCAAACAATATTGTTGAAGTACTTAGGAAAGAAGCTATAGGATAATATAGCACCTAAGATTAATTTAACCGATTCTCTAAAATCGAATATCTGAAACAGAAATATTCTATACCTACCTAGAAACCAGAAACATCACGAAAATATCTATAAACTTTATTTATGATGATTGTTAAAACATGAAAATGATTTTGCACTTTACAGCACGATTCATGTTCATAAAGAACTTCAAACGAGTACAGATAAATCCATCAAAATTTTCAGAAGAGCTAACAGAAAAAGGTCACGTTCCTGTGGAAGTAAATCATTAAGTTTGCCAAGTCCTGCAGCCAGGGAGCCAATCAGCTAACTTCAATATCGTTGGCAAACAGAGCGAATCGATGTTAGCCAATGCGTCAACATACCCGGCTACCTTTGTGTCCCTAACTAGACATTTGTATACGCAAATCCGTGTGATATGGGTAGAAAATCATTAAATACTTACTCGTACGTTATATGGATTTTGTTAGTCCCAAATGCTTTTTCAGTTTTTTAAACAACACGTAAGTTTTTTGTGAAATCATTTTTTGTTTTAAGCCTTTCGTCCTTATATGAGCATGAAACATAACATAACATCGTGCCTGTATTTTCTGATGGGTTAGGCAGAGGTGTTCCTATAGTACCCCCACATTTCGCCACTTATGTTTAAGTTCCATGTAACAGGGTGCGAGCCTATTGCCATCAACCGGGCACAAATCCAGACAGCAGCATGAAACATTTTAATTTTAATCCTTTTTACAAAAATGATTTACTTAGGTTCATCATAAACAAAATTCAGTATCAAAGCAGCGTCTCTTTCAGTCTCTTTCAAGTGATCAAATAAACATAATCCCCAATTTAACTTTACAAAATTAATTTAAAATCGATCAGGGACGAACAAGCCAGGCGTTCGCTTCTCAAAGTTACGAATACTTTTTAATATTCGTAGAAAAAGTTAAAGGGTTGATATCCAAAAGCTTTTTCATCGAAAGCCTTTCACAAAGTTAATCAGTTGTCATCAATTGGAAAGTTCAAATAACTAGCTTCGATAGACTTTTTTTCTCTACTTGCTTCTCGAGTTTCTTATGAATATTTTAGAAAAACGGTCACACCGTTTTTCCGTCGTAATGTTACTTAAATGTTAACGGTGTGCTTCTTGTTCTTAATTAATTGCCTTTGTGAAATTAAACCATTTCTTCTGGTATCTTCACACGTTTCTTTGTGATAAACGTCTTCTACAAGCATCATACAAGTGCGTTAAAGAACATTTTTAATTTTTATAATCAATTACCATAAAAGCCTGTTATAAAACCAGAGTGTCGCGAAGACGCGTCGCCTTCGGCATCGGCTGCTACAAGGGGCAAACTTTTCAATTACCGCCATGTCGTGTTACCCCGCAGCGGGTTAAATTAATTCTCTCCACTTCACAAAAAGATTCACCTTACCCCAAGCCACCCCTGTGAACCGACATCGGCCATCCCAACGTTTTTCGATTTTTCCCTGGATATATTCCAGAACCCGTAACATGCTGACGTTTCACAATATTTATTTTTAATTTAACGGTTCGCGCGCTAGATTTTGATTCTACAACGAGCTTACCTTTTTGAAGTCCTTTTGTGTTAAAAAGAGAATTTAAATGGTTCGTAACGAATTGGAATGAACCTTTGGTACGTGTATTTTCTGCAAATGTTAAAACAAGGGGCCAGTTTGTAAAACATTAAGCAAGTGATGGATTCAATTAATTTTACAAAATCTTTGCTTCTACTGAAGTGTTTATTTTAGGCACCTAACATTATACTCGTATATTATTTTTGTTACGGCCCCTTCTTATTAATAAAAAGTATTGTACGCTCACACACTACATCATCAATGATCAGGTGATAGTCAAGCTTTATTGCGTACTTAATATTCAACTCCAAATGAATATTTATCGATGTATAAAACCGTATGTTGCGTGTGGGGGCATCGGGAGCGTATCAAATGGAGTAGATCGGTGCTTTTGGAGCAGTGTTAAGGATCAGTAACACGTGTTCGCGCCAGTGCAGCGTGCAGCGTGACCACACCCGAGGGGAGACCGAACAAAGGGACGCCAATTGTACTATAATAGCTACTTCACTTGTGTTTGCGGATATTTATTACCTTTAATTACATTCTAAGTTAGTTTTTATATACTTTTGTATCGTTCTTAGGGTTCCAAACCCCAAAAGGAAAAAACGGAAACCTTACAGGATCACTCGTGTTTCTATCTGTCCGTCTGTCACAGCCAATTTGCTCCAAATCTAATGGAGCGATTAAGTTGAAATTTGGTACACATAATATGTATGTCTGTGACCCAAACATGGACATGTAACGTAAGTAAATGAATTTTGAATATATACCGTGCGACATATCAAATGAAATGGCTTGTTGCGAGCATCTCATTTTTTTTTTAAATAAATACTTTTAAAAATATTTAAGAATATTGATGAAAATTGACCATTCCCATCCTTATCTGCGAAACCGATGAGCCAAAATTTTGAAAAAAATATACATAGAATGGTTGTTTACTCATAGATTACAGGAAACCCTATAAGAAGTCTATGATCTTAAAATAACATGGTAAATCTCTAAATATTGTGCGTACAAACTTACATTTGCAGGTGGAATGTATGGGAGAACATGTTTTTCAACTACAATGTTAAGTTTGTTCTTAGAATAAATTCATCCCAGGCCGGTTTTTTTTGGAGTTTACTTATGTTCTTGTCAAATTAAATAACTTTCATCCTGTTCAATACTTTGAACAAGATGACAGTTTATGAATATAATATTTCAAAATGTTACATTTACGGATTAAAATTAAATTGAGGTAATACCTACTTATTACATACTTATCAAGAACACTGATTGAAATCATGGCCTTCGATAAAAATTACAGTTAAATGTTTTATCAAAATAATAATTATAAAATTATACTTCCCGATTTTTTTTTTTAGATTAAGCACCAAATCAACATTTGTGATGAGAAATAAATAAATTAATTAAAAAAAAAAAACAAACTGAATCTAACGCCGGAATCAGTGAAAATGGTCCACTGATTGAGGCATTAAATTCAGTTCCTGTGAAATATACGAGTACCTACGATACGCAATTATTCACATTTCCAGTAACATACCGATTTTGAATTATTCCGCGTGTTCTTCCGGGCTACCTATATTTATTCACTATTCGACAAAGGTTGGGCAGAATAAAGGTTCGGTAGGTTTCGATCCGATTAAGTGATTTATTCACCGATTCCGTGTTTGTCTGCTGTCCTCCCGACCAACTAAAATATTGCCTATATTTTGACAGATCAAGTGATTCAACCCTCGCCCCCGGGGTGAATCTCACCCGTCTAATTTCATTTTAATGTTGTGCGTGAACAAATTATTGCACTGTCATAGCGAATAAAACTAAAATGTTTAATGGGATAATCTGTTGCATCTGGTTTAGGGGTTATTTTTTGTTCACGTTTACGTGATTCTTAATTAATTTTCGCGTTGTACGGTGGGTGGGTTAATTGCGTTACACACGAATGGATTAGTCGAGGTTTATTGATGATTGTTTTTGTAGTTAAATTAAGTTTGGTTTATCCCACATTATTAGATTATAATAGTAATTTACATGATTGAAAATCCTTACACATGTGCAATTTTATGAAAACAATATTTGAAAATTTACGTTACCTATTTACGATCGCGTTTTCAGCCGCCGCGCCGTAAGCTTTTATAAAATGGAAAAACTTATAAAAAGTTCATCTGTAAACTTTATGCTGTACAAAACAAAGTTATTTATAGTAGTGAAATAAAGCGATACGCTGCACTCCCAACTTGTGCAGTTCTGAAACAGGCTCGACGTTCTGCAACCGCAGAGCGGTAACTTTGCGTCAACTTTATGAAGGGATACTGTTTTGTTGCTCTCTTTGTCGTCTATCTCTAAAAATACACTGACGAGCAATATAAAAAAGAAGTGGCTTTTTTGCAAAGTGCCAAAAAATCTAAATATCTCCTAAACCACACAAGTTAGCTACATGAAGTCTTGAAATTTTGAAAACAGTTTTATTGGTGTTTTGCGCTATTATATTCGGGTCTCCCTTGTTTCATCGAAAATAAATTGCCAAATCATCACTTCCCAAACAATTTTCCGCATAATTTCATTTGCCAAATTATTACTTAGCAAAAAATCTCTTCACAAATAATTGTAACGCAAACCTAATGTTTTGCAAGTGAACGCTTAAACAATAACTTGTTTACCAACTAGTACTTTTACCAATTTTTGTGTAGTCAAATATTTCAGTTGGAATAACTAATTTTACGCAAAATAAAAACGTTTTATTATAAAGGTGTTTTTTCCACTTGGGATAAATTCTAAACAGGTAATAATAATATTAACATTAATATTATTAATGTATAATATTATTCTGGTAGTATTATTATTTTTTAGTTTGTAGCATTTTTTTAAAATAATTAATCTCGTCTAACTAGTTCAGTTTCGGGTAGCCTGTTTTTTTTTCTAAATAATCTAGTCGTTTCTGTTTCTAACCTAACCTAACCATTTTTTTTAAATAATTAACCTACTCTAACTAGTTCCATAACTAACTGACCAAACGTTTATTGTCTAAAGATTGTTTGCTGTAATAAATTTAAGTAAGTAATTTATGTAAGTAATTTAATTTTTTTGATTAAAGACCAAATGGCTAAATGACATTATCCTTGATAATATTCTGCCAAGTAAAAATTTGACCAAATGAAAATGTGCGTACTAAAATCATTCCAAACATTGCATTGGTATAAAAAAAGGTTGTTAAAATTTGTTTGGGTAGTGAAATTTGGGCAAAATCTTTTCGGTAAAACGGCAGGCTCTCATTATATTCACTTGAATGTTGCGTTTTACTTCAAAAAACTATCTTGCATGGTTTCAGAAATATTTCATGATAAGTTAGTGGCTTTTTTATATTGAAAGAAAGAAAGAAAATGCGTTTATTGGCATTACATTAGCAGAAAAAAACACCTTATAACTAAAAAAAAAAACAGAAAACAATGATTATAATGCCAATAGGGCCTCAGCTCAGCATAGATGTCAGATGGCAACACAAAGTGTACCACCTGACGCTGATTTTCAGCTGCAACCCACGAGTGCCATACGTTAGAATAATAGAGACAGGGAAGTGTGTGTCCGTTGTAATAAATTAACAGAATAAATTAAGGTAAGTAGTAAAAGATAGGATAACATGAAAAACTCACAAAATCAAATAAAATAAAGTGTTGTGACATACATTTAATGTGTGTGGTGTGTTGTGAATGAGTAACTAAAATAAATAAATACCCAATATCTGTGTCATAATACTCGTAGCTACATTTAAAATTTAAATAAATAATAAATTTAAAAAATCTATTGTCTTTAAATAGAAAGTATGTGCCTTCATGACAACAACCGTCAAGAACATTATGACGTCGACAAGAACATTATGACGTCGACCGGAGCAACATACAATGAGATATTCTAATAATTAAAAAATAAAATAGATAAACAATTGAATTATAAATGTGTAATACAATATTTATTGCTCGTCAGTGTATATTATAATTGATTTTGTACGTATACTACACAATAATGTTATGCTGTTAGTTGTAGCTGTGCCGTCAGGGAGTTTAAAAATGGAGGACCTTGAATTTAATCTAACTAGGTTAAAAACAAAATGTAACCTACATTGGATAGGCTGTGTTGTACCTACTCTCTTAAGCGTTATTTACAATAACTAATAAGTAAATACCTACTTAATGCATTTCACTTTCTTGTAGAGAAAATCCATCGTCCTTAAAATAATATTAATAATATCTACAACATACTTATTGACAGGTGTCATAGTAAAAATAAAAGCAAAAGTAGGTGTATAGGAGCAAAACCCGTTGTCATCTCGACATTGTTGGACATCTATTATATGAGATGTTTGTCCGGGACCCGGGCGGACCCCGCAGGGTGGAAGGTGAATAAAAACCTGGATATTTCTCATATTTATATCGGTGCACTCGAAAATATTCCCTGAGGTCGGTACTTGTAGCTAGCTGGCTTTAAAGAGATAAGTTCTCTGAGGCGGTTGTGGTAAGGAACAATTTCGCGCGCAGGTGTGCCGGAGCGTGGGACATCGCCCACCTGGCGCGCCCCCTCTGCCTCTTCGCTGCCCTCCGCCCTCTCTGGCTCGTTAATGATGATGTGCTCAGCCAGCAGACTATTTCACTTCTGAATACATCTTTCTCACTTTTGATACTCTGTCCCTGTCTGGCCGCTGGCCTCGCTCGCCCCATCCTCTTCGTGCGCCGTTCGCCTGGTCGCATCCACCTAGTCAATTCGGCAAACGCGTATCTACTTTGTGTCGGAAATGTAATGGAACAAATGCGGCTGGAATTAACGTCGGAACGAATGTCGGGACACGGGGTCGTTCTCTCGTGGGATATTTTCCACGCGATGATTTTGATGCGCAGCTATGAAGCGCTATTAATGTTTGTGGAAATAAACACTAAGTAGCTAGAGTAGATAATATACATACATATACGCACGCCTTTTACCATGGGGTAGGCAGACACTACAGAACGTCACCCGCTACGATCCTTACCTATGTACTACATACATACTCCTACGTTTAAATAAACATATAATAATAATATAGATAATTCTTGCCAATAAGCCTGATATAGTGGTGATAGACCGATTAGCACGCCGCACAATAATAGTCGATGTTACCATCCCACATGACGAGAACCTCGTGAAAGCTGAGAAAGAGAAACGAGAAACAAATAAAATATCTCGACTTAGCACACGAGGTTGTCGACATGTGGAATGTGAGCTCGGCTATCATTGTGCCGATTATCGTAACGGCCAATGGCCTGATGTCAGAAAGCCTCGACCAACATCTCTCGAGACTCGTTAGGCGGTTGGATCAAGGGCCTGATCCAGAAGGGAGTACTCCTTGATACGGCTCGCATTGTGAGGAGGTTCCTGTCTCTGCAGCCCCCTAACCACCGGTAGCTTGGACCCTGCTCCCGACACCAGCGGAACACTATTTTTTATATATATTTTTAAATGTTTTTTAAGAAATATTTAAAAATGATTTTTATATGTTGGAAGGTTTAATAAATGGAAATAATATACCTTCTTAATTTAACTTAAGCTTAAGCTTTGCGTCCTTTTGAATTACAAACATTTGACTAACCTTCTGCGAACTAATAAGCATTTGGGACTTATACGAAAATAGGTTTAGTTTACGTATTTTATTAGACTATTCTAAGTATTTGATTGTTGTTGTGCAAAAAACGTTTAAAGGCTTTTATAAAATAAAAAGTAATCCTCTAACACCAATGGCCTTTGCCCCATTTTCCTCAATAAATCTATTTTGTAAAACCTACGATGCAAAAAACAGGTTGTTTAACATCTTGATCCGCGTTGGTATTATCCTGGCGGAGGGCTTGCCTGTTGGCGGCAAGTCGGCAACAACTGCAGAGTCATGCTCCTTGAATGAATCACGTTGCCTGGAAAGCGAACACTTCATGTGATCACCTCATTAGGAGTTTCTGGGAATGAAGATTTCATTTCAGTGATACTTAAAGTAGAAGTGGATAACTATAGTGCTATTCTTTAAAAAAATCACCCTGAAAGCTTTGGTGAGTACCTTGAAGTGAACTGTCTATTAACATCAGATGGGGTGGCAGTTCACTTCAAGCTAATTTCACGTAACTTTTGACGGTGAGATGTTTACAGAATAGATCGGGTGTACTCCTACGTCTACTCATTCATTCATTCAGCCGACATAGGCCGCCCCCAAGCACCGCCACTTCGACCGGTTTTGTGCTTCCCGCATCCAACGGATTCCTGCGGCCGTCACAAGGTCATCGGTCCAACTTGTGCGAGGGTTTTCAACGCTACGTCTTCCGGTACGTGGTCACCACTTCAGAACCTCCATCTCCAGGCTCCATCGGCCATCTGTTCTGCGAGCAATATGCTGAAGTTCAATTCTGCTTCTTGATCTGATTGATGTTAGTCTACTCAAGCAGAGTGGCAGAGATAGGTCCAAGCCAGTATATTCATCCTGCCGGGGTTGCGGGTTTGTCCGAAGGGATATCGCGGCCCCGGCACACAGGCAACGGAAGGAACACGGGTGGGTTTTAGTCAGTAAAAGTCTGACACAAAAGAGCGGGAGAAGTTATTTGATAATTTCCCACCCAAAAAAAAACAAAAATCCAGTATATTCATCATCATTATCATCATATTATCAACACGTGACTACCGTGCTGCTAAAACCATGAATTTTAACATGAGTGGTTCAAACACATCCAATATAATGTTCTCGAGAATTCGAGAAATATCGAAGATCAATTTCATGTTCTGCTTCTGAATAACTGCCAACATTTAAATAAGAACACAAGACCGAATTAGTCCCGCTAAGTATCCTTTTAAGAAACTCAACAAATATCCGAAGGTTCATTAGGTAAAACCTCAGTTAACCCAGGTCCCTCGCACTTAATGACTTAGTTAACACACTTGTTAGTTATGTAAGTGCGTCTTGGTTATGCCTGTTCAGTCAATAAACCTTTTGACCGCTCACCAATTCGGCTTCGTGAAGCTTTCATGAGGCGGGCGGGCGGCCGGGATTATTGGATCATTAATCACGCCCCACACCACGCTACCTCCTCAGGGTACGTGTCTGCCCGACCAGAGTAGTGCCCACACTTATCGATAAATGCCTTGGTTTTTTTTGACAACAAAGAAAAACTTTTGGAAGTGCTAGCACGCTTGATTAGATTTCAAAGTTAGTTAAACATTACTTTTAGGGTTCCTTAATCGAAGGGTGCCAAATGGAACCGTCTATTACTAAGTCTATTATTAAGCTTCCGCTGTCCGTCTGTCTGTCAAAGGACTGTATCTCATGAACCGTAATGATAGGTAGACCGCTGAAATGTTTTTCAGTAGGTATGTGTTTTTCTATTGCCGCTTTAACAACAAAATAAATAAATTTAAAAATAAAAGCGGAAATACAAGAAAAGTGTTTTTTCGGTGTTTCTGCCAAATATTATACGGTGGTACGGAACCCTTCGTGTGCGAGTTCGACTCTCTCTCTCTCTCTCTCTCAGTTTTCTCTCGGTTTTTTTTTATATTTACAAATATCTAAGTATAAGTCGGTTCTTTGGAATTAATAATAGCTTCAAAATAGTCTAATCTTCATCTTTTAAGCATACCTATTGGTGGTAATTAAGAAAAAAAATAAAAGTTAATATTTAAAACCCAACTAAATACGACAAAAACGCCAACTAAAAGGGTGTAAACGACACATCGTAACAAAATAACATCAGTTTTTGTATAACCGAAGTCATCAAAAAAAGTTTATCAAAACACGTCGATTAGTTTAGGATTTATGAGCCCACAGATGGACATGCATACTATCCTGTTAAAATTATAACCATCCTTTGGCTTCGCCGTAGACGAGTAAAAAATTTATTATTATAAACAGGAAGGACCAGATAAAAAAATATTCAAATTTAAACTACAAATTTTCGTCTACACTCTATCCTGATTTATTTATTTATTTATTTATTTATTATAAGGTAGCTGATGAGCATCAATGCAAAAAAAATCTGTAGCATTGAAAAAGGAATCACACCTCCGCCAATAATTTACGTGTAACAGAAACTGGTGCTCAATTTAATATAGGAAACCACATCGAGATGCAGTACATCACTATGATATCGACCGCAGGACTCCATATAAACGGGCACTAACGTCGTGCTGTAAGTACATTATAGGTAACCTACCCGCTACCCACCACCCAACAATATTGGTATGGGTTGCTCGCAACAAACGTTTTTACACCTTCCAGGTGCACGGATGAAGTGCATAGAAAGGTGCTTGGTGCATACGTATCTAATGTAGGTCACATAGATCGCAACACTTCAAATACAGTGTGTGGACTCTGATTTGGTTGACAAAAAGGTTTACTTTGATTTAATTTAGTGATGACTTCAAGAGAGCTTCAACTCAGCTTTTGAGTTTTTCTAACTGAACAGACAGCAGTGCTGCTGGGGAGTTTGTTGCGCCACTTCTTCTTCCCAGCTAAAACACTAGGAAGAGGTGAAGGGCGGGCCTTTATGGGGAACTGTCTTTTGTAATGTTGACGTTCAAAAAGTGCTGATTCTCAGCCTAGTTTGAATAAATGACTTTAGGATTTTGAATTTTGAACAAGTTACCTATCTTAGAAATTGAAAACATTTTCTCATTTGTAAACCGTAGGTAATCCAGTAGGCCAATAGGTAACAGAACTTGTAAAACAGTTTTATTACCATTTAGGTACGTTTGTAAACCTTTATAAACAATTTGAATTCTATTTTATCGATAACATTTTACAAATTGCAAAATTAAAATGTAGTGAAAGTAATTGACGTTCAACCGCCAATGCCTGCGGGTAATAAATAACAAATACTTTTTGTATCTACTACCTTTTTGAAAAACATGTTTTGTTTGCTTTCAATTCGGTTCGCGAGGGGTTTGTCGCTGATACATGTTTGAAGCTAAATCTCCCTTTTAAACGCTGCCAATGTGATTCACTGTGCGCCTTTTATACGAGCTTACAAAGCGATGGAGACTTAACTTCTTTTTGAGCTTTATATCTTTAACTTTTTATAGACGATATTTACACTTTTGATATTTCATGAATGATGATTTCGCGATAAGTATATTGGTTAGGTTTTATAGATTGGGTTATGAATAGATGCCAATTTGCTACTATCTCTATTTGGTTCATCAAAAGGGAAATAATTAAATAAGAATCACATCCAGCTTTTCTAGCAATATATTGCTTAATATATATTATATATATATAAAATCCTTAAAATCTCCTTTGTTATAGCGTCCAAACTGTTCGCTCACTACTTTAACAGTTAGATAAACAGAAACAGTACCATACTATACTAGCATTTACCATTTAACCATAAAATTGTAATAAAAGCTGCTTTGAGTTTAGCCGGCGGCGGGCGCGTAGCAAAACGCTACGACCGCTACGGTTGCGGCTACGACTGCTACGGTTGCGGCTACGCCACAGGCTTGTCTGAAATTAGTTATTCCCTATAATATATAAAATACATACTTTAAATTATACCCATAAATACAGTTTTCAAACCACAAACTATAATAACGTTAGAGTCATCAGATAATGAAAAACTTGTTACACATTTCGCCTTCATTTAATTAAAATCTCGTTTATCCGCGTCACACTGGAAACTGAGTCCCTTGGCTTAACCGACCCTAAATATCTACGATTAGTGAATGTATACCTTAGAATGTGGTCACAAAGTCGGTTTTGGGTTGGTGCGGGATAGTGAGGGAAGCCGATGACGTCGTGAAAAAAAGCACGTGTTGTATTTGGGATTACATGCGCCCCATAAACAAAAGGTTAACATTGCATCAGTTGCTCTACACTGCAATACACGCGATGTGTTTTATGAAACGCGGGAGTATAGTTATTGCAGTTTAGTTTTTTTTCTGTTTTTGGTAGTTTTTTCTTACGGAGAGTATTCTAACTGTAGGACTTAAATGTTATCTTTCTATCTCTGTGTTTTATCTATGCACGGGCTCATTGTAAAAACGACTAGGTGTAGAGAGGGGTTATGCGCACTTCGTCCCATTCGCACTTCGTACCGCGTTCGCAGTTGGTCACATTAGCACTTCGTCACATTCGCGGTTGGTCCCATTTGCAGTTAGTCCCATTCGCAGTTCGTCCCATGCAAGTAGTTTGTAAGAGAAGAGGTAGGTTTATGGACCAAAGTGGGTTGGATTTATACAAAATCAACAAATGTTGTATAGTTTAAAAACACACATCTCAATCAACTAATAACAGTAAGTATACAATCAGTGAATATTGTCCATCAAACATGGATACAGTACAACGAGTATGTCATAATTCTCAATATAATCTACAAGTCACACGTACAAGTTACTTAACTAACTGTAAAAATATTACTGTCTTCATGAAGTCATCCAAAGATTACCCAGCTGTAGTGATGTGATTATTGCTTATCTCTCAAAAGTATGAAAATTATAGTTTTTAATAACGCAATTCTCAATGTCAAGAAAATTGGGAAGATCATCTACAAATCCAGATTTAAAAAAAATGTAAAGCTGCTGACTAGGTCAGTAAGAAATAAAATATTTATAAAACTTTGCCCGAGCTTAGAGAGGTGTTAACAGAATGCGTTACAGTGACTAATTCCCTAATAAGCCATTCTAGAGTCGTCATTTAATATTTAAAGTCCCCCCACTTACGTACGTAGAGGCTGTTAGCTATTCGAATAGTGCGTCCGTCAGCATTTGTATTGCTTGCTAAGCCGCATAGACAGTGCCACCCAACAGTTGAAGAAAGAAGGTTAACCAAAGACCAAGAAAAACAAACGGGTTTAATACAAGAAAATCTACAATTAGTTTGATATTAGGACATTCCTTTGTGCTAGGTTGTATGCACAACACAATTGAACTACAAGCAGCTGCAATAGTGAAGGATTATTGTAATTATCTAATAATATATTTGCACTGGTCTCTGATCGAATTGGTCAAGGTATTGAGAAAATGCATGTTGCACTGTAATAGTATCAGTCGTAGCAGATGTCATCATCATCATCATTTCAGCCAAAAGACGTCCACTGCTGAACATAGGCGTCCCCCAAGCCCCGCCACTTCGACCGGTTCTGTGCTTCCCGCATCCAGCGGATTCCTGCGGCCTTCACAAGGTCATCGGTCATCGGTAGCAGATGTGCTGGATTTTAATAAAACTTATTTTTTAAACTTCTTTATTTCTTCATAAATGTATTTACATTATTTTGATCTAAAACTGACTAACGTTAGCGCTCCAGAGTGAAAAACCCTGACTTCTAAACTAGGTTTATGTACCTGCTTCTTAGAAGCGAGTTGACGGCTTCAGAGTACGGTCAATCAGGCTTAGCAAGAGCACATATCTAGGTCAAATATAACATCCACCCGTCGCTATTCTGTATTGAGTCGCTGAACTTCAAAATAATTTTTCTTTTTTCTGTCGGGGCTTAATAAATAAGTCCAGGTTTCCTCATGATGTTTTTCTTCACCGGAGTCAGTGATATCCAAGATAAAGTTATTCGTCATTATTCAGAGTCGTTCTTCTGATTAACTTTTTCATTGGCCCTAGCTAGTGGTGGCGGCGCGGGAACGCAGCGTATGCGCCGACATGTGCGGGCACAATAGCCGCATTCTCATGGACTCAGCCTCGTTAAGCTGATTGCGTGACGTCATCCCTGCACAGGCCCCGTGCACATTGAATGTGCAATAAAAACAATTCGCTTTAAGTTTTAAAGAAAAGCTTTGTTTTGATGGCTGATGTTTGCTTGACAAAATGGTCACCATTCTCTAGAGCTCAGAAGTTTATTCTCTTAGCAAAATTTTAATTCGTAAGTGTAAAATAATTGATAAATATTGGTCAATATCACGTAAATATACATATTTAGATGGACTTAGATACAATCTAATTTATTGTAGGTATTAGTTAGGTACCTACTTCAATCTATGTTAAAAATTGCCCTGCAAATGGGCTCGTACTCTCGTATTAGGTTAAAAACCTACCTACCTATTGATAAAACGATCTTTTAACAGAGGTCTACTCACTCTCAAAACTTTAAAATGTTTAAAGAATGGATGAAAGAACTCACATAATAAATTCATCCTTCTGATCTCTCTAATGTAGAGTCACTGACACTCCTGAGCTAACTTCAAAAGAACTTTATAGATACTTTTATCAAATTAGCACCAATGATTTGCAAAGAATTCAGTCCCAAAAGTATGATAAACAGAATAATCGCCACCTGATCGGTCAAAGGGCGCGTTACGTATGAGCACGGCTCACGGATGAACATTATTATGAAAGCAGGCGACGCGCCGACGATCCCAGCTTACCGAGGGATCGCCAGCGAATAAGCGGTTCATGGCTCTATAATCCTCCGTGTACTACAAAGCTAGTACTGTAGTCAAATAGGTACTTTTGTTGATCGCACATGTTTTATATGTAAGTATATTGAATTGACGGCAGGTATATTTATTAGGGATGTTATGGATATGCGGATCTGGATACGGATATAGAAATAATATTACATATACCGGTTACGGATATGAAACTATGTATTTCGGTTTATCCGTTAGTTTCGGATATTAGATTTTTAAGAAATTGTATATACAAATAATAAATTTTAATAAACATGCAAGTGACGTGCGCGGTTTTTTTGTCGGCTCGGCCGGGCAGGAAAACCTGAGACAACGACGCCGCCCCTATCCGAAATTATCGGAAACCCCTGTAACGGATTCGGTTACGGATAGATTTTTATTTCGGATATCCGACAGTTTCGGTTACGGTTACGGAGCTCCTTAATATCCCTGATATTATCAATGACTTTTTTATCAGCAGAAAAGTTTTGAAATGGAATTGAGTTTGTAATGGTTCATTACGGATAGATAGATACCTAACTAAGTATATCTGTTAGAAACCTAAGGGGAAAAGATAAGAGCAGATAATTGTTATCTTTACCCTTTGGATGATTCAGATGATGTTATTGAATATACGATACTATCAGGTAGGTATTAGGCACGGGCATGGGTGTACTCAGTGGGGGGCAGGGGTCTCTAGCTGCCCCCCCTGAATTTTGTATGCCTAAGTACCAACCTACTTTATGTTAGAGTCACGTTAAGACTTACTTTACAATTACACGCATGACTTTAGAAAAAATCGCGCTGCAAGGCCGGTCATGGTGACGAATGCAGCAAGCAAGCACAGGCTTGCTCCCCAACCGCCGGGGCCGACGGTTTCGAAGGAGCCAAACATAGACGACGAAAAATACTTATTCTATAACCATATTATTATAACGTCACCTTTGTACGTATTTTATACGTATTATTATAACGTCACCTTTGTACGTATTTTTCTGTTCTTGTCTTTTTGTCTGTATTTAAGAGTGTACAAAAATGGTTAAATAATAAATATGTGAAACAGTGGGACCCGGCTTAAGAAATTCCCCCCCCCCCTCCCCCTGTCCCAAAACCTGGATACGCCCATGGGTACGGGCTGCCGCCAGAGAACACTCGTATTTCGTTATTTTATTAGTATCACACGAGTGTTTTAATACCTACTTAGTTATGTACAGTTTCATACACTAATTTATCTACTCTCATACATTGGGATTGAAACTACTAAATAAAAGATCAAGTATTTCGTCATTGTAAAACAAATCAGTACTTAATAGGTACTTGGCCTAGTAATTAGACTCTCGAATGAGCTTATGAGTAGACGGAACGGAGTTTGTTGCGCCACTTCTTCTTCCCAGCTAACGCACTAGGAAGTGGTGAAGGGTGGGCGTTTTGTGGGACTGTCTTATGTAATTTTGACGTTCGAAAACTGCTGATTCTCAGCCTAGTTAGAATAAATGACTTTTGAATTTTTTGACATATAATTTATTGAAAATAACATATGCAAGACAGTGTTCTACACATTCTTTTGTAATCCTAGAGGTACTTCACAGAATAGCCAACAGAACTTTTAGTATTAGCAGCATCACCTGATACCTATCTGCATAACAACAATACAATTATTTTCTGTAATTTATACGAAGACTTCTAGACTCATTGTTCACATAGCCATATCTCCCCCAGCGGTGCAGCACGAGCGAGGTCCCCGCAAGCCAAAGCTGCAAGCGGGTGCGATGGCCGCCCTCGGACCGCCGCAGCTCGGTCACGCACACAAGCCGCATGCCCTCAAGCTCTCACCACCCTCGCCGTATGCGCCGCTGCCACAATCCTTCAACTTTCAGGTAATACTCCCACGTTCATTATATTCATTCATATTATCTCATTTTAAGCTGGCACAGATACTTAACACATTTAGGCATACCTATTATCATTTCAAAACATATTAGATAGATGGAACAGTGGTTCCTTCAACGTCTTTAACACTTTCAGTACCGGTAGCCCTCCTGGTGGGTTCACCTAGTCGCAAATGGGATGCCGGGAGCCGTCGCCGAGGGCTCATTTTAAATGTAGGTTTCTTTTAGCGAATACAGGATTATAAACCGTGAAAATAAAATCTGATGTATATTTTCACAAGATTTGATTTGTTAGTTTTAAAATCCAATCATTTTAAAACAAGACCCCCTGAAAACACCATTTTACTTCATTTTACGGTGTTTTATAACACGGTTTTAAACCTAATGCCGTTGAGCTACCGCGATGGTTAACTTATTAAGCGCATACGTAATGCCGGCAACCTTCCCGGTGGGTTCACTTCTAATATGTAAGGCGGCATGGCAGAGTTCTATGAAAATGGGTGGACTCTAAAGTGTTAAAACCCATAATCCTCCTCTTTTCAACCTCCGTAAAAAAACATGCTGTCGGATACCCTCAAAATACTTTCTTGTATTAACGTAATCCCTCTTTCCCAAGAATTAAAGAAAAGTGAATAGCTTTTACTGAAAAGTTTTCCAGAACGGAAGTTATTAGACTTACGTAACTTTTCCATATCAAACAGTTCAGTATCAGCGGCATGAGTGAGCCAGCGCCTCTCAGCACGGGATCATCAGCAGGATCGAGCGGTGCTGGCGGCGGTGCGGGCGCTCCCAGCCCGTTGGCCCTTATGCCTGAGCCGTTCTTAGCGCCACCTCCTCCTGGCTTACTGCACATACTCATGTCGTCTGATAAATGCCAGGTAAGATAATTCATCAAGGTAAAAATATCTTATCTACTCAATAAGCAATACCTACGGCAGGTATTTATAGCACGCTACTCGATTTCGGTAATTGCTTCTTCATGAGTCTTATTGTGTGGTCCTGGTTCAAACATTCTTTGATACCCCTTTCTTTCTCAAATGGTTCATACATAATGTAGGTTTTAATCATTTGTACTTTCTTTAGGAATTGATGTGGAGTGCAAAACAGCTTCAGTTACAAGGTGATCCAACACTGCTGCGACCTCCACCAAGTGCTTTTGGAGCACCCCTTGCGCCTACATGGGAACTTTTGCAGGTAAGATCCTTTCATCCAGCATAGGTAACCTAAACACAGTAAGATACTGCATAGTTGACATAAACTTAAGGCTTGCTTTCTCTAGAATACTTACAATGACCTTTCGGCCAGAGGTTTTGCTTTTGAGCACAGGCTCGAAACAAGCAGGTATCAAGAATTTCGGCCATAGCGTGAACGAAGTTTTAGAAGGAATTAAAATTAAGGAAGCTTTAGAGCAGCATCATTAAGAAACAATCAGGTCATTCTTCCCATAAGTATCTAAAACTTCATCCTGTTCATCCCTTATCGCGCAGTGACTTCAAGTCTCCTTCAAGGGGTGTAAACATTGACATTTGATAGGTGGCTTTTTGACTAAAGGGGCGGGCGCGAGCCGCGATTGGGCGTTCGCGAGGTGACTTATCGCCTTCAGTTGACTTTCCCCGCCCATCGCCCTCTACGCGCTACGACACTGGAGTCATCGTAGCTTGACTTGTGTTGCGTTGATAAGTTCGCCCAGTGCGCATGTTTGAGAGAGCACCGCATTGGTACTTCGATATAATTGTATGCTATTTACCAGATGGGCAGATACTAAACTACATTTAATAAGTACCTATATATATATATAAGCATAAGTAGGTACAAAAATAGACTGGCCACTTTTCATTTTAAATTTTTCAACGGCTTGGCTCAAAGTACCTACCTAATACGCAGCAGCTGATAATTTGCTCTAGTCACTAGTCTAATGTACATAGGTACCAGGAATTCTAAACAATACTCAATACTTTTATTGCATTCCACATGTATGTATTCTTAGGTGGTAAACATATAATTATATCATATGGACCCTCTCGAGTACAGCTAAATAAGTGAGTTAGGAGAGAGGAAGCATTTGTTAATTATACTCGTATAACATTACTTAGCAAACATACAAATATAGGTAACAAAATAGTACCTAATGAAGTCTAAACTGTAGGTATATTGAATATTTTTTTAGAAAAGGAATTGCTATGAGATGTGGGAACGATTCTGATGACGAAAATATCGTTTTTCAGAATTGTTGTCCGTTTGTCTGGATGTATGTTACGTAGTACCACTAAATCTTTAAATTCTTCACCCACTGTTGCCGAGTCCCTATTGAAAGAAAATGTTGATATTTGTAACCATGAGTTTAATTTCGACTATGTTAGTGCTCGAGATATTATTAAAACTTTCAATACACTCAATGTTAAAAAAACTGCTGATCTATGGGGAAATTCCGTAGAGGTTGCAAAATGCATTATCAACACTGTAGCGCCTGAATTAGCAATTATATTTAATAAATGTATTGACTGTGGTGTAATTCCTGACTTAATGAAGAGTAGTAAAATAATACCTTTGTTTAAATCGGGCAGCACATCAGACCCCACGAACTTTAGACCTATTTCTGTGCTTCCTACTTTTAGTGAAATATTTGAAAAATTGATGCTAGATCAATTGCAAAGACATTTTAATAAACATAAGTTATTAAACAGTAAGCAATTCGGTTTCACAAGGGGTCGCTCGACTTCCGACGCTGGTGTTGAGCTTCTTTCACATATTTTTGAGGCCTGGGAGAAGTCACATGATGCCCTAGGCATTTTTTGTGACTTATCTAAGGCTTTCGATTGTGTTTCTCATGATACATTGGTCAGGAAATTGCATCACTATGGTGTTAGAAACACTGCCTTGGATCTTCTTATTTCTTATTTGGATAATAGGATCCAAAGAGTGGACGTTAATGTCAAGTGATCCCCGGGTTCTATTGTCACTATGGGAGTTCCGCAGGGCTCAATTCTTGGCCCTTTTTTATTTCTCGTATATATTAATGACCTACCTTGCCTTATAAAGAACAGTCATGAAATAGTGTTATTTGCAGATGACACGTCACTTATATTTAAGCTTAAGCGACAACAGACAGTTATTGACGATGTGAATAATGCTCTCTCTAAAATAGTGCATTGGTTTAGTGTTAATAATTTACTTTTAAACGAGAAAAAGACTAAATGTATTAAATTTCTAACACCTAACGTTAAACAGGTGAAAACCAATGTACTAGTAAATGGGACAGAATTGGATCTTGTGTACACCACTGTGTTCTTGGGTATTACTTTGGATTCGAAGCTTCAGTGGGGCCCACATATAACCAAATTGTCGAAGCGGCTAAGCTCTGCAGCCTACGCGGTGTATAAAATCCGTCATTTGACTGATGTAGAAACAGCTGGATTAGTATACTTTAGTTATTTCCATAGTGTAATGTCGTATGGCATTTTGTTGTGGGGAAATGCAGCCGACTTTCAGGCTATATTTGTGCTGCAGAAACGTGCCATTCGAGCAATTTATAACCTAAGTTGTAGGCATTAACTGAGGGATAAATTTAAGGAAATAAACATAATGACAGTCGCGTCTCAATATGTTTATGTGAACCTGATTTATGTAAAAAAGAATATAAATCTATATTCTAAACACAGCGACATTCATAGCTTAAATACTAGAAACAATGATTTATTTATTGTGCCAAGGACTAGGCTCCAAAAAATTTGTAATTCATTTAAGTTCCAAAGTATACGTTTTTACAACAAACTCCCAAGCCATGTCAAAGAACTGAGCCTCAATAAATTTAAATTATTTATTAAAAACAGAAACTATGTCAAAAAGGTTTCTATAAAGTTAAAAATTACTTAGACGACAAAAAGGCTTGGGACTAATTAAGCTACTCCAATGTACCCCAAGCAACAAACAATTATTTTAGACTACATGATACTATATGAGCATATAATTATTTGGATTATTTTATTTGACTGTAAGTCAATTTATTTTAATTTTGTTTTCATTTATTGTTGACATAATCTACTCTTTAAAATGTTTTTATTTTATGAGTTGTAATGCAATTTGTGGTAATGTAAATTATTTTAGCATAAGCACTATTATATAGAATCAAGTTTTTTCAACTGAACAGACAACTGTGCTACTGGGGAGTTTGTTGCGCCACTTCTTCTTCCCAGCTTATGCACTAGGAATTATGCACTTGGTGGACTGTCTTATGTAATTTTAACGTTCGAAAAGTGCTGATTCTTAGCCTAGTTTGAATAAATGACTTTTGAATTTTGAATTCATATTGGCGCAAAAAAAAACAACCGACTTCCAAAAAACACTACAAATTGAAAAATTATCTACTTTAATTTCGGAAGTCGGTGTCTTTGGTTTTATATTTTCGTTTTCTTTTTCAACTTTTTAGTTGTGGTAGATACAGTAGGCTCCAGCGAAACCTCACCCCCCTAGCAATGTAAAAAGCAATACCTACAAGGGTGAGTTTTCTCTGGAGTCCACCCCATACAAATTCGAATACCACTATACAATGTGTTTTTTTTGATATCCCATAACTCTAGGGTATGATTGAGACCATATCAAAGAACCAACTGGCATATGAATTATTCTTCAATCATATTTTTTTTTTGTTTTAATTTTTCATACAAAATAATTCGACAAAGGCACGATTATTAATATAAAACACCCTTACGTGAAATATGACAACGTCGCATTTTCTTAGCTTTAAATATGAATAAAAATGTAGTGTAGTAAAGTAATTCATTTAGTGTAGTAAAGTAATTCTACTTTACTACACTAAATGAATTACTTTACTACACTACTGCGAAGTTTGGCAACGTCGCAAAAGTAAAGATTCGTCACACTGGTGACAATTTTTTTAATTAAGATTGATTATATCTTCGAAACTATGCATTTTTGGACCACCTATTCTAGGAGATTTTGTGTTCTTTTAACTTAAATAATATAACCCTAGAGTTATGGGATATCAAAAAAAACACGTTGTATAAATAACAGCGACAGGAAGTTATTATAACATCCACATAGGCTAAGTGGGCAAAATACGTATAATTGAAGCTAACTCAAAAACTCCGCAAGCAAAGTTAATAAAATTTGTATGGGATCACCGCGCAAGCTTCCTCTACCAAAGAATTTTCAAAATTAATATTCCATATAGGTCTGGTAATCATATAGGTTACATATAATCACGCTATTTGCCATGGGGCATTAGCAATATCAGTATTCCTCAACAGTTTACCGCGACATTTAATTAGACGCGAAAAAAAAAAAAAAGTTTGGTTAGAACTGCTCATGGATGTCCTCCGCCCTGGGGCGGGGGTCTGTCAGACTCTTACTGACTAAAAACCATCCCGGTGTTCCATCTCACACCTACGCCGGGGGTCGCGGGAACTTAGACGCCCGGTGCGCCTGCTGCGGGCCGGGTGAGTGGACGAGACCTCCCTCTCCCTTTCCGCAGCCTCCTTCTGCGAGACGACCGTCTCGCAGTAGGAAACCACCGCGTCCCAGGACTCGCCGCTGCCGACCATCGCATTCACTAGGGCCGGCAGCGACAAGTCACTGCCTACTTCTGAGATGAGGGCACGGCGTGGCTCCTCCCAAGCGGCACACTCTGCCAGCGTATGCCGCGCCGTGTCCTCCCGGCAGTCGACGCAGTGGTGACACCGGGCGTCCGGCTCCCTGTTTATGCCTTATGTTTAGCCGTGCCTCCTCCCGAGCCAGCGGTCGAGCACCGGCCGGACCGCCTCGACGATGTCGAGGCCGGCGGTAGGGCGTGAAAGCCTGTCCCGCCATTCCGCCACCAGGACCTCGCGAAGCTGAAACCGATGCAGCTCCATGTGTCGCTGCATCGGTCGCTCGCCCCGTGCCCTCGCTTCCTCGCGCCACCGATACAATGACGCGAGTACTCTCGCTTCGAGATCCCAGGGCGGGGATCCGGCCAGTGCACAAGCCGCCTCGTAGGAGATCGTGCGATACCCTCTGATGACTCTGACGGCCATCGCCCTCTGCGGTTTACGCATTACGGCGACGCTACCGGCCGTCAGGTCAGCAGCCCAGATCGGGGCCCCGTAAAGGGCCATCGATGACACGATCCCCACGTAGAGCCGCCTACAAGCGGCGCTTGGGCCCCCCAGATTGGGAAACAGCGTTGACAGCGCCCCAGCGGCGCCCAGCAACTTGGGCGCCAGCCGTCGGAAGTGGGGCCCGAAGTCCCACCGGCTGTCGAGCACCAATCCTAGGTACTTCATGGTGGACTCGACAGCAATCCGAGCCCCCCGACCACGATGTGTGAGCCGGGTGACGGCGCCCGCCGGGGGCCATGAAACACCATGGCCTCCAACTTGCTGAGGGCCACCTCCAGGCCTAGGCGACGTATGCGGCCCACCACCTGTGAGACCGCAGCCGTCGCCAACAACGCTGCCTCCCTGTGCGAGCTCCCCCGGGCAGTGACCAGCGTGTCATCCGCATAACACGTCAGGTCTACCCCGGCACCGAGCTCGCCCCTCAACACCCAGTCGTACCCGATGTTCCACAGGAGCGGGCCTAAAACTGAGCCCTGTGGAACACCGCACGACATGCGGCGCTGGTTTCCGCCCTACCTACCTACCTACCTGCCGGTTTGGTAGTACCCTCGTTCAAATATGAGACATTGCTCCTCAATCCAACGCGCACGACACGACACGACACGTTAGTTTACCTATAGTACAAACTGCTAACATCAGCGCCACGCCACGCCACGCCACTAAAAAGGAAGGCAGCTCGGAAGTTTTGGCGGCAATGTACGCAGCGAAGTTCTTATGACTAAGAACTTCGCTGCGTTCCGAATCACGTACGATTCATTGTTTTATTTTATTTTATTAAGGCATTGGATATATTATCATCAGCCTATCGACCTCAATAGACCGTGAAAGGGTGATGTCACAAGTCTACTAAGGTTGTCGGCATGCCCATCGTGCCCACAACGGTGGATCCGCGCTTGCTTTTAGCACAAATCATGAACTGGCATTTAATTTTTTTTATACATGTAATTTTTGTAAGTAGATTTAAGTATAAATTAAAATTACCCTCTTGCCTATTTAATGAGTTTAATTTACAGAAATTACGTAATGCAATATATAAAACGTTTTTACTCCAAACGATGTAATATGAGATTTAAACGTGAATAAAAAATGCATTGTTTGTCAAATAATACGTTATTAAAAGTTTATTGGATTATTATTTTCTTCAATCTACATGATCTTCACATGATCTGACCAAGATTATGTCTGGACTTTAAAAGAGACTCCTGACCTCTGAGTTTGTTTCGGCCTTTCTTCTCGGAGTAGTCAGATAGGAAAAACCGACCTCATCTACTTAGTTTAAAAAAATATGATTGACGTGTAAAAGTGTTTTATCCAAACCCACTTACAGAAATAAAATCATTTGTCATTTATCATAAGAAATAATTATCCAATGAATTATTTGGGATGTTGTAGGGATGAAATAAAAGGCACAAAAAAAAAAAACAAGTTTTTGCCAATCATTATTTGTCAAGTGAAAATTTGTATATACATTTTTGGTGAAATAACGGGACACCCTTCTGGTCGTTAACCCCACCAGCCATTAGCCAGCCATCAGCTACCAGGTCAGGCTGTCTTACGACATAGGCCTCCTCTGTTACCCTCCACTGATTCCTCCATAGGAATTTTTGCAAACCCACCTTATTATTTACATATTATCTAAAATATTCCATTTTTCGACATCAGGAGACGAGTGCCCGTCTCCTCTTCATGGCAGTGCGCTGGGTGCGATGCTTAGCGCCGTTCCAGGCTCTCGCGGCTTCCGATCAGCTGGTACTACTACGAGCGGCCTGGAAGGACCTGTTCCTTCTGCACCTTGCACAGTGGTCCGCGCCCTGGGACCTGGCGCCATTGCTGGCTGCGCCGGCAGTCAGGGCACGACTGCCACCTGACCCATTGGCAGATTTAGAGCTGAATACTTTACAGGTTAGTAAAAAGGCTTTGTCATGGCCGGACTGGCGACGGCGACGTAGAAGACGATATCTGCCAAGGGGTTATTCAAGCTCGGCTTTATCCTAGGTTGTTTTTCAATATTTAAACCTTACGTAGCAGCTTAGTACCTACCTAAAACATTAAAAGAATGTTTTAATGAATCTCTATTTTGTTTCAGGAGATTCTGTGTCGATTTCGGCAAATAGCGCCCGATGGTAGCGAGTGTGGGTGTATGAAAGCTATTGTTCTCTTTTCACCAGGTTAGTTTTATTTACTTACATATAACAATAGCATATAATACAGGCTTAGTTTTTGTTTTCCCTAAACCTCTTATGGGGTCATTGTACTCATCATTATGAACAACTTTCACTACGGGACCAACGCTGAAATCGCGAAAAAGAAATCAGCTGTTGCCTAGATTTCGACACGGTATGCGAACATATGTAGGGAACAGCTGATTTTTTTTTCGCGATTTCAGCTTTTGTCCCATAGTGAAAGTTGTTCATTATGATGAGTACAATGACCCCTTAAGAGGTTTAGGGTAAACAAAAACGAAGTTTGTATATAAGTAGATTGTTAATTTATGTACCTACCTACAATAGTAATAATACTCGTAGTTATAAGTATATACTTATTATTTAAGTAGGTAGGTAGAGGTACATATATTTAAATTTTTGTGTAGACACTCCTGGCCTAAGTGAAACTCAGCCGGTGGAGATGCTACAGGATCAAGCTCAGTGCATACTTGCTGACTATGTGCGGACTAGATATACCAGGCAACCTACAAGGTAAAACCACGTTTCATTTCTGACAATCACATACCTACCTACTAGATGAGCTACTTCAATAATAACTCTAATAGCTAACTTCTTTTATAGTGGGCCGTAGCGAAGGGGCCTTGTGGGGCAATGCTCTACCTTAAAAAACCAATGGCCCTACTTAGACCATCGAACTGAATAACTTTTACTTACTATGATACCAACTTGGAAATTGCGAAAGAAAAAACTGCCGTCCCAATGTTCCATACAGTTTAACCACAGTAGGTATTAAACTTTAGTATGGAACAGCAGATTTTGTTTTCGCGATTTCCTCGTTGGTCCCATAGTAAAAGTTATTCAGTTCGATGGTCTAAAGCACCTCTTGCAAAGTTCATTTTTTAACAACATAATAATGTAGGTATACATTATCACCACCAAAAATTAAGTATTTACTAACTCACACATCACTAAGTCAAGAAAGCCAAAAATAGATTGACCAGATAACTAGTTAATTGCGCAATACATTTTCGTAAACGATTACGACTAATCTGTTTCATTTTGACAGTTCAACAACATTCATTGCGTTATTTATGTTGTTGAGCAGATTTTTTTCTAACTTATATAGCATTCTGTTTCAAAACGATTCAGATTCTGATTGATCGTGTATTACGCAATTAGGGTACAGACCAGCTCAAGTAAAATTGTTACTTCCGCCCTACCTGTAACAAGTCAAAGTTAAACAATTTATTGCAATTAGGCACGAAGGCACCTATGAACGTCAATAGGGAATATGCATGTATTTTTTATAATTTTTTATTCGATACTTTACTTCACCAAATAATAGTTTAAACAAATTCAACGCCAAAAAAGCAATTCAAAGTACTTTAAAAAAAAGTTAAAAATAAGCATCCGACCCGGGCTATTTAAACGCCATTTTGGCGCGCTTGGTGTGGTGACGTCACAGTCTATGACAACAAACAAACAAATGTCAAATGTTGAGGTTATGTTGAAGAAGTATTAATTATTACAATGTTAACACTAGAAATAAGGACAAACTACGAGCTCCCTTTCACCGGCTTCATAAGGTTCATAACTCATTTGTTGGGCTTGGTATAACCTTTTATAACAAGCTACCCTCTTCTTTGCTAGATATGCCTTTTAATGCGTTTAAAACGAATAAAATCCAATCTTTGTTCAAAGGCATACTATTCTATCAACGACTACTTAAATGATAAGAATAGTTGGTCGCTGTGATTAACTCAAGACAATGTTTATGTTCTTTCTCCAGCTTACGTACTGACAAGTTATATGAGTTTATATAATTGTTTATTTTATTTGACTTTTTAAGTCAAGTTATTTTAATTTAACTTCAATTTATTTTTGACAATATCTACTCATCACACTGTTTTTTTATGAGTTGTATTGCAATATGTGGTTAGCTAGTGACCTCGACAATTGATCATATTATTTACTGTTATTAGTAATTAACTCTTTGTTTATTTATTTTACATCGATGGTCCTAGTTTATCATTTATAACTTCCAGTTACAACTATATGTAAGCGGGCACGCCCTTTATGCCTGGAGGCTTTTTTATTTAGATATTAATTCTGTTTACGTTTAGTTTTTTTTATTTCGGCCTGAGTATCGATGATTGATTGGTTGAGTTCTCGATGATTTTGTTTGGTATATTGGCGTGTGCTAGCTAACATATGGCTAATAATTTGAATTATGTTTTGTGTTGCGTAATGTAAATTATTTTGAATACTATTATATAGAATCTTTTTTTTTTGTTCTTCTAACTGAACAGACAGCTGTGCTGCTGGGGAGTTTGTTGCGCCACTTCTTCTTCCCAGCTAATGCACTAGGAAGTGGTGAAGGGTGGGCGTTTTGGGGGACTGTCTTATGTAATTTTGACGTTCGAAAAGTGCTGATTCTCAGCCTAGTTTGAATAAATGACTTTTGAATTTTGAATTTTGTGCTCTGCTGCAAATATACAGTGTTTTCTATTTTCGACTAATACATCATCATGGAACCATGGAAATACTGGTATTCAGCTGCATCCGGTTAGACTGGAAGCCGACCCCAACATAGTTGGGAAAAGGCTAGGCAGATTGACATCATCGGGCTATGTTTAAGCTTAAATCCACTGATAGTTGCATGCCATACTTTAAACAACACAAAATATTAACACTTCCTAGCTTGTACATAATGGAGGTAGCTGTGTTTGTGAAGTCAAACCCAAATCGTTTTAAACGTCTAGCCGACGTAGTCCCACGTAATAGACGCGACAATAACCAAGTATGCTCCCATCCCGCCAAAACGGCACTACTGCGCAAGAGTGTCTATTGCATGGGTCCGGTTATTTATAATAAATTACCTAAGCAATGGAAAGAACTACCATTAACAATATTCAAAACTAGGCTTAAACGCTTTTTAACGCATAAAGCATATTATAATATCAGCGAATTCCTTACGGAGAAAGAATTTGTTTGTTCTCCAAATTGATTTGCTTTATTTTATTTTTATATTTGTTTACTCTACTTTTAAATATTGACATTTGTTTTGAATTGTGCCTTGACTAAAATTAATTTAAATTTTTGACATTGTGATTTCTTTCTTTTATTATTTATTTGTCTACTGAGACTAATTTTGTACGCCGTAATGGCAAAACATGTAAGTACTCAATGTCAAGACTTGTAAGGCTGTAATCATCATATTCACTAAAACTGTAATTTTGTATCACGTATCTTAAAAGTCATATGCTTTTTATCAAAAAAAAAAAAAAAAAACATTTTTGTAGTAGTGCTCTTCAATGTATCATAATATAATTGCCTTTGTTGTTGTTTTAGCGTGAAACTCTTATTTAAGTTTTGCATGCCTGTCGGTAAGATATGGCTGAACCTATCTGTTTAAAAATTATCACCTTTTACTGTACCCATATTTGCAAAATAAACGACTTACTTACTTACTTACTTACTTACATCATCATGGAACCAACTTCTCCCTCTATAGAACAATGCAAAAAACCGACATACAAATACTGCATTGTGCCTAAGTGCAGAAATACATTATGAAATGCACCCGACCAAGTATTTCTTTTTGTCCTGAGAGGTTCGGACTTACGGAGAAAGTGGTGTAAAATTATGAAAAGAAACATGCTCCATCTCCATCTCCCAACTTGTTTTCAATATCCTAGTATTATGACAACATTCTATACTTAACACAATCTAGATTTCGATATTTTGCGAAGCTATGTTATTTTAGGTTATGATGCTTTTTAAAACTAAATTATTCCGGAAAAGGTGTGGAAGATAAAATAAACATTATATGTTATACTTAATTACCTTAAAGCTTTCACTCCTTTGATTTCAACAGACGTGAAATCGGTATTTGATGTAAAAATGTGGTCATCATGAACACATCAGCTTTCGGCAAACTATCCGATTGGGCTTTCACAAAACCGCTTTCAGTCATTTTCGAAAGAGTCTTTCGTGTATTAACAAATGTATTACTTCTAAATGTGTACAAAAATCACAATAAAACTGACTGAATCGCAAAAACTCCTACAAAACACATTGACATTAAATTGTTGTCATAGATTGTTACGTCACATTCGCTCTGACCAATAGCGTCGCTTTTCAAGTATTTGAATTTCCCACAGATTTTTTGCACTTTTTAAAAATTAATTTCTTGCTCATTATTAAATTATAATAAAAAATATTGATGGAGGCATAATTCTGAAGTAATATAGTTTATAAAAAAAAATATTTGACCCATAATTGAATCTCATGCATATTCCCTATTATTATTTTATAAAAAAATTGAATTGATTCTAGTCGCCCCTTCCAAAAGGTAGTTTTCGTATGGAGAAGAATCAAGAATGGGCAAGAAACTCCACCGTTACTCTTTTAAAATGTTTTTACCTACAATATTTTGTATACATTAATTATATAATTATATGTGAAGACGATGCATCTAGAATAACATTACTAAGTATACCACGATAGGTAAAAAAGAATGAAATGTGAAGCAATTACAGATAAATTAATTATGTGATAGATACATGCTGCTCACATATTTACAAACATTGCAAAATTATACGATATTCCTAACATTTTAATAAGTAATATTAATAAGTCAGTGTGTGAGTTCAAGAAATCACAGAATGTAAAATCAGAGTTATAAAAAATAACAAATTATATAATTAAATAAGCAACCAGTTTGATTTGGTCTAGACTCTAAATTGTCCTATGGAGCAGGAACAACAGCTGCCCTATCTTAAATGCAAGTCTAGCTACGGCCCTGTTTTGGCCTACCTATTTTATAAAATTGTCTAAGGAATCCTTTTAACCAGAAACCCCATCCTTCCTTTTATCTCTGTACTACTTTTCATTCTACCTGCACCCTACAATGTTGCCTCATGTCATTAGATTCGGTAACACATTGATTGTCTTCAGATTCGGTCGCCTGCTCCTCCTGCTACCATCACTGCGAGCGGTGCGCGCGCGCTCCATCGAACTTCTATTGTTTCGCGACACGGTCGGCGACGTGTCAGTAGCCACACTGCTACACGATATGTACCGCATGCAACCTGCGCCCACGCCGGCCTTCCACGCGCCTGCGCCACCTACTAGCGAACACTGCTCGTCGCCGTAAAACTACCGTCTTATACACCCGGTTTTTTATTTGTGAATTTAACGTTGAGAACTTTTCAAATTTTATCTAGTTGAGATGGCCCGCGATTTTTTTATTTTTTTTAAACGTTTTTTTGCAAATAAACTATGTAAACCTTAGTAATCCTAAAGTAGAGTTTGACAAGTTCACAACTTCGAATCCTCAAATCAGAAACCGGGTGTTAGTTTAGTCAACAGAAACAGTTGATTATCATTGATTTCACCAGCATGGGGTCATGGGAGATTCTTCAGGTCATACCTAACTTTCCCTCTGAAGTTCATTATAATAGGTATCCGATTCGCATTGTTATGTATATAGAATCACCCCCTTGACTATTGGTGGTGACAAAAACAAAAGCCTCTATAAACATGAATAAGATGACGGCAACGGCAGGCAGCAGCCATAGAGTTCAGAATTTGAGAACGAATGCGAGCGAATGTCATGGACCATTGGCCGATCCCCGCGACAATCCACTAAGCGAACCCATTAATAGAATCGTGTAAATAGAGAGTCCACTGCACTGGATTGTCCTCAAGCAATTGATGAAGCAAATTAATCGATTGGCTTAGTGGATTGTCTCGGGGATTGGCCCCGTCTAAATGGTTCATTAATAATTTATTATGTCTTAGGACATGGGCGTACGGGGGGGCACGGGGGGGGCAGCTCCCCCCCCCTGGATTTTGTTGCGTACTGTTGTCGATAAAAGTTATGTTACACTCACGTTAAGATTTCCTTTACAATTGTCGAATTATTATGAATTAATTTTAAAAAAACAGCGCTGCGCGGTCTTTCATGTTGTAGGTACCTACTATCATGCATGCTCGAAGTTTTATGTTCAGCTGTTTTTTTTTGTTTACCATGTTCATCGATACATATTTTGAAGATTCTTTTTGAATTATAAAAAATCTGTCCATAATTGACGAAAATATCAAATGTTATAGAACATTTTAAACAAAATACGCGAACGCAGCAGCAATGTCAAACTATGTAAAACATGTGCGGGGGCTGATTTGACCCCCCCCCCCCCCCCCCCCCCCCCGGGCTAGAAACTGGGAACGCCCATGTCTCAGGACAGCGCTATAACCTAGGTGTTTTGACGTTTTGACCCCTAGACCAGCCTGTATTCAAACTCCATTTTTATATAAATTCTCTATGATCGTAGGGTTGCCAAGTCGAATTTCTAAAAGAAGCATTATAAATTCGAGTATGTAGAATGCAATACTGGTATGTAGAAATCACAAACGTGATCACAAACCACTAATTCGATTTCGATAGAATCTCTAAATAGATTTGTCTAAGCCATCTAATATTGCATAGGTATGAGAGTATCTGAATTGTTAATTTAAAAAAGGTTTTATGTATTAGGATGAAAAATGTACCATTGTGAATGTTTCTAGTCAACCTAGTCACGTTGTATAAATTTTGTAAATGTTATTATTCTATTGTACTTAATAAAATATTTTTAGTTAAGCTGTACTTATTTAAATTATATTCGCCATGATCTAGTCATGATTTCAAAAATGTTTTGAAGAAATATTGTAAAGAAAGAAACTATAGCATGTATGTATTTTTATTTGTATATAAATATGTTTTGATTTGATCAAGGAGTTAACATTTAATGTGTGGTTTTATTTCAAAGACCCCAAAAACTAAATATTTGAATACATAATAGTAAAGCACATTTTATTTTCAATGAATAAATGCACATCTACCATTAGAGCACACAATTACTTGTCACTAAGAACAACATTGGGCTTCTTAAAAAAAAGTAATAAACTTGAAATTCATAATTTAAAATTAGTTTATCAATCAGTTACATTAACTTTTCCCATAGATTGTACAGCTTCTACAGTTGAAAGGTCTTCATAGTCGTCGTCTGACGGCCTGGCGTCGTCTTGAGGTTTTGCTTCATCTTTCTTTGGCTGTGATCGAGGGAAGTCCAATTTGCTCCATGAACCTGGTTCGCCTTTTTTTAGTTTTATTTCAATTTTTGTTGACAGCATTGATGCAGTACTGCTTTCTACACTTATTACCTGCAATTGGGTCAATAAATTATCAATTTAAAAAACCGGCCAAGTGCGTGTCGGACTACGCACAATGAAGGGTTCCGTAGTTGAGATTAATTTATCCCAAAAACAAACTTTACACTGTAGTTGAAAAACATTTTCGCCCATACATTCCAACTGCAAAAGTAAGTTTGTATGCACAATATTGAGAGATTTACCATGTTATTTTAAGACCATAGACTTCTGATAGGTTTTCCTGTAATCTATTAGCTGCTACCCACTAAGCCGGCGGCCCTGCCGCCGGGCAAGCCGCGGCGCGGCCGGCCCTGCCGCACAAAGGATCGCAAAGAAAATTAAGGCGCAAAAGCCAGGGGCACGTGCCGCGCGGCAAAAGCCAGCGGCCATGCCGCCTACATAGTGTGTAGGCGCCATATGAGTAAAGAACCATTCTCGGAGATAAGGGGGAATGGTAAATTTTCATAAATTTTCTTAAATATCTTTAAGTGTTAATTTTAAAAATATGAAAAAAAAATCGAGATCTTCGCAATAAGCCCTTTCATTTGATATGTCAAATAGTACAGTTTGAAAAACTTTTTTTTTAATTTTCCTTTTTACCACTAAAAGTGACCCCCATATTCAAAATTCATTTATTTACGTTACGCGCCTGTGTTTGGATCACAGAAATACATATGTGTACCAAATTTCAACTAAATTGGTCCAGCAGATCCGGCGCAAATTGGCTGTGACAGACGGCCAGCCACACAAGTGATCCTAATAAGGGTTCCGTTTTTTCCTTTTGAGGTACGAAACCCTAAAAATCAGTCGTTTTGAATTTTTGATGTATTGTGTGGTATACTTACACCTCTAAGTTCAAGATCCAGTTCAAATGCTGCATCCCCTTGCTCTCGGAATACCAGTTTTGTGTTTAGGCGAATAGGGTTCAACTTCACAAAACTTAGTACTGGGTCATATTTCTTGGCATAAACGCTTACAATAACGTAATCGGGTGTTTGATGCCAGTCCCAACGGCATTTCACTGTACCAGCTGGTGCACCCTGAAACAGATATACAAGTTCTAATATAAAATGAAGTACAGATTTAATAAATTTCTGAATCACTTGGTCTTTATCATGCATTCCATTGTATTGACTAGGGATCTTCGATCAATAATGCACTAGATACACTATCCCATACAAAAGTTCTCTTAAAACTGTCGCCAATTGTGTTTACGTAATTCTAGTTTAAATAAATATACATTAATGTAAATTCAACCTTAAATGCAATGCTTAAAGTTGTATTCACAAAGCTATGTACAAAAAACAATAAAGTCAAACATACATCAAAACAAATTCGACCTTACACCCTTGTTTTAAAGTTCGAATTACAAAGTGCTAATAAAAGCAATAAAAATTTATGACTGACGCTCGCCGCTTGGACAAGGAATGAGTGGAGTCGAACTGTGTAATATTTTTTATTATACCTTCGATCAATAATACTTTATGTACATTTATATTTCTTTCTATGAAATACAGAAAGAAATAATTTATACTAACAAATTCAGTTTACTTATTATAAACCCTTGACACTCAAACATAAAGTTTAATTACAATGGCAAAATTAAATCTTTCTGTCGTTGGAGAAACAAATATTTAATTACAATGGCAAAATTAAATCTTTCTGTCTTCGGAGAAACAAATATAATGTCATGTCGCTTGAAAATTAAAAGTCATTTTTATATAAGTTCAAAAATATTTATTGTTACTGTTGTACTGTTTTTAGTAATCTAAGCCTTTGCGTTTCCAGTTATGTCCAATCTATTAAAATGAATCGAAAAAATTGTCGAATTTTTATACGGCTTATATATTTATTTTCCTCTTTCTTTTGCGACAGTAGATACCCATTCTACACAGCGAAATGGGTGTAAATAAAATAACAATACTACACCATGCATTCCCTGTTCCAGAACAGTCGATGTTTGTTACAATAGTTGGTAGTTGTTACAAACATTGGTCAAATAATCATAATATTTGCTAATTGATTTATATTTACTATTTAATTCTGTTTTTATTTTATGAAAAACACTTATAATAAACTTACCAATAAAAAAAATATTCCTTCCAAAATCTTGGTGTTACGGCGGTTATTTACAATTTTTTTGAACGCGTACTGTGGCATTTTGACGTCTTAACGTTGGCTATGATTGGAACATACTAATTTGAAATAAGACCACAACCGAATCTGTGCTCTTATTTTTCGTTCCGTTTTTGAAGCGCTTACCGGGAATCTAGTGCATTATTGATCGGAGCTAGGGATGTATTTTTTTTACTATATTTAATCTCTTCTGAATCTGAATTTTATTCACTATTTCCTGTTTATATCTGGCTAGGCAATGCATGATCTTTGATAAATAGTTTCTTATTTGTGAAGATATGGTTTTTACCTCTTTAGTCCATTTATGAGCCCCAGTTGTGCATCCAGGTTGGCTAAGGAAAGTGTTAAAGTCTGTAGTTCTCTTTTGGCAGCAGGACCAGAATTTAAGACCTTCATGGAAGATAGGACAGCCGGGATGATAGGTGCACATGGTGTCATTTGTATGTGGCCCTTCATAGGTGACACCACAGCCTCCATTCTTGCATGTTGTACCAACTGCTATGCTTCTGTAAAAGATTTTTTTTTAAATAATAAAAGATATGTCACAATGACAATCTCAACTGACATTTGAACTGGATACATTGGTGGTAGAGATTTTTATCAATAATATCAGTAAGATAGAAGTTAAGAGTGTTTATCCTCAGAAAAAGTTGGTAAGGCTGCAAATAGCTGTCAAATATTTACACGTTTTGATTAACTTGGCAATATTACTGTATGGAAATATGAAATGTGGCTAACTAGCAAACTAGAATATTGATTATGAAATGCAATCATTAATATTGTAACACCAAATATTTACTGTACATGTAAAAAACGTAATTTGGAAACTTTCCCAATGCCTTTTTTACATCTAAAACGGTTACAACATCAAATTCAGTGTAATAATTGCAATTAATTCATTCTAGTTTGCTAGTTAGCCACATTTCTTATTTCCATACAGTAATATAGCCAAATTATTAAAAACAGCATGTTTGATTCAGCAATAAAGTTGAGTAGGATCAACATTACGGTAAAGATGAATCCTGTGGGTATATAAAGGGTCTTCTCTTTGTGGCAGTGACTGGGCCATAATGCAATATGTGGGCCAAGTGTAGGTTGGCTGATGGTTTCGAAATTGGATAGTTTGCCATTGCAATAGTGACAAGTAATAAAAAAATGTTGATCAACATTTTATTAAATAAATTAATTAATTCTTTATTGCCATAAACAGGTTTTAGAAAAATTTGAGACCCAGGCTCCAGAGCTAGGTGAGAGTAACTGTATTCAGGAACCAGATTATTCATTTACATACCCATCATCACTGGAAACTGTTGGTTGTGATGTATTTTGTACAGCTTGTTTCAAAGCCTCAGCTATAGTAGGTTTAACTGAGACCATAGGTGTCTCGAATGGAGGTCTTTGCAGCTGTGGCCCAACTACTGGTGCTCTCACTTCAATTACTTCCTTTTTATCCAAATCCTTATCCAAAGCCTTTTTCTCAGGTTCTGGAGGTTTCTAAGAAGACAGTAAACTACAAATATTAATATAAGGTATAAATAGATACTAGTTCATTCACAAAAAATTGGTTCAGGTGTGAATACAAACCTCATTTGAATGCTTTGCCAAAGCACATCCCTTGATATTTAGGAATTCAGTAAAGTCAACACTCTTCTTATTGCAGCAAGACCAGCCCTTGTATGCATCATGGAATACTGGAGTGCCAGGATGATGGCGGCATTCATCTGTAGATTTAGAGAAGACACACATTCAACATGAATGGGATCGAAACCCTTGGGCCGTGGGGTCCGAGTGCTCATGGCCTCTTTAATGAAATTTCAAAACAGCTATTTGACACTTCCCGTGACCGAAGGGCTGGTTTTTACCTTGGGCAGAGGCTAAGCATTGCCATACAACGTGGCAATGCGGCCAGTCTCTTGGGTACATTACCAGTCGCCAGCAATACGGATGAATTTTACGATGGTTTTCGTTTAGTTAGTATACAATTTTGCTATTTTTATTAATTCATTAGTTATGACCCACTTGTAAATATTACCCTTCAGTTAATAAACATTGAAATTTTTTCTTCAACATGATAGTGATTAACATAGCTTAAAATATTAGTATTATTCTGAGACTAAGACGGCACGCAGGTACGGCATTATAATTTATATGATGCTATACTGCCCCAACACTGGACAAAGGCCGCCCTCATCTCATTCAGCTCGTGAATGTTTGTTTTTATCACTGTTATGAACCTATAATTTTGTGTATAATTTCGAAAGTTTCTGATCAGTATTCACTGGAAATAAGTAGTTACTACAGCTATCCTCCTGGCATGGCTCTGGATCAGGATAAGCTCTGGATATAGAAAAATCTAGAAAATTTCCGTACCTTTATCGTTGTGGTTGAGGTCAAAGAGCTGGCCACAACCACGGTTATAACATTGCACAAGGTTCTGGTTTTCTGGCATTTTAATTCAAGTAACGTGAATCTTAGCGTCAAGACAACGTGCAATGAAATGGTGACTTAAAAATCAAGAAACTATTTTTGTAGCACGTAATGAGTGACAGCCAACATCGATAATCAATTTGACATTAGTGGTGATGTGAACCGGTTTCAAAACCGGTTTTTAACAAAACCGATAACCACCGGTTCTCATTGAAAAACCGATTACAATCACAAAACATGTACAGACGCCAGCAGGTCAAGCTACCCGAAACTGTCAAATTTTCGCAATCAACCTTGAACCTTATGCTGTAGTACTAAAGTTGAAAATCTATTAAATAAATTTGACAGATTGTAGTAGCTTGATGTGCTGGCGTCTGTACAATAAGTCTAAGACAATAAGTATCCGAATCTTAGAGAGGTTTGCACCGGAGCAATGAGCACCGGAGAATCACAGATTATTTTCCGGTGAACGTATTCGGTAAAAACATCGAATAAAAACCCATTGATCACTGGTTTTATTGGAGTAGCATTTTTTTTATAAAGTTGATATAAATAAAAGGAAGGTTTATTATTCAACATTGTTCTTTATTTTATATTAATTCGTTATTATTTCTTATTTGCTTCTTTTGTATAAGACATAATATTTCGGACATATTTCACACACTTCATTCTAGCGTTGCACGGTGGGCTAGGAAAGACACGTCACTTTATGTAAGACTCGTACGCTAGCACAAACTACATAGAGATACTACATTTATCACGCTTGGGACTTGCCCCAAATTACAAACGTACAAACGGTTGGCTGCATGCAAGCACTTGCGAAAGCATCACTTGATTTTTGAACAAAAACTAAAACACAGTTGAATCTGCAGCAAGTGCTTCATCACACAAACTAACTAAGCCAAACGCCATAAACGTCACATTTGAAAACCGTAATCATGAAAATTATGACAGCGGCAAAGATTTCAATCGTTAGATTCGCCCTTCAGGGTCAAAAGATGGTCGCTGGTTGTGGTTTCATTACTGGTTTGTGTTTCGTTTTGACACCTCTGACACATAATGCCGCAATGACTACACTTGTTTGTCATGAAAACGGTATTTAATAATGTATGGGCTCACTCTTCTCAGTGTGGACACTTTTTCTTGTGATTGCTTACAGTGAGGACAAAATCTAGCGATCTGTGGGAATCGGGGTTTACTTTACGGTGTCAACAATGCTCTCTAGGAAACCTCACTAATTTATTTATTTATTTATTGGTAAGGCCTTACCAATAAATAAAACCTCAACGACTTACTCACTAAAACATACACATACAAAAATCACATAAATTTTTAGGTATTGTGAATTCGTCACTTACAGAAGTGCACAGCACTAGCAGATAAATTAATGATTAAAGGACGTTATAGTCATGACTAATTAATAATTAGTTAATTTACTTTCATAATCAACTTTTCAGTGACGTCGCCATAAATTGCGGTAGGATCCGCAATTTATGGCGACGTCACTGAAACGTAAGGGCCTGTACACACCACGTTTTTTAAACGCGCTGTCGACGCGCGTTTTAGAAACGCGCGTCGACGGCGCGCTTTTATCCTACAGACAGGTGTGCAAAGGTCCGGACTTGCGTGCGTATTGCGTCTGTATCGCTACAAACGCGCGTCGACGGCGCGTTTAAAAAACGTGGTGTGCATAGGCCCTAAGCGGTCACCGTTTTTCTAAAAAACCGTAGCGTTAGTGAGCGGTCACCGGTCTTCTAGGAAACCGTAGTTATAAACCAAAACCAAACAAATATTGCTACTCACTATTGATCGGTAAGACTGGTGAGCATCCCATCCTTTGCTTTTCAGGATAGGGTAGGGACTGAAAAATGAAAATATTTTTTATTATCTATGGCAAACACTTTGCAGTGTGGGCGGACGAAAGTATCAGAAAATAATCAATCAATTTACAAAAGAAAAACCAAGAAAATATCGTCATTTACATAATATTTTTAGTTTACCCTTATTAAGTTATGAATTTTATATACGTTTTATTTACCCAATAACTGTGCGAAATGGTGGTACCACTACATTAAAATTAAATGAAAAATCAATGTTTATTATTATTTAATTAAAATGTTTATTTCTACATAAATCAAAGAAACAAAAATGTGCTTGAAAGTGTAACCGTATCGATTTAGATTTCTAAAATAAAATGAATCTAATGCGCAAATTGCGTGGGGCGACTACTTCGGCATCTCCTGAGAGTGCCGAAGGTTCCAGCTCGTCGTCTCATGTCCAACTTGGCCTCATGCACCTCAAGAAACTCTTCGCGGAGTACACACATCCACCACAACCACTTACAGACGCAGAAAAAGATGATAAACTGTACAATATGCTACCTCTTTTTTGTAAGGTAAATACATTTTACAATTTGTCTCCAGTAACAATCAAAAGATTTATATTTAATAGTCTTTTTGCAGCATATAATACAATTAGGGCAAATGTGTGCATTTTGCAATCAACTAATTGCTCTTGCATCAATAATCATTGATGTTATGTTATTGACTAGCCTTCTGATATACATGATTGGGCTTAGAATGTGTCTCTTGAATGATTCATTATTTTGATAAACATCATTATGTATTTAATTTTATTTATTCAAACTAGTTTTTTATTTACTTGGTCAGTGTCAGTACTTATTACTGAAAATGTTGATGCTATTATTTTATGTAAAACCAAATTAATCTTCTGTAATTTGACTGCAGCATACACTATAATGATTGCACTTATTCATTCTTGAAAGATATTGATGTTATCATGATCTTAGTATAAATAATTATAAAATTGTGTGTGAGTGTTTTTATGTGTGGATATACCACAAACAAAAAAAAACATGACAGAAAGTGTTGAGCACATTATGGCTTTTTCACTATTTGTGAATGAATCAGTCAAATGTTTGAAAATAAATTATAAGCAATCATACAGGAATCTATTTACCTAAATCTTAAGGATTGGGCTGGAGGGAGGAAGGGAGACCATTACACCACAGTTTATTACACAAGGTTTTATTGTCTACAACCTGATCCGACAGACGTCCTGTCGAAATTTAAGCAAACATTTTCAAAAATCTCATTGGAATAGGGATGTTCAGTCTTTCCCGAATTTGAGAAATTACCGGGATACTCTTTAAATTTTTCCTTCCGTAAAAACTAAATTCAGACTATTACAAACATTTTATTGCAAATAATAGCCAAATTGGTCCAGCCGTTCTCAAGTTATATGAACATCATTTACCAACGAACATCATTTTATATAGATTGAAGCAAATCTCACAAATAAAATTGTATTTACTTTCTTTCTGTGACCAAAGATCATAACAATATTTATTTTCGATAGGTATTTGGCACTAGTCCATCAAGTGAGATGAATGAAAAGTTCTGGGATATTCTATCATTCTGCCAGCAAGTTTCTAAGCTCATGGTGTCAGAGATTAGAAAGAGAGCCAGCAACCAAAGCACTGAGGCAGCTAGTTGTGCTATTGCTAAGTTCCTAGAAATTGAAAATTCTGAGGAATCAAGCAATGGCTGGATGTTACTGTCAACACTAAACCTTTTGGCCGCTGGTGATCAGTCTTTAATACAGGTATTTGTGTAACACTTTAATTAGCTTATCATTATCAACCTATAATAAATGCACTGTTGCTGGATACAGGCCTCCTCTATTAATAAAATAAATGATTGAAGTTGTTTCCTCAATCAAGTAAATATTCAAAAATGTATCCTGCACTGTGCTAACAAATTATAACTGCCTTGCTCAGACCGCCATTGTATAGGAGTTTTGAAAAATAAATAAAGACTTCTATTCGGACCTTTTGTTTTTTTGTGCAACTTCAATGTATTCATGTCAGTTCAAGGTCCTATCTAAAGTAGTCTTATTATTATCATAGTTTTTTTTTTTTTTTAAAAAGCTTGCCCCACACTAAGAATTTCTTCTTGTATCGTGGGTGCGTTTACAAACATAGAAACTCACATACACTAACACCCAGACCCGGAACAACTACTTGCAGATCATACAAATATTTGTTCCGTGCGGGGATCGAACCCGCGACACGTTGCGCAGCAGTCGATCACTCAGCCACTGCGCCAACCGTGTCGTCAAAGTTTGAATGATTGGCTTGAATTTAATTTCTAGGTCATGACTACTGCATCAATACCGTCAACATTAGTCAAATGTTTATACCTGTTTTTTGATCTACCTGAAATACCTGAGTCGGAAGCAGATGTTCAAGATGGAAACAGTGACTTTACTCCTAGGGAAAGGCGAATATTGTTACAGAAAATATTTGTACAGGTAATTAAATTTTACAAAATATACCTTCTGAATGTTCTACTGACAGGATTTCCTGTAACACAATTTTTTTTAAATGTTTTATCTTCATCATGCAGATATATGATTGTGTATTTGCGTCTCATATATGCGCAACTCATATAGATATTGTTATTTTATATACTTTTGTGTTGTCACAATATTTGCAGTAGTAAAAATTACTAAAAGCCTATTTTACCCATTTTAATATTGCTTCAAGAAGTGGTTCAGGTAAATATTTAAAACAGCTAAGTAAACATGTATTGTTAACATGAAATGAGTCATAAAATTTAAAACATTTACTCTGAAGTTTGTCCTTAGCCTGGACTAGTTTTTGCGCGCGGGTTTGCCCGCGTGGAGTTTGGTACTTATCCCACGGGAACGCACTATCGTGTGTATGTACTAACCCAGGCCATAGTCTACCTATGTGCACAATTTCATTGAAATCCTAGCTGTTATGACGGGAAAAGGTAACAGACAGATCGCACAGAGTAACTTTCGTATTTATAATATTAGTATGGAAGTATGGTTAGTATGGATGCATTCGTATAGTTAATAGAACTCTGCTGTCCCACATTTCTTTTAAATAAAAATAGACAGAAATTATACACAAAGGCCTCCACCCGGTGCTGTACTTTTGACTTTAATGACCATAGCTTCGATTTCGAATGAAACGCAGCACACTGCTGACCGCGCCGCACGCATCGCGCTCTGTGTGTGTATATCCTTATGACAGTACTCACTTAGGGATAGTGATTTTTTATTAAATCACCCAACAATAATTAAAACATCTCAATATCCATTTTAGGTACTTGTAAGACTGTGCAGTCATCCATTCCCATGTGAAGAACTAGCAAGAAAAGATGATCTCAGCTTATTATTTGCGGCCATTACTTCATGGTGCGCCCCCCATAACATTATGTGGAGGAAATCAGCGGCTGAAGTGCTGATGACACTATCTAGACATGGATTGACACAATCTGTAGTTCAATATATACACAGTAAGTGCTTATAATATACACATAACGGTCATTTTAAATTACATGACTAGCTGTTGTTAGAAACGTTGTTATTCAGTCTAATCTATTTACGTACTTGCTTTGTTTAGCAAACATAGCCATTTATTAGTAAATAGGTCAATGTGATTGTCTGTTAATTAATTACTGTTATTGCAGATAAGGGATGTATTGCGCTTTGCATAGAAAACATGCAAAGGATACCAGAATTGACACCTTTAGAGGTAATTATGAAGTTGTAGACTTATGCTTACTAAACCTTCAATGAATCCTACAAATTTCCCAGACAAAGTACGCGCTTCGGTGATCATCATCTATAGAGCTGTTACAACCATGAAAGTACTTGCCTTTATTGTTGCCTATACTATGATTGCAAAATTAAGATTATCAACAATATGCAATTCCAAAAAAAAAAAAAAACTTTTGAGTTACAAGTGACGTGCTGCGACCGGAGTAACCGACAGAGAGAAACTTCATACAACGATCAATGATAGGTGCACAACTAGAAACCGCTGCAGTACAAAACATAGAAGCTTTTCCTTTAAGGGGGGGGTTACTCTGTGGCGGACGTTCATGCTATCTGCGAACACGAAGATTACCGAAGCGCACAACTTTTCTGGTTTAACTGTACATTTGTACCTATTTGAAGATTTAAATCTCATCTGATTACCATGACACTTTTTTTTTTACAGGTAGTTGAAATGTTCGTAGCAGTATTCTGTTTCCTAAAGGATTCTAGTGAAGTTAGTCAATTATTACTGGATGATTTTCGTACTTGCCAAGGCTACCTTTTTCTATCTGAATTTCTTCTAAAGTAAGTTTCTAATGAATACGGGTATTAATATTATTCTTATTATTCAGCATGAGCATGTTCGGTATCTAGATATTGTTAGTTGTTATTAGGGATGTAACGATTCCGATGCCGATAGATCGGAATCGCCGATTATATACAACCGATATCAAGCAGTTCGAAAAGCGCACGAAGCGACGTTGCGCGCGCTACATTGTCGCTCCGTAGCAAGCGGGACTGGCGGGAGAGCCGCGTGGCGCATGTTTAGCGACATGGCAATACGGCAAACGGCAGTGTTGGTAGTTGGCTGAGCGTTGACTTAGCGATGTATTGTTTCACGTCACCGCTATTAGTGATATTGTTTATTCACACAGTGAAATGAGGACTAAAACGCACTATTAAACAGTTGTACCCGAAATACAAAATATAAAAGACATACAAACGCCCGAGGTAGTATCGAAGAACTTCATATCTAAGCAGTTTGAAAACAAAATCCCGTGAACACGATGACCACATCTGTTACCGCCCCGGTTCTATTGTGGCCGAAAGCTGCAAGCAGAAATAGTCCTTACGGTGTATAGATATAAACTTCTTCGATGGTACATACCTACTTCATTATTTATATGATTTATTATCTACTAAGCCATCGATATCGGCATCGGTATCGGTATCGCCGATTATTTACTACAATCGGAAAAATAATGTATCGTTACGTCCCTAGTTGTTAGAGCATGTGACTGCACTATTTTATGTAGTTTTTATTTTTTTACCTATTATTTGTTTTGTTTATCACAGACATGAGAGACAAGGTGTACCCGATTATTTGACATCAGGGTAAGCACTTCACTGTAGCTTATTATTTTGGTAATTATGGCACGGTTGTGGAACACGTAAAACTGATCTATCACCTATCACTTGTCTCTGTCGCTCACGCGCAGTAACATTATTGCCGTCCCGCTTACTCATCACAATAGTGTGAGCGAATCTTTCCCGAGTTTTTTTTTTTGTCTATGGCATTTCGTAGCTGACCTATGAGGTCTCATACTACATAACCGGTCTTTCCTGTGGCTGCATTAAGCTACTACACTCAAAGCCTCCAGGCAGGGCGCTCTCCCGTCTTCCACGACCGTGCTTTTATAGTGTTTATTCAACTTTTTTAATAAATAGCACTTTTTTTTTTATAAATGGCTATTTTATATCATCGAATATATCCTCCTTTTTTACCCGAACTCTTTGACTAAAGGTTAGAAGAAGAACGCGTAAGTGGCACAGAAGCAAAAGCTGCTCTTCGGAATCTCGTGTTGATGATATCGTCGTTATGTGCGTGCGGCTTCTCAGAGTTACGACCAACGCGCGCCAACACTGAACTCTTTCAACTTCAGGGCTTCGTGTTACCGCAGCCTTCCACTCCGGGACAAGCTGTGAGAAATGTACAGGCTTTCCAGGTATGCATAGAAAATATAGTGAGAAGTTTAATTTCCGCTAAAACTCTTTTTTAACATTTTTATATTATTAGTCATGATAAAATCAGCTTAATTAATTTTATTTGTTTTCGTGGGAATAACGTCAATTGGAAATAAGGATTTGAATAAACTATACTCAGGATGTTACTTTTTATTTCAAACTTCAATTTTATAAATCGAAATTGCAGGTCCTACAGTCAGTATTTATGAAGTCCAACTCCCCAGCGTTGTGCTGCACGATATTAGACGCTATATCAAGCGTGTATCACGCCGACAATGCCAACTATTTCATTCTTGAAAATCAGAACACACTCAGTCAATTCTCCGAAAGAATATACATTAAGAATGCTGAAATACAAGAAAAATTCTTCGAGTTGCTGGAGTTTATTGTTTTTCAGCTGAATTTTGTGCCGTGCAAAGAGCTGATATCTTTGTCGTTATTATTGAAGGCGAATCGATCAAGATTGTGTAGCATACTGTGTATGAAAACACTTTTGAATATTTTAAAGTAAGTTCCGTGTATTTTGCGTCTGCGTCATAGTATTGAATTAAGATGGTGGGTACTCATTGTGTACGATTGCATTCCAGGCATAACGCTATTTTCAAAGACGTATACCGGGAGGTGGGTATGTTGGAAGTATTCGTCACTTGCCTGTCTCGCTACGCTGTGTTTCTCAAAGACAAACAAATTCTTGATGATGAAAAAAGCAAAAGAGACGCATCGGACTCGCCTTCACACGACAAAACTCCGAACGAGTCCCCGAAGGCTCCCGAAAGGAAGAAAAGACAATCGACTCGTCACGACTCCTTGATCAGAGACCCTAATTTAGATGACGAAGAAGAGGAATTGGGATCATTAGTAATGGAAGGCTTGACAGCTTTGTTGAATGCAAACTCTAATAACTGCAACGTGTTTAGAGACTGTGGCGGCGCTAAATGTGTGCATGGGATGGTTGTGCATGAATCTTGTAGAAGTAAAGCTTTAGGTAAGTCTCCAACAATATCATTCAAGAGAAGAAAGTATCCGTATAGGATTATTATATTTTCTTGAACTCATGTTACTTGGGATGAGCGCAATGATTTCATCTTCTATTCGTCTCTTTTAGCTGTCATTAAGAGCGTTTATTCTGAAAGTGGGCATCGTCGCAAATAGATGTCAAATATTTCGTTGTTTTGATTAATTTGGCAATATTACTGTATGGAAATAAAAAATGTGGCTAACTAGCGAACTAGAATATTGACTATGAAAGGCAATAATTAATATCGTAACACCGAATATTAACATTTAGATGTAAAAAAGGTTTTGGAAACTTTCCAAATGCCTTTTTTACACCTAAAACGGGTACAACATCAAATTCAATGTTATTATTGCAATTCATTATTAATATTCTAGTTCCCTAGTTAGCCATCTCATCTCATCTTATTTCATATTGGTAAATTATTCAAAACAGGTAAATTTTTGACAGCTATTTGCGACGTTGCCAACTTTCAGAATAAACGCTTTTAATGCGTGCAGTTGGAGAAACCTATGTCCAGCAGTGGATTGCTGTAAGCTGATGATGATGAGCCGTCGTTATGATCAACCCTCACACAATCCATCCTCCATCAATCTTTTCTTTGGTCTTCTACCCCTCTAGCCATTAAAACTCCATTCATTGCTTATCCTTCTTAGTCACAGGTTCCAACCGACAATTTTAGGAACATCATTGATACACTTTCACAATGTTTGTAAATATGTGAGCACCATATATCTATCACAAGTAATTTATCTATCATTGCTTTATTTGTAATTATTTTTACCTATTGTGGTAGGTATAGTAATCTTATTCCAGGTGCATCAAGTTCACATATAATGTATACAAAATATTTTAAAAGAGTAACGGTGGAGTTTCTTGCCCATTCTTCTCCATACGAAAACTACCTTTTGGAATTTGCGACTAGAATATTTTTTTTATTTTTTATTGACATTAATTATTAGACTTTGACTACCAAGGACATTATTATACCAATGTTTGTTTTCTTTCAGGTGTAGTAAGAGAACTAATAGTGAGTGGGTCAGGGGAAGAGGATATGTCTGCGTTACTGTGTGGCATGCACGCCGCCCCTAACGATGCATTGCTTCTAAAGCTGCACATACTTAAGGCACTGCTAGCTTGCTTACGAGACTCGCATCGTACTAGAACTATATTTAGAAAGGTAAATTTGTATTGTTGACACACACAAATGGAGTGCTAATTGGAAGGCAAACGTCTGTTAAGCTAACGTAATCTTTATGTGATGAAAATTCCGTTTTAATTTATCTTGTATAATTTTTTATACATCACTTCCAGACATCTAGTAATCAGTCCCTCCCTAATTAAATGTATTATATTTGTTCTCATATGCTTTTCTGCATTACTTGTGTTAAAAAAAATCTAATGGAATATAATAACTTCAATAATAATTTTATTATAGAGAAAGTAACTTCCATTTACACCACATCCATTTTTCCCACAGGTTAGCGGTTTCGTATATGTAACAAGTGTTCTAGTTTCTCTCGAAGGGAAACTGAAAAGCAATGAGCCGATGGACAAAGACATGCTACAGCTAATACATATTGTGTTCTACACCATTAGTACGGCTATGAGGTTTGAGCCAGCTAATGCGAAATTTTTTCATCACGAGGTCAGTACCGAAACATTAAAATAACTGCCGATATATCCCTAAAAACTTTTAAATACTAAAGGTAATATTTTTACAGATATGTATGACAACTCTGTGCGAGACAATACGGCTTTTAGGCTGTTTTATAAACGAAACGGAGCTACAAAATGATACAGAACCCGGTGATGCTGAGCTCTATGAAGTATTTCACGAAGTATTTACAAGCAACATACTAGAAATGACGTTAGTATCTTTTGCTTTCCGATTATTTTAACTTGATAGCATGGCATTTACTTAAGCTGCATATTCATTTGAAACAAAGTTGAAACAGTTGCTTAACATTTTAGCTCGCAACATCAACTGTTGCTGGTGATAATGTTGCGCTTCTTTGGTTTATCGTGCAGCTGAGTCAGCAATGTAACATTCCATGTTGCCAGCAACATGTTACGTGCAGCACAAAAACATGTTGCTCAAACAATGTTGTGCAACTTTGTTTCCTGATGAATACGAGGCTTTACATTATCTTTATCTTTTCCTACAGTTTTCCTGAGAAAGTACCAGTAGTGTTTGTGCATGCGTGCATCATTCTGCGACTTTTGTACGATGTCGCATTGGACTCTTTTGATAAGCCAACGTTCTGCGGATCGCTCAATGTCAAATCTCCCAGTTTGACGCGACAGAGCTCTGCAATTAATGAGGTGAGTTTAGCTAATTAATTTATTCTTCTTTTGTTTGTTAAATGTTCGGTTTTGGTTCGTTGTTACTCAATATTTTATGGGGCATGCACTAATATAACCATACCAATTTATTTCTGGGTTGTTGTTGAACAATTAAGTTGATAAAATATATTTTTTCTAGTCAAAGCCGGCAGGACGTACTGCGCCACTCAACCTCTCAACGGGCAGTAACAATGGGGAGGCGTGGGTAATACACTCAGGCGTCGTCATAGTGCTCGCCAAACTGTTGCCCGCTTTGCCCCGGCCTCCTGAACATGAGGCGCATGCCAGAGCCATTCGAGATTATTTGGCCCATGTGCTTAAAAGTCTTGTTAGAAGGTATGACTTTTTAATTTAGGTATGATACAGAATATTAAACAAATGGAGTGCTCAACATCTGACAAAAAATTCACTGGTAAATGCCTCAGTCGCCGACGGTTGTGCGCATTTATTTATTTAACTCTCGCACACTTAATATGAATGAATACAATTTCATAAAAAACATATATTCATATTAGCACTCCATATTGTACAGTACTCCGTGATTTCAAAAGGAAATAATCTTTGATGTTCCTCCAACCAGCGAACGCAACCAGCAAGTGATGTGTGGCGCAGGCCTAGCCGGCGTAGTGCTACGTGTATGCGGTGCGGCCCTGCGTGCTGAACGACATCCGTTACACGCGCCCGCTATGTATATGCTCGAGAGACTCGCTGCGCACGCGCTTAGACCATCTGAACTCAGGTAAATGCGAGCTAACCACAAACTCAACTGCTGGAGAACATCTGCAGATGAATATAGGCCTCTAATAAACAGAAGTAATCATGCTGGATGCAAAGATCTGCTGAGCCAGTCCCATTGATTATTGATTAAATGAGATTGCTAACTGATCCGGATTTTTTAAAATGATGTAGTTACTTGGCAGCTTTCTAAATTAACGATTTTTTAAACCAATCCCTTTACATTGAACCTTTGAATTATTAAAAACATGTTTCAAGAAATCTTTATTGTACCTACAGAACAAACATTTTAGGATCTTGCCCTTTCTATTTTTGGGGATAACATTTAACGTCGTGCTAAGCGATCAGCTGACTTCTAAACGTGCACTACGAAGTCAGGTGTTAATTGAATACATCACCAGTCAACTGAATAGAGTAGAGTATAGCTACTGTGCTATTTGAATTATACACGCGTGTACATTATTATAAGCAATCGTAACAATGAATGGTATGTTCTTCTTGTTTAATAAATATTATATTCCCAATAAAATAGAATGAATCACGATATTATTTTCCATGTTGCAATGAAAACACTTAAAGACTTCCTTCCCTTTATTTATTAAGGCGTTGACAAGAGGCAAATGTTATGAGCAGGCTTGTCTTCATTTTTTTTTGTCAAATCTACAGGGTTATTGGTTATATATCGGCAATCCTTTACGGGTATGTAGGAGAGGTCATTTGCAAACAAATTTCCCCTGATGATCCATAAGCCAATGTCAACCATTTTAGAGTACTTTGACATTTTATATTTTAAAATGTATGAAATAAAAATATACAGGGTGCAGGGACATCGACGCGAAAACTGATACCATGGATTCAGTACATGACTCTGAAAACCCGACATCGTCCATACAACTATCATTACAGATTTATGTACCTAATGCGACAGACGTCTTTTAAAGATCTATTTTAATTTATTTACAATTCAAATATGCACCACATAAAATATGAATTATAATGTTTCCAGGGAATTTCTACGAATGGGTAATCCGTTAAACTGCGTGGCGCCAGAACAGGGACAGGTTTGTAAACCTGGAGGTCCAGTACCACTTACTAGGATCAAGACTTTAGTATCAATGACGACGCCAAGAGATTACAGGTATCTTCTCACTTTCTTCTTTGTCCTCCTTATATCTATTATCTAAAGGCTTTATTAATAACTTATGTTGTTTCTATTTCCTCCAGATCTCAAAACTCTTGCACTCTGCCTCCATTTGTCGAATTCGACATGTCTGCCGAAGGCTTTGGGTGTCTTTACTTGCCAAGTATTGCGCCACAATCAGCCAATTTAAACGCTCTTGGAACGCAAGACACTGCCACTTTAGGTGGAATTGGTTCAGGTAGTTGGCGGCCCAGTGAGTTTTATTTTCAAAATGTATTTTGTTAGACTCGATTTTATGGTGACGAAAACGTTTTGTTCTAGGTGATCGGGTGTTTCCGCCACAAACTGGTCTTACCTACTCTACGTGGATATGTGTTGAGAAGTACTCGGACTCACGATCGGATCCTCACTGTGTCCGCTTGTTGACTCTTGTGCGCAACATAAACAACAGTCGAGATGAACATCTAGTTTGTCTGACTATGGTTTTATCAGCACGGGATAAAGCAATCATTGTTTCAACGCAGGAGACTTTAGTGCCGCACAGTAAGTTATTCTCAATCGAAAGTATATAAGTGTGTGTTAAATTGTATTGTGTTGTTTTTGTCCAAAATCATGCATTGTGGAGTGTAAGTAGAAGGGTCGATGGTAATTTTATTAGTGAAATAAAATAGTGTCACTTTCCACAGATGTGGGAGAATGGGAGCCCGAAGGTTCAGGAGAATGTGGGGCTCGTGTGTGGTGTCCTGATCTACAGCACGAGGGACAATGGCACCATCTAGTGTTGGTGCTCAACCGCGCTGTGCTTAAGAACTCATCCTTCTCCTTGTATTTGGACGGTATGTGCGACTTAGATGTTATTATGCCATGTAACAATTCATTGCCTGGCTTTTGGAATTGTATGGAGGTACCGTCAGCCTGACGACGCGACGTGCCGACTTTCTAAAATAATGGCCGAGCACACTCAAGAATATTGTATTCCGCAGGTACTCACATGCACTCGGGCAAGTTGCACTATGTGAGCGCGAACCCGGGCGGCGGCGCGGCCACGCTGTCGGGCGCGTCCAGCGTGTACTGCGTGCTGGGCACGCCGCCGCACTGGAGGCGCTACTCCAAGCTCGTGTGGCGCCAGGGGCCCGCGCTCTTGCTGGAAGATGTAAGTACTGCAGCGAGCGATATTTCATATTTCCATACAGTAACATGAATAAAAACAGGTATATATTCGATAGCTATTTGCGACGTTGAAAATTTTTAGAATGTACGCTCTTCACCACACTCACACCGAGTTGTTGAATGGAGAATTTGTACCACATTGATCTAGTGAAATTGACCAAAACTTGATAACATTTAAAACCTTTTCAAGAATTACTTGAACTGGAACGCTATTTAATTTTCCAACATCTATTCTAGGTACTCCCAGCCCAGACCGTATCCATAGTCTACCAACTAGGCCCGCACTACGTGGGCACGCTACAAGCACCTTTACCGCCCGGACAGTACCAAGAGCCACTCGCTCCGTTAGTCGCCGAAGAAAAGGTCGTATTTGGCATAAACGCTCGTGCGATGTCCCAACTAACCCTTGCCAAGATACGGAAAGTTTACAGTAAGAATGATAACAAAGCTATAGCCAAGATGCTTGGCATGTCGTCACATGAAAATGCGACGCCGATAAGGATATTGCATAACTCTGCTGGACACCTCATGGGCCCGGCGAGATGTTTGGGCGGGACTGTCGTTGGTTATTTAGGCGTCAGAGTATTTTGCCCGAAACCTGCTGCCATCATGGTGAGTGCAATAATTATGGCTATTCTAAGTTCACAAAAAGGTCGCCAAAAAAAATCTGCTGCTCCATACTTTGTTCGCACCCTTCGATCCAAACAGAAAAGGTCTCATTGAGGCCCCCACCTCACCCGGCTACAGACCGGCTGCGGCTGTACTGCCAGATTAGAGTTTAGAGTCTGACCAGTAGGACGATAGTAGTCGAGATTTAGGTGTTGTGCTCTGGGACATCCCAGAGGTTAAACACAGAACGTACCCTTGCTCAACGCGGCCGATTCATCACTCTCAAATGTAAAAAAGGCGAAATTACGTAAGGGGCTGAGTGATAGTCATCTGGAATACTCACATGTCGGTACGGATAATACCTTTTATGTCTCGACAAATTTTTGGGCAACAGTGGTTTTTTTTTTCGTATTTCCATCGTTTGTTCCTTAGTAAAAATTGGTTATAGTGATTAGTACCTGATATGTGATCCCTTTTTGGGTTTCAGTTATTTGAATTAAAACTCTTGTAGGGTAAAAAAATGTTTCAAAGCTTTTACATTGTTGTGTTTCCTTCTAGATTGATACAGTTGGTGGCTGCTCAGTATTATTAGGATTAATTGCAATGGCTCAAGACGTTGAATGTTTATACGCAAGCGTGAAAGCGCTGGTTTGCGTCGTACGGTCCAATAAGGCCGCACAGGCAGAAATGGACAGGCGGAAAGGATACCAAACTTTAGCCATGCTGCTGAAAAGGAAAAAACAATTGCTCAACTCACATATTCTGCATCTCATTTTTGGTCTAGTCGGAACTGTTGATAGTCAAAAAGAAACTTCTTCTATCCCTAACCTAACTGCCTTTCAAGTAAGTAACCACAATAACATTTGTAATTTTTTACTAACTGATCTGAAACGATATTTTGTAAAAATATTCATGTATTTTTAGGATTTAATATGCGAGCTAGAAGTATGGCTCGGCGCCCCAGGTGGGCTGATCAAATCCCTCTTAGAACACTTACTAGAACTCGCAACCGAGACAGCTCACAGAACGCACAATCTACGCACAATGAGGGAGCTGCAACTAGTCTCCAAGCTCCTTTACATAATAAACGACGTAAAAATCGTGACCACAAGGAATGTCCTCATACAGTTACTAGCTGCCTTACTAGGAGGACAACCAAGACCGAGCGATTTACTCTGCTTAGGACAATTCATGGCGTTCACTTTACCATTACCGTCGCAGACAGAGAGGGGAATAAACCCAAAGGAAAGTGACTGCGAGAGTGAAGGAGAACAAATTATTTTAAGAAACAAATGTTTCAATGTTATACATGGTCTGCTATTCACGGCGAGGAATCTAGTAAACACGATTGTCTGTGAAGAGATATCACGAGTTCTGGGCGTTGATTGGCTGGTCAGTTTTATGTTGGAGAATGTTCATCCATCCACGGTTTTGTGGGCGTTGAGGATAATGGTTGTTCTGTGTTCGGGTCAGGGACAGCAATCTGCTATAATGCAAAGGTTTGTATTTGTCTTCTTACCTCTTCCACTTTAACTTACTGCAGTCTATTAGACTGCAGTAAGTTAAAGTATTGAATATTGAGAGACTTCAGACTTAGACTGTCTAAGTCTGAAGTCTCTCAATATTCAATACTTTATTTGCATTCCACAATGTTCTTAGGTGGTCAATTAAATTTATATGATCATTATGGACCCTGTCGGGCACAGCTAAATAGTAGGAGGGTGCTTTGAAAAACTTAGCTTATCAGTCTTCTGAACTAAATCTAATATTATTATTGTTAAGGTTCGTTTTGGGGGAACGCTTCAAATTGGTAACTTTTAAGGTTAAAAATGTTTCAACTGGTAAACAAATTATTATTATAACGTGTTTCGTAATATAACGTTAATGCAAACATAAAATATACATTGAGTGATTAAATAAAAAAGGATGGTACTTTTATAAAATAATATAATATTATGTTTTTCTTGTTTCGAATAAACTTTGTAAACGTCGAATCGTATAGCGAATCTAGCGCTTTTGAATAGCTGTGGTCACTTAGCGTGCAACCCTACATAAAGCACATGTAGCTTTATGATCTGTAAATGGATTTGCCATCCAATTTAAAGGCATCCTTGTAACTTTGTACAGGTTTAGAGAAGGCGTTGGTAATGGAGGTTGGTTGCGCAACACAGAGAATTTAGCGCAACCTCAACAAGCCGGCGTGGTAATGGCTACCACTGTGCACTCAAACTCGCATCTACACACATCTTTACTACATACTCCCGGGTTTACTTTGCTCGCATGGTAAGAACATATTTTTATTTCCAGATATTACAAGGTTTATGAGTATATCATTTATAGTAAAAGTCCTTGTGTAATTAATGACAGACTAATAATATTGAGATATAACAATTTTGCTTATAAGATTGGTGATAATAAACTGGTGTTATATGATGTTTTTATTGGCGGTGGTAATCATTTCGCACCAGATATATGTCTGTGGCGGCATCTACATCGCTACATGCGAACTACGCATCAAAGACCTGACGTCACACAACATGCTGACGTCACACTAATCCTGCATCGCGCAATTAGAGTTTAAATCAATTTAAAGCAATGAGAATTAGAGTTTATATTTAATATATAGAATCTCCCAACTTCACACCTCTGGGCAGTTGCCCGCCAGACATCACACCCGTTTGGTCGGAGGATCCTCCCTTTTGTTCCTCATACCCCTAAATGTCAAATGATTTATGAAAAATCTTGAATTTTCTTCAGAGGTTCGTCAAATGAATCGAAACCATTCCTCCTCAGGTTGGTACCGGCCCACCTGCACATCCCAGAGCTGTACTACCTGCTGTTCGGGCTGGCGCTGGGCCAGCCCGTGCGCGGCGCGTGCTGCGAGCGCGTGGTGTCGGTGGAGCGCGTGTGGGGCGCGGCGTGGGGCGCGGCGGCGCCGGCGCGCCAGTCGCCCGCGGCGCTGTCGGCGCGCATCACGCTGTGCCCCGACGCCGTCGTCGTGCTGCTGGCTGCCGTGCGCGCGCTCGTGCATAACGATAAGAGTAACGAGCCTGATTGGCTGGCTGATCACCCTGTGGCTATTGTGCAGGTATGTCGTATACAGCATAGCCATTTCAACCAAGAGACGTCCATAAGACATGGGGCCCACCAAAGCATCGCCAAAGCGTCCGATCCTGCGATCGAGGCTGCTTCTTTGAGTCATATAATTAATAAGTCAACTTTGTGAGGACCAATTTTTTTGTAAAGTAATGGTACTAGATTCATGTGGTCATTTATCCAAGACTGCAACAAAGTATTTCAGGACATAATTACACACACTGCGACAGTGCGTTCGGCGCTTCACGTAGTAACATGTCGTGTCCCGGTTCGCAACAAGTCCATCGTCATCCTGCGGATGCTTCGTTGAGAGGTGAAACACGTCGATTTCTTACAGGGTTCTTTATGACACTTTAAGAACAGTTAAGCGGATTAGGTTACTAAATATACGTCGTCTATTGAATTTTATAATATTGATTGTAAAATTATAGGTCCTGTTTTCGCTGTACAACACACTGCCAGATTTCGTTCCTGTTATGATGATGGCGGAAGTTTTAACAGCTCTAGCAGCGATACTCTTCCCGCCAAACTCTACAGACGATATTCATATGCGTAAGTTTTTCATTCGTATAATATAAACAAAAGACTGTCACCCGTTTTCTGATCTTGTCTTTTGAGCTTTGAATATGTTTTTCAATATCATGTTAGTATTATGGATAAGTGGAAATAACATCGGCAGATTACATTGAAAAGGCTTTCTGAAACCGGGGTTTGTAATGCGTCACGTGTGGCACTCATACCTGTGTTCCATACAAAAAGCTCGATATGTCATATTTATTTACACCCGGGTCGGGTACTACTAATACAGAATAATTCCAATCCAAAGTGAGGATGAAAACGCAAATAAAAACGAGCGAGCCTTACAGTAGTCGCATATGATGTGTAACATCTGACATCTCACCTTGGTAATAAGCAACATTAAAGGGGCAGGGCCTCGTCAAGGTCGTTTCTGAGAGCCAACTCTGGCACCGCGCGCGCTCATTGGTCAAATCAAATAGCGCGCGCGGCCCTGGCTTCCTGTTACATACTTCCGTCGCTTTTCACGAAATCACTCCCACAGATTGCAGGACGAGATGAAAGATGTTACACTTTTTTGGAACGAAGTTCCTTATCGCGCGTTACGGAAGGGGGCTAGACGGAAAAAATTAAGACCAAAAGTTGTAACGACACTTTTTGCTATAGTTGTAAGCCGTGCGGCGTGCGCGTGTTTCTCTGTCTGTCTGTCTCTCTCTCTGTCTCTCTCTCTCTCTCTCTCTGAACTTCGTTCCATCCGGGTGTCCCTTGACACCTCTCAAGTTTTTTTTTTATTATATAACAAGTTTTTAATCATCTTCTATCAGCAATATGTGAGAGCGGCGAGAGTTCTGGGGCGTCAACACCAGGCTCAGAGAAAGAGGTAGTCGTTCCTGGCGTAGCGGGCGCGTTGACGCAGCACGGCGTACGCCAGGGCGTCATGGACTTCTTGCGTGTTATCGTACTTGATTCACTGCCGCTAAACGTCACCGGCAAGACTGCACCGGTATGTCACACTATCACTTTGAATTGATGTAGCATTTAAAGTGGTACAAGGATCTTTTGGCGCATTTCCAAAATCGGAACTACACCGACATCTTTTTAAAAAAAATACAATTTTGCGAACTTATTTCATACACGTTTACCAACAACGCCCCCTGTTAATATCATTAAAGCCCCAAAAGATTCTTGTAGCACAACTTAGACCTAAATTATGCCAATCATGGGCGTGCCCAGAGGGGCGCAGGGGAGGGCAGCTGCCCCCTGGATTTCGTATGCCTAAGTAACTACTATGGTCGATACAATACATTAATTTTAGAAAAAACCGCGCTGCCTGGTCGGTCCTGTTGTATCATGCAAATACGCGAACGCAGCAAGCGAGCACACAGTTTATTTCTTTTACTAGCTATAAAGCAGGATCTCCTGCGAGTGTTTCCCCTACACACTACATACACCTACCTCATGGTTTGTGTAATGTGTAAGGTAAAACATGTGCGAGGGACCCTGCTTAAGAAATTTCTGAATTGCCTGTTGCACCAATACATATAATATTTGGCTGCTGTTTTGTTGTCTGGCTAAACTTTTATGTAGTTTTTTTTGCCAAGCCTACCCATTTTGTTTTAATTATGTATGTTGTGGGTACCTAGAGTAAGTTTTAAGGGCGTTTATTCTAAAAGTGGGCAACATCGCAAAAGATGGTCAAATGTTTAGCTTTTTTTGATTAATTTAGCAATATGAATGGAAATAAGAATTAATGTTCTAGTTCACTAGTTAGCCACATTTCATATTTCCATACAGTGATATTGCCAAATTAATCAAAACAGGTAAACATTTGACAGTTTTCGGATTAACGCTCTTAAACAATGTCGCATGTTGCACATTGGCGTCAACAGGGATATAACTAATTAACGTCTAATGAATAATGCCATAATAAATTGGTAGCTATCTAAGAGTACTAATTCTGAGTATCAGCTTCACTATTGGTTCTAGAACGCCGAAAGCGCCACTGACTCAGTGCCATCGTCAATGTTTTGTACTCCATGTAGCTCCGGTCCAGGGATATCCTACTTTTATAGCGTAAATATGGGGAATTTTATTATTATAAAAACTGAACTTCACTAATATAACAACTAACGCTGCAATATTAACCGACCTCAATGCTCCTTCGTATATAATTTCCTCTCTGATAGTAACTTGAGAACTAAACCAGTTTAACGTACGCATATCTCGCGCCTGTCGCACGCTTGTTCGTTATGTAGTACACGGTACACCCACATTTTGTAACACTTCTGCTTCCGCCAACGCATTGATAGAAAATGATAACGACGACAGAACTTTTTTGCACTCGGATGTTATGATACACATATGTAAGCCTGAGTCAATGTGCTGTGTTATAAGTGCTTCACGCAAAGTCCGTTATTAATTATGGCACTGGTCATACCGACCGTCTTCAAAAAGACCATAGGATTACCATTTTGTGACTTCCATGACTTATTTCAGGTAATCGATCTGGTTTTGGATGCTTCACCGCCTAACTCAACCAGCCAGCAACAGATAGAGTATCAAACGGAGGTTCTAACCACACTGATGGAGAATTTATTAAACACGGAACTGTTTGGGACGGAGTCCAATATATCAAACGTTTGTTATTTAGCTGCTAGGCTGGTTGATAAGCTTTGGCAGGGACAACTTTCAAGGGATCCTCATGAGGTATGTGAAAAAGATTATAAACACTCCATCTGCCTAGCCTTTTCCCAACTATGTTGGGGTCGGCTTCCAGTCTAACCGGATGCAGCTGAGTACCAGTATTTTACATGGACCGACTGTCTATCTGACCTCCGCAACCCAGTTACTGGGTAACACGATACCCCTTGGTAAGAATGGTTGTCAGACTTTCGGGCTTCTGACGACCCGTAACGACTGTCAAAAATCCACGAATGTCAGCCAGGACCAACGGCTTAACGTGCTTTCCGAGGCACGGAGGAGTCTCGGTATGTAAAGATGGTCACCCATCCACGGACCAACCCCGGCAAGCGTAGCTTAACCTGATGATCCATCAGGTCTTGGCTAAGTAGCCACGAGCTCCTTCAAAATATTATAAACACTATTCATTTAAATTAAACTATATTTTACTAGTGTCCGACCGAAAAAGGATTTTCAGCCGAAAACGAAAATGATTTAGAAATTTAAAAATATTAATATTTCCGCTGTACGTACACCAATCTTGTTTGTTTTTTGTTACACCTAGGGAGAGAAAGAGCATAAATATGTAGGCTTTAAAAGAAATAAAACACGATAATTCCATTAGAGGATACAAAATGTTGTGTATTTAATTTCTTGTTGTATTGATTGATTATATAATATAATCAATCAGCTAAATCGACCGAATGATGCGCGACTTTCGACCTCTCTGATTTTAGGCATGGCCGAAGCTTTGGCTGGTTTATCGCCGAAAATGGCCGAAAACGAAGCAATATTTTACCTTTTGAGAATTTTATTTTATTGTAAACTATGATTACAGGTGTTCGATTTTATCGTAAAGCTAATCATGCAAGCCAAAAAGAAGTCGTCAGTGATTTCTCTGGAGGGATTACACCATTGTCTGAACAGAACTATTCTGTTCCTTCTGTCCCGATCTACCGATTCTATAGCGGACCAAATGTCGGTTTTGGAGGCTTTACACAAACTGACAACTAACAGGTATGAGTTATACGGAGTTTACGAGATAAATCGCATATGGATAACATTCTTCTTGCCCTATTCAAGCGTGTAATCCTTAATATTTGTGACGAAAAGTCTGCGTGTAAACGCGCTGCCCAGCTAGGACTCAGGATTAGAATAACGTTATTTTCAGTAAATATGGCAGAATATTAATTGAACTACTATCCATCTATTTTTGTTAAGGTTACTGATTTTCGGCGCGGGCAATCATGAGTTGGAATTCATCGGCTGCCTTACCTATTGTCTGCTGCAGTTGAGTTCTAACATGAAAATCGCACTCGACTCGCATATGCGAACAACTTGGCATGTAAATCCTAGTGGCGACTTGGAATCAAGAGACGATAAACTGACAACACATCAAGGTATTTCATTGATATGTATTTCTAAATTACCGATTTCTGCATTGCAATTTTTTCAATAATTGATAAAGTGATTTCTTTCTCGTGACAAAAATAACGCGCGCTTTCGGAATATTAATGTGATGTGAGGTATGTAATTCTTCGAATGCCCGATTTTTGACCTGGAAGCGGGGTCCATAGAGATAAAAACATTTTTTTTAAATAAAATAAAACAGTAAAGTAGTAAATTGATGACAAAATCTTTGGCTTTCCTACCTTAACCATCTAGATGACAAAAAAAAAACTACTTCATATCTTAACTCCTAACAGGACGTAACCTAATGGCCGGTGCCGCGCGGCGAGTTTGGGAAGAGCTTTATGTATGCAAGAAGCCTGCTATAGAGGAAGTGTTCAAGATAACATTAATACCGCCCGTCGGAAACGCACGCGCACCCGACCTTACTCCTGTGAGGGAGCAACTCAGTGAAAACGCGCATAAGCTGTGGATCAACTATATTGATATTGAAAGGAAGGTAGGATATTCAATGATGATTTTGTATTATAACATAAAACAAGTAAGATAACATAACTCACGGTTTTTGATTGATTTATAAACTAGGATTTAGATATAAGCCATAATAATACAATAGAGAATATAGAATGCCCTCTTCCGATATTGTGACGTTTTATTTATCAAACTCTTCCACTCGGTCGCGGTTTTTATGATTTGCTTATAGTGTACTATATTTGAGTTCAGCAGCTGAGATAGTTATCAAGTTTTGGAACAACAAACTCAATGTCATTCAGGACAAAGTTTAAATTCCATTGAGACCCCTTTTTATACATTTGTTTATAAAGGTCTCTAAAAAAATCAACTTAAAATACATATCTAAGGTTAAAGAAGATAGTTGAATGAGTGTCGATTGCAAGGAATTATAAATAATGATGTATTTATTTCGTCATAGGCCATCTACCGCGTACCATGGGAGCTTCACAATCAAATCCAGTCAAAGATACAGAAAGTGACAGGCGGCCTCACACGCCTCGCATCTAGAACTAAAGTGAAGAAGGAAGACTCCGCTAAGCAACGGTCAAACCCACCGCGAGATCACGCACTGGCTTATATGCAGGATCATGTGCAACTTGTTAGGTAAGTTTAAGATATTATACACGGTGTAAAGATCAAGGCAAAGGTTATGTGATTACACATAGCTTTTCTCAACTATGTTGGGGTCGGTTTAAACGTTGAAATCGTTTTTTTGCAAATGGAATTCGACGCGATCGAAATTCTTAATTTAAGTTTCATGATTAAGCAATAAAATTGACCTTTTCTATTTTAGACAAGCGTGGTGCGCAGTAGTGCAGGGCGCATCAAACACACGCCTGCACACGATGCGTTACGTACAAGCAGAGTGGGCGGGAGCGTGGCGCGAACTGACCCGCGAGCGAGCGCTCTGGGGCCCGACACGGGGCCAGGCCCTAGCAAAGTGGGCCCTTGACTGTACCGAGGGGCCCGCGCGCATGCGCAAGTTGCTGAAGCGGAACCACTGTTTCTATATGCATTATCCATATCGGCCTGACCTCGATGATCCGGATAATGTAAGTTGAGAGTAATTGTTTATCTTGTTATTGCACAGCATCTCTCCAGTATTTTGTGAAACATTCAGAAAACCCTTATAAAGAATAGTATCAAAGAGAGAGATATCAATTGCTACTTCCGTAAAAATAAACTCAAATTCCGCCTTGCTAAAGGTGATATTTCGAGTTGGCTTATACATATACCTACAAAATAAATGCAAAAAAAGTATTGAGTATTAAATACCAATATAAAAATGTTGCAAGGCGCTTGTATTACCCACCGTTGCTTACTCGAATACATATTTTACTCTCCACTCACCTGTTTTAGAAACAATTAAAATACAAAGTGGCCCAAAGCTTGGACAGCAAGGAATACTACCGCGTCTATCAACAATGGCGGGCGGCGAGTAACCTCGGCGAGGTGGAGGGCGCTGAGCCTACAGATATCCCTGAAACTGCCGCCGAACCTACCACGTAAGCCATCTCTATATTTATAACTTTCGCGTTAATCCTAAAAGTTGGCAACGTCGCAAATAGCTATCGAAAATTTACCTGTTTTGATTAATTTGGCAATATTACTGTATGTAAATAAGAAATTTGGATAACTAGCGAAGTAGAATATTAATAATGAATTGCAACTATAATAGTTAATTTGATCTTGTACCCGTATTAGGTGTAAAAACGGCATTTGGAAAGTTCCCAAATACTTTTTTTACATCTAAAACTAAATATTCGGTGTTACGATATTGCATTTCATAATCGATATTCTAGTTCGCTAGTTAGCATTTTATTTCATTGTATCATTATTGACATTGATATCCGCTCAATTTTGAAGGTCCAATTCTCAATCTTCTTATTTAAATGATATGTTAGATTGACCTATGGAGCCTTCTTATGTATTAATTCTGTCCATTCAAATGAACCACAGGCTTTTAATGCTTTTACATTTCATAAAGCATAGTAAGTAATTGACAAAACATTTAACTCGCTTCGCAGAAGTGGAGATACATCAATTGATGTGGCCAACGGTGACGGTTCACCTTCAGACCTGGTCAGTAGCGGCGTTGTTAGTCGCGGTACTAATCAATCGTCCGTCGAAGGTAAGTCAATAAAAACTATCTATTACGTACATATAATATAGTCCTCCAGACCGTATTTCGGACATGGCGGCCAATCTCAACGGAGACTAGCCTTCGGGAGATATTATAGTGCAGGCGTGTGTGCGCACAGACACAGGTGCACTCTCTCTTCCCTCACTCTCACAGTCCTCCAGGACGGCAATCCGACACTCGCGGAGAGAGGCGCATGGCGGGAGCGACACGTGCAAATAGATGATGATGATGTAAATAGCTTAGCGGTTCGACGACTGCTTTGCAAACCTGCGGTTGTAAACTCGATTCCCAACTATTTTATTTTATAGATTTTGTGTTTTTTTTTACTTTTGTTATACTATTTTATGTAGAACGTACACAGAAAAACATGAAATTTTGACCTCTTCTGTCATCTATAGTTAGGTGACTGTTAATGAGAAATCCCGTAGGCTTACAATCTACAAAGAGTGTCCAGCGGAAAATTTTCATGTTCAATAGTGGATAAAAAAAAAACTACAATGTTATTCTCATAATTTATATAAACGGAATGGAGTTTGACGATGCGGATTTTATGTCTTAAAAACAATATCGTCTAAATGATAACCACGCGTGAGCAAAGCGTTGGTTGAATGGCAGCAACTTCACAGCGGATATTTTCTTGTAGGGCCTGAATTGTTCGAGGATTGTTACTGTAAACCCTCGACTTAAGGTATCCCCACAAAAAAAAATCACACGGTGTAAGGTAAGGTGATCGAGGTGCCCAGGGTATGTCTCCGTACTTGCTGATTAATTTATTGGGAAAAATTTCCCTCGGCTTCTCCATCGAAACTCTAGGTGTGTGTGGAGTGGCCCCGTCTTGCTGAAATTGTGTTCTGTTGTTGAACCCGGGGAACAGCTGCTTCACACCACACTGTCGTTTTTGGACAGTGCAAACGTTTTTGGTGGCGTTCCCTGGGGTTTTTGGAGCACCAGTATCTCATGTTCTGTTTATTAACATAGCCATCGATATGAAAATGTGCTTCGTCGGTAAACAATATGTTTCCAAGCGTTCGTGCTGTTCGAAAACGTTCCAGCATCGTTCTCGCTAAGGTTTCTCGTAAAAAATAGTCATTTTCATTGAGAAACTGCACAATCTGCATTTTGTATGGGTGAAACTGTAGTTTCTTTTTCAGAATAACGTGCACTGTTGATTTTTTTATTCCAGTACAAGCTGCAATCTTCCTTATCGATTTACGTGGATTGCGAAGAATTTCACGTCGAACTTGAGCCACATGTTCTGATGTCGCTGCTGACGTTGATGGTCCCGGAGGAGTTTGGTTAACCATTGTCCCTTCTTGTCTGAACTTTTGGACCCACGACCAGATAAGTTGCGTGCTCGGTCCATCACTTACTCGTCGAATATTGTAGTGAGTGAAAAGCACGACGCGCACGGACCAACGAATCATCGCACTTCAAAAATTGTTCAACCGCGAACGCGCGGTGCGCCCCCGCCCAGCAACTCATTGTGACTAGTAAATCCGCAAATCGCGCGCGCCGAACGTTACCCCTCTCACTTACCTCACCCCGCTAGTTAAGGAGTAATTACAATTTAAACTTAAAAAAAATCCACTGGACACCCTTTATTATTTAAGTGCTAGCCTTTTGTTAGGAATAATATACTAGACTGCAACAGTCAGTGTATCAGTGTTGTGCGATTAGGTAGTATATGCAGGAACATAGGCGTTCATGAATTCACAAAAAATGAGAAACTTCGCAAGCAATGGGAAATTGCTTGCGAAGAATTGGCTGCGGGTGTCGACCTCAGTCCGAGCTGCTTCTCACACGGATAACTGTACGTCTCTTGCTGCCGCGTCACAAGTCCTGACTCTCTGTATATTTTGGCTGCTGAGACAAAAATTACAAACGTAGTATACAAGGAAGTGTTATAAAAATGTGGCTGTTATATTATGTAGTATATTGTGGTGTCTTACGACTTCCACGCAAACGAATTCGCGGACAGAAGCTAGTCAGTAATATAGGTATAGTCGTTGCACTTACAAGTCACGAGCGCGCGTCATGTGACTTTAATATCATTGACATAAGGCTTAAATTGCAATTAATGATGCACGCTTGTGAAATGCTTGCAATAACTATAAATGATTGTGCATCAAATGTGCTCATTTAAAATAAATCAATCAATCAATCTACCTAGCCTTTTCCCAACTTTGTTGAGGTCGACTTCCAGTCTAACCGGGTGCAGCTGAATACCAGTATTTTACATGGAGCCACTGCCTATCTGACTTCCACAACCCAGTAACTGGGTAATACGATACCCCTTGGCTAGACTGGTTGTCAGATTTTGGGCTTCTGACGACCCTTAACGACTGTCAAAGATCCACGAATGACAGCCGGGACCAACGGCTTAACGTGCTTTCCGAGGCATAAAGGAGTCTCGGTATGTAAAGATGGTCACCCATCAACGAACTAACCCCGGCACGGCAAGCGTAGCGTAACCTGATGGATCGAACCGATCGTGCGGCTGTAATTAAATAGACACGAGATGCTCATAAAAAAAAATCATTTCATTTATTCAGGTAATGAAGATGGGCCTGACAATGAGGATGAAGATGAACAACCAACTCCCCCGCCTGATAATCAAACTCTTTTACGGCTTCTTGAACATCATGAAAAGGTACTGTCTAATGCATCCTAGCCTGCCAAGGCAACTTCGCCATTTGCATTACTTACCAATCCACAGCAAACGATCATCCATGTCTCCTCGTGCAGCATGACATAGGCCGCTTTCCGAATCAGAACATAATCGCTCACAGCGCTGACATCAATAATTTGCGTTCCGATTTAGATATCACGATTATGACAGTTGAGGGCTGTCAACAATTCGGAACGCTCGTGAACGCGCTCACAGCGCTCGTCCAACGTCAAAACTTGCACAGCATATTTCTTTCTGTATATAACTCAAATTTCTTCTTCTTTGATTAGGTGGCCACGGTAGCCAAACAGCACAACTGTAATTTTTGAAAGCGCTCTCGGTGATATTAATTTAGAGCAGCGTCGGCGTTATCCCACGATGGTTCATGTCATGACGTCATCTATGTCGATTCACGGGACATCGTTATCGCGCTCCCGCTAATTCGATACGGGTGTTAGCACGCTCAAATCGATTACAGCGTAACTCGGAACGCAGCCATAATCTGCCGAAAGGCTGACAATTTAAATTCATTATCAGGCACATAATGTTCCACTAAATGCATGAGTTTTTCGCCTTACCTGAACTCCTTTTAGTTTGCCCTGAGCAAGCTTCAGCAAGTTCAGTATTATTATTCCTTTCAGATTTCGCACATGTTTCGTTGCGCAAGAATACAAGGTTTAGACACAACTGAGGGTCTGTTACTATTCGGTCGGGAACACTGTTACGTCATTGACGGGTTCACGTTACTAAAGAACAGAGAAATACGGGATTTGGACAGCTGTCCTGATGACTATGAACCTATTCTACCGGCCCAGGGCATACAGAGGAGCAACCAACGGCAATGCTCAAAGTTTTTATATGAAGACATTCGGTATGTTTATCAAACTTTTGTCTACATTTGTCATGATTTTGTTACTCTGTGGTATGTAGGTTCTATAATTTATGTGGTTTTTGTTATAGGGAGGTACACAAAAGGAGGTATCTGTTACAACCGATAGCGTTGGAAGTGTTTTCAAGTGACGGCAGAAACTACTTGCTCGCTTTTCCAAGAAAAGTGCGAAACAAGGTAGGCATTTTAGTTATTTCCTACTTACTATCTGTAACTTACCCTGATCATCCACTGGCGCAAAATTCTGCCTCCTAAATCCTTTGTCATCAGATAAAGTTAAACCACTGACAATATCATTTCTTTTATCAGCTTCTAGCTTCCTCCGTTTTGCCAGAGTGCGTGTAACCTTTTTCTTTTTTTCCTGATTGATAAGTGAATTCAGTAGCTGCAAGAGTATATGTTTCTGCAAAATTTTCTGCGCGTTATGTTACGATTACAATCTTTAATGTCACATAATTATTTCCCTAGGTATACAGCCGTTTCACAGCGCTAGCCACAGGCATGGCGGATAGCGCAGCTGGTTCAGTAGCGGGGCAAAAGCGTGGTGTGGCCGTGGAACAGCCGGGCGGCTTGCTCGCCACGCTCATAGGAGACACCTCCGTTACGCAGCGGTGGCTGGTATGTACCCAATCATAGAATTAGATTTATCATAGGTTTGACCTGAAGACCAATAGAAAAATCTGTTAAATGTATTTTTTACAAATACCCTATTTGTAAAGTTACTTCTCATAATGTCAATTAAATTAAATTAAAATCTTTTATTTCGGACCCATAAAAATAGTCAATTTGGTAAGTATACACACGACTTAGAAACTAGTGTTAGTACTTACATCTACCAGTAAAACAACACAAACTATTCATTAATATGCCACAATGGCGTATCCAATATCACAGTATGGGGCTGTCGCACCTATCAGCTATAGTTTTCAAAAAAATATTAAGAAAAAAATGCAACCTCTTTAAATTTTAGGCGTAAAGACCTTTTGTACATGGATTAGTTATGTCTATGAAAAAATGTTTTAGATCAGCACGTAAGTGACTAGAAAAAAATATACGTACATACATAAGTTCGTGTATTCCCGTTCGTCCCACTGGTGGGGCGGACGGGTATTTAATAATTTAATATTTTCGAACAATCGGATAAAATTGCAATTACAATAAGAAGAACTCAAGTCATAGATCTTGAGTTCGAACCGAAGGCACGCACCTCTGACTTTTCGGATTCATGTGCGTATTGTATAATTATCACTTGCTTCAAAAACGGTATAGTAAAACATCGTAAGTAAACGGTATGCCTGAGAGATATTTCTCGACGGCATGTGAAGCCTCGACACCAGATTAGTCACTAACCACACGAAAAAGAAAGATTAGAATAGAATAACTTTTTCGTCCAAGTAATTTTCTGACAAGATAAAAGTTTATAAAACTCTCCTAATTATCACGTTCTATTTCAGAGAGGCGAAATATCCAACTTCCAATACCTCATGCATCTAAACACTCTTGCCGGTCGTTCATATAACGATCTGATGCAGTACCCAGTGTTTCCGTGGATCTTAGCTGACTATGACTCGTTGGAACTGGACCTGAACGACCCGGCTACCTTCCGTGATCTCACTAAACCCATGGGTGCACAGAGTCCCGACAGATTGGAGCAGTTTAGGAAACGATATAAGGTGGGTTTTATATATAACTAGCTTTTGCCCGCAGCGTCGTCCGCGTGGATGTCGGAAACTATCCCACGGGAACGTACTACCTTGATTAAAAGGAAGCGAAGCGATGATCGCATCACTAATAGCCGCTTGATACGTGTAATTTTGAATCTATCATATATTTTAAAGTATTAATTTTAATGATATGATGTCAAGGCATATTTTAATCTAAATTAAATAACATATTTTATTGGATAAGGATAAATATAATACCGGTCCAAATAACTTCTGAAAGATAAAAATGGGTATTGTGGGTCATCCTTAGAAGATAGACATAAATGCCATCACGGACTTTTTTGTTAAACTTTTCAAGATGTACAATTCTGTAAAACATAAATTTTGTATATCTCTCACGGTTTTCTCGGCGCACGCCAGTAAAGCTCCCAGTCGGCATGTTTTTTTCTGACATCTTCAACAATTACCTTCATAATTATGCCAATTTACACAAAACCTTTATGAATTATACACCAAAAGCTTCCTCATGAATCACTCCGTTCATTGGTGAAAACCGTTTGAAAATCCGTTCAGTAGTTTTCGAATTTATCGCGTTGAGACAGACAGACGCGGCGGGGGACTTTGTTTTATGTATGGATTAATAAGAATATAGAACATTTTTTATTTATGTTAGCCTACACTGTCCCACTGCTGAGCAAAGGCCTCGCTTTCATATAACTATATTACGTTATATAGCTATATCCCTAGGGATATAACTATGTCACGGCTTCAACTGCGACATATACAGAGTTGATATGACAGAGGGGCATTAAATTACACTACGTATACTATACGTTTTGAGTATTAATTCGATACGGTATAAAAATAAAAAGCACCAACAATGAGTTTTTTTTTTTTTTCAAACCAACTAAATAGCTTATGTATCAGTGTAAAACGCAACCAACCTTTGTAAATAAATTTAACTGACCTTAGAAGATACCTAGGTAACAGTGGCAACGCCGCGCGCGCGCCGTGCGGCGTGTTTTATCTCATTTCAAAGCGTGCGGCCGGCGGTGGCGCGGGTGGCGGCTTACGCCTTCGCTCGCGGATTTTAAGTTAGGTATGGTTTTGAAGTACGCGCACAACAACAAAAACACTAAAATTTTAAATTCTCGATGTGTCCTTCATTCACATGAATGCACAAATTATACCGACGGAGAATATTGTTACTTATTTTTCTAATTAAAAATCATGTCAGTGTATTCTAACGCCGTGTAAGTTACACGAGGCATTGTTGAACACTTTAATTACACACACACACACACACACAAAACCAAAGTTTAATTACGTGTCGTATCACAATAAAAGCAGTCGATTACAAAAAAAAACACTAACACTAAATAATAATAATCCCAAGTTACGTGTCCTGTCACAATAAAAAAAGAAATACTGTCTTAAACTTGTTTAGTGTCCTATCACAACAAAAGTAAATCCCAATTGTCAGCGCGCGAGTTCGACAATACGAAGGCGGCGCAGGTGCTTCCGTGTTACGTAACATAAGTACGTTCCGAAAGAATAGCGTCGGCGCACTGAAAAAAACAGTTTTTAGAAGCCCCACTCACTTACCGATCGCAACCCCTGCCCCTCGTCGCTAGGATGCAATAGCAACACACTGACCTATTTCTATTTCTTTTACGTGCGGGGTGTTTTGCTATGATTGTCACTCTCGTAATGAAAATGCAAGTGTGTGTGTATTTATTGCTTCCTTGTTTGCATTGTCATCTTTTTAGCGAGAATATTTGGTTGTACTTGTGACTTGCGTCACAGCGGCAACAACGCATAGGTTATACTCAGATTTATCGTTTTAAGGTGGATGACCTATGCGTATAGACATAATCAGCTGTTAGGAAAGATACATCGTGTTCAAACGGGGCAAAATCTTTAAAAATCATTTGCGACTAAACGAAAGCGAAAAAGCTCCTATTTAATTGATTTTTGGAACAGAGCTTGAAAATGGTACCTAGTATAGGCAGTTAAAAGGAAAGCCCCTCTGTCGTATCAACTTTGTATATAGTTAGGATTCAATATGGGGTATTTTAAACAACATATATGATATTAAATAGATTGTCAATTTGTATTTTTGCATTTTTGTCATGTATTTAAGGTCGTGCAAAAGCGACAGTTGCCAGTGGAAACTAAACCTTATTGAAAACAGCCTTTGAAAAGCTCTTATGACTCTTTGAAACTTGTAGAGGTTCTCTTTTATTTGTAGGAATGGGACGACCCTCACGGTGAAACTCCTCCATACCACTACGGCACACACTACTCGTCTGCTATGATCGTGTGCTCGTATCTAGTCAGGATGGAGCCCTTCACGCAACACTTCCTCAAGCTTCAGGGCGGACATTTTGATCTGGCTGACAGGTAACTTGATACCTCTATACAGGGTGGGTGATACTATAGTAGAGTACACAGACAACATTGTAAAACAAGTAATTTTTTCTCGATTGTTATTTGGGTTTTATAGAGAAATTGTTCAGATTGAGAATATTCACTACATAAAGTTATGCAGGTACATAGGTGACATCATCAACAATGAAATCATAAACAATTTTATACAGGATAAAAAATGAACATTGAATAGAGTGGTAAAATTATTGTTTTATTTCAGAATGTTCCACTCGATAAAAGAAGCTTGGAATTCGGCGTCGCGACATAACATGGCTGATGTAAAAGAGTTAATACCGGAATTCTTTTACTTACCGGAGTTTCTGGTGAACTCCAACAACTTCGATTTGGGTAAGCCCATGTCGGAAATCCTCAATTTAATCAAGACAACTTTTTCTATTGTTCGTTTAAGAAAAACCAGTTATAAAATTGTGTACAGATTTTCATAAACTTTTGTGAAGAAACTAGCCGTGGCCCAAAGTCCCTTCAAATAATGAAGGTTAAAAAATATAACATAGTTGTAGTTGAAATAATCGTAAACAGCATAATTTCAAGACAACTTTACGTTATAGTTTGACCAAGACAGTTGTTCCGCGCTTTAGGTATGTTCGCGGTGAAGCGAGGGGCAGCATTGACGAATAAGCTGCGGCTGGGACGCCGCGCTACGTGAGCGTTGACGAATGAGCGGCCTGCACTGCCCCCCGTCTTCCGATTATTTCAGCTACAACTATATTATAATTTTAGCCTTCATTATTTGAAGGGACTTTGGGCCACGGCTACTTTCTTCATAAAAGTTTATGAAAATCCGTACACATTTTTATTACTAGTTTCTCTTATTTCACCCGTTGCCTTCGATAATTGGAGCACATCGCTCTCACCAACCTTGTGAACAACGAAGCCTTGCGCAGGCTGCAAGCAGTCGGGCGTGGCGCTGGGCTCGGTGGTGCTGCCGGGCTGGGCGCGCGGCTCGGCGCGCGAGTTCATCCGCGCGCACCGCGCCGCGCTGGAGTGCGACTACGTGTCGCACCGCCTGCACCACTGGATCGACCTCGTGTTCGGCTACAAGCAGCAAGGCGCGCCCGCCGTCGACTCCTCCAACGTGTTCCACCACCTGTTCTACGAGGGCAACGTCGATATATACAAGTTAGTACACTCATCACAAGGACAGGCATAAATAAAATTAATAAATTCATAATCGGCTATACGAGTACTATCGCCTTAACAAATAAAAGACGAATCAATATTTTAATTACTTATTCAATTCATTCTTAGTGGGTTGATTGACAATCTAAATTGAGGCGGCCCATAATTTGACTACGAGTTATACCTATTGATTAAGCGCGTGCATTCTGAAAATGGGCAACGTCGCAAATAGACGTCAAATATTTGTTTTGATTAATTTGGCAATATTACTGTATGGAAATATGAAATATGGCTGAACTAAAATATTGATTAAAATACCAATAAAGCTTTCTAACTAGTATTAAAGCTACCGGATTTTGCAACACGCTATTTTGTTCCAGTATCGACGATCCCCTAAAGAAAAACGCAACAATCGGCTTCATAAACAACTTTGGACAGATACCAAAGCAACTGTTCAAGAAAGCGCATCCTAGCAAAAAAATGTCTCAGCGAAGTTCAACTATATTAGACCCGAACAATATAATACCGTCTCAGGGTATCACACCACCGGAGAAACTGTTCTTCCACAATCTAGAAAACTTGAGGCCTTCTTTACAACCTGTGAAAGGTATGTTATTCATCAAATAGTAAATGGTCTGATAAATCGTGTTTAGGTACTTATTATGATATCAGCATTGAAATGGTTCGGTTTGAGGGAATGATGCCGATGTAATCACAGGCGCATGAGAAATGTCAGTCTTGTCTCGGGGATAGCAGGGCATCTGAAATGCATCTGTTATATCAAATCTCCTGTGGTTGCGGCCACGCTGCCGCGCTGGCCGTAGGCTTATTTCGAATGATGATGAAATTTTGTAACCCAGGGGGATACGCGTTCTGCTGGGGTTGTGGGTTTGTCCGAAAGGGATATCGCGGCCCCGGCACACAGGCAACGGAAGGAACACGGGTGGGTTTTAGTCAGTAAAAGTCTGACACTCCCTCTCGCTCCGCCCAGAGCGGGAGGAGTCATTTGAAGATTTCCCACACCAAAAAAAAAAAAATGGATACGCGTTGACTGAAATACAGGTTACGCCTAGTTCGGCCCCAAATGCTAATACTTTTGTGTACTTTAAGTTTAGTTTTAGCACTCTACTTGTGAAAAATGTACATATTTATGTGAATAAAATGACTGATGTGGACAAAAAAAAACCAATATGTGCTATCTTCATGGACATGAGCAAAGCATTTGACTGTGTTGACCACAGAGTATTGCTCCAAAAATTAAACATGTACGGCATAAGAGGTAAAGCACTCGACCTCATTTCTTCATATATTTCTAACAGAAAACAAGTAACAGAAATTACACGAATATGCCAGAGAACACCAAATGAGATCAAATATAGATCCCATGCTAGAACTATAGAATTTGGCGTTCCACAAGGTACTCTTTTGGGTCCCTTATTCTTCCTAGTATACATTAATGATCTCCCTAGACACGTCAAGCAACCGATGGTACTATTTGCAGACGATAGCACAGTAATAATTAAATGTGACAAACCAAATGATTATGAAGATGAAATCAATCAAACATTAAGTACAATAATTCAATGGTTAATTAACAATAATCTTAAAATAAATATGGACAAAACAAAAATAATGCACTTTCGCCAAAGAACTCAACCTAAAAATATTAATGTTAATAACGATGGACATTCTGTAACCAATACCAAATTACCAAATTTCTGGGAATTTTTAAAGATTGCAATTTGTCATGGAAAACACATGTAGATAATCTCTGTAAAAGAATTAGTAAATCCTCATTCGCTCTCTACAAACTGTCCAAAATTGTCAACAAAGAAGCCGTCTTAACGGCATATCACGGACTTGTTGCATCTATATTAAGATATGGTATAATATTCTGGGGCAACTCGGTAGACAAGGAATTTGTATTCAAAGCCCAAAAGAAATGCATCAGAGCTATGTGCCATCTAGATAGTACTACAAACTGTCAACATTACTTTACAAATTAAAAAGTTCTAACATTACCTTCTTTGTACATATACGAATTAAATGTTTTTGTAAAATCGAATCCAAGCTATTATAAGACTGCTTCTAAAAGCTATTATAGACAATTACGTGATAAAAAAAAGATTAGACGTAGAAATACCGTATGGGAAAACGGCATTATTCAATAAAAGTATTATTTGTATGGCATCACTGATTTATAATAAATTGTCCGATGACATTAAGAAGTTACCTACTCATCTATTTAAGAAGAAATTATACAGATTCCTAAATAAAAAGTGTTATTATAATGTAAAAGACTACTTCGAAGATAAAGATATTGTATTTTGATTATAGCAAATATTTCTACATTAGTTCAATATGATAATAATTACATTTACATTTTATTACTATGATTAATTTGCTTGACATTACTATTATAATTTATTAGTCCAGATTTAATCTAATGTGTAACAAAATTTACTATCTATGTATATTTTCAGTGACAATGTAATTTAATAAGAAAACTGATGCACACCTCACATGGTTATAATACAGTGTACCTTATAAACCTTTGTAACATCCTCTGAACCTGTGTTATGCAAATAAATGATTTGATTTGATTTGATTTAAACATTATCAATAACATTAAATAAATAAAAAATATTCTTCTTCATTATCTAAACTAAACCACTCTTTCTTCATTTGCAGAAGTAAAAGGCCCAGTCGGCCAAATCCTGTACACAGACAAGGCTATATTAGCAGTAGAACAGAACAAGGTCCTAATGCCTCCTACATACAACAAGTACGTTGCATGGGGCTTCGCGGACCATTCGCTGCGTATCGGCAACTATGACAACGACAAGGCCTTGTTTGTGTGCGAGACTGTGGCGCAGGCGTGTGGGGAAATTGTGACGTGCGTGTGTCCTTCTGACAAGACTATTGTTACTGCGGGGACTAGCACGGTGAGTTGAAATTGTACTAATATTTTAAACAAATGTAAATGTCGTTGTTCTTGAATTTGAGTGTACTGAAACGTTTGATGCGGGTTTACAAAGCTCAGGTACCTTAGGCCCACTTCCACCAAAGCAGAGAGGTGTCTCGAACAACTTATAGCTTTGCAGTATTTTAAAGCTGTAGGGAGACGTCCGTTGCGCTTTTTCTTAAAAACTCAACACAAATTTTATTTTCTCTTTAGGTGGTAACAGTCTGGCAATACTGGGCCCGGCGCCGACGTTTAGCCGTCAAAGTATGTCTCTACGGTCACGAGGAAGCAGTAACTTGTTTAGCGGCAAGCCCGGCGTACAACCTCGTAGTCAGCGGCAGTCGCGACGGGCAGGCCATCGTGTGGGATGTGGAGCGAGGGACGTTCATACGACAGCTGCTGCCACCGCAGTGTTATGGACCGCCGCCGCCTGTATCGGCGCTTGCGATTGATGATCTTACTGTAAGTATTCAAATTTAGACCAGCCGATCTATTTTGTAAAATATTATAGAGTACAATAGACGACGTATATTTAGTAACCTAATCCGCTTAACTGTTCTTAAAGAGTCATAAAGAACCCTCTATTGTATTTTATATCTATTGTATTTATGTCTATGTATTTTATAATGGATTTCCGCAGTCACACCTGAGTCAGTTAACAATCTTATAGAGGTATGGGGAACAGGGTGTAAAGTTCACTCATCCTCTACTACAGAAAAGGGTGTATCCTCCGACCAGACGGATGTTGTAACTGATAGGCAACTGCCCGACAACTGTGTGTGGTCGTCTGTGCGCCCTCATAAGAGGCGCGAGGAATCGGTTTTGGGGCTTTTTGGCCCCTTGCCCAAGGAGTTGTTTTCGTGGTCCTACGAATCAAGGACGAATAGAATCTGCCCGACGACTGATGTCGGAACGTTGTATATATACTCGTTGCGCGGTAAACGCTGCTTGCGCGATGCAGGATTTCTGTACCATCAGGTCTTTGATGCGTAGTTCGCATGAGGCGTTGTGAGTTGTGGAATGACAGCTCTCGTCAAGTTTACTTAACCTAAGTATTCACGGAGGGATTTTGGTGGAAATGGTGTGAGGGTCCTCCCCTTACAGCCTTCACAAACTTCGTAAGTGTAAAAAAAATACGCATCGATATTTGCAAAGCTATGAGAGTTTTTTTTTACCTATAAAAACCCGTGAGACATTAACATAACATCACGCCTTGTTTCCCGGAAGGGTTGGCAGAGGTGTATCTATAGTACATCCACATTTCGCCAGTTATGTTTTAAGTCCTTACGTAATAGGGGGCGAGCCTATTGCTTTCAACCGGGCACAAATCCAGACTCCGGGCTTTTACCGAGAAATTCCATATAGAACAGGCCAATTTAAAAAATTCAATTTATAATTCAAAAGCCATTTATTCAAACTAGACTTAGAATCAACACTTTTCGAACGTCAAAATTACATAAAACAGTTCCCCAAAAACGCCCACCCTTCACCACTCCCTAGTGCTTTAGCTGGGAAGAAGAAGTGGCGCAACAAACTGTCCAGCATCACAGCTGTCTGTTCAGTTAGAAAAATTATTAACATTACTGTATAAATTGACTAAAACAGTCAAATAAAATAAACTAAGCTCTACGAGCTATATGAGCTCATATAGTGTCATGTATTCGTTGATTCTAAAACACTTGTTTGTTGCTTGATGGGGGGGAGGGTACATTGGAGTAGCAATAACACTTCGCCCAACCTGGGAATCGCCACCACTAAATCAACGAGGAAGTCAATAATTACTACTTTCAATGAGACTTTCTTGTTCTAGGGTGACATAGCAACCTGCAGTGGCAGCTGGCTGTACGCGTGGTCGATAAACGGCGAGCTACTAGGCGCAGTGGACACGATCGGGGGCCGCGAGCGAACGCAGCAGGTTCTATGTGTGTCTTTCAGTCAGACCAGGGAGTGGGACCCGCTTAATGTTATCATTACTGGGTCTACTGATGGCGTTGTTAGGGTGAGTTGAATATTGAGAAGTTATTTGAAAACTAGCTTTGGAGATTGTATTTTAGAACTGAAAGCTGGATTATTGTTTTTTTTATTTGTTACGGGATCCTTATTATTTATTCCTTCTAACTGAGACTTTTAATTACTGCTATAAAATAAGACAATTACTTTAAGGAAATTGATAAAATATCCTCAAAAAAAAAAAAAAAAACTTCCCCCAAAAAGTTTCTTCTTGGAATCAAATCCTCAGAAAAAACTGTTTATGAAAACAGCTTTTTAGTGTCATAATTCTGTTATCGCCGCGTTCCTGGAATTAGGTTCCAGGAACGCGACACCCTAGTTCTAAGAGTTATAACATTTCACCCTACTTAATAAATCAAACAACTTTACGATTGCTCCTCAGATGTGGTCAATAGACTACTTAGCAGAAACAGCAGAAGAACAAAGCGACAGCATAGAAGGTGGCAGTGTAGACCCCGTCTCAAGTTCTGTAGAAATTGACAAAGAGAAGGACGAACAAAAACTGACAGTACAGGACAGTGAAGTGATAAAGTCCGAATGTGAAGTGAAATCGGAGAGCGAGACTAAGACTGAAGAAATATCTGAGAAACCACAGGAGCCACATGATAGGGAGGCGGCCATCAAGAGGGTTGAGGAGCTGGTCAAACAGATGAGCCTGTCGCAGGAGAAAGAAGGTTTGTGTTTTTATGTATAGTTTTGACATTTGAATTATGTGGTAGAAAATGTTATGTGTATTTCTTTACTATACTGTATATTGTAGCTGTTTGTTGTTCCTTTTGAATAAATAAAAAAATTTAATAAAATTAAATACGTACAATTGTTTATGGGTACTTAGCAAGTTCGACGTGGATAAACACGTCACGTCAACACGTCGGATCAACACGCGCTCGCGCTCGCGACGAGTCGTTGACCGATTGTGTACGAGTGTGTGTAGGCAATGACCTCGAACTTTGTAAAACGGTGCACATGCAACATAGTGATAAATGAAGTGTTAGCTTTTATGCATAATAAAATGACTGTTTTGGTTCTCCATAGTAATGATTAGCACTACATTTATATACTACTACGCAAGCTGAAAAGTTCAGATAGATATTAATATAAACCTTTCTCCACAGGTAATCTAACGAAATCAGGTTCAGAAAGTTCGTTATCAGACGCCTGTGAAACTACAAGCGCCAAAGAATCTGCCCGAAGACACGACGAAAAAGACACGTGCAGTGATAACGAGGAAACTCCACAATACGTCGAACCGAAGGAAGAACCTATCGACTCTTGTGACGAAGCCAAGCAAGAGTATGACAATGAAAAAGACTTGGACATTGAAAAAGACTTGGCGAATCGAAGTAAACTGCATAAACAAGGACATGTTATGCTTAGAAGGAAGTCGAAGGGGAATCCATTATATCGTAAAAGTAAGTGCTGATACATTTTGTAGATAATTCTTAAGTGTGTGCTGAATTCCCTTTGTCGTCGTTTATAAAAACTAGGACAAGACTCACATCCAGTAGTGCATGTTTATATTATATTTGATATTTCACAAAACTATAGGACAGAGTGTTACACATTGATCCTGATAAAAACACCGTAGTGAGGCTTCTAGATAATAAAATACAATAGACGAAGTATATTTAGTAACCTAATCCGCTTAACTCTTCTTAAACAGTCATAAAGAACCCTGTAAAAAATCGACACGTGTTGACACACGTGTCGTTCTTTCGTAATCGTCACGACGATTGACTTGTTGCGAAACCGGACGCGATGTGTTGACACGTCAAGCGTCGAGAGCAGAGTGACCCACTTCGCCCGACAACCCGACTGATATAAGATTACTGTTCCGCCCATCTCAATTAACTATCTTATAGATAATACTAAACGACAACGCTCGTGACAGGCGATGTCATAAAATGTAGAAATAATTACCGACGCGACGCGCTCGCACTTAATATGACCGCAACTGCAGCCAGTTCAGCCCCTTGGCTTTCGGACTTTCTTTCTTTTTCGTGTAGTTAGTGACTACCCTGGTGTCAGAGTTTTAAAGCCGCTCATGGACCTCTGACTTGGCTTTATATGCCGTCGAGAAATATCTCTCAGGCAGGAAAAATCGTGAGGAAACCGACATGCCTGAGAGATATTATATCCTTCGCCGGTTTTGAAGCAAGTGATAATTATACAATACACACATGAATCCGAAAAGACAGAGGTGCGTGCCTTAGGTTCGGACTCAAGACCTATGGACTTGGCAGTTCGACAGTCACGCCACTAGGTATTATCCTGCCGGTATTAGCCAACCGTAATTTTTTCTAGAGAGTCCTAACTTAAATCGATTCACACAGGCGGTGGCAGTATCGGCGAATCAAGCGAGTCCTGTTCAATGGAAGCATCAGGCGCCGCGTCAGTAGATGCCAGCCAAGAGAGTGGCCTGCGCGCCAGCAAGTCGGACACTAGCCTTACCGACTCGTTTGTTGTTGTGTCCGCTCCCGCTTCGCCCGCAGCCACGCATAGACCGCCTGCTAACATACAACCTGCTACGTTGGATATAGGTAAGCTTTACCATATGCAACAATTTACCAAAATACATGTAACCTAACATGTATTTTGGTAAATTGTTGCATTTTCGAAATTTTATTATTTTTGTGTTAGTGTCGTGCAATTTGAATGGATTTGAATTTTACCATTACCACTCTAGTTTATGACAAAAGTTCAGGGGAAATTCTTATGTCCAGCTGAGGATGTCTCTCGGTTGAAATTATAGTGGTGGCGAAGCGAAGTCCACTATTGACAAAATCAAACTTTATTTGTTTTTTTTTTTTCTTGTTTTTAATTTATACCTTACCTTACCGAGATAAGAGTTACATTGCACGGACTTAGTAATGGTTTTACGTCATTTAAATTAATCGTGAATGTCCAACTTAAATGTTTTTTCCGTCCAAAACAGAATCAGGTATCAAGTGGATCCGCCGCCTGGTCCTGCGCGGCAAGCTGACCATGCACACGGCGTACGAGCGGCGCGACAACGCGTGCCCCGCGTCCGTGACCAGCGTGGCCGCGGCGCGCAGCGGGCGCGGCCTGGCCGTGGGCGACGCGCGCGGCCGGGTGAGGCGCACTACTAGCTGACACACGTTTTACTGTGTTGTGATTTCAAATAAATTGTGTTCAAGCATTAATATGTATACACTTAGCAAAATTTTAAAACGATTTACTCATGGCTTAGGCCAAATAAAAAACCAAGACAGAGCCCTGTCAACAGTGAAATGAAGCCGGTTTCGTAAACATGTGTGCACTTTGTGTGGAGTAGTATATAAAAAAAAAAAAAATCGTTTATTCTCTCGCCACAATATAACAAAAAAAAAAAAACAGAGTAATCACAGTATAAATACATTTTTGTTATTTAATATTGTGGGAGACTGGTGCCTAAACTAGGCTCGAAGTCTGTATTTCAGGACACCAGGATCTCCGCCATTTACATTCATTCTAATATATACTTGTACACCGACCATGACAAACATTATATAATATCATGGCAGGAAAAAGAGATTTTGTGACTCAAGTTTGATTGTAGTGTCATTGTAAAAGGTTGTAAATGTGTGCGTGTGAGCGTGTATGCACAGAGCGGCGGTTTAGTTTTGGCATGCTTCACTGTATTCTTTGCAGCGCTTTGTCTTGGTTTTTTATTTGGTCTGAGACTTCAATCAATCTGCCTAGCCTTTTCCCAACTATGTTGGGGTCGGCTTCCAGTCTAACCGGATGCAGCTGAATACCAGTATTTTACATGGAGCGACTGCCTATCTGACCTCCACAACCCAGTAACTGGGTAATACGATACCCCTTGGTAAGACTGGTGTCAGACTTTCGGGCTTCTGACGACTCGTAACGACTGTCAAAGATCCACGAATGACAGCCGGGACCAACGGCTTAACGTGCTTTCCGAGGCACGGAGGATTCTCGGTATGTAAAGATGGTCACCCATCCACTGACCATCCCGGCAAGCGTAGCTTAACCTGATGGATCGACCAGTGCGGCTGTTGTTACTTAGCCACGAGCTCCTCGCTTTATTTGGTCTGAGACTTGTGGAATAAAAATTACAAGTTTGAAATAATACCTATTTCATAATAGTACGGGTTCCGAAATAGTATGAGCAATGAAGTAAGAAAAATCACTTGTAAAAGTTACTACGTATACATATATTATTAGTGCTTGTGACTGTACCACACAGGTAGTTGGTTAACGTGTAAACCTTAGCTGGCAAGGGTTGCTTTTTCACATTGGCAATTTATGTGTGTTTTCATCGAAGCGATCGATTAACGAATTCAATGTTTAAGAAAATAAACAACGAATTAAAACGGTTTAACTGAATTTATAAATGCGATTGATTTAAGTATTAATTTATTTTACAATTTGATGTTATGCACTTATTTCAGTTATTTATTTTAGTTATATTATTGTGTATCTGAGTCAAATAAATAAATTAAATTAACGTGCCAGTAGTGACATTACCACGTATGGACAACGTGTTCACCGCGTGTGTGTAACGAGAACGAGTGTACAATATTGTAAAACGTAATAAACACGAATTGTGATCATGCCGCAGGTTCTCAAACCCCTTCGCTGGAAACTCAATCGCCGGTGCGATAACGCTCTTACCAACTATATTTTTTTGTTTCTAGATTTTCCGCTGGTCGGCCCCAGATATGTCAAGCGCGGCTGGAGCTAAGGGCGGCCCGGCCGATCATTGGATACGAGACGACACTGCACCTTACTGCACACAATGCCAGGTACGCTGAGACTTGTTTATACAACGTGTTCCTTTTGATATCCCATAATTCTAGGGTATGAATTAATAAGTCCATGACAAAAAATCAACTGGCATATGATTTTTTTTTTTTTTTTTTTTTTTTTCATAATAGTAAGTTTGTTTGTTATGCTTTCACACTAAAACGGCTGAACGGATTAGGATGAAATTTGGCACACGGGTAGACCATGACCTGGAATAGGACTTAAGTTTTATTCCGATATTCTTACGACTCCTTCGAGACTTATTCGGGGCGAAGCTAGTTCAAAATAATTCGACAAAGTCACAGTTCTTTATGTAAAACACCCGTACGTGAAATATATCATAAAAAAAAAAAAAACATTGAACTCTGACTGTTACTGTCAAAAAAAAAAATTACAACGTCCCATTTTCTTAGCTTTAAATATGAATGATTGGTTCGAATGAAAATTATTTACTTGTACTTATCAATGAAACTTGGATACACACATCTAGAGCCAAGTGTTTATCTTCGAAACTAAAGTCCACGTCACGAGAAGCTATAAATTTTGAAAATAGAAGTAAAACTAACTTCTACTAAGTTAGTAGCGACAATAGGGAATATGCATGTATTTTTTTTATTCGATACTTTACATCGCCAAATAATAGTAAAAAAAAATTCAACGCCAAAAAAGCAATTAAAAGTACTTTAAAAAAAAGTTAAAAATAACCATCCGACCGGGCTATTTAAACGCCATTTTGGGGCGGTTGGTGTGGTGACGTCACAGTCTATGACAACAAACAAACAAATGTCAAATGTTGAGGTTATGTTGAAGAAGTATTGTGCTCTGCTGCAAATAAATAGTGTTTTCTATGTTCGACTAATACATCATCATGGAACCAACTTCTCCCTCTATAGAACAATGCAAAAAACCGACATACAAATACTGCATTGTGCCTAAGTGCAAAAATACATTATGAAATGCACCCGACCAAGTATTTTTTTTTTGTCCTGAGAGGTTCGGACTTACGGAGAAAGTGGTGTAAAATTATGAAAAGAAACATGCTATCTCCCAACTTGTTTTCAATATCCTAGTATTATGACAACATTCTATACTTAACACAATCTAGATTTCGATATTTTGCGAAGCTATGTTATTTTATTTGTTTTAGGTTATGATGCTTTTTAAAACTAAATTATTCCGGAAAAGGTGTGGAAGATAAAATAAACATTATATGTTATACTTAATTACCTTCAAGCTTTCACTCCTTTGATTTCAACAGACGTGAAATCGGTATTTGATGTAAAAATGTGGTCATCATGAACACATCAGCTTTCGGCAAACTATCCGATTGGGCTTTCACAAAACCGCTTTCAGTCATTTTCGAAAGAGTCTTTCGTGTATTAACAAATGTATTACTTCTAAATGTGTACTAAAATCACAATAAAACTGACTGAATCGCAAAAACTCCTACAAAACACATTGACATTACATTGTTGTCATAGATTGTTACGTCACATTCGCTCTGACCAATAGCGTCGCTTTTCAAGTATTTGAATTTCCCACAGATTTTTTGCACTTTTTAAAAATTAATTTCTTGCTCATTATTAAATTATAATAAAAAATATTGATGGAGGCATAATTCTGAAGTAATATAGTTTATAAAAAAAAAATTTGACCCTTATTTGAATTTCATGCATATTCCCTATTCAATCAAAAACAAATAATCCCAAATTCAATCAACTCAAAGTAACATACGTGTAATACGTAATTAACGAGTAATTCACTTGGTCGGGTTGTATTTTAACGATATAAAGCGCTTTCGTCTATTGTTTTGTGGTACTGGAACGCGTCTGACTCATGGAACGTAAATATTTGGGAGTAAGTTCGCGCTGCTGACGCTGTCTGATGCTGTCGTTCGAGTATCGAATGCGTCTCAGTTTGTTTGTGTTGTTTTCGCGGATTAGGTTAGGTTATATTGTTTGTGTGTTAACATAATTATGTAACTATATAGGTATATATTTTTTTTTTACAATGCTTTTTTTTTATTTTATCCAAAGGTTGCGAACTCTTGAATGTGTATTTAATGTATAGCTTCTCGTGACGGGGACTTTATGTATTTTTGGAACACGAATTCTAGGACTTTTTGTATTATTTTTACTTACTTAACCTTAGAGTTATGGGACATCAAAAGGATGTATCATTGAAATGTCGTTCTTTTGTTCGTTGGTAAACTTAGTGACAATGTAGGTATAAACCAAGCCAGATAATGATGCGTAATATTTTTTTATGAAAACTAACACGACCTGTAAGTCGTGAGCTAAGCTCTTTTGCGGCGTAAAAACCTTCAACAGCCTATTAAAACGATTCCTGTAACAGCTTACCTCGTTTTCGACATTACTATACTTATTATATCTATTCCCCAAAAATCATATCAATAATCCCGATGCCCAAAAACTGGTATTTTTAACGCCGCAGTCTTGGTTGTGGACCACATTTTCGGTATCAGCACCTCGCAAAAACCACGGAAACATTGGCTATAACTGTCTGTCACATTTCCCGAGGCCAGTATTGTATTCCATACGTGTTCCCCAGGTCCGCTTCACAGCGCTAGAGCGTCGCCACCACTGCCGCGAGTGCGGCGCCGTGTTCTGCGGCCGCTGCTCGCGCTACGAGGCGCCCGTGCGGCGCCTGCGCGCGCTGCGGCCCGTGCGCGTGTGCCAGCGGTGCCACGACAACATTACTGCGCGCTAGCTCACACGGCGACGTGTAACCGATAAGCAGACGATACATCCGTGCCCGCATTTAAACTTGTAAGCTTACTCCCTGAATCCTGGTCTCTAAAGTAGACCAGCAAAATCTTCAAACAATTTTCTTTGATATATGAATAATGAGGTAAATCACAACTGAAGAGTTGAAAATAGCAATACGCGAACACACGCCAATGTGAATTATCTCTTGCAAGCTAATATCAACATTATGCTAGTGTTGATTTAGTTCATTATAATTGAAGATTAATTTGTGGAGCATTTTTGCTGCTCAGTTTGTGTTGACAGTGAATAAAATAAAACAAGGTTGACTCTCTCATGACAATGTTAACATTGTCTATGACGTCGAAGCCTATTGATTTATCTGTAGTGCCTATGAAAAATGAATGAAGATCTACGTACGTACGTTCCGTAGATAGAGTATTGCATAGACTAAATGTCAGCGTATGCCTTATGTCATTGTATGAGATAGCGATAGTCTTTGACAGACACTTTGTTAATTAGTACTATCTAATGTAGTCCGTGTAGTCGTTTAATACTTTCCAAAGAATTCGGTGACAGTCGATGTTTGTTAGGCCATAGTTGAGTTTCAGTCTTTGGCTAACAACTGAGACCAGACAAAAAAATTGCAGACGCGAAGTAGATAGAGAAAATATATTTGTCTCGTTTACTCTTACCACTGTATCTAATAAGTAATAAGTGTGTCCTTGTCTAATCATTATTACTATTTAGTGACTTGTCTATTGCTATATTCTGTCTACGTCTAGAATGCTGCGTCATTTTACTAGTATTCAGTTAGTAAGCAAACCAATTTTCAGTGCAGCCTGGTAGTGTCGTCGGTTTGTAGTGTCGACCGATCTTGACCATTTTATCAGCCCCGCAGGTACGCTTCCCAATGTGTACATAATTTATCAGAAGTACAGGCCGCTACGTTGTGGTGTCCATATTTGTATTATGATGTCGATGACATCTTAGGATGACAAATTAGGGGAGCATAATGGAATATTATGTAAGGTTCCTCCCAACTTATGAAATATTATTAACTAAATCACAATGTTGCACTAGTGTTCTAACATTATGCCTCAGACTATGAATATATTCCCTGGCCTGCGGTATTTTATATATAATATATCATTTCTGAAGCGAAATCGGCTTCTTGGATATAAATCTAAAATTATATTATTGGCTAATAATTTAACTTTTCTTAACAAATACCAAAATTTTGCTTATTTAGCGTTGTATTTACCGCCAAAGTTATTTTCTATGAAACTTTATACGCGTTTGTTTCTAGTTTGGTTTTCTATTTTTATTATATTATACTTTATAATCAACATATTTATAAAATATTTTATTTACGGTGCTGCTTATTTTTTATTATTATTATTATTAAAACAGTATTAATACGGTTAGGTAATTGTACAATTATTGTTTTTAATATTATTTAAGATAGATCTCAGAAATCTCGAAGTTTATTAGTTTGTATATCCTAAAATATTTAATATTTTTTTATTATTCAGTTGATCATATTTGTTTTAAATCGAATTAAATGTTAAAGTCAAATTAGAAAGATATTACTTTTAAAATTGTGATAAATGATATTTAGTTTGATAAAGCAATTAGCTACATCATCAATGTATAAACTTCATTCCACTTTCCAGTATTGCGATGGAATTTCATGTGAATATAAATTAGTGCTAGTCATATTTTTGTACCTATATTTTATTTATCTGTGAGTGTTATTTCTCTTCGCATTGAACTTTAGTGAAGCAAGAAATAATTATGTGTATTATTGTCATTGAATTATGAATTTGAGTTATGTTGGATCTTGTGTATGTAGCGGTAGGTCCCGGCTTGCGCATTTATATGCAACATTCCTAGTCGCAAACGTACAAGTCTGCGTAAATAATATAACTGTCATCAGAGGGCCTAGTGTGAGTTTCTTTTAACCATCTCGACTTTACGGATCGACTGCGTTCGGCGCTCCAATGGGCCCGTCACCAGTGAAGGCCAGTGAAGAACCAATCGAAGCGCCGAACGCGGTCGATGCGTAAAGTCGAGATGATTAAAAGAAACTCATACTAGGGCCTCTGAATGTTTTACAATATAATCTTATTAATTGTCTACTGTGCTGGAGCTATTTTAGGTGTTTAATTAATTAAAAAAATACAGTTAATCTTACGATTTACCCAACCCCAATGTATGCAATATAAAAATAATGCTTTCATACTTTTCACTGTTTATATAAAAACAGGGAACTTTGAAAGTTTCTTTACTAACAAAATAAGTAATTTCAACGCATGTATGTGTTACTTACTGCAATACAATGGAGATATAGGAACACATTTTCTACTCATTACAAAAATTCAAACAGAAAGGTTTAATACAAATTATAAAACAGTTTTACACAGATTAGGTCTGTCAGTGGTCAAAAATCTCGGTTCAGTACGTATCAAACGTACTGTACGGAGATTTTTGAACATTAACTCAATTATATGGGTTTTTGTTGATCACGTATTTCGGGGCAAAATTATTTTTAATATGATCTCTATAATTTGAAGTTAAGCTTGGGCGATATTATATTACAAGTCACATACATAACACACACAGCCACACAACACAGACACAACAACAACACATACAGTCACATAACTGGCGAAATGTGGGTGTACTAGACGTACACCTCTGCCCAACACTTCGGGGAACCAAGGCGTGATGATATGTTATGTTGTGTTAACGTTAAGTCACACATTTATGCATAGTTCACTATCAAAATTATAAAAGAATACATTTTCCGCTTGGCGACAAGAATTAATATAAATGTATGTCCATAGAATAATATATTTAAGATTAAAAAGTTGTAACTCTTCAAGACCTTCACACATCTTGCCGAAGTAACTAAATATTGTATAAAATATGCATTCGCAATTTTCTATATTTTATAAATTCAAAAGAAGAAATTAGAAAAAGATTATCTTGAATAAATGAAAAGATTATTATGAAGTTTGAAATACTATAATCTTGCTTTGAATACTGTAAGTTACGTAATTTATTGGGTCGTTTAGTGTCTGTAGCAAGGTTATAACTATAACAATTAGTAATGTAAGTGGATGTTTCTTAGTCACCTGACCTGTCATGTATAGAAAAATAATTTACAGACAATATAATATGTTGTTTAGGTAGTACGTAGGCACTGAAGTTTATGCCGTTGACTAATGTATTCATGTACCCTTAAATGAATAAAGTGGTGCAGCAAACCAACTGGTTGTTTGTTCATTCGTATAATTTCCATTTCCGTGTTCAATCAAAGCAGGGGTTTGCCAAATCAGTACGCCCTAGAATTACTTTGTCGACATATGCAGAAAAGTTTAAGAATGTAAAGCGAGCGAAAGTGAGGTCGAAAATGTGTGCAACCCCTTGGATTGGTTAGATTTGCTTTTGATCATTCAAACAGAAATAGAAGCTACTTTGTTCGAGTTTTGCAAAAAAAAACTCAAGAAGCATAATGTTTTAGAGGTCTCTTATAAATGAAAGATGGATGCGTAAGGATAACGAATAATGACTATTTATTTCATAAAACATCGCCTTATATTCCCGTAGGGTAGCATACAAAAGTAGTGGTGGAACTGAGGAGGTGGTAGACCAATTGCAATCAGGTTGGGAGCTCGCCGAGAATGACGTATGACGTGCGCGCGGGGCGACAAGCAACGTATGGGCAGGGTTGGATTTTGTACTATAATTATAGTATTTATACTATAATTTCGCCCTTTGTACTATATACTATCCACATCTCAGGATAGTACGCTTAAATACTATAATTTAAAGTTTGCTCCCGAATGCTTAGTTTTACGTCATATTGTGAATATTTCGATCGTGCGTGAAGCAACATAATCCATAGACGCCATTTAATTGTCTTGCGACGCTATCAAAAGCGGTAGCAAAAGTGGGAATTGTACTGATTTTATTCCTACTGAGGATATTATGTTGATGAGATTAAATGCCGAGGATGAAGATAGAACTAATAGTAATATTCAAGAACTGATAAACTTAGAAGAGGAGTGAATTTTGCCTTGACGGGTGTTGATTTTATTGACTATTATATAATGAAAGTGTACTATACTTTTTTATAAATACTATCCTTTTAATTTTTTTGTGCTCTTTTTCAACATACCTAAATCCAACCCTGCGTATGGGTGGCGCGGCTTCCAACAGCCAGTGCCCGATGGTCTTCGACGCAGAGATGTTGTCACTACTTGCTATAACCGCCAGTGCAGGCGCGGACCTCAGAGGTGTCGCATTCGTTCGGAGAGGTGGCGGCGCGCGCTGTGGCGGCAGCCGGACGTGTGATGCGGTTGTATGATCATGTAGGTTACTACAATGTAATAGGGAGCTCGTACAATTTCGAATTCGTAACATTTTTCTTTTGACAAAGTAACTCATACTTTGTCGACTTATGAAGAGCGAACGAAGCGAGCTCGAAAATTTTAGCAAGCCGCCTCGGATAGATTTCGTTTTATTTAGTCCATTCATACAGGAATAGAAAACTTATTTTGTCGAGTTATGCAGAAAAGCTGCACCTCATTTTACAGCACATAAGTATTATGAAATGTTTGGACTTTGGAAACTAGTCCTTAACCTTTTTTATCTAATACCAAGGACCATCTATACTTTATTGGAGCCGCCGCCCCCCCCCCCCCCCATTGGTTACTCGACGCCCCCGAGGGGGTCGCGCCTCACCGGTTGGGAATCCCTGCTTTAGATTTTTCAGAGTTCCTTGTTCTTGGTTTTTTGGACAGGGTGGTGTCATCAGGGTAGCTCGGAGCATGAGATGGTTGGTGTTAAAAGTTAGGTTGCTGATGATACTCGTGTTTGGAAAGTATTTGGTTTTGATGGACATAATAGTCTATATAATTTTTTGTTTTTTTGTTTATCCACGATATCGTCCGAGTTAAAAGGTTATTTCTCAAATAAATTAAAAGAGATTGTCAACTAAACATAATTTATTATTTTTTATAATATTTGAACTCTCATTATCTAAAATATCTACATATATACGCCAATATTTACATGCTTTAGACAAGGATAAAATCACTGTATAATATACAAATAACACCCAACAAATAAGTCCGAAACAAAGTGATTTTCATATATTTAAGTACAACTTTTCCAATAGTATATTTTATATAAGCACACGAAAATATATTCCGGAATGACCTACTAATTTATAATCCTACAAATCTAATGTACTTTGTATAACAGCGATTTTATTTCAAATTCGCTTTTTGGTGCTATTCACGGTATACATAATGTGCACATAGAGACATGGTGAAATGCTAACTTTACACTTTCATAAATGTTTTGTCTTAATTTCAACATCATTTTTATATTAAATATTTGTATCGCTAGATTTAGTTCAAAGAACTACAAAACTTTCTGAAACATACTGCAATTCATTTTATGAAGTTTGATTTTTATCGTAGACACATTTTAAATCTATTTAGGACATTTAGAACATGCTTAAAATTATCCAAATAGGTGCCTTTAAAGCTGCTTTACATACAACAACATCAATTTTCGGATATAAGTTTAATATCTAAACATCAATAAGTTTTTTTTTTAACTTTTAAGTACTATTTTTAAAGTTTTACAATTCGTAAGTACATAAGTGCGTTTAATTTATGCAAGGCTAGCCAGTGATATGCATTATATCTACTAAATCTATCAATTACATCGTGGATTATTCAAAAAAAATACTGGAATGTAGTAATGCAACATATTGCAGCAGTAATTGAGTTAAAATTTGCTAAATGTTAATAATGTAAACCAAACATGTTTCTTAGGGTGCCTTTCCACCAGAGATGTGCTATGCTACATTGCTATGGATGCGTTTGATATCCATCAATCATATTCATTGGTCCACATAGCGAATGAATATGATTAGTGGATGTCACACGCATCCATAGCAACGTAGCATAATCTCTGGTGTAAAAGCAGCCTTAGGGTGGATATCAATTGAAACTAACACAAAACCGAGAGGTCCTTTTAAGAAGTGACAAAATTATTTACAGCAAAGATAAAATTGATTTAACCATGTAATATATACATAAGATAGCTGGCTCAACGTAACAGAAAACTATAACATCATAAAAGTAAATTAGTAACTAAATTATTATTAAAATTGTAAAAGTAAGTACGTGAATTTTAAAATGACTAACATGAAAATGATATTTACCATTTGTTCGATCCAAACACCTACTAATTATAGCAGCATAGAAAAAAAATAGTAATAAAAAAGTATAAAAAACAGATCCACGAACGGTGAAGAGATAAATACCTTACAACTTTACAAGTATATACAAAAAAGGGAAAAATATATCCAAAATCCTATTTTACATAAAATGATTTAATATTAAAATACTGCATTGATCGTTTCTTTGTTGTTGTACAGTGTTTAGTAATAATCCGCTCGGCTCGACTAATACTGCATGGACGAATATTATGGAATTAATAATATAACTTACGTATGTATTTAAACACAAACACTTACTCAACAGTAGTAGTGGGTGGCGCAAAAGCACGGTGCGATTTACTATAGAGTTAAGTACAATATTCATTAAATTAGCTAATCATCACACAAACATAGTTTTCATTTATTTCTCAAAATCCGTCAATTTCTGGCACCGGGTTACATTGATACAAAAATAACAGTCAATCTGGGATATCTCGTTCTATTTATATTTGCATCAAATCAATTGAACCTCTCCGTAATATTAATGTACAAGCACTATTTTAGTGCTAGTCCTTTCGACAACACAAGCCGAGATACGTGTTTTATGTTATGTTTACGTATAAATAAGAATTGAGTATAACATACAAATGTCGATCTTTTGAGCTGTTATATTACGTGGACGTTTGTGTTCACGTTTTTTTTTTAATTCTCACCTTCGCACATTTTTTATAAGTTTAGACGCAAATAGCTCCCGATTGTAAGTATACAACGAACTATACAAGCTAGTGTTCGATGTTTTGAAATTTGAACCTTATAGATGGTTATAATTTTATTTTAACATTTACGAACGCTAGAACACGATAGCAAGGTTATAGTTTGCATTTAATACCGCATCGCCATAATATATTTTAGTAGCACTTTATCACGTTTATAAAGATTCGTAATAAGACATTGAATAATAAAATAGAATAAGTTAAACGGGGCCCGATTGTTGTTATTCACATCGATTCAGGACCTAGTTTATTATTACAGCAAGTTCAATACCTAACAATGTCGATAGTTCAATATCAATTTTATTCGTAACATCGACCTGAAGTTGTATCTCTACTCAATTTATTAAAAGGAACATTAGTCAGAATCGTATTTGAGGATACACCTCACCGCATTTTAAGTCAAAGTTTCCATAAATATTATTATAAAAATAACATCAATAGTAGGCTACCCGTCTTGTCTACAAAACAAGTATAAGTACCATTTCCATTTTATTTTGATATTCTAAGACAGCATCAATCGATTAACGTAGTAAGTACAGGTGTTTTCAGTATGGCATCGCATCATTTACATTTAAATACTTGGCCGTCTGGCAGGGTTATTCATTATAAGTTCTACATAGACACTGATAATAAAAAGTGGTACATATGAGAACCATCAATGGTTACAGAAGGATCGAAGTTTTATAACGCGCGCGCTACACGACATCTTTGGTCTGGACAATGTTGACTTGTCTCCTATAAATCACGACTGAAAGCCGAAAATATTTGTAGTGACGGTGGAGGTCCAGTCCGAGGCGTGGGTCCTCTAATCGAATATTAGTAGGACGGCCTCTTGTGCGTGCGGAGCGGCGCGGGGCGAGGCCTAGAGCGCAGGCGCGGCGTCGGGCGGCGACAGGAACGGGTTGGTAGAGGCCGCGCGGCCGGCATACGACTGGGCGCGGCCAGCCTGGCCCAGGCCGGGGGCCCGGCCAGCGTGCGCCAGGCCAGCTTGGGCCATGCCCGGCACGCGGGCCACGCGGCCCAGCCACGCGTCCGGGTGCGGCAGGCCGGGCGCGGGCACGGCTACGGGCTCGGCGGTCGCTACTGGCTCCTCGACTAGTGCGCGCAGACCTGCCGACAGTTGCTGGCACATCGCTGCCACTGGGTCCGCTGGCGTTATCTCCTGTAATCAAAATTAACAGTTGATGTGAGCTACTCCGGTGTTCCTTGACAATAATTCAACTTAGGTCACGAAAAGAATCATCAAATAATCATTATCATTCTCTTGCTCTAATCCCAACTTATTTGAGGTCGGCTCAACAGTTTTTTTTTACATAGTTCTCTATTAATCAAGGTAGTCACCCGCTTTCTAGCCAAACGACAGTCAAAAGATAGTTTATTTTTATTTTTGATATGTTTTTTTGTGCGATATCACCAGTGATATTCGACAAAGTTTTCAATAAGTCATATGAGAAAAACAACAGTTAACAAGTAGTACCTGTGCAGGCGGCGCTTCAGGCCTGTGCTCGGCGGCCGGCGCAGGCGCAGCGGGCGGCGCCAGGACGCGCGTGGGCGAGCCCAGGCCGGCGCGCTGACGCTCTAAGTTCGACGGTAACTCGCTGATACGCAGCGACATCTGACGCTTGAATGGCGAACTGGAAAATATTCAAAACTTTTTTTTTGAGATTGCTCTTATCCATCTTAATTTATACAGCCTTTAATCAAACTTAAAGCATTCATTTTAATTAAACCATTCACAGGCAGTTTTGAATTGTCAAAGGAGTCGGTCATTCAGAAAGATGAAGCTAGTTGCTCATTCCAAAGCGTAGTAGGTTCCTATGCAGAAGAACGGGCGAGGGACTGCAATGTCACCCTTTTAAATTATATCCTTAAAAAATAGATTAGCGTCCCTCGCGGTATACATAAGTAAATTGTCGATATGCTGCTGACCCGCACTTTTGAATCGTCAAGGATACAATCGTTATTTCATCAATATAATAGGAATTATTATTAGCTCAAAGGACGTCTTAACCTCCTCACTATCAATCAATCAAAATTTCTTTAATCGGACAACTAAGATCCATAATGTTAGTAATGCTATAGCTAGTGTTAGTAGTAATTTACGATAATTATTGTTATTGAGTTTGAATTTGAAACATTTTGCACAGAAGATGACTAAGCAAGGTACAAGTTTCTCACTTGGCCATCCTCTCCTCAAAATGAGAAAATCAAAAACTCTGACACTCGTTTCCAGAATGCTGTTGCTACTGGCCCGTGTTCTAGTTACCAATGATGCGACTTTTTATATCTCACCTGTTATTAAGATGCGCAAACCCGCGGAAGGATCCCTGCCTCTCGAGCAGGTGCGGCGCAGCATGCGGCCGTTCCACAGCGAAGGGGTTGTGCGGCGTGGGACGTGACGCGGCGGGCGCTACCACGACGTGGCCGGCGTTGGCCAGGCCCACGTGGCCGAAGGGCCCCGAGTGGCCGCCGTGGCCGAGGTTGCCGGTGGTGGCAGCGGGGTTGCCGACGCCGCCGAGCGAGCCCACCGGCACGATGACGCCGCCGTTGCTGCCGTTGCTGTTGTTGGCGTCCGCTTCTGACGCGCGGCGAGGTGTTATACCTGGAAAGATATCATAAGGAATTCAAGTACAAAATACTCGACTACAATTTAAATTTTGCACGGCCAATCGATGGGAGCACCCGAAGGCAAGTTTTCATCCATTTGATTTGAAAAAGAAAAACTTTTTGCGGTAAAATCTTAAAATCAGGCACGTTTTCAGCCTCTTAAAATATCACGAAGAGAATGAAAAGTATTTATTTAAGGCACAGCACAGTTTACTGTCCCCAAGAAAATAAAAAGAAGATGAAAATACTAACCTGACTTGCGGAAAGACCCCTGCCTAGTAAACGCGTGGCTCGCAGCATCGATGCTCATAGACACGGCGCACTCCTTATCTCTGCGCTGTTTCCGTTCTAGACACGCCGCGAAGGCGCATCCAACCGCATGCGACAGTCGCTCGCCGCTATCTCGAGACGCGAGGAAGCCGTGGCACATCCAACGACGAGTCGTGCCGTCACGGCATATGTAACTGTGGAGGTAACGAGACAATGCTTTGTGAGGTATATTTGAATTCTAAATCTGAGTAAATTATCAAGTTCTACAGGAACAACAAACTCAATGCCATAAATGGCAAAGTTCAAATTCGATTGCAGCCAAAAACATTTAGGGCTTTTTGTTACAAATGGTTGCTCGAAATCAATTTAGTGCCGATTTCACCAATGAAACTGAACGCAATCAGGATTTCTAAACCGCGTTCAAGAGCTGTCAGTGTCATCATTGTTGGGGAATTTTGACACTGACAGCTCTTGAACGCAGTTTAGATGTCAGCCCTTAGAATACAAAACGTTAAAATAGATAGTTGAGTAAGAGGCGATAGAATGTAAATTATCTGAGATTATGAATTCAAATATAAGTAAAACTGAATTAGACTAAATGTGGTCAGAGATAAACTGTAAGTACCTACAGTAAGCAATTGTAATTTCTGGCAGTTAACTGTAATTGGCTGTATCGATTGACTGAAAGGTATCAAGGTTCGAACTTCAAGGAACCTACGAAAAGAAAAAACGATTGCAAATATAGATGTCTGTTCCACTAGTATCTGATCAAAATGTAAACAAATGGATCAGAAAATGTACCTATGGGTGCTAATTTATAGTGTCACTTACAAATTTAGTGCTTTGATGTATTTATTAGAATACTTAACCTATATTTAAATAATATTAAAGATGTTTTTCATTTGAACTTTGAGGTTAATTTTATAACATCAATTTTCGTCGATGATTTTTCAATTACAATTTAATAATGTTATTCAAACAATAATTTTTGGAAAAACTGTTGAGACATAAAGTTGAAACTTTCTAAATAGAGATCAATGTGTTACAAATTTAATTTAGTTAGTGATTGTGTAAGAATATAACCTGAACTGGGTTTGTTAACATTTGCACCAGATGTTTAAGGAACAGACCATAACTTTGCACACTCATGTATGGTTGATGGGGGGCTTCGTCGATCGATTAGGTTAAGAGCGTTTATTCTGAAGGTGGGCAACGTCGCAAATAGATGTCAAATATTTCACTGTTTTGATTAATTTGGCAATATTACTGTGTGGAAATAAAAAATGTGGCTAACTAGCGAACTAGAATATTGATTATGAAATGCAATAATTAATATCGTAACGCCGAATGTTTAGTTTTAGATGTAAAAAAACTATTTGGAAACTTTCCTAATGCGTTTTTTACACCTAAAATGGGTACAACATCAAATTCAATGTTATAATTGCAATTCATTATTAATATTCTAGTTCGCTAGTTAGCCACATTTCTTATTTCCATTCAGTAATATTGCTTTATGAATCAAAACAGGTAAATATTTGACAGTTATTTGCGACGTTGCCAACTTTTAGGATAAACCCGCTTAAGTTACGCTTGCCGCGGTTGGTCCGTGGGTCGGTGACCATCTTTACATATTTACCAAGACCCCACCGTGTCTATGAAGGCACGTTAAGCCGTTGGTCCCGGCTGTTATTCGTGGATCTTTGATAGTAGTTACGGATCGTCAGAAGCCCAAAAATCTGACAACCAGTCTTACCAAGGGGTGTCGTATTATCCAGTAACTGGGTTGTGTCGGTCAGATACAGAGGCGGCGTAAGGCGTGTGCGACGTGGGCCACCGCCTACGGCCTCGCGGTCCGAGAGGCCTCGCACCTCGAAGGTTTATGTATTACCTACTTAAAAGCCGTGAACGCGACGAAAAAATTTTACTCATAATAAAACGATTAATATATTGACATATACCAAATTTGTTTTTATTTCGTCTAGCAACATTTGCTGGCGTTGCGTTGCTATCGCGGGGAATCCCCGCCGGCCAGAGCTGTGGATTTCCCATTCTGTTTGTTTACGTTACTTTCACGTTTCTCAACGACTAGAAAGCCAATCAATCTATAAGTAAGTTGGTCGACTATTACTCGTTAACTTGTAAAGCCTACTTAGCTGTGATAGTTTTCCTTTCAACTTCGTTATTTTTCAAATATCAAAAAACAACCATTTAGCTGGCAGGGACCCGGCCCGGGACACGCTTGATTTTAAAGAAAAAAATGTACCTACTTTAAAGCTTCATATTTCGCAAACGGATCCCTGAATCAAATAATGGTTTTCACAGACTAGCTTCTCCAGTCTAACTTCCACCTAAAAATTAGACAGTCTCAAATATTTTTTAATGTTTTTATTCCTCTTGCGTCACCAGAGGGCCTCGCGAAATTAGCCTCGCCCACGTCAAATTCAGATCTTGCCCCGCCACTGGTCAGATAGACAGTCGCTCCATGTAAAATACTAGTACAGCTGCATCCCGTTAGACTGGAAGCTGACCCCAACATAGTTGGGAAAAGGCAGATGATGTATATTTGGATTTGACAATAGGTATATTTTATTTTAACTAGTTCTAACTGAAAAAGCCTGCAAAAGAAAAGAACGACACCTGTCGTTCTTTTCTTTTGCAGGCCAAGGTACAGCAGGAGTTTTATCTAGAGTTGCATAATTACCTGAATCCCCTTTCATGGTTCCTGTCAGGCGCGCAGAAAGAGACCTTCTCGATGGTCTGGTCTACGATGAGTCCCTTGGTTTCCTCTTCAACGACTCGCAGACCGTCTCCGCTAACGTGCAACACGGCCCGAACCGGCCGCCGGCGCGAGTTCTGAAATATTACGGGTCAGTACTGCTATCGCTAGGAAAGCTTGCTAAGCAATTAGGGGCGAACTTCATCAATGGAACTGATCGGACATCTAAACCACGTTCAGGGGGCCAACCACTACCTCTAAAGCAGTATTATTTTAATACGAGTATACTTTACTGAGGGAAAGACATGAAGCTCTACAGGACGTATAGCTCCATCCCTTTCCCACACTGAAGTAAGATTAAAATAATACTGGGAAAGAGATGGAGCTATATGTCCTGTAGAGCTTCATGTCTTTCCCTCAGTAAAGTAATATTAAAATAATACTACTTTAGAGGTGGTGGTAGGCCCCCAGGAGCTGTCAGCCATCATTGTCGTGGAATATTGACACTGACAGCTCTTGAACGCAGTTTAAATGTGCTGATCGCGTTTAGTTTCATTTAATTGGCGAAATTCACCCTAAGAAGACAAGCAACATGCCGCAATCCAGTCTTTGATGGGTGAAAAGTTTGTATGTTAAGACTTTGTTGTTAGGGCGTTGGGTTGGTAATCGAGGGTTAAAGTGGGATGTCGTAAATTTTATGGCTATGTCGTTCTGTGTATCTAGGAGTGTGTCGTCTGTCTTTGGCATTGTAGGTTTATGGCATTTTGGTTGGTGGTAGGGCTTGTTCTCAGTCCGCCTGGCTAGCTACCACCATCTTATCAAAGTCTGTCGCCATAACAACAATGTTAACAGCATTGTTGTGTTTCGGCAGTTAGAGGTAAGATAGCCAGTTCCTTTTTGGTTGAGGATTCCGGGTGAAGCTCGCTTCCACCTTCGGCCTGATCATCACTTACCATCAGGTGAGATGCAGGCCAAGAGCTTCCCCGTTTCGTTTAAAAAAAGAAAAATAAATGTAGCTCCTAAACAGATGGTCTAATTTCAATGTGGTCTTTAGAAGAAGACTATTTATTTAAATATTTTGGCATATCCGTAGTAAATTAATAAAGGATGTGTTAGGTTACCAGAACCAGAAATTTTGACAACCAATCTTGTCTTAGGATATCATCAAGATAGTAAAATTTCATATAAAATCCCGTTCTGTAGTTTCCGCCTACCCCAATGACAAGGTGTGAGCTTGTATATGTATGTATAAAATACTGATACTCAGTCAGTTACATGTGATGATGATGAAGTAGGTATTAGTTGAGTTGAAAACCAGTAATTAGTGCAATTTATAACTAAAGAAACCCCAATACTCTCAAGAAAACGCTAGAAGCATATGATGAATGGCTAAGATTGTATTAGTTTGATGTGAGTTAGGTCCATAAGTATACGTATTGACACAGTTCAATGTTACTAGCTGATCTTTGATCTTTGTCATCGAATAGCTATAGATTGAAAATAGCTATGCAATCATCGTATCGAATGAAACGTAAACATGCCAAGATGCATCAAACAACGTCTAAACTAGTATAGAGGAAGGTGCGAGACTGTAGCATCGCATCGATTCGTTCTCGACGTACACAACTTCACAGATGGTTGTACAAGGTCGGAGGAATATCTAACGTATATATTCCGTTTCGAAATCATCTCAGATGTGACACTATTTATAATGCAAGTATACAATACGCAACATTATGTTTCATACATTTATTATGCGCGTAAAATGCAAATAAAAGTTTTCGCAAGTCTAATGAATTAGTTCACTAAAAACTGTTAGGTAAACGCATGCAATCAAACTTCACTGATCAGTGATCAGAGTCTACAATTTCCTATGTTACGAATGCTATTTAACCTTTTCACCGCCAGTCGACAATAGCCGACAGCGCCCATCACCGACAGTAAATAAAAAATTCATCCACCCTTAAGGTCGAAAAAAAATTAGGTTTCTTTTAGCTGGCGCTCAGAGTAAGATCGGATACGCGAGGCCCAGCGATAAAAAGGTTAAAACTCACCCTAAGCACCTTTAGCGCTTCCTCGCAGACTTGCATGCCTCTCGACTCGAAGACCTCGACGCATCCGAGGTACTTGACGGGGAAGGTGCACGTGCCGGCGCGCACGGCGGCCTCGTCGGCGTGCCATTGGTGCGGCCGGGCCGACTCCGGCGGAGAGCCCTTGCGTCGCCGGAACGACTCCCGGAATGAGCGCCGCAGCCGCTCCATGCCGGCGCGCGGCGGTGACAGCGCCGCGCCCGCGCGCGCACGCCGCAACGACGCACGCACTGACGACTTCTGTAAACCATAAATATGATACATTACAGATGTTTAAATTCTGGTAACGGTCGGTTTCATTGATAAAGCTGAGCTAATCAATAGGCTTGAGCTGGAAAAAGATCATTCCAAAAAGTTAAGCTATAATCAATTGTGACAGATTGCACTCCGTGCAGCGATATTCGATAAAGCTGAATGAGGTGTACCTTCTTCGTTAGGTGTACCTTCTCCTAACGAAATGTATTGATAGAATACTCTTTATTTTGCACACCATAAAAATTACAGACATAGATTTAGAAAGTATACATAGGGCGGCACAATGTGCGATAATTTAAAAACAATCTTTGGATGGATTAAAGGAGAAAGAGAGAATACTGCAGGGTGGTGTACCATTTACACATACAATAAATACATAAAACATGTACCTCCTTATCTATTCAAATATAAATCCTACATACAATATTAATCATGAAACCACAGCTAATGATGAATGAATGAATGAAATGCACCGACCCCAGCGTGATTTGACCAGACTCGATTAATCGAATGAACCTAAAGATTTGCATAAGCTACTGGAGCCTCATGTTTCATGGTGTTACAGAGACCATTGCATATCAAGGAGTAGACCGGGGGGCACGGTAATGGTAGGGAAGACGTGCCCCTAAGATATGGAAGGATTTACGAGCCGTACCGGATATGCATCCTAGAGAAGGCAATGGACTAGTGGAGAGACGGGTGATATTTATCTATGGATGGGCATCTTTTAACTACGTCACCGCCAGAACATAAAAATGATGTTTAAGGTGAGAGATATTGCTTTTTTAAATCTTTGAATAAAAAATTGAGTATTTTTATATGTATCTCCTGCAGGAGTCGTAACCTTGACGTATGGGATAGCCAGCCGTTGGGCGTAATGGGCAATATCTTAATAAAAGTGAGAAATGCGGGCATATTTATATTACTTTTGGATCTTTTGGATTTTCGCCATGGCCAAGAGAATTGCGTGTGGTGTAAGGTTACGTTATGGCAGAGGTAAATATTATGCACTTCCTACTTACAAGCCTAATTACAAGCACTAAAACTAAACTGCTTTTAATTCCATGATTCAAAATGTTGACGGAAGGGTCCCAGGTAACGGTAACAGTACACGCCATGACACATCAACTGTACCGGTAACAATGACCATCGTTCGCATTTCCACAAATTCAAAGGTAAAATCCGCACATACAATAACAACACCACAATGAATAAGTACGTAACGGACAATTGGTATTCAAGAAATAGTGCTAATAATATTGTGTCATTTTAATTTTGGCTATAAGGAATATTTGTAATTAAAGGTATTAAAGAGGTGTCATCATAAGCTGGCTATGCTTAGTCACAGGTCTACGTAAAATAAGCGTTTAGTCTGACTTAGCCAAATACTTACTGAGATGCTAGCGCTGAATAAATAAGAAATGGTAAATAGAAAAGCTTGCTTTGTTCAGACAGCATAATAGGGAAACGCTTTTAATTGAAATAGACTAAGTATTCAATAAGTTCTGTATGTGACTTAAAGGCATTGAACTAAAATCAGTCATTATTTATATTATAGAAACAATGAATTACACGCTGTTATGAATTAATAATAACTAAGGAAATCCTGTAATAATAGAAGCGGTAAGAACGTTGTATAATATCTACGTAGTTATAAATAAAACAACGTGCATTCATCAGCACGTGTTCCAAGGTTCCAACAAATAAAACTGGCCGCGTGAAAAATGTAAAGTGTAGATAGAGCAAAGATATGAAATCAAATCAGAAGATATAACAATATCAACACATTCTGATAAGAATTAAAAGTAATGTAAAGAGAACTAACAGCCGTATATTTTGTGGTGACAAAATTGTGTCATTCAATTAAATAACTATATTAGAAAAATAAACTATGTATTATCATAATGATCATAATCAACCGAAAGGAATTCGTCCGGGCTGTCATTTGTCCGGATTTTTCTACTTGAGGGGTTTTTTGTATATAAAACTAGCTGACCCAAAAGACGTTATCCTATCCAAATTTTCAAAATTTTCAAGTTCGTTCAAAAACTCCATACAAAAAAAAACATTTGACTTAAAAAAAAACACTACGAAGTAAAAAATAACTTTAATTTCGGAAGTATGTGGCAAAAAAATTCAAAACCAAAGACACCGATAGTTATGTTTCACATTTTTGTGTTTTTATTTGGGAAGTCGGTTGGTTTTTACAAAAAAAAAGTCAAATTGAGAACCTTCTCCTTTTTAACTCGGTTAAAAAAGGACGTTCAGTTTTTCCCCGAGTTTGAAAATTTTCCGGCATTCTTTTCCAATTTTTGTTTACATAAAAACCTAGTAGTAGTAGTAGACTATTACGAACATTTTAAAACAACAATATCCAAATCGGTCCAGCCGTTCTCAAGGGATGCGCTTACCAACGAACAGCATTTCATTTTTATTTATACGTTTTTTATTTTATTTTTTATGTATAGAAGTTATACAGAGTTCAATGAGGACTGAAAAATAAAGATTTAAAAGTATAATGTCCGCACTTTTTTGACTATTCAAATTTCGAAATGGTCACCCTGCTGGGCCACTCTCAACCATCGCCACAACAACCGGTCATCACATACATATAATATAGTTTGTATCGTCCAAATAGGACATGATTTGGGCTTGGGGATTTTACCAGTTTCGCCTAATTAGTAGATAAGCAACTTGTGGCAATTTTGCGTGGGAGGGCTTCAACGAAAATATCCTCCCCCTAATATGCTACTGTCACATGTTTTAGGGGAGAATGACAGCAATTGTATCAATTCCATGTATTATCATTTAATTTATGCTAATCAGTGAGTCAACGGTTTTCCCTTTTATGTAAATACGCATAAATCAGAAACTAATTAATACAGGTTAGCCTCAGTGACATTGTTGCGTTTTACTAAGTATAAAAAATTAAATTAAATGAAAATCGAGATTATTTACCGTAACTTACGAACGAGGGCCTTTTCTACAATTTATTTATGATAATAATGTTTTCAAAATTATAATTAATACTAATCTATTTTATTATGTTGGCTGGCAAAAAATATACATATTGAATTAAAAGCTTCATACTTCTGCTAATAGTACTCGTACAGATCTAGGTACCTACTGCAAATTTTTAAGGTAAACTAATTTAGGGAAAATTACATTTTGTTATTAAAACCTTATCTGTGGTTTGTGCAAAACAAATGAGATAAAATTGTTTATTTAATTAAGGTTATGCTACAAAACCTTCAAAACACATAGATTGTTACTTTTCCCCTTTCCTTTCTGGGGACAACACAAAATGATCAACCATTTTTATTATTACTGTATCCTTTTTTTTCCTAGTTATTTATTATTTCTCTAAGTTGTTTATGTTTCTACATATTTTCATTCAAACAGGTGTCAAAATAAACAAATTGTGAGGTTTTCTAGGAAAAACTTGTTTATTTATTAATGAATTTACTTCAATTTTGCATTGTAATTGTTACTTAATATTAAAAACAATTTTTTTTGGTTATTTTTTATTATAACGATATTTGTTTTTTCTTTTGGCAAATAATTGACTAGACAAACAAACATTTTATAAAAAAATAAAACAAACACGCCTCAGCATAATGTTCATTAAAGATTGTAAAATTCCCAGACATATTTACTAATGACAATGACACACTTATTAAGCCAGATGTGCACTCAATAATGAATCCATTATATTCATTATAAGTATGTGCTTAAAACCCACTAAAACTCGTCAATCTGTCATCTGGACTTGAAGAAATTATTTAAGATATTTTGAACTTTGATTCTTTGAAATAAAGTTCAAAATTGTATGGCAAGTCATTCGAGTCATTTGGTTTAAAAAAATATGCACCCATCGTTCGTTGTACATTAATTGTATATTTATGAAATTCTAGTAGGTAAGGGACATTATGACTACAGTTAGCGACAAAAGTATGTTACCCTATCTACAGTCATTGTAGAAGAGATTTATGAATGAAAACTTGCCAATTCTAACTTGTTCTTGTTTGCAACACATTAATTATTAAAAAGTAGAGGATACGTACTTATTTTGAAGACCTATTGTTATTTTGGGTAGCCCATGAATAGAGGTTCAAAACTTTTTTCATAATCTTTTTATCTGTCCCTCCAAATAAAACAAACTACGTACCTAGATATGTATAGGTAATAATAATAATAGAAGATTCTTGCACGCCACATTTTTTTGATTAGATAAGCACTATTAAGCAGGTAACAAACATTAAAATGTTAGATATAACTAATTAAATAAAGAAAACCATAATGTAAACAAACATAGTGTTCATCTAATAACCACCTAGTTAAAAATTGAGAGCTCGTAGGTATTTTATGAACAAAAAATGCTGAGGTATGAATATATTATCTTAAATTCTTAAACCTATTTAAACGAGGATGACGTCATTTCGCCAATTCCGTTTAGTATATAGAGCCAACGAACTAAGGTGTATCTACCTAGATTGCAAAGTACAAAGACTTGAAGCTACGCAAGGTAACTTGTTATAATTATCTGGTGTGTACAATTTATGTACTATCGTGGACACAGGCGCCTGACCACTTTTCGACCTTATTGCCTAAACAATAAGGTCGAAAAGTGGTCAGGCGCCTGTGTCCCCTATAGTACCATCGAAGAAGTTCATATCTAACCACCGTAAGGACTATTCTTGCTTGCAGCGCTCGGCGACTATAGAACTGGGCCGGTAACAGATGTGGTCATCGTGTTCACGGGATTTTGTTTTGAAACTGGTTAGATATGAACTTCTTTGATGGTACGTGAGGTAGGAACTGCAGGAACAATAAACGTTGGCCATAGCACAACCGACTGTAATATAGTTGAGTATGTATTCAATGACTCAAGTTGAATAATGAATTGTAAATGAAGCTTAATCAAATAAGTACCATTTTGAGGTCGGTATTAGCAGCCGCCTGAGCCGCTCGGTCGAACGGCTCGTGTGCTGAAGATCCTTGGTTCCCCATCGTGCGGCAACTTCCCACGGAGCTATAATCTTCAAAACGGACTTCACTCACGGAACAAAATTCACTAGATAATACTACATCCACATCACTCGATGTCGTCACTATTCACATTACGACGAGCGTATCCGCAAACTAATATTTAACGGCTATTTCAACATTTCATTCACTAACATTACACACGTTGCCTAATGTAAGAGTATTGTCCTCCTCTGATAAATGTTCTATCCGCACAGTAAGATAATAATTTCGACGAAGTTGAAACTCAACAAACATGGCAAAGCCCAGAATAAATAGTTTAGGTCTGCGGAATGCTGTAACCTTGTCACTTGGCGCATAGAAACATACAGTATTTACGCTGGAGCCTCATTAATCACTTTACACAAAATTTGTTTTGTTTAAGTACTTAGGTATTAATTAAATACCTGTTGCATTTACAACTTCGCATGTTGTGAACTTTCAATTCGATCATTTAAGATGCGGTAGTGACTACAATAAGAGTCGTGTGAATTCGTTAACAATAATTTTTAAAAACGGGGGTCAACTTTTCCCACAAACGATGAATAAACGCAGAGAGGCGCATTGAACCCGGTACCCGGTCGGCGCGGGGAGCGAGGTAAGGTAGGTAGCTGGGAACGACTGCCGATGCCAGCTGAACGTTATTTTTTCCCACAGCATTGTTCTTTGGACCGTAGCGAGTAACGATTAGAGAACTAATCCACTTTTTCTGATTTGCACAAACACCTCCGTTTATAAACATAAACACTGAACTTCATTTTGACTAGCAACTAATTTAGGAATGTAGAAGGAATTTGGAAAAGAGGCGCGCGCGCCGCGCATTGAGCGACCAACTGTCGCACTGACGAGTGACTGTGGGTCGTACCGCGTGCGCCGTGAATCGCACAAAACCCTGCAGCGGAGTCCCCGTCCCGTCCCATACCTCGCCCCGCAGACGACCGGTCCTTTGCATTGTCAAGATTGAAGACCGGTGAGATCATCACGAATAGCCAGTCTTTAATATTCGTACTCGATAATTCCATAATTCGTTCCATCAGGTCAATAAAATCATCAAGTTTCAAGATCGTAGCCTTGTCGAATCAATAAAGTTTATATGTCATGCTAAATTTTGGCAAATGGATGTTGAATGTTTTATTTGAATGAAATAATGCAAATCTTGGACTCATCTCGGTGTCGGGAGTGTTTGCCGTAACAACAGCTGGAATAAGCACGTGCGAGTGGGACTGGGACGGACGCAGGTGCAAAGCTAGCGAGCTCATTGTAAGCGTTCGAAGTTGGAACATATGGCTTTTGAACGTCGAAACATTTGAGAGCTGCATGCGTCTGCCGTCTGCCATTTATTTATAGCTGATCAAGCATCTGCAACAATGTGCTCGTTGTTTTATATATTATGTGTTTTATTTGGAACAGATTTGTTTACATTTCTTAAATTAGGGCACATCGCACACGTTTGTTACGAAATAGTAGTGTGTAGCTTTGTAGCCGAAGACTTCTGCAACATATCAAAAACAGGAAAATATACGTTTGTTGAGAGTAATGTAAATAGGACTATTGCGAAATTTGTCACTAGATTTGATTTGATTTTGTAACTGGATTTCGTGAACTGAATTTGATACAACGGCAGTGCCGACAAATCTCCAAGGATCCATTACGACAGAGTTAGATTAAAAAATTGTAACATGTAAGTAATCAATTTCAATACTGCACAAGTATTCAAATTTTAGAACGGAGGATAAGGATATGATGCAACCTCTCAGGTGATTGGAAGTAAAAAGTGTTATCCTTCCTGACTCACACGTTGACTCACTGCATGCCAATGACTGCACGGATCCGAGGTCCGAGACCGAGGTTTTAGATTACACCCGTTATGATAATCATTATCAGCGAGAAAATAATAGTTCAGCGTCTGAGTGTCCAATGCGGTCACATAACATGACCCGTATTGTTAAAAAACAATAAATGAACAACACAATCTTGATAGGCTATTTTTAATACAGGTAAATGAGTAACATAATTTATCATAATTTGCGTAAGTATATAAATGTAAATAACAGATAAACAATTATAATCACATGTATTCTATTCATGCATTTTCCCTAAAATGGATTGTGCGGTGAGGTAAAATGCGTTAGCGATATGGGCAACAGGAAAACTATATCGTATCTATATTCAGCTCCAGCTCCATAGCAACGATTTATTTGATTTGAACGTTGAGTCAAACATTATTAGTTGGAACTAAGGTAATATCAGGTGCTACAGTAGAATTTTTGACAATTTTTTTTTGACACAGAATAGGTACAGTACGACACAACTTAGATGTAGCATCGTCAAAATTCGTAAAACCGATCACCATCTGAACTGACTGCGCCTTCAAAATCACCAATCTTTATTACTACTTTAGGTCTTATTCTTTTCGTGTGGTTAGTGACTAACCTGGTGTCAGAATTTTAAAGCCGCCCATGGGCCTCTGACTTGGCTCCACATAGGGTTACCATCTGACCAGATAAAGCCGGTCTAGACCGGATTTTTACGTGTTAGACCGGACTCCGCCCGGATTTTACGTCAGACCAGATTTTTGTCATACTTGCATGTCCTCCCGCCCGCTCAAGCGATGGGTGCCGCTGTAAAGTACTAACTACTAACTAAGTTACTTGTAAGAGAAACAGACTTTCAGTGGAGGCAGTGAGAGCCATATTGCTTACGCAATATAACTGTAAAAACGTGACGTGTGAACAATTTTATTGCGAAATAGCTGGGAAAAAAACACTTTTTGCATGCGGTTGCTAGCAACCAAAAATATGGGTCTAATTAATATAAGTAAATAAAAACGTACTTAAATACTATGATTTTTATTTATTTATTTATACAGGTGCGTGAACGGACTTTTTTTTTTCAAAATCAGGATTTTTAGACATGTCAGACAGGATTTTGCATTTTTAGGTCTGGTAACCCTAGCTCCACATGCCGTCGAGAAATACCTCTCAGGCATGCCGGTTTCCTCACGATGTTTTTCTTCACCGTTTTTAAAGCAAGTGATAATTATACAATACGCACATGAATCCGGAAAATCAGAGGTGCGTGCCTTGGGATCGAACTCGAGACCTATGACTTGGCAGTCCGACTAACACGCCACTTGGCTATCACTACTATAAAATGATATTATTAACTACTTTAGGTGAAAACGATCTTTACGCAAACGCAATAACTTTCCTAAATCCTACATTTCAGTTGTGTCGTACTGTACTGACCTACTAATTTAATTTGTACTAAGAAGAGCTTCAGTCTGTAGACCCAGGCAACCTGCGCGGGAAATTACACACCTGATACAGCCTTGCTTTGGAGGATCGATAGGTATCTATTTTTATTCGTTGATGGCCTCGAGTTCAAATTTTAAAATCAATTTTACCAAAGGTGCCGCTAGCGTGTTGAAAATGACCGTCAATGTTGACATTTTGCATAGCTTTCACTACTGTTTAAACATTAAATTAGCGGGTAAGTATAAAGATGGATACTTTCTCAAGATACACAAAATTATAATCATCTTCCAATCAAAGCCTGCAAGCAGTAGAACAAAGTACCCAACAAAACACAACAATAAAAACTAGGAAGTGAATAGAATTGCAATAAGAACAAGGAAAAGTTGAAGACAAAGCCAAGTCATTTTGCAGACGATTTTTGATTGTTTACGGTTATACAACGTTACATAGAACAAAGAAATTCGCAGCACCTCGTTATAAAATCTATCAAATTATCGAAATTCTACCATAAAATCACTACAATGCAATCAAATCATGCTTTTGTTCAACAGGAACATCCATATCAAAAGTAGGCTTATATTATCATTCAAAAAGTTACACATCATATTTATGTGTCATTCAACTCTAGACATTCTAGAGGAAACCCTACTAACCCTATTTGTAGTTGTTTACTTACTCTGATGCAATTACTGTGTTACATAATGTACGTAAGTATATAGGACCAACTTGTTAGCGCCATATCCTTTCAAGAGGACATACCTACCTACCTACCATACAAGTAACAAATCAATACCGTTTATTGTGCAAATAAATACGAATTTGTATGATAAATCATAGCTGTTAATGTGAGAATTGAAAAGCAAACAGTACTAAACTGCTACACGCCTGTCGTAACTTAGAACCTGTAAAAAGCAGTGCAGAGGACACTGACATTGTTCCGGCACCAGCAACCGTAAAATTACCAGCACGATCATTGTCTATTCGGCAATAATTTCCGCCAACAGTACCGTCCTATTCAGTCTGAGTACCGTTACTTGACACTTAGGTATCTACTCCAACATAGTTCACAACACAATAACCTTAATTTTAGGAGTCTGCAACAATTTGAACAGCTATTCTACATATATCGAAATTACTGTGTTCTGGCGTGGCGTTTGATGTAATCTATTTAAAATACTCCTGTAAAGTACTTACACAACGCAAACAAATAAATAAGAATTGACGTTAATAGCGCACAATGAACAATCAGTGCCAATAAACTACTACTTCTAGATTTTTATGTGCGCAAACAACAATGATACTGAAGACACATAAATTGATATTTTAGCAATCGCTGCATCAGAGGAGTCCACGAGGCGCGAGGTCATCATCATTCATCAGCATGCATTACATTGCGAGCCGGTATTCAGTATAGCCAAAGACCTTAGAATTATTATCTATTGTGGTAGGATGATTTTATAATTCGAATTTTCGCGAAAACGGATAATTAAAAAATGGTGAACAGGATATATAAAATCCCAGACACTTTTCCCATATTATGTCCCGTAAACAGGGACAAATCCGGGACAAGTAGACGCATGATACTATGAGCTATGGGAAATATTTAGCACTTAGGGCACTTTTTAAAAACGGAGGTCAATATTTAGCTAAAAACACCCCAACTGAAAATGCATCTACTAACCACTAATAACTGGACGAAAGACTCTAAACTACCACAATGTTCACAAATTCACAATGGGGATTTTCCTTCGCCCCTTTGATCTTTTCAAGAAACAACGGATGTCATTGTGGCGGCATCTACATCGCCACATGCGAACTACACATCAGACGTCACACAAAATCCTGACGTCACGTCAGTCAAATCCTGCATCGCACAATTAGAGTTTACCGCTCGAACGACATATAAAAGACTATCCGACATCAATATTTGGGTAGTTGCCCGCCAGACGATACCCGTCTGGTCGGGGGATCCTCCCTTTTCTATGGGGGATGAGTGAACTTTACACCCTGTTTCTCATACCTCTAAAACATCTAGAAATGAAAAACAGCGAATTTGAAACGAAGTAGCTAGAGTATCGTTGCTAGTGCGTTGCTAGTAAGATATGTACATATCTTACTAGCAACGCACTAGCAACGATAAATATATGTTTTAATTAAAAAGCAAAAAATAAGACTTGGACGTAGAGCTTCAAAGCGAGCCATTTTGAATCGGGTTTGACGGGCAACTTTGAAGTCGTTAAGGACAAGACTTTGACTAACAAAATTAAAACATGGACTATAGGGTACTATCCCTAGGATATTGCGAAAGCACGGATAATTAGAAAATGGTGAAAACGTTTCGTCATATTGAACTGGGTGAAATAGGTTAGAACTGTGACCAAACGCGCTACTTCCAAGTTGCTCACAGTTATATTTTCACCATTTTACCTTTTCTCTAATTATCCGTGTTTTCGCAATAGCCTTAAGGTTTTTTCGAAAAATCTAATTATCAAATCATCCTACGACATCTACACTATACGAGTACATGACACTGAAGTCTAGAAGATTGTTTAATCTAAAATCTGTTCGATTGGTTGGTTGGTTTGTGAAAACTTTCCTTTCGATTACATTTCTAATACTTCTATGGAGTGGTTCCTGCAGCGGGAAATAAAGTAATTTATCCAATACTATGGCACAATCCGTGGATTGATTTGAATTCCTTACAATAATTCTAGAGATTTACGGAATATATTCGGTCCTTTTGGTAGGGGTATTTGATACGCTTTTTCCATATTGGATCAAGTTGCGTGGGAAACTGTATGAAGATGCTATATCCGCTAACACTTTTTAGTATCGGTTGATGCACAATATCCACATGGTGCTCGTATGATATCCCTGTAATGCCAGCGATACTGGGAGAGCAGCGCAATATTACAACATTGGTCCTAAAACAGATCCCTGTGGTACGCCTTCTTCAATGCCGGGAAAAATATGTTTGCTCGGTTAATAAACCAGGCAAATAACTAATCATAAAGGCCCCTTTTTCAGTAGTATCATTTTATAAGCAGCAACAAAATGTTAAGTTTAGAAGACAAATTAATTGGCAACATTTTGTTACAGGCTTATTTGGTATCCTAAAACACTGTTGAAAATAGCCTTTTTTTTTTAACAATTTGTCAAGGGAAATTATATGTTCACATTCGAAATATACCCAGGGGCCAGGGCCCAGGATTTATAAAATACCAGAAAGACTTTTCCCATATATGTCCCGTGAACAGGAAGTAATCCGGAACAACTAGACGCATGATAATAAGAACTGTGTGAAATATTTAGCCCCGAGGGCATTCTTTAGCTAAAACACACCCCAACTGAAAATGCACCTACTAACCACTAATAACTGGACGACAGACTCTAAACTACCACAATGTTCACAAATTCGCAATGAGGATTTTCCCCTTTGACCTTTTCAAGAAATAACAGAAGACATCTAGACATAAAAAACAGCGAATTTGAAACGAAGTAGGTACCATATCTTACAAGCAACGCACTATTAACATAGCAACTATAGCTATAGCGACGTAAAATTTTTTTTTTATTTAAAAAACAAAAAAGACTTGACGTTTATAGCTTCAAGGTGAGCCATATTGGATCGGGTTTGACGAGCAACTTTGAAGCCGTTAAGGACAAGATTTTGACTAACAAAATTAAAACTAGGACTATTAGGTACTCTGGTATTCTACTCTTTAACCAGACGTTAAAGAATATCATCAACGCATGCATATAAACTGTTTCTGAACCTTAAATACGACTTAGGAACGCTTCTTTTCATACCCAAATATTAAACAACGGTGTATTTGAAAATGGCGATGTCCATATTTGTAAGAAGCAATATATATTTTTTTAACTTAACGGACATCATGCTATCTCTGACCAAGGTTGTGAATAGAAATGCTACAACGCATACAAAGTCGGGTAATCTTGGTCTACTTGCGCTGTATCTTCAATTCCTATAGCATTGTGATCACGTTTGTAACACAGCGGATGTCACGACCATGTGACTTGTTTGCAAATGTGGTCTTCTGAGGCTTAGTAGCAAACAGTGTGTGAGCGTCTTTGCGATTGAACGGATATTTTCGTGATAGCCCGCTATTAATTCTGTTCAAGCAACGTTAAATATTTGATCATTGTTTAATTCTCCGGAATCATACGTACCTACTGTTGAACAATCAAAGTTTTACTATATCAAACGTCACTATAAAGCTTTTATATGTTCTCCGTTCTTGCAAGTGGAATCTATAGTGAAACCTACATTGCCTAGTGTATTTGTGGAGCGAATTAGAAATTGACTGTCAAAACGGCGCAATACGGAGACGAGGCAATGACCGCATGGACAATGTTTAGTTGGCGAAGATTATACAACGGCAAGGTGGCAGACTGTGGGGAAGAAAGTCGCATAGAGCTGCCAGCAGACACCAGGCAGCTGGTGTACAACGTTTATGTGTACTTTAGCAGACGCCCCGGGAGGAGTGCCAAAGCGGCGCTTACCAAAACTGCAAGCGCGACCATGATACCCAGAGACATAGTCGCCGAAATCGTAAGAGATAAATACAGAAAATGAAGATATCATCATGTACAAATTAATTGGAATTTAAAATCATGCAATATGTGAACAAAGACGTTATTGATACATCAACGATATGAACCATCGGCGTTATAGACATCTTGCTGTTTAATTAGAAACTGACTTCGTGTTGCATTGCAAGTAATTAACCTACTTTTTTCATGTGAATTTTGTGTTTTTGTAGTCTCTCTGGGTATTATTTACCAACAAAGCTAGTCTTCAGATGACTGTAGACTAGGTTTGTTAATCTCTCTCAAAATACAGTATAGCACACGAATATACTGCTATACTGTATTTTTCTCCTAGTCAGTTCAATGCAAAGCTAATAAAAGAAGCATTTGTGAATAAGAACGTCGTGATTGTTTGCGCTTTTGCAGACAATTAAACAGAACAATTATGACAGTAACGGTTGAATTATAATAAGCTAAAAAAACAACTTTAAAAGCATATCTGTATAAACTAGCATGTCATGTTTGATGTTTGTTTCTTGTAATGGTCCTCTTTAGGATCGAATAACATTTTACAATATGTAAATAAGTCTTAACGCTCTAATAGGTTTACGTATTATTGTTTAGTTTGTAATATGTTTACAAGAAATATTTAAATAGAATCACAATTGTTTATAATTTGTGGAATGATATATTAAGCCGCCTGACCAGCGGCAAAAACCAATAAGTAGGTGTTTCGTGTTCTGTCTTCCGATGGTGGAGTCAAAAGCGATTGAAGACAATTTGTTGACGAGGATGGGCAGTTGTGAGTGATCAATGTTCAGGAGGATGCCTTACTGTGCGTTTGCACTGCGAAACATCGCAACAAAACATATTGAAATCTCTAGTTCCTGTCAAATTTTTTATGGAACATTGACATGGCACAGTTAGAGCCCTCGGGCCTAGCTGTGGAAACATTCATAATATGGTCTGATAGTGATTTCGAGGAAGTCTATGTTCTTCTACCGGTTGACATAATTATAACTTGTAGTTTTTACGGGGATAAGGGTTTAGTATAAGACATACCATATATAAAATTGTCCTTGAAAGAGAACGTAAACCAAATAATTTTATTATTTCGCTAAGATTATCAGAGTGTAACGATCTCATTAAGTAATATCGTGTGAATTCATTCAAAATAATAGACTTCTGTCTGAAAACATAATTAGGTGTATGTAAGGTGTAACAAAGTAAAGAATTTTGAATATAAATTGTTCTTTCAATTGAATGTAATCAAATAATTAACACTATTATTTATTAGGTACTTCAGATAAACGTGAACAGTCACTTAATGTTATTCTGATTTTGTAAACAAACGCAAAAGCTAAATATAATACTACTCGTAATTGGGTACTTACGATCAAAATTGAAGATCTTAACGATGAGAATCACTTAATATATAACAGCCACACATCAAAACACTTGGGAGAACTGAACGGAACTGAACTCTCGACTTTGTCACAGAGACAAACAAAAAAAAAGTTGTTATGATGAAGGTACACAAAAAGTCTAGCGTAGTAGGTAGGTATATTTTCCACCTTCCAACAACGTTGTCGGTTCACACTTGTGAGTTGAAGACCAAACTAAAATTAATAATTATAAACTGAGGTGCCAAGTTCCGAGACGTAACACCAGCACTGCACTAATTACTACACTGCACTATTTCAGGCGAACGGGCACGTGAACAGTGTAGCTAGTAGACTGATTCATAGCGATCGACGCCACTGACTAAATGTGGCTGAAACTTTCAACACTTCAACACCACAGAAATTGCCGAAGGTCGCGAATCTATCCGATAAACATGGGTGTCTGTCGGCTGAGAAACCCATTCATTACTGTCTTGAATAAATTACAAACATTAAACAAATTGTACGGGCTGCGTTGGTTCAGGATAATGTATTCAGGGGCCCAAATAGTTTTAACTGTTAAAACCTAAGACAAACTGTTGTTGGTTTGATTTGGATATAAGCGTGGGTGGCGGTGGCACAGCTGTTGGCGGTTTGTTACTTTGCTAGTTCAATGTTTACCCACTGTTAGAATCTCCTAAATATGGGAATTTAGAAGTACATTTATGAAAAATTTGGCCTTCTCTTCTTTCGTAACAAAACAGCCCGTCAGCAAGGTGGTTGCAAGCTTGACTGCCTGTGATTCACCGTGCACCAAACATATCATACATTTTATTTCGTTTAAATATTGCCTTGTTGTTGTGTTGTGATGTTGCTAAACTATCCGGAATTCGGGACGTTGTGAAAAAAGCCCTTAAAGTTGTAAATTGACCGTGACTATAAAAAATAATATAAATGAAAGATTATAATCCCGATTAATTAGCATGTTCGCTGGTTCATCAACTGCTGGTTCGCTTATTATGCATAAACCCAAATATTCTTTGAGTCATAAGGAAACGAAATTTCAGGGAAACTGAAAGAGAACATGACAAAGTGGTCAAAACAGATTTGTTGATTTGAAAATAATGTAAAATGTATAATAATTATGACATCTGAATCAAGTTCAGTAAATTCTGCGAATCATAAAGAATAACGTACGTCATGATATCAACAGTTATCTTCTCAACAAACAAACTGATATCAGAAACAGCAAATATGTTAATTTGTGAAAATGTTTGTGCATGGAATTAATTAATTATTACACTTTCTTTGATTAACGAATATAACGTGCACCTACACATTGATTGCAAAATTACCGGTGCTGAATCCCTTCACTTTTATGTAGGCAGACTATTGCTATGACTAACCGCGTATTCACCCATGTGTATTAAAGTAGGTAGTCTAGTTGCACAACATCTTGTGTTTTGATGAATAAAATCTCTTTATATTACCATCTGCCTGAAGTCAGACCGCTAACAAGTCGGATTTTACTCTAGTGCCCGTCCTTGATATTTAAATTCTCGAAGGGCTGAATAACAAACGTTATTGCGCCAAGAACTCTTAAATTTATTCTCAGTTGTTTGCTAAATCATAACAATATCTATTTCTATAAATAGGTACCTATTTAGTTAGCCGGCGAAGACGTGTTTTGTCGATAGATCTTTTCAATGCATGTTTCTGTTGTGTTTTATCTACAAATCTAATTGAAAAATGATGACTTTTAATTGATTGAAAATAGGTAATTATCTCAGTTCGCCTGAACTGGAGAGGACACTTATTTGTGTCAATAGGCTGATTGTAAAATCTATTTGCAGTGGGTGGGCGATCGTTCCGAGGCGCCGCCGATCGTTACTCAAGGTGATATTCAACTGTTTTATGTTTTTTACACATACATTTTTCTTTGACGGCTTGTGTACCCATTGCGCGATTATTTTTCACGTTACGTCCGTACGTTTATGAAATACATAATACTGTGTTATTGCGGAGAGTATAGGTACCATTGAATGCGGAGTTTTTAATAGCTGGTTTCTGATAGGGTGTGGTTGTCCTTTCTAACTTATTACCTATGACTTATGTTATGTTAAATGTTGGCTTTCAGTCAGACGTCAGGGGTTGAATAAGAGCATATTATATGCTCTATATATATATATATAGCTTGAGGAAGAGGAAGAGCGGATTCTCCTAAAACAGGCTTATTTGCTTAAGAGGAGACTCCAATTACCAGCTGTTAAGGTACCTATTTACTTGTAAAAATAATAAACCATTTTATTTTTTTTTAATTTTCATATTAAACGAAGAAAATGTCACATGGTATTATCCCATTTGCAACTTCCTACCTATTTAATCAAGAGGAGATGCTGGTCTCACTACTTAATATGTCTTCTGAATACGTAGGTACCTATACGAATAAGACATGGCATGAATATTTCTGAATATTAGGAATGCCTCTGACGAGTGTCTTGGGTATACATAGACGGCATAGCATATTCTGCGAGCTACGGAAGAATTGTTGCTCCAAGAATGTAAAACTGCGGCAATGTATTTTTGCCCTTTAGAGACAGATCGATTCGCGCAGATCCCTTTGTTGAGAGATGTGCTCCTCATCAATATAGATTATTCTGTTAGATTCTGCAGAAACATTGTTACAAATCGAAACTAGTATAAATTGTTCGGTAGGTATAGGTATCACATACTGTTGATAAATTCTTAGTATTCAGTCCTCGTTTCAGCGTAAATATTTTAGTGGTCGTTATTTATCGAGTTTTTGTCGAGTCGTTCGTTACGATTAGGTAAGACCTAGGTAGTTGTTGTGGAAATGAACTTGTTTCACGGAGTGTCTGATATTTTTAAATTGAAGGTGACATACCGACTTTTACAATGCTGATCGTTGCCCTTCAGACCTCGATATTTCCTGTTACCTACAGCGTAACCACTTTGCGTAGTAATAATAAACGGATATAATTAGTACACGGAGCCAACTGCTCTAAACAGTAATCATCCTACTTTTTCATGCTAGAGTTGTCCGATTAATTAGATGTAAGTACTTAACTATCGTATCGTTTAGGAATAGACGGCCCAGTTTACGTTTACGTCAATTACTTTTTAGTACAAGTCAGCATTGGACCCAGGGAAGTCCTTGACTTTGACATAAGTAGGCGTCAAAATATTGGCTGCTTTCGTGATACATTTTAAAATCATGCCAAAGGCTTCTCAATCAGTTATAAGTAGGTTGATATTTTGATATCTATAAATATAAATTTTTTCGAAAATATGAGAGCAATAGAAAATATTGCACGCCTACGCGCCTAACAACCCTATTTACATAATAGTCGTTAACGATGCGATGTTCTGGGACTGATGAGTATTTTACGTCTCCCGCTCAATACCTACGTTCTGCTGTTCTAGTCTAGTCAATGACGTTGGTTCTAGTACTTCTAGTGACGTTTCAGTTCACGCGACAGAACGACTCGCCTACATAAACTAACTAGACATAAATGAGTATATTTGGCGTTAGTACATACCTAACATATGCGTAAGTACTTACTCTAGAGTTTGTTTATTCAGTATGTAAAATGGCGAGAGAGCGGATATTATAGCACTAATTGATAGTTTCCTATTTACTGCAGTTGTATGTAATGAATTAAGCAAATGGGAGTCTCACTAGTTTATATAATTTTTATATGTGATTAGAGAACTCGTGGATAAATATATAACTGTGCACTTATTTGGATCAATCATTACTTGTAATATTCCAGTTTAAAACTGAAATGGAATACTGAATAAATATTACTTATTAAAAATAGGAAAATAGCATTACTTTTTTAAAAAATACCTAATGTGCTTTCGCAATTTATTTTCCAAACATGTAAACAAACACGATTTTTCCACTTAGACAAACATCAACTTTATGCAAGGGTAAATAAAGTTGATTTCAGACCGACCAGTACTGTTGAAAAAGTCATAAAAAATATGAAGTTGTAGTGCAAACTGAACCTTATGTGTAGGCTTTATAGTTGTTTTTCCTAAAACTCGTGTTTGTTTACATATTTGGCAAATGAATTGCGAATGTAGATTAGGTATTTAATTCCTGCCATTTGTTCATTAGTATGCAAAATTTTCAATAGTATGACTAATTTCTTATTTATCTTGATCAGTGAATAATATTTAAAATATGTGTAACTACATAGTTTTAATATATTTACTTGGTGTGGGAACTAATAATTTACATTATTCATAAATTCAACGTTTGGTAGAGTACATATTGGCAAGCGCAATCATATTGTAGCATTACTTTAACACATTACACTTGAGAAAAATATAGATCATACATATATAGAGTTAAAATTTTTTACATAACATAGGATATTTAGGCATATTGCCAGGCTGGCCCGTTGTTCATAAGCTTATGCATTGGCTGCCATCCATTTTTGCAAACATTAATATTATGTTGTTGACAATAGTATGGATCAGCACAAAGGTACAAAACCTCAAAGTAGAAGTTTATATTTAGTTATGGGAGCATTTTATCTATTTATGTATCTATTCAAACATAATTTTCCTTAATTTTGTTTAGATCATACCTAGTAATATATTTTAAAACTAGGATCCGCGATAGCGCGCTAGGGCCTGCGATCCAGGATAAAAAGTTATTTAATTTGCCTACTAGCTGTTGCCGGCGACTTCGGTCTCCATTCCAGGATGAAAAGTAGCCTATGTGCCAAATTTCATCCAAATCCGTTCAACCATTTTAGAGTGTAAGCATAACAAACAAACAAACTCACTTTCACATTTATAATATTAGTTAGGATGACAATAGTTTTGACAAGGAAAGATATGGAACAAATAATTGAGGTGTCTGCCTGAATTCTTTTTTTAGCAATTATTATTATTGTAAACAATATTCAATTACATTTTCTGCAGCATTATGTAGTGCAATGTACTTATACAGGGTGGCAGGGACATCAACGCGAAAACTGGGTTATTTTCTGCTGTTCCAAACATTTTGACCGCATAGATATTGCACTTTTCTATGAAACAGCTGTTTACCGATTAAAAATTTCAACACAGGAGGGGTTCAGGATCATGTATCAGTTGTTGCATCAATGTCCCTACCACCCTGTATAAAATTTAACTTCTAACTACACAACAATAAATAAAAAATCATTAAATAAAACGTAATAGCATTAAAGCCCACAATATCAGAGATTACAGATAAAGTTATCACTGTTTATAGTTGCTATGGAACAGTTAAATTGTTAACCTTTAATGCTCCTTCTGCGATGATTTAATGAATGAATATTTACAAATAAAATAATACATTTGTTTATAAAATATTCTTACTTCTACTCAAACTAAAAAAGAAAAACGTTTTGATAGGCAAATAAAGACCAATCAGAATCCAATTAGATTTCACCTGCACCTATGCTATCCATAATAATTACTATTTTAATCAATTAAAGAATTCAATAAATCATGGTTGCAATAAACAGCACTAAACTGTGACCTGTAATTGATACCGTGCGCTACAGGCGGATATCTTGATAGATATGATAACTCGTTACTATTAATATGTATATATGGGTTCTACTTACTTACCTATCATAAAATGTAGACTATGTGGTGTATCCTTCACAGCTGGCGCATTATATATGATATATGATTTATAATTACTAAGCTACTAATTATTTTTGCAAGCCTTCTTTCTTATAAAAACACTAGGGAAGCGATAAGCTTTCTAAAATATCTAAAACTTATCTCTCACGTTTAGAGATAGATATTTCACTGAGACGAACAGAACTGATTTTACTATAAAAACTTGAACTAAATCCAGACGTATTCAGTTTTTGAATGACACAGGACTTTAAGATTTTTTTTGGATTTGAAATAAAAGAGATGTCAGCCAACCAACCAACAGCCCTTTCTTGATTTCAGCCGAGTTCTATGCTATGAAATAATATTCTTTCTAAAATGACAACAGAATAGAACATCACAAAAACTATGGGAGTAAACGAGATAGAAGTAGTTACATGTTAAAATTTTAACATGAATTTGTATGGAACGAATCCCAGTGACGTCAATCTTCCAGTCAAATTGACATTTTATTGATAATAAAAAAGTAGGCAAGCACGAGTTGACGAGTATCGCAGTTTTGTGATATCAATGTTTATAAAAAACCGGTAGATTTAGAAGTTGTTTGCGAAAGGAAGGCGAAAGGTTTACATTTTGCCCTTATTTTGCATTAAAAAATAATTGATTTTGACTTGTGGGTCATACAGAGTACTGAGGAGCCAGGCAGAAGCAGACAGTAGCTATATGATTGAGACGGACACGCTTGAAGGATACGGGGCTAGATAATAAAATATGACACAACAACCTTTCTATACGTACATAATTTATTATTTAATCCGACTCCGATTTAATTGGGCACCTATATTTTATACTGAGTGTTTGGTACAAGGACCGAAACAAACTTTTGTGGGGTTTTTGATTGACCCGCCCTTCTAGTGTCACGCTATTGGAGATGTTTTTATTTTTTTTAATAATTACTTACAGAAAATCTCGCCTATAAATTGTCAAATATTTTTTGTTTGTGGATGTAATAGCACCTCAGAGTAATAACTAAAGCAATAGCACCTAATAACTTTTTTGTATTCTGGAATGAATAACTAGGTAAGTACAACAAAAGTTATTTCGTGCTATTAAATTAATATTATTGATAAGAGCTACCAAAGAGAGTACCTACCTACTCGGTCAGCGACGCTTGGCGGGCAAAAGCAAAAGCAAAAGACTAGCGCGCGATTATGAGATCAGCCGCGTGCATTATTATTATTTATTTATATTTCAGACAACATGATCCAGTTTGTTAGTAAATTATTGTGTGTTAAATAAGTCACTCACTGTCACTTTTTGTTCAAAACCGGAAAGCGCCCTCTGTCAGCGCGTCCACGCGTTCGGGTTCACCGAACAAAAACTTCGAACGATCGTGTATTCGCGCGGCGATTGCTTTTAAATAGGACGCGGGGTTACGCTTGGTAAGTACATACACTACACTACATACGCATACCGACGAGTAATCGCTCGTCGCCATTGCGCACTCGCTGCTCGTTGCTTGCCAACTCGTTTTCAGTTGCTAGCTCTACTTGCTGCCATCGGCGGCGGTGCAGTGGTGGGAGTGCATAATCATAATAATCATAATCATTTATTTGTCAGAATATGGTACATTATATGGTCTTAAGATTAGTCAATGGTATCATCACATTCTGCCAAGTGTGGCGTGCAAATAATAGGCGAGATTTTGGATAATTATTAAAAAACATGATTTTCACCATTACACACTGGACCAGGGTTGGATTTAGGTATGTTGAAAAAGATAGCACAAAAAAATTAAAAGGATAGTATTTATAAAAAAATATAGTACTTTCATTATTTTTAATTTACTACTAGTTCTTGAATATTACTATTAGTTCTATCTTCATCCTTGGCATTTAATCTCATCAACAAATCCTCAGTAGGAATAAAATCAGTACAATTCCCACTTTTGCTACCACTTTTGATAGCGTCACAAGACAATTAAATGGCGTCTATGGATTGTGTTGCTACACGCACGGTCGAAATATTCACAATATGACGTAAAACTAAGCATTCGGGAGCAAACTTTAAATTATAGTATGTAACCGTACTATCCTCTTTTTTTTTTTTTTTTTTTTTAAGCGTACTATCCTGAGATGTGGATAGTATATAGTACAAAGGGCGAAATTATAGTATAAATACTATAATTATAGTACAAAATCCAACCCTGCACTGGACTGGTACTTGGGATGGGGGTCAATGTGGTAATAACTAGCCAATGACCTCAAAACCACTCAAATGTTTTTATCGGTCTTCGGTCCTTCTAACTAGTTATGAGATTTACTTCTCTCTGCAGTTTGGCTACCTGGAAAGTCCAAGCCTTAAAAGACTTTGCTTCAAAATACCTAAAACGATTATCATTTAAAAAAAATGTGTCAAATGCACTTTGACTTTTGAGGTTATTTTATTGTTGTTCTCTGTAATTCGAATTTTGTTCAGATTTTCCAATTTCAATCATTCTGAATTGAAGACAATAAACCTTGCACTATGGACACAGTAGTGAAAAGTTTGCTTGATGAGGAAGCAGAGGAAGAAAAAAAGGTTATTATATTTGTTATAAAAAGAAAAAAACTTTTTCGTTTTTAGTTTGTTTTCAATTAATTAATAAGTAACTCTTTCATTCCAAATTCCTTTTTTTAAGAATATTTAATATTGCGCAGTTCTAAACTTTATTACTAGGTAATACGTAATAATTCCTATAATCATTTTGTGTAAATGATCAATCCACCATTTCTCTAATTGCAGGGATTAGTAATATTTGGTAGGGATGTATCCAAAATACCGTGCTTCAGAGAAAGTTTTCTATATGGAATTACAACTGGAGTGGGTGTTGGCTTAGCTGCATTCATAAAAACATCTCGTCCCATGTTATCTCAGCACATAGGCGTGGGAACATTTTCAATGACCACCATGGTATATTGGTGTTATTGTAGATATGCATGGTCTAGACAACGATTTGATGCACAACTTCTACAAGATGCGTTGAAAGATAAAATTCTTTATGAAGGTACTATGGCAGAGAAAGAACTTGAACAGAAAGGTGTGTTGAAATCGGCTTAAGAGTAAATAAGAATCCATAATGTTTGTCTAATGTGTTAAATCATAAATAAATATTTTCGTTTCACAATATAAGAAACAGGTTTTGCAGCACTCATTAAAATTGCATTTGCGACAACGTCTAGCAATTAATGCCGACTGCTCACAATTTATTTCTCTTTTTGTACCTACTTACTTTTAAAGTTTTTCAAAATAAATCAATAAAACACAACAATAAATTTAATATTTTACTGTAAACAAAGGGGGCTCACACAGAAAAAAAAGACAGAACCAGTATGAATCAAGTTCTAATATTATATTAGGATGTTAGCAACTTTGACTTTTTATACCAAATCATAAGGATTTAATCACAAAGTCCAAGCTACTAAAACTCAAATATATAATTATAAAATACAAGTTTTTACACTCTGTGCCTAAATAAGATTAAGATCTGTCACATAATTAAAATAATTTATAGAAGTAATGATTAAATACAGCTCTGGACAATTACATGTTTTAATTAATTAAGTAGGCTGTTTTTAAGATAAGTTTGAACTTGGTATGAAACTACTGTAATCATGCTAATCAGTTGTCTTAATGATAACATGAACTAAATAAGCAGATATGCTTATGTGTAAATTGTGTAAAAGTATTGAAATGTATATTTTAGATGTTAGTGTAGATAATAAAATGTTGTTATTACAAGTCCGTAATGTTTTTATTTTTACCTGAACCTTTTATTATCAAGAACCCCACGACCTAGACGCGTAGGTGGACAATGAACCAATGATACAACTCTCGGCGCTGCAAGCAGAACTTTGAAATTCCAGTGCCCGAAAAAAATCGCCGCGGGTATAAAAAGCGTTCTTTCTAACTTTTTTACTTTTTGCTCGGCTCCGGGTACCTAACAGATAATATCATGCTGATAATCAACCTTGATTATGAAACTATTAAGTTGGTTAAGGATTAATATCTATAAATATCATTCGATTCTACCCGTTTCGATTGACTAATTTGAACAAAAATTTGTCAATGTGGCTTACCTATAATACATGTCGTAAGTACATTATTTTATGTACCTATCATCAATAGTTTTCGCAGCGCCCGCCCGATAATAATAATAATAATAACCCCACCGCCGTATCTCTACGTTGACGTCGTGGTGGGGCTTGCGCGCTCCAAACTCTGGGTCTGTGCCGGTAGAGTTTACTTTGCCGGAACAGGTCTAGGATGAGGGGCCAGACCAAGAGAGATACAGAAACCCGCAGGGCAGCATGTGGCGAGCTGTTGGGCAGTAGCGACCCCACGGACCCTATATCCCGGGAGAAATCTTGTTCCTCATCTCTGGCTTGCCTTTATTGGCCGGCTGCAGCTGGAGTGAACAATGACGAGGAACAGAGCTCCCACCTCATTCTTGCCTTAATTGGCCGGCTTGAGTGGAGATTCGCAAGAGCAAACGTGCTCGGAGGAAGGAAGTATTCCAGTAAGTGCTCGTAGGGATCTTGACCATCTTCCGGGCTCTGGGATTATTCTGAAAGCCGTGGAATACCTCTCCACTCCTCAAGCACCTCAGGACATGTTGCCCCTTTGTCGCTACGTCACTATGTGCTAGCGACAGTTTTCGGGGGCCCATTATTGAGTGTGCAAGTCACCCCCTGCCATTTTTCCGTGTACAATTATAAAACATTGATCAGGCAGGGGCCATAGTCCTTCCATAGTTCCAGGTCACCAGTCAACTTTAGCCACCCAAACCCATAGCCCAATTTATTTTGTTTCCATGTTCTGCAATAGTTCTGCACCAACCGGGGGTTGTCCTTGGGTGCACTTGCGTAGTGCATACAGGGATAACCGTCGGTTGGTGCCTAGTGCCTAAATACATAAAAATGTCTAAGGGGCCTCTGTGAGTTGGCTTCGGCCCCTCGTACGCCTTCCAAAGGTCCGGGACCCTAGGGTCCCGAGATATGTCAAAGACATTTAAAATAATAATAATAATGTAGTATATTTTGTAGTGTATTTACTGGTAACACCATTTTAGGAAATAAAAGAAATGTAGGGCTAGCAACCCAGTAGAATCCCATTTCCGTCCGCTTCACTAGAACGTTTCATTAAAACTATACTTTGAAAGAAAAGTGTTTTATTTGGGCAATATTATTGTATTGTATACAAGGCGTATACACAGAAAATGGCGACGAGGATAAACAAGAATTTCGAAGCATAAAAGGTACATTTTTACGGCTGAAACATGGCCAACGATTTTCGTATAGATGCTTTCAAACAAGATGGCGATATCTTGTGTTTTTTGGAAAGAATAGAGCAATATTTTGAAGCGAATGAGACTAAAACTGAAAAAAGATGCTCAATATTATTAATAAGTCTTCACAAGATGTATATAAAATTCTAAAGAATATGTGTCATCCAAAGATGCCCAAAGAGTTGTCATATATGGAGCTGCAGAATTTGTTAAAACTAAGGTTCGAGGAAAGAATTTCGCATTTTAGAAAAAGGATTCAATTCGAAAAATTACAACAATTGGAAGGGGAGAGTATAGCCAAATGGTATGCTCGTGTTAGAGAATTTGCTGCGGGATGCAATTTTGCGAATACATTAGAAGAACGTGTTAAGGATAAATTCGTTACGAGTCTGCGTCCAGGACCAATCCAAGAAAAATTGTGTGAACAAGATGTCTCCAAGTCGGTGACATTCTTAGTAGATACAGCACTGAATAAGGAAATGGCTTTGAAGGAGGTGCAGGAAGTACATCAAGTAGCTCAATACGGACATGCTAAGACGAATAGAAGTTCCCACAACACATTTAAAAAGACTGAGAAGAAACAGGACGGTGAGTCATCGTTATTAAAATGCATTCATTGCGGTAAACCGAACCATAATTTTTCAAAATGTAAATTTAAGTCATTTAAATGTAAAATATGTAACAAAATTGGACACCTAGCTATTGTATGTAAGAATAAGGGTCAAACTAATAATGTAGAGGTAAATGAAGACACTTTCAATAATTCTATTGATATCTTTGCAATAGAGAAAAATGTTAACTATGTTTTACCAATATCAATTAAATGTTGTATTGACAACAAACCGGTCCAAATGGAACTGGACACCGGTGCTGCAATTTCATGTTTACCTGAAAACATTTATTTATCTAAATTTTCTCACATTAAATTACAAAATTCAGATATTGAATTAAAAACATATAATGGTAATATTTTGAAACCAGTTGGAAAAATAAACTGTAGAATTAAGGTAAAAGAAAAAGAGGTGGATTGTAGTATGGTTATTGTTAAAAATGGTTGTAAAATTTTATTTGGGAGAGATTTAATTCAGAAATTTTATGTAGATATTTCAAAACTTTTACAAATTAACTATGTGCAAAGTACAGAAGAGAAATTGCAATTATTGTTACAGGAATTTGAAACATTATTTAAAAGTGAGTTAGGTATTATTAAAGGTGAGGAAATTACATTAGAGTTAATTGATAAAGATGTAAAGCCTATTTTTCACAAACCGAGGCCAGTACCTCATGCTTTTAAAGAACAGGTTGAATCCGAATTAACTAGATTAGAGAAAGAAGGTGTTATTACAAAAGCAGAAACATCCCAATGGGGGACACCTTTAGTTCCAGTTTTGAAGGAAAATAATAAAATAAGGTTATGTGCAAATTACAAAATTACTGTAAATAAACACATTAAAGATGTTAACCATCCTTTACCTAGAATTGAGGACATTTTTACTGCATTGCATTCATTGCATTGTATATCATTTTCAAAATTAGATTTAAGAAATGCATTTAATCATTTATGTTTAAGTAAGGAGAGTAGTGAACTCTTAGCTTGGTCAACACCAAAAGGAATATACCGAGTAAACAGATTGCCATATGGTACAAAGCCAGCTAGTGCTATTTTTCAAAACAAACTTGAGAAAGTATTGTTAGGGGCTCGGGGTGTTGTAAATTTCATTGATGACGTCCTAGTCACAGGTACTAATGATGTTGAACATTTAGAAAATTTAAAGGAAGTTTTAAGAAGATTCAAGGAGGCAGGTATTCGTTTAAATAAAAGTAAATGTGAATTTATGCAACCTAAAATAAAATATTTAGGACATATTATTTCAAAGAATGGATTATCCAAAGATATGTCAAAAGTTGACTCTGTTGTTAATGCACCTGCGCCCAAGAATGTTTCAGAAGTTCGTTCATGGCTAGGAATGGTAAATTATTATGGTAAATTCATTAACAATTTATCTATAAAACTAAAGCCTTTATATGATTTATTACAAAAAAATTACAAATTTAATTGGAATAAGGAATGTCAAAAGAGTTTCGATACAATTAAAAAGGATATTATTTCTGACAATATTTTAATTCATTACAGTAGAGATATGCCTTTACGTTTAGCTTGTGATGCTTCACAAAATGGAATCGGGGCAGTTTTAAGCCACATTATGCCAGATGGGTCAGACAGACCAATTAGTTTCATTTCTAGAGTTTTCTCAAAGGCTGAGAAGAATTATTCAATGATTCATAAAGAAGCGCTTGCAATTTATTGGGCAGTGCAAAAATTCTATCAATACTTAATTGGCAGAAAGTTTGAGTTATTATCTGATCACAAACCGTTATTGGCATTATTTGGTGAGCACAAGAGTTTACCACAAATGGCAGCAGGTCGTCTGCAAAGATGGTCATTATATTTGTCAAGTTTTGATTATATATTTAAACATGTAAAAGGCATAGAAAATGTTAAAGCAGATTGTATGTCAAGATTGCCATTACCATCAGTTATTCCAGATAACAGGAAGGAATGTGATTACATTAATTTCATTGAAGATCAGAATGTTATAGATTTAAATTTAGTACGTTCAGAAACTAGAAAGGATCCAGTTTTGAGTAGTGTGTATAACATGATCAGGTATGGATTTCCAAAACATGTGAATAGTGAAGTCTTGAAACCATTCATAAACAGAAAAAGTGAACTTTATATTGAAAACGGGGTTATCATGTGGGGTTATAGAGTAGTAATACCTAATAAATTACAAAAAAATATGTTACAGGAACTTCATGTTTCACATGAAGGTATTGTTAAAATGAAAAATAATGCTAGATCTTATTTTTGGTTTCCTAATTTAGACAGTACTATTGAAAATTTTGTTAAATCCTGTCAAGTCTGTATGTCTGCTAGACCAGAACCACAGAAATCTAAAGTTATAACATGGCCAAAAGCTAATTTTCCATATGAAAGGGTACATGCTGATTTCTTAGGACCTATAAGTGGTAAAATGATATTAATAATAATAGATTGTTACACCAAGTGGCCAGAAGCATTTATAGTAAAGAATTTAGAATCTAATACAACTATAGAAAAATTCAGAGAATGTTTCAGTAGATTTGGTTTGCCTAAAGTAGTTGTTACAGATAATGCTGCTACATTTTGTTCTAAGGAATTTTCTGAATTTCTATCTAAAAACGGTATTCAACATGAAACTTCTCCACCGTTCCATCCTGCAACAAATGGGTTTGCAGAGAATGCTGTAAAAAGTTTTAAAAATGCTATGTACAAGTCTTTAAATGATATTAAAAATAGAAATGTGTCATTTGTAACTTTAATGAACAGATATTTATTTCATTACAGAAATTCAATTCATTGCATTACAAATATTTCACCATCGGAAGCTATGTTTAATAGAAAACTTAGATCTAGACTAGATTTGTTGTCTACTAAGAAAGATAGAAAACAGTGTAATGTAGGAAAAAGAGAAGAAAAGTTTAAAGAGGGAGAGTATGCTTACTGTAGAGATTATAGGAATCCTAATAAAAAGAAATTTGTTAAATGTGTAATTGATGAGGTATTGGGACAAAGAACTTATTTATGTAGAGTTTTAGAAGAGAACTTAATTTGGAAACGTCATTTAGACCAGATTATAAGTTCTTGGCCTCAAGACCAAAAGGAAGATTTAAATGAAACCAGTTTTGTAGTAGATGATAGTTTATTGCAAAATTCTAAGGATTTAAGAGATAATAATTATGATAAGCAAATAGTTCTTAATGATGAATCTCATGTTATTGTAAATGAGCCAATTTCAGAGATATTGCAAGAAGTAAATGATAATGTTAATATTCTACCAGAAGGTTTTAATAAAGTCTCTGAAGTTAGCCCACACACTTCAAATACTTACCAGGATGCAAAAACTTGTAACAGTACATACAAACACTTACCTGGTAATCAACCCGTTGTTTCTTGTAGTAATGAGAATCAAACTTTGAGGCGTTCTGATAGACAGAGGAAAGCACCTCAACGTTTGAATTTGTAAAGGGGGAGTATTGTAGTATATTTTGTAGTGTATTTACTGGTAACACCATTTTAGGAAATAAAAGAAATGTAGGGCTAGCAACCCAGTAGAATTCCATTTCCGTCCGCTTCACTAGAACGTTTCATTAAAACTATACTTTGAAAGAAAAGTGTTTTATTTGGGCAATATTATTGTATTGTATACAAGGCGTATACACAGTAAATAATATATGTTTATTTACTCAAAAACAAGGCATTGTAGTACACCTAAAAAAAAAATACAGTTTTACAAAATAAGTAGGTACTATATCTACAAACGTGTGGGTGAGCACTGCTCTCCTAGCTAGGTTATGAAAATCTGTGTTAAACTATGAACCATTGAAAAATAAAATTAACTTATATTATTACCTAAGTATTTTATTTTTATTTTTACCTGATTGTATAACTGAGAAACCATGTTGTAAAACTTAGAAGAACTGATGAATAAGATACTCTTGCTTAGACTAATAATTATGTTTCTAATTACAGAAAACTCTGTAATTGCTTTGATATGAAGTACCCATAGAAATATAAATAACAGGAGAAGTGGCATGGGGGCGTGTCTGTGTCCGCGCATCTTGACCAGAATGGTCATGCCTCAGGCAAATGGCCGTTTCCGCTAACTAGTGCGCTTTCGAACGCGATCGTGATAACATTTAAGAATACCGTGTTGTTCAGTGGTTTCTTGTAAAAATCGAAGCTAAACTATAAACTTTATAAATCGTAGAACCACTTTTCATAAATCAGCACAAGTATTTTGCTATATTTGTGTTGAAAATCATGAAAAACAACAAATCGTAAAATATTTCTTGCCTTTACTACGTCATTTTTGTTTTCATATATCACAGCGACTGTACTTTTATTGTAGTAAATACATTGCTTCTTTACCACTACCAAAGTATGTCGCTAAGTAACTGGACAAGCAATGTAAAAATTACAAAACGATATTTGCTTTAAGCGGTTGCATCGTTAGTACGGCTGTAGCGTCTTGCGACGGATTAGTGATGTGGTTGTGCAGATCCACTAACGTAGGCTATCGACAATAATGCCGATTGTCGTATGAATTTATATTACTATTAAAGTTTATTCTTGAATTTGTCAACAGTAATAGCCTGATTGGAAGACCGATGTGAAATCTTGTTTTATACTCATTTAGATTTTCTCATAATGTTGTTTTTTTTTTGGTTTACTTAATATTTCTTTTTTTTACTTACTTATTGTTTATTTATATCATCTTATTATATGTATATCGTTTTTTATTTATAATTTTTTCAGCAACTTCCAAAAATTTTAATACAATAATAAATGAGAGAATCGATAAGTTTCCGATTTAGTCAATCACTAGCGTATATGTAAAATAAATGGCTTTTGCACAGGACAACGATAGCGAACGATGTTTTCGTGTGGGTGAGTTTTACGGTGCATGGTAAATGCACGCTGTATTTGATGGGATAAGGTTTATAATTGATTGTGTAGTACGTTCTGATTTGTAAATTGCAAGTGTGACGGGACCTCGTATTTATTGGGTTTACTGATCGCATGTGTGATCGCAGGCTACAGAGTAGGGATAGATTGAAGACATTGGGTTTCGATACATTTTCAACTACCGGGCATATCTCCTTCTTTCTTATATCTATGGAAGTACCTAATTTTAAGAATACTATCGTAGGCGAAATTTAACTTCAGTAAGTACCTACCTACTTAGTTTAATTGCGCCAAAACCATTGTGTTTGTATTCTGATCCTCTTTCATAATTTTAATAAACAGACCAATAATATTTCGTCTTTTATTTAGACAATAATAAATATACTCATTAACACATTCTTTTCTTCATCTTCATTTATTAGAAGAGTTATTGACGTTCATCCTTAGATAGGCGTAATTTGACAGACCCATGGTAAAATAAAACAAGGTATGGCACTCCGAAACACAGTGGTCACGTGGGAGACACAAGACTACGTCATCACCGCTATCCATGGTTCTCAAACTTTTTAGTTTGGGGAAATTTTATAAAACATTGACATAATTATTAAATTACTTCTAGCTTAAATAAAAACAGTAATAACCTTACCGCGATTTAGCATTAGCGATTTAGAATGCAACCAACCACAACCAATTACAATAATACATTAGTAATTATACATACTTACCATTTTTTGTGGTTGTTTTAGGTCCACAATAGCGCAGCCATTCATTGGCTACAGATTCTTTTAGAGAAAATGAAAAAAACCGCCTTTTACACTTTTATTCTTACAGTTCCGAATTGAACAACGAACCATTTTAAAAGCTTTTATTGATATTGTGGTCAAAGAAAAAAATGTCACAAACCAACTTGTTAGACGTCCACAACTAAATGTTTGAGAATCACTGTGTACAATGGGACTGAGCGAGACCAACATACGGGTTCGACAAGAATAGCAATACATGACAAAATGTCAGAATGCCAATTAGACAGCCCGTTTCTGTGTTACCAGTAGTGTGTAATAATAACTCCCCAACCTCCTTTATTACTTATGCGAATCTGATACAATAATGAGGTTTTAATTTAAAATTACGTTGGTATATGTTTGTTACGTTTGATAAGACAAACGAAACGACAATTTCAATGTTTTGTATATATTTTTTAACAGAATGGTGATTGAATATCTTTCCTTAAATTCGAGTTTTGTTGCAATAAAGTGGCAACTGAACAGTGACGTAGGCATGTGTCGCTCCCGGAATGCCATACCTTGTTTTATTATACCATGGACAGACCTACCTTACATAAATAAATCAAGCACGAAGTTTTAAAAAAAAAATTGTTTTGGAAAGTAGGTATAATGTAATTAACAAAATAACTGGTTTCTAATGCACTTGTTTTAAGAAATAGGTAGGTACCTACCCATAAAAAATCTGTGCATATAATTCTTGTACTTGAACAATTAGCTAATGAACTAAATACCTACAATGGTTAAGCACTGTAGTTTTGTATTTTAGTAGGTTCGCTCCAGTATGGACGCGACATCGGCGGCAGTGACACGAGAGAGACGCGTTCTATCGGACGCAGTTCGTCAGTAATAAATAAGAAACCGGTTTCTAATCAAATCAATTCAAAATAATACTAATGGATTCGATAAACAGTTTGATACCTGAAGACGCGCAAAGAACGTTGGTTTTCTTCGTTAATGGCAAAAAGGTAAGTTATCCGTGTTGTTTTAATTCTTTGCTTGCCGGTGTGAATAAGTATTTTTTAAATTAATGATTAAGTAGCTCGGTACCTCCGAGTCATAGTCATCTACGTCTAGGTCCGTTCTCGTTAGCCATGAAATTCTGTTTTTAAATCCTATCTATAGAAACATACTTTTAAATTTTATATATTTACCTAGGTATTGTAGACAGACCTGTGACATAGGTATTTATTCTGTGCCTGTGATAAGGTTAACCTACAATGTTATTATATACATATCATAAACCTACCTAGGTTTATGGTAGGTACATAGTTGTACCTATTTGTAGTATTAGGATATTTTGTAGTTAGGTAACAAGGATTTGCATTGCGGTCTGCTTTGTGGCCAACATGTTTATTAGGTCGTATTTCATTCCATAACTAATTTTAACTGTAACACTGGGTGGATAGATACGTACCTACCTATTAACTTGATCTTTCCTTAACATAGGTACCTAACGTGTGAAGTACGTCCATGCAAAATAAAAGTAAAGTAGGTAAGTAAACCTTCAGAGAGGTAGTTTGAATTTCGCATCCAAACTAGTTACTCACAATCCGTTTCATTTTGACAGTTCAAAAAAATATTCGATATTTTAATACGTTCTTGAGCAGACAATTTTTTCGAAATGATTACTGATGACTTCATATAAAAGCGTGCGTTACCTACGCAGTATGCAGTTATAGAATTGTACCTAGTGAATTTAACCTACTAGGAAGGTTAGGTAGGTACAGTCAGCATCAAAAGTTGTTGACCACATTTAGATTTTCAAAATCGCTGTATAGTGAAGTGCTAATAGTGAATACGGTGTACAGCGATTTTACCTACTAGGTAAAATCGGTATAAATAAAATCGGCCTATCTAGGTAGGTACCTAGATAATAGGGATGATGCCTGGGTAAAAAAAATGAAATTCTAATTAGTCCGTCAGTCAGATAGGTACCTACTTACTTAATAAAAAAATATTAGACACGTATTTTTTGCTTTATCATATTAATAAAAAAATACCTACTTATAAAAACGCATTTTAGGTTGGGGAGGTCGCTACGTCACTAGTACCAAAGTACGTATAAAATCAACATACTCGTGACGTCATGGCACATTTTACCTCAATGTATCGCCGTAATCTTTAGATTACGTAAAAAAAAGAAAAAATACGTGTCCAATATTTTTTTATAATCTCAAAGGACTAAAAAAAATTTTTTTGTCATCATCCCTATTCTTTCACTACCTACTGAGTCTACTAACCATTGGCATTATTTCCTGTGTGTAGATTGTTTAGGTAGGTAGGTACTACTTCTACTTACATCTTTTTTTCTTAGGGCTGTATATGCACGGTGTGCTCCGTGGCTCCATGGAATAATACGCAGAAGACTTGTGCAGCGCTCTTGGAGTTTTATTTATGTAATATCGATAACCCTTCAGCAAGTGTTACAAAATTATTTTGGGGTCGGTAACCAATCTGACCCTAATGCGATTGAATCCGCGTCGTGATAACCCGCGACATTAAAAGTACAATTTACAAGTACCTACCTTGTTACCTACTAGGTACTTAGATAGTAGTAGGTACTTGGATAGTCTAGTCTTCTTAGTAGTACTTACTTTTAATAATAATAGGTTACCTTTTTACTTATGTAGGAAGGTGCTTAAGAACAAGTTTTTATTTTGTAATCTTTTCTATTTGAAGTTTGAACAGTGATTACAATACCTACTGACTTTTTTCGCTGTAGGTACTCGTAGTAGGTAGGTAGATCCGTACAAGATACAGACAGACCTACATAAACAGGGTGTCAGGGACATCGACGCGACAACTGATACCATGGATTCAGTAGGTACATGATTCTAACCCCAATCAATGCGTAGGATATTTTTTTGTCGGTTATTCAACAACAAAAAAACAGCTGTTCCATATATTTTGACCGCGTAGGTATATTGCACTTGTCTATGAAACAGGCGATTTTTTTTTTTAAACCGACGAAAAATTTCGTCCCAGGGGCGTTCAGAATCATGTACTGAATACATGGTATTAGTTTTCACGTCGATGTCCCTGCCACCCTATATATTCGAGCCCACAAATATTGCACGTTGTTACCTAGCTACCTAAGTACTTAGGTACCTAGGTACTTACAATTATTTAAGAAAAAATAAACATACCCAACATTATATAAAGACATAACTTTCAAGCTAAGCAGTAACATTTAAAACGGAACAAGACACTGAATAAAATGGAGTTTTGATCGATCCAAATAGTTACTTATTGACAACTCTGTCTGAGCAAATTAAATACCTAACGCAATCATATCAAGTTTCAGTCCAGATCGAATAGCATATCAGTGTCCCTACTAACGTCCCCTTTCACTCGTATGGGTAGGTACCTAACTAGTAAGTAGGTTCACTAGATACACTTACTTAGAATGGATAATAATAATTATCATAATATACATAATTATATAGATAGATACCTACCTACCTATCTAGGTAAGTAGGCGTAATTAGGTAGGTATCTATCTATCTACTTAATTTTTAGGGCTTTAGGTAGGTAGTGTATTCTTCTGTATCAGGGATGTGGCGGATGCAGATTTTTTTACATCTGCGGATTCCGATTTTTGGCGGCTCACATCCGCGGATGCGTTCTCAAGTTTTTGGGATCCGTCAAGGCGGGCAAGGGAAAATTTTAAATCTTACGTTTTTTGCATAATTGCAGCGCTGTTTCTTTGTACCCATGTTGATAATAAATTCAATTAGCAGCAATTATAATAAAATATTTAAGTACCTACTAAAATATAATCATTTAATAATCTATAGGAGTTCTCGAAATTTTATGTATTTAATGGAGTAAGACTATTTCGTGAAAATGTGGCGATTTAGAGCTATATTGATGATTTTATTTCCATTTTGTTGATCAGATTTTACTTATATTCACCCTCTTCGACCCACATCTGCATCCGCATGAGCCCCGAATAAATGCGGAAGCTCCGTAATTGCGGATGCGGATGCGGATGTGAATATCCGCAACATTCCTGTTCTGTGACGTCTCCAGTTTTGTCCTACCTACCTACATACATAGTACCTACTTACAACAGTATTTATAAAAAGCAAAAAAAAAAGAAAACTGTTGGTACCTATATATAATTTTATAAATGAAATAATAAGTTAAAGTACTTACTTTACTATATGTTTCAGGTCGTCGAGAAAAATCCAGATCCAGAATGGACACTTCTTTTTTACCTCCGCAAGAAACTTTTGCTTACCGGCACCAAATATGGATGCGGAGAAGGTGGCTGCGGTGCTTGCACGGTCATGATCTCTCAATATTTGATAACTGAAGATCGTATCAAGTATCCTTTTCATTAAATTCACCATCACATGGTTATTTTTGACCAATTACTCACAGCCCGGCTAGCTCAGTCGGTAGAGCATGAGACTCTTAATCTCAGGGTCGTGGGTTCGAGCCCCACGTTGGGCGCATCTTTTTGCTACTGGAATATTTTGTATATTTGTTTGTTGTAGTTATTTTAGTTTTTGTGGCTTTTTTGTAATTAAAACAAGTATTTAACTAGGATTTATGTTAGATAATGTATTTTCTTATTATTCTGATTCACTTTTTAAAAGTTTTCATAATAGAGATGCCTAGTTGTCGATGCTAGTGGTTCGTAAAAGTTTTTTTTTATAGCCAACCCCAGCGTAAAATTATTATTATTACCTACTTGCTTTCAGTGTAAAACCTATGTCTGTCTGTATAATAATATGGTGTCCGAAACTATGTACTCAGTCTACAAGTTTCATGGCATGCCATTAAAAAAATTGAATTTATCCCAAGAACGAACTTCACATTGTAGTTGAAAAACTTGTTCTCCCATACATTCCAACTGCAAATGTTAGTTTGTATGCACAATATTGAGAGATTTACCATGTTATTTTAAGACCATAGACTTATTTTAGGTATTCCTGTACTCTATGAGTAACAACCATACTCTGTATTTTTCTTAAACATTTTAGGCTCATTATTTTCGGACATAAGGTGGGAATGTTCAATTATCATAACCTCACCGTCACTCTGTAGGTACAGTTAGCAAACCTTTTTTTTAATTTTCCTATTTTCCTCCAAAAAGTGACCCCCTTATTCAAAATTCATTTATTTTCGTTACACGACCGTGTTTGAGTCACAGAAATTGATATGTGTATCAAATTTCAACTAAATTGGTCCAGTAGATTCGGAGCAAACTGGCTGTGACAGACGGACAGCCAGCCAGACAGACAGACATACACACGAGTGATCCTTTATGGGTTACGTTTTTTTTCTTTTGTGGTACCTATGGAACCCTAAAAATCAATATAGTTACCTACTTTACTAATAATATCCATAACTTTTGTATTTTTGTACTAGGCACATTGCAGTAAATGCATGTCTGACGCCCGTTTGTGCCATGCACGGCTTAGCAGTCACGACCGTTGAAGGAATTGGCTCCACACAAGAACGCCTACACCCGGTGCAAGAAAGGATAGCGAAGGCTCATGGATCACAGTGTGGCTTCTGCACACCTGGCATAGTAATGTCCATGTATGCATTACTGAGAAATAAACCCAAAGTAAACTATACCGACATAGAAACGGCATTACAGGGAAACCTTTGCAGATGTACTGGATACAGACCCATCATTGAGGGGTTCAAAACCTTTATAGAGGGATGGGAAAGAAATTATAGCCGTGAAGGTGAAAAGAATTCCTGTTCAATGGGTGAAGATTGTTGTCGAAATAAGAAACTAAATGATAACAGCGATGAATTGTTTAATAAATCGTTGTTCAAACCATACGATCCAACACAAGAACCAATTTTCCCACCAGAGTTGAAGTTAGATAGTCATTATGGAGAGGAGTATTTATTTTTTCCCGGAGAAAATGTTACATGGGTTCGGCCACAAACACTTAACGATTTACTTCTTTTAAAATCCAACTGTCTTTCTTCTAAAATAATTGCTGGCAATAGTGAAATAGGGGTGGAAGTTAAATTTAAAAATAAAGTATATCCAGTGTTGCTGTATCCGTCAATAATAACGGAAATGAACTTTTGCAAAGTTTCAACTGAAGGCATCATTATAGGCGCTACTATCACCCTAAGTGAATTATCGAGTTTTCTTCAAGAACAAATTAACGCAGATCCCGCGAAATCTAAAGTGTATCAAACAATAAATGAAATGCTGCATTGGTTTGCTGGGGATCAAATTCGGAATGTAGCATCACTCGTTGGAAATATTATAACAGCTAGTCCAATATCCGATTTAAATCCCATTTTAATGGCGTGTTCAGCTGTTTTGAATATTCATAGCAAGAATAAGGGAGAAAGAAAAGTTGTTATCGATGAAACATTTTTTAAAGGATACAGAAAGACCGTTCTTGAAGTTGATGAAATCGTTGTTTCTGTCGTAATTCCGTTCTCTGAAACTATGCAGTATTTTAAAGCGTATAAACAAGCTCGACGAAAAGAAGACGATATTTCTATAGTAACGTCTGCGTTTAATGTTATAATTGATCCAGTTACCAATACAGTATTTGATGCAAGATTGTGTTATGGTGGTATGGGACCCACTACAATTTATGCAAAAGCAACTTCAGAGTCAATTCTTGGACATCGATGGGATCAAGAAATGTTAACTTTAGCATTTGAATCGTTAACAAATGAGTTGCAACTCGATATCTCAGTTCCTGGAGGAATGGCCGATTACCGCAAGTCACTATGTTTGAGTTTATTTTTTAGGTTTTATTTATATGTATTACAATTAAGCAGACCTAATGGTGTTAATAAAGTAAATGATAAAGACTTAAGTGGTGTCGAGGAAATACCAATAGATCAACCAAACAGCTCTCAGTGCTTCGAAATAAGAAACGAGAAACAAATAGTTTCAGACGCTGTTGGCAGGCCGATAACTCATACGTCAGCTCTAAAGCAAGCAACCGGTGAAGCTATATATTGTGATGATACTCCTCCCGTAGCGGGAGAGCTGTATTTAAAACTAGTTTTTAGCACAGAAGCACATGCAAAAATAAAATCTTTAGATGCTAGTAAAGCTTTGTTGCTACCAGGAGTGAAGGCATTTCTATCAGCTGCAGATTTAGATGCAGAATGCAATAAGATGGGCCCCATTATAAAAGATGAAGAAATCTTTTGTAGTGAAATTGTAACTAGCCGGGCTTGTGTCATAGGAGCTATAGTAGCTACGTCAGAGAGTGTAGCAAGGAAAGGAAAAGACTTGGTGGTTGTTACTTACGAGCGTATAGAACCCGTAATTGTAACGCTGGAAGACGCAATTTCACATAGATCATTTTTTTCTGGGTATCCTCGCGTTCTCCGCAAAGGTGACGTGAATGAGGCATTCAATAATTCCAGTTACGTAAAAGAAGGATATGTACGAAATGGTGCCCAAGAACATTTTTATCTTGAAACCATATCTGCTTACGCTATTAGAAAAGAGGATGAACTGGAAATTGTAGCAACTACACAAAATCCAGAAGAAATAGCAGTAAGTTCTAATGATATTTACATGGTCAAATGTGAAGTCAATGGAAGTAAAATACAATAGTAATGTCTTGTTTAACTAATTTGTTCGTTGTTTCAGCACATAGCCTCAGAAGCACTTCGCATACCAAACCATAAAGTTGTTGCTAAAGTAAAGAGAGTTGGAGGCGGTTTTGGCGGCAAAGAAACGAGGGCTACCTTATTAGCTATACCTGTCGCAGTTGCTGCTTATAAACTCAAGACAGCTGTTAGAGCTGTGTTAGACAGAGATGAAGATATGCAAGTTTCCGGGTACAGGCATCCTTGTTTGATTAAATATAAAGTAGGATTTACTGAAGAAGGAATAATAACTGGTGCAAAATTTGAGATATATGGAAACGCAGGAAACTCTATGGATATTTCTTGCGCGGTAAGAATACAGCTGTTAATAAAATCACTTACAGTAGTTTAGCCAGTCATTATAGAAATACACGGTTTATCGGTTTTGGTCTCGATTTAAAAACCTAATTAATTTGTTAATCATCTTATAGAATTATCTTTTTTATAAATTACAGATGATGGAAAGAGCGTTGGTGCACGTGGATAATTGTTACTTCATACCTAACGTCGAAGCGCATGGATATCTTTGCAAAACCAATATGCCTTCGAACACAGCATTCAGAGGTTTCGGGGCTCCAAAATCAATGATGGCTGCCGAAACTATGATGCGTCATATAGCCGAGACAATAGGAAAAAGTTATGAGCAGATAGTTGAAATAAATCTTTATCAGGAAGGCTCGTTGACTCATTTCAACCAGACGCTAACATATTGTACTTTGTCAAGGTGTTGGAACGAATGTATAGAAACTTCTAACTATTGGAAGAGGAAGAAGGATGTTGAGGAATTTAATAGGTTAATATCATATTCTTAAATCATATCCATTATACCTTTTATTTTTTTTCAAATAATTTCCCTCGCTCTGGGCGAAGCGTGAAGGCGTGTCAGACTCTTACTGACTAAAACCCACCCATGTTCCTTCAGTTGTCCGTACGTTGCCAGGGGCCACAGTATCTCTTTCGGACTTTCCCGCGACCCCGGCAGGCATCGGTCTTAGCGGACCCCGTCAGTTGTGCTGAAATCTCTTTGAGGCGCACGTGGAACACAACGCGCTGTCGACCCGGGCCTGGTCCTTATCGGACGGCGAGCTACCCATTGCTCACCGTCCGCAAGCCCGCACCTACGGTGGCCGGGAATCGGCCTACGATTCCCGACGCCCCCCTGGGCGTCGCCTCCTGCAGATATCCATTATACCTAAGATACATTCATTGGTAAGGTTTTAATAAAATCTTCATATACTTTTTCAGACAAAACAGATGGAAGAAGAAAGGTATGACCCTAGTTCCTACAAAATATGGAATATCTTTTCAAGTTGATGTCCTAATGCAGGCAGGCGCACTTTTGTTGGTGTATAAAGATGGGTCAGTCCTACTTTCTATTGGAGGAATAGAAATGGGCCAAGGACTTTTCACTAAAATGATACAAGTGGCGTCGAGGGCTCTAGAAATTGATCACACGAAAGTTCACATTAGTGAAATGTCGACCGACAAAGTTCCTAACAGCTCACCAACAGCTGCAAGCATAAGTTCTGATTTGTATGGGATGGCTGTTGTAGAAGCATGTAAAGTGCTAAAAGCACGACTGGAGCCATTCAAAGCTAAAAATCCAAATGGGAAATGGGAAGATTGGGTCATAGATGCTTTTCTGAACAGGGTACAGTTATCGGCCACAGGATTTTACGCCGCGCCAAAGATTGAATATAATCCGGAGACAAATTCTGGAAATCTTTTTGAATATTTTACTTATGGAGTAGCATGTTCTGAGGTTATCATTGATTGTTTGACCGGTGATCATCAAGTCCTGCAAACAGACATAGTGATGGATGTCGGAGAAAGTTTAAACCCTGCTATAGACATAGGACAGATAGAAGGTGCCTTTATGCAAGGCTATGGTTTTTACACATTGGAGGAAATGATATTCTCAGCTGAGGGAGAAGCACTTTCGCGAGGACCTGGAGCGTATAAGATACCTGGCTTTGCTGACATACCAAAAGTTTTTAATGTATCGTTGCTAAAGGGCGCTCCGAACCCACGTGCAGTTTACTCATCCAAGGTAATATTTTTGCTTATTTTTGCTCATTATATTTTACGTGCCATGAAAGCTACATAGTTATATATTATAACCAGCAGCGCAGAATTCTACTGCATAACGTTATAAATATAACAATTGTAAAACGGACGTGGTACCTTCTAAAATCAGGATAAGATAACCCAACATTTTGAGATAAGTAAGTACATGAACAGACGACTAGACTAAGAGGAGCTTGTGGCTAAGTAATAACAGCCGCACGGGTCGATCCATTATGTTGCTATGCTTGCCGGGGTTGGTTCGTGGATGAGTGGCCATTTTTTCATACTGAGACTCCTCCGTGCCTTGTAAAGCACGTTAAGCCGTTGGTACCGGCTGTCATTCGTGGATCTTTGACAGTCGGTACGGGTCGTCATAAGCCCGAAAGTCTGACAACAGGTCTTACCCAGTTTCTAGGTTGTGGAGGTCAGATAGGCAGTCGCTCCATGTAAAATACTGGTATCCAGCTGTATCCAGTTAGACTGGAAGACTGCTAGGCAGATTAGATGAGCAGACGACTAAACAAAAAATTCTATGATTCCAGGCTGTGGGAGAACCACCTCTATTTTTAGCCGCATCTGTATTTTTCGCAATCAAAGAAGCTATAAAAGCAGCTCGGGTGGACAGTGGAGTGTCTCCAGACTTTGTGTTGGATACACCAGCGACTTGCGCTCGGATCAGGATGGCTTGCGAAGATCTGATTACCAAACAGGTACCTACGCAAATGATTATTTTAGACCTACTTTGTCCAAGAATGCAAGATGGCGAAATAGCAAAATTAAGCGATTCTTGCAAATTACAAACAATTGTTTGCGTTGAGAAGGCAGATAATCGTATTACATATATTTTAGTAAGTACCTATAACAGGGTAGCGTACCTACTTATACTGGAACTTCATAGCCGAGGTTCTCAAACTTATTTCATCTACCGCCCACTTTGAAAATCAATTATTTTTCAGCGCTCCCCATTTTTTTTTACTTTACTACAGCTTATAAACCACAATGACATTCATTACTTTAATTAATTTAATTGCAGTGTGCTATATTAGCCGGGCCTGAGTTTAAACTTACATTCAAAACTAGACTTTTTTACCAATGAGAGCAATTAGAACGCAAACTCGTTTATCTCATTCGACAGTCAATCTTACTGAGCAAGTAAGAACAAGTATCGATCAACCAGCCGATTGATACAGGATTGCACAAATCGCGTTATTAAAACTTGATTGCTCATGAGCAAAAAATAAAAAAAATAAAAAAAATTAACATACTTAGATTTCGTAGGATAGCCCATGGGCGAAATCTAAGTACCTATGTTAAATATTTTTAGTTTTTATAGAATGAAACAGGGCAGAAATATGAACTAAATAATCGATGTTGTGTACATTCACTGAAATTAAATCTACCTTAGATTTAATTTCAGTGAATGTTAAAATATTAAGTAGGTAGATGAAATTACACATCAGCCATCGCCCCCCTAAACCACTTCAACAACCCCCATTTTTTTCTGGGCCCCTTATCGCCCCCCTCTAGGCCTCCAGCGCCCACAAGGGAGCGTTATCGCACACTTTGAGAAACACTGCTTTATAGTGTCAAATAGGGTTAAAATAGTCCTCAAGGACTCAATGATGATAAATCCGTAGAATTAATTTTGATGACGGTTGTATCTATGGTTTGAGCAGTACCTAAGCATAATTTTAAAATATTTTATTGTTTCAGGTAAAACCCACGATTAAGGGCAACGGGAAACCGTGGAATGTTATAGCATAATGCTGGCATATTAGGTACCTCAAATTCACGTAACGGTATTCACATCAACGTTGAATCAAAAGTAAATTAGGTAATTATGTATAAATATAAATTACCTACATAATACTGCTTATGTTTTATATTACTATTGTTTTGTTAACGATGTATGTTTAGAGCTTCAGTATAAATTAGCATTTGATATCACATTATCTGTTGACAAAGTCTGATAATTTTATATGTTACATATTTAAACCTAAATATTCATTTTTATTAAGAGTTCACACTATGTATTGAAAATGTTAAGATATTATTACAATACACGCGTATATTTTAAGTACCTAGATGTATCAATTTTTTTTTGTACCTCATCATTATTTAAAGTAAACGTTTATTTCTGAATAGGTATGGTTCCTACGAGACTGACCGGTCCAAGGATCTATAGAGACCAATAATAAAAGTAGGTAGGTAGTAAAGAGGAAAAAATGCATGGTTTGGGTTTTGCTGTTTAAAGACAGTGAGCAAAGTTCGATTTTGCTACGAGCGAGACAAAGTAACTTTTTAATTATTTATATACGAAAAAAGCTAAAGTACCTAAGGCCTAAGGCAGGTACTATCATATCTATGATCAAACAAATATACAGAGTTGATATGACAGAGGGGCATTAAATTACACTACGTATACTATACGTGTTTAGTATTAATTCGATACGGTATAAAAATAAAAAGCATCAAAAATGAGTTTTTTTTTTTTCAAACAAACTAAATTTAACTGACCTTAGAAGATACCTAGGTAACAGTGGCAACGCCGCGCCCGCGCCGCGCGGCGTGTTTTATCTCATTTCAAAGCGGGCGGCCGGCGGCGGTGGCGCGGGCGGCGGCTTAGGCCTTCACTCGCGGCTTTTAGGTATGGTTTTGAAGTACGCGCGCAACAACAAAAACACTAAAATTTTAAATTCTCGATGTGTCCTTCATTCACATGAATGCACAAATTATACCGACGGAGAATATTGTTACTTATTTTTCTAATTAAAAATCATGTCAGTGTATTCTAACGCCGTGTAAGTTACACGAGGCATTGTTGAACACTTTAATTACACACACACACACACAAAACCAAAGTTTAATTACGTGTCGTATCACAATAAAAGCAGTCGATCACAAAAAAAAACACTAACACTAAATAATAATAATCCCAAGTTACGTGTCCTCTCACAATAAAAAAAGAAATACTGTCTTAAACTTGTTTAGTGTCCTATCACAATAATAAAACTAAATCCCAATTGTCAGCGCGCGAGTTCGACAATACGGAGGCGGCGCAGGTACTTCCGTGTTACGTAACATAAGTACGTTCCGAAAGAATAGCGTCGGCGCACTGAAAAAACAGTTTTTAGAAGCCCCACTCACTTACCGATCGCAACCCCTGCCCCTCGTCGCTAGGATGCAATAGCAACACACTGACCTATTTCTATTTCTTTTACCCACGGGGTGTTTGCTATGATTTTCACACTCGTAATGAAAATGCAAGTGTGTGTGTATTTATTGCTTCCTTGTTTGCATTGTCATCTTTTTAGCGAAAATATTTGGTTGTACTTGTGATTTGCGTCACAGCGGCAACCACGCATAGGTTATACTCAGATTTATCGTTTTAAGGTGCATGACCTATGCGTATAGACATAATCAGCTGTTAGGAAAGATACATCGTGTTCAAACGGGGCAAAAACTTAAAAATCATTTGCGACTAAACTACTGCTCCTATTTAATTGATTTTTGGTACAGAGCTTGAAAATGGTACCTAGTATAGGCAGTTTAAAGGAAAGCCCCTCTGTCGTATCAACTTTGTATAACGAAATTGTAAAATAGACATTTATCATGGGTATCCCCATCGGGGGATTTTACACTATCATATTATATCATATACCTACCCTATTTATGAAGCTCACATATTACCCATATTTTACAATTTCATTTTATCTTTGATCATAGATATGATATTGTAATACCCCCATAGAAACAAGTCGATTAGAAGTTCCATTTTCAAATTCCATCTAATAAAAAAGCCCAACAAAAAAATAAACAATAAAACGTTCGGATACAGTACATACCGACCGACTAACCGACCAACCGTAAAATTTCAAATCGACTGTTACCTAACTAAGGTTTTAAATGTAAGTAATTATAACTTTTTATTTTTCCTCTATAATCGAATTTGATATTGTTTGTTTTACAAATATACATGAGATGAAATTTTTACCATGCTGTTTTTTTTTTACCTTTAGGTAATAATATTATTATTATGTAAAATAATTATGTTCACTTGCTGAGGTGAAAAGTTGTGTGTTACACGAGACACGAGACCAAAATTATTTTAAACTCGTGTCTTTGAATCAACACTCGCAGCAAAAACCAAATTCGCACAAATAACTAATTACCGATCATTTTAATTCCCTTTTCCAGATTTGTTGGTCGATAAATTTGACATGCGCACTTATCGACAACCTTGATTTACATTGCAGCATCGTCATCATTAGGTAGGTCGGTAATTACTTAGGTAGGTACTACATACAATGGTTGGTTATTTAAAAAAAGCTGTAAGTACCTATACATGCAATAGCTACTTCTCCCATCTTGATAGTCGCAACTTCGCAAGGTATGGCTGCGAAAACCAAAGCTTCCAAAGCGAATTTTCTCTGAAAGGTTTTGAAATTTTCAACTTTCGGCACAGAGCCGAGCGTTGAAAATCCAACAGTGCGCGTTTATTAAGGTTTTCGTTCTTTAGTGTTAGTGAAAATGGGCATTATGTTAGCTGTTACGCCACAAAATGTCGCGCATTTTCGGAATATTACTCGATTATTATTTTTAAAGATAAGTAAGTAGGTAGGTAGGTGATAATTAACATATTGGCCGGTCCGGTGACCGATTAACACATAAACATAGTAAGTACCTACCTAACCTACCGATTTGTTTCGTATTTTCTTTTTCTAGTTACAGCACCTTAATTAACACACGATCAATCCCAATCTGTTTCATTTTGGCAGTTCAACAACATTCATTGCATTACCTATTTACGTGAGCATACAATTTTTTCGAACTATGAATAAATGGATAAGCAGTAGCTTTCAAAATGACTCACATTATGATTGATTGTGTGTAACAGAGTTAACGCGACGCGACACCGGTAGAACAATTTCCGTGAAGTTTTCAAAGAATAGAGTCGAGTCGCGCCGTCGCGTCGCCCCTGGCTGCGGGAGCCTATAAGAAGGCCGGTTTTCATCTAACATTGAGAGAATCCCATGTTAATTATGTCCCTCTTACAACCTAGCTGCTAAAGCTATAATATTATGAGACGATGAAGCTCTTAGCGCCACCAAGTGTGAAACATCTTACAGTGAAACGTGAACGTAATAGATTATCTGGTCAAATAAAAAAAGAACAGCTGATATGAAACCACATTCTGACCACGCTGTTGGTATGTTTATTTTTAGTTAAATACCTACGTCGTTAAAATTGTTTATTTTATAGCTGAAGAGATAGGTACGTACGTATTACACAATAATTTGATTAGAGATTTAATATTAACCGCAGGAACGAGTTTATGTGCTCGAACTTATGTTTTTATTGATTCTTGGTTTTCTAATTTAACTATGAAATGCGATTCTTAAGTAAGGCACGGCTCTGATATGAGTGGATACACATCTAATTTAACTAGGTACCTATCTCTTTTGGCACGTGCAATTTAGTTTTAGCGTTGCTTCCTAGATTATTCTTTATGAGCTTGACTGGTTTCTTTCCATACGTCTCATCTTTATCGATACCATACCGCCAGCTCTAGGCTGGCGACCGTACGCGTAGGTGGCAACAAAGGTCAGATACGATAACTATGGACATTGACTGGTTGCCACTAATAGTCAATTGAAGGAAGAGGGTTATAAGTCAATCAATGGGCTAGTAGTATATCCGTACTTGTTAATGGCAAGACTAGGTACCTACTGCGTTTAGAACACTTTAGGCGTGTGTGCGTGAAATAACGAATGTAATCACGCGTTGTGACTAAAGTTATATTATTCTGAACAACGCTGCCCGCAGCAGTGTTGCTGCGTCACTACTGGTTCCCATACATTTTCTATTGGTTTAGATTACCTACATTCGGTTCGGAGCACGGCAAAAATTGCTGCGATGGCGCTACTGCGCGGCAGTGTAGCCCTTTCATTTGATATACACGTTATAACATGTATAACACGGTCCAGTAACAAAACTTTTTTTTTTTTCTTTTTTGCCTCCCAAAAGTCACCCCCATATTTAAAATTCATTTATTTACGTTACACGTCTGTGTTTGAGTCACAGAAATTCATCTGTACTAAATTTCAATTTAATCGGTCAATTAGATTCGGAGCAAATTGGCTGTGCCTGTGACAGACGGACAGACAGACAGACACACCAGTGATCCTATAAGAGTTTCGTTTTTTCATTAGGACGTACGGAACCTACAAATAATAAAAGTTATTATTCGTAGTACGGAACCCTAAAAATTTACCGATTGTGACTTGTGGTGGTCTTGGCTTTCGATTGGGATGTTGAGTCATGAGTTCGAATCCCACCCGATGCAATTATATAGGACAGCTGCTTGCAGTAAACGAATAATATTTACTCAGCCTGATGCGTTATGTTATGCGTAGTTGATTATTTCTTTTTAATTGTATTTAAAACAGTTCAATTAAGAACCTAGATTGTTGCTACCATAATTGGAATACTAATAATATGTATTTATTTAAATTACTTAATTGAAATTAGATGATAATAATTGTAGTTAAGATGTGAAGGCGAATTTATCTATTAGTTAGTATATTTCACAATATTATCATCATTCCCATTAATGTTTAATATACTAATATTATTTGTGAATTAAGTAGGTACGTATCGTTGGTATTTGAAGTAAAAAATTGTAAATCGGAGGAGTTTGTTACTAGCAGTGAAGTACAGCAGACTACTAACTCTGTAGTACAGAGTTACCCAAAAAATAACACTATCTTAGTAGCGTGGTGATTCATGCGGGAAGGCGTGTATAATGTATAAGTGCGTTTATATTATAACGATATATCTATACATACTCGTATTATAAAACTAAGTCGCTTTTCGCGTTTGTCTGTATGTCCGTTTGTCTGATGAGATGTTCAACATAATTTAGAGAATGTATTCCGGAAGGTTTACGTGTATAATACATTAAGAGGGTTTATCCTAAAAGTTGGCAACGTCGCAAATAACTGTCAAATATTTACCTGTTTTGATTCATATAACAATATTACTGAATAGAAATAAGAAATTTGGCTAACTAGCGAACTAGAATATTAATAATGAATTGCAATTATAACATTGAATTTGATGTTGTACCCATTTTAGGTGAAAAAAACACATTTGGAAAGTTTCCAAATAGTTTTTTTACATTTAAAACTAAACATTCGGTGTTACGATATTTATTATTGCATTTCATAATCAATATACTAGTTCGCTAGTTAGCCACATTTTTTATTTCCACACAGTAATATTGCTAAATTAACCAAAACTGTGAAATATTTGACATCTATGTGCGACGTTGCCCACCTTCAGAATAAACGCTCTTAATATTAAACTTATAGATAATTAAGAAATCTTGATGTTTTGTCAAGTCGTATAAACCTTGTGAAGCAAGTAGTTACTTATATCAAAAAAAAACTAAACAACATGCATTCTCATAAATATGTTAATTTCACAATTTTATACTTCTACAGGTTTTGATTTTGTTCGAGATGTTAACGAGTTCATAACGACCTCGCTGTATCAAGTTCATTTCAAATGACTAGTAACAGCCGAAGATTTCACAAGTTAATATTTTTATAACTTCAATAATACGTAACTAAGGAGCAGATAACAAGTTGTTTATTGGTTGTCCGACCATGTGGATGTACTGCGCCCGCGCACCGGATAACAAGAGGCAAACGGACGACCGTGCAACCGCCGATCATATATCGTCATTCGTCAGTTGTGTTCCAAACCGTCATATAGTGAGACGTGTCCATCTCTTAACTACTTTTGATAAATTAATAAAGTTCCTATGACAATATGGGTTTGTTGAATATGGAAGAGGAAACCGGTGATATTTGTTCGGAGTTGGTTTTCTTTGTAAATGGAAAGAAGGTGAGTGATGTGCTTTAGCATGTGACGAGATAATATCTAAACTACTTAGTTGTAATGTTTGAACAAATGATTAATTAGACGCTCCGGTTGATAAAGTATAACTTTGTAAACTGCAAGGCAGACGTAGCAGTATCCGCAAATAATTATGTAGTTGGACTGAATCTAAGTATTTTCATGTTGAGTTCCATCGTTATAGATAAGATATGGTAGATGCTACTTATCTGTCTTTAAAAATATTGATGTTAAGTAGATACTCGAATTATGATCAAAAGTAATCTTGTAGGTAAGTATCTAAGATATCGGTATTGGTAAGCTACAATAAGTTAACAGGCTGCAGAAAATTTTAGTCTGTAAAGCTAACAGCTTTAATTAAAGACTATAAGTGCCGGTTGTGAAGCCGATTGGATTATAAGAAGCTTAGTAGGCACCTAAGCACATGATGTACTTACAAGCAACAAAAGGATATACTCGTAGTATATGGGACAAGATTCTAGTGGGTATATCTATTTTAACCCCTGGGGATTGTAATCTCTTGAATTCTAATAATAAACCCAGAAAATTATCCTCTACAGTATGGACCTTTATGGACACCAAAAAAAAGGTAGAAAAATAAAAGTTAGCTAGGAGAAAAAAAAGTACCTACCTTTTTCGATTTTTCGCTTGATTGAGTCCTACCTACAGTTTTATTCTAAGTTTAATTAAACGAGTATCTTAAATCAATGTAGATGTTCAAAATAACATTCCAGCATAATCCAATCATTGGATGTGAATTGTGTAACATTTCTGTTTTAATTAAATCTGCAAAATACAAGTTTATAATAAATGCGTCATTCCACGTGTTTTCTTGTTAATAATATGAATGAACAGTGGCACAGAAGACACATGTTTTCTGATGTCATGATGTTTGTTTGTCTCCTCTTTCTAATACATAGTAGGTCAGATGGTGGTCTGCCAGGGATTTCCTATAGGTAGACAGAGTTATTAATAATAACAAGAACGAGTCAGACTCGCGACGAAGGGTTCCCCGTACCACCGTCAAATATTTAACACTTTATAGGGTGGCAGGGTCATCGACACGAAAACTTACCATGGATTCAGTAGGTACGTGATTCTGAACACGGAAACGTAAAAGAAGAACGAAAAATTTCAACGCAGGGGCCGTTGAAATGTTTCGTCGGTTATTAAAAAAAATCTGCTGTTTCATAGAAAAGTGCAATACCTACGCGGTCAAAATGTATGGAACAGCTATTTAAAAAAAAAAATAACCAACTACAAATTTTGATGCAGGGGGGTTCAGAATCATATACTGAATCCATGGTAACAGGCTTCGCGTCAACGTCCCTGCCACTCTGTATATTCTTTAACAGGTTTCTTCTATTGCGTTGTAAAATAAAAATTAAAGGGATTTATTATTTGTATTTATAGCGACCATAGTAGTACCTAAAATTTCAAGTGTCTAATTATTACGATACAAAAGATACAACCCTGTGACAGACGGACGAACAATGGAGCCTTACTAATAGGGCCCCGCTGGCACCCTTTGGGTACGGAACCCTAAAAATAAACATCAAGTATTATTTAATACGTCGTATAATATTGCGTCATGTCATCATGTGAGACTGTTTTTATTTGCCCAGAATAATTACGAGTATTATGTTTAAGAGGAGGGGGTTCGAAGGCAGACTGGCCCTGATAATACTGACCTATAACGCCCTCTTGGCAATAATCTTAATAATAATGATGACCCGTATTCAGTACTTTATATTATTATATTGTTTGCTCGTTTATAGCGGCATTTACTTATCTTGTGTATGTGACACGAGTATGTATGATACAAACTATAACAAATATTGCTGTGCAGTAGGTACCTATCTATACACAGCGAAAATGCGATGGTTTTTTTCCACAGTAAACCTTAACCTACCCTTTTTTTATGGTCTAGAAATATTATCAAACTAGCTTTACCCGCCCCGACTTCGCACGGGTAGCACTAAACCCTACCTACCCTAATTTTCTACTACCCGTTTAAACCTTCCCTGGACTATTACAAACATTTTAAAACCAAAATCAGCTAAATCGGCCCAGCCGTTCTCGAGTTTTAGCGAGACTAACGAACAGCAATTGATTTTTATATACAATATAGATAACTTCTGTCACTCTGGACGGAGCGAGAGGGCGTGTCAGACTCTTACTGAATAAAATCCACCCGTGTTCCTTCAGTTGCCTGTTGCCTGTATGTTGCCAGGCTAGTCTCCCGCAGGCATCGGCCCTAGCGGACCCCGTCAGTTGTGCTGACATCTCTTTGAGGCGTAACAAAAAAAAAAAAAAAAAAAAAGCATCAATGTCTCTGCTTGTAATTGTGAATGAAAATAAAAAAGCATCAATGTAGATATGATGGATCAAAATGTTCCCTAGTTTAATTACGATTCAGCATCATCTCTACATAAGGTAAGATCATGCCGTGTTTCCCCAAAGTGTTGGGCAGAGGTCTGCTCTATAATACACCCACATTTCGCCAGAATATAAAATTTTCTGGGTTTGAAAAGCAATTGTCTTTCGGAAGAGGCCAAATTGCTTTATAGGCTTGTTAAGATGAGATATGATTTGTAGATGTAGTTGACTTTTGTAGTTATGTATTTGTTCTAATTGTAATATGAGATATTTTCATGTTTATTCTTACGGGGGTGACATGTTCAAATATGAACAAGGCTCCATTAATAAATAAAGATAAAAAAAAAACAATTGTCATAACACAATTATAGTCAGTTGAATGGAACACAATACTATAGTTATAGTTTGTAACAACTAATCGAAAGTTCGAAATCATGGCCAGCCTTGGTTTAATCATTGAGATTAGTGAGGTAGAAGTTGTTATGACCATGGTCTGTCTGTTGATAATGTCGGTATCATGCATAGCCATAGACCGTTACAACACTTGTTTAACAACATAAGTTGATAAACTTTATTTTACATTTAGAACATTATCTATTTACGAATTTACGATATTGCCTTTAAATTTCGTTCATGTTTGCGACATAAATGATGTCAAACAATATTATTCAGTGAATTAAGTCGGAAGATTTTGTAACTTAATAAGTTATTTTACGTTTAGGTAGGTATGCAGAAATTGTCTACCTAATATTAAAATATGTTATTTACTACTGCTTATTATCTAGGAGTATCTAGTTACAGTTCTTAGTCAGGAAATAAATGACACATTTAGTAGAATGCGTGCCTGACCCTGTATTGAGATACTTACTAAGAATCTACCTACTCACCTACCTACCTATATTTTTTATTGACAAGAACTTATCAATTTATAAAACAAGGAAAAGAGTACGAGGAAACCCTACATAAGTATCAATATTGGGTTGCATTGCATATTGTGTCGTGAGACTAATTATATTAATAATCGATGATTTAATTCATCACAGTTTATTTCTATTTTTTTTTTAAATATAATAGTATTTTTTCACTTCGTAGTGTTTTTTTTTTGTTTGAAGTTTTTATTTTTCACTTTTTAGTTGTGGTGCCTACCTACCTCACACAAATTCGAATACCTGCTATGTAAATAATAATAATAATTTAATAAGTTATCATCATATCATCCAATATACTAACTAAGTGGGTAAAATACGTATTATTGAAGCTTACAAAAAAACTATCCAAGCAAAGTTAATAAAATTTATATCGGACCAACTTAAGAGCATACCCTTTCATACAAAAAAAGAATTTTCTAAATCGATCCACAATAGACGGAGTAACCGACGGACATACAAAAAAATAATATATATATACATACGCTACGAACATAGAAAAGAAAGAAAGAAAATACCTTTATTTAGCACAGACCGAACCGATGATGAAACGCACACGCATCCGGATGTTTTGATAGAACCTCCTCGTTTTTGGAAGTCGGTCAAAAATTACCCCCCAAGTGTTCGTGTCCTTTGATACGTTATCAGATCTATTGTGCTGTTTATGATAAATTATTATAAAAGGTTTTTATTTGATCGACTGCAATACAAAGATAACCGTTTAGTAGGTACTGAGGTAATACGAATAGGTATTCGCAACGACCGACGGTTGTGAAATTCTGATACTAGATTTTGGAATCTAGTATCAGAATTTCACGACCCTATTAGTAGGGTCGGAAAACTTGCCTTCTACCCGCATCATCGAAAAATATAAAATGAAAACTTACCTGTAATTTTTTCTTTTTACCTTCTGTCTTACCTCGTATTTTTAACAATTTCAGGTGGTAGAACCCAATCCTGATCCAGAATGGACTCTGCTCTGGTATCTTCGAAAGAAGCTTCGTCTGACCGGCACCAAGCTGGGATGTGCCGAGGGAGGATGTGGAGCTTGCACTGTCATGATCTCTAAATATAACCGAAAAGAGAAGAAAGTGAAGTATCCTTTTAAAAATGGATCATAGGTATCTAACCACCTACCTTATTTTACCATTGAGCCTCAGACCAAATAAAAGACGAAGACGTCGCTGTGAACAATACAGTGAAGCATGCCAAAACTACACCTCCGCTCTGTGCATGGCATACACGCTCACACGCACACATTTACAACCTTTTACATTTACACAAAGTGCACACATGTTTACGAAACCGGTTTCACTTCACTGTTGACAGCGCTCTGTTTTGGTTTTTTATTTGGTCTGAGCATTGAGCATTGTATCTATTTTATTGATAGTTTTTGGTTAGTCGTCAGCTAGTAGTAACTATGATCTGAGATTTATTTTGTTATTGATGTTAATTTGTAAAGAAGCATAAATTAGTTTTAATGGTCATTTGCGTAAGTTACAATTTGTTTGTTGATCAATAATTTTGAAGTGACTTCTTGAGATAACATTATCACAAACATTGCGATATTTTTGCATGTGAAGTTTGAGACGTTTGTTGAAAGCAGTACGCAATAAAATCTGATATCTATCATATCTAATAGTGTTATCATAAAATACTAACATTATTCATGGATAAAGTAGGTATTGCGTATGCAACATAAACATTCGTTTTCATTTTAAAACAATGTCATAATGTTCCCTAACCTTAATATTCAGTCACCTCGCAGTGAATGCTTGTCTAGCGCCAGTGTGCGCTATGCACGGCTTGGCTGTCACTACAGTGGAAGGTATTGGGTCAACCAAAACCAGATTACATCCAGTACAAGAACGTATAGCTAAGGCACACGGCTCACAATGCGGATTCTGCACGCCAGGCATTGTCATGTCTATGTACACTTTACTAAGGACTAATAGCACTATAACATATAACGATATGGAAGTCGCTTTTCAAGGAAACCTTTGTAGATGTACAGGATACAGGGCCATCATAGAAGGTTATAAGACGTTCATAGAAGATTGGGAGACACAACGTATCGCTAATAGCACATTTAATGGAACCAATGGTGCAGAAAATGGACAAAACCGCGTCTGTGCTATGGGGAAAGACTGTTGTAAAAATAAGACTGATAAAGAGGAAGAGAAGAGTGAAACAGAACATATTTTTGATAGATCATCATTTTTGCCATATGATAACACTCAAGAGCCCATATTTCCACCAGAGCTTAAGTTATCTTCCATTTACGATGATGATTATTTACTATTTAAAGGGCCGAAAGCTTCATGGTTTAGACCGAAGGATTTAAGCTCGATTTTGAAACTGAAAAACAAATATCCTGATGCAAAAATCGTCGTGGGAAATACTGAGGTCGGAGTTGAAGTTAAATTTAAACACTGCGTTTATCCGGTTATAATAATGCCCAACTGCGTACCAGAATTAAATGCTATCACCGAAAATAATACCGGGTTAACCATAGGAGCTGCTGTTACTCTTATGGAGATAGAAAATACTTTAAGAAAGTATATAAAAGATTTGGTCAAACATAAAACTCGATCTTTTGTAACCATTGTAAAAATGCTCAACTGGTTTGCAGGCAAACAAATAAGAAACGTTGCAGCTATAGGCGGTAACATAATGACAGGCAGTCCTATATCAGACTTGAACCCAATTTTAATGGCATTGAAAGTCAAGCTTAATCTGATGAGCGAGGACGGTGGTCATCGTTCTGTTCCGATGGATGAAACATTTTTCACTGGTTACAGAAAAAACGTAGTGAAGCCAAACGAAATTTTGTTGTCCATAGAGATTCCTTATTCTAATAAATATCAATATGTGACCGCATTTAAACAAGCAAAAAGAAGAGAAGATGATATCTCGATCGTCACTGCTGCAATCAACGTCGAGTTCGAAGATAACACTAATGTAATAAAGTACATCAACGTGGGTTTTGGTGGTATGGCTCCAGTAACTAAGCTAGCTACCAAAACAAGTGAAACACTAAAAGGAGAAAAATGGAATGAAGGTATGTTAGACAAGGCATTTTCGTCCTTAATAGAGGAATTTCCACTGAGTCCTTCAGCGCCGGGTGGTAATATACAATTCCGAAGAACTTTAACCATGAGTTTGTTCCTTAAAACTTACTTGGCTATTGCTAAGCAAATGACCAAGGATTACATCCATGCAGACCTTATTTTGCCATATCATAGCAGTGGTGCTGAGCAATTTCATGGAGATATACCCAAAAGTGCTCAATATTTCGAACTGGTTGGAGATGAACAGATCAAAAGCGATGCTGTTGGAAGACCACTAACGCACATGTCAGCATACAAGCAGACAACTGGTGAAGCAATATATTGCGATGATATGCCAACCGCAGAAGGCGAGCTTTACCTGGCTTTTGTTCTAAGTACGAGAGCGCACGCTAAATTAGTTTCCGTGGACGCCCAAAAAGCTCTAGCTAAACCAGGAGTCGTCGCATTCTTCTCTGCAAAGGATTTAACTCCTGAACAGAATGCTATTGGACCTATTTTCCATGACGAGGAATTATTTGTTAGTGAGAAAGTTATAAGTCACGGGCAGACTATTGGTGTTATTGTAGCACAAGATCAAGCGACAGCTCAAGAAGCAGCTAGAATGGTGGAAATCAAATACGAAGATATACATCCAATTATCGTAACGATTGAAGACGCTATTGAGAAGAATTCATTTTATCCACAATTTCCTAAAACAATAGGCAGAGGAGACGTTCAAAGCACGTTTGCCGATAAGAACAATCTTATAATAGAAGGTGAATGTCGGATAGGCGGTCAAGAACACTTTTATTTAGAAACCCACGCTTCGTTTGCAATTCCAAAAAAAGAAGACGACGAATTAGAAATATTTTGTTCAAGTCAACATCCTTCGGAAATAGCGGTAAATATACCAATTGATTTGTGCTATATTTGAAATTAAATACAGGCCTCAACTGTACATGTTTTTCATACTCCTTAACCTGTTTTAGAAATTAGTCAGCCATATTTTGCACGTCCCCATGAATAGGATTGTGGCCCGTGTGAAACGTATGGGAGGAGGATTTGGTGGCAAAGAATCTCGTGGTATGCTTGTGGCATTACCTGTTGCGTTTGCAGCTCACAAGCTACAGAAGCCAGTGCGATGCATGCTGGATCGAGACGAAGACATGATGATGACTGGCACCAGACATCCATTCCTGATCAAATATAAAGTGGCTGTAACTCAAGAAGGCAAATTAATGGGAGCTCAAGTCAATATTTACAATAATGGAGGCTATTCTATAGATTTATCAGGCCCTGTAAGTTTGAAAAATTTACTGATCCGCTGCCGCGGGTCTTGATATTACTACAATGTTTTTACTAAATACTTTATTTATTTTGGCTATGGGTTTTTTTTAAACTACAATGTTTTTTCCAGGTTGTTGAAAGAGCCATGTTCCACTACGAGAATGCTTATCATATTCCCAACGCAGAAGTAACGGGACACGTTTGTAAAACCAATTTACCATCAAACACTGCATTCCGAGGATTCGGTGGACCACAGGGTATGTTTGGTGCCGAGAGTATAATTGAAGATATTGCATTTAAACTAGGAAAGAGCTCTGATGAGATTCGCAGACTAAACCTGTACAGAGAAAACGCAATAACTCACTATGGCCAAACTTTGGAGAACTGCACCCTACAGAGATGTTGGGACGAATGTATCCAAAAAAGTAAATTAGCTGAAAGGAGATTGCTCGTCGAAAAGTTTAACAAGTGAGTTTTTTTATATTTAACAATACATAAAATAAAGCTTTAAAAAAAAATTGGATATGAGGGCAAACTTGAGACAATGGTAACTTTGCTCGACATTGGACATTTTAACAAATGAGCTCCCAAAAAATATGGTAGATTATTTTTATTTGATTTTCAGGGAACATAGATGGAGAAAGCGCGGAATTGCGATTATCCCAACGAAGTTTGGAATTGCTTTCACGGAAAAATTGCTCAACCAAGCTGGTGCTTTAGTACTAATTTATATGGATGGATCAGTTCTTCTGTCTCACGGTGGTACTGAAATGGGTCAAGGTCTTCATACCAAAATGATTCAGGTTGCTTCTCGTGCACTTGGAATTGATGTGTCTAAGATTCACATCAGTGAAACTTCGACAGATAAAGTGCCCAATACTTCCGCTACAGCAGCCAGTGCCGGATCAGATCTGAATGGCATGGCTGTCCTGCAAGCTTGTGAGACACTTTCACAACGACTACAACCCTTCAAAGTGAAGAATCCTAATGGTAAATGGGAAGACTGGGTTTTACAAGCTTGGATCGACAGAGTCAGCTTATCTGCTACAGGATTCCATGCCACACCAGACATTGGTTACAACATTAAGGAAAATAAAGGAATAGCTTTCAACTACTTCACGTTTGGTGCTGCATGCACCGAGGTTGAGATCGACTGCCTCAGCGGCGATCATCAAGTCATTAGATGTGACATCGTGATGGATCTGGGTGAAAGTTTGAACCCAGCTATTGATATTGGTCAAATCGAAGGTGGTTTTATCCAAGGTTATGGCTTGTTCACATTGGAGGAGCTCATTTATTCTCCAAATGGTACATTGTTTTCAAGAGGACCTGGTGCTTATAAAATCCCTGGATTCGGAGATATTCCTCAGGAATTTAATGTATCTCTGCTCAAGGGAGCTCCCAACCCGAGAGCGGTATATTCTTCAAAGGTGAGCAACTGTTCGAGCACATAGTACTTAGCAAAAAAGAATTGTCGTAGCTACAAAATTTCATTTAAATTATTTTTTGTTTTCCAGGCTGTGGGTGAGCCTCCTCTATTCCTGGCGTCATCTGCATTCTTCGCGATAAAAGAAGCAATCAAAGCAGCGCGTGCCGATGCCGGGGTGTCCCCAGAATTCCGCTTGGATGCACCCGCGACTTCTGCACGCATTCGTATGGCATGTGAGGATCATATTACCAAGAAGGTAAATATCTTTTTTTAAATTGAAGTTGATGAGAGTTAATTTAATAATGTTGACACGCACATAAAGTGTTAGGCTGGTTTCACAGCTGTGCGGGAGTCCCGCACGGGCCTCCCGTACAGGGGAGACCCGTACGGGTAGCGCCCGCAGTTCTCTGAAACGAGGGAGTAGTATGATACGTTGTACGGGCTCTACCAGGAGCGGGTCGCGTACGGACCATCCGCTTCGCTGTGAAACAATGTTCTAGCGCCTCACATGTGTCTCCGTTCCGTGAGCCCGTACGGGTCTCCCGCACAGCTGTGAAGCAAGCCTAAGGCTTCTGATTATCGTTTAGTCTACCCGATATTTTATTTAATACATGACCCTTTTTTAATCTAAGTAGATAATTAGTTAAACTACTTTTTAAACAAAAGCTAATCTATATCTCTTCATATTTTCGATCAAAGTTGCTTTTCGAGTCTGTGTGACCGCTTTCTTCTTCTAAACCACGCAACGGATTTGGATGCGATTTTCACCATAATTTAGATTATTCGGAAGGTTTATATGACTAAATCTCGATGTTTTGCCAAATCATCAGAACCGCGCCAAGCAGGGCCAGGTCGCTACTATTAGAATACAATACAATTACAATTTTATGTTTCAGCTCGATGTACCAGAACCAGGCACATTCGTTCCATGGAATGTCGTTCCTTAGACCATCGCCTTAGTCTATCTACACCACAAGCCAAATACTAGAGGTTGTGAAATAGTTGTGTAACGTCTCATAATACTGATATTTAATATACTTTTAATGTGTACATACGTAATATCTGTTTAATCCACAAAGTCATTTAACAAGTCAATGTTTGCTCATTCACAGTTGCTATCTCCAACGTTATTTAAATTGGTTTTATTTTTTATTTATTCTTTATATTTTGTAATAACGGCTCATTGTGCAAAAAATATAAGTTTTTATTTTACCTTTTGATTATTTTTATTATCCCGTTATATCTGTAAAACATTGTTTATTTAATACCAATAAACAACTTGTTGTTTGAACTGAAGGGTTTCGGATTGTTATAACAACAAAAACTATGTAATGATAAAATTATTTATTTTAAAATTGTATCTAATAATTATAATACATTTAACTGACTAATAAAACAACAAATGTTCAATAAATTAAAGATGCAATTCTTATGACGGATTATCTATTGACGTTATACAACACTAGTTTATTGCTAATTTCTTAGGTGGCAACTATCATTAGTTAACAGTGAAAGGCATACAATGTGAACTGTAAGTACATTCGAATTCAATAAGAAATAAAACAAAGAAGTGCTGTAAATTTTTACAGTTTAGGAACACACAATTATTTAGTGACGTAAATAATTATCAAATGTGAAAGAAAATCAGGTACAAGAACAGAAATAACCCTTTGGTTCAGAGATTTTTTAAATGCATAATGAAATAGCTAAATTAATAAATTCGATAGTTTTTGTATGTTAGCTGAACAGAAAATATAAAATGAAACAGCACCAGAAAAAAAGTAAGTAATCAAAAATAACGAAACAGATGTTTATTGTCCGTTAGTTTTCAAAAAAGATAAAGTTACATACCTTTTTTGCACGGTTCGAATATCTTATTTACATTACTATACCATAAATGTGACTACCTCCGATCCAATTTTCATTTTAGATTGCAACTTAGGAATTTCAATTTACTGAATGCAGGCAACATTGCCATGTTATTCTAGTTTCGCGGATACGGAAGGTGCTGTGATTCAACAACGCTGTTATTATTATCAACAATTATAATTATTATTTTGCATAATCGCTTATTAGCAGTCTTTCCGGGTATAATATGTATGGCTCAAAAGTTTAAAAATAATCTAAACGATTCTACTGAGTGGCGCGTTCGGAAAGATTTGACGTGATCTTACTGCACCTATCCCAGTTTCGGTGCCTTAGTTAATAAAATAACATGTTGCTGTGCAAATGTAATGGAAAATACTCGAATGCTTATTCAAATACTTGCTAATTGTAGTTGTAACGAATAATGACTAAAATTAGGACTGCAATACTGTTATCCTGGACCTCTTTGAGAATTGTTGAATAAGAAATATTTTTATTTATTACATAACATAACAGCAGTGTATCTTTAGTACATCCACATTTTGCCAGTTATGTTTAAGTCCCATGTAATAGGGGGCGAGCCTATTGCCCTAAACCGGGCTGCTACTGAGGAATTTCAGACTGAAAACCCCATTAACACTTCACCCGACCTCGGAATCGAACCCAGGTCACCAGTAGCGCTTGCGACCACTAGATCAACGAGGCACTTTCATGTATTAATCTCTGAATAATTCATAAGCTACAGTTCAATCAATCACAGATAATTCTGGAATAAATTGAAATCTTTTATGTGTCATTTGTTTTGCATTTCATATACCATACTAATATAGTTTAGGAAAAAATAGGGATACAGAACCGAATAAAACCAAAATGAAACCTACCCTTAAACTGTAGATTTTAACGCACGTCATAAGCTATAAAGTGTTTATTTTTCACAACTAATAAATACATTCGTGAACCACCTTAACCAATTTTGGCATCATCTCAACTTTATTATATACAAATAGATCTTGGTTTGAGTAACCTATTGAGACCATCTCATTTATCGGATTCTGTTGAACAACCTGAACCTGAGCTAGGACCTGAAACAAACAATATAAATAATGGATAATGTTTGACTTGCATGTATCGAAAGAAATAAAACAATTAATAAATTAAATAAATGGGGAGACTGTACATTGAAAAATTATGTTGTTAGTATCGAAAATGTTTACCTGTGTTGCTGTAGAGCTGTTATTGAAAAATTATTATAAAAATTGTTAATTATTATTATTAAATATTATTTTCATCTAATTTATAATATGGAAGGCGGAAAAATTGTTGGGGTTCGAGTTGTAATGTCAAGGTTTCATGTTGTTAAGCTACGGTTTCCTAGAAAAGCGATTCCATCATATTAGAACTGACGTCATGAAAATCTGTCTTCTTTTACCAGTATTTGACAATAGGTCAAAGCCCGCCCCCCAAAGATTTAAATCACTAGATTTGCCCTCCCCGTACTCAGTCACAAGAAAAAGTGTCCATACTGAGAAGAGTGAGCTCACACATAATTAAATAGCCTTTCCATGACAAACAAGTGCAGTCACTGCGTCATTGTGCGTCAGAGTTGTCAAAACGAAACAAAAATCAGACTATCTTTTGACCCGTAAGGCGAATCTAACGATTCAAATCTTTGCCGCTGTCATCATTTTCATGACAGCCGATACAGCGACGGTTAAGTGCGGCCACCGCTTTTCTAGGAAACCGGAGCTTTAGGGATGATAAAATGGCAAAATTGCTGTAAAATACTTTATGAAGTGACATCATAAACATGAAAAGCTTTACAGTGAATTGCCAGATATAGGTCTTACCACAGATAAATAAGGATGGTTCACTCCGCATTTTAGACATGAAGCTAAAAGTACGCGCCGGCCTCGACATGTCGGGCCAATTCAGTGAGTGTAACGTAGTCAGAAGATCTAAGAGTTACGCGAAAGAAAGAGAGGCAACTTCTAGAGGTGAATTATAGCTGTAGGTAATTACCGCTGTGCGACCTGAATTGCACTTTATTCTGTCGAAGCAAGAGTTGCTTTTTATTTAAATGACTTTGCGGAAAGAACCATCTCTGTATTCATCTGTGGTCTTACTGAATTAGTTCCGGAATGCTACTGAACATATTTAGAACTGAACTAAACTAAACATCACTGTCCGCGAAATAGACTCAATAATTAAATAATCGCCGGAACCATATGGTTCCAGGGACAAGTAAAGGATGAACTAAATAAGATGTAAAGCCTGATTAACACGGTGCGATTTAATTGCCGTAAAGCAACAATAAGGCTGCCTATCACCTGGAGCGGAGAAGAGAGGAGAGGAGCGGAGATGTAACTGTATTAACCAATCAATCTGCCTAGCCTTTTCCCAACTATGTTGGGGTCGGCTTCCAGTCTAACCGAATGTAGCTGAATACCAGTATTTTACATGGAGCAACTGCCTGTCTGACCTCCACAACCCAGTAACTGGGTAACACGATACCTCTTGGCAAGACTGGTTGTCAGACTTTAGGGCTTCTGACAACTCGTACCGACTGTCAAAGATCCACGAATGACAGCCGGGACCAACGGCATAGCGTGCTTTCCGAGGCACGGAGGAGTCTCGGTATGTAAAGATGGTCACCCGGACAAACCCCGGCAAGCGTAGCTTAACCTGATAGATCGACCCGTGCGACTGTTATTACTTAGCCACGAGTTCCTCTTAACACTTTGAGGGACAGTAAACGCCCATAGGCATCATAACAATAAAACTTCTATTGTGTCTCGTTCAGTGTCCTTCAATGCGTTGAGTACACACGGCTACACATCAAGCTATAACTTCCAGTATAAGCTGACCTCGCATTGTACGGAAATCTTGTACAATGCGACATCAGCATAAACTGAACCAATAGAATATAAAATCCGCTCCAGAGTTTAGATTGTATTAGTTAATATTGGCACAGCTCTGCTCCTCTTCTCACCTCTCTGCTCCAGTGGACTGGTAGGCTAAAAGTTGCACCGTCTAAACAGTGTTTAGACGACGTAAGTCATTTGTTACTTAAATTTTATTGTATGCTAGAGACATGAAATTTGCATCGTGTAAATGGGTGTGTGCAGTGTAATGATCATATTACCTGAATGTCTTGAGTATCTTCCACGCCTGCGCGGCTGCCGCGACGGGCTATCTGAATTGTATTCAGTTTCCGTGTCTATGGGCGGAGGGGCGGGGGGGCCATTCCGCGACCGTGTCACGCGAGGTTCTTCGTACCTGATAAATTATATTGTTCACTTAGAAAGGTCAGTGCGTAGTACTTGCAACCGGTGTGCGTATATACGCAGATCTGTGATCTAACGCACTAGGAAGTGGTGAAGGGTGGGCGTTTTGGGGGACTGTCTTATGTAATTTTGACGTTCGAAAAGTGCTGATACTCAGCTTAGTTTGAATAAATGACTTTTAAATTTTGATTTTTTTTTGACACAGCGACCGCGTTCGGCGCTCCGATTGGCAGCCATCAGCCAGAGCGCAGAACGCAGGTCGACGCAGGCAGGGGCAGAAACCCTAGCTCTGATGTATGAACGTAAACGAGGCAAAAGGAGTATGTGAGGATCGCAGCAGGTGGCGTTCTGTAGTTTCTGCCTACCCCCATGGGAAGAACGCTTGAGGTTATGTATGTAAAATCTAAAATTCATCTACTGACAAACAACATACAGCCTTAATTAAACCTGCTGGGTCTAAAAGCACGAAGTACAAGAGTTCCTTAACCGCTTGTTTGTTTAAAGTCCGGGGGGCACGGGGCGGTCGCTTGTTCAAGTGGTTGCCGCTTGTTTGTTTATAGTCCGGGGGGGGCGCGGGGTGGTCGCTTGTTCAAGTGGTTGCCGCTTTTTTTTTATAGTCCGGGGGGCGGGGGCGGTCGCTTGTTCAAGTGGTTGCCGTTTTTTTTTTTAAAGTCCGGGGGCGCGGGGAGGTCGCTTGTTCAAGTGGTTGCCGATTGTTTGTTTAAAGTCCGGGGGGCACGGGGCGGTCGCTTGTTCAAGTGGTTGCCGCTTGTTTGTTTATAGTCCGGGGGGGGCGCGGGGTGGTCGCTTGTTCAAGTGGTTGCCGCTTTTTTTTTATAGTCCGGGGGGCGGGGGCGGTCGCTTGTTCAAGTGGTTGCCGTTTTTTTTATTACAGTCCGGGGGCGCGGGGAGGTCGCTTGTTCAAGTGGTTGCCGATTGTTTCTTTAATGTCCGGGGGGCACGGGGCGGTCGCTTGTTCAAGTGGTTGCCGCTTGTTTGTTTATAGTCCGGGGGGGGCGCGGGGTGGTCGCTTGTTCAAGTGGTTGCCGCTTTTTTTTTATAGTCCGGGGGGCGGGGGCGGTCGCTTGTTCAAGTGGTTGCCGTTTTTTTTATTACAGTCCGGGGGCGCGGGGAGGTCGCTTGTTCAAGTGGTTGCCGATTGTTTCTTTAATGTCCGGGGGGCGCGGGGCGGTCGCTTGTTCAAGTGGTTGCCGCTTGTTTGTTTATAGTCCGGGGGGGGCGCGGGGTGGTCGCTTGTTCAGGTGGTTGCCGCTTTTTTTTTATAGTCCGGGGGGCGGGGGCGGTCGCTTGTTCAAGTGGTTGCCGCTTTTTTCTTTAAAGTCTGGGGAGCGCGGGGCGGTCGCTTGTTCAAGAGGTTGCTGCTTATTTGTTTAAAGTCAGGGGGTATATTATCCGAAATTAGTTCTTCAGCGGCTGTTTATCAAGAAATCAAGAAAAGGATAGAAAATGCATTGAAGCGACTAAATGGAATAGACACAATATTCAACATGTACCCGTTGGACACTCTAATATTCGCGAAACAAGCGACGACCTTTTCCTCATGGATAGGTACTATATTATCCAGAAATCAGTTCAGCGGTTAATAACGAAAGTGAGCAACTAAAGGATTTTGAAAATTAATCCCCAGAAGGGTTTATATTATTTGGAATTTTATCATTAGCTTCGTTGTTTTAGAAACATATGGAATAAAAATATCACGACAAATGTTATTTACGAGTATCATACTAATTTAGAACTACTCTCAGTAGTTCATTTCATTGATATTGGTTGTTGTATCCAGACCTTTGACATTTTAATCAGGTCGTTACGCGACACAAATAGTTTTAAACGATCTCCAATCTATACTTACAAATAAATTTTATTTAATTGTCTGTTTGTAGTGTTAAAATAACAGCTTTTTATTACTTAATGCGACAAAATCATTTTTTTTATCTGTCTGTCTGTTTATTCCGGCTAATTTTCGAAACGGCAGATTGCTGATATTATAAGGAGTAACTTAGGCTACTTTGATTATAGAAAAAGAATAAGGGGCAGCAGCTAGTGTCAAATAAAATAGTCGACTGACTTCAAAATTAAGTGTTTTCAGAAAAGCAAGTCCCGTCCTGCAGAATGGACAACCACTTCAACGAAATCTCTAGAGCTTATCATAATTTAAAAACAAGCAGAATCATTACCATCTATAGCCTAGCATATTCCTAATTATATTGGGGTTGAGTTGCAGTTTAACCGGATGCAGTTGAATACCAGTATTTTATATAAGCTGTATTAAAACCAAACTGTAAAAGGGGGTACTATAAAATTTCAAATTGTTTAGAAGATAAAAAAGCTTGGGGAACCATAAAACTTGACATTTTAATTATGTAAAATCATAATAAACCAGTTTTATATACACATTGACATTGTTGATAAGTATATACGAAATGACATGATTACATTGTAAAGTATTATATTATTTTAATTATTGAGAGGACTGTGTGGATTTTTACTTTTTTCTCTTTCATTTATTTTTCTCTGTCAGTTAGTGTACACGGCGATAAGGTTGATTATTGCTTGTTACAATTACTCGCAATAAAAACTTCGTGTGGACTGTTTGACGGTTTATTTCTCACTAAATAAGTTAAAGTAGTGTGGACTGTAAAGACATGCATACGTACAAATGAATAGCTATGTATAGGCTACTTAACACCAACATCATTCGCTGTTGCGCTTGGACAGTTAGTTTTAATAATGGTCTGGCAGATTGAGTAATTGATGCGGCCTACCCAAATGTTCTTTCTTTGGTGTTGCTCGTTGAGTTGAGCTCTTTAAGTTCTGAGTTGAGGTCCACGATTACAGATAAAAGCTTGCACTGACTGGACAGGTCCACTCAAATCTGTGTGGTTCTCTCTCAAAAGACCATTTCAGACACTAATATACATGGTCCTCATATGGCCTGACCAAGATTCTGTCTAGAGACTTTAAAAGAGACTGCGACCTCTGAGTTTGTTTCGGCGTTTCTTTTCAGAGTAGTCAGATAGGAAACGCCAAACTCATCTACCTTATTTTTTAATATGACGTGTAAAACTGATTCCAATATCCTTTTTACTGAATAAAAAAATTCATTTCATTTCATATAAAGAGCTTCTGCTTATCTGACCTCCACAACCCAGTTACTGGGTTCCCACCTCTTTGTAAGACTGGTTGTCAGACTTTCGGGCTTCTTCAGAAATTTTGATCTAAAACGAACATAAAAAAATTACCTTTCCCTCGATCTCGATCGTCGCCTCGACCTCGGCGAGTAAGCCGACCGCCTGGAACGCGGCGAGTACCGACTGTCGGGCGAATACCGCACCGTCTCGGGCGAATATCGACTATCTGGCGAGTATCGACTCTCGGGCGAATACCGACTGTCGGGGGAATATCGCCTTTCGCCGTATCTGTGAAAGATGGCAATTTGTAGTTCAAAAACGCCGGGTCAGAAACGATAAGCATGCCTAAGCATAGTTTTTCTGAAATATCAGACTAGTGGTTTCCACAAATAAAATTAACCTCAATTGTCAAATAAAAAAGATCTCTAAGGTGATTTAAAATCAGAATTTCGGATTTAAGCATTCAAATAATCAAATTAAAGCACTCAATTGGGAGGTGGCACTGCAAATTGGCATCCACAGGTATGTTTTCTGAATTCTAATCTCAGCTAACTAATATTATAAATTCGAAAGTGAGTTTGTGTGTTTATTACGCTTTCACGCTAAAACGACTGAATAGATTTGGATTAAATTTGGCACATGGGTATACAATGACCTGAATTTGGACATAGGATACTTTTTATCCCGAAATTCCCACGGGATCGAGACTTACGCGGGTTACATTTGCATCAGTTACTTCTGGAACAGACTATACAAGTATACATACCTCGGCGGGTGCGGCGAGGGCAGCCGGCCCAGCGGCGGCGGGCGCGGCAGCGGAGGCAGCAGCGGCGGCGGCAGGAACATCGGCGGCAGCGGCGGCGGCAGCAGGCCCGGCTCGACGCTCTCCAACGGGGAAGACACTTCTGGAACATTGCGAGCGTTAGCATTGAGAGATGTGCTTTGAGTCTTAAGCTCTAAGTGCGAAAATTTTCTGGCAGAGTACATCATTAGCAGGGCTTGCAAGTAAACTTGGCGTTGCATGGAGCTATGACGCCGAGGCTTGTGGAGGTTGCGGTCATAAAACGTAAATTTAGTACGAGATTTTATGATTTTTGTTTTCTCGCTCACACTTATTATGACCGCACCTGCCACAAATGTTGGCGTTTAGTGTCATCGTTGCCGCGTGAGTGTCACTGATTTCGCGAGCTTAACCAGTCTCACCATTATTGGAAAAAAGAGTTATTTAGTTATTTTTAAGGTTAAACGTTTACTGTCATGAAGTGAGACGGCACTATGTGACGCTATACAACGTGTTCCTTTTGATGTCCCGTAACTCTAAGGTTATATGCTATAAGTAAGAATAATACAAAAAGTCCTAGAACCAGTGTACCAAAAATACATAGTTTCAAGGATAATATAACACTAATTAGACTCTCGAAGCGTGTAGCTAAGTTTCAGTTCATTAATAAGTACGAGTAAATCTTTTTAGTTCAAACCAATCATTCATATGCTAAGAAATTCCGTTGCCTTTTCTTTTTATGGACAATAATAGCCTCTTTTTTAATATGTATTTCATGTAAGGGTGTTTTACATAAATAATCGTGACTTTGTCGAATTATTCTACATGCAATAAAAAAAACTGGCCAAGTGCGTGTCGGACCACGCACAATGAAGGGTTCTGTACTTGAGATGAATTAATCCCAAGAACAAACTTAACATTACAACAACAATATTGAGAGGTTTACTATGTTATTTTAAGACAATAGACTTGTTATAGGTTTTCCTGTAATCTGTGAGTAAAGAACCATTCCCTGCATTTTTTTCAAATGATGGCTCAATAGGTTCGGAGAAAAGAGGGGGGGGGGGGGGTAATGGTAAATTTTCATCAATTTTCTTAAACATCTTTAAAAGTATTTAGTTTAAAAATATTTGAGACGAGTCCTTATTGATTCGCAACTAGTCCTTTCATTTGATCTGTCACATGGTTCAGTTTGCAAAAAAAAAAAAAAAAACTTATTTTCCCTCCAAAAGTAACCCCAAAATTCATTTATTTACGTTACACGTCGTGTTCACATAAATACATAATATGTGTACCTTTCAACTAAATCGGTCCAATAGATTCGGAGCAAATTGGCTGTGACAGACGGACAGACAGATAGACACACGAGTGATCCTAAAAGGGTTCCGTCTTTTCCTTTTGAGGGACGGAACCCTAAAAAGATAAATAATTCATATGGTCTCATTAATACCCTAGAATCTAGGGTATTTTCCAGATTCGATTTCTTTATCTAGGAATCTAGGGCCTAGATATATATTTTATATATTTTTTCTTTATATTTTATTTCTGTTTGTAGATTTCCTAGCGACCCATTTCGCTGTGTAGAATGGGTATTTACTGTCGCGAAAGAAAGAAGAAAAGAAATATATAAGCCTTATAAAAATTCGACAATTTGTTCAATTCATTTTAATAGATTGGATATAACTGGAAACACGCAAAGGCGTAGATTACTAAAAACAGTACAACAGTAACAATAAGTATTTTTGAACTTATATTAAAATGACTTTTTATTTTCAAGCGACATGACATTATATTTGTTTCTCCGACGACAGAAAGATTTAATTTTGCCATTGTAATTAAACTTTATGTTTGAGTGTCAAGGCTTATAATAAACTGAATTTGTTAGTATATTTTTTTTTTGTATTTCATAGAAAGAAATATAAACACATTTCGACTCCACTCATTCCTTGTCCAAGCGGCGAGCCTCTGTCATAAATTTGTATTGCTTTTATTAGCACTTTGTAATTCGAACTTTAAAACAAGTGTGTAAGGTTGAATTTGTTTTGATGTATGTTTGACTTTATTGTTTTTTGTACGTAGCTTTGTGAATACAACTTTAAGCATTACATTTAAGGTTTAATTTACATTAAGGTATATTTATTTGAACTAGAATTACGTAAACACAATTGGCGACAGTTTTAAGAGAACTTTTGTATGGGATAGTGTATCTAGTGCATTATTGATTGAAGGGTTTATCAATAATGTAAGTGTAGTAGTACATACTGTGATGAGGTGAGATGGCTCCGTCGGCCGCACTGAGCGACGCCAGCTTGCGTCGTAACGCCGCGGCGTCGTCGCGAGCTGCGTCAGCATCACGCTTAGCCGCGCGCGCTTCTAACCATGCGGCGTGCGCTCGGGATTCTACTTCGCTGAGTGCGCTGCGACGCGATGACTCTTGTTCTGCTAGCTCTAGTGTTAGCGCGTCGCATTTCTCCCTTTAACATTGTTTGATATGAAATGTTTAGGAAAGTTAGACAGCATGAAATATAAATTAGCAACGCAAAAATACTGTGACAAAAAGCCTATTAATCTGAGATTATTGCGATGCGCGTACGCAACAAACGCTTGTCGTAACATTTTGGTTGTTCAGTGCATAGCACAATTTTTTTTCGCTCTTTCACCTTGTTTAAGTGTGTTGGATCATTCGGTTCCCTACAAAATGGTTGCGCTGGATGGTGCTGATCCACGCGTTATGTTCGTGAATGGGCGCCGTCAGTTGAGACTGGTCATCTCTTATCAGCCAGGGCTTATTTTGATTATTTTTTATACATTGTTCCCACTTATTAGAAGCAACAAGAATAATGTACCCAGGATCTTGTAATATCTATATTTAAAAGAGTGTCTTTGAGTTCGAGTTTCTTGCCCGTTCTTCTCCATAAAGATCTACGTTTTGGAATGGGCAACTAGCTTCAACTTTCTGACTAACTGACCGAATATTTGACAATTCAAAAGTGCCTGTAAATGGTTTCATTAAAATAAATGCTTTGAGTTTGAGTTTTATCGGTATTATTTTGTAACTTGAAAATGCAAAAAGAAAATATTTTCCAAAATTACTCACTTGTATCTCTGTACTTCTTGTTGGAAAATTTCAATTTTTTCCACTGTGCTAGCTGATTCGCCTTGCTTGCTCAGCCACAACGATTCTTTGGCGCTAAGTTCTCTGAAAATAAATAACATAAAATATCTTTGTTTCAATACAAATATCTACATTAATTTGGTGCAAAATTAAGTTGATTTAATATATTATAAAAATATTTTAGTGACGTATTTAGAATCTTCAAAGCTGCAACATAATCTTAACTTTATGATGTAGGCAGTAAAGTTTATTTCCCAAACTGATATAAAATTAGAGAAAAACGCAGTTTATAAAATGGTCTACTTACTTTAGGAGCTCGCCCTCTCTTTCCTGGAAGTATTTCCCTAAGACCTCTAGCCTAGTCAGCGCTTCTGTAGCACTTTGACTTGTAGTAGTTAACGTTTCTTGAGTAATCTTCAGTTCTTCAGCAAGACGTGTTCTTTCTTTAAATTCTGTCTGTAACAACAATGTCTGATGTGATGAGAAAGGCAAATAATAAACATTATCATGTTATATTATCAAGATTCCAACTTCAAAATGTAGGAGAACTAAAGTGGGAATTGGTTCATAATTAGAGATCTGAGATATTCGGATGCATATTTACCTAAAGTTGAGGTGTTGGCTATTATGGAATGCAATTTTGTATCGAAATATCCCGGGATTCCGGGATCGACAAATTTAGAGTTCTAATTATAGAATCGAATGTATATTTACTTACGTTCAGGTCTTGGCTAATATGGAATGCACTTTTGTATTTTGTATCAATCGCAATAACCTTGCGATTTCGGAATTGATAAATATAGTTGATTTTGACTATAGAAATGCTAGCTAATGTTGTAAAGTAGTTAAAAAATGTTTATAATTTTTTATTTTAACACTGCAGAAGTAACCTTCGTATGAGGGCTTATAAATCGTTTCCATACCATATCCGATTAGTTGTGCATTCTCGGATTTTATGGAATTCCGGGATTTATATTAAGTAGCCACTTCCATAATTTCTTAGCTAAATATTAACTTTAGGTAAATATGCATCCGAATATCCAATCTCTAGTCATAATGTATCATAAATATATTGGTAAAATATATTGGAGGGTATAATTTTTTTATTACGACTGCGATTACAAGTTATTCTACTTGCACAAACAATGTGGCGCATTAATAAGTCTATTGTTAATCTAAAGATTCTACGGTTTTACTGACCATTTCAATACACTAAATATTATTGAGTATGCAATAGAAACTGTGCTTTGAGTACTTGCATCATATTAGACCTTTACAAAATGAATTTTATTGATGGCATTAGCAACCAGTGCCCTTATTGCGTAATACACGACAATCAGAATCTGAATCGTTTTGAAACAGATTGCTAATCCATTGCTTCATAAGTTCGAAAAAAATCCTGCTTATCAACGTAAATAACGCTATGAATGTTGTTGAACTGTCAGAATGAAACAAATTAGTCGTAATCGTTTACGAAAATGTGTTGAGTAAGTAATTAGATAGCAGTTTGTATTATGACCTTTTATTCTAAAAGTTGGCAACGTCGCAAATAGCTGTCAAATATTTACCTGTTTTGAATCATTTGGCAATATTACTTTACTTAAGGAATTAAGAAATATCGCTAACCTATGAACAAGAATATTAATAATGAACTGCAAATGTAACACTGTTGATGTTGTGACCGTTTTGGGTGTTAAAAAGGCATTTGGAAAGTTTCCAAATACTATTTTTTACATCTAAAACCAAATATTCGGTGTTACGATATTAATTATTGCATTTTATAATTAATATTTTAGTACACTAGCCATATTTCATATTTCCATACAGTAATATTGCTAAATTAATCAAAACAGGGAAGTGAAATATTTGACATCTATATGCGACATTGCCCACTTTCAGTTTTTTTTTTCTCTTTGTAGGCTATATTTTCTAGTTACAAATTAATTTGACATCTGTAGCCGAATAGGTGAAAGCCGAATAGGTGTGGCCTTTATTTCGACTATCAGCGCCAAACCCTCAAATAATTCACGCTCTTAATCATAATTTAAACCTCACCTCAAACTTGCTTTCAAATGAGTTCTTCTCTTTCAGTGCTTTAGACAGTTTAGCTTTTATTTCTGTGTGGTCTATAAAAGATGTAACATCTACATCTGCTGACATACCACTCTTTAATTCCTTGATAGCTTCCTGAAAATATAAAATGATTGGCTATTGGTAAATTCATATAAAAAAGAATATTGTTTGGTGACTAATAGACAGTTAATTTTTATAGCAGTCCAAACTGTGTTACGATTCATACTACTTTGGTCTTGTTATGTCTTATTGACATAACTTATACAGATATTTCTATTTGCGGTGACAATCTTGATCAGACCTAAAGGAACAGGTGACAGATTAACCTTGTAATAGTCACACTTCATGCGATGACCTGTCAATTATGGGCAAAAATCAATAACAAAACAACAAATTATATTTTATTTTATTCTATTAGATTATATTTTTTATTTCTATTAGATTCTATTTTTTATTTCTATTAGATTCTATTTTTTATTTCTATTAGATTCTATTTTGATTTCTATTAGATTCTATTTTTATTTCTATTAGATTATATAACTGACTAGCTGCGGCCCGCGGTTTCACCCTTACACGGGTGTATGGTGATGGGTATTGGTCCCGTGGGAATATCGGAATAAAAAGTATCCTATGTGCTAACCCAGGTCATGGTAGGTTAGGTAAAAATTGGTCTTTTTAATATAAGTTTAGATATTTAGCCAAGTCTTCTTTAAAAAAAAAATACATAAAACCTAGAGTCCATTTCAATTGCTGTATGTAACATTGCATAATTATACACACGGTTTGGTCTAACATAATTCTAGTCTAATAGTATTAAATAGGCTTACTTTTAGGGCTTCAATCTCGTGTTTTTGTAACTCCACGGTGTTTTTAGCTTCCGCTAATAGCTGGTTGATTTCATCAAATTGTTTTTTTTGTTTCTTGAATTCTTCTAATGCACTTTCAGCTGATACATACTTGAGTTGGAAGTTATCTCTTTCGCGGCTAACCGATATTAATTCCTCCTCGAAAGCCTGCATCTTTTCTGGAAACAGAAAAAATCAGGGTATACAAATACGTTAGGGAATAAATATTGTACTGCTGTATCATGAATTCGTTTTCAGTTACTATTTGAATTATATACAACATTGAACCCGCGATTGAACACTCAAAACATAGAACAAATAACATACTTACATGAATTACCTACATCATACATTCATAAATAAGGATTGTAGCAAGTGGTGTTTTGCAATTTCTGCCTACCCCATAGCAAAATGGTGTGAGTTTATGTATGTGTGAAAACACTTAAAATGTAAAGAAATCAACTTAAACGACTTGGAATGATGGCTACAAAACATTTTTATATAACACATTTTATATCACGATTGTTTTGCATTATCATGCTGATCGTTATGAATATTTTTTATATGTTGACCTGTTTACTGTTTAGACATATTGACTGCGTATGTATAATAAAATTTACAGAAATAAAACTGATCACAAAATTTTGCAACCCAGCTTATTTTGAAATACAATCTAGCACGCTTAGTTACCAGTTTTAAGCAAAATTTGCGATGTTTTATTTGTATATTTTGATTATTGCTAACAGGGACCAAAACCGGTATGATCAATACGAGTATTTTTAAAGGTTATCTATTGAATACAACCAGTATTAATACCGGTTACCGAAATAAAAATGACCTCTATCTTACACGTGCCGTCGCGCGTCGGCATTAGTCAAAGGACGCGCATCGCCTGTGAGTGTGTAACCGGTGGTATTATTAAAAGGGTAACCTAAATTAGGTAACATGTTTCTTCTTCTTGGTTACCCAGATAGTGGCAGCCTGAGTCGTAGAAGTAACCAAAATTCTTCGATACCTGTACCGTTTTATAAAGGTTTTCGGTTCCTGATTGCTAAATCATCAAATAGCTATGTGGCTAGCAATAAATAGTACCCAAATAAAATAATAGGAACTCACCATTCAGTTCCACTATTTGCTCTTCAGAATTAGCTCTCTCAGCCAAGAGCTCACTAAGAGTGTTTTCCACCTCACCCAGGGTATTCTGCAACTCTCCCGCAGTATTCTCAGATACCCTGAGCAACTTTTCGTTATCATCTAAGGAATTCCGTAGCCTGTCATTTGTGGCCTTTAGCTCATTGATTTCTTCTTTCAGGGACAGTACCATGTCATCCATTCCAAATGAGCTGTCTTCTATACCGGCTAACTTATTCTTAGTAGTTGTAAGTTCCTCTTTGAGGATCTCACACTCCTGGAAAATGATAATTTGTGTATTATATAATATTGTGCCATAACACACTTTACTGTAGCAAATGATAATAACAATACATAGACACTTAAAAAAAAATTACAGTTCCTCAAAAGGAAAAAATGGAACCCTTAAATTTTCTATAAAGGGAACAAGGCAACATAGTGCCAGTCAGTAGCCAATACCAGAAGAGAACATTTTTAGCAATTTTAACTTTATTTATTACATACAAGTTACCTTACCTTAGTTGTGAAAAGTAAATCCCGTTGTAACGAATTGATTGTCCCAATGAGTCTTCCATCTTGTCTCCTATTATCTATGTAGTAGTATCCTAATGTAAACAGAAGGACGGAACTGGCTGTGGTCAGAAGGAAAGTCAGCAAGCGGTTAGTGCCATCATTTGAGGTACCGTCGCAGTACTCATCGGAGAAGCATGTTTGTCCTGCAATCAATGATTAATTTAAAAAACAGGAAACATTATTGAAAGGGGTACAAAATTATTTTTTTGATGACATGTATAAATTTTATAAGACTCCAAGAAGTATTCCTATATCAGGGTCTACTAATCAAAAACTACTTAATAGTCATTTAGGTTAAATCATTTTTAATTAGTATTAGTAATGGATAATTAATATAAAAAATAATAAATATGAATTGATACCTATAAAAATCATTTGAAATATCAAACAGTTATATGTTTTGTAATATGAATGGTGCAAGTCACCTATAAGACAGAATTTTCAAACAGAATTATAAAAGGGATAAACTATTGATATTGAGAAAGACTAAGATAAAACTATAGGTAGATACTACTTCAGACTTCTATCTCCAAAATCATGTAGTTATTGGATAAAATACTTATCAGATGTTGATTGTAAACATAGATAGTAAAAAAGTATTGTTTAAAGTAGCAGTACAGAAGTTTACTATAACGCCAATGTTATGTTAACAAATGAAGTGCTTTTAAAATGAAATCATTATAACAGCGAATGGTTCTCCATAGTATTGATAGCATTTTGTTTTGTTATTACCCACACTGTTATATAACATGCCATTAACATTGGCATAGAGAAAATGACAAGATAAAAATATTTTATTGATTGAAATACTCTTGGCTGTTGAGATAGTGGCACCCGGTGTGGTACAGAGAATGTATGAAATTGATGTTTTTTAAATAAAATAGTATTTTATTAAAGTCATAATTAACTTACCAACTGAAGCAAACAAAGCTCTAGACTCTTCACTAGTCCCCATAATAGAATAATAAGTAGACATAAAATATTTTGCAAAAGAAAATCCTTCATTTCCATCAGCCTTTTCACTCTCATAAGTGGGATACTCTGTGTTGTATAAAGATTCTGGTGATTCAGTTGAAGATGGCCAGATGTCCGCTACAGTTGAGTACATATTTGAAAAGAACCCTTCTGTGTTTTCGTCTTGTACTGTAGCTTCTGTTGGTGAACTATTGATATCTTCTGTGGAGTCAGGCAAGGCAGCTATAATGTCTTCAACAGGCGCTTGAGGGTATGAAGGAGTATTTTCAGTAGGAGCAGGCTCTAATACTTCATCGGTTTTGTATGACTCATCAGGACTGTATGGTGCAGGAGTGGTGATGTATGTATACGGTGGTAGTTCTTGTGGTGGGATTTCAGTTGTAGGTGGAGCTTCCATGCTCATGAGAGGAGGGATTGTTTCTAGAGTTGGCACAGTCTCAGTTTCTTCAGAGTTCACTGGAAGTAAAGTCTCTGTTGTTGTTGGTAGTTCTGCTTCAGTTGACACAGGTAGTAATGTTTCAGTAAATGGTGCTGGCACTGGTTCAACTATTAGTGGAATTTCCATAGTTGCCGAGGCTGTATGCTCCTCTGTTGGGGCAGTATTTTCATTAGATTCTAAACTCTTAACAAGAGGCAGTTGGTTTTCTACATTCATATTGTTATAAATTGGTGGTATAACTTGATTTATTTGGCTTACTATTGGGTCATTTACTAGAGGTACTATAGGTTCATTAGTAGGATTCACTAAAGTCTCTGTTGTGGTAGCGACTGCTGGTTCATTAGTAGGATTTACTACAGTCTCTGTGGTCGTAGCGACTGCTGGTTCAATAGTAGGGATTACATCAGGTTCAACTGAGGGACTTTCTATAATTTCTTCAATTGAGTTTATAAGATCATTTAGAGAATTACCATTGGGCATATTGTTGGATTCTGTAGAAGCTTCTTCAAGTGCTTGTACATTGTCAAGGTTATTATTACTGAGCAAAGATGTATTTTGCTCTTTGCTGTCACTCTGTTCTGGTTCAGTTAAAGTGTTTTGCAAGTAATCTTCTTTCTCAGGCACTTCTATTATAGAATCACTATTTAATGAATCATGATTAACAGTAGGTAATAATTTTTGTGGAGGTATTGTCTCTGGTAGAATTTCTTTGGGAATCTCTTCATTATTTTGTTGTGCTTCTAATGACTCATTCTGTTCAGAGTTATTGTTGGCTTCCTGTTCAGTCGTCTCAGGTATTGCTTCTGAATTTGGTTCCACTCTTTCATCCACATCACTGGTAGTAGCTGAAGTTTCTGTTTGTGCAGCAAATCCAGGTGGTGTTGCAGTTGATGTAGAAGGCTCCTCATTGTTTTGCGCCTCTGAATTTACATTTTCATCTGACAGATTTTCATTAATCACCTTTACTTTATCATTAGCTTGATTTGAAACATTATCATCTACGGTTTGATTGGGTGTTTCCACTGCACTATTCAGTGATGGGGTGAGATCTTCATTGGAAGAGGTTATGGGGGATTCAGTAGAAGAATCCTGCTGTGCATCATTGACAGCTGCTTCGGTGGTGTATATTGTCGTGCCTTCAAACACTTCATGAGCATGTTGAACCTTATCAGGCTTAACATTTTCTTCCTTCTCAGCCTCAAAAGGAACAACCTGTAGATTCTTTTCTATTATTTTAGTTTCTCTTAAAAACCTATTGTTAACAAAGCCAGTCTTTCCGTTAATGCTCACGAACCACAAGTCTGAATTGGTACCAGCTGATTTCATAAAAACGATTGCATCGCTATTTCCACGAAAAGATAGTAGGTCCGAATCAACACTAGTATAACTCAGCAAAGTTTTCGCTTTAGAAATAGGTCCTGGAAGAGACACAAATAATACGTTGTTAGAAAGTTATCACATGAAAACTGACATTGTATTGGATTCAGGTATCTTACCATTACATTCTTGGTTAGTACAATATACTTTGTCAGGAATCCTGCATTGTGACACAGAGATAAATAACGTAAATAAAATAAGTTTTAACACAATCATTTTCGCATTCTAATAATTAAAATTAATTTCTTAAAAAATTCGCTAGACTTTAGGCCACATCATCTGTCAAGTCGATCGTTCGGTCGTTCAGTGTAACGCATGAAAATTTATTCAACTCTGCCATGAATACATTTGTATATTATGACAAAGATTCAAAAATAGAAATTTAATTATTAGCACATGATTTCATTTAACTTAGTGTTAACTTTTGTTAATAATTAAGGAATTAAATCAATTGTTTTTATTAAAATTGCCACTATCTGTTACACACTTTGAACGGAACGTAAAAATATTCGGAAACCTCATTCATGGGATAAAAAAGTGCTTTTATTTTATTTGGTTTTAATGTCAGATCTTTTGCTTTTGTTCAAGCGGCAGTGGCTCAGAATAATAACTAAAGCAACAGTTTTCTTCCTTCGAGAGTGGAGTCTCGCTTGACGCTGCACCGTTACCGTAACTGCCAAGTACGGACTTCCCAGTGTACCTATACTAAACACTGCGTTTTTTAACAAAATCAATCTTCTTCTCATCATTTGACAAGTCAAGTATAGCGCCCTAATCACCATTCATCTTGCTGTACGTCCCGCCAAGGCCGCGGTGCTTTTCAGTATATTACAAAGTAGGTACTCTGTGGCGGTGTAGCATACACACTATCGTGTCCGTGCGCACATCGAGCGTGCTGTACGTCAGTTAATTTTGCCAGATTGGGTTTTTTTCGCGATTTTACCCCAAAAGTCTCTAAATCCCTGTCAATATAAAGGAGTCCTAAGCCATGCATAATATTAATAATTTTACCGTAAATATGGGAAAAATCCCTAAAAGTGGGTTTATCTGCTCTGCTGTACAGCAATAGCAAGCATAATTATACACGATCCAGCTCGCACGATGCACGACGCTCGCGGTGTTTGGGGCGCTTGCTGGCAGGGCCGGATTAACCTTGTCGGGGCCCATATGCAATGCAATTCTCTGGGCCCCTTTACCAGTGGCGGCCTAAGAATGTCGAGGGCCCGGGGCGGCAAAACCATATTGGGCCCCCCTGTCCAGGAATGAGCGTCGAAATATTTTGCACGCTGCCTTGAAAAGGTTAGGTTTTCTTTTGACTGAAATAGGAGATATTTTGTCGACAACAGAAAAAACACTTAGAGTACCTATCAGACGAATAGAGGATGGTTTAGGAGCGAGCGAAGCAAGCTAGGAAATGTATGCACCCCGCATAGTTAAAATTTTATTTTCAACATTTATACAGAAAAAGGAATTACTTGTTCAACCTATACAGTAATTAGTGTGAAACTGTAGGATGCAAGAGCGGATAGTCTTGATTTTCTTTTGTCTATTCGTACATAAATAAGTGTTAGTTTGTTGACTTACGCAGAGAAGTGTGAGAAAAAAGAGAATGTAGGTTGCAAGAGCGAGAGAAGCAACCTCGAAATTTTAGTAAATTAGTAAAAGGCAGTTTGTAGTTGGAGAACTACAAAGTATGTAATATGTATTACGAAGGTATGTCATCACACCAAACAATAAAACAAATGAAAGAAAGAGTACGATTATTCTATTATAATTTAAAATATGACAATGTTTGTGCTGTGAGAACTTGCTTCTTGCAAAATTTCTTGATTCTAGTTCAACCGGAAGTACCCAATAGGTTTCGATTTATTTGCGAGTATTAAAATGTGTCACGTAAATGGCCGTATTTTATTATTGCGTCGACTTAGACGCTTAATTTTTTTAGAGATCCATGGGACCGTAAACCTACGTATTTGACCCCTAGGCAGTTGCCTTCACTGCCTTATGGATAATCCGGCCCTGCTTGCTGGATGCTTTTAGGTCAAGTCGTCGATTTGACGTACGTCGAGACGATTCACTGTCGTTTTTCGTCCTGCATCGTGCATGGCCTTGCCTTGGCGGGACTTAGTACAGCAAGATGGATGGTGAATAACGCCTTTATGTTCCGTATTCTTTGGTTTCTCCATTCTTGGTTCCGTTTTAATACCAGAGAAGTAAAGTAGGTAAGTAGTAGTTGTGTATTGAGATGGGCGTCGGGTAAATTCCCATTTGGGTCTTGGGTAAATGTCGGGTATTTACCCGGGTAAGATTTGGGTAAATATATTTAATAACAGTAATGTAATACTAATAATTTAAGATCTGTGCACGTGTGTGTATTTCTATTTCTCGAACTTTGACTATTTATATAGATTTTATATTGAAGTGTTTAAAAAAATATTATTATGTACAGACGCCAGCACATCAAGCTACTACAATCTGTCAAATTTATTGAATAGATTTTCAACTTTAGCACTACAGCATAAGGTTCAAGGTTGATTGCGAAAATTTGACAGTTTCGGGTAGCTTGACCTGCTGGCCTCTGTACTTAGGTACCTAATCTAATAATAAACAACACCGCATAAAATCATGAAATTTTGTCCAAGAGTTCCTTTTATACTTAATTAGAGTGAGCACTAGAAAAGGATTTAAAATTCATCACTTAGAGGATTGTATTTATGGAAGTTCGTAATTTTAGCCGATGATAGATCCCATCAGGCACATGCTTATCTACTTTTAATAAAAATCTTAAATTCTCTAACGACAATGCACAGCCTAAACTCTTTGGTCTGCCCGTATGAAACTTTATTGAAGAGTAGGTACTATACTTATCGAAATGTGAGCACTGGCAGCATGGAATTAGTATGTAGGTTACTAAATGAGCATTCTCTATTTTTACCAGAGTATAATAAGCTCGGTTAGGTACTAAGTTGTTATGTACCGATACATTTTATTGTAGTAATGCACAATAAATTACATTTGTTTGATTTGATTTTAATTGGTTGATATTATTTCATTTTATTTGATCTTATTTGGCATGTGTATGTTTGGCAATGGGTGTTATTTATCTGAAATAAATTCATTTATTATTAAAACCATTCCTTCGATAATGAAAAGTAAAAAAACCTTTTTGGAGTAATAAACTGGCGTGCAGAACGTTTTAGTACTGCCTGATTAGGTACTGAGAGATACTGAATGCTGTCATTAGACAGACTAAATCTAAAATAAAAAATGGCTTAATGTCAAAAAATCCATTCCCAAATAAATTCCATAATACAAAAAGATTTCATAATGGATCTACAAGATCACGTGTCTCTTATTGATTTATCAAAACAATTACCATTTGAAATAGGTAAGTGACAACGTTTTTTTTTTAATAGCTTGAAAATAAGCGTAGGCCTTCATCTGGTGAGAGATAGCAACGTCACTGAAGTGGGTCAATCTGTGTAACACCTGTGCATGCATGTGTCTACTAGGTATTGGTCTGCTATGGGTGCTTAATCATGGAAGCAGTAAGTAGTAGAGTTCTATACAAAGGAGCTAGCTCGGGGAAGTAGATATTACCATCATACCTACCTATTTCTGCCGGCAGCTGTTATGCTGTGTTCCAGTTATGTGTGTATTTACAGGACACATATTTTCAGATTTATCTCTAAGATGGCAACGCATGGGTAAGTATCTGTGATGGCTCTGCTTTGCAGATGTCTATTGGCAGTGGTATCCACTGTCCACTTACCATTTTTCGGTCTTGTTCGCCATCCAAAAAGTATCCAGCTTGCAGGTTTTCAGCAAATAAAACTATGTTCCTAATTCATACAGCAATGGTCTCTTTAATTAACTTTTTCCATAAAGTAATTAGGTAGGCAACTACCGCACACATACTATGCTGGACATACGGATTGATGATCGCGGTATCTATTCTTCGGCTCCGAAACCTAAAGCTGTAGGTAATTTGTGAATTGTGTTACCTAGATAGGTACCTTCATAATTATCTTATATGTACCTACATTCGTTAGCGATCGTTGCTCAAGCCCTAGCCATGTGCGATATTGAGAGTTAGGTCATGAGGTCATAAGATGTTAAGAGCTCATAAATAAATCGAGTTTGAACCAGACTATAGTGCTTCCAGGATCTTTTGGCGCTCCTCGAATGAAGTTGACAAGGAGGCAGTTGGTAAACATTTGGGAAATTGTTTTGTGGAATGTATTGAAAAAACAAGATGGCGGCGTTAAATCCAATTTTGGCCACACGCTAAAAGATCCTTGTGCGGCTATACTGAGAGTTGATTAAATTTTTTGTAGAATCAATAATAACAGAATTCACTTGTAAAATATATAGCTACTTAGGCATATATAAAATGGAGAAACTACACTGTTTCCATATTCTTGTTGCATGAAACTGCGACATTGGTATAAATTAGGTACCTACCAATGACGACATACCTACCAAAAATTATTTATTACCTACGTATTGTGTTTAATTGATTTTTATTAATAGGTACATATTTTTGTTATTCGTTTCTCAAATCGAGATTTTAATAAAAAAAAGTACCTACATGTTCAGATCCCCATCCAATAATGATCCTTGATCGTACTTACAGACCAAAGTATAAAGGAAGAAATTTGTTTTGGAGAAACATTGATTATTAGTTGTGGGCATTATGAGGGTGACCTGGATGATGATGGAAGTGAAGAAGAAAAGTCAGAATCAGAGTGGTCATGTTCAGAGTCTACCGAACCAACAGTGGAGGAAGACGACAAAGGCCCTCAAATGTATGAAGTAAAGGATTACGTTGCGGAGGAATCTGCACTTGAAGAGGAAGATGAAGAAGTTAATGAATTTTGTTTTTATTTTTTTCCCGATTGCAATAAACCTCCTCCACCGCAAAATAGCAAAACAAGCTTTATCGTTGTTGATGGTTTGCCAAGACTAAATCCAGCTGCAAAGGGACAACCAATTTGTACTTGTAAAAAAAACAAAACAGGGGAATGCCCATGTTATATTAAAGTGCCTTGCAAATGTGGAGCCAAAATTGTTGCTGATTGTACTTGCTCTCAACTAAAAGACATATGCGTTTGTGGTTCAGGATATCCTCGAACCGTGTGCAAATGTGATCATGCTAATGTATGCGTTTGTGACCCCGATGGTAAAATATTAACTGAATGTACCTGTGCCAAAATCGAAAAACCATGTATTTGCCACCCGGGTAAATTTCCTAGTCCTGTATGTAAATGTAAATATAAGCCCAAATTTGTAAGCCGCATTCAAACCAAATATGAAGAAGTTATAGAAGAAGGGTATGAAGTTGAAGAAAAGTCTATCCTCCGCGAAGGCGGAGTTGAGGAGGGGTCTGAGGAAGCAAGTAAAACAGTAACTGAAGAAGAACCATGTATTTGCCAAAAGCCAGAACCTAAAAAGTTGTGCTATTGTCTTAAAGGCAAAGATTGTACATGCTTTACAAATTGTATTTGTGGTAAACAACGCCCTTGTCTATGTGAGCCAGAAGAGTCCGGTAAAGATATCCCTTGTAAACATGACGAAAACAAATCGATTTGTAGTTGCGATGTCCCCAAAGCCTGCACTTGCGAAAACGAAAATGCTGGTGCCGTTTGCAAGTGCTTCCCGGTAAAAGTTTGTACGTGTGGAGATCCAGAAAATTGCAAGTGTTTCACTACTTGCGATTGTACAAATCCATGCATTTGTGATACTCTTCCAGTTAAAACAGAAGAATGTATATGTTTAAAACCACCGGGAGCATCAGATTTCGCCACCAATTGTCTGTGCATACAGGATTCAACCAAAAAACAGAAAAAAGTTCGTGCTAGTAAAGACGGATATCGATGGTGTCACGAAGTAGATCCACAGCATACTTATTTTGATTATGCCTATGGTAAACATGACAAAATCAATCTTGAAGAGCCAAAGGTGGAAAGTTTCCAGATTCAAGGCCTTCACGATAAACTTGATGAACTTGATGCATGTCCTGTTCATGGTCCGTGGGTACCTCAATACAAAAAAAAAATAAGAAAGCCATCTTTGGATTGTTGCAGTGCTGTTGGGGGTATACTTAATTCCTTTTAATATCACTACTTTAATAAGTTCGTAACATGCATTAGAATGCATGTTATTTTTTTTGTAACATTTGTACAAGTCTTACGAAAACAGGCGTTTTATTTTTTTAGAGTAGGTAAAAAAGGAAAAAAAAAATTCACTCGTAGTGATTTTTTTTCAAAGGCAGGAAACAATCCAGACCAGACTTATCACTCCGCCCTCGTATATAAGAAACTTTTTAAAGAATCTAGTCCACTTTCTCAAAACCAGATTACGTAATGCTTGTATGAATAACTCATTTCACATTATATTATAACTATTTATATCTTAGAATTTACAAGGAACACCATTTGCCCTTTAAGGACCACTGTTAAATATTACCTCACCTAGGTAATACAAATTATTAGATGACAAGGTTTAGCAAACAATTACCTAAAATAAATTCTAATCAAGTTGCTTTTCTGTAGAGGAATATACGACTGAGCAATGACGAGCTGATATGAAATGTATCATTATACAGAACATTTTGTTAATAGGAGCTTTTTATGAACAGGCATCAGCATTTGTGTTGAAAGTCTAGGCGAGGACAAAGATAAACTTCTCGTGCAAGTGGTTTCATATTCGTCAAAGGAAGGTGCAAAAACAGGCTCAAAGCTTATTAGCATTTTGGATTGTAACTTACACACAATGGAGGAGAATAGAATCGAGTAAGATATTTTTACCTACTGATATTTCTTATAGTTAGTCAGTCTTGTGGCCATCATCTGTCTAGGTATTGTTGTAGACGGTTCTTAGTGTAATCGGATCGTCTTCGAAACACTTAAGTCACTGTGCTCCAAAACAAATATAGGTGACGGGCTCAAAAGTTTTGCCACTTTCATTGGGACTGGGCAACATGTCATGTGTGAACTATGGGTCCAGATAACACAGACCTGGTGCCTCGAAACAGTTAGATGGAGACACGGCAGGCAACGAAGGAGATGGCGGGACGAATTGGATAGATTCCGGAAGGACTGTATCGCGGAAATTGGAAGTAGTGAAGGAGGCCTTTGCCCAAGAGTGAGACAGAACCAAGTCAATATTGAAGTGAGAGTCTATTCCAATAGCGATTATTACAAAGAAATTGTTTGATTTCTTAGTAAATAATAGGTACTCATATCTTTTGTTTTATAATCACAGACACATAACAAAGAAAGACTTAACCAAAGAGCGGCGGAGTTACACAGCTATCTGCGAGAGCGGTTACTATAACAAAGTGACTCGCGTTTGCGGAGACAAGCATGTTGTTAAGCGATACTACCACTCTTTCGAAAAGGCCCACAACTTTTTACTTGAAGGATCAAATATAGTGTTTCTGCGCTATCTCGCTCTTCGACGCCACAAAGGTATCGTTCAGACTGACACTGTCATGATGGATGGGAATATCTGTCGGAGTATGTATGTGAGTTCTATTATAAAAACTATTAACTAGCACTGTGATAATAAATTATGTTTATATAAATACAAGCTTTAAATGTTTTTAAATGTCAGAAATTATCCCACAGGAACGTACTACCTACCGGGATAAAAGTATCCTATGTGTTAATCCAGGTTATTAATTATCGATAAACTATCGTGTGCCAAATTTCATCCAAATCCACGACATGTATGCTCCCCAGCCCCATTCTCAGCTTTAGTTTTTGGTGGACTGTCTTATGTAATTTTGACGTTTGAAAAGTGCTGATTGTCAGCCTATTTTGAATAAATGACTTTGGAATTTGAATTGAATTTAGTTTGAATCAATAACTTTTGTATTTTGAATTTTATGGGAGAACATGTTCAACTAAAATGTTAAGTTAGTTCTTGGGATAAATTTATACCAACTACGGAACCCTATACCCTACCACATTTATACCCTTCATTGTGCGTGGTCCGACACCCACTTAGCCGGTTGTTTTTTCTCATTAAATATGCAAGCTGCGAATAGTTATGTCAAATTTAAATCTCTCGGACTATTGATATAAACGCCTGAGCACATAGCAAAGTGTATAATAAATTTTCTTAAAACACTCCGGCCTGTTTTTTATTTGATCGTATTTTATAATAAACTTAAAAATGGAATAACAGGTGATAGTGTTGCTGGGGAGCATGAGGTCCAAATCCTATCAGCCGTGTTTGCGTGATTGAGTAACAAACATCCACACCTACAAACTTTCACATTTCGTTCCAATTTGGTACTTATTATTATTTTCAGGCAAATTCAGTCTATATTAAGAAGGAAGTGTAAATTTTCCAATTTATGCTACATCTGAGTTGTTTCGCACTGTACCGATGTGTTGCAACAAAAAATATGCGCAAGCTTGGAGTCGCACTATTACTTTACTTACTATTTAAAATTAATGTTACATACATACACTCTACTGAATATACAGATACAGAATAATGCTATACCTCTATACTAATGAAACGACAGGGCCAATAATTATGAAATAGATATTATCAGATATGTAGGGACTAGGGAACTAGTTATAACTAATTCACGAACTATCTAGCGTGGTATGTTAGTTTTAGCAGTTTGCGTTGACTAATGAATATTTCTTGTTAGACCGGTAATCTACCTGCATTATTAATCGATTTGACTAAATTGTTGATTTATGACTATTGGGTAAGGTACGAGTATATTGAGGAATTAATTGGTAATATTGCTTTATACGGGGGAAGTATTTTGCAACTAATTATGGAATTTAGGAAAATGGGGTTTTACAAAAGAAATTGAGGGCGTTAAAATGTTTTCTCAGACATGGTTGGTAATTTGAGCATTCTTTTGACAACCTTCTTAGACATGAATCGAAAATACTGTACTGGTCAAATACATGCAAGTAGGCGGCCGGCAAAGTTAGTATGAAAATCCATATCTGTCGTGTTTAGCGGCCGAATAAATTACTATGAAAACTCATATCTGTCGTGTTATTTAAAAATGGAACGAACTTTTTATTTCGACACATGGGAACCAAGAAAGTAACTTATCAAAGATTTCATTTGTATTTCGATTTGGCTTGCTTGATTTGATATAGCTGTTTAATAAAATAAAGAAGAAATAAATGAACATATTGTCGCGTCAAAAATTATCGTTGTCATTTATTCTGGAATTAATAAATAATATTATTTAGTTTGAATTTCCGCGCATTATTTGAGAAAAGTACTCTATAAATAAAAGCCTTGGCCGCAACTGGACATTGATCGACTCACGAATGTGTGCCTCGGCTATGCCTCGCCTACATTTTCACGTTCGTCCATCAATGTCCCTTTTGTAGTCCGCGGCAGTAAAGTACTATACTTTGTAGAAAAAAATATATAGTCCCATGTAATAGGGGAAACTACTAGCAAAAGATCTAGAAGATAGGCGCTCGCAATAAATAGTGTACCAAATAGGTAAAAAAATTGCAACCGTCTAACAGTTTTAAAGTCATATGCTAGACAGAGTCAGAACTAGGTACCTACACGTCTGACGTCACATCTCAAACGCCACAGTAAAGAACTTCGCGGCATTCAGTACAATGGCCGTTTCGTGTGACAAGGACAGGACTAAATTCTAAAGCGTGTAGCTTCTCCATATTTCCAAATTATTTTTTTGCACAAATCTGCTTTTTTTTCTGTAACGCCTAAAATATCCTATTTACCTTGTTTGTTATAAAGCCCAAACTAATTTGCTAACGTGGTTTCGTCAAAAATTTGCTAACAAAATTCGATTTTGAAAGTGTGATGCTAAGCATCAGAAATGAAACAAAACAAATGCTCAGATACATGAACTGTATCTTGTACCTTACTTCTGACAGGGCTACACTAAAACTTAAATCGTAAAACCTACTTTCGAATATCATAATAGTTGAATGATTATCAAACGTTTGCCCCTAGGTTTGTAAAGGTGTAAGTCAAGGAGTCGTGAATGGCACTCCGTTTTTCGTGGTCAAGATTGAGCGGCATATTATCGAACCTTCAGGATATGTTCATCAAACATTGACGGTGCTAAGTCTCAGAGGTACAACCTATAATTTTTCGATTTTCTATTAAGAACTTTTTGGAAACATTGTTTGGGAACCACGTATAAATAATGATGAAGACACCTTGATTTTATGAAAACTGTTCCACTATGTATTAGATCTGATTGTTTTACAATTTTTTTTCAAGGTTATACTATAAGTCACGAGTGGGCAGACAACTGCTACATTTTCCATGTAAACCCACTCCTGCACGTCATTCCTGAAAAAGACGAGATAGAAAAACACGAGCCGTTGCGTGACACGTGGCGCAATGATCTTCAACTAATGTCCGACTTTCTGGATTTCAAGGTACCCAACATTATCATCCTCCAGCCTATATCTCAATTTATTACCCGCCAGCAGAATATTTCTTCTCCCACGAAATCATTTTAAAGGTACCATTCCGTACCCGACCGCAGGAGGCAACTGCAGGCGACACGACTGATTTCTATGAAATACCTTCCGTAGCTAGCACCACGTCGTTGGCAGCTACGGGCGAGTGACAAGCGGCACGTGCAGCAGTAGTGCCGCCAACGCTCGAGCGATAACTCGTTTTTCTATCTTCTATTTATCGGAATACGGGCTGTTACCGTCTGCGGTCGGGTTCGGAATAATGACTGCAGCGACATGACGCCGCGACACGTTGTGTGCAGTTGCTGCCTGCGGTCGGGTACGGAATGGTACCTTTACCTGGCCTACGAGCTGGCAGCTACTGTGATGTCATCTCCCTTCATAGCCATAATTATCTTTTACACAATCCGTCCGGCGTCGTGCCTTTGGGTATCCTCTTCTCTCATAACTATCACAGAACATCCACGTTCATATATTCAGCTAACCTCACGGCATGTTCCTCATTCCTCCGCATCAAACCCTGCCAGGGTTGCGAGTTTGTCCGAAAGGGATATCGCGGCCCCGGCACAAAGGCAACGGAAGGAACACGGGTGGGTTTTAGTCAGTAAAAGTCTGACACGCCCTCCCGCTTCGCCCAGAGCGGGAGAAGTTATTTGATATAAAAAATAGTTTTTTTTTTTTTACAAAATAAGTTTTAGGATTTCAACTTGCAGAAGAATGCACTTTTTGGTTTGAGAAAATCTCGTGAGTTTGAGTGTGATTTGCGTTGCGCAAGGGCTTGAGACATATTGTCCCGACGATGAGAGTTATCTATCTATATTAAAATTTGTCAGAGGGTATTACTTGATAACATTTTGAACGTTGCGTGGTCACCAACATTATCAAAATAAATATTCACTGCCTTAATTTATTGTCGCGTGAATGCTGCTGCCTCAGCTGTATTCAGTCGATTAAAATTACAAATCACGTCAGTCAAATAATTACAAAATTATTAATACCTACTCGATTTTCTGACCTTGTTTTAAGTATTCTGTTTATTTTACACTGATTGTCTATACAATTTTGTAGAATTTATCTAATACTGTCTACAGAGTACCCGTGTATCCGAAGGAGGCCGCTACGTCACGGAAAGTGGAACCCTCACGGGCACTGTGCGGGATTATCTCCAAGCAATCCTGCTGCTCCGGCCGCAAGACACATTGCACTTCACCAGGCATTACTTCGGCACAGTGCTCTCAGCCCTCGACCTCCCACACGATGAGTTCTTCGACCCCAGTTCCAGACACGTCAGATATTACTTCTTTGAGGAGTGATTTGGAAGCTTTAAAACAAGGACGAGTAAACAAATGGAGTTCTGAAGAAAGAGAGCAAGTCTTTGCCCAACTTCTGCAGAGACCCCGTGGCAGACGTTTCCCTACCACCATCGCCATACGAAGTAATTACATACGTGCAGTTCCACCAAGTAATTTTGTAGGTTACGTTCGCATAGTAGCATTCATTTGTTTACTTTACCATGCTTTCAAAGTAGGCCTTATATCTATGAAAACCATATTACGCATTGTTGTTATTTATCTAAGTTTATAGATTTTTATCTTTTCCACCACCTCATTTTTAATATAGTATCTTTAGATTTTTTTAGCTTATTTTTTTTTACTGAATTATAACAAGCTGGTATGTGTAATCTATTTATGATGGGTACCGCTGAGTCAAAGAGGGCTAATGAAACTATGGCAGCAAATGCCCAATGTAGTTCGTTCCGCTCCCAAGGCTCGGTACGCTTGTTCATTCAAAAGCGTTTCTTAAGAAAACATTGCAAACATACATAAATGTTACACGAACGACTGAATGTTATGGCATAAGAAAATATTTTTCGATAGCGTTGGCCAGCTTGAACTGTCACTGGCGAAATTATTAATCGTTGTCAAATTAATTCCTTTTTGGCAAAATTAAAGTTGTAAAAAAAAAACGCCTTTTCTTGTAACCTATTTGTTAACTTTGTTAAACCCGTGATTTTCCAAGAGTCTACCTACGAATAAATAGACATTACAATTTGTAACTATACAACAAAATATTTTCAGACGAAAATTGCCATATAGAGGTCTTATTTTTAAGCGAAATAGATATCGTTTCGTAAGGGCACTATATATGTATATAGGTACCAATGCGATATCTATATCTACATCTATACATAGTATAAAACAAAGTCGCTTTGCGCTGTCTGTCCCTATGTATGCTTAGATCTTTAAAACTCCGCAACGGATTTTGATGCGATTTTTTTAAATAGATAGAGTAATTCATGCGGAAGGTTTTTGTGTATAATACATTAAGGTTTTGTGTAAATTGGCTGAAATATGACGATTATTGTCGAAGATGTCAGAAAAAATCATGCCAACTGGGAGCTTTACTGGCGTGCGCCGCGTAAGCCGTAAGAGATACATCAATTTATGTTTTACAGAATTGTATATCTTAAAACGTTCAAAAATAAAGTCCGCGATAGCATATATCTATCTTCGAAGCATGACCTACAGTAACCATTTTTATCTTTCAGAATTTGATAAAAATTTCATTGTTCTTTCCGAAGCTATTTTGACCAGTATTTTAATTATCCTTATCCAATAAAATATGTTATTTAAATTGGGCATTTAATTTAGATTAAAATATGCCTTGACATCATATCATTAAAATGAATACTTTAAAAGATATCACAGATTCAAAATTACGCTTGACAAAATAATTATGGTTGCCGACAACGCGGGCGCAGCGGTAGGAATCAATGACTTTTCCTCGGATATTAGGTATCTAACTAATCCCTGTAGTACGTACCCGTGGGATATTTTCCGACATCCACGCGGGCGAAGCCGCGGGCAAAAGCTAGTTACACTATAAACTATGATACCTATGTTGTGATCTGACAGATGTATTGTCCATCACTGAATATGAAAAATACTACATATCTCGAGCATTCATATCATGAATATGGTAAGATTTATGAGAAAACGTGTCTAATATTGCTCACTTAGGTATTCGTAGTAGTATATATTATATACATATATTCAGCAGAGGGATTTGCGTATGTCACGCAAGATCCCTCCAAACAAAATGACAAAACTGCGCCAGAGAAGGCCCTGGGACACGAAAAGAATTTTAATTTTTTGTTCCTTTTGCACAAAGGAATTTATTATTAAGTCCCCGCATCACAGGCATACGATATTTTGGGAAGGACAACCCCAATTCTCACACACCTTTCTTTCAAAGAAGAATTTATGAATAAATACGTTTGGCTTTTATAAATAAATACGTTTGGCTTTTCGGTTACTTGACAGGTTGTGGTATTATGGCGTTTTTTGGTCGTATACTTATTTAGGTATCGTTTTGTCATTGCTCGGACCGCAAAGGTAAATTTAAAAAAGATTTGGAAAATATCTATTTGAGTTAAAAAAACGTAAATCACTAATTATGATCAGTGCTTTGTTAATTTTTGATTTACTGCTATGATTAAAAGAAAACATCAATGTCTGTGTCATTACTTTTATGAACAAAGGTTTTCATAAAACATTCTTAGTGAGATCAGACATAACCACCTTTTTCCAATATATTTTCGATAATGTTGACTGATTTTCGAGTTTTAGAATCACGATAACCTTAAGTTAGTGTACTGAAGGTTATCGTGTAAATAAACGTTTTCTTTCTTCCTTTCTTTACCTTACTAGTAGGTATGGGTCACGCAATTATAATGTTGTGCTATCTAATTGTGTAACACGTTGTCGTAAATGATTTCGACTAATCTGTTTCATTTTGACAATTCAAAAACATTCATTGCGTTATTTACGTTGTTGAGGAGATTTTTTTTCGAACTTATGAAGCGATGGATTGCAATCTGTTTCAAAATGATTCAGATTGTGATTGATCGTGCATTAGGGTGCTGTTTGTCTAAATCAATGAGATCTTAGATTACTATCTATTCTTAACCAAAGATTTTGGTCAAAGCTAATTTAAATTTTGTTTACAATATTACTATTAAGCTCCATCAACCTAAGTCGGCTAAGCGTTAGAAGTTTAAATTAACTTGTTAGGGACGAACGCGAGGGTTCGGTAGTTGGTAGTACAAAACAGTTTGCAAACAAGACTAGACGGTCCTCTTGCTACCATTGCATACGAATTGGCAACCCTTAAATTACTTATATGTGAGCTGAATGTGGGAATAGGTATAATATTTGTTACTGAATGTAATAATAGAAGTTTGTGTCAGGGCCCGGATAACGATATATTTTTCAAAACGTTTTCGTCTTTAAAACCTAAAGAACGACTTGTTTCGGTTGCGTTCGAACGAAACGTTATTAAAACGGTTTTGAAGAAGAACAAAATTTAAATCGTTCTCGGTTAAAAACACGTTTTTATCAATTTTTGGGTTGATGATGATAGGAAACTCGCAACACGACCTTAATCAATACGAAAGCAGCAAGCGCATTGGAATCAATGATGTAATGAAATGAAGATAAGGTACAATTTAATTAAGGTGCATTTTAGGGCTTGTTGGCGCACGCACCGTGCGCGTCTGCAACTTGCGGAATAAACCGGTTTTTGAAAATGTTCACATTTCGTTTCCGTTCCGAACAAAATGTTGTACAGAGAAGAACAAGAACTGTTTAGAAACGTTTTGAAAACGTTATTTTAAATAACTTTCCGAGCCCTGGTTCGTGTTATTTAACCGACAGGGAAAAGCAAAGGTGTTGTAGTGAGAACGCGCACCTTTTTCCAGATAAAATAATCGAGTAATCCGCCGATCTAGGAAACAAAATTAAAACTTAATGCGCCGAAGCCGCATTTTCGATCAACCGACTATGCTTACTAACTTCTGATGATGTATCACATTACCATAAAAAAAATTACACTTAAAATGAAATGTCTTTAGTGCCAAATATAAAATCCACGTAGGTACAAGTTTAAATAAATACACTCATAGATAACGTAATGAATATAACACATTCACATTACAGGCACACATTGATCAAAGTTTGAATTTTCGAACGTAGGGAATCCATCGACCGTTACAGATAGTGTAGTGCCATCCACAAAGACGCGTCCCACTCCGCGATTACTGTACTGTAAGCTGTACTTCAGTACGGATCAGAGCGGAGTGGGGCGCTTCTTCGTGGATGGCACTATCTATACAATGAACTATCCTTAGGCTTATTATCAGAATAATTATGCTTAGCAGATGATGGGTGACCGCTATATAAATGTCCTTTCTTTGGTATTGCTCGTCGAGTTGAGCTCCACGATTACTGACAAATGCGTGCACTGACTGGACAGGTCCACTCAAATCTGTGTGGTTCTTTCCTCAAAAGACCATTTCAGACACTAATCTACATGGTTCGCATATGGCATGACCAAGATTATGTCTGGATTTTAAAAGAGACTGCTACCTCTGACTTTCTTCTCAGAGTAGTCAGATAGGAAACGCCGACCTCGTCTAGCTTATTTTTATTATTTTTTAATATGACGTGTAAAAGTGATTCCGATATCCTATTTACAGAATAAACAATTTCATGTTATTTCAATAGATGCCTATGTAGTTAAGGATACAACTATCTATCAAGATAAAACAATAAGACCTCTACGTAGCCAGAGGTGAATGAGGGGTGGTCGTGGTCATCCTACAAAAGCTCCCGATTTTAAATAAACGTATTAATTTAAGTTCGCATTGCGTGGTAACGTCGCATAAGTATACCTATCTGTGAGTTAGTGTGGGACGTATCCGTCATAATCAGCTTAAAGTGTTTGTCTGTACGTGCGGTGGTGCGGCGAGTGTGGAGCGTTGCAGGTGACGCTAAGCTTCTTTAGATACGTTTGTGTAACATTTTACTCACACCTCAGATGGTGACAGTTAAGTTAGGTACAGGACGGTGTGGAATCGCTGAGTAAATGTTTGTTTTGATCATTCTTCTGCGGGCCCCGTTGTCTTTAACAGAATTGTAAGAGGTTTCACACTGCATGGGAACAGTAGAGCGTAGATGGATAGGCTCTAGATGCGAAGGAACGTTTTTGCACATTCTGGATTATTTTATTTTATTAAGCAAAGGAAAATGGCCAAAAAAACCCAGCGTCGATAAAAAAAAGTCTTATATGTAAGTGACGTTCAAGCGTCAAAAATGCATGGTTAAACAGTCGCTAATCATTACTTAACTTTATGCAACGTTTATAAATATAATCACCACCCTGAAAATAATCACCACAAGCGCCGCAGCGTGCACAAAGCGGCAACATTCCGAAACACAGTGGTCACGTGGGCAACACAAGTCTACGTCATCACAGCTGTGTTACCAGAAGTTTGTAATAATACGAGTCCCCAACCACCTTTATTACCTGTGCAAATCCGATAAAACAATGAGGTTTTAATTAACAATTACGTTGGTTTATGTTTAAATTGAATTGTTTCGTTTGATTAGACACACGATGCGACAATTTAACAGCTTTGTACATATTTTTTAATAGAGTGGTTTCTGAAAATCTTTCCTTAATCGTGTTTTGTTGCAATATAGTGGCAACTGGATAGTGACGTAAGCATGTGTTAGTCCCGGAATGCCAGACCTTGTTTTATTAGACCATGGGTAGAGCCTACACCACCAGTTATGTTGTATATAATCCACCATACAAACAACGTAACGAAAGTCAGTTAAGCACTGAGCACTATGCTAATGCTGTGCTAACACTTATTTCAACAAAACAGCGACGAGTGACTTTAGAATCGCAGCAGCCCTCACTAATGCACATCGAGAATACTACCCAGACAGAGTGCCACATGCATTATTTAAAAAAAAAAATGTCGGTCTTCATACTTTGGGAAGTTGTGCGCAATCGGCATGTTGTATTATCTATTACATATTATCTCGCTCTCATGCTAGGCATGGAGATACTATGCAAAAGTTTTCTAGATTCTTAGGTCCGTATTACAGAACGTTCCTCAAGTCCAGTTTGATCTTCAATCAGTTGATCACTGTTTAAGTATAGAATCAGTACTTGAGCATCGGTCTTATTCCAGAACGGTTATCAATCTATACTCAACTGAATTGAGACTCAAATCCAGCCTCAAGCAGAGATGTGCATCAGCCTGTTTTTGTTTACGAATTATTTTATTTACCAACTTGGTTCTGATGAAAGTATACCATATAAGCCCAATTATTTAAGGAAATCAGCGTTAATATTTCGGTCCCGAATAGTACAATCCCCCATTTATTGAAGTAAAGCTCTTTGAAGTAAAGTTTAGTAATGTTGTAAGCAAAATTGTCAAACTAAAACGACTTGTATCTATAGCCATAAATAGGTATTTTATTTAAAATGTCAGTATGTCAAAGTGAAAACATCAGTTTGTTGAAGACGTTGCATAAAAACATAAACTCACAAAAAAATGCAATTCTGGGGCTATGGGATGCCCACGGTTGTGTGATTGTCTTAAATCGTGGTATATCATAGGTAGAATTTAATATTACACCACATCTTGTGAACTTCTGTACCTCTTTTTAAAGCTTATAAGGGTCCTCTTAAAAATCTGAGAGGAACGCTAAAGTTCAGGCTTCTGTTTGAATGATCATTGAATAAATTATTATTATGATCTACCTACCTCTTTAATTATATTCATTTTGATAATAATAATTTAAAAAAACAACAATATAAAAAGTCGACAACGCATGAATAGAACAAAAATTTACAATTTGTCATGAACATCTATGCTCAAGCGAGGTCTCGACCACACTTGGGTGATTATAGATCAAATCACTGCTTGGGTTCGATTCGCGAACTGAGTAACGATCTAAAATAAAGCCAAACTCAGTTGAACTGTGATCAATGAATCTTTGCTTGAGGAACATTCTAAAATTAAAACTAGTCTTAAAACTAGGTTTAAACAGAGATCAATACTTGAGTTTCCTTCTGTAATACGGTCCTCAGTTGATCACACGATAATAACAGCGATGTATTTTTTTTGTTTTAAATATCTACCTTCGCTTTTTTACATGTCTTTATATACTGCTAAAGTGCTAACCAACTTTATTTACATGAAGAAAGCATAGAATCATTAACTATTATTTAAAAAAAAATACATAGTCAATCATATATATATATATATATATAATTTTTTTACCTGCAATTAATGTCCTTTCCTTTTACACCACATAAGTTTTTTTTTTATCGACTCAGGAGATTTTGCCCATACATTTTGGGCATTCGCCTTTACAGTTAAAAACAAATAATGGTTAGTGTATTTGAGGATATCTTTGCCCAGTAGTCAACTTCTGCGGCCAGTATAATAGGAATGGTGTCAGTAACGATTTTCTTCATAAATCGCTCCCTCAATATTCCAATTCAATTCAAATCCATAATGTACACATACAGGCGGTAATTATTAATTAATTAATAGAATCCCCCTTATATAATTCACAAATTAATAGAATCCCCCCTTATATAATTCACAAATTCCGCTCTGTAATTAGATAATTGAAGGCAGGATGGATTATATTTAAATAGATGATTCCTGTAGTGTGTATAATTACAATTACCTATAATTAAAATATTATGTTCGCTGCCGAAAGCAAAGTATACACTCAGAAATAATTAAATTATTTATACATAACACAATAAACCTACAGACAGATATAACTCCTAACGCAAAAAGCTTTCGTCTTAAATAATTACGAGAGGCATTAAATTGTGTAAAGTTTTTGATAGGATAATTTTGTAATTCCCGCAAACGCGCGGGTACACAAAACAAGCCTAATTTATAAGACGTCTCTCACGTGTGTACATATTTAAGTAGGTACAGAAGTACTCAAGTACGGTTGCCAAAGGTAAGTACACAGGGTGGATTCTTGAGATGGGGCAGTAAGGGCAGCTACCTTAACCGTTGTAGCTACAGGAAAACGGTCTTAGAAGACTGTCCTTAACTTTTTGAAACATTTTGATCAGCATTCACAGATTTTGAAAAATATATACAGTCAGCAAGAAAATGGTCAGTTTACACAAACACTTTTTTTGATGCCAATCGATGCTGTTTCTTATAAGGATCAAAAAACTCTCTGAGATTTGAGTACTAGAAAAGTCAGAAATCGCAAAAAACTTTTTCCATATTTTTTTTTTTGTAGAATTTCCTGTATATTTTGTACTAGCTGTTCCCCGTGACTTCGTCTGCGTGTATTAAGTAAAAATAACGTTGCTTGTTAAGTAATGAATAGCGTCTTTTTTTTAACCATACATTGTTGGCGTTTAAACGTCTTTTATCTATAAGCAACGTTTATAAATAAGAGGGTTAATATCCAGGTTGAAAAGAAGGCTACTTCCTGCTAGGTCCATGACCCATAATGGCATGCCATGCCAGGTCCCTGTCCAGTTCCGATGCCACCTATTAGTCAAAATTATCGGTATAGTGGTTTAGGCGTGAAAAAGGTAACAGACAGACAAACACTCACAGTTATGGCCTGCGCAGACTGACGGACGGGATCGATGGAAAACTGCGCTGCGAATCTCCAAGCTCGATCACCGAGCATTTAAATATACCTTATTTCGATAGGATAAGTATTAAATTCAATTGATAAATTTAAATCCTCTGCCGTACCGTCCACCAGTTTGCGCAGGCCTTTACTTTCGCATTTATAATATTAGTATGGAAATATGGATATACGTTTGAATGCAGAAATAAAGAATAGAGTAGACACCTATCCTGTACTTTGTGGTGAAGACGGCGTGTTACCACTTACGTCAAACATGAAAGCAGCTATTAACCTACTTTCTATACTTATAACGTTATAATGGTAACACGATACTGCATCTCAAAGTATCGACGATTTTATCTTGCTCTTTGACCCAGATTAATTGGACCCGATATTCTGTGTTTTGTGGTCGGGAATCGAAGAATATAAATAACGTTTTAATAGTCGCTAGAATTTCGGTTTAGAGTGAATATGATGTAGGAAAGTACCACCCTGTTTTGTTTTTAAGTTAATCTCTGATTTTAAATACTTTTCTTGTTAGTAATAGGGATGATGCCTGGGTAAAAAAAAAAAGAGATTCTAATTAGTCCGTCAGTCAGATAATAAAAAAATATTAGACACGTATTTTTTGCTTTATCATATTAATAAAAAAATACTTAGATAAAACGCATTTTAAGTTGGGGAGTGGGGGTCGCTACGTCACTAGTATGTATAAAATCTCCATACTCGTAACGTCATGACACATTTTACCTCAATGTATCGCCGTAATCTTTTGATTACGAAAAAAAGAAAAAATACGTGTCCTATATTGTTTTATAATCTCAAAGACGGACTAAAGAATTTTTTTTAATCATCATCCCTATTACGTCCATTCAAAAAAATGCTCTTAAGGGTTGGAGAAAATAACGAGGAACGTATTATTATTATTTAATAGTGGACTAAATTGGTTGACCTAACTTGAATTGGTAAATTCACCACAAAATCTGAACAGTATTTTCCCCACTTATTCCTTACTAGTTGTTGTCCATGGCTTCGCCCGCGTGGAGGTCAGAAATTATCCCACGGAAACTTACAACTACCGCGATAAAAGTAGCCTATGTGTTAAACTAGGGTTATAAAATATCTCTGTGCCAAAGAACCATGGGCAAATTTTGTATGGAGTCAACAAAAAAAGATAGGTTAGTACATACCTGCTTACCTACATACCTTAGGTAGGTATGTAGGTAAGCAGGTCCTATCTACCAACATACCCACCTACCCTAACCTAACGTTTTTTGGATGTCCCAAAAACCATGTTCACGCTCGATTTCGACTTAGGTGCAATAGTATAAATTAAATAATACCCCAAAAGCTTTCACATGGCATAAGTTTCATCAATGTTGAGAGTTGGGTCCAAAATGACGCATGGTCCTTTCATCCAAATCCGTTCAACTGTTTTTGCGTGATTGAGTAACAAACATCCAAACATATAAACTTTCACATAGTAAGAAGAAGGATCTGCACCGAACTGCATATTCACCCAAAATAGATATAGACGTGGTGCCAATCCAGGTTTCGAGCGCTCAGATGGAATTAGAGGCTAAAATTTACCAAACACTATCTCATCTCTATGGACTTCGACCAGTATCAATCTGACGATAAATTTCGTTAATTGTCAACGTTTTATTGGACAGCCGATGCATACCATGGGGAATCGATGTGAACGACGTCACTCGATCTAATAATTAAATCGTTATTTCTGTAACTTTGTTGCCGTTGTTGTTCTCGGAACTGACTTTGTAATTTTGCTCGATTCGGGTCTTAAAGAACCTATTTGAGTTTATGCGACAATTAATTTGGATTTACTTGCAGTTGCCATTTCGAAAAATTGTATCCTGCGTCACAAAAAGTAGGTCGAATTGTGTAAAAAAGCGTATGATCCTTATAAAAAAAATGCAGTGGCCTATATTGCTGACAGGCCCGAAAATGAACGTATGCTGCATTTAAAATAACAGGCGCTTAAATTTTGACACGTTCGTGCCCTCCCCCGTGGCCATAAACCGCGAAAGTTCGTTCAGTGTAATAAAAAGTTAATACTTGGCGCAGGAGGGGCGGGTTGGATTGCGCATTACTTGCTACATTATAAACAAGTCTGCCTGTGACACCCCTCTTTTATGACCCCCTCTCGGCGGACGGCATGCATAATTAAATCTACGCGGTCAAATTAGCAATTTGGACCCCCAACAATAGGACATAGTTCAGTTTAAGCGTCTTTATTGTCCAAACAAATTTATTCAACCATTACTGTGCTCAATTAGCGCACAGTAACTACACTGAAACAATTCCAGGACTTGTTTTTATTATGTCTTCGTTACGGCTGTTTTGTTCCGTTGCAAAACGAATTTGTTTTAAGCCATTTTAATAATGAACGTTAAGTTTATATCGCCTGCAGTGTGCTCTAGGGGGCGCTACAGTGATTAATGGATTCCTGATAATCACGTCCTCTGTCTCTGTGCTCCTCACTTTTTAATTTAATTTTGAGATTAAGTGACCGCTCGACCTTCGCGGTTATTAATTTTGTAAGGGGTCTAATGAGGGGTTTTTTTTAAATACTTGGTTACATTACCTATAGCAGTGTTGAATAGAAAAATAGGAGGAGCTCGTGGCTAAGTAATAACAGCCGTACGGATCGATCCATCAAGTTAAGCTACTCTTGCCGGGGTTGGTCAGTGGATGGGTGACCATCTTTACATACCGATACTTCTCCGTGCCTCGGAAAGCACGTTAAGCCGTTGGTCCTGGCTTTCATTCGTGGATCTTTGAAAGTTGTTACGAGTCTTCATAAGCCCGAAAGTCTGACACCAGTCTTACCAAGGGGTATCGTATTACTTAGTTACTGGGTTGTGGAGGTCAGATAGGCAGTCGCTCCATGTAAAATACTGGTATTCAGCTGCATCCGGTTAGACTGGAAGCCGACCCCAACATAGTTGGGACATAGTTGGGAAAAAGCTGATTGATTGAGTGTTTTATAATAAAATATTAGATACCTACTAGGTATATTCAGCAAACATACATTTTCAATTAAAACTGGCAGTGTTTATCAAACTTCCACAACTATTATTTTTGCATGAATTCATAAATATTTATGTTCTTGCAATTGAGCTTCCAATAAAGTGTGGCGTCGATAAGTATATGGAAATTCAGCAGCTGGGAGCAGAGCAGGCGTGCGCGCCACTGATAACGGATTTAGGGCTGTTTTTCAATCGGTTGGCGCCACAATCCTGCCATATTATTAGCGATAGATATCGTAATGGTAACACACAATCTTAAATCACTCGGCAAAATAAACAATTTGCGCGCTATGTGTTTTACTAGCTTGGTTAGCAGGGTAAATGATGTTTACTTTTGATTTTATGCATGCGGTGTATACAACTACATTTCAAAGCTAAGCAAATTCCATTAGTAATTCAACAACATAACATCACGGCTGTATTCACCTAAGGGTTAGGCAGAGATGTATGTACCTAGTACACCCACATTTCACCAGTTATGTTTAAGTCACATGTAACAGGAGCCGAGCCTATTACTATCAACTAAAAGAAAGAAAATGTTTATTGGGACACAGTTCGTGAAACACAAAATAAAAAACAAACTAAAAAGTAGAAGTAGGTCTTTGGCAATAAGTGTGTGCCTCACGGCTGCGTCAAAAAGGTTCATTTCAGCCTTAATGCCAGACAAATGCTGCCTGACGCTGGTTTTCTAATGGACCCTTATGAACAAGTCACGGGGAGTACAAACAGTTTCAACTTACAAATTAATAGAGTTATGGGAGGACAGTGTAGGTCTTTCAACAAGTACCAGGTACTTAACAAAATAGAAGATGGTCCATAAATCTACAGTCCACTAAGCCTACAGCGTTCTCACATACACAAAGAGTAGTGTTAAATAAGCAGAAGTTACTACGTATTCATGTTATTACTAACTAAAACGGTTACTCGTCAAAGCTTTAGATCAAAATTTTATTCCGGGAACCTAGAATTAATTTAAACTTTGCATTTAATCTTGTTGGCTGACGAAACTTCTGCAAAGTGAGATAAAGTATCACCTAAAACAGCAGAGTTCCCAACATTATCAGAGATAACGGCGGACATACGGGCGCCTTGTTTGGCGAACAATATTAAGATCAAAACAAACTACGAACTTTGCATTGAAGTGTCCGTACACACGGTAGCAGCATTCACGAGCGCTTTAGCGAAAAAAGTTAACGTCATAAAATGAAATTAGCTCATTTGGCCGAGTTTATGAGTCTTTGTGAACTAATTAGATTTTTTAAATTGTATTGAGTAAATTAATAGTTAAAATAGATGGCAGAAAGGACAAAAATATTGACATCGAAGAGATTACTAGGATTGCTGTTAAGTGCTTGAGCAGTGGTAGCCCAGTGGTAACGGCCGCGACTTAGGGCCGAGTCACACCGGAATGGAAGCGGCCGGCAGCGGCCGGCAGCGGGCGGCAGCGGCCGGCAGCGGCTGCCAGCGTCCACCAGTCCACCAGCAGCCTCCGGCGTCGCCGCTGGCCCACGTGCCACGTGTCTCTTCTTGACTAGTTTCGTTTCTACATTACGTACGCGCGGCCGCCCGGGGTTCGCGAGCGGCCTCGCATCGCCGCTGGCAGCCCCAGGCAGAACCACCGACAAGATGCGCGTGGCGCGCGGCCGCTCGCGTCACCACGGGCGGCCTCGAGACCTTTCAAGCTTTTCAAGCGATACTGGTCTTTTAAGTATGTAGATAAAGTTTAAAATTATTTCACACTGAAAGTGCTCGCCGCGTCGCTGCCGGCCGTTGCCATTCCGGTGTGACCCGACGCTTATAAGTTGTAGGTCGTAGGTTCGAACCCAGGCAGGCACTTTACTTTGTGTAAATTATTTCATCACCGCTGCACGCAAAATGGTGAATGAAAAATATCGTGAGGAAACCGGCATATGTCCTAGATCGAAAAATTCGAAGACATGTGACATCAACAACCAACCCGCACTGGGACCGCGTGGGGGATTACTGGGGCCGGTGTGGGCTGTTCGATCGATGGTGTTCTTGTCAACAACATCAGTTACGCGGACGATATGGTGCTGTTGAGTCCATCGATCAGTGCCCTTCGAAAGCTGATTTCGATCTGCGAGCGGTATGTGGGGGCCCACGGGCTCAGATATAACGTCATTAAAAGTGAGCTCATGGTGTTTAAGGCGGGATCGAAAACTTATGACACTGTCCCACAGGTCATGCTGAATGGCAGTGTCCTTAAAAGAGTCTCGCAGTTCAAGTATCTGGGCCACTGGGTCACCAAGACGCTTGTAGATGATATTGATATAGATAGGGAGCGCAGGGCTTTGTCTGTTAGAGCGAATATGCTGGCTCGTAGGTTCGCGCGCTGTACTACGGAAGTAAAAGCTACGTTGTTTAAGGCGTTTTGCCAAACCTTTTACACGTGCAGCCTATGGGTCAAGCATACGAAAAAATCGTACGACAGCCTGCGTGTTCTGTACAATAATGCCTTCAGGGCGCTGATGAAGCTGCCTCGCTACTGTAGCGCGTCAGGTATGTTTGCGGGCGCGAATATAGATGGGTTTGCGGCGATTATTCGCAAGAGAGTTGTATCCCTGATGCGCCGCATACGAGGCAGTTCCAACAGCTACCTTCAGCTGTTCGCATGGAGGATGGATCTGGATCTGGATTGCCCAATAATGCGGTACTGGACCAGGCTGCATGTTGAGCATTCCGGATTCAAACCTAAATTTAGACTAAGATAAAACAATATAAGTAGTGTATTTTAATCTTTTTGTTATAAATTATAATGTATGTAATTGTAATTTCTAATGTTTTTATTGATGGCTTTTGTTATATTTATCTCATTGTATTCTTTTAATTAATTATTTAATGTATCTTAAATTTGTATTTCTCATGTATGCATATGGACTAGTTCTGAAATAAAATGAATTGAATTGAATTACGGCCCACTCCCTCTCACAGAGAGGAGGCCTGTGTCACAGCAGTAGGACTGACAACATTATAGGCTGATCATGCTATCGGTGCTTGGTGTAAAATTGGATACTATTTGTTAAAGCCTTAAAAATATATCTAAGTTTGTTGGTATATTACTATTAGTATACCTATCCTTACCCAAACCATTCGTTCCACCTGCTGAAGATCTCTGGGTGCGGTGCTCTGAGTTGCCTTGGGTAACCAGGAAGTCTCTAAAGAGACTCCGAGCCCAGGTTGGCCGAAGCAAGGAAAATCTGTTCAGGTGGAGATTCATAGACGAGTCCGCCTTGGAGTGTAAATGTGGTGTTGTTCCACAAACGATGGGACCCTTAATGTCATGTCCTGCGTGTCCTGTCAGCTGCATGTTACAGGAACTGATGGACGCTAGTGATGGCGCCAAAAACGTAGCCGAATTTTGGGCCGAGTCGATTTAGATTGCTATCGATACGCTAAGAAGATACCTATAACATTATCGTTGAAATTGGTTTCTTTTGATAGTCAACCTTTCAGATTTATTCAGTAATAATCAAAGCGTACACAATAAGGCATCGCCACTGACCCCTCCGGGGGGAAGAGCTTAATTTTACTTTTTAATTAATATTATAAAGGCGCTACACAATCGGGTGTCAAGGGAGCAATTTAGCATAAAGATGAAATTTTGCATACCTTACTGGAAAGGGAGTAGACTACTTTTACTTCCTTCTTGTAAATAATTTTATATCATATAATAAAACTAGCGACCCGCTCCTGCTTCGCACGGTTTTTGCGAGTTCATAAAACATCAAGATTTCTTAGTTATATGTAACTTTAATGTTAACGTATTAAACACATAAACCTTTCAGAATAAATTCTCTAAACGATGGTGAAAACGTCATCAAAATTTAGAAGAACAGCGCGGTCATACAGACAAACACGAAAAGCGACTTTAATTTATAATATAACTTAGAAATTTTAACAAAAAAAATTATTACAATAAAAATTCTAAGTTAAGAAATTTCATCCAAATCTGTTTAGCGGAACATACATACATGTGTGCCGCTAAACGGATTTGGATGAAATTTGGCACACATATAGTTTATAACCTGGATTAACACATAAGGTACTTTTAATCACGATAGTAGTAGTGTAGTGTAATTTCCGAGGGATATTTTCCGACATTCGCGCGGACCGACTATGCTTGGAGTTTCCCTACGTGATCGAATCAGAAATGATGAAGATCCGTAGGAGAACCAATGTAATCGACATAGCCCGAAGAATTGCCAAACTTAAGTGGCAATGGGCAAGGCACATTGCTCGTAGAACAGATGGCCGATGGGGCCGAAAGATTCTGGAGTGGCGACCGAGTACCGGAAGACGAAGCGTTGGACGGCCTCCCACAAGATGGACCGATGACCTTGTGAAGGCCGCAGGAATCCGCTGGATACGGGAAGCACAGAATCGGTCGAAGTGGAGGTGCTTGGCGGAGGCTGTTCAGCAGTGGATGTGTTTTGGCTGAAATTAAAAAAGTAACAAAGTAAAAAAGTTAGTAAAAGTTAGTCTGGATTTGTGCCCGGTTAATTTTAGGAGCCATTAACTGCGCATAAATGCTCCAAACAACATGGGAATATAACATAACTGGCCAAATCAGGATGTACAGACATCTCTGCCTACACGTTCGGTGAAATCAGGCGTGATATTATGTTGTGTTAAAATTCTGTATCTGAAAACGTGCAGACTTCTATTTAGAAAACATGTCAGTAACTTTTTTACTTTTATTGGACGAGTTCCGAACAAGGAAAACGAAGGTGAAGTGTACTTGTCGAAATTATTATAACTTCGTAGACAATTAGGCTTCGTGCTGAAGGTTTCGTTTTCCAGCGTACCGTATATGGGTTTGAATCAACATATTCCATGGTGTCATTTCGGTATAGACTTACAATGTATCCGCGTGCTCATTTGCTTGCACAAAGTATAATACGTTCTCTATCATTTTGCTTGCTGTAGGTATGTAGGAATTATTGCCCACAGATCTACAGAGTAGATAAAAAGAAAACCCAGCCTTTGACATAATATCTAGGAGTTGGAAGAAAATGAAAATGAAAAATTTTTATTCTGCAGAAAAGAGCCATCAGAGCAATATATGGTCTCCGCAGACGCGATTCTCTAAGGGAACTGTTTAAAGATATTAACATCATGACGGTACCTTGTCAATATATCTATGAAAACATCATGTACGTTAGGAAAAATCTAAGTCTTTTCAGTAAAAGAGGTGATAGACACAATTATAGCACTAGAAATAGGGAACAATTAGTTCAACCGGGTTTCAGACTGGCTAAAGTTGACTCAACCTTCATGGGGTACTGTTTAAAATGTTACAATAAAATACCTCCCCACATACTCCAATTGAATGAAAGGAATTTTAAATCTTGTATAAAACGCACACTATGCTGCCAAGCATATTATAAGTTGGGGGATTACATCGTTGACAAAAATGCTTGGCTCAACGCTGGTCCAGCTCCACAAGGCGCATAAACTAATTGATTGGCATTCGAAAATATTGTTGGAGCTGCTGAAGATTGTAGGACTATCTTTAGATTGTATAAATTCAATTTCATAGTATTATATAATTGCATAGCACATGTGTGAGCACTATGTACCTACTTTAAAGCTACCATTTACTGGGTACCTACGTCTTTCATTGACCTAAATGTGCCCTTGCGGCTGAGAGTATGTCATGCTCACTCAAATGTCTCGCTGGTGGTGGCGTGTGTTGGATCATAAAGTTCCCTTCAAAATGGTTGAGCTAAATGGTGCTGATCCATGCGTCATGTTCGTGAACGGGCGCCGTCAGTGGGGACTGGTCATCTCTTAGCTGCCAAGGCTTATTTTGAATTTATTTTAATTTTTGAATTGTTTTTTTCTTTATTACGGACGCTTTTAACGTGCACGTCTCTCTACATTGTTCTCACATGTATAATTACAACATGAATGATGTAACCAATATTTTGTAACAATATTCTGATTTAAAAGAGTGTCCGTGGAGTTTCTTGCCCGTTCTTCTCCATAGGAACCTACTACGCGTTGGAATGGGCAACTAGCTTCATATTTCTGACTGACCGACCCCTTGACAATTCAAAAGTGCCTGTAATTGGTTTATTTGAAATAAATGCTTTGAGTTTGAGTTTTTTGAAAATGCGTAAGGAACTTAATCGTCAGTCAGTAGTAACAAGCAACAGAATTCAAGGATCTACGTAGTTGCTACGAGTGCTACGACGTAGCAGATTGCTACGTGGGCTACGCCATAGCAAATTACTACGACTGCTAAACCGCCTAGCCGTTCGCGTTCGAGATTTTTTTGAAATTAATGGTTTGACAAATGTCAGATATTTTATTATAGTGGGTGGTAAAAATCATAGAAACCATTTTTTTATTATATGTTTTATGCCGAAAGATTATGATCTGATCTTGAATAATTAAACATCATCTTGAGCATCTGGTAGGTCAACCTGTCGATCTTAGATTAAAATTAAATTTAATGCAATATATTATTAAACACCATCCATACGGAAGTTTCTCAATCCCAACGCAATATTGGTTTCCAGTTGGATGGTTTATAGAAATAGAGCGTATTTCAAGTAAAATAGAGCTCTAACATCAGTTTATTAGTATGATTTTTATGACGGATAGCTTAATAATAAAGCGATAAATTAGAAGTATGTTTTTGTTGATGTTTTGTCGATGTTTGGTTAGTTATAAACTATTTGTGAGCCAATTTCATCCATATTAGTGGGACAATGATATTGTAATACTATCTTGAATTCATGCAAGCCTAGTACTTTTTGTTAGATCACTCTTAGATATTGTGCACAACGTGGCGTGAACAGAATACCGTCTTGTATGACGATTTTTTTTTTGCAACATCTGATTTTAAAGAAACAAAGCCTTTATTCTGCTCCAAATTAATCTCTGACAGACACCGGATTCTACTGTTTTATTATATGTATAGATAATAGTGACTTCTGTGACTGGACCAGAAGGCCAATTCTCGTACTTAAAAAACGTTCACATTCCAGTCGCAATCTGTCAAACTTGTCAAAAAATTTGGTAAATAGATTGTATTTTTGACAGATTTCGAATGAGATGTGAATGCGAACGTTCTTTAAAATTACGGGAATTGCCCCTCTGATATTAATGTATACAATAATTGTTTACGTGTATCTTTGCTTACTACACATACATACAATATTGTGATACCAGTTATAATATTACATAATCTTACGCTATTGTCTCATTCGGGTATACTGCCTTACACAAGAATTCTCCGAAATTTAGGCCGCCGTCGATCAAAATATGTGGTTATTAGAACATTATTATATGCCAGAAATGTGAAATGGTATCACGAAATATTTGCCCAGCCCAATAAACATGTTTATGAAAATAGTTTTCATATGCAGAAGATATCTTTATCTTGGCTATGTTAACTTTAACGTAAGTTTCAAAACTTACTCGTATATTGCAAACAAAATATGCGGCCATAGCTAAAAAAAAATGGGTACTATTGCATCATTTTCGAAGTTTGGGGGGGGGGGGGGTGCGAATAGTAGGTACACTCTTTTGTTTAATTCCACTACAAAGTAGCTGAAGAGGTCAGATGGGAAATTCCCTTATTTTAAGAACATTCGCATAAAAAAAACTTAGTCTCAATCAGTTAAAAATACCTCTAATTTCCCTACATTTTTGACAAGTTTTTGACATTGGTTGTCGCTGAGATGAGATTGCGATTATAAATAATTATATGAATTACATGAATTGGCCTTCAGATGTTGCCTTAAATACTTAGTCACTTTTTGAACTACATAGTAGGCCATTCTTCACTTCTTCCTTTTTTTCGTATGGTTATAGTTACTAACCTTGTGTCAGAGTTTTTATGCCGCCCATAGACCTCAGACTTGGTTTCATGCCGTCGAGAAACATCTCTCAGGCATTCATCATCAGTTTCTTCACGATGTTTTCTTTTACCGTTTTTTAAACAAGTGATATTTTACAATACACACCTTAAAAAATGTTGCTCCCCCTTCCAATATCTCCGCCTCCGTCCATTTGGGGACCATTCGGACGGTACGGGGGGGGTTCGGTATCACTTCAAGACCCAGATTACCACTCGCCATCCGGTTGCCTCTCCGATTAAATTTTACGTGTCATTGCCTTGAATATTGGCATTCCGACGGTCATACCACTAGGCTATCACTGCTCAGACGCCAAGAATAACAAACTCTACGCAATATAGCTTGACTATAATAAAATCAATAGATAGATATACGCGCTAGTCTCTTCTAGTGGCCCGATGTCGGCGTTCTGTTTGTTTAGCGACTAATTAGTCAAAGTTGGCCAAGTTGGGCGTTTGTCGGTTTATTCAGGCGGACAGAAGCTAAGGTTTCCATCTTTCTCATGGGGACTACTACTTTAATTTATAGATACGAGTATATAGAGTTATTTTAAATTGGCTAGCTAAACTCCGCAGACGCAATGGGCATGGATATATAAACGTACGACCGCTGTAAGCTTTGTTACTTGAAGTATGAGTTGAGAAAAACTTTTTTCTTATGTTTTATTGTGTTTAGATTTCGATACCCGTCAATGAAGTTCATTCAAAAAAAAGATTTTCTAAACTGATATTTCAAGTAACTGCGGTCGATGACCCCAAGAAAAAATCATCGATTTTATGAATTTTTTGTTTAATCATGTTAAGATATCGCCATTTTAAAATAACCCTTTATTACCGTTTGTGATTTAGTTAGAGCTTGATGTCAATCTTAACTAATTGGGGCATGCAAAAGATATATATATAGTTTTTATTTATGAGGCCGTGCAAAGTGCACATTAGGTACGATTATTTTAATAAACACCTACCACCTATGGTAAAAGAAGTAAGTTCACGTCAATAGTTCCACACAAAGTGGTAAATCTCACGAAATCTTGCTCTAAAGTTTTGTTCTAGCGAGCAGAACTGATACCGACTGTCAATCCATTTTTATAAAAAAATAAAGCCTATTCAAATTTCGACCAGTCAATAGTTAGCCTGCATACATCTATTTGATCCTCTATACATTTATCGTAAATACCGCCGGTTTAAACTGGTATCTCTTCGTAAATAAACTTTTCAATATCAGTAAACGTAGTATTGTACGTTTTACCGATAGTTCGGGATTTTGGAATTCGGGAAACTCACTTGCAGGTGCGATTTTATTGTGTTAAATGGACGTGTGACAGATTGTTCACAGGTTTTTATGTCGATTTTATAAATATTTGCACAGTACCAGGAAATGAGTGAATCGTTTGTTTGTACTTAAAACTTTTGTGGCTGTTCCGATTTTCATTGGAATTTAAAAATATAAATCCAAACACAAAAACTCAGTTTGTAAAATATAGTGCAACTTGAAATAATTTTTAAATGTTACTTCATTGCACTGTGTTATACGAGTACCTAAAGCTTCGATCCTAAAGCGTATTTATTATCTTGTCTGTTTAAAATAATTTTCTCTGTCAGTCGACTTTTCAAATAAACTAGGGCTAGTTTATTTGAAAAGTTATAATTGTATTTTAATTACTGTTAATTCTTCAAGGAACAGGCAATATTACACAAGTAGCGTGTCTTTCAAACCACATTCAAGCTATGAGATAGTCAACAATTGGAACAACTTAAAAAAAAATGTAGGTAATAAACTTTAGTGCCCAAGAACAAATTTGACTAATTTGACATTAATTGTAAGTGTAATCCTTCATGATCAGTATTGTAAAATTATATAAAGGGGATCAATTGGGGAACAGTTAATTAAAATTTAATGAAACAAGTGTTGGTAGGATTGTGGTAATTAAAATTGGGTATAATTAACGAAACAGTGCTCATAATCTGTAATTGTGGTGCGATCATGGAACAAAAATGCTATTATAATATTTTAACAAGTTAAAAGTAAGTCAAGTTATTGGTTTCGAAATCATTCAATTTATTCGGGTTCCCAGTACCTATAGGTAATGTATCCTATACTATTAAACGAGCAATATTTGTATATATATATTTTGTAATCACGTTCTCGAAAATGGCTCTAACGATTTCGATGAAAGTTGCATTATAGGGTTTTACGGGGGTGAAAAATCGATCTAGCAAGGTCTCATGTCTGGGAAAATTAGTTTTCTCCGTATTTTCATCCGAGCAGAGTTCGGTCGCCCACTTATAATATGATATGCTCACGCATGTGCATGAACCTTTTGTAATAAAATACCAACATGAAAATATATTTGTATACAATGGATTGCATTCAGGTGCGAGAATCGTGGCTAAACGATAACCGCCGCACGGGTCGAAGGTGAAGCTACTCTTGTCGCGGTCGGTTCGTAGATGGGTGACCATTCATTACATATGGAGACCCCTTCGCGCCTCGGAAACCACGTTAAGCCGTTGCTCCCGGCTGTCATTTGTAGATCTTTGACAGTCGTTACGGGTCCAGAAGCCCAAATGTTTGATAACCAGTCGTACCAAGGGATATCATGTTATCCGGTAACTGGGTTGTGGTTGTTGTGGAGGTCAGATAGGCAGTCGCTCCATGTAAAATTTTGGTATTCAGCTGCATCCGGTTAGACTGGAAGCCAACCCCAACATAGTTGGGAAAATGCTATGTAGATTTGATTGGTTTTCATTCCGGCGGTTGCATTGGCTCCAATTGGAATATTCGAATAGGCCAAAATTAATATTAATGATTAAATAAACCTTTAAAACTCAATTCAAATAATATTAAACAAAACGGAGTCTAGTTAGTACGCAGCTAACAGTTTTTAATTTGGAATAACGAGAATTATAATCTGAAGCTTTACCGAAATTGGATTGGACCAAGTTTTGTAGACGAAAATTCTTAAAACTTTCTTTTACGGCAAGTTAGTAAGAGTTATTATTGTATTCTTTGTTCTTTATTCGCGAATTCTTTTAGGTAGGTACATTCGTCTTTTTTACGAAGACATTATGGCTGTGATTTTATTATTTTTCATAAGTTTCGTATATCATTATGAGCTGTATTGTTATTGCCTTTTTCAGCGCGTGGAGAGTTCAATAACTGTGGTTATTACAACTAGGTCTTATTATTATTCTAATACTAGCTTTTGCCCGCGGCTTCACCCGCGTGTATAAGAAAATATCCCATGGTTACGTACTACCGGGATTAGTTAGATCATACCTAATATCCGAGGAAAAGTCGTTGATTCCTACCGCTGCGCACGCGTTGTCGGCAACTATAATTATTTTGTCACGCGTAATTTTGAATCTGTGATATCTTTTAAAGTATTCATTTTAATGATATGATGTCAAGGCATATTTTAATCTAAATTAAATGCCCAATTTAAATAATATATTTTATTGGATAAGGATAAATAAAATACCGGTCAAAATTGCTTCGGAAATAACAAAGAAATTTTTATCAAATTCTGAAAGATAAAAATGGTTACTGTAGGTCATCCTTAGAAGATAGACATATGCTATTGCGGATTTTATTTTTGAAATTTTAAAGATATACAATTCTGTAATACATAAATTTAATGTATCTCTTACGGATTACGCGGCGCACGCCAGTAAAGCTCCCATTCGGCATGATTTTTCCGACATCTTCGACAATAATCGTTATATTTCAGCCGATTTACACAAAACCTTAATGTATTATACACAAAAACCTTCCTCTTAAATCACTCTATTAAAAAAAACCGCATCAAAATCTGTTGCGTAGTTTTAAACATCTAAGCATACATAGGGACAGACAGCGCGGAACGACTTTGTTTTATACTATGTAACTATAAATATGTAAAGATAAAGATAAAGAAGATTAAAGATACAAATTCGTATATTCTTTCACGTTAATTTCTTTTTTATGCATGGTTTTGGAAAAGTCCAAACAAATATTTTAATAAAAAGTCCATGTCTAGTGAACTAACCATACATTGATTGATTAAAATTATTTTAATAGATTGTTGGTTTCGCATAATTGCGGCATAACATAAAATATTATACAAATAATTACACGTAGTTGAGCCTACCTTTTATAGAATTAAATCCATTTAGAGCTCTACTTACTCAGTACGCCCACAATATAATTCAAGCTGCGATAAAAAAAAACGCAGTTCTGTAAAATATGCATATAAAATTAAATTAACAGCTCGCTGTGCCCGTTTTTATAAAAACTAAACGTGTTGGGAATGAATACGAAGCCTTTGATATTTCCAATACATCGAATAAAACTAATTAATTTCGAACCGGTCGGCAGCATATACAAGTTTATATAGGTAACATTACTGTGTGTAAGTAGAACTTGCGGTTCGCTTTGAACTCTGTTTACTAACGTTTACTTCAATGGTATTTACATAATCATGATGAAAGATGCTTTTAAAGATAATTCAGGTTTTGAAAAAGACTTGGTTTTTTGTTTCTTAGTGGACAAAAAAGGCTTCTTTCATGCTTGAGTAGCACAGACTAACAAAACTATGGTAAAATTGTACTATAACTTTATTATTCTTAATAACTGCCGTACGGGTCGATCGATCAGGTTAAGCTACGCTTGCCGCGATTGGTCCGTGGATGGATCCATGTTTACATACCAAAACCCCTACGTGCCTCGGTAAGCACGTAAGCTGTTGGTCCCGGCTGTCATTTGTAGATCTTTGACAGTAGTTACGGGTCGTCGGAAGCCCGAAAGTCTGACAACCAGTCTTACTAAAGGGGATACCCTTTTGTAGGGTTTTGTGGTGGAGGTCAGATAGGCAGTCACTCCATGTAAAATACTGGTATTCGGCTGCATCTGGTTAGACTGGAAGCCGACCCCAACATAGTTGGGAAAAAACTAGACTATGATGATGGTATTTCAAGTCACGCTACACGCTATAAGTCCAACTAACCAAAGTTTCATTCAAACGAGCAGGTAATTTCTACTAGCACATAAGTGGCATTGCAGATGCAGGTATGTCCCGCCAAGTAGACAATGTACCGCTCACAAAGGCATCAAACTAGCTCGGTATGATGGCGCCATGGCCGTATCTCAGCCGTGTCATCGACAATGACGCCCGATCCACGTAATCTCCGCTTGAGTCTAAGACGCTTGTCTACATACTGCCTTTTGTGCACTTGCTATAGTAATTGGTTTTGTGCTGCTAAGTGCGGATTTTACTGTCATGTGTATTATTGAAAACGCTTGATTTATTTAAATGAACACACTTCTATATTTCGACTTTAGGGATTATGAGCACGTTTCCATATAAACAGGTAATTTATAACTAACAGACAACATCTACACGCTACACCTACCATATCACTGAGCCAGAAGATTGTGTGGGAGATTTATTTTGAAATTAACTTTCGCCCGCGGCTTCGCCCACGTGGAGTTCGAAAATTATCCTACACGAACGTACTACCGGGATAATAAGTATTATATATGTTAATCCAGGCTATAAACTATCTGTGTGCTAAATTTTATCCAAATCCGTTCAGTCGTTTTTGCGTGATTGAGTAACAAACACAAATATAAAAACTTTCACATTTATAATATTTGTAGGATTACTTAATTCCGGTCCTTCCCCGTGGTCAAACTACTCAAATGATCCTCCCTGTTTATAAAGTTTGACTACTTTAGTGTACAGTTATGATTAAAATTAAAACCGTATTATAATTTTTTCGAAGTAATACGAGTATACTTTGTCTGTTCTTAAGTTGTAAGTCTGGTCATAAGTTTTGTCACATATGGAAAGTTAAATAAATGACACAATGAGTTACGCACTACAACCATTTATATATCAAATAAAAGGGTATAAAATACAGAGCTAAACCACATTAAAATTATTCGAAATGTCCTCCTCTTGCTTCGATACAAGCCTTCAATCTGCAAGGCCAGTCATCAATCGAAGCACGCACGACATTCACGTCAATATCGGCGACTGCTTTAATCAGGGATGCTTTAAGTGACTCAATTTCGATCAAGTTGCGATGGGGCTTAGCGCAGACCTTCTCCTCTAAGTGCTGCCATATTTTGTAATCCAAGGGATTCAAGTCTGAACTGGATGAGGGCCAATCCTCATGCCTGATAAAGTCGATTCCACGGGTCGTGAGCCAGTTTTGGGTACTTTTCGCCTTATGAGCCGGCGCAGAATCCTGCTGGAATACCCAGTGCCTGTTTTCGAACATTGTTTGTGAAAGAGGTTCCACAATGTTTGTTAGGACTGTGTTTTGATATACGAGGGCACTGGTTTTCACTCCTTTTTCACAAAAAACACCTCCGTTGGACCCAAATAGGACACCCCAAGCCAAACCATGAATGCCGAAGGGTGATGACCACGCTGAACACGTGGCACACGTTTGTTCGCTTCTTCACTAGAGTGTGCATACACTTTATCATTTTGTTTATTGAAACTCTCCCCAACATAAAAAAATTTTTCGTCCGAAAAAAGTATTTCGCGGTATTTTTTTAACCACCTTAACAAAACCCGGCTTCTTTCGAGCCTGATTTTCTTCAGCCGTGCGTTAAGAAGATGTGCTGTTTTCTATAAGCACGCAGTCCTAGGTCTTCATTTAACACCCTTTTAACAGTAGTTCTGCTTAGTCGTGTCATTGACTCTGGCAGGGCCACCAACAGGGATTTTAATTTTGATTACACAAAAATTTAGTCGCTAATTTGTCGAAATTTGTCGCCAAATATCAGAATTTGTCGGTCACTGGTTCAAAAGATATAAGGGTTTATAGGTGCCGATCTGGAGAGAGTCTCCCCAGCAGTGCCAAATTTATATCTCAAAAACTAAGGCCTAGCGAAGATCTGTTTTCTCCCATATTTTGTCGTTAATTTGTCGAAATTTCTCGAAATTTCTCAGATGACTACAAGCCCAAAAAACGTTCCCATTTTTGTAGGTACGCCATCTGTAATACTGTCGCCCATCGTGGAGTAAAACTATACCACGTTTATGTTTCACATATTTCATTTCCATTTTAGATTATGATTAATTTGAAATTCAACAAAACAATTTCGCTTGACATTTGACATTAATTTTATCTTTGACTGTACATACTTAATCTGCATGCATACAGCGTGCTAAAAAGTTCTAATATCAATAAAGTTTGACCACGGGGAAAATTATTCCTTGTGGTCAAATTTGTTGGACAAAATAGTTTGACTACGGGGAAGGACCGCTTAATTCTCTCACTTAAATGTCATCCCCTAAGGAGGTAAAATGAAGCGTAAAATAAAAAAAGCAAACAATAACTGCAAGGGTACAGCTGTGGACAAACCTAGTTTAAAATAGAATACATTGTGTCCACACTCATTGTTCAAAATCCCTGCTATCCGAGTGTCACAAATCTGTCAAAGGTATTAGTGAGTACTAGATTTTCCCCGCGGCTTCGTCCGTGTGGATGTCGGATATCATCCTACGGGAATGTGCTACCGAGATAAAAGTATCCTATGTCCTAACCCTAATCATAGTCTATCCGTATGTATGCCTTTCATCCAAATCCGTTCAGCTGTTAAGAGTGAAATGGTAACAGATAAATAATTAAGTTTGGACCCAGTGGACCGATTTTAATTAAATAAAGACTAAATGTTATCTTAAGATACGGACTATGACTATATTTCCTATCACTTAAAAAGAGGTAAAAAAAAAAAAACATGTCTAAAGTATTTTTTTTAGGTAATACACACAACTATAGTTAAAATATGTGAATTTTAAAATCACCCCTATTTTATCACTCAATTTATGGACTATTACCATATTTTCAATACCTAAATCTCCTTAAGAGAAGGAAACAATATCAATATGACATGTGAATTGTTAAATCATTCCGTATTTTACCCCTTTGGGGGATGATTATACAAAAACGTTGTACGACGTAATTCCATATTTTTTACCAAAAGCAAACGTTTTAATTTTTATATGCTCAACTTGAACAAATACTGGATTTCCCATACCAAATTCCCCCCCCCCCCCCATCCCCTATATCACCACCTATAAAATTATTTTTAAGACAAAAACGAGCCTATGAACTTCCCAAGGATGCCATCTATCTCGTTCTCTTATTTTATCTAAATTCGTTCTGTGGTTTAGGCCTGACAAGGTAATACAGAAAGATAGAAAGAGTTACTTTCGAATTTATAATATATATATATATACTAGCTTTACCCGCCCCGACTTCGCACGGGTAGCACTAAACCCTACCTACCCTACCTACCATACCTACCCAACCTACCCTACCTACCCTACCTCTACCCTACCTACCCTACCAACCCTACCCCACCTACCCTACCTACCCTACCCCACCTACCCTACCTACCCTAATTTTCTCATTCACCCGTTTAAACCTTTCCTGGACTATTACAAACATTTTAAAACCAAAATCAGCTAAATCGGCCCAGCCGTTCTTGAGTGTTAGCGAGACTAACGAACATCAATTGATTTTTATATATATAGATATAAGATATATATATAAGTAAGGATTGAACATCGTCAGGTCTCACGCACTCGGAACGCTTGTGACCGCCTCTAGGTTTCTGCGACAGTCACTTTTCATACATTCTGTTTGGGCTCGCCGTGAAATATATGAAAAGTGGCTGTCGCTGATCACAATTGGTTATACGAGCGAGTGGCCCATGTGCAAGTCCTTTCACAAGTCAACGTGTCCAAGTAAAACATGTTACATGACGCATTCGAAATCAATTGTGTCGTAACTACATTTAAATACCGATTTACTAATGAGACTAAAACAAAGGTTGTTGATCGTGTTTGTCATTATTGTAGGGTCGGTGAAGTAATTGAGTTTGGTTTTGAAACTATTCGACAATGAAGCTTAGGAGCGAACGGGGTTTTAATCTTGCAGGGGGTATTTTAATGATGCTCTCACCGGGATAGCTCTCGTGTAGGGGTGAGTTTACAGATGCATATCCTTCGCATACACGTCGTGTGAAACAAAATAGTAGTTTATAGCACAGTTATAATTTAATTCTCGATGCAATTCAACCCTACGTACAAAACTAATGGCCTTCTGGAGGACTTATGGCCCACGGCATTTAGGTCACGTACCTATGTATTTGAATGTACGTGTTCTAACAATCCACTAAACCGTAGTGTTCATGGCGTATATTGTTTTTAATTGGAGTTAGATTTTACATTTTAAATAGATATCTGGAAGATCCATTTGTGTTCCATAAAATACTTTAATGGTACACTGACTACACAATGCCGCAGTTACACGAAACGAGGAACTGGAAGCAAATTAGTTAGAATAGACGGAGTAGAATTTCGCTTTTTAATTAGCGTAGAAACATCGTTATAACTTGAGGTGTACTGTGTTCACCAGAAAACGATTGTGTTTCACTAGAATTAGTAAGGTTGTCATAATAACAAGGGTTTCCGCGTTTACCCACCACACCCCGTCGTGAGGAACAACAAAAGGGTCCGTGCAGATATAAAACGGAGTCTTAGAATGAAAACTTTGCTATTGTTACTGCTGAGCCATGGGTCGCCGCATTGTTCAAGTTATATTAAAGTGGAAGTTTAATACTTGAAAGGATTACTGTTAGATGTGGTCACGACGCTATTACGGCCTGGCCCGGGCTGCTTGAAGATTGTAGATTAATATTACGTCACAATGACGGCGGAGGAGGAAGCATCCTTGTTATGATTAAATTTAATGAATCGCCTGATAATCTTGCGAAATTGCTTTGGTATTTTCTTTGTTCGTTATAGGTAGCTGCTGCATGTTTTTGCGTCATATTTGAATAAGTATTTATTGGGTACCATATTAATTAAAATACTTTTTTTTTATATTTAAAAATATAATTTGCTAGCTTCGGCCCCCGACCCATCGCGTCGCATACCATCGCCCGCTCGCGCTATTCCTTCGTTGTCGCTTAGCGTTCTTTCTGACTTTTTTATTTTTGCTCGGCTCCTAAGGGTTGTTACATAGCCTATAATACCCTTCCTCAAGAATTGGGTGCCAATGCTAAAATATTTTTTCAAATCTGACTCGTAGTTTCGGAGATTACCCGCTACATACAAACTTACAAGCTAACAAACAAACAAGTATTTATTTCATTTTAATACTTATCTATACTAATATAGATAATACAGACCAGTTTAAGAAAAAATTAAAAAAAAAAATGACAGAGAAAGCCTATTATAATATGTATTAATGAATTTTTAAATGATAAATCGCTCTCAAGATACTGACTGAATCTATTCTATTTATTTTGAATCGCATGACTTTTGACCAAGTTTTTTAATTTAATAGTACCTACATAATGTTAATTGTTGATTTGTTTATATTATTATTCTTTGATTTTTTCATAATAATTAAAAGCTTATTGTCTTTCGACCTAATTGGTACACCAGCCATTGTCAAACATGTTGAGCTAAACAAAACTTCTTAATACCTATAATAAGCATCATACCATGTATATTATCTACAAATTAATGTTTTTGCAAATAAATGAATCTGAATCTAAGTATTAAAATGAAATAAAGGAGATAATATAGTTATGTAATTGTTAAAAAGACAAGACAGGTCTTAGGCTGAATACAGTTTTTAAAACCAAAACTTGTCTTATTTTTGTACTTTAGTAGGAGATTAAGAGCATCCATCAGTGGGTACTCTTATAACTCTTAAGTATGAAAGGAAAACTACGCCTAGCTTTATTTTTTTCTAGGTCAGGTTGAATCCATTATCTTTTTAATACAACTTTATTAAACCCATTAACTGAGGCGGCAGGTATCATAAGCTAGGCTAAGTTTAGTAATGGTAAACATATTTACGATGCATTTCGCAAGCATACATATAGTTCGTTTATAGTAAAAACTCATACATTTGTAATGTAACCACTAAAACAAAGTTCGTACGAGTAAGGAAGACTGGAAATCGAGCCAAATTGGACTCCTCCACTTTCAAGGTATGATATTCAAGTGGCATAACGAAATAATATAAAAGCAACCTGAAGTGAAGTCAAGAGATGCTGGAGTCTATTCAAAAATTAACTTTACGTGACATACATCTGTGAATTTTTTATTGCACTCTGGGAGCTTTTGCGTTGTTTTCAGGTATGTGGGAAGATTGTATAAGAAATCTTTGTGTTCAAGATTATTATTTTTTGTCCTTTTTTTGACATAGGTAAGAAAGGAAATCGAAGAGAGCGTGATACTGACTTTTAAATCCTACAAATTGTATATATATATACGTATTACATATTTTACAATTACTTATATTATAAATGTGAAAGTTTCTATGTTTAAATGTTTGTTACTCTATCACGGAAAAACGGCTGAACGGATTTAGATGAAATTTGGCACATATTTAGTTTATAAACCAGATGTTAATTTAGATTATAAACTATACTGATAATAAAGGATACTTACATACCAGTAGTACGTTCCAGTGGGATAATTCCCAAACTCCACGCGGGCGAGGCCGCGGGAAATAGCGAATAATGAATAAATGTAGCATAACACCATGCCTGTACGAAGGGTTAGGCAGAACTGTACAAATATAACAACAAAATATTCAAGAAATTACGAATATGATAATGCATAGTGCCCATACCCGCCATCGTAACTCTGACAAATTGACGGGTCTCAGTAATTAGTTTAATAAAGTCTTGGTTAACGACGTTGTAACACTCAAGTTGTATACTTAGTAGCCTTCAAGTTTAAGGTTGTTTCCCAATTAAAAATAATAGGGGTAATAGGTGTCACATTAATTAATTTTAATTTAAAAAAACATTGTATTATCTACTCACAACTTTTAGCAGAATTTATATTCAAATACAGACGTCCACAGATAGATACTATTTTTTTTTAATTTATCTTTATTTGTTCAGACTACAATGGTCTATAGTGTTAGTAACAAAAGGCTTAGCCTATGTTAGTACTTAATAACTAAAACAGAACGGGTCCGGTTTGCAAGCGCCCACGCTAGCGGGCTGTCTGCCCGGGCGGCTATTGATTGCAGGATATTGTTGGGACTGCCACGCAGCCTGCGAAGTAGCGAGGCAGATTTCTTACGCCACAGTGCATCAAAGCCATCAGTGACGCACTACAAAACCGCGGCATTCGCAACAATACAACATTAACGCCTACATTAATTAATTAATACACACAAAGAAGAAAAAAATACGACCATATTAATATTATACCAAAAAAAGTGGCCAAGTGCGAGTGCGAGGGACTCGCCCATGAAGGGTTCCGTAGCAGCAAGTAACATAATGAAAGGTAAATTGCGGTTTATGATTTATGACGTATTAAAAAAAAAACTACATACTAGATCTCGTTCAAACCAATTTTCGGTGGAAGTTTACATGGTAATGTACATCATATAGTTTTTTTAGTTTTATCATTCTCGTATTTTAGAAGTTAAGGACACACACACACATTTTACCACTTTGGAAGTGTCTCTCGCGCAAACTATTCAGTTTAGAACAAAATTATATTAGAAACCTCAATATCATTTTTGAAGACCTATCCATAGATACTCCACACGTATGGGTTTGATGAAAAAAAAAAGAGTTTCAGTTCTAATTATGGGGAACCCCCAAAATGTATTGTCTTTTTTTTCTATTTTTGTGTGAAAACTTAATGCGGTTCACAGAATACATTTATTTATTTATTTATTTTATTATTTATGTACACACAGTAAAATTGATACAAATACGACATAAACATAATTATGAGTACAAAGGTACATCTACTTACCAAGTTTCAACAGTATATTAGTTCTTATAGTTTCGGAAAAAAGTGGCTGTGATATACGGACGGACAGACAGACAGACATGACGAATCCATAAGGGTTCCGTTTTTTGCCATTTGGCTACGGAACCCTAAAAAAGAATGACGTAGTCACACAAAAAAACTCTTAATATAAAACTAGCTTAATTTTCCTAATTACAGCGTTCACGTCTTCAGCCAGCCACGTCGCAACTCGCTGCGCACCTGTGCCTTTACTATTTTCACATAGGAACTCCTTTCCTCATCAACGCAGATAAAACAAAGTAGTGTAACTTAATTAGAAAGTTCGTTATTCATTCGGCTTTGATGAGAAGCACCCTTCAAGGTAGAGAGGCACGTGGCTGCAAACGAGCTCTAACTTGATCTAATCTCTTTTGGGAAACTTCAATTTTAACTGCTCACAATGACAGTTCAGTTTGGAAACAGAAGCCCCTAGAGAGTACCTGTAGCCTCTATAAGTAGGTAAGTACGGTCAGCAAAAGCGTTAGGTACTCGTATATTAGCAAAAAAAAAAACATCTTTCCGCTACACTATGTTAATAACTTTTTTCAACTAAAGTCGCACTAAAAAGTGTGATGTTAAAGGCTTGGCTACTCAGCACACTCACAAAATTATAAAAAGTTGGGACTTAGCTGTCTGCATAGTTATTTATTTTTTGACTGTACATTATACAGAGTACTACTTCACCTTACAATCTCGATATAAACAGGATGATGTGGCGGAAAAGTTTTATTTTCTCCCATTTGTTATTTACGATTCAAGAGATTCAACAACAACATTTCCTGCAATATGGTTAGAGCCGAAGTCTACGTACCATTATGTATGTAGGTACTTTGTTAGTGGCAGTCATGATATTTTTCTGTTTTCTGACATATTTTTTAGAGATATTTCTCGCAACTCAGGTGTTGGTGCACTATTGCTGGGTATATACAGGGTGTATTTTTTTTAAACTAAGAGCTATTTCTTAAAACCGAAAATTACACACACACACATAAACTCACACCTTCTTATGGGAGTAGGCAGAAACTATAGAACGCCACCTGGTACGAGCCTTTTATACTCCTTTAGCATCGTTTCATACATCTGGTCATAACCGCACGCTGGTTAGCGTTTCAAAATTATATGTTCTGTTTTCTCCAAAACCTAGTTTATAAAAGAAATCTCTGTGACAACCTTGCTCCATTTATGATAGAGTAGCAAAGATTTTCATTCTGAAGTCCCTTCCGAGTTCACAAGAAGATGACCGATGATAAATGCCAGGTAGGTACAGTACAAGTACATATTTTCTTAATGTCCCTCGGCAAACTTCGTGTTTCGTCAGTCGTCGGTTTTACTATCAGTTCTCCTTTGCACTTGGTACTTGTACGTATTGACACCTACCGCTGCGCCCGCGTTGCCGTCAACCATAATTACCAAGTGCAAAGGGCAACTGATAGAAATCCGACGACTGACGAAACACGAAGTTTGCCGAGGGACATTAAGAAAATACTTAGTTGTAGAGTCCATGGCTGTAGTTTCTCTTGAAGAGGACTATGTACCTAATTATTTGCTGTCTGTGATAATTATATTCAAAATAATATATTTAATTTAAATTACCTACGTACTTATATTTAAAGCAATAAGTTCAAGAACAACCAACATGCGATGTGTGTTTCAAGACTTTCTAGTAAGTCATTATAGATTTATACATATTACATTAAATTCTCCCCTCTACGACATATAAGATTTAAAAAGGTTAAAGATACAACAGTATAATACCTACTTCAATGTTATTTATTCTACGACAAGCATTTTTTAATTCCTTTACCCGGCAAACAACATCAACATCAAACGTTTCACAGGATGTAAATAAACACACTATCTCCAATATCCGCACCTAACAATGTTACCACACTATAAACACGCTCCACTTTTTAAAAACCTTGTTATTTCTACATTACTACACTTCCGCTAAGTCTTCTGTAGTTAATTTTCCCTCATAACCATGTTATAAGCTCACTCATAAATAAATAATTTCGCGATATTTATGCGCCTACCCACCATACAGTTATTAAAGTCTAGCCTACATTGTGAATTTATTATGAAAGTTCTAATTCCCGTTCCAATATGCTTAAGTAAATAATTCCTAGAGGGATGTACCATTTTACCTAAAAAGATTAATATGGGTAAGTTTGCTATGCATAAATTATTATGTATACGATAGTAATTGTTTTACGAAATTAATTACGTATTTAAGCCAATCAAGTGTAACATTTTCCAGCTGGTGGAAAATGTTACACTTGATTAGCTTAACATGCGATTGGCACAACAATTACGAGTATAACTACTATGTTCATCAAATAATAAATGATATGCTGATAATTTTATGTCGGGTTTAGGTAGTTATATTTGCTAAAAATCGAGCTAATTACATTCAGAATCAGAATCAGAATGAGAATTGTTTATTTGTAAACATAGGTCAAATTGCAACAGTGCGCGAGATGTTACAGATTGGTAGATTCTCTATGTTTTGCCAAGAGGCGTACAAATATGTATATTTAACTTTTAATTATCATCGTCGATTTTTTTACTTTTTAACACAAATTGAACTTTTAAGATGGTAGAGCTTAAGGTGGTAGAGTTATGTGAACCTTCACATTAGTAATAAATTCAATATTAATAGGTACATGTCATGCTTAACAATACAAATTTAAAATACAAAAAATATCAATAAATGTCAAATAGATTAGTTACATGTCATAATAATGTTTTGCGTTTTTTATCATTTTACAATTTGACATTTAATTTGATATACGGTTCTGACATTTTTATAATATTTTTTTGACAATATTAATTATAATTTTTTTGTTAAATATTTAAATTTAATTAATCACAATTTTATTTGGGTTTTTGGGTAGTTTAATTTAAAATAGATATGAATAATTTAAATGTGTGTGTGTAAAATTATGGACTTGAATTTGTCTGAAATAAATGAATAATAATAATAATAATGCTAAAGTCAAACAAAATTAAAAATCATTAAAATACCCCAGGTGATATGAAATTTTCTGAAGTAGTAATTATAGAATTATCGCCCAAATATATATTCCTGTAGTCAGTAATAATAGCATTTATCAAAATTCTTAATAGTTCTGTTTTGATATTGTCCAGATTTAACGTTCTTATTTTTTCAGGTAATTTGTTAAATATTTTTTTGACCATACAGAAGGTACTTTTATTCATTAGTGCAGTTTTGCCATAAGTCTCTTCGAGTTCTGACTTATTTTTATCGCGTAATTTTCTGTAGTAACTTTTAGTAGCTATTTTGTAAAATAAAATGTTCGATTTGACAAACATATTTGTTTCGTAAATGTACATATATCGAGTACGCCATATCTGAGTGTTGATGCAACATTGCCGTGATACGCTGTTAGTAGGTGTTCTTGGCTCTTGTTGTATTGTTTTTATTGTTCCGTAGTCAACAAGGAACCCTGATAGTTTCGCCGTGTCCGTCTGTCTGTCTGTCCGTGGCATAGCTCAGAGACTCTTATTACTAGAAAGCTGTAATTTGGCATGGATATACATATTAAGCACGCCGACATGGTGGTAAAATAAAATCATGAAAAAAGCGTCTTTTTTAGGGTAGCTCTCCTACACGTAGTGGGGATGGTTTTTTTTTCTCTTCTGTCCCATGGTGTGCAGTGTCGTTTAAAAGGTCGTTCAATTATATTTTAAGTGTGTGAAAACCATTTTTGGATTCACGGATCCGTTTGAGAAATATTAAGCTTCAAAGTGCTAATTTTTGTTAAAGTTAAGTGTCTCCCCTGCCAACTAAATGGTTGATTTTGGATTTGTGAAAAAATTCACGGCAGTAGTATATATAACGAAATTAAAAGGAAAACTATCACAGCTAAGTAGGCTCTACAAGTTAACGAGTAATAATCGACCTACATTTGCAGTTACAAAAACATGTCCTCATGGGAGAACATGTTTTTCAACTACAATGTTAAGTTTGTTTTTGGGATAAGTTCATCCCAACTAAGGAACCCTTCATCGTGCGTAGTTTAACACGCACTTGGCTGGTTTTTTATACATCAGGCTCCACAATGGAACGAAACTCATGTATTGTAAATGGATACATTTTTCAAATACTTACCGTTTTTGTGACAACCTCGGATTTTCATTAGTGTAAAAAAAAATCAAATCGACCATGTAGTATCGTTTAATTGTAGGTACTATACCTTCTTACTGCACTCAGCGTTAATTACTAATATCTGGTTCAATAGTATCAGATGAAAGTGTAAACAAACGCTCTTCAGGTTAACTTCTTAGGTATTCACATTAATCTATATTTAAAAGGTTTCAACTTTATTTATCACCACTTTTTACAGAAATTATTGTTTTTATTAAATTGTACGTGATAATTTATCGACGAAATTGAGGTCATCAAATTAACCTTAATTGTCAAATTAAAAACATAATTTAAGTGATTTAAAATTAGAATTTCGAGTTTTAAGCAGTCAATTTGAATTGTCAATTAGGTTAATAGGTATATATATTTATATTTAAATAAATATTTATTCCACAATTTTCGATATTGCACCTACCACTGTTTATCTCTGCATCACCCAAAGGTTGACTAGTAGAAAATGCCTATGGCATTAAGTCCGCCTCTGTACATTTGTGTGCTTAAAGTGTTAAATAAATAAATTTGTAACTGGCACTACAAATTGGCATCCACAGGTACGTTTTCTGACCCATTTGTTTACATTTTCATCAGATACTCTTAGAACCGACCATACCTATGTTCTATGGACACGTAAGTACATTTCACATCGAGCCAGATTCAATAACAGACACGCCGCTGTTTTTAATTTCTTAAAAACCTGAAGCTCGTATTCATTTGCTAGTTAATATGTGAATTTCACGTACTTTTACAGTCACGAGAAAATGTTATGAGGTATATTAATCTAAGGGCATTTACCGTACGTTGCTTTTAGTGTGATGAAAGTTGTTGCAAAAGTCCCCCGTGCCACATAAGTCCATTAAGCAAATGGACGGAAAGGAAATGAGAGTTGGTTTTTAATTCCGTTGTCATGTAAATACGTGATATTAATAATGTGCCCCTTGTTCAGTTACTCTTTGTTAATTAAAGCTTTCGGGATATTAAAAACGTTTAAACATTAGTCATAATGTTGACACCTGAGAAAATTACATTATGTATGTCTACTACTAACGAGTTTGCTGTTCTACCTGTATAGAAAATTTCCAACCTTTGTCCTATCGCTGCGCAATACCTATGTCGTCGTAAAAGCAGTGATAGCCTAGTGGTATGACCGTCAGACTGCCAAGTTCTTGGTCTCGAGTTCGAACCCAAGGCACGCACCTCTGACTTTTCGGATTCATGTGCGTATTGTATAATTATTACTTGCTTAAAAACGGTGATGGAAAACATCGTGAGGAAACCGGCATGCCTGATAGATATTTTTTGACGGCATGTGAAGCTAAGTTAGAGGTCCATGGGCAGCTTTAAGACTCTGACACCAGGTTAGTCACGAAAAGAAGATGTCGTCGTCTTTGAAGACTAAACTTCGCAATGCGTCGCATTTTTCTGATTCTTTTGACACAGGTTAAGTTTTCCTGTAGTCAAATTTGCTTTAATTTTTTATAAAATACGAGTATCTACAGCTATATATAATAGTACATAAAACAGTCTTTATGAATTAAAGCTTTCTGGTTAAACGCTATCTAAGTAGTCTGCCATAACTGTAAAAGCAGAGAAGGTCTTTTTTATTTCTCGATTAGCATGAAAATGTAGTTCCTCTTTTAAATACCAGCGCTGTCCCGGCCTATTGCCAAGTTCCAGTATTTTTGCCGCGAATAGTAACTACTACATTTTTAATAGCATATATAGTCCTCCAGACCGTATTTCGGGCACGGCTGCCAATCTCGACGGAGACTAGCCTTCGGCGCGGGAGAAATTATAGTGCACAAGTGTGTACGCAGACACACGTGCACTCTCTATTCCCTCACTCTCATAGTCCGATGGGACGGCAATCCAACACGATCGCAGAGAGATCAGGCGCAGGACCAACGGCTTAACGTGCTTTCCAAGACACTGGACTACCACATCGCCAACTTCCAAACTCCGGGCTGTTACTAAGATATCCTCTTAATGGAAAAACCCAATAACACAATATATAAAAAATCCAATAACAATATCAATAAATAGTCTACGAAACAGTGAGGGTTTGCGGCCGCTGATCTGCGCAACCATTAGGGAAACCACTACGGGTTACATTGTATTAGTGTAATAGGTGGATGTCGCAGCTCAATACTCCACCTGATCTAATATCTTAGGCGACTTTCTCACAAATGGAAAGGGATGTGGTGACCTACTTCCATCCGGGAAGACTCCACAAAGTACAAATAAATGAAGTTATGACGCAATAAATATAGCAACGAAGGTGATAAAAATGGCCCCGCGGTCACTAATCAACATTTCCACGTAAATGACTTTCTGTCATCAAACAAGATACTTGCATTTTTTCCCCGTTGTTAAATCTTGTTTAGGCAGCCACTTAATAAGTGAGCCTTGGGAAGGAAGACCACTTGAAGGTAACTTTTAAATTACGTCTCCGCTCCCGCTAACTTATTTACTCCTTATAAGAAGAAACAAAATATAATTCCACTTTTCAGGTCAAGAGATAATGGCCTTTGATAACAGCCTGAAAAAGCTTTCCGCTGTTTTGTTTCTTTTATCTCCAAGTTTCAGTGAAGTTTTACACAAAAATTATAACTTGCAAGATTAAATAAAGAAGTTTTAATAAATTGCCCTGGGTGAGCTAGGATTAAGGCTTAGGTGAATCTAATTTCTCATTTTTGAGTGGCTATGGTGAGATTAAATCTTTAAAATTGTTTTGGAGTGGGATTCGCGGGTAGGTAGCGCCCAGATTTAGTGTAAAAGTTTCCGTTCGCTCCATTTATTTTATGTTCATTGCTGCAGATGTTGTGGTATAAACCTTTCCCATAAATTAATGTGAAATATTACGATAAATATGTTAAAGAATAAGCCCAAAATATTATGTTTACCGGTACGGACTGGTAATGAAAAGCTAAGTTACAATAAATGTAATATTGTAATTTTCCTCCATACATTTATTGTAATTTTCCCACTACAAATTATTTAGGATTCTATTTGATTGGGAATTGACTGATGTACGAAATAATTGACCACATCATGTAGTAAATATTAACACATCCGTTTACAATGACAAATTGGTATCTCATGTTAGACATGCAAACAAATATCGATTTATTGCTGTAGGTTTTAATGTATGGGCGTAAACTATCAGGGATTTACACCCAAAAATCACAATTTCATGAACCTAGTATACATCTCGTTTTATCCAACAACATGCAGATAGAATTGTTTTTAATAGCAATGGCTGATTGCTTGAAAAGTGCAAAAAATGGAATACAGAGAGAAAAATCGGTGCTAAGGTATAAAATAACATTAAATATACGCGTATGTTGCAGTATTCGTCGGCATTTCGCAGTTTCACGCCCTGCAGCCAACATCACAAAGGTTATTATGCAAAATTTGTGCCAAAACGCATCCCTCTGTGTGCAGTTTTCGTGGCGGAAGCCGTGGGCTTTTATTTACTTGCCACCCGGATGCAATTGCAATTGTGGTCTGAAATTCCGCATGATAAATTGTCAACTGATTTCGGTTCAATTTGCTAATTAATGTTTGTGAGTGATTTCTACAATACAAACGTAATGTTCTATCAGTGTTCATGTTACGTGCACTTGTTCACTCTTCACGTTTTAGATATTCCGTTTTATTAAATATACGGTTTTATCGTGTCTCTGGAATGAAATTTAGATAAATTCGTTACGTGTTTTTGATAACTTTTTATTGGATGTTGGATGTAATAAAAATAAACAAAAAGTCATGCTCCGTTCAAAATGCAATTTTGTTACATAGATAACCCAGTTTGACATACCATGAAACATCGGGCGGCCATTTTCACGAATATCTGTTACCTATTGTGGTTTGTTTCCGTCATGTTTGGGCACTTGGAACGCATAGAATTTTTTAATAGAGCAGCAAAAGCTTTGTTTGGTAGACGAATATAGCCCGTATATAGAAAATCACTCAAAAGGATTATTTAAAGGAATTTGCGTGTGTGTGTTGGAAAAAATATGACGATAGGTACTTTTTCTGCTAAATATTTAGATGTGCTACTTAGTTCTTAGCTTAGTTAGTACCTAACTCTAGTTGTAATTTAAAGCTAATTTAGCGTTTACCTACATTATACTTATAGGTAGATTATTGTGAGCCTGTCGCCATAACAGAACCTAATATTAATTTGTTCGCAAACCGCGCCCCTGTTTCTGTCACCTCATTCCCTAAATTAATGACAAATAGAGTCCCACCCAGCGCCTCTAAATGTCACGGGGCGGTGTTTTCGATGGCTAATTGACTCCGTTAACCCTTTGTTAGTGATGACGTTTGTAATAGCCAGTTAACCCATTACATGCTACACGCGAACATGTAGAGACGGATCGCTGCTAATTATTGCTTTGTCAAAAATGCCCTTGCTTTGTTCTTTTCGTATTTTCGCGAGGTGGGCAATAGGAGGGGTTAAATCGGACTTTGAATATTAGAAAGACTGGACGTCTGCTTCGCGAGGATGTCGTAACAGGTGACTAGGAGATTATTTTATTTCAAGTGGATAGGTTACAGTGTCCTCCTGTCTGCTAACTACAACAAACTGTAATAGGGATGTTGAATGGGAAAAAAAACTATTTAGTCCGTCAGTCAGATAATAAAAAAAACATTAGACACGTATTTTTTGCTTTATCAAATTAATAAAACATGGTTTAGATAAAACGCATTAAAGTTCCGAGTGGGGGCTCGCTACGTCACAAGTCAGTAGGTATAAAATCTACCAGCCACTGACGTCATGCCACATTTTAACGCATTGCCTCGGCATTGCCTACTCAATGTATTGCCATAATCTTTTGATTACGTAAAAAAAAGAAAAAATACGTGCCCAATATTTTTTTTAAATCTACCTGACGGACAAAAAAAATATTTCTGTCAACATCATATTTATTTATTATATTTTAACTTACACGCAGTTCTTAACCAAACAAGTAACAAAATAAAATAGTAACTAACAGGAGACTTTTGACAGATTTAACAGCGGGTCCCAAACTAGGCACAGCTTGTATTTTGGTGACCCAAATTATACACTTATAATTTATTTTAGTTTTGCTATTGCGCTAGCAGATTAACTTAATCTGCTAGCGCAATAGCAAAACTAAAATTAAAATTCATTCGTTACATAAATTAACAACATTTTACAAAATTTACAAAAATGTGAGTACAAAGAAACCAATAGATTACAAACAAAACAGTTAATGTGAGTGAGCGTACAGGAGTGCTATTACCAGTCCCTCAACTGCTAAGCGTGGTAATTGTGAGTGTTTGCACATTCTTTGTACTCACAACTCACAATTACGTAGTTGCTATGTTGTTCCTACTTTGTATAGTTGGCTAACAATTGCCAATATAATGTAGCCTGGGAATTCAATAAGAGCCGGTAAGGAATTAAGGTAAAAATTATATGACTACTACTATTATACCTTTTTCTTCTTCGACTGACCAACCACACAAAAACATGCTTTACTGATGCAAGAGTTGTTGTATTGATGTTATTATTACGCAATAGTTGTACTGGTTGCTTTTAATAATATTTAATTCATATGTCAATTTAGTCATCCATATATTTTTCAATATAATTTATTAATATAAATTAATCTAATGTCTAATAATTTGCATGAATTGTGTACACCTTTATGTGACATACAGAATGAAAATCCTATGTAAAATCAAATTTTAAATTAATGAATAATGATGTAGTTGCTGTTCCTAATAAAAACAAATAAAAAAAAACAATGGCGAGGTAGGTGTCGGGTTACATATTAGGTCGGACGTCGCAAATTAGAAAGATTGGACGGAAAGCATTTGCTAAAGACTAAACGAAGCTCGGGGGCTTTTACTTGCGAATGTCGTAAAAGGCGACTAAGGGATTATTCCAAGTGGATAGGCAACAGCGTCTTCTAATTACAACACACTGTGAATACTGTGACTAGTTACCTACCAGTCCCTCACCTGCAAAGCGTTTTTTAAATTATGAACTTTCATTTGAAAAGCACCAAGGTCATAGGTACTTTGTATGGGTTCATGACCCTTGTTTATCGGAGGACGAAATCTATTGTGACTGGATATTATTCAAAAAATGTCTTAACATTTTGTTATTCCAGCTTTATAAAAGTTCGCATTATAATAAGGCGACGTCCCACGTTAACGTGTGAATACTCGTACTTTTGTAACAGTTCATTTTACGCCTCGTAAAATTCAACATAATATCTGCTCCGGTAATAAGTACCAACATAATACATGTGAATCATGTTTTACGACATATTTTATGCTCTAGCTTCTTTCATTTTACGCTTAAGGAGATAATTTATGTTAGATGGAAAACATATTTCAGATTTATAAGAAGTAACTGAAGGTAAGTTCTGAGGGGATTTGACAAATGATATTTTCTTCTTACATTGTGATTCGAAGTTAAGTGGAATTAATGTAGATGAAATCTTTTGAGGAATTATTGTTTTTCTTTTTCTTTTTGTGTGGTTAGTGATTAACCTGGTTTCAGAGTTATAAAAACACCTGCCCCTGACTTGGCGTCACATGCCGTCGACAAATATCTCTCAGGCATACCGGTTTCCTCACGATGTTTTCCTTCACCGTTTTTGAAGCAGTGATAATTACAGTGATAATATTACAATACGCACATGAATCCGAAAAGTCAGAGGTGCGTGCCTTGGGTTCGAACTCGAGACCTATGGCGTGGCAGTCCGACGGTCACTCTATTAGGCTATCACTATCCCTATTATAATGTCGGATTTTTTTTTGTGAATGTTTAATGTTCAGGATTCTATCCGGTATTTATTTTCGTAATTGAAGTGTAAAACCAATAGTTTGGATTCAAGCTAAATTGTCTACGGTTTCCGCAGTCCCACCAAATCATCGATTTGCGGTTGTCTTGATTGAAATTGCGTACGTTTGCTAACGTAGTACTAGTACATACACACACCTACATGTGGTATTACAAGCATACGGTGGGCTACCGACATTGGAATTGAACGTTAGAATCAGTGTTATTTTGATACCAACGTATTACTAATTTTAAACTCTAGTTCGCGTACAAGCTAATAAAAATATATAAATCTAGTATTTATTGCAATAATGGGTACAAACAATTTATAACTAATTAATTAATAAAAGTAGCAAAATTATATACTAACTTAACTAAATCTATTTACAAAAGGGCTGGTTTTTACCTTGGGCAGAGGCTAAGCATTGCCATACAACGTGGCAATGCGGCCAGCCTCTTGGGTACATTACCAGTCGACAGCGATGCGGATGAATTCTTCGATGCTATATTTTAGTTTGTAGCTAATAATAGGTCAATCAATCTGCCTAGCCTTTTCCCAAGTATATTAGAGTCGTGGCTAAGTAATAACAGTCGCATGGGTCAATCCATTAGGTTAAGCTACGCTTACCGGGGTTGGTCCGTGGATGGGTGACCATCTTTACATACCGAAACTCCTCCGTACCTCGGAAAGCAGGTTAAGCCGTTGGTCCCGGCTGTCATTTGTGGATCTTTAACAGTCGTCAGAAGCCCGAAAGTCTGACAATCAGGGTAGCTGACCCGAACATAGTTGGGAAAAAGGCTAGGCAGATTGATTGATTTTGATTAGGGTTGGCTTCCCGTCTAACCGGATGCAGCTGAATACCAGTATTTTATATGGAGCGACTGCCTGTCTGACCTCCACAACCCAGTAACTAGGTAACACATCAATATTATTCTATTTTATTCTATTCACGATATCCCTTGATAAGACTGGTTGTCAGATATTCGCGCTTCTGACTACCCGTAACGACTATCAAAGATCCAAAAATGACAGCCGGGACCAGCGGCTTAACGTCTCGTGCTTTCCGTGGCACGCACATAAGGCAATAATAGCCATTAAACATAATACTCAAAAAGTCTGCACCATAATTAAACCAGTTTTCAATGCACGCAACCAATCTCGTTAGCACATACATTCTATGGCGATTCTCACATGACGCAACTTGTTGAAAACTAGTTTACAACTACGTCGCAACCAGTCGCGAGTTACTCGCAGTGCAGGTCTCTGACTAACTCTAACTCTAACTCGGTCGATACTGAACGAAATTTTTCATAAAATTAAACGGTGTCCGAATGAATGATGAGATGACTCAAATTGATACAACTTGAGATCCGCCATGCAACAGTACCAGTTGCATCGCAGTTGGCAACGCCTGTTGCCAACCAGTTTAGTATGAGTTGCCATCACCCCGTATGAGAATGGCCTTTAACGACAACAAAACACACCGTAAAACAATGCCACATTAATATGCAACAGCTCATTGCGCTTTTAATGGAATCAAATCCCATAATTTATTCAAAACTGACCTATTGGACATAACAAACAATGTAATTATCGTTTCATCATGTACAAGTCCCATATTATGCAAAGCACACAAATTACTTTCACGAGATTATTATTAGCTATGAGGCCTGAACATCGGCGGTGCGTATGCAAGTCCCCGTCCAATTTGCCACGGCAATCAACTGTGTTAATAAGTTCAAGCCACGCTTCCATTCATCCAGATACTCAATCTCGCATATTGTTGGTATAATGTACAGATTTTGTTAAATATTCAGCCGCTTTTGTTCCTGTAAAGTAGGTAATTTGGCTTTTGAAATGCGGTTGGTGATAATTTTTGTATGATTCCACTTGAAAGTTTTTTTAAGTAGGTAAATATTGGTTATTAGTACCTATATTAATATGTGAAGCAAAAACTTTGTACCCCTTTTTATGAAAATTACGAGGACGCAGGAGTATGAAATTTGGCAGTACACAAAGCTAATATTTTTATCTAATATACATTAGAAATAAATTAAATTAATAAATAAACATTACACACACTACCACGCATGTGACGCAAGATGGCTACCTTAGAATCATGATATTTACATGAATTATGGTCGAATTTCGACCTCTGGGCGACTACTATTATTTATAATTCGTTGATTAGGCAATGGACTGCACAGGGTACAACCCACAACCCACGTAGGATTCAATGACGTCACGTGCCACTGGCCTTTTATACCTTATTTTAGTGTAACCTACTAATATTCTAGAATGCTCAAGTTTATTATCAAACAGCAAATAAAATAAACAGAAAATAAACACTGCGTTATACCCCGTATTTAATTAGCAAGCGCAACCCTGCTGAGGTTGGCGTCGTCGCCGCATCAACTTGGTCGCACTCACATGTACCGTATTCTATGCCATGTAGTCTGTGCCACGTATAGTTTGTGCAACTTTGCACAACAGTTATGTTCTCACCAAACAACTTTAGATAACTACACACGACTGTGCAGTTTATTCGCTGGTTGTAACTTAGATTTTCTCACTATGCCATGTATGTAAATATCTATGAGTAATTTCTTGCAGGGTTGGGTTTAGAAACTTGCCGCCTCGCTAGAAAGAATGTGAGGTTATTTGGGGGTTCTAGCGGGTCTCCATGAATTGGCTCCGTCGACTACGCATAACTTAAAAAAAAAAAACAACTTGACCTTGGCGTTCGAGACTTTTGACATTGACCTTGAAAATGTGTCTCCTATGAACTTTTGGGTTTGGGGGGATAACTTGCCCTCTTCCTCTGTCCTCTATTCCATCTCCCTTTACATTTCATTTTTCAACCTTTATAAATGAGATTTTAATCATATAAAATATCGTTTAAAAAAAAAACTACGTATCTCCGGCGCAGGAGGAGTGGGGTGTTTAATGTATACAAACGGTTTTTATTTTGACACATTGTGATAACATTCACACTCATTTTGAAAAGTGATCATTTTGAGAAGTGCTTATTTTGAGAAGTGCTATTTCGAGTAGTGCGTATTTTGCGAATTGCACATTTTGCGTCAAGTGCACATTTTGTGAACTGCAAATTCTGCGTCAAACCCAAGACAAGATGCCAACATACAAAAGTAATAACCATGGAAGGTACAGTATGGCATACCTTAGAACAACCAAAGTGCGATGTGTATCTCAAGGTTGCACCAAATGGGAGTCCTACGCAGTTTATATATATATTATATACATACCAGATGCTGATATTCTGCTGGATCCCTGCACTGACAAGATAAATACGCGAATGATTGGTGTTGTGAAGAAGTGTTATGTGCGGAGTGAAATTGTATATGTATCCACAATTTAAATTATATAATATATAATTTTATTAATTTTATTTTATTTTATTTTATTTAATTTACATTATATTATAATGTACAGTAAAATTTTGAATTGGGAAACGTTCTTGTTCGATGATGTATTAATTATATAATTTATTCATATTAATAAAAATAAAAAACATAACTATATTGGCGTAGGTGTGAATAAAATAAACGATCTGACTAGATTTAAATATGTTAGCGATAAATAGACATGTGTTGTGTATAATAAAATTATTATCTAACAGTAGATTCACAAATATTTTTTTCCTTTTTTTCGCAGGTTTTTGACCACGAGTTACGTTAAAAAGGCAGAATAACTTGGGAAGAACACGACAATCAGTCATATTGTGGTCATGTTTGACTACTACTAACAGTTATACTTATCCATTTTTTTTTGTTGCGAAGCGATAAAGGTACGAAACACTCAATTGCAATTGATCAATTATTGTCATCAATGTCAATTGCAGTAATATTGTCAATCGCTTCAATTGCCTTTTGTAGACGATCAATTTTTTGCCGCAGTCGAATTCTGAAGGTACCAAGTTTAAGATTATTTCTAAAGACCTCTTCTCATGTAGACGTGAAGTAACAGGCATTGATCACCATAAATTAAGGTAGGTACATAGGTTTTCTAGGTACTGTGTGTTGTTTAGCTGGCAGAGGAGGGGTTTGACTATAACAAAAAAAAACACTTTAAAGCTTAAACTTACGCAAACGGATCCCTGAATCGAAAAATGGTTGTACAGACCCACAATCTTTTTGAATGGCGTATCCAAAGATATCCCACACCATGGGATAGACGACAAAAAAATATCAACCCCACTATACGTATATGTGCGAGCGAGGTACCCTAAAAAAATATTTTACTAGTTTGTCGACGTCATTAGAATTGTACACCCATGCCAAATTATAGCTTTCTAGTACAAAGCGTCTCTGAGCTAAGCTGCGGACAGACAGACAGACGGACATGGCGAAACTATAAGGGTTCCTTGTTGACTACGGAACCCTAAAAAGTATCAATAAGTATAATTAATTATAAAAATTTAAAAGTCTCATTGGTACAGTCAGCCCGAAAAATATTAATATTGCGGACAAAGTTTCATTTAATTGTCTACTCGTACAATCTTTGTTCCATAAAATAATAAATAACAAAACTTTATTACTGTGTAGCAACGAAACATCTCGTATTATAAATGCAGTACTTAGTTGTAGCCACAAGTTGATACAATATTATAGCGAAAAGATTGTAGACAAATTAAATGAATCTAATCTCATTACACCTTTGCCTATAAAAACATTAATTATGAACAATGTTCGCGTGGAAAATTTGTAGAAAGCCATTTGTGTGATATTGAGGAAGGCATATTATTATCGTAACTTCTAATTTTAACTAACTATGTAACCTTGTAAACTGGTCACGTTTGAGAACTTGATAAAGGGAGATAGAAGCGGGGCGTCGCTGTAATTATTCACAAATTGAAGAATATAACTCTGAAACAGAAATTAAACTTATTGATTTAGTCTGCCGACGCTAAGGTAAAGTTGTATGATGTAATTTGAAATTTCCTAAGGACATTTCGCGGAAGGTTTTCGCCTCTAATTATAATTCCTCTGTCAAACAATGTTACGTGGAAATTGCTATAATACTAATTGGTTTAATTCCTCAGCGTTGTTTTATCGAATATGAAATTATCATTGGAGTTAAGTGTTCATGCTTGTTAAGATGCTTTCGGATTTTCTCGAGTTTGTGGATTGTTTTTGCCACTCGTCACGCTGCGTTTTGATGCTCATCAAAAGTTGTTAGTTGAATACAAATTTACTTTGTCGATCGTTATTGTCGTCTGTTGATAATTACAAAAAACAATTTATTATCGCGATGTATACGATAGTTCATACTAATTTCATGCTGCCATGATAATAGTTACTTACTAATTCCATGCTGCCATGATAGTAGGTACTGACTAATTCCATGTTGCCATGATAGTAGGTACTAACTGATTCCATGTTGCCATGATAGTAGGTACTAACTGATTCCATGCTGCCATGATAGTAGGTACTGACTAATTCCATGCTGCCATGATAGTAGGTACTGACTTATTCCATGATGCCATGATAGTAGGTACTGACTAATTCCATGCTGCCATGATAGTAGGTACTGACTAATTCCATGCTGCCATGATAGTAGGTACTGACTAATTCCATGTTGCCATGATAGTAGGTACTAACTGATTCCATGCTGCCATGATAGTAGGTACTGACTAATTCCATGCTGCCATGATAGTAGGTACTGACTAATTTAATGCTGCCATGATAGTAGGTACTGACTAATTCCATGTTGCCATGATAGTAGGTACTAACTGATTCCATGCTGCCATGATAGTAGGTACTGACTAATTCCATGCTGCCATGATAGTAGGTACTGAGTAATTCCATGTTGCCATGATAGTAGGTACTGACTAATTCCATGTTGCCATGATAGTAGGTACTAACTGATTCCATGCTGCCATGATAGTAGGTACTTACTAATTCTATGCTGCCATTATTCTAAGGTAGCCATCTTATTCTAAAATTTTGGGCGACCGAGCTCTGCTCGGGTGAAAATACAGAGAAAACGAACTTTCTCAGATATGAGACCTAGCTAGATCGATTTTTCGCCCCCGTAAAGCCCTATATTGCAGTATAGAATTACTGCCTGCTTCGATATTTGAGAAGAAAATTCGAAATAAACTCAGAGGTCATGGTCTCTTTGAAGTGCAAACATTATGGTTCAGTAATTGCAACGAAAAAACAAAGATTCAAGCAAAATACTAATTCGTTATTTCTATGGCAATATCTACGTACTTTGGTTTCTTTAATGGCAGCTTCAAAAGCCGTTTTCTAAAAGGTGAACGTTCAGAATATATTAATATAGTTAGAATTTAAGCCAAAAATAATTATGTGCTTATGTGTAAGGTGACAAATTGGTATCAAAGGTCAAAGGAGGTAATTAATATAATGAGGTCATATAAAATATTAATGTAGGTAAATAATTGTATATTCTAGGGACAAGTACCCATTAGTTAGCATGTGATATGATTGCTTATTTTGTTTTCTGTTTATTTCAATATGTATAAAGCTTTTTCAATGCAAAAGCTTTGAGAAATACAGAAAATTGCAATGGTCAAAGGAATAGGTACTAAGCTTGATTTTGGAGAAAACTGAATAACTATAAGTTTTGCCCGAAAACTAGTTCGCAACGGCTTTGACCGGTTTTCTCTATTTTTCATAGCTTTAGTTCTTTGCCTTGCAGTCCCATTTATAAAACTTGCCCTATAGAAAGGCATATTTACATGGACGCAGAAATATTTCACATAATTGTGCATATTGTAAGCGCTACCAACATTGTTTTTACCCGACTACGGCAAAGCAAAAAGGAGGGTTATGATTTTGACAGGTATGTATGTATGTTCATCTGTTCCCTCATAACTTCTAAACTATTTATCATAATTTGACAAATGAGGTATCGTTAGAAGCGTCTTAATCGTCCGCTGGTTATAGAGTATGTGACGTTGCATTAATATGGCACCCTCTGGACGACATAAAGACATGAATAAAAAATAATAAATGCCGTGTTGGGTATCAAATGAAAGAGAAGACAAATAAAAAATCCGAAGTCACACGTAATCTGTTCGATTTACGCCCTAACATGATGTGTGTCTCCGGATTTTAAATGTATCAGTCTGCGATGTCTTGTGTATACCTTTTTAGTTGGCGTTTTTGTCGTAGTTGAGTTTAGTTTTTATAACTTTTACAGACATCCACAGCTGGGCATAGGCTATTGCACGCCATTCAACTCGATTTACAGTTACTCTTATCCACCTGCTACCAGCCACTCAATAACAATAAGAGCTAAATGCGCTATAAACGAATTCTGAAAAATAAATACCTGGTTTGTAGTATGTCAAAAGCCTGCAAAACACTATATCACTGTTCATGACATGTGGCAGACCAAAGAACGAGGCATGTTCACTTTTCAGTTCATTTCTATATCCTGTTCCATTACAATCTTATTGCTCATCTTTCTGCAATGCGAATCGAGTTGGCAGCAGGCCCGGAAGTCGGATTTACACTGCTTTTATTTTTTTTGAGGATTGCGGGTAGTCTCTTCAATAAAATATTAATAGGGCCGTTGATGTGTTGATTCTTTTACTTTATGGTAATAATCAGTTGAGTAGGTCGTTTCGATTTGCCTCAAAGAGATGTCAGCACAACTGAAGGGACTAGGACCGATGCCTGCGGATTGCCTCGCGGGAAAGTCCGAAAGGGATACCGTTGCCCCTGGCAACGTACAGGCAACACTGAAGAAACACGGGTGGGTTTTAGTCAGTAAGAGTCTGACACGCCCTCCCGCTCTGCCCAGAGCGGGAGAAGTTATTTGATAATTCCCCTCACAAAAAAAATGTTTCGATTTAAATTACTTGTACGTAAGAAGTTCCTTGATTAACGTTTATTATTCTTATTATTTTTTTCTCTGTTTAAACATATTTGAATTTTGACGCAGTAACGTTAAACTTAACTTTTTGACATTTGATATATTTTTCTTTGTTTTTATGTTGTCAAGTTCAATTATTAATATTATGCATTCCATTATTTTAATTATATTATCAATTTTAATGTCAATGACATCTTCTGTGAATATTTTTGTACGCCTTCGGGTATAACACAGCGCGCCTGTAATCTTTTATAACAACTTTCTATTGTACCTACCTGTGTTAACAAATTAATAAATGATTTGATTTGATTTGTTGTTTTAAGTAAATACGTCAGTAGGTAAAGTCAGAGTTTATTGTTAAGAGGGGGTAGTAAGCAAAATTGCCTATCTTCAATTTGATTTTTCTGGAAGTTGATAAGACTTAGGTATAAAATAAAAATAATACGAGTAACTACATGATATTTCAAAACTTTTTGTGTAACAGAAACACAAACTATTAAAGTTTTATCGATAAAAAGACATCACGAAGTTACTTCTAATTTTCCCGTATTTTCGATTTGTACTTAATATGGTAATGATTAATTGGATAAAAATTTGATTATTATTTGTATTAATAAAAGGCGAAAATAATTGTGTAGGCTTTTTTTTTTATTCCTTTTAGTTTTGGTTTTATTACGACTACAAGCTTTTAGCATTTACGACGTTCTTAGTTCGTGAAAGAAGTCATCTACCGTCGCACGTTGCGGGAACTTTAAGCATATTTTTGTTTCACAAATCAGTCGCCGTCGCTCTGTTGAGACGAAAGGACTGCGCTCACATTTTTGGCCACGCTGTGATATAATTTATTTGCGTAAATAATATTTTCGTAATTTATCACATTCTAGAAAAGAAACTGTGAAATAGAACACATGGAAAAAACACTAAAACCACTTCCAAAACGATTATTAAAAGCTTTAAGAATTGATATACTAAATAAATACCGAGGCTAAATAAAAATATAAAATTCAATGTTGATATTTGAAAACTCAAGATGACATACATTTTATTTGACAGATTTATGACTGTTAAAGTACAACTAGCGCCATTGTCCTGTATTTTGGTCAATTTTCTTGCGGAGAAAATTTACAGCATAGCCAACTAGACAATTCCACGTTTATTTGAAAGTTTGCGCTGGAAATTTTAAATCTTATTGCGATTAATTCAATATCGAAATTAGTTTACCCCACTTTTGTTGACAAACGTCTTATAAGGTAACGCTTAGACGAACCATTTCGAGCGACTTTTGACCATCCCCTAAATCAGGTTGAAACCCGAAAAGCATGGTTATTGGTATATTATTATATGCTTTACGAGAGCAGGGTCCAAGCAACCGGTAGTCAGGGCTCGTGCATTATCTATGCTCCTGAGAGAGGAACCTCCTAACGATACGTGTCGTGTCCAGAAGTACTTGAAGCCCTTTCTGGATCAAGCCCTTGATCTAACAGCCTAACGAGAGCCTCCTCAGGTGTTGGTCGAGGCTCTTAGCAATTATGCCCTTGGCCGTCACGACTATCGGATTATTTTTCAAAAACACAAACAAAAAAGTCGTTTTTTTATATTTTTATTTACATGTTTTGTTCACAAAGGTTTTCGGTAGGGATTGTTTCTACTCGCGCTTCGCGCAGGAAAGATTTTCGTGACACATGCTATGTGTCTTTGCACAGTACAGTGCTAAATTCACTATACCAATATTATTTTTTACTTGGGTAACACTGTTGCTAAGTGACTTTGCATTATATTTTTTTACTTGGGTATCACAGTTTTCCACGAAGACGTCGTGAGGTACAAATTGTACAAGATCCTAAATAAAATTTGGTTACATTTGAATTTGAACCTTGTCACGTCAACATAAAGTTTCTAGTTCCAAAACTTGCATTTGATCTAAGATTCTGAATTCAAGCTTAGCGTATAGTATATGCAAAATAAACAGATGTTTTTAGTTTTTACCTATTGAAGAATTGCGTTGAAAATAAAGGGAATGGGTAATGATCTTATTTCGTTTAAATATTGTAATTGAAAAACCATTTCGACGAATAGGGTTACTGATCACTGCGGTCCAACAAATATTCTAAGTTTATTGATGTGTTTGTTCAATCATGTTCGTCCTTAATAATTATGACCTTTATGATGTTATCATTCTAAAAAGGCTTGTTTTCCTCAAAGTAAAAAAGGGAAGGTAAGTGATACGATTAGTTAGATAGTATTTGCTTCCATATCGTCAAAAAAGCAAGTTTATTGAGTTTATTTTTATCATGACTGATAATGTAGTATGTAGTATAATACTTTGATGATGATCCGCTCGCATTTGTGCGGTTTTCTAATCAATGCCTATAACTGACTAATAAACATCGGATAAATACTCGTATAAGATAACAATTATGTTCAGAGGCAAATAAAAACGTTTAAAATAGTAGCCCACCAGCACCGGTAACAGATTCACGGACATACAATAATGTAATATAAATGGAATAATATACCTACTTGTATACGACGACGATCATACTTAGGTAAATTATATAGAGCCGTTTCATCTGATTATTTTGGGTATACTTACTACAGAAAATTCAAATTCGAATTTTATACCTAGCTAGATAAACGCCGGGTGAAAAGTTTCTGCCGGCGGGAATGGATTGTGTTTTGTTTTCGTCGTGTTTGATAAGAGGGGTAGGTAAGGGCTGCGCGGGTGAAATTTGATTTTTTGCTAGCTTTATGCGCCCTCTTAAGCAAATTAATTACCAACTTAAATTGTTCATATTTTTACTCGTAAATACTCGTATATGAACATTTAACGTCGAATTACAGTTGTTATATCTGTAATTCTTTGACAGTTGTACTAAATGGCAATAACATGGCAAATTGACTTAGGGCTTCAATTTGCTTTACCATTATAAACAGCTATCTAATCACACATCACATTTTCGTAAACGTTTACGACTATTAATCTATTTCATTTTGACAGTTCAACAACATTCATTGCTTAATTACGTTGATGAGCAAATTTTTTTTCGAACTTATGAGCAATGGATTAGCAATCTGTTTCAAAATATTTATCCGATTCAAATTCTGATTGATTGTGTATTACGCAATTAGGGTACAGGTGAGTTTACAGCCCGTTTCTAAAAATACCAAACAAATCAAGCTGTATTTCTATTTTAGAAAATATTTAGAGCACAAACTTTCGTTCAAACTGTAGTAGTGGGCGTTCTACACTCGTTAAAAATAGAGTTTTACAATTTTTGGTATAGCAAAGATCGCTCAACGACCTACAGTGAAAATATGCGTAAAAGATCTGAAAAATGTGGTTGCAAACTTCCAAAGTGCTTCTATTTTATTTATAACTGCATTCATATTCATCGTTATTTTTATATACAGCATGTGTCAGACAGCTGTCCTCATATTTAAGGGTGTGGTAAAACCTTCAAACTGAACTAATTTCTCCCTTTTTTAATTTTTTTTTGAGGGTGGGAAATTATCAAATAACTTCTCCCGCTTTGGGCGGAGCGGGAGGGTGTGTCGGACTTTTACTGATTAAAACCCACCCGTGTTCCTTCCGTTGCCTGTGTGCCGGGGCCACGATATCCCTTTCTCACAACTTCTAACCCCGGCAGGAACTAATTTCTCCCTGGGACAAACATCGTAATCTTGAAAAAGTTATCAAGTGTCCCATAGAAAAATTATCAATTATCCCATAGAAAAATTATCAAGTGTCCCATAAAAAAAATATCAAGTGTCCCATAAAAAAAATATCAAGTGTCCCATAAAAAAAATATCAAGTGTCCCATAGAAAAATTATCACCTATGCCATAGAAAAATTATCAAATGTCCCGTAAAAAAATTATCAGGTGTCCCATAGAAAAATTATCAACTATCCCATAGAAAAATTATCAACTGTCCCATAAAAAAATTATCAAGAGTCCCTTAAAAAAGTTATCAAGTGTCCCATAGAAAAATTATCAACTATCCCATAGAAAAATTATCAAAAGTCCCATAAAAAAATTATCAGGTGTCCCATAGAAAAATTATCAACTATCCTATAGAAAAATTATCAAGTGTCCCATAAAAAAATTATCAAGTGTCCCATAAAAAAATTATCAACTGTCCCATAGAAAAATTCAATACCTACTCGACCAAAATGTATGGCACGACTGATTATTTTTTCGCGATGACGATGTTGGTGCTACAAAGTTGTTCAGTTTGATTGTCTGTACTACACCCTTAAATACGACCACACCTTTCAGATACATGTTATAAATGTAGTAAATAGAAGGTATAAATATACAACGTGTTTCTTTTGGTATCCCATAACTCTAGGGTATTCAAATTCAAATTCAAATTCAAAAGTCATTTATTCAAACTAGGCTGAGAATCAGCACTTTTCGAACGTCAAAATTACATAAGACAGTCCCCCAAAACGCCCACCCTTCACCACTTCCTAGTGCATTAGCTGGGAAGAAGAAGTGGCGCAACAAACTCCCCAGCAGCACAGCTGTCTGTTCAGTTAGAAGAACAAAAAAAAAAGATTCTATATAATAGTATTCAAAATAATTTACATTACGCAACACAAAACATAATTCAAATTATTAGCCATATGTTAGCTAGCACACGCCAATATACCAAACAAAATCATCGAGAACTCAACCAATCAATCATCGATACTCAGGCCGAAATAAAAAAAACTAAACGTAAACAGAATTAATATCTAAATAAAAAAGCCTCCAGGCATAAAGGGCGTGCCCGCTTACATATAGTTGTAACTGGAAGTTATAAATGATAAACTAGGACCATCGATGTAAAATAAATAAACAAAGAGTTAATTACTAATAACAGTAAATAATATGATCAATTGTCGAGGTCACTAGCTAACCACATATTGCAATACAACTCATAAAAAAACAGTGTGATGAGTAGATATTGTCAAAAATAAATTGAAGTTAAATTAAAATAACTTGACTTAAAAAGTCAAATAAAATAAACAATTATATAAACTCATATAACTTATTAATGAGTCCATGTCAAAGAATCAACTGGCTTGCTCTTATTTTTATTTTTTTGTTTTTCCTTCAAAGTAATTCGACAAAGTCACAATTATTTATGTAAAACACCCTACTTACGTGAAATAAAAAATAAAAAAAACCTTTAATTCAGACTATTTGTTTTAATAGTCTGAATTAAAGGTTTTTTTTTTTTTTTTTATATGACATCGACGCAATTTCTTAGCTTTAAATATGAATGATTGGTTTGAAAGAAAATGATTTAGTCCTACTTTTAAATGAAACTAAGATACACACATCGAGAGTCTAGTGTTATATTATCATTTAAAAAAAAGAAAAATCCTTATCCTTACATATTATAAAACAAAGTCTGTCTGTCTGAATGCGATAAACTCAAAAACTACCAAACGGATTTTCAAACAGTTTTCACCAATGGACGGAGTGATACATCGGAAGGTTTTGGTGAATAATTAATTAAGGTAGCTGAAATATGACGATTATTGTCGAAGATGTCGGAAAAAATCATGCCTATAAGAGATAAATAAAATGTATCTTCTACAGGATTGTATATCTTAAAAAATTCAACAAAAAAGTCCGCGATGTTATTTATCTATCTTCTATAGATGCCAGTTGATTCTTTGACATGGTCTCATTAATACCAGAGTATTAATGAGACCTGACTCAGAAGTCATGGGATATCAAAAGGAACACGTTGTATATAAGCTACATAGCTGTATAAAAGCGTTGAGAAATGCTTCGGTGAGAATGTCGAGAAGAGTGGGTTGTTTTATAAGCTTATTTCAAACTCTATACATATACTGAACGAAGGAAGTACTATGTATAAGGCTTAGGCACATAAAAGACACCAGCACGCCATCTGAAACAAAAAAGGATAACATAACATCGCGCCCGTGTTCTCCGGAAGGGTAGGCAGTGTATAGAACCTTCACCCACATTTCGCCAGTTTTGTTTCAGTCCAGTGTAATAGGCGCCCATTGTTGTTATAAACTACAAGCTGTGACCCACGGTTTCACTCGCAAAAGTCTAGATCCCGTGGGAATGTTGGGATAAAAGTATCCTTAGTCCTAATTCAAGTCATGGACTACTCATGTGTCAAATTTTATCCAAATCTGTTTAGCCGTTTTAGCGTGAAAGTGTAACAAACAAACAAACTCACTTCAGCATTTATTATATTTATTATATAACTATTATGTTATTATTAGGATTAAGATCCGGGCGAAGCCGCGGGCAAAAGCTAGTATATATATACTCGTATATTATATATATATTTTAGCTTTTGTCCCCGGCTTCGCCCGCGTGGTTTTCGGAAATTATCCCACGTAAACGATAAACGTACAATCGGGATTAAAAGGAAGTGAAGCAATGATCGCATACCTAATAGAGGAAAAGGTCATTGACTCTTGTAGTACTGCGCCCGCGTTGCCGTCAACCATTATTATTTTGTTACGCGTTATTTTGAATCTTTGATCTTTTAAAGTATTCATTTGAATGATATGATGTCAGGCATATTTTAATCTAAATTAAATGCCCAATTTAAATAAAATATTTTATTGGTTAAGGATAAATATGATACAACACAGAAATAACAATGAAATTTTTATCATATTCTGAAAGATGTTTATTGTGGGTTATCCTTAGAAGATAGATATATTCCATCGCGGACTTTATAATACGTATATACTCGTACAATCCTATAGAACATACATTTTATTTATCTCTCACGGTTTACACGGCGCACGCCAGTAAAGTCGTAGTCGGCATGATTTTTTCCGACATCTTCAACAATAATCGTAATATTTACAGAACACCTTAATTAATTATACCAAAACCTTCCTCATGAATCACTCCGTCTATTGGTGAAAACCGTTTGAAAATCCATTCCGTAGTTTTTGAGTTTATCGCGTTCAGTCAGACAGACAGACGCGGCGGGGGACTTTGTTTTATAATATGTAATGTAATATAATATACTCGTAATATGTAATGTAAATATAAGTTAGGATATTGTAAATACATTTTTAGCCCAACAACCGTAGTTTTTCATTTCGAAACAATAGTTAGTTGAAAATGTAGTGAGGGATGTGAATGTGGGAGTTTATTATTCGTCACCAACAACGAATGTTCAAAGAGGAATTAGCCAATATTATTGGGAAGGTATTAGTTAGATTCTCGTTAGTAGATTTGTTCCCGATATATGTTAAAAGGATCGCTTCCCAATTGAACACGTGTATCGGCTAAATATTGGGGTGCAAAAGTACTTTAATCTACAGAAGAAAATACAGCCCTAATGTGTAAATTATTCTATTCCTGTGCTGTGTAATTGTACCTATTCTAAAGACAGCGAATGTGAATTTATTGCACCGAATAAACAAACATATTTACGACCTAATTCAACATAATCGTATTATTTTGCCTTAAACGTGATTAATTAAACCAAATTAAAAATTAACTTTCAAAGAGGAATTATGAATGAAATAGGTAGGTACTTTATTTTCTAGCTTCAATGAAAAGTCTTTTCAATATTTATAAATATCGATCGGCTTTTGCTGTTAACTGTACCTTGTTTTAATCTCCAGTAGAGTAGGTAATAAGATGCCAATTAGAGTTTGACAGTAGATCGGATTACGAGTAATTCAAGTAAATTAATCCGATCTAGTGTCAAACTAGCAATAAAGCGATTATTCAGTATTAATTGGTCCCAAATGTTAATTGGAGTTATAAATATAAGCTCGATTTTTTTATAATTAATCATTACTATAGCATATACCTAATTACTATAGTCGCATTTAGCAAATTGGACGACATTCTGAAATCAGCCAAAATTCCACTATTTTTGAAGTCCCGCCTCTAAAACCAGTGTGTTCTGACCACCATGACGTACGGTGCAGAAGCGGGCTGTGTGCAAGATAAGAGTTGCACAGAGAGTCATGGAGCGTTCCATGCTTGGCATAAGGCTATTAGACCGAGTTCCAAACGTCAAAATCCGAAAACGATACGAAGGTTTTCGATATCGGAATACGAATTATGGAGCTCTAAGACCTAAGATGATCTTCTGTTTATATCGAAGCATCGCCTTGTCTCGGACAACACGTTAGTCAGTCCGAAACGGTTGTCATAGCAACGAAATTTGTACCTGCTGCGGTCGGAAGCCCGAAAATCTGACACCGGTTTAACCTTTGGAAGTCGGTATGATCCTTTGGTAATAGGGCTCGAAAGGTCAGATTTTTCGTGTAAAATATTGATACTCAGAATGTAAACCGATCTCATAGTTGAGAAAAACCTTTACTGATGATGAGATTATTTATTTAAATAAAATGTGGGCTGTTCCCGAAAAAGCTTATCATATTTACATTTTGTAGGACGTAATCTTTACAGCTTTAATCTAGGATTTATAGGCGAATATAAATAAAAAACGATTCTTTCTTTAATTTGTTAGTCTTGTGTTATCTCGACACTAAAACGAAATCTTTCGGAGTAAAACATTTTTGTCGTAAAATAAAACAAAACTCTCTGTATATTAATTTAAAATTACGGTTATCTAAAAAAATCAACTCTTAATATAACTTTAGTGTTTAAAGTACTAATCCTAAAAATTGTTGATAAAAATTAAATTCTACAATCACTTACAACCAATAATAGGTATGTCCTATGCCGAAGAGAACACTTAATAAAAAAAATGTAATGGCGATGGAAAATAATACTCTACCATTTCCTTTGCATCTTAATTCGTACCCATACAAAATATCTAGTGTCAACTAACAGTCGCAGATTACAGTTTTTCTACCGAAAACTATTAATCTTGGCCGGAACGTGGCCGTTGGTATACTTAATGAAAACCAGTCCAGTTATTATAAGGTAATATCGCCCTTACTGGTTAGAAAGTACCTTTCCATTTTCGACTTAAATGGTCCAAGTTTTTATTAAAATCCTGAGTAATAATCAAAGCAAGCAATCTTAATTATGAAATCTAGCTTACACAATTTGTTTTTATTGATAACTTAGATAATAGTTAGTAGGTATTGGCGGTAATTCTGAGGAACAATGTTTGGTCTGAATTCACACAAGTTAGTTCATTGTTGAGATGAGTTATAACATAATTGGGGGTACAATATACTCGCAAATTGATTTGATCTTAAGCTAGCTGTTGTCAAAAAGTCGATAGTGTGTCTAAGCCCGAGATGTATTAACGTTATTTAACACGTACTTTGGTTAAGCATTATTCCTGTCACTGTCACAAAACTGTCAAACTACAAGTGCAGGATACAGACGGGGAACATGTTTAGGTTAAAGCACGAGCTAAGTAACGTTTATAGATATCGGCCTAAACCCTAAAGGTGACGAATCACAAACCATGTCGTCACCTTTGCTGATTAATACTGTATATACGTCGGTGAAGCTTTCTTCGCGTCGGAATTTTCATAAGCGTGCGCTATCATTAATAATAATTAGAGTACGCGGAACATTTTAAGCTGAGTGGTTTGCCCTATTTTGAGATTTTAGGCTTCTATTCTGTATCGGTAAGCTTATGGCTCGTGGCTTCATAATGGACTTCGCTAGTATGTATCTGCCATTATTGGTCATGTATTTGTCAATGCCATTTGTTTTTGTGTCTTTTGTTGCATTGCATATTCTCTTTAGGGTTCCGTACCTCAAAACGAAAAAACGGAACCCTTATAGGATCACTCGTGTGTCTGTCTCTCTGTCTGGCTGGCTGGCTGGCTGTCCGTCGGTTACAGCCAATTTGCTCCGAATTTACTGGGCCAATTTATTTGAAATTTGGTACACATTTGAATTTCTGTGACCCAAACACGGACGTGTAACGTAAATAAAAAAAAAATTGTATGGGGGTCACTTTTCGGGGGCAAATTGGAAAATTTTAAGAAAGTTTTGCTACCTGTACCGTGTGAAATATCAAATGAAAGGACTTGTTGTGAGGATTTCAAACATAATTTTATTACAATTTTAAAATAAATACTTTTAAAGATATTTCAGAAAACTGATGAAAATTAACCATTTCCCCGTTATCTCTGAAACTACTGAGCCTAAAATTTTGAGAATGTTTCTTTACTCATAGATTACCTATAAGAAGTTTATGATCACTACGGAACCTTTCATTGTTGGTGATCCGACACGCACTTGGCCCGTTTTTTTTAAATCTATATCTACCCGATGGGATTACCCATCGGCAAAAATGACGAACCCCACAGAAACTCTGTGGTGATGATGAATTTTCAAAATTCGTTATGTAAGGAACTCTTGTGCTTGTGTTCTAGGGGTTAAGGCTGTAAGTTGTCTGTTAGTGAACTAATGAATTTAAGAATTTTATTGAGTTATGTAGACCTAGCTATTTGGTAACGTGTAAAAACAAATAAAAATATGATATCATATTTTTATTTATTTATTGGTCATGTATTTGTCATATCGTTGTGTTCGTTTGGTGCGGTATATACAAGTTAGTTCAGGAAGCATATGCGCTACATATGAGCTATTTCAGCTGTCTTGTTTGAATTGAAGTTGTTCGCCGGGAACTGTTTGCATGATTAAAGGAGTAGTAGCAGTTATTTGCCTTATTTGTTGCATCTCCACGATATGCTGGCGTGGTTATATTAATTCAACGCCAGTTTTAGAATATGATCTGTTCATATTGTTTATGTACGCAAATTACGTAACCGTGTCTACTTTATCGTTAATCTGTGAGTATTCATTTGTGTAAAGACACATGATTCTATAATTTAATTCTTTTTCCTTAAATAGAATATAATTTTGGCTCCATATTTTGATAGTTTGTATATTTTTATGATAAAAAAATCGGAATCATGTACTTTTTATAACGCTAACGGATAGCAAGCTAGTTTCAGAATACGGCTCCCGGTTTGACCACTCCCTGGTACCGCTTATACTCAAATTAAAATTACCTATATCGTATCGAAGAGGCTTTTTGTCGATAGGTTATTGATATCAGATCGATATGGGCGCGTCGATAGTGACGTCATCAATAACGGCCCACCAGCATGCGTGTGTAACCACGTGGACAAAGCTTTTAGCTATTACAATACATGATGGATATTGAATTTCAGGAGAGTCTTTGCATGTGAGCTTTATACCATAAATTATAGTGAACTAGATTTTGCCCGCGGCTTCGCCCTCGTGTATGTCGCAAAATATTCCACGGGAACGTACCTACTAAGGATTACATAGGTACCTAATAGTCGAGGAAAAGGTCATTGACTCCAACCGCTGCAGCCGTCAACCATCATTATTTTGTTACGCGTAATTTTGAATCTGTGATATCTTTTGAACTATTCATTTAAATGATATGATGTCACGGCATATTTTAATTTAAACTAAATGAACAATTTAAATAACATATTTTATTGGATACGGATTAATAAAGTACCGCTGAAAGTAGCTTCGGAAATAACAATGAAATTTTAATCAAATTCTAAAAGATAATAATGGTGTACTGTGGGTCATCCTTACAAGATAGATATATGCCATTGCGGACTTTACTCTTGAACTTTTTAAGATTAACCATTCTGAAAAACATAATTTTTATGTATCTTTTACGCAGCGCGCGCCAGTAAACCTCCCAGACGGCATGAATTTTTCCGATATCTTCAACAATAACCGTCATATTTCAGCCAATTTACACAAAACCTTACTGAATTACATACTTAAACCTTTCGAATGAATCACTCCGTCCATTGGTAAAAACCGTTTGAAAATCCGTTAGGTAGTTTTTGAGTTTATCGCGTTCAGATAGACAGAAAGACAGACAGACAGACAGACAGACAGACAGACAGACCCGGCGGGGACTTTTTTTTATAATACGAGTATGTAACGATAAGGATAAAGTATCATTTAAAGTAATCCATTGTAGAAAAAAACCGGCCAAGTGCGAGTCGGACTCACACACGAAGGGTTCCGTACCATCGTACAATATTTAGCAAATAAATGAAAATATTAAAAATCGCAAAGATAAATTTGTATTTCATAATGATACTATGAATTACAAAAGTTATTTTTTACAGTTGCAGAAAATCATATTTAAATAAAATACCATTTCAATCAGCGTTTTTAGTATTTGTTAATTATACAAAGTATATGGTACATGATATACAGAAGTTTCAAATTCCTAACTTTTTTAGTTGTTGAGATAGAGCTCGTACAAAATGAGCCTAAAACTGACAATATTTACGGCCCTCTATTTCTTCATTTAAAAAGGTAAAATAATAAAATAAAATAAATTTACTATACATGATGAGCTCTTAAGACAATAAAACCCCACATATCAAGGTTAGATTTTTTTTTCAAAATCTAATATATTTTGTATGGTGACCTCTTTAATTTTTACCTTTATATTTTTTTGTTATTTGTTGTTATAGCATAATCTGTGAAATTTTCAACTGTCCACCTATTACGGTTCATGAGATACATGCTCGCAGACAGACAGACAGACGGAGGCTTTGTAATAGGGTTCCATACACCCTTCGGGTACAGAACCCAAAAAAAGTGACTTTTTCTTAGGTACATTTCAACTTTTATGATTTCGTTTATGACCAGATTTACCTATCGAAGAATCTAACGTAAACGAAGCAAAAGGAGTATGGAAGGGTCTTAGCAGGTGGCGTTGTGTAGTTTCTTTCTGCTTACTCCCACGAGAAGAAGGCATGAGTATATTTACGTATGTATGAAATATTCAAAAGATTTTTATTCCTACCGAGGTTTATAATTTGTTGAGTGATCACTGAATAGTACATGCCTGGGCGACCTAGCTTTGCTCTGGTAAAAATAGAGAATGCTCATTTAATAGTATAAGATAGTTCATACTAATTCCATGCTGCAAAGATAGTAGGTACTTACTAATTCCATGTTGCCATGTTCATTTTGTATTCTAAGGTAGCCATCTTGTTCTAAACTTTGAGCGATCGAGCTCTGCTCGGGTAAAATACGGAGAAAACGAATTTTCCCAGATGTGAGACCTAGCTAGATTGATTTTTCGATTTAATCCGTTATAATAACTCATATGCTTTAAGAAATAATAAACAAAATCTAAATCGAGCCAATAACATCTGAGAAGCCAAACGCTACACATAACATTAAAAATAAAAATAACCTGAAAAATATTAAAGATAGACCCTATTAAATTTTCGATAATTTTTCCTGAATATGCAGAAAAATACGGGCGGTCACATGCCAATGGGCGGCATTGTATATACAAATATTGCTCATTTAATAGTATAAATAGGATAGGTTTCGTTTCAATCGGAAACTCGTGTCGTGCAATCCCGAAAAATACAATAAAACCGTAAACAACAGTAAATAAAGGTTGAGTTTTCAAGAAAAATAAGTTTTCAGAGAATTATATGCAAAAATATCGAATCACAGTTAAATATATTTGTTAAAACATTGTTGTATAGATATGCAGAAAGCGAACCAACAAGCCAGCCATATGAATCGAGACTCACTGAGTCTATTTGAATGCAAAATGAAACAGCACGCAAAACTTCTCGTATGAAGCACGTCTCGTGTGAAATCCTGGCCGTCTAAGAATTACACCCGATTTTCTGCCAGCTTACTGTAAATAAGAAAATTCATTCGAACTGCGTCGTTAAACGTAATCGAGCGTCGTGGAAAGTATTAAAGAAGCAGACGCTATATTGCATAAGTTAAGATGTTACAATGGAAACTTTGAGTAGAGCACAAGTGTGCGCAATTCCTCTTTGGCAAAATACGTCCCTACTCATCAGAGGGAGTTACGTAACGTTTAGGCTGCCTGTCCACTGGAGCGGAGAGGAGAGGAGCGGAGTAGCGGTTTGCCAATATTAACCAATGGAATTGCATAAAACCTCCGCTCCGCTTCAATGGAGAGGGATTTGCGAACTAGTTTAAAAATTCATACAAAACCGGGAAGCGGAGCGGGGAACGGAGCGGGGAAACGGAGCGGAAAACTGGAGCGGGGAGCCGGAGCGGAGAATTATTACTCGTCGCGTGAACTCGGTCTAGCTCCGTACAGTCCGTAACTCCGCTCCGCTACCTCGCTCCGCATCAATGGACAGAAAATGTCCGCAACTCCGCTCCACTCCGCTGCCATTCTCCTCTCAACTACCTCGCTCCGCTTCTATGGACAGGCAGCCTTATACGGCGAGGTTCTTATACCAGCTCCAGCCGTACCGTTAAAATAATATTATGCAAGTTCAATTGTTTTTGGTACTTACTTCATTTGTAGTAATTGCGTCTTACGTTTGAGTTTTACTGCTGATGGCGGAGATATGTTACCTATATTAAATTCTGTGTTATTACTCCGTGAGGTACTCGTATTTGAATCTTCTGAATTTAATTTTGTGCCATATGCGCAAAATTATGATTCCAATAACTAATTATAACAATATCTTTTCATATTTCTATGGCTTTTGAACTAGCGGACCCACAAATTGTAGTGTCAATTTAGTCGTCAGATTCTTCGATAAGGGACGTACTCTGACGTACTTAAGTAATATAAAATGAAACTGACTACAGTAAAAATAGTACTTATACTTCATGTACTTAAATCTGTATATAAAATGTAAAGTGCGATTTTCATTTACCGGCCGTCACGTGACCCGGAGGATGGAAATAAAACTTTGTAAAGGGTTTTTCAATAAAGGGTCGATGTTGAAATGGTATAAAAAAAGCTGTGTGTGAGGTATTAACGAAATTCTTTTTTTATTTGAAAGGCCTATGTATGCCATTATTTAATTAATTACATTTGACATTTTATTTTAATTTTAATTCTGTGACCTTTAATAATTTGCATCTATTTTTAATTGCATTGACATTTTGTCCTATTGGGATTTATTGTGAAATTTTATTTTATAGCGTTGCCTGAATTAAATTATTTTATTTTATTTTATTTTTATGGAATATGGCATCGTTCAAATCCGCAGCTTCGCACAGTGACACGGATCCGAGAGGTCCAAATTTCAATGACTCTATTTTAGCGATGTTCTGGGTTATGTTGACTTTGAGGGCATCGGTCGATTGCGGCTTATTGGCATAGACCTGCGACTTTAGAAAACCCCACAAGAACAAGTCTAGTAGGGTCAAATCACCCGATCTTGGTGGCCAATTGATGTCACTTCCTCGAGAGATTACCATATCCTCAAATCGTTTATGCAGTATGTCCATCGTGGCATTCGTTTGGACGAACGCTTACTTTATCACTTTATTATCAACACGATCGTTGGATCATTTTGATAATAAAGTGTTATCATTACGACGTGCTGCTCATTCATTTAACTTGCCATGATGAGTTGGCATCAGTGACTGAATAATAAACAACATATTATTTGACAGATCCCGCCAAAACAACATGGCCGCTGATGACTGTCAACATCGACCCGTCCTTGTAAAATTCTTTATAATTAACATTAAATAATAAGGAATCCTTAATACGAAGAATTTCAATGATAAAATAAAATATATATTAATAACATTGTGGTATACACAATGTTATTAATATTTTATCATTGAAATTTACCATTACCATTACCATTCGTATTTCCAACATTTTTTTAATATACAGAGTATACATTCTTTAAAATTATTTTATATAGTAATTAAAATACAACACAGTTCCTGTAAAAATATTTTAACTACCTTACATAGGTTATTAAAATATATCTTTATATTTTTTTGACTGAAAAATATACAAAGAATAATATTTTAATTCCAACATGCTTGGAAAAATCATTTAAAGTGTCGAGAATATAAAATATTGCTACTACAATGTTTAAATACGTTAGTCTGCGCATGTTGAGCCTTTCCAGACTATTAAACGTCCTGTTTTCTCATTCTCATTTCATTGACTTATGTACCTAATTAATATTACATCAGATTGTTTCTTCTAAATCTAAAGATTTTTCGATGGATCTTTACATACTTGTCCGGGTTACTAGTAAAGTTAAAAAGAACCTGCCTTTCCACAGTACAGTTTTTTCTGTTCTGTGTGCCTTTCTTATTTATAAATCTCAATAGTAGAAGAAAATGAAGACAGTAAATAACGAATCGCAGTGTTGAACTTATAGTTCAACTCACCGGGTACTTGAGTTCGCCTGTTACGGGCTTTTGTGATGCTTCACTGTTCCACACTGTATTTTAGTTGCGCTCCTAAACAAACTCCCCTGACAAAGATAAAGTCGCAAACTACTTATGTCTAAGCTTTATAAGCCTATTAAAGGTTAAGAACGTTAATTATATAAATTTCACAAGATTTTCTGAAAACCCTAGCCCTCAGTTACAAACTATGTTGAAAAAACCTTTTAAAAGTAAGCAAGAAGGAAGTTTGCGCTTCCTGTTTGATTATTGTTGAGTGGATGCTCCTTGTCCCTGTCTCCCAGTCGATCCCTTTGTACCTACACCACTGTTTCTTAAATCTTTGTCCTTTCTCACGTTTGAACGGCTTATTATAGCTTGCAGCTCTTTCAACCCTCTCTGTTTTTGTTCGTTGAATATTTTAGTCTGTTAATTGGATTATAAGATTTGAATAAGGCTTCTTTGACGGTCTTGTATGGATGTGAAAGCTAATTAAAATTTCTTATCGGTACGAGCATCCCGGATTATTTTAAGTTGATTTACGAGTACTTTATATAGGCACGTGTATGTAGGTGTATTCGGTTCCTAGATAACGTCTCATTACGTCGGTGCACAGTGTCTAGAGGTAAATATTGGCGTTAGCGCAGCAGCACCTGTCAACTATAATGTTTGAACAATGTAGCCCGTTTACATGCAAACGAAGCTATTGCAAAACTTGTGCGAGTGATGTTCTTTGTTGTTAAGAAAGAAAGAACAGTCTATATCTCTGGGGGATTAAATGTATAAAGAAAGATATGGGTATAATGAAAAAGATTTTCGTTCAATACAGAGACAAACATCTTTGTGTTTCCACCATTGATATTCGGCGGGGCGGGATGGAAGTTGGTGCGTTTGTTTCGCTACATTTGCCGGCGTCGCCCGCTCGCTACATTTCATTAGTGCCTCCTCCCTCTTCGATATTGTTCTGCTTCTGTTTATTGCGTGTACGTATAGATTAATTAATTTGTGTTATTGATTTTTATTACAACGAATAAAGGGATAACTGTGTGCTTATTGTATTATTTTTTTACTTAGTATTCAAAGCGAGTCTACTGCTTATTGTTCAAGAAATATTTTTCTTCGATGATCGCACTGCAGTTAGTTTTACAGACTGGGTGTCTAACAAAATGTAATTTTAGGTTAAATTGTTTGAAATAACGATAAACTTATTCAAAGGCTCCAGTGTAGGTACTGGAAGTAATCTGTAACTTTCTTTTTTTTTGAGTTAAACTCAAAAAAAAAATATTTGGACACGTTTTAAACCTTAATGCTTACAACATAGAGCTCATCATTCTGTCAACTTGCCACTACATAGTACCAATTTCCGTAAATCAAGTGCTAGCTTAGTTAATAGCCATTACAAACTCTTGGCCCATATAAAATCGGAGTCAATAGGCCGGCTTATGGGAGGCGTCGCTGGTAATCTCAAACGCGCGTACCGTGGTAATAAAAACACTCCAGAGCATACAGATCGTTAAATTACTTCTAAGCCCTTAATCTAACTAATCTATCTCGAATAACTTTCTACAAAGTCGATTTAATTTTCGAAGAACATCATAGTAATGAAGAAAACCGATTCGTGCCCGAGAACATATTCTTTTGTCTGTTTTAGTACCGTTAATAAGCCGAGGGTCGATGATCCTTTTTAAACTGATTTATTGAAGGAATGATTCCAATCAGTTATTTTCGTCCCTTCTACGGACATTTCGAGGCACACGTGGCAAACTATTCACGGCGCATCCCTCGGTATGTCAGTATAACTTTAGATCTACCTACCTTTACTGATTTACCTTACCTACCTTTACGCAAACAAATAATTGAAAACACCTAAGTAGCTTTCTTTCATGTGTGCGCAAGCATGTCAATAATCAATTTTGTTTTGCATCTTCCTCTCACACATAGTCACAGCTCTATGCAAACATGCAGTCATAGCACTGAGCGAACCTATCACCTCGCAAACCAATGAAGAAAGGAATGAAAACAAGATAAAGAAGTTCATAGGTAAGTCTTTTACATCACTGTCATCGATAAAGAGGTTAGTCTGAGTAAATATCTGTCTCCTTCGAACATTCATCTTAAGAAAAAAGCACCGAACGTATTTTTTGTCTCAGACTTTTGCTTGGTAGCGAAGCAGTAACTTATTGTAATTTGTAGCATTATTATTGTAAGATAAGTTTTACGTCAGTAACATTTACTACATGGCCAGCTTTAATACAATTACTTTACTAGAAAACTATCATCAATATTCTAAATTGATTGTACTGTCTCTAACATTAATCTTACTCTTTAATAAAAACCTGATATTGGTTCTTATTGATGTGACGTTTTGAGATTTACTAGCATCTGCTCTTGACTGAACGATTATAGAAAACAGATGATTTGTTTCTCGATGACGGACACAATAATGACAATTAATTACGACTAAATCATTTGATAGAAATGGTGCGATGTTATCCAATGAAAGGTCGGTGAAGCCGATGTGGAAATGACGTCTCTGAAGGAGTTATACTTGCTACCCGGTTATGTATTGACAAAGCATAGGTACAATGAGCGCTATAAGATCCATCATGCAGCTATGTACTGCTTTGTTTGATCATGACAAAGTTGTTACGGCTTTTGAATGGATCGTCGCGCGTGTATTAATCAGACCGCTCCCAAATCGTCAATTAATCAAGTTTAAGCATCTGGATGACAACGAACTGTCAGCTTAAGTAGTGTTTAGTTTACGACGTACTGTAAACAATCGTTTGCGGTAACTTGTCTCGGCTCACTGCCTTCATTGTTTAATGTTTACATGATTGTAATCATAAAGTTTGCTGCGTTATAATAGGAATTCGGAATGGATTGTAATTACGCGTGTTGATTAATACCTAAATAATTTGATCTTGACTAGTTTCGCAAGTATCTCTATGTTGATACAAACTCTGTATCTACTCGTACATACCAATAGTTTCCGTAGATAAACTTTACTAAGTTACAATCAGACAGTTCTACTGAGCTACCTGATTGTATTCCCTGAAACGTAATCAATAACACAATAAAAGAAAAACAATCCTCCCACGCATATTCAGACGTTCCTTGGTCTATTACTTCTACTAATAAAAATAATAGGTATGCTACATAGTCATAAATAGGAGCTTTTTGAATTTGCTACATAAAAACCTAAATCGCAGTTCTAATCGTCATAATACAAACCTCAAACCGAATTAGAACCGAATAGCAGTTCCGGTTCATAAAAAGCGCTTAATATCATCTAAAGTTCAGCTTCAATTGATCGCAAGGCGCAAAAACGTTAAAGCCGTTATCCCAGTAAGCGCATTCGGCATTCCAAATCAACAATGACATTAGCCCCCCTAGTGTGGCAATCAGAGAGTAAGTGGGAATTTCCGCGTCGTTTCATACGGCTCCCGGCTAAATGTTAAGAGTTCGCTGCCTATGTATCTACGTACCTACGGCGACCGCTCTGTGGGGACCCACTGACCGAGCGCCCGGCAAACGCCGATACCCTCCACTCGGGAAAACGGCTCATGTATAAAAAATAACCGCTAACGATGGGCTAAGCATCCAACTAATTCAATTACAATTTAACGCTATTTGAACCACGCGTAATGTTGAATTTGTACGAAACTTCTGTTACACAGTTATTTATGTTTGTTGCGGGAGTTGAACCCTGAAGTTATAATGTTCATGCACGACGCACAATCATGTTTTATTAAAAAGTTTACGAACATATCGGTGGAAAAAACTCGGGAAAAAATTTCCTTTTTCAAATGTGCGTGTGTAACACTAACCTTTTGTACCTACTATTTCTATTAATTAAATTCTTCTACTTTATTTATGAATCGGGACATTAGATAACTGTGTTCCGCGGAATTCTATCTGAAAAGGTACTTGAATGGGATTTAGTTTGTATTAGGTATATGACTGTCTTCCTTTATAGAATAATCTGAGATAACATAGAACTGTTTGTAATGATAGATACGGATCATTACATAAACGCAGACGTTCAAAAATGTTCGGTAAATAATTGTGTAGGACATTATTAAAGCTTCAAACCCGAGTCAGAGTCGTCAAAAGCAAAGAGAATACTTTACCATAGAACGGTTGGGTTATAATGTATAATGGAAACGTTTTATTTTTAATAATGGACGCTTTCAATGTATCAAAAGCGCGTTGAAAGTATTTGCGTTACATTATGTAGGTACAGTCAGCATCAAAAGTTGATGACCACATTTAGATTTTCAAAATTGCTGTACACCGTATTCACTATTAGCACTTCACTATACAGCGATTTTGAAAATCTAAATGTGGTCAACAACTATGCTGACTGTACCTTAGTATGAAAAGAAATACTCAAGTCAAAATTACCCTTGAAATTGAAAAAAGAAAGTCATGGACTCGTGTCTGCTTCCCTGCCTATCCTACGAATCTCAAACCTGGATATACAAAAATTATACACAAAATAAAATACAAAAAACTCAGCGCGCGATGGAAAGAAGCATTTAAATATACGGCTGAAAGGTAAACAAAAAAGCAGAAGATATACGCAAGAAAACTAATATAATAGATGCTCTTCAACATACGAGACGCCTGAAGTGGAAGTGGACTGGACACGTAGCAAGAATGACAGATGGAAGATGGACATAGTTGGTAACTCAATGGTCAGGTCCAAGCGGCAAGAGAGCCAGAGGACGACCCAGAGAACGTTGGGCAGATGAAATAAAACAAATTGCCGGAAAGTACAGCACAAAGAAAGCGAAGGAGAGAAACAGTTGGAAAAAGTTGGAGGCCTATACACAAACGGGGCCTTAACTAAATAAAATTGAGTAAATACTACCTATGAAAATGTAAAAATGTTTAATGTGAACGTTAAGGAAAATAAAGGCTATTTATTTATTATTACCTAAGTATGTACGTTTCGCAAATCAAATAAAATTATTACTTTTTTATTATTTGTATTGAAATTTATTTTCCCTTCAAACTTTGTTGAGGTCACTGGAGAAAATTGAGGAAAAATTTCATTAAGGTCATTCACAATTACCTTTTTCTTATTGGAGTTTCAAAAAGGTTCAACGTTTGAAAACGGATTGTTTACTTTTATACTGAAGAAGATTATTAAAATATGGCAAATATTCCAATCAGTGGTTTGGGGTTTCATAAGTTCCTTTGTTCTTCGTTTCATGTTTTATTTTGTTTAATGTTAATTCGAAGCGTTCGAAAATAAAGGTTTTGTTTTTGCGAGAACACGTGTACCTATATAAAACTGTACCAACCTACCTACGTATAATTTTTTTATTGGTAATATGATATCATACTAGTAGGCAATGTATAATGGTCTATACATTGCCTACTAGTATGAATACAAATAAATATCAGAGTATTTATAAACAATATTTTATTTCTAGTACGAGTATAAGGTGGAATGGCAGCGGCCGGCAGCGACGCGGCGAGCACTTTCAGTGTGAAATAATTTTAAACTTTATCTACATACTTAAAAGACCAGCATCACTTGAAAAGGTTGCGAGGCCGCCCGCGGTGACGCGAGCGGCCGCGCGCCACTCGTATCTTGTCGGTGGTTCAGGCCGCGGCTGCCAGCGGCGACGCGAGGCCGCGCGTATGTAATGTAGAAACTAAACTAGTCAAGAGGAGACTAGGCGCGTGGGATCTGGAGGTCGCGCGAGGCTGCTAGCGGCCGCTGCCGGCCGCTGCCATTCCAGTGTGACTCGGCCCAAATAGTATTTATTTTTTATGTGTGACATCATTTGAGGAGCTCGTGGCTAAATAATAACTGCCGCACGGGTTGATCCATCAGGTTAAGCTACGCTTGCCGGGGTTGGTCTGTGATGTGTGACCATCTTTACATACCAAGACTCCTCCGTGCCTCGGATAGCACGTTAAGCTGTTGGCCCCGGGTGTCATTCGTGGATCTTTGACAGTCGTTACGGGTCGTCAGAAGCCCAAAAGTCTGACAACCAGTCTTACCAAGGGATATTGTATTACCCAATTACTGGGTTGTGGAGGTCAGATAGGCAGTCGCTCCATGTAAAATACCGGTATCCAGCTGCATCCGGTTAGACTGGAAGCTGACCCCAATATAGTTGGGAAAAGGCTAGGCAGATTGATGTGTGACATCTTTTATTGTCGCTTTCCTGCAATCTGTGGGAGTGATTTCGTGAAAAGGGACGGAAGTGTGTAACAGGAAGCCGGGGAAGCCCGCGCCATTTGATTTGATCAATAAGCGCGCGCGGTGCTAGAGTTGGCTGTCAGATGGTACCAAGCCATTTCCCGAGAATGATGATGATGATTTTGAATATTGTTTATATCATATATTAGCGCCGCGGTTTCACCTGTATAAGTCTCGATTCCGTGGGAATATCGGGATAAAAATCCATGTCCAAGTATCCTGTGTCCTAACCCAGATCATAGTCTACCCATGTGCCAAATTTCATCCAAATCCGCTTAGCGCACGCTTTTTGCGTGATGTTGCATAACCTTCCTCCGGAATTGAGCTACCCAATGCAAAAGGATTTTTCAAATCCGACTGGGAGTTGCGGATATTACTCGCTACATACAAACTTACAAACAAACAAATTTTACCTCTTTATAATATTAGTATAGATACGTCAACGAAGACGTCATATGCGACTACTGTAAGGCTCGCTCGTTTTTAGGGTTCTGTAGTTAACAAAGAACCCTTATAGTTTCGCCATGTCCGTCTGTCTGTCTGTCTGTCTGTCCGCGGCTTAGCTCAGAGACGGTTTTTACTAGAAAGCTGTAATTTGGCATGGGTATACATATTAATCACGCCGACAAAGTGCTTTTTTTAACTTTTTTTTAGGGTACTTCCTGTACATTTAAAGTGGGGGTACCCCCACTTTACACGTCCAAAATAGTGAGGGTGTCTTAAAATTATTTTTCAATTCAGTGATCCGTTTGCGAAATATTAAGGTTTAAAGTGCATATTTTTGTTAGATTCAAGTGTCGGGGCCCCTGCCAGCTAAATGGGTGTACTTGGATTTGTGAAAAAAATCACAGCGGTAGTATATACAACGTAGTTAAAAGGAAAACTATCACAGCTAAGTAGTCTTTACAGGTTAACTAGTAATAATTGACCAACTTAAATTTTTAGTTTAAAACACATGATCTCCCATACATTCCGTATTGGAGAAAATGTTTTTCAACTACAAAGTTAAGTTTGTTCTTGCGATAAATTCATCCCAACTACGGAACCCTTCATTGTGCGTGGTCCGCCACGCACTTTTGGCCGGTTTTTTAAAATATGTGTTTTGTAACACGACAACGTTGCCACCACAGCATACATGGGCACTAATTAGCTTAATTATTTATAAGATATTTTATGAAGATGATAAAAAAAATCCGATGACACGCTCGTCCTAATCGTGAGCAGAAAATTTTAAAATAATAATCGTGTTAATTTAACTCATTATGTTTTATATAACAGCTCCCACCCCAAGTAATAATATTGGTAAAATATTGTAAAAATATACGTGGGAGGAAATTCCCTGAAAATTATAAAATTAACATTCGGAATCTTGGGGCCGGTGTTGAAGAAACTACCTCAAGACCATTACTCACCAGTACTACAACCAATCAAGTTAGATTGGTTGAAACTGGTTTTAAGCAATTCTTAGAGTCTTCAGTTAGTGCGCGTTCACACGTGCACGCCGCACGCGCACCCCACTTTATTCTTAGGTTTTGTAATATATGACTGAATACCTTGGCTTACGTACCAATCTGTATGAAACGCATTTTTTTATGAGTTATTCTAGTTTCCTCAATATATATAGAATTTAAAGTTACGTATGCAGTACACAAATATCACGTGCGCAAACAAATAAAGTTGTAAGTAAACCATGAAATTCGCACAAATGCGAATTTCACAAATGAAACCGCACGCGATCAGCACTTCTAAACCGCGTTCAAGAGCTATCAGTGTCAATATTCCATAATCATTTTGATAATGACAGCTCTTGAACGCGGTTTAGATGTGCTGAACGCGATTAGTTTTATTGGTGAAAGATATACCTATTACCTACTAAGGTGACTTTTTCAATGTTAACTACCCTAGACCCATCTCACCACTGACGTGGTATCTACCTGAAATCTACACATTATAATCCAAAATCGTGAACATTTGGTGACCATGTGTAGCGATTATACTTATGGTTCGTTTCTTCTCTAAGAGAAAAGACGGTAGTCTGCAGTTACCCATAAAACAGTCTGTTGTTGCGCTAATCTCATCACAAACACCACATTCTATCAGATTTGTGCTCAAACACTATTTATTGTCGCCAACACTAATCATTACAGAGCGATGATTGGCCTGTTTGTAAAGCATAATACGTTCCAATTAATTACCACTAGAATAACAAGAGCGAAAGGAATGGCGTGCAATGGCGTGCGTGGCTTTCATCGCCGGAACAAAGTCGCCGTGCAACAAGTGACGTTTCGTCCCTAGCCACCACCTAAGGCGGAATAGCTTTTCCTTATAATAAAGTATTACCCAATAAATTCACCCAAACCGTGAAAAATAGATCATCTTCAAAATAATAACTTCCAATATGTACTTGTCCATGGTCTCAATTCAAATGTTTGATTTCAACGGCGTCTTCAGTTCTCTTAGTAAACAGTTCGTATGAGTTTATTTACTTTTCGCTACTTTTAAAAGAGAATGATTGTTGAGTGCGCCTGCGCGAAATTCGAGCGAGAGAATTGTGCGAGAGAGGGACGGGTGACAGTGGCACTCGCTTCGACCAATCGATTAGTCGCATAACGATAGCGGCTTCTTAAATGCAGATGTGTCGTGTATACCAACGTCAGTCGGCTAGCGGCAGGCGGCCGGAGCCCTCGATCATGGCTCCTGTGAGCCGGTTCCACATACACGCTGTCCTTTGTAGTGACTGTAACGTTCGGCCGGTATAAACGGTTCGCGGTCGAATGTGATCACACATTCTGTACGCCAGTGAGATGTAACGTTAATTATTGTCGGACGTAATTATTAGATAAACTTTTATAAACTACTTCTAACTTACGAAAACGGCCTAAAACGTTAAGTTTAATATAGAAGCGGACACTCGATTAGTGCTCAAATTTAATTATGAAGTGAACAAAGAAAGGATTGTAACTGGAAAGGTAATAATTAAAATGTATTTGTCATTTAAAATTTCTTATCAGTAGTTTTTGCATGAATGAATAATCGTGTTTATGATAATAGAAACAAACACGAGCTGAGCTCCTAACGATTAGTAGTTTTATGATTTCTGTTATAAATTATTGGCTTCTTTCATTCTAATTTGTGTGGCAAATAACAAAAATGCTTTCATTTAACGTTTAGCTTTTTGGGCTGTTCTCATTTCTAGTAAGCGTAGCGGCACGCCTTCCTGGTTATTTTTTGATTGATAAGGTCAAGAATATAACAGCTTATTATTTTATCATATTATTATATTATAACATGTTTTCAGATTGGTATTTTCATGAGTATTAAAATAAAACGAGACGGATATAAACTGAACGACGACGGTTCGTTCAGTTTATTTATTCAGCCATAAATCATTTCCTTTTTATGTTCCAAATCACGTTTACTCAACATATTCAAATAAAACGACGCATGTTTACATTTTTAATCATTCACAAATTCATTCAGATAAGTTAGAAAGCGAACATCACAAGTGTGAATTGCGAACACATTCGTAGCAATCGTAGCCAATTCGTAGCACTTTCGTAGACGGGCGTAGCGGATGATAACATAAACGTTTAAGATATAGATTTGGCATACCTGTGTTATTGGAGCCTTCAGGATGGGTTTGGGGGACGGTCGTCACCTCATCCGGTATCTCATAACCTCTTTAGTGCCCGAATGATATGGAACTTCATTTTAACGTTTCACGTGGACTGAGATTAGAGCGCCGTTGAACGAAATGGCTATCGAGAATCGATTTAAATGTTTGTTGTCATGTGCACGGAATGGAATTCTGTTGTTTATGTTTTGATATTCGTGCTTATTATGGCTGTTCTGTATTTCTGTTTAGACAAGATCGGTTTTTCATAACGTCATGGTTTGCAAAGATGAGCAGAGTTAGCCGATTAGTAAAATTTAACAATGAAAAAAGTTGTTTTCTGTTGATATCAAGGATTTTTCCATCATGTTTCCTATGAATGCGGTGAAAGTATTGACTATTTCTTGATAAGTAAATACGACTGTATTACCTATTTAAATTTTTTGTTAAATGAATATAATTTCACCGCTGCTACTATTTATGTAAGCTTTGTGAAGGAAAATATTTGTAGAAAATCGAAAAAACCACTAAAAAGATAACTTCACATTTAAATAAAATGTGCTAAATTGCAAAGACTAGAAAAAGGTTTGATAATGTATCAGTCGGTCATAATGTAACCTTTTTCTTGAAAGTTGTATATTTCTTTTAAAATATTTACTATGGGCATTCAAAATAAACACAGATTCGGATCTGATGGGCGCCAGATCATCAAAATTTTAATATGTCTCTAGAAGTGTTTTGGGACTAGGTAAGTACTTAGCTGTAATTTTCTGCGAATCTCATTATTAAAAGAAATATGTAATCATAAATATCCCGAAAGCTTTTACCATTTCCTTCGTTATTTTCAGTTCGTATTATACAACTCCTGGACAAAGACCTGTTTAATTTTCGTTCGTCCCACGGAATCCTCGAATTCGTATATTTTCCGGAAAAATCCGTAAGTCTACAAATAAAACTAAAGAACAACACGAATTTAATAAATAATAAATAAAAGCATAGTCCTTTCCATAATTCATCAGGTTTTTATCAATAGTAGGTTATGTAGGTTCTATAAACAACAGACATTCCTACGAGAGGGTCGAGCGAGGCCGGAGAGAAATTACAATAGGTACTTGCATACCTTCCCGGCGGCCGGTATTCCACTCCTCTCGACTTTATGCCAGCTATTGCTTCTTGGATTATCTGGCCTACCAACCTAAATTAGATAGGAACCACCGTACCTTATGGACGGTAATACGACCAATATATATGAAGGATCTTCTAGGAGATTCTATACCTGTATCTTTTTATCTCGGGACAAAATAGTATTTTTCCCGTTGTTTCCTTGACGGCTGCGGAATGAAAGAGAAACATGGCGCATTTGTTGACTAGCTTCCCGCGGAAGTTTTAAGAGTCAACGGAGGGAAATCTACATGGTTTGCGTAAGCGATAGGCCCTCTTACTCCCAGTTTTTTATTCGTCCGTAGCAGATTTTAGTACTGTGTACTAGCATACGTTTTATACTCGTAGTAATATTGTTTTTCGATTTGATAAAGTACCTAGTTGGTTTTATGTTTACAAGATTCACAATGTTGGCCACATTTTCCGTTACCGAATTATCGAGTAAGGAAGAAATGTGAGACTTAATACTAATTATTACTAAGAGTGATCCTGGGCTTACTCGTATATTTCTCCACCCTGCTTTTCTCCCTTAAAGGGGTCGGGAACGGCTAAGGGATTATATCTGCGTCCGTACAACACTCTTTTCCCATCATGTTTTACATCAATTGCATTTCTCGTGAAACAAAAAAATCGATGAACACAAACAGATGAAGCATAAAAATGACGAGTGACGGATTCGTGTTTTAAGTAAAATGTATCTGATCATGAGATTTAAAAATAAAACGAAAAATTGACTGACATTTATGGGCACATTTACGGGTTTTCAGTTTATTTAATTGTTTTATCCTTTGTTTCACATTATTCCCCTTTTTAGGGTTCCGTACCTCAATAGGAAAAAAACGGAACCCTTATAGGATCACTCGTGTCTCTGTTTGTCCATCTGTCACAGCCAATTTGCTCCGAATCTAATCGACCAATAAGTTGAAATTTTGTACACAAATGTATTTCTGTGACTCAAACACGGACGTGTAACGTAAATAAATGAATTTTGAATACGGGGGTACGTTTGGGGGGCAAATAAGAAAAAAAAAAGTATTGCGGACTGTACCTTGTGACATATCAAATGAAAGGGCTTATTGCGAGGATCTCAAATACACTTTTATATAATTTTAAAATAAACGCTTTTAAAGATATTTAAGAAAATAGATGAAAGTTGACCATTCCCCCCTTATCTCTACGTATAAATACAGAGCTTAAAAAAAAAAAAAACAGAAATTAGTTCTACGCTTATAGATTACAGATAAACCTATAAGAAGTCTATGGTCTTAAAATAACATGGTAAATCACTAAATATTGTGCGTACAAACTTATATTTGCAGTTGGAATGTAAGGGGGACCATTTTTTTGAACTACAATGTGAAGTTTGTTCTTGGGATAAATTCTTCCCAACTATGGAACCCTTCATTGTGCGTGGTCCGACACGCACTTCGCGGGTTTTTCTATAATTATCGAACCCGGGGCCACCATACACTGCGTTATAGAGAAGAAGTTCAATAAATAATATATCATAGAGCATAATCAAATGACTCAACGTGTAGAAGATTTCAAAGGGATTATTTAGGGCCCAAAATGTGTAAAATAACTTGTTCGTAAATACATTCGTACCTAGTTTTCACTTCACAAAACAGTTTTTATTCCGAACAGAAAATATGTGATGAATGGAACTACACTTTTGTCATTTTTAAATTAAACGGTACAGCTCGGCGGCTAATGTAATTAATATGCTCGCACCACTTTGCACGGACTGTTAGAGTCGTTTTATTTTTATACACGGAAATAAAATTCACAGCCTGCCTCCACCCTCCATCCGTCATATCGACGAAATTCCGTCGAATTTTAACTGTCAGCGAACTCGCACATTCATTACATTGTTGATTTAACGAGATTATATAACTGAAAAAAGTAGGCACGTTACTGCTTGCAATGTAGGTACTTTTAGTCCATATTTTTATTTTTATTTCGTAGTAGATCAAAGAATTACCCTTTGTTTCATTTTCCTTATCTGTGTAGCTTTTTATCTTAAATGAATGAAAATATATATTAACGTCATGACGACGTTGGATACGTAAATGGATATGAGCTGATAGTAAAAAAATTGTATCAGTATGTAGGTAGCTTTATTTCAAGATCTCATTTTCTTGGCTACAGAATAGGTACTTGCATGTAAGCAAAAGAAGAGAAGAAACATCAAGCATTTTTTCAAATCTCATTTATTACTGTTATTAAAAGTTGATGAATACAACAATATTCTTTTGTTGTGTCTTTACGATAGTCTTATATTTTGATTATCCGGGAATATTCTCGGACAACCATTTCCCGGGAAGGTTGAGCGTCGCGTCGTGGTAAAATTTATAAGACATAACCCGGGCGGTTTACTTTACAGAATCATAAAAATGTTATTTCTTGTGGACAGCAGGAAATTCTGGTAGGGTCACCAGGAGACGATGGGGGAAGAAAATCTGTTTATATTTATAAAGGGTATTCTACAGTCACATATTCCGACCACGTTAAAAGGACGAAAAATCCTTTTTCCAGATGCCAAGATATGTCTGTGCCTATCATCGGAGTAAGTTTTGAAACTTCAGTTCCAAAAACGTACCAAAAAGACAAAATAAAATGAGGGAATCAGATTCGCAACTACTTACTTCTATATTGGTTTTTTATAAAAACAATATAGAGGTGGAAGTCGATGGTTCTGTTCCGGTCCAATATAGGTCCAAGGAATAATAGTTCCCGTATGATTTTTATTCCACCAATAGTTTAGTTGTTGGCTTGAGTGGCACCGAGTGCGCTACACCGTATATTGGTGGAATATCAAGCGCACGCGATATAACTTCAAAATTGAAAGTTTTCAAACTTCCGTCGAATGTAAGCGTACTTCAATTCAAATTTTTTTGGTCTATTTTCTTAGTCACTAACAGAGAGTCATTGACGGCAATCAATCAATTAATTATAATGGAGACACTTCTTTTTTCGGGGTAAACTTTTACCATGAATTAGCCTTTCGCACTAAATAGAAAATTCTTAAAGGAAATAACATAATAACCGGCTGAAAGTAATGCGCCTTCTTGGCTGATTACATAAGCGTAAGATTTGTGATCTCGCTAATAGTATAAGACATTACTGAAGGTAATGACTTACGAAAGGTAATTAGTGTCGACATCATTCGCTTTGTGTTATATTTCTGTCTTGGTCTCTTAAGAAAGCTCGTATTTTAGTTTGACTCTTCACTAGTCGCCGTTTTGTTGCGGTAACGGCACTGAAAACTTACCGAGTATCTACATTTCAATTTGCTCGCATCCCACGCAAGTCATATGGCACATCTAAATGAGCTCAGGTTCACTGAAGTGTAGGCAAGTTTTCATTAGTAGCCGACCGAATTCGTTCCGAGTAAACCAAACGAAACCGTACTGCACCCGCACCAGGGAGCGGTACACCGCGAAAGTACCAAAATATCATACTTAAATAATGTATGTTGTATTTTGGATTGCTGAGTCAGTGAGTCGGGTTCAGAATTTGTTTTTCGTATACTCCCAACCCCGAGCTACTAGGCAACAATAAATTGAGCTGAGCTTCGTAAACGTTATGTCTATTCATCCCAGCGGAGTTTCTAGTAGATACTAATTTCCGATAAATTTGTGCGTTCTCGCGAGTGAAACGAGCCACGGGGAGAAATTTATAGCTTTTGAAACGGTTTTCACCTTTGAATTGAGCGTTAATCTTGTGTGAAAGACGCGACGTAACGGCGAGATGCGAATACTTGCGATCTTCGTGCTATCCACTCATTGTTTAACCAAGTAAGAACTTCTATAATGATCCATAAATCCTGAGTCCCGACTTCTGATTTTTAATCGATGATACATTTTTTCAACCGCACCGCATGTGTCGTCGTATCGTGACGGGAAAGCGAGGCGGAAAATTTGTTTAAGAAAGCAATTTATCACTCTCCGATTGATATATTTAAAAAGGGAGCCGCTTCGGCAATTTGCATATTTATTTGGCAATAAGTAAATTATTGCGAACACGTTGAGGGTTAATTTGGTACGTGGCAGCCCTGAATGGAACGCTGGAACTGATTTCTCTGCCCAAGTCATGCGTAGTTATTTACCTGGATCTGATCCTTTGTCTATGTTCGCTCCACAAAGTTCGCTTTATTCGCTCTGCACGATTGGCTGCTTCATTCCGACATAACAAATGAAACAAAGTTATTACTAGTTTTCCGGATTACTTTCTTCACAAAACAAATCTTTTGCGTTAGAGAAATCAGAATGTTTTAATTTTCCTGTATTTATTTGTGGAAAGAGATATTGGTAGGTAAAAATGGAAGTATGTAGACACATAATAAAAAATGTAAGTATGAAGAGTTAATGGCTGTTCTTCAAAAAGCTGTATGGAAGTTATAACAAAAAAAGTCGTTATATGCCAAAATATCGTCCTAAGTCGTTTGTATTAATTTTCATAGAAAGTACGCATTAAGTGCTATTATGATAATGTCCATTGGTAGGAAAATGTCGGGGCGGGAAATGTACAATGCAAACGACTTTGGGGGCCTATTATTCGCAATCAAAGCATCAATATAAAGAAAAGTGATCCACGATATGTTTCCAGTTTAAAGAGCTATTCAAGGACATCCCGCGGTGAGGAAAAATTCCCCTCTCTTTTACGATTTAATTTCACGCTACCTTTACACGAAATGCGTCTTTGTAGAAAACGTTATTTGAATGGCTGGGAAATTGAAAAAATAATCGCTACAAAATGTAAATATACGCCTATGTAATACATGGACGTAAAATTATGGTTCGTTGTTCTGCAAAGTAATAATAATAAGATACTCGATATGAAAATTCCTGTCGGTTGGTTTTTTCTAGACTCAACTTATGACTATAATTCAAAACCACAGTCTCCTGAATACTGCAACACTTCTCAACACAGAACGATAGCAAACAGGAAAGGCGCTGTAGCTCAATTAGCAGAAGTACAAACACTACGAACAGCTAAACAGCTCGTCGACATGTCCCAGAGATAAAATGAACAACGTTGTAGTGCTTGACAACTGTAATAAAGCAACCCAGTGACGCATTGTTTACGGACGGTCGTCGGTGAGCAGTCGGTTGGGCCTACGAGACGTCTTCTACGCGTAAGCCCCTGCGTTTGCATGCGGCAGCGCTTTTGGGATACATAAAGGGCAGATACGGACGGAATATTAGCATTGGGCTGTTATCCTGCTACAGATGTATCCCTTTACACTTGTAACGAATAAAGATAAGGCAAATGTTTTTGTTTTTTTGTAAGTAATCGTGTATCGTGTGTGGTCGAATTTTGAAGTATGTTTGATTTTAGGTTGCTTGTGAAAAGTCCTTGAAGTAGCGATTTAGATTTAGGCTCATCACCATCATTCTCTTGGCCTTATTCCAATTTATTTGGGGTTGGCAGAGCATGTCTTCTTTTTCTATCCTTCTCTATTATAATCTATGTATGTAAAAGTCAATTGCCGTCTCACAAAACCTTGAAAATGGCCCGACTAATTCTGATGAAACTTTGGTAAGTTGTTGAGCAGGTTTCTAACAAAAAGAAAAAAGCATTGCAATATTATATATATACATATATATTCTACAGGATTTTTTATTAATAGGCTATGTTGTAGGTATTATTAAAAACATATTTTCGTTTCACCCAGTATATACATATGTAGGGCTTTTTGATTGCGAATTAGGCGTGTGTCATTTACAAAAACCACACGAGGCGGATTCGAGATTGTCTATAGAATGGGTTCTTTTCCGTGATTGGATCTTTTTTGAAGTTTTATAAGAACTTTGTCTATTTAATGGTTAAATTAGTGTTGTTCAATGCAATGTGTAGGAATAACTGACTACGAAGCCAGACGGGCGCGGCTTTACCAACTACTAAAGGCTCCTGCAAACATGCGCGACGTGACTCCGGTAATTATTCTGCCGTGCAGTTTCCCTAGATTTTTTTTATTAGATTCGCGTCTGACCTGTTTGCCTAAAAAGTATTTTAGAGGTTTGAGGAACAAGGTCTTAAGTTCAATCGTCCTGTATAGAGGGAGGAACCTCCGACCAGACGGGTGTCGTGTATGGCGGGCTATTGCCCAACGATTGATGCCAGGGAAGTTATATATATGCTGCTCGTGCGGTAAACTCTAATTGCGCGATGCAGGATTTGTGTGACGACAGGATTTTGTGTGACGTCAGGTCTTTGATGCGTAGTTCGCATGTGGCGATGTAGATGCGGCCCACAGTCTCGTTGAAAAAAAAAACATCATCATCAATCATTCATTTTTTTTTAAATCATTCGCTTCCCCTTTTCTATCCCAATTTATCGGGGATAGGCGCCACATGCTTAACTGCTACTGTTACTGCTTCCATACTTCACTATTAGTAGTCTTTTCGTAAGCAGTGATAGCCTAGTTGTGTGACTGTGTGACTCTCGAGTTCAAACCCAAGGCACGCACCTCAGATTTTTCGGATTCATGTGCGTATTGTATAATTATCACTTGCTTAAAAAACGGTGAAGGAAAACATCGTGAGGAAACCGGCATCCCTGAGAGATATTTCTCGACGGCATGTGAAGCCAAATCAGAAGCCTAGGGCGGCTTTAAAACTCTGACACCAGGTTAATCTTTATTACTCACAATAAATATTAAAATTCGATGGCTGTAAGACTTTTGTAAAAATTACACATAATGAAAAATGTAATCTAATGTATTGTAATTGTAATGTATTGTAATGTATTGTAATGTATTGTAATGTAATGTAATGTAATGTAATGTATTGTAATGTATTGTAATGTATTGTAATGTAATGTATTGTAATTGTAATGTATTGTAATTGTAATGTATTGTAATTGTAATGTATTGTAATTTATTAATTTAGTTTTGTTTTGTTTTGCAGTGCCCTTACAGGGTGCATGTTTGAAAATTTTACTCTTATTCCAACCTATGTACAACATGTGTGCAATAAACTGATTTGATTTGGTTAGTCACTAACCACACGAAAAGAAGAAGAAGAACGGCAATAGGTTTAAACCCGTGTTATAATTTGTAAAACGAAGTAAAATAATATTTTTAGGGGGTCGTGTCGCTATATTATGTGGAGGAGCTCGTGGCTAAGTAACCACAGCCGCACTGGTCGATCCATCAGGTTAAGCTACGCTTGCCGGGTTGGTCAGTGGATGGGTGACCATTTTTACATACCGAGAATCCTCCGTGCCTCGGAAAGCACGTTAAGCCGTTGGTCACGTCTGTCATTCGTGGATCTTTGACAGTCGTTACGAGTCGTCAGAAGCCCGAAAGTCTGACACCAGTTTTACCAAGGGGTATCGTATTACCCAGTTACTGGGTTGTGGAGGTCAGATAGGCAGTCGCTCCATGTAAAATACTGGTATTCAGCTGCATTCGGTTAGACTGGAAACCGACCCCAACATAGTTGGGAAAAGGCTAGGCAGATTGATTGTGTCGCTATATTATGTAGTTTCTAACCTTCTAAACTTTTTGTGAATATTAGTTAAATCGACCAAAAAAAAAAAAAATGCTTGGATTTTAAAACCAACGCTTATACAAATAAATCTTGTTTAAATTTACATTCGATTTTATTTTCACGTTTTATAATGCTGTATCCGCTAAGTAAAAACCTACATCTCATCATATTCTTAGTCATATCATCTTTCACACAGTCCATCCATCGTTGCTTAGGTCTTTCACACAGTCCATCCATCGTTGCTTAGGTCTTTCACACAGTCCATCCATCGTTGCTTAGGTCTTTCACACAGTCCATCCATCGTTGCTTAGGTCTTCCCCTACTCTTATAACCATCCACATTCGAACTCAAAACTCACGACATTTTCAACCAACTATTAAAAGTGTCGAAATGAAAAACTAATTACAGTTGAAAATGTTTAAATATACATCGGGTAAACTAAATAGTTACTTTTGTTGTTAGCTGGCGACGCGGCGACGTCCGGAGACGGATGACAGCCGGTGACATGAGAGCCATGTCCAATCAAAATGTTCGCCATTTAAAAACTAAATTTTTGTGGATTAGGTTGAGGAAATTTCAGATCAGGTGGAGGCAGATTTTACGGTTAAAGATATTTATTTCTCAAAAGAATTACAAATTCACTTATAGAGAAAACATATATATTAGATTTAAACAAAATGATGTGCCATAAAGCGTAAAGTAATTTTCGATGTAAAAAAGTGGAAATTATCTACGTACTTGCTATGTTTTCGTGGTTGTAGGCTGATATGACGCAAAAAAGGACATAATATACTTTGAGACTGTATTATTATTATTTTTCTTTTTGTAACAAAAATATATTCGTAATTCACACGAGCTTAATTTAAATCCAGTATTTTTTGTACAAATGCGAACGAATTTCAAAACGTTTTAAATATACATTTTATAATTAAAAGCACCTAGTTAGAATGGGACGCTACCTAAACGCGATGACGTGACATGAATACGTTTCCCGCTAAATAGAGAACACGCTTATGCCCGTTTTCACTAATACTAGGCGACTCATAAATGTAATGTCTAAAAGCGCACTCACGGCGCTGAGCCGAGCATTGAAAATACAACTGTGCAATAATATATAAATAAATAACATTAAGACATTAGATTTAGGTGTAGCTTAATATTTGTGAAAACGGGCAATAATATGTTGAGTTTCTAATTCAGGTTAGGAATCAAGTAACCGTTTCAAACAAACGGTTAGTGTGAGATAGTTAATTCTTGGAAACTTGTAACATTGTTAACTGGATTTTCCACATATAAACTACATACTTACTTATATATACTTTTCCGCCAACATCGACTGGCCAATTCTTTGGTGGCCGCGGTACGAGAATGGAACAACAGCCCTACATATAAGGTGGCAGTCTTATCACACGCCGATTACCTATGTAATTGATAACGTGTGTGTAATGTAAATGTGTTTTCTCAAACATACTTGGAAATTCGAGCATTATTTTGACAACCTTCTTCGAGATAAATTGAAAATGCTGTAGGTACTGGTCAAATACATGCGAGCGCCCAGCCGGCAATGTTTGTATGAAAATCCATATCTGTCGTGTTTAATCGTGTTTGTCGTGTTTAGTCGGCCGAATAAATTACAATGAAAACTCATATTTGTCGTATTATTTAATTACACTCCTTTTTGGTTAGTCGTGTAAAAATCGAACGAAGTTTTTACTTCAACACATGTCGACTAAGGAGACTTATCAAAGATTTGATTTAAATTTCGATTTCGCTTGCAAATAGGGCTGTTTAAAGTAAAGAAGAAAAAAATTTACCTATAATATTGGCGCGTGACAAATTCAGTTGTTTGTCATTGATTCTCGAATTTATAATTAACTAGCAGCGCCCCGCGATTTCACCCGCATAAGTCTCGATCCCGTGAGAATATCGGGATAAAAAATAATCTATGTGTTAATCCAGATTATACCTGTTTGTCTGCCAAATTTCATTCAAATCCGTTTAGTAGTTTTTGCTTTGTTGAACTCGCGTATGTGTGCCTCGGCAACACGATCGTCCATCAATGTCCCAGTTGCAGGCCGCGACAGTAATGTACCTACTATATATGTGTTCATGTTGTATGTTTATTACGTTATGTATGTGCATATTTATTGAAAGATGTATGTGGATATCTGGATATTAAAAGATTTCATTTCATTTTCATTTCATAAAGCTTCTTGGATGTTGTTGTGGTAGCCTTTGTACAGAACTATGTACGGCGAAGAACTCACGGAGCGATTTTCACCCGCGCCCGCAGCGGGGGCGGGACCGCAAACACTCGCACGAACACATTGTACAATGAAAATTTATATAGTAAATTTCATGACGCGGTTTATGCCCGCGGCTTGCGCGATTGTTTGCGGGTTCGCTGCATCCACCACCGTGGCGGGTGCGGCTGAAAACCGCTCCGTGAGTTCTTAGCCTTAATTTTCAATAGGCTGTAGAATTTCAAAACTACGAGTAGGCTCGCATCTTTCCAGGAATATAAGCTTTGATGTTCTAAATAGTTCACAGGATTTGGTTGCTTGCTATAGTTGAACTGAACCTTGAATTCAATAGAAATCCTATTTTGTTCAGGCTTTAGCTATCGAACATTTCCGAAAACCATATCGCTTCACATTTTCGTGATAGTGATTATCCTGTGAAATATTCCATTCCTTTAATTAACTGGCTGTCTGTAGGTGGTCTTAATAATAAAAAGAATGACAAAGTACCATAAACAGCTGGGTTTGTAATGAGAATACTCCAAATACGATTTATTGATTCCTTTTGTACGTGTCGTAAAGATAAGAAGCTCGTGGTAAAAAGATTACCCATCCAGAAAATATGGAAGAGGCTCAGAGTGCGACAAGTTTAAAGCATGGTCGCTCATGGAGACTTTTCCATTATATCCAACCTAAATACCTATTACTCGTTGCATTGCCAAAGAGGGCGGGGCCATATTCGGTTGAAAGCCTGTGACATCTATATTGATACATAGTATAAAACAAAGTCACTTTCGTGGCTGTCTGTGTGACCGCTTGTTTCTTCTAAACTGCACAATGTATTTTAATGCCATCTTTACCATCATTTAGAGAATTTATTTCCAAAGAATTAAGTGTTTAATACATTCATATTGCACTTAGATAAAGCACTGAAATCTCGATGTTTTCACGTGTCGCTACATTATTAGATTGCTCCCGTGCGAAGGGCGGGCCTCTATTATAGATATATTATAAAGGTGTATGTTTGTTTCAGAGGGGGGGAGCAAATCTGATGTAGACATCATAGCGCCGAGGATGGAGCACTGGGTGACGGCAGCCAGCTCGCTGCTGGCCTTCCTGCTGTACTATAACACCTTGGACGCAGGATTTGTTTACGATGACAGGTAATTTAATATCTACTTGATAAAAATCTTCAATTTATTCATTCACGCACATCCTAAAAATGTCCAGTGGTTTAGTCTGTCTGTCAGTGACTCTAGAAACATAAAATTTCACACACGTGTTTCTTTTATAATGAAGGTGGGCGTTAAGGAAGGATTTTTGAAAATTCTCTGCTATAAAGGAGTTAAATAGGGATGAAAGTTTTTATGGCTATTCGTAATTTTTGATCCATCCATCATCGGGCATCTAGATTGTCTTTGCTATAAAAAAATCAAAATGAAGAAGTACGAGCAGGGTTGAATACTTGCAATGGTTTTCTTTGTCTAAATCTGCATAGCAAGTGGGCCATCTAACATTGAAAATATTAGTCTGATGCTGTTCTGTTCTGAAAATGCCGTTTGTCTATTCACTATCCTTTAGAAATAGAGACAAAATATATCTAAAGGCCGTAAGTACCGCCACGAGAGAGCTGGAACGACTTTGTCTATAGTTTGACAGTAAAAAGAACTAGACAGTCATAAAGGATTCTGTTTAGCCAAACAGCACAAAAGTTATGTAATAGAAATAATGGACTCATGTCTTTTGATACTAAAATTGTTATTCGGCCAAGTGATTATGATCACAAAATTCTTAATTTTGCAAGTTTAAAACTTGTTCGTTCTCATTTCAAAATTCTCTTTAACTGCGGTTAGAGTTACGAGTTCCAATTCGATATTCCGAAATTATATTAAACAAATCAATAGCTACGAAGCTACGACAGGCAATGAAATATGCAAACTTTTTTCAACTTAATTCTCATCTACATTTTCTGCCGCTAGCAGAAATACTAGAGCAGCAACAAATTCCCTATCATTTCCTCAATTTGTACTCAATAAAATAGCTTTTACTGAGAGAAAAGTTTTTAAATCACTAAACAGATTTGATGTTATCAAGGGTGCTGGTCCGGAAGGGTTGCCACCGCTCTTCATTTTTAATAAATCGCTCGAAACATCTACATTTCCCACAGAATAGAAAAAAGCTAACGTGGTTTCGATATTCAATTGCGTCGATGCGCGATGCAAAAAATTATCGACCAATCTCTATCTTGGCCATATTCACAAAACTTTTTGATTAAATATCTGCCCTATATTAACATCCCATGTTAAAACACAACTTTATCCTCAACAGCATGGTTTCTGCAGCAAAAAGTGGCTTTGTTGCTGCAGAAACTATGCTGTTGAGGATAAAGTTGTGTTGTCACCAATTTGGTATCATACCTTGACGAAATCTGTATGAGCATTGACTCTGGCCAACAGATCGACGCTCTGTATACCGATTTCAGTAGCGCTTTTGATAAGGTCGACCACGAAATCCTGCTGCTGAAATTACATGGTCTTGGCATACACGTGCCCCTGCTCGAGTGGTTCAGGTCGTATCTATGCGGGCGAACACAAAGAGTGGTGGTAACGGCTATCAGTCTCCGCAGTATATCGCAACCTTCGGTGTGCCCCAAGGATCTCATAACAGGCCATTTATCTTTGTTATATTCATTAATGACATAGTAAATTGCATCAAACATAGCCAATGTTCCTTATTTGCCGATGACCTTAAAATCTATCGTCAAATAAAAACTCAAGAAGACAGTGCTCTATTCTAAATTGATCTGAACTCAATACAGAGCTGGCGTGTGTTGAATGGAATGGTTCTGAATGCCAGCAAATGTTATCACATAACTTTTACGCGGAAAAAGCTACCTATACCATCAACTTACTTCCTCGACGGGACGTCACTGGAAAAAGTCAAAAACATACGAGATCTAGGTGTAGTGCTTTGCAGCGATCTCTCATTTACCACACACATTGATAACATCATTAATAGAAAAGCAAACAATCAAGAAAACGGTTGGGTTTGTCAACAGAGTTGGCAAAGAATTTGCCACCTTGGCATTGAAAGTGCTCTATAACATCTTTGTGCGCATACTCGTAGAATATGCTTCTCCTGTCTGGAGTCCCACTTATAACATTCATATAGAACGTAATGAACACGTTGAAAAAAAATACCGTGGTGCTTGCGGTTTAAAGAACACAAATGTCCATATACTTCAAATAAGATTCGAAGTGGCGACGAAAGGTTCTAAATGATCTGTCAACACTTTATAAAATTGTAAACGGGATAACATCAACTCCGGATGTCCTTAACAAAATCAAACTAGACGTACCTCATTATTCTCACCTCCTCCGGTCCAAGCGTACTACTAGGACTTTTGCCACTAATCCGTGTCGCATAAACCTGGGCCAGCATGCTCCCTAAACAGAATGCTCACATTTTACAATAGAGCTTGTTCAGTTGACAAGAATATAGATGTTTTCTTTGATAGTCTGCTAATATTTAAAACTAAAATTAATAAAATTGACCAGCTGCCTACATATAGTTATTCTAATATAATAATGTAATCAAATTTTATAATAACTTCATTTTATTTGGATTTATTTTAATTAGACTAACGGTATATATGTAAATTTTTATTTTTATCTTACCATAATTCATTTAAATACTTACCTTATTTATTTTGTTTTATTCCATATTTAGTTTTGTTACCTTTGCGAATATTTTATCGTGATTGGTTGTTTGTTCTCATGCAATGTACCGAAATGTATTAATTTTTATTTTATAATCTAATCTTATTTCGTAATTGTAATAGGTATCAAATTAATGTTATTGCTAATATTTTAATTATTTAAAAATTTGCCGAATAATTGTTCACCTTTTAATAACGATGTTAGTTAAGTTTGTTAGTATTTACACAGTATTGAAGAGTCGTGATTACCTATTGTTACTATCCTTGTAAATATGTCGTTAGTGTGCCTTGCTTGATAAATAAATAAATATTCACGATAATATAAATGCCAAGCATTTGAAAAAGAAAAAAATCTGGTAAGTTTGAAAGGTCAGCGGTAGTAACATTGAAAATATTTTTATTTAATTTATCTAATTTTCGTTTGAGAGATTTTGCTACAAAGGTCCCTTCATAAATGGAAAACGGAAACCTTTAAAGTGCGTAAGCGTAAGATCTGCTTTCTGTTTGCTTTTTCGAATCGTTAAATAAAAACCTCGTAAATATTATTAAATTGATAGATTTGTAAAATAATTGCTTCTTATTTATTTTGTGAGACGTTTGGTTGAAGACATAAATTTTTGTTATTTTAAGAAATGAATAGGGAAAATAAATTTAATATTTATTTTATTATTTATTTATGTACACACAGTAAATTACATAAAGAGACGACATAGTTATAGTTTTGAGTACAAAGGCACATAAATTATGTGATATGAAGTATTTTTTTGGTATCTGTTAGATAATGAAACGGCCGTTAATCATTGTGTTAGGTAAAAATAACAATTCCAATAGTTTTAGTTTAGTTAGGAAATTTAGCTAGTAGGTAGATTTTTTAGGGAATATGGTTGTGTTCTGATTTTTTCATGCAAAATAACGTTATCAGGTTTCAATAGGCAGGTTGCCGGTAAATAAAAATAAAAATTGCTTTGTGTAGGTATTTGAAATATACAGAAATAGCTGTCTGTTTTATATGAGAAAACCGACTAGGTGCGTGTCGGATCACGCACAATGAAGAGTTCCGTAGTTGCGACAAGAACAAACTTAACATTGCTTAGAATATAATTAGGTGTATATTATTATATTTATAGTTTTTAATAGATATATGTATATCTTTATATTCAAATAAATATTTAATCCTCAATTCTCGCTATTGCACCTGCCACTGTTTGTCTCTGCATCACCCAAAGGTTGACTGGTAGAAAATGCCTATGGCATTAAGTCCGCCTCTGTACATTTGTGTGCTTGAAGTATTAAATAAATAAATAAACATTGTAGTTGAGAAACTTATTCTCCCATACATTATACATTCCAACTGCATATGTTAGTTTTTACGCACAATATTTAGAGATTTGCTATGTTATTTTAAAACCATTCTTACAGGCTTTCCTGTAATCTATAAGTATAGAACTATATTCTGTAATTTTTTTTAAATTTTAGATCCATTAGTTTCGGAGATAAGGGGGGTATGGTAAATTTTCATATATTTTCTTAAATAACTATAAAACTGTTTATTTTAAAATTATAAAAACAATATGTTGCAGACCCTCACAGTAAGCCCTTTTATTTGATATTTCACACGGTTCAAAATTCATTTCTTTACGTTACACCTATGTGTTTGGGTCACAGAATTTCATATGTGTACCAAATTTCAACTTGATCGGTCCATTAGATTTGGAGCAAATTGGCTGTGACAGACGGACAGACACACGAGTGATCCTATAAGGGTTCCATTTCAATCGGACGAACGGAACCCTAAACAAGTACGCAAATGTTTATAAACCATTTTTCACGTAAACGAAAACGGTTTAAAAGCATTTATTGGTGGTCAAATATGAATTAAAATTAATAAAACTACTAAGGTTCAAAATTTTGTTAGTATATTAGTCTTAGTAACAATGGTGCTTAAATAAGTAGGTTAGTATTGTTAGTTTTTACAAATTATTTATTTACGTAGCCCTATGACTGTCCCCAGCCCCACCCAGTTTCCCTGAAAGGGACAGTCCAGTCTGGCATCAATCATTTTTATAATGCTGTTGTCACTACCATGCAGGCGCTGTAGTAAGGAGTCCACATTCTTTCGCATGAAAATACCATCTGTCCGAGCGTCCACGAACATTCCCGAAGCGCTACAACTCCATGGCAGTCCCAACAGCATCCTAAAAGCTTTATTAAATTGAACACGCAGGACGTTGACACCCACAGGCCACTCGAGTAAAAGGATTGACAGAACACCTTAAAAAGGGTTACTTTGACGTCTGTAGTACAACGAGCGTACCTGCAGGCAAGCATATTGCTCCTCACAGACAATGCCATGCGCTTTCTCTCTACATCTACGTCATTTCTTTGATCACTCTTGTGACAATGTGGCCAAGGTACCTAAAACTGTCCTATCTACAATCTTTAGTGCTACGTCGTTGAGACTTATGGGCTGAACTTAAGTGCTTTAAATCCAAAAAGCTCACTCTTCTTTGAGTTGCTCCTCCACATAGGCCTCGCAGGTCGATAACAACTTCTTCAACCCACCCATCGAGGGACTGAGAAGCACCATATCATAGCTAGCATAGCTTATATTGTTGACACACGTTCCGTCAATGTGGTAGCCAACATGTGTAGCGCTCAGTCGCTCGATGAGCCTGTTGATATAGAGGTTAAATAGTAGAGGCGAGCGTAACCACCCCCCTGTCTGACTCCGCATTCCAGCCTGTACTCGTCCGACAGAGTACCCACCCACCTCACCCGGTTCTTTTGGTTAGAGTAACAATGTTTGACAATGTTTGAATTTTTGTCCCTCAACTTGTCCCACAGTATTTCATATGCAACCAGATCAAATGCTTTTGACAAATCCAGGAAATACGCAAGTAGTCCTCCTCCATGATAATAAAAAAAACTTTTTACAAAAAAAAAACAACCGACTTCCGAAAAAAAACACTACAAAGAGAAAAATAACTTTAATTTCGGAAGTCGGTGTCTTTGGTTTTGAATTTTCGTTTTTTGCCACCGACTTCCGAATTTAAAGTTATTTTTCTCTTTGTAGTGTTTTTTTTCGGAAGTCGGTTGTTTTTTTTTTTGTAAAAAGTTTTTATTTTTCACTTTTTAGTTGTGGTGCCTACCCTACACAAATTCGATTACCAGTACCTGCTATGTAAATAACAGTCACAGGAAGTTATAATCATATCATCCACATAAACTAAGTGGGAAAAAACACGTATTATTGAAGCTTACTCAAAAACTGTCCCAACAAAGTTAATAAAATTGATATGGGACCAATCCGGGAGTATACCCTTTCAAACAAAAAAAGAATTTTCAAAATCGGTCCACAATTCACGGAGAAATCGACGGACATACCAAATTTTGATAAAAAAAAAAAAAAAACATACATACGCGTCGAACATATTACCTCCTCCTTTTTGGAAGTCGGTTAAAAAATATAAAATAAAATTGATAAAGATGGATTGATATGTTGCATGTAATTGCTGAAAAATATTTACTCTTATTTATTTACGTCCGAAAACTGAATTTCTAAACAAAACTTAAATAATAATCGTATTGAAAGATCTAAGTTTTCCCTCAGTTAAAATATTCTAGCTCATCAGAGCTTTAATACAACATTAAACTTAAATCATTCGACTTTTTACATAAAAAAGAACTACGGTCAGAACCTCTTGAGGAATGCCACCAATTAACACCTAAATAAGGCTCGCAGGGGAATTGAAGGAGCTGTAAAAAGGTAACCCGCTATTTGGCGAACGCCCAGACTTGGGCATGTTGAATAATTTAGATTTTGTTTTGATCCCATTGTCCCTGAGGGTATAAGGGCAGCCACATTATTGTGTTTGATTTATATTTTATACTTCTTTTGACTTCTTTGAGCGGTTAGGCGGCTCGAAACAATATTAGTGTGATCAGAACTTTACTTATTTTTTTTCATGAAGTTGGACATTAAGTTAAAAGTTATAATAAAAGTACTTAAATGGATTAGTTTCAATCTGAATGATTCCCATGACGTTTGAGTTGGTAATAACAGTACCAAGAAAACAAAAAGCTACCTGTCTAAAAGCACTTATACTTATGTCTCGTGTCAAGTGCGGTATTAACGAACACTAGAACACAAAGCTAGAGAAATACATTTGGAGGACAGTGCTAATTGTCTCAGTGGAAACGTTCCAAACCGATAATCGTGATAGAATCGATGAACTTTGTTTCTGGATCAGAGCTCGTCGAAAACCGCTCCAGTGTTTCGTAATTGAGGGCTTACGTGACGACTGTGCACAGATGCCCGCAACTTTCCCAACAAAAAGTTCCGCACTATCCCAACTTTATCTCAATCTTAGTTTCGATTCTACTAGGGACGCGACCACTTTTTTATCGATATGGTTATGAAAACCAATATAGGCCAATATTCTTACAGGATAGGCTTTGATATAAAATGTAAGGGATTACGTATTTTGCTATTTCAGCCGTATTTGATGCGTGTACAAAGATTGATATTCTTCGTATATGAGATATTGAAAAGACGTAAAATGCTTTGCTTTGATATTGGGATAGGATTTATTTTTAACAAAAGGAAAATCTAACGTTACTAAATGCTGTTTTTCAATCTGCCTAGCCTTTTCTCAACTATATTGGGGTCGGCTTCCAGTCTAATCGGATGCAGCTGAATACCAGTATTTTGGAGCGACTGCCTATCTGATCTCCACAACCCAGTTACTGGGTAATACAATATCCCTTGGTAAGACTGGTTGTCAGACTTTTGGTCGTCTGACTACCCGTTACGACTGTCAAAGATTTACGAATGACAGCCGGAATCAACGGCTTAACGAGCACGTTAAGCCGTTGATTCCGGAGGGGTCTCAATATGTTTTGAATGGTCACCCATCTACGAACCAACCACGGCAAGTTTAGCTTAACCTTCAATCAACTTGTGCAGCTGTTAGCATTTAGCCACGAGCCCCTTATGGACATAATTGTCTTCACTCAGACGATTAATAGTACCAACCTACTCGCGACTTTGATTAATGAATGGAGTTTTAAATGTATACACTTTTTACTTACATGTAAAGTAAATCAATACCATAAGAGAAAATGCTTAGTTTTCGATCGAACGGTTATCAATCCTATCCTGTTAAACGAGTAATATTTGTATATATATATATTTGTAATCACGTTCTCGAAAACGGCTCTAACGATTTCGATGAAAGTTGCAATATAGGGGTTTACGGGGGCGAAAAATCGATGTAGCTGAGTCACATATCTGGGAAAATTCGTGTCTCCCGAGCAGAACTCGGTCGCCCAAAGTTTAGAACAAGATGGCTTATGATCATAGAACAATGACATGGCAGCATGGAATAAGTAAGTACCTGCTATCATGGCAGCATGGAATTAATATGTACTAAACATTTAATTATTATGAACTATCCTATATACTATTAAATGAGCATCCTCTATTTTCACCAGAGCAGAGCTCGCTCGACCAGGTACTATTTAACTAATTGAGGAAAAGCTAATCTTATGGTTACCTGTATATAGCCTGTATATATCTAGTTATCATTCTCGTGCTGATGTGAGAACGAGGCAGTACCGATCACGAAATCGCTGGCGTCATAAAGTGAAAACGCCCATAACTGGAGCCCACTGAGGTATTCGATATTTGTATTTTCATTTTTATTACGAGGCGTGGCACCGGTGTTGGCGTTGAACGCAGGAACGTAAGCCTTTAATGAAAGTGTTCGGAATGTGAACTTGGAAAGAATAACTGTGGGCCCCATCCTTTGTGTGACTTGTAGAAAAGGGAAGAAATATTTCCAACCATGAATTTTCCCGTATAATCTTGAACATGGTAAAATAATATAGATACTCTCGATTGCGTTTCTGTTGGAATGAAATTTCGAGAAATCATTTTCTTTACCAGGGGCTTGTATCTGACAAGTGACAATCCGACGATCTGACAACTTTGTAAGATTTTTCATAGTTTTCTGCTTTTATAAGCAACACTTGTCGTGAAAATGTGACATACATGTAATTTATTGGCAAATATCGCATTATCATACATTCGCATTCACATTATATTTAACTAGCGACCCGCTCCTGCTTCGCACGGTTTTTACGACTTGACAAAATATCGAGATTTCTTAGGTAAACGTAACTTTAATATTAACGTATTATACACAGCACCTGGTCGACCGAGCTCTGCTCGGATGAAACTAGAGAATGCTCATTTAATCGTATAGGATGATAGTAGATACTAACTCCATGCTGCCATGATAGTAGGTACTTACTAATTCAATGCTGCCATGATAATAGGTACTTACTAATTCAATGCTGCCATGATAATAGGTACTGACTAATTCCATGCTGCCATGATAGTAGGTACTGACTAATTCCATGTTGCCATGATAGTAGGTACTAACTGATTCCATGCTGCCATGATAGTAGGTACTTACTAATTCAATGCTGCCATGATAGTAGGTACTTACTAATTCAATGCTGCCATGATAGTAGGTACTTACTAATTCAATGCTGCCATGATAGTAGGTACTTACTAATTCCATGCTGGCATGATAGTAGGTACTTACTAATTCAATGCTGCCATGATAGTAGGTACTTACTAATTCCATGCTGGCATGATAGTAGGTACTTACTAATTCAATGCTGCCATGATAGTAGGTACTTACTAATTCCATGCTGGCATGATAGTAGGTACTTACTAATTCTATGCTGCCATGATAGTAAGTACTTACTAATTCCATGCTGGCATGATAGTAGGGTACTTACTAATTCTATGCTGCCATGATAGTAAGTACTTACTAATTCCATGCTGGCATGATAGTAGGGTACTTACTAATTCTATGCTGCCATGTCATTATTGACATGTTATTATTGTCTTGTTCTAAACTTTGGGCGACCGAGCTCTGCTCGGAAACATAAAAAATACGCAATATGCATGAAAAATACGGAGAAAACAATTTTTCCCAGATATGAGGCATAGCTAGATCGATTTTTCGCCCCCATAAACCCCTATAATGCAACTTTCATCGAAATCGTTAGAGCCGTTTTCGTAAACATGATTACAAATATTACTAGTTTAATAGTATAGGATAAACCTTCCGGAATTAATTCCCTAAATGATGGTGAAAACCTCATAAAAATCTGTTACGTACTTAAGAAGATCAACGCGGACGTACAGACAAATGCAAAAAGCGACTTTGTTATATATTATGTATAGATAGGGCCACGATTGTAAAATATTTGAAGTGGAGTAGTTACAATTTTTTAAAGAACACTAGTGTTCAGCTCCTTAAATGTCTGAGATTATTGGCATTTTCTATATATCTGTTAGTAGGCTACGTTCTATTTTCGTAGAAGATTTATCAAGAAACGTTCTGCTTGTATTAGATGATTGAACAAAACATCGAAGCTTTCATAGTTACAACGTTAGTAAGATAACGTATTTGTCAGAACACGCGTAAACTAAAGTTTCTATATTCGTGTTTCTCTCAATTCGTATAAATATATTTCTGCAAAAACTGAAATGAGGAAGTGCAAAACGAAAGTCATTTACGAACAAAATACTCGGAGAACTTTTTATGTAAATAACTGAGGCAAAAGGCGTCTTACTCACAATTTGCAATACAATGGCCGACTGTTAGAGATGATTTTTCCTTCTTCGCATGGTAAGCACGGTTTTGGTCCCATAAAAATATATTATTCAATCGGCTATTTCACCGGCTTTTCCTTCCAAATCTAAAATGAACGAATAAAATGTATGAAGGATCAATAGAGAAAGGGATGAGTATTTATCTTGCGTATGTGTAGGTGGTCGATGTCCGCACACAATAAGTCTTTCCCCTTATAATTGTGGACCATCCCAGTCTGCCTAGCCTTTTATAATTAATAATACCATTTATTTCAGGCTACACAGGCCCATAGAAAAATACCTTTTATAAGCTAAAAATAAATATTTTAATTTAAACAAATCTTTAGTTAATAAAACAAGGCTTAAGACTATGTTAGTAGCACTTCACTTTGCACTAGCTTAACTTTGTGCTGCCCTGTGAAAGGACAATGACCAAGTGACTAAGGAACCTAGTATCGGTATGAAACATGCAGTGACTCAAAGATTTATGGTTTAATTAAAAGGATAATTTTAGGGCTTTCAGATGTAATTTACCATTTTACCATAATTCTCGGCATTACACGGTAATTAGGTCTCAAAATCTAGGTTTAGAATCGAATCTCTCGATTTTTTGTCACAATGTATGCTGTTAAATTCAAAATACGAATTAGTCAAAATAACGTTTAAGAATTTTCAATGCTCGTCAATTCCGACATTCATTTCCGACAATGCTTATATAATCATAAAACGTTCACGTTAATGGGACCTATACGTTACACCATGGTTAAAACCATAAGATCAAAGTGCTGAACATTTTTCAGTAATCTATGTAAACTTATAAACATAGCTAATTAAATTAAATCCAAATTGCAAAATAATAATGGCCTAGTAGTAGAGATTAAAACAAAACATATAAATTAAATAATTCAATTAATTATACAATAATGATAAACAATTTTAAAAGTAAATACCTATCGGTCGAGACTGTGCTTAAAACTAAACGAATGGGACGTGCATATAAGCTAGAAAGAGAAAGCCCGCCGTTCTGTCGCCAGCATATTCTGCTCAGGATGCGCGCGCATAGAACCTTAGCACATGTTTGTTCCTCAGAGTATTATCTAAAGGTTTGTTCTGTTTTCAAAGAGTTTCTTTTGATGAATGAAACAGGCAAAGGTCTCTAAAACCTTCTGCCTTTCGCATAATCAAAAGGTTTGCCTATGTACTTTTACCATCCTAACAGACTATTATTACAATGTAATAATAATAATTCGTTTTTATTAATATCTGTTGTTACTAATTATTCAACTATAATTTTAATGATCAGATGCGTAAATTAATTATTTTGCGTAAGTCAAGAAGGTTTTATTGTTTACATACTCTTTGAAGCCAATGACATGTGACATTTACGTGGGTGAAAAAACAATTTAGAGGTAAAATAGGAAATCGAAATAAAAACTGATACTTTTATGGAGTTTTTTATACGGAGAATTTAAGGAATCGCATTACTAGATAAAATTATTATATTTAAAAACAAGATTTATCAACATTATAAACTTAAGTCACCACAGAACAAATAGCGATACCAGAAATGGTCAATCTCTTTTGTCCGTGGAAGCGACGGAACACCACGTCTTGCGGCCAAAAGTCTTCTTCCCTAACGAGGGGCAGATAACAATTCGGTACACGCACGATGAACGCCTTAAAGTTGACGTTCCGGTGCGATTCTAGTAAATGCACCCTCGGCGTGTACCTCGTCTTTTGGCGCACGCCTACTTCACGATGTCCTCCGCCTTAGTGGTGTAGTGCAGGCAGGAGATGCACACCGGTGTGTCTTTTCCCAGCTATGTTGGGGTCGGCTTCCATTTTAACCGGATACAGCTGAATACCAGTATTTTACATGGAGCGATTGCCTATCTGACCTCCGCAACTCAGTAAATAGGTAATACAATACCCCTTGGTAAGAGTGGTTGTCAGACTTTCGGGCTTCTGACGACCCGTAACGACTGTCAAAGAGCCACAAATGACAGCCTGGTTTAACGTGCTTTCCGAGGCACCTAGGAGTGTCGGTATGTAAAGATGGTTAGTATGGTTACCCATCAACGGACCAACCCCGGCAAGCGTAGCTTAACCAGATGGATTGACCCGTGCGGCTGTTAGTACTTAGCCACGAGCTCCTCGACTTATGGACCTTCTGACTATTGTAAAAAAATCTGCGTGGTTGAAATGTATGAAAAATATGAGAAATCGAAAGACTGAAAAGTTTTCACTGGTTCGGTTGTTGTATCACGAAACCATAAGTTCAAGATAATCAATTTTACGAACTGTATAGTCTAGCTTAATATTGGAAAGTAACTTCAATTAGTGTTTAATTTCATAGTTAGCATTCGTAACAGATACCGTAGGAAAAACAAATGCCGTTTGGAGCGACAAAATTATGTGGTTGGTTTAGCGCAAGCCGGGCAAGGCGATTGGTGACTTTTTAATTTCCTCTACACGTAAAATGTGTCCGCTAAACATGCCAATGCCATCCGATAGAGTTTCCGACGTTCACTTCGCCAATAATTTCCTTTACTGTTCTGCTATCGCATGCCGCGCAAATTAAGAAACCTAAAAGAAAATGATTCCTCCGAGTTCAAATCGCAGCACAGGTCAGTAAGCTTATTCCGTCACCCGTCAGGCATTCAACCGGATTGCTCCACACATCAACCGGAAAACGTCAAAACACGGTTCGCAAAATCAATTTGAGAGGAGAAATCGGTACGTTAAAACATGTCCATTATTAAGTCGGTATTGAGGCACCCTACGGAGGGAACGGCCGAGGGCACGGGGCCAATCGTTCGGGAAAACATCGAACGGATTCGGCGGCTATGAGCGACTGCTCGCCCAGGTAAGATGGTAATATTTTATTTAAATTAAGCAGTTAGGGACGGCTGTTTGAATTTGTTCTTCGGTATTAAATTTTGATGTGTAGCGTAAATAAAAGTTGGAATCCCTTATTGCGTTTACTTTGTATAAATTAATCGCTAGCAGTTACAGATTGGGGATGTTGAATTACGAGCTTTAATGTAAACATGTTATCTTTATAGAAGTTACCTTACTTTGTCGTTACAATGTCTTTGAGGCAACAATCTAGAATCTTTTGATACGTTATGTCGTCTAGTTACCGGAATTCTTCGCTTATAATTTTATTTTGTGTTGCTTGGCGGATATAAAAGACTCCGGTTTCTATTGTGTTTAGGTTTTTGATCAAGTGCTTCAACCTGTTGTTGTAATAAGCTGGTTCCTCTTTGAACGATGGTTTCAAACTTAAGAAAATGTTCACCTTTCCTGAAAAGTATTTTCATATTAAAACAGTAATAACTGGCCACAGAATCTGTGGCGTACGTAGATTTATTGGTAAAAGGACTCACGGTAAACCTCGATCCGTATTTATTTTGCTTTATGTGAAATACTGAGAACCTTCCAGCAAATTATGCAATGTTTAAAATTATTTAAATTGATTACATTAAAGAGGGGCTTGTGGCTAAGTAATAACAGCCGCACGGGTCGATCGATCAGGTTAAGCGACGCTCGCCGCGGTTAGTCCGTGGATGGGTGACCATCTTTACATACCAAGACCCCTCCGTGCCTCGGAAAGCACGTTAAGGCGTTGGTCCCGGCTGTCATTTGTAGATCTTTGACAGTCGTTACGGTTAGTTAGAAGCCCAAAAGTGTAACAACCAGTTTTACCAAGAGGTATCGTGTTACCTAGTAACTAGGTTGTGGAGGTCAGATAGGCAGTCTCTCCATGTAAAATACTGGTATTCAGCTGCATCCGGTTAGACTGGAAGCCGACCCCAAAATAGTTGGAAAAACACTAGGCAGACTGAGCAGAGAGCTGTATTTGAAGTACAATACATATTGCAGATGATGACATTTTCTCATAAACATCGTGAAATTGTTTACGTACGTACCTACCTACAGTACCTACTCTTATTTATTTCAGCATTTCAACTGTCCACGCAATATAAAACAGTTATATCTATTGCTATTTTACTGTTTTTAAATCTAGGTACCTATTTAAAACCGAGATTTAGATATCATAGAAAAGTACTAACCTAGTAGGTACCTAAAATACCTGTTAAAGAAATAGCAGATTTTACGCCGAAAATATTTTTCTAACTGTTATAACTTCGAAAAAACGCTCGCAATTTCTCTTTATAAATAACTAAGGGACAAAAAATGTTCGCAGATTGACACAGGGTACAAAAAATGTGTTAGGTATTGATCTTTTATATTTCATTAAAAGGTAGCCGTGCTGGGAAAAAGTTACGTTAGCAAAGTTTTTTAATCAAAGCTGATGAAAAATATACGATACGAAGGCGCTGGTCGTCAAGATACCTACTTATTACTTGGTACTGTGTACCTCCGTGACAATCTACAAATTGCCTTTAAAGAATTTCAGTGGACTAAAAAAGTGTTATTATTAAATCTCAGGAAAATGTAAACACTTAAACATGGCTACGTTAATAAAGTATACTGATATTAATAATTGTAGGCATTCTATTATTAATGAGGTCATGGGTTCGATTCCCGGGTCGGGCAGAGTGTTATTGGGTTTTTCCATCTGGAATTTCTCAGTAACAGCCCGGAGTCTGAATTTGATGGCAATAAGCTCGCCTCCTATTACATAGGACTTAAACATAACTGGCGAAATGTGGGTGTACTAAAGGTACACCTCTGCCCATCCCTTCGGGGAAACAAGGCGTGATGTTATGTTATTTGTCTATAATTAATTTTATTAATGAAATGATGATACGAAACCTGTGAAGCGCGTAATGATACCGCATTCATTGACGATAACCTGCGGTCCAGTTAAAATATCACATTATGGCGGCCTGTGTATATGATGGCTCACAGATTTGTAAAAAATAATACGAGTAATAATAATCATTTTATTTCAGAATAATATTTCCATAATTTGTTAGTAAACATTGATCTTAACATCTATGTTAGTAAAACATGCAGGTTGGACAAATAATCGACAAGCGGGCAATCAAATTTCCCCGCAATGACATTCAAGAGACTGTTCGAGCTGCCCCTGACCCTCTGCAGCAGCGATGCGGCACGCTTACGTCTGATCGCTACAAAACCATCAGTGTGCGCATCAGCAAACATTCCCGATGCACTGCAGAAGCGTGGCAGCCCCAACAACATCCTGAACGCATTGTTGTATTGAACTCGAAGAACATTGATGGCTCTCTGCGTACAACTTGTCCAGAGGCTGCACGTGTAAAATATTTGACAATATGCTTTAAAAAGCGTCAGTTTCACTTCACACGTGCAACGAGCAAACCTACAGACAAGCATGTTGCATCGAACCGCCAATGCTCTTCGTTCCCTTAAAGAGAATATTTATTCATTTATTAATAAAAACGTTATTAACCTTCTCTTTTCATTGCATACTGAACATGCTAGGCATCTACATTTTAAATACGAATCCTTTCATTACCATTTTAATAAATTCGTGGATTTTTTATGAAAAAAAATATACCTACGTTAACGTGTTTTTTATTTATTTCGCAGGCGGGCGATTCTCTCCAACCCGGATGTCATCGGCCACACACCTATCAACGCATTATTTGAAAACGATTTCTGGGGAACACCGCTCACAGACCCCGGTTCACACGGCTCTTACCGACCATTGTGCGTCGCTACATATCGATTCAACTACGCCTTTAGTGGATTTAAGCCGTGGAGTTACCACCTCCTTAACGTAATATTCCACTGTACAGCGACGGCTTTAGTGGTGGTGACTGCTCGGCGCCTGCTGCCAGCGTATTGTATGAGAGTGGGTACTGCAGTCACCGGCATCGCCTTTGCTGCGCATCCGATACACACTGAGGCGGTGGCGGGCGTGGTTGGCCGAGCTGATCTAGCTGCATGTAACTTGTTTCTATTGAGTTTCCTGCTGTACAGCGAACACATTCGATTACGCGAGGAAAGACATAAGAAACAATGTCGGCATATAGTGAAAGACAATCTAATGCGACGACAAATAACATCGAACGATCCGCCGTTCAGGCTGAGTTGTCACAGCTTGGTGCAACACATCATGATGAATGTTCGTAAACTGTTGAAGGCGAGTAAAGCGGGCCCTCTGAAGATGTTGGACGCTTGTGAAGTTAATGGCGCAGTGAGGCTAAAGTGTCAGTTTAGTGGTGGTGTCAGTGAGGACTCATGTGAACTGTTGCAGTGGCTGACGCTGGCGGGGACACTTACGTTCGCCGCGGCCGCCACTCTGTGCAAAGAGCCGGCCATAATGGTTCTGCCTCTTTGCATATTTTATGACTTTCTTAAGGGCAGTCGCTACGAGGAACCGTACTATAAGGTAAGGAATATTATTTTTTGACGTAAATTAACTTGCGAAGGGCTTTAGTTTATTTTTTATAATGTATCGGAAAGTAATGAGATTGTTTTCGAGGTTTTTGAGATTGAAAGGGTTCCTTTCACCTAATGAACGTCGGGTGATTGATATTACCTCGTAGAGACTGATTTTGAAATAAAGCCGAGGGTTATTCTCATGCTGATCCGGTATTAAAAGGAATATAAATTGTGGAAGCTATTTATCTTTTCAAATTATGTGAAAGATGTAACGAAATCCGGAAAGGACACTTTTGGGTCAGATTTTGTCCCGTCCCAATAAACCCACGGACGCAATTAAATATAATCTTTGGATGCAAACCATGTAGACACAATGTTTAAGAAAGAGTCTATATGCCTGGAAAATCTTTATATCTGAGCTGAATAAAAAGCTAGTAACAGGATCGGATCTATTTCAGATGAAAAATAGTAGCACCGGGTGGATTTTGAACTCACCACTCACTGCCTCGCTAATAATTTCGAAGAGACGCCTCGTTTCGTTGGCTACTAATACTTAGGGTCACCAAAATGATGTAATCTTTTGATATTCACTGTTCCTGTCTTGAACTACCGATACGTTAAAATCACTGTTACTAATACTCCTAAGAACACGTCGAATAAATAAACACACATCGGAAATAAGGCACTAGAATGATGTGTCTTTGCAACTAAAGTCAGTACTAATCCAATTGGTATCCCGTGAACATCTTGATTGTTTCCAAGTCGTGATCTAAATGTTCGATGGAGGAGAGAAAACTTGGGCCGCACTACTGTAATTAGTAATAGAAAAGTTATACCCAACAGTTCCGCGTCGCGATATAAATAATATAGTGATTTTTTAACTTTTTGTACGTACTCAAAGTATATCGGGTGACAGCTCTAATTTCGGTGAATGGGCAACGCTACCCACGCTACGCTATTATTTACAGAATCACCCGCCTTTGGGTAGTTTTTGTCAGTTCATATAAACTACTACTTTTTTCATTATATTTATTTTATTCTTAGCCACAGAAATAGAAGGTACTATTCTTTAAATACTTTAGAAACTAGCTGAACGAGCAGACGTTGTTCTGTCCAAACAATAATTCATATAATCCCATAGAAGACACAATTTTCAGTTTTTATTCCAATTTACCGGGCACTTTTTCCAATTTTTCTTTCCCTGAACACCTTATTTGGACTATAACAAACATTTAGAAAAGATTAAGCAAATCGTTCCAGCCGTTCTCAAGTGAGGCACTTCATAACGAACAGCATTTCATTTTTACTTACATACGAGTATATAGATTAGGTTTATAGCCAGAAAGATAGAGATTAGATTCTTTAGATAGCTACTCTGTTTTCGCCGAAAGATAGAGATTAGATTCTTTAGATAGCTACTCTGTTTTCGCCGAAAGATAGAGATTAGATTCTTTAGATAGCTACTCTGTTTTCGCCGAAAGATAGAGAGCTTCAGCGTGGAATCCTACGGAAACGTACTACCGGGATAAAAGTATCCAGGTCATGGTCTAACCATGTGCCAAATATCATCCAAATCTGTTCAGCCGTTTTAGCGTCAAAGCGTAACAAACAAACATACTCACTTTCGCATTTAAAATATTAGCATAACATAAAATAATCAGCCTGTATTGTACCCGCAGTTGGCCCGGGTTCCCAGTCCGGGTTGGTAGATGTCACATGTCTTCGAATATTTGGTTCAAGGACATGCCGGTTTCCTCACGATGTTTTCCTTCACCGTTTTGAGAGCAGTGGTGATGAAATAATTTACACAAAGTAGAGCGCCTGTCAGGGTTAGAAGAACCTACGACGATAAGTCACTCATAAGTCGCGGCCGTTACCACTGGGCTCCTTAAAATATTTGTTAGGATTAAACACGTTATTTGAATAAGGGAAATATATAAACGCACTTTAAAAATAATGTTTCACACTTTAAAATATTTACCTTTAAAATTAATTGAATTAACTATAAAAATAATGGTTTCCATTATAAATATGCTTAGCTTTAAAATTAATTAAATGAGCTATGTGCTATAAAAACTCGCAAAAAAGGTTAGGTTAGGTTAGCTTAGAACCCTACGTACGAGCCGAGTGAGCGAAGCGAGCGGTGCCGCACCAACGGTGACGACGGTGAGTGCCTAAAACGACTAGAATATATAGAAAAAAATATACTTTTCGGTTTCAGAGTTTGTTTTCGACACAGTTATAGTGCAAACCAATATTTTTGTAGGTATTTTAATTATGTTGTTTATGAAATTATTATTTTATAGTATAGTATAGTATATTTATTTTGTAAATTTGGTTCATGTTTATTAAAGTGATAATATTAAATTATAGATGTATTATTATTTTAAAGTACTGATATACAATTTTATAACTTTTTTCATCAAATTTAAAGTCCTATTAAATACAACCCTTTGAATAAATACAAAATCTCGTATTCACCTTCAAAATACCATTCTACATTCGTGAAACTTAAAACCTAGAATAACAAGGCGAGCACAACAATAGGTTTGGCAGACTGTTATTATTAGTATTCGCTCTCTGGTAACATTTCTATGCCTCATTATTATATTATACAAATTCGCTACCGATGTTGGTTTGTACCTCATTATGGTACCTTTAAATCTAATTGTATGAGTTTTTGGAAGCGGCATATAATTTGTGTATACGAAAATTATTTTGGCTTTTTTTTTTGTTTTGTTAATGATGTTCATTTGAATAGAAGGGCTTTTGTGAATATGAAAAGAACTTTCTAGATACCAAAATAGAGCCACAAAGTGCACGAATAGTTATCATTCTTATTCACGATTCTAGGAAACAGTAACGATTGTTGACTACTCTTCAAGTCTTTTTATCGATTACTGTAGTTTGATGGCTTCTTTCATACGAATGGAGTGATCGACAGACAGCTGACCATTGTGGGCCAGTATGTAAAGGGTTAACTGGCAATGTTGCAAAAAGGACTTTACAGAATTTCTTTTAGTGCATTTGCGAGATAAAAATCAATCAATCAATGTACAGTACAACTATTTTCTTATTGTCCCTCGGCAAACTTTGTGTTTCGTCAGTCGTCGGATTTCTATCAGTTGCAATTTTCATTTGGTAATTATGGTTGATGGCAACGCGGGCGCAGCGGTAGGAGTCAATATGTACAAGCACCAAGTTCAAAGAGCAACTGATAGAAATCCGACGACTGATTGAAACACGAAGATTGCCGAGGGACATTAAGAAAATAGTTGTAGTGAACCTAGCCTTTACCCAACTATTTTGGGGTCGGCTTCCAGTCTAACCAGATGTAGATGAATAATTGCATTTGCAGATCAATAAAACAAAATCATTTATTTGTAATTATGCTGAGAATCAGCACTTTACGAACGTCAAAATTACACAAGACAATCTCCCAAAACGCCACTGTCTAGTGCTTTAGCTGGGAAGAAAAAGTGGCGCAACAAACTCCCCAGCAGCACAGTTATCTGTTCAGTTAGAAAAACTTGATTCTATATAGGTAGGTATGCAAAGAAATTAATATTACGAGACACAGGACATGAAATTAAATAATTTACTACATGTCAGCTAGCACAATAGGATGAATAACTATTAATTTGAAATAGAAATAAGTTGACAAATCAAAAGACAAAAATATATTTTATAGGTGAGCTTCGTAAATAGGTGTATGATATAATATGGTAGTGTACTCGTAATATTAAAAAAATCTAGCAAAACCAGAATTAAACCTGACACAGTGAAGTTATTACATAACATGTGAAATAATTATTTGTTCAGTGGTATGTAATAAGCTGTCATACAAATGGGTTTAAATCTTTAATCCCAATTTCAAATAAATATTAATTAAGGCAACTGTTTAAATAATTAATACAAATCTCTCTATTGGTAATGTTTGACATTTCCATCAGGCTAATAGCTTATACATATATAGATTACTAATGAAGAGTAAATCAAAGCCGTAAGGGATGCTACACACTTGTTCGGGTCGGCATGATTCGGCACATACGGGTGATCAAATCGATTTTACCTATATGTATACTTAATAACAATCTAAACGTATAATAAATAGTTTGTTAGTTTGTATGTAAGGGGTAATCTCCGGAACTACCAGACGGATATGAAATATTAATTTTGCATTGGATAGCCCAATTTTCGAGGAAGGTAAGGCTATATAACATCACGCTACGACCCTCAGAAGCCGCGCAAAAAGAAAAAAGACAGGAAGAACGGTAAGCGAAAACGAAGTCATAGCGCGGGCGGGCGATGTATGCGGTGGGATGGGATACGACGCGGTGAGTCGGGGGCTGAAATTTCACGTGGACGAAGTCGCAGGCAAAAGCAAGAGTAGAAATATGTTTGGAAAAAATCAGCTTGGCTTATCACGAATTGTGCCAGGCCGACCCGAACATGATTAAGCGAGGGTAAATACCTGACGCAATTTCCCGATAGGCATGAGCCGATAGTAATTACGTCAGCTTTGTTGTTCAACAAATACAGCCGAAACGAAAGTGCCGACCCGAACAGGTGTATAGCACCCCTAACACACACGAATCTACATTGAAATGTTTACTGCGTTAATTGTCTTATAAAATATGTATTTAGTCATCTCCTTCACTTGACTTTCTGTTTACTTAGTGCGTAATGGCATGCAAATAGGATTAGAAATTGATTAATTGGCGAGGTTATAGCGGCCTATGTGGTTCATTCACATGTCTGCCTAGTTCGCACTTAGCTTATGTACCTACTATAGCGATATTTAGGATTTTCCGCTATATTACATATAAAAAATCACTGGGAATCGAACCCAGGATGATGGAGAACGTTTAATGAAACACAGAAAAATTTGAAGTCACACTGTATAATTCAATTGGTTTATAACGAAAAAAAGAAAACAAAATTTAAACTCAGATAAAAAATAATAATAAATTGGTGGTCGTCGTAGATATTTAGAAAAAATAAAAAAAGGTATTATATAGAACGCCAGATTCTTCGGATATGGTATTTTTAGGACTAACGCTGGGCGAGGGGTACTAGCATTGGCCAAGGCTGGGAGCTCGTTTGCGTTAAGGAAAAAAAAAATCACGAACGTGTATCTAAAACGAAGAACCGTTGTGCTACATAAGATACGCAGGCTTAAACACTATTTTAATTAGGATGGGTAACGGACAATTTAAAGTAACGGTAAAAAATTACAACGCGATTTAAAAAAAAAAAAAAAATTAGTAAGGCTGACAAATGAGGATGGTGAAAGGTGTTGCCTGCAACGTTTAGCGACAGCGTCTGACACGTCGACAACGCAGCGACTTCTGGTTGGCCGGCGACACCACGCGGAGACGTGGTATTGGAACCACGCGCGGATGGACACGGCTGTGGACTTGGCGGACTGCGCTCCTCCCTGGCTACAGCCACAGCTGGAGACGGGTAAGCCAGGGGCCTCAACGAGGCCTTTTGAAACAATTAAAGGTAGTTTTTCCTGGATATATATATAAAACACAAATGAGACTTTTTTATGAAATTATAACAATAAAGATTTTGCGGTAAAATATGCCAAAGACTGAAATAAATGTGTTAAATCGGAAAAAAATATAATCAAACCGCTAGCTCTGTATGACACGACACCAATGGCACCAATCGTCGTTCCTTCAAAAAAACAAAACCGTCTTTTCATTCGATAAAAAAAATATTCAAAAATGTGTCAAGCGTAACCACATTTTAAGAGAAAAACATGTTAAGCCTTTTTGGCAAATAAAAAAGGTTGGCTTGGCAGCGACATGCTGCACTACCTAGTAATACCAGCCGCACGGGTACATCCATCAGGTTAAGCTACGCCTGCCGGGGTTGATCCGTGGATGGGTGACCATCTTTACATACCGAGACTGCTCCGTGCCTCGGAAATCACCTTAAGCCGTTGGTCCCGACTGTCATTCGTGGATCTTTGACAGTCGTTACGGGTCGTCAGAAGCCCGAAAGTCTGACAACCAGTCTTACCAAGGGGTATCGTGTTACCCAGTAACTGGGTTATGGAGGTGAGAGGTCAGATGGGCAGTCGCTCCATGTAAAATACTAATATTCATTTGCATCCGGTTAGACTGGAAGCCGACCCCAACATAGTTGGGAAAAGGCTAGGCAGATTGAGCAGAGTAGCTATATTTGGGGTACAATACATAGGTACATAGCTAGGTACATTCCTACATACCAGATTGGTCCTATGCAGCTTATATGGGACGTTTTGGTTAGATTTGCGCTTAATTGTTTATCCCAGAACTATTCTGATCTATTTTGTTTCGTTCGGCTTTGTAGAGCGTTACAGACGACTAGAACATATTTTTGTCTCTTTCTAAAATGTAATGTGCCTCACAAACATCCTTCATGTACCTATAAGTACTCACATTAAATAGGAAATACATAAGCTAGTTCTCATCCTTCACACATACAGATAGTCGCAAAACTTATCTCCATTGAACACTCGCTCGCGAAACATGTAAAAGAATTTACTGTTAGATTTACGGAACTGGGCAAACACAGCAGTGTTTCGGAAAAGCTTGCTTTTTAATTTTCCACTGAATGCATTCAAACACCTGGGAAATATAACCAACCAGAGATAATTGTATCTCACGAGCGATAGTGATGTTACGGTACTTTAGAGTCTGAAAAGCGGTTATAACTTTCGTGTTACGAGTTAATAACATTACTGCCATGACGCTCACCTTTTTAACACTTTATCGAATGAGCCTGTATATTCATTGCTGAACATAGCCTCCTAAATGAAAGATTCCAACCTCGCTGGGCTAAATGAATTATGTATTTTTTAAACAAAATACTCGCATGTAAAACAAGTAATGAAAGTGCTGTTGCAAAATATCAAGTTATCAAAGAAAAGGTTAAATAAATACATTTATTTTATCTTGCCTCGTGTAAAATATTAAAGGTACTTTTTTATGTACATTTAAAATTAAATAGGGATGTCCGCGTGTCTACGGCAGTCTTTGCTTATAGAGTTAATATCCACGCGCGCCTGAGCATGGGAAAATTATTCCGCGCACCGAGTTTAAAAGCGGTTCTAGAGATTAATGAAACTAATCTCGAAGCTCTATTGCTTTTTATTTTAATCTAGAATTTTAAAATACATACTTCTATTTTATCTTTAGCCTGCGTAGCTTCTATACATATTATAAATTAAAGTCGCTTTTCGTGTTTGTCTGTATGTCCGCGTTGTTCTTCTAAACCACGCATTAGATTTTGATGAGAGATTCACCATCGTTTAGAGAATTAATTCCGGAAGGTTTATGTGTATCCTATATTATTAAACGAGCAATATTTGTATATATAACCTATATATATTTGTAGTCACGTTCTCGAAAACGGCTCTAATGATTTCGTTGCAAGGTTTTTTCGTTCGGGGGCGAATAATCGATCTAGCTAGGTCTCATATCTAGGAAAATTCATTTTCACCGTATTTTCACCCGCACAGAGCTCGATCGCCCAAAGTTTAGAACAAGATGGCTACCTTAAAATGTAATGGCAGCATGGAATTTGTAAGTACCTACTATCATGGCAGCATGGAATTAATTTGTACTATACATGGAATTAGTATGAACTATCCTATACTATTAAATGAGCATTCTCTATTTTCACCCGAGCAGAGCTCGATCGCCCAGGTACTAATAAGTTAATATTAAAGTTACGTAGAACTAAGAAATCTCGATATTTGGTCAAGTCGTAAAAACTGTTCAAAGCAGGACCGAGTCGCTAGTTGGTTAAAAGTAGGTAAACTCAGTTGAGAATTTGTGTATTATGCACCCAAAGACATAGCAGATACCTTTAACGACTACTTCATAAGCCAAGCAGAAAAACTTTCTACTGCTTCGATACAACTGACCACTGACAATAAAATAAATTTCTCTGCACAGTCAATATTTTTAGCCCCTATCATATCTGATGAAGTAAATAGAATTACGTATATAAAAGACTTAAAAAATACAAATAGTATAGGATACGACGATATTTCAACAAAGGTTCTAAAGTATGTTTCAGAAATAATATCAGATCCTCTCAGTTACATAATTAATTTAAGTATTGAGTCTGGAACCTACCCTGATAAGCTTAAACCCACTGTCATAAAACCTTTATTTAAAAAAGACGATGAGAAAGAAATTAAAAATTACAGACTAATTGCTCTTATTCCGGTAATATCCAAGATATTCGAAAAATGGATCTATAGGTCCATAGACGGATACCTCAACAAACATAATATACTTGTGAAAGAGCAAAAAGGATTTAGGAAAGATCATGCAATAAATATGGCAATATATGACTTTCTTAATGTTATCATAGCTAACATGAATGAGAGAGTCCCAATATCAGCAATATACATGGATATTACCAAGGCATTTGACTTGGTCAACCATGATATACTGCTGAGCAAGTTAAATGCGAATGGGATAAGGGGTAATGTTTTATCCCTCATAAGTTCTTACTTAAAAAATAGAACCCAACGTACAGAAATAAGTCGAATTTGTAAATTAAATAAAACCGTTACAAAATACATACCAAAAGAACGAAAAATATCTTATGGAGTGCCCCAAGGCAGTGAGCTAAGGCCTTTATTGTTTCTTATATATATAAATGACTTTCCCCAGAATATACCCTATCCTATGACATTGTTTGCCGACGACAGTACTATAATTGTTAAACTTGACAAAAATAATAAAGACTATGAAGCTAACATAATCAATGCATTACAACAAGCCGTTAACTGGCTAGAACACAACAACTTAATTATAAACTTAAAGAAAACAAAAATTATGAATTTTCGTCAAAGAGTACCTAATTCGGAAATAAATGTAAGCTTTTATAATGAAAAAATTGAAGAAGTTGCAAATACAAAATTTTTAGGCTTAACAATCGACAATCAACTTAATTGGAAGCAACATACTTCAATATTAATTTAAAAAATAGTAAGTTTGCTTTTGCTCTGTATAAATTAAAAAAAGTAATCAATCAAGCGGCGGCAGTCACTGCATACTATGGATATGTCGATTCTATACTACGCTACGGAGTCATGTTCTGGGGTTACTCCTGTAATAAGGACATGGTGTTCAAATCGCTAAAAAGATGCATTAGAGCTATTACCGGTATAAGAATAACTGATAGCTGCAAACCTTAATTTGTATTTTTTTAAATAATGACCTTACCTTGCTTGTACATATTTGAGACTGCTTTATTTGTTAAGAAGAACATGCATCTATTCAGAAAAGCATCTGAACATCGCTATAAACTGATTAGACAAGTTTATAGACATGAATTATGCGTTCGACCATCAAAGACCGCATTGATGCACAAAAGCATACTCTGCATGGCCCCAAAAATATTTAATAAATTACCAAATGGAATTAAGGACTTGAATATTATTCAATTTAAAAACAAATTAAGACATATATTATTGGAAAAATGTTATTGTACTATTGACGAAATCCTTAATGATAAATTGTAAGTTATTTGACATTGATATTTATTTAATTTTGACAATGTATTCTGATCTTTATTTCCATTCATTATTTATTTGTATATTCAATGGTTAACTTTTTGCATGTTGTTTTTTCTGTCTTAAGTTATGTTGTTTCGTTGTAATTCTTTAATTTAAATGTTGATTATTCTTTCTTTTTTTTATATAATAATTACTAATTAAGTGAAAGACTGTACACCTTTAAGGTAGTTTTTTTGAGGAACGAATGATTTATTATTAAGATCTCATTTAAAAATGTACCAAAAATCACACCAATAAATGAATTTGAATGGTGTTTGTTACCGAGAAATAATAAGTTTTATTTGTAACAAAAAAATATGTAATTATCTTATATAGCGTAGATTTGCAGCAGTATATTATTTTTAAACTATCCTACTTGACATAACTTTGGCAGTTATAAGTTCACATTACTATTATTAGAGAACCTCACGAAACGAAGCTTTAATATGGTCATAAAATTAGAATTATCGTAAGTTTTCAAATATGCCTTAACAAAACATCGAGTCAAAATTATTTCTATTTCTTCGGTATTGTTCATCGAGTTGAGCTCCTTAAGTTCTGAGTTGAGCTCCATGATTACTGACAACTGTTTGCACTGACTGGACAGGTCCACTCAAATCTGTGTGGTTCTTTCCTCAAAAGACCATTTTAGACACTAATCTACATGGTCCTCATGGCCGGACCAAGATTATGTCTGGACTTTAAAAGAGACTGCGACCTCTGAGTTTGTTTCAGCCTTTCTTCTCAGAGTAGTCAGATAATTTATTTATTTATTTCGGACAACAATATGGTCCAATTTATTAGAAATATACCTTATCACTAGTGTTAGTAGTACATAAAACATAAAAAGTATAACAATAGCTGGTGACTGCGGCAGGATGTGCAGAGAACGATAAAGCAAGGAATATGCTACCTGACCATTCTCCCCACATAGTGCCTCAGGAAAGGCTCTCCACCACTGTTTTCAGGATGCTATTGTCACTGACCCGCGTTCTACGCATCAGTGATGCCAATTTTTTGCGAATTACAGCATGGAAGCCGTCAGTTCGGTTCTGAGCAAACATCTCCGATGCGCTACAGAAACGGGGCAGTTTCAACAGCATCCTAAAAACATTATTGTATTGGATGCGTAAGACATCTAGCGATCTTTTGGTGTAGCTGGCCCATAGACCCCCCGCATACAGACCTTGACAAAACGCCTTGAACAGAGTGATTTTGACTTGGTCCGTACAACGAGAGAATCTACGGGCCAACATGTTCCCTCGGACCGCCAGATAAGAAACGCAGAACTCATCTAGCTTATTTTTAATAAAAAAAAATTATATGACGTGTAAAAGTGATTCCGATATCCTATTTACAGAATAAACAATTTCATTTCCTTTCTAAACCATATAAAAATCACACTTTCACACCCTGCATACATATCCACATATTCTTCGAACAATGTTCTGGAACACCATATTCATTGTTACATTTAGCCTTGCGTCCTTATTTTTATACGTGGAGCAGAAGGCGGAAACTCAGCTCACAGTGATTGCCCACCGTTAATGAGGTGACGGATGTGTACTACCAACTTATTGTAGATCGTAGGTCATAGGATGTTCACGGAAGTGGGTTTATCAGGGCTTTGTAGTTAAAATAGGAATCAGTTCTAGTGTTTGAAATGCGCTGCTGAAATTCTGGGTACTCTTTTGTAGGCAGAGCTTTACTAACTACTCGTATATTCATAAGTTTAAAAGTTGAAAAAAAGTTGTCCGTCAGATGGATTACTTAAAAAATATTTGTACACGTATTTTTTCTTATTTTACGTAATCAAGAGATTACGACAATATATTGAGTTAAAATGTGGCATGACACATTGGCCGGTAGATTCTATATTGGATTGTGACGTAGCAAGCCCCCACTCCCCAACTTGAATGCGTTTAATCTTAATATTTTTTTATTAATATGATAAAACAAAAAATACGTGTCTAATATTTTTTTATTATCTGACTGAAGGATTAATTCGTTTTTTTTTTTTTACTCAGTCAACATCCCTTGGTAAACACGATTTTAGATCGGTACAAAGCCTGTTTTAGACCCAGTCTTGCAAAGTAGGTATAACGGTTGAAAAGACGCTTATTCTATGGTAAATTCTTTAAATTAATAAAACAATAACAATAATAACACTTTTAAAATAATAATAGGAATTTATTTCCAAAACTTCAGTCTCGACCCCTGAACTCGGACATTCTGTATGACAGGGGTCGAGGTTTCTCCAGTTACATGAACCAACATGAGAAGGCTTAGAGTAAATATATGTGATTTTTTTAAAAGGGTCTGTTTGGTGCCTTACTTAAAGAATAGTACCATCCCATTTCTTGGGCAGCAGCGTTCTCTATGCATTTTAACACCATACTGCGATCGCCAACCCGCCTGCCAAGCGTGGCGATTATGGAAAACCCCCCCCCCCCCATTTGGGGGAGGCCTATGTCCAGCAGTGGACGTCTTTCGTCTGGAACGATGATGATGATGATTTCTTAAATAATGAAAACAAAATTGAAATAAAATGAACAATAGATAAAAACTTAAAGACCAAAAAATAAAAAAAATAAAAATTATTAATAATTATAAAACATTTTCTGTTTTAGAATACAATAGGGATGCTACCCCCAGTATATGGTGATATGTGTGATGGGTCTGTAGATGTAGGTGTGTGGATGAAGCATCCAGCAGTCCAAAATATATTGACCTAGATAACAGTATTCGATTTACTTGACAGCTCTGTGTCCATGTTACAGAAGTGCAGCAAAGTGCGCGAATTTTAAGTCAATAGATGGACGTTACTTATATAAAATTTCAACTTAATCGGTCTATTAGTTTCAGAGAAATTGACTGTAACAGACAGACAGACAGCCAGCCAGCCAGGCATACATACAGACAGACAGACAGACACACGAGTGATTCTTATAAAGGTTCCGTTTTTTCCTTTAAAAAATAAAAAAATAAAATTACTATAACTATGACTATGAATTATAATAACTATTAATTATATTAATCATTAATGTTTTGTATTTGGACTCAAGTTAATTTCTATATAAATAACCATAACATAATATTTAAATACAGTACAGTACCTAGTCATTAAGTAGTACTTATCATCTTTAATCGAACCAAATTACTGTTATTCGTCAAGTTGCGTACTAATAAAATCTTAAATTCACATTGAAATATCTTGATTTATTTTGTAATTGCTAACACGATTTTGTTGTTTGAAAGTAAGTTTAAAAATTGTGGTATTTTGGAGAACTGACACTATTCAATGCTAAATAAAGGTCGTTAAATATCTGACGATCGAAACAAAAACATGTGATTCGATAATTTGCTTAATTTTATGACCATTTTATCATTGTGTTATTGACGGTTTAAACATTGACTTCTTCTTTTCGTGTGGTTAGTGACTAACATGTGCGTGTGTGGTGTATGACTTTTCAGATTAATGTGCGTATTGTATAAAAAACGGCTTCAAAGCATCTTCGGCAGCTTAAAAAACGGTGAAGGAAAACATCTTGAGGAAACCGGCATGCGTGAGAGATATTTCTCGAAGGCATGTGAAGCCAAGTCAGAGGACGGGCGGATTTAAAACTGTGACACCAGCACGCGTAGCATGACCACCATAAAAACGGGTTTTGTCGACGGAAGAATAGACAAAATTACAGATTGTGAATCTGTTATTCTTTTTCTTAGTCACTAACCACACAAAAAGAAAAAGAAGAAGAATATTGACTTTAGATCAGAAGACAGATAGCCCATACTATCGTGTTTTAAACAGTTCGGAGTATCTTTGTAAGCTTTTCTCGTCATTAATAACCATCTAATCTATCTCACTAGCCTATATTGTCCCACTGTAGGGCAAAGGCCTCTCTCTCCCTTTTCCAAACGATTCTGTCTTTTGCTGGTCCTTTCGGTAGGAGTCAAACTTGTCCCGCGATCTTCGACTCGACCTGCCGCGATATCGTCGTTCGTTTAGCGGGAACCAATCACTGGTTCTCTTAGCTCACTAGTAATGTTTATTAATCTTAATAGGTACCTATTCGTTATTAGGCGGTTCGTATTTTCTGAAGTAAAGATTTATCATAACAATATTATGACATAAATAACAAAAATATTTTTAGTATCTACTCCGAGTAGATTGTAAGAGCTATTGTAGGTACACCTGTATTCGAAGCGATTGTATCAAAAATAGTTCACCCAATAGCTTTAGAAACTGAGGTGACACTGTCATGTTAGGAATTGGCCATTTTTCCAACTATAATAATATTTGTAGTATAAAAATATTATTATAACGAAATAGCTTTTATTTGTGCTTGACAAAAATATTTTACCATCGACAGAGCTCTTCGATAGCTTTTAGCGTCCAGATTATTACAAATCACTTTGAGTCAATTTATGAGGGGAAGGCACGGGCTCCTGTACCTAATCCAGTTTGAGCTAGTGGAGGAGATAGAAGATTTTTATTTTACTCTACCTACTTGACAATATATCAATCAACATTATTGATTGATATATATATATATATATGGTTTTTATTTAAAATTCCGGTACCTTCATAGTTTTACGACCATTAGGCACATATAGCGTAATAATACAGCAACCTTATATCTTCCAAAGGATCAAAATACAAAATAACTCTAACCAGAAATTATGTTATAACATTCGCTTAAACAACTCAGCGGCAAAACAAATACAACCGCGAATAGAAAGACAGATATAAAGCTTCATATTAAGTACGCATATACAGGGTAGGATTAGATCCGTGCAGGCGTAGAGGGTAACCGTTTAACACACGCGTGCCGGAGGCGGTCGGTTTTATACTGCGGGCTAATTAAATTCAATTTTCGAATGCGGGCAGCCATGACAGAGATATTGCGGGGCCGGTCCGACTCCCAGGACCATTTTATGTAGAAATACTGGCTGAACAAGACTGTATTGTGGTCATCCTATTATGATTTAACTGAGTTTATAATCTCTGCGCTATCTTTTGGCGGATGTGTCCTGTCGGATTCGGATGGCGTTTTCATTGGTATTGATTGTCTGTGATTGCTAGTTGGATGTCGTTGTGTCCTTTTGTCTGTGCGCTTTAGATTGATTGTGAATCACGTTCGCTTTATTTGATTAAAATAATAGAATTGATCAAATAAGAGGAAAACTCGTATCGATTCGATTTGTCTATTCTTCCTTGAGTTTCGAACAAAGAATCATTATTCAGGTTCTTTATTTCTGCGAATGCCTCGTTGCTCTAATGGTCGCAAGCGCTACTGCTGAGCATGAGGGCCTGGGTTCGATTCCAAGGTCGGGTAAAGTGTTATTGGGTTTTTCCATTTGAAATTCATCAGCACCGAGGTGCTGATGAATTTCGGGATTTGTGCCCGGTTGAAGGCAACAGGCTCGCCCCCCTATTACCCCTTTGGGGATTACAGGTGTGATGTTAGGTTATGTTTATTTTTCCGTATATATTATAAATCTACTAATCACTAACGTACTGTTCAGGACATAATTTTATATTTGTCATCGTTTAGTATGAGGTTTTACATAATCGAATCACAATTTTGCGATTAATTTAAAATGTGATATAGGAGGAGATACTGACTGACTGACTGACTGACATATCAACTCAGAGCCGAAACTACTGGGACTAGAAACGTAAAATATATACACAGCTTCCTTTTATAATGTATGGGAGCACTAAGAAAGGGTTTTTGAAAATTCTATCTTTATGTGGGCGAAAAGGGGGATTTCGTTCGTATGAAAAATCTTATTCCTTTAGTTGATAAACTAGAAAGTTGGCACAAAAAGTACTAAGCTTGCATGAATTCAAGCTGGTATTTCAATTATTAGACGTGTGCACAATTTCTGAGCAGTAACCTGACAAAAAGTACTAGGCATGCATGAGTTCACGATAGTATTTAATCATTATGTTATGCTACTAATAGTATTTGGATGAGGCAGAAAGATAGATAATTACCTGGATTGGACAAAGGATACTTTTTTTATCCCGGTAGTACGTTTCCATGGGATAATTTCCGAGTTCCACGCGAGCTAAGCCGCGGGAAAAAGCTAGTCTAATATGAGACAAACTACACATAGAACAATTTAGGTAGTTTCCTAATAGGCCGAACATAATTTTTCATTGCTTCCATACGGTCCCAAATACGTCGCACTAAACTGTTTGTTATTATTATTATTATAGTAAATAACTGTTATCCCAAATAAACAGGTTTCTGTTTTTCAAGATAACATATTTTGACCGTAGGTATTTTCTGCTGGACTATGATATTAGTTCACTTAGCAACATTTTTAGTTAGGAGCTTCGCCCGCAGCATATCTTTATAAATTATAGCATTCTACTGATGAAATATTTTTTTAAATCGGTCCAGTAGTTATTGAGTTTATTCATTACTAACAAACAAACGAACATACAAAATATCAAATCTTTTCTCTTTATAATTTTAGTTTAGATGAACGTTATGTTATTTTGTGGTAGAAGCATACTCGTAACATAAAATAATAAAAACATAAGGGAGTTGAAAGCTCTACGCAGCGTAGCATGCAAACGCTACGCAAACGTGTACTTTAAAGCAAGTTATGTTTTAGTTAACTGTATATCCTAAACAGTTGCTTATTATAACAGTGAAACTAAACATTTTCATATTCAACTCAGATTACTAAAGTTTTCATTGACTGGGCGCACGGTTGCTAGTATTTACATACGTACACCGTGCGATCAGCTAATTTACTTAAAATTATTTTTTCTTGTCATACCTACATGCAATCAGTAAATTATAATTAGCTAAATAATTTGCGTAACTGTCATCATGTACCCATGATTATTGTGTGTTATGTTTAAGTTGTTAACAGTTATAAAAATATCCTTTAAAAGCTTTGAAAGGTGAATCGACCTTATAAAGTGTCTTAATTATAGTGAGGTAATGTGGCTTATGATAAGTGCATTTTTGTTCATTGTACTGATGTTAAATAAAGATATTTGAAAATGAAAATGACTTAAGTTTTCGTTTTAAATATCTTTCCTTGTAAACCTCAACATTCGTTAAAACTCACATAAAAAGATAGGCGACCTTCCTTCCATTGTTAGACCGGCATACAAATTCAGGCGAAGTAATTAGGTGACTTTATAGGCAAGGTTCACGAAAGAAATTGCTGACATGATTCTTTTGTATGTAGATTTTCTGAATAAAAAATACTTCAATACATTTGAAGAAATAATAAAATGCAAACCAAGGAGTTAGATATTTGCTCGCATATCTCTGGCATAGTTGGCATTCACCACCCGACATTCCTACCGTGGTTGACAAGACCCTTCTGATTTTCGATCCGGTATTTCATGTATATATGTATCTACGTAACGAGATATGAGCAAAACAAACGTCTATTTTCCCTACAGCTATGTTTTATTGGTATCTTCTTCACAAGTTTATGCCATCTCATGCAATAAAGTGATAAAACAGTTAGCTAGCACAGCGCTTCGAACTGGCTCAGATATATCGACGAACAAATAAAACTGACATTAAAAGCGCAAACTTGCCGAATGTTTTGTTTTGCTTTTTCGTCATAACTCCTGCGAATATTCGCTTTATGGATATGGCGATAATATTTCTCATCATGTACGCTAATGTTAGAATAATACTCGAAGTTATACGCTTTGTAGGTACGTGCTTACTTGGTACACGGGTATTTTCAAACAAAAAATGGGATTAGGTATGTTTTGTCTTTGTCAGACGCGTACGTAATAACAATAAATTGGTAGATTATTCACAGCTTGGTATCGCGTTCAAATAATTAATCAACTCATTAATTATCTTACTCATTACACATCAATTTATACCGGTATCACAATCACGCCTCTTAATGTGCACATTAATTAAATACATTGTTTCAATAACCATGCACTTAACATCGACACAAAAGCACACTATGTAAATGGTATATAAACTATATAAGCACAAAGGGGACTGTTAACTCTGCACAGGTAGGTACATTGTGGCGAACAAAGTATAAATTCAGTAATAATGAAAGGCCGGTTATAAAACTAAGTAGATACGTAATATTCATGATATCGTTCGCCAGGAAAAATTAACGGTACGCTTAGCCAAATGAATATCGATTCAACGCCCTGCCCTCGGCTCATTTGCCCTGCATAAAATTAGTATTTGGACCTTTTCGCGGGCAGACCCAATATTTCTCTCATGTTGAGGATTGAAGCAATTTTGTGTAGCTCTCAACATTAAATTAACATTTGGGCTTTTTCTTGGTCCGTGGCCGGTCCTCCCGTCCCTTGCTCAGTATATTTCAGCGGTCGCGTAATTTGTGGCTCGTAAATGTTCTGAAATTGGTCATCCCTTTGGTTGAGGTGAATTTATTGCCTCCTCGGTCGGCCTGTCGAAAGGGGAATTAATAAGTCCCCTCTAATGCTGAAACGTACCCTCACCATCAATTTGAATGCCAATGCCCCAAGATTGCTGCGGCCCAGTAAAATGAGCCTGCACATGAAATATCTCACTTATAAATTCTTATTCATTTTGTGCTTCAAATAAATTGGACACCCGATGATTGCTTCATTTTATTATAGTGCGTATATGGGGAATATTGGAAGGCTGACAGATAGAAAGAAGATTGAAAGGGATGTTATAGTCGGCTAGCGTTGTAGAATGTATTTTCGGTTTGGGGTAACAAGTGCTTTTTCATAACGCCGAATGTTTTATTTTTCCCGCTGATCCGTCGATTTATTCCCTCCCTCGATGAAAATTGACTAATTCAGTATTCTAGTTTAGTGCCTCCAAAATTTCCTATAATCAAATTTGACAATAGGTTAATATTACTGTAATTTCTTCCCTAGGGAGATTACTGTCATGTATTCCTTGAAAACGTAACGTAATGACATAGCCACGAGCTATAGGAAGTTTTTGTTGCTTCTTCTCGGAAATCTGCTTATCCTGTAATTGAAAGGACCCCGAGCGTTAAAAGAGTTTAAAGTTCGGAAAGTTCACTTAGGCTGTAATTATTGTTTGTATTCTTTACCTTATTATCATTTTAGAAAGTTAAAATGGATTATAATGAAGAAACAAACTAAATTGTTACTTCACTTTGTGAATTTTAAATGAATCGATAGTACAAGAAGGCGTCAACGTTCACAAAGTCGTGAATGTTTAATTAATTATTATTTAGGTGTGTATTTGTGTTGGATTACGTGAGTCCAGCTTTAGTAACGATAATGAGTAAATAATGACCATTCCGCTGTGAACTGAACAGTGATAAACATTTCTTTCGTGAGTAAAAATCACGTTTATTTTCACCTATAAATGCGACTGCAAATGTGATTCTAATTCTTATTTCTGTAAAAAAAACGGATTAGTAATGGTATTAATGCTTTTGTAATACAAAAGGTCGCAATAAAATTAGCGAGGAAAATATTTGTGGCGTGGCCGCACGAACGTGCATTTCGTGTTATTGTGTCACAAATATTTTCCAATAAGTTCCTAATAATGGGTATTTCCCTAATGACTGCTGACACAAACCGAGCCAAGTTCTTTGTCGTGCAAATTGCGACTTCGACGCGATACATCACTATTTTTACGTAAAGCAATAAACAAACCAGGTTGTAAATAACATTGGTTGAACGCCTCCTTGTCTTGAAAGAAGAATAATGGTATTTTCTATTTCGTTAGGTTGTACTAGATATACTTATGTCCGCTCGGATGGCTGCCAGCTGCGGCGCTCCGCATCCAGTTCTAGTGTCCCTCCCGTCCCAAAGATGTAAACTTACTACTCCACTGGAGGAGACCTGTACCACTACATTTTTAGCTCTAGGGAGAAAACAGAACTGCCAAAGTAATAAATTTTAAACGGACGCTCACGTAGACTTTCTGGATATAGAGAAATCTTTTATTCTATTATGTTTTATTGGCTTTTTCATACTGGAAGCCATCTTGACTGTACGCCATGTATCTTGTCACTGACTTGCAAGGAAGGTTGTAAACTCTGCGAGATAAGTATTATCGTTCTAGTTTTCTCCGAATATGTTCACTTGAATAAGTGCCTCAATATCCAAGCAATGAATGCAGGCGTACGTATTTGTAATTTACGTGTCGCAAATCCCGCTGCGCTTGTTTATCCGTGACGTCGTTTCGCATTCAAATTCTCATATAACGACAGGACGCACCACGAGCCATGTACCACGCACCGCCGACATTCCAAACAATTAAGTCTCAGGCGTGTGTCCGAGCCTCTTCCATTCCACAGTAACTGTGTGCGGCCCGACGGCCCTAAATCAAAGAGCCGCGAAGTCCCCCCCCACTTCCATATTTTCGCACCCCGACAACGTCGTATAATGGCTATTGACCAAATTTATCGACTTTCATGTCATATTCTCATCTTTATGCGGAGCTGGAAGCCTGGAATTGGCCTCACATAACATATGTGGGAAAAAGTCTCCGTGTTCTAAGACACAATAAATTATTTTGATCGTTGTCTCGTACGTAAATAATAGAAGTTATTGATATCAATGGCATATGGAATATTGGGACTAAATGGCGTATTCAGGAAGGGAATTACATGGCGCTCGGTTTGATTAATTCGATTTGATTGAGGCTATGAATAGTTTAATTAGACGACTTTGTTAGCGATATGTTTACCCTCGTTGCGTGTCCGTAGAGCACGCTTGGTTTTCGTGGAACGAGAGTTGTTTTTAACTTAATTCTAATCAAACTAACACGTCCGTTGTAAATCCAACTACCACAAAAACACCTTAATACCCAGGACAATTGTTCGCTCACGTATGTGCCCATTCAAAAAGCGGAGAGAAACCGGCGTGAGCAATCACAAAAGAACGGAAACGAGGAGCGAAGAAACATTGTCATTAATATACGTTGTACGAATGTTGTGCCGCGCCGCGCCGCTGCTGGGCTCTTGTTTTTTTTTATTCAGAGCACGGAGTTTAAGTTTATTATGACTGTTATGCAAACTTTGACGTAAATGGTGCGAAGCGAACAAAAGAAATAAGCGATCGAGTATCGAAAGAGTCCAGTGCTTTACTCTCATATTTAAATCAAGAAATTTCCGATTTCATCTTAATAAATTCTGAAGTTTTTTCCTTTCAAAACTTTGATCGTCATTGATTCCTCGCCACACTCACGTACCGCTTTCAAACTGGTCGGTATTGTTCTTTAAAATAAAAGGCAAGTATTTTCATTTCTCAGGTATAAAAGTTTATTAGTAAAGTCTATGCATAAATTCACGTCGGCTTTGTGTTGTAAACTTAACAATGGACTGGGATTATACTTTTTATTCAACATTTTTATTTGGTACTATGTTTCATGTCCGCGTCTTTCACACGATGCCAGACAAAATACGGTATAAATTATTTCAGTACATTTTCCTTTGTACGGCGTCACTTAACGTGTGAAATTCAATTTTATTTTGAAGTACGTACTTTATTTTATACTTTGTACCAATATGTTACTTGCAATTATTTTAACGTCATTATTTTTTTACATTGTTCATATCCATTTAAAATAAAATACTTACGAGTACGTTAAGCTTGTCAATAAGAGTCAACTGTTAAATGATGTGTGTTCAATAAGAATGACGCCTAAGTAAAAAAAAAAAAAAAAACTATTTAGTCCGTCAGTCAGATAATAAAAAAATATTAGACACGTATTTTTTGTTTTATCATATTAATAAAAATCGACTTCAATAAAACGCATTAAAGTTGAGGAGTGGTGGTCGCTACGTCACTAGTAAGTACAAAATCTACATACTCGTGACGTCATGGCAAATTTTAACTCAATGTATCGCCGTAATCTTCTGATTACGTGAAAAAAGAAAAAAATACTTGTACATGTCCAATATTTTTTAATAATCTACCGAACGGACTAAAAATAATTTTCAGTCATCATCCCTATTCTTCTTTTCGTGTGGTTAGTGCCTAACCTGGTGTCAGAGTTTTAAAGCCGGCCATAGGCCTCTGACTTGGCTTCACATGCCGTCGAGTAATATCTCTCAGGCATGCCGGTTTCCTCACGATGTTTTCCTTCACCGTTTTTGAAGCAAGTGATAATTATACAATACGCACATGAATCCGAAAAGTCAGAGGTGCGTGCCTTGGGTTCGAACTCGAGACCTATGACTTGGCAGTCCGACGGTCATACCACTAGGCTATCACTGCATCATCCCTATTGATGGGTGTTATGGCACCTAGACACTATGCTGGCAACATGGCCGCCGGCTTTTGCCGCGCGGCACGTACCCCCGGCTTTTGCGCCTTCATTTTTCTCAGATGAATACAGATGGGACACTCCGCAGTTTAGGTACAAGTACGCGGCGGGCCGTCTTGCTGGTAAATAGGGATGATGACTCAAAATATTTTTTTAGTCCGTCTTTGAGATTATAAAAAGATATTGGACACGTATTTTTTCTTTTTTTACGTAATCTAAAGGTTACGGCGATACATTGAGGTAAAATGTGCCATGACGTCACGAGTATGTAGATTTTATACGTACTAGTGACGTAGCGACTCCCACTCCCCAACTTAAAATGCGTTTTATCTAAGTAATTTTTTATTAATATGATAAAGAAAAAAATTAGTGTCTAATATTTTTTTATTATCTGACTGACGGACTATATAGTTTTTTTTTTTACCCAGTCATCATCCCTATTCAGTGAGTGTAACGTAGTCAGAAGATCTAAGAGTTACGCGATAGAAAGAGAGGCAAGTTCTAGGTGAATATAACTGTAGGTGATTAGCGCTGTGCGACCTGAATTGCACTTTATTGTGTCGTAGCAAGAGTCGCTTTTTATTTAAATGATTTTGCGGGGTTTCGCATCTGTATTAATCTGTGGTTACGGCTAAGCAGATACGAACTATTCGCAAAGGTCACCAGTAAGCTAGGCCAGACAGAATATAGGTACAATATAGCCACCGACGTCATAATCATTATTGAAAACTTTTACAACAAGTTCGAAACACCCTGCTCTGGTAACTTGCTACCTACGTAAAGTGCGGAAATTTATTACAGAATGTTTTTACTGGTTTTCAAAGTTCCTTAATCTAAAATCGATAGAAACGACGCCGAACAAAGTTGTGAATAGTACCTTAAGTTGGGAATCGAAGAAAGTCGGACCTTCCGTTCAACACCTGCGTAAAAGATACGCTCCGTTGATATAGTTGCTAGTTCGGAGCGGTCGCGTTGCACCCAAATGAGATAAATCGAAACCTTTATACGAAAACTTCATATCTACAAGTATGTGAAAAATAATCTCGTTACTCGTAAAGTTTTCTGTGGGACGCCAACATTCGGTCTTATTTGGACCGTCAGTTTGATCTGAAGTATGTAATACCAGTTTCCTAGTGGTAACAGTTTTCCTGAAATATTCTTTTATTATAGCCGCAGCACGTTAACGTTTCAATAAAAATATCATCCCGACCGATTGACTATATTTGATATTTATGACCTTTTTATTTACTTTTAAATGGATACCGATTTTTGCCGGAGATAGGTTTCATATTTTAAAACAATAAAGCGCCATACATTTTTAATAATGCATTTTTTTTACTTTTATTGGTTTCATTTTAGTATATTCCCATTAACTTTTTTTATAGTTAGCTTATTTTAGTCCGTCTACTGAACAAAGTCCTTCCTCAAATCTTTCCATGCATCCTTGCTCCGGAGCCTTAACTTTAATAACTCCCACAAACAATACTATCTAAACTGAAACGCCAGCTATATTTAATTTTAATAGTAATTTAAACGCTAGTCAGATCCCACTTAAATGTCCCATTGAGAGAGGAGATCTAGAGAAAGCTCCGTACGTGAATGTTTAGAGAAGGATACAAACCGAATAGATATGGTCGGGTGCGTCTCGTACGTCGGTCGAATGGAGCGAGCAAATTACATCACCCTATAGAACTGGGCGCCTGGTAGCAAGCACGTGATGCCACTTTACAACATGATACACGCAAAATGATTTTCCTCAAAATATTTGAAGGAAGGCTTTAAAAGCCTTTTGAATTGTATTGTTTCAGGGTAAATGAAGCGTTAATTGGAATTTTACATTTTCACAGTGAATTGTGATCTCATTAGTCTCACGGTGATAATAATTATGAAAACTTAATCACCCCACTTCTAAGAACTGGGGGCCTGGTAATACTTGACGCCATTTTCCTACATGATACATGGGAAAAGTGAACATTTTCCTCAAAACATTTAAATTAAAGTAAGTAGTCGCGTTTTCTTTTTCTTCATATTTTTTCGATTTATATTAGTTTCAGTGTAAAATACTTCTTTTTCTTTTCGTGTGGTTAGGTTAGGTTAGGTTAGGTTAGGATTTTAAACTCCGACACCAGGTTAGTCAAACCTGGTGTCGGAGTTTAAAATCCGCCCATAAGCCCCTGACTTGGCTTCACATGCCGTCGAGTAATATCTCTCAGGCATACCGGTTTCCTCACAATGTTTTCCTTCACCGTTTTTGAAGCAAGTGATAATTATACAATACGCACATAAATCCGAAAAGTCAGAGGTGCGTGTCTTGGGTTCGAACTCAAGACCTATGACTTGGCAGGCTGACGGTCACACCACTAGGCATCACTGCCTCTGTAAAATACTAATTATGTAAAAACAATTTCTTGATAAAGAATTACTGATTCTCGTGGTATTATATAGTATGAATTCTGGTAAGGAGTCGTCCAATTGTAGAGTTTGCTGTTATAAAAACAATAACATTGAGAACTACTTCCCATTTTGGTGTCATAATTAATCTTCAAAACTGAAACAAATCTGACTCTACTAACTTTAACAAAATGGTGTTGTTTATTCCCAACCTAACTAAAATGAAAACCAAAAAAGTAGGTCAATATTATTCAATGGTTTAAAAAATAACGTGCTAGATGAAAAAGGACCATTGTTCCATTTACTGAATGTCACAAACAGAGTGAACAACAGGTGTAGTTGCAGAATTAACACAAAAGTGTCTAAGTGTCAATACCAGCCGAGTGATCGATGTATATGGTTTATAAAAACAATAGTGATTGTGTTAAAATTCTGCACAGATACACATGAATAATTCTGAAATATTGTGATGAATAAGGGATGTCAATACTTGGCTATGAGATTGCCAACTATGAGCTAAACCAAAAAAGAAAAACAGTATGAAGATGTCAGCTAGAATCAATATTTCTTAGAAGGGTTTTACTTGTAATTAGGTTTCAAAAACAAAACCTGAACGGAGCACTGTAACTCGTACGGTAACTCTTTTAAATGATTAGCTAATTCTTTTTTTAATTTTCATACTGTACTTTCATGCAAGCATCAACATACAAACAGCCCGATTTGTTTTACCATTTTGCGTACACACGCAAAGTTAACCGTTCACTATCAAATCCTAAACAAAGTGAACATCGATAGATTTCTCTATCTGGTCGAGCACAAAGAGCGCAACGTTACGTAGTGTTCCATTCTGCGTTTTTCATTGAAGCGGAAGGAATACAGCACGACATTCCTTTATTTCTGTTTCGTATCGCGTTGAATATTCAAATAACATTAACAAGGACTAATTTGTGAATAATTTGATGTGAATGGTACATTGTTATTCGACTGAACACAGGAAAGTTTTGACGGAATTTGGGTTTTTCTGGCCATGTCCATGTCATTTTCTTATTTTATATTATGTTAAAGATGTTTTAATTAAGGCGGGTTGAGATTTGTTCTTTTGTTATGTGCTTCAGATTTTTCGGTTCAGTAAACCTATTATGTCGTTAATTATTTAGCAAGAAATTGTAGATTGGTCGATATTGATGCGGTACATGAGTATATAAGTCCAAAAATGGATTCGCATTAAAACGTGAAAAATATATTACATTTTATTATGTTTTATTAAATTTTCCGTTGTTTCAGGCGCTTTCATTCTGCCGTTGTGTTTAGCTCCGCGAAGTTAAATTATGTAAAATACGAAATAATCAGTAAAACTAGTTTCAACTTTAATTATTTTTAATGAAGTAAAGTAAAATTGGTACAAGAAATGATTACGGATTCTTAATTAAGTCTACAGCTTGGACAGTCTGGTCTCCAATTTTTAACTCAGTTTTTTGAACGATGACGGTTTATGTTTGTTGCACCTACTAGCCACCCTGGGCCTGTGTGTACCTATGTGCTTTAAAAACACAAGAATTTCAGTTTAACTTTTCTGTTAAAAAAATTTAATCTGTCGCCGAGGTTGAGCAGGGAAGTAACGATTTCCATTATTATCACACTCCATAAATATTCATGAAGACAAATAGATAATTATGTCCATCGACAAAATGTGACATGAAAAATGATCACGTGATTATCAGAATAGAACAGAATATTGTTTATTCAGTAATTGGGTCGTCGTAACACACATTCATTCATTCAAACCATCGCTCTAAATTGTTGTTAGAAGGTTGCTAGATTTTGTTTGTGAAACTATGAAAGCAGTTCAACTGGGTTTTTTATGTTTGTTGTGTCTGTGTATCAATACTGAAACACTACGGCCTACTTTATTCTAGAAACTCAACGATTGAAAAACGGTCCTAATTTGATAGAAGGGGCTCGTGGTTAAATAAGAACAGCCGCAAGGGTCGATCGTAGGTTAAGTTTGCCGCAGTCGGTTGAGGATGGGTGACCATCCATTACATATCGAGAGCCTTCGTAAAGCACGTCAAGCTGTTGATCTCGGCTGTCATTCGTACCTTTGACAGTCGTTACGGATAGTCAGAAGCCCAAAAGTCTGACAACCAGTCTTACCAAGGGGTTTCGTGTTACTCAATAACTAGGTTGTGGAGATCAGATAGGCAGTCGCTCCATGTAAAATACTGGTATTCAGCTGCATTCGGTTACACTGGATGCTGACCCCAACATGTTCGGGAAAAGGCTAGGCAGCTTGATTGAGCTTTCAGTTTAAACAGATTCAGTGTTTTTATAATGTTGAGTACTATCGTACGAGTACCAGACTTTTGACCACTGTATAAATATGTTCATCATAAGGATGGAATTTCGGAAATTATTTTCATAACAGAAATCGTTGTCGTATAAATAAATACTAAACATAAGACTCATATAAATCGCGTGAATTAAGTTAGGGGACTAATTTGATAGGATGGGTACGCTGTTATTGACCACCACTATGTCCTATTGCGTCACAATTATTGAACCAGAATACGAAAATAGTGTACAAGAGAGTTCTCAAACAAACTTTCACAACTTCTCTGTGAATAATTCAAAGTTTGGAATATTCTATTCTAAAACCTACCTAAGTACCTACGTAGTTTTACTACAGCTCGCCCCGAAGCTTACCAACTCGTTGTTTTGCACAATAGTATGACTTGCTTCAAGAATCATATTTCTGTCAACAGCCTGTCTTTTGTTTTATAGTGTGGAGCGAGCAAAGAGCTCCAGTAACTTAATCCACGCTAGTGCAGTTGCCGATGCAAACGGACTCCGAGTCTTTTGTAAACATTCATTATAATGCAACTGGAGATGATTTAACTAGAGGTACCTTAGAATGGAATGCTTTAAGTGGTTCGTTCGAGGATTATTCAGTACAAGTGCTGTTAAAAAATTATATTGCAAAGAATTTTAAAACTAACCTATATAGTTAAGTACCAATGATTTTTTAAGTTCATTTTATAAACTGAAGGAACTAAAAATAGAATTAGCTCGTTGATAGATAGATAGATAAAACATTTATTCAGTGCATACAAAAGACACACAAAAGTACAATTAAAAGATAACAAATTACATGAATATACATAAAAACATGATGCCAATAAACCAAAAAATAAAAACATAGGTACTTAAAGAAATAGAGTGACATTATGACATACTTTGTTTAAATGAAAAAAGGAAAAACAAGGTGCGGTGTGCGTTTCAAGGTTGCACCAAATGGGGGTCCAGCTCAGCATGTGTCAGGCAAATATACCTAACGCTGATATTCTGCTAGATCCCTGCAGTGACATACGGACGTCTAGCAGACGAGATAAATTGGTGTTGTGACAAAGTGTTATGCGCGTGAAAAAAGTAAGTATACCCGCACTTAAATTATTATGTATTCTACAGTAAAGTTTTGCCTTGGGAAACGTTCTTGTTCATTAATGTGTTGATTGTATTGTTGATGTACTGGTCGCGATTTCTACACCAACCGGAACCTCGTTAAGGAACCGCGTTCCAAAAACCCATGAGTGACAAGTAATCTACATTTTGTCACCAGCGGGGTCTATAAATTACGTGAGGCTTGAAAGGAGGGGAGGTACAGAGAGAGAGATAGAGAGGGGGGAGAGAGAGAAAGGGAAATAAATAGAGAAAGAGAGAGAGAGAGAGAAAGAGAGTAAAAAGGCAACAATTCAGAAGATGTTTAAAACTTTCAAAGAATTAATTCAGCTCTATCTCTCTCTCTTACTCTTTTTCTCTCTCTTTCTCTCTCTGCGTCAGTCTTCGGAGATTATATAACAGGTGAAGAGTTAAGTAAAGTGAAAAAAAAAAAATGTTTTTGTATATTTTCACCCACTGAAAGCGCTTTAAATTAGGTACCAAAGAAGCGTATATATTAATAAAACATACTCGTACATTTCGTTCATGGTATTTAATCCGTTTCATTGTAAACTGAAGCCGAGTTCCCCTCGTCTTATCTCAAAGAATCTACATACAGGATTTGAGCTGAATTAATTCTTTGAAAGTTTTAAACATCTTCTGAATTGTTGCCTTTTAACGTTCGCAGCTTGTCTGAGTAAACTTTTACCGCTTCGGAATTTGAGAGATGATTCATCTCAATATTTATAGTTATTATTGTTCTAAGGTTATAAACCTATTGGCTTTAAGGCATGTTTTGCATGATTCTGAATTTTACTTTTGGTGTAGACATACAAAAGTTGAGGTGGAGATCTAGGTAGGTTATTTTGATTTCATGAGTAGATCACAGACTCAATTTGTTTTAACTTCGCGTAGGTGGGTCTGGTACATGCGTGAAACTGACCAAACAGCCTGAAGTGATCGTAAGAAATTCCTGTGATACAAAACTTAAAACTCTTCTGTTTCTTATTATTAACTATCTGTTGCCCGCGACTTCGTCTGCAATCCAGGATAAAAAGTAGCCTATGTCCTTTTCTAGGTCATGTTCTACCCATGTGCCAAATTTCATCTAAATCCGTTCAGCCGTTTTAGCGTGAAAACGTAACAAACAAACAAACAAACTCACTTCCGCATTTATACCTATTTTAGTCAGTGATAGCCTAGTGGTGTGACCGTCGGACTGCCAAGTCATTGGTCTCGAGTTCGAACCCAAGGAACGGACCTCTGAATTTTCGGATTCATGTGCGTATTGTATAATTATCACTTGCTTTAACACTTTCAACGCCATGTGTATCTTTTTGTCACGTGTCTGGAACATTGAGTGTGTGTGGTGTGTTGTAAATGAGAAACTAAAATAAATAAATACCCAATATCTGTGTCTTATTAGCTACATTAAAATTAAAATTAAATAGCTTTTACCCGCGACTTGGTCCACGAGCCTATAACCTTCCTCAAGAATTGGGTTATTCAATGCAAAAATAATTTTTCAAATCCGACTGGTAGTTCCGGAGATTCCCCCTGCATAGAAACTTACAAACAAACAAACTTTTACCTCTTTATAATATTATAGTATAGAAGTAGATATATAGCTTATGAGTGTTTATTCTAACAGCGTCGCAAATAGATGTCAAATATTTCGCTGTTTTGATTAATTTGGAAATATTATTGTATGGAAATAAGAAATGTGGCTAACTAGCGAACTAGAATATTCAAACTCAAACTCAAAGCATTTATTTCAAATAAACCAATTACAGGCACTTTTGAATTGTCAAGGGGTCGGTCAGTCAGAAATATGAAGCTAGTTGCCCATTCCAACGCGTAGTAGGTTCCTATGGAGAAGAACGGGCAAGAAACTCCACGGACACTCTTTTAAATCAGAATATTGTTACAAAATATTGGTTACATCATTCATGTTGTAATTATACATGTGAGAACAATGTAGAGAGACGTGCACGTTAAAAGCGTCCGTAATAAAGAAAAAAAACAATTCAAAAATTAAAATAAATTCAAAATAAGCCTTGGCAGCTAAGAGATGACCAGTCCCCACTGACGGCGCCCGTTCACGAACATGACGCATGGATCAGCACCATTTAGCTCAACCATTTTGAAGGGAACTTTATGATCCAACACACACGCCACCACCAGCGAGACATTTGAGTGAGCATGACATACTCTCAGCCGCAAGGGCACATTTAGGTCAATGAAAGACGTAGGTACCCAGTAAATGGTAGCTTTAAAGTAGGTACATAGTGCTCACACATGTGCTATGCAATTATATAATACTATGAAATTGAATTTATACAATCTAAAGATAGTCCTACAATCTTCAGCAGCTCCAACAATATTTTCGAATGCCAATCAATTAGTTTATGCGCCTTGTGGAGCTGGACCAGCGCTGAGCCAAGCATTTTTGTCAACGATGTAATCCCCCAACTTATAATATGCTTGGCAGCATAGTGTGCGTTTTATACAAGATTTAAAATTCCTTTCATTCAATTGGTTCATTTTATTGATTATGAAATGCAATAATTAATATCGTAACACCGAATATTTAGTTTTAGATGTAAAAGTAGTATTTGGAAACTTTCCAAATACCTTTTGTACACCTAAAACGGATACAACATCAAATTAAATGTTATAATTGCAATTCAGTATTAATATTCTAGTTCGCCAGTTAGCCACATTTCTTATTTCCGTACAGTAATATTGCCAATTTAATCAAAACAGGTAAATTTTTTACAGCTATTTGCGACGTTGCCAACTTTTAGGATGAACGCTCTTAAGTGGCAGTTACATGTTTGATCTACCATACACACATAGGTAAATACATAAACTGACACCTGCTAAGATGCTTACTTATTGATTCGGTAACCGAAGCAAAAGTTACGTCCATTCATCAGGTCATACACGCACGCGGTTGCAAGTACTACGCGCCTGACCTTTCTGGAAAACATTACCAATAAGGTATGTAAATATATGTCCACCATATGTTGAAAATTGCCGGAAGCTTATCATAATAATATGCTAAAGGGTTAGAATTTGTAATTGATTATACTTATAATACAGTATAGTTTTATTAGTTTATTATGAATGTAAACTTACAATGAAATCGATCCTCCGTAGTGTGTGAGATAGATTGCTTTATTTATTTGCTAACATGTAAAACACTGGTTAGTAGGCATGCATTAAAATTTCATGACACTTACTACAAATGTTTCTTAACAAATAATTAAATTACATAATATAATATTGATTCTAATTATTACAATACATTAAATTTTAATAAACATTAGTTATTTAATTATTACATTTTATTTCAAATAAATCATTATTATTAATTCTTTCACACATTTTAGTCATTATAGTAGGTATAATACGAGTAATACAGTAAAATCATTTATTATTTCACATTTAACTACGTCAAGCTTATTGTTACAAGGTCAATCAATTCACAATTTGTCAGTTTTAAATTCCTCAACGGTATAGTAGCCTTATTTTATTATCAGATATTTCAACAGTTTCGAGAAAATTGAGTCATTTGGTAGGGATTTTAAACTTTCCGGTAGTTTATTAAATATATTAGCTAGTCGTGAATATGGGCTTTTCCCGATAACTTTTAAGTTTGTGATGGACATTATTAGTCTATTCTTGTTCCGTCGGTTATAGTTTTCGTTAAGCTCGATATTAGATTTGAAGAGGTACATATTTTTCCTAACGAATATACAACTTTGATGAACTTTGACTTTAATGAACAAAGACGTTCTTATTGCTAATGTTGATATTATGTAGGTACCTTAAGTTCTGAGTTGAGCTCCACGATTACTGATAAATGCTTGCACTGACTAGACAGGTCCACTCAAATCTGTGTGTTACTTTTCTCAAAAGACCATTTCAGATTAACATTACATGGTCCTCATAAGACCTGACCAAGATTATGTCTGGACTTTAAAAGAGACTGCGACGTCTGAGTTTATTTCGGCCTTTCTTCTCAGAGTAGTCAGATAGGAAACGCCGAACTCATCTAGCTTATTTGTAATATTGTTTTTATATGACGTGTAAAAGTGATTCCGATATCCTATTTACAGAATAAACAATTTTATTTAATTTCACCAGAAATACTCTGGATATACAAGAACATTATTGATACTTACACAAAATTGATCAGATAGTAGCTACATCTCTACCAATCCTATGCATGGTTGCCTAAGTATTATGTAACGTTAAAAAAGAACATTAATTCATTGTAATCGTGACCTTCGTGTTTCAACTCTGTGTTTATACTATTAACAGAATAAAAAAACATTGTTTTTAATTGTCGCGAGGTCGCCCTTTAGTCGAATTAAAATCTTCTATTTTTCTTTTGACGAACTCTGTAATTATATTAGAAACTGCTTTGTTCTGTACAAGTTAAAATACAAAAGGAAATTGTTTATTTTAAATGTTTTGAAGCCTTTGAAACGTACACAACTACCTGTAAATGCTTAAATCGGATTGTGCTTTGAGGAAAAATTTTCAAAATCACCACGCTTGTTAATGAAAAAGGTTATAATAGCTTGTAGAAATTACCAACATAACAACTACGGAATATTAGGAACATTAGTAATTTATTAAAAGGTTGAACAGGTCAACATTTTAATAAATTCCTAATATTTTAAGATATATATGGGAGGAGATGAAGGGTGGCTCGATATTTAGCTAGACGTCCGCTTGAGAAGCCATTTTAAAACTATAATAACTTAAAATTTCATACGAATTGCTCTAAACTCTATGTTTACAACCAGTCCATTCAAGCAAACAAAACTATTGAATATTCTTGCCAGGCCATTGGAGCGCTGTAAGGGCCACGCCAGCCTGGCCAATAGTATACAAAGCCATGCCATTCAAATGAAGGAAATAACTAACTGTGGTATTTGCCGACGGTGGCGGTACGGCCGACTGTGCTTGTGGTTCCCGGTAATGAATACGGCTTGCTGGGTGCCGTGACGGCTAGTGTGTATACGTCTTTGTACGAATTAATCTAGAGGCAGATATGAAGAATAGGCTATTATTTTGTTTGAACAATATTTTCTTGTGTCGGTGAAAGTTAAGGTGGATTGACGTACGAGGTTTGCTAGTTACGGTATGAAGTCTCAATACTCAATATATTTATTTGCGTTCCACAATGTTAGCATAGGTGGTAGGTACATTATAAAATATACATAATTTTAGATCATTGTGGACCCTGTCGGGCACAGCAAGATAGGATAGAGAAAGAGGGCTAATATTATATTATTATTTGAAAAAAGTAAAATATAGATGTTTTTCCACTACTCACTTCCACTTTAATTTATTTATTATTTTTGGTATTTATTTTAAATTATTGTTTTAATTTTTCATTAAAATATTCATTAATATTATAATAGCATTTATGGATTAGGTATTGTTTTAGTTTATTTATTGTTGGTTGTTTTTTTTTTGTTTTTGTTTGTTTTTTTCTCTCGTAATAGATGCAACGTTTAACTTCGAGCTACTTTTTAACACAAAACCCTTACAATACCAGATAATTTAACCATGCTAGCCTCTTTGCGGCCATGTGCCTGACAAATCAAATATTATTGTAATATTTATGTCAATAATAAAAATAGTCACTTATATTAATGGCAGTGAACAAGCTTAAATTAAATTATCTTTTGACTTAAACACTATGCCCATCACAAGGAGCTTGATAAAGTTGTACTCTTAATATTTTGACATTGAATTTGACATTGATATATTTATAAATTAATTGGCTCTTGAACTAAACATTTCATTAGGCTTTCAAATGTATTGTTTCTGCATGTGATAATTTTATTTAATATGTAATGTTCAATACAATGTTATTTGTTAATTAATAAATAAATAAATATTTATATCTACTAGAATGACATACGAAAAGATATCATTAGACTGGTATACTTTTCGATGACGCAAAACAAAAGACAATCAGTGCATATTTCCATTGTAATAAGTGCTACACCCTCAGAGGCGTTTAAAGGATTACACCAAGGAACTGGGGGATCAACTTGCAACCACCACCCAAAAGTGAAGCTCATGGTAATTTCCCGACCAGGGACTCCATTCAATCGTGGATCTCATTTGTCCACTGTGTGTTGTTTAAAAAAACCTACTGTTTATTTGCCAAGTTAAGGTTCGTGATAGCAAATGACAAAAGTTAATAAAACATTAATAATTTTTATTTTACACTAACGAAGTTGTATAAAGTATGTTGTGGTTCGCATTCATGTGGTTGACAAAGACGCAATGCGCCTCAAATCCCCAAAAAATACAAAAGACATAAAATATTCTCCCAATTAGCCATATTCTTCTTAATTACGAAAATTTTAATAAAAGCCACCTTTTCCAAAGAATATTAAGAATACATTATGAAAATTTAAACATTGAGTCCTTAAAAAATCTTCAAAGTATAATTTCAGAAGAATGACGCTGACACTTTAATGAAAAGCAAACTGGGTCAGTTTGTATCTATGACAGTTAAGGCCGGTCCTCATTTGGTCGATTTTCCCTTGACTTGCTACTAAATTATTATTATAGTTTAGATTGTTTGATAGAGTTGGCTTTGCTTCGTATTGCTATAAGAAAATTGCTGTATTATTGTGAGGTGGTGCGTCCTCGTTCCTAAACTAATAATTATTGCGATGTCTTTTGTTTTGATTTGTGTTTCTTTGATGTTGAGTTTTCAGTTTTCTACGTTCCACGTGATTTTGTTATTTGTTTTGGTTTAATTCAGGCGGTGCTACATAAAGAGTTTCCAATACAAAATTATTCTCATAAAGCCTTGAAGAACGAGCAATAAAAATAAAATAGGTCAACTTCGCATTGAAAAATATTTTACCGAAGTCGATAATAACGAATGGCGATCAAAGGGCAAAAGTATCGTGTGAATAAAAGGACCGCTATAAATTACAGCGTCGGCGTGTGGTGAACCGCGATATTATTATGAATGAGTGCAAAATTTCATCAATAATACAATTTTCACTTTGAAATAGAAAAGAATGGATGAAACACAATTACTTAAACAGAACTCGACACAAGCGTCCTATTTCTTTCTCGCCTACTACAGTAATGGGTTTGGTGCTCCCTCTTCCCACTAGTGGTGTTGCTGGTACCGCCCCCCACCCCTCTCCCCACCCTTCAGTTTCCAACGCCGTCGGTGCCACCAACAATGACCTCGTATTTCAGACGGAATTGCTCAAACACGGAACAGAGAAAACTCAGAATAGCGCTCTGATATTTAAAAGATCATCGTAGATTTATTTAAACTTTTTTTTTATAGTTAGACCACCCAAGTTATAATTCAAACCCCCATATATTTTAGATTTTAATATAACTGCTGTGATTAATTTTTGTGTGTCCTGAAAAATAGCTTTGGATAAGATCTTCACATCATGTTTTTCAACGATAAATGTTTTATTACTAACCTACTATTTTACCCTCACACAGAAATCAATACCAATTATTTCAATGTCAATTGAAGTCTCCATGCTTTTAATCTTATACGTATTTTATGAAAATTGACTTGATTGAATTCACAGAGAAATATAAAGCGAGTTCATTCACAAATTATACCAAGAAGTATTTAGACATCTCTAGTGGTAACTTTGTTTCATACTTACTTAACTACGTAATACTGTAAAGGAGCTGTCAACAAATGTAAATTGTGAGTAGGAAATTGCTATATTTTCTTCATAGTATTACCAACTTGCTCTACACTATTTGAAGTCAACTTTAGATTCAAATAACTTGAGGTTTACAGAACTGCAGGGATTGCGATGTACGGTTTTCGAGCACTTATTTATTGCAACGTTTTTCGAAACAAAAATGCCTCGACGTTTTGTGCATTACCCAAAATTAAACTAATTCCATCTCTTTTTCGCAGATTAAATTAGAAAGAGTAAAAAGAACATTAAGGCTGTCAAATTAGTTTAACCAAAACTACTGCCATACAAGTTTAAGACGTGACTCAGAACATGCCACCTGAAAACAAGCTGAAGTTTATCACGTAATTCAGTTTGACAGTTGTAAACTATCACCGTCTCATCCTCGCGCGGCATATTAGTGAAAGACAGCAATAGCTTTATTCTACATAGTTAAAAAGCTCTACATAAACAAAAGAATTATAAATTTTCCAAATTCAAAAATATTTGGCTGCAAATAAGTCAGCCATTTTCTTTCCACGGATATTACAAGATTAAGGGATTATAATTCGGATGGGATGTAGAATTTGAACATGGCTCAAATTTCCCAGAGGTCGAGGGGTGCGAAGGCTGGCAGCAGTCGCTCAGCGTCAAGCAACGAATCTCACTTAAACGTCAGATGCAGTGATGTTGCTCTTGAAAACGTCACGTGCAGTTGTTAGTGGTAATAGAACAGTTAAAACCAACTGTGAGAGCAGTCTGCAATTAAATTTTACCAATAAGGTTTCATGTTAGTCAAATTTCATGGCATTTATGGTTTTTGATGGTTATTGTTTTATTGCTTAGTAGGCATCGGTCCTAGCGGACCCCGTCAGTTGTGCTGACATCTCTTTGAGGCGCGCGTGGAACACAACGCGCCGTCGACCCGGGCCTGGTCCTTATCGGACGGTGAGCTACCCATTGCTCGCCGACCACAAGCCCGCGCCTACGGTGGCCGGGAACCGGCCTGCGATTTCCGACGCCCTGGGCGTCTGCGGCGGCTAGGAGCGTGAGGGCGAAGTCCGTGGCATGATGCCACTATTAATGTTATGGTTAACCACTCCTATGATAAACATAAAGACTGTTAACTAAAACAGTTGTCACAACATTTTTTTTTTTTTTTTTAAACGTTGCCCCACACTATGAATTTCTTCTTGTATCGTGGGTGCGTTTACAAACATAGAAACTCACATACACTAACACCCAGACCCAAAACAACTACTTGCAGATCATACAAACATTTGTTCCGTGCGGGGATTGAACCCGCGACACGTTGCGCAGCAGTCGATCGCTCAGCCACTGCGCCAACCGTGCCGTCAATGACAGGAGTCGAATAAATAAGCATAGGGCCACTTCAGTTATTCAAAATAATTGAAACTCATTGATTTATCCCAATAATTGATTGATTGTCATACAACCAGGTACCGCACTTAACATTGAACACGCTGCTCGTTTTATGTTCAAACACGAAAATGTTCACGTGATAACGATTTGCATTATAAATGGGGAGCTCCAATAATACATAGAACAAATTGTATACAGTTAAATTGAGTGATGATACTGAATTCTGAAGCGGAATATGGACGCCGCGCCATTTTGGGGGTGGGAAAAAGAAAAATAATTTAATTTATACAATTGAACTTAGAGTAGAGTTGCTGAGGAACTTTACTGTTTTAGGCCGTCTCGCCACCTCTTCCTAGGCTGGCGTCGATTGCCCCGTCCACCTTAAGGCACAGGGAAGAATTTGGAGAAGGCCTTTACCCAGCAGTGGTAAAGTGCCGCAAAACTGAAAAGTTACTTGTTAGTGACCTACATTAGATACCACAATTCATAAAAAAACATGCGGGGCGGTCTTTGGGGACTGCCGATAGAAGTGAAAATTAAGTAACTTGTGAATTGTATATCTATGTACATATATACACAGAATACATATAGCTCATGGGAAGCGTGCGGTGACGATGACGCGAGTTTCACGCTTTTTGTTCACCCAAAAAGTACACATATATACACAGTATACATATAGCTCATGGAAAGCGTTCGGTGACGATGACGCGAGTGCCTTGATTTTTGTTCACCCAAAAAGCGCCCAACGCGCCTAAAGAAGTTTTCTCTTCAAAAAATTGTTTTGTGTTTTTTTATTATTTCATGTTTCAAACAGTTAGTGTAAGGAAACAAAGCGTAGCCAGTTCTATTTGTTACCATGACGATTGCTCGCATCGATTCTGGCGAAGCGAAGGCGAAGGTAAAACCTTAATCAAGCCTCAGCATTCGATTGTTTATCGATAACACGATACTGCGATTACCAAACACGGTGCATAATTGGTAACAAATGGCAAGCGGTATTCATTAAACGACTTAATTAGTGAGCATTTAAATGATTATCTGAAATTCGTGGTATTAAACCTATTTCTGCAGACTGTTTGCAAAGTAACAGGTGGCTCTGTTTAGCTCCCATAAACAATAAGACTTGGCATTGGCAACATTTCAACGTCCAAGGTTCTATTTACGTTCAAGAGGTCCTGTAGAGAGATTTAACCATACTTTCTACACTATTTTCAGATAGAAAATGTCTCTTTGGTCTAGTAGTCGCAAGCGTGACTGTTGAATAGTGAGCATCGTGTACTGGGTTCAATCCCTAGGTCGGGTACACTGTTATTGGGTTTTTGCATTAGGAATAGCAGCCCGGAGTCTGGATTTTTGCCCGATTTATGGCAATAGGCTGCCCTTTATGAAATGGGACTTAAAAATAACTCACGACATGTAGGTGTGCTTATCTCTTCAGGGAATAGATGTATGATGTTTAGTGTAATATATTGTTGACCTACGATTTTTAAAGATAATTGACATCTTTGTATATGCCGTCGGTCATTAGTTTGATGCAGTATGCTCGTGTTGGAAAACATTCGTACACGCCCAGTACTAATTACTTCTGTCCGATGTCACTAATCACTCGACTATTAGCGTCGCTTTCTACCAGAGCTATGTGTTTTTCAAACAGTCCACACAGTTTATTTTTGTAGCAAACGATGGAAAAATGTTTGTTTAAGAAATTTACATGTTTCATGTTTCTGTATTTATTGGTTGTTTGGTTTATTATTTGATGATTTTTGTGTTATGTTTAGGTTTTTATTTTTATTTTTTTCATTGAATATTCAACACGTGGTTTCTGTTAGTTTTGGATGGTACTCAGTGCTTAAGACAAGAGAACGGTAGTAGTATCTTTCTGTGGGAATGAAAACTTAAGAATTACTTTACCTGAAATCAGCTTCGAAACGGATGAAATTAGAGCAATATTCTTTTGTACATTTATAGCTAGCTTATATATAGCCTATTTAGCAATTGCGTTTGCGGGCTTACATAAATGAAGTAGTTAATCAGATACACCCCCACTTTCTACTATAAGACGTGACCATTTTGGACGGATAGGCAGACATACGTTCTTTTTAACTTGTCTTGTCACGTCCCCATCCATCACTTGATTTGAAATCAAACGTGTCGTATGATCATCTTTTGTCCACTTTACTAACAAATCTTTTATTTAATTTTAAAGCTGCGAGTTGAGACAAGGGAACATATCTCTCGTCTCGACTCTCAACTGTCAAATTTTACGACGTGAGGTAAAAAAGGGTAACACTCCTGCTCGGGATATATTGGTCTTGTCTCAATTCGTCTCGCGGTAAAGGAGTAGAGGCTCAGTCATGACTTATGAGCTATCTACAGAGAACCTTTTTTGGAATATTTTCAAGTAGGGGTCAATCCAAACAACGCATTCTTCACTTTTGCCAGGTTAAGGTTCTATAGTTAATATTGCGTGAAATCAATGTAGTCTTCTAAGAATAATTTTGCATATATGTAACATTATCCTCAAATTCAAAATTCAAAATATTTTATTTCACATAAACCTACATGGGCACTTATGAAACGTCAGAAGCTAGTGCATGGTTCCGATTGGTCGTTTCCTATGGAGAAGAGCCGGCAAGAAACTCCACGGTTACTCTTTTAAAAATAATTGTTTTTTACAATATTTTCAAATAACAGTGTTAATAGGTATGGGAGGGCAGTGTAGATCTTTCAACAAGTACCAGGTACTTAACAAAATAGAAGATAGTCAATAAATCTACAGTCCACTAAGCCTACAGAGTTCTCACATTCACAAAATAGAAAAAAGAAATCTAAGTATATAAAATATTAATAAATTAATAAAAATAAAAACCTTGTATTTTAAACGAAATGACATAATTGCTATTACAACTGTAACAAATCTGAATAATTATCATGTACACAAAAGCCACTAATAAAGTGTTGAAATTAAATTGTAGGTATATAATGTCAAATATTAGGAAGATTATGTCAAAGAAGAATGTAAAAAAAAAAAGTTTAAAAAAAAAAATTACCATGTGGTAATTTGGGAGCAGTTAATAGACTCTTACATAACATGCCGAAACTTCCTTGTCTTCAACGTAGTCTTTAATTTTATAATATGCTTTCTTGATCCTCCTTCCTATTCCTGTTTTGTATTGTGTATTTGTGTTCGGCGCAGTATTGAAGAAGAAGCCATGATTCTTCTTCAATACTTCTCAGTATTTATCCCCTTTTTAGGGTTCCGTAGTAAACAAGGAACCCTTATAGTTTCGCCATGTCCGTCTGTCTGTCTGGCCGCGGCTTAGCTCAGATACGGTGAGTACCTACTAGAAAGCTATAATTTTTACAAAAATCAAGTTCACTATTTTATGTTTTTTTTTTTATGTTTACCTTCCCTTATTTCACTTTTGCTGTACTTTATTTGTTGCTTTGTAATCAATAACTAAAATCCTGTTTGCAATTAAAATAATCATTTTGTCACAAGTCTGCTACTATCAGTAAATTTACAGAGAACGAGGAAAACTGTTCCACCGTAATACAGTTTAAACTAGTACGGGGAGCAGAGTGAATCAGTTCCGTGTAACAACCATATTAAGCACCAACACATACCAAACAAAAAAATTTACCTGCCTTTCCTGCTTATTTGTAACTTTGTGAATTGTGCAAGGCTATTGTGTTAATTTGAGTATTTTTTTTTTTTTTTTTTATAATTTAGCATGTGTACATTAATTACGCCGACAAAGTGGTAAAATAAAATAAAGAAAAACATTTTTTTTTTGGGTACCTCCCCTACAAGTAAAGTGGGGATGTTTTTTTTTTCTCGTCTATCCTATAGTGTGGGGTATCGTTGGAAAGGTCGTCCAAATATTGTGAGTTTGTGAAAGCCATTTTTGAATTCAGGGATCCGTTCGCGAAATATTAAGATTTAAAGTGCTAATTTTTGTTAGAGTCAAGTGTCCCCCCCTACCAGCTAAATGGTTGGTTTTGGATATGTGAAAAAAATCACGGCAGTAGTATATATAACGAAATTAAAAAGAAAACTATCACAGCTAAGTAAGCTTTACAAGTTCACGAGTAATAATCGACCAACTTAAATTTGCGGTTGCAAAAACATGTTCTCCCATACATAAAGTATGAAGAACATGTTTTTCAACTACAAAGTTAAGTTTGTTCTTGTGATTAATTCATTCCAACTACGGAACCCTTCATTGTGCGTAGTCCGACATTCACTTGGCCGGTTTTCTCTGTATTTTGTGTTTATGCATTATTCGATAATTAATGAGCTTGCTGATGCGTCTACATGTCTTTACCATTCGTCCATTAGTCTTTAGCCATTTATTATTATGTCTGTCAGTGAAACGCCATCTGTGTTGTTGGTCCAAGACAACAATCTATTGGAATTGATTTATAAGAAGACAATGAATTGGTTGATGACGGTAGAGACACTTACTCCCGTAATTAATTAAATCCACGGAATTACGGTTGTCACACCAAGGGAACGGTGTTTTACGATACACTAGCTTCTGCTAGTGGCTTCGTCCTCGTGATATCTTTATAATGTATAGCTTACTTTACTCAGTGATAATATAGCATTCCACTGGTGAAAGAATTGTTTAAATCGGTCCAGTCATTTTGAGTTTGTTCATAACAAAAAAACAAACATACCAAAAATCAAATCTTTTCTCCTTATAATATTAGTTTATAATTTATAAAAAAACAACCGACTTCGAAAAAAACACTACAAAGTGAAAAATTACTTTAATTTCGGAAGTCGGTGGCAAAAAACAAAATTTCAAAACCAAAGACACCGACTTCCGAAAATAAAGTAATTTTTCACTTTGTAGTGTTTTTTTTCGAAGTCGGTTGTTTTTTTATTTGTAAAACGTTTTTATTTTTCACTTTTTAGTTGTGGTACAGTCAGCATCAAAAGTTCATGAACACATTTAGATTTTCAAAATCGCTGTACACCGTATTCACTATTAGCACTTCATAGTCAATACGGTGTACAGCGATTTTGAAAATCTAAATGTGTTCATGAACTTTTGATGCTGACTGTACCTACTCCACACAAATTAGAATACCAATAACAGACTGCTATGTAAATAACAGTGACAGGAAGTTATCATCATATCATCCACACTAAGTGGGAAAAATACGTATTATTGAAGCTTACTTAAAAACTATCCAAGCAAAGTTAATTAAATTTCTATGGGACCACCTTGGAAGCATATCCTTTCATACTAAAAAATATTTTTTTAAATCGGTCCACAATTGACGGAGAAATCGGCGGACATACATAAAAAAATATGTACATTGTATACGCAGCGAACATATATATCCTCCTTTTTAGAAGTCGCTTAAAAAGACAATGAATTGGTTGGTGACCGTAGAGACACTTACTCCCAATAATTAATTAAATCCACGGAATTATGGTTGTCGCACCAAGGGAGTAGTGTTATTAACAGCGTTTTATGATACACTAGCTTCCAGACAGTGGCTCGCCCGCATGATATCTTTATAAATTACTAGCTACCCGTCCCGGCTTCGCACGGGTACTACTACTTATCTACGGCGCACATACCTACCCTACCTACTTACCCTACTTACCCTACCCTGCCTACCTACCTACCCTACCTACCTACTTACTTACCTACCTACCTACCTACCTTACCTACCTTCCCTACCTACCTACCCTACCTAGGGTAGGTAGGTACGGTAGGTAGGTAGGATAGGTAAGTAGTTAGGTAGGTAGGGTAAGAGGGTAGAGTAGGTATGGTAAGTAGGGTAGGTAGGTAGGGTAGGTAGGTAGGTAGGTACCTACCTACCCTACCTACCTACCCTACCTACCTACCCGACCTACCCGCCTACCTACCTACCTACATACCTACCAACCTACCCTACTCTGCTAAATTCACATTCATCTAACGCATCCACGCGCAACCCGCGTTGGTCAGTTAGGTCCAACGCCCGAAATTAAAATATTCGTTAAGTTTTCTGCGCAATTTTCTTAATTTGTCTTTCCGTAAGAACATTCTCCTTACAATAACAAACACAACAAAAAAAGAATTAGCGAAATTGGTCCAGCCGTTCACACGTGATGCCGTGACCAAGGGAAATAGGGATTCATTTTTATATATATACGAGTATATACTCGTAATATATATATAGAATATAGATAGAATAGGCTATGTACTCAGTGATAATATAGCATTCTTCTGGTGAAAGATTATTTAATAATATTAGTTTAGAAATTTAGATAGTCCCGAATAATTCATGATTTCGAATCAGTATCATAAAACCTAAAAGTGTAGGTACCCGAATTAGCAAAATCATAACACCTGTTTATGAACAAAATTATAGACTAATTGCTTGTTTCATACTTACATTTAGCAAAACTAGTTATACAATTATGTTATTAATTGCTGCACGTCGTAACCGATCAACGTTGTTCAAATGTGAGTGAAACCTTTAATTGACATGTTACGTACGCATATGTATGTAGCGCAGCACGACTAATTAACGTCGTAATATTCCATTTCCTCTGTATATTTAATTCCAAGTATTGGTCGCTTCCTTTGTTTAGCTAATTGGAAACCCGCTTTATAATAGGGATGATGCCTGGGTAAAAGAATGAAATTCTAATTAGTCCGTCAGTCAGATAATAAAAAAATATTAGACACGTATTTTGTGCTTTATCGTATTAATAAAAAAATACTTAGATAAAACGAATTTTAGGTTGGGGAGTCACTACGTCACTAGTATGTATAAAATATCTACTCGTGACGTCATGGCACATTTTACCTCAATGTATCGCCGTAATATTTAGATTACGTAAAAAGATAAAAATACCTGTCCAATATTTTTTTATAATCTCAGACAGACTAAAAATGTTTTTTGTCATCATCCCGATTGTGACACCGATCGCTCGCTGTGGTTATCACGACTATCATAATCATTACCTTTTGCGGTTTTTATTTCGGCGCGCAGACGGCTCATAATGGGGGTATATAATTAAATAAAGAGGAGAAAGGCGAAGGACATTCGTTGTTCCTCCGTTGAGTTAGTTGATAAAGAAATGCTAGGTCTGTGTAGAGCAGGGTAGGTTTGCAAACGAAATGCAAATGTCGGCAGCGTATCGCTGTGCCGCTCATCTCCATACGATTAGTTGATCATTTGTTACGCCGCGCCCCGCTGCCACATCCATTCTGCTGCCATTTGCCGCCATCTCTGAGGCTTACTGATATACAGTATTACTTCGGTCACAACTTTCAGTGACATTACATTTTGTGAACACATTCTCGTGAACTTGCTGCGTACCGATTCGAAGTTTCAATATAACGGGAATATTATTATATATATATTGCCTTTATTGCGTGACAATATAAATTATGTTGAAGTGGCAAAAGCTTTCAGGCATTTTAGGTGCTAACCAGAGTTCTGCTATCTATCTCAATACTTTTCAGAAACATTGATCAGAAAAAGTTTTTATATGTATCTGGAATGATCATTGTTAATATGCTAAAATTAATGTGTTATTTAAAAGAAAACCTAATTTACAAATGCCACCAATATGTGTTTTTTTTTCAAACCCTTTACACCCACAGGAAGTTATGAACTTTTATGAGTGCTTATGGCTTTGAACCAAAGTGTATGTGTAGAGGCTAAAACGAATTAACATCTTAATGAAGTCGGTGATATAACGAAATTGTCAGAAGGGAGGACACACGACTGCGGCCACGTCGAGACTCTTTAATTTTTCGCTGTGTGATAACCATTTGCATAAGCTGCGGGCGTTCGGATACTAAATTAGTTTTTGCTCTCGATATTATGTTTTATTATATGGCGTAGTTTATATTTTTTCTTTTACGAAACGTTATTCCAAAAAATTTTAAAAGGATTTATTGAGATAAAATTGTTAAAGTACATTCTGAAAAACTCAAATGTAAAGTCAGGGAAATTCATTGTTAAGAATATTATTGTGCCGATTGCTAAAATTCGAGAGATAGTAAAGTTATACTAACTTACGGGTCGGCTTCCAGTCTAACTGGATGTAGCTGAATACCAATATTTTACATGGAGCGACTGCTTATCTGACCTGCAACACCCAGTAACTGCGTAACACGATACCCTAGGTAAGACTGGTTGTCAGACTTTCGGCCTTCTGACGACTCGTAACGACTGTCAAAGACCTAGAAATTACAGCCGGGACCAACGGCTCAACGTGCTTTCCGAAGCACGGAGGAGTCTCGGTATGTAAAGATGGTCACCCATCCACGGACTAACCCCGGTAAGCGTAACTTAACCCGATGGATCAACACGTGCAGCTGTTATTACTTAGCCACGAGCTCTTCCTACATGGATTACAATAATTCATAATAATTCTTGGTTTATAAGTTAAGACTAACATAATTTGCGTTAGTACTTTCTTACAAATAGCTATTATACGCATTTAGGTAGTGATTGACGTTCTTTTGTTTCGTGACAAACGTTTTACAATGTTAGTAAATATGTGAGCACCATGTATCTGTCACATAAGTAATTAATTTATCGGTCGTTCCTTCATTTTTAATTATTTTTACCTATTGTGGTATAGTATTTTTTATTTTTTCTAGTTGCTTCGTCTTTACTTAAATCTAATATTGTAAAACATTTTTAAAAGAGTAACGGTGGAGATTTAAAAGAGTAACGGTGGAGTTTTAAAAGAGTAACGGTGGAGTTTCTCGCCCATTCTTCTCCATAGGAAAACTACCATTTGGAAGCGGCGCGGCGACTAGAATCAATTAAATTTGTAAGTTTTGACGTTCTAAAGTGACTTACAAGGGCCTATTTGAAATAAATGATTTGACTTTGTTCAAGCAGGCAATTAATTTATGTTCAGTTTAATTATAGAACAAGCGTAAAATGGCCGTCTTTCTACATACATACCGCATGATTTTTTTTACCGTCTCGATAAAAATTCGGTATAATAAGTGAACGGAATAGAAGCCTATGGCACAGTTTTTTTTTTTGCTATAAAAAATATCGAAATTCAAATCATACGCACCCTACTAAATGCGCGGAATTTATCAATGAATTCATAGCTTTCCTTAGCGGCTGATAGGTAGTCGCCGCACTTGCCGTCGGTGTCTTTGATATCCTTTCGCAGGCGCACACGCTGCTTGCGCATCCCCGCCCGCCCGCGTGGTCAATGCTACTAAGGAAATATTCCCGGGTATGGCTTCTGTTCCACTTACACAACACGCCATATTATTCTCGAGACGGTAAAAAATTACAGCCGGTATATACATAAACTCACGCGCCTACTTATCATGGGGTAGACAGGAACTACAGAACGCCACCTGCTAGATCCTTACATACTCCTTTCGCCTCGTTTACTTCCATACATCTGGTCATACTCGTACTACGCACCTGACCTTTCTGAAGAACATCACCAATGGGCGGTCTTACCGCTAAAAGTGATCTTTTAAAGACCAACTTTGGATGGATTAAGAGAGAAGGAGAGACAACACTGCAGGTAGTCAGAGGCGTACCATTTACATATACAATACATAATATCCTATAATATTCAATGAGCAATATTTGTATACTTATACAGGATGACTGGATCTGGACCCGCCATAGCAAATTCGCATATAGAGGAGGTCATTTACTAATTAATGAACCTTACTTTCCCTAGCAAAAGTTTTATAGTTAGGAAGATATGTCAATTTTTATACGCTACTGAGATTTTTCCAATATTTGACCATCAAGCATTAATAAAAAAAAAAATGCATTATTTTAGTTGTTTTTTGGTAAAAATTATTTGTTGGTAAAAAAAATAAAAAATACCTCAAAACTTCCCTCAAACTAGGGTTCAAAAATAAGATAGTACGCTTTAAAAAAATACATAAAAAACATCTTTACGATCAAATTTAAAAAAACTGAAGTTATGAATGCTAGAATGTCAAATGAAAAATCTCAATAAAATATAAAAATTTACATCTCCTAAACTATAAAACTTTAGCTAGGGGAAGTAAGGTCTAATAATTAGCAAATGACCTCCTTTTATGCGAATTTGATATGGCGGGTCCAGATCCAGTCACCCTGATATACACTGACGAGCAATATAAAAAAGCCACTAACTTATTATGAAATATTTCCGAAACCATGCAAGATAGCTTCTTGAAGTAAAAAACAATATTCAAGTGTATATAATAGCGCATAATAATAAACACCTATAAAACCGTTTTCAAAATTGTTTTTAATTCATGTAGCTAATTTGTGTGGTTTATATATTTAGATTTATTTGGCACTTTGCAAGTGGATTTTTTATAACGCTCGTCAGTATTTATATTGTAATCACGTTCTTGAAGACGGCTCCAACGATTTCGATGTAAGTTGCAATATAGAGGGTTATAGGGGCGAAAAATCTATCTAGTTAGGTCTCATATTTGGGAAAATTTGTTTTCTCTATTTTCGCAGCCTCGGGAATGTGATACAACGTTGGTATACCTGGACGATATGTTTATCTATTTTCACCCGAGCAGAGCTCGGTCGACCAGGTACTACAATAATAATCACAATCAATAAACAACTGTCTATGTTTTATATAGCATCATGTACCTAAGAAAAGAAATATACTCGTACAATCACATTGAATATCACGTCCATATTTCGATATTTTTGGAATAATCGTAAGTGTCGATATTGGCATTACTTTTCTGAATAGTAACTAAACTGAGGTGGAACATATAAGGTAGAGGGCTATCTCTACATCCAAAAATAATATTTATCTTGGGAAACTAAACAACTGTCTATTTAATTAAATAGAGATATAACAAAACTTTCTTTTAAAGATTTGTTTACTGTGCCTGTTTCGTTTCCAATTCGCGTCAAGTAAATAAATTTTCTAGAAATAAATGAAATACTTACCTATTTTTATTTAGGTTTTCCCACAACTTCTATTCTTCTTTCGGATTTCACGCTGAATTCAATACCAGGTCACATAGATCATATGATTCTTGAGAAAAACATAAATACCTGTTACATTGTTTTTAGAGTTCCGTACATCAAAAGGAGAAAACGGAACCCATATAGGATCACTCGTGTGTCTGTCTGGCTGTCCGTCCGTATTTAGTTGAAATTATTATAATTAGGTTCACATATGAATTTCTGTGAACACGGACGTGTAACTTAAATAAATGAATTTTTAATAAAATATTTTGGGGGTCATTGTTCGAAGACAAAGGGGGAAATTTAAAAAATAGTTTTGCAAACTGTACCTGTGTGACATATCCAAGGGCTTGTTGTGGGGATCTCAAATATATTTTTATTATCATTTTAAAATAAAAACTTTTAAAGATATTTAAGAAAATTTATGAAAAAATTCCATCCCCCCCTTATCTCCGAAATGATAAGCCTTTGAAAAAAAATGCAGAGAATGGTTCTTTACTCATAGATCACAGGATAGCCTATAAGAAGTCTAAGGTCTTAAAAAACATGGTAAATCTCTCAATATTGTGCCTACTAACTTACATTTGCAGTTGAAATGTTTTTCAACCACAATGTTAAGTTTGTTCTTGGGATAAATTCACCCCAACTAAGGAACCCTTTATTGTGCGTGGTCCGACATGCACTACGACATACATCATACAGAATGTATGGGAGATCATGTTTTCCAAACTGCAAATTTACGTTGGTCGATTATTACTTGTTATCCTGTAAAGCCTACTTAGCTGTGATTATGTTGTGATTATTAGCTGTTTTTATTTTAACTTCGTTATATATACTACTGCTACGAATTTTTTCATTAATCCAAAGCCGCGGACAAACAGACAGACGGACACGGCGAAACTATAAGGGTTCCTTGTTTACTACGGAACCCTAATAAAAGTAAAAATAATTCTATCTAAACTGTATTGTTTAGTTAAAAACGTAGAGTAAGACGAGATTTTTTCTACAACAGATTGTGTTATTTTTGGAATATCGATATCGAACGCTTTAAAAATATTTGTTCGGAAAATTCGCAGCGTGGCATCGCGCCAGTCACGTTTGTCGCTCCGATAGCCTTACGAGTAGAATTTAAAATCGCCATGTGTGTTTATCGGGTCCGCTATTTGGACAAAAAACTCTGGTTCCTTATTCGTTCCGAGTAACAGGAAACAAAATGTTTTTTTGGAAAGAAGTTCTTTAACGCGGCTTGCGGTAGGACTTGACTGGTAGAAATCGTCACGTAAGGAAAAATCGTTATGCTCCATGCCACTTTATCTCCCTCTCTCCCTCTCTATTATACATATGCGTGCGAGTATCGCGTAAGAAACTTCGTTTTTTTCATATTGCTTAAGGTTAGCTTCAGGTTGTTGATCAACAGCACCTACCTTTTTTCTAACGAAACTTTTTGGATTTATGAATCTGTGTTAAAAGCACACAGTAGTGGACTATGACTTTGCCACAAAGAAATAAAATCTAAGGCATATTGAATTGAATTGCCAATTTAACACGCGGTGAGCAAGTTTGGTTGTCATGCTCGTTCTCTGCTTATGAGCAGAAGCTTTTCTTCCGCGCTTCTGTGTTCCAAAAGCTAGTCCTAACTTAGTGACGACATAAGAAAGTCTCTCTAGGCCTGACCCAGTAGCACACTCTCAATAAACGTTAAAACACGTCGTAATTCCATTCGGAATCGTCAGAATTACGACGTGATTTCGACGTCTACGTATTGATCATGCCAGTCAATTAACTGGCCAACTGTTCTTGAAACGCAGAATGTAATCTAAACTATATATAGGTGTGTGTGTTATATTAATAAATATTATAAATGCAAAAGTGAGTTTGTTTGTTTTTTAAGCTTTCACGCTAAAACAACTGAACGGATTTGGATGAAATTCGGCACATGGGTAGAACATATCCTGGAAAAGGACATAGAATACTTTTAATCCCGATATTCTGACGTGATCGAGACTTGTGAGGGTGAAACCGTTGGGCGCAGCTAATAAGATTATCAAGCCAACAAGGGATATGTACGTACCCATTGACGTACACGGTCGTCTTAATGACTTTCGTTTTTATTTAATATAGGTTTAAATAAAAATTGATTTATCGTAATTAAATTACTTTATCAGAAAGTGTCTGTGAGATCTGCCTTACCATTGCATTCAGCCCGAACTGCTAATAGGGTATTTAATCTTTTCTTTCGGAATACGTAATATTAGTTGCCTACATTTTAAATACACACAACATATATACAATTTTCGAGACTCTCCCCAGAGGTAGGGTAGCAGAATCAGATTGCGGAACAGCTAAAAACATATCATTACGCTTATTTCCCCTGCGTACCCAGTGATACTTAATCGAATGTCAATCCTGGTGGTGGCCCCCGCACCTTGTGAATGGCACCAGTGTGTGACAGGTGACACAAGCCATTGCGGAGCCATTGTCGTGCTCATGTATTACGGTCCTGGTATCGCAGTTGTGCAATTGTTGTATAGAATATAGCAGTTTTGATAGTAGAGATTTGATGTTTGATTTAATTTAAGCAAAAAGTTATCCTTGCATATTATAAAACAAAGTATCCCGCCACGTCTGTCCATCTGTCTGTCTGAACGCGATAAACTCAAAAACTACCGAATGGATTTTCAAACGGTTTTCACCAAGTGACGGGGCAATGAATGGGGGGCAAAACCTTCGTCATGAATCCATGAGGAAGGTTTTGGCGTATAATTAATTAAGGTTTGTGTAAATTGGCTGAAATATGACGATTATTGTTGAAGATGTCGGAAAAATCATGCTGACTAGGAGCTTTACTGGCGTGGCGTAAACCGTGAGAGATAAATAAAATGTATGGTCTACAGGATTGTTTATCTTAAAAAGTTCAACGAAAAAGTCCGTGATATGTCTCTCTTCTAAAGATGACCCACAGTAGCCATTATTATCTTTCAGAATTTGATAAAAAAATTAATTGTTATTTCCAAAGCTATTTTGATGGGTATTATATTAATGCTTATCCAATAAAATATATTAAATTGGGCATTTATTATAGATTAAAATATGCCTTGACATTATATCATTTAAATGAATAGTTTAAAAGATATCACAGATTCAAAATTACGCGTAACAAAATAATTATGGTTGACGGCAACACGGGCGCAGCTGTAGGAGTCAATGAACTTTTCCTCGGCTATTGCCGTGGCAACAGCCGTGGGTTATTTTGCGACATCCACGCGGGCGAAGCTGCGGGCAAAAGCTAGTTAAAAATATAATAAAGCTGAAGAGTTTGTTTTTTTGCATGAACGCGTTAATCTCTGCAACTACCAGTCGGATTTCAATATTTTTTTTGTATTCGATAGCCCAATTCTTAAGGAAGGTTATTTCCATCACGCTATGACCTAAAGGAGCTGTTCAAACAGAAAAAAGGCAGAAAGAACGCTAAGCGAAAAAGAACTAATAGCGCGGGCGGGCGATGCGATGGCATGCGACGCGGTGGGTCCGGGGGCCGAGGGCAGTCGTAGGATATATTTTATGTTAAATCAAGAAATTTCACGCAGACGAAGTCACAGGCAGAAGCTAGTTGTGAATAAGTTGCTAATTTATATTTAACATAACGTAACATCATGTCTGTTTCCCCCAAAGCGTTAGGCAGAGGTGTTTTTAATGGTACATACCTACGTACCTTCATTTCGCTAGTTATGTTTTAGTCCCATGAAATAGATGCGAGCTTATTTAAAGAAATTCCTGATGAAAAGACCCAATAACATTTTTCCCGACCTGGGAATCAAACCCAGGACCTCATGCTCAGATTTTATTAATATTCAGGTATTTGAAAAAAAAAAACAACGGATACGAAAACGAATTATACCTAACTCAACGTAAACACCATTTTGTGTTAGCCAATGTTCAGGCAATTAGGATTCGGAGCTTAGCATATAAAATAAATTGGAATACAGAATGAATATAAAATATTAATTCTGTATTCTGTATTTTTTGGATTGCCAATGCTACACCTGAAAAGTGTGCTTTAGAGCGTGCCCAGAATACCTCGTTTGGAAGAATGTTCATTGTTTTACGAGTATTGTTGAAAATGTCATGTTCATGATCAACTAAGAAGTTACTTAAAATAAACACCTCCACTTAAATGCTTAATCTACATGACTTGATGTTCTGATTCATGGTCAGATAAGTCTTTCGTCACCCATAGAATAGAATAGAATAGAATATTCTTTATTATGTACACCATAAAAAATACAGATAAAAATGTAGTCATTTTACATAGGGTGACACAATGGGCGGTCTTATCGCTAAAAGCGATCTTTTACAGACAACCTTTGGATGGATTAAAGGGAGAAGGAGAGACAAATAAAAAAAAAAAAATAACAAGTTTGTAGCCGCGCACAATACATCCTGTATAGTCAAACAATAGTGCTGTAACCGAAATGGTATCACATTGTATCCGCCTATCTAAGCCTTACCTGCCGTGATCGACATTACTATACTAATAAAAATTTGTTATTGGACCAACTTTACGGAAATAGCATGACTAAAAATGAGGTGGTATAATACCTTCAATAATAAGGCTAGATTTAATATTGAAGCTAATTGTAGGACGTTGTTTGAACTCGATCGTCTCAATCAATACACACTTGACGGGATATGTTTTACAACGGTCAGACGTTGCTACTGAAAATATTGTAACACTGATTTCTAACCAATGTTGAGCTCTGTTCAAAATGGGTGACTTTTGAACTTCAGGTATGAGCAGATACGACGGATAGACAGTACTATTTAAAGGAAATATCGTTGAGAAAATATTTCAGGGTTGTTAACAAGCCGTCCGATAAGGACCAGGCCCGGGTTGACGGCGCGTTGTGTTCCACACGCGTCTCAAAGAGATGTCAGCACAACTGACGGGGTCCGCTAGGAACGATGCCTGCTGGAGTCGCGGGAAAGTCCGAAAGTGATACCGAGGCCCCTGCCAACTGAAGGAACACGGGTGGGTTTTACACGTGAGTCTGACACGCCCTCCCGCCCAGAGCGGAAGAAGTTATTTGATAATTTCCCACCCAAAAAGAAGGGTTTTTAACAAAATAAAAAATTTGCAGACTTATTTATTTGTTTACTTCAACAATAAATAATCTGTCTTTGTATATTTGTTAAATACCTCGAAGACGTGACAGTAAACAGGCGGGCAAAAGGCAAGGGAAAATCAAAACTAGGTTCCTTTTTATTCTAAGCTTTATATAAAACAAATTAGACGAAAACTCTCCGTGTGAAATATTCCGATAGAAAATACCGTTGAACCCCACGGAACGAGCACCTTTTGTCTGGTACATGTAGAACATTGCTATACACATACATTCTTTGATGCACAAATGAAAAATACCAAGCGCAGAAACAGAAAACAAAAGAACAAAATTAATATCTATTGTTAGCTGCACAAAGAAACAGATAATACACAGACACTTGTATCGTGAAATGGAACACCCCTAATTATTTGTCCGAGTGCTCGGAAAGCATTCGCGGATATTGAGTGTAAATGGGAATTAAGTAATTACGACCGTCCACTTCAGCTGCCATGTGGAAACTGACCGGACTCCACTTGTTTTTCTTTAATTACCTATCTAACGTAGCGTGCTTTCACAGTGTCGCATATAAACAATGGAAACATGGAGCCTATGCCAACATTGACCAGAGAGACATAAATGTCAAAGGTACACAAGTATCTTGGAGTACTTATGAAATTTAAAATATATAACGCGCATAGGTATAATTAGTAGTTTAATTACTGTTTCAGTGTTAAAATAAACGGTAATGTTTTATTCGCTTAGTGATAAGGGTAAGTTTGCTTCCCTAAGGATTCCTTTGGAGATCTGACTGGTGTAAAAGTGAGAGAGAGTAATACCATTTATTTGACGTAGGTACTCGTGCTACCAAGCTATACCTGCTTATATGCTGTACTCGTAGTATGAGGAAAACTATGCTCGTTGAATGTTAATACTTAAACAATCTTAGGCAGAATCTCCAACTATACCGTTTGAGTATTAATTGCCAACAGCTGAGTTTTTCATTTCTTGAACGGATTTCCAAATATATTTTTGAGGCATAGTTCAGAACCGGAGGACACGGTGGAGCATACGGTGGAGGTCTGCCCGGCTTGGGCGGAGAGCTGCCGTGTCCTCGTGGAGGCGATCGGTGGCGGTGATCTACCGTCCGGCCCTGGTCCAGGCCGTGGTACGGAGCGAGAGGGCATGGGAGGCTGTCACCTCATGGCATGGCATGGCGTGGCACGGGAGGCAGTAACGCTCGTGAAGGACGCATCAGGGAGAGGCAAATTTCGCGCTCTCATGCCCATAGCCGCCGCAGGAGACGCCTTGGGCGTCGGGAAACGCAGGCCAAATTCCGGCCACCGTAGGCGCGGGCTTACAGATGGTGAGCAATGGGTAGCTCGCCGTCCGATAAGGACCAGGCCCGGGTCGACGGCGCGTTGTGTTCCACGCGCGCCTCAAAGAGATGTCAACACAACTGACGTGGTCCGCTAGGACCGATAAGTGCCGGGGTCGCAACACAACACAACAACAACCCTGTTAACAGCATTGTTGTGTTTCGGCAGTTAGAGGTAAGATAGCCAGTTCCGCTGTGATTGAGAATTCCGAGTGAAGCTCGCTTCCACCTTCGGCCTGGCCTGATAATCAATTATCACTTACCATCAGGTGAGATGAAGGCAAAGTGCTCCTCGTAGAGGTTAAAAAAAAGTGTGTATTGGCCCGACGATATAATTATTCTCTTGATACTTTGTGTATCCCCCCTGCTTAACATTATAGGACTATTTTTTTATCAAAAGTAAAAAACTACTATGGTTAGTAGTACTTTTAACCATTAGTATTTTGTATATTTATAAAATCCACTTAGGGACTATACCATGAATCTTTTAGTAAAAAACTGGCCAAGTGCGTGTTGGACCACGCACAATGAAGGGTTCCGTAGTTAGGATGAATTTATCCCAGTAAAAAATTTAATATTGTAGTAGTTGAAAAACATGTTCTCCCATACATTCCAAATGCAAATGTAAGTTTGTACGCACAATATTGTGAGATTTACCATTTATTTTTATTTATTTATTTAACCATTTATGTACACACATAAAAACAGACAAGAAGAAAAGAACAGAAAAATACGTACAAAGGTGATGGTTATTTCTAAATAAATCTTTTCCAGCATACCTGCGATGGGAAAGTAAATAAAGAGATGTAGACAACGTGTAGACCATAGACTTTATATAGGTTTTCCTGTAATTTATGAGTAAAGAACCATTCTCTGTATTTTTTTCAACATTTTAAGCTCAGTAGTTTTGGAGATAAGGGGGGAATGGTAATGGCTAATTAATTTGCTTAAATATCTGTAAGTTTTTTATTTTAAAATTATAATAAAAAATATATTTGAGATCCTAACAGATCTTTCATTTGATATGTCACACGGTACAGATTGCAAAACTTTTTTTGAAATTTTCCTGTTTTCCCCCGTTAAGTGACACCCATTTTCAAAATTAATTTATTTACGTCAGTGTTTTTCAACCTTTTTCATGACGCGACCCCCATTGCACGAAACATTTTTTCGCGACCCCTTTCCCTCCACTGTTTATAATCTGTATTTTATTATAATACAAATATCAAATACGAAAAAGTTTTTATTGTTTTTTATAATGATGTATCGGATAATTACATAATTAACAGACATATTACATCGCCAAACGCCTCTACGGAAAAGCGATACTGATGAATTTGTGGGGACAGCGTATCCCACTAAGTAACTACTACGGCTTACGGTCTTACGGCTACGAGGGATTTCCCAGTAGAGTAATTACGTTTTTAAATGCAGCTATAGATGCGGCAAGTTTGGGAACCAACCTAAAAGCAAATCTATTGGAATTATCTAAACCAACAATACAAAGTTTAAAAAATATATTTTTAAACATTTTGCTTAAAAAATATATTTTTAAACATTTTGCTTAAAAAATATATTTTTAAACATTTTGCTTAAAAAATATATTTTTAATATTTTTTCTTTGAAGCCTCTGGGCTTCACGACCCCCTTATAGAGGCTTCGCGACCCCCCCAGGGGGTCGCGACCCACAGGTTGAAAAACACTGATTTACGTAATACGTATGTGATTCAGACTCATTCATTATTCATAGCCACACGACTACATTGAACTATAAATATGTCCTGTCATTTCCAATACACGTATAAATATGTATCTGACCTCTACGCCATTTTCACTTAGATCAAAACAGTTGCCTAGGGACGCGTCAATTTGTGCTACATTGATGTTTATGAAAGCAGGTCTTTGACATAGAAGCTTATTAGCATAATATACCTATAATGTTGCCACTGCAGGGACACAGGCCTCCTCTCTGTGAGAGAGAGTGGGCTGTAATCCACCACGCGGGCCCAGTGCGGGTTGGTAGATGTCACATGTCTTGGAATTTTTGGTTCTAGGACATGCCGGTTTCCTCACGTTGTTTTCCTTCACCGTTTTGAGAGCAGTAGTGATGAAATAATTTACACAAAGTAAAGCGCCAGGATTGGAACCTATGACCACTCGTAAGTCGTGGCCACTGGACCACTACTGCTCACGAAGAAACTTATTGTAGTTATCCATTTATTTACCTAGGCATACAAAGGTTCGGTGACTGTTTGTCTAAATCTTGGAAAATAGAAACAAGCGATTTCAAAGACATGTTTAAAAAAAAATATAAGACACCTCGGTTAGTTAGACTGCTGGGTGTAGTTTAGTTTCGTGAGGGAGACGCAATTTACTTTTATTTTTAATTTATTTATTCAAAATCTGTATTAACAATAACATACATTAAGTCTGCCAAACTGTATAACAGTTTGTCGGCAGTTGTTCTCGTCTAATAATGAATAACAAATTTTGAATTTTGCAATATTTATGTGCTAAAACTTAATTATGCTATGTAAACTATAAAATAACATACCTACAGTCGATATAGGAAATCTCACATTGTACAAAAAGGCATTATAGCAAACGTGATGTTTGTTACAGATATAGCTATTGACACAATGATAGGTAATGTTTTTGTAGAACTCTTTTAAGTTGATCCTTAGACTTGACATGCGATATCAGTTTTGGGGGTAGCTCATTCACTAACGTTGGTACTTTTTTACTTTTAGAACTAAAATGTCGCGCCCTCACGCCCCTAGCCGCCGCAGGAGACGTCCTGGGCGTCGGGAATCGCAGGCCGATTCCCGGCCAACGTAAGCGCGGGCTTGCGGACGGTGAGCAATGGGTAGCTCACCGTCCGATAAGGACCAGACCCTGGTCGACGGCGCGTTGTGTTCTACGCGCGCCTCAAAGAGATGTCAGCACAACGGAAGGGGTCTGCTAGGACCGATGCCTGCCGGGGTCGCGGGAAAGTCCGAAAGGGATACCATGGCCACTGGCATCGTACAGGCAACTGAAGGAACACGGGTGGGTTTTAGTCAGTAAGAGTCTGACACGCCCTCCCGCTCCGCCCAGAGCGAGAAAAGTACTTTAATAATTTCCCATATAAAAAAAAAAAGGGTGTAGTTTAAAACATTCGTAATTTAGCTTTGAGTGGGTTAAACCTAGGGTTAAGATTAGTATACGACAGTAATCACGGACAAAGGCTTGGTTCTCTACGTTCGTATTAAATCTTATCAATGTATAATTTACAGTTTTTTTTATTCCAGCTTGTAGACGTCTCATAGATAAACTGATAAACAGACGTTGCTGCCGATTCTATTGACGTAAGTTCTTAGGCACATTAAAAAGAGATAGAGAGCGGTCGAGACGAAGTAACCTACGATTCTTTCTGATTCAGGAGGTCAAGTTTTCGGGACGGGTCGGGGACTTCAATGCCAAGAACGTGGCTTGGGGTTCCCGGTTAACGGACACACGGGGCAGGATGGTGGAGGACTGGGCTCTGGAGTCGGGCCTGGTCGTCCTAAACCGGGGTTCTGTCCCCACGTGCGTGCGGATGCGGGGCGAGTCAGTGGTGGACATTTCGTTCGCCAGCCCCGCTCTGTCACCACGTGTCATCGGCTGGCGCGTCATGGAGGGGGTGGAGACCTATTCCGATCACCGGTACATCCGGTTTGACGTCTCCGCCCAGACCTCGGGCACGCCGGTCAGACAGACCCCGAGTGGTCCGCGGTGGGCGCTGAAGCAGCTGGACCGGGAGCTCCTCCTGGAGGCCTCGATCGTGCAGGCCTGGGTGTCATCACCGGACAGGCCTGCCGACATCAACGACGAGGCGGAGTGGTTCCGGGAGGCCATGTCCGAAATATGTGACGTGGCAATGCCCCGGGTCCAGCCCAGACGTGCTCAGCGCCAGGTGTACTGGTGGTCGCGTGAGCTGACCGCTTTACGCGCGGCGTGCGTTGCTGCGCGCCACTTGTACGCCAGGCACCGCAGGCTCCGTATCCGCCCGCCGGATACGGAAGCCATTGAGGCGGAGCTGTACGCCGGGTACAGAGCGGCGAAGACCGCACTCCGAGCGGAGATCGAGCGGGCCAGAGGAGAGGGCCGTAAAGAGTCGCTGGAGACTCTGAACAGAGACCCGTGGGGGCGCCCATACAAATGGGTGAGAGATCAACTCCGCCCATGGGCTCCCCCGCTGACGCAGAGTCTCCGGCCCCAGCTCGTGGAGGACGTGGTGAGCGCTCTGTTCCCTTCGCGAGGGGAACATACTCCCCCGCCCATGGCTCCGCCTCCTGCGGTGCCCGATGCGGACCACACAGGTGACGACGACGACGACGAATCTCCGGAGGTGACCGGGGTAGATTTGAGAGTGGCGGTACGTAGGCTGAATGCCAAAAATACCGCCCCAGGACCCGACGGCTTACCTGGAAAAGCCTGGGTTCTGGCCTTAGAGGCTCTCGGGCCTCGACTTCGAGGGCTCTTTAGCGCATGCTTGGAGAGGGGCCAGTTCCCACTTCGTTGGAAGACGGGGAAACTGGTCCTCATCAAGAAGCCGGGGCGCCCGGCGGACTCTCCGTCCGCTTACCGGCCCATCGTGCTGCTCGACGAGGTGGGCAAGCTCTTTGAAAGAGTAATTGCAGACCGCCTTGTCGGGCAGCTGGTGCGAGTGGGGCCGGATTTGGCGGACAGCCAGTTTGGTTTCCGCAAGGGGCGCTCTACGGTGGATGCCATCATGCGCGTTCGAGCCCTCACGACGGGGGATGCTGTTGCCCGGGGTGGGGTGGTCTTGGCGGTGTCTCTTGACATCGCCAATGCGTTCAATACCCTGCCCTGGAGTTGCATTAGGGAGGCACTCCGGTATCACCGGATGCCGACCTACCTCTGTCGAGTGGTCGAGGCCTATTTGACGGACAGGGCCGTCATCTACCCCGGTCACCACGGAGAGTGGAACCGGCGAGAGATGTCGTGCGGTGTCCCGCAGGGATCGGTCCTGGGGCCGCATCTGTGGGACATCGGCTACGACTGGGTGCTGCGCGCCGACCTCCCTAGCGGCGTCAGCGTAGTCTGCTACGCTGACGACACGCTGGTCCTGGTGCAGGGGAGGTCGCATGAGGCGGCGGCCGAACTAGCGACACGTTGGGTTGCGACAATCGTCGATAGGATCCGGCAACTGGGACTCGAGGTGGCCTTGCACAAGTCCGAGGCCATGTGTTTCTATGGTCCTCGGAACGCGCCACTGTCGGGTTCCCAGATGACGGCGGGAGGGGTTCACATCGGTGTCGAGTCGACGATGAAGTACCTGGGACTCGTCCTCGACAGCCGGTGGAACTTCGTCGAGCACTTCCGACGTTTGGCTCCCAAACTGCAGAGGGCTGGGGCTGCTTTGAAGCGGCTTCTGCCCAATCTAGGGGGTCCAAACGCCTCCTGCCGGAGGCTCTACGCGGGGATCGTTCGGTCCATGGCCCTTTACGGGGCACCGGTGTGGGCGCGTTCATTAAGGCTGCGACCAGCCCAGCGATTGAACGCGTCCCAAAGGGTCATGGCCATTAGGCTGGTCAGAGGATACCGCACGGTCTCCCGTGAGGCGGCGAGCCTCCTTGCCGGACTTCCGCCATGGGATCTGGAGGCAAAAGTCCTCGCGCACATGTGGGAGTTGCGCGAGGAGGCGAAACGCCGGGGCGTAACTCCGCTGCCGCGAGAAATCACGGCACAGCGGACAGAGCTCCGGCGGGATCTCATGGCGGCATGGAGAGTGCGATTGTCGCAACCCAGCGCTGGGCACGCCACAATTGCGGCGGTAAGGCCCCTCTTTGAGGAGTGGCTAGAGAGGCGCCACGGCGTCCTCACCTTCCGCCTGACGCAGGTCCTCACCGGACACGGTTGTTTCGGGAGGTTCCTGTTCAGGATAAAGCGGGAGGAAACGCCCGGGTGTTACCATTGTGTGGATCGCCCGGAGGACACGGTGGAGCATACGGTGGAGGTCTGCCCGGCTTGGGCGGGGCACCGCCGTGTCCTCACGGAGGCGATCGGCAGCGGCGATCTCTCGCGTCCGGCCCTGGTTCAGGCCATGGTCCGGAGCGAGAGTGCATGGGAAGCCGTCACTTCCTTCTGCGAAGCAGTAATGCTCGCGAAGGAGGAGGCGGAGCGCGCGAGGGAAATGCAAGATGCGCGCCCTCGCGCCCCTAGCCGCCGCAGGAGACGCCCCGGGCGTCGGGAGTCGCGAGCCGACTTCCGGCCACCGTAGGCGCGGGCTGGCGGACGGTGGGCAATGGGTAGCTCGCCGTCCGATTAGGACCAGGCCCGGGTCGACGGCGCGTTGTGTTCCACGCGCGCCTCAAAGAGATGTCAGCACCAACTGACGGGGTCCGTAAGGGCCAATGCCTGCCAGGGTTGCGAGTTTGTCCGAAAGGGATATCGCGGCCCCGGCACACAGGCAACGGAAGGAACACGGGTGGGTTTTAGTCAGTAAAAGTCTGACACTCCCTCTCGCTCCGCCCAGAGCGGGAGGAGTCATTTGATGATTTCCCACCCAAAAAAAAAAAAAAAAAAAAAAAAAAAAAAAAGGAGGTCAAGTTTTGTAGTTAATGCATTCGAGCTTGTGAATATTTAACTAAGTTTAGTATCAATGTAAATAAAATGCCTCTCATAACATAACATAACATAACATCACACCTTGATTCCTCGAAGGCTTGGGCAGAGGTGTACTTATCGTACACCCATTTTTCGCCAGTTACGTTTAAGTCCCATGTAATGCCCCTAGCGAGCCTATTGCCAAAAACCGGCCACAAATCTAAACTCCGGGCTATTTATAAGAAATTCCAGAGAGAAACCCCAATAGCACTTTGCCTAACCTGGGAATCGAACCAAAGACCTCATGTCAGCAGTAGCGCTTGCAACCACTAGGCCAACGAGGCTGTTACGCCTCTCAAAATATTATCGTTTAAAACTACGTACTGTTAAATACCCTCCACTGTTTTCGGATCAATTTACTACCAGCTTGTTTTAAGTTCCCCGTAAGTTCGTGATAATTTTATGAGCGTTATACACGAAAGTTCAAGTGGTAATATTGTACCTAGTTAACATAGAACATTCCTGCGTTATATACAGCTCATAATATTTTTTATTAGGTTTGACCCACTTTGAATTTTATTAACTTTATATCTCTTTTATAAACAAATAAAATAATAAGGCCTTAATTACTCAATGTTTGTAAAGTTTGGCTCAGTCGCAAGTGAGACTGCTAAGCTGGGATATTCGGTTCGATTCTCAGGTTGGACAAAGTGTTTCTGGGTTTCCCAAAATGGAAATGACAATAGAGTTGTCCTCTTACACGAAACTTAAACATATTGCTGTATGTGTTTAAGCTTCGGTGCTCGCCCATTCAAATCTTTCTTTTCCTATTGTAATGTAACAATAGTCAAAGTAATTTCTTTAGGAATGCAATTCAGACGAATAGTTCCAAGGTTTTCATCGGCGTCCAAGTTTAAATGATTCGGCATTTAACTGTTACTTGTAAGTGTTGGAGCATCTCTTGAGTCTTTGAAGCTCAGTTTAAGTACAATTCTCTCCGTGTAAGTACAGAAGATCTAGGACCTTTCCAAGATCTATTTAGATTAGATATGGCGGTTTCAAGGAATAAAATAACGGTGTTTTTTTTATACTGGGTAGATTTCACTGTGAACGTTATAGGTAGGGAACGTCCACCAACTGTGATGTCCACGGCTATTGTTAATAATCTTCTCCCAGTGGCTAGGATTGTGTCAGCCATTTTCTCGTTGAACGTCGTTACACTTCTGATGAACAACTTCTACAGCTCAATGCTTGCCACACTCTTAACTGATTGAAATTATTTGACGTTCTTCTTTTCGTGTGGTTAGTGACTAACCAGGAGGAGGAGCTCGTGGCTAAGTAATAACTGCCGCACGGGGCGATCCACCAGGTTAAGCGACGCTTGCTGGGGTTGGTCTGTGGATGGGTGACCATCTTTACATACTGAGACTCCTCCGTGCCTCGGAAAGCACGTTAAGCCGTTGGTCGCGGCTGTCATTCGTGGATCTTTGACAGTCGTTACGGGTCGTCGGAAGCCTGAAAGTCTGACAACCAGTCTTACCAAGGGTTATCGTTTTACCCAGTTACTGGGTTGTGGAGGTCAGATAGGCAGTCGCTCCATGTAACACTAAAAATGCACTGGGATCCAGCTGCATCCGGTTAGACTGGAAGCCGACCCCAACATAGTTGGGAAAAGGCTAGTCAGATTGATAGTGACTAACCTGGTATCAGAGTTTTAAAGCCGCCCATGGGCCTCTGACTTGGCTTCACATGCCGTCGAGAAGTATCTCTCAGGCATGTCGGTTTCTTCACGATGTTTTCCTTCGCCGTTTATGAAGCAAGTGACGAGCTGACGTTAATCGTTTTAGTTTCGACGCTCGATCTTTATTGTTATTAGCACCATGCTTACCTAAGAGTACCTGGGTGACCGAGCTCTGTTCAGGAGAAAATAGAGAATGCTCATATAATAATATAGGAAAGTTCATACTAATTCCATGCTGCCATGATAGTATGTACTTACTAATTCCATGCTGCCATGATAGTATGTACTTACTAATTCCATGCTGCCATGATAGTATGTACTTACTAATTCCATGCTGCCATGATAGTATGTACTTACTAATTCCATGCTGCCATGATAGTATGTACTTACTAATTCCATGCTGCCATGATAGTATGTACTTACTAATTCCATGCTGCCATGATAGTATGTACTTACTAATTCCATGCTGCCATGATAGTATGTACTTACTAATTCCATGCTGCCATGATAGTATGTACTTACTAATTCCATGCTGCTATGATAGTATGTACTTACTAATTCCATGCTGCCATGATAGTATGTACTTACTAATTCCATGCTGCCATGATAGTAGGTAATTACTAATTCCGTGCTGCCATGTCATTATTCTAAGGTGTCATTAGTTTTGTTCTAAACTTTGGGCGACCGAGCTCTGCTCGGGTGAAAATACGGAGAAAACGAATTTTCCCAGAATATGAGACCTAGCTATATCGATTTTTCTCCCCTGTAAACCTCTGTATTACAACTTTCGTCGAATCTTTAGGGCGGTTTCCGAGAAAGTGATTACAAATATATATACAGGGTGTCAGGGACAACGACGCGAAGCCGGTTACCATGGATTCAGTACATGATTCTGAACCCCCCTGTGTTGTTTTTTTTGTCAAAGCTGCTCCATACATTTTGACCGCGTAGGTACGAGTACAAAATACACTTTTCTTTAAAAACAGCTGATTATTTTTTCGCGATTTCAGCGTTGGTCCCATAGAAAGTTGTTCATAATGATGATATATATATATATATATACATACATACATACAATTATTGCTCGTTTAATAGGATAGGATTTACTTTACAGATTATAACATAACTTTACACCTTGTTTCCCCGAAGGGTTAGGCAGAGGTGTACCTATAGTACACCCACGTTTTGCCAGTTATGTTTTAAGTTCCATGTAATAGGGGCGAGCCTATTGCCATCAACCGGGCACAATTCCAGACTCCGGGCTGCTACTGAGAAATTCCTGTTGGAAAAACCCAACAATACTTTGACCCCAGGACAAAGACAGATTACTGTAACTATTTTAACTAACAGTCTCATCCAACAAGGAAAAATACGAATCCTTTAATATTAATATGTTCAATAGGCGCAGTTATACGAATGACAAATTGAAAAATAAACTGGAACCAGTTCACCGATTTGAGAGCGAACAATGTTTCATCCCTCGCGTTCACCCTTTCCCCTATCCAAGACTATCTCATCCACGGAGGATTGAGGATTACGTTTGTTTGTTCAACAGTCGGTACAAAGCGAACAGTCTGTTGACATTTACCGTCACGGTAAATACTCGGTTTACCATTATTTACCGAGCGGACGTAATACCTACTACTGAGCAAATACGCACGACCGGAAAGAATGAAACTATAACCAACAGCTGCAGTTCCAATCGATAGCGTATATAACATGTCTAACCTCCAATTAAAACTCGGAATTATCGCACGTTGAATCAGTTCAAGTTGCGCTTGTTAACGTGTGAATATATCGCTTTTACGTTACTATAGAATTACGTTCTGTTTCATGTTACAGACAGACTGGAATTGAAATAATGCCGGCTCTGTTCCTATTTTCGAGTAAAAATATTAAACATTCCGTACATTCTCTAGATATTGAAAACTTAGCCAGTTTACGGTTGGCACTATTTTAGGCGTCACGAACTTGTGTTTCGTTTAGCGCCTCCAATAATAAAATAGCTTATTGTCGTAGCCGTAGACTCGTAGCCTCGTAGCACACGTAGCGGCTGTCGTGTCGCGCAGCTACGGCGTAGCCCAACATGGATAACTTTGCTCCTTTCTAAAAACAACTTGGCACGTGCTAAATTAGTTTTATTTTTTTGTCCCTAAGTCCGAAGGTCAGGCCCCTTTTAGTCAAAACAATGTTGTACCCAAAACATAAATATTGTGAAACAAAAGTTGCTTTGTGTGTGAGTTATAGATTTTTAGCAGATTTACGAACACATGATTATTTTTGTCCGATATGTATCGGATTGTATATTAATTTTCTGTTTGTTTTCACTGGCTTTTATGGATTGATCTATAAAAGCCAGTGAAATCTACCTGTTAGTTCCATCTTAACACTTTTAGTCTCTAGACAAGTTCAATGGAACTATCCCTTTTCCTAGCGCCCGCAGTTGTTCCTGCGAGGACAGAACCCTAGATAGTTTTGTATTTGTTTGACGTTACGTACCGTGAGCAATTTGAAGGTCTGTTGATGTAATTTATAGATAAGGGCGGCTAATGAACTTGCTACTCGCATGAACTCATTTACTACAAATGTACAGATGTCGACACAACTGTGACTTAGTTTGTGTCAATCCAAGAAAAGAAAATTTCAAACATATGTTCTTCTAACTACCATAATATATTAGGAAAAATATTATCTACCAATAATATAAAATATTTTATATTAGTTTGTTCAATAATTAATTTACGTTTATAAAAATATGTTTACGATGATCGAAAATACGTTTTTAATTATACGGTCATGGATCGAACACTAAAAGGTAAATAATAAATAGGGCTCATTTGACCTTTAAGTAATTCTGTGAAATACTTTCCAAGTTATAGTGATGAATATTTAGAGTACCAAATATTGACGTATGAAGAATCATCCGTCTGAAATTATCTGCAGTTATTACTAAAGTCTCAATATTATAATATTTTCAAGATCTTTACTGTAGTTGCCCCACGCATTTGAAAATCTCTTCAGATAACTACGTATACAGGTATTGAAAAAAAATAAAAATACTTCTTGCTCATGTTTAAGCTTCCTTTGTTTACAATATGATTCGAACAAGAGGAAAATCTGCAAGCGAAGTCGGCTGGCGGAGCGCTAGTATAACTAATAAGAACAGGCGCCCACGGCCCACGGCGGAGACGGAATGCCGGTAAAGTTATCCTCCCAACAGACACGATTTCTCTCATAATATTATTTGCTGCTGTGATTACGTGACTCGAATTTCACCAGTTACCTGCTTATGACGATATGAAATTTGTTCGCCACAAGAAACTTGCTTATTTACCTTAGAAATTGCAATGCAAGTTATGAAATATGAGATTATTGTACTCTGTAACATTGCTTTGTTTGATGCTTGTCGTGAGTGCTCTCTGATGCCGTCTGGTTTAGTCTTTTTTTTATAGAATTATGAAAAACTGTTCTGAAAAAAATTGTTTGTATTCACGTACGCCAATGAATCAACTTTTCTATCGTGGTCTATTTTCTGTTTTCACACGAGCAATATAATAAAAGTTCATAGTCAAAATATTTGCCGCGACTTTTTTTTTTTTTTTTGTATCTGTCGTGACTAAGAAGTGTCTTTCAGTGCAGCTAAAAACATACCTACTTATACAGTTTAATTATTTAGAGTTTTGTGGAAAAGTTATTACAAAATATTATACCGCCATTTTCTTCGTATGTCCGCGTAGATGTTGCCATATTTAATCCAGCACAGTGCATGTATCTGAAAACGCGAGTGGGCTCACTCCGAGGTACAGGAACTTTCAATACAAAATGCATGTGCAGTCTGTTGTCGGGACTTAGACAAAGCGCGAAACAAGAACTTTGAGCGCATGTTTGAATAACCCAAGTCTACATTAGACAAAGTTATAGTTTGCTGACTATTTAAAGAAATACTGGCTGCTTTTAAACGGCAGTTATTGTTGGAAGGAGTGGACTAAGTGTGAATATTTAATTTTATACCATTGCCAGGGTTAATTTTCAAGTAAGGACGAAGTTACTTTAATCTGCCATGCTGACGTATAAAAATAAAGGTACAAGCAGGGTTAAGAATTAGGTCATGTATTTTTAGTAGTTGTTAGTAGAGCCCTACAATATGTTCCTCATATAATAATTCGTTCTGAATTAACACTACCGCGCAGGGTGGAGTGAGAACCTATCTTTATACGCATTATATTGTAGCGGTATAAAAATATTGTCATTCCCTGTCGAAGACCTTGGCGGTTGGAATTAAAAGAGCTTTTTCCTGTTGTAGAAATTTCGTCATGTAGTTATGAGGGTATTAAAGTTAATGGAGCCCTCGGCACCGACGTCTACCTCGCCGAGTTTATGAGTTCATAGGCAGGGTATCTCTGTGGCAACGTTTTATTTGTAAGAAATAATTTCCATTTTGGAAGCCTCTCAGAAGATTATTTTTCAGAAAATGTAAGAGGTTTTTCTTGCCAGTACTTTCGTTGATACGTACCTATAAGTTGGTAGGTACTGAGATTCTGTGTTAAATCGTCGCGTTTTTTATCTCGATCTAGTGCCAAAAGACATAAATTAGGACATAATTAGTCGAAACGTTTTATCCTTAGTCGGAGTAATAGGAATAAGTGAAAACATTAGGTAAGAACTTTTTGCCAACCATGCCCGTTTTTATGCAAGGTTGTTTTTTCGCAGTTGCAAAACGCCATTTGTAATCTTAATCAAGCTTAATATAATTTATATCCCGATTAAAATAACTGCGGGTATTTTGAATGAAGATTCGTTACTAGTTACTGCTAAGGGTTTTTCAAACGGTCTGGCAAATGAGTCGGCATTTGCGAGGCGACGATGGCAATGTCAGCCAGGCAGTAAATTTTCCAGATAAGCGCAGCTCTGACGGCTAGGCCAAGCTCGCTCGCTTATTTCATTAAGTTATTTGCTTTGACTTCAACTTGCCTGATGAAATACAAGTCGACAATTTACGGGAAATATGTACTTCATGTGCGATGTATTTATATTATTTTATCAAATTCGGCTTAGAAATTCTTTTTGATTTAATAATGTTATCTTGTAATGTAAAACACTTTGTTTTCTCTACATAATATCTGACATTTCCATATTTACTATCTCGATACAGAATTCAACATGGTAGTTGCCCTTAGCACGTTATTTACCTTTTGTAAAAGACCTCAAAACTCATAATAGGCGAGGAAAATCACAAAGGTGCAAAAAGTATGTTGTATTATTCAGCCTTTTTACCCTCATTCGGATTGATTAATTTGTACTTCATCTAAGTTTCGCCGAGATTTCCGATTTGCTCCCCTGGTGGTGTAAATTGTGCTAGAAATCCGAAACGCCGTCGTTAGTTCTGCGGGGGGTTCCCCTGGGCCAGGTCGGGTAGGGGACGCGGTAACCTTCATAAATCTTTTCCTCGAGCTTCCCGCAACTAACAAGCCGGCAGCGCACTCCGGTCGGCGCGGATCGAACCCCACCGCCACTAAATAACCGTGAAAACTTTCATAATAACACCACTTTAAGTAGATTAAAATATCTAACTGATCGTATATTCATATTAATCATATAGTGCTTGAAAGAGGGTCGGCGTTATGTACGTGCTAGTAGTAATTTAATAATCTAAGGGACGTCTCGCCGCGATTCGCTCCTTTATAAATCAGTTTTATCGGGTGCCTTCACTGTGGCTTAAAATTATTAGTTCTGCGGACTCGGGTGTGGCACTTTGACCATACACTAGTTACGCCACAATTCTCTGGAAAAATCGTTTAGATATAATTGCTTAGTAAATGAAAACAAATACGAACCGTATAATTTTATTCCGATTTCCAAGAAGAAAACTGTTTTGACTAGGTAACAATGAGTTTAAGGTTTTCATCCATCAACTAAATTGTTGTAAACACAAAATTCAACGAAACTGATTTTGTTTTACTAATTAAAATAACAGTGCTCTTTGAACACACCTTTTTTGTGGTAAGGCTCGAATCAGTTTAGTCGGAAAATATCCATTTAATAAATATTAGTTGGAAAATAGCCCTATAAAAAAAATTATAGTGGCCGATCCAGATTTATATCGTCTGCGAATCAAGATGTATATCGTCGCTGGTAGAGCCGAAGAGCCACAGTTCCGCAGTTTCCCACTAGTTTTAGTCACCTTACGACACGTTCTGGTGCGGTGGGGATTAGTTCTTAATACCGCCGTCCTCGTGCCGTTAAGATGTAAGCCGTAAATACCCTTGTCATAGGGTTGAATCTCGAACAAACGCGAACAAATAAATCTGTGTAGAAAACCTGCTCGGTTGACGACTTGGTAAAATGGTCATTAATCTCTCGACTCTGAGATCGATTTGATTGTTCTGAAGCGGATTGTTTGTTTATAAGGATTTGGCTTGTTCCTTCGTATGTATTGATTTAGTTTAAATTAATTTTTATTTATTGTTCTTTCAATCATAAACTCGGTAAACACATTTTCTTCGCATTTTCACCACGCATCCGAAGGGTTATAAAAAATTACTATAATTCTATTACGTTGCGGCAAATTCTTCGACAGATATTAATGAAATATTGCTCCGAGGTAATCAATCACCATGGAGTTCCCAACAATATTTAGAAAAATAATACTTCAAATACCTAACTTTCCTCTTTGCGTTTATGAATAAACTTTATTTTATGAATTGGGAATAACTTGATACTTTTAGATCCTTTCTTAAAAGTTTGACGTAGTCAACTGTTCACTTCTCACTTGAACGCTTCGCTTGTGTTTATCGTTTTTTTATTAAATAATATTTTTTCATTGTTTCAGCATCGATGGCGGAGCGTTTGCGCGCTGGGCACCGGAGGCTTTGCCCTCTTGTACTGGCGCTTGCGACTCGCCGGGGCGCCCACCGCCTTTGCGGCGGCTGACAATCCCGCGTCCCGAGACCCCTCAATTCTTACGCGCCTCTATACTTTTGCTTATCTCCCCGTCTTCAACTTCTTCCTCCTTTTATACCCTTTTCATCTGAGCTTCGATTGGTCGATGGACTCGATAACGAGGATAACGACGCTGTTCGACGCCCGGAATATCACAACTGCGATATTCTACGCCGTCATTTCAAAAGTGACCTGGCAAACACTTACGAATGAATTCAAAAAGCATCAAGATAACCCATTTCGGGATGCAAAGTACTACAAAAAACAAAACTGTAAAATTAAGCACAAATGGAATTATAGTAGCAAGCAGTATAATAGAGGACAAGACTGTTATGAAAGAAAAAGCTATCATGCGCCGCACAAAGAGAATGTATCATCTAAAAAGCTATTGTGTTCGTGCACTGGCTGCAAACATTCACTCAGTGATGAGCACACGAGTGTGTGTCGCGCGAGCAACAACAATAACATAACGATGCACAACTCTAGTTGCATCTGTCCGATATCGTTAGCGAAGTCCAAGGCTAGCAGTACGCAGAGGAGCGTGTATCGCAGTCCCCAAGTTGCGTTGCTGATGTTCACGGCATTTATGGCACTGCCATTCGTGCCTGCGACTAATTTACTTTTCTACGTTGGCTTCGTAGTGGCGGAGCGAGTTTTGTACATACCGAGTGTGGGTTTCTGTTTGTTGCTGGGCTTGGGGGCTGGAGTGTTGACACGGAACTGGCATCGCGGCGAGACGCGGAGCAGGCTGTTCATGTTGGCCCTGCTGGTGACCTTGTCCGCTATGTGCGGTTACACGATGAAAAGGAACCTCGACTGGCGTGACGAAGAAAGCCTCTTTAGAAGCGCATTGCATATCAACCCACCAAAAGGTGAGTGAAAGCTCCTTAAACCTACTAACTACATATTTTTTAAATGTTTCTCCTCCACTCTTTGAAAGGGGAGTGAAGTGTTCATACCACTTGAAACTGCGTTCGCATTGTATCACAACAGTGCGTAGGTCGCGACTTGTGACTAGTTGCTAAGCCTCGTTTACGAGCGTCATACTGACCTATTTCCTCTTCTTACGTCGCAGCGGGAGGATGTCAGCGGGTACATTCTGTACTTATTTCGTGTTCCGTATTAAAATTAGCGAAATGCATAGTTCATTCTCCTCTTAGGCCTTAGCTTTATTTACACAGGTAGGTACGACCCTACACTGCGTCGTGGGGGTTATTACACAAACAAAATGACTTACTTACATACGTTTTTACTTAAGCATTTAACACAGCATATTCTTAAACTTTAAGTTGAATCTACGTGTAAAAGTCGGAATGATTGTACTTATTACATTTACTCGTATTGCACAGTTGGTCATGTAATTTAAAGTCCAACAAAGTTTCAATTCCGAGCAGGCCAGTTGTGCTAACCGTTAGTCAACGTCGCGGCGAAATTTTGCGAGTTCACGGCATAATGTTAGCGCAGGGGAACCAACACTTCCATCGCGTACCTTTCTCAAAAGTTTGTTTGAGTTGCTCCCTCGTTACAGCTCAAAACTAAGACACAATTAATTTGTTTGAGAGACAGCTACAAACTACCTGTCCGCGTGTTAGTTCGTGTAAGTTAGAAAAGAGGTTGTCACGACGCGGCTGCTTGGATGTGAGTACCTGGCCACTCGGGAGCTGGTAATGTATTCACTACTTCCACTCACATTCAGACTCTTGACCTTTCTAGGACGCCATTAAACATGCATGTGCGTCCCGAGGGGCGCCGCCCGCGCGCCCCGGGTTTCTGTTCACATCACAAACTTTTGCGCAAAGAGAAAAGTTTCATCTGATGGCTCTCATTTTGCCTCCCTTCATACGACGAATGTTCGACTCAATCTCGAATATTTTATTAGTTGTGTTTTGTAAACCGATTGCTCATGAATATTTTATCAGCTTACTTCATTAGGTATATGGAAAGTATCCGTAATTGGTAGGCTAATTATTTCATAATTACCATTGGGTTAAGGTAATTAAGACGAACATCGTCTATAAAAAGACCTGCGTTTTCATTGGTACCGTTGTAATTAATGTAATACATTACTCCGAAGTATAATGATAACGTTCCACGGAGTAGGTACGTATGAAATTAATTAATCGATATAACTAGTGTTTCGTCTAACAATACAGCTTTTTTGGTAAAACTGCTATAAGCTCTACCTCGTTGAATAGCGCAAAAATGGCCACCCTTGGCCAATCTTAAAAACTTCATAACAAAATAGTTTAGCGTTAAGATTGGCGTAACTAATACAAAATATGGTGCAAAGTTAGTGAAAAGGGAAAACAATAAAAGTTGCCAATTGTGACATTATTTACCTGACAAATAAAAACAGAAAAACAATATAACGCAAATACATCCATATATTTGGAGAACTTCATAAATAATATTATCAACAGGTCTCCGAAGTAGCTTTGGTAAATATATACTATTGAAAGGAAAGAAAACTAACTTATTCAGAAACCACAAATAAGATAACGAAATATGCTCCCCTCGCCAGAAAAACAATATTTCACCTAAATTATGACACTTTATCGAAGGGTCTCCGTTGTAAAACTATCCAACTTGTTCAGGATGGGTCTGTAAGGAAAAAATAAGAGGGCCGAGTTGCTTTTTAAAAGTTTCTATCAAAGTTCTTGTATTTTTACGAGATCCGAAATCACTTGTAAAATATTGAGGACGCTCCGCAGCTGTGGCTTAACTTATATGTTCTCATGAGAATTAAATAGGTACCTACCAGAAAAGATAGTTCCAAGAAAAACTAGTGCTGACCCATTTAGAGATACTCGTAGGTATGAATTTATTTCGTGTTGACGTGACAATTTTATATTTACCCAAAATAATATTAAGTTACATATAGATGTTCGATTTAGATTATTTTTACGATGATTCATGTATTTTATAGACATCGTAATGTTGTCTAGGTTAAAGGTTTACAGATTTTTCGCTTTCTTACATTTCGTTCCAAAAAGATCAGCTTGGGAACCTTTTGTGTAGCTAAGAAGCTGTTACATTATTATTTTGATTGGTCAGATGTTTCTAGTTTTTGAATAACGTTAATAACACACAACGTTGTCCCAAATATTTTTTTAAACTGATTTCTACATAAGTCCAATTGTTTTTTCAATCCCAAATATAACATTAGATATAAGAATAAACAGAAGAGCACTAAATAAATAAATATCAAATTTGAAAAAACAAGCACAGGTGGTGCCAATAAATCTCCAATATAAAAACTCTTTACAAAAAAAAAAACAAACGGCTTCGATTATTATTGGAAGCTTTTTCACTTTTTTGATGTGGTGCCTACCCCAAACAAATTCGAATACTACCTGCTATGTAAATAACAGTGACAGGAATTTATTATAACATCATCCACATAGACTAAACGGGAAAAATACGTAGTATTGAAGCTAACTCAAAAACTACCCAAGTAAAGTAATTAATAATGTATCTGGGACCACCACGCAAGCTTCCTCTACCAAATCAAAATAGAATTTTCAAAATCGGTCCACAATTGACGAAAATAATCGATAGGCATACACAAAAAAAAGACATACAGATGAACATAGAACCTCCTCCTTTTTTGGAAGTCGGTTAAAAACGCATTTAAAAGATAGAAAATGACACACATAAGCAAAGAAAATTAAAATAATGAAAACCAAAGTGCGGTGTGTGTCTCAAGGTTGCACCGAATGGGAGTCCAGCTCAGCATATATCAGGCAAATATACCTGACGTTGATATTCTGCTGGATCACTGCAATGATATCCGCACGTCGAGGAGACGAGATAATTTTACGAATAATAGGTGGAAGAAGTTTTAAAAACCAAACTACCAAATCAACCTCAATTCCGCATTTATAATTAGGATACCGCACGCTTGCCGCGGTCGGTTGGTGGATGGGTGACCATCCATTACTTATCGAGACCCCTCCGTGCTTCGGAAAACACGTTAATCCGTTGGTCCTGGTTGTCATTCCTAGATCATTGACAGTCGTTACGGGTAGTCAGAAGCCCTAAAGTCTGACAATCAGTCTTACCATGGGGTATCGTGTTACCCAGTAACTGGGTTGTAGAGGTCAGATAGTCAGTCGCTCCATGTAAAGTGATGGCATTCAGCTGCATCCATAGACTGGAAACCGACCCCAACATGTTCGGGAAAAGGCTAGGCAGCTTGATTGAGTTTTCAGTATAAACAGATTCAGTGTTTTTATAATGTTGAGTACTATCGTACGAGTACCAGACTTTTGACCACTGTATAAATATGTTCATCATAAGAATGGAATTTTGGAAATTATTTTCATAACAGAAATCGTTGTCGTATAAATAAATACTAAACATAAGACTCATATAAATCGCGTGAGTTAGATACTCTGCGATATTGGAATTAAAATACACTTTTATGTGTGGGGATTGCATACATGCAGCTTTTATTTAACCACAGGTTTTTCTTTTTAATTATCTATTTATTTTTATATTTTTTATTGTAAACCAGATTATACATTACATAAAAATAACTTATACATTAAAAAACATACATGGCGGCCTTATCGGTTACTGCGAGCCCTTCCTTCTTCTTTTAATCTTTCTCCAATAAAACCAAAATGAAAAGTCGGCTGCCACAAAAACAAAAAGACAACCGACTTTCAAAAACATACTACAAAGTGAAACATAACTTTAATTTCTGAAGTCAGTGTCTTTGGTTTTGAATTTTCATATTTTTGCCATAGACTTCCGAAATAAAAGTTATTTTTCGAAAATCAGTTGTTTTTGTTGTAAAAAAAACCGGCGATCTATGAACCACCTCCTTCTTTTGAAGTCTGTTAAAACAGCAAAGAAGAAAGTAAAGCTCTGCTATATTTTTAAATACTTTCAATTTTAAATCCTCTTTTATCAACACACACACGTTAAATAAAATACTACTATACTTTTAAAATTCCCTTATACACACAGCATACGTTGCTCATTTCAAATTCCTCCAATGCAAAATACAATACACGTATAAATAATGACATAGTTCCATTGTTAAACAGCGCTGGCCGCGACTGTACGTACAATGCATTGCCTACTAGCACATAATACTGTATTTATGTATTTCCTTTTACAATTGTGTCTTTGATAAGTACTTCCATGTGTATTTTACTTCCCTGCCGTGGACATCTACGATAATATTTACGTTAGAAATTATAAAAGCGCTCATCGTTTTCGTAATTCCCAGGAAATATGACGGGTTTTTTTTGGGGATACATTTTTAATTCGCAATGGTTAAGCTCTTGGCCTGCATGCACCTGATGGTAAGTGATGATCAGGCCGAAGGTGGAAGCGACATTCACCCGGTATCCTCAAACCACAGAGGAACTGGCTATCTTACCTCTAACTGCTGAAACACAACAATGCTGTTTACATTGTTATTATGGCGACAGACTTAGATAAGGTGGTGGTAGCTAGTCAGGCGGACTTAGAAAAAGCCTTACCACCAAGCAAACCGAGCAGAAAATTTCGCTCACAATGGGAATCGAACCCGGGACCTCTGGGTCTGAGATAGGAGGTCTAACCACTAGGCCACAAAGGTGGATATTTAAAAAAAGTGAATGGTCAATTGGGCAGTGTATAAGGCGCTGCAAAAATAAAATTTTAATAATGAGATCTTTTTTATGGCTGTTGTTAATCAAGCAAGTTATTAAAATCAACCCATGTGTATTGTCAATATTTAATACTAACATTGATAATATTTAATGTTAGTGCTAGTGGAATAAAAAAAAAAAACAAAAAAACTCTAAAAGTTATTGTTAGAAATAATGGAATAAACAAAAAAAATTGTGTAAAAATATAAAGGGTGTGTAAAAAGCCAGTATAATAACTTAGTAATGATTGTCAAAAATCATAATCAACAACAAAAAGCATATATTACAAAAAAAATAAAAAATGCGACTGCCCTTCCAAAAAACGAACGTAAGTAAAAAAAAACCGGCCAAGTGCATGTCGGACCACGCAAAATTTTGCGTAGTTGGGATTTTACCCAAGAACAAACCTAACTTAGTAGTTGAGAAACATGTTCTCCAATACATCGATATACGTCACGGTCAATTTTCCAACTGCAATTAATGTAAGTTTGTAATCGCAAAAATATCTTTTTCCTTTACTTGTGCTGTGAGACCTTGCTTCCTGCCAAATTTCATGATTCTAGGTCAACAGGAAGTACCCTGTAGATTTTGATTTATTTGCGAATATCAAAATATGTCACAAAAGAGCCGTATTTTTTATTGCGTTAACTTAGAAGCTTGATTTTTTTAGAGCTCCAAGGCTACATAGAGATCTATGTATTTGACAATCTACGTATTTGATATTAATTTTAAAAGCTTTTGTTTAACTTGCAATGTATGTATGTATGTTTGTTCGCGTGAAATCTTGCTACTCAATTTTGAAGCAGATATCTTCAACCGATTGAGCTGAAATTTAGTATACACGTTTAGTTTCGATGACAATACACGATAAGCTATGTGACGTCATTCTAAATCCAATATGGCGGTCCATCCAAGATGGCGGAATAGTTATTTTTTAATGCATTTCTACAATATGGGTATCAAATGAAAGGGCTTGTTAACAGTAACTCGAAAAATAATGTGACGTCATTCTAAATCCAATATGGTGGAACATCCAAGATGGCGGAATAGTTATTTTTTATGCACTTCTGCAATATGGGTATCAAATGAAAGGGGTTGCCGAGAATAATTAGAAATAACTAAAAAGTAAAAAATTAATTAAAAGCAAAAAAACCTTTTATTTAACTGCTCTAAAAAGAAGAAAATAAAATTTTCTTTTAAAATTTTATCTATCAACTTATAACCTCATTATACACAATTTATATGATCATAAAAGCTTGTCGCGAGGTCTGCAAAAAAAAAAACTTAGCAGATTAAGGTACTCAATTAAATAAGTACTAGTTTATTTACACAAGTAAATCGCGCGACAAGCTTTTATGATCATATAAATTGTGTATAATGAGGTTATTAGTTGATAGATAAAATTTTAAAAGAAAATTTTATTTTCTTCTTTTTAGAGCATTTAAATAAAAGCTTTTTTTTTTTAAGGTTTTTTGCTTTTAATTTTTAACTTGATACCTTCACACGTTCCTGAGAAAATGGGTCTCTTGACAGACTGACAGACGGACAACGAAGTGATCCTATAAGAGTTAAATTTTTTCCTTTTGAGGTACAGAACCCTAACAAGTTGTATTTGTAATTAAACGAAAGGTCACTCATTCAATAGCTGATAAATAAAATTGTCATTGCTAGCAAAAATATAGCCTACTTATGTCACTCGGGATGATTTATATTTTTTTCATTATTTTTTCTTGGGTAGTGATGACCAGGTCCACCGTCTGGTGCCAGCTTATCGTTCAATTTTGGGACACGTTGTATATATAATAAACTTTAGAAAAAAACGCTTTTGCCCGCGTAGAGGTTGGAAATTATCCCACTAATGTAGCCTATGTCATAAACCCGTGTTTTGGTCTACCTGTGTGTTTCATCGAAATGCGTTCAGCTGGTAAGTCGTAAAAAGATAACTGACAGACATACCGACACACCAACAGAGTTACTTCAGCAGTTTTAATATATATGATTATGAATGGATTTCTTGCAGAATTTAGGTACAGCTTCACCGTGCTTTTATACTCGTAGTTACTAATTGCTACATTTGCGACAGTGTTGTCTTATTTTATTCTCTTTTTGCGACGTTGTAATTTAGGTTACTTTTGTTCTGTTTACCTCTCGGTGAGCAGCATAGCCTATAAAAGATTTCTAATATAGACGACACAAATAAAGGATAGAGTGTATACACTAAGATTCCCACTGTGGCGTAGTGTTGACACTAGGGCCATGAGTCTGTCAGGTTTTGGTGATAGCACAAAAACAATCTGTTTAAGGGGGATAACACTATCATATCTTTGTAAAATTTACATATTATGGGTAATTCGTGAGCTTCGTAGATAGGTGTACCTATATGATATAATATGTCTACATATTTTACAATTTCATTATATCTTTGATCATAGATCTATGATCATAGTGTAATACGCCTCTAATTGAAATCAGGGAGATTAAATGTTTATCAAAATCAAATTGAATATAGATAGGGCAATCCACGAAGATGCGCCTCACTCTGCTCCGCTCCTTACTAAAGTACAGTTTGCAGTACAGTAATCGTGGAGTGGGACGCGTCTTCGTGGATCTCACTATCTGTACCAACTTAAATTGTTCGTACATTTAAATCACAACTGTCATTCTTCGTCAGTTGTACAAAATGGCTATAACATAGCAAATTGACATAGTATGTCAATTTGATATGTACGTCCGTATCATCGTGGGTATCGAATCAGCGGTTAGCAGTGCTGTCAAACGCACTAGCCACTCTGCCAACCGATCATTCAGGTTGACGTTTCCTAGAACCCAATACAAGTTAATAGTTAAGGTCGTATTAAGTGCCAATGACCTAACCTATGTTAAGGAACTTAGTAACCTTACCGTACTAACTAAGGTCATGAGTGTGTTGGGGTTAAAACATAAAACTGAAGGCGTGTTGGAATGTGGTTTAAATTTTATTTTTATTTTGGTAACAACTTCGACATCTAGGTTAAGCTAAAGGTAGGTATTAAAGAAAATCTCTCACGTCAATAAAAACATGCCGTATATTTAGTTTTATTTAAATCATAGTTTTTATTTAAATAAGTAAATGCTTGTTTTATTGTTTAGAAGTGACCTGCCCTGATAAGTTCACCACTTGTTAGGCAAACTTTTCAATCAAAATCTGTATGTGCCTGATTTGTGCCAAAACCAGCGCATATTATGTAGATCTGCGTCGTGCATGTTACCACTACGTAGCAAAAACTCACACACATAAGCACACAAATAAATTTCAACCCAACATGCACCTTGTTTACAATAAACGCGGTTTACAGTAAATTTATTATATCAGTAGGTACAGTCAGTACAATGTCCACAAATTTCAGCAACGCGGCTTTGTTTATGATGCGCTCGGCACGCAAATTCGAAAGCTGTGCCACAATCACTGAAGCACGTCTGTTTCAGCCGAGCCTGGGATACCTCGTGGGACATTCACGGCTAACTTTGAGCTCGCTACAAGGATGCCTCGTTTGGTACAGGTAGAAAATTAATAGAAGAATTTTGTGAGATGAAAGGGGATGCTCTGTTCTTTATCTATGTTTCTAAAACTTACGGTATCGCTCGTATCTAGGGTTGCCAACCATACTGTTAAACACAGTATTATACTGTTTTTCACTCTAAAATACTGTTTACTGTTCAACAAAAGTAAAGTATATGAATATACTATATTCACTGATACACAGAGCTATTCCTAAATAAATAGATTAATCTACTACGTAGAACATGAAACATCATGCATGCACCTGGGCATGGGTGCGGTGGTTCAGCTAGCCTTAATTTCAGAATGAAACTGTTAATGTCTCGAATTTTCGGGCATAGTACCGAAATAGGTATTTTTATAAAAGCTTTTAAGATACTAGTATTGTAGTTAGTTCTGTCACCACAGTATTCACGGAATGAGTGCTTTCAGTGCATGATGAATTTAGTTTTTTTATTTTTTTTCTAAGTTTTGGGACTATAGAAATAGAGCTTGAATACATTTAACAAACAAGAACTGTGCCGAGTCTATTTGGCGACGCTTACGAAGCCTTCAAAATAGGTACTAAATTGATGAGTTGCGCGAGTAGCACTAATGTATGTATTTAAAACATTAAAAAAAAAATTAAAATATTGTCTGCTTTTCCGAGATACTCTTTATTGTCCGAGTTTGTCCTTATGTACTTTATTTCTTGTACAAAAAGTTTGCATCCCTACTCGTATCCTAGGGCAACTATTTTATGTTCCCCACAGAATTTAATAGGTATCCTATTTGTTCATTCAAGGAGTGGTCTATAAGTGAGACAATTTTCATTCAAATCCGTTCAGTCATATATGCGTAATTCGGTAACAAACATATTTACCAGCCTTCTCATTTCACACTTGTAAGGGGAATAGTTTTTTTATATTCAATTAAAGTTTCGACTTCATGTAATGTAAACAATATTCATGTTTACATTACATGAAGTCGAAACTTTAATTGACTTTGATTGCAATAATAGGTACTTCAGAGAATAAGTTCCTAATATATTCAATTAGGAACTTATTCTCTGAAGTACCTATTATTGAAAGAAAGAACATTAATAAACTAATTTGAATGTTAACATTACTTCATACAGGTCAAATGTATTTAAATTAGTAATCGTAATTCATAGGCTTTGTTGATTCGTTACCTTGAATTAAATTGATGAAATCACAGAAATGTTCAAACAACCTAATGTAAATAAGAGAAAAAGACTAACGTAATGACGTAGAAAGTTAAAGAACATTTAGGTAACATTTATTCACACACAAAGTTCGAGTCAAGGTTTGGTATGTAGGTATCGTGTCTACAAATGGTGAATCAATTATTCAATTAATTGGTTTAAAGAATACACAATTAACTGTGTATACCTACATATACAACTGTTCGATTACTGACTAATTGAAAGACAACACAGTTTAACTACTAAACATAGAAATATGTTTGGAAATGATGGTCCTCAATTTTGTAAAGGTGAACTAAGAAAGGAATTTTAGAAACTTTAACAATCACTAAATATAATATAAATGGGTCCTGTGTATTTATACCGTAATAACCGCATAAATAAGTAGTTTATTGACAGATTCTTATCTTTTGTTTAATAAGCCAAGTTCTTCCCGAATAACATAATTATTTCCAGTTTGTTTTTATTAATATCGGCTACATGATACAACCACTAACATAGTTCACACTTCCATACGTTCATTACTTTATGTATGTTCGCAAATCTGGCACATAGCGGCTGAGAAAGGCCACCTTGTGGTGCGTCAGTAGAAGTCCGACATAACTCTCCGTCTTTCCCGAACAGACGGATATTCACACAAAGAAAAACAGGTCTTATGTTGATGATGATTCAAAAAGTCTTCTTGGGGTTCTGTACCTCAAAAGAAAAAACGGATCACTTATAGGTTCACTTCGTTGCCCGTCTATCCGTCTGTCTGCCAGTCCGTCAAGACCCTTTTTCTCAGGAACCCGTGGAGGTATAAAGTTGAAATTAATATCAAATATGTGTCTACGGTCCCTTGGAGCTCTAAAAAATCAAGCTTCTAAGTCAACGCAATAAAAAAATACGGCCATTTATGCGACATATTTTGATACTCGCAAATAAATAAAAATACCTATAGGGTAGGTACTTCCCGTTGACCTAGAATCATGAAATTTGGCAAAAAGCAAGTTCTCACAGCACAAGTAAAGGAAAATTTCCTAAAATCGTTAATTTGTAGTTTTATCACATAAACAAAATATTTTTTTGCCATTACAACATTTGCAGTTGGATAATAAACCGTGACGTATATCGATTTTAGGAGAACATGTTTTTCAACGACAATGTTAAGTTTATTTTTGGGATAATTTATTCCCAACTACGAAACCCTTCATTGTGCGTGGTCCGACACGCACTTGGCTGGTTTTTATTTAAAATAAAACTTTGGCAACACTGAGAATCCCGCGCGGAGCTACGCGCTTAGGCTGTTGTTAGAACGAAAGATGTAAGAAGGCGTTTGAATACCTCCATACGCATACCTACAAGTTAATTGACACAATCTGCGCGAGAAAATTTCTCCCCGCATCCTGCGCGGCGTTCACTTTAGTTAGGCCAGAGCTTAAATATGGTGATATTAAACGCATCACAAGGTATTGGAAAGGTTTTAACATAAAATATGCTGAAACGTGCTTCAATTTGATCACACATGAACTGATCCAGGTCTTGAACTCAATTTTATCTAAGATTTTTTACCAAAATGACTCGCATTGATTTCGGGCATAAAATAGAGAAGCTTTGTGCTTTTAACCACAGCTACATAAAATAGTAATATCTCATTTTCGGTAGGTGCTCATCAGAAAATGCTCTACTTCTACTCAAGTACAAATTTTGTCGTCGCTTTCAAAGCTAGATCCTCTTTAAACAACCCGTTTACCTAATTAACGTTCAGGTACAACGTTAGGGTATAATTTAAAAAATAATAACAACAGTTTACTCTGTTATATTCAGGCGATAGTTGAATCTCCTCCAATTTGAAGTGGCCTCTATTCTTCCTTTTATCTTTTAGTAACATGACCTTACAGGCTAACTGGATCCAATTTGTCGCTGGCGGGTATTCGAAACTGGCCAATCACAAGGCTCCTCCTATTACACGAATTTACCGGGACAGAGGACGGTGAGGCAATGTAATCGGTCTAAAGCTGGCTTTATCCAATACACCTTTTGCCGTGATAACTAATCTATTGAACTGTTCGTACAGTGGATTAACACTGTGACCATCACGCAGAATATTCAATTAACTTGATCTGATGCTTGTTTGTGTTCAACTACGTTGTTATAATGTCAGTGCGCGGAGCTTGAGAGATGATGCAATTATTGGGATTGCGTTGTTGTTAGTAATAAAGTTATTATTATAACATGGGCTTTAGGAAGCTCGATGTTGAGGTTTTAGATTTTGCAGCATGGGCAGTGACAGCCTAGTTGTGTGGCCTTCAGACTGCCAAGTCATAGGTCTCGGGTTCGACCTCTGACTTTTCGGATTCATGTGCGTATTGTACCTATAATTATCACTTGCTTAAAAAATGGTGAAGGAAAACATCGTGAGGGAACCGGCATGCCTGAAAGATATTTCTAGACGGCATGTGAAGCCAAGTCCGAGGCCCATGGGAGGCTTTAAAACTCTGACACCAGTTTAGTCACTAATCACACGAAAATAAGAAGAATTAGCATGACTAGACAAACATGAATCGCGCTTTGTCCTCACATATTGGTAAGATCGTCTTTTTACTCGGGTCGATAGCACGGCAGTGTATTTGTTGGCTTAACACTTCGCCACTTCTACGGCGTCGGCGTTGGTAGAGTAAAGGCTATTGTGGGTGAATTTTTGGGACATAGAGGGCAGGATTTATACATTTATACAGACTTACATAAACACAAGTTTTCACCACATTTATCTCTCTCAATACATACACATACTTTAATAGGCCACATCATATCCTATGCATTAACTATCTTTGGGTGCCAGAGTAAATCGAACACACTCTTTCCCTTAGTTGTAACGTTGCATAGTGTGTTTGTACAAGTGAAAGTATTTTTTTTTTTTTTGTTATATTGTTTGCGAGATAGTTGCTGTCACAGCTCCACATCCACAATGTTATGATGAGCAGTACGTAGTGTACATACTCTTTCTGTGCCCTCGTTTCAAGATCTGAATTAGGTAACCTACATAGTAACACAAGTACTTCTCCTCGGTTGTATCACAAGAAAACATTACTAAAACATTTTTCTCCCATCTCAAAACACGTGACGTACAGTCACGGCCGATTATTCAAACATAATACGCCTTCCTGCTTCCAAAGGCTTTGTCACATCTTATTTATTATTGTTACTCTACTATGTTACGAATAAAACTCCTAATGAGGCAGCTTTTTTTGTGAAATACGTTTATTGTTGTGTATCTTTTTTTAAATAAGTAGGTACAAATAAGCTGAGCAACATTTTCTTTAATAATGAAGATATAAACTTATAAATATCGGGATGAATAAAATATAATCTCGGAACAGGGAGAATAATGTTAACAAGCTCGTTAGATTACAATTTTTTTTTTTAAGTACAGGTATTGGGGATTTATTTTTGTTAAAATAGGTACGTAGGTACTTTTCTAAATTACTACATGTCAGGTCATAACCTCGAGGTCAACATATCAATAAAATTCATATTCACAGTGAATAAAGGGAAATTTTAAGCAAGCAACTTTGCTGCTCATAATTATTTTCGTTCAAAGCTTTTTCACCCCTACGATTGCTTTTGCTCGCAAACAGTTGAATTTTTAATTCCTTAATTGTTTTTGCACTAATTAGAACGCTGCAAACAAAAAATGCGACTGTCCTCCTAGTAATCGGTGAAATGCAACCGAACTCAAAGGTTGTTTCACAATCATTGTGGATGTCATGCGGGTTTAGAATTTATCTGGCTACGTCCTTTTTTAGACAATCTCTACTTAATGGTTATTTGGTCTATGGTTTACACACGTATTCTGTGGAAATATTTAGTTGTATCTATAATACTGTAAAACAAAACAGTACGATAGACGGACGGCAGAGATTTAGACACAGGATCAGGTTGACTGTATTGACATGCTTTGGGTAAGGAACCCTTTAAAAAAAATTGGTAAATCCAAAAATGTAAATCCTCATAACGCTCATTAAAAAACAGGAAATATATATATATTTTTAAGTTTTTTATTGATATCAATTAAACGACATTGAATTGGACAGCCATTTTCCATACGAAATCAGGGGAAGCAAGTCTAAAAAGAATTTAAAAAAATATATCTCGACATGTCGAGTATTTCGGACGTTATCGTGACCACAGACCGGATCCATACGTACACGGACGTTTATAGATTTAAAAAAATATAAAAAAATCTTAATTAGTTATTATAATTCTGTTAAAAGGATAGTTTTTCTACATATCACTGTACTCATATTAAAGTATAAGCGCGATATGTATACATAAGAGGCAATCAAAGTTCAAGACAGCACTTGTTTTTGACAAGTTGAGAGTAACGCACTACCTCAAACGCTTCGCGTTATGAAGCGTGCAATAGGTTAAAACTCTACGTGTGTAATTACAATCGAAATAATTCAAATACACTATCTTTTAGCCAGAATCATAACAATCACTTAGGTATGATAAAACGAATACAAACTGCTACGTTAACTACACTTGTATTGCACTATCATGGCCGAGGTGATTACAGGCCGATTCATTACGAGCCTATTTCTTACAGCACTCGTCCGTCCCCTCAGATGTTATCGGTTAAGCCACGGTTTATCGACGCCATCTTTGCCTCGATAGCAACTGGTTCGAGTGGCGACTCTCACAGATTAACGCCATTATCTCCTCCGAACTTGTCTTACGGCTACTTAGGTGTCACAAACTTACTTACGCAGTTGTCCTGTCGAGATCCGATATCATTATACCAATTTGTTTAATAAGAAGAAGGATAGGATCCCTAAACGATTTCCGTATCAAGACTTTTGTTTGTTTTGTTATTTAAAAACTTGAAATGGCAACATCGCTAGTACATAAAAAAATAAGAGCCACGTTTAAAGACACTTAGACTCAGATCTATTATAAATATGTACTTATTACCTACCTTTTCTTGTTATTTTCATGTCAACGAACTAAGGCAATAAGCTGACATTTTTTATATGTTTCTGTTAAGAAGGATGACAATTATATGAGTAAATAATAAAGAGCTTTTAAACCTTTTCATAAAGATACCATGCATAGTCAAAATCACAGTCTACACAAAGCCTGTGTGAGAGATGTCCATTCATTAAGTGAAGGCGTAATTTAATCAACGGCATAACAATATGTTTTCAATTTGTAATACAAAGACACGGCTCTGGGGCTCAGTTTTATTGAGTTTTGATTTGAAAACGAACAATAGATGACCTCTACATAATAAAAGCGAAACTGGAACATGGGATATGGTTAGGTATTGAGGCTAAATGAAACATTTCGGCACAGGCCTTTATTACCCACACAGGGTTGTGTTGGTAACTGCTAAAGGTAATAAAAATGACAATATAATGTTTTTGCAAAAGCGTTCGCAATTCTTTGTCGGTGCCGCGCTAGGCCCGGGAGTTGTGAAACAAATCTGACTGACTATTTATGGCGCACGAAACAAATCATTCGAGTAAGTTTTGTTAGAATGGAGTACTATTCGAGCAAGTTGAGGTAGGTAGTTGATAATATAGCTCGGTTTATTGCTGTCTAAATTCTGGTTACATTCAGTTTTTGATACACCACTGTATTAAAATGCTAGCCTGTCTAGTTCCCATAAAATATATTTTACCTTGTTCTTGATTGCTTAAGATTATTGTAGCTATTTATTAGGTACCTATAATAGAATAGGTATCGCAAAAATCACTTTAGGTTTAATACTAAGGCATTCAAAAGTAAATATTTTTGACAGAAACAGTCGTTGTCATCGTTTAGCGATAATAAAAGTAAGAGGGAGCAAGATTTTAATAGCCTCGTAATCCTTGATAAGCCGACACCTCTGCCACCACGTGAAATGTTTTATTTTTCTCTTTCAAAGCCGTATATAACAGAAATAGAGGAACCATTTCTAGTTATATGTACTCGTTAGTAGAGTAATTAAACCATGGACTTAATTAAAGTACCTTACTTAAAAGACCGACCGTTATAATGTTCTAAAAATGTTCCTTCCTCGATTTCTTCTACGTTAATAACGCAGCAATAAACTTCGTTGGAAGTAGCTGTATTGTGCACGCATGTCGAGTAAATAAATATGGCCAGGTAGAGGCTGTACTTTTAAAGAAAAAATATGACCCAATAAACAAGAAAGCATACATAAACACCTAGGGTATAACGTCAATGTTTCGCGTATTACCCGTGTAAGTGGGTACATAAAAAAGCTTTCAGACCGATATTCCAATCAGCGGAACGACTAAGTAACGCCGTGTCTCTTTTATATTTTTTCTCTATGTTTTTCTCACAGCTAATGGTGCCGATCGTAAATGGGATAAGATTTTTATTTTCTTTTTGATGTGCCCTATTTAAGAGAAGCACCCAGTTACACTTTTATGTAATCGCCTCTTTACGGATGAACACTCACAGTAGACACACGTGAAATTGTTAAAAGTACGATTTAGGGCTCCTAAGATTAGCGAGGATTATTGCTATTGAATCTCACTCTTCAAACAGCCCAAATTCACCGGTAATTCTCGAGTATTTGAAACAGTGAACATTATTTTATTCGAACATTTTTCGTGAAAGTGCGTTGATTTTTGCCGACGAGGTACGCACACGGTCATAAATATAAAAGAATCCCTCGGAAATCCATTGCCTCTGTTTGATAATGTCTTTTGTTAGCATAAGTCCTCATAGGCCGCGGGATTCCATTTCTTATTCTATTTTTCAATAAACCGAACCTCCAGTGTTGGGTAATTTTATGTCGGTTCTTAACCGGATCGACCCCAAAAATAAAGGCACCCTCCGATATCTATTGTTGTCCGAACCTATTAAATTAGCAATAATAGTCGGGTTTCACTCAGCTTTGAACGTTGCTAAACGCGAGAGAGTCTGAAGTGAGTTTTATATTTTAAAAGCCCTCTTAAGACTGATAGGTATGTCAAACGAATTGCTGTGTTTTATTTCTAACATTACCCTCTCTTTGTAGCCGCGTCACATGTCAGATCAGATCATCAGTTTTGATTTAAACCTCATATTACTGTTTGGAGCTAAAAACATAGCTAAAAGTATCTGTACACTACATACATATACAATGTAGCCCATGGGCATGTCACCCGTATTTTTCTGAATATTCATGACAAATGATCGAAAATTAACTTAATTAACTTAAATTAACTTATCTTTAATAAAAAAAAAATAAAAAAACCCCCTATGATTTTATTGACTTACACTTGTGTTTTTTTAAATAAATACAGTTTTTTTTGATAGACCAATATTCGTTGTAAGTTAAGTTAATTAAGTTAAGCTGGCAACAGCTCTTGTTAAGAACCTATGAACGACATAACAATATAGGCAGTAATGGATTATACCGTAACTACAAGCCTTCAACACATAACGTTATAAATCTATAGTTACAAAGCGTTATCGCGACTAAAACACACTGTCACGTTAATTTTAGAGTGATGAAAACTGTACAAAATGTCGTATAGCAATTATGTGGGGAATGGAAACTGAACTGTGTATAAAAAGGGTTAAGGATCCTTATCCCGAAATGCTTAGTCCAATATTGCAAGTGCCTTATGTTTCATACATTTTAGAAGTAAAACATGATAGGATCTTTGTAAAAATTTGACGAAAAATCACGTCCTTAAAACCTAGGCGTTAACTTTGATGGTAATCTTTTTGCAGTCCTAACATATAGGACGTATGAAAACTTTACCTTTATCCTATATAATCAAGCTACCGAGTCGACGAGTAATAGATAAATATGGAAGAAAAGACATGTTCCCCCGACCCCTAATAAATTTGGATAACAGCAGCAGAATGATGACGATCTATACTACATATTCATACTTTAAAGTCCCTTATAAAATTCATAGAGTATTTTCAGTAAAATATTTTACGGGTATATTACCGGCATGGCTACGGACGCCCCCGAGTGGTCCTTGAATCGAATTTAATCGACTAAGCTTTCACATTCAGTGTGGTAAAGTACTCGGTCGCAATGCTGGCATTCCTGTGTTTTAGCTGTTGATTTAATATGATTTGAAGATTATACTCGTAAAGTAACAGTAGATTATTCCAAAATAAAGATGTTTTTTTTCTATGTCAATTCGATAGTTAGAGTACAAGTCAGGTCATCAAGCAACCTTTCATTTTAATGCCGAATTTTCTTTTAGTTAGGCATAGACACGCTTATCAAATTCAATACAATCAATCTGCCTAGCCTTTTCCCAACTATGTTGAGGTCGGCTTCCAGTCTAACCGGATGCAGCTGAATACCAGTATTTTACATGGAGCGACTACCTATCTGACCTCCATCCACAACCTAGTAACTAGGTAATACGATACCCCTTGGTAAGACTGGTATCAGACTTTCGGGCTTCTGACGTCTCGTAACGACTGTCAAAGATCCACGAATGACAGCCGGGACCAACGGCTTAACGTGCTTTCCGAGGCACGGAGGATTCTCGGTATGTAAAGATGGTCACCCATCCACTGACCAACCCCGGCAAGCGTAGCTTAACCTGACGGATCGACCAGTGCGGCTGTTGTTACTTAGCCACGAGCTCCTCTCAAATTCAATACAGAAACATAAAATATTAGCTTCGAGCAAATTATAGGTGAATGCCGTTAGTATAATAAAGCTACGATATTGTTAAAACTGCGCCCTGAAAGTAGGGCTCATGCATGCTCATTACAACTTTGCTTTATTTTATTACTTTATGAGTCGATTAAAATTACTAGTAATATTTTAGATTATGATTTCGTTTATTTATTTTCTTTCATACATAATTAAATTTTTAAATATTTTTCACACTACAAAGATATTTAAAAAAAAAAAAGTAGAGGTTCGCCGGTGTCGAGAGCAGGGTCCAAGCCACCGGTGGTTAGGGCTGCAGAGACAGGAACTCCCTCACAATGCGAGCCGTATCGAGGAGTACTGCCTTCTGAATCAGGCTCTTGATCCAACCGCCTAACGAGAGCCTCGTTAGGCTAGAGATGTTGGTTAAGATTTCGGCCATCAGGACATTGGCTGTTACGACAATCGGCACAATGACAGCCGAGCTCACATTCCACATGTCAACAACCTCGTGTGCATAATAATAGTAATCATAATAAAATATATCGACTTACGATATATTTTGTTATGATTACTATTATTATACTATGACTGAGGAATGATGTGATAAGAGAAAGGTGAGAGATAAAAGAAGATGTAGTGACAAAAATTGAAAAGGGTATATTGCTGAGATGGTTTGGTCATGTTGAGAGGATGAATGAGAAGCGACTAACAAAATGTATTTACAAGCCAGGTGTGAGTGGAAACACCAGGAGGGGACGCCCTAGGGGGACATATACTGACCTTATTGGTGAGATTCTTCAGAAAGAACAGGTGCGTAGTACTCGCAAACGGCGTGCGTGTATGTCCAGATGTATGAACGTAAACGAGGCGAAAGGAATATGTAAGAAACGTAGTAGGTGGCGTGACCCCCACGGGAAGAAGGCGTAAGTTTATGTTTGTATAAGTATTTTAGATTATCATAACTTAATCTTCACTGAAGCCGTGTCAGATATTAACTCAAAGAAAAGCGGCCAAGTGCGAGTCAGACTCGCCCATGAAGGGTTCCGTAGCAGCAAGTAACATAATATAAAAGTTCTTGTAGTTCGTTGTAACTTTGATCGATGTTTTAATAATAGTGTATTTAAAAAAAAAACTACTTACTAGTTCTCGTTCAAACCAATTTTCGGTGAAAGTTTACATGGTAATGTACATCATATATATTTTTTATGACGAATCCATAAGGGTTCCTTTTTTTGCCATTTGGCTACGGAAGCCTAAAAATTGAATCCAACACTTTTTACATGAAGCGAAACACACGACACATAAAAAGACCCAAATACTCATTACTGCGTTTTTGAAAAGGGTCTGTCAAAAGACCATACAGCGAGATAACGCGAAATACCTGCGTCCAATACTCGGGGGTACCAGGAGTTCATACGACCGCAGAGCCGCCTAATGTTTATTCGCTAAAAGCGGATCGCAGTGCACCGGAGATGGGGCGCGCCGTGATAGCGCGGTCCAATCATACCCGTACATGACACCCGTCTAATAGAATGAGATATAGCATAGCAACCTGAAACGACGAGTTCTAAAATAGTTCTAAAATCTAAAACGTGTATTGGGTTTCGTCACTCTGGACTGTAGAGTGTTTGCGACGATACGTTGTATGGCGGCAAAATGACATGGCTTGTTTGACAAGAAGTTGAGTTTCAAAGTGAAGGCGTTTTGCAAACTGCTTAACAGTTTTGCTATTTAGTTTACGGAGAGTTTTAAAGTTAAGTTTTAGAACAGTGATAGTACAAGTTTCTGATGACACGACGAATATTAATCATCAACTCGATATTTTGCTCTTTTTTCGTATAATAGCAAGCCTGACCCAATTATCGAGTAAATTGTAGTGTAAGCTTGAGGTCAGGATAATTAATTGGTGTTATTAATATACCACAGTACAGACCATAAACGTCTCAGTGCGTGGGCCAACACCACAGACCGCTACAACGATTGTGGGCAATGTCTGCTATTATTGGTAGACTAGCTATAGACAAACTTGTGTAGTGTACATGAAGACGCTGATCCTGCTTTGCTTTACCTACTAACCTTAACACGTTCAGTGATGAGCCCTCCTGGACGGTTCACCTAGTCGCATATGGGATGCCGGGAGCCCTCACGGCGGGCTCATTTTAAATGTAGATTTTTCTTAGCCAATACAGCATTAAGGCTTGTGCAGACCAGCGCGACTTGTCGCGCGACGCGACACGAACAATACAATTTCTAAGAAAACTTCACAGTATAACAATAACCGGTGTCGCGTCGCGCGACAAGTCGCGCTGGTCTGCACAAGCCTTTATGAACCGCGAAAATAAAATCTGATGTATATTTTAAGAATATTTATTAGTATAGGTGTTGGTATTAAAATCCAAGCATTTTTATCACGGTGACAAATATTATTAAAAAAAATTAAAGGTTGGAAACTACGTAGGTATAGCGACAAAACTCCTGAAAATACAATTTTACAGTGTTTTATAACACGGTTTTAAACTTAATGCCGTTGACCGTGCGCTTTAGCGCATACGTAATGCCGGCAACCCTCCCAGAGGGTTTACTTCAAATATGTATGGCGGCATGGCGTATGAGTTATATGAAAAGTAAGTGGAGTCGAAAGTGTTAAGTCATGGAACAGTAAGTGTCTCTTAGTTTATGTAGAAACTGCTGAACTGATTTTAATGTTCTCATAGAAATAGCCCTATTTGAGGTAAGATAATAACAACAGAGTACGTTTTACTTGTATTTTTCTTTTTTTTCTTCTTTGTCGTTCCTTCAATGCTCAGGATCGCGACCACAAAAGACGCATCTCCAAGTTATGTGGTCTTCTTCAGTGTGCACCGCTCGGTAATGTTGCCTCCAACAATCTTCAACAGCCTTCTTGATAGCGTCTGACCATCTTACCGGTGCTCTGCCTTGAGCACGTTTTTCTTCCACCCGGCCCAGTATCATAAGCCTTTCAAGACCATGCTTGGGTAAATGCATAATATAACGTTACTTGTATAACGATAATTAAATTGACATAGAGACGGAGGCTCCCAGGGTCAGCTATGAATATAAAATTCTGTTGTTCAATGCTAGCTTAGCAATTTTTGAAGTATAATAGAATAGTAAAAAATTTATAAATTGATAATATTGTGTTTGACTACCATCTCTTGAAATTAATAATTCCTAAAAATCAAAAATGTTACGTTAGTATCCTTGATGCCAATCAACTCAAAAATCAAAAATGTAAACTAATATCCATTATGGCAATCAACTGCGTTGAAAACCAATAGATAAACCGAAAATGTAATTAATCCACGATTTTGATCGACAAGTATCTATTGAACATTTTTAAGGTTCATTAATTATACCCTGTTGTTTGTTTGTTACATCCAATTTTTAATACTAAGTTTTCTAGTACCTACACTCATTCGACAGTGTTATGGTCATCACTTATTATAACAGCACCGCTCCGACACAGCAAATAACTTGTCATTCAAGTTAGGATTTTAAATCAAATACGTTAAAGTAAATTTTACGATGACAATACAGAATACGTGACACGTCGCGCTGACCACACGCCTCAAGCGAGCAGTCCGCTCGTCTGTGAAGAAACGCCTGCACCGATTCGCTTGCAGGCGTTTCTTTGCATGCGCGCTTCGCCGACCGCGCGGGGATCACTCGTCGCCCCCGCGCGTCTTTTAACATGTTATGCACTCAATATCTCCTTTTCTTTTCTTTTTACAAATTATTCTCTTCTTCATCGAGTGATCACTCACTAATGTTCGTAAACCGATCTGTAAACTGAAAACTACCCGTTGGTGCGTAGACGGTGAGCTACCAACTAGTAAGCAGTGCGTGAACAATTAGCTGTAACCTCACCCGTGGCGTGGCGGCAGTGAGAACTCGTGTTGTTGACGGCGCGTTGGCGATAAGCGGATGGATTTTTTCGAGGCGTTGCGGGCCCTTAATGCGCTGGTGCAGTGCGGTTATAATGAGTGATGACCTTAATGCTGCCTCATAGTGCTACCCTCACCCTAAAGATCCTTCAATAAGAGTCTAGTACCTATCCATAATTCGTAACAGTATTTCTTAAAGTACAGTCGACCGCACGTCTGTGGTGACACTTTGACTTTGAGAGACGCCAGTTTATTTTGTTTTTTTTACCACTCCGTGTTGCCTACGTACCTACTTAAGTAATTCGAAGTTCCACGAATTTAATGCAAACTAATTTAAAAGCTGAATTATGAATAAAAAACAACGCACCTAAAATTATAATTAGGTACATTTTTATGGCTAAACAAGTACAACGATTTTAATGTTAAAAAGACAAAAGGTACAATTCTTCTCAGAAAATTTGAAACGGTCCACGTGGACCAAGCCGCAGACAACTCTAGTACCTACTTTCTAACCAAATATTCGATCTCCATTTTCTTACTATGTTATAAAGTTGTTATAAAACCGAGTAATCAACTTTGAAGCAGTTTTGTGTTAAAATTATATAATAAATCGACTTACTCTTGCTCATAAGTATGAATAATTAATGAAATTTTGTCGTCTGCTTCGTTAGTGGATTAAAATGATGGATCATGTGGGTTATTTTACATCTTTATACTTAATTAAGCTAGTATATGAAACGGGAAGTAGGCTGTAACTTTATTCTTTGTAATCAATCACGATGGAGCTAGTTTTTAAAGGATATTGTAAGATAACACAATATAACACTTATTGCGTATTCTGTGTAGCATTGCTGGTTATATTTTGAGAATTTTCCACACTTAACCTTAAAAACGTATATATATCGATTATGACTTCACCATGGAAAAAAATAATGTAGACTTTTGACTCGTCGTAATTAACCAAGGTACGCGCACCTGCTTGCTTCTTTTCTATGATATACAAGCCGATCCAAATGGCAATTTTTAACCTGCAGATATTGTTTGATTCAAAGTTAATGGCGGCTCGGAAATTAGCCACTCGCTGCGCAGTACCGCACCCCTCACCCCCGCTGATACATGAATTCGTTACTGCGCAGCGACTCGCCTCATGTTCCAAGCCGCCATTAAAATTTTGAATTTAAGTTTTGCGGGATTTTGTGTATCGTCAGGTCTGATGATGCAGATGTAGTTCGCATGTGGCGATGTAGATGCCACAGGAACACGTTTTTTGTGTTACTCCTGTATGATCTAACCTTTTATAAATTATGAATAGAATTTGGCACAGGACTAACAAAACTTTGTTTTTCACAGCATACGGCAACTTGGGGAGTGTGCTGACCACACAGGGCCGGACCGCGGAAGCGGAAGTAGCCTTTGAGAGGGCGCTCAAGTACCGACCGAATATGGCCGACGTGCATTATAATTTGTGAGTAATTTTCATATCCGAATTTTATGGTATAAATATTTTTTTTTTATTAAATAACTTATAATCTACGTAATTGGTATACAGCTAATTGAGGAGCTCGTGGCTAAGTAATAACAGCTGCATGGGTAGATCCATCAGGTTAAGCTACGCTTGCCGGAGTTGGTCCGTGGATGGGTGACCATCATAACATACCGAGACTCCTTCGTGCCTCGGAAAACACCTTAAGCCGATGGTCCCAGCTGTCATTCGTGGATCTTTGACAGTCGTTATGAGTCATCAGAAGCCGTCACAAACAGTCTGACAACCAGTCTTACCAAGGGGTATCGTATTATCGAGTTACTAGGTTGTGGATAGATATGAGCGGCCACGTAAAGCCTTCCTTGCATACAATAACAACACTTATTAGAGCGGGGTACAGTTACTAAAAGTCTACGTAAATAAGTGTCATGAGTAGGTACCGACACGATCCCGCACCGCAGACGTACTAACCAGTGAGGAAAGGGCCTAAAAAACACTTTAACTACTATTTCACATTTAAAAGAAGAATATTAAACTACCACGCTAAGACAGTGAGTTCCTATTAATAGCTATCAATGCCGTCTAATAACTGAAATAATAATGACTTTATTTATGAAATACTTTTCAATTCACCCTGATAAGAAATAATGTAAAATATTTCCAACGAAAGCTTAATACGGATGAATGTATAAGCAATAACAAAAGAGACAGATTTGATGCGATGCCTATATTATTGTAATCTCGATAACAACAAAAGTTTAATAATACATTCAAAGGGCCTGAGAGTACCCTTAGCGGAGGGCTGAAATAATATTCGCCATGTCTTCCCCAAGGGGCTAAAAAGGCAAAAGGTCCGATCCCTATTAGGGACATCGGGAAAAGAAAATATTATAAAATATAATAAATGGCGACCACGCCGCATTTGCTTCCTCGTGTTTCAAAACTGCCCTTGTTTGAAGTTTCTTTAGAAAACCACAATAACAAAACTTCTTTTTGACAACACAGAATAGCTAAAGGGAAAGGGGAAATTTACATTGAATTATTATTATTTTTCCTTATTTCGGGTAAGAGGATTACATGAAATAATAGAAGCGAATTCTTAATGAGGTAGCGATTTTACTGTTGCGACTTATCATGCCTCGTGAAACAAGACAATGCCTTGTTTCGAGTATCGTAAATTATGTTGTCATTTTCGTTAGCATTTATCCGATTACCTGCTTCTCAGTACAATCCAATTAAAGCAGCAATGAAGCCTACATGTGGGTAGTTTATTAATGGGCACATACGGTATATGGATATGAAGACCCAGATGTTTTAAAACGCTTATTTGAAAACAATATGTCTGGCGGTCCCGCTCCAGCCAGAGGGCGCTCGATCAATAGGCACAGAACGACGGGCCGTCCCATTAATTCACCGAGGATTCCACTTCTTGAATTAATCGGGTACGGAGCTCTCTGCCCGGCCACCTAAGCGTTGGGTTTCCGAGCAGTTTCACAAATTAACGTCAAGCCACACGATCATAATATAATTACGCGAAGAGGTCAAAAGGACTGACAGGCACTATATACTCGCTTTGATAAGATCTCTGTGGCGAGTGTTCTTCAATCTACGGTTTACATTTCAATCTTCCGAGTTCACGTTAAGTTCCGTCTCATTTTGGAGTGTTTTCATAATTTTGAGATAAATCTTAAGCAAGATTGTATAGCTTTTCATCAGTATTCTTAAGGTAAATGTTGGAGTTTGTTTTGTTTTAATCTGCTTTTTCTTTGAGAGCTACGCATAATGCTTGGAACAAATTAAGAATGTTAATCAAAGTAAACACGTGTAGGTTGATGGGCGGTTGAGCTGGTCCCTATTTTGCACTAAACATGTTCGCCATAAAACAGACTGTTTACGAGCAAGATCCTTTCAATCTCAACCCCTATGAAGATAATAGGTATTGTTTAGCCTTCCATTTTGGTACGTCAGCTTCTTAGCTTGTTTGAATAAAACCTTGTTAATATGTTCATATAATAGGGCGTGGGACATACGGCCGTGCTTGGGAGCGAGCTACCGACCATCGTAAAATTGTTTTATGATAATCATGACAGTTTTGACGTGGAATAATATTAAGTTTACCCGTTTATTCTTGCTCAAATGTTTGCTAAAACTATATGCGAATGTTGTTTTTAATATGTTATAAGAATTTGTAATAAACATAGATTTATTGGGTTACTGGTTTGTGGAGGCCAGATAGGCAGTCGCTCCATGTAAAATACTGGTATTCAGCTGCATCCGGTTAGACTGGAAGTTGACCCCAACATATTTGGGAAAAGGCTGGGCAGATTGATTGATTGCTTTTAACTGTTCTTGCGCTGTGGATTGCGGGTTCATTCCCCATTCAAATGTTTGAATGGGCCATACTAACTTCTTGCACGGTTGCAATACCAAACCAGATATCACTGCCAGCACAGATTCCCTCCTATTAACTATAGTTTAGTGTGACCACCCCAGCAGCAGTGAGTCCCATGTTTAAGTAGCTATCCGTACGTGATGATAGCCAAGCATGCGTTCAGGCGTAAGCTGAATGGGCGAACATCGCACATCTCCATATTCTATTAAGGTCATACGATATTACGCACGTGCCCGATATAATCTCTAATACCACGCGCTGTAATCGAAAGAACTGCCATACAAAAGGCGTATTAAGAAGGCGGATATAAATAGATATAAAGCGTAACGCAGCTGTGAAATTAAGTTGGGCAAAAATCCTTGCGATCGGTTGGCTTCTTTGATTGAATGAATATCCGTTCCATACAACGTACAATAAAAAGGTTACAATACCTTGTTAGTTCTTACATTTCAAATTGTACTGTTGATGGGAGACAATAAATAGGTCTAACGAATAGCATAGTTATGTAAGCAACTCACTTTACCTTCACTGTACCTTTGCGTTAGGTGCCTGCATGAATTTAAAATCTCAAACCACGGATAATTTTGCCCACCAATCGTAGCATTGGGTAATTCACAACCGACCCTCCGAAAGGATTCTCAAAGGAAACCTGTAGCTCTAGGCAAATCAGCTTTAAGTTCTTGAATAAGAATAAATTAACTTTATGCTAATTCTATGAAGACGCTGGGCTACTGCATACTGTACTCGTAGCATAAAAGGATGGTTTGCCACATTCATGTCAAATGCCGCCAGGTTATCGAACCCCGAACGTCATAGGATAAAGAATAAAACATAAAACGAAATATTGCGGTAAATTCACATAATTATATTTTTGTCATCTATCCTTCTATAAATTAAAATTTGAAATGATGTCAAAACGCTTTTAAGAAAAAAAAAAAACATTAAATTTTAGGAATAAAGAAGTTTAATTGTCAGGGGGATCACTGCAATACCTACTACGTCTATGATGCAACCATTATCAATTGGTAAGGTATAGGAACCGGGCATCCTTCGTATTATCCGATCGCGAACGAACAAGAACCGCTGCGGCAAAGCTCCTACGGGCCCCGAAGTGAGCCTGCGTGCCGCAAAGCCGAACACACCGGTGTACATCTCCCGCCTGCATTACACCACTAAGGCGGAGGACATCGTGGAGTACGTGCGCCAAAAGACGAGGTACACGCCGAGGGTGCAGATACTAGAGTCGCACCGGAACGTCAACTTCAAGGCGTTCGTCGTGCGTGTACCGAACTGTTATCTGCCCCTCGTCATGGAAGAAGACTTGGCCGCAGGACGTGGTGTTCCGTCGCTTCCGCGGACAAGTTCCACACGACAGCACTAATTAAAGCTAGTGCAAAGTGAAGTGCTACTAACATAGTCTAAGCTTTTTTTATTAACACAAGTTTTATATTATAATATGTATTTTTAGGTTAAGGTATTTTTCTATGGGCCTGTGTCGCCTGAAATAAATGGTATTATTATTATTATTCCATTCATAGTAAATACTGTAAACAATGTCAAGGGTTTAAGACCGCCAGTGCTCAGAAAACAATGTTTCTAGCCCTCAATCAACTAACTCGTTAGTCACCCTTAGCCGACTGTACTCAGAGGTAAGAATAGCCCCCCTCATTACCGTGAAAACAATGAAATTCACAATGATTGTTCTTTATAAAATAATTATTTCAAGTAGAAACGAAGTGGGGACGACGTTAAAACGTAAGCGTCATCTTATTGAGGTGAATTATTACTTGGAGGCAGACATTATGGCCCCGGAGCAGCGATTTCTCGCAAAGATTAGATTATTCCAATTGTGGTGGCAAGAAATCACTTGAACGCATAGCTTGTCGCCTGAGAATTTGTGTGGCTTGTGTTATGTACCTTGCATATGTTGAATGACTAAATAGAACAGAATCTATTCTATGTATGTACTTTGTAGTATTGTATAGAATCAAGGTTTTCTAACTGATCAAACAGCTGTGCTGCTGGGGAGTTTGTTGCGCCACTTCTTCTTCCCAGCTAAAACACAGGAAGTGGTGAAGGGTGGGCGTTTTTGGGGGACTGTCTTATGTAAAAGTGGTCCTAGTCGTCGAAAAGACTTTTGAATGTTGAATGCATGGAGGACAACTGTACAAGTTTCAGGCATTTGATAGTAAAATCTAAAGAATTTCGTGATGCATGATCAAGAAATTCTTGATAATATTAATTATGAGTATAAAAACCAGAGGAAGTTTTTCTATCAAAATTGTACGGGTAGACTGAACACTAAAAAGTAACAACCCGACTGAAAGACCTTAATATTACAATATTATAATTTGTAAAGATTTGTTTCCATTGTATCTTTGTCATCTTTGAAAGATCTCTTTGTAATAGTTACCTCAATAGTATTTTCACGATATCTATTTCGGCATCAAACAGCGCAAATGATCACCGAAATAGTTTCCTATATAGGAAAAAACAAAGAATTAAGTAAGTAATGAGTGAGTAATTGAGTTAGTAATTTTTAATTAAGTTTGTGTTGTTTTGCTGGTAGATGTAAGTACTAACACTAGTTTTTAAGTCGAGTGTATACTAACCAAATGGACTAGTTATGGGTCTGAAATAAAAGATTATTATTATTATAGGTCATCTTCTAAGGCCAACGAACCTATATTAATCTCGGTATAAACTTCGTCAAATGTATTGACACAGGAGAGACTACGTAGTGCCGTAGTATGAATAGCGGGGTATTGTAAGCTCGCACGAGGATTTGAAGCAACAAATCCCGAATCACTTGACGGTATTTGCAGTAGTGATGGACGTACACAAGTCATATTGTACTTACAGGGCTGGCAGTGAAAGAAAAATATACGTTTGTTGTTGAAGTAGATTTGTGTGTAGTTTTTGAAGAGGCTAGTGTAAGTTTTGCGGCTGTGCCACCGTGGTCTTCGAGAATTTAAAGGCAGCTTTATAAAAAATGCTACTAAGTATCTGAATCTTATATCGCGGTCTTAAATAGTGGTGTGCTAATGTATAATACATAGATCAATTTATGACTTTCAATTTGGACGAGGCAATTAAATTGAATCATATGAACATAAAAGTAGCAAATGCTAACCAAACTTCAAAAGTTTCTAGGCCAGTCAATTAAAATAATTTGGTTGAGCAATGCATGCATTGCTGTTACCACATAATTCAATAACATTAAATAAAGTGAATATACTCAGTTCATCAAAGCAACAGATGAAACAAAGATGTCCTTCAGTGCATATAGCTACTAAATTAATAATCTTGTTACTCCATCTTAGGCTAAAGCAAATCTCCTTACGCCAGACTCGACCTCTCTGAGCCTTGGCTAAGTAAATCAATGTGACTACATACACCAATGATTAAATAGCATGGTCTGTTTGATAAATAGATATACGTATGATTCCTAATACGATTAATAGAAATAGTCATGGTTCAATAACAAATGATGTTACTCTCTGTTAAAAAGCAGTAGTCATTTGAAACAACCTGGAATCCCGACCACCTGGAAACTCAACCCTGTTGTGGTATAGTATTTTTTAGGTGCATCTTCACATATATAACTAATGTACCTACATATACAAAATATTGTAAAACATTTTAAAAGAGTAACGGTGGAGTTTCTTGCCCATTCTTCTCCATACGAAAACTACATTTTGGAAGGGGCGACTAGAATCAATTAATTTTATTGTAAATTTTGACGTTCAAAAGTGCCTTACAAGGGCCTATTTGAAATAAACGATTTGACCTTGACAACAAACCTATTTTAACTACATCCACGGCCGATGTAAAAATACATACTTTAGATACGCCTTAATTTACTTACAATAAATACATGCAACATTCCGTACAGATACGATACATAAACAAAGTTTATGTCGCCAGTAGCTGATAATGTAGCAAAGATATAATCAACAAGCAAAACGTAATTTAAAGTAATTGTACTAGCCATTCACAGCAAAAAGCAAATATAAATCTCGCATCAACCCTATGCAATATCAGTGCTATACGGGAGGCGAAGCGAGGCGGGACTACAACGTCCCAATGGCGATAAGGCGTAGATTAAACCGGTGTTTGCTCACACACACATATTTAACATTCCCACCATCTAGAGTCGCGACAACGCTTGCTTGGTATTTGCATACTTGTTTGTGAAACGATTTGGTCTAGATCTGGACGCGTCTACATGCAAATGCAATTTATACGGGACCATACAACAGTTGCTACGAGTAATTGTAAATTCACTGGGATTTTTCTGGCTTTTTCTGGTGGGAATGTAATTAATGTTAAATGTAGTTTTACGGATTTTAATGCTGTTTCTTCGGAGTCTGGACGAAAATTTTTGTGTTATGTTTAGATGTGGCGAATTTATGTAAATTAAAAGCCACAAGGCCAAGTACTTAGATACTACAATTTTATTTTACTAGGTTTTGTTATCACTATCCAACCGTAAGGCGAACATGTTAAATATAATCCCATCTAACTACATAGGCGATATAGAAAGGAAAAAAACCAACTCATATTACAAAGAACTTCGTAATAATTTAATCATGTTTTATGCAGTGCATCACCAACTTAATTACCTGCGTCAGAATAACTCAGCCATGTTTAATTAAAAACTCCTTTTATTTCAAGATGCATTTCAAGAATAAATCAAACCGTAAAATTGAAACACAAAAGAAAAGCGGATAACTCTCGAGGAAAACTTGGCTCTTCCCACTTTTCCGCGAGTTTTCACAGGGAATCAGTGAAAAGATGTTTAATAATTCTGACAGTAAGGAGTGCTATAGAGCAATAGTATCGGCAATTAGTTATTAAGGTCGAATTTTGAATTAATGTTACATATTTCGAGAACTAGTCTTCTATTATTTACGTCCTAACTATAATATTGTGGCGGCATCTACATTGCCACATGCGAACTACGCATCAAAGACCTGACGTCACACAAATCCTGCATCGCGCAATTAGAGTTTAACGCGCGAACGACATACAAGACTATACGACATCAATCGTTGGGCAGTTGCCCTGCCCGGCAGACACGACACCCGTCTGGTTGGAGGATGCTCCCTTTTCTGAGAGAGAATGAGTGAACTTTACACCCTGTTCCTCATATCTCTAAAATATTATAAATGCGAAAGTGACTTTGTTTGTTACGCTTTCACCTTAAAACGGCTCAACGGATTTCGATGAAATTTTACTTATGAGTAAACCATGACCTGGATTAGGACATAAGATACTTTTTATCTCGATATTACTACGAGATCGAGACTTATGCGGGTGAAACCGCGGGGCGCAGCAATCAAGCTGAGTTTGTTTGTTTGACCGCACTAATCTCTGGAACTACATCATTTTTACAACTTATCATTTGGTAGCTCAATTCTTGAGGAAGGTTATAGGCTATGTAACATTACGCTAAAACTCTAAGGAGCTGAGCAAAAATAATAAATATTCACGGGGAAGGAGTCGCGGGCAGAAGCTAGTAGCAGAGCCTATAAACCATTCGTTGATTTTTATTCATTCCCTAGTGAGCCATGTTATATTATTTTATTTCAGTGATCCCTCTTTCAGCAATGATAAATAGTGCCTCTTAATGAAATATTCCTTCAAACAATAGCTGCATACTCAATCTCTTTAATTTAACGATAGCAGACACTACAATGCAATACGGACAGGGATTCAAAGGCATTTTAAAGAATGGTGAAATAAAAATCAGAACCTTATTAGATTTCTTTGTATTCAAGTAATAAAACGGAACAAAGACTTATTGGAATACTAGGAAGTCCCCATTCACACGCCATTGGAAGGAACGATATTATTAAATAGATAATATTTTCTTTATTTCTTTATTCCATTTCGAAGAATTTTCTTTTGTAAATAAATAAAACCTCATCATAATTGGAGTCCCCTTTTGTTAAAAAAGAATATAAAAACTCAAATATAATTATATGTATTAAATTTTCATACGACAAAAAGGTATTTTTTATTTTTGTTAGTAACTACTTATGTTACAGAAAGAAGATTTATTCGTAAATAACCAACAAAACCGTATGTTTTATTAAACATTAGCAACCCACCCTAGCTTCGCATATTTCTTCTTGTTCTTTCTTTCTTCGCAAGGCAAAACATCGAGATCACTTTATTACGTGTAAGTTTATAATATTAATAATATTAATGTTTAAGTTTATAATATTAATGTTTTTAATAGGTAGGACGTAAATCTTCCGGAATAAATTCTCTAAATGATGGTCAAAAAATCAAAACCGCATCAAAATCCGTTTAGTAGTTTAGAAGAATAATGCAGTACACAGACAGACACGAAAAGCGGCTTTAATTTATATTATCTTTATATATAAAATGCTTTGTCCTGAATGACTGACTGACGGATCAACGCACAGCCTAAACCACTGATCGCAGAGACCTGAAACTTGGAGGGTGTGTTCTTTATATGACGTAGGCATCCGTTAAGAAAGGATTTTTCGAAATTCTACCCCTAAGGGGGTGAAAAAGGTGGGCAAAGTTTGTATGGGACAACGTGATTCCTTGGTCCAATCTACTTCAAATTTTGCATAAACATTCTTTAACAGAATTAATGGAAGACCTGTTTCGTATTTTATTGAAATTCATCCCTTAACGGGGTTAAATAGGGGTAGAAAGTTATTTTGGGAGTGATTTGCTTCGAAGTTGATATCAATACTCCTTAGTGCTTTTGATTTAAATTACATTTTATTTTGACACATGTTTGAAAAGTCAATCCGATTTTATTCAAATAAGGTTGAACTCACATAAAGGCTTGGTGCTTGCAATGCAAATCTACTCGTATATCTATAAAAATCTATGCCACTACGAGTATTCGTTGTAATTTTATAACTCAAGAACGGCTGGGCCGATTTAGCTGATTTTGGTTTTGAAATGTTTGTCATAGTCCAGGGAAGGTTTAAACGGTGAGAAAATTAGGGTAGGGTAGGTAGTGTAGGTAGGGTAGGTAGGGTAGGTAGGGTAGGTAGGGTAGATAGGGTAGGTAGGGTAGGTAGATAGGGTAGGTAGGTAGGGTAGATAGGGTAGGTAGGTAGGGTAGATAGGGTAGGTAGGTAGGGTTTAAAGCTACCCGTGCGAAGTCGGGGCGGGTAAAGCTAATACTCTTTAAAAATTGGAATGTGTCGAAAGTCACCGTACTATACATATTAATAGGTACCGCATTTGAAGGTTTCTAAGCTTTACAGAGGTCTGTATTTACTCCTAGGATTCCCCTAACACTATCAAATTACCCCTTCGAATTCAAGAGAGTGCAGTTTCCCATCAAAGTATGCTTCGCAATGACTATAACCAAAGCTCAAGGTCAAACTCTTAAGGTAGCGGGAGTAGACTTAAGGGAAAGCTGCTTCTCCCACGGCCAGTTGTATGTGGCATGCTCCAGAGTAAGCGCACAGAGTAGCCTGGTGATTCTATCACCCGAAAGAAAAACAAAATATATTGTTAACAAAGAAATACTGCGGTAGGTGTAGTATTTCGATTTCGTTGTAAAAAGATAATTCACCCGTGTAACTTTCGCCAGATCAAAGCCGAGCTTCGTGTTCATAAAATATATCTTTTTTTTTATTTCAAGTACACTACACTACAGTATTATAAAGATTGTTATATTTTATAATTATCCAAACATTTTAACATAATAATTTATATGTTATAACAAAATTAATAACGTAAAAAACCAATAAAAATCCTATTAGAACCATTTTCGACTTCTACGCGGACGAAGTCGCGAGCAAAAGCCAGTGTATATATATAAGAAGTAAAGTAAGTCAATCAATCTGCCTAGCCTTTTCCCAACTATGTTGGGGTCGGCTTCCAGTCTAACCGGATGCAGCTGAATACCAGTATTTTACATGGAGCGACTGCCTATCTGACCTCCACAACCCAGTAACTGGGTAATACGATACCCCTTGGTAAGACTGGTGTCAGACTTTCGGGCTTCTGACGACTCGTAACGACTGTCAAAGATCCACGAATGAAAGCCGGGACCAACGGCTTAACGTGCTTTCCGAGGCACAGAGGATTCTCGGTATGTAAAGATGGTCACCCATCCACTGACCAACCCCGGCAAGCGTAGCTTAACCTGATGGATCGACCAGTGCGGTTGTTGTTACTTAGCCACGAGCTCCTCAGTAAGTAAGAAGTAAAGTAAGTAAGTAAAGTAAAGTAAGTAAGTAGTATATAATATAAGAAGTATTTAAAGGGATTTTGTTTTGTTTCAATGTGAGCTTCAATAAATTCAGATGGCAACCAGTGATTACTGATTTGTATATAGTTATATATACTGGTTCATAATTCTGTATGACAGATAATATTCTATACACCTGATCGGTTCATGAGATGGCTTAAAGTGGGATTAAACTTACAGACACACACACACACACAGACACAGGCACAGACTAGGCACAGACTTTTAAACTGTAATAGACTGCACGAGGCATAGTGCTATTTATATTATAATATTACACATACAAAACATTACGCTTTGTCTCCCCGTACGGTTGGGCAGAGGTGTAACCGTAACAGGTACACCCACATTTCGCCAGTTATGTTTAAGTACCATGTAATAGGGGGCGAGCCTATTGTCATCAACCAGGCACAAAACCAGGCTGCGGGCTGCTACTGAGAAATTCTAGATAGAAAAACACAATAACACTTTGTCCAACCCGGGAATCGAACCCAGGACCTCATGTATGACCTCAGTAGCGCTTGCGACCTCCGGACCAACGAGCCTAACCTAATAAATTTTAAAATTCAATCATTAAAATTTCTTGGTTCGGTTGACGGTTAAGTTTAAAATAGGTCTAGTAGGTGACAATATCAAATTAAGGTGTGACTAGCACAGTGATCGAGGTTAAAAACGACCAAAAGAGAATACCCACGCCCGACAGTTGGATAGGTAGGAAGGCTTCAGAGGACCTGGTACGAACGCGCGGAGAAAAAGGTACCGTAAATAAGACGATCGCAGTAAGCGATACACATTGTATATTTTATAGTGTATTACTTTTTGTTTATGTAATGTATAATCTGGTGTACAATAAAGTATATTTATAAATAAATAAATAAATAAATAACGATTTTAACATTAAAAATACTTGTTTCGGACATGTACTCAGTTTTAAGACCGATTATTATTGACCGAGCGAGCGAAGCGGGCCGTCTCTGCTTCAAGTCTGGCAAAATTTGCTTTCGTGTGTTATTGTTCTTTTTGTCGTCGGGGATTTTTGATTGGAGGTGTACTTCCTCCAAAAAGGGGCAAATAACTAAGTATTGGATATCTCCGCCTTATGAGATATTTTCGTTTTCATCGCGCGTTCGTGCTAGGGCCTTAGTTGAAGTAAAGCTCTTTGTGAAGGAGCTTGTCCAAGCAATTTATTGTCCAGTGGCCGTTAGTTTACCAGGTAATATAGTTTACTGATTATCTATATACCTATAGATCGATCATACATTGCATATACAAAATATCATTTATAGAGATATACAGACTGATAAATGCTGCACGTATTGCACTCAACGGATGTGGGTCTCAATCCCCCGACTCCAACGTATGTGGCGTACTTAATGCTGTTACGCAGATAAGTGGTCAATTTTGCAATCTCTGTGTGAGGATCAGCAACACTTCGCTGACACAATGTTGGTATTCTCGAAGCTGGAAATCAATGTCACTATGCCATTTTGGGTTTAAATGAAATGGGCTTGAATTCTAGGACTATCTAGGAAAATGTTGTTAGGTTATCTGCTGAAAACATCCTGGTTATCGATTCAGGACCTTGAGACATTATAATTGCGAATTAGAATGCTTTGCTTAGTGAATATATTATTATGTAATTTTGTACTATTCGTTATTCAAAAAAGGTTACGCCTACCTAATTTAACCAAACCAATTTCCAAACTTGTCTTATAGTTTTGCAAAGCCTGTTTTTTATTGAAACAAGAAATATAAAAGAAGTTAATTTCACAGTATTCTACAGGAAGAAACATTTGCAGACAATATTATTCTGAAGCTTTCTCCAAGAGTAGACTCGGAGTTAGTCTAAAATATTAAGATTTATGTTATTCATTGATAAAACTTCAAATTACGATAAAATGAAATTGGGCTTGTCGTATTTATACAACCACGGTCAACGATTCGGCAAACTGAAATTTTGGAAGGCGAGTTAATGGAAACAGACAAATTGCTTATTCAAATAAATCTGGAGTAAAATATCGTTCCTTTGTATAATGAGTTGGGAGTTGAGCTGTGAATTATAGCAACAATAAAGATAGTGTTATAATGCGCAGGTTATAATTTACGCAGGGTGGTAAACATTAATTCAATTCACAATTTGTCACCTCGGTTAAATCGCGGAATGTCGGTATCGCGTGCAACGCACCCGGCTCGGCGGGGACATCAGCCCAGTGTCGTGAGAACCGTGAGCATTCACTGCATAAATTACCTACAATTTATCCAAGCAACGTTTGCGTCGCTGCTCAAACGTGCCAAATTAAACAAACATTCCGTCATCATAATTTATGCAACGTTAACATTAACAAACCGTATCTGTATTTAATTTATCGCACCTACAAGCGCGTGTGACTGCGCTACACCCGTCACGACCAAAGCTTATAAATCGTCTGTTCTGTGCCTATATATATATACAGGGTATGTAAGCCTAAGCTCATATTCGGGCTGTCACTTTCAAGGAGTTCCCTAATATCGTATCGGGTAACGTCCAATGACACCAAATGACACAGTAGGTACGCTAGATCCGAGGGGCAATTCCCGTAATTTTTAAGAACGTTCGCATTCGCATCTCATTCGCAATCTGTCAAAAATACAATCAATTTACCAACATTTTTGACAAGTTTGACAGATTGCGACTACAATGTGAACGTTTTTAAGTACGGGAATTGGCCTTCAGTATCTATTCTTTAGTGTCAATCATATTGATCGACGTGAATTCTCGTCCGCATTGTGTATTCCGTAATTATATCGCAACACAATTTCGGCACAAGTTGCAAATTAAAGATTTGAAATTAAACTTTTTTCCAAATTAAATAAGTATAGGTCAGGAACTCCTGGGTATTATATTATCAGCACATAACATTATGATTATCCTAATATCTAAATCAACCCATAAACATCCACTTCTCTGAGTCTCCCATAACCCGGCAAGGCCTACCCAAGGGAGCATGGTCGTAATTACCCTACTTAGCAAGCGATTGCAGTATGATCTTATTAGCCGACGAGACTGCTGCCGGCCATAATCCTGATACTATTTCTTAGTCTTTGATGTAATGGAATTTGAGTTGAGAAATAATTATTTTACCTTTTGTGGTGAAGAATTTTGGGCTTTTTAAGATGGAAATTGAAGGCTGTTGAATAGTGTTGGTTTAATTTAAATTTGATGAGCTTGTCGTGGGTATTACTGTAAGTTTTATGTTTTCTAGGACAACTTATTTTAAAACACACCCCGTAGCCATTTAAAACTTTAATATCGCAGCCTTAGATTCCTCAAAATACTTAGTAGGTACAAGAATTCATAAAAACAACCAGGAGAATAATTTACCTACAAAACTAATAGGCATAAAATACACTAAACACTTTTGAACTTTACACAACAATAAAATTCATGTCTGTTTTATCATCATAACAATTTAGCTACACAAAAAAACGTTATAAAAACTAAAATAACATAAAAATAATAACAGTAAAAACTTTTGTGGCCAACAGCTAATGAAATTCCACACGATTAATTTACTTTACATGCTAAGGGAACTTCGGCGTCACCGTAATGGATTTTAATTTGATGAATATCGTACACAGACAATAATTTAAAAAAGTAATTATTAGAATTGTGACTCGTAACTGTAATTATAACCGGCCAAGTGCGTGTCGGCCCACGCATAATGAAGGATTCCGTAGTTGGTATGAATTTATACCTAGAAAAAACTTAACATTCAAATCAAATCAAATCAAATCATTTATTTCTTTGCAAACATGGGTAAATTTGTACATTAGGTGTTGTCATAAAGTTAGTTCTGCATGTTCTGCCGTCACATGGGAATGCAAATATAATCAATTAACATTATTTAAAATAACATTAGAAATATCACCATAATCCCATTTCACAAATTGTCAAATCATTTGAATCACAATAAATATAAAATGTCTTATAACATCAAATGTATCTCGCTACAATATTAAATAGGTCAATGGAATACAATACAAGCATGTCAATTTAAATAAGTTAAAATAAGAAAGGAATATATTATTTTATCAAAATGTCAAAATACTAACCAATCACATAATATTTTTTTATTATTAGGTAATTATATATAATTTTATTATTAATTTTAATGTCAAGAATAATAAACTGAAAACAAGAGGAGTAACAGGAAGTCAAACCGTATAGTCATATAAAATTGCAACAACACAATTGTAACAATACTTAGGTATCACAGATTTTTTCTGATAAGAACTCCATTGTAGTTGAAAAACATGTTCTCCGATACAGTACAACTGCAAATGTAAGTTTGTACGCACAATATTGGGAGATTTACCATGTTATTGTAAAACCAAATACTTCTTATAGGTATTCCTGGTAATCTAAAAGTATAGAACTATTTTCTGTATTTTTTCCAAAATTTTGGAAATTTTGAGTTTAAGAGATAAGAGTGGTGGGGGGGCTAATGTTCAATTTTCATCTATTTTCATAAATATATGTAAAGCTATTTATTTTAAAATCATAAAAAATATACTTGAGTCCCTCACAGTAAGCCCTTTTGTTGGATATGTCACACAGTACAGTGTGCTAAACTTTTTTTTACATTTCTTATGTGTCTTCAAAAGAGAACCCAATATTCAAAATTTTTCTTTTTCGTAAAACGTCCGTGTTTGGGTCACAGAAATTGATATGTGTACAAAACAACTCAATCGGTCCATTAGATTTGGAGCAAATTGGTTGTGACAGGCAGACAGACACACGAGTAATCCTTCATGGGTTCCGTTTTTTCATTTGGACATACGGAATCCTAATAACATCAAATTATGGATACATGGACATGAAATAGCTTTTAACGTATTTACTTACTTTGTATATCACGAAGTTGATATTTTTTCCAATTTTTGTAAAAACTGTTATAATTGTCTTCCTAGAATCTATATACAGGCGGTAATCGGGGTATTAACTGCGATGGAAAACTACCTATTACCATGATTTTATCGAATCGATCTATATAATGGTTTGCTGTGAATTGTAATTGTAATCACAACTTTGTTAGTAACTAGTTTAAAAGGCTTAATAATAACAATCGTTCAAATTAATATGTTAATGATTTATTTATATACGTTTAAAATCATTTTGGTGCTTGTGACCTAAAATAGGAATCTTTTAAATAAATATCTTTCTTCGTGGAAATGTTAGGCTAAGTGAGGCCACAGGTCCACGCAGCGCAGGGCTGCGTCGCAGCATAAGCTCGTGGCGTATTTCTGCCTCGCCTGCCCTACCCCGTAAAATTTGTACTGAGCTGTGCTGCGTCACCTGCGTCTCAGCATACGCTTAGCCTTACATTAGGGTGAATAATTATGAAATTTAATATTATATCTATTCTAAAACCAAATAACAAATTCACCTCTAAACCTTAATTTAATTTCATAACTATTATTAGGTGTTCTATTATCAACAGTAGAGGTTGAGGAAGAGGGTGTAAAATTCACTCATTCTCATTAGAAAAGGGAGGATCCTCCGACCAGACGGGTGTCGTGTCTGGCGTGCAACTGCCCAACGATTGATGTCGTATAGTCTTGTATGTCGTTTCTCGCGTTAAACTCTAATTGCGCGATGCAGGATGTGTGACGTCAGGTCTTTGATGCGTAGTTCGCATGTGGCGATGTAGATGCCGCCACAATCTAAGCAGAGAAACGAACCCTCTAATACACACACTTAAACATAACATCACGCCTTGTTTCCCCGAAGGGTTGGGCGGAGGTGTACCTATAGTGCACCCACATTTCGCCAGTTATGTTGAAGTCCCATGCAATAGGGGGCGAGCATATTGCTATCAACCGGGCACAAATCCAGACTCCAGGTTACTACCGAGAAATTCCGGAAAACCCAATAACACTTTGCCCGAGACCTCATGCTCACCACTAGATCAACGAGACAGTTTAATACACCAGTCATAAAAAATAAAACACTGTCTTAAAAATTTAAAGAACCGTTATCCAACTCTTACAATGCTTATAGTCGGGTAAAAAGGCGTATTAATAGAAAGTTGTGCAGTTGGGTCGGTGAGGGACCGCGCGCCCATTATGAACTGTGAGAAAAAAAAACCTTTTCATCACACGTTGTGTTAAAAGCTGACTGGCTGCGAGTGTCGCTGCTAAAATGTGTGAACGCCTATTTTACTGGTGCGCAATATTTTCCAACAGAACATTGACATTCTGTGGGAAACTGGTAGTTGTGCAACAATTTGAGGAAAACTGCACTGTGCTGTGCCACTTTTGTGGAAAATTGCGCATGATTTTGTTTTTAGGGACTGCTTGGATTTTGTTTCATATAATTGATAATAGGATATACTTAAATTAACTGAAATACTCATTACTAATTTATTATTCAGAAATGTTAATTATGTTCATTTCAATGTAAAATCAATATTCAATCCTTTTTCAGTCTCTGAAAATATGTATGAAACTGACCTCAAATTAAGCCCTTTATATAAGTCGTAGGATGATTTGATAATTCGAATTTTCGCGAAAACCCTAGGGATTTTGCGAAAACACGGATAATTAGAAAATGGTGAAAACATTTCGTCGAGCAACTGGGTGAAATAGGTTAGGTTAGGTTAGAACTGTGACCAACCGCGCCCGAGCCGAGCGACCGAAGCGAGCGGTGCCGCGGCAGCGGCCGGCGATCGCTACTTCCAAGTTGCTCGCAGAAATGTTTTCACCATTTCCTAATTATCCGTGTTTTCGCAAAAATTCGAATTAACAAATCATCCTACGACAATATACCAATATTTAAGTGTCGATAACATTGCAGAAACACATAACATTGCATATATTGCACTCCCACATAGAGGCAAATAGATAAGAGAAAAACACAAAAAGACAAAAAACGTTATACGAGCTGCGGAAACCGTTGAAAGGAATAAAAATTGTGATAGTATACAACCGGCGATACGCTACTAATTTATAGATACTGCTCCAAAGATAGTTAAGTATTTCGCTCGTTAGTGGTTAGAATTAAAGACCCAATTTTATAGAAAGGAAAACGAGCATTTTCTCGGTTATTTGCAGTATTCATTATTGAAAATGTTTTTAACACGTGGAAGAAGTAAAATACTAGTATATGTATTTTTGTAGTTTTTATAACTATGTGCTATGTGTTTTTCTTATTACTTGACTTCCTCTATTAACTCCTAAATTGAAACCAAAGTCAACCGTTAGTTAGGCTCATAAGCTTACCAAACTTCTAATGTACAATTAAACTCCATTCGACGTACGACTACTCACCACGTTCAACATAATTAGTTACATACTTACTTACATTTCACCGAATTTAATACCGTCCAACAGAGAGACAGAATGTCAACACAGCCAGTTTTGGTAAGGCTGCACCAACCGCACAAAAGCAATTCCACTCACAATACCAACGTTACAATAATTAGAAGGGAATTAGTAACAAATTATTGCTCGCGAAGAGGAGGGTATAATAGCCCGCCCGAGCTGGATGGTTCTCATTAGTGTACGTTGGTCCCACGTAGAAGCTGCCTCGTTGTGGCCCTGCATTATTCATGCGGACAATATTGCACTGCCGCATCTATCTATACAGGTTTTATTACGTTGTACGGTTACATCAGGTGATGTTTCATTACGGCTGACATTTTGCATTGTTCGCTTGTAATAATGTCGTCCGATTGTTTGATTCTGAATATACTTCATGGCAGCAAGTCAAAGGTGATTCCGGATAGTATTTTGCGTAGTAATGCATGTAGAGAGAATTTTTGAAGAAGTAGTGGTATTTGTTTTTTGTTTAATAATGTTTTACATTTTATTAATTACTTCTATGAAAAAAAAAAATATTATTAACGATAGTAACCAAAGTACCCACAAGGTCACCCATAGTAATAGTTTTTGAAATTATTATTCGTTTCTAAACTTTAGTTACGAAGAAATATATGATACTAGCCTTCGACCGCGTGGAGATCGGAAATTATCCCACTGAAATGTACTACCGGGACAAAAAGTATCCTATGTGTTAATTCAGGCTATAAAGTATCTGTGTGCCAAATTTCATCCAAATCCGTTAAGCCGTTTTAGCGTGATTAACTAACAAACATCCAAACATACAAACTTTCACATTTATAATATTAGTAGGATAGTAGGATTATAAAATATTATATATTATATTAGCTTTCGCCCGCGGCATCGCCCGCGTGGAGGTCGGAAATGTATCATCCCACGGGAACGTACTACCGAGATAGAAAGTATTTTTTGTGTTAATCCAGGCTGTAAACTATCTGTGTGTCAAATTTCATCCAAATCCGTTCAGCCGTTTTAGCATGATTGAGTAACAAACATCCAAACATACAAACTTTCACATTTATAATACGAGTATTATAGTAGGATAATATATATTGTATTATATATATTATATATATAGTAGTAAAGATAGTAGGATAGGCATCTGATAGTATCTGCCGGGGTTGCGAGTTGTCCGAAAGGGATATCGTGGCCCCGGCACACAAGCAACGGAAGGAACACGGGTGGATTTTAGTCAACAAAAGTCTGACACGCCCTCCCGCTCCGCCCAGAGCGAGAAAAGTTATTTGATAATTTCACACACTAAAAAAAAAAAAAGGCATCTGATAGTATAATATATGTAGATATCTCTAATACATTTTCAGCTAGCTACAAACATTTCTAGCACCATTTTGATTAACTAATAAGTTCAAAGCCCAGACTCTAAAAGGATCACTATTCCATTTTCGTTCTGATTACTCAAAATACTGCATACAAGAGCTAAATAGTGACGAGTTTTGGTGGAACAGCGCGAAACAACGTTTGATGAGCTATGAATTTGGGAGCAGCAAATGCTCATCACTAATTAGCACCAAATGTGAAACTAGGATCGCAATATTAATGTGGAATATGAAAGCGTCAAGCTCCGCAACTTCAGTTCTGCACGAAGGCTGGTTCAATATTTCATACGTCATATGAATACGTCACAAAAGGTGACTCTGATGTGGCTCTGAAAGATGAATAGTGTGAATAGAACGGATGTACGACAAATAGGCACTGTTCAAATACTAGTCTTTATAAGCTTCGTCGCCATAGACTATTCAGAGATTGTCATGAACATGCATCTGTATCCTACCATAAATTCTATTACCTACCTTTTTTACTTACAAAAGACAAGCGTAAATAATTCTTTGCGAACTGAACAATAATTGCCTTCAAACAAAACTGTGGACGATAAAGAAATGTTTGAATACAATTATAATAAGGATTCACGTGAAACCCTATTTATTGAACAAAACTTTGTGGTAACTTTTCACAATAAACAATAAATGGTCTACGGCGTAGTCATAAAGACGTGCTTATTTTTGCTACGCCGTAGGCCTTCTACGTGTCTACGAGTTTTGTTAAAGTACGAAGGTCTTTTAAATGTAACACGAAATAGATACTTTTTTTTCTATTATATCTCGATAGTACCTATCTATCAGTGACGTAGAATAGAATACTCTTCATTAGTGGAGTTGGGCAGGACATCTAGTCAGACGCGGAGATGGCCGATGGAGTAAAGCTTTGACCGTGTGCTGTTAGGCAAAAGAAACCAAGGTCGTCCAATAGCGCGTTGGGTCGATGATATCGTCAAAGTCGTGGGAAACACCTGGATGAGAGGAGGCCTATACCTAGCAGTGGGTGATTCCGGGCTGAAATGATGATGATGATGATGATGTGAAAACTTCATTTTAAATAAGCCTTTTTAAAGTTTGATTTGATGGGTGTGTCAACAAGTTTAATAGGCAGTTAAATGTATTTACAAGCTTATGTGATCTTTGTATCTTTGCCCAGTGGTAACAACTTTCAACTCAACTTTGCTTTATCGGCTTGCAAGTCGTGGTTTCGAACCCAGGCACGCGCTTTACTTTGAGTAAATAATTTCACCACCACTGCTCTCAAAACGGTGAAGTAAAACATCGTGAGGAAACCGGCATGTCCTAGAACAAAAAAAATCGAAGATTCTGAGACTGATTATACATACGCTATATGATCTTTGAGTTCATCGTCATCATCATTTCAGCCGAAAGCTTCTGTGCTTCCCGCATCCAGCGGATTCCTGCGGCCTTCACAAGATCATCGGTCCATCTTGTGGGAGGCCTTCTAACGCTACGTCTTCCAGTACTCGGTCACAACTCCAGAACCTTTCGGCCCTATCGGCCATCTATTCTGCGAGCACTGTGCCTGCCCATTGCCACTTAAATTTGGCAATTCTTCGGGCTATGTCGGTTACCTTGATTCTCTTGCATTTTTCTTCATTTCTGATTCGATCACGTAGGCAAACTCCAAGCATAGCCCTCTCCATTGCCCTTTGGGTGACTTGTAGCCTTCTCATCTCTTCTTCTAGATCTTTCAGGTAATCTACTGTAAAATCACATCTTTGTTCTTGTAAGCTGTATACAAATCTAGGTACACCAGATTATAAAATAGTTTAGCTAGACATTTGATTATAGAATAATTGAATAGCCTCCAAGATATTTCGAATTCGAATGTAACCGCGTTGAATGAAAAAGGCAGTTAGCAGTATTTTAATGAACAAAGTCTAATTATTATTATTAAACATTATCGACTTAATAAATAGCTGCGAAGATTTCAAAAACATAACTGTTCCTAAAATGAGTGTTTATCTTTGTTTCAGGGGAATATTACTACAAAACCAAAGACGTTACAGCGATGCTATCAAAAGTTTCGAGAGAGCAATTTACTTTAGACCTTCAATGGCTCGTAAGTACTTGAGATAAATTAATTATTAAAAACAAAGCCTCTTTGGTATTTCTTCATAGCCCTTACTAATAATTTGATTGTCCTTTCAAATTATTTTAGATGAGGGCCGGCCGAGTCTTTATTCTCTTCTAATTTCGTTATTGTCTTGAAAATAAAGGAGTTTATAATATTTTCATTGTTAAGTAAATACAAGAACAAGTTTTAATTGAGTGTTTGGAACAGAATAAGCTATGGACAGTTGGAAATAAATATTTTCCGTCCACTTCGAACTCTGTAGTTGAGTGGTTTTCTGTTCGGTAGTTGCAAGTAAAAAAACTAGTTTCGCGGTTGAACTGAAACTAGAATTAGGTTCAGCCTTTATTATTTCGACTCAAGCTGTCTGTGTTTCAGAAGTAGAATTTAACACTTCCATCTATTTCAGGGACTTTTAACATGAAGTTGGTTACTTGTTCACAAAATAATCTTTGTGGTTTCTGTTGTAGGTATTTGTTTTCCATACAACCGAGATTAAATTCTATTATTGAATTTTGAACAAGAAGTTATTATGATGTTGAGTGGACTTTCCTTTTATGTTTAAATCAACAATCAAATTTTGTTAACAAACTAGATATTATTATGGTTGCCTTTATTTTGTTTTGACGTGGAGGTGTAGGTACTTCATGACATTTAAAAGTGGAAATTGTTCTAGTGGCGTACGTGAATCTTGGAACCTCACTAATGGCGGACGGTCGTCTCGCGGAAGCCGCAAGCGCACTCCGCGCTGGCTCCCGAGCCGAAGGCGTGCGCGTGCGCGACCGTAGAGAACACGACGCTGCCCGAGTGTCAGCGCTCGTACAACTAGCAGCTTTACACTCTCAACGAGGGCATTGGCATAAAGCGCTTTCAGCATACAAAGAAGCGCTACAAATCCTGCCAGACACAAACACGCCGATCGTTGGCTGGACGCGACATGTAAGTAGTCGCGTTTTAACATGCGTTCACCATTGTTGTCTTATGAAGTTGGCATTAGGCACGTGCCGATGGATTCTGTATGTACAGAGTTAACTGGCTGCAATCCAAGCCTGGTCCGTTTACATAGATGAAAAAAAAAAAGACCTACGAAAACTGTACAGCGCGGTACAGTCCTGTCCCAGATAAAGTGTATGAAAAATTGCTATGCATGAACGGAATTAAGGTGCTTCACAGCAAGTATAAAAATTCAGGCTGATCTATTCTTACCCTCTTCCGCAACGCAATTAGAATGATATATCGTTAGGCTAATTTCGGTTTTGTTGTTTGCAGAGTGTCCTATCAATGGTGGGGGAGATTTATGTGCAGCTACAACAATGGCCGCTGGCCGAGCATAGTTTAGTGTCGGCGCTAGCAGCCGCGCCGCATCATGCCGGCACACATGTCACATTAGCACAAATACTCGCCAGAAATGTGAGTATTGGCATAGAATATAAAATTACAAATTAAGAATTTCATCGAAACAATTTTCCAGAATAAAATTCATTCAGTCTTTAAAATTCAAAATTCAAAAGTCATTTATTCAAAATAGGCTGAGAATCAGCACTTTTCGAACGTCAAAGTTACATAAGATAGAATCCCGAAAACGCCCGCCCTTTAGTTCTTTAGGTTGGTCCGGAATACAGGACCGCAATTTTTTTTAAATCACATCTACAATAACAAATATTGCACCACAACAGGAAAAAAAAACAATAAACATTCCCTTATTAAGTATGAGCCTAAAACATACCCTCTGGCAATACGTTATATACTTGGCAGTATGTCTCATATTATATATGTATATATGACGGCGGGAACGTGGGCGTAGTGATAATGGGGTCATCTTCTTCGTTTCTTGGTACGGGTTCCATGTTGTAGGTGGGTATTCGGGCAAACCAGAAAAACGTAGGTAGTAGCACAATCAGAGTAACGTTTATTCGGCAATTTACAATAGTTACTGTTGTCGTTATTAGTAGCTAGGAACAAAGGCTTTTACGGTGAACGTGACAGTTTCGACCGTATGATCTGCACAATAAGGCGTCAGCTACAGCAATGTGAATCTCGCATTCTCGATCGAATCTGTCCACGCTTGTGGCGGGAAAATTAAAGCGCCACCTCACGGCGTTCACAGTACTAACCGATCAACCAATAAGAATTAAGTTACAGTTTGACCAATATAATGAAATCAACGGGTAGTAATTTTGATAAAGTTGGCGTCTTGAAATCGTTTGCGACGACATATATAATACGTAGTATGTTTTTATTTTGGACGAAATAGTCAGTGTGACTGTGTGATTATCAGGAAACCGTAGTGTTACATAGACCTACAGAAACACATACAATCAAAAAGATAAGTAGGTAACAAGGCCTGCCTCCGTAGTATATTTAAATGTTGTAATGTCTTGACTGGTAACTTATACTTTTGTTGACTGTACCTAACCCGTTTTCATCTCGAGCATTTTTCATTTTCATTTCATTTATTTATTTGCAAACATGGGTACATAGATATACATTGATGTTTTTTGTTAATACTCGTAGTAATAAAGTTCTCCATGTTTAACCATCACATGGGTATGCAAATAATAAAAAGTGAGTAGATACAAGATAAAATTAAATATGTTAGCCTTAGGAAATAGTTATAATAATATTTAAATGTCAGAATAAAAAATAAAATAAAATAAACTATAGAAAAATTAAATTACAAACAAATATAAATTAAGTTCAAAAATTCAAATACCAGTTCAAAATAATACATTACAGTCAGTGTTAAAACTAATACAAATCCAATTAAAATAATAAATTTATCATTCATGTAATATTGATTTATCAAACACGTTCAGCCATTTGATTTTTCCAACTAAACGCAACGGATTGTGGTTACCCATACAAAAGTTTTAGCGATTGTCAAACGTTTTTCGCCTCACACTGAGAGTTATAAATATACAGGGTAGCTGAAACTGACAGTTTGACTGACTTTCCTTAGGGCGTTTACCCATTATCCGTATCCGGTTCGTATTCGATTCGTGTTCCATACATGTAAAAGAGGGACGGGAAATTCACGTCCTAGCGTTTGCGCACTTATCCGTATTTGATTCGTTTTGTTTGATAACTCTGTTTTAATCCGTCTAAAAACGAATCGAAGTGAGAATTTACGAATCGAGCACGAACCGTATACGCATGAGTGCACAAACGTTCATACAATTATTAAGATGGCCAAACCGGATCAGAAACGAACACGAATCGAATACGAGCCGGATACTGATAAGTGGGCAAACGCCCTTAGTATCGAATGATAAATGTATAAACCACAATGACTTTATAAATGTGTCCTTTGTTCCCACGGATTTTCGATTTTCCTATACAAAATTCAATACAATCAACTAACATTGTTTTCCTCAAAATATATACATTCTCTATTCCAAGTAATTCATCGTTTTGGTTGTATATTTATATTTTCAAAATCAGAAATCTCTTTTTACTTAACATCTGTGATATTTTTTCAAAATTCAAAATATTTTGTTTCACATAAACCTACATGGGCACTTATGAAACGTCAGAAACAAGGTGCACGGCTTCAATTGGTCGTTTTCTATGGAGAAGAGCCGGCAAGATACACCACGGTCCCTCTTTTAAAAATAATTGGCTTTTACAATATTTTCAAATAACAGTGTTAATAGGTATGACAATGTTGACAGTGTTAATAGGTATGGGAAGACAGTGTAGGACTTTCAACAAGTACCAGGTACTTAACAAAATGGAAGATAGTTAACAAATCTACAGTCCACTAAGCCTACAGCGTTCTCACATACACAAAATTTAAAAGAATCTATAAAAAAGATAAATAAATAATTAAAACCAATTTGAAAGGAAATGACATGATTGCTGAAAAGTGTAACATTAAAGGTAGTTACTATGCAAGTCCTTAGTCGAAATTGCTCCATCAGCTTTTAAGGCACATCAAAGGTACCTATAACACCACATAACAACAACAACCACTAAAATTCCTCTCTACTGCGGCAAGATTGCGGTATCTTAAGATTATTACTCCTTAAGGGCTTGCGTTATTACGCCGCATTGATCAATTATTCTCTTACAAGAATTACAATTGAAGTATCTTCCTGAAATAATCTTTTCACGAAAGTATTAAACTTGTCCAAGTGTCATTAATGATATATTTTGTTACAGGCTAGTAGGAGTATTGAAGCTGAAATGTGGTTTAAAAAAGCACTAACTTTAGCACCTAACGACCCATCAGTAAGAGATCAGTTTGGTAAGTTACATACTCGTACTTTTTTCGAGAATACTTTATAGTAGTTACAATGATGACCATTAATCAATGAATTTTGCAGAAAAAATATCCATGTCATTACTGATCGTAGCGATTTTGTAGCATGTTCGTAGACCCTCTACGACGCTACGAATATTATAAAGTTTTGTTGCTTTAGAGAAAAAACAACCTTATTGTCAGTTAGTTAGTATTTTTCAAGTTCGAACTATGCTTCAAGAAATAATGAACAGATGTTACATTTTAAAAATTATCTTTTATTTTTCGTTAGATCCATTTTCTTTCTTTATTCTATTGTCAAATTTAGCATGTCGTTAATAGAGAGAGATAGATAGATAAATTAATAATACTTAATGTTATTCTACAATAGGTATGTTCCTAAGATCACAACGCCGTCTCCGGGAGTCAGCAGAACAGTTAGTTGCAGCAGCTCAGTTGTCACCCGCAGACAGCGCGCGTGCCGCGTCAGCTGCGCGCGCGCTTCGGGACGCGCGACGTTGCCGCTCCGCCGAGCGGTGGTATGCGCGCGCAGTGCAATTGAACCCTGATGTAAGTTTCATCTGAAATATTAATTTTTTTTATTATTATTTACAGCCATCCCGAGATTATGTGAGAAAATTGTTTGTGTATTATTAAATGTAGAAAAGTGGACAATACAAAATTGAATAGAATTAATTACTCTTGAACGGTCCCTTCGTCATCTTTTGTCTGACCCATCCATTAGATTGCATGTAGGTAAATCTCCAAAAATACGTCTACCCATGATGGACTTAAAGAAAGAAAGAAAGAAAAAGTATTTATTGAGACTCGCACAGGAAATCACAAATTAAACTAAAAAATACAAAACAATAAAAAAACAAAGTAAAATAAAAAAAATATGCAGTCCTGTACGAGGCCAAAGGCTCCCAGCATAATGCTACGACATTTAAAAAATAAATGTCGCAGCGCTGGTATTCTGATAGGGCCCGCAGTGATAAATGTATGACTTCTAGGTATATATGTGGATACTTAGCTGAGTTGTCTATCCCCACTCAAGCCCCAATAGCTCTTAACGCAGCTAATATAGTAAGGATTTGTAACCATCCATCCGTTTCAACCAATATACCAGTCGAAAATATTTGACGTAAGCAAAAAAAAACAAGTTACCTTTAAATCCTGAAACGTTTTCCGCGTTGTATTTTTTACTGTCCCCAATAATATCTAGCAGAGATTCATACGAAAATCGTGCATTCGATTCGACGTATGTCCGTTGAATTGATTTAGTATGGACACGATATTCGTTAAATAAAGATTTAAAACGTATCGCTGCACAAAGGGGAATGGGGAGTAGGGAATTGGTTCAAGTGAACATTCCTGTTTGTTTGTTAAACATGGGTAGATCAAGGTATTGCCAAGGGCTGTTCTCTTTGTTCTACCGACGTTCGGACCTCTGTGGTACCAATTATGGTTTTTGAAATACGACACTTTTGGGTATTTGTCGACTTTTTGAATAACGTGTTTGTTTTGATTATAGCATCGTTTTATGTGTATAAATAATCAAGGGTGGTCAGTATACGGATACAGAGAAAAAAAAGTGATGTTTTGTAAGGAATTCAACTTTCAATATCAACATTTTCACTACCCAAAAAATGTCTACGTACAGGAAGGAATCTACAAAATAAAATAAATAGTGGAAGTCTGAAACCCATAATCTTTGAACACTTTTAGAATTCCACAGAACTAAAAAATATGGCAGAATACAGCCAACCCAGGTGTATAAACAAAAACGAATCAATAAGAACGCTGAGCGTGTTATTTCTTTTTGTTCATTGCTGTGTGACCGCAGCCGTGGATTTGATCGCCTCTATATTTCTAAATTGTGAAAGGTTTGACCCACACGTCTATAACGTTCAGCGTTTTTTGGCCAATAATTCATTTACCAAAACTGATGCCAGCAATGTGCAACACAATAAAAACTAACATTTTATTGACTTTACATCGCTTCATATAAAAATATTGATGTATTAATAAGAACATCACTTCACAACTCATAGGAATTCCAAATGTTTACCGCCAAACATGACATACTCGTAATGCTTTGAATCCGGTAAACCATTCCGTTTAGTGTAATTAATTACCGGCAGCCACAGGTTCCTCGAATAGCATGTTGCTTTGGTTTCAGGACGCCGAGTTTCATTCCAATCTTGGCGCTATTCTACACCTCAATGGGAAGTACGCCGCAGCAGCCACGTCCTACCGGAGGGCGCTCCAGCTGCAACCCAACGACGACATTACCATCACCAACCTTAAAAGAGTCAGAGCACTAATGAGCAAACAACGCAGAAAATAATCTATTGAAACATAGGCCTCATGTAAATCGACACATCAAATAGATGAAATAGGATGTCAATTGCCAAAAGTATTGTTAGATACTGAGTACATTATTTATTTTATGCGTTTGTAAATAAGCCACTAAATGTTTATTTACTCGTACCTACTGGGCTTATAGCCTGTGCTTGTAAAGTTATGAAGACCAAATCTTGGTAGTCTAACTGCCTACCTGACAGCTAAGAATCATCATAACAGGTAAGTAAAGATTCTAGCCATAAAGCAGTGTAAATTGATAAAATCGAATTTTCACACTTCATCGACGTACTCATGAAGTTTTACTCCAGACATGATAATCATTAAGTATTAATATTTAAACCGTATATCATTATCGTAAAATGAACATAAGTACCTTGAATTATTCAATTATATCCGTAATTATAGGTTTTCAAGCACAACGGTGAATTCTAAAGTGGTAAACTTTACATGTATATTGTTTATGGTCTTACTGTTGGTATAAGTGTCGCTGCGTTAATGATATAAAATTGAAACAATATAGTTTTATTTTGATAGTATATAATGTGTTTGTCTGCCTGTACGGTAATTTCCTCAAAAAAACTAATTTACCTCTTTTATTATTATAATTAATGCAAAACTCTAAATCGCGCATACTTGTGGTTTCAAACGAATACACTGAAGGGTCTTAAAACAACGTTATAGGAGTAGTTAGAAATTATTGTAAATAGACTTTTAAAATAAACAATTTTATACGTGTGCAAATATAAATCTATGAAAAGTGTTAATTCCCATTATTTCAATGGAAAATTATGGTACTCTATTGTTATTATTTTTGTCTTCCATTATATTTTAAATATATCAGTACCTTGTGAAATGCCGGACCTAAAACAATGGATGCGTTGTTATCGAAGTGAAAGGCTAGTGTAAAAACTATGTATCATATAATATAAAGTTATTGTTTTGGACAATTGCTAGGTTTTAAACAGGGTTCGTCTTGCAGCACTAAGTCTACTGTGAGATACTGATTGTTCATGCTGGGGCGAAAGCCAGGACGTTATACTGGAAGCCGATGGTATTACCTTCTAATTGTGTTGCGGCTTCAATTCATCGACGGGGACCGATCACCTTCGGACGGCCTGCCTCTCCCTTAATCCATTCTATTATCTATACCATATAAATTATAGGTGGGGGCCATAGTCCTACCAATTATGGACATGAAAGTGGTGTTCCCTTTAAGCGTGTACTGATTTATAACTTAAAACAAGAATGGAATTGTCACATTAAAATTTTGTAGATAGGAAAATTATTCGGTATTAATGAAAGAAAATTCTTCGTTTAGGCAATTTAATACCCTTTTCTAATACATGATTACGTTTAATTGTTGATGATGGTGAAGTAATGTCGAGTTACGTTTCGTATGTTGAACAGTTACCGGTTGGTATAATATAGGAACGCGGTTTCAGAAAATGGTAATAAAATTTCTTGCTGTCGCTCAATCGTATATGAGCCACATTACTTGCAGCCGCGCTGCCAAAGATTATTCGCGTCGCGAATTCTCGGTTGAATTGTCATGTAACATTCATAAGTTACTGACGGCTTGCATTTAGAACGTGATAGGAATTGCAATACTAGGTGTTATGTTGTAAATCAGTACACCACTGACGAAATGTCGTAAAATACAACCGGTGGAAAGACGCTAGGGAATAATAAAATTACATATTTTCAGGACTTATTCATAGTTTACTGGTAAAAACCTGAAAAATATATAACGGTTTGTTAATTTATAAAAAAATATGAATTATTACGTATGATTGTAACTTCCTGAACCAAAGAAAAACATGTTAGGAATACTTGCATTTGCAAAAAAAAGACTTAGATTACTTTGGTTATTCTCTATGTGTTGATGTTTTCCGCAATTTATCGTTCCTAAATGATAAATTTGTGATCGATTAATTATTTTACGAAGTCTGAAACATATCTATGTCGTGTTTGTATAGATATACAACCAGACATAATTGTTATTACGTATAAACAAAATGGTAAATAAAAATTGTTGTAAATAAAAATATTTAAGGCGCATAATACCGTATAACGATAATGATTTTACATTTATAATTATTATTTTTTGTCGTTTTACTTCTCACACCTGTGACAATAAATGTAAATTACGCTTTGTAGTCATAGATAAATGCCAAATCAAATGATTTCAGTTTCTTTAAGCAGAATTTATATTCTTATAATGGTTCAAATTTAATTAAATATTTTAAAGGATATAGTAGGGAAAATAACTGAACGTTATGTTGGAGGACTTTGTTCAGCAGTGGGATGATACAGACTAACAATAACAGAACTAAGTACTAAAAATAATATTCATAACAAAATAAAACATACGCATAACTCTTGGAATCATGAAAAGTGATTTGTACTTATTAGAAATATCGTACAAGCTTGCGCAAAAATATCGGTGGGTACTTACTAACCTCGTAGAAATCCTTTAAAATATTTTAATTTGATAGGGATCTAAAAAAAAAAAAAAAAACTTTCACAAGTTGCGTGATTGTGTGTATAGACCAGGCCTAATAATTTAAAAAGTGATAAAATAAGAATTTTGAAAACTGATTATTGTAAAAAATAAAATAAAAAACTCTCAGCAATCCCCTATCCCAGCCTCGTCTTTATAAATACAATCACGTTAAAAATATGCGTTAGATAATTCACTTATATTTTTTGTAATTATTTGTTATAATAATAATTATTAAAAATGCAGCGCATAAATTATTGCAGAATGGTGTACGCTTCTTAAAAAATTATAGCATTACAATAATATGGATATGTTTCTTCCTACTCTATGCGCCCACCAAAGCTGTTTCAAATAAGTATATAAAACTCACTTCTGTTTTATAAATTATACTAAGAATTTACCTTCGAAACGATTTCCTAATGAACGTTCTTGTTCATTTACGACTCTATGAATAAAGTATTTATTTTTAAGATTTTCCTTTCGACTACTTTCCAAGAAATTTCTTTCACTGTCGGTCGAGGCAAAGATAAGCTAGAATTTTATTTATCGTCGTGTTTACTAACTTGAACATAAAAAGCTTTAATAAAAGCTAATCAAATCTTAGAATTCTGAGTCAAGTCATCATAGTAAAAGCAGATACATTTGCTAGTAGATAGAAAGTTTTACATAATCTCATTCAATTATTATATTTTTTATAATTACTTTTCATAGAAAATATAAACATAAAAACCTACCGTGTACCCTAATTAATAAAAAAAAGGTTGTATATTACGTTTTGTAACAATTAGGTATCATTATGGAATCTGTTGTAATATAGACGGTGGGCGCAATAATTCGATCACCAATGTACTGGAAAACACTTTTTTAAATCATAAATATAATTTTCATAATAATAGTAATTAGGTATTACAATTATTGTACTTCCAATTATCGATACATGAACATTTTGTCGTAACATTCTACACCTACTATAATAGTAGGCATACTGTAAGTAACAATTGAGGAATTGTAATCACTATTGTTTTTATTAAATAGTAATAAATAGTTATGTATATTTATGGCGTTATGCAAGTAAACCTGCAAATTCCCAAAGTGATATTATATGTTGGTAATTTTGTAAATAAAAGCTTCAATATTTTATGTAATGTTTCATTTCTCTAATCCGATTAAATACGTGCTCAATCATAATTGTGGTAATCTGGTTCTAATATAGAATCGATAATTATTTTGAGTACTAATTTAATCAAAATTCGTATTTTTGAGAAGATAGGCAGATGGATGTTTACAGATATACCAGTAGAATCCATCTAGTTACAAAATAGAAACTAGCAATACGGTACTGTACTTGTTTAGGAATTAAGTCAAACTACGATATGACAATCAGAGCTTGAAAAAAAGCAGAAAAATATTAAAAACAATAATTAAATTAAACATTTCGAAATAGTTCAAATAAAGAGTAAACGTTTTAAGTCACATCTATCCACGCGGGAATGAGCTGCCTGCTGAAGCCTGATCAGATCCAGGACATGGATGAGTTTAAGGTTAGTTAAATTGTTTTTTTCTAGGCAAAGATATGTCTTTGTGATAACACGAGTACACCAAGCATCCACAAATTTTTGACATACAACATTGTTCTTAAAGTTCATACTACATTTCAGTTTCTGTTGAGCAAATATTTAACAGAGACTAGAATTAAAGTTAAAATAAATAGTCGTAGTTACTTGCTTACTTGCAAGTAGTAAAAGTCAATTAATGGTGATCAGTTATCTACTACCATTGCTCGAAGACGGCAACCTAGTAACTTGTCACTGTTAAGACAATATATTGGAATTCAACTATTTAATACTAAAACGTAGTATCTAAGTTTAAACGCAGCCATTCGTATATTGAATTCGCTCTAGCTCCATTTGCCTCGCCCGATAAAAAGTGATATATTGCAGTCACAGTACATTTATGGAGCATACAAAAATAAAAACAGCGTATAAACTCTTTTAGGACAAAATAATGTGGAAAGTGATTACATTTCTTGCCGACAGACGAGTTTGCACTTGGCAATTTTTTGCGTCTTTCGTTTGGAGCACATGACTGGAGGAATGGCGTGTCAAATAACTTGGAAAAAAGACACTTAGCCCTCACACTCACGCCTTTCCTGTGTGGAGATAGAGCATCCCCTAAGCTTCGCAGTAATTTCCCTCAAAGACATTATTTTCCATGCTTCACGCTCACCCCAGCGCCATTACCATTCGCTTCATCTTCAGTTTCCTTTTGTATTTTGCTTTGACACTTTGTATTTCGATTCGATATTGAGATATATTTTCTTTTATATTATTACGGATGTTTTAGAAAACAACGTTTCCTTGGGGAATGTTGTCAGGCTGCATTTTTATTTATTTATCTGGTACTCGAAAATAAGATATATATACCTTCAATTTATCTTAAACGTCCTTTTGATCATCATAAATGTAAATTATCTGCTAATTTGTTTATTAACTAGGTACATTGTGAACTGCATCTACACCTTTAGTACGTAAACCTAGGAATGCTACATTTTGCATTATGACGTCATCAATGTCCAGGTGAGTTTGGCAAGCTGCCCACCAACTTGTGTCGCTTAGCTTATTATGTAAGATGACGAAATGAGCCGACGTATTTGCCAAACCGCTCTAGAGTTAATACTTATACTGTGTGGTGCCGTTTATAAAAAAAAATGCAACCTATAAACCATAAACATTACCAGATAAAAACAGAAGAAAAAAAAAAATTGGAACAAGGAATACGCATGGATTTTTTTTCACTGAATTAGCAAAAAACAGTATTATATTCCCTAGAAACATAAAAAGTTAAATTCAACTATATACTGCTTTATGCTCAAAACAAAATAAAATCCAACAATTTTCTACTACAGTGTAAGCGTCCTTTATGTCGCGGCCATGATGTGACGTCATTATCTACAATACTGCTTTGATAACATCTTTTTTTTAACCCCAGATCATATATTTATTTATTTTTTGTGTTTTATTCAAGCAGAAATCGCACTTAGTTACATAATGAGATTTCAAGCAGTTAGCTGTGAATAGATGTTTATTCACATTGCTTTTTACGTCACTTCCCGCATTGTCAAAGACACAACATAAAATAAATAATAGTAAAATAAATAATGACCCACACGTTGCGATACTTTTTATGAACATTTTGGTAAATTTTTCATTGTCTATATTTTATTAGTTACAAGTAAGCATGAACTATCGTGGGTTTGAATACGACCGTCCTTAAACCTAACTTTCTTTTTCAAAGGCCAATTTTTTTTTCGTATTCTATAAAACTTCTGCGAAAGGCCATTTATATTTATAGCTATAATACCTAGTTGAACGTCAAAAGTAAGGTTTATATAATAAGTACCTACCATATTGCGTGGCGAGCGATGTTTCGACCGCCATGTTCTGCGCGGGCCGCGCGCCCTGCTGGCAAGCGCTGCTGAGGAGCCGGTCGGCCGCCGCACGCACCGCCATACATCGCTCGGAAAATTGTTTGGTGGCCGCGGTAAGAGAATGGAACCAAAGCCACACACCGAATACACAAAATACATAAAACACACACATAAACAACACATAAACACATAAAACAATACATAAAAGGTGGCAGTCCTACCACACACCGATTACATAAACCAATGTGCGTATGTAATGTGAATGTTATTGTATATTTATTATGTTATCTATGTGTGTAATTATTGAAACTTTTAGTTAGGTATGTGGATTTAATATCTGGTAATAAAAAGATTTCGAAGGAATGGTTCTTAATATTTTTTTCTAAAGTTGGTATAAACCTACCTATTACTGCTAATTGAAGCGAGCCGAGCCATATTATTTTTTGGTCTTATATTATTGCGGTGTTGCTTTTAATTAAGAATTCCAACTTGTCAGGAGAATATTTTAATGAGAATTAAAATCTCGCAATTTTTCAAAAGAAAAATACTGAACTATTATTGCAGACAGACAGAAATTATTATGGCTCATGGATGGTTTCTTAACGTTTCTTTATTTATATTTTATCTTACTCGAACGAGTAGTCGTTTTAATTAAGTATAAGTATAATTTTCAGTTTGATTATAACAGGAATAGAAACCACGGGCCGAAACGATAACTATTGTTATAATACTGTGATTTGTTTTCATTATTCTTTTTAACTTTGAAAATAAGAAAAGTTTATAACTACTTATTTTGTATTTTGAACTTTGCTTGAATTAATTGATATTTTCATTAGATAATCTCATAACAAAACTGTCTAATTTGTAGTATTCCCAAGTGCGTGACAAGAGGTACCTCTTGGTTAATTCAAGTGTTATTGGATACTCCTATCAGAAAATGATCAATGGCAGTGTGAAATCTACAATATTTTTGTACCCCGGAAATGGAATTAGGCTGGTCCCTTTCGCATGGAACGTAATATAGTTATCAGCAAAAAGTAGGTGTAGGTATTGCATGAATATTATCTTTAACAAGAAATTTGTGATGTTTGCCATCAAATCAACTAGCATTCTGATGGATCAGAATGTCGAGCCACAAAAGAAGGATGTTAAAAATGGTGTGTCGCGAATGGATAGAACAAGAAAAGATTATACAGTGAATTCTTCTTCTTCTTTTCGTGCGGTTAGTGACTAACCTGGAGTCAAGAGTTATAAAGCCGCCCATGGCGTTCTGACTTGGCTTCACATGCGGTCGAGAAATATCTCTCAGGCATGCCGGTTTTCTTTCAACACTTTTGAGGCAAATGATAATTAGACAATACGCACATGAATCCGAAAAGTCAGAGGTGCGTGTTTTGGCACTTGGTCACTTGGAACAGTCCGACGGCCACACCAGTAGGCTATCACTGCTCATCGATCATTTCTACAGGCTGTAGTTTTCAGACGGGGCAGTAAGGGTAGGGCCATTAACCATTGTAGTTACAGATACGATTACGATGCAAGGTTGGGGTACTCCCACATTCCACTAGTTATATGATTTGAGTAGGTACTATTATATTATGCACTATTATATTACTTATTCCCGATTAATTTTGCAACAGCAATTAATCGGGTATAAGCCAAAACTCCGGAATGCTACTGAGACATTCGTGACGTCAAACCTAGGCGGAGACCTTCCGCGAACTGAGAATCGCATCCAGGACACTACCTAATATATACCACAATTTTCATATCTACATGCAATGAAATTTTCTGTCTACTGTTTTATGTTTATTTGTATTGGGTATGGTTTTTTTCGTGAAAGTTGTTTAGAAAGACAGGTAGAACCATCCCTAACGCTTACAGGCAGCCTGTATAATATATTTTACTTTATGAACAGCTACATAACGTATAAGCAATGAATTTAATAGAGTAGACAGCTCGGAACCCGTCGTTTATGGTAATTAATAGGAACACTGTCCCGTGGTGGTAGACGTCTTTCAGCCAATATGATAATATTGACGTGTACATGTGTCGTATCACGATATAAGTACCAACCCCTGCCCACTACTTCAGGCGGCGGGTCTTAGTCACAATTCTAGGAATAGAATTAGTTATAGACTGACCTTTGTTACCGTCGTCTAGGCAAGGTTAAAATAGGCACGTATTTTAGATACAAAATATGGCTGTACGCAATCTATAATGGCACGTAAATAAACTGCGGCTTCAGTAAAATTGTTATGCGAGTACACTGAAGACCAGTTGACTGTAAAGGCTCGTGCAGACCAGCGCGACGCGACTCGAACAATACAATTTCTAAGAAAACTTCACGGTATAACAATAACCGGTGTCGCGTCGCGCTAGTCTGCACGAAGCTTCATGCTGTCGAAAAATGTTGCTGTTCCATTTTCCGGAAAAACTTAATTACCTATGTATATGCATACAAGGTACCTACCCAAGTTTTATAGTATTTTTCCCGAAGTACTAAACATTCTAAACGGACAAAAGTATCTATTTCTCCGATATTTGATGAAATTGCTAGACACGATCGCTAGATTGCAAACGAATGTCAAAGAACGATGCAAACGATTGGTATCTTGACTACCTTGATACGTCCCTGCTAGGTATCGATATCGTTTATTGAAGTTTAGTAGTCAGTTTGAATTCCTTAAACAATGACTACGTACACAAAATACCTGGTGCGTTTCGGTCTTGCCTTTTCATTTGAAAACAAGTGCGTGTCGGACCACGCACAAAGAAGGGTTCCGCAGTTGTGATGAATTTCCCAAAAACAAACTTAACTTTGTAGTTGAGAAACGTGTTCTCCCATACATCGATCATCGATATACGTCACGGTCAATTCTCCAACTGCAAATGTAAGTTAGAAATATGTAGAAGAAAAAAAAGTGTGTGATATAACTACGAGTATTTTCGGATTTTTTCCTTTACTTGTGCTGTGAGATCTTGCTTCCTGCCAAATTTCATGATTCTAGGTCAACGGAAAGTACCCTGTAGGCTTTGATTTATTTGCGAGTATCAAAATATGTCATATAAATGTTCGTATTTTTTTATTGACTTATAAGCTTGATTTTTTTAGACCTCTAAGGGAACCTACGTATTTAATATTAATTTCAACTTGATACCACGCATTTCTGAGAAAATGGGATTTGACAGACTGACGGATGGACAACATAGTGATCCTATAAGGGTTCCTTTTTTTCCTTTTGATGTACGAAACCCTAAAAATAAAGCAATTTTTTTATTTTTATTACTTAACTTATACTTAATTTAAACTTTTTATGTTTAATTACGAAACTTTTATTTTCGTGTTTTAATCACTAACAACGCATTCCACTCCGGTACACATTGGTCTACTCTGGGTATACTAGTTTTCATCAAAGCATTCTAAATATTATTTAATAATACTGTAACACATTTGCGGTGAGGATACAAGGAAGAGGTGTTTGGTAATTACTACGATAAAACTGAATAACTTGTGCAGCATGACCATGTGAAACATAATTATCAGCAGCGAGATACAACGTCAGGTCCAATTTACGTCTCAAAGTTTTATGGAAGCCGCCATTCTGAAGTACAAAGCTACAACTTTAGTATGCAACAAGTACATAAACAAAACTGAATTTACAATCAAAAGAAACACGGCAGCTCGTCACGGGCTCGGTTGAACGGCGTGTCACAGTTCATTAATATTAATAGTCGAGGGCAGAAACCCACGGCTACTGCTCTCAGTCCATGCATAATTTCACTTCTACGTCCCCAACAAATTTTAATTGCTCGAGTTGCTACATCGCAACTTTGTCCGAACTTACAGTGACGAATGTACCACCCAATTTTTGTTGTTCATTCGCGAATGCACAAAAAATGTTTGCACTGCGTACAGTCCGCTGAATGTGCTTCAGTTTGGTTACGTCCCACTAAACTTTGCCAGCACACGCCGCCGTTTTAAGCTTCGCGACGTACTTTAATTTGTTTTAGTTGAGAATTTATTGTGAACTTTTTTAATTTAGTGAAAGTCAATATTACGCCGCGTAATAAAGGCGAACATGAAATCGGCTTTACCCTCGAGCATAATAGTTTGTAGTCGTTAACAATTTATTCCTCGTGAAATATAATTTTCAGTGGAAAACGAAACAGGTTTACTCGACAAACAATAATAATAAGTACCCTTTAAAGAAAACATTTTGCAGATTCCAATAATTACGAGTCTTAAACTCTCGAGACGGAATTACGGAGTGAAGTAGACACTTACGTAATACTCATAGTAAGCGCATTACTTACGTCAAATGTTATTCTAAACGAGTTTCCGTACTGCGGAGTCTACATATAAATAATGTAAAACCCCAAAAGTTCGACACACGACATAATTAGGGAACCTCTTAAGTTAATTTATGGGAGATCAAATAAGTTATATACGCCTGTATGTGTTCGAGGCTGCCGCGGGACGCAAAAGCCCAAAGGTTATTAAAAGCTGTCACAAAAAGCTGGCTGCATCGGTGAGAACTCCCATAAGAGGGTAACCAATCTAATCTATAATAATATTGAGTAAAGTGTACTGTAGTTCGTTGTGGTTGGTATTTTATTTTGATAGGATAAGATATATTAACTTTACAATTATGGAGATTTTACTGCATCAGATTTTTTCATACTTTTCCGGGATCATCAACTTGATTACAAAAGACTAGTAGGTACCTAGATAAATAAAAAGAAAATTATAATTTATGGAAATAAGGTAACGCATTCTCTTAGTTGACATTTTTGGCATCTAAGTATCTAGTATCAAGTACCTATGACACAACTTAGATGTAGCATAAATTTGAAAACATGAATTCATTCATTTCAATTTTACGAATGTATTTGGTTATATGACTTAACAAGTTATTGCGTTTGCGTAAAGATCATTTTCACCTAAAGTAGTAATAAATATTGGTGATTTTGAAGGCGCACGCAGTTCAGATGGTGATCGGTTTTACGAATTTTGCCGATGCTACATCTAAGTTGTGTCGTACCCTAAATGCCTATTTAGGTATATCATGACGGCGTTGATGATATTGCTTACTATATTGTATCAACAACAATTTACAAGCACAGTCACACAATTAAATTATTCGCCAGCAAAATTATATGTGCATTTAAATTGCTAGGAACTGCGGTATCTCGAGAATCTGTGCCGTAACGCTTTGTCTTGGCGTATTGCAGTTGGTCTTAGCGCCTCACGGGGATTAATTTTAATCTTCTGCTACAATAGAGTTCCCAGTTAAAAACTTTCGAAAGACTTTGGTAGCTCGGTTTTAGGTAAAAGTTTTCACCACGTAGATATCTCACAAAGCTGTTCGGAAAACATAACTCCAAGAGCATTAAAGGCCTGTCCACATTTATGTACCGCCTGATATGCATTCGCCACATGAAATGAATATGCATGCGATATTTAATGTGTGAATGACAACTGTGGTAAATTTGGGACAATGAGTGTCACATTTGAGTAAAAATTATATTAATCAACATTGTTCGGTTAAATATGTATGCTGTAATTTTGTAATATAGTGCTTGAATTGTTATCATCAACATGATGCTGTGCTGATCCACATAAAGGTATCGTATTTTTATCTTATGAAGCGACGCGCGCTTTACTTATGGTAACCAAAAGAAACACGCTGTGAATGTTTGTATGCAGATGAGTAGCGTCAGCACATAACACATACACGCACACACACACACATACATGACTTCGCGATTGTCGACGGTACCAAGAGCTCCTGCGTTTACACACACATTCGCAGCGTGTTTGTACAAGTTTCCACAAGTAAAGCGCACGTCGCTTAGTGACATTCACATATTATATCACTTGATTGTGACCTGTATTTTTTTCAAACAATGGCTAACATAAAGAATCTGCCTTTTGTTTTCACCCATAGCAATCCACGTTTAACCGAAAATATAAATCACTTTCGCGAAGCATAATATTTGGAACAATACTGCAGAAAGTAATAAATAATACCTACAGGTAAATAAATCGAATGGCAGTTGCAATGAAAAATAGACGCCTCGAAAGTAATATTTTGCTGCTGTTTCAGTTGTGAGCTCGAAATTTCAACTCTTTTACATGGAAACAATGAAATTGGAACTGTCTTGTGGTATAAAAAAGTAACGCTTATTTCGAGAAGTTCGATAGACTTAGTTAGCAGATCTAACGATGAAAGCCTGGATTGAAGGCTCTAGTAAATTGATCTGATTGCCAATCATGGTGGTTATATCAATTTCCCCCGGGGTCTTTCACTATACATGTATATGATGGGATGTGGGACACGGCCTGTACTCGTAGTTGTAAACATTTTCGAACCAAATGGAAGCAAAGTACTTGATAACTTTGACAGGATTGGAAGAAATTAAATAAATGTCCGAATTTTACTCAAAATATTAATGTAGGTATCCATTGTTTCCATTTCTTGCGGGCACTAGGTTTTCATTACACGCATTGCACGTAGTGCAGCTACTAAGATTTTGAATACATTCCTCTTCTTGCTCTATATTGAACCCCATTTCAACTCGGAAGCCGCGGGGTCTTTTCATTTCCCAACTTTTAGAGCAATTACCAAAGTAGTTGTAAAGTTTCACATCGGCCTCAGAAGATTTTCATTTGCAAGACTGAGTTTTCAAATTACAAACGAGCAGTTTTAAACACCCGCGTAAATTTTTGCAGGTCCTTGCTTACGAAAATCTCCCACAATGTCGGAATATCGTCCTAAGTTGAGCTGACTTTGAATTTTTTCTGTATATTCTTGTTCATTCTAAAAAAGTGATTGTGAATATTTTTTAAGTATAAAACGCTGTCTCATCCCTTGTTTTTAATCTTAAAGAAAGGGAAATAAACAACAATACGGGTCAGTGAGTTTTTCGTAATACAATACTTTTGGCGGGTCAAAAGCTCGCGACACCGACCGAATATCCGATTTCAATAAATATCGTTAGCAAAGTTTCGTCCGAGACGGGGATTTTTTTTGCTTCTGTAGACTATGGGCCTTGCTGGGTGTTTTTGCTCTTCTTTCTGATATAGAACGACAAAATAAGTAAAATGGATTTACCTACCTACATAAACTAATGTGTATCACCGACAACGTATGGAAGAGATTTCAAATCTTATGTAGGGTCTTATGTAATGGGTGAAGGTTGTCCTAGGTTGGATCCTCTACTTATAGAGGATCCAACCTAGGACAACCTTCACCCATTTGTTAGAAAATATATCGTGGGTTGGCTAAAAAAATCCTGGCTAGACTATGATAAATAAAAAATATCAAAAATTACTTTTTTTAAATCATTGCATGAATGGAAAGAGCTTTACAAGGAGAATCTTTGCTACTTACTCGACTTTTGCTAATTGTTAGTCAATTCGGAGTTAGTGACTACTTGGCCACCCAAGTTTAAAAATGTTCTTGGCGCCCAAAAGTCATAAGTGATATACTAATGGATAGTGATTTTTAAGAGAAACATTTGTTACTAAAACGAATTAGTGCAATAAAAAAATAAAAAAAATATGTCTGGCTAGGATTTTTATTGTCAACCCACACGCGATATACTCGTATTTTGTATCGTACTAAATTTGATATTAAATACTTTTCATCCATTAAACAGATGGGTGAAGGTATTCTCTAGGTCGAATCTTAAATTATTGGACATACTAGAAAACGCGTTATAATTTATATAAACATGTAGTCATAACAAATACCAATACCTATCTAACATAAAAAAGGTACAGATCACTTAATTACGTAATTTAATTTGGTGGTAAACATATTGTTAATGTTAACCACGTGTCGAGGATTATGAAGACATCGGTTTTACATGACTGTCGTTGCTAAGCTATTATATTGTCATTATTTGATATTCTTGAGCACTCTCATTTATCCATTTTCACGATCAAGTATCTAGGATATACCTATGTTGCCCAGCAGTGGACTACCAAAGGCATGATGAATTTGGCAGTCACTTGCGTAAGCCAACTTTCGCATTTATACTTTCCAATGGGTAGGGAAGTAAATTGTAAAGCAAATTGCCGCCCTACGTCAATTTGCCGTATTATAGCGATTTCATACAACTGTCATAGAATGACAGTTGTGATTTGAATTTATATATAAACGGCCAATTTAAGACCGTTCATCCAAAAAGTTGGCAACATCGCAAATAGCTGTCAAATATTTACCTGTTTTGATTAATTTGGCAATATTACTGTATGGAAATAAGAAATTTGGCTAACTAGTGAACTAGAATATTATTAATGAATTCCAATTATAACACTGAATTTGATGTTGTAACCGTTTTAGGTGTAAAGAAGGTCTTTTTTTACATCTTTAACTAAATATTCACGATATTAATTATTGCATTCCATAATCAATATTTTAGTTCACTAGTTAGCCATATTTCATAATTCCATACAGTGATATTGCCAAATTAATCAAAACCGCGAAACATTTGACAGCTATTTGCGACGTTGCCAACTTTCTATCTAAACGCTCTTAAGTTGGTACTTAATTAATTTTCCTGACTTTACATACACACATTTAGCACTATCCTTATTATATAGTCCTTATTGTATCAAAATTAAGAGCAATTATTCCTTGTTTACTCAAACCGATTCCCGGAAAACTGTAAACATGGAAACCGCCCACAATTTCCACGGTTTCCTAATTAAGACACAATGGTTGATCGCCGTTGGTTTTTATAAGAACCTTCCTAATACCGGGCGTAGGTAGTAGGTACTTATTTAAGTAGGGATTGTCTTAGCTTCTTGATCCTTCGGTCGAAGTAATGAAGCTTCGAACGACTTGCGGGGCTTTGTTCCCGTTTACTTCTATCTAGATACGGTATCTAGATAGAAGTAAACGGGAGTAGCGATAGTCTTTTGATACAGATAAGTCAAACATGGAACCGGTTATTTTGATAAATAAACTGATAGCAGCAGTGATAGCCTAGTGGTGTGACCGTCAGACTGCCAAGTCATAGGTCTCGAGTTCGAACCCAAGGCACGCATCTCTGCTTCTCATCTATACTTGAAGGATTCATGTGTGTATTGTATAATAATTATCACTTGCTTCAAAAACGGTGAAGGAAAACATCGTGAGGAAACCGGCATGCCTGAGAGATATTTCTCGATTACATATGAAGCCAAGTCAGAGGCCCATGCTTTTGAGGCTTTAAAACTCTGGCACCAGCTAAGTCACTAACCACACGAAAAGAAGAAGAACTGATGATTTACATTGTTGCTCGTGAGGTGCTGGTGGCTTAATAATAACAGCCGCAGGGATCGATCTTCAAGGTTTAGCAACTCTAGCCGAAGTCGGTCCGCGGATGGGTGACCATTAGATATCGAGATCCCTCCGTGCTTTGAAAGTATGCTAAGTGGTTGGTCCCGGCTGTCATTTTCTTTGACAGTCGTTACGGATAGTAACGACTGTCAACAATTAAGCACCCCATAAGACTTGATGAACAATTAAGCACCCCATGAAGCCTAGGCGAAATTATGCCGTAGTAAAATTTTGAGATAACTGGTGTCGAAGTTCAAGTACGTAGATGATTTTTGAAAATGGTTAATAAATAAACTTCGTTCTTTATTTTTAAACTGTTTCATATTTTAGAAAATTTGGTAACATCGAAAGGATTATTAAATTATTAGGTACCCAAAGGAATCGCAATGAAGGCCATTCAATTTGAGAGTTTAGAGAAAAGTAGTAAATTCTGGGAAAAAAAAAAAAAAAACTAAAATTGGGTTTAGCGAAATCCATGAATTTTCACCTCGGCTTTATGGGTGCTTAATTGTTGTAAATGGGTCACACTATCACGTTCTAAAAGGAATACGTCAAATGACAAGTCACCCTGTATTTATTTCCAACAACCTTAAAAATCTAATTTTACATAGAATCTAGAGTGTTTTATACAAATGTTATGCAAACTTATTTCAATATTAATTTCTTTGTTATCTGATGCTGGAACCCCAGTCTGGGTACAGGTCCTCTCCAGTTAACTCCAAATCTCTCTGTCCCTTTGCTTTTATTCGCCATTACGTATTTTCCTGCTATGGCTATTATATCGTTAATCCATCTGTTACTTGGGAGTCCTCGGCTTCTTTTAGCAATTGGCTCTGATTCTTTTACCAAGTACCTTATACAGGTATACTTCATCATCGTCATCATCCATAGTCCGATTTCACCCCTCGTTGGGAATAGGGCTTTCTTTTCTTCTGCGACTGCCCACGCTCCTGTGCCAGTTTCATCCTGGTTTTGCCCGCAATAGCGACAATGAATACATACTTACATCTTTACTATTTACTATATTACTAACTATTCAATATTCAATCGTTGAGCTCCTTAAACTCTGAGTTGAGCTGCACGGTCACTGATAAATGCGTGCACTGACTGGACAGGTCCACTCAATCTGTGTGGTTCTTTCCTCAAAAGACCATCTCAGACACCAATCAACATGATCTTCACATGATCTGACCAAGATTATGTCTGGACTTTAAAAGAGACTGTGAGTTTGTTTCGGCCTTTCTTCTCGGAGTAGTCAGATAGGAAACGCCGGCCTCATCTAGTTAAAAAAAATATGATTGACGTGTAAAAGTGTTTTGTCCAAACCCACTTACAGAAATAAAATCATCTATCATTTATTATAAAAAGGGTAATAAAAAAAGGGGTATTTGTTTGTTTGTAAGTATGTAGGGGGTAATTAAAATATTTTGGAAATATATTTTAATTCTTGAGGAAGGTTATCGGGCGAAGTCGCGGGCAGAAGCTAGTGTTGAATAATCAGCAATACCGGAATATCTTATCCCAGTAACTGTAAATGACTAAACGTAATCCGCATTAATCTGATCATCAAGTGGCAGCTGGCTAAGCTATCGTTGGCAAACACAACCGTTTGATTCACTTGACTTTTAACACTGGTAGCATTATACAAGCAATATTGTTCTTTATTGTTTTCGGGATGGATCTAAATTAAAAACCGATTTCATAGTTACTTACGTAATATATATGATCATGTGTCTGCGCACCGATTGCTTTTAAAATGGTTACCCATACGTCAGTGCAGAGAGTTGAGGGCTATGTCTATGTTGTATTCTATACTGGACAATCCCACTTCTCCTTCTTACCTGACTTCCCATGTTCAATACCTATGCACTGCCCATAGTAAAAATCTTCGTTCTACCATCAATCGTCTTCTACGATGTCCTTCTCACCGTTCTGGTTTTATTCACTCTTCTTTCTTTGTCCAGGCGGTTTTTCTTTGGAATGCGCTCCCTCTGAACATCAGGATGGCAACCAGTCGGTTATCTTTCAAAGTGAAGGCACGTGAACATATTCGTAAAAAGTTGGCAGAAGCATTGCAGCGCTGATTTGCTGGATTTGTTCTGTCCTCTACCTATCGTTATTTCTCCTGGCAAAGTTTATTCGTTTTATATGTATGTATGTATTAGCATGTATTAATTTTCAAGTTATCTATCCCTTATGTTGCACCTGCCATGTTTTGTCTCTGCATCACCCTGAGGTTGACTGGTAGAAAATGCCTCAGGCATTAAGTCCGCCTTTGTACAGTATTTTTTTACTTGTGCACGAAGTTTTAATAAATAAATATATTTTCATAAACTCACGCCTACTTATCATAGGGGTAAGCAGAAACTACAGAACGTCACCTGCTAGATCCTCACATACTCATTTTGCCTCGTTTACGTGCATATATACAACAACATCATGCATACCAGTTACGTCATATTTTTTTCAAATTTTATTTTGAGTTAAGAACCGAGTTCACGGTTCTATTTTTTCTAACATCTATTCTCAGTAATGAATTATTTGTATTTTTGTATCATTTTTATTTTCCGTAGAAGTAGAGAAATGATTAATTTTACAACTATTTTAATTTAAACATATCTTCGCATTGTCTATTTCAATTAGAGTACTTTACCAACTTATTATTTAGACTAGCAGCGCCGCGCGGTTTTACCCGCATAAGTATCGATCCTGTCGGAATATCGGGATAAAAAATAGCCTTTGTGTTAATCCAGGTTATACACTATCTGTTTGACAAATTTCATTTAAATCTGTTCAGTAGTTTTTGCGTGAAAGAGTAACAAACATCCATATATCCATGCATACTCACAAACATTCGCGTTTATAATATTAGTAGGATTTTTTCAACGTCATCTTTTATCCGTGGAATAAAATTGACGTCTGACGTCTGAAATTCTAAATTATTCCTCGGATGAAGAAATCTAGCGTTGGAAACATTGACCCTAACTCGACAGTCAAAAGATTAACTAAGTTGAATTCATGTATGTGAAGAATCCTTAAAGTCTTCCCTTTGTAAAGGTATGAAGCAAAGCAGCCCGTATCATGTATACAAAGTTTGGTATTATTTTTCGTAAATCTCATTTTCATATTTGTGGGGAAGATCTCGTAAAGAATGCGGGCTACTATCTCGCCACGTCATGTGAGCGACTTAAACGAGAAATTTTAATGAGAATTCCTCTTCTGGATCGTTATAAAAATAATGTTATGAGTTTTCTTGTTTAAAACACATTTTGGCTGTCTGAAGTGGACTCGAAATGAAGGGACAAGTCACGTTATATAGAGTCAGTGTTAATTCGAACTTCAACCCGTGGCATGGCTATTTCGGCAATATTTAATATTCAAGAGGAGGCTCTCCTGTCACAGTAAAGCGTTTATTTAAAGGTTTTAACTTAATTAATGAAATAAGTATTAAAGGAATGTCGGGTAGCGGTAAGTTCCACTGAAAATGATTAGCAGTGATGCTATTTATGTTTTGATTCGATCAGTAACACTTTTTTACGGCATAAAATAGTTTGATCGTAAAATATATTTTTCTGAATCAAGTCTATTCAGTGAGTGATTTTAGTGCGGGGATACTTTTAGTATTCAAGATAAAGATACTTTTCAATACATTTTATTACTCGTGTATATTTTTTCATGAACAAACTTGGGTTTTCGCTTCGTCGGCCAACTTCGTGGCAAGCTTTTCAATATGGAATATTTAATCCCAGATCAGTTATGCAATTCGCTACAACTTCAGAGTTGTGCAGTAAAGTACAAACTTCAAACTTAATAAACATAGCTGATATTACTATGCATGATTGGAAGTGATGATGTACAATATGCTAATAGGTTATTTGTACGATATTAATATATTACAAGTCCGCCAATGTCAGACGTGTCTCATATTTAACAGTAACTAAATAAACGTTTATTTAAAAGATTTTTCTTATGTATTCGGCTAGTTTTCATATAAAGTTGAACTACAAAACTAACCAGTTGGCTGCCGACGAAATAGGAAACAAAATTCGAATATACTAAAATAACAATTTGTATATAATATTTGAGTTTTCTCATTTTACTAGGTTGAACTGACCACCTTTAAATAACTTTTATTTATTTACTAGCTGCGCCCCGCGATTTCACCCGGATCCTTAACCCGGAGTCTTAATCCCGTGGGAATATTGGGATAAAAATGTATCCAAATCCGTTCGGCCGTTTTAGCGTGAAAGCATAACAAGTAAACAATTTCACTTTCGCATTACCAACGAGATACATCTGAATTACCTTTTACAATAAACTAGTTAAATATACATTATCATAACATAATATCACGCCTGTATTCCCCTCAGGGTTGGGCAGCGGTGTACCTATAGTACACCCAAATTTCACCAGTTATGTTTAAGGCGAAAGCGTCAAGGTAGCCCGCGAAATTCAAATTTTCTTACGTTTTTTGCAATTTGCAGGTCAGTATCATGTTGTATGTTGATCTAAATATGATTTGCGGCCGTATCAAATGTTTATTTATAGAATTATAATCATAAAAATTATCAATACAACTCTCTAAGTTCATATAATTGCCAATTACTGACAATTGACGATTGTGCTTAAGGGCCTTACTCTCGTTTAGTGCCGTAAAATGGTCACTTTAAAAAGCTATCTTCTCATTAACGGCTTGGTTAAAAGATTTGAAAAAAATACATATTTACTATAGATTCATGTACAACATTTCGGGAACAGGACTTTTTTAGTATAGCTAATACTTTTGCTTTAAAAAAATATTTACCAAAACGCTATTTTTGGCTAATATTCCATACTACTTCTGAACGGCTATGATGTTTGGAAATATTTTTACACTGAAAAATTTACGACTAAAGGTACTACAGATTTGAAACTGCACATGTAAATCAATCAATATTTGCAAAGAAAATGTCCCCATTTAGTGATTTATCACTAAATGGGGACATTTTCTTCAGAGGTGCTCTGCGCGGGACGCGGGCGGCAGTCGTGCGTTAGCATTGAGACGGGACGGCTGTGTCGCTCGTTGCTCCGCTCCGGCTATCGACCGACTATGCGCATACGTATGTGTTAGTGCTAATGTTTACGAACTTATTGTATTAGTGTGCGTTTATAGACTAGCTCGCTGCAGAGAGTCCAAACCGATTGTGCGCGTAGGCGGTTTATTGTTGAGTATTTTTATATGTGCATTTATTTACAATATAAACAAAAAAATGTATATATAAAATATAACAACATAACATCACGCCTGTATTCCCCGAAGGGTTAGGCAGAGGTGTACCTATAGATCACCCACATTTCGCCAGTTATGTTTAAAAGTTCCATGTTATAGGGGGCGAGCCCATTACCATCAACCAGGGACAAATCCGGACTCGGCTGCTATTGAGCAATTTTAGAAAAATGCAATTTATAACACTTTGCCTGACCCGGGAATCATGTTATCCCATACGGAATTTATGGGAGATCATGATTTTCAAACTGCAAATTTACATTGGTTGACTATTACTCGTTAACCTGTAAAGCCTACTTAGCTGTGATAGTTTTCCTTTTAACTTCGTTATATATACTACTGCTGTGAATTTTTTCACAAATCAAAGTACAACCATTTAGTTGGCAGGGGGGGAAGGGGGGGGCGACACTTGACTTGACTTGAAAATGATTTAGGTTTAGACAAAACCGTTTTTGTAATTAACTGGTTAATCAATGAACGGTATTATAACGGTTTATGAACAATATTAACCGGTATTTCGAAACGGGTTTCGCGTCCTGATCTATCAATACAAATATCAGCCTTGCATCCACCATTCCCTTAATCGTAGGTAAAAATACCGACCTACGTGCGTCCCTGCATATTCTTTGACCGTCGTTTTAGTGTAGCGCGCCACCGCGCGCATTTTTGTATTCCAGGGGTAGGGCGTTTAGCTCCGCCCACATGCGCAAGGTCAGTGAGACTACTAATCACCTTAATTATGGAGTTGTATTGCTGATTGTATTTGAATTTTGCGGGCTACTGCCATCAACCGGGCACAATTCCAACCTCCGTGCTGCTGCTGAGAAATTCCAGATGGAACCACACCACCACTTTCTTTTAAATAATGTTTTGTAAATAGTTCACTTCCCACAATACTATATAAATACAGGTAGGGAATACCATTCACAAAATATAATTACAATTAAAAAACATAAAAGAAATTGCGATCCCTATTACTGTTACGGTTAATTCTGAGAAAAGGCGTACCTAACTTAATTGTATACGGAATACGGAATCAACCTGACCCAGCTACCGACCGATTACTTGTATTTCCTTCGGGTCACCATTTTCAGTGTTTTTGAGTTTTCCGGTCAAACAAACCTACAATTAGTAGTTTAAAGCATTCATTGGCAGACTTATGAGAACACTGCTGCCTATGCTCTTGAAGGGGTTTTTTATTACTATTATTATTTATTTATTTCAATCAACTTTGGATCATACAATTAAACTAAATTAAAATTATTAATCAAAGTAGATTAAATAATTACATTTAAATTGTGAATTATACATTAATACTTTAAAAAAATAATTGAATTTATAACAGATAAACAAGAAAAAAAAACTTATTCAAAAAAACACGTAAAATACACGTTTATACGAGGAGTATTATATTTAAAATAGTAGGCTATTTTATTTTAATATTAAAATAGTAGGCTATTTTATTTTAATATTAAAGCTCCTGAATTTTCCGAACGTTATACAAAAGTCAATCGCTCGGCTATATTGATTTACAATGTAAAATTCATTCCTTTCCATTACCATAAGCCGCTATCTTTACGTATTATGTTATTTTAGGATAGATTGCCTAGAAGGGGTCACCCTAAAAGGAAATTGAATTACTTATACGCGGGTGATATTCCAGCAATTTATATTCAGTAAAATATAAATTATCGTATTCAAAAATAGCTCAGATTCGTATTTTTATTACGGCGATAAAATAAGTTAGTTTGGATTTCTTTATGTCTGTTAAGTTTTTAGATAGCTGTGGATCGGTAAGATCGGTTTAAACTTTTCAATTTTATGGCAACGCAGCCGCAGTTAATCGCAGTAATCTTATGAACCGTTCCAGCATCAAAGTTTCTTTTGTAGATGATTAAATTCATCACTATGAACGCTCGTAAAGATCTTCGCTAACATTAATGCTACGCGATTTTGCGACGTTTTTATCGTCGAAGTGGATCTATTGAACATGCTGTCTTTTGTGCTTTTAGCCACTTCTCTTGATTAATTTCTTAAAAGTTTTTTACTTTTCTCCAGACTGATCTGGCAGTTAAACAGAAACATTGAACTTACCAGCTGCGTTACCGCAGGTCATAAAATATGCTTTCAGTATTAACAGTGTTGAAGCCGGTTAATTTTTATTTCTGACCATGACCTCCCAATCACTGAAATTAAAGGTCATGGAGGTTGTTGCCATAACCGAAAGAACCGAAGAGTGAAACAGCATTCAACAAACCGTTTGACAAGTGTGGTGACACTTGTCAAACGGTTTGGTGAATGCTGTTTCCTTTACTTGCCTTCTTCGGTAACCTCGTTTCGAAATAGGACTAAGTTAGGTACTTATTCATTTTCCTTTTATAATCTGTTAATTTCTTCTTAAAACTTCAAATCTAAATGGAAGATAATTAAGGCCCTATTTCACGATGTCCGAATAGCCAATACTTATCAAATAAATTCAAAAATGGAACTGAATTTGTAGGATATTATCTGACAAGTAAGTTAAGGAAAACCTAATCGTAGGTGATGAAACAGGCCCTTATCCTAACTATCCTAATATCCTACTATCCTATTATCCTATTATCCTACTATTATATATATCCTATACTACTAATATTATAAATGTGAAAGTCTGCATGTTTGTATGTTTGTTACTCAATCATGCCAAAACAGCTAAACGGATTTGGATGAAATTTGGCAAACGGATAGTTTATAATCTGGATTAACACATAGGATACTTTTTATCCCGGTAATACGTTCCCGTGGGATAATTTCCGACCTCCACGCGGGCGAAAGCTAGTAATATTATAAATGCGAAAGTGTGTTTGTTTGTTACGCATTCACGCTAAAAGCAGAACGGATTTGGATGAAATTTGGCACATATGTAGACCGTGACCTGGGCTAAGATAGCGAATTTTTACCCCAATATTCCCACGGGATAGAGACTTATGCGTGTGAAACCGCGGGGCGCAGCAAGTAGAATAATAAAAATTACTTAGTAATTGGCGATTAAGTACTAAATTCTATTCTTCTATTAAACAGAGGTACATTAGCACGTAGTTTTAATTAAAAAGTAAGAAGATATGACCTACACTATGCTGCAAACTACAAGGCATTAATATTAAATATTTATCACCATTTTGCGCAACAATGCGGGGCCGTCGCAAACTATTAATATTAAGTATAGAAAATTAAAATTGAAAAGCCGCGGTGGGTGAAATGGAACTTCATTATAAAGGTCTCAACTATTTGCAAGGACGATTAATATTCCTTTTTACCCACGGACAAACAACTTCTGTCCAACAATTCATCGAGCCAAGCCAGCCAGCACAACTTACTGAAACAAGATCATTTTATGATATATTAGTGACTGAAAAGTTGGTGTATTGTATTGGTGTCTGTGTGTGTGCCAAAAGCTTACTTTTAACCTTACCCAAAAACGAATCCTACTTCAATTTTCTATCGTGTTACATTCTATTCATTCTATTCGTTGTTAATGGATCCGCCTAGCCGTGTGTCCGCGGCAGGGGCGCGGTCCCCCGCCGCGGGTTGTCACTGCTAATTTGCACACAATTGTTCATCCCGGACTGAAAGTATAGAAATGAGAGGAGAAATGTAGTCGGGACTCAATGTAACTCACTAATTGGACCCACGAAATTGTATTCCTAGCAGTCGTCACGATGGATGTTCGTTAAAACTTCATGTCGAATGGAAAATGTAAATGCAGATACTTTCTCAGTGACTTAGTTAATCGTGAATCGTCAAGCGGACTTCGTTACGATTTCTGTATAATTTCGTATAAATAAAAGAGCTTTAAGAGCTGTGTCAACTCTATATTTATAACTTACTCCATGAAGGAGGTTCTCTCTTCTACGACAGACTTTGAAAAATATGTATGTATACTAGCTTTTGCCCGGGCTTCGCCCGCGTGGCTGACGGGAATTATCCCACGGGAATCTACTACCGGTTTAAAAAGTAATAAAAATGTGTTAATCCAGGTTATAAACTATCTGTGTGCCAAATTTCATCTAAATCCGTTTAGCCGTTTTTGCGTGATTGAGTAACAAACATCCAAACTTTCACATTATAATATATTTAATTATAATTATAATATTAGTAGGATTATATATTATATTATATAAGTAGGATAGTAGGATTAGTAGGATATAAAAACAAAAACAAAAAAGTAGTACCTTGCGATGTTAATAACTCCGAAGACGGCAGTAAACCGATTTCACTGATTGTTTTCTTTTATACCCCTTTGTTAAATGTGCTTTATAAAAATAACCCAATTTGAATGTAGAAGTATATTCAAGTTATTCCTGCCCATTTCCGTGGGCTCTTGTAACTTATTGTTTTTTCTGAAATTCATTCATCTTTATTACCAACATTCGTTTCGTTTCAAAAGACCTTTTATTATTGTTAACTTCAAACATCCACTCGACGATGTTAAAATTAAATTACAATACGCTTCCCTAAAACACTCAGGGAAATTCATTGTCTGTTTTTCAATCGATCGCATCTAATTAACTTCAAAATCGGCCTAAAAATTACTAAAGATATTCCATTAACAAAATTTTATATTGTGTTTGTTATCTATCGAGCAATCATAATCGTTTTCAAAGCACTTTCTAACAAGCTCGAAATAACTTGGAATCGAATGGCAATGATTTGTGAAATAGTGTTGGGAAGCAATTAGCACAATTCAAGTTGGACGATGAAAGAGATCGCGTGTGGCTGAGGGAAGATAGTAGTTTGGAGTAATTACGATTGTTGTGAGCGCCGACAATCACTTAGAAGCGCCTTATCTAAGGCCTACTTAACGCGCGGACTTGGCTATTAAGTCATAAATCGTTGGTTAGTCACGCAACGAGCTGACGATTTGGCTCCTAGCGAGTTATCTTCACCTTGGCATCTAATTAAGAAAATCTTATTTTTCTTTCCCTCCTTAATTGGAACTCTAAATTATACGGATACGTAGGGTAATAAACTGGGCTTATTTTTGGAACACGCTCCCGATTTTGGAAACGATAACGGCCGATTTTATAGCGAGATATAATATGAAATACGTGTTGTGTACATATTTTCCCGTGTTAGCTATTTTGATACAGATGTTTGCGGTAATTACGCCAAAGCTAATTTTGATGTTACCTCCAGCCACAATTAAATTGATAATTGTGTACGTAGTTTGGTAATTATAAGGTGCTTTCATGCGTGAATCTCTTTGTAAGCGCGGTCGAGATATGTCACAGCTTCCTCTATTGTAATATTTGGGTGGCAGGTACCTAGCTACATAAGTGTGGGTATGTAGTTTAATCTCTCAATTACGTCGTATCATTGGCGGGTAGATTTAGCGACGTCCCGCCGGGTGGATCGTCTCACTCAACGGACATTGGCTATCCATTTAACAATTGGACAGTCTGTTTGACACATGACAGTGTGGCGCACATCCCCACATCCCTCGGCTCGATGCATCCCAATTTCTAGTGTGTCTGGCCACGATATTATCCATTAAGCAAATATTATTTGCTTAGCTGTTCTCTGCAGTTGTTGTTTTGGTTTATTTTGTGTTCAAGCTGAGCTGTTGAATTCGGTAGACATGTTTACTTATTTACGTGCAAAAAAATGGTGTTAAATCGAGACCGGTAAACAATTCGCTGGTGATATTTCGGTACTAACATTGTTTGTAGGCCTACTACGAATATCTATTTATTATGCCATAAATTCTTCTTCTTTTCGTGTGGTTGGTAACTAACCTGGTGTCAGAGTTTTAAAGCCACCCATGGGCCTCTGACTTGGCTTCACATGCCGTCAAGAAATATCTCTCAGGCATGCCGTTTTCCTCACGATGTTTTCCTTCACCGTTTTTGAAGCAAGTGATAATTATACAATACGCACATAAATCCGAAAAGTCAGAGGTGCGTGACTTGGCAGTTCGACGGTCACACCACTAGGCTATCACTGCTATTCTATTGCCATAAATGAAGAAGTTTATAAAACATAAACTAATTGATATTTTTACAATCTTTAAATACTGCTGATGAACAAATAATAATGGCCGTGAAGAGGTATATTGAAGTAGAAATTGAATAAATAGCTGACTATCCAAATATTAGGTTTCAATATTCGGTAGGTAGGTACTTAGGCACTTCATTTGAACCCCATTGTGACGTCAAAAATACAAACCAACCGAAGTCTGCGGTGAGGTTACAAGTACTTTTAAATTCTCTAGATATTACAGTTACATTTCCAGTTTGAACAGAAAGGTTCCAATCGCGGAGCCTTAATATTTATTAAAGGTATTGACCGCCATTTGGATTGGAGATGGCTATTGTTATAGAATTATAATAGCCAAAGTTAGAATGGTTGGAGTTTTGGGCCTGTTTGTTAACCAACTATGTACCCACTTACGTTTTGTTTGTAAATTCAGGGTTCATGAACCTTTTGTCACATAGATTATATGGGAACCGATCACTTTTCCGAATTGTTTTTGTTCGAATTTCATTTTACCGAAAACTATTGACCGACGTCTTTTTTGCTATATGCATTATTTGACATATTTTTAGATCATCGAAGTATCATGTGTCATAGGTATTATTTCTGCCTGCAGCAATCGAAGCCATGCTGGGACTGCCCCCGCTCCACCTGTTTATAAAGCAGGAAGCGACAATGGCAGCGGTACGTCTTAATGCAATCAATCTCTGGGGTAAGAGAGACACACAACACACCGTGCTGCTTGAGGGACTCAATAATGAGTTCCCTATCACGAAAGCCATTAATGATCGGATACCCAAACAATTTATCTTCGATAAAAAACACAGAATCCAACTTCATGAGGATCGCAGATGCGAGGGGCTGCGCCCCGCAGAACTGCGAATCTTCACTGATGGATCCAAAACAGGTAGTGGCACAGGTGCTGGGATCTTCTCTGAGGACTTCAACATACATATAGCCACACCGTTGGGAGTCCACAATACAGTATTCCAGGCCGAATGCATGGGTATATCCCTTGCCGCTTTAGCCATCATGGCCAGGAAAGTTAAGGACTACTCGATACGTATACTCTCAGACAGCATGGCTGTTCTGCAAGCGCTAAACAGCTACACTGTTGACTCTGGGCTGATATACGAGTGCCACCAGCGCCTTAACCAGGTGAGTAGCCTCAATAATATTACCATTCAATGGATCAAAGGACACAGCGGTTCGCGGGGTAATGACGCAGCCGACGAACTTGCCAGAAGGGGATCGAGCATGGCACCAGTGGGGCCTGAACCCATTGCGCCACTCCCCTTCGGGTACCTACGCACTCTGGTAAGGAAACGAACCAGGGACCAACATCACAAACTATGGTCGGACTACGGTGAGTGTAGGCAGGCCAAAGAGGCACTCCCTACAATTGATGGCCGCCTCACGAAACAGTTTCTTCGACTATCGAAACAACAGCTACGTACAGTTACAGCAGCTGTAACTGGCCATGGGTCATTTAATAAACACCTCTTTGTCATAGGAGTCACAGACAGTCCGCTGTGCAGAGCCTGCATGGAGGACGACGAGACAGCAGCCCATGTGCTGTTATACTGCCCGGTGGTCGCCACATACAGGGCAAAGTACTTCGGTAACCCAGGTACCCTACGTGAGATTGTCAGCGACACCAAGGCGTTGCTGGCCTTCTTTGTGGAGCTGGGGTGGATCGAATAACCAATTTTCCCACCCGTACGCAAAATACGCGCTTAGTCGTGGAGTTGCGGATACCAGCCCGTATTACCTATTACCTAGGTATTATTTTACCGAACTATATTTCGCCGATTTACAAAATAACTTTTTGCTATTGGCCGAAGCCTCTTTTGAACTTTTTTCATTTGCCCAATGATTTATTTACCATATTTTCACCACACCGAAACAATAGTTTTCAATATTAAATTAAATTAGTGTCATAAAAAGCCAAAATGTTGTGCTACAAAATTTAGCGACAGAAACGAATCGCTGCAAAACCGACTCCACGTAGTCTTGTACCGTTGGCCGGCGAGTGCCAGAAACATATTTTTGAATGTACAACCAAACCTCGGGGACAACAGGAAGTATTTTTAAATATAAGTACCGTTGTCCCCGTAGGACGGGGACGTGGCGTACGGGGACAACGGGAATAAACGCCTGCGTACATGTTGCATGCTTGTTTGCACGCTGCATGCTTGCTTGCATGCTGGATGCCTGCTTGTATGCTGCATCCCTGCTTGCACGCTGCATGCCTGCTTGCATGCTGTATGCCTGCATGCATGTTGCATGCTTGAAGCAAGCATCCTTCCTTCACCCATCCATACCTCGTGGTATAATAAATGTTCGGAAACATAATACTTCGAACACATGTTATTTCGGCTAAGTGTAACTTCGGTAAAAAGTTTTTTGACCAAATGAAACGTCGGAGTAAAGAAAAAAATCGAATTGACAATAGGTCAACTGATACAGTGGCAGACGTGACTTCGATAAAGTAAAAAAAAACGAAACGATAATAGTTGAAAAGTTTTAGGTGAAATGAAATTCGGTCAAATATTTTTCGAACTTATGATAGGTAACCAGATTATATAAGTACATATATAATCTATTTATAGTTGCAGTATAAACTTCTTATTTTATATTGCGTATTACCTCATAATTCATCAGAAAAGATAAAAATCCTCAACTACTTGTACTTATTATTTATTATCTTTCTTTCTTAAGATTTGACATTAAAATTATAGTCAGATCTTTAGAGTAGAAGATCCATTATTTTAAACTTAAATCACGATCTAAACATGAAGATAGGTAGGTACTACCTACTTTAATTTACAAGATAAATATTTTATAATGAGTCTGGTAGTTTTCTTCATGAAAATTACAAGAATATTTGAAGTTATTGCACCCATTCAAAACAGAGATGTTAATAAATTTGTTTTAATTGGACCGAATATAATTATCATTAACATTACTTGTTTAATTTTTTTGTAAAAAACTCAGAAGTTGAATCCTAGGTCAATATTCTAAGTCCGTTTGAAGTATTTGAGTACGTTTTACAGTGTTTTATAACAGGGTTTTGAACCCAATGGCCCTCGAGGGTTCTTTTAGCGCAAAAATAATGCCGGTGACCATCATGGGAGGGTCCACTAGCAATATGTATGGCGGCATGGCATAATTATGAGCTCAAAAGTGGGTAGTCTCGAATGTGTTAAGGTAGGTTTTGTACGTTGAGTTTGGCAAATAGTTTCTCTAGTCAATGTCAGTGATGGAGGTGGAGTTGACGTGGAATGGAGTATAGAAAGGAAATTACCTAGGATATGGGTGTAAGTAATTATTAATTATTAACAAAAAAAATTAACCGACTTACACAAAAAAGGGCAAAATAACTTAAATTTCGGAAGTCGGTGTCTTTGGTTCTGGTATTTTGCCACCGACTTCCGAAATTTAAGTTATTTTGCCCTTTTTTGTGTATTTTTTTAGAAGATGGTTAATTTTTTTTGTTAATAATTGTTTTTTTTTTTTGTAAATAATGAATCATTAATAAAATAATTTTAATTATTTTCTTGTAAAAAGTTTTTATTTTTCACTTTTTAGTTGTGGTACCTACCCTACACAAATTCGAAATCCACCACCTACTTGTCAACAACAGTGACAGGAACTTATAACATCATCCTTATAGACTAAGTGGGAAAAATACGTATTATTGAAGCTCAAAAACTACCCAAGCAAAGTTAATAAAAATTATACCGGACCACCTCTGAAGTATGACTTACCAAACAAAAAAATAATCATCAAAATCATTTCATAATACAATTGGCGGAGCAATCGAGCAACATAAAAAAACGGCCGAATTGAGAACCTCCGCCTTTTAAAGTCGGTAAAAAAACCAACACACGCACTAGGATTTGAAGTAAAACGTATGTTTACGATTGTAGTGGTGCCAGGGGGCGTGTCCCTCCATTCACCCGATTGTTAACGTCCAGCCCAGGAGCACGGTTCTGCCAAGAATTACAACTGAAGCCTTTGTGGTCGAATACTCGTTGTATTCAAATAGCACTTATTCCCTTTTCCGACATTGTTCAAAGTTTCACAATAAATTGTGCCTTTACTGACGACGGTTACTAAAGTTTATTGTCGTTTATTGTGAGTTTTTGGGAAGTATTGTGAATTAAAGTAATGTAACAGATCTGATTTTTTCGTGTAAGTCTCAGTAAATGTCTGCACAACTGGTAAATTAATCTCATCCACCTGTTTATTTATACAATTACACAGCTAAACAGCCTCATTGTTTAACAGTTGCTATAGATGGCCACAGTTTCATCAGCGACACCTACAACTGAGAAAAAATAATTTTTTGCTTCGCGGTAGTCGGGTCAATTTAAATCAAACTGCCACAAAACATTCAACTAAAAAGGTAAAGGTAAAGACATCACAGACAAACAAATTTAAAATCCGGAGTCGCACGTAATCCGTTCGATTTATACTAAAACGTGTTAAAGACTTTTTGTCGTAGCTGGGTTTTAGTTTTAAAACTCATATTTTTATTTAAATTATTTTGGGGTTATAACAAATAAATATTTTTGAAATGTGCTGATTTTCATTTGATACCCAACATGGCATAATTTTATTTTATTTTTTAGTTATTGACTTTATGTCCTCTAGAGGGCGCCATATTTAATGTGACGTCACATAGCGTATAACCAGCGGAGAATCGAGACGCTTCCAACGATACCTCATTTGTCAAATTATAATGAGTAGTTTAGAAGTTATGAGTCATTAATTCCGGTCAAAATCATAACTCTCTTTTTTGCTTCGCCGTAATCGGTTAAAAAGGGAGTCTTCCGAGTAATTTGCAGCAAATATTACTGTATATACTAAGTAGATAGAAGAAGACTGTAGTTTTTCTGACAAAAACAGAAATCCAGTCAGTAATATGCCTTAAGGTGAAATGGGTTCCAAAGCAGATATTTCGACTTCACGCAAAATCAATGTTTCTATTAAAAAAACAACGAATTTGCATATTTTTTTTTATGATTACGAAAATTTAAGAGTGTCCTTAGTGAAGTATGAGGCCCGAAACACGATTGACAAAACTTTCCTCGATAGAAAAAAACGGCAAAGTTACCTTAAAATCTGCTTTTTTTGTTACAACCACTAAAAGAAAAACCTATTCCATTCGATTGTTATCAAAGCAATTGTATTAAAATTTTGTCTACGTGTTCACTATTAAATACTTTAAGGAATTATGGACTTATTTTTCTATATCAACACGCGTAAAATGTTTAAATTCAATATTTGTAAACATAGTGCAATAGAATTGCGCGCGGGCCGGGTCATACCGCCGCTCCCGGAACGCTAACACGATTGTATTTCGCCTTAAGGTGGCTAGGACAGACTAGATGCGGAAGGAGGGAGGATATGGTGATGCAGCCTGAGAGAGGCCCATGTCCAGCTGTGGACTGCGATAGGAGTTGATAGAAGATGCCTTAACATCGCCGCTCATGGAAGATTTCATAACGCACCCTAGGTAGAACGTGAATACACCTTACAAACCACATTTTATCACATCAAATCAAATCAAATCAAAAATATTTATTTGCTATAAAATGGTACAATAGATATTACAGTCATTTTAGTTTCATCATATCCTGCCATGATATGGCGTGCAAATACATTTTCATATCAATTAAAATTATTACAATTACAGTCATTATTATTATTATTATTATATGATTATTACAAATTTACATTAATAGGTTCCATCGACTTATCATCCAAATATTCCTTAATGGTATAATATTTTTTTGTAGTAAAAGTTTAAAGGGACTTCTTTTGTTTCTTTTACCTCAGTTACAATTTCATGAACATTGAATAAACTCTAAGCACTAGCATTTAAACTGGCTTCAACAACAGCATCTGCATTGTTCTACTTACCTGAAAAAGATAATCATGACATACATTTCGGTTTTTACACTGCTACATAATAACATGCATGCCCACAGCATAATTTGTAATTTTTAAAATACTCGTATGTCGTCCCTTTTTGCGTGGGAAGAATGCCAAATGGTGGCAAACGAGGTGCATAGCTACCTAGTTCGAAATCGTGGCTGGCAGTGGCAAATGAAACGTGAATAAACTACAATGTCAACTTTGTTTTGGTGCACTATGAGCTTTTGTAAATATAAGTTAGGTAGTACCTATGAAGGTATTTTTATCATTAAAAAAATCCCGCGTTCTACAAAAATTCCACGCCTGTTATAATGGTTAATCCACTTTTTTTCCGATAACGGTGTTAAGTTCCATTATAGAGGTGAAGGGAATCTGCCATTTATAGTTAACAATTTGAAATTCCTGGCTGTTCAGAACAGTTATAGGCAAACTGAAAAAAAAACTTACACATAAATTACATTGGTGGAAAAAAATATATAAATAATATAACATAAAGGAATTCACAAGCTCAAAGCATTTATTTCAAATAAACCAATTACAGGCACTTTTGAATTATCAAGGGGTCGGTCAGTCAGAAAGATGAAGCTAGTTGCCCATTCCAAAGCGTAGTAGGTTCCTATGCAGAAGAACGGGCAAGAAACTCTACGGACACTCTTTTCATTCTGCTCTTTTCTCACACTACAGCTGCATTGCTATGAATACCTTACTTACCTTTTTGCTGTGCTTATAAACTGCAAGACAAACAAACACTGTTTTTATCTAAAAGATGAATCACTCGCTCGGAAAGCATTGTAATGGACTTTAATTCCAATACAGTGTATTTACCTGGTTTATTTGTCGAGGAATCGCGTGTACTCGGGCGGGGCCCTCCAGTCGCCCGAAGCGGGCAGGGCAATCGGAAGATTGATAAAACATACGGCAAACCCACAGATAAATTGCTGCTGCATACAAACGAAGCAGATTTGTTCCATCAGAGATAAGTTTATACCGTGTTTGTTCAGAACGTCCATAATACAGTGTTTTAACAGGAGTTTCAAACCGCGCAATAGGGATTCCAGTTAGGGGGTAGAGAAACTTAAACAGTTCCTCAAACGAATAGGCAGTTGAAATTAGTTCGGGGATCATGATAATAGCTATAACGCTTTCAGTGATATTAGTATTGTAATACCCCTCTAAATTAATATTCATCACCGTTTAAACAATGATTTAATCACCATTTTATTTTAATAATTCATTACCTGACATAATTATTTGTGATTAACAGCCGAGGTCGTAATAAATCTGTTTTTATTGTCAATTAATTACATGGCTGTAGTTATTTACTGACGATTAATTTAGGACAGGTTAGATTCATAAATATTATTGTTTTACACTCTGATGTAAGTGTATTTAACTACCTATTTACTTCTATTTAACATAAATTGTGCGATCAAAGCAGCAATACTGTACGTATATTTGAAGTTAGAAATTCATGATTTTATAACGTACACAAGTTATAATTACACTTAATTACGTATTAGACGTACATTGGTTTCGTAATAAACCCATTGGTAAATTTCCACTTCTATCACTGAGCAAAATTCATGTATTATGTATAGCTCGGGATGTATCGAAGGGCTACAAATGAAAGTATCTAAATATGGCGAGATACAAGGGTATACTCGGTTATATTATGTGTATGGGGTTCGATTAGGGTCGACAAGCCTCCGTCCCTGTCGCCTCACATGATGGATGGGGCCCACATCAGATTTCGGATAGTTTTTTCAGCATATTATATTTTACTATGAACTTACGAGAGTCAAAGTTCCGAGGTCACTGTAAATATCAGTTTAGGGATTTTTTTACGGACGATAACGTCATGCTTGTTTTGATTTGTTTTTCTTTAGATTCAAAGGCAATTTTAGATAAAATAAACCTCTTTTTAGGGTTCCGTAGTAAACAAGGAACCCTTATAGTTTCGCCATGTCCGTCTGTTTGTCTGTCCGTCTGTCTGTCCGCGGCTTAGCTCAGAGACGGTTAGTACTAGAAAGCTGTAATTTGGCACATGTATACATATTAATCATGCCGACAAAGCGGTATTTTTTTTGTTTTAGGATACCAGCCCTACACGTAAAGTGGGGATGTTTTTTTTTTTCATGTGTTGGTGTTTTACCCCATGTTGTAGGGTATCGTTAGAAAGGTCGTTCAAAAATATGAGTTTGTGAAAACCATTTTTGGATTCAGGGATCCGTTTGCGAAATATTAAGCTTTTAACTGATTTTTTTTGTTAGAGTCAGGTGTCCCTCCCCCCTGCCAGCTAAATGGTTGCACTTGGATTTGTGAAAAAAATCACAGCAGTAGTATATATAACAAAATTAAAAGAATAACTATCAGAGCTAAGTACGCTGTACAGGTTAACGAGTAATAATCAACCAACTTAAATTTGCAATTTGAAAAACATGATCTCCCATACGTTCCGTATGGTAGAACATGTTTTTCAACTACAATTTTAAGTTTGTTCTGGGGATAAATTCATCCCAACTACGGAACTCTTCATTGTGCGTGGTCCGACACGCACTTGGCCGGTTTTTTAACAATTAATTCAGGAATGAGACTTAATCGTACGATTCATACGTTCCGTTCGTTTCATGAGCTCACTTTTTAATAATGACCCAAACACAAGAGGCGTTTCGATAGCCTGAAAAACAAATATTTATTCAATAAAAGGGGTAAAATTCCGAAGAATTGGCACACCTGGGAAAAAGAGTTTGAAATTGGACGGTAATATTAGAGATGCGGTGTTAATTTAGGATCGATATTGTGGAGTCGAAAGTAAAACATAATCATGTATCTACCTGCCTATGTAAATTGGGTACTTTCCTCAAATTTACATACGTACATACCTTTCAGTGGGTTATTAAACACGCCGTCGCTTGAGTAAACATCGTAAATCACACAAAACTAGGGGCTTTGTACACACAATTTGCGTTTCTAATTTCCTTCTAGGTAGGTAGATATTGTTTATTTACCCTAGTCATATTATTGTTTTATTTCAAACCGGTGACATAATTAACCTTAATAGTACGAAAAGGTTTTAGTTCTTAGCTTTTTTCGTAAACTCAACATAAATCTTTTTTTTTATGATGACACTTTAAAACCTTTTAAAATTGTCAGTAGTTACGTTATTTACATGCACTGAAATTAATACATTATTCAGATAAACATCTAAACTGTGCAACGGGCCTTATCAGAGAACAATGGCCGTCGTCTCTAGAAGGATAAAATAGAACACATTGTGTTGCATGAATAGATGGCGTGGAACAACCTGTGTATTGAAAATTGCCATGTAATGACTACAATACACGTCTGATCAAATACTAACTCCCTCATGCAAACGAGAATTAACAGAAAATTACTTATTCATAATTAAAACCGTTCGTCCATAAACTATGGATAAGTTTCATAACTAATCTCGCGACAATCTAAGAAGCCCGATTTGACGTTTCTCATTATACATGCCGCGATAACTTTGTATGAACGTCTACGTAAGAAATTTAAAAAGCCAATTAATAATAATACTAATTAATTACTATGTTATCCATACTATAACAATGGGTATCATTCGTAAGCACCAAGTTTCACTTTACACTGGAAAAATCCACTCAATATCACGAATTAATCGTTGATTAATATTCCGACAGGACGTCATTACAATGTAATTTTTTGGGTTCGTGACCGTTTTAAGCTCTTTTCTTAACAAATAAAATCGATGTTTTAAAAATCGATACTTTTACAAACATTACATTTAGAAAAGAGAGAAACGTATAATTACTGGATTATTAAATGTTAAACATACATATAAAAACAAAATCTGATCACATGAAGTTTTAGCTTTAATTTGATATTTTATGGGTAATTATACCTAATAGCTTGCTCACTCTGAAATGACGCGCCCCACTACCACATTACCGTGTGCGTAAATGCGGTAGTGATAAATGTGCGCGTTATTTCAGAGTGGACACGCTTTAGCTGGATGAGAGTTGCCGAGAATCGAGCTGAATGGCGTGCAATTGGAGAGGCCTATGTCCAGCAGTGGACTGCTGGAGGCTGATGATGATAACGCGTAATAAAATGATATGCCTCGAGAGTCCGTTTCAAGAATAGTAAAGACATTGTCGACTACAAACTCTATGTATGATACATCGATATGTCTTGAGAATCGATTTCTAAAGCAGCCGATTTTTTTTCCCATCTCTACACAAATTATTTTAATAGGCGTCAAATCGGGCTTCTTAGATTGTCGCGAGATTATTGCTATTGGCTTTTACTAGAGCGATAATAATTCTAGTAATTGATTAGCTTTGTTTGGCTATACTTAATTGAATCCATGTGTCAGATTTCAAGCAAATAGTTGAAATATATTCGACCATAATTTTGACAGGTAACAACATAACATAACATCACGCCGGTATTCCTCGAAGGTTTACGCAGAGGTGCAACTAAAGTACACCCACATTTACCGAGTTATGTTTTAGTCCCATGTAATAGGGGGCGAGCCTATTGCCATCACCCTCGCTCAAATCTAGACTCAGAGCTACTACTGAGAAATTCCAGTTAGAAAAAGACAAATCACTTCTCAAATACAGTCCCCCTCAGTCATGATGCGTTCAGTGTCCCACTGTTGTGTACCTACCTAAATTCGCTCTGTTTTTATTTGTATCTTTTTTTTGTAATTTAATTTCTGTGTACCTATTGTATGCCCTAAGGGCGGAATGTAGCTGATCACAATTTAATTATTTAATAAGACCTGTATTATGTACCTACCTATGATCCACAATAAAGATATTTGATTGATTGATTGAAAAACCCAATAACACTTTTCCCAACCTGGGAATCGAATCCTAAAAAGAAAAATGGCTGCATAGAGGTCTTTTTTATTTTCTAAATATGGTTGCATACAGATCTTTTTTTATTTACTAAATATGGTTGCATACAGATCTTTTTTTATTTTCTAAATATGGTTGCATACAGGTCTTTTTTTATTTTCTTCCTGTTTTCGTGACTACCAAACCATTTCAGCTAATTCAACAAACATGAAGTTTATTTTCACAAATATTTCAATGTACTAAAAAGTTTAATCTTTCACGCTTATATAACTAAAAGGATCGCTCTACTTAAACTAAATTAAGTGTAAGAAATGTGAACAAATACGAGTACCTATCGCATTACGAGATCGAGTGCTTTTAGTCGAATGAACATAATGACGAAGATACATGGGCGGCCGGTTTGACGTGCATCTTGTCCTTTTAGCGTGTGACTACAAGAAGAAATTGTTTTACTAGTACTCTAGGAAACGAGAGTTTTTTTCTACAATACTGCGCCCTCTTCAATCTTCATCCGGATGGCAGAATAAATAATAGCTTGTTTCTTTTCAGTAGGTAGTTCAAATCTTCTTCTTTTTGGTGTGGTTAGTGACTAACCTGGTGTCAGAGTTTTAAAACTGCCCATGGGCTTCTGACTTGGCTTCACATGCCGTCGAGAAATATCTCTCAGGCATGTTGGTTTCCTCACGATGTTTTCCTTTACCGTTTTTGTAGAAAGTGATAATTATATAATACGCACATGAATCTGAAATGTCAGAGTTGTATGCCTTGGTTTCAAACTTGAGACCTATGACTTGGCAGTCTGACGGTCACACCACTAGATTATCACTGCTAAACATTTCAAGTTTTTTTTTTTTTTTTTTTTGATGATTGGAAGTCATAAAATGACTTCTCCCGCTCTGGGCGGAGCGAGAGGGCGTATCAGACTTTTACTGACTAAAACCCACCCCTGTTCCTTCCGTTGCTTGAGTGCCGGGGCCGCGATATCCCTTTCGGACAAACTCGCAACCCTGGCAGGCATTGGCCCTTACGGACCCCGTCAGATGTCTTACGATCTTAGTCTGTAACTAAGGGAGTGAAGAAAACACACCTTTTTGCACCTAACGTTACTGTTACTGAGTAGTTATCTATGAACGGTTGTGCAAAATAATGAAAAATCCTTTTGCATTTTTGTAATCAGTACGTAAGTAAGTAGGTATTAAAATTGTTATGCTAGCAGCTCTGTCATAAAAGATGAGACATTTGTCGGTTTGAATATACGTCTGTGTGTCACGAATCGAAATTGATGCGTGAAAATAGTCTGAACGTCCTATTTGCGGTTACGTCCTAAGTATCCTATCTTCGTTGCCCAGTCGTTAAGCCCTTTTCAAATAAACACGTACCTCCCTTCAAATATATTTAAATCACAAGTGCATACCAAATGAGAGCAAAGGTGGGCCAGTGGTAACGGGCTTACGAGTTGTAGGTCGTAAGTTCGAACCCAGGCAGGCGCTTTCATCACCGCTGCTCTCATGATGGTGAAGGAAAATATCGTGAGGAAACCAGCATGTTCTAGAAACAAAAATTCGAAGACATGTGACATCTACAAAAACGCACTGGGCTCGCGTGGTAGATTACTGCTCGTTCCCTCTCGAAGAGAGAAGGCGAGTGGCCCAGCAGTGGGATCATTATTGGTTGATTATGTTTATGCTGGCTGAAGAAATAAATAAATTAATAACGTAATAAAAATGTATGAATATAATGAAATGAAATGTATGTAAACTAATGTATTTGAAATGTATGTAAACTTACCACTAATGATCTAAAAGAGATCTTAAAAGAGTGTCCGTGGAGTTTCTTGCCCGTTCTTCTCCATATGTACCTACTACGCTTTGGAATGGGCATCTAGCTTCATCTTTCTGACAGACCGACCCCTTGAAAATTCAAAAGTGCCTGTAATTGGTTCTATTTACTAATTCCTCAATTATTATTAAAAAAAAAATTTTTTGGTTTTGCATTTAAGGAATAAATAAAGATTTATTATTATATTTATTATATTTTTATGCTTATACCAAATATATGCTCTTACATAAAATAGGTATAATATGAGTCACTTTGACTAAAAATCAAAAATAATAATTTGTCTGCTACTAATAGGCAAATGTGGTCTTGGTATAGGAAATTTTTGCGGCTATATTCATTGCCAGGGGGTAGACATCAAAGAGCTGCTGACCATCTAGTTGTTGTAAATTCCTCCATATCGTGCAATACAATTTTAGCACCTATGGCTGATTTTGACTGCCGAAACTAGGTGGCTTTGTTCGAAATATGCAATCTTGATAGCTTCCTTACTACAATATATATATATATATATGCTTGCGTAACACTCTGCTGGCAGACCGGACTGCCCCATCTAAAGGCACTGGGTAAAAATAGCAATAGGTTTGTGCTAAATTTCAAATAAAAAAATAACAACACTGACATACCATATTAGCACAATCTGTTACTAACCACTAACAACTTTTGGACTAATTTAGGTCTGAATTAAAGTTTTTTTTTTAGTACAGTGATGAATTTCGGTGCACCATGATAGATATACAGAGTTGATATGACAGAGGGGCATTAAATAACACTACGTATACTATACGTGTTTATTAATTCGATACGGTATAAAAATAAAAAGCACCTAAAATGAGTTTTTTTTTTTTTCAAACAAACTAAATAGCTTACAAATCAGAGTAAAACGCAACCACCCTTTGAAAATAAATTTAACTGACCTACAGATACCTAGGTAACAGCGGCAACGTCGCGCGCGTCGGCGTGTGTTATTTCGTCAAAGCGGGCGGCCGCCCGCCGCGCGCCGGCCCGCGCCGGCGGCGGCGCGGCGGCGGTGGCGCGGGCGGCGCCTCCGCTCGCGGCGGCTCCTCGGCTCGCGGCTTTTGTTTTAGGGATGGTTTTGAAGTACAACAATCACAAAAAAATTAAATTCTCGATGTGTCATTCACATGAATGCACAAATTATACCGACAGAGAATAATGTTATTTATTTTTCTAATTAAAAATCATGTCAGTGTATTCTAACGCCGTGTAAGTTACACGAGGCATTGTTGAACACTTTAATTACACACACACACACACACACACAAACCCAAAGTTTAATTACGTGTCGTATCACAATAAAAGCAGTCGATCACAAAAAAAAACACTAACACTAAATAATAATAATCCCAAGTTACGTGTCCTGTCACAATAAAAAAAGAAATACTGTCTTAAACTTATTTAGTGTCCTATCACAATAACAAAACAAAATCCCAATTGTCAGCGCGCTAGTTCGACAAAACGGAATCGGAGCAGGTGCTACCGTGTTACGTAACATCTTGTACGTTCCGAAAGAAGAGCGTCGGCGCACTGAAAAAAACAGATTTTAGAAGCCCCACTGCCCCACTTACCGATCGCAACCCCTGCCCCTCGATCGCTAGGATGCAATAGCAACACACTGACCTATTTCTATTTCTTTTACGCGTGGTGTTTTGCAGATGATTGTCCCTCTCGTAATGAAAATGCAAGTGTGTGTGTATTTATTGCTTCCTTGTTTGCATTGTCATCTTTTTAGCGAAAATATTTGGTTGTACTTGTGACTTGCGTCACAGCGGCAACAACGCATAGGTTATACTCAGATTTATCGTTTTAAGGTGCATGACCTATGCGTATAGACATAATCAGCTGTTAGGAAAGATACATCGTGTTCAAACGGGGCAAAAACTTAAAAAATCATTTGCGACTAAACTACTGCTCCTATTTAATTGATTTTTGGTACAGAGCTTGAAAATGGTACCTAGTATACTCAGTTTAAAGAAAAGCCCCTCTGTCGTATCAACTTTGTATATGATATAAGTAATTATCTACACTAGTGTATAAACAAGTATGCTAAAAAAAATGTTCAGAAATATGTTTTATTTTTTAAACTCAGCGAAGCAAGACAATAAATACAGCAGAATCTATAATTAAAAAGTCATAAACACGCTTCGGGTTAAACTGAAATCTCAGAAATACATATAATATACGGCTATAATAATATCGTGTAAAAGTGTGTGCTCGCCTTAATAAGTTCATAGCGTGGGCAGAAAGGACTGGTCGTCAACGCCCACGGTCAAATACGTGTCAATGCTCAAATCACACAATTTCTCGCTTCGATACGTATTTATTAGATCACGTTTAATTATATCGGGAAGGGCTACTGTTTTTTATTTGAGTATGACAATTATTCTAAGGACGTTTCTATCATAGCCGCCCGTAGCCATGCGGCGCACTATGAAAGTGATATAGATGGGAAGAGGATAGGTACTTAAACTTTACAAAAATGTCTAATAATATGGTGCCCTAAGGTTTCACGTTGACGTAATTTTCGACATTGTTTTGCCAATAAGTTTCAATCCCCTTTAAAAATTAAGTGATATAAAGAAATAAGGCTTATCATGGACAGCAATGAGCAGAATGTCAATAAGGACAATCAATGATGATTTGTCCTGACCTATATCGCGAGACAATTAAGCCTACAGCTTCCATTTTACATGCGTGTATGTAACTGATAACAAACAATTAACACACTCCCCATTCATAGCTTTCGCATTTCGGAGTCAGTCAATACGGAGCGTATGACGCGATATCGGCTCAACCATTCGTCCGCAATATTGGTTTGATAGCGTTTTATTTCCAGCATCGATTGACATCACCGACATCAAAAATGATTGGCCAATTTGCATACGGCGGCATGAAGCTATTTAAGAACCGAATACTAGGGAAGGGGGACGGATGACCTATGTATAGTCGCCGGCGCGTAACTTGGTAAGAATCGTAGATACGCAGAATTCGTTTTCGCTTTCTTTTCTTAACAGACATGTTCAAAAAAATATATGGCAATAACCATAGAATCAATGACATAAAAGTGTAATATTTTTTGCACTAAGTGTACTTGCGCTAACTTGGAGTAAGTTTACAATACGCCAAAACCTTGCCAAGTTACGTGCCAGCGACTATACCTACCTAAGTTCTATACTCGTAGAGATGATGATTTTGAAATAGTTTAAGTGATACCAATTACGAATCATAGACGTACCAAAGAATATCTATTGCTATCTATCTACTAGACTAGAAGCAACCGAAAAATCATATAAATTTATTATACAACAATACGATCAACTATAGTACCTATAAACAATTAGATATTAGAGATAAGAGCTGTGCATTTCGTACTGCACAAAATATCTCCTTTTAAAACTAAAAGAAGGCTATTAAAGTGATATGATATGAACCTATCTGCGAGTAAAAGTTAGCTAGCGAATGCCCGAGGCGCATGATTTATGTAACTACACAGTATAAATTTCACTGGACAGATCTGTAGTGAAAAATTTGTTTATTTTTGTGAAACTACCCAACGTGGACACATACAGAATAGTTTAATATTATATTATATGGATTTAACATCTCCTACTTCGTATTTTTTCATTTAGGTATTCCTTTTTATTTAACGGCTAACTTTTTTTTGTGTCTATAGTTTTACGGCTTGGACATCTGGCAAAAAATCAAGATATTATAAGTTCGAAATTCATCTGTTACATTGAATTACTGACGTAAAACCAAAGATTTCAATCGTAGATTGGCCCTGCCGCGTCAAAAGATGGTCGCGTTTCTGTTTTTGACACCTCTGACACACACAATGTCGCAGAGACTTGACTTGATTGTCATGGAAACACGCTATTATTATTGTGCGAACTCACTCTCCTCAATAGGGACACTTTTTCGCTCGACTTAGTACGTTGAGGGCAAATATACGATTTAAATCTTTGCGTAAAACCAATCTCATGACCCATACCTTATTTAAAAACCTTTTAACTCTAGTTAAAAGGTTATTAAGTAACGTGTGTAACTAGAAGATTAAGATTGAAATAAATTTAAAAAACGCTAGACAGCCAGAAGTGATCATCGTTTTAGTGGTTTAGCAGCTTCAATCATCAGTATTCGTCGTGGACGTAGTACGACATCGGCTCCTAGCTTGCTACATATTAGTAATCTATGGCGGCTCCCCTGACATAATCTTCTGTCATCAGAAGACAGACGCCACGCAAACATCGATGTGACGCGCTCTACTAGAGCGACTGTTAGAGCCCTCCGCACGTTTTCTCCACACATTGACATTGGCAGAATTGTCGACATCGGCACCATTGCCATATGGAAAAATAGAATAGACTGTTAGCAGCCAGTGTCACTCTTATCCGAATTTTTGGTGATTCCAATAACTTCGTAACAAAACAGGGCGGCGCCACTTGCTGCGCCGTCACATGTATGAAACAATGAAAAATAATATAATTCGAAAGTAAACAAAAACAGACAAGATACATAAGTACATAACCAATTCTATTTAATCCATCGATAAGCTAAGCTTATAATTCAGTACTTAAATTACTATATGGCATGTACTTTAACAATACACTTACATTAATTAAAGTGATTAATGTACTCAATGTCTGGACATGTTGCCATACCCTTTTCCCCCGTGCGGTCCTGTTTTCATAAAAGTAACGCTTATCAAATTGGATTAAGTTGAAAAGGGCAATAGCCCCAACATGGCCATGGCGAAACATGCTATAACAATGGTGAACGGCCATAATTAATTTATTAAAGTGTTGTTGACCAATTCATTCAATTATAAAACTACTGTTATTTATGACGGGGTAGGAAAATATTCTTCGTAAAACGTATACTTTCATTTTGGTTAAAATTCGTTGAAATATACAATGTGTATTTTATTAAATATACGAGTATCAATGTATAATTTTAAATTCGAATAAGGTTGTAGATATTAATTATTAATTGAATGAATGATGTTCTTTAAAAATACAAATAGATTCGAACTTAATAACTTAATACGTCATAACTTAACGTATCTATTTTTATATTTGTGCTACGTCGTAGCAATTAACTACAACGCTTGCTACGTCGTAGCAATTAACTACAACGCTTGCTACGTCGTAGCAATTAACTACAACGCTTGCTACGCCGTAGTAATTCTGTGAAGGGGTGCAATAAACTTATTTCACACGCATCGCGAGATCAGTATTATACATGCGTGTGTATACGTGTGCGCTTTCCGTTTACAGATTGCAATAATGCCCTAAGGCTATGAGCACAGTTAGGCTGTCTGTCCACTGGAGCGGAGAGAAGAGGAGCGGAGTTACGGTGTGCCAATATTAACTAATGGAATTGCATAAAACCTCCACTCCGCTTCAGTGGGAAAAAAACTGGGAAGCAGAGCGGGGAAACGGAGCGGAGAAGCGGAGAGGGGAAGCGGAGCGGGGAACCGGAGTGGGGAATTATTACTCGTCGCGTGAACTCGGTCTAGCTCCGCACAGTCCGCAACACCGCTCCGCTACCTCGCTGCACACAGTCCATAACTCCGCTCCGCTACCTCGCTCCACATCAATGGACAGACACTGTCCGCAACTCGGCTCCACTCCGCTGCCATTCTCCTCTCCACTGCCTCGCTCCGCTTCAATGGACAGGCAGCCTTAAGGGCGTAAGCGACTATTGTAAATATGAACGGGCGAAGGTATACACAGCGTAGTGACTTACGAGTTTTTGTTGCTTGTCACGATGACGTTGTGTTCTAAAACGGGAACTCTGTTTGTGTGACGCACATATGGAATATCCTTTATAAATGATTTTAAAACAATACAAAATATAATTAATTCATTTAACAGCGGCACGATTCGATTCATCAGATTAAGCTACGCTTGCCGGGGTTGGTCCGTGGATGGGTGACCATCTTAACATACCAAGACTCCTCCGTGCCTCGGAAAGCACGTTAAGCCATTGGTCTCGGCTGTCATTCGTGGATCTTTGACAGTCGTTACGGGTCGTCAGAAGCCCGAAAGTCTGACAACCAGTCTTAACAAGGGGTATCGTATTACCCAGTTACTGGGTTGTGGAGGTCAGATAGGCAGTCGTTCCATGTAGAATACGGTATTCAGCTGCATCAGGTTAGACTGGAAGCCAACTCCAACATAGTTGGGAAAAGGCTAGGCAGATTGATGTAACATAGATTCATGCCATGTCATGAAATAATCAAATATTACACTTGTATTTTTGGACCAGTAATCGAAAGAAAAACAAAAGATATTATTGAAAATCTTTTTTTTTTCAGAATCATGGGTATTCTGTTTAAATTACAAACAGGAAGTTACAAATAAATGTTTCCTAGCCGTTGAAAATGGTTGACGCTCTTTCAAGTCGTGTGGTATCTACCTAAGAAGGTATTAGCTTACCCCATGCCATTGTTTTGTTCTATAGCTCATTGTCTGGAAGTAAACATAGGTATAATAGTTATGAATACTCGAACTATGTGTTTTCCCTTGGCTTTTATTTATACTTTCAAGTAGAAATCATCAAAACGGCTAGATAGGCATTTTGATTAAAAACGAGAGAATGTTATTCCTCTTTATCCAGAAAGTCACAAAACATGTTCTAACAAAACAGTACCCGAACTCCTAACAACTCCCTAATTCGGATATTTACTTAAATTTCAAGGATAAAAGGATCAAAAAGTACTTAAACATCTACTTAACGAAAATTAAAATAATTACGGGGGTAGAATTCGGAGGGCATCCATTAGGTCCCTCCGACCGGCGCGTTACAGATAATGCTGGCAACGTGGGGTTATTGTTCGAGACAACAATGGTGGCACTTACGTGAGCGAGCTCTTATCTCGTCAACCACCTCGTTTGTACCGGCGGACGGCGGCCCACCTGCATAACCGAGATATTATTTCGAGGTGACATTAGTGTAGGCAACACACGGTTAACTATAAACAAAGTGACGTCGTCTTTCAAGGGTTAAGATTAAGTGACTTTCTAGACGTATATGGTTACTTAAATGATATTAAAGTGAAGAGTTATACGATATTCTGATGTCGTATGAAAGTCAACGTTGAAGGTTGAGCACTGACGTAAATAATTACAATGCTAAGGGTTGGTAAGGCTAAAAATGGAATTGGCCAAATTTTTCGAGGCAATTTTTTTAATCCTAGGAATCATAAACTATTCCTTGAATTTAGATATGCCAAATAATCGGTTTAGGATACCTAGGGCATGACACAGGTTCAGAAAAGACACGAAAAATCGTATTACGATTATTTCAGCCCAAATTAGCTTTCGCATTAGAACCGAACTTACATAACGCATTTTCAGTCAGAATTTAAATTCCGGTAGATAGCATTACAAATATTCGGCCGATCGCTACCAAAATGTTGATCAGAGAATCATATATTCATGTTAGATTCCGTTGGCTAACTCGGTTAGGATGAACTCAATTCCGTGAAATGTTCCTCTTGACTTCGAGTAGCTAACTAGTACATTAGGTATCCATGATACTGCATGCAAGTAGTTGTTCCGGGTCTGGGTGTTAGTGTATGTGAGTTTCTATGCTTGTAAACGCACCCACGATACAGGAAGAAATTTTTAGTGTGAGCCAACGTTAAAAAAAAATAAAAAAAATACTTGGCTGCCGACGATCGAGCGTTGTCCCTAAGAAATATATCCTTTTTGAGTCATGTAGTGAAACAACATCAGGATAATAGGGATGATGCCTGGGTAAAACAAATGAAATTCTAAATAGTCCGTCAGTCAGACAATAAAAAAATATTAAACACGTATTTTTTTCTTTACTATTTTAATAAAAAATTACTTAGATAAAACGCATTTTATGTTGGGGAGTGGGTGTCGCTACGTCACTAGTATGTATAAAATCTACATACTCGTGACGTCATGGCACATTTTACCTTAATGTATCGCCGTAATCTTTAGATAACGTAAAAAAAGAAAAAATACGTGTCCAATTTTTTTTTTATAATCTCAAAGAAGGACTAAAAAAATATATTTGTCATCATCCCTGTTGTGAACTTGAGAAGAATGTTCAACTTAGTGTATCTCCGAAGATAATAAAATAAATAATAAATAAAAATCATTTATTCTCTCGCCCCAATATAACAAAAAACAGAGCAATCACAGTTGTATAAATGCATATTTGTTATTTAATATTGTGGGAGACTGGTGCCTAAACTAGGCTCGAGGTCTGTATTTCAGGACACCAGGATCTCCGCCATTTAAATTTATTCTATTACGAGTATGTACTTGTTCTTATAGTCGGTGGACTATGAGGAACACTATACAATGTCGCCCATTTGCATGTGCCCCCCCGTATTTTTCTGAATACACATGACAAATTATCGAAAATTTACTTTAAAAGGGGGGGTCTATCTTTTTTTTTTCAATATCCCCCTATGATTATATGGACTAACTCTTGTGTTTTATAAATAAATACTGATGTTTTTTAGAAAAATCAGTCATCCCCTCCGTTTTTTTTATAGTCGACAATTCTTTAAAATTAAAATGTTAGTTATTCCGATAAAATAAATAAACAGAATCCAAATCGAGCTAATAACATCAGGGATATGGCAAACGTTACAAAAAAAAAAAAAAAAAAATGTAATAACATGAAAAATATTAAAGATAAACCCCCGTTTTAAAGTTAATTTTCGAAAAAAATTCAAGAATATCCAGAAAAATACGGGCGCCACATGCCCATGGGCGACATTGTATAATATCATGGCAAGAAAAAGAGATTATGTGACTCAAATAAATTTTGATGCAGTAATTGACTCACTAAAATTAGTCAGAGATTCAGGCATATATGTTAGTATTTGTGTATGGAAGTGTGCGTATGTGTATGTGTGTAAGAGACAGGGGGTGTGATGTATGTTTGTTCGTGCGTGTATGGAGCTAGCAGTGTGTGTTGTTTGCATTGTCGGGAATTATTTAATTTAAAAAAAAAAAAAATGTTGACTAACAATATTTATTAAAAACACTTTAGTGTTTTAGTGAAAATCACTCTTAATAAAAGTATGTACTGTGCACCCTAGGCAGTCAACTCTCCTACCAACCTTGCTGAATGACTTATTTGACCACGAAATGAACTGTGTGGTTTGACAATGACAGAAGAAGAAGAGCCAAACTTTGAGGAAGTAAGAAAGTGAGTTAACTAATTCCTACACCTCTCAGTAAACAACAACGCTTTCTCAAAAGTTCTTTATTTTATCCCGTGTTGACAAACAAATGGCACACGCGACAAAATGAGTAACTAGAAAACCAACTCAATCAAACAAAACTACTTCTTTTCCCTTGTGAACTTTTACTTTTATGCAATATACAAACGGTCTGAGTAAACACAGCTATTCACTTGCATATTTTATTTTTTTGTAAAAATATATTTTGTTTAAAAGTTGCAATTTTTACTACGATTTTTGTATTAAATTTTACATATGTAGGTACAGGGTATTTTTGAATTAACGGCGAAATACAGACAGGGTGGGTTTCGGCATTTAAAACCATTACTTCAAAGCCTTGTTTATTTAGAATCATATTGTGTGAGCACTTATTTGTTGTGCACGCAGCTATAAGCTCAGGTAGGCACGGGCGATTTTTTCCCGCGGCGGCGGCTCTTTTTGTACATTTGATTTTCAACGCTCTGCTCAGTACCAAGAGTCGAAAATCCAACAGTGTGTGTTTTCGACGCGCTGGAATGTACTCTGTTGGATTTTTAACGCTCGGCTCAACACCGAGAGTTGAAAGTTCAGTGCGCGTTAAAATCCCGCCGCGATAGTTTTACATCCGAGCGAACGTGGGTTAAATGTGCAATCAATTTCAATTCAAAATACCTAATAACAGTTTTTAACTGAGTTTATAAATAAACAGATGTTTTTATTATAATTTCGCTGCGTTTATCTGTGGTACTTCGCCTTCAGTGAGTACCGTGACTGTACATTCAAACCGAAAATCCTCATTCAAGAAAGCGACGTGTAAGTGACAAGCGGCCGCCAAAGTAAAGCTAATAAAAACACACCACGCGATAAAAGTGCCTGACGGACTGCGCGGCGCATCTGCCTGTTTGTAGGTCAAAATTTACCTAACACCTCCAAAACTAACCTTAGGTACGTATGGGTACTTCAATCCAACTCTATATGACTTCGTAATATTTTAGTCTTAAAAAAGAATAGTGGCGTCGCAGTTCGTAAACGTTATTTTAGTGGCACTCCTCCCGGGATTTAAACTTCTGATTTCACGTTCGAAATTGTTATTAAAGGACCGCAATGACAAAAAGTACAAACAAAATAGCCAGTTTATTACGCATTTTTATATCGAACTTTTATTACAAAGTCAATAGAGCAATAAGAACGGTTCTTTGATTATTTTTTTAATTCGCTTTTGTTAAATTCTTTTTTAATAATATCTCCAGAGTTACGTTTATCTGCCTTCCTATAAAGTATTTTGTATAAAATGTACAAAATACTTTTAAATTATATAAAGCAGATCTATCTACTAAGGAAAGTGGAACTTTGAACAAAATCGTATATCCACAAAGGCAACAGAAAATTTATTCAAATATGACTGCTAGTATAGGTACGTCTCGTTTTAGAGATGGGACTCTGATTTATACGTGGGAATATAATCGCGAATGAGGTTATGAAACATAGTATCGAATCTACCTTTGAGTAGGGGTGGGTCGTTACGTGATTTTCGCGAAACATAACGTAACTAGTGACATCGAAGGCGTCACCTGTTTTGAAAACTAGTGCTTTCAGTAACTAGTTATTTTTTCAAATTATATTTGGTGATTCAACATGGTGATTCTATCGAAGTGTTACAGTTATTTGCGAAACGAAAATATAGATGATTACTTACGTAATATCACAAGCTTTACGTTTTTGGAACGAATAAGTTTTGGTAGCTACATTATGCAGTTACATCATTAACGTAATTCTAACACAAATAAACTATATTCAGGCTTAGGACAGTTATTTTGTAAGTAGTTAAATTTTTGATGCAGTATCGAAATTGTAACTACTTAAAAAATAACGTGTTTACAGTTTTACTCGAAACTACCTATTCGGCTACATGCCCCGTAGCCAGTTATTGTAAATAGTGACGTGAAATAACGCCCATACTTACCTTTGAGTATTTTCCATTCGGTTTTAGCTCAATTTTGTATTTTTACATTCTAATATAAAGTTGTGTAGAGAAAATAAGGTTTTCTAACTTTTTACTGTTTATTCGTCAAAGGACTGAGCATTCATTAAAAAGTATTTATCCGTAATGCGCAGAAAGGTCACCTTTGATGTCTATAGTCACATTTGGTGGGATTTTTTTGTGAAAACTATAATTTATTTATTTCAGCCATAATCCTAGTCCATAGACTTACACACATTTAAATTATAAACTATTTTAAATTCTAAACAGATAAAAATCCAAAATAAAATTGTGATTAAATTAAATTTTAATAACTCAATAAAAAATAAAAATAATAATTAAAATTCTCAAGAAATTTTAAAAGATGTCAGAATCGTATACAAAATAAAATGTCAAATTGTGAAATGTAACAGAGCTGTCAAAAAAAAAAAATATATAAAAATAATTTTATTAAATATTTTTTTATTAAATATTAAAAAAAATGCAAACAAAATAATAATATTACTAAAATCTGGTAATTAATTAACGTTTTTACCTGCCCCAAGCCCGATAAACGGGTGCATGTAAGGCCTTTTTTTTTTTTTTTTTGGGTGGGATGTCATCAAATGACTCCTCCCGCTCTGGGCGGAGCGAGAGGGAGTGTCAGACTTTTACTGACTAAAACCCACCCGTGTTCCTTCCGTTGCCTGTGTGCCGGGGCCGCGATATCCCTTTCGGACAAACTCGCAACCCTGGCAGGCATTGGCCCTTACGGACCCCGTCAGTTGGTGCTGACATCTCTTTGAGGCGCGCGTGGAACACAACGCGCCGTCGACCCGGGCCTGGTCCTAATCGGACGGCGAGCTACCCATTGCCCACCGTCCGCAAGCCCGCGCCTACGGTGGCCGGAAGTCGGCTCGCGACTCCCGACGCCCGGGGCGTCTCCTGCAGCGACTAGGGGCGCGAGGGCGCGCATCTTGCATTTCCCTCGCGCGCTCCGCCTCCTCCTTCGCGAGCATTACTGCTTCGCAGAAGGAAGTGACGGCTTCCCATGCACTCTCGCTCCGGACCATGGCCTGAACCAGGGCCGGACGCGAGAGATCGCCGCTGCCGATCGCCTCCGTGAGGACACGGCGGTGCCCCGCCCAAGCCGGGCAGACCTCCACCGTATGCTCCACCGTGTCCTCCGGGCGATCCACACAATGGTAACACCCGGGCGTTTCCTCCCGCTTTATCCTGAACAGGAACCTCCCGAAACAACCGTGTCCGGTGAGGACCTGCGTCAGGCGGAAGGTGAGGATGCCGTGGCGCCTCTCTAGCCACTCCTCAAAGAGGGGCCTTACCGCCGCAATTGTGGCGTGCCCAGCGCTGGGTTGCGACAATCGCACTCTCCATGCCGCCATGAGATCCCGCCGGAGCTCTGTCCGCTGTGCCGTGATTTCTCGCGGCAGCGGAGTTACACCCCGGCGTTTCGCCTCCTCGCGCAACTCCCACATGTGCGCGAGGACTTTTGCCTCCAGATCCCATGGCGGAAGTCCGGCAAGGAGGCGTGCATGTAAGGCCTGCTGCTGCATGAAAGACATTAAACTACTATTTCCATTCTTTACTTATTGGTCGATCTTTTCATTAAATGTAAACCATATGAAAAAAAAAACAAATAATTGAATTGTGTTCAATTGCAATGTTATTAGGCAAACTTTCGAGAAAGACAAACTCTAGAATGATCAAGTAGGTTCATCAATAAAGCCACTTTTAGCCAATAACTTGGTTTATTAATGACGTTGAGTATCATTCAACCGTACTAAAGTACTAAGTAAGTGTGTATAAACAAAATAAGGTTGTTAAAGTGTCAGTTGAATAGAACCTCTTGTGCGGATCGGACACAGGGTTTGTCCATTAGCCTGATTACGGTCAAAATGTTCGCCCTCTGGGGAGGCTGCGGCCACCGGCTTCCCTTTCTCTCCGGCTGGATGTAACTATTAAATTTCGTCTCTTACTACCAGATATGGTAGCTCATATATGAGATTAAAAGCTATTAAGATAAAAACGATAAGAATATATATTGAGAATATCTAACTTTTTTTGTACCCATTATTATTTATTAAAGGTTTTACAAAGCCTTTCAATAGCTTATTTGTAGGAGATAATCTCACAACAGAATCAAATTGTAAGAAATTATTTTTAGCCGAAGGAAACTTGAATAAAATACATAATTTAAGCAGTACCGATTCCACAAGCCTTATCTAACGCTGAGGACAATAGAGCGATAATATAGTAACACTTATTTGAGATCTAACCACCGCAGACAATGGAAGACAAACCAACTGTAGGCACTCCTGTGAGCACGATGGGAACCGATAGAGGATAATACACACTGAATAGGCTCCAAATGCCTCTTCAGTTTATAGAGCTTGTGTCTAGTTATTTCACAGTGGTCGAGCACTCCACGCAGATAAAGACGTATCTATAGTCAGATATCCTAGCTAAATTAGTAGTTAGGCACTCAATCACGCTCCAGTTACCTATAATTATCGAATTGCACAACAAATTAAGTGGCTGACGCATCACATTCCCTTTGGGACTGATTAAACAATAATTTGCGAGCATACCGAGTTTGGTTCCCTACATTTGATAGAAAATTATCGGTGATTTTGATCATACGGAAATGTAAATGTAACAGTTTGGTTAATATTCACAATTTCGTGGAATATTAACCGCACGGGTTACGCTCTTTTGCTGCATGTTGTGGCGTAACGGCCATTGTTATTAATTGGGTGCTTAAAGTGACATCAAAATCGCTAGTTTACATACTTACGCGTACGTGACGATTAGTTTTGTTAACTTTGATACCTATTCAAATGAATGTATACAATTTTGTTTTTGCGCGAAGTTATAAGTTTTACATCAGAGCCCTTTGGATGAGATTTTTCTGTGTGATTCCCAACAGCGTATGCTACTAAACGTAGAGCAAATAAACTACGATTACCAACCAGTATGCCAAGCGCGATGATTAATTTCTTATAGCGCCTTTGAACGGGAACTTTAGCAGGTTTCATTAGAGCCCTGTTTTCAGCATTTAATGTTCTCATTGGTGGTAATGACAAAAGCATTTACAAAATATCTGACTTGGCGTTTGTTAGAGGATAACGCAAAAAAGCGTTAAAAGAGAAAAAGTACTTTACGATTTCATGCAATCAAGCAAAAACATGCATCCGAAATAACCCGCTCATACTCCGCCTGTGAAAAACAACCCATTATTTTCCGCTACGAGCTATGTGAGTCTATTTGACAAGTTAAAAAGTAAAAAAGAATTCCTCGCGAACTCTGCACAAAGCAATGCCACTGGCACTTTTGACGTTTGACACTTGTTACCGCCATCTTTTTTGTCAGAATTGGTTAATTGGTCAGTGTGCGAACTGCGCCGTGAAGTTTCATCATACTCGTAATGTTTTAAAGGGATTGAAGTTTAAAGGTTCTCGATGGATTCATTGAAAAAGAAAGAAGTTTATTTAGCTTTGAAGTAAGGTTTCTGTTTCATAGTGTAATAAAAAAGTATGTAAGTCAAATAATTTGATGTTTTCTGGTTTCAAATTGCTCTTACTAAATCATTTCATCAGTTTAGTGATCACACGTACGCCTAAATTCGATTCCCTGGTCGTGGAAAGTGGTAACAATGGGTTCTTCATCTCCTCAGAAAAGGAAAACGTTACGAAAACTACAAATAACTCATGCTGTGGTAAAATGCAAGACAGTAAGATTGGCAGCAGGGCCGAGATCTTGGCTGCCCCATAATGCAATGGACCCCAAAATTAAATGACAATATTATGCTACTATTACACGAGTTGCCTACGGTTAAAGGAAAACAAACGTGACCTGTATTCTATTATTATTCGTAAGTTTAATAATACGGCCATTTAGACAAATTGGACTTCTTACAAGCAATATCGGAACGTCTCCCTAAATTTCTATTAGCTTGAGAAGAACGAGTGAAATTTTGTTCGACACAAATTTACTGCAGTTCATAAGGAACCGGGAGAGCGATGCCTGTCATTACTCATGGGCGTGCCTCGTGAACATTCTTTACTTCTGTTGCCAGTTTTATGCCATATATGTATGTACCTAGTTTATATTCCCTATGAGGTCAGCTTGACTGATAGCTGTTCTTGTTTACAAGGTCCAATGAAATAGGATACCATTTATCAACGTCTTCCAAATCTTGACCCGAAAAATCCTTCAATTAACTATGAAAATAATAAATGTTATGCTCTTCTTCTCAAGTGAAATTACTTTCTTATGCCTACATCAAAGAAAATGTTTCAATCGTGAATTGAATTAGGTTATTGTTGTTTTCTGTTACAAAATTCAAAAGCTTTCTTTTGACGTGAGTAGTAACAGTTGAACAGTGCAAATATGAAGGTTTCGCCTTTAGTTTGATAGATAATTAACAAAAGTGGCTGAGTGAGGTTGATGTTATTGATGTAGGTTGTTAATTCAAAATGGCCTAATTAAGTAAGGATATTTCGACAGAAAACTAACTAGAAATAAGGGAAAAAGTGGAATAATAGAGCTGCTGTTTTACTAAAATAGACTTTATTGACATTAGCACGAATTTAATTAAATCAAAAACTTTCCTTTAACTTATAGTGTGCGTTTAATATGTATGTATAGTATATCATCAGGACAGCCACCCTACCAGTCATTAATTACATAACTCCAACGCGGACAAAAACTTGATAATTGCCTTCATTACGCTTTCGAGAACACTCGACCGGGGAACTAGCACATTAGCAACGCGTATGCGAACGTTTGTTTCATAAAATATTTCTGAACCGAATCACGGACAAAGTAAGCGATACGATTCTAGCGGGAACTCTATGAATAAAATTATCATTTTGCAGAATTGATTCTGGAACACAGTAAAATACTCGTTCTGTATAGCCTGCTTATGAGTATCTATCCATTTGACTTCGGTATTATTTTATGCAATTGGTACACAGCTATCGTATGTATTGCGAATTGGACTGTATAATTAATTGTACAGCGCCGTTTGGTTAGGTAATCAGCTGTGATATTATTCTGCACGATTGTCCTTCTGTTTTGCATTTGTTTTCTATTTGTATGTTAATTTTTAATTGTTTTTATCGTTTTATATGCACAAAATTAAAACTTCAAGGTGCCAATACATTAATTATTGAAAAATGCTCAAAAATACCTTCATATTTTGGTTTTATTGAATTGAGGCAGGATATTTTCTAACTCATAAATAAATCACTCGCAGTTAAAAATGTCATCTGTCATGGACATCAAAAGTTGACTACAATAAATTCTAACCTCAGGACCAAATAACATTTTCAATTTCACCGGATACGAGGCGTGTTGATCGACAAACAGTAGGATTGACTGAGTTTCACCCGCCAACCCGCTAGGTATATTCGGCAGCTTGAAAATTGCCATCATATTTCAGTGTCAAACGTGCTCAGCCGAATAACTTCCTTAGGTATTACACTCAAAGTTTATGCGAGGAAATCAGTCACGGATGTAAACAACAAGTAAGTAAGTTCTTAATAGTGATGCACACTTAAATCAATTGGCGTATTAAGTTATAATTACATTTGATAACGACTGGGGCCGTGTTATTGTAATAATTAATTAATTACTCACTTAAACTGTACTCGTAGTAGCGGTACATTATATATAATTAACGAGTTAACTATGTTCATGGAATGTAATGTTTGGCTTCATTACGATATATTACAGGCCATTATTAGGGAATATTGTTTTTTTTTTTTTAAATGTCTCGCTTCGTATCGCCCGTAGCAAAAACCAGTAGCCACAGTATGCAGACTCAATTTACTTTCATCGTATTAATATGCAAACGAAGGACGACTTTTATTTACGGACAATTTTCAAGATAATAACATGTGTCGAGCTCGATAGCAGAAAGTTTTGTATAAAAGAATGGCGACAATATTTTGTGAACATTCAATTTTCTGCCGATATTGTAACATGACATGAATCTAAGAATCTCAGAACAAGAAACGTGTTCATTCGAAAGGATATTTATTTATTTATTTATATATACTTTATTGTACACCAGAAAATACATAGTAAATCATAAATTTAACACTACAAAACATACAATGGGCGGCCTTATCGCTTTCTGCGATCTCTTCCAGGCAACCTTGGAATGGACAGTGATTGCGTGGACATAAAAATGGGGTAGACATTGGTGCAAAATAATAATTATATAGATACAATATATTATAATAGACACACAGATAGATATATATATATGCTATATAATAGATACATAATAAATATATAAGAATATTTATACAAGCAACGAAAATAAATGACGACTATAGATTATTACAGCTACAAGAACAAGATCAGAACAACAAGTAATGTTCCTTCACGAGTCTCTTAAATACTGGTAACGATTGCGCGCGTTTTATTTGAACTAGCAATGCATTCCACAAATTATGAAGAATAAGGATATTTTTATGGTTTCATTGCATGTTTGTAACTGAAAAACAATTTTACTTTTAAGAGCGTTTGTTCTGAAGGTGTGCAACGTCGCAAATAGATGTCAAATATTTTACTGTTTTGGTTAATTTAGCAATATTACTGTGTGGAAATAAAAACTGTGGCTAACTAGCGAACTGGAATATTGATTATGAAATGCAATAATTAATATCGTAACACCGAATGTTTAGTTTTAGATGTAAAAAAAACAATTTGGAAACCTTCCAAATGCATTTTTTACACCTAAAATGGGTACAACATCAAATTCAATGTTATAATTGCAATTCATTATTAATATTCTAGTTCGCTAGTTAGCCACATTTCTTATTTCTATTCAGTAATATTGCTATAAGAATTTAAACAGGTAAATATTGGACAGTTATTTGAGGCGTTGCCAACTTTCAGGATAAACCCTCTTAAGTAGAATTTTTTATCTAAGTCCCTGTCATGTTTAGTAGAAGGAAGCAGTTCCAAGAAATGGATTAATTACCTCGAATAGATTTTCGAAAGCGTGTTCGTCCCAGCTACAACAAACAGGTAGCTAGGCAAAGCAGTACAATATCATTAGACAGATGGGTCTACGTCCTGCCTTGAAGAGAATATTATGCTATCGGACGAGAATGACGCCTCTTTGTGGCGGTAACGTTTGGAACACTGGAGAGTTCCGGACTAAAAGCTTACTTCATTTAGCTACAACATTCTAGAACTGCGAATTATGTTTTGGAAATTACTACTATAGGTATTTCGTCAAATTTACAAAACAACTGCAGTATAAACATGAATATTTAGAAAATCGCAACGAAATTCCATGTAGTGGTTGCTGGTGAAAGCTACTATTATTATTCTTAGTTGTTACTCCATAAGCCTCAAACATGTTGTGAAAGGCGATATTTTAGCAGACTGTCACCACTAAGTAGTGCTGCGAATCTTGAAAACATAATATACGATGTCTGTGTGTGACTTCAAGTGGAACCGTACTCTTGCAATAATCGTACGTAACTGCTATCATAACAGATTTTTTACTATTATAGCATTCTTCAGTTCTGCTCATAGAGTCCTATTCAAGAACCTTAACCCGTAGCGTAATGTATCTTCCACCTTGAGGGTAGACAAAAATAATCCAAAAAAAAATATACCTACGATGATGCTTTGCGTGTACAAACTACGCGATTGTCTGACTGGCACTAGAACCTAGCAAAAGAGGTATAGTACATTACTGTTGCGGCCTGCAACAAAGGCAGTGATGGAGGATCGTGTAAATGTGGGCCGAGTTGAAGCAGAAGCACACATACGTGAGCCATAATACCTGGTTACCATGGCGTTGCTTGGCTTTGGCTTGTATAAATAAATGATTTAAAGTATATTAATATAATACTGGCTGGTTTACGTGCTTATGAAAAGTCATCAGAAGCCATTTAATTTTAACTGTGTTTTCTGTGTAAAATGTTCACAAAACTACCCCACCACAACATGCGCCGTTTAGCTAAAAGCGGATAAATTAAAAGTGGGACATTAACAGTTACTATACAAATACTTTAACTATTCTCGGTAAAGTAGTTTAAATGCTCCTGCAAATTAGTCATGCTGCGACGGCGCGGAATCTCCCGCCTACTCGACCCGCCCATTGCAACGAGCACTTTTTTCATTAAATTTACATGATTACTGAAACTCTTGACTAGTTTGTAAAATCATTTTGAAAATCATTATGGCTATAAACCATGCTTGGCAAATATAACAGGGTTTAGTTTGTCGTTTCAATTAAAAAATTACGGCAGGCTAATCATCAATAATCAATTTTCATTTTTATGATTTAAGTTAAGATAAGATAAGATTTATTTCTCTCCACAAGCTATAGTACATTATCAAATGAATGATCATAGGACTATACATAATAGTTTTATTTATATATATTAGTATGAAAGCGTTCATTCACTGAGTATTAGTTTTTTCCCGAAATATACAAGATTATTCAATAATTCACTCTTTATTGATGTTAAATTATGAAAAACCCAACCATACAAAATCGCTATAACCAGGTTAAGATACTTAAATGTAAGCTTTGCTCTGTGTTGGTTTTTTAAGTAAAGGTAAATGTATTTACCATATTTACAAGGGATAAACTATAGGTCTGTACTTACGTAAGTGGATCAAATTTGGAATAAATGTTTCTACTTACAGGGGCCCCTTGCAAAACCTTTGGGGTCCCTTAAATAGAAACAAAATCGAAGGTTTAAGGTGAAAGGGAATGGATAAAATTATAAGTACCGACCATTGTTGATACGTTATTAAGGGTGGGTTGCGACTCTCGTTCTTAGTAGTAATCGTTGTAGGATCATCATTAAAGTTATTATTTTTAATGCTAGGATATGACCGAACCGGTACTTTGGTATACGGCTAGCTTTGACAGATTTCCCTTTTGCAAGCAAACTACGAGAAGTTCGCGTAGATGCATAAAAGCCATTGTGTATATATAATGATTGTTTAGTATTGTTTAACTAAGCTGCCTAGACTATGTACAAGGTGGGGCGAAAGTAATGTCATAATGTGAATATTTGCAATTGGCGTTGTAATGTTATTGTGATTTGATAGAGAATTAGTTGACAATGCAATGGAGTAATACACACAGCTCAGGAGCCTCAGGCAATGACGGAGATTTTGAAACACCAATTTCTGGCAGCCAATTCACATTTTGACATGACTTTTGCACCACCTTGTATATTGACCAGTTGTAGGGACGAATTCAACCGTCAAATTATTATTTCTTTGAAAATACTTGCCCTTAACATTAGAATTAAATAAAGCCTTCGCTAACGTATTTAAACATATAAGACCGACGTTTAGGAGTTAAATCAGGCGAATATGAAGGCAAAAATCAGGTTTTACGTAAGTTTGGCTTTAGCACTAACGCTGGGATATTCCTAAGCGAAAATAACTTGCATTATTTGAATCTAGACAGAAATCCCTTTTGATGTTTCCTTTGAATGTAAAGTAGAACAAAGACACCCTGTATATTTATGACAGCGCTTTCAGTAAATCTGGCTATGATGAACAGTGGCCTACATATAATTTATTTACAAGACTGTTCTTTAAGTTGTATTGTTTTAAAATTAATGTAATTGTATGAAAACAATGTGGTTCATTATTATCAACATCTATTTTGTCTAACATAAAGCAGAAAATAGAAACTGCTTGCTTTTTAATAAAACAACAACAGTTTATTCTCAAATTAAAATATGGCAGTGTATAGAGTGTGACTAGCGGCACTCTATCCCTATCGGATAAATAGCCGCTAGCGGCATAATAGTGCCGCTGCCACGGCCTGGCTAAAGTGCCGTAAGCATTGCAGTGTCACTGTCACTGAGTCACTGTCATTTGTTATTTTGTTTGATTGTTGAAGATAGTTCGCTGTAAAACACCACATTCCCAAAACTTTATATTCTCTTGTGCCTAAACGGACCCTGGCGTTGTGTGGTCACAGTTCTAACCTAACCTATACAAAGGGCAGCAAACTAACCTCAACAACAAAAAATTAAATAACAAGTGTCAGTGACAGTGACAATGAAAATACAATGCTTACAGCACTTAGCCGGGCCGAGGCAGCGCCACTATTATGCCGCAATTAGCGGCACTTTATCCGACAGGCATAAAGTGCCGCTAGCGGCACTCGATACACTTCCTCAAAATATTATGATTATTAAGGATAATCGCAGGGGCTTATGGCTCCTGCCGGGGTTGCGGGTTTGTCCGAAAGGGATATCGCGGCTCCGGCACACAGGCAACGGATCCTTCCGTTTTAGTCAGTAAAAGTCTGACACACCCTCAGAAGTTATTTGATAATTTACCTGGCTAAGTAATAACAGCCGCACGGGTCGATCAATCAGGTTGGTTAAGCTACGCTTTCCGCGGTTGGTCTGTGGATGGGTGACCATCTTTACATACCAAGACTTTCTTTTTCTTCTTCTTCTTTATGTTTTTGTAACTAGAATATTGTGTCTTCACTGTATCTATAACCTGTGGAAACTTAGATTGTACATTTATCCACTTCCAATTATTTTGTAATCTTAGATGTAATATAAACCGGAAACAATCCGCGTGGTGCCGGACTTAAAGAATAGTACCATCCCATTTCTTCCCGTGGGTGTCGCAAAAGGAGACTAACTCACTAGACGGACGGACACGGACTCACTAGAGAATGGGCAGTAGCGTTCTCTAAGCATTTTAACACCATACTGCGATCGCCAACCCGCCTGCCAAGCGTGGCGATTATTGCAAACCCAATCTCGAATAAGCTTATATCGTTCTGTGTGGTGCAGGACGTAAAGAAAAGTACCATCCCATTTCTTCCCGTGGGTGTCGTAAAAGGCGACTAAGGGACTCACTAGAGAATGGGCAGTAGCGTTCTCTATGCATTTTGACACCATACTGCGATCGCCAACCCACCTGCCAAGCGTGGCGATTATGGCAAACCCAATCTCGAATAAGCTTATATCGTTCTGTGTGGTGCAGGACGTAAAGAAAAGTACCATCCCATTTCTTCCCGTGGGTGTCGTAAAAGGCGACTAAGGGACTCACTAGAAATTGGGCAGTAGCGTTCTCTATGCATTTTGACACCATACTGCGATCGCCAACCCGCCTGCCAAGCGTGGCGATTATGGCAAACCCCTCCATTTGGGGGAGGCCTATGTCCAGCAGTGGACGTCTTTCGACTGAAATTATGATAATGAATTGTTATTTTTCCCTCACAAAATAAATAAAAACAGCCCTCCTTGCCTTGGAATGGTCCAGGCTGTTATTTGTAGATCTTTGACAGTTATTACGGGTCGTCAAAAGCCCGAAAGTCTGACAACCAGTCTTACCACGGGGTATCGAGTTACCCAGTAATTGGGTTGTGGAGGTCAGATAGGCGGTCGCTCCATGTGAAATACTGATATTCAGCTGCATGCGGTTATACTGGAAGCTGACTCCAACATAGTTGGGAAAAGGCTAGGCAGATTACGATAATCCAAAAAATAAGAGAAGTCTAAATTGATCACGGTTTTAGAAACCATCCGCTAGTAGATTTTTTTATATTTCACTGATATTCAATTTGAAACATGTAACACTCAAATTCATAGCCGTTTGAGTGAACAAATCAAAACCCATTTCAAAGAGTATTTTTTCAGAATTGAATTTCAATAAGGTTTCCAAATTGTCACCTGACTTTTTATTCCTAACTAATATTATAAATGGGATAGTGAGTTTGTTTGTTTTTTGTTACGCTTTCACGCTAAAACGGCTAAACGGATCAAATTGGCACATGGGTAGACCATGACCTAGGTTAGGACTAAGAATACTTTTTATCCGTAAATATAAATATAATAAATAAATGTATTTTATTTCTTCTTTCTTTCTTATCCCGGTAGTACGTTGCTGGTATAATTTCCAACGTCCACGCAGTTGAAGCCACGAGCAAAACCTAGTATTAAAATTAATAGCACGTATATATTCTGGTGGCCCAGTGGTATCGGGCCCGAGTTACAAGTTGTAGATCGTGAGTTCGAACCCAGACGGGCGTTTTACTTTGTGTGAAAATGGTGAAGGAAAACATCATGAGGAAACCGGCATGTCCTAGAACCAAAAAATCCAAGACATGTGACATCTACCAACCCGCACTGGGCCCGCGTGGTGGATTACGGCCCACTCTCTCTCACAGAGAGGAGGCCGGTGTCACTGCAGTGGGAAAATTATAGGCTGATTATCCTATACTATTAAACGAGCAATATATGTATATATATACATGAGGAGCTCGTGGCTAAGTTACAACAGCCGCACTGGTCGATCCATCAGGTTAAGCTACGCTTGCCGGGGTTGGTCAGTGGATGGGTGACCATCTTTACATACCGAGAATTCTCCGTGCCTCGGAGAGCACGTTAAGCCGTTGGTCCCGGCTGTCATTCGTGGATCTTTGACAGTCGTTACGAGTCGTCAGAAGCCCGAAAGTCTGACACCAGGCTTACCAAGAGGGGTATCGTATTACCCAGTTACTGGGTTGTGGAGGTCAGATAGGCAGTCGCTCCATGTAAAATACTGGTATTCAGCTGCATCCGGTTAGACTGGAAGCCGACCCCAACGTAGTTGGGAAAAGGATAGGCAGATTGATATATATATATATATATATATATTTGTAATTACGTTCTCGAAAACGTTGCTAACGATTTCGATGAAAGTTACAATATGGGTCCGGCTTACAGGGGCAAAAAATCGATCTAGCTAGGTCTCATATTCTGGGAAAATTCATTTTCTTCGTATTTTCACCCGAGCAGAGCTCGGTCGCCCAAAGTTTAGACAAAGATGGCTATTTGTACCTTAGAATATTTGACATTTGACGATTGATAATAATTGACAGCATGCAATTAGTAAGTACCTACTATCATGGCAGCATGGAATAAGTAAGTACCTACTATCACGGCAGTATGGAATTAGTAAGTACCTACTATCACGGCAGTATGGAATTAGTACGTAGGTACAATACATGGAATTAGTATGAACTATCCTACACTATTAAATGAGCATTGATAGCCTAGTGGTGTGACCGTCGGACTGCCAATTCATAGGTCTCGAGTTCGAACTCAAGGCACCTCTGAGTTTTCTGATTCATGTGCGTATTGTATAATTATCACTTGCTTCAAAAACGGTGAAGGAAAACAAAGTGAGGAAACCGGCATGCCTTTTTTTTTTTTTTGGGTGGGAAATCATCAAATGACTCCTCCCGCTCTGGGCGGAGCGAGAGGGAGTGTCAGACTTTTACTGACTAAAACCCACCCGTGTTCCTTCCGTTGCCTGTGTGCCGGGGCCGCGATATCCCTTTCGGACAAACTCGCAACCCTGGCAGGCATTGGCCCTTACGGACCCCGTCAGTTGGTGCTGACATCTCTTTGAGGCGCGCGTGGAACACAACGCGCCGTCGACCCGGGCCTGGTCCTAATCGGACGGCGAGCTACCCATCGCCCACCGTCCGCAAGCCCGCGCCTACGGTAGCCGGAAGTCGGCTCGCGACTCCCGACGCCCGGGGCGTCTCCTGCGGCGACTAGGGGCGCGAGGACGCGCATCTTGCATTTCCCTCGCGCGCTCCGCCTCCTCCTTCGCGAGCATTACTGAAGTGACGGCTTCCCATGCACTCTCGCTCCGGACCATGGCCTGAACTAGGGCCGGACGCGAGAGATCGCCGCTGCCGATCGCCTCCGTGAGGACACGGCGGTGCCCCGCCCAAGCCGGGCAGACCTCCACCGTATGCTCCACAGTGTCCTCCGGGCGATCCACACAATGGTAACACCCGGGCGTTTCCTCCCGCTTTATCCTGAACAGGAACCTCCCGAAACAACCGTGTCCGGTGAGGACCTGCGTCAGGCGGAAGGTGAGGACGTCGTGGCGCCTCTCTAGCCACTCCTCAAAGAGGGGACTTATCGCCGCAATTGTGGCGTGCCCAAAACATGTGGCATGCCTGAGAGATATTTCTCGACGGCATGTGAAGCCAAGTCAGAGGCCCATGGGCGGCTTTAAAACTCTGACATCAGGTTAGTCACTAACCACACGAAAAGAAGAAGAATGAGCATTATTTTAACATTATTCTAATCATTTTAACCAGAGCAGAGCTCGGTCACCCATGTACTGCAATACTACAATACTCGTATGTATTTGATTTATAAAAAAATATTTATAAAAAAATTGCGACTATACCGTTTGCCATCTGATATCATCATAAAATTCGCTTTTGAACAGATTTTATGATATCTTAAAATAAACAACGGCAGTACTTACGATACCTGCTCACAATTTATACTCACGAAAGGGTACCTCCTTTCGTGAGTATAATTTATTTCACTCACACCTATGTTCTATTCTTGAAATCACCTGTATATCATTTTAGTACTTGTTCACGTTATTACATCTGGTATCACTCACGATTTGTAATAAAATCTAAGTAAGATGATATCGTAAAGCTTATGAGTTTGCTGTAGGACGCAATATATTCGTACTCGACGTTCCTGCCGTACGTATAGTACCTACTCGAATAGAAAGACAAAATTATTAAAAAGGTTATTTGGTAAGCTAGAAAGCTTTATAAGATGCTCCACGTGGCACGTAATATAAAAGGCAAGAGGGCTTGGTTTACAGAATCTGGGTTTTATAAACATACCACTGAAATTCGTGCTTGTACTATATATTATGTAGATAAAACTTACTTTGATAGCAAAACAAAAGCTATACATTATTATAAGTAGGTTATTGAAGTAAGAAGCTTTTTCGATCATCATATTAGGCGCGGGACATACACAAGTGGCGAAGGGCATGGGCGTGGATACGGTGTGGCGCGGGCGTTGCCACTCCTTCATATTTCACCTGCGCCACGCCCGCGCTCCGCCGCACTGTGGATCGAAAAAAGGCTTCCGAAGACATTGGAGCTTAAATTTTAAAGTTTCGGTTTTTTGCTTGAAAAATCTTCTAATAGCCAATATTATGCATAAATATGTCATAGGATACAATTTGGTGGGCAGATTGGCAACTTATCTTTTTTTGCAAAAAATATGTATCGAGCTAATATTTATATTTCCGGAACGGAGAAAATGGCCGTTATGTTCTTCCAAACAATGATGTAACTATTATTTATGATTTTTTGATATATTTCGAACAAACGATTTTCGAAAACGCGCACCTAATCTGAAAAAATTAAGTATGTCAAAAAATCATAAATAAATAGTTACATCACCGTGTGCAAGGATATAATGGCTATTTCCCCGTTCCAGAGATATAAGTATTAGCTTCATATATTTGCCTGCCAGATTGTATCCTATGATATATTTATGCATAATATTGGCTATAAGAACCCATTTCAAGCAAAAATCGACACTTTAAAATTTAAGCTCCAATGTCTTCGAGAGCCTTTTTTCGATCCACACGCGCCGCCTGTGTATCCCCGCGCCTCATCGCTCCTATACATTTAGTATAAAATATGAAATGAGCGGCGCAACGCATGCGCCACACCGTCGCCACGCCCGCGCCTCTCGCCATTTGTGTATGTCCTGCACCTAAGGAAATCATGTGATGACAGCTCGTCTCAACCTGAAGGAGAAAAAGTTTTTTTACGGTTTTTCCCATTGCTAACCAGCGTCTTTTCATTTTCTGAGAACAACAATTCCTATCTAAATAACAACTTCTATGACAACATTTCTTCAAAAATACAGGGTGGCATCGACGCGAAAACTGTTATCATGGATTCAGTACATGATTCTAAAACCCCCTGCGTTGAAATTTTTCGTCAGTTATTTTTAACAAAACTGCTGTTCCATACATTTTGACCGCGTAGGTATAGGCACTTTTCTATGAAACAGCAGATTCTTTTTTTAATAACCCACAAAAAATCTAAACCCCTGCGTAAAAATTTTTCGTCGGTTAAAAAGTTCAGAATCATGTAAGTACTGCATTCATAGAAAGTATACTTGTAGTATCTGTGAGTAAGTTTACGGTCTGATAAGAATGATAACGATTATTATAAGACGTAACTACCCTCCGCCTATCCACTTCCACAACAGTATTAATTTTATGTTCACAGTATGTAGGTAGTCGTTCCATTAGCGCCAACGTTAAACCTAGATTTTAATTATAGGCTATTCTGGAATATAAATGGCTAATTGGGATCTGAGAAAGCACTCATATCGTATTTCATGGCCTCTCCAACTAACTGAAGGACCGCTGGAGCCGCAACCATGCCAAATGTACTCGAAATTCACAAGCCAAATAATGAACTAAAGACAAAACAAAAATGTAAAATTCTGTGTAATCATTAACTGTGATGAAATAAGTAAAGCAAGAGTACAACGGAGCGGAATGGTTGTTCTCGTTAAAATGCTAAGTTAACTGGACGAGTTATTACAAATTACTAACAAATTCTTTGACACTGGAGTGTACCCGTCACTTTGTTCTTAAATAAGCTCTCTTAGTTCCGGTGGAGTGTTTAGCCATTTTACACAAAACAGGTTTCAAACAACGATGCCCCTTTTGTTCCGTAACAATGAAAATACTTGAATGTAAACTGAGAGTCTTATCACGGAACCCTTATTTGTTTCTCAAATCACTGTTCTTGACTGTACATGGTGTTTTCTCTTGTTCGTCCACTTTTTGATGATGTCCGATCGCAAAATTGTCTGAGATTGTTGTACAAATTCTCTTGCTGGTAACAAACTTGAATATTCTCCTTTGAGAGCACCGTGTACTTCAATCCAGGGCGCCAGTAATGGCCCCGCTTTGTTTTCAAGTAAAATAGACCTGAATATGAATATTATACGTATTTCAGATTTCAAAGTTTGTACTAGACATTTTCATTAAACTTTTGGTAGCACAGGTAATGTATCTATAAATTGTGGGATAAACTGTATTAAATACTAAACTTCGAGTATAATATAAATGCGATTAATCCTGACAAGATTTAACTTGTGCAAAAGAGCGTCCTGTCAAGGAACAAATCTTCTCCTTATAAATAATACTCCATAAAATTTCAAAATGATTTAATTATAACCCACTCAACACACACACAATATCCTACCAGTCACCTTTAATCTTAACCCTTTATCAAATCTCCCCTTAATCAAAACATCGACGACACTTATGACTAAGAGGCACCTTTGTCTCCTACATAACGTTTCTCGGGTTTGGCGCCAGGGGCGCTATCGTCGCCACGGATAAGTGAAAGCGCCCATCGCGCCATTGAAGACCGCTTACACGAACACCCTTATCACAAACGTATCGGAAACGAGTTTTATATTAGCCTATTGGCCGTGGGCTTGCTGTGTACCCCTGTTTTGTTAAGTGGCTCTACATTGACAATGTTGTTGAATGCATTTTCATTCTCAGTATATATTAAATGTGTCTTGTAGTTTAAGTTTTCCTTTGAGCGCGTAGTAGCGTTAGTCTTTTGGAACTGAAAATCTGCATGTGTAAGGGAGGGTTTCACGATTACTTGTGAAAAAGTCGCGAGCACTGCAAATGAGTTATGGTTACCTGTCCTATACTATTAAACGAGCAATATTTGTAAATATATATATATACGAGTATATATTTGTAATCACGTTCTCGAAAACGGCTCTAACGATTTCGATGAAAGATGACGTTTACGGGCCAAAAAATCAATCTAGCTTGGTCTCATATCTGGGAAAATTCGTTTACTCCGTATTTTAAGTTTAGAACAAGATGGCTACCTTAGAATAATGACATGGCAGCATGGAATTAGTAAGTACCTACTATCATGGATGCATGGAATTAGTATGTACTATACATGGAGTTAGTATGAACTTTCCTATACTACTATATGAGCATTTTCTATTTTCACCAGAGCAGAGCTCGGTTGCCCGGGTACTCATATTATAAATAACAAAATTCATCTTTGATTAAGGAGTCATAATCATCATCACCATTGACAGCCTTGTTCCACCCATCGCTGAGTGCTAGGACTCCTCCCTCTTGTGCCTTTGTGAGTACCTACCAATAAAAACATTTAGTTAAGTAAATTTCATTATGTTATATAATCGTTTACTTTAATATTTATTTAACTTGTTACTGGAAGTTAAAGCACGAAGTATATTTGCAACAAAATAGTAGTCTCTCGCTTTCAACTGGCCTCAATGAAAATCAATAAAACGTATAAGCCCCTTTACCATACTGTACCACTGCCAATATCGGAATTCAATTGGGTCCGAAGCACTACGGCCTTAAACTTGCCGTTGTCAAGTCATAACGGCCTTAATGGACGAGTGCTCGAACTACTGTCAAACAATTGTCAAGCTATTGACACGTCTTCCACTTTGATGAATTTTAACATGCAGGTTTTACTAAAATACATATTATTATGAGCGAATTAAATGTTTTCACGAATGTCGTGGTCTCTAATGCCTTGTTTATACTCATTGTTATGTTATCAAAGACAAGTCTGGATGACAACTATTTTAATGTCATAAGCAATGGACAATCCACAACACCTTCCCCTTAACTAAGATAAAATAATAATAAAAAAAAAAAACTTAAAATCATTAATTCCAAGATAAAATAATAATAATTAAAAAACTTAAAATAATAATTAATTCTACGTTATAAAATAAAATACGTTTACACATTGCTAAATCTTACTACGGGTGGCGAGTAAGATGACGATACATTTATTTTGGTATTTGGCACATAATTATAATCCCGATCATCCCCCGAAAAATACTCGTCATCAATATCAGACAAAATGTGTAAGCTGTGGTTACCTGTAATTGAGTGTGCATTACAGGGTAAGGGTTATTATGTTGTATGGTTTTTATATTGTAAAAAGATAATTGTAATGTACCTCGTTAGTAATCCTTAAATAAATAAATAAAAATAGTGTCGGCAGGATCCTTTACTGGTCTTATCAAATGTCGACGATTACGGCGATAAATACCTTTTTTGTTTTTAATAATATAAGAATGTTTAACAATGTTAATCAACACTCATGTTTTCATTTTATCTTTATTTAGATAGTAATAAACTAATTTTCGCGGGGTCATTTGGACACTCAATAAAGATATGTTATCAGGTCCCCAAGATACAGGCACTGCCTAGTTTGGGGACCACCGACCACCATGATGAATGTCACCATTGTAACAATGTTTAAATAAAATTATCTTATCTTATCTTATCTTATGTATATTTGTAATTGTGTGTATTTGTGTATACTCATGTTTTACAATAAATATATTCTATTCTATTCTATATGTAGGTACATTGTTTCACTCCGATTTTTTACATTATATTGTGACATGTTCGTGCGAGCGATTGCCAATAGAACAGCGCCTTAATAGAGCAGTGATAGCCTAGTGGTGTAACCGTCAGACTGCCAAGTCATAGGTCTCGAGTTGAAACTCAAGGCATGCACCTCTGACTTTTCGGATTCATGTGCGTATTGTATAATTATCACTTGCTTAAAAAACGGTGAAGGAAAACAACGTGAGGAAACATGCCTGAGAGATATTTCTCGACGGCATGTGAAGCCAAGTCAGAGGCCCATGGGTGGCTTTAAAACTCTGACACCAGGTTAGTCACTAACCACACGACAAGAAGAAGCGCCTTAATAGCTTCGTATTTACCGTCTATTTCATACTAGCCATATCTTTACTTATTTTCATAACTTTTTCACAGAAACCATTAGACCACTCTGTTCATTGAAATACAAATAATAATAACCTTTAACAGATATAAAGGCAGGGTATTTTTAAACGGCATTGTAATGCGACCACAATACGAACGAGTTAGTTCTTAAATTAATGTTCAAGCTTTTATTCAAACATAATAGAAATTGAACTCTTTTGTGGTTTTAATGTAAATACCAGTACGTATTCGTAGTAAAAGGTTTACTTGTAAAAGTATTGGAAGAAAAAGAGCTAAGATCTGCTTAAACCGTAAATTGTTTTTGCTACCAAGCATCATTACTTTTGTTCATACTATTCAGGTGGAAACGGAACATATGACAACTGAAATACAATAACACGTAAAACTCATTTTGGACAAGGTCCACGAGGTACTGCAGCTGAAAAGACAAGAGTAACAACTGAAACCCAGATGGGCTGCCTGCCAGTTCTGTCAATTACCCAAATAGAAAAATACGTTAAAACCTTCATGATCAACTGCAGAATTCTTTCCCAAACATGTCGAACATTTTCTTATTCGCAGTAACAGACGGAAAATAACGTTAGGATCTTGGCAACTATATGTAAAATTAATGGAAACAAGAGGTAAAACGCTTCTAGATATGTATTAGCCGTACCTGTTCCCGTGGCACGCTGCCAAATCACGCTATTCATTGAATATGCTCTTACTTTTATAAGAATTTTAGTCGATCTCTAAAAAGGAATATGTAAAGTTATTAGGGTTGGGTCTTCGTAAAAAGGCGATCGCACCTCTTAAGGACATCCGTTACTGAGTGACGGCTTATTTTCTATAGCAGCTCATGGTCAGGGTATTATGTATAAGTTTGTGTGACAATACAGGTAAAGTATGCACTCGACGCTATCGAATAATGTGGGAGCGAGCACGTCAATGGCGGGCGATTGACCAGGATCGTATTTATAAGGTGATAGTGAAAATTCGCTGCGGAATTCCGTGGATTAGAGGAAATTCCTTCCGTTAGTTGCTTTTAAGCTTATCTTGTAGTTTGAGTGTACACAGCCGTGTGGTGAAGGATAGGCTGTCTCGTTTTTCCATGGGCGTTGTCACGTGGGAGTATGTAAAGCAGCAACAGTATATTTCAAATACCTTTGTCAAGCGTTATGATTGTGACAAAATAACAAGGTAAAAAGTTTTTATGTATTAAGCATACTTGCGTCATGTCATGTGGAGATCACCATACTGTAAGCAATTTAAAACATTTCAAACTTTATAAGGGTAAACAAGGAAGCCAAACTCTTTGTATGAAACAGAAGTAAAAGTTAATAACAGGCATGCAATTTAATATCTTCTCTTTTTTCTCTTACCATCAAAAGCTTTGTATCTAAGTTGTTACTTTCAAGGAGAAAAAATAAACTTTAAAAGTATTCATTTTTCTCTTTTAAAAATTCACACCACGTTAACACAATTTTCTACTGACAAAGAATGGTACAAGTGCCCTGAGATTCTGATAGCGAACTTTAAAGTTACATAATCGGGTCTCTCAGTGTGGAGATCTTATGTTGCCTTCCACGTAGAGACCATAAATGCGAATAAAAAGTATGTTTGGAGTATAAACATAGTACATTGCGCCCTGAATGTCAAGTGATGAGTGTGGCTCACATTCTAATGCCCGGTCTAATGTAGAATGTACATAGATTAGGGATCTCGCACGCTTACATGATTGTCTCGAGTCTGCGCAGCATTGCTCAACTAACAGACTGCTATACCAATGATTGAAAACAATATGGCCGTATGTAATCTATTGGAAGATAAAAGTTTTGAAGTTACCCAATTACCTACTACATACATAGTAGAGTAATACATAGTAGACGGACTATGAGAGTGAGGGAAGAGAGAGTACACCTGTGTCTGCGCACGAATTCAAACTCAAGCTCAACGCATTTATTTCAAATAAACCAATTACAGGCACTTTTGAAAGATGAAGCTAGTTGCCTATTCCAAAGCGTAGTAGGTTTCTATGGAGAAGAACGGGCAAGAAACTCTACGGACACTCTTTTAAATCAAAATATTGGTTACATCATTCAAGTTGAAATTATACATGTGAGAACAATGTAGAAAGACGTGCACGTTAAAAGTGTCCGTAATGAAAATATAAAAACAATTCAAAAATTAAAATAAGCCATGGCAGCTAAGAGATGACCAGTCCCTACTGACGGCTCCCGTTCACGAACATGACGCATGGATCAGCACCATTCAGCTCAACCATTTTGTAGGGAACTTAATGATCCAACACACACGCCACCACCAGCGAGACATTCGAGTGAGCATGACATACTCTCAGCCGCCAAGGCACATTCAAGTCAATGAAAGACATACCCAATGCTAGTTTTGTAGAAGGTACCTAATGGTCACAGTGCTCACACACTTGTGTACAGGTACATCTCTCGCGCCGTGGACTATATACAGGGTGTCCGGTAATTAATGGATGACCTTAAAATGGGTCATGGTAAAACTAATAGCCATTCAGAAAAAAAAAAAACGGTTGGTACCAAATATATGATTTTTTCAATAATAATCGGTGTTTTTTGTTACCTTATTTTACATTTTTCTACACCACGGCCATAGAATAAGGAATTCTTTATATTGTTTTTTATTGTTATAGTAATTTACGTTAACTGAGCTGATAGATAGGCAATAAATAGTATGACTACTATTACACAGTTTTTTTTAAACAACTTGAATGTTTCTTCTGGGGAAAAATTTGTATTTTTTTTATTTGTATTTGTTTTCTGAATGGCCATTAGTTTTACCATGACCCATTTTAAGGTTATCAATTAATTACCGGACAGCCTGTATAAACTCACACATTCATTCCATGGAGGTAGGTAGAAACTACAGAACGCCACTTGCTTCGATTCTTTCATATTCCTTTAGCTTCGTTTACAGTCATACCTGTTGTCATACACGCACTCCTGGTTGCGATTACTACGCACCTGACCTTTCTGAAGAACAGCATCAATAATACCACTATATGTACATTACACTTTATACTCAATTATAAACAGCGAGTTTACACACTCGCCATAGAGTCTTCCATACAGCAAAGGTACATTTTAATAAGAATCCCCATAGCACTTATTCTTCTTCTTCTTCTTTTCGTGTGGTTAGTGACTAACCTGGTGTTAGAGTTTTAAAGCCGCCCATGGGCCTCTGACTTGGCTTCTCATGTCGTCGAGAAATATCTCTCAGGCATGCCGGTTTCCTCCCGATGTTTTCCGTCACCGTTTTTTAAGCAAGGGATAATTTTACAATACGCACAAGAATACGAAAAGTCAGAGGTGCGTGCCTTGGGTTCGAAATCGAGACCTATGAATTGGCAGTCTGACGGTCACACCACAAGGCTATCACTGCTATATATTGCACTTATTTCTATAACGAAACTGCGCTATATTCAAAAGTACTTAAACTTTTGACGATGCAGATTATTAGCTGAAACCTGCAGCAGAATAAATAAGCTAACTTTCTAAGAATTTGCTAGATATAGAATACCGATCTGTTTGTTTGGCGTAGTTGAAATGTGAACTAGGTCAACAAACTCTGCAGGTATTTAAAAGCTATGTCTTTGCATTGACGTAGCCAAAAGGTAAAACTTGTGGTTTATTCAATACGGCTACAAATAACAGAGTTGGCAATTCAGGTAATTTTTCTTGGTTTTATTTTTGATATGTATATTCTGTAAAAATCTCACTTAAGTGAAGTGAGCATGAAGTGAGCGTCAATAGAGTCCACCTTTAGCATCAGGTAGAATTTTTACAGAATAGATCAGCTGGATACCGACTATAAACATCCTGATTTGAAAGATTTTGTGGTAGTAGTACTTATTTAAAGAAAAGCCTTGTTTATTTATACATATATATATATACATGAATCTGTATCTCCCTTGGTCACGGCATCACGCGTGAACGACTGGACAAATTCCGTTAATTCTTTTTTTTTGTGTTTATTATTGAAAGGAGAAGGGTCTTACGGACAGAAAAATTAAGAAAATTGCGCAGAACATTGGAAAATTTCAGAAAACTTAACGACTATTTTTTTAACTTCGCGCGTTGGACAGTTAGCGCGTTTGATAAATGTGAATTTTGCAGAGTAGGGTAGGTTGGTAGGTATGTAGGTAGGTAGGTAGGTAGTTGTAGGTAGGGTAGGTAGGTAGGTATGTAGGTAGGTATGTAGGTAGGTAGGTCGGTGTTGGTAGGGTATGTAGGTAGGTATGTAGGCAGGTATGTATGTAGGTAGGGTAGGTAGGTAGGCATGGTACGGTAGGTAGGGTAAGTAGGTAGGTAGGTGCGCCGCAGATAAGTACATAGTGCTACGCGTGCGAAGACGGAGCGGGCAGCTAGTTAATAACAAAATAAGTTGTCTTGTCAGCTGACAAAACTGTTGGAGGGAAAGGACGGGTATAATTTCAATCCTACTGTTGCCGCGACGACACAATCTCCATCTGCGGATTCAAAAAGCAAACTTGCCAAAATCCTTTTATTCCCAGACATTGTAAAAGTAGCGAAAACTATATTTCTCTTCAACACACAACAGCTCCAAAGTTTAGAGTTCCAAGTCAATAACGATGAAAAAGTCCGAGTTCGCCGGGAATCCGAGGCGTACTTTCAACAATACATTTTTAAAGCAATTGATATTCGCATAGCCATCGGGCTCCCAATCTAGATGGAAAGCTCCCCAGTGCCCCGTTCATACAGTCGGACGCATATTGCAGTCATTCCCGGAATAGAGCCACAGCAACGCGTTACTGTAACACAGGGCATGTATTACGTCAGTGAAATATTACTACTGCATCGAACACATCAATAAAGTAAGCCTATTGAAAAATAAAGTGTAACTCCATTGTTTCATTTAAAAGCGTGAGCAAAAATTAAAATGTAGCGCGCCAATTAAATCTATGGGCTTTATTTTGTAGCTGAATGAAATGATATCGGAAATGTCAGAATGCACCGTGTTATATGTCGCAGGTAGATTGGTATGATTCGTCACTTTATAAAGAGCGCCGTCCGTTTACAAACGCTGGCGGTTTTGCAAAATGACTAAGGCAAAATGTAAATTGTCTAATCACTTTATAATATGCCACAACATTTGATGGACAATTCAAACGCCGTTTGCAAAATGCCCCGGCACATTTAAGTTTTTAGTTATCCGGCACGTGAAAAACGTATAAAACGTAAACGTGTCCATGGAATCTGGTGCTTTTTTTTTTTTGAGTGTGGGAATTTATCAAAGAACTTCTCCCGCTCTGGGCGGAGCGGGAGGGTGTGTCAGACTTTTACTGACTAAAACCCACCCGTGTTCCTTCCGTTGCTTGTGTGCCGGGGCTGCGATATCCCTTTCGGACAAACCCGCAACCCCAGCAGGCATTGGTCCTTATGGACCCCGTCAGTTGGTGCTGACATCTCTTTGAGGCGCGCGTGGAACACAACGCGCCGTCGACCCGGACCTGGTCCTAATCGAACGGCGAGCTACCCATTGCTCACCGTCCGCAAGCCCACGCGTGGAATCTGGTGCTCGGAGGACTTGAGCGGAATATTATTGGTACAAAATTGACGAAAATTTTGAACAGCAGCATACAATTTACAATTTAATGCATTATTTTTAGATAGTTTAAAATATAACGAAAATAATACCGAAAAATTCTTGCGTGCGACGTAACGCACCTTGCGCTAATACTAAATAGCCTTCCTAGCTGCGAGCAACTTGGCAGTAGGTTGCGCGTTTGTCACAGTTCTCACCTAACCTATTTCGTTTTTGTTTGTAAACGGACGGCGCCGTTTGTAAAATGACGAATCCTACAATCTGCCTGCGACATATATATAGATTATGTTGTGTATTTGCAACGAGCAGGGTTCGAACTGACGACCTTGCACGCGCCAGTCTAACTCCCCAGCTTTGCACGTTACTTAAGTTAGTAGGCGTAAACGTCAATTAGTGTATCACAGAACAATATCAAGCTGGCTTTCTAGAAATAGGCTTGAAACTTTCGGCTCCATCCACTTTTCATAGACTTCATACGCCATGCCTTCATATAATATATTGGAATTGAACCCCCGGGAGGGTTCCCGGCATGACGTTTGCGCTAAAGTTAACCATCGCGGACGGTCAACGGCATTAGGTTTAAAACCATGTTATAAAACACTGTAAAACGTAGTAAAATTGTGTTTTGAGGGGGTCTTGTCGCTGTACGTAGTTTCCACCCTTTAAATTTTTTTGTGAATATTTTCAAATGTGAAGAAAAAAAATAGAAAAATGTTTGGATATTAAAACCAACGCATATACATCTATACCTATTATAAAGAGAGTCGTGTTAGTTACACTATTTATAACTCAAGAACGGCTGAACCGATTTAGCTGAAATTTGGTGGAGAGGTAGCTTAGAATCAGGAGTCCAACATAGAATACTTTTTAGTAGGGTAGGTAGGGTAGGTAGGGTAAGTAGGGTAGGTAGGGTAGGTAGGGTAGGTAGGGTAGGTAGGGTAGGTAGAGTAAGTAGGGTAGGTACGGTAGGTAGGGTAGGTAGGGTAGGTAGAGTAAGTAGGGTAGGTACGGTAGGTAGGGTAGGTAGGGTAAGTAGGGTAAGTAGGGTAGGTAGGGTAAGTAGGGTAGGATGTTTTTTTTAAATATTTGATTGATTGCGGAACAAAGTTCGCCGGGTCAACTAGTACTTTTTAGTAGGGTAGGTAGGGTAGGTAGGGTAGGTAGGGTAGGTAGAGTAAGTAGGGTAGGTACGGTAGGTAGGGTAGGTAGGGTAAGTAGGGTAAGTAGGGTAGGTAGGGTAGGTAGGGTAAGTAGGGTAGGATGTTTTTTTTAAATATTTGATTGATTGCGGAACAAAGTTCGCCGGGTCAGCTAGTACTTTTTAGTAGGGTAGGTAGGGTAGGTAGGGTAGGTAGTGTAGGTAGGGTAGGTAGTGTAGGTAGGGTAGGTAGGGTAGGTAGGGTAGGTAGGGTAGGTAGCGTAGGTAGTGTAGGTAGAGTAGGTAGGGTAGGTAGAGTAGGTAGGGTAGGTACAGTAGGTAGGGTAGGTAGGGTAGGTAGGGTAAGTATGGTAGGTAGGGTAGGTAGGGTAAGTAGGGTAGGATGTTTTTTTTAAATGATTGATTGATTGCGGAACAAAGTTCGCCGGGTCAGCTAGTACTATATAAAATAAATCTTCTTAAAATATACATCAAATTTAATTTTCTCTGTTTTTATTGCTGTATTCGCTAAACCTGCATTTAAAATGAGCCTTCTTAGTAGGGTAGGTAGGGTAGGTAGTGTAGGTAGGGTAGGTAATGTAGGTAGGGTAAGTAGGGTAGGTAGGGTAGGTAGGGTAAGTAGGGTAGGTACGGTAGGTAGGGTAGGTAGGGTAAGTAGGGTAAGTAGGGTAGGTAGGGTAGGTAGGGTAGGTAGAGTAAGTAGGGTAGGTACGGTAGGTAGGGAAGGTAGGGTAAGTAGGGTAAGTAGGGTAGGTAGGGTAAGTAGGGTAGGATGTTTTTTTTAAATATTTGATTGATTGCGGAACAAAGTTCGCCGGGTCAACTAGTACTTTTTAGTAGGGTAGGTAGGGTAGGTAGGGTAAGTAGGGTAGGTAATGTAGGTAGGGTAAGTAGGGTAGGTAGGGTAGGTAGGGTAGGTAGGGTAGGTAGGGTAGGTAGAGTAAGTAGGGTAGGTACGGTAGGTAGGGTAGGTAGGGTAGGTAGGGTAAGTAGGGTAAGTAGGGTAGGTAGGGTAGGTAGGGTAAGTAGGGTAGGATGTTTTTTTTAAATATTTGATTGATTGCGGAACAAAGTTCGCCGGGTCAGCTAGTACTTTTTAGTAGGGTAGGTAGGGTAGGTAGTGTAGGTAGGGTAGGTAGTGTAGGTAGGGTAGGTAGGGTAGGTAGGGTAGGTAGGGTAGGTAGCGTAGGTAGTGTAGGTAGAGTAGGTAGGGTAGGTAGAGTAGGTAGGGTAGGTACAGTAGGTAGGGTAGGTAGGGTAGGTAGGGTAAGTATGGTAGGTAGGGTAGGTAGGGTAAGTAGGGTAGGATGTTTTTTTTTAATGATTGATTGATTGCGGAACAAAGTTCGCCGGGTCAGCTAGTACTATATAAAATAAATCTTCTTAAAATATACATCAAATTTAATTTTCTCTGTTTTTATTGCTGTATTCGCTAAACCTGCATTTAAAATGAGCCTTCTTAGTAGGGTAGGTAGTGTAGGTAGGGTAAGTAATGTAGGTAGGGTAAGTAGGGTAGGTAGGGTAGGTAGGGTAAGTAGGGTAGGTAGGGTAGGTAGGGTAGGTAGGGTAGGTAGGGTAGGTAGGGTAGGTAGGGTAGGTAGGGTAGGTAGGGTAGGTAGAGTAAGTAGGGTAGGTACGGTAGGTAGGGTAAGTAGGGTAAGTAGGGTAGGTAGGGTAGGATGTTTTTTTTAAATATTTGATTGATTGCGGAACAAAGTTCGCCGGGTCAACTAGTACTTTTTAGTAGGGTAGGTAGGGTAGGTAGGGTAAGTAGGGTAGGTAGGGTAGGTACGGTAGGTAGGGTAGGTAGGGTAGGTAGGGTAGGTAGGGTAAGTAGGGTAGGATGTTTTTTTTTAATATTTGATTGATTGCGGAACAAAGTTCGCCGGGTCAGCTAGTACTTTTTAGTAGGGTAGGTAGGGTAGGTAGGGTAGGTAGTGTAGGTAGGGTAGGTAGTGTAGGTAGGGTAGGTAGGGTAGGTAGGGTAGGTAGTGTAGGTAGAGTAGGTAGGGTAGGTAGAGTAGGTAGGTAGGGTAGGTACAGTAGGTAGGGTAGGTAGGGTAGGTAGGGTAAGTATGGTAGGTAGGGTAGGTAGGGTAAGTAGGGTAGGATGTTTTTTTTTTTAATGATTGATTGATTGCGGAACAAAGTTCGCCGGGTCAGCTAGTACTATATAAAATAAATCTTCTTAAAATATACATCAAATTTAATTTTCTCGGTTTTTATTGCTGTATTCGCTAAACCTGCATTTAAAATGAGCCTTCCGTGAGGGCTCCCGGAATCCCATATGCGACTAGGTGAACCTCCAGGAGGGCTCCCGGCACAGAACGTTTAAAATAAAAAAAAAACAGCTCGTTTTATTTTTCAGTAAATTCAATATGGTGGATACGATGTATATCACAATAACTCGATGATTAATATTTCATCCATCATGTATTGAATTTCCTGTGACGTCATAATATGGCATAATATGATACACTCGAAAAAATAATGACACCCTGATGACGACCCCAACTTTTAAGTGCAGGTCGGAGGTTACTAACACCCGTCCTGAAATTCCCCTTTTCCTGGGATTCCTTGTTTAGCTTCGTAGTCAGATAAAAAATAAACTGAAACAGCTGCCTACGAGGATTGTAATCAGAGTGCTATATAAATGATTAACTGACCGCAGAAGTTAGCCGGGGAGCAGAATTTGTTAAAAACTATAAATGTTATGTAGCACACTCCTGACAGCATTCCCCATGTGGTGTGGGTCCCTCATTACTGCGGTCTTGTTTTTGTTACGTTTAATTTGTTTTCAGCCAGCAGAACTTAATAGTTACAGTTCGTTTATTAATGGATAACCTGAATTTGTTTTTTCTCAGATTATTTTCTATACCATGACCAGTATCTAGTTATTTAATAAAAATATCTCAAGTTTTATGACACCCGTAGGTATGAAGGGATGGGGTGGTCCTGATAACAACCCGAGAACATAAAACGCGTAGCTGTTAAAAAAAGCAATTTAGGTTTAATTTCACTAACGTTTAGTAAAATCAAAATCTACAGTTTTTCTGTTAGTAATGTAGGTATTACTTACAAACATATATATTAACCGACCGTTTCATGATGGTGTATTTTATTATTTAATGATTTCTCTCAAAATTGAATAATATTTACATAACATCATACCTATTTTCCTGGAAGGGTTTGGCAGAGTTGTACAAAGAGTACACATTTTGCAAGTTTTGGTTACGTCGCATACAGTGTGTCAGGGACATCGACGCGAAGCGAAGGGGATTAATAATATCTACCTACTTACAAGCTCGATTGATGATGTCAGCTAACCCCTATGAAAATAACGTGAAGAAACCTGGATCTTTAATTAACAAAAGTCTGAAATCATCAATCCACCTTGAGTAAGCGGTGATTAAAATGCTCTTACCCTGTCTGTATGAGAAGAGGTCTTTGCCCTGCATAATCAGCCTATACTATCCTACTGCTAGGACACAGGCCTCCTCCAGATGGAGTGGGCCATAATCAGCCTATACTATCCTACTGCTAGGACACAGGCCTCCTCCAGATGGAGTGGGCCATAATCAGCCTATACTATCCTACTGCTAGGACACAGGCCTCCTCCAGATGGAGTGGGCCATAATCAGCCTATACTATCCTACTGCTAGGACACAGGCCTCCTCCAGATGGAGTGGGCCATAATACACCACGCGGGCCCAGTGCAGATCGGTAGATGTCATATGTCTTCGATTTTTTGTTCTATGCCTGATTTCTCACGATATTTTCCTTCACCGTTTTGAGAGCAGTGGTGATGAAATAATTTATACTAAGTAAAGTGTCAGGGTTCGAACCTTCGACTTGTGAGTCGCGGCCGCTACCACTGAGCCACAACGTTGCCCTGCAGTGGGACAAAAATAGGGGGATATTAAAACCACTGTGCAGTTTGTCCACATATTAATAACACGTCATTTACATTATATACTCGTACCATGTAGCCGCTTCATAAAGCTATCAGTCAACAAGCTCGATTATTAGCACAAGCACTGACTCGAGTAAAGCGGAGATCATAAAATACAGGAAGTGTCTTGGATATAGATTCAGGAAATAGTTATGCAATTAATATTTTACTGTACCTGTAGTCAATGGTGGTAAATGTGATACGTAAATTAACGCAGTTTTCAAAGGAAAGTAATGTTCCTCCCAGACGCGATTAATGCTGTCAAGGTAACTATATTTTTCTTCTTTAAAAAACAGCTGAAGGAATGGTCTTAGAGATTCGGCGCCATAGTAAAAAATTATTAGGAGGGCTATCCCGACTAGGGTAACACATTTTTTTTCGCTGGCTGTACTTTACGTTTTGGGCCCAACTTTGTATGAAATGTGAATGGTCTCCTATGATACGTTGTCATGAGTGGTTGATTTAATTTGTATGACTGTTTAATATCCACTTCAGTTACTGGGCCTATGTTGTGTGACCCTTAATAACAAAAAAAAACCATTGAAAAAATCTTGCGGGTTTTTTCATTGCTAGTTCAGTGCTTCTTCAGAGAAAGAATAAGTACCGAACACTGTGCTTGCTGAGCATAATGGTGTTTTTAGATCACTATCTCTTTGTTTCCTTCACGTTTTTTCCGTACCGTTTTATAATGTTCCTTCATATATTGTGTTCCTTCATTGAACGTTATTGATAACAGCTTTGTATTAATTTGCTGAAGGTTCAAGTTGTTTTTCTCCATTTATTGAAGAGAAAAATGAATTTTAATTTTCTCTTGTTATCAGATAGTTGCCATGGAGATTTCCGCTACCATTTACCTGCCAATTGTTCGCTGTCAAAATAAATAAATGAATAATCAAAAATAATAATAAATGTCGGAATCGTTTCAGCGTATTTTAATGATAAATGTTATAAAGATAACACCACAGTATTAATAATTAATGAACATGCCGCGGTCGCTTAATAACTAGTAAATAATATTAATATATGCCGTGGTAGGTAGGTATACCAGAGGATTAAGGGCAAGCTAGTTTATGGTTATGGGTTCTGTACCTATTTCTGGAATCGTCGGATTTGTATTCATAATTTTTCAAGGTAATCTTGGATATGTGGCGGCATCTACATCGCCACATGCGAACAAAGTATCGACCCGACGTCACACAACATCCTGACGTCACACAAATCCTGCATCGTGCAATTAGTGTTTACCGCGCAATGGAAATATATACAAGCTCCCGACATCAACCTCTGGGCAGTTGCCCGCCAGACATCATCATCGCTCATATCTCTAAAGATGCATACTATACTAGTGCCCGCGACTTCTTATGCGCTTATTATTTGTTCAAATATCCAGGATGAAGCCTTTTAACTATCGAGGTCCTTTTTTTTGGGTGTTAAATTATCAAATAATTTCTCCCGCTCTAGACGGAGCGGGAGGGTTGTCAGACTTTTACTGACAAAACCCACCCGTGTTCCTTCCATTGCCTGTGTGCCGGGGCCGCGATATCCCTTTCGGACAAACTCGCAACCCTGGCAGGCATTGGCCCAAACGGACCCCGTCAGTTGGTGCTGACATCTCTTTGAGGCGCGCGTGGAACACAACGCGCCGTCGGCCTGGTCCTTATCGGGCGGCGAGCTAACCATCGCTCACCGTCCACAAGCCTGCGCCTACGGTGGCTGGAAGTCAGTTTGTGACTCCCGACGCCCGGGGCGTCCCCTGCGGCGACTATTGGCGCGAGGGCGTGCAGCTTGAATCTCCCTCGCGCGCTCCGCCTCCTCCTTCGCGAGCATAACTGCTTCGCAGAAGGAGGTGACGGCCTCCCATGCACTCTCGCTCCGGACCATGGCCTGAACCAGGGCCGGACGCGAGAGATCGCCGCCGCCGATTGCCTCCGTGAGGTCACGGCGGTGCTCCGCCCAAGCCGGGCAGACCTCCACCGTATGCTCCACCGTGTCCTCCGGGCGATCCACACAATGGTGACACCCGGGCGTTTCCTCCCGCTTGATCCTGAACAGGAACCTCCCGAAACAACCGTGTCCGGTGAGGACCTGCGTCAGGCGGAAGGTGAGGACACCGTGGCTCCTCTCTAGCCACTCCTCAAAGAGGGGACTTATCGCCGCAATTGTGGCGTGGTCCTGGGATACCTATCAGTGAAGTCTCATAACAATCAGTTTTGAGGTGTAGGCGTGAAAAGGTTACAAACAGGCAGACACTGTTACTTCACATTCATAATATTAGTAGATTAATGTTGGATTAATGACTTTTCGCACAGCAAATTAATATAAAATCTTCATGTAGATGTTTAGCGTTAAATAAAAAGGTACTTAGGAATAATAGATTTGAGTAAGATTCAAAATTAAATAAACAATCATTTATTATTATCTATTAAAACAAATAATATAAACAATGAATATTTACGCATGCACAGTATTGATAATAGCGAGCGCAAAAATAAGTTTGTATTTCATAGTATTTCTAAAAACAAAGTTATTACTGCGCTTGCAACCAATTATATATACCTACATTAAAAAACTTAAATAAAAAAATCACTTGGAAACATAATCCTTTTAATTATGGGATCCAACGGTGCCCCACACGCTTATGTGCTTTTCATCCCTCGGTTACAGGTATGGGGGGGGAGCCACCATATTATGCAAATAGTTTCGACAGACAGACTGACAGACGGACACGACGAAATTATAAGTGTTTTGTTTTTGCCATTTGGCTACGGAACCCCATTATTATGGTTTTGTGAAAACCATATTAATGTCAATAATTAAATCCATAATCCATAATTATGCCATAATATGTTATGTATTCTAATAATTTAAGTATAATACATTATTTTGCATTTGACTTGTTACTGCATTTCAATCATACGAGTATTTAGCGTTTGCAAAGCTTTCATTTCACAGATTTATTATATTAAATTAATACACAATTATTGTAAATCTGTGCCATGAAAACATGTAGGTAAAGCCTGGGGAATTTATTATTTGTCAAATTCAGTACTACCTTAAATTGTCCGTATATTCAAATGACAACCTTTGACAGTTGTATGAGATGGCTTTAACACGGCAAATTGACGTAGTGTGTCAATTTGATAAACAATTATTTTCCCTGGCTGTAATAATATTTACACACAAAAAATTGGTAAAGAATGTCACTATTATCGGCGACTTTTCATCTATTTTTAGTTCTCTTTGCTTAAAACCTTAATCCTAAGCAATTAATGCAAATTATTGTGACCCACGAGAAGGTATAGCTTCCATTTGCATTTCCATACAAACAATACGGCCTTAAATAGTTCTCTTTTTATATTTTATTTCTATTATTTATCTCATTTACGAATCTCATTTGAATATTTCCGTATTTCGTACCGATATAAATATTGATTTTTTTAAATATTGATCAAAAATATGTATACACTAAGCAAAATTAAAAATATTTTTTCTCGTGGAATAAAGATTGCAACTTTGAGGTTAGATGTATTACTTAACAGTACCTATGGGTTCCACAATTATATTATATTCGTAACAAAGAAAGTAAATACATTTAACAACATATAATTACAATCAATACAGGAGAAAAGTGTAAACATATGCACTTTACTCCATTCCATGCATTTATTATTGGCGTTTATTCTGCTGTTTTGATTAATTTGGCAATATTACTGTAAGGAAGTACGAAATATGGCTAACTAGTGAACTAAAATATTGATTAAGAAATGCAATAATTAATATAATAAGTAACACAGAATATTTAGTTTTACATGTAAAAAAAGGATTTGGAAACTCTCCAAATGCCTTTTTTACAAATAATACGGTTACAACATCAAATTCAGCGTTATAATTGCAATTCATTAATAATATTCTAGTTAGCGATAAAATAATCAAAACAGGTAAATATTTGACAGCTATTTGCGACGTTGCCAAGTGTTAGAATGAACGCTCTTAACCGGTATTATAAGTGTTACTACTGACGTGCGGTTGATCATACCTAATTCTTCAGTACCCATCGAGGTACATTTATTTGCAAGCGACAGGTCGACGTAAGGGTCGAATGAAACCAATACTATGATATCACGATCATGTAGTACATGCCCACTAGGAGCTGTAGTCATGAATATATTATCGAGAAGGAGAATATTCAGAACTAGATTTATAATTTAGGTCCAATTTATTGACGGGTTTTGAGCTGAAGTTGGGGCGAAACCAATTAGCGCTAACCAGAATTGTAAAAGGTATGACGTATTAACTAGAAACGTATTATCAATTATTTTACCAACTGAAAATAATGAGAGCGACATTGTGAGTAAACTGTTAATTAAATTCTGGAAGACTGGGCCAGGATATTTGTAACTGAAAGATATTAATCATTTTTATCTACATTAAAAACGGTAAAGGACAACATCATGAGGAAACCGGCATGCCTTTTTTTTTTTACTTTTTTTTTTGGGTCAATCATCAAATGACAACATCGTGAGGAAACCGGCATGCCTGAGAGATATTTCTCGACGGCATGTGAAGCCAAGTCAGAGGCCCATGGGTGGCTTTAAAACTCTGACACCAAGTTAGTCACTAACCACACGAAAAGAAGAAGAAGATCTACATTGAAATTTACCTCTTCATACTTTGGTACAAAACATTGGTATAGGTACAGTAATATAATGATTTCATCTCGTCTTAAAAATCTATAAAGAATATCTAAGTGCCCAATATGAATATAAACTATAATGATCACGAGTCATGCCATCTTAAATTAAGCTCAAGTATCGAAAAAATATACTCAAATATAGGCAGAAATCTCTAGTGAATTCCCTATCAATACATTTTACAAAAATTACTTATTACGAGGTAATCCATTTCCCTAACAACCGACACGCGATCATCGGAAGCTTTCAATTTTTATTTCATTCGCAAAATCAATCTGAAAATATTGCAAAGTGTAGACAAGATAAAAGTAGACATATGATTTTTTTTATGGTCTTTCTTTTTCGTGTGGTTATAGTGACTAACCTGGTGTCAGAGTTTTTATGCCGTCCATGGGCCTCTGACTTGGCTTCACATGCCGTCGAGAGATCTTTTTTTTTTTTTTTTATAAACGTTGCCCTACACTAATAATTTCTTCCTGTATCGTGGGTGCGTTTACAAACATAGAAACTCACATACACAGAGATATCTCTCAGACATGCCGGTTACCTCACGATGTCTTCCTTCACCGTTTTTGAAGCAACTGATAATTATGCAATACGCACTCTAATCCGAAAAGTCAAAGGTGCATGCCTTGGGTTCGAACTTGAGACCTGCGACTTGGCAGTCTGACGGTCACACTATATATCACTGTTTTTATGGTGAACAGCAATGTATTAGAATTAAAAAAAATAGTTTTTACACTTTATTAGGTATTTAGACAAGCTTTGAGGTGGGTAACCAAGAGAGATGTGGGTAAGGTTGTAAGTGTAAGTACCGTAGCACCACACAGCGTTCTACACCCATATAAATATGAAATATATGTATAGCTAACTAGGAACTAAAATATTGATTATGAAATGCAATAATTAATATCGTAACACCGAATATTTAGTTTTTAATTTTGAACTTTCCAATTTATAGCTTTTTAACACCTAAAACGGCTACAGCATCAAATTCAGTGTTATAGTTGCAATTCATTAATAATATTCTAGTTCACTCACAATTCAATTGTCAATATTTCGGGTTATACGACGAAACAGACAAAGATACTATCAGACTCTATTCAAACCAGCACACACTACATCAATTCCACCAAACAAGGGGTACTTCCAGTATCACTAAACCACGTTTCAACGGATAGATCGCGTGCCGTCGGAGATTTATAACTCAATCCGACAATCAGCGAAACGCTTAACTAGCTGACGATAAGGTGTCGGCGAATGATTGCGTCCGTCTATCCGCCGTGAAATAGGAACTATCGACAGTAAACCGTTAAATACGATTTGGGGATAGATTATGATGTTATTTGGGGCTGTTGCACGTCTATTGATATTGGATTTAGTGATCTGCTTTGATTTAGTGACTTGTCGTAGGGTTGAAAATCATGACGTATCTTACGGGTAACTTTGAATAGGAATGAGGAATTGGTGTGTGCAAACTTAATTTACTTGTTTGCCTGAGAGATATTTCTCGACGGCATATGAAACTAAGTCAGAAGCATAAAAAATGGGAGGCATAAAAAACTGACCACACGAAAAAAGAAAAAAGGCTGGAATTAAGTGTGGTAACTCAATCCGACAATCAGCGAAACGCATAACTAGCTGACGATAAGGTGTCGGTGAATACATGAAATAAGTATCGACATGAGAAGTTAGAGTATTTAATGGTGAACGTTAAATACTCTATTTTATTTTATTAGGATCTCCAACTAACAATACACCTTACATGCTATAATATAAAGACAAGAACAACAATATATGTGCTCCCTCAATTATAGGAGACCACAACATCATGCAATAAAAACAAGCAAACAGTATATTAAAAATGGAAGTAGCCCTGAAAGTTAAAATTAACTCTAACTTCTCATGTACTACAAAACCGTTCCTAAATAAATTATTATACTTACCAATTATGTTATTTCGAGCTATTGCACATCCATTGATATTGGATTGAGTGAATTGCTGTGTAAGTGGTTTTGATTAAGTACGAATTGACGTATGGTGTCAAAAGCATGTAGTGTCTTGTCGGTAAATTTCTATTGGAGAGGAAAATACGAATAGTGTGGATGAACTGAGCGCTTACAGGGAGAGGGAAACATTTTAATGTTCCAAGCTCACAAATGAACTGTTCTCAATCACATAAAGAAAACTGCCGGAAAACAAACAAACCATCAGATGAAAATAAATTCTAGCCCATTTTGCTCTGTACACACATTAACATATTATTTGTGTCTGAATTTGAAACAATTGTCGTCTTACTTACTGTTTCTTTTAACCACATAACGCAATAATTCTCTATGATATAAAAATCTATTATTTAACCCTAAAGTAATATGAACCTTATTTATTATAACGAGTTTATTCACCCCTAATAGCCTTTACTACTTGTTAATCAAGTGTTTACCAGAGAGACGTCACACACCTTGCAGGGTGTAATAAAAATATTTGAAGTGTCATAGTAAATTGGTAGAATCTTAATCAACTGGCTTCAAAATTGACATGCCTTATGAGGTCTAACACGTTTGTCAAAATTGTTACAAAACTATTTGAAATGGAGATAGTACTGTACATGAATATTAACAACTTGCTTTTTTATTCGACCTTCTGAATGTAAACGATAGCTTCTTGTTTTTTAAATAATATTTGAGCTAGTTTAATCTTCGTAAACAGGGACCAAAATAGCTCTTTAATCCACTAGGGACCAAAAGCGATTTGAATTTGGAATGTGGATATTGTTAATAAAAGTTCCAATCACCAAAGAGATCAATCACGAACATTGTATGAACAACTAACAGGCTGACTGATAAAGTAAACCGCGCGCGAGCCAAATTAACAAAAAAGTTTGTAAAAAAATTAAAAAAACGCCCGATATGCATTCCGCCTTCGTTCGTAATTGATTATTCAAATTCTGATTTTACGTTTTATAAAAAAACTGTGTCTTCCTCAAGTAGTGAGATTGAAATAAATAAACGTAGGTACTATTCTTATTCGTAAGTTGCACTGACTTATTTTCTCATAGAGGGTGATAAAAAGTAGTGTCCACTTCGGGAGCAACACTATTTTAAGCTCGAGTGACGTACCTACTTTGAATCCCTTTTTCTTCCCTTCTCCACTCTGGATTCAAAGAAACACTTTCGCCTTTAAAATTGTTGTTTGCTCCCTAGGCAAACAATCTACTATAACACTTTTATTCGAATAATCAATTTACCATCCTTACTGGTTGGGTACATCTGAACAATAATATAACATAATAAATAAACTGCTTTAGAATCTTTATTCAACCAGATTCAAATCGACAAGCCCTATTCATTTTCCAGCACAGCAAACAATAGTTTCTCTACAATATTTATAATAATAATGAAACAGGAAAATAAACGTACACTATCGACTTATTCATCTTCGCATCCATTGTTCCACGTTGTTAATATCCGTCGCTGAACAGACTGCGGAATTAAAAAGAAAAAGGAAATTAAATGTACGATAATTATTGTACCTGTTGTTCGTATTACATTGTATTGTTTCTATTAAATTAATGCCTTGAGGACTGAGTGCAAAGGTGATGTTTAATCATTGGTCTGTCAGAAATTCTCGTGAATGTAATTTTCAATACGTAAGGGGTTACGTAGGAATATATAAGGGTATACTATATATATATATATATATATATATATATATATATATATATAGAATACCTACTACTACTGCCGCCGCCGCTGCCGCCACTACCGTCGTCGCCGCCGCGGCCGTTGCCGCCGTGGCGGGGCCCTCACGAGGGGCTCGGAGGGGGGCTAAAATGGACTGCCAATAGGTCCATTACGCCTCCTCCAGGCGAATATCAACCACTGCGCCGCAGCTCAGGATCTGTTGCTGCAGAGCATGGCGCAGTGGTCGATTAACATCGCCGTGGTCGCTGAGCCGTACTTTGTCCCGCCCAGGGATTACTGGGTGGAGGACCTGAGCGGCTCAGTGGCCATTATTTCGTCGGCCACCGTCGGTACCCCGTCCCTCGAGGCCGTCAAGAAGGGACGGGGTTGCGTAGCAGCACGGTTCGGGGAGATTGTCGTGGTGGGAGCGTACTTTTCCCCGAGCCGAACTCTCGCCGAGTTCCACAACTCCCTTGGGGAGTTGAGAGTCGTCGTCGTCGGGTACCATCCCCTCCCCGTGATCGTCCTCGGGGACTTCAATGCCAAGAACGTGGCTTGGGGTTCCCGGTTAACGGACACACGGGGCAGGATGGTGGAGGACTGGGCTCTGGAGTCGGGTCTGGTCGTCCTAAACCGGGGTTCTGTTCCCACGTGCGTGCGGATGCGGGGCGAGTCAGTGGTGGACATTTCGTTCGCCAGCCCCGCTCTGTCGCCACGTGTCATCGACTGGCGCGTCATGGAGGGGGTGGAGACCTATTCCAATCACCGGTACATCCGGTTTGACGTCTCCGCCCAGACCTCGGGCACGCCAGTCAGACAGACCCCGAGTGGTCCGCGGTGGGCGCTGAAGCAGCTGGACCGGGAGCTCCTCCTGGAAGCCTCGATCGTGCAGGCCTGGGTGACATCACCGGACAGGCCTGCCGACATCAACGACGAGGCGGAGTGGTTCCGGGAGGCCATGTCCGAAATATGTGACGTGGCAATGCCCCGGGTCCAGCCCAGACGTGCTCAGCGCCAGGTGTACTGGTGGTCGCGTGAGCTGACCGCTTTACGCGCGGCGTGCGTTGCTGCGCGCCACCTGTACGCCAGGCACCGCAGGCTTCGTATCCGCCCGCCGGATACGGAAGCCATTGAGGCGGAGCTGTACGCCGGGTACAGAGCGGCGAAGACCGCCCTCCAAGCCGGGATCGAGCGGGCCAGAGGACTGGCCCGCGAGGAGTCGCTGGAGACTCTGAACAGAGACCCGTGGGGACGCCCATATAAATGGGTGCGAGACAAGCTCCCCCCATGGGCTCCCCCGCTGACGCAGAGTCTCCGTTCCCAGCTCGTGGAGGACGTGGTGAGCGCTCTGTTCCCTTCGCGAGGGGAACATACTCCCCCGCCCATGGCTCCGCCTCCTGCGGTGCCCGATGCGGACCACACAGGAAACGACGACGACGACGAATCTCCGGAGGTGACCGGAGTAGATTTGAGAGTGGCGGTACGTAGGCTGAATGCCAAAAATACCGCCCCAGGACCCGACGGCTTACCTGGAAAAGCCTGGGTTCTGGCCTTAGAGGCTCTCGGGCCTCGACTTCGGGGGCTCTTTAGCGCATGCTTGGAGAGGGGCAAGTTCCCACTTCGTTGGAAGACGGGGAAACTGGTCCTCATCAAGAAGCCGGGGCGCCCGGCGGACTCTCCGTCCGCTTACCGTCCCATCGTGCTGCTCGACGAGGTGGGCAAGCTCTTTGAAAGAGTAATTGCAGACCGCCTTGTCGGGCAGCTGGTGCGAGTGGGGCCGGATTTGGCGGACAGCCAGTTTGGTTTCCGCAAGGGGCGCTCTACGGTGGATGCCATCATGCGCGTTCGATCCCTCACGACGGGGGATGCTGTTGCCCGGGGTGGGGTGGTCTTGGCGGTGTCTCTTGACATCGCCAATGCGTTCAATACCCTGCCCTGGAGTTGCATTAGGGAGGCACTCCGGTATCACCGGATGCCGACCTACCTCTGTCGAGTGGTCGAGGCCTATTTGACGGACAGGGCCGTCATCTACCCCGGTCACCACGGAGAGTGGAACCGGCGAGAGATGTCGTGCGGTGTCCCGCAGGGATCGGTCTTTTGGCCGCATCTGTGGGACATCGGCTATGACTGGGTGCTGCGCGCCGACCTCCCTAGCGGCGTCAGCGTAGTCTGCTACGCTGACGACACGCTGGTCCTGGTGCAGGGGAGGTCGCATGAGGCGGCGGCCGAACTAGCGACACGTTGGGTTTCGACAATCGTCGATAGGATCCGGCAACTGGGACTCGAGGTGGCCTTGCACAAGTCCGAGGCCATGTGTTTCTATGGTCCTCGGAACGCGCCGCTGTCGGGTTCCCAAATAACGGCGGGAGGGGTTCACATCGGTGTCGAGTCGACGATGAAGTACCTGGGACTCGTCCTCGACAGCCGGTGGAACTTCGTGGAGCACTTCCGACGTTTGGCTCCCAAACTGCAGAGGGCTGGGGCTGCTTTGAAGCGGCTTCTGCCCAATCTAGGGGGTCCAAACGCCTCCTGCCGGAGGCTCTACGCGGGGATCGTGCGGTCCATGGCCCTTTACGGGGCACCGGTGTGGGCGCGTTCATTAAGGCTGCGACCAGCCCAGCGATTGAACGCGTCCCAAAGGGTCATGGCCATTAGGCTGGTCAGAGGATACCGCACGGTCTCCCGTGAGGCGGCGAGCCTCCTTGCCGGACTTCCGCCATGGGATCTGGAGGCAAAAGTCCTCACGCACATGTGGGAGTTGCGCGAGGAGGCGAAACGCCGGGGTGTAACTCCGCTGCCGCGAGAAATCACGGCACAGCGGACAGAGCTCCGGCGGGATCTCATGGCGGCATGGAGAGTGCGATTGTCGCAACCCAGCGCTGGGCACGCCACAATTGCGGCGGTAAGGCCCCTCTTTGAGGAGTGGCTAGAGAGGCGCCACGGCGTCCTCACCTTCCGCCTGACGCAGGTCCTCACCGGACACGGTTGTTTCGGGAGGTTCCTGTTCAGGATAAAGCGGGAGGAAACGCCCGGGTGTTACCATTGTGTGGATCGCCCGGAGGACACGGTGGAGCATACGGTGGAGGTCTGCCCGGCTTGGGCGGGGCACCGCCGTGTCCTCACGGAGGCGATCGGCAGCGGCGATCTCTCGCGTCCGGCCCTGGTTCAGGCCATGGTCCGGAGCGAGAGTGCATGGGAAGCCGTCACTTCCTTCTGCGAAGCAGTAATGCTCGCGAAGGAGGAGGCGGAGCGCGCGAGGGAAATGCAAGATGCGCGCCCTCGCGCCCCTAGTCGCCGCAGGAGACGCCCCGGGCGTCGGGAGTCGCGAGCCGACTTCCGGCCACCGTAGGCGCGGGCTTGCGGACGGTGGGCAATGGGTAGCTCGCCGTCCGATTAGGACCAGGCCCGGGTCGACGGCGCGTTGTGTTCCACGCGCGCCTCAAAGAGATGTCAGCACCAACAGACGGGGTCCGTAAGGGCCAATGCCTGCCAGGGTTGCGAGTTTGTCCGAAAGGGATATCGCGGCCCCGGCACACAGGCAACGGAAGGAACACGGGTGGGTTTTAGTCAGTAAAAGTCTGACACTCCCTCTCGCTCCGCCCAGAGCGGGAGGAGTCATTTGATGATTTCCCAACCAAAAAAAAAAATATAAAAAAAAAAGGGGTTACGTAGGAAAGATTTGTCAAGTTGATATGTTTGTAGTTAAAAGCACCACTTGAACGTATCCAAATACGCTGTTACCTGCGAAACAAAATGGCGAAACGATAACGGTGAATAATGTAACTACAAACACTATTTTGTTCGAGGTTCTTGCTAGATACTGATACATAGTGATAATTTTAAAAGCCCAGCATCGAAATGTATAGTTTTGGGTTTAATAGCCATGTTGTGAAAAAAGTTTCAGGAGTTTTCAGCGCTAGCCCATGGATATCAGAATTAGCTACTTCTGGCAGCGACGCAACCTGGGGCCAAGGAGTTTGCTGCGCCACTTCTTCCCAGTTCAAAAACTAAGAAGTAGTGTATTAGGGGCTGGCTTTCATAACTTTTGACTTCCAAAATCGGGCTTTTGGTAAAGCCCGTTAATTTCAATAACTAGATTTTGAATTTGACTCTTCTGTCAAAGTTCAATTAACGTAAGATATTCACAATTTTAAGGGAAAATAAGACAAAAATGTATTGTGGGTACAATACAATGGCTTGTTATACAACGGTAATTAGAACAGTTGACTAATTGGAGGGTTATTGCGTTGCTTGTTAACAACGGATTGACAATGTACTGGGAACATATCTAATTGATAAGGTAGAAAAGGGGTTTATTTATCACAGTTGTTATTGCCAGCTGAGGGGTAGAAAAAGTGACATTCTACCAGCGATAACGATGACGAAAACAACCGACTTCAAAGTATTTTTCACTTTATAGTGTTTTTTTTTAAGTCGATTGTTTTATTTTTTTAAGTTTTTATTTTTCACTTTTTTGTTGTGTTACCTACCCCACACAAATTCGAACACCACTACATGTTATGTAAATAACAGTAACAGGAAGTTATAATACACATAAACTAAGTGGGAAAAAACTACGTATGATTGAAGCTAACTCAAAAACTGTTCAGCCAAAGTTGATAAAATTTATATGGGACCAATTTGAGAGCACACCCTTTCATACAAAAAAAGATTTTTTTAAATCGGTCCATATTTGACGGACAAATCGGTGGACATACATAAAAAATAAAAAATACTTACGCTACGAACATAGAACCTACTCCTTTCTGGAAGTCGGTTAATAAAAGAGCCATTTTGAATAGGGATATCCTCCTATGGAATAAAATATTGATTCAATTAATTGCTTTCTCGCAAGCTACAATGTTTTCAGGTTTCATACTTGTCAATCAAGGTGAAAAATATTCTTTCTTTATGTTTTTTTCGTTTCTGCTGCATTAAATCAATTTTTGAAAAGAACTGAATTAATCTCCATTAAATTATCTATACAATGGTATATTAATAAATTATGTTCTGTGTACTAGCAGGAGTGGAACAATGAAAACAGTTGCAGAAAGGAGGCAAAAACATTTTTTCAATCGTAAAGCACTCTCTAATGCTTCGCATTATGAGTCGTGCAAAGTGTAGGTACCTATTGGGTTGACATAAGCTACCGAAACCTTATGTTAATACTGTTGAACGTCGTTGTAGAGATACGAAATTCTTTGAAAGCGATACTAGATACTAGCCTTAGAAAGGAAAGACTAGTCAAGTGGCAATCTTGACTAGTCTTGACTTTCTAAGGCTAGGATCCTAAACATACCTGGCAAAATAGGCACACCGCCTAAACCTTCGGGTAAAAAAAAGCCTGATGCTATGTTATGCGACACAAGACAACTATCGTGCGTGAGCCACAGCTTAGTAATGAACCACCGCCGCAAACTGATATTCGCCATATGTTTTCAATCGGCCAACCGGCCACAGTCATTGGTCACTCTGTACCTATTTAAGAATGGCAGAGTTTTGTTAATAAGGTAACAAAAGTACCTACTGTATTCTTTACTGGCTTCTTAATTTATTTCAATTGCAAGGTTTTTCTGAAACAATCTTACAACGTAATGAATTCTTCTACGGGATCCCAAGTGGAAATAAACTACCCAATCGCATTTCTTGTTTGCAAAGTTAAATAAAAAGACATCGGACGACGAAAGCAACAACAATCTCTAGAGAAATATCTTCAATCTTTTTAATCAAATCTGAACTCCTAAACATGTAAACATGTTGTAGGAGCATCTAAGTTATCACCTTTGCATGCATTTTACTATTCCCCCGGGAGCAATATGCTCTACCTACATTAACGTGAAAGCTAAGAGTGGAGCGCTATTCCTTTGCTTTAAAAATGTCACTGAAGCAAGTACAAAATTTGAAATTTTTCGTTCCAAAGTATTTCCTCTGGTGTACATTCATGTGCAAAAGATGTACCATGCACTTAACGTAATTCAAAAATGGTATCCTTCTAAAATATCCATAGAATATATAAGATATTGTTTGCAAGTAAATTGTAATGGCTATGTAGAATCATTTACGATTACATTTATTTGAAATAGATTTATTTTAAATTTTGCTAATTACTATACCACCTCATCTACTACTACTACATCATCGTCTATCTATAACTGGTATGTCTAAAGGACAAAACAATAGCAAAATTGTGCTCAATATTATCCAATAAATATGTACAGTACATAGCACAAATATTTAAATGACTTTATCCTTGGGTTAGGGTACACTACCGCTCATCGCGTTCCTGACATACTTTACTACATAGTTTTATCAGTGGAAGTCAGCATCGGTTATACCATTTCCAAACTTGGCCGTCCAAAAGTGCTTCGACTATTTAGTCGCTATAATTTAGTCTCAAGCTTGGCTGAATCCTTCGACCCGAACCCACTGGATAGCTTTCAAAGTAGTATGCACAGGCAATGAAATAGTTTGGTGTAAGCTAGAAATACAATCTTTGCGAGCGAAATTTTTTGACGAATGATGCCAAAAATATGTGAAGAGGACGTTCCAGAACAACAAATTCGAAGACATGCTGGTGCATAACGGCACATTCCGTCTCACAAAGTGAACGCCTGCGTGGCTCCCACAAGAAAGAAAGAAAAATGCGTTTATTGTCATTACAGCAGAAAAATACACCTTATAGCTAAAACAAAACTTTTTACAAAAAAAAAAAACTACTAAACGTGTCTTGGGTTTTGAATTGTCGGTTTTTGCCACCGACTTCCGAAATTAAAGTTATTTTTCACTATGTAGTGTTTTTTTTCGGAAGTCGGTTGTTTTTTTTTTGTAAATAGTTTTTATTTTTCACTTTTTGGTTGTGGTACCACCCCGCACAAATTCCAATACCAGTACCTGCTATGTAAATAACAGTCACAGGAAGTTATCATCATATCATCCACATATACTAAGTGGGAGAAATACGTATTATCGAAGCTTAGTCAAAAACTATCCCAGCTAAGTTAATAAAATTTATATGGGACCAATCCGGGAGCATACATACCCTTTCAAACAAAAAAATAATTTTCGAAATCGGTCCATAATTGACGGAGAAATCGACGGACATACATAAAAAAAAGAAAAAATAAACATACATACGCGTCGAACTTACGAGTACTCGTATAACCTCCTCCTTTTTGGAAGTCGGTTAAAAATAATAACAATACAATAGTGGGCAGTTTAAAAAAATTTGACTGCACAGGATTTGTTAAAAAGTATTTGTAGCTAGCTGCCTGAAAACATAATTATCATTTTTATTGGCAGTACACGCAAATTTGCCCCTCCTCATAAAATTATTTAATTAATAGGATACAGTAAACTTATTCATAATATCATATTCGACCTCGTCTGCACAAAAGGTTTTATGTCGTGTAATTAAGTATCTTTGTAACACTATAGGCGTTAGAGGACCGCTTTTTAAGCCTTTAATTACGCAAGTTCTAAAATGTACCGTGCTATCAAGTTAATTAACGATTATTTAGGTTCATTCGATGTTATATGATACCTACGGTCACGAGGTCAATGTTTTTATTAAGCATTAATGAATTACATCACCCACTATAGGTTTTCAGCATGAAATAGCTGTGTAAAATGAATGATAAAGTGATGCAACAAATATTCTGTAAACCATTTGAAAAATTAACTAAATATTTCAGACTGAGTTTTAATTTTGATAAAAAAATGCGTAATTAACGATAATACGACGTACAAAAATGGTGAATAACAAGTAGCTCCTAAAACGACATAAAATCATATATTACTCGTATCTAGCATCCTTACATAATTATAATTGATGGAATGACTACTGTTGATTTTTTTACACACTTATAATTTTAGGTACAATTAAAATAAATAAACAACCTGTTTAAGACATTAATTCCATATCTTCCATTCGCCACTAAGTTGACACCCACAACAAAGTAGTGAAAAAGATCATTACTTTGAAACAAAAGTGGCAGTTCGTCATAAAAGTAATTCGACCATCAAATTACTAACGCCCCCGCTTTTTCAGAACACTTACGTACATTTCCTCTATGGAAAGTCGTAATATAGCACTCCTTAGGGAAATCTATGCTATTGCCAGCTTGTTTTGTTGAACTGACGTCTGTTGGCCAACTGAATGTACCAAATGAAACAACTTAATATTCTTTAACGATAATATGAGTTGACTCAGTGAATTGGACGGTGAACAGGAATTTAGTGACTATTTTTTCCACACGATTAAGTTGATTCGTTTCTGTTTTTTATTTCAGTGGCTAGAAACATTTTGGGTAAACATAAAAAGAAATCTACGGAAAACCATGTTTTCATAACCAAGTTTTGTGTACCTTATTATAGTTCTTTACCTACATTTTTCCCACAGTTTCTTCAATGCAGCATGCAAACTCTCTTAACAACGTGTTTTATAACAAGTCTCAGGAGAAAATAATGTGATGGTACCTACACGTGTTTTGTATTCCTACAACAAGAGCTCCTTGCGCTTGTCTAGAAAGTTTATGATTTCCAACAATTTAACCTTTTATTTGAGACACAAAAACAACATCGAATGCAAAGAAAATCTTCATCTAACACCAATAAAAAATAAGATAAACACATCGGGCTTATTTCCATATAAAGCAGCATCTAATTTTCCGTAGACACACCTTTATATTTTACATAATATTCATCTCGATGTTCGTTTGCAAATAACATAAATGTCTGTGTTTATGTTTCACATTCGCTTTGCTATTCAAAAGAGAAAATTTTAACTTAACGACGGCAATAACGGCCTTGCCGGGGCTCGTTTACACCTCGACGTAATATTTTCACCTGCGCGTGAACGGAAGCAAGAGGTAAAGGGAATGTATCTACTTTTACCACCTTTTACCGACCGCATTTTTACCCCACGCGGCGTACGCACGGTTGAATTGTATTTTATTTGATAAAAGTTTTCATTTTAATGTTTTCGGGTTATTGTCGCTGTTAGAATGTATTATTAGGGACTGCTGAATTTCTCTTTTAAGTGGATTTAGCATAATATGTTTTGTATGATAAGGAGTCAGTTTATTTGAGGTGTCTTATTTCGTTTTATTGTGCGCCTAATCTGAGGCAGTTTCAAAATATATTTGTTTTATTTTTCAAACGCTATTTCGCACTAGGGTTAATTAAATTTTCAGTCAATGTTTCCAAGCTTTACAAGCCAAAAAGTCAAAACATAATAGAAACCTGGTATTTTATCAGTGAGCACGTATTGTAACTTCTATAAGTTTGTGTTTAGGGTGGTCGTTCGATCGGTCAGCTGTGATAATATGTATAAGTAAAAAGAAGTACCTAAGGAACATTGAATGTACCGTTTATGAGTTTTACGAAGCACATTAAAAATTCTTTGCTTAGATTTTTGTAAAGTAGTGAAAAGTCTTTTGTAAATTATCATCATCATCATCAACCTATAGCAGTCTCCTGCTAGACATAGGCCTCTCCAATTGTACGCCATTCAGCTCGAGTCTCGGTGACACTCATCCAGCAGCTACCTCCCACCTTGCGAAGTAGAATGAAGATCGTGGCTCCACCTTACCTGTCCCAACTTACGTTTGCCGATTCGCGGTCTCCACTCATGAACACGTCTACCCCAGTGGTTATCGGTTCTACAGCTAATATGGCCGGACCACTACCCCTTCAGCTTGCTTATTCTGTGAGCTATGTCGACAACTTTGGTTCTCTGCCGTATCACCTCGTTCCGGATTCGATCCCGTTCCCCTTCGGTCTCCTTTTGTAAATAAAACCTCGCATTCCACAACGAATCCTATGAAAAATCTAAATAAAAGATCTAGAAACACGAAGCGACATGTCAGTATCTACCTAATGGTTCGCTCGTCTACACAAAATTTATTAACTTTGTTTAGAGGAGCTGTTCTGAAAAGCTACATTGTTATTGTAGACCGCTGTTTGTCTACCTATGAATAAATGTAGAAGTTAGGACGCGACGTAAAAGCCCCTGGCAACGTACAGGCAACTGAAGGAACACGGGTGGGTTTTAGTCAGTAAGAGTCTGACACGCCCTCCCGCTTCGCCCAGAGCAGGAGAAGTTACTTGAAAATTTCCCACTCTCAAAAAAAAAAAAAAAAACAAGACGTAAAAGCTTTTTACACCTTTAAAGATATAAAAAGCTGTTACCCCACGTCCTAAACTCCTAACCAAAGCAGTCAGTCGCGCGAATTCGCGATCGTCATGTTCATATTTCACTCATTTGTTCGGAAAACCGGTAGGCGTCCTCTGTCGGCGCGATTTCGCTTTCTAGTTCGCCGAACAAAATGAAAGCAACAGCCGCGTGTATGCTCGCCGATCGCTTTGTTTAGCACGCTGCCTTCAGTTTTTTTTCTAAAACAACGTAGAACAAAACATTAAATATTGTCATAGTACTGTCTTATTATTTCACGAGTGCAGAGCCAAGTTATTTCTCTAAACCGTCTGATAGGTACTAAGCTACTCAACAGAAATAATTCCCTTTGGCATACAATAGAGTGGGCAAAGGCGGTCGCCCAAAGTTTGGTGGTTACGACAAGTAGAAAAGTGGCAACATTAATCTGATCCCGGGCAGCAAATAGCTCTCAAATGCGGTGGCCGAGTGTAATGCACCGTGTGAGGACTAGTTCGACCAGAAACTGAGCGGCTGCGACCGATGTGCTCCCTACACGACCCGCTGGTTCTGCCATTTAGCTGTTAAGTGAAAGATCATAAGTAGTTAATTAGGAGTTACGGATTGTGATAGGTGTGTGGGGCATCTGCAATCGCCACATGCGAACTACGCATCAAAGACCTGACGTCACACAACATCCTAACACACAAACACACAAATCCTGCATCGCGCAATTAGAGTTTACCGCGCGATGGAGATATATACAATCTCCCAACTTCAACCTCTGAGCAGTTGCCCGCCAGACACGACACCCGTCTGGTCAAAGGATCCTCCCTTTTCTATGGGGGATGAGTGAACTTTATACCCTGTTCCTCATACTGCATAAAACATAAAGCTGCTTGCAAAAAATAAAATACCCATGGATTTTCTTTTAATTTTGCGGAACCCGCTACCGCAATGTATTTTTTTTTTTTTATATGCCAAAGGTGTTAATAAAAGGATTGCTATGATCAACTTTTTCTGAAAATGATTAACATTTAAAACTATATAGGCTCTCGACTCAGATGATAAACCGAATAATACATATGGCAAGGTTTATTTGACACATTACATAACGTAATCACTCACCATGCATATTTTGCACTCGGTTGGGTTTTTATAAATTGGTGATTGAATCACATTCTGATATACGTTAGCGTCAGGTAAAATCTAATCGTCGGTAAAATGAATTTTCTTTACATTCAAGTCTTAAACGGAAAACGTCTGAACGTGCAGAGCGGGGCGACTTATCTAAATCATACCACTATGTGCCGGCCCCTGAGTTTGTTTGATAAACCAGTCTTAGGTACCTACGAGTACTTCATCCAATTATATTTTCGTTATTCACTTCTTATGTTTCAATAAGGAGGTATATATACCACTCTGAATTCACCTGACATATTATATATGTCGGAAATAAGTTACTGAGTCGACTGATCGGGACGCCAACACCGCCTAGCCGTGCTCGACAGAGTCTACAACATAACGCTCGGACCAGCCGGAGCTAAGCTGGAGTTCATGGGTGGCGGTCAAGCAGTGAAGACGTATAGAAACTGTCGTCTATTCCGAATAGTTGTGTCATGTACCTACAGTATGTGAAATGGCAGTGTGATTAATTTGATACTAAATTATCATTTGATCTGAACTGTAAACGGTTTTTCTATTGCGCTATAACCAACACTACGCCCACAGTAATTAAAATATGGCTGATAATAAGGAAAGAGACACATACCCTCCTCCGTTATGTATAAGAACAATCTTTTGTAACCTAAATGTTTTATAATAGCTTATCGAACGTTAGTTTTAATAGATATGAACAACAAGAAACAAACTTTGCCTAAGATGAAGTTAAATACAAGAAAATATATATAAATAACATAACATAACATCACGCCTTTATTCTCCGAAAGGTTAGGCAGAGGTGTACCTATTAATAGTACGCCCACATTTCGCCAGTTATGTTTAAGTCCCATGTAATAAGGGGCGAGCCTATTGCCATCAACTGGGCACAAATCCAGACTCCGGGCTGCTACTGAGAAATTCCGGATAGAAAAACTCAATAACATTTTGCCCGACCCGGGAATCGAACACAGGGCCTAATGCTCAGTAGTAGCGCATTTTATTTTATTTTTATCCCTGATTTTCCCAAATTGTAATTAGTATGATAAAATGCGCTTAATTAACCTTAATAAACAACAGATACTGGCTTTTATTGTAATTTTATAAAATAATGTATGTAGGTTCACTCAAAAGACCAATCAATATGCCTAGCCTTTTCCCAACTACGTATGGGTCGGCTTCCAGACTAACCGGATGCCGCTGAGTACCAGTATTTTACATGAAGCGGCTGCCTATCTGACCTCCACAGCTATACTGTTACTGGGTAACACGGTACCCCTTGGTAAGACTGGTTTCAGACTTCCGGGCTTCTGACTGCTCGTAAGGACTGTAAAAAATCTTCGAATGACAGCCGGGACTAACGGCTTAACGTGCTTTCCAAGGCACGGAGGGGTCTCGGTATGTAATGGATGATCACCCATACACAGATTGAAAGTGAAGTGACCTTGAAGATCGACCCTTGCGGCTGTTATTATTTAGCCACGAGACACTCAAATGACCACTGCGTAAAAATACAATTTACGCTGACCAAAATTTTCATTAATAACTAAAAATACTAAACGCTATCGACACAAAACAAAAGGACCACGAAGCTAAATACGAGTACCCGTGGTGGTCTTCACATTCAATTAGAATGCACTGGGATGGTGACAAAATCCCACAATGCCAGTCGGATTATTTATTTATGGATGAAATTTTCAGTTAAGTACACTTTTTTACAGTGTGCAAAGAATTCATTAGGTTTTTTCAATTTCTCTGACAATGTGCTCCGACGGCTTAGTAATAATGGCTGTGAGAATCCGTTAAATGCAGGAAACTTAGGATTAGTTTTTGTGGTGATGTTTGGGGAAAGCCTATGTGGAGGAGATGGTGACTTTTGCCAGATATGATAATGATTTAGTTTCAGCCTAAGTACACGTTCGTGTCTCGATCCGTAACATAAGCAAAATCTTTATACGAATGCTTTAGTATCAGAATTTGTATCCGAATTTGTGTCTTCAAAAGGCAATCGTCGTCAGTTCTGCCAAAGATGGTCAAAAACATTGTTTCAATTTATTTTTATTTGGGTTGAGTTGTAAAAGTACGAATGATGTTGTTCGACCTACGATATGTTCTAGCAATAAACACTAAATAGGGTCACACTAAAAGGGTAACCTTGTTATAAATAAATAATGATAAACTTAATTCATTGCTGTTTTGGCGCGTCCTGGTAGTTTTTTTGCAGCCCCATTTGTTAGACCTCAATAAAAATAACAACGTGTGCGGTCGAGGGGGGGATCCCCGTCAGGAACGTATTTCCTTCTCACGTATGATTTAAAACAAAAACAAATTTTTTGAAGCCGGATTTACATTTTGACCTATATCGGATTTAGTACCCTCGAAAATTATGAAAACGACACACATCACGAAAAATTTTTAAATTTTCTCAGCCGCCATCTTAGATTTACATTTTGACCTCACTATCGACTTTAACATCTTCGAAATCTATGAAAATGATACCCTAAAATGAGAAATTTTTAAATTTTCTCAATTGCCATCCTGGCTAGCTTTAGCACCCTTGAAAACTTTGAAAACGACACCCATGTCGAAAAATTAAAAAATGTTTGCAGCCACCATCTTGGATTTTCATTTTGACTAAATTCACACTTTCTCTTTCTCTCTCGCAGGGTAATCGGGCCGATGAGTACAATTTTATCCCACGATACTGTAATCACTTTACTGTTTTCTTTTGTTTTTTTTTTTCTGCCGGTGTTCTCTCTCTCTCTCTCTTTCTTTCTCTTTGAATTAGAAGAAGACAGTCGCAAGTATTAACACTTTTTAGCGTGACGATTTCTGAAACTTTACAAGCCGCGTTAAAGAACTTCGTTCCAATAAAACAAACAAAAACATCAATATTTTTGAACAGTCGGAAACACGGAAGGTACTGTCGCTTAATGAACAATAAAGTGCTTGTTCTCTCGGTGTATAATAAGAAGTCCTTGAGTTGTTAAGATTAGGTTATTATAATAATGTTCTTTTTTTTTCGCAAAGGCAACGAGGAAATAAAATGAGTTCTTGAAATCTGTCAAATTTTGATATGCTGTTTATCGTCTGTGTCGGCCCTAATGGTATCAAATATAATAAAACGAAATTCCAACGATATTTTACATAAAAAATGTCACCCTCAAAAACGAAATAACTCATCTTCTGCTAAATTCTATAAATATTCAAAATGGCCAAAACTGCGTCCCTTCGAGCGAGTCACACATGTCAAATATTTCATTTTCATACATAATTTATCCAGTGACAGTTAGACATCTATTCAGTATCAAATATCATGTAGTGTCCAACCACGCGTGGGTGTCCATATTCGCGACATCGCTGACTCAGCATGATCCCATCTCGTGAAAGACCCGCGAACGGTCACGTACAGGCTTCAATTTATCAGCTATCAGCCGATGTGGCCCCTATGTGGGTTTCGCGAATATTTTACATAGTCACTGTATACAGAATACATAGTCCTACAAAGACACTTCATAAAATATGCCTTAGAGCGTATGACCACCACACATTTTTGATTGCTTTGACCTTTTTTTACAAAATTGGGGTACTCGGACATGTATGAATAACATCAGTAAAATAGTACATCATCTTAAAGTTTGCCCGGTTCATGGAAATTGGCGAAATGTGGGTGTACTATGGGGGCACTTCTGCCCAACCTGTCAGGGAACACAGGCGTCATGTTATGACGATTTGGAAGTTTATTTATAAAACATACTCACATATTATTAACATTTAACTAAAAGGGAACATCATAAAAACATTATTACTTGTTTTCTGATAATGAAATCACTGTCCATTCCAAAGTTGCCTGGAAGAGATCGCGGAAAGCGCTAAGGCCACCCTTTATATGTATATTTTGTAGTGTTTGATTTATTCTTTTGTTATGTATTTTTATACTACAAATAAATAAAGGAATTCCATTTCGAGCACATCCAGCCGAACAAACTTAAAACGGACGTTTAGTGCCATCACAAGCTAATTTTAATAATAGATTCCCGAGCAATTCATCATCCTCGCAAATGGAAACTGCAAATGACGTTCCAGAAATTACCTAACAGGCCACATGCACACTGATGCGTTAATGAGCAATCATGATTTCCATAAGCAATTAATCCATTATTTTAGATAGGATATGCTAACACAAGAGACATATATAGATCAATAATTAGGTGGTAATAATCTTTGTTTGTGACAGACTCTATTCAAAGGACTATGGATTTATATTTCAAGGACTATCAAAGAGATGAAGACTGCCTTTGTCCTATACAATATAAAGTTAGCTTCGTTAAGATGATTTTTTCATACGATTCGACCTTGATACTTATCTAGAATTTCTGTTTATTGCAGGTATGATCACAAGCCAGCGCTACAGCTCGCTTGCATCACACCACGTCCACGCCACGTCCAGGGCACGTGTTTATTGCATCTCTCGATAGTCCTCCTACGTAAACATGAACCAAAAGCAAACAGATTATTTATGTAATTAACTCGCTCGTTCCGAATAGCAAATGATTTTCTAATAACGCGAGATGATTTTACGCTCAATAACACGGATTATGCAAAGTCAATAATTGTATTTACACTAACCAGTCCAAATATAATTATTTAAGCCAAAACCTCCAGTAGGTAGCCAGTTTATACGTCACTCATTGCACTTCTGTAAAGTACACTTTAAGAATAACGAAGTTATAATAGCAAGTCTAAGTTCAAGCTAAGCAAAGTTTGTTGTTATAAGAGTATCGTCTTTGAGCCAGACAATGAAGATCCTGTTAAACAATTTAAGCTTATTAATCGCAGGGAATTGATTACAGTTTATAATGACAAGGAAAATTCATGCTTTTACGTCACGAGCATAACGCCCCATCTTCTCTCATGAGAGTTCTTTACAAAGTTCAACGAAGCGATTATCCGGAAAAACATGAATAAAATGTTCACCATAATATTTCACTGTGATTATCAATCTGTGTACTACCGGATAAACGATGAACGTTTAGCTGTGAAAATTCACCAACTGGTTGACTGGCCTTCCAGGAAGCGACATATAAATAGGTATATTATATATTAAATGCTAGCGCAATATCAACGCAACTCAATTAACACCCACAAACTGTAGTTAGTAATGGACAGATACACTGAATTCTCCGAATCCCATTGGAATCGTTAGTAGCACAAATTCAGGCTCCCCGATAACTTTCTGCAAATGAGTTTATTCCGACAGGCTTCGTTTGGCACGGGTCGTCATTTTATAGACACCGACCCGATAGTTACGAATTCTATTTTCGGAACAATTTATTTGCACATTTTGATATTAATTTATGTAACCGCTTATTTGGTTTCGGGCCTCTCCTAAACCCTAGACTATATTATTTCTAAAGGGACTAATTATTATGTTCAGTAATCTTTGGAGAATATTTCTTATAGTACGATGATTAACATTTCATAGGTCACACGGTCTCATCCGCAGGTGTTAAGTAGTTGCCCAAGAGAATACGTCTCGCGGATAAGCAGCAGCGTGTCGGTGCCCTGTCTGGTAAACCAAACAACAAACTACAGTTACTAAGGCCGCCCAAAAGGTGGACTGACCTGGTGAAGGCCGCAGGAATCCGATGGATGCGGGAAACACAGAATAGGTCGAAGTGGCGGTGTTTGGGAGGACTATGTCCAGCAATGTCCATTGTTGTCTTTCGGATGAAATGATGATGATGATGACTGTTACTAATCCGTCTGCCAAAAGTAGTGATGGTAACATCTCCTTTACCGTACTTTCGCTTTACATTATAAACTTTTGTTCGCCTGATATTCATATTAATTTCTAGGCTAAACCAGATGGTGTAAACAGATATGGTTTTTTTCGTTAACATTTATACCTTAGTAAACATGACCTTCTAATATTTGATACACGTGTTCATTTGTATAAAGATTATAATTTCACGTTTGTGAAAAGGATTAACGGATAATGAAATCTATTTAACTGTCTGAGCATATAAATTGTTTGAGAAACTAAATAGGTTGTATGTCGAGAGTTATTTCGTTGTTTAACTTTTAATGGTCAATTCCTTTGTTAATAAAATTCACGTCACGCCTATTACTGCTCCCCAGGGTAAGCAGAAGGGTAGGTAGTCCCCCATTTTGCCAATGACGGTAGGCATTCCCTCCTGCCTATAGTAAGTCCATCTCATTGCCATAGGGGGACCATCCTTTTACTGTTTATGTTACCATTTTGTTTGCACTTCCACTTGGTCTGCAAAAATACAAAACTCAAAAGGCATTTATTCAAACTAGGCAGAGAATCAGCACTTTTCGAACGTCAAAATTACATAAGACAGTCCCCCAAAACGCCCGCCCTTCACCACTTCCTAGTGCGTTAGCTGGGAAGTAGTGGCGCAACAAACTTCCCAGCAGTACATCCAGCTTCTGTTCAGTTAGAAAATATAAATATTCTATATAGTATGCAAAATAATTTACATTACGCAACACAAAACATAATTTAAATGATTAGCCTTATGTCAGCTAGCACACGCCAATATACCAACCAAAAACATCGAGAACTCACTCAGGCAGAACTGCCACGGCTTTATCAACCAGAGACTAGACCAATGATACAGAAACACCATTCTTACTTAACTTTTATTATGCACAACGAACCTATTGTCTAAAGTTCAAAAAAAAAAGAAAAAACAAAAGAAAAAAAAAAAAAAAAGAAAAAAAAACAAAAGAAAAAAAAAAAAGAAAATATAAAAAGAAAAAAAAAAAAGACATATAAATATATTAAAAGAAAAGACGATATTTTTTGTGTTTGTTTGTTTGATAGGATACGCTAAAGGACTGAACGGATTTGGATGAAATTTGGCACATGGGTAGACCATGACCTGGGTTAGGACCTAGAACATTTTGTATCCCGATATTTCCACGGGATCGAGACTTATCCGGGTGAAGCCGCGGGCTGCAGCTAGTATTGTTTAACGGCCTGATTCTCAACTATACATCCAAGTGCGGATTTTGCCTACATGAACCATCAAAGAAGTTCATATCTAACCAGTTTCAAAACAAAATCCCGTGAACACGATGACCACATCTGTTACCGGCCCGGTGCTATAGCCACCGAGCGCTGCAAGCAAGAATAGTCCTTACGGTGGGCGACCCTTCCAGTGTTTCCAATCACATCTGCCTTGTAAATACTATTTGTTAGTCGCCTTTTACATGAGCAAACCATCTACATAAGCATACCTACCTTTTATTTTATTTTTATTTTTTTGAGGGTGGGAAATTATCAAATAACTTCTCCCGCTCTGGGCGGAGCGGGAGGGTGTCAGACTTTAACTGACTAAAACCCACCCGTGTTCCTTCCGTTGCCTGTGTGCCGGGGCCGCGATATCCCTTTCAGACAAACTCGCAACCCTGGCAGGCATTGCCCCTTACGGACCCCGTCAGTTGGTGCTGACATCTCCTTGAGGCGCGCGTGGAACATAACGCGCCGTCAACCCAGACCTGGTCCTAATCGGACGGCGAGTTACCCATTGCTCACCGTCCGCAAGCCCGCGCCTACGGTGGCCGGAAGTCGGCTCGCGACTCCCGACCCTACGGTGGCCGGAAGTCGGCTCGTGACTCCCGACTACATAAGCATACCTAATCTTTTAATTTTTGTCACTCCATCTTGTTTTAAACCGAACTGATGCCTTATCACATTCAAGTACACCACACATGTTTCGCAAGGAACGCATTTCCACATTTTAAATATAAGTACTTCCCTAGTAAATTGGTAGGTAAGCAACGTAATAATTATTTTCAGATCCTTTCCATCAAATTTCTTTGAGATAACGTTTTGTTGATTAAAATTGAAAACGATTTTTATTTCAGCACACACAAATAATTTTAATAATTAGAATGACGTAAAGCAAGGAACGGCCATTATTAATTCTGTCGATAAAGCATTTCCAAATTCAAAGATCCAATCATTTCAAGTTCGACGTATCACAATGGTCCGTAATCGCCATTCTCTGAACTTTGGAAAAATTCTTTATTACTCCTGTTCAATATCTTGGATAATACACGTGGCAATTTTTTTTAGCAATCAATTATTTTAATAAAGCCTTTCTTAGCTTTTCAGGGCAATACGTAGGTTCTTGATATTATAAAAAATAGGAGACGCAACTTTAAGATGTGTGTTTGTGCTCATTTGTGGCTTGATTGCTTTTCGCAATGGAGTTAGGTCCATAATTTACATTATTATACATAGATACAGTACCTACATACAAATTACTTATGATCCCCTATTTAAACATAAGTAACGGGATCATTCTGAGACGAAAATATTCAATAGCAAAAAACCACCGACATTATATTTTATTGGAAACTTACGTAACTGACTGACAAAGTCAAAGAGCCTACCTATAACTATAAAAAAAAACCGGCCAATTGCGTGTCGGACCACGCACAATGAAGGGTTCCGTAGGTGGGATGAATTTATCCCAAGAACAAACTTAACATTGTAGTTGAAAAACATTTTCTCCCATACGGAATGTATGGGAGATCATGTTTATCAAACTGCAAATTTAAGTTGGTCAATTATTACTCGTTAACCTGTACAGCCTACTTAGCTCTGATAGTTTTCCTTTTAATTTCGTTATATATACTACTGCTGTGATTTTTTTCACAAATCCAAGTGCAACCATTTAGCTGGCAAGGGGGAGGGACACTTGACTCTAATAAAACAATTCAGTTAAAAGCTTAATATTTCGCAAACGGATCCCTGAATCCAAAAATAGTTCTCACAAACTCGCAATATTTTTGAACGACCTTTCTAACGATATCAATGAAAAAAAAACATCCCCACTTTACATGTATTGTAGGTACCCTAAAAAAAATATTTTTCTTGATTTTATTTTACCACTTTGTCGGCATGAATAATATGTATATATGCCAAATTACGGCTTTCTAGTACTAACCGTCTCTGAGCTAAGCCGTGGACAGACAGACATACGGATATGACGAAACAATAAGGGTTCCTTGTTTACTACGGAACCCTAAAAAGCATACATTGATTTTAACAATATTTAAAAGTGCAAATAAATAACACTAATAGATATCAATCAATCTGCCTAGCCTAGATGCAGCTGAATATCAATATTTTACATGGAGCGACTGCCTATCTGTCTTCCACAACCCAGCAACTGGGTATTACGACCCCCCCCTTAACTCTTGGTAAGACTGGTTGTCAGACTTTCGGGCTTCTGACGACCCGTAACGACTGTCGAAGATCCACGAATGACAGCCGGGACCAACAACTTAAAACGTGCTTTCTGAGGCACGGAGGACTCAACCAATAGATACAAAATAGGTAATATAGGAAATCGAATTAAGCTAATTTATACAACTGTAATTGTACAGGCTCACACGAACATTTAAAATTGAACAAATTAAACTACAGCCATACTTCACACGCGTTAAAAAATAAATCTACATTACATAGAAATTGTTGATTGTAATCACAACTCGATACCCAACTCCCATAAAGTGTAAAATATGTAGAGCACAATAATTACAAAAGAGATCGATAGCGGGTATAGTGCGATCCTGAATGTTTTATACCTCGCTTGCTGAAATTTATGACCGTATGTCCCAGCTGTTATTACGTTGAATAAGCAAACAATTTGCGAAGTTTGTTGAAATCAAGACTCGTTAGTACTTTGCTCACGGCCAATCAGCGTGAAGAAAGTCATTAAGTTTGATTGGAAGTTATCTTTCTTCGGCATAAGAGTGCTTAGCAGACTGAAAAAATATTGGTAAATTATTCAGAGATGCATTCAGAATATTTTGGTTCCATTTCCACGCAGCCTCTCTGAATATTAATTGAGCTCAGATTTCCTCCGTCAAAGTATGAAGATTGATTGAATTATTACTATGTACGCACAGAATTCATTAAGCAAAATAAATAAACGCGTAATTAATCCTGAAAGATGGATTTTCAGTGGAACAAATAAAAGGTAATGAAAAAGAGCAAGTAGGTATTTCGATACACAGTCCCTGGAGGTAATTAAAAAAAGTTATAGAAGTTTGCCTGGAAAAAATTAATAACGAAACTTCCGGAGGGGAGTCAGAAAAAAATATTATTGAGTTACGTTTCGCTTAACTAATTTAGGTAAAAAAGGAGGCTTAGGTTGTCCGTCGGGGTAATGTTCCGATGTGACCCTTATCAATTCGCTCGCGTCTATCTGGCGGACGCGTCTACCCGGCCTTTATTACGTATGTACGCATCTCACAAAAATAACGTGTCACTCTCATAACGGCCATTGGGGTGACTGGGGCACAACATCCCCGCTAATATTTAATATGGAAAACGGTTAGCTTTGATAATTTCTGGGATAAAAGGAAGATAACCTCGAATTGAGGCGAGGTGACGTAGGTATGTGTACTTATTTGCTTTTGTAGATTAATTTTGTCGTGAACCGTTTTTGGAATATAATATGATCATGATCCCGTTGGAAAGCATTTAATCCTTTTTGCTTACTATTGCTTACTAGATCAGGAAGATATAATTACGTATTATCAGGTTTGTTACAAACTTGTGACGGCATTTACAACGCCACATGCGAACTACACATCACACTGACGTCACGCAAAAATCCTTCGTCGCGCAAGCAGGGTAGTTGGGCAGTTGCCCACCAGAAACAACACCCGTCTGATCGGGGCATCCTTCCTTTTCTATGCGTGCGAGGAACAGGGTGAACTTTATACCCTGTTCCTCACACTTCAATAAACTTATTACAGAAAAACCTAAATATTTTAACGACTAGCTGCCCGCCCCGGATTCGCATGGGTAGCACTTAGTACTTATCTACGGCCACCTACCTACCTACCCTATCTAGCTACCCTATCTACCTACCCTATCTACCTACCCTATCTACCTACCCTATCTACCTACCCTATCTAGCTACCCTATCTAGCTACCCTATCTATCTACCCTATCTACCTACCCTATCTAGCTACCCTATCTAGCTACCCTATCTACCTACCCTATCTACTTACCCTATCTACCTACCCTATCTACCTACCCTATCTACCTACCCTATCTACCTACCCTATCTACCTACCCTATCTATCTAGCTACCCTATCTAGCTACCCTATCTACCTACCCTATCTACCTACCCTATCTACCTACCCTATCTACCTACCCTATCTAGCTACCTTATCTAGCTACCCTATCTAGCTACCCTATCTACCTACCCTATCTACCTACCCTATCTAGCTACCCTATCTAGCTACCCTATCTACCTACCCTATCTACCTACCCTATCTACCTACCCTACCTAACTACTTACATACCTACCTATCTATACGTACCTACCTACGCCTACATACATACCTAAGTACCTACCTATATTACCTACCTACCTACCTCCCTACCTACAGCTACCTACCTACCTACCCTACCCTACCTACCTACCTACCTGCTTACATACCTACCTACACCTACCTATAACCTTGTCCTAAGAATAACAAACATAACAAAAAAAATATTATCCAATTTGGTGCAGCCGTTCGCAAGTTATATATATAGAGATAGATGAAAAGGCGTGGATTCTTACTGTATTATTGTCCAGTTAGTGTTCTGAAGGGTTTCTGACTATATGTCCAGAGATAGATAAAGCAATAGCAATAGAATTTCTTAGTATTTTCTTTTATTCTCTTAGACCTAAGCTCTAAGATTTATTCTTAGTTTTCGTTAAAGGTTGAAATAAGAATTCTTATTAACATTTATGTCAGTTGCTTTTAGTACCCGGAATAATGGAAACTGACAGTACCTATGTCTTGTTGATCCCTCCTAACTAATATTATAAATGCGAAAGTACCTAAGTTAGTTTGTTTGTTTGTTACGCTTTCACGCTAAAACGGCTGAACGGATTTGTATGAATCTTGGCACATGGGTAGACCATGACCTGGAATAGGACATTATCTCAATATTCTTACGGGATCGAGACTTATGCGGGTGACACCGCGGGTCGCATCTAGCAATATGATAAATGCGAAAGTGAGTTTGTTTGTTACGCTTTCACGCTAAAACGGCTGCACAGATTTACATGAAATTTGACACATGGGTAGACCATGACCTGGATTAGGACATAGGATCCTTTTATCCCGATATTCTCACAGGATCGAGACTTACGCGGGTGAAACGGCGGGGCGCAGCTGATTTATTCGAATTTAAGGTTTTATAGTTCGATTCATAATCAAATGTGAACCATTTAAACTAAGGTGTACCGAACCTACTTAGAATACCGCCTCCTTAACCTAGTGGTGGCAAGCGCCTCGGCTAAACTTGAGATTCTGGGTACAATTCCAGGGTTGGGCAAAGTGTTATTAAGTTTTCCATCTGAAATTTCTCAGTGGCAGCCCGGAGTCAGGATTTATGCCCGATTGATAGGCTCGCCCCCTGTTACATGTGACTTAAACGTACTATGGGTGCACTTCTGCCCAACCCTTAGGGGAAAACAAGCGTGATGCTATGTTATGTATCTTGGTAAACGTTATTATACATATACGATCATTTTAATTAATATTATAAATGCTTGTTTATTTCTTTGTTACGCTTTCACGCTAAAACGGATTTGGATGAAATTTGACACATGAGCAGACCATGACCTGGAACAGGACATAGGCTACCTTTTATCCTGATATTCCCACGGGATCGAGATTTATGCGGGCGAAACCGCGGAGCGCAGCTCTAGTTTGTATTTCGCTAAAGTTACGTTTTTGCTTGTTACCAAATTACCATGATAACACATAAGTTATGCATACAGTAAAACGGTGTTTACCGTTAGCGCCCTTTCATTTTATCGACTGAAACGCGGAATAAAAAGAAGTAAAATATTTTAATATGTTGCCAGTACAGCCGTAAAATATCTTTAATCTAGTTTATTGGTCATATAAAAAGGGGCATAACCCACAATTTCACGTTTTTAATTACCACTTTTCTCTAAGGGGTACAAAGTTTGTAAATGATTCAGATAAACAATAATTACGACCGTTCCAAATTAGGAAGTTAGAAGAAGTTTACGATGCTCAGAGCAAACATGAAACTCAGTCCGGCAAGCGCCTAATTAGTTAAGTTTATAAATTTGTTACCTATTTGGTATGCTAAGTGCCCTACAGAGGAGCTACAAGCTATTTTTATTAGACTATTAAATTCTGAAACCTTTTTAAACAAAAACTTTGTCTAATTGTGGTCCTTAACTTTGCCAACTATAAATTTTACTTAAACGAAAAATAAAGTTTCATTTTTTATAAATTAAGCGTTCAAGACGTTTTTATTTTTTCAAAAAACGAACTTTGCAGCCTTCATTAATTAGAGTTCTACTTATATCAATATCAGCTGGGCTTTTATAGGTAAACTTTTAGGTTCTAAGTTTAAACACGATTAATAGTTGGTGACATTCACTTGTGGTACTTAAACAAACACTTTGTAAAACCAACCGAAAATTAAGTCATCTGAGATATGAATAGAAATATTCAACTACCTAGTAATAGCTTATCCATTTGTAGACTTAATTCGAGAACATTAAGGCTTCGTGCACGAACAAAACACTCTTTTGTTAATTACTTATTTAATTGTGAGAAAGCTTGAATTTTTTTAAAGATTAAGACTGTTTTACTATATAAGTACAGATTTCGTGGTGCTAAACCATTCGTGTCAGTCACAGCACCTGATAATAGTTGCATCACTTTTGCGCTCTCAAAAATATGATATATTTGGCCTTTAATTTACTTAATGAAGATATTGTTTAAACATAAAATATAAATTTGATTTTATCTCAAAACTAATGTCTGATATTTAATTTTCTTGATATGGTTTGCTAAATAATAGGAAAAAATACATTACTGACTAGGTTTAAAAAAAAGGTTTTTTCGACATTATCTTTCTGATATATTTTGTATGGAAGTTGCAAAAAGTGGTCCAGCTACATGCAAGTTGACCATATAATGATGTTGATGATATTTTCTAATTTTCAAAATCAAAAGTAGTTTCTTGTAACAAAATGATCAAACGTCAGTCTCGCGTCATTTTTCGGAAAACTTGTTGTGAATATTAGTGATTTTCAACGAATACTTAATTTATTTGAAGAATCCCTTTCAGCCACATGCAAATCAAAAAACTCGACTTTTTAAATGACAAATAGTTTTGTTTAAATTCTTTTTCCCTTTCAACAAAATTAATCAAAATCAGACGATTTCATGCACGGCCCCTTAACGTAAACCCCAGTAACGAATCCTTTTCAATAACTTGACGATGACACTAATCTTACAATATTAAAGCATTTTCAATAAACCCATTCACATGGCGTCTCAAATTATATTGAAATTCAGTAAGAAATTTAAAGTTTTCTTTCAAAAGGACGATACAAATGCAAATTTTCTTCAGCTTACCTTTGATATTGACATTGAATACAAAAATTATGTATATTTTGATTTAATAAGCCTCCCATGTGCGTGACTGTATCTTGATTTTTTTCTTATTTCATTATAAAAAAACTCAATTTCCTGTGACACCAACGTGTGAATACAAATCAGTAGATTTACATATCACGCAAAAGGACATACGTACATTTATATAAGATGTTGGTAGGTACTAAAAAAACCCTATGTAGACATGAAGTATAATCTAATGTATGTGAAATTATAGTAGGCATGTGGCAACACTGAATACATATTTGGTAGATATTCGGTCTACATTCAAGGCGCGTTCGGATTTGGCAAATGACAGACAAATTGGCGGGCTGTGAACGTGACGTATGGTACCGACACCCGCCACCCAGTTACAATAAAGTGAGCCAAACTCTTAGAGTTTGACTTTGGCAGCTCTTACTTCGCCAGTTTGAGAACTCGACATGAGTACATTACCTACACCTATTCATAAATCTTCGTGATATACTTGAAATAAGTTGGAGTTATAAGAATAATTCTATAACTTGATTTTAACGAGGGACTTTTCCTCAGAAATTTATAATTAGGTATGGATTTTAAAAATGGAAGGCATTTTTGAAAATTATGAAGATTTTGTGAATGTTGAAACTGTTGTCTTTAAGGCGGATTGTAGAAGTCGCATCTGGACCGCTCGGATAACGTTGAGCTCTGCGGGATTCAGATATACTGTTTTTTATGGATATGTTATTTGAAATCAAAATAAATGTCTTGACTTACAGGCAGTTGACTTAAAAGTTTTTTTAATCTTTTACTGTTTTCACTTCCAATTTTAATTTTGAAAGCAATTTTAAACGTCTCCAATTTGATAATGTATCGAACTGCGTGCAGAATTCCCACTTATTTGTTTTTTTTTTTGCATCTGAAACAATGGCAACATTATTCATCTAATTTAATTTTGCGGAAAATCACGTCCTCGCTGGAATTAATTATTCGCCACCCCTTGTGTGAAAAACCAATCTAATTCAAAATTAACATTTATAATTCAATTAACATTTTTACATTCGCGTCCCAGCCGGCTGCGCAATGTTAGACTAACAGTCATCAATCATAAATATCATTGGTTCGCTTCATCACTTATTCAGCTCTACTTTGTTGTTCGAAGCCGAGCTTGTGACATTTTTGTGAGATTGTAATTATTTTGAGTGGTTCCGGCCAGCTGTGACAAGGGTTCCAGCTTGAAGAGAATACACACTATTACAAGATGTCGCTGACTCATTGACCGCCGCGTAGCTTTTGCTTTGTGAGTGGTCGATTTTCGCAAAAGTTCAATCTGCCTAGCCTTTTCCCAACTTTGTTGGGGTCGGCTTCCAGTCTAACTGGATGCAGCTGAATACCAGTATTTTACATGGAGCGACTGCCTATCTGACCTCCACAACCCAGATACCCAGAGATTTTCGCAAAAGTTAAGGTACATAAAAATTGTTTTAAATTGCTGTATTAAATACTAGTAAGTAGTTTCTTAACAAACTATCGATCAATTTGTGAGCTGAGAATGTATGACTAAAGAGTGCGTTTTCTCTAAATCTAGTGCATATTGTGCACGGTCCTTACGATCACGAGATTGCAATATTCTTAATGTAGCTACAATAAAATATAAACCACAGTTATCCCAGCTCAGATTTAGCAATATTTTGACGTCATCAATATTAAACTATTGTGTGTGTAATCATTAAAATAATGAAAACAAACGTATACTTACTTAATGTTCGTTTTTTAGGTAGATTTTGCGTAGTGTTAAGAAACGCGTACCTATTTAGGTACAATACATAGTTCTGGTAAGCTGCGGCTTACGAGTTGTAGGTCGTAGATTCGAACCCTGACAGGCGCTTTATTTTGTTTAAATTATTTCATCACCACTGCTCTCAAAACGGTGAAAGAAAACATCGTGAGGAAACCGGCATGTCCTAGAACCACCAACCCGCACTGGGCCCGCGTGGTGGATTACAGCCCACTCCCTCTCACAGAGATGAGGCCTGTATCCCAGTAGTGGGAACATTATAGGCTGTTATTGCTTAGTTCTGAGCAGTGATAGCCTAGTGGTGTGACCGTCAGACTACCAAGTCATAGGTCTCGAGTTCGAACCCAAGGGACGCACCTCTTGACTTTTCGGATTCATGTGCGTATTGTATAATTATCACTTGCTTCAAAAACGTTGAAGGAAAACATCGTGAGGAAACCAGCATGCCTGAGAGATATTTCTCGACGGCATGTAAAGCCAAGTCAGAAGCCTATGGGCGGCTTTAAAACTCTGACACCAGGTTTGTCACTAACGACATGAAAAGAAGAAGAATCGCTAACCTTAGTTCTGAATCGTTCTGATCGCTACTAGCACCACATACAATGTAGTCTTAGCTTCTAATAATATAGACGCCGGTCGATAGGTTGTGGGTGGAAATAACAATGTAGGTATTATTCAGCAAACTGGTTATAGGCACACAATATGCTCTTCTGAACACCCTTTGTTCGCCAATGGCAATATTAAGTCTAAAAGCTATAGAGTCAAGCTTATCGCTGTTTATCGGCAGTTCGTATCTCGGGCCACTCTCGGGCATGCATAAAGCCCTAATCACACTTTGCTTGACTCCGAGATTGAACCCTGAACAATAGACGCTACAGAAATCTATACAGTATTTATTACCATTTTGCTGCGGCCGCATCTGCGTCTATCGTGACAAAGCAATGCGTGCAAAGCTTCGTATGTTTTTCGCGCTAAAAGCGCTAACCGCGCTAATGCGGCGGTCACATTAGCGGCTTCGCCACGTTTACTATGCCGAAACCCGGGCGTTAAGTACTACGCAGCCCGAACTATCGCGACGATAACCGATAATGGTTGGTTGCATCTGCGTGTATCGTATCACTGTGCCAAGCTTCGTCACGACAGACGCAGATGCGGCCGCAGCATATAGCTAATCCTAACTATTATTATAATTATTGCGAAATTGAGATTGTTTGTTTGTTACCTACGCTTTCACGATAAAACGGCTGAACGGATTTAGCACATGGGTAAACCATGCCCTCGGGTAGGAAATAGGATGCATATGAAACGGTATTCTGTACCCTAATTGCGTAATACACGATCAATCAAAATCCGAATCGTTTTTAAACAGATTGCTCAAAGAGTTCATTGCTTCGAGTTCGAAAAAATATCTGCTCAATAACGTAAATAACGCAATGAATGTTGTTGAACTGTCAAAATGAAATAGATTAGTCGTAATCTTTCACGAAAATGTGTTACGTAATTAGATAGCTGCTTACGACACATTGTGCACAATTTCTGAACAGTAACCTAACAAAAAGTACTAGGCTTGCATGATTTCACGATAGTATTTCAATCCTTAGTATCAACCTACTAATGATGAATATGGATTAAATCTGGCACACAGATAGTTTATAACCTGGATTAAGTTATAGGATACTTTTTATCCCGGTACTACCGGGATAAAAAGTTTCCATGGCATAATTTCACGGAAACGTACAGCCGGGCATTTAAGTTAAGTATAAGTTGATTAAATCCCTCTACATTATATACATTATTTACATTATTGCACGCATTGCTACACTACATACTTTATCGTGCTCAAAATTCAATCTATCTAGTCTAGATATGCAGTGAGTATTTATAACCAACAACAAAACTGATTTTTTAAACAAATCATAAAAAAGCAGTATCAGTAAATATTCATTGATCTAGAAAGCTGAAAGTCTGAACAAATTTGAAAAAAAAAATGTCATTGTTATAGTTATAAAAGTAAAGTTGTGTTACTATAGGTATTGAATGCAAAATATGTAGTAACACAACTTTTCTTTTATAACTAAACCAACCGTCACTTAATGGCTTAACAGCTTACTGCACTGATATCAATAAGGGATCGCTAAAATTCTCTCCAGTATATAAAAATAAAAATATGAATAGTTCAGAGGCTCCTCATTTATTATATGATTTATAGACTTTCAAAGGCTTAAAAAGCAGCTTTCACTTTCAGTGATTTATTATACTGCTTCTAAGTATTTGTGGAATAAAACAGAAAGGTATTGAAACAGCCAACGATCAATATCTGTCAAAGTGAAAAAATTCAATTAAACGAGCTCGCGGATTCATTCATTGGATAAACGGAAGGCGTGAGAACTGAAAATTATGTGAAAAGATTTTTCTATACACGGTCGAAGTGGTGTTTTTGATGGAAATTCTTTCGGCTATCGATTTTCATGGACAATAACGGATATCTGTATAGGAACCTGAGCGACCGGTTTTTCATTACTGAATACCCAGAATTCGGAAACACTCGTGTTCTCTCGCCTTTATGTATTCATCACTCTAATAAATAATCTATGAAAACACTTTACTTTGAGTCACGGACAAAGCAATTTCATCTATGTATTGTTTAATATCGTATCTGGTAAATAAAATGCCTTTTACGCGTATTAGATTTCGAGCCCTTTGTAGTGATGTCATTGTTAATATCGTAATAAGACAACCGATGAAGGTCAGGGAGTGAAATCCTATCGCATGACACCCGCGGATGAAAGTATTAGAAGCAAAGCATTAGGCAAGAGTTAATTATAATGCGATGAAAAATGTTTTGATATATTTGAATGGCCAGTTTGTTGCTTTGGAGTTTGTGAAAGTGATCTCCTTCTTTTCGAGTGGTTAGTGACTAACCTGGTGTCAGAGTTTAAAGCCGCTCATGAGCCTCTGACTTGGCTTCACATGCCGTCGAGATATATCTCTCAGGCATGCGGTTTCCAACCGTTGTTTTCCTTCACCGTTTTTGAAGCAAGTGATAATTATACAATATGCACATGAATCCAAAAAGTCAGAGGTGCGTGCTTGGGTTCGAACTCCAGACCTATGACTGGGCAGTCCGACGGTCACACCACTTGGCTATCACTGCTGTCGCTGTCACAGTGTGTGTGAATGTGAGGTGAAATGATACTTCGTAAAAAAAATCGGTGTATTTGCTTCACATTTTTTAATCTTAGATTTTTGTATGTGATTTAGTAAAGGACATTGTTCGGCGTCCATACATCGTTCGCCTAAGAACTAACAGAGACGGGAATTTACTTTCTGTATTCTAAATAATGCATATATTCGACTGAACCTAAATTAAAATCATGGACACTGCTGAGAATTGTAAAAAATCTAAAACACTTTCGGATTTTGAGGTTATAATTAGGTCAATAGAAACATCCTAACTTAGCGTTTATTAGTGAAAATACATTGGATTTTACCTTCAAACGTTTCATTAAATGCATAATGTACTATTAGGTAGTAAGAACCATTCTTTCTATATAAATATTTACTAATTTATTTGTAGTTATGACTAGTTTAGGGCTATGAAATCCCAACCAGAGGTCGATATTTCAAGAGGAAATCACAGTCCTTTGTTTGCAATAACACAAACGAATACACACAAGCTACGCAAGATGCAAGCACAGAAGATAGGATGCGAGTGACAAAATAACAACGCTGTCATTACTATGAAATGTCAAACTGTCATCTGTCAATTCATCGACAGTCAGTGTCGCGGTTGCTCGTTTCACACAGCACTTTTAATCACTTTATTCTGTTTGTAACTAAATCACCTTATTCATAGATCAAGCGCTGAGAGTGCTGAGCGTTGTAATTACGGGGCACACTATACCGCTGCGCAAAAAGTCTTGGCTGTATGAGCTATTGCCCTTTGCCTACACCAAAACGTCAAATTGGAACAAAAATAATGGCGCCGGGGAATAAGACCGAAGTGAATTACTTTTTAAAATGTTTTCGAAATTAAGAAGTGTCCGTTCTATTGTAATAATTGCAATGTAAATTATAAAACAAACTAGTAATTACTGTAAAGGTTTCATACGTGTTGATTCATAGGCCATTTTTAACAATGTCCTTTTTTATACTTCACTCGTTCAGAGTTTCTTAAGGCTTAAAGCTTTGCCACATCAGCTATAAAACATTACCTTGCCAACGTAGAGAAGTCAACATTCAGGATTATTTTGGATGGCGTTTGATTTTTTTATTATTAAAAACATTTAAATATTAAATGTCATCCCGCTCCAAAACATACAGTCAACACGAACCAACATTAGGCGATTTTATAGCACTTTTTTCAATTCTATAAAGCTTTCAATTTTGTACTGACATGTTTAACGACTTTTTAAATTGATATCGAGTAACAGCTGTTGCATTTCAATAGCTGCAGCCCCAAATTCTCGCGCGCTACCAAACTTATTTGGCCTCGGAGGTAGGTACAGATAATATATTTTCTTTTTTTCGATAGGTCGTGACTATTTGAAACCGTTCTGGGTGAGTTGGCAATACTTTTGAAGTTAGAAAGGGGAAAGTGTTGTGCTAAATAAAGTATAATGCTGCACAGAGGTGCCTGATACAAATACAAAACTTGTTCTATTGTAGATTTACCTACAGTTTGTTTTTGTGCCTTTTCTAGGTTTATACCTTACGCACAGGGACTTACTACGTGATGATTAATGTTGTACGATTATTACTCACGTATTTATTTAGAGTTTCCGAACTAGTTTTGACCTTTGCGTCATTTTATTTTTACCCATTCCACGCAGTTGAAGGATTTGTTTCTTGTGGTGCGTCAGTATTGAACTTAAAAATAAAATAATATTAACACCAGCCTGTTACTGTGCCACTGCAGGGTAAAGGCCTCTTCTCATACAGAGAAGGCACGAGCATTGATCACCACGCTTGCTCAAGACGGGTTGGTGATTTCAGACTTATATTAACTATAAGTCCAGGTTTCCTCACGATGTTTTCCTTCACCGATGTCAGTAATGTCCAAGATAAACTTAGAAAGTACATATGAATTGAAAAATTCACTTTGGTACTCACCCACAACCTCGTGCAAGAGAGGGGAGGCCTTAACCACTGGTCCATCATCACTTTATCACGACTTTTTTTAACTTAACAATTAACTTTATTTATTTGGATATTGCTCTAATGACTCTACGTACACGTGGAAGGTGTGGGAGTCGTTATGTGACGGATGTGAGTTCCCCAAATAAGATCTTCTTCACACTATCAATCAAACAGTGCTAAGCCACCCAATGGGCCTTATACATAAATTGTACCGAGGTCCGCACTCTTATGATTTATAGCTTACTAACTTTCGCCTGCGGTTTGCCACGCAGTGGAATGGGCAAAAATATTTACTGCCTAGACCTCGCTGAGTTTGGGATCCTTAATGATTTTAATATTAAGTGAGTAATGCATGTAAAACTGAACACTTTTGCATAAATATTTACGTATTGGATTTTGTATGATTACATAAGTCTTATGTAATATATAAGACCTATGTAATCATAATTACAATGTTTCTTTTTTGAAATAAATAATGTGCCTGGTGCTTATGGGAATACTCGAGGTCAATTTATAATGAGGTTCACACCTCGTGCCACTCCGCTACGATAAACGCCATTTAATATTATTAATTATTCATGAATATGCATTAATTTAATCTATAATGCAGTGTATCATCAATAAGGGTGGAACTAATATTAAAGAGGTGTGTGTATTTAGCTGAAAGACCTGTCTTAAAAAATAACAATACTTTAGTCAGCAGTCGCTCCATGTAAAATACTGGTATTCAGCTGCATCCGGTTAGACTGGAAGCCGACCCCAACATAGTTGGGAAAAGGCTAGGCAGATTGATTGACTTTAGTCAACCTGCGTATTGAACTCGTCACCTAACTGTTAACAGCCACATTCGATTAGAAACCTAATGACGAGTTTAGATGTTTAAAAAAGATAAATTGAAGAAAGAAATACCGTGAAGTAGTTGGTTATTGTCAACACGCAGGTCGGTCGAACTAGGACGCTCGTAAATGATGAGTTTGCAACTGTAATTAATTGCTCTGTGGCAATTTAAAGTTATTGCACATAACCACATTTTGCATTATTACTGTTCTCTTATTATTGAACTGTCAATGAGAACGCGTACCTATGTGTAGCGTGGCAGTTAAGAGGTATGAGGCGTAGTAACAATGAATGTCAACGCACAGCTTGGAGTTTGGCGTAACAAAGGCGTGTGACATAGCAACGATGCGTAGGATAGACAAATATCGCGATTCGCGATGTGAGTGTCTTTTGACGCAGCAGTGGCTTGTGGCTAACTAGCTATGCGTGGGTAAACGGAAGTTCATTATGATGCGGGACGTGAGACGTGTAGTATAGTAATAATACCAGCCTGTTATTGTCCCACTGCAGGGCAAAGACCTCTTCTCATAGAGAGAAGGCACGAGCATTGATCACCACGCTTGCTCAAGACGGGTTGGCGATTTCAGACATATGTTAACTATAAGTCCAGGTTTCCTAACGATGTTTACCTTCACCGATGTTAGTAATGTCCAAGATAAACTCAGTAAGTACATATGAATTGATAAAGTCACATTGGTACTTGCCCGAATTTGAACCCACAACCTCCAACATGAGAGGCGAGGCCTTAAGCACTGGGCCATCACTATATTAGTAGTATAGTAGAATAAAGAAATTAAAACAGGTCAAAAAAACGTTTAGGTAGCATAATGAGTCGGCGTTTTGTACAGCAAAGTCGCGTGGCGTAGCATAGACGTGTGGGGTAGAAGTGTCGCGCGTCGCGTAGCAAAGTCGCGTGGCGTAGCATAGACGTGTGGGGTAGAAGTGTCGCGCGTCGCGTAGCAAAGTCGCGTGGCGTAGCATAGACGTGTGGGGTAGAAGTGTCGTGCGTCGCGTAGCAAAGTCGCATGGCGTAGTAGGGATGCACGGCATTGCAGCGCTACGTAGCGTAGTAAACGCACAGTAGGGCGTAGCAGTAAGCAGAATTAATTATTACATTTTAGAGAATTAAATACTGAAAGCATGGTTTTTGCGGCTTCATTATTTTGTAAGTGCCAAAGAAATATGTCTTATTTATTTGACTAATTATTTCCACGTGTAACCCGTACTATATAGTTGAACAACAAATGTTATTGATTCTTGTTCAGTTGGATACACTTCTATTTGTCTTAATGGAGTAGAAAGTAAAATGGCAAATGCCGACAACAATACAACAACTCGAGATAATCAAATAAATATTCATTAATCCGTTTTATGTATCGATCACGTTTCTTCTGACATTATTCATCACTGGTTAATATTGATGTGTTCATAAGGAGTATTGATTACAATATCAAGTAACTGATGTATACTGTTACATCCATTTTATAAACAGACGTGTTTATAATACTGTATAGCACTGATGAGACTGGAATTCTGAGTTTTATTGCGAGGGCGGATTTTACTATTAGTTGATGTCTATTAAACTTTCAGAAGCTACCCACATTTTGGAAATATTCCCAAGTACAAGAGAACTAATCCCATTTAAAGCTAGCAAAACTTTTCCCAATTAAAATCATAACTATTGCAAAATCCGCTCATTTTGAAAATGACAGACAGACATTGCAATTTTCATATGTATCAACTAGAAACATAGCAATATATAACAGTAGAATCGTAGGAAATACGAATAAACATTGGTATTACTTTAATTTTTGGACGTAAGTGCACATTTGGACGATATTAATGCGTCGCCCATGAATAACGTGAGGCGGTTCACACGATTCTGTCGGCAAATGGCCCATATGTCTGGCTTAGCGGTGTAAACGCCCCAAATAATAACATGGCAATATCGCTTCGAGCTCAAACTGTGCGAAGGTGACAGTGTTCTACTACGGAAATGCCTGTCGTTAGCATTTGTTTTTATGTTTTGTAAACGTTTATGTGTTATGCTGTTACTAAAATGAGATTTTCTTAATTAAGCTTTGCATATTATCAGTAGAGTAAGGCTGCCTATCCACTGGAGCGGAGAGGAGAGGAGCGGAGTAGCGGTGTGCCAATATTAACCAATGGAATTGCATAAAACTTCCGCTCCGCTTCAGTGGACAGGGATTTGCGAACTAGTTTAAAAATTCATACAAAAACCGAGAAGCGGAGCAGAGAAGCGGAGAGGAGCGGGGAAACGGAGCGGAGAAGTGGAGCGGGGAATCGGAGCGGGGAATTATTACTCGTCGCGTGAACTCGGTCTAGCTCCGCACAGTCCGCAACACCGCTCCGCTACCTCGCTCCGCACAGTCCGTAACTCCGCTCCGCTACCTCGCTCCGCATCAATGGACAGACACTGTCCGCAAGTCCCCTTCACTCCGCTGCCATTTTCCTCTCCGCTGCCTCGCTCCGCTTCAATGGACAGGCATCCTAGATGGTAGGCTTTTTCAACTACTCACACACATTATCTACGTGTCAGTAGACTAAGTTTTTTCCTGCCACCATCAAATTATTGAGAGTTTTCCGTATCCCTTACCACATATAAAAAACCTAGAAGTAATACGACATTTTTATTTATACAAAGCTGTGGCGGTATCTACATCAACACATGCGATTTTCGCATCAAAGATCACACAAAACCCTGCATCGCGCAAACAGAGTTTACCGCGCGATCAACATATATATAACTTCCCCGACCTCAATCGTTGGGACAGTTGCCCACCAAAACATGACACCCGTCTAGTCGGAGGATCCTCCCTTTTCTATAGAGGTTGAGTGAACTTTACACCCTGTTCCTCATGCCTCCAAAAAGCCATGTGCCTTCCATACAAAGATTCGTCCTCGTATTTAAACCCTTTATGGGACGAATTTTCAATCCTTTCTTAGTGCTCACTCTCGATATACTAGTATAAGGAACTCTTGTGCAACATTTTAAGTTTCGAGACGTAACAGTTTAGACTTTCGACTGTGCGCTGTCTGTCAGCGAAGGAATGAATTTAAGTTTCTTATGTAGGTTAATCAATCAAGAGGAGCTCATGGCTAAGTAATAACAGCCGCACAGTTCGATCCATCAGGTTAAGCTACGCTTGCCAGGGTTGGTCCGTGGATGGTTGACCATCTTTACATACCGAGACTCCTCCGTGCCTCAGAAAGCACGAAGTTCGAAATGGTTTTTTATTTTATTTTTACTTTACATACCGAATTTACGCCGAATTTTAGGCTAACTTTGCATTAATAAAAAAATAGCGATTTTTTTCATTAAACATGTAGGGTATGGACATGGAAGTATGTTAAAATGTATACCACGAAAAGTTAAACCCCGCGTTTACGTTTTTTTTTAAGAAAACCTGTTTTTTCAATTTTTCTTGGTACAAATAAATATTAAGGAGGGTAAGGTATTCAGCTGCATCCGGTAAGACTGGAAGCTGACCCCAACATAGTTGGGAAAAAGATAAAATGCAAAAGCTAGGCAGATTGATTGATGTAGGCTAATCAATCAAGTTATTTCTCGAGGGCATGTGAAACCAATTCTATTATAATAACTAATATAATATTTAATTATTTTTTTATTAATATTCAATTTTATTATTTATTTCTTTTATATTTTATTTTTTGTATATTGGCACCTTATATTCTATATTCATGTATTTAGTTATTATTTAAACGTGTTTTTGTATTTTGTGCTGTCTTTTGTGTGCATCAAATAAATGATTTCTCTATCTATCTATTTATCTATCTATCTATCAATTCAGAGGTTTAAAACTCTGACACCAGGTTAGTCACAGACCACACGAAAAAAAAAACGTTACATATCATCCATGATCTTCACGATTCGATTTCTTTTTCTTAAATATCTCTGTTCATACGTACTAACGCACTTACTTACTCCGTACGTTCTTCTTAATAAAGTGATGTTAGAAACTCTCTTCCTTAGTGTTGTTAGACTTTAAGATAAGCATTTGGCACTCTTTACATTTTTCTCTTTTCATAGAATTCATCGTTTGAGGTTAGATTTATGCATTCTTAGATTTGTGTGTAGATATGTTTGACGTAACTTCTAAATGAGACAGTGGTATAGAAACTACTTTTTTAACGTTCTGATGGCCGAATGCTGAATATTTTTTTCTGGTCTAGTAGGTTAAATTGCATCGCATTACTTACGTTGACTTAGGCCCGTATTACAGAACCTCACTCAAGACTCAAGCATTACTTGAAAATAGTTTCAACCAATCAAAAGGCTTTAATCAAGTTTTAAGTAATGCTTGAGTTTATTTATTTATTTATTTATTAGGGACAAAAAACAATTACATGCTACAAAATACAGAGAAATAATTAAACTAAGATTTAACAAACATGTAACCCACACCATTGTCTACGTTTTAACTATAGATTAAAAGAAGTGCTGAAGTGATAAAAAAAAATAAAAAGAATAAAGAAAAATAAAACAATAGTCGCTGCCACAATATTGCTATGTTACTTAGCTTAATTTAACTTAAATTGAGTTTGACTGAGGTTCTGTGATACGGGCCTAAGACTCGATATTAAATCTAGTCTTTTTAGCTCATAATCCCTCACTAATTTTCAGTTCCAGTTCTTCCTTTATGAGTAGCTACGGATTGTGCTGCAAAATGCACGTGGGAAATAAATTATACGATGAACTGTTCAATAAACTTATGGAAGCAAAACCGCATGTCGCATCATTTACGAGTTCAACACGCGTTGCATTAAAAATAAAACTCGATAAAATTCATATTTTATAACAGATACGTGTAAAGTTGATGTAAAATTTATAGCCACCCTTTGCAGTAGTAAATTTTATTGTAGTTTTATTTGACGGACTTTCATTTATCTACATTTATAATCCTATACTATTAAATGCGCATTATTTGTATAAATATATATTTGAAATCACGTTCTCGAAAACGGCTCTAACGATTTCGATTAAAGTTGCAATATAGGGGTGTACGGGGTTGAAAATTCGATCTAGCTAGGCCTTTTTTTTTTGAGGTTTGGAAATTATCAAATAACTTCTCCCGCTCTGGGTGGAACGGGACGGCGTGTCAGACTTTTACTGACTAAAACCCACCCGTGTTCCTTCCGTTGCCTGTGTGCCGGGGCCGCGATATCCCTTTCGGACAAACTCGCAACCCTAGCAGGCGTTAGCCCTTACGGACCCCGTCAGTTGGTGCTGACATCTTTTTGAGGCGCGCTTGGAACACAACGTGGGCTTTTTGCTCCCGCCTTATACGGAACAGGAATCTCCCGAAACAGCCGTGTCCGGTGAGGACCTGCGTCAGGCGGAAGGTGAGGACGCCGTGGCGTCTCACTAGCCACTCCTCAAAGAGGGGACTTATCGCCACAATTGTGGCGTGCCCAATCTAGCTAGGCCTCAAATCTGGAAAAAGTCGTTTTCTCTATTTTCACCCGTGCAGAGCTGGGTCACCCAGGTACTTAAAATAATACCAGTTTTATTACAGGGTTTTCCTTACCCTTCAGTGATTCTATACTACATACCAACCTTATTATGGATTGACCTTATTTCAAAATCCTACCTACTTGATAGTGATCGTGTTGGCGAATTGGTCCACATTGGTCATTATCTTTTAAATCATGACGTATCACGCCAATAATACCCGAAGGGCTAGGCAGAGTACTTATACAATGTCGCCCATGGGCATGTGCTCGTCCGTATTTTTCTGAATATTCATGACAAATTATCGAAAAAAAACTTAAAAAGGGGCGGTCTATCTTTAATTTTTTTAATTTTTTCTATATATATTTTATTTATTTTTTTCAATTTCCCGCTTTGATTTTATGGACACTTTGCCTTCTCATAATACTTAATACCTACATAATGTTTGATATTAATTTCAGTAATTAAATTGCGATTTCTGGCTGATGAAGTCCATTCAATTATACAGAGATATGCGCTAAACCGTTTGTAAAGTTATACGCTTCACGAGCGAATGCAAATAGCAAGGCTACTCGTTTGGAATTAGCTTAACTAGTTTACTACATATTAACACACTTCACTGTTGAAAACGAAACTATTCATGTTAAACACGAGTGTTTAAAATACAAAAATAGTGTGCAGTTGCGACATAAATATCTGGTTATTCCGCACTTTGAGTGGTACCCGAGATCCCGGCACACTTCCTGAACTAACAGGCTCGGAGGCTGTAAACGTCTCCAGCGCCTGACTTTCGGTGATTTACTCCAATTTTATGTGTCGCCTCTACTCTGGATTTATATTAAATTTATTTTATGTTACAATTTTACAACCCTGAACATATTACGATGGCCATTTACGTCGTCTCGTTCGAACACGTGTTTAAACGCAGTTGTAGCGTTTATTTATTTTTAATTAGTATTATACTATACGCGTACGCAATTCAATACAGTTTGGATTGTTACAGGGTTCATTATCCGTTGTTGTGAAAACGATAAATATATTTTATGAGTACTGTTTATTTGATGTTTTTCTGCTTGCGTTGCCATCGTTCCGGATATCGAATAAGGCAATTATAATACGTACAAAAAATTGGGACACCGAGCGAATTCATTTCTTGACTCCGGCGAAGCATTAAAAATGCTGTTAATGGTAGGAAAAATCCGAATGGCATCGTACAGCTGCGGACAACAAGACTGCTGGTAACTGAAATTATTTCGCCTTAACAATGGTACCCGAGGTTATATTATTGTTTGTTCAGACCGTTGTACGAAAGTAATCAAGTGGAAAAGCAAGGAGTTGTATTACTCTGCTTGTGACACGAAGCACTCGACTGTCACAATAATAATTATTAATCCCGTTTATTCACAGGGGACAAAGCTGCGAGGTGAAACGAGTTTTTTTTCTATTTATATTCACACACGTACACAAGTATGACACAAATGGCTGTGTTTAATGTCTCGGTGGGGAATATTTTACATTAAATTTATTAGTCGTGTGTCGTGCGACCTTAGGTGTTAGGTTTATGTGCTGGTGGAGACGCCTACATAAGTTGGAGTCTAATAACGCTTTCGAAGAACACTGAAATTACTCAGAACAAGTACGTTAAAGTTGAGCCTAAAATGTTTTGAGCTTAGAAACAAAGGCTGAAAATGAGTTTATCTATCAATTTATTCGTAATTAGGTTACTGTCTTCGTGGTTTGATCAAAAGTTTTTATGCGGGTAATTGTTTTTGACGCAGAACGATAAATTAAGTTAAAATTAAATAAAGTTCTCGAAAGCATAATAATAAGTGGATTGATTTTTCAACTCAAGTATTCATGAATATTATTAGAACATAATCCAGTCTACGAGTATAAGCTCATTTTGTCGTTCAAAACAATGCCTTATAAATTCGAACGGCAAACATATTAAAGTATTAAGTCTCAGCGACGTTATACATACAAAAGCGTTCCTCAAACATTAGTACGTGTGTGTAATTTGACAAACTTATGTTTCTATAAAATGCCATACGTTTTTACAGTTTAAACCAATGCTGCTTGATAGCTTATGACGACACGGAAATAGGTACCTACTAGTAGTTGGTTGGACCAGATATTTTTTTTCTTAATGAAATTTTAGTTTCATATTAATATACACAAAAACCCTTTCGGAATAAATTCTCTAAATGATGGTGAAAAGAACTACGCGGTCACACAGAGATTTATTTTTATTTTTTATATACTTGTCATTTTATTGTTGATTTTAAAATCTTGTAGGTAACACTTTATTATTATTTTATAATTTTGTGGTCAACCAGATAGATACATTCAGGGTCACGTTGATTATGATTAATGGTAGGTCCATTATACAGTATAATATTAAATATAACGAATTGTATGGATTCTGTACATACTGAAACACGTAGTACATATTTATGAAAATATGTCTCTAAAATTAGGGTATTGACATTTCGGTTTAGTACTTAGGTACTAACCCAAAGTCTTGTCCATCAAAAGGTTGTCTGGAAGACATCGCTATTAATAATAAGTTGGTCCATTGTCCATTTTTGATCTCAGCTTTAATATTATTTATACCTTTTGCGAAGAAGATATTACCTATATTGTTTACGAAAAATAATGTAACGATATTGTTATGGAAAGCTTAGGTATCCTACTATTATAATGGTAGTTATTCTTTGTTCTGAAAGTTATAATTATAGTAGAAATTGTAGATAAGCGGCTTGCCAAGTAGATAGTAAGACGGACGACTTTCACAAATAAGCGTTTACCTTTATCTCTCACAAACTTAGGATAACGAGTGGAAATGTAGACGAAAACATGTTTATTTGGAACTAAGTAGACGAGGTAGGGTTGTTTTTTATATTTGTAGTTTATCTGCTGAACCAACGTTAAGATAAAAGAAAGTGAAATAATGAAAAGTTTAATAGAATCTATAGGTATACCTATATGTCTATAGTCTCGCTGACTGTGGCGCGTGTGTTGGATCATTTAGCTCCCTTCAAAATGGTTGAGCTGAATGGTGCTGATACATTCGTCAAGTTCGTGAACGGACGCCGTCAGTAGGGACTGGTTCATCTCTTAGCTGCCACGGCTTATTTTAATTTAATTTAATTTAGAATTGTTTTTTTTTGTTTCTTATTGCGGATGCTTTTAACGTTCTACATCGTTCTCACATGTATACTCGTAACTACAAAATGAATAATGTAACCAATATTTTGATTTAAAAGAGTGTCCGTGGAGTTTCCTCGACGTTCTACTCCATAAGTACCTACTACGCTTTGGAATGGGCAACTAGCTTCATCTTTCTGGCTGACCGACAATTCAAAAATGCCTGTAATTGGTTTATTTGAAATAAATGCTTTACAAATCAATGTATTGTTGTTGTTCACGACTTTTCGGTAATATTCGTTTGGACAACTAACGACTTTGGTAGTCAGATATTTCTTTAAGTTATAAAAAATAAAATTTTAAATCGAAAGGTAACAGAAGCCGGCAAAATATGTTCAGTCAGCCCTAATAAATATTTCCCGTTCGACAAGTAAGCTTATTTCTTTAAATACAGATATTATTGAACGGTATTTACTTCTCCTTTCATTTAATATGAGTGACACGGCAATAACACAACAGACTGCAAGGCAAGTCAGGCAATAACATGCCAACCAAGAGTCATAGCATACTTTCTAAATAAATGTAATCCCATATTTTAACACCGTATTAGAAATTAAATATTTATTCTGAGAGCAGCGCCATCTGACGGGAAGTTGGGATAGTTTCGGTTATTCTCAAAGGAACCGCCCTAACACACCCTTTACGTTATTACTTCGCTACTTGAATTGGGTGAGAATTAGTAAAGGCAACAAGTTATAATGGGCTTTGCAAAAACGGAGTAAATATACATAAATAGCAACTATGAAGGTATAACATCATAGTTACTGGACATTTACATACAGAAAATGGTTTGTTATTATTAGATAGATCATTATTTTTCAAAACAAAAATTTTGCTCACTTGCCAATGGATAGCACAGTATTAATAATTAGAAGAAATAGGCTACTGAAATGAAAAATCAATGGAGGGGCCTTTTTATCGCAAAAGTTAACTTTGACCGTAACATTTTCCAATTACGAACATATAACAGCAGTAAGCGTAACTCACGAATTCCTGATAATTCCTTTAATAAAGTTTGACGCTCAGAAGTTCGAGACATCGAGTCATTAAGCGAGACATAAAACCAACTACGAAGAATACGGCAGTTAGTCGGCTTAGCGGCGATTAACTTTGGCAGAAAATTAAAAGCGACGACGGAGAGATAATAAAAGCAGTTGGTGAAAATACGTGACCAATATGTCCTGGGAGGGTTCTGGCTTGATCTACAAGTTTATGTACCTCACGTCCCGCGAGTTTGCTTTGCCAACGTGCGATGGCTACCTTACTGCTTGCGCGGCTCGCTTACTTCCACGATCGAATCAAACTTCGATCGTTCTCAGCATACAATGTCAACTATGTGCCGAATACGGAATCGTGCGTATTGCGCAGTTATCACATCGGTTTAGCATACCCAGTTTTGTTTGCTTAAGTATGGTCGAGTTGGAATTGTAGGAAGCACACGTAATTGATTTACTCAGTTTCCAAGTTAGCGTCCATGAATTTTGTTCGACGGTATGCAAAATTTCAAATGAGGTAACTAAAGTAAGTTCTTCCTCTCTCCTACTTGATCTATGCTGTGCCCGACAGGGTCCATGATTGTGACTAATTTATCTATTTACCTACCACCTTTATACATTATGGTACGCAATAAAGAATTGAGATAACTGTTCAAAGCCTACTTGTAGGCAAGTTTTTTATTATATTTTTTCGTTTGGTTATTGACTAACCAGCTATCTAATTACGCAAAACATTTTTCGTAAACGATTACGACTAATCTGTTTAATTTGACAGTTCAACAACATTCATTGCGTTATTTACGTTGTTGAGCAGATTATTTTTTCGAACATAAGAAGCAATGGATTAGCAATCTGTTTCAAATCGATTCAGATTCTGATTGATCGTGTATTACGCAATAAAAAAATCTGTCACCAGTACCCTACTGGTGATAGTTTTTATGCCGCCTATGACTTGGCTTCACATGCTGCCGAGACTTAACTCTCATGCATGTCGGTTTCCTCTAAATATGTTCCTTCACTGTTTTTGAATTACGTAGACAAGTGAATGCACCATTGCCACAGGTCTTTTGATTAATAACAAATAAATGTCAAAAGGACAAATTCCTTGCCTACTGAGAAATTGGCTCATAGTCGATTTCAAAGTCAAATTCCATGATTTATTAAACTTAGACAAGGCTACTAAATTTTAAAATACGATTCTATGGAGAGAAGTTCTCAAACCACACACATTTCTACCGTAACTTTCTTTTTGTCAAAACGTTTTAACCGATATTGAGCGGGGGAGGAGGTTCCATCAAAGACTTTTTTTCAGCTTTCAGTTCGGTTTGAGAGTGGGAATTTTTGGTGCAAAAATATCAACACTTCGCCACGCCAGTGATCAAAACTGTGGCCACGCTACGTATGTATACTTGCAACCGATTTCAGTATTGTGTATTTTATAACGTCAAAAATGCACATGTTGTTACGAAAGTAACTCGTATGCACTTAAAGAAAATTGACTTTAACGTACGGCAACATATACGAGCAACTTTTTAAATTGTTACATTCATCAATCATTCATACGCGTTCCCCGCGTTGAAACCGAGCTGTGTTCTCTATGTAATTAAAGTTCTCGATGAAAAGGCTGAGACATGTTTCCATATTCAGGGCCGAGAGACAGACCTATGCCTACATCATACCAAACCACATTCGGCTTAATTAACTCAAATCCTGCGTAATTAAAAGGATCTTATCTGCTGCCGTCGAAACAGGCTCTACGCGTCGTCCGGCCGAAACTATGCAAAGTTTTAATTAAGCCATTTTATCAAATATGAGGGACACAGGATGTGTTGGGAAAATCCGAGGGTCAGCGTTGAATGAAAGGGTGCGATGACTATCGGAAGGCCACGGTTTCAATCACGCCAGAACTTCGCTCGTTAGACCACATACACGTCAACAAATGCTATTCATAACATTTCACGCATAGCTCTTTCATGTCGAGGCGAGTTGAAAGTGCCCTGTCAACAGTTTACATCGATATTATACACATTATCCGTGCGTGTGGGCGAAAGGTTTTAAAATAGATAGGATAAATTTTTGTTTATTTCTATATTCTTGATGATCTATTAAACGTGGGCTGACGCCAAATAGGAAATTAAGATTAAAAACTCAGTTATAATTATGTTTTATTTTTTATTTTACTGTAGTGTGTTCGCTGTGACTCTGAAATGGAGAAGTAACATGTTCTATGAAACATGTTTCAAAAACACAGTGCTGATAAAATCCGAACCATACTGAACAAGAACATTTGAACAAAATACTTATAAGCTTTTAGTTTCTTAGTCTAACTCTATGAAGAAAATAATTAAAACAAAAGTTCCTGAAGAGAGATAATGCCAACAAAAACATATTATTAAGTTCTATTTGTACACTCGAGAACAGTATAAAGAAATAATAAGGAAAAACACCAGACGAATTAGGACGTTTTCCGCAAGTGGGACTTGGTCATTTCTTACTTATTTATAAAAATAGTAGAATAGGTAGGTGAGACGTGTATCGTACACGTGATAAGTTAGCGCCGATAAGAGTTTCTTATTTGTTAGCGTTGGAAGTTCGCATTAAAAAGACGAATGTGGGTTCGGCGCAAACGATTTAATGGCCATATTTAAGGTTGGCCTCTTGATCCGCTTACAAAACGAATTGGTTGCGAAATTGCTTTCTAAATTGGACTAGTTCGGCGGTAGACAATTTGGCAAGACATTTGTATTCTTACAGAGAAAAATAGCATATACCTCGAACATCTGATAGTGAACGTCGTAGGTCTGTCGGCATCCGTCGAGTCACACAGTTGGGCCCGAGCCAATCATTCGATTGAAATGAAATATTTCGTAGCAATTTAGAGACTTAATGAAAAAAACTCCCCTTTTCTCATTAAGTATGTTCATGTATGTATAACGATTCGCAGGGTATTGGAATTGTTTCACTGTGACGTATTCCCCGGCTGTCGTTGGACAGCATCATATTGCTTTGAATAATTAATGCAAATATATGGATTAAATTAATTCTCAATCATTGTATTTATGTCAAACGTCTGAATTTGAACAGACAGTTCATTTATTTCGACGTGGCCACGCCTCATATTTGCTTTATTTGAGTGTGTGCTCTTATAAATAAAATAAAAAACTGAACCACGAACTATTACAGTGTTCCGCGCTCGCATTCTTAATGGGAATAGCAATGTTAACAGTTCGCCCTCATTGTCTATAAATTGGATGCCGCGGCAATTTGCTCATCGTACTGTTTTTAAAATGGGTATTTTATTGTTCTCTCTTTTATTTAAACTGAAATTACTCCTCATTCATTAGGACGAGAGGACGCAGCGCACTCCACTCCATTTTAATTTTCCATTGTTGGTTTTCAAAATTAAGCCCCAGTAACAATTGCTTTGTTAATAAGGGTTCCACGATTAATCTGTTTTATTTTTTCTTTTCGACGAAACAAGAAAGTCTTCGGACAACATTTGAATTTTTCGCTGTTCTAAATTAATCAGAGCGAAATGCGTTTTACTCGTAGCATCACTCTGTGGGCAAAAATGGCGGTGCGCGTTTCCGTAAATTCTTTGTTTGGCAGCCACCGTAATGAGATTGAAGGCTTTTCAGTTAATGAAAACTACATCAGATTTGCTTGTTTTTTACAGACGATGCAAATTGTATAGAGCGCGCATGCTAAAATATATGACATCCTCTTAACATGAAACAGTAGATTAACTTCAAATAGCTTTTCTATGCCATGAATTTAATGTAAATATCAAGAAACATTAATTACTGCTCACAACAGATTTTTGGTTGTAAACGTAATATTCTGGATTCATGTTCTCACTTACAATATGATTTCAAATCGTGATCTCAAGTGGAATATACGTTAAACACGAATAAATTCAAGCCTATTGTTTACAAGCTCCATTATTAGTTAAATTTCAAAGCAATAATGCTGTACGATTTCTGTACACACGCTAAGTTTCATAATTACTTAGGCCAGACATTACTACCGACCTACATGACAATGAAGGGTGGGTAGAATAGCGATGTTCTCATTAATGAAAAGTTTTGTGGACGCAGTTTAAGTTTTAATTACAAGTTGTTATGGCGTAATCCGAGTGTTAAGAAACTCTGCAGTTAAATGCTACATAGTGGCTGTATGACGTGATGGCTGACCACTGACCACCCGCACTCTTTCTATGGGTGTTTGATCAAGATCATAAATATTATGTCCATTTTAATTATGTCGGTAGTAGACATAAACGTTACTGCAATAAGCACAATTATTATTATTGTACCTACCTTGTGAACAAATAATTATATTTACCCTTATAAAATTATTTAGGGTGGGAAGGTATTAAAAAATTATTAAAGGGTTTTACCTTTAATAATTTTTTAACATAATGAACTATATTGTATTGTTGTTTGCACTAGTCGCGCAGTTAACTCACAAATCTTCAGGAAAACTTCAGAATTTTCCCTCCGTATCTCTTTTAAGGAAACAAGAATTAATGAGGAATAATTTACAAAATCGGAGAAATAAACGATGCCTCGAAAAGTTCAATCCTCTTTCTTTGTTTACTAAAATTACGCTCCAAACTGTTTAAAATACAAGATAAATTATGAATCAGGCGAACCATGTCATCCGGAGTACTGTAAAAATAATGCAAGTCAATTGGTATCCACACAAAAATTTCTCTTTTCCCAGATTTCATGTAAAAACTGCATTGCGTTTGTATTCTCCAGTCAACATGAAAGTCCACGCACACAGTCACGTGCACTCGTTTACTGGCTCTTGCTACATCTGCGTTACTGGTATTCCAATATTAGAGCTTGCAACTCTTTCAACAAAGTGCGTAGATATTGTGAAAACCACAGTAAAAACCCGAACAGTTGGCTACACTAACATTGTTGTATTTATATATGCAATATATAAAAATAACGCCGACGTCACTCATCAATATAAATGATGAGCAATTTATTCGTCGTCCGTTTGTACATATTGTCGCCAGTTGAGCTTGACAGATGACAGCCTCGTATTGTTGGTGCAGAGTAACAAACAAATATGGCCGCATCACGCTCTCATAAACGAGCTCAAATATTATCCTTTAACAAATTACCACCAAATTACATTGTCTGCTTGTAAAAGAGTAAACAACATTAAATATGAAACAGTGTAACTGAGGTCGACACCACAAAGTCTTTGATAACGATTCACTAGAGAGCCAGAACACCTTTTACACACAGCTTTGCGCATTAATCGAGATTTTGCAAAAGGAAATCAAGCTTCCGTAATCCCAATCGAAATGTTTTAATGTAATCGCTTTGGGCCTCCTCGCCGGTTTTTGTTTAAAGTATTTTTCTTAATCGAAAGCTTTTTCATTAACTATTAAACATTGTAACAGCGAGTCAATTTACACACCTCCCCTTAAGACCTACGCCAAATATTTTTAGAAATTCGGATAGCTCGTGAAAATAAATTATAATTGATTAATTATTTATTAATAATAATACATATAATTGACATTATTTATAACATGATGAATTATGACATTACTAGCCGTTTAATATAATTTACCGTTGAAATGCAGTAAAAATTAAATTATAACTGATTAATTGACATTATTTACTCGATAATTCGTGACTTTGTATTGTATAGATTCAGACTTATTATTAAAAACCTAATATTATATTTGTACACCAATTTCATTGGTAGGACATAGAGCTCGACTAAAACGTATACATAAGACCTTTATTGTAATACCTGCGTTCACGAATAAAGATTGATTGATTGATTGATTGATTCATGACCTTAATTAAGGAGTGCCATAAAGAATATGAATAAAAAAAAAAATTAAACCGCGATGTCTCGGTCTTGTCCGGGTTAAAGCCGGTTAACTACAAAACAATAATATGAGATTGAAGAGTGGTTTCGGCAATCACAAAATTATTTATTATATTTCTCATATATTTAAATAAAAGTAGCAGTATATAATATTAATATACATATTATTTTTTACGGCATCTATAGTGGTTTGATCTTTTGAAAGCTATAAGGTTAATGTTTATTTATACCTTTTGTGTAAGTAGATAGCCAAATAAAAAATACCGTCCTACTTAGGTTTTTTTAAAACCGATAGTCAAATCTATCTGATCTACTAACGCAAGTAGTTACTCGCTAGCACAAATAAATTGATACGTATCCATTACAACTGACAAAATCTAGATCGTTATTATCATCTCCATCACATTCCTATGTAAATTAAATCAATGTCTATATAAAGGGCGATGGCAAACCCTTGATTGCTAGACTTTGCACGCAATTCGGCAATAAACTTGCAGCTACGGAACTAAAATTTCAACGCAACTTTATTTTTATCAAAGGAAGTCGTTAGACGGTATCTGAACCACCTCGCACGTATTAACATACATAATTATAGGTAGTTTAACAATTGGAACAGTGCCAACTCGATCCAACTTAAATTATTCTACTATTACAGTTTTTAGGTTTCCGCTGCTAAGGAAAACAATGTGTTTTCTGAAAATTTTTCGACAGAGGCGGTTCTAAAGACAGAAATTTATTGGCTTGATTTATTACTGTTATCTGAATTCTAAATTCTTAGTTACGGCTATTCGGGTCTATAAAGCTGAGTTGGGCTATACTTACCTACATATCTAGCCTTTAATTAGCAATAGCTGGCGATCCTTTGTCTGGGAATTTAATTTAGGTTTTCTGTGAAAAGCTTTATTTAAAGACCAATTTTTTCAAATTTTTTCGCGTCACGGTTTGAATACGAAGGTAATTTAGAAATGTTTTATTAATTTTGATCTGATTGCCCAGTACTTAGGTCACGAAATGTTGAATGAAAATAAAAGCTATATACCTACCTTTTGTCAGCTAAAATGGTATTTTTCTCCTGTACCTAAATAGGTAGGCTAAATAGTACATTAAGTTGGTGACAGCCTACCGATATTTTTTACAATTAAAACTTTTTGTGTAACATTAACCTTCTGTGGGACAAAACAAAGAGAATGTATATTCCCCTTTATTGTCAAGTACAAGGGCTCTGTCGCTGACACTTCGATTTAGTACGACCCTTGGTTTGATAAAAGTCCTTTCACCGGTTCACCCATTATTTAAGTACTTTCAGGCAAATAACAACCTATTTCGCGATAAATAACTTCATTCGTGAATGTATTTTTTTTAATCATAAAATTTTACGTTTGCGTTAAGAACATACTATAAACTTTATGACTCCTAATGTGCTTATTTTCATACACTAGATATTTTATTTAGTACTTAATGTAAGTATATGCGATATGGAAGAATGAAAGGTTTAATTCAAGACATGACTGATAGCGAAGAAATAAAATATACATTACGATATAATACGAAAGCACTTAAGGCGTATGTCACGCGTCAATCTGCACGCTGACTTGACTTACGCTCACTTTATGTTGTGTCAGGTTTTATTTTTACTCATAAACAATCTTTCTAGTTCATTAAACTTCATACTTTAACAACTATATGTCGGAAATACGTTACTGAGTTGACTTATCGGGACGCCAGCACTGCCTGTCGGCGCTCGACAGAGTCTACAACATAACGCTCGGACCGGCCAGAGCTAAGCAGAGTGGCGGTCAAGCAGTGAAGACGTTTAGAAACTGTCGGGCGTTCCGTGTAGTTCTGTCGTGTACCTACAGTGTTTGAATTGCTAGTGTGATTAATCTGATCGTAAATTATAATTTGATTTGAACTGCAAACGGTTTCCTATTGCGCAATAACCAACACTACCCACAGTACACCCACATTCGTTAAAATAAGGCTGATAACAACGAAAGAGACACGTTATATACTCGTATTATAGGAAACTTTAATATCTATTTGACTTTTGAAGTCCCCGTACCAGGAGCTAAAATAATCCGAGGATACAAACAGAATCTACGTTATTACTTCTCCAGAGTTCCTATAAACGCAATTCCGGGAAAAGAATTGATGCTAAGTGTCTTTTTTTGTAACGTAACAAAGAGCCTGAAAAATAGCACGTCTGAGGAAAAGGAGGCAAAGTAAATTCAGCAATTTATTGCACAGCCTCGGGCTCTATATTTGTTGCAAATGAAGACGGGAGTGAGGTGACAATTTTCGGATGTTGGGTCGAAATGACCGTCTGGGGACAAGCCGGCTCGTCGCCGTGCCGCGGCCCAAGACTGCTCCCACCTATGTTCGGTCTTAAAAAGTAGACCTTACACAGTCCGTCAGAATAAAACATGAGAAACATTTTAAAGTGTATTGATGTTTTTGTTAGGGTCAAAACGCTAGCACAGCCTAGCATAAACTTGAACACTCACTAGTAATGAGCATTCTAGTGAATGTTACATTACAGAAAAATAAACGGGAGCGTTTTAGCGAGCATTCTAGCGAGCGTTTAGCGAGCATTCTAGCGAAAGGACAGTAAATTTGCTTCGAGCTTTTTGCCGAGCCGAGCCATTCTGTCATTGTTCCGCCGCGCCGTCCTCCCGCAAAATATTTTTTTGACGAGCATTTACTAAAGCGTATAGAATGATAGTGTAAATGTTTGGCTATGCTTGGCTCTGTTCGTTTGTCAAATAAAAACGGCAAATGCTCGATGTTCAGCTACAAGTGAATGCTCAAGTCTATCAGCACCTTAATGTTACCGAAATTTATTCTGTCACACCTGTGCAAGTGTGCCGCTGATGCATTAAACGAAGCCGCAAACATTTTCCTTTGTCCGCGCACTGAACGTAATATCAGTGATTAGGAATTATGCAGGTAATTCAGCGCGGCGCAAGTGAATAAATGTTATTTACAACTTTGTTTAACGCGAAGCTATGCGTGCTCTCTCCGGGTATTCCGCGTAACTTTCAATTTATCACGCACGGGGTTGTTCCTCTAGTACGTAGATAGCGTTCATTGAGGCTTTTTCACCTGAATTAATGTGGTTAACTAAGTAGTTGTGCTACAATTCACTTGAGCCTTATTTCCGGTGAACCCGAACTTTGTACATGGTTTGTAAAATAAAAATCATCTACCAAAAAGTTTGATTGAAAAAATATCTATTTTGCATTTACGTCTTGTTTGTGCATCACAAACTATGATGAGGTAAGGCCCACTATTTCATGTCCTTTCAATAATGCTGAGCTTGTAACTTCAAATTCATTAATTTCATTTAATTTAACAGAAATACAAAGTATATTTCGTTTGGTTTCTCTTTATCAAATATAAAATTAAATAAACAGAAGTTCTATACATTTCCATTACCAATAAGGTACAGTCTGCGACATAATCCCATTATTAAAATGTTCCGTTTAAGCTAGGTAATTCCGCGTTCAGTTTGCCGGTTCAATGTTGGTATTCAGTATGCAACCCGCATTCTATTTGCGAGACATCCTGTTAGGTTACCAATACATCTGGGCAGTGCCGGCTAGCGAACCGATGAGTCGGTACGTGCGAGCGGTGACAATGCACGCTCACTGCACCAAAATACACTTTTCGTGTCGACTGTTCCGATCGGTTACTGGGCGAGACTTTTGAATAGGTTTTGTACTGATGAGGTTGATTGTGGGTTTTTGTAGAAAGGGTGTGAATTGAATAATCTGTGTATTTTCAAATTATACACTGACTTATTATTTTCTACTGAAATTACTTAACAGACATAAAGTTAATTCTTCAAAATATTTTAGCTTTTATATTTCGTTTATTTATCAATCAATCTGCCTAGCCTTTTCCCAACTATGTTGGGGTTGGCTTCCAGTCTAACCGGATGCAGCTGAATACCAGTATTTTACATGGAGCGACTGCCTATCTGACCTCCACAACCCAGTAACTGGGTAATACGATACCCCTTGGTAAGACTGGTGTCAGACTTTCGGGCTTCTGACGACTCGTAACGACTGTCAAAGATCCACGAATGACAGCCGGGACCAACAGCTTAACGTGCTTTCCAAGGCACGGAGGATTCTCGGTATGTAAAGATGGTCACCCATCCAATGACCAACCCCGGCAAGCGTAGCTTAACCTGATGGATCGACCAGTGCGGCTGTTGTTACTTAGCCACGAGCTCCTCCTTTCGTTTATTTATCAAAATATAATAATAAAGTTTAAGCCTGAAATTATGATGAAAGCCATAATTGATGGAGTAACTTTAATGCCTCTTTTATAAGACTACTTGATGGATGGTCCCCGTGAGAGTAGTTTCAATCAATACATTTACAAATAAAGGAAAAACAACAACACAACTTCTTCAAATTAAGGTTCTACGAAATTAAATATACAATATAAATACGAAAAAAGTAAATATTTGTAATATTAATTTAATAAGAGCTCTTCTACCATTACGAGGAATACTGTACAACAGACTTATTCGATTCCATGAAGCTCTCAGTAATGAAATACCGACATACGGATATTACGATTGTAGTGTATACTCAATATCAGCTGGAAACTCATTTTTCCATTACTAGGCGAGCAAGAGTCCGGAAGATATTGCTAATGCGACGTATATTATTGGCCTCGGTCTGCTTTGCTAGATATTGGAAGTACACTACCAAGTTTTATCAAAGATCTCTTGTTTTACTGCATCCCATTATTTTGCCTCTGATTCAATTAACGGAATTTTATAAAACCTTTATAAATTTTAGCTGCCCTTATAATTTTAATTTTGTTTAATGTTTTGTTGTGTTTGTGTAATGTTATATTGTTGTATTTTAATGTTAGTTAAGTAAAACTTATGGTGCGTGATTTTTTCTTAATAGTAATAATAGTAAAGCCACCCACCCATACGTTTAATGGATAAAAAGTATTTTATATCAAATTTAGTATGTTAAATAAAATATCACTAGTGGGTTGGCTAAAAAAATCCTGGCCAGACAGATTAAAAATTCAAAAATGTTTTTTTATTTTATGTTCGTTTATCGAATAAATTTACCAATCGAAAGAATGAATATAAAAACGTTGGGTTGTAAAAAAAAATCATGGCATAACTATGGGTTGGCAGGTATAAACAGGTAAGTCGATACGAGCAATTTACACGCATCTGTTTAATAAATAAGTCTTATATCAAAATAAGCGCTATTTCATGGCGAACACTATTCTATAGGGTTGTCTGAGAAAAATCTAGTTTGAATGACGGTTGGCCGGGCCCTTGGTGGGGCCGTCTTGGTGGTGTCTCTAGACAAGTCAATGCCTTGAACACTCTGGAGTTGCTTCAGGAAGGCACTCCGGTATCACCGGATGCCGACCTACCTCTGTCGTATGTTCTAGGCGTATTTAACGGACAGGGCCTCATGGCGCCATAGAGAGTGCGATTGTCACAACCCAGTGCTGGGCACGCCACAATTGCAGTGATAAGTCCCCTCTTTGAAGAGTGGCTAGAGAGGCGCCACGGCGTTCTCACCTTCCGCCTGACGCAGGTCCTCACCGGACATGGATGTTTGGGAGGTTCCTATCTCCTATCCGGATAAGGATCGAGACTAAGGCTGCCTGTCCACTGGAGCGGAGAGGAGAGGAGTGGAGTAGCGGTGTGCCAATATTAACCAATGGAATTGCATAAAACCTCCGCTCCGCTTCAGTAGACACGGATTTGCGAACTAGTTAAAAGTTCATACAAAACCGGGAAGCGGAGCGGGGAAACGGAGCGGAGAAGCGGAGAGGGGAAGCGGAGTGGGGAAATGGAGCGGAGAAGTGGAGCGGGGAAGCGGAGAGGCGATGCGGAAAAATACGTGAACTCGGTCTAGCTCCGCACAGTCCGCAACACCGCTCCGCTACCTTGTTCCGCACAGTCTGTAACTCCGCTCCGCAACTCCGCTCCAATCTGCTGCCATTCTCCTCTCCGCTGCCTCGCTCCGCTTCAATGGACAGGCAGCCTTATGCGGATGAAACCGCGGGGCGCAGCTAGTAACATAACATAACTTGAAATCATGCCTGTATTCCTCGAAGGGTTAGGCAGAGGTGTACCCGTGGGATTATCAGGGTAAAAAGTATCCTATGTCCTAATCCAGGTCATGGTCTACCCATTTGCCAAATTTCATCCAAATCCGTTCAGCAATTTTAGCGTGAAAGCGTAACAAATAAACAAACTCACTTTCGCATTATTATAATACTAGCTTTTGCCTGTGGCTTCGCCCGCGTGGCTGTCGGAAATTATCCCACGGGAAGGTACTACCGGGATAATAGTATCCTATTTCTTATTCCAGGTCACGTTTATACCTGCCAACCCATATTTATGCCAGGAACAAAATAAACAACGCAAAGTTTTTATATTCATAATTTCGATTGGTTTTATTCGATAAACGAATGAGTGCACGAAAAAAAAAACATTTTTTAATTTTTTATCTATCATAGTCTGGCCAGGTTTTTTTTTTGCCAACCCACTAGTGATATTTTTTTTAACATACTAAATTTGATATAAAATTCTTTTATATTCTATAGGCTTCAATCAATCTGCCTAGCCTTTTCCCAACTATGTTGGGGTCGGCTTCCAGTCTAACCGGATGCAGCTGAATACCAGTATTTTACATGGAGCGACTGCCTATCTGACCTCCACAACCCAGTAACTGGGTAATACGATACCCCTTGGTAAGACTGGTGTCAGACTTTCGGGCTTCTGACGACTCGTAACGACTGTCAAAGATCCACGAATGACAGCCGGGACCAACGGCTTAACGTGCTTTCCGAAGCACGGAGGAATCTCGGTATGTAAAGATGGTCACCCATCCACTGACCAACCCCGGCAAGCGTAGCTTAACCTGATGGATCGACCAGTGCGACTGTTGTTACTTAGCCACGAGCTCCTATATATATATATATATATTCTATATATTCTATAGGCTTCATACTTTCGATTAGTATTTATTCGTTAAACATAAGAGTACAAATATATTTTTTTTATCGTTTTTTTATTTTTAATTAATCATAGTTTGGTCAGGAATTTTTTAACCAACTTGCGATATATTTTTTAGCATACAAAATTTGATTTAAAATTATTTTCATCCATTAAACGTATGGGTGCTGGTCGTTCATACATTTGATCTTTCGGATCTTAGGCTAGAATTAAGATAAAGAATACCTTTAAGTGGGACTTTTTTTGGATCAAATCAGGCTTAAGGCAAATACTTTATCTACATAAAGTATTGTACACCTTCACGAACTCAAGCAGTTAAGTTTAATGCAGAAATATTATACTTGGAATTTACCGATACTTTTACTTTGACTTAACGTTGTTTGTTTTTCAGGCTTTTGTTCATAAGCCTGAAATAACAATGGGGTAATCATGAGTAGGAAGTGGATGTGGGAGTCAGAACACGCCCACTTAAGAAAAATATTGAACCGTTTAGTTTTAAACGGGAATGAAATTGCAGTAAAATTCAAAATTCAATTTTCTAAGGAAGTACAGAAGCTTGTTTGCACATTCCATGCATTGAATGGCTCGTCACATAGGCGTAAAATATAATAATAATATAATAAAATTTAATAGGCGTAGTAAGCGTGTTTACTTTGAGTCAAAGTGAGACCGGTAAGTAATAGCTATCTTCATATTAATTTTATTAATTTTTAATAACTTTCGTGATCTTCTATTTCAAGCTTACATTATTATGACCTCATTTTCTCAGCGATTTAATAAAATTGTATTTGTATAAAATAATACTTAAGCACCTTTATCTACATTAAAAACAGCCGAGATGTGTTATCGGACACCCGTTTGGAAAGAATTTCCTCTCGCTTTTACATTTTTGTAACATAAAAAAAGTGTCGTGACGGTCAAAATGTTACACTTTTTTCTGTCTAGCTTCATGAGTTTAACGTGCCATAAGGCGTTGAACTCTGCACACCTGGCGAATGAGAGCTAGACAGGAAAAAGTGTAACATTGTGACCGTCACGACACTTTTTTTAAATTTAAATGAAGAATGGCTGAATTGGTAGATCGAGTCGCTTAATTTCAGAACCGTTCATGAATGAATGATTACATTAAACAATTAGGGCTTTACTTTGCTTTCATTAGTGTTTTTGATTAAGCTGCCCAAAGAAAAAACAAATATTTAATTAAATCTGAATACCAAAACGCAATTATTTCCGACATCTAAACGCAGATCTGGGTTGGTAGCAATGGAGTTACTATACTCACCACAATATGGTATTTCTGTTTCAAAAATATTTGCTCATTAGCAAGATTTTGGTTGTAGAGATTTCTTCGTTTAAACTAATATGAGACTTTTACAACCTCGTTTTTTTAGAGTAATTATCTTTTAAATTGTACCTAGTCGATTCTTCAGTAGTAATTATTAGAACTATTAATTTCCGCCATCTTTGGTTAAGTATCATAGACTCAAACTCAAAACTCAAACTCAAACTAGAGTCAGTTTAAACGCCACGTCACTTGCTCTTTAAACAACATTTGTCTGGTGATTACCCAATAGTTCGAAGTCTCCATTCTTCTTTAAATGAAGGTACAAGTAGTGCCATTGAAGTTGAGACTTGACGCACCACGTGGTTTCACTTGCGCAGGCGATGTGAGGTTCCCCCCGGGGCGTCATCGGGGCGGCGGGAAGAGCGGCGGGAGGCGCGGACAAGTCTCAACTTTAATCGCACGATTTGTACACACGGCTACACATCAAGCTTATGCTGATCTCGCATTGTATATAATTTCCGTACCATGCGAGGTCAGCTTATACTGGAAATGTATAGCTTGATGTGTAGCCATGTGTACTCTTAACTCTTAATTTGCATTATTCATGAGCAATATGCTTAGCCAGGTGTTAATTACAAAAATGAAGTAATATATATACCTGCTGTAATCAAACATGGCTAAATATCGTATAACTTATTTTGATTGATGTAGCACCCTTAGGCCCTGTTCCCAATAGGTCGTGACAACAGATTATCGTGTCGTTTAAAACGTTGTGGCTTGTGTATTTAAATGGAGGTATACACATATAGAACGACACGATTAACGTTAATCTCTTTCAATTTTTAATCATCACGACTTAGTGGGATCGCACCCTTACCTACCTACTTATAAATAAATAAATAATGTTCAACATGCAACACGTTTCACACTATCAATAAATTACTAGAGTCATGTCAGGGCGCCACGTCGTGACGAATGATTTCCAAATATACATTGGTGAAGCAATTAAATCCCACGTTAAAACATATCGCGGGTCTCAAACCATAGGGGCGTATCCACAAAACCGTTACTTTTCAGGAGAGACAATTTTTTTTATAACTATTGTTGTAATTGAGCCAGGTTGTTGTGTTTTTGCATGTGGACATATATTCACAGTTCAGTTAGTATGGTATACTTGATTTTAAGATATTTCTTCTATAACATTAGTTTTTGGTTCTAAGAAATCATCAAAATTAATGTTATTTCTGTGATTTAAAAATTTTATACGCCTTTTAGCCAGAGAGGCGCGTACATTTTTTCATTAAAACTGAGAGATGATTGAATTCAAAGTAGAAGTACATATAGTCTATTTTTGTTCTACAATCTAGAAAACGATAACAAATCGTAGTAATTACACCATGTTTTCGTTGTGAAAAAAATATAAGCATATAAAAATAAAATGTATTCATAAATCTGAACACATTTATTTTAAATGACGTAAATACACAAACATTCAAAATTGAGCTCATTATTGATTGATACATTATCAGTCACCGAAAACTGGACCAGGCAACACACAAAACGCGTACACTGGACGGACGAGAAGATCACCGAACTCGAGGAACAATTGAGCAGGTTACGATAGGGTATCTGGGTTATCTGAAGTCCGAAGAGAGGGAAGACTCAATAATCCTCAAATCCGGGAACCTGCTCTATTTCCGGGAGCCCGGCGATCCGCAGTCACAAGGTGGTGTCGAGTTTCTCATCCATAAGTCCCTTGTGAGCAACGTGGTGTCGTGTGTCGACAAAGGTGGCGTACCTTAATACTCTGAATATCAGTAAAACATGCGTTGAAGGTCGTACAGGTTAACGCCCCGACCTCGTCACACCCTGATGATGATGCGGAGACCATGTATGAGGATATTTCCAGAGTCATGTATGGCTCTAAAACTCACTTCACCGTTGTTATGGGGGACTTCAACGTTAAACTGGGCAAACGAGTCGATGATGAGCTGCGAGTGGGGTAATTTGGAGTTGAAAGTCGGAACCACCGGGGTCACCTACTGGCCAGTTTTGTGGAGAAGGGAGGTTTATTTATAATGAACTTCTTCTTCTGGAAGCATGATGCAACTAAGAAGAAGATAGAAGAGAGATACTTCATTATGTCAACGAAGAAGCAAACATTTAATGATGTCTCTGTCATCAATGCGGTGAAAACCGGAACTGATCATCGAATGGTAAGAGGCACATTGAAACTAAATATCAAGCTGGAAAGATCTCGACTGATGAAGTCTCCGCTCCGTCCAGCACCAATGCAAATCCAAAACCCCGAGAGCTTTCAGCTCGAACTTCAGAATCGTTTCAAGTACTAGACGCCTACGTCTAGCATAAGTTAGAGCATTACTAAAAAAATCGGAAACATCCAGCTAGCTTTATTCCAAATTATGTTGGATTTGTACAAAAGTGTAGCCAAAAGTGGTTGAATATCTGCATTTCACACAGAGGGTCTGCTATCTGACCTACACTCCGAATATTGTGGAAAACCAATATTCTACGGTTAGACTGATTGTTAGGGTTATGGGCTTCTGTTTCTCTGCAACATTGGTTGTTGATCATAAATTCATTCTAAGTCAAAGTCAAATCATTTATTTCAAATAGGCCCTTGCAAGGCACTTTTGCAAAAATTACAAAAAAATATATTGATTCTAGTCGCTCCTTCCAAAAGGTAGTTTCGTATGGAGAGGAATGGGCAAGAAACTCCACCGTTACTCTTTTTTAAAATGTTTTACAATATTTTGTATTACGTATGTAGGTTAGTCATATATGTACATTAGTTATATGTGAAGACGATGCATCTAAAAATAAAATAATAAATTACTATACCACAATAGGTAAAAAGAATTTTAAAAAGAAAGCAACAACAGATAAACTAATTGCTTATGTGATAGATACATGGTTCTCATATATTTACAAACATTGTTAAAGTAGACGATTTTCCAAAAAAGTTACAATTAATAAGTCAGTGCGTGAGGAACAAAAATAAATCAAAAATAAGATCGACTTTATAACGTGGTCGCCGAAGCACAGACATTCGGACAAGACTCAAGTTTAGTGCGAACAGCCATCTCCCATTCGTGAATAAATTTGAACGTAATTCAAAACTTATTTATTATTTAAATATACATTATAGAGTAGTCAAGAAATAAATTCCTATTTTCTTAATTTTTTTTAATGCATTACTTATTTTACAATTCATTATTTTATGTTATGTTTTTGGTGGAACGGAACGCAAACTCGAAACGCGTCGTTTTCGAAAATCCCGGAAGTGACCTCAAAAAAAAGGCGTGTGATTATAGTTTTTTTTGCAAACTGCTTGAATTGTCACTTAGGTAAGTTTGTACGAGTAAGTGCGATTGCTGCTTGAATAAAGCACTAAAACAATTTAATTTATATGATTTGGGGCTAAAAAACAGATGTAAACCAAGCCCATGCCAAAATACGTCACATCTTGATCGCGACAGAAATGGATGTTTGAAGTGTAGTTGAAAATTGTTGGAGTTTCATAACTTTTTTGAGCAACAAGCAGTAGTTTAATTTAAATTTTAATACTTTTCTTAGATTTTTAGAGGTATGAGGCACAGGGTGTAAAGTTCACTCATCCTCTTTAGAAAAGGGAGGATCCTCCGACCAGACGGGTGTTGTGTCTAGCGGGCAACTGCCCTACGATTGATGTCGAGTAGTCTTATATATGTCGTTCGCGCGGTAAACTCTAATTGCGCGATGCAGGATTTGTGTGACGTCAGGTCTTTGATGCGTAGTTCGCATGTGGCGATGTAGATGCCGCCACTGGTTTATATTACTGACTTTTATTGATTTATTGAAAAAAACAATTACACGCATATTCCCTATTGACTACGCCATAAACGTACACTTGGCCTCGCATTTATGCGTAGTTATTTAGCAAGAAAATTCAACATAATTACTATTTATAACTCAATCTACGCCATTGTTAAATCGTGTAATAGCTAGACCGGCTTAATAGTTTCGCAAAGTGGTTTGTTTCGCAACACTAGTAGGTTCTACATAGATTTATTTCCCTATTTGAGACCCAAATGTCCTCCCGAACGAACACTGCCAGCCCCATACAAATTGAAAATCAATGAACCACGGGATCCAATTTAATATGGACTCCTATTCATCTTCATATCACTCAATACTGTTTTGTAGAGGGTTCGTGATTTTAAACGATACACTTTGAAGGTTAACAGTAAAGAGAGGATCTAGGTCTTAGTCTATATAATACTCGATAAGGGTTATCAGAGAAGTCAATGCCCTGTTTTACAGTTGACCCTGTTTTATAAGTCAAACTAGAACACACCCTATATTGCGCACTCAAATTGAATAATTTTGCAGGATATTGCTAATCCATTGCTTCATAAGTTCGAAAATGTTGTCTGCTCAACAACGTAAATAACGCAATGAATGTTGTTGAACTGTCAAAATGAAACAGATTGTGATTAATCGTGTGTTACGCAATTAGTATACTCGACAATTTACAAAACGTGCTGATTTATGGCTAATCGTAAAAAACTTTATCAACTCTTTGTAGTTTTCGCGGATATAATTGGCTTTTGTGAATAAGATCAGAAAAGCGTTACAGTAACTGCTCTTCTATCAGAAAATTAAATGTTCTTAGATTAAACCGAGCATAACACTGCAACTGCTTACCGACGAGCGCTTTTTCTCCTAGTTACTCCTCTGATGAAGTAACTAAAGTTTAAATGTGGAGCATTCACTAAAGGCAGGGAACTATTACAAAAGTAAGTCTTAGGCTCAATTTACATTGCCATGGTATGGAATGGAAGCGAGTATTTGTAACGATATTGTGTATGATATCAATTATATGAAAACTACTTAGCAATTTAGTGTATGACCAGAAATAATTAAAACTATGGTCATAAATAGAGTTTTATTTGCACGCGAATCATTCTTTCTCAATCAGTATTAACATAATGAACACAACACAACGGCGGACGACTAATGATGTTGTTTTATAGGCCTTCGAGGGAATGGAAATTCATTGCTAGCTAGGTTATATTAGTTAGTAGGTTATAGTTGTCGACCAACCCGTACTGGCCCCCGTGCTAGATTACGGCCCACTCCCTCTCACTCAGAGGAGGTCTTTATCGCAGCAGTGGCAACAATATATGCTGACTTTGCTAATAGTTATCGAATTGAGAACTTAGAGGCACATTACTTAATGCTTTGTTACTAGTGATAGAGTGTTAATATTCAAAGCTGCAAAGATATATCTTTGTTTATTTATTTATTTATTTAAGGACTTTGGAAGACTTACAGCTAAATACAATGTTGATAAATAACAGTATGATAATCTGACAGCCAATTACAGGTCTTCGCGTCTAGAGCTTGTCTGGTATAAAAGCACTGTGGAACAAAATATACACACTGCCAAATTTTGCCAAAACAAAAAAAATAACAACCAAAAATACGAGTAACATAAAAAAATCTTATCTTTAGTAATACAAGAATGTGTGTAGGCGTGGTGATGATGTATCAGGCATTATTCTCACAGTTTTGTGAAATTTTTATACTTAGATAATCTCTTAGCAATTAACATGGTCCTAGTTTATCATTTATAACTTCCAGTTACAGCTTTATATAGCTATATGTAAGCGGGCACGCTCTTTATGCCCGGAGGCTTTTATTCGGGTATTAAGTTTTGTTTACGTTTTTTAGTTTTTATTTTCGTTTCGATTTTGATGTTTTTATTGGTAAATTGGAGTTATCACACTCCAATTTACTGTCACTCCAGTTGACAATATGGCAAATAATTTTATTTAATGTTTTTGTGGTGAGAAATGTAAATTATTTTGCTAATCAAATTTATTTTTTTCCTCTAACTGAACAGACAGCAGTGCTGCTGGAGAGTTTGTTGCGCCACTTCTTCTTCCCAGCTAAACCACTAGGAAGTGGTGAAGGGTGGGCGTTTTGGGGGACTGTCTTATGTAATTTTGACGTTCGAAAAGTGCTGATTCTCAGCCTAGTTTGAATAAATGACTTTAGAATTTTGAATTTCATGGTGATCCTCTTACAGGCCATTGTTTGTATAACGTATATTGCCGTCATCGTCTGCTTCATCGTTTTTCTAGTTCACTAAATTATAACAAAAACCATTAGTAAGCTGGACTTTAAAAGTAACCTTGAACCGTGAGTTCTTCAACATTTCCTATCAGACTAATGAAGTCTGATAGGAAATGTTGACTACATCTATATTTTTTTTAAATATTACACGTACGAGTGATTTTGATATCCTGCAGTAGAATATGGCAGGTCTTATCTGCCATACTCTACTGCAGGGTAAATAATAAACCAAAGGTCTTATTAAATAAAATATACACGTTTGAAATATTTAAGAATACGTGTTACTGTAATATCTTCAAGAGAATAAAACAGAATACATGTGAAGAGAGTAGCAAACCCACATTGTACTATTGTGGTTTTTAAATCCAATACATTGTTGTTGATACAGCGCAGCTCAACTACGTGATACTAGGATCATCTCGGCAAAAGAAAAAGAAAATCTATGTCGAGATGTAATATTTTAAAAGTACGATATCAAACTTTCTAATGTTTCTCTAGTAAGTGTAGGTCCAATTAGGAAAAAAATTAAAACGAAGGCGTTGTTTAAAAATATTGCGATTGGAAAGATCTTAAAGGGTTGGAAAGCGATGCGCCTTGCCAAGAAATTAGCCTTTACCTACTTTAAAGAAACTGATTCACTTGAACTGCATCCGATAATATATATCAATATCCAACTTTTTGAGAGTTTTACTAAAAACTCCAGGATTGGGCCTACAAATTCGGCTAATTTACTACTAAACATTCGTAGTACCCGCGTTTAAATATGAGTAATGACTCTTCAATCCATACGGACACAAATAAAATAAAACCACTTCACACCTTGTATTGGGAAGTAGCTACGACAGCGCCATTTTGACAGTGGCAACTGTCAAAATGGCGCTGTTGCCTTCCCCAATATGTAACGTACAAACCGGTTATGCGAGCTTGTAACTGCGGGAATTACTGAGAATGCGCGATAATTCTCCAGGAAACGCGAGACCAGGGGACTAAAAACGGCCGCTTTGGCAGAATCATAATATGATAATATTATGAATCACACAAACTGGCTCAAACTGACAATTCATAATATTAACTGTGTTCAATTCGTATTACGCAATTCATCTGTTTGACAGTTTGATATTATTGAAATAACATTTAAACAGCAGAAATAAAAAATAAAAATCTTATTTGATTAATAAAAACTATAAAGGAAAATTATCCGGTAAAATTACGGTCTTAATTTTTTTCATTTTCATATTTACATCAAATATGATTCTGATATGAATTGAATTGAATATGATACAGCTAAAATATTTGTCACCATAGCGGAATTACTGGAAATTCAGAAAATGAATTGGTTTTAGAGGAATTGCTTAATGTGGCCGTTTTAGCCCCCTGGTATTTGGCTCGTATGACGTATCTACATAGTTTGTTTACTACACTATTGACATAAAGTTCTTTTTTGATTTTTTATTCGCTTCCATTCCGTTCCGTGGCAATGTAAATAGAGCCTAAGCCTGTCTGTACTTTTGATTGAGGCAATAAGAATGGAAGTTTGAATTTCGAAGTGAACGAATGAAGAGTTGAGCTGCGAATGAACAGTCGATTGTAATTTATGACGTTCGATTCTCACCCGTCTTGGAACACTTTACATTAGGAGACATGGAAAACGGAGATGTGACTGGTTCTTGCTGATGTGATAGAAAATGATAGGTCGGTAAGTATTTCATTTAAAATATTTATCAGTGCCAATTCAAATAATGATAAGCAATAAATAATTTAATGATATAAATTAATCAATGACTTGCTGAGCTACATACTTTATTGAAAACCCGTATATTATTTTTATGTTGACTCAAAATAAAAAGAAAATTAATTTTGTAAGCAATAAGTGTTTCGAAAATTTCGCCGGCTTTTAATAATTAATATTTTGGCGTTAAGCGCAATCCCGTTCCATGTAGCCGTCAACGCATTGATGCCACGGCATCTACTTAATTAAATGTCGTAGCTATAATACTGACGTCGAAGCCCGCCACTCTTTAGTCCTGTCACGCCCGTTTGATACTCAAGGCATGAACAGTGAGCCAATTAGGAGCCTATAATTACTATGTTAATTACAGACACTGTTCTTGTTTCCCATCTTGCTATTCCGACCGTTGCGTTGTTATATAAACATAAATTCTCTCCTTCCGAAGTAAGCACTAATTAACAAGTGCCCGAATGATTACAGAGCAACTATAAACATTGAAATGTAATGCGGAATGTACGTTTGCGTTTTGTGTTACACGTTGCAGCAAAAATAATTGTTAGCACTGAGTCGCTTTATGCTAAACGACTAATTAGCCCACCTGCGCTTAAAAACAAAAAAAAACAAATAGTAGTTACATTTAAAATGATGTAAAGGTTTCTCTCTCAGCGTTAATAAGTGGCGTATTGGTGCCGTAGTACGCTCATTTTCTGAATGTCGTAGCACGTAGCAGCTGTCTACGGCGCTACGCTGCTACACGCGTAGCATCTTCGTGGCAACATTAGTGTGTGGTGAGCGTATCGGGTAAATGCCAACGCCATCGTTTGCAACCTGTGCACTGTATTTTAAAATAGTGTTATTTATTAAAAGCGTTTTGTAGATGTGAGCAAATGTGGTTTTACTAATTAGAACGAGATCGTAGAATTGAAAAAGAATGTTATATTTAAAATTATTTTGTTAAAATGTTTATTCACAAAATGGTGGAGGAATAGATATAATGAAATCTAATCCACTTTACCAATATTCAGAGCCAATTGGCTTCACTAAAGCCTCATATCGAGCGTCAGTCTCACAACTATGATTGACACCTAATAAAGTATCTCTGCTCCCCCCACAAGTTCACGCAAGCGTGAAAATACCCACGAATCCATTTACACTACACAAAAGATAACTCCATTTTCTGCGACGTAAATGTATTCGATAAGTTTTGTCGAGTTACGATAAGTCACACAATTCTAATCGATATAATACAGAGAGTATCGATTCAATTAACGATGGGAAACTTGGAGGAAAGCCTTGCTGGTTAACAGACTGTAATAAATGTTGGGGAACTTACTTTTCTCTGCCATTTCATTCGGAATATTTTTTGTTAAGTTATTGTTTTTCTACATCGGCCTGAAATGCCTTCTTATAGAGTAATGGTTGGTCGTATGGCATATTTTCGACAACAAATGTTTTTTTTTTAACTTGTCTTATAATGATGATTTTTATGAACCTGACGCAATACTTTAATGATCTTTTAGTATAACTATTAAAAACAGAAAAACGAAGAGCGCAGCAATTTTGAAGCAAGTTAAATCTGTAATGAATACTTAATAATATAATATATAACAATATTATGAAAAGGTAAAATTTGTTTGTAAGTTTGTATGTAGGGGAGATTAGTCTCCGGAACTACCAGTCGGATTAAAAAAAATATCTGTTTGTATTGGATCTAAATCTTGACGAAAGTTGCGGACACGGACGCAGCTCGTGGACGAGGTAGTACGCGGGTAGAACTAGTCGTTAATATAAGAGTAGGTTCACATCGTCAAATAGTAAACAATAATTACCAACTTGACCTCCACAATTACTGAGAAATACTCGTAATAAAGTGAATCGCGAACAATCTCACTCATCATCCAAGTGATGACGATGAGCAATTCACGCTGTGAATTCAGTCAGCTCTGTGTTTGTCTCCGTGTCTCCAGTCACCCATCCATAGACTGGCCACAACAAGAACAGCGTAACTTAGCTTAGCTTCTATTTGTATTAAACATTGTGTATAATAAAATAAATAATAATAAACTCCAATAATAATACAGTTTCGCGATTATAATTATTTAGACATCTAGTAAGATTGAAACCTATTACAAAAGTTAGTCTTATTAATGATTAATCGCAGTTACTAACTTTCTGTAGTTGGGGAAATCTTATATTACTTTTGTTGGAAAGTGTGATTTTATTCAAGGCTCATCGCTACCCACACTCCCAATCTCTTATACATTTTACGTAATAGGTCTGAACATATTATTAATTTGGTTATGAAAACTGAAGATTTTTTATCATCATAGTTTCGTCTGGGATCGGTTAATGGAAATCGTGATATGAGTTTGTATAAGTTTATGTAGAAAACTTAAAAATGTCTGGCTAGCTCAAGTTTCATCAGTCAGTGAAAAAATCGGATTGACGATTGTAGATGATTGTTTAAAAAAAATATTAACATCACTAAAAACGTGTAAAAAGCATTGCCATATTTTGATACTGCCGTATTTTGGTCAGCGGTCAATCGGAACATTGTGTAGTTGTAAAGGTGGATTCTGTTTAACATACGCAATGTAATTTTCTAGCATTATCCCGCGGCTTTAGTCACCTCGCTAGGAAAAAAGTATATTTTATCTGTCTAATTAGATATCATAAACTGTCATCATATCCCAGTAAATACCCCACAATCGAGTAACAATATAATGAATAATGGGTCTATCTTGATACTATACCGTAGTAACATACTTCTTGTTGCCATTATTCGGTTCAATCCTATGTCACTGACATCTAGGTACTGACCAGAATAGTGTAATAACATCGGTGACCCATTTAGTCACCGGAAGACGAAAGCTCCAGGTGTCCTTGGCCACTATTTAGTTAACGGTGTCACCGCATGTCTGTATGCTAACGGTTTAGGTTGTTGTTTGATAGATAGACAAACAAAAACAATACGAGTATGTAAGACAAGATTACCTAAGCCTTCCACGAATTGTTCAACCATGCATGAACGGTAGCGCATAGGCTTGAGCAACAGCATCATGTTTTATTCGTCTTGAACTTACAAAACAACAAAACACCAATTTACCTTTTCTTAAATTTGGCTCTTTTATGACTGTCAAAGATAAATATTTTCTTGTTAGGGTTCTGGATTTCCTAATGAAAAAACGGAAAGCATCACTCGTGTGTCTGATTGTCTGTCCGAATCTAAAGAACCAATTAATTTGTGACCCAAACACGGACGTGTTACGTAAATAAATGAATTTTGAATATGGGGGTCACTTTTGGGAGACAAATAAGAAAATGAATAAAGAAGTTTTGAGCAATACACCGTATACCATATAGTCTCAAGTCTATTTTTTTAATCGTTTTAAAATAAATAGTTTTAAAGTTATTTAAGAAAATAGAGATTATTCCTCAAAATTCAAATGTTCAAGTTCAAGTTCTTGATGTACAAGTTCATTTTGGACACAAATTACTCGTACCTAGCCCCATTTTTTTTTTTTTTTAGAAATGCAAAGACGATTGTTTATTCAAGGTAAATATGGTTTTGCATTCCCGATATGTACGTGAGGCGTGCGACACCTTTACCTACGTCAGCAAAGAAAGTAAATATTTCAAAAACTTCCAAAGGTTTCATGTGAATATAAACTACCTCTGATAGAGAGACGGGAAAAGGTATTGTATGGGTTCCGCAGCCACCCACCGAGCCCTCGAAAAGGACCAAGAAAAAGATGTGAAAGCGTGGGTAATTTAACCGCGGAAATCTTGGGAACGATGCAAAGTTTCGCAAAGATATTGTGAATCTCTGAGACTTCTCAAAACTTGAAGCTCTTTTGCTCGTTGCTGTGGTATTTCGAAATAGCAATATTAAAAAGTACAACAACTTTCGAAATATATAAATTATATGTGGCATGAAATGCTGACTCGTTTTCCGAGGTGGAATAATAAAACCTTATTTTCATGGAAGCATTTTTCGTAGTTTCTGTTTGCAATAATTATAAATGGTAATGAAGAGTCACAATTAGTGCCAAGCACTGCTTGAAACCACGTTTGGCATACATTTCGTGGCTTAAAATTTGATAAAACTGCAGTAATAATTAGTTTGGAGTGCACTTTCTTTATGCAAGTCTCTTTTATGACTTTGCGTTATTAGTTGACATCAATAAAGTTTTGGTTAACGTTGTCTTTATTTAAATACTAGCTTTCGCCCGCGGCTTCGCCCGCGTGTAGGTCGGAAATTATCCCACGGAAACGTACTACCGGGTAAAAAGTATCCTATATGTTAATCCAGGTTATAAACTTTCTGTGTGCCAAATTTCATCCAGATTCGTTCAGCCGTTTTAGCGTGATTGAGTAACAAACATCCAAACACAAACATAAAAATAAGGATAGTTCAAATCGGACTACTCAATAAAAAGTTATGCGTGGTCATAAATAAAAATAAAAAAAATATACGTGTCGTTTTGAGAACCTCTTCCTTTTTTTTTCGTCAGTTAAAAACATTCACATTTATAATATTAGTAGGATTTAACGCATTTAAATATAAACGTTGTTTAAAGTAAAGTTATGAAGGTTTATCCTAAAAGTTGGCAACATCGCAAATGTCTGTTTTGATTCTTATTGCAATATTACTGAATATGAAATGTGGCTAACTAGAGAACTATTGTTTGACATCTATTTGCAACGTTGCCCACCTTCAGAATAAACGCTCTTAAGACAAGCTTGAACTTCAAAAATTGAGATGATGACAGGGAAAAAAAAATTGTTTTTTTTGCTTTATTTTATTAATAAAAAATGTTTTAGATAAAACGCATTAAAGTTGGGAAGTGGGGGGGGGATCGCTACGTCACAAGTCAGTATAAAGTCTACCGGGGAGTGACGTCATGCCAAATTTTAACTCAATGTATTGCTGTAATCTTTTGATTACGTAAAAAAAGAAAAAATATGTGTCCAATATTTTTTAATAATCAACCTGATGCACAAAAAGAAATGTTTAGTCAACATCCTTATTATATGATTACACTTATGTTTATTCATTATTTCAACGTTTATAAATAAAGGGGAATTTTATTAACGAGACATTTAGTAGGTAGGTACACGCCACAGGTACACGCCAACAAGACATTTACCAGCTTCCTTTATGGAATTCAAGAAATTAATATGAATATGAATACCTGTACTTTCCACTGTCGGTTTAGAAGTGATAATATTCTTTTACGTAAAGGCATTTCAAAACATAACAATACCTCTGTCTAGTCAGAAAATCTTAACAAAACTAATAGAATAGTCTAAGCATCCTCTAGCTAGTTTTCAGCAAAATATCACCAAGTTTAATCCTGTTCACAAACACCTCCCAAACTTAGAATGATAAGCTCAGTGACACATGCATTGTGTATTGTGATTCATAATAAAGTAAGGTGGAGCGGCGAGCCTCGGGTCATAGAATAGTAAAACCGTGCAGAAGCGAAACTCATGTGCTTAAAGGCTCGAGCCTACCAGCGCGATGCGACTCGAACAATACAATTTCTAAGAAAACTTCACGGTATAACAATAACTGGTATCACGTCACCCTAGTCTACACGAAGACAGACTTTATTCTGTATGTGGATAGTTCGTTGCCACCGAAATATTCAGTTGCCGCTCAGCACTAGCTTTTAAATATACTTGAGTTGTTTAAGTCTTTTAATTTTTGTGGGTACCTAAACTAATAACGACAGAGCTTTAGGTATATACAAACTGGTAAGTGCAATAATATAGGGTACTACCTATTTATTTAAAAAAACTTGTTCGATTCCTGGCTCAGGAAGCTTTTATATAAAACAAAAAATGCAGTTTAATTTTCCTCCAAAATCTATATCTTGTTTAATTTTTTTTTTCAGATTCTGCCTCATCCCAAAAACTTCTTTTCATAAATTTGCGAAAACCCAAAAAATTATGCTACCGTTCAAATGAACAAAGGTATATACCATATTTTTATAGTGTGCCCTAGGATAGGATTTTATAAATTTTTGATTACTTTAAAACGGTAAATATTTTTGAAAATCTAATGGGTGCACATATTACGCGCAAATTAAGAGCTACTGATATATGTTTATTCTACGGGCATACAATAATTGGTTACTCCAGCAGGAAATAAAACATCTCTAAAACCTTAAGACGCACAAATATCATTTTCGGCGCATGTACTATATTTCTCTCTCCGGTCATTCGTTTAAAATCTTCCTGCTGGAACAACGTTACACCAGCAGGATTGGTTTTACCGTTTATTTTTACAAAACGACAGCACGAACAAATTTTTAATTTACAGCTGATTACGCTCTAATTGTTCGTTGAACTCAATCCATTCAAGAAAAGATTTTCTTGCTGAAGTAACGGATCATTCGGCCGTATCAATGCCGACTGCATTATCCTGTGAATGCCCGAAACGTAGGCATTTAGAAAGTGTTCAGAGACAGTATCGCATCTATACGAGTTACTATTTCTTCATCTATGCTCAGAGCCAGCGGTATAAATCAAGAGCCAGGATTGTACATCGCACACCGACTTAATCGCACCTGCAGTGTCGCTTGAGCATAGCGTTTAATACATAGTGATATATTACGTCATTTATTAGCCGCAAAGCGCGTTGTGGTTATAATTTGATATGATGCGCTTGATTAAGTTGTTAGTTTCGTATTTTTTATAGAAGAATGTTGTGATCAAGATTTTTTTAGTGTTTTAGTTATTGTTGTGAGATTAGCTTGTTTAATGTTAATACAGTTAGCGAGAAAATTCGATTTGCACTTCAGTTTTTTAAATCTTTATTTAAAAGTTGAATATTTATTTAAAATTGGAACAGATATAAAATTAAAAGAATATTAACTCTACGCTTTTAAATAAAATGCTGAAATACAATTTATCGAAATAATTTTGTGTCAATTAAGATGATGTGTAAAATAAAAGTAAGTATCAGTTTTAATAGAGTTTTGTCGCTGACCATATCTATCAAACTTATTTATTAACTTAGTATATCGAAGACAAAATATTAACAATAAATCCATACTAACAATAGACACACATTATCATCATCATGAAGCTTTCCACTGCTGTTTATTTATGTGCATATAATTAAACTATACTATTAAACGGGCAATATTTGAATATAGATATATATTTGTAATCACGTTCTCGAAAACGGCTCTAACGATTTCGATGAAAGTTGCAATATAGGGGTATACAGGAGCGAAAAATCGATCTAGCTAGGTCTCATATCTGGGAAAATTCGTTTTCTCCGTATTTTCACCCGAGCAGAGCTCGATCGCTCAAAGTTTAGAACAAGATGGCTACCTTAGAATAATGACATAGCAGCATGGAATTAGTAAGTACCTACGACCATGGCAGCATGGAATTAGTAAGTACCTACTACCATAGCAGCATGGGATTAGTATGTACTATACATGGAATTAGTATGAACTATCCTATACTATTAAATGAGTATTCTCTATTTTTTCCCGAGCAGTCGGTCGACCAGGTACTGTATGTTAAACGTAAACAATAACAGTTGTTTACGGACCCTCCCCCATAGATGGCGTATTGTAATAATCATCGCGCATGACAGAAGGATTGATTAATGTATACTAGTGGACATGTGTTTGTTTAACAAGCAGAAGGATATTGCTGCCCATTCAGGAATAGGTACTACGAAATAGAATATTCTCCCCTGAAACCATATAAAAAACGGATATAAGAACAATAGAAATTCAGTTTTGAAGTGAAGTCGACCTCGTAAATGATTAACACTTTTGACAAAAACTCCCAGTTAATTAAAACTTTGGTTTTAAAGCAAAACATAGATATTGAGGCTTTATGGCGTTCAAGTGACATACAACTTTAGTAAATTAATTACGAGGCTGACTTTACAATCAACCAAAGAGTTTGGAATGCAGACAAGAAAGACAAACACAGATGTACCTACCTACTCTAGGCTTGTTTTTAGGTGCATCGTCTTCACATATAACTACTCGTAATGTACCTATACAAGATTGTAAAACATTTTAAAAGAGTAACGGTGGAGTTTCTTGCCCATTCTTCTCCATACGAAAACTACCTTTTGGAAGGGGCGATTAGAATCAATATTTTGTTGTAAATTTTGACGTTCAAAAGTGCTTTACAGGGTCTATTTGAAATGATTTGACTTTGACCTTGACTTTGAAGCAACACTCAAAGTGATTTAGGTGCTTCATAATTTTTGATGTGTAACATATTTTCCCTCGCTTTCCTACAATCTGTGGGAGTGATTTAAAAAAAAGGGACGGAAGTGTGTTACAGAAAGCCGGGGAAGCGCGCGCTATTTGATAGGACCAATGAGAGCGCGCGGTACTAGAGTTGGCCGCCAGATGGTGATGATGATGATGATGATGAATATTGTTTATATGATATTCAGCCAAGATGTCAGATGATACACATCATATGCGACTACCGGAAGGCTCGCTCGTTTTTTACAATCAGACAAGTCTTTTCAAAGACTTGACTACTCAGCATACCTACACATAACATAAATTAAACAGTAACTATGGTTAACTACTTGCATAATACTTATCTCTTTAGCAGAACAGTATCCAATTAAACTGTGTAGACTACGAACGTCAAAGGAGTTCATCATAATTGGAAATTAGTTAAATATTCTGATAGTCTACAGGAATATCGTTGAAGACGCCTAATTTGAAAGTCAAACCGATTTCTAGAAAGCCAGCTTGATATTGTTCTGTGATATACTAATTGACGTTTACTGACTGTTAGACTGGCTTGCAAGGTCGTCAGTTCGAACCCTGCTCGTTGCAAATACATACAGTCTATATATATACCGACAACATTATTGGCAGATAATGATGATCAGTGATAGCCTAGTGATGTGACCGTCAGACTGCCAAGTCATAGGTCACGAGTTCGAACCCAAGGCACGCACCTCTGACTTTCCGGATTCATGTGCGTATTGTATAATTATCACTTGCTCAAAAACGGTGATGGAAAACATCATGAGGAAACCGGCATGCCTGAGAGATATTTCTCGACGGCTTGTGAAGCCAAGTCAGAAGCTTTAGCCAAGTTAGAAGCCGGCTTTAAAACTCTGACACCAGGTTAGTCACTAACCACACGAAAATAAATAAATAAGGATGATGATACTATATAATGAAGCTGAAGAGTATTTTTTTTTGTATTTGATAACCCAATTCTTGAGGAAGGTTATAGGCTTTTTAAAACCACGCTACGACCCTTAGGAGACGAGCAAAAAGAAAAAAAAAACATTTGCAGAAAGAAGGCACAACAAATTTTTCGATCGCAAAGCACACTCTAAATTATGAGTCGTGCAAACGTCAGAAAGAAAGCCAAGCAAAAACTAAGTAAAACAGGAGGGTCCTGCCCTTAGGCCGATTCCTGGCCACTGTAGGCGCGGGCTTGCGGACGGTGAGCAAGGGGTAGCCGTTAGATAAGGACCAGGCCCGGGCCGACGGCGCGTTGTGTTCCGTGCACGTCTCAAAGAGATGTCAGCACAACTGACGGGGTCCGCTAGGACCGATGCCTGCCGGGGTCGCGGGAAAGTCCGAAAGGAATACCGTGGCTCCTGGCAACGTACAGGCAACTGAAGGAACACGGGTGGGTTTTAGTCAGTAAGAGTCTGACACGCCCGCGCCCTCCCGCTCCACCCAGAGCGGGAGAAGTTAATCGATAATTTCCCAAGCAAAAAAAAAACTGTCCTTATCACAATTTAAGGGTCGACGCAACACGAACCATGACTTCTTCTTTAATACATTATTCTCTATCTACCGTCATCTCAGTATTCACGCCCTTCCTAACCATATCATCTTTCACCCAATTCATGGATGTTTCTTTGGTCTTCCCTTCTCTTATAGCCTATTAAAAAACAACCCAATGACCATAATCCGTCGAGTATCACTTACGAAGAGCTCAAAACACCGAAGAATAAGATGCTAATGAGAAACCGAATCTGGTTATTATTAATAATGTAAGATGCGGTTATTGTTTAACGACACATTTCGGTGCTCGGCGGCTAATATCGTTAGTGTTATTATGCACCGGTGCGGGCGCGTGTGTCATTACTCTTCGTGCTGTACGTAATCTCGCCTCGGATTAATACCAGCTGCGGTGTCTCACAATATTTATATTTTTAATTTCACGCTTCTCTGCACACAGGGATTATACTAAAATTTGTGTTAATATTTTTGGTACACAGCCAAACTTTCATTTCGCTCACTCAGGCAGTATCACAGTCTATTGAACTCAGACCCGCACCGCGACTGCGATTCGACGGCAACCAGTCGCAACCGACACAATGTGCCACATTCGTGATGCCAACTACCGGCCGAACTTTTGACACTCTTGTTTTGTCTATTTGTTTAATTAAACTTTGAATTTATCTGATTAACAAATTCTATGTTATGATTTCATGTTATAGCTGACGCAAAACTTTCTCCTATTCAAGCAAAATATGCCAACAGAATTATGTTGCTAACTCTACAAACATCCCAACTTTCAAAAGTCTAGCCACAGTAAATAAGCCGAACAAACCTTACGAAGCCATTACTGAACCCTTCATTTATTTTAGCATTGTGTCTTTTACCGTCCGTAAATATTAAAGTTTCAAATTTCTGCACGCTTGTTTATGAAAGCTCACCAATTCATTACTTTATTTGTTTAATAAAGCTCGAACGGGCACCGCCTGTGTACATTGGGATATAAATTACCTTTAATTTAGGTGAACGATCCAGAAAATATGATGATGTAAACTTTTCATCAGGCCTTATTAAAGGTGGGCCGGGGTGTTGGAGTAACTACGTAACAGGGGCTGCACCTACTTGTTATGAAATTTTGTATGATAAGATTTAGGTGTAATGGCGCTTCGGGGCGATTTTACTTATTAGAGTATATTGTGTACTGAAGCACCGCAGTGCCTGTAAAGTGTCCCGCCGGCACACGACACACGACCCAGTAAGCGTTATGTTCGAGGTAAGTGGCGGGCGCCATGTTTTATGTGTGATTTAACACGGGTTGGGAGCTTATGGCACTTTACAGATAGCTACGTAGCGATTGAAGAAAGACTACTAAAGACTACTTTCTACTCGTAACATACAATATTCTACTAGTTTTCGCATCAAAATGTAAATGTTTTACAACTTGAGACTGCGCTACAAACGTTGAATAACCTGATACATGAGTAATTTTATGCCCCAAAAGTAACAGGATTTTCTGTGAGGTAAATTAAAACTGAATGACTTTTAAAAGAAAAGTTTACCGGAGCCATGCCGTTGATGAGAATTGCATTTCCGATGTTGAAGAGTTAACAGTTAAAATAAAAAATTATAGTATTTACATATTATGAATATTAAAGCTTTCTCTTTATGTTATGTGAGCACAAAATATGAAAGTAATATAAGTGTATATATTAATTATTTAATTACTAGCGAACCGCTTGCTGCTTCGCACGGTTTTTACGATTTGACAAAACTTTTTAGTTATATATGTAACGTACTACTAACTAATACTAACGTATTTTAAACATAAACCTTCCGGAATAAATTCTCTAAACGATGATGATAATCTCATCAAAATCTGTTGCGTGGTTTAGAAGAACAACGCCGACATACAGACAAACACGAAAAGCGACTTTAATTTATAATATGTATAGATGGTTTAATTACTTCGCGAACAATCATCAAACGATAAACCATGCATTGCAATCTTAATTGATGCGATATCAGTTAATTAATTAATGTTATCAACCATTGTAGAATCAATCGGCACGCCTAATATAATTAAATCTAAATAAGTAGCTATAAATCTAGTCAAAAGAAAAACTTCCTGACGTTAAATATTTTATTAACATGTAATAAAATTTGTTATGTCAAAAGCATTGTACGCGTTCAAAGGAACTGTTTCTTTATTTAAAGTCATATTCCGAAGTTACGTGTACAGTCGCTACAAAACATAATGATTCGAATGTATCTCTGTCGTGAAACTGTACCTCTGGGAACCGCGAGTAATAAAAATTCCGGCACGCGCGTTACAAGTGTGCTTTCGAGAAAGTAATCCGCGAAGAAATACAGCCTCTACCTACTGCTTCCACATTTGTAACTGGGAAATCTCCATTTCTCTTTGACTACCAGTCGTTTCAAAAGCCACTGCGTCCCTGGTGGGTCGTGTGGAGGCGACACTCATAAAAATTCGCCGTGCCGAACTTTCCCGTAACGTGTCACAGTGTTCAAAGCGAGCGCAGCGGATTTCGTTGTACTATAATTTTATAAGCTACTTAGAAATGCGTGTGGGCGATTCCGTTTCATGAATGTTACTTTAAATTAGGCCCTCTGTTACATCAGCAGTTGAGGCATTTAAATGTCGTGCTTCACTCAAAATGTTACGGGATAAAAAGTGCCGTTAACAGACATTCAATCGAGTGTTTGGTTTGTCATATTAATAATGTACGAACTCAACTTTTTGCGTTTTAGTTACCCAATTACCACCGATATTTCTTCTAATGCCACTTACGGTACCCATGACAAAAAACTTTTTACAAAAAAGAAAACAACCGACTTCCAAAAAAAACACTACAAAGTGAAAAATAACTTTAATTTCGGAAGTCGGTGTCTTTGGTTTTGAATTATGGTTTTTTGCCACCGACTTCCGAAATTAAAGTTATTTTTCACTTCGTAGTTTTTTTTTTTGGAAGTCTCTACTCGTAAAACTCATAAGTCGTAAACTAATATTATAAATGTGAAAGTTTGTATGTTTGGATGTTTGTTACTCAATCACGCAAAAACTGCAGAACGGATTTGGATGAAATTTGGTACAAAGATAGTTTATAACCTGGATTTACACATAGCATACTTTTTATCCCGGTAGCCCGAAGCTGCGGGCGAAAGCTAGTGTTATATATTTAGATTGAGGAATGCCAACGTGATCGCTATGTTTTGGAATCAAAAGCAAACATTTCATGTTTATTACTGCCTGCCTTAATTAATTTCCACATCTTGAAAATAATGCGATATTAACGAAGCAATTAATTATTGTTTACCATCTCGTTAGTTACATTAAATCGTAGTTGATCGTTTGGCTCGTTAGCTATATCTCACCGAATCATAGTCAATAAATATTATTGTTTTACGTAACATAATTTGTTCCCCGTCCATTCCCGAGGAGAATTTACTCATTTCATACCTTCTGTGTCATGAATAATGAACAAATTACTTCTTAATTCAAGAGGATAAGGAGCAATTTTTTTTTGCTCTAGTGTTATAATTGTGGCGTTTACCCCTTTGACCTATCTATTTAGTATTTCTGTGTGACGACTATTAAGTGAACGTTTTCATTACAATAACTTTTGTTAAAGATAAGTTTTTACGATTAAGAAGTTTTTTAGGATTACTGACTAAGAAATTATCAAAGAAACACCTACTCCCAACTCAGGCGAAACCGAATCACGAAAATCAATCAACCCACCTTGAGCCAAAATCCTTTCACCAATATAAGTTCAATTAACTATCTTTATTTATGAGGTGATGCTACTAAATCTCCGTGTCTCGGCTCTTCCTCATTAATAAACAAAGCAGGGTAACATTGAATGGCGACCCTTTGCGTTACGATCGCGACCTATGGGTCGGTTATAACTTGGAGTTTAGGAGTACGCTCGTAACGCCGTCATTTGTTAACATATTTGATTAAAACCTGTAATTCATTAAAATTATTAATAAGCAGCTCACGTGGGAGAGGATAATTGGCGAACTTAATGACCAGGACGGACTCGTTATGTTTAGGATATACTCGTGCGTTATGTTTAGGTAAAATGCTATCTATATTGATGTTAAACTTATACAAAATAATATCGGAATCTAATATTGTCCCACTTTATATTACAGGGGGCATAAAACGGCCACATTAAGCAATTCCTCTTAAAGCAATTAATTTTCTGAATTCCCAGAAATTCCCAGAAATTCCTCTATGGTGACACATATTTTAGCTGAATCATATTCAATCCAATTCATATCAGAATCATATTTGGAGTAAATATTGCCTCATGAAAAAAATTAAGTCCGTAATTTTACCGGAAAATTCTTCTTTACAGTTTTTATTAATCATAAGAGATTTTAATTTTTTATTTCTACAGTTTAAATGTTATTTCATTAAAATATAAAACTGTAAAAAATTTGATTTGCGTAATATGAATTGAACGCAGATAATATTATCTTGGCTTCACATGCAGTCGAAAAATATCTCTCAGGCATGTTTCCTCACAATGTTTTCTTTCACCGTTTTTGAAGCAAGTGATAATTATACAATACGCACATGAATCCGGAAAATTCAGCGGTGCGTGGCTTGGGTTCGAACTCGAGACCAAGACTTGGCAGTCTGACGGTCACATCACTGCAGTGATAGCCACTGCTGTTAATGATACATGAATATTTGAAAAGGTATGTTTCCAAAGCTACATGATATGGTACAGTCAGCATCAAAAGTTGTTGACCACATTTAGATTTTCAAAATCGCTGTATAGTGAAGTGCTAATAGTGAATACGGTGTACAGCGATTTTGAAAATCTAAAGATGGTCATCAACTTTTGATGCTGACTGTACATTTTTTAAGTTGATCATAAATTAGTTAGAACATTATTAATTAGTCTGAAATCCTGACTTAAGTCCTCTAATTTGCCTGGCACGTTTGTCTCCATTTTTTACGTCACTAGATTAGCATAAATAAACGGTTTAATCCTGTTAATCTTATTTAATTATTCTTACTGTTGTTGTCTTAAAAACGATAGCCATTAATGGAATTGAAATATATAGCTGAGACATTTATAAAATACGAATTGAACTTTTAAAGTGACAATCACATCGTCACAAGTTTCTAGAAACTGATATTTCATCTATCACGCCATCGCACGATGGACACCATGTGTTCAATTTTAACTCTGCAACGTTGCACTGCTCCATCTTCGAATACGTTTGTAAAAGACTTGACACAATTTGAACCTTAGTCCACAGCAATAAGAAGTACACAAGTATGCATGCTGTACATCGGTCTTCCAACGCTCGGATGGCAATTAAGTGCTTCCTGCACGTTCGTGTGGCGAAGGAGGAGTCAACTAATTATGACACTCTTTTCCTTCAAATTAGTGACGTTTGGAAGCCCCGGAATACACATTAATTAAGCCTTCTTTCACTTGAATGTTTAGCTTCGCGTTCGTCTATTTTTGTCTCCGTACTACTCTAATAAAACGCAGTTTGAACAACTGGAAAGATTTCAAACAAGATTGCGAGTTGAAATGTAAAAAGATATCCCCAATGGCAGCTTGTTTTAAAATAAACATGCATACATTTGCTTTTTGTTGGCTAATAACATGCTTATTTCTCTATTCGGTTGAAAACTTTTAGAGCTTTGTGAAACAATCTTCTTTATTCTGACGTCAAATTATAGTCTTGTTCCCGTTGATTTCATTTATTCTGAAACAATTTACGTATATTTATCCCAAAAAAAATTGGTAATTATAATATTAACTACTTGAGCCATAAAGTCAATCAATCTGCCTAGCCTTTTCCCAACTATGTTGATGCAGCTTCCAGTCTAACCTGATGCAGCTGAGAACCAGTATTTTACATGGAGCGACTGCCTCTCATACCTCCACAACCCAGTTACTGGGTAACCCCTTGGTAAGACTGGTTGTCAGACTTTCGGGCTTCTGACGACCCGTAACGACTGTCAAATATCCACGAATTACAGCCGAGACCAAGGGCTTAACGTGCTTTCCGAGGCACGGAGGAGTCTTGGTATGTAAAGATGGTCACCTATCCGCGGGCCAACCCCGGCAAGCGTAGCTTAACCTAATGGATCGACCCGTGCGGCTATTTTTACTTAGGCACGAGCTCCAAAAAGCCAGCTAGCCATAGACTGATAAACTAAAAACTGGATGTATAATTTAAGTACCTGGTTTAAAAGTAAGTTAATCAAAAATATACTCATACTTACTTATTTAAAGCCAAACCTATTTCCAGTCTAATTTTAAAGTGCTGTATATTTTCTACCGTAGATAGACCATATAATTTGTAAAAAAAATAGGTACAGTCTAAATAGTAAGCTGCTTCCAATTTCCTTTTATTGATCATGCGACTCGGTTGGTTTTCTCAGACCTTGTATTATTCTACTGGAGCTAGGCTATTTGTGACCCGAATTCCTGAGACTTCAGGCATTATATATGCTTGGCCAAACAATGTAGGTAATATTTGCTGCAGCTGTTGCAAGTGATTTTCTTGTTTTGACATGAAGTATCGAACCAGCTTTACGTCAGAATAATACAGGTTGGTATTGATTTTGTTCTTTAAAGTTAAAAGTACACAGTTTTCTTCTGCAACATATATATTATTATTTATTATATATATATATTAGATAAAAGTAACCATTATTCTTCTAAATATTCACAATTCCCTACACTTCAAATATCAAAACATTTTATTGAGTATAAGCCTTGATTTTGTATCACTTGTATATTTTCTATATTTATCTACATATATTTTGTTTTACTGATATCCCGCTTTGTATATCTATGAATGCAAATGTTTTTATTTCACCGAAACATTGACCGTCAGCTCTGCTAAAAAATTCCGGCTCCATTGTACCTTTATATGTAATTGGATAGACAATTGAATAACGCTTGGTTTGACCAATCATATCCTAGAATTTTAGTCGTATAAAACCTCTATGTGCCAAAGTTAAATTGAGGCACACGCGAGCTGACAGTACCTATCACAGTAGCAATCTATTTTATAAAACTATATTTTACCATTGTTACAATGTTAGCTCATAATAACGCAGTAATGAACTTTGTAAAACAAGCAGTACAATAGCGCATAGCATACATCCACCACCCAGCCAGGAGTTGTCAAGTTTGTGAATTTTGCATGTAATGCCGCGGGCGCTGGCGCAATATGCCTATTGCAGCTTTAATGCCCTGCGGTTTGGATTCGGTCCACGTACGGAGGTCACTATAAAAGTGGTCGAGCCCTGGCGGTGTTCAAATTGTTTTCATCCCACAAACTCACACGGTACAGTTAACATGGCGACCAAACACAAACTTAATTTATTCTAAAGTTAGATTAGATTCTGTTACTTTGTGTGTAAAACTATAACTGAAACCGACACAATTATTTTGTTTCTCGTGTAACAGATTTTATCGCCCGCGTGCAGTTTATCGAAAAACTAAAAGGGTTAATCAACCATGCCTAATCATATAACGATATCTTTTATCGAGTTGCTCACCGACAGAATAAAAATTCATATTTTATTTTGGCGCGGGCGTCGATGTTAAAATATTCAAATATTCTGACGGAACACTTGAGCCTCTAGCTTCGGGCCGACATTTGAAAATGGAAATAGACCTGTTCGTGCCTACAAGGGAAATCGTATTCGACATTTGACGCAAAATGATGATGCAAATTTCACGAAAATATTATGCGCGGTTAAGTATCAATGGCTGCGGCTCTGCGAGCGTTCGATTTGTGAGCTGTTAGGGTTTTATCGACAAGATACACTTTTGTAGACACGTTACTAACTGTTATCTGTTTTCAATCAAAGGGAAAGGAAAAAGATTTATAGCATTTTTATCGGCAAGTAACAGTTTCTCCCCCAATATTAGAAGCTTTTATACATTTGCTAAACTTATACCAGCTTAGTTCACTCTTTCACAAATACTTTTTAGGTGTGAGATAACAACTTATCTAAATATAAATATTTCAGTTACCGTGCTACTTTTATAAGTAGTCTATAAAAATATCTGATCCATTGAAAGTGTCAATGCACTTATTAATCTCGCATTGAAAAAGTTTGACGCCGCTTTATTCCCCAAATACGCACGACACACGCATTATTAATTTCCTTTTTTGCTCTCTCAAACTCCATGTGTTGTTATTTGATTGACGTAGGTTTAGACCAGGGATGTTGCGGACGCAGATTTTGTAACATCCGCGGATGCGGATGTGGATGATTTTGGTGGTTCGGATGCGGTACTCAAGTTTTTTTAAGGGCGGTCAAGGCGGCAAGGCGAAATTCAAAATCGCTTAAGTTTTTTTGCAAATTGCAGCACTGTTTCGTTGTATGTTGATCATAATTCAATTCACATTCATTATAATAAACTAATTACTAAATTATATTCATTTAAAAAATTATATAGCTCTCGAAATTTTTATATTTGATGAATATGAGATTATTTCGTGAAAATGTGACGATTTAGAGCTATATTGATGATTTAAATGATTATAATTTCTATTTTGTTGTTTATGATTTACTTATGTTCACTCTTTTCCACCTATGTCTGCATGGGCCACACTGATTAAAGCAGATGCTGATGCGGATGCGAATATCCGCAACATCCCTGGTATAGATATATCGATAAAAAATATTTAAAGCCTGTCTTTGCTGTCGCGCAGTACGATAATAAAACCATCCCACATGCAAAGAACCATCAAATCAGTCATCTCTATATGTTTAAACACTCTGTGGTTTAATCACATTCTGGTTGGAATTTAAGTACCTGTATTGAAATATTTTCTTAGCCAATTTCAATATCTTGTCTTCGCGTGCAATATATACGAATTTAAATATATCAACTGCTGTAAAGGCTAACCAAACGAGTTTGTAACGACTTGAGGTGCATCACTCTGAATTTGAATTTCATATTTTGGCACAGCATAGACAGTACTTGAAGCAAGGCACTGCGCGCTCTTATGTACGAATATATGCTCATTTACTTTGTATATACTTAGAATGCGTTTAAACTCTGGCTTACATCATTTTCTGTTTTGGACGTATTTATGATATTGTAACAGGTCTGTTATTATAGCGGGAAGATTTGGTTTTTATATAGGAATTGTTGTAACGGTCTAGCGCTTGCGTCCTGCTTGATAAGGAGTGGGTAGCTGGTTTGGGTGGGGCCTAGTCATTGTGACTGAATTTGACTTTGTTGAAGATTACTTAGTCTTTGTTAAACCCAATTCAAATAATTTCCAATTTAAAACTATGTTTTAAGTTCGTTTATCGTTAATTGTGATCAATCGTGGTGATCTTTAGCTTTGCGATGGGAATTGTAAAATGTTTTCGTCTCTTTGTTTAAGGTTAGATTTATAAATTTAAGCAGATGATGTGAAAATAGGACGTAATATCTCAAAGTTCAACTACCATTTCGGTTGTCTCGAGACATTTAATCCCGTCTCCATAATTTTCGGTAGGAATAACTTGATAACAATAGTGTCCCTACAAATGGACGGTACGGTCGTAAGCGCTGAGTAGCAAGCAGAAGAGACCGGTACCCGCAGCATCAAACAATGGAGACCCGCAGACAAACTGTAACACCATCCAACTTGTTAAGGTTGGCGCGCACACGGGCAACTCAGGGTCAGTTTACACTGAGACGTGACGCATCACAACGCAGCGGTGCTTCGCCGGTAGGCGCGGCGTGCAAGAGCGGTGCTGCGCCTCCCGAAGCCGCCTGACGCGTAGAGGCGCTGCCTGAAGCCGTCGTGGTGACTTGTCTCTACTATGAGCTAGCGGGGTTCCCAGAGCTCACGGCGAACGTAGACACGTTCCACTGCGCCACGCGGTGTCGGTGTCGCGATACGTCTCGCGGCGCCGCGCTGCGCAACGCAAAATCACTGGCCTCTTCAAGCATCGTCGCGTCGCGTCATGTCTCGGTGTGAACGACCCTTAAGTTGCTCAGTACTGGGCAGTTGGTCAAATGTGACGTCACGACATCGACAAGCGCCAAGCTGCTAAATACAATTACACTCTGTATTGCGCGGTATATAGCAACTATATAAACTAGACAAAACATTCATTAGTATAATAGAATATGGATAAGGAGCAATCTACACTAATATTATAAAGAGAAAAAACTTGTATCTTTGTCTGTAATGAATAAACTCAAAAATTATAGGACTTATTTAAACAATTATTTCACCAGTAGTATGCTATACTATCATTGAGTAACATAAACTATAATTCATAAATATATCACACAGACGAAGCCGCTGTTGGAAGCTAGTTAGAGATAATATTGCAGAATTGAATAGTTTTTAGGAATTCAGTTTCATTGCTCCATCGATGACTTTGCAGCAACAGTTGCTGGGCAATAATTGCTGACAAATTGCCCGTGTAGCACACCTTAACACCAACCCAACCTATTATACATATGCTATTATTCCAACTTATAGTTTCTCCGTCTCTAGCTGGAACTTCGTGTGAATTGTTAAATTCCATTTCTGAAAAGCTACTCTGTGCCACAGGCGTCCCTACTTCCTAACTAGAATTTAATTATGAATATCTGGAGACTGTGGGTACTCACAGTTCGGCACAGAGCATTAACTTGCGTAAGGCACATTGTCCACTGGGGCGTAACTGGCGTAACTGCTGTAACCGTCACTGTGTTAGGGCCGTTATTTATGAGAGGTAAATAAATGACAATACACATAGTGTACCAGGTGGAACAAAGGCGGGGTTTGCTTGTAGTCGGGGTAGTTGTAAATTATTTTTTACGAATGTTTAAACATGTTCGGAAACAGTCGGAAAATATCGTGTATTGTAAATATAAAAACGTGAAAGCAAATGTTTTTTTCAATATACATTAAATTCTCCATCGTCTACAGCTTAAAACAAAAATAAAGCTGTGACAAACAGACTAACCCTTTAGGGAATTTCATTCGAAATCCATAGCTTCATAATTCTCATATTTTCTGATGTTCATTCTGTCATTAAAAGCGGTAAAATATTTGCTCTGATATGATTTCGATCTCTCTACGGAACCATTGAATGCTTTTAAATTATGTTTCTGAAAAAGGTACAGTAGCTGTATATACCGGGCTACCCGGCCCGGGGGCAGTCGCGCCAGTCATCTTTTTCTCACGCGTATTAATAGCGATTTGAAACAGAGTTGGGTGATTTTGCATAATTTTCTCAATGATCTATTTGTTTGCCTAATGGAATTATCAAGTAGATACTGAAGGATCTATGTCGCAACGTCGCCATGGACTTAATTCAATTAATTGAAAGTTACCTTTGTTTCCTTTTTGTTGTACGAGTATATCAACCCACTGTAAAACTTGATATCATTGTTGCTACGCCGTAGCAGACACTACGATGTCACCGCTACGCCAGTCTCCACACACACACACAACTCCAATACGCGTTGAGTTTCATTTTTTAACCGACTTCCAAAAAGGAGGAGGTTATATATTCAACGCGTATGTGTTTTTTTTTTTTTTTTTTTTTATGTATGTCCGTCGATTTCTCCGTCAATTGTGGACTGATTTTGAAAATTATTTTTTTGTTTGAAAGGGTATACTCCCGGATTGGTCCCATATAAATTTTATTAACTTAGCTTGGATAGTTTTTGAGTAAGCTTCAATCATACGTATTTTTCCCACTTAGTATATGTGGATGATATGATTATAACTTCCTGTGACTCATATTTACTACAAAGTGAGTGAGAAGTATTTTTTCACTTTGTAGTGTTTTTTTTCGGAAGTCGGTTGTTTTTTTTTGGTAAAAAGTTTTTATTTTATCTTTGCTCGATCTTTCCATGTTTACAAATAGTATTGTGAAATACCAGACTACCTTATCAAGTAACAAATAACGTAAGATGCTACTTTTCAAAAAGAATAGTTTGTTTTTTTTTTATTTAGGTTAGACTTGCTAATACCAAAAAATACAAAGAGGTTAAATAGTACCTGTTTTTATTGTTTTTTTCCGTTACCACATCGATATGCAAATTAGTTTAATGAATATTAATTGTCACGCCTTTACCCCCCCCCCCCCCCCTTCCCGTGGTAACCGGAGATATTTATTGATTGTACAGGTACACTGTTTCAACACAGTAAACAAAAGAGAATATTTCCATTTAGTACTAATGTTTTTACCCTGAAATAAAGACATTTTGAAAAAAAAAAAAAACAAACCGGGTTGTATTTTTATTTTTAACCGACTTCTAAAAAGGAGGAGGTTATATGTTCGACGCGTACGTATGTTTTTCTTTTTTTATGTTTGTCCGTCGATTTTTCCGTCAATTGTAGACCGATTTTGAAAATATTTTTTTTATATGAAAGGGTATACTCCCGGATTGGTCCCATATAAATTTTATTAACTTTGCTTGGATAGTTTTTGAGTAAGCTTCAATAATACGTATTTTTCCCACTTAGTATATGTGGATGATATGATTATAACTTCCTGTGACTGTTATTTACATAGCAGGTACTGGTATTCGAATTTGGGTGTGGTAGGTACCACAACTAAAAAGTGAAAAATAAAAACTTTTTACAAAAACAAACAACCGACTTCCGAAAAAAAAACACTACAAAGAGAAAAATTACTTTAATTTTGGAAGTCGGTGTCTGTGGTTTTGAATTTTCGTTTTATGCCACCGACTTCCAAAATTAAAGTTATTTTTCTCTTTGTAGTGTTTTTTTTTTCGGAAGTCGGTTGTTTGTTTTTGTAAAAAGTTTTTATCTGTTCTGCAAAACTTCTTCATTCTGCGTTTTGTTTTTTAATCGAACTTTTGCTGACTGCCACAAGATCAAAAAGGCGACACTCACATTATTAAAAAGTCAGCATAATGAAGCGGCAGACAGTTATAACCGGCGTCCGTTCCCAAGGGAGTGCTTATAAGCATTGCTATGATAATACTGCCACATTTCCACTAGATATATCCTTTATTGGGTAGCATATGGGGAACAATCAAGAAGAATAATGTAACGAAACGTGCTATAAAAACAATACCAAAAACAAAAACGAGAAAATATTTTTTGTACCTAGCCTGAATCTTCTTCACATCAAAATATTAATGGAATACTTTTATGTGTTGCACATCTATGGTTATGAAAGTATACGGTTAAATTCATATACATTTTAAGAGAATGCTTGACTATTTTTGGGCTCAAACTTAGCCCATATTTATATGCGCAATGTACACTGAACTGTTTTCAATTATCCATAGTCATAACTATAGTCATAAAAAAATTATATATACTTTATTGTACATCAGATAATACATAGCAAATATTAAATGTAACACTACAAAACATACAATGGAGGGCCTTATCGCTTTCTGCGATCTCTTGTGATTTTTATCATCAATAAAGAGTCAATCATCTTGTTAAAAACATCGTCAGTAGTTTTATCTTAACACTTTCACGGACACTAAGATGAAGTTGATATTCTGAAAATGGCACTACAAATTTTCATATAATACCACATACACATATATCACGCTTATAGCCGGACTGCCCCATAAAAACAAGTCAAGGAGGAGTTCACAGGCGGACCACTATGTCAAATGACTCTGTTCACCTGTATCACCGTGAGTACCGTATGTCTATTATAATAAATAACCATTTGCTAATTCCCTTCAGGATTTGCCATTGACATTGTTCAAAGAAGTATCTTTAAACTTTTACTATATAAAAAATGTTATACCATTATGGAATGTTTGGAGGATAAGTCGATGGAACCTATACCTGATGTAAATTTGTAATAATCATATAATAATAATAATAATCTGGATGGGCAGCTGGATCAAGGGCTTGATTCAGAAAGCGGTACTTCTGGACACGGCTCGCATTGTCAGGAGGTTCCTCTCTGGAGCCCTGACCGCCGGCAGCTTGGACGCTGTTCCCGATACCGGTGAGCTACTATTTTTTATATTTTTAAATGTTTTAATTTTTTATATTCTTTTATTTAAAAATATAATTTATAAGTATTTACAATGGAATAAAGGATAATAATCATCATAATGCGAGATTTAGACAACACCAATATCTTAGGTCCACACGGCCTCGGAACCCGTAATGAACGTGGATCACGCCTTCTCCAAACTTATGTATAAGCAACAGCTTCTTCTACAAAAAACCTCACAGGCGATGGACATGGGTATCTCCTAATATTCAAACTAGAAATGAAATAGACTACATTCTTACCTCAAATAAACAAATAATTAAAAACATTCAAATCATAAATCAGATTAAATTTAGTTCTGATCACAGACCTGTACGCGCAATAGTAAAACTAGACGCCAAAATTAATCGGCAAAAATATATGAAGAATCAAATAAGAAAATTAAATAAACAATCACTCATACTAGGAAGTAAACAGTTTAAACTAGAGCTAAGAAATAGTTTTAATATACTAGATTCAGAGATTGAAGAAAAAGAAGTCCAGCAACAATACGACGAAATAATACAAAGTTTAACTAAAGCCACAAAAATAGTAACACAAATAAAAAATAAAGGCAATAAACTAACAGACGAAACTGTAAAATTAATAGATCAGAGGCAGAATTTGTATAAAAACAGAGATTTACAATATAGACTTAAAGATAAAGAGGTTAAACGTAGTATTAGAAAAGATATTAGAAATTACAACAATAGACTAGTTCAGGATGCACTAGATAATAACTGCTCCCTGAAAAAATCAAAACAAGGTATTTCTAAACACAAGTCATGGATCACATATTTAAAAGATGGCAACGGTAAGAAACAAATGAATAGAACAAAAGTATTAGATATATGTACAACATTTTATAAATCCCTCTACTCCGACGACACTCAACTACCCTCAACACCCAATTATTTCTGTTCTGACAGTATTCCACCTATAACCGGATACGAGGTTCATGTAGCCCTCACTAAAATGAAAAACAATAGATCATGTGGCGAAGATGGTATTAGCACAGAATCACTGAAAATAGGCGAACCTATTCTCCTTCCATACATAACCCGGCTCTTTAACAGCATTATGCATTCAGGTAGCTTTCCTCGACATTTCTGTCACTCCAATATTATTCTTCTCCATAAAAAAGGTGATAAATCAGATATTAATAATTACAGACCCATTAGTTTAATATCACACATTTACAAAACATTCATCAAAATAATAGAAAATCGCATATCTGCTGAACTAGATAAACATCAACCTCCTGAGCAAGCAGGCTTCCGGCCTGGCCTTTCTACGACAGATCATCTGCATGCAGTTAACCAACTAATAGAGAAACATCAAGAATATAAAATCCCGCTATACCTCGCTTTTGTTGATTACTCCAAAGCTTTCGACAGCATTTCACACACATCCATTTTTGACGCCTTAAGCAACCAAAATATTGATCCCACCTATATAAATCTATTACGCAACATTTACAAAAATAGTACAGCCGCAATAAAACTTGAAAACACAGGTCCAAAATTTAAAATAGAGAAAGGAGTCAAACAGGGCGACCCGCTATCTCCCAAACTGTTCACCAGTACTCTCGAAGAAATCTTCAGGAAGTTGGCAGCCGAATGGAGGGAAAGAGGCATTGTCCTTGGCGAAGCGAGACTGACAAATCTACGTTTCGCCGACGACATTGTCCTCTTTTCTTCCTCAGCCACTGAACTTGAACAGATGCTCCAAGAACTTAATAATGTAAGCCTTGAGGTTGGACTGAAGATGAATATGTCGAAGACCAAAGTTATGTGCAATGAAACACCTCGAAGCATAAATGTAGACGGGGAGACAATACAACATGTCCAGGAATACCTTTACTTGGGCCAAGTAGTCTCCTTCCAGACGAGGCAAGATAAAGAAATCACAAGACGAACAGAAAACGCCTGGAAGACCTACTGGTCCATGAAGGAACTATTCAAGGGTGAGTTGCCAATGGCACTGAAACGCAGGCTCATGGACATGTGTATTCTTCCCGTCTTATCCTATGGTGCACAAACTTGGTCTTTGACTAACATCCAGAAGTCCAAACTCAAGGTCTGCCAACGAGCAATGGAGCGCAGTATACTAGGAGTTAAATTAACGGATCGTGTTCGAAACACAATACTGCGCTCCAAAACAAAAATAACTGACGTGGCTCAAAAGGCTGCCCAACTTAAATGGGACTGGGCAGGACATGTCTGTCGCATGCCGGACAAACTGTGGGCCCAAATAGCACAAAACTGGTGCCCTGAGACAGTGAGGCGGGGTCGCGGCAGACCGAGTAGGAGATGGTGGGACGAGCTGGATAGGTTCCGTCAAAACTGGAAGGAGAACGCGCGGGCTCGCGAACGATGGAAGGAGTGGAGGGAGGCCTTTGCCCAGGAGTGGGACAGAGTAGGCTATAAAAAAAAAAAAAAAAAAACATAATGACTGTAATTGTAATGTTTATAATTGACATGAAAATGTATTTGCACGCCATATCATGGCAGGATATGATGAAACTAAAATTACTGTAATATCTATTGTACCATTTTCTAGCAAATATATATTTTTGATTTGATTTTTTGATTTACGGTGACACTATACGTGTGGGCGTATAGAAAACTAACGTCCAGGCGCGTCGTCGCACGCACATGCGCGTCAATGTGTGAGTGTAGAGCGGCGGGGAGGGTCTTGAAATATATTTAAATTTGTTATTGCCTGGACACTAGAAAAATTTCAGTGAGTGCAATAAGACACTGGATCACGTGGCTTCATAGTAATGTGCGTAAATTTACACGGGTATGGGCGGTTTGTTTTATTAGCCGGCTGTGGGCGTAGCGTAATATAAAACACGAAAAAAAATACGCATCTGGCCGTGATGTCATAAAGTGTACAATAATTATTGTACACCACGTTCTTCTTCAGGATATTTTTTTTTTTTTGTTATTTAATTTTGCTCGATTATAATAATTAATTGAGCACGTGGCTAAGTAATAACAGCCGCACGGTTCGATCCATCAGGTTAAGCTACGCTTGCCGGGGTTGGTCTGTGGATGGGTGACCGAGACTCCTCCGTGCCTCGGAAAGCACGTTAAGCCGTTGGTTCCGGCTGTCATTCGTGAATCGAATTAATTGAGTCTATTCTAAGCTTTATACAGGGTGACTGGAAAATAGTGGCGGAACCGTTAAGGGGAGGTAGTCTAGGGTTATTCCGACAGATATCACTATGAGACCTACCGTCCTTACTTAACCCTTTCCTATTGATGTTTTATCAGCCGTCAAAGTATTTTTTTTACATTTTCCGTTTTTGTTTAGCAGTTTTTGCATAAAATAATGACAGTTGCGGAAATTTAACAATTAATATTACTTATTTAGAATATCATTGTTGCAAAACAAAAACAAGTAGGCCAAAATCACTTTTTTTTTAGGATTTAATACTATTTGAAAAAAAATTGTACGAATTGTTTGGGCTACACTCTTTAAGTAGGAATATCTTGGAAAGGGTTAAGTAAGGACGGTAGGTCTCATTGTGATATCTGTCAGAATAACCCTAGACTACCTCCCCTTAACGGCTCCGCCACTATTTTCCAGTCACCCTGTATACATTTTATAACACACACACACATAACTTCACCTATCGTAAGTACACCAACATTTCGCCAGTTATCATATCATCGTCTCCGTGTGTGGCTTGCTATAAATACATATTATAGCTACGTCTATGATGGACTTTACTGGTCCTAGTTCTTTACAGTGTATACGAGGATGCTGAAGCCCTCAGTCTTAAAATAATCCTTTAATCGCCTTAGTTCTATAATTATGTTCTACCTACGTAAGTGTAACACGCCACTCACCAACGATGAAGGAAAACAACGTCAGAAAACTTGAACTCGTGATGATCTGAAGTTACTATCTCGCATTTAGCGAGGTTGAAAATCGATTTACCATCGAGAAGTTCATACCTAACCACACCGTAAGGACTATACTTGCTTGCGGCGCTCGGCAGCTATAGCACCAGGCCGGTAACAGATGTGGTCATCGTGGTCACGGGATTTCGTTTTGAAACTGGTTAGATATGAACTTCTTTGATGGTACCTTTAGCCCTATGGGATATTACATGCTGATAAAATTATTGATGTGTTACATCTTTCCTCTCGCTTTCCTGCAATCTGTGGGAGAGATTTCGTGAAAAGGGACGGAAGTGTGTAACAGGAAGCCGGGGAAGCGCGCGCTATTTGATTTTACCAAAGAGCGCACGGGGTTCTAGAGTTGGCTGTCAGAAGGTACCAACCCATTTTCCGAGAAGTTGGTACTGTTAGCCTAGATGTCAGATGTTACAAATCATATGGGACTACTGTAAGGCTCGCTCGTTTTTTATAGTTTTGTTATGTGTGGATTGCTGTGTAGTGTTCTACGTAATAAAAATCTTAAATTCATTCATTCATTCACTCACTGTTTGTCAAACAAACAACCGCTAAGAGAGAGTTTTTTATACTATATATAACTAGCTGCCCGCCCCGGCTTCGCACGGGTAGCACTAAGTACTTATCTACGGTGCACCTACCAACCTTTCTACCTACCCTACCCTACATATCTACACTACCTACCTTACCTACCTACCTACCCTATCTACCCTACCTACCCTATCTACCCTACCCACCCTACCTACCCTACCTACCCTACCTACCCTACCTACCCTACCTACCCTGCCTACCCTACCTTCCTATCTACCCTACCTACCCTACCTACCCTACCTTCCTATCTACCCTACCTACCCTACCTACCCTATCTACCCTACCTACCCTACCTACCTTCCTATCTACCCTACCTACCGTACCTACATACCCTACCTTACCTATCTACATACCTAGTTACCTACAGCTACCTACCTACCTACCTACCCTACCATACCTACCTACCTACAGTACTAATATCGCTATAAAAATATAGGGGTAGGTGGTAGAAGGGTGAAAATTTAGGCTCGTATGTATTTTTTAATCCCGAATCATAAAAATAAAAAAACATCCAAAAAATTTAAATAAAGTTTTTGCGGTGGTCCACCCTTATAATTTAGGGGTATCAAAAATAGTTTACGTCCTATTCTCAGACCTATTGAATATACACACAAAATTTCATAAGAATCGGTCAAGCCGTTTCGGAGAAGTTTTGTTACAAACACTGTGACACAAGAATTTTATATGTTAGAAGAAGATAGAAGATGAATGTGAGCACTAAGGAAGGATTTTTAGAAAATTAAGGGGTTAAATAGTGGATGAAATTTTGTATGAAATTTCGTAATTTTTGCTGATCGGAATTCACTACTTTTTTATTTTTAAATGATGTAGTAAAAGGACAACACAACATTTTTCTCTCCTTTGACTTTTTCCAACGCCCCTAAGCTATGCGTCCTAATTACCACGGACATGGTTTTTGAATTAGGCATAACACAGAAATGTACTTCATGCGACAATGAGCAATCATGTGTTAGACTGGGTAATATGACTGACGTAACATGCAACTGAACATGCTTGGTATTAGGTTTATTACTTTTCAAATAAACAGATTTTCTAGGAAAATATTTATGGATCCTATTCTAATTATGTGTGGATCTTCTCTAATTTTAAACAAATTTGTTACAAACTAGGTTGATTAAGGTCAGCTCCCAGTGTAAACAGTTTGACGGCTTAATATTAATATTTTTAGTTTTTATTTAATTTATTATTTAACACTTTAAGCACACAAATGTACAGAGGCGGACTTAATGCCATAGGCATTTTCTACCAGTCAACCTTTGGGTGATGCAGAGATAAACAGTGGTAGGTGCAATATCGAAAATTGTGGAATAAATATTTATTTAAATAGAAGGATATACATATACCTATTAACCTATATATATATATAATACAAGAACAGATAAATACACATAAATACACGAATATACTAAAACAAATAAGACAAACAATGGGAAAACATTACCGTTGTGATGATACTGCCGGCTTCTTACGAATGTGCTCACGAACTTTAACTTTAAAGGATAATCGGTTGGTTGCATCCCTATTTCTTGGGGGAACGTATTCCACAGGGAGATAGTGATAAACAAAATAATAATATCAATACTGGTAACTCCACATTCAAATTATTGGGCAAATCTGAGTTTCGAACGTAAATAATCATTTATTTCCCACTAGCTTTTGCCCGCGGCTTCACCCGCGTGGATGTAAGAAAATATCCCACGGGTACGTACTACCGGGATTAGTTAGATCATACCTAATATCCGAGGAAAAGTCGTTGATTCCTACCGCTGCGCCCGCGTTGTCGGCAACCATAATTATTTTGTCACGCGTAATTTTGAATCTGTGATATCTTTTTAAGTATTAATTTTAATGATATGATGTCAAGGCATATTTTAATCTAAATTAAATAAGATATTTTATTGGATAAGGATAAATAAAGTGCCGGTCAAAATAGCTTCGGAAATAATAATGAACTTTTTATCAAATTCTGAAAGATAAAAATGGTTACTGTAGGTCATCCTTAGAAGATAGACATATGCTATCGCGGACTTTATTTTTGAACTTTTTAAGATATAAAATTCTGTAAAACATAAATTTCATGTATCTCTTACGGCTTACGCGGCGCACGCCAGTAAAGCTCCCAGTCGGCATGATTTTTTCCGACATCTTCGACAATAATCGTCATATTTCAGCCAATTTACACAAAACCTAAATGTATTTGAAAACGCATCAAAATCCGTTGCGTAGTTTTAAAGATCTAAGCATACATAGGGACAGACAGCGCGAAGCGACTTTGTTTTATCCTATGTAAAGAGTTTTATACTATGTAAAGATAAAGATATCATACAATCCAATTTGTTAGTAATTGCATAAACAAATTATTATAATTTTGAGCTTTTGACTAGACGGCTTAGCATAATCAACCTATATTGTTCCCACTGCTGGGACACAGGCCTCCTGTTTTCGAGAGGGAGTGGCCTGTAATCTATCACGCAGGCCCAGCGCGAGTTGGTAGATGTCACATGTACTGGATTTTTTTGTTCTAGGACATGCCGGTTTCCCTACGATTTTTGCCTTCACCGTTTTGAAAGCAGTGGTGGTGAAATTATTTACACAAAGTAAAGCGCGTGCCTGGGTTCGAAACCACGACCTACAAATCGTAAGTTGGGGCCGTTTCCACTGTGCCACCACTGCTCAAAGGGCTAAGTGACATTTTATCATGGATAACGATGCTGGAAAAGTCAAAAATGTATTGGATTGACATTAAGCTACCTAAAAGCCTATAATGTCAATGCTGTTGAAAATCGAAATACGAAACGCTAAGTGACTGCATGCCATTTGTCTAGACTTAGTTATTACTCTAAGGTCTAGACCCTTAAGTACCCACAACGACTGTCATAGATATTCGTATGACAACCCGGTAGCGTCACTTTAACATGTTGCCGTAACCGTCCATGAAGTAACGGCAACAAACGCAGCTAAACCTGATAAATCTATCAATTCGAGAAGCTATTATTTAACCCCGTTATTATGACAGTATTAACATTCAGTGTAGCGGTATGTTGTAATGATATCCAAGTACATAGGTATATGGCATATGGCATTCAACACGGAGTTTATTACGCACTTCTCTCACACACACAGTCACACACTCGACACGAACACTCCTTCCAATAAGTCAAATAGAATTTATTGTCTAGTTTTAGTTTACGGGAAACCATAATCATGTACTTGGGGCAGAGACATCGGTCTATTCTGTAATAATCTCGTGAATACAAGGTGGGGCAAAAGTAATCACCCTATTGGATGACGCTATAACTTTCGCAAATGGCGGCAAATGTCAGTTTTGGTTTGACATTTGTGAAGTGAACAGATGCAGAATACGCGACAATAAGCCATGGAATGCTATGCTCCTCGAGACCGCGGAATAATTGTTTTAGGAAGCATTTACACATCGTCTAATCTCCCATTTTGGCGATTTGCACTTGCCGGCCAGATCACCCAATTGGACCATTCCAGACTTTTTTTTGTGGGGTTTACTGAAGTCCCGGGTTTATATAAACAAGCCTCAGGCTCTTGAAGCCCTTAAAGATAATATCCGACAGGAATGCGAGAACCTATCCCCGGAAGTTCTGACACAAGTGATGAAAAATGCGAAACGAGCCCGTATGGTCATCAATTCTGACGATGGCCGCTTGACCGATATCATTTTGTAGACTTGATGGAAAAAAATCTAATTCATAATACACAATTAAAACCAAAATTTTTGAGAATTGTCCATCAGATGTTCTTTTGCAGTAATTTGCAAAAGAACATCTGATGGACAATTCTCGTACTTATTAAAAAACATTGACATTCAAGTCGCAATCTGTCAAAATTTTCAAAAATGTTTGTTAGTGGATTATATTTTTGACAGATTGCGAATGAGATATGAATGCGAACGTTCTTAAAAAATACGGGAAGTGCCCTTCAGGTGATTACTTTTGCCCCACCTGTTACACGAGTGAAGTGAGCTATCATTCCGCCTCAGGCTAGAGATTAACATTATTGATGACATATAGGATTAAGTATTGTATTTATTTTATTTCCTTTTCTGTTATTTCATTTGGTGCACCGGTTGATGTCATCACGTCAACGCCGGTTGTCGCTGAACATCAGCGCTGGGGCTGTGTCACGCATTGAGTCGCAGCACTATGCTGAGCGATGGCTGCTTTGTGTGGATGGGACGCATATTTTCCCCAACTTGTTATTTTCGTTACATTTGTTCTTTCTTTGCGTCATGTTTACCTCAAATAAAAGTATTTTCTTTCTTCTTTTGTTTCTTTCACTCAAGATTTTAGAGTGAGATTTCTACTGGATAGACCGGCTGGTGGCCTGAATCCACAGACTTCGGCTTAGTTTAAGCACCAGTCTCACACAATATTTTTCTTAAAGCCTGACAACATTGTTTTTTTTATTTCATAAGGATATTGAGAAGAGTTCAAAAATTACATTATATTGGCTGAAAGACTTCCACTGCTGAAAGTGCTGGTCATAGAAGTCCTCCAAAAATCCCCAGCAATGGACTTTACGAGACCATAATTTTTAGGAACAGTTACTTCATTTATAAAGGAATTTATACACGTGCCTATATTCTTATAACGATAGTTTACACCATGTGCTGAATCTTCTTAAAGCTTAAGCGTGCTGAACCGAGATAAGAAAGTAAAGACGAGGTAAAGATTTTCCACAGAAAATAGTTTTTCCTCTCATAAAAGTCTTTCGTACCTAGCTATCCTATGAAATCTCGAGCACTTAACTTAGGATTAGGTATACCGTGGCTATAACAAAAAACTTTTTACTCCGCTCCGGGTGGAGTTAATATACGGCAGTGACTTGGAAGAATCCAAAATGTCTATCACCAAAACTGAAGAGCAATGAAACGTAGGAAATGTATACTTAGTTCTAGTCTTTGGCTTTAACTATATTTCACTTGTAACGAAATGAAACGAATTTGGACATTGGAACTTGAAGATAACGTGAGGGTAAACGACACTTTTCTCGGGTCGACCTCGAGTTAAGAGGGTATCGTCGAAGAAACGAACGTGTGCGTATGTTCATGGCATATTATTTACGAAGTAGACAGATCGCTTGGACGAAGGTTTTACGTAATCAATTTATGTAAACGAAGTATTGGTAGCAGCTTATTTATTTAGTTAGATATTTTGGTACTTATCTTCTTGATAAAAAAAGTTTTCTAATTACAGTTTAATTAGCTCATATTCTGAGAAGCTAAACAAAGGCACATCAACCGCGCCACCGCACTACACCCCCGATGATGAAGTCCCTCGTGTTATTATTATACCTACATTAACATAAACTACGTATTCATTTAGTTTTTAGGTAAATTGGTTTTTATTTAATCCTTATTAAAAACCATATCTAGTTTTTTTAAGGAAGGTATCCAACCTTATAATATTAACAGGAATCTTTCTAAAAATTACACATATATAAAATAATAACTTTTCTGAATTATACACTCTAGGAATGAAAATATTTCAGTTATATTATTTACGAATACGACTAAAAATAAATCTGATATCCAACGGGATAGCAAATTTATTTTTACACTAGAACGAAATAATCATAAATACATTCGTAAAAGCAATCATTTGCGATGAAATACAAATATAAAAGTTTATTTGTTCTAGTGAATAGTCGGAAAGCATTAAAAAAATATGTTTTGTTGTTTAAAGTGGCGTAACAACAAAGCGGTCAAAGTCGCATTCAATTTAATTTGTTGTTTAAATACGAATCTTTCATAATGCTTCACACAAACACCACAAATTATAATGATTATTGATATTTTGGTTTGATTTGTGTATTTATTTATTTTGGCATTCCTATTTTTAATGTAACTCAATTTCAAATTTATTCTGTATATTTAATGTTGCGATTAGTACCTACCATAAATATTAATTTGCATACCTCATTATATTAGCTTATAATACAATGTAACTTTTATACCTGTAACACCTTTTTAACATGTATTATGCAAATAAATTATTTGATTTGATTCACTTCCATATGAGAACTTAGGGTTTATGATTTAGTATTGTCCAAGGTAGGTACTATATCTATTTATAAACGTACAAAAGAATTACCTACATAATATTTTATGAACAGAAATTGAAATACTGATTCAGACAGCCAATTTAATACAAAAGAGTAAAGGTAGTCTGCTCCTCTAAGTTAATTTCGCTTTCTTCCAACAGCTTACGCAAACCAATCTTACTTTGTTATCGTTCCACTTGCAAAAGAACACGAATATTTTTCGTTCACTTTTGTCTCAAAAACCATAAATAAGTATGATACCATGACCACTCCGAGCGAAGCAGGGCCGAGTGCCTACGTACCTACCAGAAAGCTTTAATGCAAAATTGGATTTCGCGGTCCATTAATTTTCAATTTGCGTGATTGCAATTTTGGAGGTTTGCTCCTCCCAAAGACGTCTGGATTGGGGACAGAAAATAACAAAAAGGATTTAGGATGAGATTGGAATGAATACATTACAATCCTACTTCCCGACTTATTTATCTTAGACATCGTCCTGTTTCATCCTGAATACAACTTAAGTGAATTGTGTATTTCAATTACACCATTCATATAAAGTTTCACTTGAATATTATAATCAGTGAAAGGTTTATTTTATGAATCAATAACTATTTTAAACTAAAGATCATGAAGAGAGTGTTTCAGAGAAAACTCAGTTATTTATTCAAAGTATTTAGCGCTTAATATGATTAATCACGTAATTATCGTTAAAAGCATCTCCTTTATACTTCAGTTTACAAACTATTCGATGTTGAATGGTATTATCATTAAAATTACAGCGTTTAATTTTGATGAGATTGTCTGCAATCTCATCAAAATGAAATGCTGTAATATTTTGTAAAGTAAATACACTACATATTATTATTATAATTAAGTAAAATAAGTCTGAAATCACCAACCCGTCTTGAGCAAGCGTGGTGATCAATGCTCGTGCCTTCTCTGTATGAGAAGAGGCCTTTGCCCTGCAGTGGGACAGTAACAGGCTGATATTATTATTATTATATTTATATATATATTTTAGTGATATTTATTTTAGAAGTATATATGTAAGTTTATTCTAATATTATATGTTTATTGTTAAATTAGTGAATAATTAAGTGTTTTTATTTTATGTATTTTATTTTCTCTTCTACTCTTACACACGTTGTCTACATCTCTATACCTTCTATCCTATCGCAGGTATGCTAGAAGAGATTTCTTTAGAAATAAGCATCACCTTTGTACGTCTTTTTCTGTTCATTTCTTCTTGTCTGTATTTATGTGTGTACATAAACTGTTAAATAAATAATAATAAAAAATATTTAAGGATTTACGTACTCAAAAGATTTAACGTGTTATTTATTTATTAATTTAATACTTCAAGCACACAAATGTACAGAGGCGGACTTAATGCCATAGGCATTTTCTACCAGTCAACCTTTGGGTGATGCAGAGACAAACAGTGGCAGGTGCACTAGTGAGAATTGAGGAATAAATATTTATTTAAATATAAATATATACTTAAATCTATCAAAAACTATAAATATAATATGTACACCTAATTATATATAAATATAAGTACAAATAAATACACATAAATATACTAAAACAACTAAGACCATCAATGAGAAAACATTACCGTTGTGATGATACTGCCAGTTTCTTGCGAATGTGTTCGCGAACTTTAACTTTAAACGATAATTGGTTGGTCATCATTCTGATTTCCTGGGGGAGCGCATTCCACAGAGAGATAAATGTTATAGTAACTTATTTTATTATGCTAGCACAAACATTATATTAAATGGGAAAGTTGCATGTTGGGATAACGATACTGACTGTCCAAGTTGCTCCATACACTTTACCACCCTCTTTCATGAAGGCCCATTCTATAATCTATATAAATAAAAATGAAATGCTGTTCATTGGTATCTATATTTCATCGCCACATGCGAACTACGGATCAATCAGAGAAAAATCCTGCATCGCGCAGAGTTTACCGCGTGAACGACACATATAAGACTATTCGACGGCAATCGTTGGGCAGTTGCCCGCCAGACACGACACTCTAGTCGGAGGATCCTCCCTTTTCTATAGAAGATGAGTGAACTTTACACCCTGTTCCTCATACCTCTAAAATTCTATTGTGTCTCATTAGTGACAGTTGAAAGGATAAGGAAATCTGTACAGGTAAACGACTCGCGGGTCATCTTGTCCCAAATAAAATGTCAATGTTTTCTATTCCTTAACACGTTCCAATCATTTCTATCTTCCATGTATGCCTAATCTAAGAACAAAGAGGGACATTTCCGCAATTCTATCAAAGACAAAAAGTGTGTATCTGTTCTCCTGTTTTATTTATCTTTGTAGGTATACGGTCGGCGATGTAGTTATGTTCCGAGCCATTTGTTGGAGGGACATTTAAACGGCGAAAAAACGTGACGAGAAAACAGAACTTTAGGCTTTCTTTATTGTCCGTCAACGCTTCGTTTTGTTCTGTGTGCAGATTAAAACATGATATTTATGAGATACGAACATAATCTGATTATTGAGCCGTCAATATAACAAGTACGGAATAAAATATCAATGAAACTCAAATTGGTTTTAAGGAAGATTAGCTGGTAATGCCTTTTAAATTGTTTTTTATGTGATTTTTATGGCCATTTATCAAATACAATAGACGACGTATATTTCGTCAACTAATCCGCTTAACTGTTCTTAAAGAGTCATAAAGAACCCAGTAAGAAATCGACACGTGTTTCACCTCTCCACGAGGCATCCTCAGGATGCCGATTGACTTATTGCGAACCCGGACCCGACGAGAGCAGTGTGAATATACTGCTCTCGACGTTTGACGTGTCAACACGTCGGGTCCGGGTTCGCAAGGATGCCTCGTGGAGAGGTGAAACACGTGTCGTTTTCTTACAGGGTTCTTTATGACTCTTTAAGAACAGTTAAGCGGATTAGGTTACTAAATATACGTCGTCTATTGTATTTTATAACATATTTCTTCAAAGTCACGCCTGAATCAATGAATTATCTGGTCATTTATCTAAAACTGATTTTGAATAATGGGTGCTATGGGAGGTAGATATTCAATTAAACCTATCAACAAGTTCTGTGCATTTTCCACTGCTCTTGCGCTAATGCTCTTAGACGAGAGGATTATTTGTGCGGAATATTGTGTAGTGAGTACGATAGGTAAGCGCATTACGTAGTATTTTCTGCTGAACTTGAAAATAAATAAAATCGTAGAGAAAATAGGGACTCAGAATGGTAGTTCAAGCTTTAAAAGGAAGACACAAGAGTAGGTATAAAGAATTACGAGTAATTCCCTTTATACTTGCTAAGCAAATTCTTAAACTCGTTATTGAAATAATAAAACCTTAACTTGTTTTATCTTCTCAATAAAATATAATATAATTTATTTAGGAACATAAAGGTTTTGTAGTATATGAGAGACTAACAAAGTATGCTTTATTAGTAACATGGTGTAGGCACAATTAATTGTTGGGTGAAACGCTGCTCTCCCAGATAGATCACTGAGTAATCTGTATCTATATAATGTATCTGTATCTAAATAAAATAATGTTTTAGTTCATGGTATAAAACAAATTGGATTTCAGCATTGACATAGGTCTAGTAATGAGGATTTGAACAGTGGACCCTTGATCAGAAGTTAACGCTGAAGTACGTATGAATAAAAGATACAGCAGCCAAGTGTGAAACGTGATGGCTTGATTAGTGTTCTGTGTGATCCTTTACGTAGCAGCAACTAGAATCTGGAACGTTCCAAAACGTTAGAATAACAGAACATAACATCACTCACGGCAGTATCCCACGAAGGTCGGGTAGAAGTGTACCCATAGTATATTACCTATACCACATTTCGCCAGTTATATTGAAGTCCCATGTAATAGGGGGCGAGCCGTTTGCCATCAATCGGGCACAAATTCAGACTCCGGACTGCTACTGAGAAATTCCAAATGAAAAAACCTTAGAACACTATGCACCACCATTTTTCCTTTTTTTTTTAGTTTGGAAAATTATCAAATAACTTCTCCATCAGGGCGTGTCAGACTCTTACTGACCATGTTCCTTAAGTTGCCTATACGTTGCGCTTGCGATCACTAGACCAACGCAGCTACGAGGTTACGAGTTCGACTCTTGCATTGAACAAAGATATGGACTCGTAACCTTAGAGGTAGGTACCTAGAGTTTGCTAGATAGGGAGACACATGGAAGTACCTAAGAAACTGTAGACATCTTGAAATTCAGGTAAAATTGGCAACATGCAATGTTAAATAAAAAAATCTTAGACAATACCACCAAGACTTCTTTTTTACACTTGGTATTTGATAACCTATTGTGTTTTTTACATCTAATTCTCCTCAGGGATATACCTGTTTTTATTTTACTACGTACCCGTATCCGTACCACGCACTTGACCTTTTAGAAGGATAAACGTCATCCGACATGGCCGGCATAAAATATGTCTACCAGAAGTCACCATGACACATCCCTCATATTCACTCACTAGACCCCTTTCGTTAATCGACTTTCATTCACATTTGCCCCAAGAACAACTCACTGAAGCGTTACTTTTTAACTTTTCAATAAGTTTTACAAACCGCTATCATTTATGGCATATATTTAATCGGATCACTGCGTGGGGCTTGTCGATCGATCAGGTTAAGCTAGCTTACCTCGGTTGGTCCATGGATGGGTGACCATCTTTACATACCAAGACCTCTCCGTGTCTCGGAAAGCACGTTAAGCCGTTGGTCCCGGCTGCCATTCGTGGATCTTTGACATTCGTTACGGGTCGTCAGAAGCCCGAAAGTCTGACAACCAGTCTTACCAAGGGGTATCGTAATATTACCCAGTAACTGGGTTGTGGAGGTTAGATAGGCAGTCGCTCCATGTAAAATACTGGTATTCAGCTGCATCCGGTTAGACTGGAACCTGACCCCAACGTAGTTGGGAAAAAGCTAAGCAGATGTTGATTTAATCGAACCTTCAATTTTGTGCTCCTAAAAATATTATTGAACACTCTAACATAATGATTTGATCTTTTTGTGAATCTCAAATAATTTATATATTAGGATCTTAAAAATATTAAATAGCCACATAACTGCGTAACCTAACCTGACCCATTTGGTCGGGTGCACTAGCTATGTAACTGCTACCAACTGTTAGAAAAGGCCAGATGGTTAAAAAGAGGCTCAATTATTTTAAAAAGTGTGCGTCATTAGAAGCGCAATAAGTTTTTAGAGGATCAGTTTAATATTTCCCAATTTTAAATGTAGTATTAGTCTTTATCAATTTATGTTAGAGTCCTAAGATTCATATTTTTAGAAACTTGTCAGGTTGGAAATGCTTTCAAACTCGGGCACACTTTTATCATCGTCTTTAACAGCTTCTTAGTAACTGGTAGAGTAGCAACTCATAAATGAATGACCGTTTTCGAAAACGCGCTGATGGATTTTCAGCGCTCCGCTTAGCGCTGAAAGTTGAAATTCAATAGCACGGTTTCATTCAGACATTCATTTAGGTGTCGTCTAGTGTTGGTGAAAACGAGCATGAGTGACAAATGTAAGATTTACCTAGGTTAAGTTAATTGGAGCATCTTGTAGCACGTGGCTGGTAGGTACACTTCCATTCGATTATCTTTACAACAATAGTGTACTATTTCTGCCTTCCTTCCTACGTACCTTCAAAGAACTCAAAAGCAAGTAAAACCTAATCGTTTGAAGTTACACACAAAAAGCTTGTGACTGAAGAAAGGACTTCCTTCAGAGTTCGTAAGACATGATCACCTTGTTTCAAAACATGTCCTTTTCACCCTAACAGGTGTTCCAACTGCTGAACATAAGCTACTTTTCTTTTGTCTGGGTCATCACTGTCGCGCGCAGATCGCTTTGCTTGTTAGACGGCTACTACTGAAGTTAAATCGAGATACTTTTCGTTCGAAGTTAAAAAGATTTTCGGTGAAAAAATGTAGCTGAGGTTAACAAGATTTCTACATGGATTCAGTCGATCAAAGCATAGTGAAAAATTTAACGCTGTTTGCTTTACGTAATGAAAATGGTTTAAGATTTTTTAAATTTATTTTTTACTAGCGGTTTCACAAGTCTCGATCTCGAGTACATATCGAGATAAAAAGTATCCTATGTCCTAATCCAGGTCATGGTCTACTCATGTGCCATCGATTTCATCCAAATCCGTTCAGCCGTTTTAGCGTGAAAGCGAAACAAATAAACAAACTCACTTTCGGATTTATAATATTACATATGTATATAATAGATGTATGTGATGTGTATGTTAGATTAAAAAATCACATCAATACAAATTGCACAACTAATTATTCTGTAGAATACTCGTAGAATTAGTTTATATTTTGTAACTAGAACTCGAATAGTAATAAAAATCTAATAGCCATTGATTAGACTGATTCTAACAAAACCGGACTTCATAAAGATATAAATGTACCCAGAGGTCATAATTCGACCATAATTCATTTACTCGTAAATGTCCTGATTCTAAGGTAGCCATCTTGTGTCAAACGCATGGTAGTGTGTGTAATGTTTTTTTTAATAATTTAATTTATTTCTAATGTATTTTTTTTTTAAATATTAGCTTTCTGCTCGTCTTCTGCATATAAACTTTAACTGTGCCAAATTTCATACTCCTCCGTCCGCGTAATTTTCGTAAAAGGGGTACAAAGTTTTTGCTTCACGTATTAATATAATAAATAATAATTACTTTGATTTTAGTAGGTAGTTTTTGTTCCGAACATTTTTAGTAATACGAGTAGTTAAAGTTTCGCTCACTCATTCACTCACTCCAGTTGGACTCGAGTAGGTACTGAGAGGAGAACTTTCAAAACATTCATTTAACAAAAATAAAAGGTGAATGAATCTGTTTAACTAAAACAGAGTAATATCCATCATTTATTTAATAAAGGATTACCAAGTAATGGGCATTATTACAAAACTTTGCTCGCTGACCGATGTCAACAAGATTATTGCTTTCAGTCGACCGCCCCGGATCAATATCTACATTAATAGCGACCAGTCTAGTGAATTTACATTGTTATGTTTGATTTGTGTTATGTTATACTACCCTCAAATAATTGTGGGGAGGCACTTTTGGCGACATAAACTCCACTCCACTCCACTTGTCGATGCCAATAACAGGTGAAATGGTGTTCAAAATCGAACACGGCAGAGGCTTTCGATAAATTTGTCAAACAAATTGAACACGACATGGAAGGCGCGTTATGTTCAATACGTTACAACAAAATAAAATAAGTAATGTTTTTTGACTCGTTTAAGGAAGCCTTTCACGTCTTACACATTTTCCGCTTTTAGTGAAATTGAATATACCTGACAAACATGTTATCCCATGATTTAAATAATAGCAGTATGATTATCAAAAGCTTTTGTATGAATTAGATCCTAAGGAAATTGTTTTCATAACTATGTCATTTTGACTCTCAAAAATGTCAAAGGTTTCAAATATGATCTAATCAAAAGTGTATCATATACAAAATCAGCCTATAGGGCTCCTCTCTTCGAGAGGGAGTGGGCTGTAATCTACCACGCCGGATGGGAGATGTCACATGCTTTCAAATTTTTGGTTCTAGGACCTCAGACTAAATAAAAAACCAAGACAGAGCGCTGTCAACAATGAAGTGAAATTTGTTTTGTAAACATGTGTGCACTTTGTGTGGTGTAGTTTGATAGTAGTGTCATTGTCTTCTTCTTTTCGTGTGGTTAGTGACTAACCTGGTGTCAGAGTTTTTTAAAGCCGCCCATGGGCCTCTGACTTGGCTTCACATGCCGTCGAGAAATTTCAGTGTCATTGTAAAAGGTTATAAATGTGTGCGTGTGAGCGTGTACGCACAGAGCGGCAGTGTAGTTTTGGCATGCTTCACTGCGCTCTGTCTTGGTTTTTTTTATTTGGTCTGAGTCTAGGACATTCCGATTTCTTCACGATGTTGTCCTTCACCGTTTTGAGAGCAGTGTTGATGAAACTATTTACAAAAAGTAAAGCACCTGCCTGGCTTCGAACCCACGACCTCGTAAGTCGGGGGCGTTACCACTGGGTCATGCTCGCCGTCTGCGCGCTGTGTAAGTATATAGTGGTGTGCATCTGCGTGTGTTTCCTAGTGTAGTGTGTGTCTTATTTCCATCAATCAGGTTGTTCTGAATTCAATAATCAAAATCACGATACGCGACATAAATAACTACTAACTTTATTAACACATGAAACCTACCAAATTGATAGGTTACAACACTATGCAAATTCCCAACACTATAAGTTCATATCTCAAAGCAGATGCGACTCGTGACAACTACTCGTATATGAAATATCACGTAATTGAACCACAGCAATTAATGCATTTCAGAGCTGGCTCGGTTTCACTTAGACTCATAAGCAAATCTGCATGTTTCTAAAACAGGTAGGTATACGGTACCCAGATTGCGAACTGCTATTTCGTATAATCATATAGTACCTTGTCGACTGAGCTCTGCTCGGGTAAAAATAGAGAATGCCCATGTATAGTACCATAGATATAAGAAAAAAGGAGATATGCCCGGTAGTTGAAAATGTATCGAAACCCAATGTCTTCAATTTATCCCTACTACCTAGCCACAACTACTCATGCGATCAGTAACCCAATAAATACGAGGTCCCACTCACACTTGCAATTTACAAATCAGAACGTACTACACAATCAATTATAAACCTTATCCCATCAAACACAGCGTGCATTTACCATGCACCGTACACCTCACTCACACGAAAACATCGATCGCTATCGTTGTGCTGTGCAAAAGCCATTTATTTTACATTTATGCTAGTGATTGACTAAATCGGAAACTTATTGATTCTCCCATTTAATATTGTATTAAAATTTTTGGAAGTTCCTGAAAAAATTATAAATAAAAAACGATATGCATATAATCAGATGATATAAATAAACAATAAGTAAGTAAAAAAAGAACGTCAGATCGCAAGCCGCAGACAAATTGCTGCGACATAAATACCAGTATGAAATGCGGTCCGACGCGGGTGCCGCGACGCGTCGTCGGCACGCGCGTCATTCCACTGAGTCGCGCGGTAAACTGAGTAAACCAAAAAAATTCAACATTATGAGAAAATCTAAATGAGTATAAAACAAGATTTCACATCGGTCTTCCAATCAGGCTATAACTGTTGACAAATTGAAGAATAAACTTTAATAGTAATATAAATTCATACGACAATCGACATTATTGTCGATAGCCTACTTTAGTGGATCTGCACAACCACATCACTAACCCGTCGCAAGACGTTGCGGCCGTACTAACGATGCAACCGCTTAAAGAAAATATCGTTTTGTGATTGTTTGTGACATTGCTTGTCCAGTTACTTAGCGACATACTTTGGTAGTGGTAAAGAAGCAATGTATTTACTACAATAATAGTACAGTCGCTGTGATATATGAAAACAAAAAAAACGTAGTAAAAGCAAGAAATATTTTACGATTTGTTGTTCTTCTTGATTTTCAACACAAATATAGTAAAACTAGCAGCGCCCCGTGGTTTCACCCGCATAAGTCTCGATCCCGTGAAAATATCGGGATAAAAAGCATCCTATGTGTTAATCCAGGTTATGAACTATCTGTGTGTCAAATTTCATCCAAATCTGTTCAGTAGTTTTTGCGTGAAGAGTAACAAACATCCACACATACATACATACAAACTTTCGCGTTTATATTTATATATATAAGTAGGATACTTGTGCTGATTTATAAAAGTGGTTCTACGATTTATAAGGTTTCTAGTTTAGCTTCGATTTTTACAAGAAACCACTGAACAACACGGTATTCTTAAATGTTATCACGATCACGTTCGAAAGTACACTAGTTAGCGCAAACGGCCATTTGCCTGAGGCATGAGCATGAGCATTGTGATCAGGACGTGCGGACACAGACACGCCCCCATGCCACTTCTCCTGTTATTTATATTTCTATGTATAGTACATACTAATTCCATGCTGCCATGATAGTTAGTACTTACTAATTCCATGCTGCCATGATAGTAGGTACTTACTAATTCCATGTTGCCACTTAATTATTCTAAGGTAGCCATGTTGTTCTAAATTTTGAACGCCCAAGCTCTGCTCGGGTGAAAATACGAAGATAACGAATTTTATCACATAATATGAGACCTAGCTAGATCGATTTTTCGCCCTTGTAATCCCCTATATTGCAACTTTCAATGAAATCGTTAGAGCCCTTTTCAAGAACGTGATTATAAATATATATATGTACAAATATTGCTCATTTAATAGTATAAGATCTACCTAGGAGCTCTGATCTCGAGGCACGGTGGCTGCGTAGATGAAATCAAGCGGTGCATAGCCATAACGAAGTCTGCTATGGAAAGACAGAAAAAAGTCTGGAATAATCGCAACATCACCAAAACGACCAAAACCCGGCTTATTCGGGCATTAGTATTTCCCATGTTCCTGTACGCGAGACGTGGAAACTTACAGAAATTAAGAAGAAGAAAATAGACGCTCTGGAAATATGGTGCTGGAGGAAAGTGCTTGGAGTGTCGTGGACAGAATTTCGCACCTAAACATCTATACTCCAAGAACTCGGCATCAAGCAGCGTCAACCGGCCACTGTACAGGCTCGAATACTCCAATTCTTTGGGTATGTGTCACGACGGGGAAATGACTCCATAGAACGTCTTGTAGTGCAGGGAAAGGTCGAAGGAACAAGAGCACGCGGCAGATTGGGCATTCATCGGACCGACCAGATTAAATCCGCAGAGGGCGAGCCATGACACGAATGCACACATGTTACAGCCGACCGAGAAGGACGGCATCGCATCGTGAGGCAAATCACGGCAGTCCGAAATCTCACTGCAACGTGATGACCACGACCTATCTGTCAAGAGTGCACCGACAAAGAAGATAGGGTTTATTTGACAGCTGCGTAAATCGAAATTTAGAAGCGAGGCATCGCTTCTCTTTTGTTTTTCAAGTATTTTCTTGACGAAAGCCTAATGTAGGCTGCCTGTCCATTGAAGCGGAGCGAGGCAGCGGAGAGGAGAATGGCAGCGGAGCGGAGCGGAGTTGCGGACAGTGTCTGTCCATTGATGCGGAGCGAGTTAACGGAGCGAAGTTGCGGACTGTGCGGAGTGAGGTAGCGGAGCGGTGTTGCGGACTGTGCGGAGCTAGACCGAGTTCACGTATTTTTCCGCATCGCCGCTCCGTTTCCCCGCTCCGCTTCCCGGTTTTGTATTAATTTTTAAACTAGTTCGCAAATCCCTGTCTACTGAAGCGGAGCGAATGTTTTATGCAATTACATTGGTTAATATTGGCACACCGCTACTCCGCTCCTCTCCTCTCCGCTCCAAGTGTGATTTATTGCCTTTGTTATACCATAATCTTAATCAACAATAAAAGTTGCACCGTCTTAACAGTGTTTAGACGATGCAAGTCATTTGTTGCTTCAATTGTATTGTATACTACAGGTAAGAAACTTGAATCGTGTAAATGTATTGTAATGTTCATAGGCAGACAGGCAGCGATAAATGCTAGATTCCATCCTTCAAGCAGATTTTTCAGGCAATTTTTTTCTGGTAAAACTGTACAATACCAAAGTGGAAGAAGAGGTGGGTTTTGCGCTTCAATTTTTTTTTTGAGAATGAGTATTCATTCTCAAAAAAAAATATTGAAGCGCAAAACCATCAGCATAAAAAGGCGCTTTAGGCTAGTTTTGTATTTACCTGGAAAGAAAACAAAAACGTAGTTCAATACGGTTCGTCCCATTTCCTTTTATATTGCAGAAAATGAGTCCCAAAAAAGGATATGAACACGTGCAATCAATTTTAATGTAGGACCTAATACCGTTTCAGTTCCTGTCCGGAAAGGACCGAATTTTACATACGTAAAGTCATCTTTGTCTGCCAAAATCGATTCCTGAACGGATTGCTTTAAAAGGATTCTATTTAAAACCGGAAAACTGATTAGGTTACTCAGCTAATGGGTTTCTGAAATTCTGATGTTTTGTATTATGATTCTGTGTCGTAGAAACGGAAATTTTACTCTTAATAATTTTCTTAATTTATATGTAGATCATTATGCTATGTTTCTATTTAGCTAAGGGAAAAATATATAAGTATTTTAATAATGAAACAAAAAAGGTGAAGTTAAAAACTCTTGATCACTTACATACCTCTTTTTTTAATCAGAAATTCCGACAGACAGCGGAACCATTGGCCAGCTAAGTATCAGCAGCTCTTCAAAGGATTTGAATTAAATTTTAATGGAAACCTGCATGGACATTCAAACGGAGATTATTTGCATTTAAAATAGACGCTTTGAAGCCTCATCGCACACAGCTATTATATAGTTAACACTAACATGCTATTATTACAGTTCTATTCCCTAAACCGTTTTCCATTCGATACATGACAAAAGAACGATACCATAAAATTAATTCAACATTTTACGTAGTACAGTCGACCTAGTAATTGATGATCTCCCAGTAAATTGAAACGTCACTAAGGTTGAAACTAACTGTCACATTGGTCTTAAATTGACCTTGACATGTAATAACGCAGAAGTGATTTAAACGATATAGGTAGGTCAACAATACAACAATATAATCAAATAGGCCGTTACTGAAAAACTGACTTTGTGTTCGTAATTAATCAATTTTTTTACTGGGAGCAACGGGAATTAAAATTAAAATTACTAAATTATTCCCGTTCGCCCCACTAACAAAATCAGTGGGACGAACTGGAATAATTCTTATTTAATTTTTTAAATTTCGTTCGACCCACCATTGGGGCGACGCGGCAGTGGGACGAACGGGAGTAATTAACATTTTGAAAAAGTATGTTCACGCAATCAAAATCAATTTCAATTGAAGTAAAGATCGGTGTCGATCCGTTAAGCAAAAAATATTCCTACAAAGTATATAAGCTATTATTTTGTAGTATTATTACATAGCACGCTCTATTTAGTTTCAATTTCGGGGGTACACTTTACAAACGTTTTGTTTTTAGATTGTCACTTTGTATTTGTACCTTGCAATAGAGAAAGGGCGTGCCCAGAATACCTAATATACTATTAGCAAGATTTTGTAAAACGAAGGGAGAAACAGGAAGGGATTGTGAATGTAAGTGTCACGGGCTGCGTAAATAATGGATTTTTTTGCCGCCTCATTATTTTGGTAAAAGTTATTGATTTTGGTGCCGTTAAAGATGCGTACCTTTTTATGGTATGCTATGAAAGAGCCTCCTCGATTGACGATACTTGAGTAAGTGAGGCACAGAGTGACTGTAAGTGAGTAATAGTTATCGGCCAAGTTTATGGGAATACAATACAATGGCTTTTAATTTGACAAAACTTATAATTGATATCTAATTGTAATATATAATTGATTTCTTTGATTTAATTATAAAAAAAAATATTACTTTAGTATCGAATTGTAATATCCTCTGTGGCAACACTGTCAAGGTACAAATAAATATTATTATAACAATGTTTTTTAAATGTATTTTCCTTATGGCATTTCAATGTATTATTTTACTTTGGCAACACTCAGAAATAACGATATTATCATTATCGTTATTTCTGGGGGGGGGGCAAAAGTCATCCAAAATGGTAAAAATGTAGTAAGTACAGAGTCAGTGGTCATTGGATTGTGAAATAGTACAGTTGTGCTGATTAAAATTATTACCAAGAAGAGAGTGTTTTCTTTACAATTATAATACCGTTTCCATGAAAAAAAACACGCAGATGAGTTTTTACACATTACTACTGAATAAAGCAGTGGTGACCCTGTGGTATCGGCTACGACTTACGACTTCTAGGTCGTAGGGTCGAACCTTGACAGGCGCTTTACTTTGTGTACACTATTTCATCACCACTGCTCTCAAAACGGTGAAGGAAAACATCGTGAGGAAACCGGGATGTTCTAGAACAAAAAATTCGAAGACATGTGACATCTACCAACCCGCACTGGGCCCGCGTGGTGGATACGGCCCACTCCCTCTCACAGAGAGGAGGCCAGTGTCACAGCAGTGGCAACATTATAGGTATAAGGTCAAAGTCAAAGCCATTTATTTGCTTTAAATGCTGACCAAGGTGTTAATAAATAAGTACATATTCTTGTGTGATGACCATTTCGCCATATTTTAGCATGCAAATATTAATAGTAAGGCTTATATATGTAAGCAATTATCTATAACTAAAGTTTAAAATATTTACTAAACATAAAATTATTTAAAGTAAATAAATCTTCAATTTACACAACACAACTAATTATAAAAATATATATAAAGTTGACTACAATATCAATTAATATCATTACAATACAATTAACTTATAAATCCAAAAGATTTCACATTATTAAAACAAATAATTATTTGGTCGCATAATTGTATATATGGAATCATAATGAAGTGTTGACATACTTAATTATATTTATTAACATTACGTATGAATAGATTTACGCCGAATACATTTTTGATATTTGATGACGTCATAGTGATTTTCGGAACAACCAAAAAAAGCATTCGTTCATTCTTTCATTCGTTTTACTAAGTTCGTAGTTAGTTCACGGTCTACAAAGTAAGAGTGTGCTTAAAAAACATATGTACGAGTATTCTGACAATCACATCCAAACAACACTGTCACAGCTTTCGCTAACTTGTACGTACAGTTTTCGACATAACGAGCAGTTATCGGCACCTTATTCTCACCGGATAGCTCCATAGCCCGAGGTTGTGAATTGAGACAATCTCGAACAGTCAGTAAATGGCTCCTCGATGCTTATTGATATCACAAGTATGCTCTACTAATGTAGGAGTACTTCTCGAAATATCTGGGATGTTTCCATGCGATTGTACCCTCTTCGGGACGTAGTTGGTACTTGATCAGTCATTCCTGGTATTAAGACTTTAACTTTGTCAAGTACAGTTAAACACAGATTAGTGTATTAAATTGACTGTATAATTAATTCTAATCAGAACTGTTATTCTTTATCAGTCGCATGAAATGGATTAGCCTGGGGAAGTTACGCCGAATATTAGGCTAACTTTGCATTAATTTAAAACAGCGATTTTTTTTTCATTTAACGTGTAGGGTATGGTCAAGGGCGTATGTTAAACTGTATACCGCGAAAAGTTCACATGTGTTTAATTTTCTTGTAATTAGGTCGGATAGAGCCTATAAATAAAAGTTAAACTAAATTTAACTCTGTTATATTTTTGCCTGAACCATTATTGCAAAAAAACATTTATTAATATCTGGTGCTAGTACAATATATTTAATTTTGTTGAATAGCGTATTAAAATATTTAATTAAGTAATTTAATGCAAAAAAAACTGCTGTTAATATTTTTGCTTGAAATACAATTTAAAAAAATCGTAATTTTATTTTTATTAAAATTTCCGGTGAGGTAAATGTGTAATTCTGAAATAATATATTAGTTTTACGAATTGTTTACATCACAGAACAGAAAACATTATGTGGTTTACATAATCTAACCAAAATTTTCCTGTTAACTATTTTGCCTCAATTGTCACAAAAATGCGTTTTTGTTTTTTTTTCCTTGATGCGGTCCTAGTAAATGTTTAATTTATTTATATTATTTGAAGATCTAAGTTCAAAAACACGATTCAGGAAAAAAATCGCTGTTAGGATTTAGTTCAGGGTTCAAACCTAATTTCCCCAGCCTAGATTAGATACGAGAAATACTACGTCAATCTACTTAGCAATATATTTCTGTAGCTGGTTCCTTCAAATCTACTTAGTACAGTCATATAGGACCTGATTATTATTTTGTCTTTGTTACTGAATAAAAAATATTTATGTAGGCGCTACAGAATATTTTTATTCCAATCATTTGCATGGGATCCTGCACAAGATTTTATTTCTGAGATGATGTTATGCATAAAAGATTTCGAGAAATGATTTCCTTGCGGTAAAACGAGGCTATTGAATTAACACATTACAATAATACCACCATTCTTAAGCACATCAATCGCAGGCCGCTAAGATATAAGCCTGTTATCACATCAGCGGCGGTACCCTGGTATCGCGGTCCAGCTGCCTGAACCTAAGTGCACAGTCGTGTACCAGTTGCCAAATCCTCGGGGGACGTTCACTTGACCCCATGATTCAGTGCTTGTACACCGTTTTAATTTTATTTTGTGTCCCGCTCCTATTCCAATTTATAGTCTTTATCGAACGTTCATTTTATACAGTAAGCGACTGGGTTTGCGCTGTAAATACAGAACACCTATCTATATTTTATTCTTATCTTTTATTTATGTGAATCGAAAATTTTAATTGTTTATCTGTCGTATTTAAATTGGGGGCTCGTTGGAAATTATTTATGAAAAATGTTACGTCGATGTTTACGTAAACTGAATGCTATTGAACTGATGATTTGTATGAATTACTGCAGCTAATACTTATTGGCTACAGTAATTATTGTGATGAAAAATACAGTTTAATGATGCACATATTTATTTGCGATGTGTTTGCCAAATAAATGCTAAAGTAGCAGGTGTGGATGTTAAATCGAAACAAAATACATTTCCAGTATGAGTACTCGATTCAAATTGAACATTAACATTTCCATGTACGTATATAGAGTATATAATGTTCGTTTGTATGTACTTTTCGTATGCAAAGTTTCCTCTTTTGGACGGCGAACCAATTTTATCGGTCATTTTATTGCTTTCGACGTTGCTCTCTTTACAACTTGGAGCTTGCTATTACATGAGTACGTATCTAAACTCGACAAAGATATCGGCTTTATCGCCGCTTGGCCATATTGCCCGTAATTTTAAGGATTGGAGAAAATTGCACGCTACTCTTTAATTAAAATACATGTTATTTGAGATTTTAATGTTGACTCGTTAAGTGCCTATTATTAGAAAATAAAAAACATACCTAAGTACTTTTTATTTAAAAATGTGAGATCCGAGTATAGCAACCATTACTTAATAATTATCTAATATAATACCAAGAAATAATGGAAAAATAATAACCAGTAATTCAGTATCTACTATCTGCTCACATTTTTACTATTATAGCCACGATAATAACTCTGAATATTACTCCATTTCGGTATAAAAAGATTCGAGGAACCTCGTTAACAGATATTAACCTAGCTAGTAATAAAATTTCACGACCAAATACATAGTACATAGACAAAAATGATTATAATTTTATCGGCTATACCTATCACTTTTTTACGATCAACATTCTACCGGGAGGCGTTCACCGTCTGATAATGTCTCCTGTGTTATTGGATTTACGATAGAGCTTCTGTTCCATCCATTGTTTATATTTTCTTATTCGAAAGCCTTATTTCGCAATTTCCTTGGAACATACGGTATATGAAGGAGCATGTGGCCACAATTAGCGAACGGGTTCCATTTTCCAATACACATTTCGTTTCTGTTTTGTTTTTGATCTTTGTGGAATTGTACGAAATTAAGTTTTAGTTGAACGTTCAGATTTTAGTAAATGGTCGAAATAATTATTCTGTATACATTTTTTGATATTCCTAAGTTTTATAATAATAGCGACCCGTCGCTGCTTGTACTGATACTGCTTGTGCAGTGTACTGATGTCGCGACATGTCAAAACATCGAGATTTCTGTGCTATATCTAAGTTAAATGCTAATGACATTCTCTAAATGATGATGAAACCTTATCGCGCAGTGTAGCGTAGTTTAGAAGATCAACGCGGTCATACAGATAGACACAAAAAGTGAATTTAATTTATAATATTATGACTTTTACTTATTTTACGACTTGACGAAACATCGAGATTTTCTTAATTTTCTATGAGTTGAATATTATTGTATTATACACATAAACCATCCGGAATACATTCTCTAAATGATGTTGAAAACCTCATCAAAATCCGTTGCGTATTTTAAAAGAACAACGCAAACATACTGACAAACGCGAAAAGCGACTTTGTTTTATAATATTTAGAGATAGAGAAGAGATTAAAGATAGAGAAGAGATTAAAGATAGAGATAATTGAAAAAGACTTGGTGTTCCCATAGTTTGTAATCTATATTTATAAAAATCAATGCCACTTTTCGTTGTAATTTTATAACTCAAGAACGGCTGGGCCGATTTAGCTGATTTTGGTTTTGAAATTTTTGTCATAGTCCAGGGAAGGTTTAAACGGTGAGAAAATTAGGGTAGGGTGGGTAGGGTAGGTAGGGTGGTTAGGGTGGGTAGGGTGGGTAGGTAGGGTAGGTAGGGTAGGTAGGGTAGGTAGGGTTTAAAGCTACCCGTGTGAAGTCGGGGCGCGTAAAGCTAGTTAGTCTATAAATTGAAGTACTTAACTACCTACTTTGTTCAAATTTGAATCTTTTACAAAAAACTTTGGACTATTGTTGAATATCGAAACAGAAAGTTTTGGTTAACATTTTTCAAATCAACCACTAATGTAGGTAATTTTTTACCCCTCAAGCTTTCAATGACGAATCATAACGCATTTCTATTCTGCAATATGAAATATCCTTGCACCAACACCAATGGACACTCGTTCGACGTGCATTGATGGATTACAACCTCAGTGCTTTGAAATACAGGTCATAAACGAAACAATGGACGTCGAAGTGTAGGTAACATACGAACATGCGATATTACCTCTATATACAAAGGAGCCTTCACTCGATATTCTGCAAACAAAATGGCGATGTTGATTGACGTAAATAATATCGGAGTTATGATCGTGATATTGCATGGCAAGTAAAATTTTGATGGATATTGATTGAATATTAATTCTGGTTTTAGTATTAGGATTATTGCGAACTGGGTCTTTGATTGATTTATGTTCGCAATTATCGATAGCTCCTTTCTTCTGTTTGCTTAAAACAATACATTCCTACCTTATGACTGATCTGATTAGTTTTTTTAGGTACTTTGGAACTAACACTTAACACGGTTAGTGCCGCGAGCCGTCGCGGAGGGCTCATTTTAAATGTAGGTTATTCTAAGCGAATAAAGCATTATAAGCTGGGAAAATAAAATCTGATGTATATTTCAAAAAGATTTATTAGTATATGCGTTTGTTTTAAAATACAAGCAATTTAATTATTTTTTTCACTGTTTCAAATATTACCAAAACATTTAAAAGTTTGAAAACTACTTATAGCGACAAGACCCCCTGAAAACACTATTTCACTTCGTTTTACAGTGTTTCATAACACGGTTTTACACCTTATGCCGGTGACCGTCCGCGATGTTTAACTTTAGCGCAAACGTAATGTCGGCAACCCTCCCGGAGGGTTCACCTCCAATATGAATGGCGGCATGGCGTATGAGTTCTATGAAAAGTGGTTGGAGTCAAAAAAAGAACATCTACTTCATAGGTACATTATAATTGGATAAGTATCAGTGTATAAAACAAGCGAAATCCATAAAAAGTTGCTCATTCCCAAAAACAATGGCAGGAGTGTGAAACATTTATAATTCAACGTTAATTTGCATTATAATTGTTGAACTGTAAAGCTTTCAGGCCACGATTGAACAAAGTCAACAAAAGAAAAAAAGGTGCATTGCTCCTCGAGTCCCTAGCCAAAAATAAGTCACCCCATCTGTTCCCAAGGGCGTCGTAAAAGTCAACTAAGAAATTATATCCAGTGGGTGGACAGCCACATCTACCTGTGGACACTTTATCTATTTTTTAATCATTCTCAAAAGTGATTTCTACAAGGTTGGTAAATGTTTGTTGAGAATAGGAATTCGATATTGTTTCGATATAATAAATGTCAGTTTGTTTGTTATAGGTAATTTAGTAAAAAGTTAGCAAGTTGCATCTAAGGAATGGTTAAATAAACTACTGAGAAATGAAGTTATTTAATGTGGTCGTATCATATTTCTGCTGGCAGAAACGATGTTTCTCACAAATAAAAACAAAACATTACCTCCGCAAAACTGCTTGAATAAGTTCTTTGTTATTACAAAGAACTTATTCAAGCAGTTTTGCGGAGGTCTAAGAGGACTGTTTTAATCTTTTCTTGCATAGACTTTACTGCAACCCTTATTTTAATTTTATCAAGATCTGTTCAGTCTCTTTGCATTTAACTAACAACTAAGCATTCGCCCTCTTCCTTTTAAAGAAGGACGCTCTGTAAGAAGGATTCATTCTGCGGAGAATGACGGAAAATGTAAGAAAATACTTTTAAAACAAAAACCACAACGAAATTCAAAGTTGCTGCTAAAAGTTAGAATACAATTCCACGCGAGCGAAAGGCGTCCATTAAACGTTTGAAAACTGCTATAGACTTTTATGAGGCTCTCGGTACGTCATCGTTGAACTAAGTCGTATATTTAGCAACTTTGTAAAGTTATTGCTTAACTAGATGTGATGTGATGTGATATTAGAGATATTTTACAATGTTTTGTTGTTGGACGAGTGAATTCATATTTAGAATAATACCTTTACCTTCAATCCACAGTTGCTTAGCCCCATGTACCTACTCCAGTATTTACACCTGATTGTTAATTAAACAGGATTACACAACGACATGTAAACTGCTGTTAAATATGGGCCGCTGTATACTAACCACTACAAAGCGCGATATATATAATAACATGGGTATAATCACGAGCCTGACAGATGGATTGTTTCACTTGTGATATTGTAATCCTTAAAACCATTCCCTCATTTGGCTTTGTGACTCCAATCATGAGTTCATCAAAAATGAGTTCCAAATCACTACTTTAAAATTGTTGATTTGAGAATTGATGTACTATATAAAACTGCTCGCAATGCATAGCGGCGCAGTCAACCCACACAAATTCTATCCATTACACATTTTTCCGACTTATTGTAATTTTGACGTGCAAGTATAAAATAAATTCAGTGTAGCAGAATTAAAGTGTTTTAATTAAAAAGGACACACGGACCGCCATCCTAACAGTTCGGTATGTGTTTTAAATATAATAAAGATAGCTTATGTAAAGAAAAGAAAGAAAAAACTATTTATTGAGACTCGCACAGGAAATCACAAATTAAACTAAAAACACACTAAACATTAATACAAAATAAAATAAAAAACAATAAAAAAACAAAGTATACTTAAAAATTTATGCAGTCCTGTACGAGGCCAAAAGGCCCCTATGTGACATTCGATTCGTCTATACGAGTATATATACATATTATAAATTAATGTTGATTTTTGTGTCTGCTTGTGTGAGAGCGATGTTCTTCTAAACGGATTTTGATGCGGTTTTTACCATCACTTAGAGAATTTATTCTGAAAGGTTTATGTGTATAATACATTAATATTTAACTGTGTTTTTTTAAAGTGTGTCGTCCCACTCACTGACGAACGAACAAAAGAGAGACTGAATTTATGGCGAAACAGTGCTTCCTTACCCAAACGTTCGTTCCAGCTGCAGAAGATCTCCCACCTGGACATGATTTGCCTTGGGTAACCTGGAAGTCTTTAAACAGACTCCTGACCCAGGTTGGCCGAAGCAAGGAGAATCTATTCAGGTGGAGATTCATAGACGACTCTGCCTTGGAGTGTCAATGTGGTGCTGTCCCACAAACGATGGGACACTTAATGTCAAGTCCTGCGTGTCCTGTCAGCTGCATGTTACAGGAACTGATGGACGCTAGTGATGGCGTCAAATATGTAGTCGAATTTTGGGCCGAGTCGATTTAGATTGCTATCGTCATGCTAAGAGGAGAATATTAAACTAATGCAGACCGTGCAATGCAGGAGTGGTCCCTAGTTTCTAAATAAAAAAATGTTTACAATTTAAGTGCAGTTGTATCTGTCGTGGTCCGATCGTAGAAATGGCCATATCGTAATCTGCCCGGTCATTTCACGATACGCCGCTATTTCATGATTTGGCCAGTAATATCGCGATGCGCCTAATCGAAAGTCGAACGGACCGACGAAATAAATATATTTATCGATATTCCCAGAAGAGCACTGGGCATATCGCAAAGTAGTTCTCATTTCACGCCGCTAGTGGCACCCCAACAAATGGGTTAGATTAGATTACAACTATCACCAACCGCGCGCGAGCCGAGAGAGCGGTGCCACGGCAACGACCGGCAAGCGCTAAATCCAAGTTGGTCGCAGTTACTTGGCTATTCAGTATTTTTAGGAATTATTCGAGTAGAAATAGGTCGAATAGGAATTATTACCCAAATGCGCGACAGCAAAGACAGGGTTATGTTTTTCCGCGTTTCTAGTTGATATGCCCAAGCATCGTTGGGCAAATCGTCAAACGCTAAGCGTTGAAAGATATGGCAGATGTTTGATGGTTAAATTATGAAATAGCGGCATATCGGGAAATGTCCAGGCAGAACACGATATGGCCATTTGTAAAATCGGGCCACGACATGTCGATTATAAACTTTTATTTATTGGTATCAAATTTTACTTCATCCTTTACAAATTAATTGTAAATGGCAAGCCGATTAATCAGTATTTTAACGAGATATCTTTTTGTAATCGAATCAGTTTTTCATTGAAACGTTCTGAACAACGTACCTATAGAGTGAGTAGGTAGATATCGATGAATCTGCATCTCACGTAAGTCAGGAAGGGCTTATGTAAATGCAGGCGCGTAGTGTTTATTGTACCGAGCAGAACGCTCTCGCAACCGCATATCAGGAGCGCTCTGTTGACTCTTATGATATCCAATATGGTGAATATGATCCGGGCTAGCTGTCCTTTGTTTATTTCGTAATAGTGATAGTTTATATGACACAGTATGCCAAAAGCTTTTGAGCTGTAGCAAAAACTATGTCAATTTTTCTAGTAGGTATTATACAGGGTGGCAGGGACATCGACGCGAAAACTACCATGGATTCAGTACATGATTCTGAATGCCCCTGCGTTGAAATTTTTCGTCGGTTATTTTTTTTTAAATCTGCTGTTTTATAGAGAAGTGGTGAAAACCTACGCGATCAAAATGTATGGAACAACAGATTTTTTTTTATAAGCGACAAAAAAGTTCAACACAGGGGGGTTCAGAATCATGTACTGAATCCATGGTATCATGTCCCTGCCACCCCGTATATTATATCCAGAACATGCTGAAAATGCAAATAATCATAAAATTAATAGAGTACGTACAAGAAAGTAACTTGATTTTCATAATAAATTAAGTAAAGTAATTTTCAGTCAGTAATTTGATTCACTTTTATTTGAATATAAATCAACTGTAGGAAATAATATTGTAGATATTAACATTGGACCGAGAGCAAAGACGCAACTTGCAAATTAAGACCAAGTTTTAATTGAGTTCAGTTTAACCATAGGCTACATTCAAAGTGAGGAAAAATAAAAAAGCTAATTGTTTCACTGAGAAGTTATAAGTCGTTTAAGCACTAGCTGTAGTAGCCATGTACTTACTATTAGTAACGAACTTCCAAACTGACCATTGTATTGTTAAATAATGTCAATATGCACTTTGGTGTATACCAAGTTAGAAACAATTTCTCCACGAGTAGGTATTTTAAAACAATATAGATATATTAACTTATTTTCCGAGCAGGGGTCAGCAAATACGTGAAACATTTACAAATATGGCTGCCACGCGGGTTAAGTAAGTAATACATAGATGGGTATCTGTAAAGTTATCACGATATAGATTGTTTATCAGTTGGCATATTCTGTATACTTTTTTGTAATTCTAACACGTCGGGGGCACAGCGTGGTTCTGCTTTGTACAGCCCCTGTTATTTGAATATGTATGAGACGCGGTCGCGTAGTTCGTGCCACCCGCTTGTATGAAAATGTGATGTCCCGATAAATTGTCAAAAGGGTTGATCGGCAATGGAAAATGGCTGCCGAAAATATGTCCACAGAATAATATAAAATAGCTGCAGGCTACACTCTCTGCCATCAAAGATTGTTTATTTATAAGTTGTTGTCTAAACCGAGGCTTACAATGCACGTTTTCAAAGCAGGTAGCTTTTACTTAAGCAAAATAAAGTTTTACTCGTAGTACCGAGAATTTTAGTTTGCTAAAATAAAATTTTGTATAATAATTTTATTGACTTGGTTCTTCGGCCAAGTTGGGTAGACAGAACGATCCTTTGTCTACTAGTATTAAAACCAGTATTATTTATTATATGATTTAATGCAAATAATACAGTCAATTATCTAAAAAGTAACAAACCTGGAACCTGGAGAGGTGGTGGTACCTATAAACCAGTATTATTTTAATATTACTTTAGTGTGGGAAAGAGGTGAAGCTCTACAAGACGTATAGCTCTATCTCTTTCCCCACTGAAGTAAGATTTACTGCTTTAGAGGTGGTGGCAGGCCCCCAGGCCCGTTCCAGGTTACATCAGTCATCCAGACCTCCTTATCTCTAATCACGATGATCTCAAGCGTGATATTCCTATTTCAAAGTAAGTTTATTTATTTTCTTGGCTTTTGAAGTAAACACCGTTTTGTTTTTAACTTTAAAATAATTCCTACAGATTTTTTTTCCTTTGAAGCAAAGCAATTTTAAATAAACCTAAGTCTTCAAGGAACATAATTAAATGTTCGTTACCACAAACCTGTCAGTCCCTTATAAAAGCAACTCAGTGATTTTGATCCTTTATACTCGTCAATCTATACAAAGGGAGCGTTACTGTGATCTATGGTCTGGAACGCACTGATTTTCCGCTTAAATTACGCCTCGGAAGCTCCGTAATAAGCGCCCAGAATTGGATAAGTCTGAGCACTTTAAAGCAAAGATGGGTCACAAAGTTAAAAGTCATGTTACTTAAAAGGGGTTTCTTGGGGTCGAAAAGCTCGGAGGAGGGTAAAAGAGGATTGCCTCCGCACACCTGTCGCCGCCGTGATATACCTCCTTGCAATATAATATATTATTCGGTGCCCGCGTCTCACGCGCTCATTCTGGCGTCACGGAAAATATTCGCCATTAAGAAGACTCAATACGAAACATACTGCATTCTCTTTACGCTCTCCATGCTATGATTGTTATGGCAATCTGAAATATTTTTAATATAAACGTTATTTTATACCGTATTTTTGTTTTCGGGCTTCGTATGCATATTATGCTTAAAATAGCATAAATATGTCTTTTATTTTATGTTTTTATTGCGATTTAAGAGCCTGCAAATCGTTTTGCATACCTCCACGTGTTTCCGCTTTGTGTTCGCTTGCCTATGCTTTCATAAATGTTTAGAGTGAAATATACTCAAATGATTTTCCCGCTAACAACAGTGCAATTTGTATTTTTATTACAATACATGCAACTAAAGCACAAATAACTACTTACAAAAATAACACCTAAAAGCAACTAAGTATCTAATACTTTTAGGTACATACATGGTTAATTAAATACACATTGTTGGGAAATAATTTTTTTACATGTGCTTATAATTTAACAGAATTAAGAAATCCAAATTAGAGCCCTAATTACGGAAATAAATTGTGAAAATGTTTTTTTGAATTTGTTTGAAAGATTTATAATGAACAAGAATTTAGCAAAAAGAACAAACGGTAATTGGAAAGAGTGTATTTTCCCGAACATTACAAGCATCAAAACACCATACAATTTACGTCTAATGATGTAATTTAAGGGTCTTTTATTTTGTTTTCTCGGGATTTACGTTCGCATTGTTTTGGCCCAGAATAAAAACAATAGAATTCTTTGAATAAAACAATAATAAAATGAGTAGCGTATTTTATTTATATTTTCTCGGAATTGTTAATAAATTACATAAACAAAATGTAAAAACATTTTTAACAAGAGCACCTAATTAAAAAGTAAACTCTGCTCTTAAAAACAATACGAGAAGGTGGCCATTGTGCATACGTTGGTCGGACATTATAACCTGGAAATTCAACAATGAATAGTTCTTCATTTCCGGACGAGTGGAACCGCTCGCTGCACTGAATTCAAACAATGTTCGATTGCTCTGTTACTTAATGGCTGCCTGTGACGACTGATTTATTGATTGACCTGTCTGCTCCAATGAATGCCTCTACCTTATTTCTCGTGGAAAGTTAATGAAAAGGCTGCATGCAGATTCGGAAATCTTTTTTTGTTTAATTATTTTTGAAAATATTTCTTATGTTTTAAAAATATTGTTTACTGAGCAGCTTATTGAAATTAAAGAACAGGCATTTATATTGTACGTTTAAAAAAAAATGTGCAGAAAAATCGACGGCTCATATTCAGTTTATTATTTTCAATTGCTAATTTTCTTTCACTGGAAATTCAACTGAGTCACGAAATCAAAAGGAAATCTTTTAGCACAGTTATACATCTCAGCTCGCTGCACCTTTGGCAAATTTCAGTTATACTTTATTCAAAATAATATGACACGTGCCACCGTGAACAACAATGTGGCCAATCGACGAGCATCCTCGATACAAGGAGTGTTTTCTCTTGACTTGCAAAAGAAGCACGCTTACTTATAAAACTTACTTATTCACACTTGACCTCTGTGAGAGCAACGAATAAGTATGTAAGTGGGAAAACGGAAAGATAAAACCGAATCAATACGCAATAATCGGTATTACCGCGAGTGCGTTCGCACGTTAACTCGATCTATCAATCACCATCTTGGAAAGCCTCCTGAGGGTTCGGCAGAAAACTTCAGCCATTACTTCAAGCCATTGTGGTTGTTAATTCGCGTTAAATTGTGGATGCTTCTCCCCGGTCAATCGTTGTCCCTTTTTCTCGTTAATAAGAGACAATCCAGAATCTCAGATAATAAGATTTTCGCGGTGAATTGGACGGTATTTGTAAAGTATTTCACGTTAATGAGATTGTAAAGAACAAAAGAGAGCCGGAGTGGCGGAAATTTAATTCAGCTCCACGTCCAGTCTCATTGTCTAATGAGATTGGGGGAGAATCAATCATTATTTTATTTAAAGTGAATTATTATGCACGTGATGTTTCCCAAAGATTTTTTTGGACTCGTACATACTTTGTAAGTAGACATTGTTCGCCAGGAATACTTGACTCGATCTTAATGATTTGAAATCCCAAGTTAGCTGATAGCATAAACCCTTCTGTTACCTTACTTTCTAAGCACCGCCAAAGTTTTAGTTGCAAATACTTTCATTTATCTCAAAGGCAATAATTCTACTTTTTAGATAAAGTGCTATCTATTGATTTAGTGCCTATACTCAGTAATTTTTCGACCGTAATAAGTCTTTTAGGAATCTCCTTTTCGCGTTTATCTTACTATCGCGACATGGCTAAACTTCTTCGTACAATTTTTCACAATTCCACCTTGTCCAATGTCCCGGGATGGTTTCTCGCATCGGTCCTTACGACCCCTAATATTGTTGGGCCGACCGATGGGACCCACTATAAGGACATACGAGTCGAGTCATTTTCTCAATAACCCTACGGCTTTCAAGGAATATAGTCATTACCTCAGCCGTCTATCTTATTGTCTGCTACATCACGTACATTTACCGAAATAGCCGCCGTCGTCTCATTACTTATCCGTTCTAAATGTAACCTAAATGTTACGGCTATAATAAAGTTTTATCTAGCAATGGAGATAAATTCGGACGTTATTCAGCTCATATGAGAGGAGCTTTAATAAGACGTATTTCTAGCAACAATGGCTATTGGAGGCGTGAAATATAAGTATTAAAAGACAAGAGGGTAAGTCCAACAAAGCCTTACGGCTAGGGCCCCGCTAAGCCTCCGGTCGCCGCTCACGCATCCACCCGCATTACTTCTAATTGTGATTTAATGGCCCTCCGCGGCGGATCTGCTTGACCTTAAAAATAAAATATATCGCACATTTTCTCTTGAAACTAGTATTTTTCTCTGGGAATTCTGTGACGACGACGTATTTAGACGCCCCGATATTATAAGAATCTTCCCCTCTGAAATATTTCTTAACGCCGTAACTATCGCAACTTGGTTTTTATTTTGGTCAAGGAATTCTTTACTAATAAAAATAGATAACCAGGTAAATGTTTCCTGGAAAAAACATTGAAAAATTCGCTACGTATTTCATTCTTTTCGTAAATATGAGATTTTTTGTTCTACAAAACATATGAAAACATAGTAGATTCCCGAGAAAATGATATTATTTTTCCCAGTTAAAGAAGTAGGATATAAAAATCTTATTAACAAACACAATAATACGTTGATTACAAAAGTCTGGGCATAAAAGTGAGACAAAAATGTTTATGACGATTTCGCCGGAATAATTTTGCAAGGAAAATGAGAAAATTGCCGTCGCACGATCCGACCGTGCTAATTATGATTTAATGGCAGCCTGCTGGCTGATGAGTATTTTTACAATTTGCTAGGGTCAGTACAAAACACAGCCGACAATAATTTTAATTTTATTAAATAAAGATAGGTATGCACACCATTTCTTTTCCTGTTTGACCTGATGATTTACATTCATAAAGATGTATTGAATAGGTTTGACAACATTGTATAAGACATCATGTTCTTTTTATCAACTCACGAGTCTGATGTTTAAAATATAGAATAATAATAAAGCCATAAATCGATATAGGCCAACAGATGTTCTAGAAAATATTTGATTTACCTTTGTTATCGCAGGTCTGTACTGTCTGTATCCCCGATATAAAAGTATTCTTCTCTGTTATCTCTATGGGTATTCTTCATCGGACAAAGGGCTTATTCAAGGTATGTTCAATCGATTTCCTTAGGCAAAGAGGCTATTTTATAAAACGGTCCATTACAGGAATCTTCCAATTTGCTGAAATGAAGACGTAGGTAAGGCTTATCGTTCGGGACAACCCCGGTTCAGAGAAGACAGAGTTATGCTCTTTTCCAGTGTTATCTCTTATATCCCGAATATCAGCATATCTATACACATAAGAAACACAAAGGAATTTCTGCTTGCATCTTTGCGGAATATCTCGACAGACGAAAATTCGATTTGGGCGCAGGATAAAAAGATCTCTCTGCGTATTCGTATTTGAATGGATGAGCAAACCATTACTGTATTAAAAAGTATTGCGAACGCAACATTATTGGCGGCGAGTGTACGAGCACGACAAGATTTCCGTAAGTATACTTTCACATGCGACTAGAAATTCACTGAACTTTTGTACGACAAGGCGCGTGTACTTTTTATGGGCATGTGTCTTGCATTATTTATCGTCTCGTGACTTTGGGTCCTAAGTTTAATAGCGGAACTGTGTCTCTACAATTTGGGCGCGTCAATTTCTCATGAGGATGTGGCCTAGAATAAAAGATTGACGTAAAAAAGTGCGTGAAATAGGAAAACTAGCGCAAGAAGTAGGAAATCATCATCATCATCATTTTTGCCCAAAAAAAGACGTCCACTGCTGGACATAGGCCTCCCCCAAGCCCTGCCACTTCGACCGGGTCTGTGTTTCCCGCGCAGACGCAGCGTTGGAAGGCCTCCCACAAGACGGACCGATGCCTTCAGCTGAATGTCTATTAATACCTATTCTATATTTGAAGTTCAAAGTTGAGCTTACAATCCTTCGATAACTTCTCAAAGAGAAGTATATTAATACTGGGAAGCTACCTTTCTAATATTGTCTGTAATCTAATATCTATTTTCGCTACGCTATAGTGCTTAAATACTTTCTGCCTACGCATAAAATACCAGGTCCAATACAATAAATAACTCATATCTCGCATATAATTACTTAAACTGGTAGTTTTCACATGATATGTGGACGTTTATCGTTTTGAAGGAAGAATCCAATTACGATAACGTTATGTTCCGCATGAAAGTGTCGCATTTATGGTAAAATATTAATGTATTTCAATTTGGGAAGGCTGCTACAGACCTCCATAAATATCTGGCGCGTTGGGACCTAGCGGGGACGCGTAAATACTTCGACTAAAATTGAATGTTATTATCCGTGAACTAGCGCCCGCCAGTAAAAGTGGGACGTTTTTGATGTTAGATAAAACTCACGACGACGTATTGGATCGTACGACTGTATTGATATATTGACTGGAATTGCGGTAGACGCATGTAGGTTACAGAGTAAACAATTTTTGTAAATATAAAGAACTGGCTGTGCCCCTCGGTTTCACTCGCATAAGTATGAATCCCAAGGGAATATCGGGATAAAAAGTATTTTAAGTCTTAACCTAGGACATTGCCTACTCTTGTGCCAAATTTCATCTAAATCGGTTCAGCCGTTTTAACGTGAAAGAGTAACAAACAAACAAACGAACAAACTCACTTTCACATTTATAATATTAGTTAGGATAGCAGTTATAGCCTAGTGGTGTGACCGTCAGACTGCCAAGTCATAGATCTCGAGTTCAAACCCAAGGCACGCACCTCTAACTTTTGAGATTCATGTGCGTATTATATATTCATCACTTGCTTCAAAAACTGTGAAGGAAAACATCGTGAGGAAACCGGCGGCATGCCTGAGAGATATTCTCGCCGGCATGTGAAGCCAAGTCAGAGGCCCATGTGCGGCTTTAAAACTCTGACACCAGGTTAGTCACCAACCACACGAAAGGAAGAAGAGTTAGGATATTAAAATGTAATGTAAATGTATTGATAATTAGATTGGTACAAATGTACCAACTAACTTTTGTTATCGTTTTGACATTTACCCGTAAGTTAATGAATGCCTAAATAAAAGCACGCTGTTGGATTTTAAACTTTCTGTGCTAAGCCGAGCGTTGAAAATCCACAGCGCACTTTTATTTAAGCATTCGTTTACCTTAATGTCGCCTAGTGTTCGAGAAAACGGGCAATAAACATGTGAATTCATTGCGATCAAAAAAGAAATACCTACTTTCCGTTAAAAAAACCTTTCGTTTAAACATATTTCCTACCTCCACGTCTATTCCGGGAAATCAAACGCAAAATTTTCCATTACCGTTTGATTCTAATATACAGCGGTAGGTAAGTGAATTCCAATTTGTATGAGTTGGACTTTAATGCGTATTCATGTGGTACGAAACGGGGCCGGAGTGAGAAAACGAGAAAATCAACACACAAACTACATTTGGCAACAACTTTTAATGCAATATACTAAAATTGGTTTTCCAGCGACTGCAAAACGAGACGCCAACGCCGAAACACTAGATACGCGTTAAGAAGAAGTTAGAGACAGATTTATAGGTCCAAACGGGTCCAAACAAACGCAATACGACCCGATGCCATCCTATCAACCAAACAAGTTGTTTGTAGGAGCCGACTTTGGTCATTTAAATGTTGGATTTGATAAACTGCAAGCCGAAATTGCTTTGGGGCACGATAGAATAGAGTGGACCCTGCATTGTGGGTTTAAGGAAATGCAAATTCCTATATAGTTTAGACTCACTATTACTATATTCTTGCACTAGAAACTATTTTAGGTCTGTATGCATTATGTAGGTCCACAATAAATGGTGAGTATCGAAAACTATTTAAATTCTATTAATAGTTTCGCTACTATATATATTTGAATCATTCAGTATTTTATTTTATTTTGAATTGCGATACCGTAAAGCTAAAACCAATTAATTAACTGCCTTTATTAAATGTTAAAGTGAACTAATAAACATTGTGGTGAACACAAATACATATAAATATTTTATTTTAGTTTGAATTTAAACCAACGACTTGTGTAAATACAAACAAAGTTTCGAAAACGATTAAATCAGTTTTGTTTTGATGCGGCTAGAGTAAAAATACCCGACTGCATACATTGTTTTAAAATGTTTATAAACATTCCTATTTTCTATTTTTCTTTGAAAATAAATATGAAAGAAAAATCGTGGTATATCCACTGGCAGTCACGAACGCCTTGCGAGTTGCCCCGTATCGGCAACAACAACACTGTGTCGTTTAAATTGAATTGAAAAATGATTTATGCCAACAATCTCTGGCGAGACTCCTTTCTTTACACACTTGATCGCTCTAAACGAAAATAATAAACAAAATTCTGTTTCATAAAAGTGATCGCGGTTTTATTCTATTTATGAGCGGTTGAAAAGCGGAAGTTCAGATTTTTTTTCGGATTCCTCTTTCATGTTCATTGACGTGAAATTAATCGAATTTGGAAAGTGGAATTGTTTGTTTCCTTGGCTTGTCATTGTGCTAAATGCAATACCTAGGTTATTCAGTTAGTGGCTTCCATCGACTAACCAATGAAACTGAACGCGATCAGCACAGTGTCAATATTCCAAAGAAAATAATGACACTGACAGCTCTTAAACGAGGTTTATGTGCTGATCGCGTTCGGTTTTATTGGTGAAATTCGCTGTTAAATAGTTTAAGTTTATATTAAGTAACATTCATAACTTTCATATTAGTTTACTAGTGTATTTAATATAAGTAGGTAGGTACATTGGTCTTTCATAAACCTGGATAAATACATAATAATCATTGCTGGCCGTAAAACTCGTAACACATATTATGTACCTACTATAGTACTAAATTATTACAGTAAAGCACAATGTTCTAATTAATTATGTGGCATTTCAGGAACCACGAACTTATTGACTGTAAACCACATTAATATGGGAAAAACGCCATCTGCACACGACTGCACATGTTACCTATGAAAGAGCAAAAAAAACTGTTTAAAAAATAATAAATACTTCTAAGTTAATACATTAACTAAAATGATTACTTATCACGAACAAATAAGTAAAACATCTGTCAGGAAATTCTTATTACCTCGGAAAATAGAAATAAAAAAAACTTTTTACAAAAATATAAACAACCGACTTCTAAAAAAAACATTACAAAGAAGGACTTTCGAAATTAAAGTTATTTTTCACTTTTTAGTGGTGGTACGAATTTGTGTGGGGTACCACACAAATTCGAAAACCCACTACCTGCTATGGAAATAACAGTGACAGGAAGTCATCATCGACATATACTAAGTGGAAAAAATACGTATTATTGAAGCTTACTCTAAAACTGTCCAAGCAAAGTTAATAAAATTTATATGGGACCAACTTGGAAGCATACCCTTTCATACGAAAAAAGAATTTTCAAAATCGGTCCACAATTGACGGAGAAATCGAGGTACATACATAAAAATAAAAAAACATACCTACGCGACGAACATATTACCTCCTCCTTTTTGGAAGTCGGTTAAAAAATAAAGTGGGATTGCGTAAGTATTGTGCAAACCACGAAGCATAAATAATCAGCCTGTTACGTTCCCAGTGCTCGGACAAGGCCTCCTGTTTCTGTGAGAGCGAGTGGGCCATTATCCACCACGCGGGCCCAGTGTGGGTTGGTGGATGTCACATGTTTTCGAATTTTTGGTTCTAGGACATGCCGGTTTCCTCACGATATTTTCCTTCGCCGTTTTGAGAGCAATGGTGATGAAATTATGTACACAAAGTAAAGTGCCTGCTTGAGTTCGAACCCATGACCTACAAACTCGTAAACTTTACACTGCGCAATGGTAATCACATAACTGCTACTAATTGAGTAAACCAATTGCTTGTTCAGTGTCTCAGAAAACAGACTACTATCAGCATTCCATATTAGATACTGCACTATAATATTACGAAGTATTTGCATAAGTGAAGACATGCCAATACACTAGCTGCACGTGTAGTAGAACTGTTCTAGGTACTAACTAAGTGGCACTTAACTCAATGTATGCACGTGCCGTGTGTCCCATCCTCAAAGTGATATATCGTTCTCACAGCATTACACACGTTACCATTTTTATGAACACGTGTTCCTGTACGGTGCTTTATTAACTATGATTTAAATATAATTTTGTGTTCACGTCGTGCTTTTAATAGATCGTCACTTGAGAACAAGATTAGAATTTTACAAGAAAGGCACTCTTTATCTGCATTTTAAATGCGAAAGTAACTTTGTCTGTCTCTCTGTTGCTTTTCACGCCTAAATCTCTGAGCTGATCGTTATGAAATTTGACAGATAAGTAGCCTGGAAGATGGAGGAGGTCATAAGGAACTTTTTATTCTGGTTCTCAGACGAAGTTGTGGTCAACAGCTAGTGTCGTTATTGTTACATCAATTAATTTTCATAATGAATCAAGTGCAAGCTCAATGTTCCGAGCTTGTGACAAACAAAAGCGTCAGTGGTACTAAAACCTCATTTCGGTCACAATCCACTCTATGCTGATTATGATAATATTCGACTAAATTGTCGTATTATTATTAATAAAATCTTAGTACCCTCCGTACCCTATATAAAATCGGTATGAAACAACAAAACATTCATAAAAAGACCATACAAATGCGGACGTAAATGGTCAACCATATAAACATTTGACCACATTACAGCAGAAAATAAGAATACAACCCACAAGATTAATAACAGCAATGAATTAGTCACCGGAAATTGCAGTTTCTTGTTTAGTAAATTCCTCAAGAAGGGTGGGCCAGGCCGGGACGTAATAAAAATTGCGTAATATGTACGTGGCCGACTTATGAAGACGAAGTGAGCGTATTACGTATGTAGATATTAATATTGCCTGCCTCCGTCTCCCCAGTGGGGGGCATTTAGCCATAAGTCGGCGATGCTTTGCATTACCTAACTTTTTTGTCACGTATGTAATATACAGTTCAGTCAAGATGAGAATTTAAGATTGAAATTGTAACCAAGGGAAATAAATGAAGACAAATGTGTGGGAAGGATTTATACGTATCTTCTGATGACGATTTTATGTTACAGAAGTGTAGTAAATGAAAAACAAACTACTGATAAGTAACTCAGTGTTTGTCGAACTTATTGACAAAGTACCTGGGCGACCGAGCTCTGCTCTGGTGAAAATAGAGAATGCTCATTTAATACTCGTAGTATGGGAAAGTTCATACTAATTTCATGTATAGTACATACTAATTCCATGCTGCCATGATAGTAGGTACTTACAAATTCCATGCTGTCATGTCATTATTCTAAGTTAGCCATCTTGTTCTAAACTTTGGGCGACCGAGCTCGCTGCGGGTGAAAATACGGAGAAAAAGAATTTTCCCAGATATGAGACCTAGCTAGATCGATTTTTCGTCCCCGTAAACCCCTTTAATGCAACATTCATCGAAATCGTTAGAACCGTTTTCGAGAACGTGATTACAAATATACATATACTAGCTTTTCCCGCGGTTTAGCTCGCGTGGAAGTCGGAAATTATCCCATAGAAACGTACTACCGGGATAAAAAGAATCTTATGTGTTAATTGAGGTTATAAACTATCTGTCTGCCTCATCCAAATACTATTAGTAGCATAACATAATGGAGAGAGGGGAAGCGGAGCGGGGAAACGGAGCGGAGAAGTGTGTTGTATATGTAGGTACATTAGTTATACGGGGTGTTAGGGACATCGACGCGAAGCCGGTTACCATGGATTCAGTACATGATTCTGAACCCCCCTGCGTTGAAAATTTTCGTCGGATATTAAAAAAAAAAACAGTTGCTCCATACATTTTGACCGCGTAGGTATTGCACTTTTCAATGAAACAGCAGATTTTTTTTTTTAATAACCGACGATAAATTTGACGATGCATCTAAAAATAAAAAAATAAATTTCTATACCACAATAGATAATAAGAATTTTAAAAAGAGAGCACCAATAGATAAATTAATTACTTATGTGATAGATACATGGCTCTCACATATTTACAAACATTGTAAAAGTAGACGATTTTCCAACAAAAAAAAGTTACAATTAATAAAGTCAGTGTGTGACTAAGTAATAGTATAGGATAAGTATGCTTTATGATTTCCTGCCAGTAATTTCCCAAGCACCCATACATTTTCAAACCAGACACGGCTTTGCTGTTAGGGGAGAATTAACGAGATCGATCGCCGACATATATGTCAATTCCGTATGAATTTTATTGACCTATCCATTCCTTTGCAATCACAGATTTGTTGGCGTACTGTGAGCAAATTCGTCCTTTGGAGTGCTTAGTAATTGAATTTCTCCAGAAAGTTATGAAGTAACCCTGCATCAAAAGATGAAGTTCAAAATGGTATCGTGATCCAAAAGTTTATGTAATGAATTTACAAGTACAGAGTCGCCCATTGATGCGATTGAAAGGGCGACCCATAAATGACTTTGTTATCAAAGTTGATAACTGACCCGTCTTATGTATCTAAAGTTTTTGTATATAATGTACAGGTTTTTGTTCCCTAGGGGAGATAGTATACAGAGATGGCCAGAAAACCGACCACGGGATTATTTTAATATTTATTTAGAACAAGGTTTTTTTACACTTAACAGGAGGAGCTCGTAGCTAGTTTATAACAGCCGCACGGGTCGATCCATTAGGTTAAGCTATGCTTCCCGGGGTTGGTCCGTGGATGGGTGACCATCTGTACATACCGAGACCCCTCCAAAAGCACGTTACTTTTCGCACTTTTCCTCGGAAAGCACGTTAAGCCGTTGGTCCCGGTTATCATTCGTGGATCTTTGACAGTCGTTACGGGTTGTCAGAAGCCCGATAGTCTTTCAACCAGTCTTACCAAGGGGTATCGTATTACCCATTTACTGGGTTGTGGAGGTCAGATAGGCGGTCGCTCTATGTAAAATACTGGTTTTCAGCTGCATCCGGTTAGACTGAAAGCTGACCCCAACATAGTTGGGAAAAGGCTAGGCAGATTTTGACAAATAAATTATTTATCTGTATAGATATCTTACAATAACAAATACGAGTAATAGCTAGGTTTCGACGACACAATAACTCTTTCGCTTAATAAATAAATAAATGGTACCATAGACCATAAATGGAACAGAATGACAAACAAGGCCATAAGACACAATATTCTATTTAATCTAGGAAAATGTACTATGATCCATGCATGAGCGGGTCATATCTGTACCCGTTAGATAGAAGCTGAAACTTTTGTTTTTATAGCATGTTTACACCGTACCCCCCCTGCCTCCCTTCCCTACCTATTCATAACAGAGTTTATGACATCTTGCTTTTACGAAAGTGCACCGAATTTTATTTTTTACGCTGTTACAAATACTGTAAGCCGGATTTATTACACGAAAAAAGTTGTATAACAATTTTAATTTCGAGACCATAAACGTGGCTTTAATGTGGTACTTTTTTGTTTATATAATGGTATATAAAAAGTTATTTTATAAGCTGATCTGAGTAACCGTATTAATTTTATAATCTAGGTCAGGTTTTAAAGTTGACCGAAATTCGTACTAAATAAGAGTTGGACCGAATCTGTGCGAAACTCCTAGATTGCCAATTTCATCATCAGCCTATATTAGTCCACTGCTGGACCTAGCTTGATTCTCGGCAACTCTCATCCAGCTGGTACCTGCCACCCTGCGAAGATAGTCGCTCCGCGTTACAAGCACGAGCGTCCTACCTTGCGTTTGCCGATTCACGGTCTCCACTCAAGAACACGTCTACCCCAACGGTCATCGGGTCTACGGCTAATATGGCCGGTCCACTGCCACTTCAGCATGTTTATTTTGTGAGGTATGTCGACAACTTTAGGTCTCTGCCGGATCACCTCGTTCCGGATCGCTCCCTCAGAGAGACTCCAAGCCAATTTCTATCAACTGTTAAAGTCTGTAATGAAATCTTTATTCACCTAAAGTTATCATCATTCATCCGAAAGACCCCACTGCTGGTCATAGGCCTCTCCGAAGCACCGCTAATTTGACCGGTTCTGTGCTTCACGCATTCAGCGGATTGACACCAGGTCATCGGTCCACCTTGTGGAAGACCTTCCACTCCAGAACGTTTATCGGCCATCTTTTCTGCGAGCAATGTGCCCTTTTTTTTTTGTTTTTGCGTGGGAATTCATCAAATGACTCCTCCCGCTCTGGGCGGAGCGAGAGGGAGTGTCAGACTTTTATTGACTAAAACCCACCCGTGTTCCTTCCGTTGCCTGTGTGCCGGGGACGCGATATCCCTTTCGGACAAACTCGCAACCCTGGCAAGCATTGGCCCTTACGGACCCCGTCAGTTGGTGCTGACATGTCTTTGAGGCGCGCGTGGAACACAACGTGCCGTCGACCCGGGCCTGGTCCTAATCGGACGGCGAGCTACCCATTGCCCACCGTCCGCAAGCCCGCGCCTACAGTGGCCGGAAGTCGGCTCGCGACTCCCGACGCCCGGGGCGTCTCGGCGACTAGGGGCACGAGGGCGTGCATCTTGCATTTCCCTCGCGCGCTCCGCTTCCTCCTTCGCGAGCATTACTGCTTCGCAGAAGGAAGTGACGGCTTCCCATGTACTCTCGCTCCGGACCATGGCCTGAACCAGGGCCGGACGCGAGAGATCGCCGCTGCCGATCGCCTCCGTGAGGACACGGCGGTGCCCCGCGCAAGCCGGGCAGACCTCCACCGTATGCTCCACCGTGTCCTCCGGGCGATCCACACAATGGTAACACCCGGGGAGCAATGTGCCCTGCCACTTAAATTTTGCAATTCTTCGGGCTATGTCGGTTACCTTGATTCTCCTGCGCCTAAAGTAATCAAATAATAATATATTTATACCGATGAGATATCGGTTAGTTATATGCAGAAATAAAGCTGTTGCTGTTGCAAGTATGGCTTGCCATTCTCTATTGCTTCTCTCGTAACTTTTCCAATATCGAAGCGTATGTTCAATACTTGTGGCATTTTTTTGCGGCGATATAGTCGCAAAAAGGGTTTGTATGCTAGCGCACTTTATTTTCCGCTGGCCTCATGCCTGTAGCTAAAATCGCCTTAATTACTTAGAGTAACTTACCTACCGGATCCGGGCTGTGAAGTTATCAGAACGACAAATTAGCCCTGTAATATCGTAATTATTTCACACAGAGGCTCTAACCCAGCACAATGTGGACAAGGCCTTTGTCCTATCATGACTCGCAGTAGGCTTGAACAGACCGCATCAATGATAATCATAATTCCATATTAAAACGATCCGAGACAAAGGACAATTAACCAGAGGATACAATAGGGTTGTTAAGGCATGTTCACATGAGCGTCTTTAATGCAATCAAATTGGCAGTGAACAATCAGCCTAATCTTTCGCCTGACTGGTGTCTTAATCTGAATCAATGACCACACAACCGCTCCCTGGCTAGTTAAGAGCGAATTATGAGCGTACTTACGTCGGGCGTACGCAAACAACGCCGTACGTGTGTATTGGTTACTAGAGATAGGCCCGGTACAATTTTTACCGAGTAACCGAGTACCGAGTATTGCTCGGTATTATATTTACCGAACCGAGTATTCTGCCGAATAACTCGGTTTAGTTGACGAAACAGGTTTAAACTTGCTCGCGAGGTGCGGCCGGCGAGCGAGTGGTACCTCGCCCTTTACACGCTCACTGCCATCCACCGTGAGCATCAGACACTTGCCATTTGGTTTGTTTACATACCACACGCACGGAGTGAATTACGTTTTTACAAAATTTGTTTAAGGGTAAAATTAAAAGTACCTACGAGTACTGTCTATTGTGAGTTTGTTTGTTACTATCTGAGAGATGAGTGGGCGCTAAAGATCATTGATTTGGAGATTTTATGACGAAGTAATAGAAGGCGACACATCTGAAGAGGTCAGGTTATAAGTTTATGAGTTATTTTCTCCTCGGCAGTCAAACTGTGTTATTCGACCGATAACGAGTACTAACAAAATGGCTGAGTACCGAGTAATAAAAGAGTACTCGGCGCATCTCTAGATACTACTATCTATGCAAGCAAGGTAGGTGCACCGAATGCCTTTTATGAATCGCTTCGTTAATGTACAGCTGCGATCAATTCTACGTAGGGGAAAAATGTAATATATAAATATTTAAGTAAGAAATAGCTCAACGGTTACAATACGTTAAGTGTTAAATGCATTTAGTGATTGAGCATTTATGTACCTACTTGTGCAACCCACATTTATGGTAATCTTTTAAAATAATAATTTAGGTATAGTAACAAGCTCTTGCCACTGCAGGATTTATACCAAGACCAACATTTCTGGTTCCCAACGAACAACATGATATTTCTTCTTTGAAGTTCCTAGAATAACACTGCAAAACTGCAAGGTAGCGTAACTCGAAAAATATTACACTACAAGTGATCGAGTTCAAATAAAATTATCATTGGAACAAAATTGACGCTGGAGGCCTAGCATAAACTGAATTGTTTTTCAAACTTGTACCGTAACAAAAGAAATAAGAATAGTTCAATACGTTCCGGGAGACAATTTTATTTTTATATCTACGATATCTGCATTTGTAAAGTTTCTCGCTTCCTTCCTCCGTTGTTTGTTGTTATTGACTTTGCAAGGTGTGTATGAAATAAAGTCGAACAGCGTTTCTATTTTATATAAGAAAGTTTTTTAAGAAACAATTTATTCAATTGTCATTAATAGTAACTTTAATTTTTATTTGGACTGCAACAGAACAATAAATATAGTTCCATTTGTGCATGTATTGTATTAGTGCATGTGCATGTGAAAAATGTTTTGGGCAAAAATTTAAACACTCCAACATACACCGCTACGAATTTTTTCATAAAAAGAATAAAAAGCTCAAAGGTAAGAGCGGTCAAAACCTACAGTATTTTTCTCAGTAACGCCACAATTGTGGCGTTACTGAGAAAGAAGAAAGAAGTCCCCTCTTTGAGGAGTGGCTAGAGAGGTGCAACGGCGTCCTCACCTTCCGCCTGACGCAGGTCCTCACCGGACCTATTTCAGGAGGATTCTGTTCCACATAAGGCGGGAGGAAACGCCCGGGTGTCACCACTGTGTGGATCGCCCGGAGGACACGGTGGAGCATACGGTGGAGGTCTGCCCGACTTGACTTGACTCACGGAGGCGATCGGCGGCGGCGATCTCTCGCGTCCGGCTCTGGTTCAGGCCATGGTCCGGAGTGAGAGTGCATGGGAAGCCGTCACTTCCTTCTGCAAAGCAGTTATGCTCGCGAAGGAGGAGGCGGAGCGCGCGAGGGAGAGACAAGATTCGCGCCCTCGCGCCCCTAGTCGCCGCAGGAGACGCCCCGGGCGTCGATAGTCGCGAGCCGACTTCCGGCCACCGTTGGCGCGGGCTTACGGACGGTGAGCAATGGGTAGCTCGCCGTCTGATAAGATCCAGGCCCAGGTCTACGGCGCGTTGTGTTCCACGCGCGCCTCAAAGAGATGTCAGCACCAACTGACGGGGTCAGTAAGGGCCAATGCCTGCCAGGGTTGCGAGTTTGTCCGAAAAGGATATTGTGGCCCCGGCACACAGGCAACGGAAGGAACACGGGTGGGTTTTAGACAGCAAAAGTCTGCCCGCCCAGAGCGCCACGCCCTCCCGCTCCACCCAGATCGGGAGAAGTTATTTGATAATTTCCCACCATCAAAAAAATAAAATAAAGGTAAGAGCGGTCAAAACCTACAGCATTTTTCTCAGTAACGTTTTAAGTATGGACTTACCGTCGTCGTTACGAGAATTTAAAAAATATAAATGGGTAGGTACTACATAAAATTCAACGTACGTTTATCTGACTGTAGTGAAGTGCCTGCAATATGGAATATGTTTTTTAAAGTACCTTTATATAACTTGTTCTAAATATTTTGTACAACCGGGTAAACAAACACGTCTCAAATTATGTGCCCGCAAAATTATCCTTTTGTGAACCTTTGTTACACGATTAATAACTCAGAAGTTTAATTTTGCAAAATATTGCGAAACAATAAACATATTTCTATGAAACTGTATCATAAATTGCCACCATAACAGCTCAAATATTCGTATGCGAAAGCAACACAATAGAATAAATGAGCCACCTAATATTCACGTACCCATTACGCTCGATAGACAGATTGGCCGCATTATAATCCTACACACACTGCACAAGCATACAATTTGTTATTCTTTTCCGAGAACTACTCGTATCATACTCGTCTCTTTTATCTACGTATTGTTCGCTATAGGTTCAACTTTTATTCAGACTATTATTATTCGTCCAACGAACACCGAAAGGGTCTACAAAATCTCGGCCACTAACGACCAAAAGTTGAACTACTGTTTGAAGTCCGCATTCGTCGAAGGGAGGCAAAGCTGTTAAACGCCAACCCTCACGTACACAAAGAAGATTTGTGCCGTTATATCTACGTTGTTGGTGTGATGCCTCATTTTCAGGATTAATCTTCATAATTACGGCAATTCCCTGTAATGAGAGTCACACGCGTCCTGCTAATCTGACTCTTTACCTTCATACGTGAGTGACTATGTTCATAATATTTTCTCTTATATCTTAGAAGTTGAGATAAGTTTAGTTACAGCGAACTGTGTATCTTTGTTTATGCGGGCGACTTGAGCGAAACTTATATTATCTTAGTACCTTGCCGTAACTTTTGACATATCTACTGAAGCGGTAAAAAAGTCGTATCCGCTATAGTCTATACCCGGCGTTATGAGTGTAATCTCTGTTTGCTAACATAGACACAACTCATATTAAATGGAGTGCATCGTCCTTAATTCTGACAAAGTTCCACGTGAGTAACAAGCTTGTTTATGATTCACAGTTGTAAAGGCATCGCTTGCAGTTAATGGAGTAGTGAATAAGTGGAACGGTGAAGTGCAGGTCGTGCCAAATGGACTAATAGTTGCACTAACCAGAATAGTAATACGTATATTAAACAACATAGTTCACGGAATTATTAACGTATTAGATTTGAAGAGCGGAGGTGTTTGTTGTTCTATGCGAGTATCGTGGTAAGGTTTTGCTGTCCGTCAGCTGTTGCAACTAGTAGCAGCTGTTTTGAAATCTATACTGAATGGGAAATCCCTGAAACTATTGGAAAATATTTTCAGTGTAAAGCTCCCGGATTAAGTTTTTGGAGAGAATATTAATTGAGTATTACTATGCATTTATTGTAAACTAGCTTCTGTCCGCGACTTCTTTCTAATGAAAGTCGTAAGACACCACGTTAAACTAAGCCACATGTTTTATAAAACTTGAACAAAAAAAATGAATCCCAAAGTAAATCATAGTTGAGAATCGAATGTGCAAACACAGGTTTGCAAAGCTGTCGCCGAACCGCTAAGCTGCTGAGCTTTGCTCATAGTTGACTAAAATAACCGTTCTTATATATGTTATGATTAAATGCTTAGTTCCTTGTAGGTATAGCGTGATGATAATCATTCAAAAGGTTAAATCTGTAACTATCTGCAATATTATTTAAAAAAATCTGCTCCAATTAAATAGCGGTAATCCGTTAAGGAAAACGGATATAATGCAATATTGCTAATCCCCCATAGCAAATAGCGTGATAATATAATATAACCTATTCGATTGTGGCGGCATCTACATCGCCACATGCGAACTACGCATCAAAAATCTGATGTCACACAAAATCCTGACATCACACAAATCCTGCCGCGCGAACGACATATTATATAAGACTATCCGACATCAATCGTTCGGTACCCCCCGACCCTTGCTCGACGATGCGCCAGTCCGCGTCGAAGCTGAGCCTGTAGTCTTAAATTCCCCGAATAATAATAATCTATGTTTGAACCAGCCTGTCCCATCTTGCTGTCCTCCCCCCAGCGACGCCCTAAGCCGAGGTCCGTACCCCACAGGGGGTGCCCTTAGCGAGCGTTCGCCTAGTTTTAATTAGAATAGTTTATGCCCCTGGCTGGAGGCTTTAAGTGTAGAAGCTTAAGGCAGCCACAGGAAAGTCCGGTTAAGCAGCTACGACCTCCTCAGAGGTTAACTGCGAGATGGCCTATATAAAAAAATATAAAAAAATAATCGTTCGGTAGTTGCCCACCAGACACGACACTCGTCTGGTCGGAGGATCCTCCCTTTTCTATAGAGGATGAGTGAACTTTACACCCTGTTCTTCATACCTCTGAACGATGACCAGATCTTTAAGGAATGTTTGGGTAAAATTTTAACAGAATCTATTCAGTATTTTTTGCACCAGTCCGGAACATACATCCAGACAAACGGACAAAAATTCTTAAAACTATATTTTCTACATCCACCAATTACTTTTTTCCAAAAACATTCAATGAACAGTTTTGACATCGTTACTATTGTATTTATTACTAGCTTTTGCCCGCGACTTCGTCCGCGTAGAAGTCGAAAATGGTTCTAATAGAATTTTTTATTGGTTTTTTACGTTATTAATTTTGTTATAACATATAAATTATTGTTAAAATGTTTGAATAATTAGAAAATATAACAATCTTTATTATAGTGTAGGGATATAAAGGTTAAATAAACCTGTTTTTTTTTTTTAAATATATTTTATGACAACCAAATCGAAAAACTACACCTACCGTAGTATTTCTTTGTAAACAATATTTGTTTTTCTTTCGGATGCTAGAATCACCAGGCTACTCTGTGCGCTTACTCTGGAGCATGCCACATACAACTGGCCGTGGGAGAAGCAGCTTTCCCTCAAGTCTACTCCCGCTACCTTAAGAGTTTGACCTTGAACTTTGCTTATAGTCATTGCGCAGCATACTTTGGTGGGAAACTGCACTCTCTTGAATTCGAAGGGGTAATTTGATGGTGTTAGGGGAATCGTATGAATAAATACAGACCTCTGTAAAGCTTAGAAACCTTCAAATGCGGTACTGATGTATAGTACGGTGACTTTTGAGACATTCCAATTTTAAAGAGTATTTGCATTGCAAGCACCAAGCCTTTAAGTGAGTTCAACCTTTTTTGAATAAAATCGGATTGACTTTTCAAACATGTGTCAAAATAAAATGTAATCTAAGTCTAAAGCACTAAGGAGTATTGATTTCAACTTCGAAGCAAATCACTCCCAAAATAACTTTCTATCCCTATTTAACCCCGTTACGGGATGAATTTCAATAAAATACGAAACAGGTCTTCCATTAATTCTGTTAAAGAATGTTTATGCAAAATTTGAAGTAGATTGGACCAAGGAATCACGTTCTCCCACACAAACTTTGCTCGCTTTTTTCACCCCCTTAGGGGTAGAATTTCGAAAAATCCTTTCTTATCGGATGCCTACGTCATACAAAAAACACACCCTCCAAGTTTCAGGTCTCTACAATCAGCGGTTTAGGCTGTGCGTTGATCCGTCAGTCAGTCATTCAGGACAAAGCATTTTATATGTATAGATAGATAGATAAGAATAGATTGCCGCTTATATACCTGTGTAATCAATATTCGCAATATTGATTGTGAAACAAAAAAAATACATTCCTACACTTTTTTACAGCAAGAAGTTACAATTAATTCCGAAGCAGTACTAAACCGCAAAACAGAAAATTACCCCCAGTAACTATCCTCATATACATTTTAACGAGTTTAAGTCCGTTCTCCATGTATAAAATTAACTAGACGTTTTTGCTATGAAAATGTCATAGCAATCTTTTTATAGTTACGTAGAACGTCGTATCTGGCGCGGACAGGAGTGTCGTACCCTCATACATAATTAATACAAGCCGGTCAAAATAAGCAATTTGGACACAGTTGCACTGGTTTGTGGCAAACTTTGCTTTAATGCAGCACATTATACGTACTTACTAGTGTACTAGGATAAGCTTTTCTGTTTATATGTATGTGATTTAAACGATCTCAGAACAGTTTTAGTTTTAATGAGGAGTTTGTCAACACAATTTAAAATCATTATTTTAAGGTATTGTTAGTTTTCAATTTATTCATACATATTTGTTGGATATTGTATAACTGTCAATACCGAAAGATTCGATATGTCAGAATGGCGCAAAAACGGCATTCTGGTTAGGGAGTTCATGGCGATACGACGTTTCTTGTGGCTGTGTCGGTTAAAAGATAGATTGGCATGGATTTGTTGGGGAACTACTGTATAATGAGGTAACCTATTAGTTTTATTGTAAATATTCGAATATTAAATAAAGGGAAAATGGGAGATGTGATGGTATGGTGTAGAATATTAGAATATTGAATTTGATGTTGGCAAAGAAATATAAATGAATGGCAAAATATCTTGGTGTATCATATAATTTTCCTTATCCCTGAAATATTGTAAATATGTAGTTTTATTAGACAGTTTTAGATATTATTATTATTATATTTGGGTAACGACTTTAAGATGCATTTGGGGATTAGTATCTATTTTGAGGTTTAATAATTATAATCGGTAGTATTAAATTAGTTATTTTAGAGTAAGGATAGGTTTTGTTATAGTATGTACAAGAGGTCCTTCATCAAAAGTCTTAGTTTTTATTCAATGTAAACCAATCAACGACCAAAGAAACGAAACTGCACATCTTCCTTTTCCACTGATTAAAAACTTGAAAGTTTTTTATTCGCCAAGATTTGCCGTTTGACGTTTCTCATCGCAAACGAAGCGAATTCGAGTTCAAGATAATTAATACCTGTAAGTCTCGACGAAAAGATGAGAACGAAGCAAAAATAAAATGGTCCATAGGGACGGGAGACGTCGTGAGAGGTAACCTGCAAAAAAATTCGCTTCGCTCGTCGACGAAGGCTTTGTATTAACTGAAACCAGGCCCTTGCCTTTTTTTGAGTGTAAACAATACACTAGTCACGGGAAAGATAGAGTTGTTTGTAATCAGGTGATCTGTAATCTTTGTGAAAGTTTTTTACCCAAAATATTAGTAAAATAAAAAAAAATCTTCAACGATGAGTAGGTATATCCCATCCAAAGGCTACTGTTTGGGCAATATACAGATATAGACAATACTGAACGTGTAATATTATGGCACCATTTTGCACAGACACGTACGTACCCTTCAGTAAGCCTGGCCTGAGAAAGATATACCTGTCTGCGATACAATAACGTGCTCGGCCAACTCTATGTAAACAGATAATTAAAGGTATACACCTACTAGGAATAATAAACCGTAAGTACAAAGAAAAAATATTAATAGTGAATCCCGTCTGGAACTGAATTTCGATGTCCTATGAGCCTACACATTGTTTTCTCTGGTTTTTACTAAGGCACATTTTTATAAAACTTAAAAAAAAAAAGTTAATTAACTCAGGCGTGACTGTGCGGAAATCCATTATAAAATAGAATAGACGACGTATATTTAGTAACCTAATCCACTTAACTGTTCTTAAAAATTCATAAAGAACCCTGTAAGTTGCCACGTCACACTGCGCTCGGCGCTTGACGCGGCAACACGCAGTCCGGGTTCGCAACAAGTAAATCGTCATCCTGAGGGCGCCTCGTTGAGAGGTGGGACACGTGTCGATTTCTTACAGGGTTATATAAGACTCTTTAAGAACAGTTAAGCCGATTAATCGGTTAATCGAATCTATGTTATAAAATATATATTTCGAAAAAAACCTGTAATGATGTGAGTAAACATTCACTATATTCGGACCATTCATTCGGATGTTTAACCTCATTCATCAAACGCTTAATCGTGACGACAACTAATATTATTTGGAACATTATGTAGATTATTAACTAGGTGAAATCCGTTGAATAATAAACGAAAGTAGCCTCTGCATGTGTTGAGTGAAGCAAACACCGTTGACCTTCGTTTTACTCCATTAGGTACAATACATCGTACACCCCTACATTTATGTACTCTAGCCTCGTGACAGTCGAGCCGCGATAATTATTCAATAAAAGGCATCATTTGTCAGGGCTGTCCAAACGTCACCAAGTCGGCATTGTGATGACTAATGCGACAATGTTCCAACCATTTGCGTCAAATCTCTTATTGCCTACTTTTTACCTGGTGTCGTCAAACCATTATTCACTCTATTGTATAACTCTAGCGTTGTCTATTCTACTAAAATTGGTTATTAGTCTGATTTGCTTGGTTATCGTTTGTTTATTCAATGTCTGTTATGGTTTTTGATCGAGTTGATTATGTTCGTGCGATGATGAGTCTAGTGGCTTAGTGGTTATGAATAGTTTCGAATCTGAATTTTTGAATCGGGTCAGGTAAATAGGCGCACTCTCTTCAATGTATTCTCATTCATATTAGAAATCCAATTATCGGTATTTGAGATGGATTTATGCGGCCAGCTCCGTATTTATAAATGCAAAACCGACACGGCTACACCCAAATGAGCTCTGTGATTGATATCTCAATCAGTAAACCACAAAAATTCAAATATACGTCATTTCATACATACCTGTAAAGTAAACAGTGGTGGCCCAGTGGTAACGGCTCCGATTTTGAGTGGTAGAATAGAATAGAATAGAATAGAATAGAATATTCTTTATTATGTACACCATAAAAAATACAGATTAAAATGTAGTCATTTGACATAGGGTGACACAATGGGCGGTCTTATCGCTAAAAGCGATCTTTTACAGACAACCTTTGGATGGATTAAAGGGAGAAGGAGAGACAATACTGCAGGTAGTCAGTGGTGTACCATTTACATACACAATAAATACATACATTCATAAAGCATACACTTATCGGTAGGTCGTGGGTTAGGACCCAGGCAGGCGCTTTACTTTGTGTAAATAATTTCATCACCAGTGCCCTCAAACGGTGAAGGAAAACATCGTGGGGAAACAGGCATGTCCTAGAACCAAACATTCGAAGACATGTGACATCTATCAACCGGCACTGGGCCAGCGTGGTGGATTACGGCCCACTCCCTCTCACAGGGAGGAGGCCTCTGTCCCAGCAGTGGCAACATTATAGACTAATTATGCTGTAAATTAACTTCTAAATAACTTAACAAGTTTGTAAGTGAAACTAAACCTGACGACCAAACTTACATAATCTGGACAACGCTTAAGTCTAACAGACTTACATTTTAACGTGCTGAATCCTAGATGAAATAATCCCACTATGTTAGAGGTATATGTAGAACTTGCTGGTACTGTTTATAGTTAAGTTTGAGTATTTACACCTGACTTGTGAGTTTCTCAATCAATGGGACAATGTAGTAATCTCTTCGTCCAGACAGACGAACATACCTAAACCAAAGTTAAGCTATGTGGAAATCCTTGCCAATTTCTGAAACTATACCAAAATGTTTGTATTTGCATGACTGTACCTTTGACAATGACTCTCAATCACTAACTAGTTTTAAAAAATTTGACAAATTCATTTTCAAAAAACACAAAAAAAAAACTAGAATTAATTCTCCAATCCAAGATCCTCAAATATGTAAGAACAGTTTTTAAAATTCCAAATTTCGAAACACAAAATGAAACCATAAAACAGAGGACAATTACATAAAAAACGAAAGCCACCCTATTTCATTATTTGGCATCTGTCGGCAGATTTTCGGTGAATATTCCGCAGACAATAAAATTTTGATCAAAAAGTAAAAGAAACCTGTAACACGGACTGCGACAGAGGAATTACAAATTCATTAAAAAAGTTTCAGCGGATTTGGTCAGAACCCTTTTCCACGGTGTAGGTACAATAGAGGCAATTGGATTAGAATGTTTATACCTTTGCAGTAACTGTTTGTACATTTATAAAGGTTGTCGCGGACGATTACAACCTCCACCGTGTGTGGAATTGTGGGGTACACGTGTGTAATTACGTTGTTTTCTGTGATAAGATAAATAAACAATGCAATCACTAAGCAAAATTCAAAGTCATATTCAATTTTGAAAACAGGCTGCTTCAGGTAATGAAAAACTCAAGCGGCGCAAATCTTGTTCGAGTTATACCTATGTTCGATCTGTTTGAGGTTTGAACACTAGGTCGGAGAGCCATGGAGTCCACCTAGTTTTTTGGGACATCACTAAGCTGTTGATCTTCACGTGACCAGAAAGCTGAGCAATTTTTTGACTAAAGAATTTGCATTGTCATTCAACGTGGCAATGCTGCCAGCCTTTTGCACTTTTCGCATTGGCAGCGATGCGGATGGCTTATCTGCAGTCACGATAAATGTTTGGTGTGACTTCTAATGGCAAATTAGTCGCAGTAACAAAGCTAGGGCACCCAGACCAATTGGTTTAAGTTAGGTTAGAACTGTGACCAACCACGCGCGAGCACAGTGAGCAAAGCGAGCGGTGCCACGGCAGCGGCTGGCGAGCTACTTCTATGTTGGTCGCAGTTACTCAGCTATTTAGTATTTTTAGGACTTTCATAAAACTCGGATAAGTTTTTTATTAAAATTGTCTTTAAAATCACTGTTTTCAATTGAGTTACGGTAATTTTAACTCATATAAAACAATAAAAATCTTTTATTTCTGATCCATAGGTAGATTATAGTCCATTTGGTTAGTATACACACGACTTAGAAACAAGTTTTAGTACTTACATCTACCAGAAAAACAAAACAAACTATTCATTAGATACAACGCCAGTGTCACGAGCACAAGACTTTGAACTAAAAACTACAATCGGACGCTTTCACGCTGTTTTACAAAACCTCTTATCGATTCAGCCGCTGCATTGATTAATGCAAAACATTCATGGAATTCTGCGTGATAAAGTTCAGTAATTATGATGAAACATCGTTCAGCTGTTTTACATAACGGAGCTGTTTCGTAAAACAGCTAGCGGTTATGTAAAACAGCTAATGAAGTCCAAACCAAACAGCTAATCTTATCCAACTGCGACATTTATATTTCGAAAACCCAGTAACACTGCCTGTCCTGGAAATCGACCACAAGACCAACGAGACGGTAATAAATACATTTATTAAAATAATGCTCAAACAACAGTAACAAGAAACTCAGCAGTTTGTCACGAACTAAATTATTTGCGCATGATTTAGTACTACACGTAGTACACATTAAAATGGACGCGTGTTTACTGGTCTGGATAATTAATTACATTAAACAGGTTTTAGTTCATAGTTAATTAATTCATATTGATTTTGTTCACAGGAAGCGAAATGAGTAATGATTTCCTAAAATTGGTTGCATCTATATAAACTTAGAGGGCATTAATATTTAACATTCGTAACACACACATCGTCTTCATCGTTCGTTTGACATTCGTCGCATATTTGTACGGGTTTCGGAAATGATTCTAGATTTTAAAAGACGAAAAACTACAAAAAAATATGCTAAGATCTATCAGCTTGAATATTGCATAGTTTAGAAATGAAAAAAGAAGGGCTTACCTATTATCGAAACATCTGCAATCAAAACGACAGTAATTAACAGGATTCACAACATGAAGAAAGAAAAAAAGAAGAATAAAGTTTATTTGGACACAGTTCGTGAAACTACTACTACTTAAACAACAAAATTAAAATTAAAAATAATGTTTTAACAACAATAGTGTGTGCCTCACGGCTGCGCCAAAAAGGTTCATCTATAGGGTTTCGTTCTTTTGTTGCATACTTTAAGGAATTGCTACATATTTTTGTATTGTCATCTATTTGAAAGGCATGTTAGCTTTTTTTTTGTTTGTATTCTGAACTCAATCGCAGGATTGAGTGCCTGACTAGCATCTCACATTTTAAATAAATAAGGGCTGCCATACTCATATAAAAAGCGAGATACTACTTCGGCAGGATTCATCAGGACATTTTATCTGACGGCGCAGCAAGTGGCGCCGCCGTCTAGTTTTGCAACGACAACAAAATTAATAGAAACCACCGAAGCTATCGGATAGGGGTGACACTGGCTGATTATTTTCATCGATGGTTGCGTGGCGGCTGTCTTCTGATGACTGACGTCATGATGTCACGGGAGCCGATGTCATACCACGTCATTGAGGTTCACATAGTTAAAACACTCAATGTACACGTCCACGACGAACTGCTATATTCCGGCACAATCCTGATGATATTGAAACTGCTGAACCACTAATAGCATTAGCATACATGCATCAGCATCATGCATTAGCTGCTAGCATTTATGCTGAGCTGAGGCCCTATTCGCATTATAATCATTGTTTTCTGTTTTTTTTGTTTTAGTTATAAGGTGTATTTTTCTGCTGAAATGCCAATAAACGCATTTTTCTTTCTTTCTTTTCTTTGACCACTTCTGGTAAAGGCTATCTTGCGCCGTTGTACATATATTTAACGTTAATACAAGCCATGTCAAAGAACTGAGCCTCAATAAATTTAAATCATTTATTAAACAGAAACTATGTCAAAAAGGTTTCTATAAAGTTAAAGATTACTTAGACGACAAAAAGGCTTGGGACTAATTAAGCTACTCCAATGTACCCCGGAACAAACAATTATTTTAGACTATTTTAGACTACACGATACTATATGAGCATATAATTGTTGGATTATTTTATTTGACTGTAAGTCAATTTATTTTAATTTTGTTTTCATTTATTGTTGACATAATCTACTCTTTAAAATGTTTTTATTTTATGAGTTGTATTAAAAGTGAAAATTGCTAGAACGTTTATTTTACTTACATAATAAACCTGCCCACTACGGAAGATTCGTGTAAGGGTAAAATGCAGTGAAATGTTTATTCGAAAGAACCGCTTCGGGCAGTTGTCTAGTGCATACGAATGTATTCGAAAGATAAAGAACTCTTTTGCAAAATTTTATTCTCTAGTCCTCCTTTGAATCGTAGAAAAGATATATTTTTGAAAGCTATTCAAAAGTAATTTTCAATAGCTTGAAACCTGAAGCAGTTTGTCTCTTCCTCAAGTACATTTTATATAAGTTCCAGTTTAACTAAAATGTCACTGAGAGAAGAGAGAATTACTAAAACATCTGGTCATAATAACTTTAGGTACCCATATTCCAAGTTAAAATAAGTTTGAATCAGTAATCAACCTTTAAGCTTCCGACTACCTTACTCGTAATAGTACCCAACGTACGACGATTGGGACGAAGAGTCGCTTTGTAAAAAACTCTGACCCACATATAACTGCTTCTCCATTGAAGCAGAGCTTAGCAAACGTTAACCATAAGAATTTGTTTTGGTTAACGTTTACCAAGGTCTACTTTTTCGCTTCACTTGAGTCCAAAGGGCATGCTAACTTACAGACAGAACAGAATATCTAAGAAAAGGCCGTAATGCCATTATCGGGGTAATAATGGCATTACGGCCTTTTCTTAGATATTCTGTAGCGATAGCCTAGTGGTGTGACCGTCGGCGTCGGACTGCCAAGTCATAGGTCTCGAGTTCGAACCTCTGACTTTTCGGATTCATGTGCGTATTTTATAGTTATTATTGTATTGATATTATTTGTGCGTGTGTTTAAAAAACGGTGAAGGAAAACATCGTGAGGAAACCGGCATGCCGGAGAGATATTTCTCGACGGCATGTGAAGCTAAGTCAGAGGCCTATGGGCGGCTTTAAAACTGTGACATCAGTTTAGTCACTAACCACACGAAAAAAAGAAAAAGACCCCGTGTTTACACTAAGGTATAAAACGTGTATTCTACGTGTTGCATCTACTGTTTTTGGTTATCGTTACACCTTAAACAAGATGTAAAGACTAGTTGTGTACAACGATTGTAGAAAATTTCAAAATGGTTAACAATACATTTCTGAAGCAACGTCAATACATGTAATACATGTTTTATACGCAACATGTTTTTAACAACTATTTTACGAGACTTGTGGAAAACGAGTATTACAACTTGTGGCTAGGCTCACAAAATCTTTAAATAATAATCCACGATTGTCTCACTCAAATAAGGCAGTGATTTTTACATGCGTCACGGCTTGAATTGGGAAATTCAATATCGAAGTTTATTTTGAACTTTGCTCTCTTAAAAGACGGTGGAAAGGCAAGACTCCGACTGGCTTGTGTTTACCTCTAACAACTTTGGAACAAGGACAAGGCTTAATAGAATCACTTCTTTTTTATGTTAGTGGGTGGCAAGCATGCATGCTTACACACTTGATGGTTAGTGACACCGCGACACATTGTGTGGGACAACGTGATTCCTTGGTCCAATCTACTTCAAATTTTGCATAAACATTCTTTAACAGAATTAATGGAAGACCTGTTTCGTATTTTATTGAAATTCATCCCTTAACGGGGTTAAATAGGGGTAGAAAGTTATTTTGGGAGTGATTTGCTTCGAAGTTGATATCAATACTCCTTAGTGCTTTTGATTTAAATCATGGTATAATAAAACAAGGTATGGCATTCCGGGAGCGACACATGCCTACGTCACTATTAAGTTGCCACTTTATTGCAACAAAACTCGAATTTAAGGAAAGATTTTCAATCAACATTCTGTTAAAAAATATATACGAAGCATTGAAATTGTCGTTTCGTTTGTCTTATCAAACGAAACAAACATATACCAACGTAATTTTTAATTATAACCTTATTATTGTATCAGATTCGCATAAGTAATAAACGAGGTTGGGGAGTTATTATTACACACTACTGGTAACACAGAAACGGGCTGTCTACATAATTGGCATTCTGACATTTTGTCATGTATCGCTATTCTTGTCGAACCCGTATGTTGGTCTCGCTCAGTCCCATTGTACACAGTGATTCTCAAACATTTAGTTGTGGACGTATAACAAGTTGGTTTGTTACATTTTTTTCTTTGACCACAATATCAATAAAAGCTTTTAAAATGGTTCGTTGTTCAATTCGGAACTGTAAGAATAAAAGTGTAAAAGGCGGTACAATAAGGTTGTTTTCATTTCCTCTAAAAGAATCTGTAGCCAATGAATGGCTGCGCTATTGTGGATCTAATACAACCAAAAAAAATGGTAAGTATGTAAAATTACTAATGTATTATTGTAATTGGTTGTGGTTGGTTGCATTCTAAATCGCTAATGCTAAATCGCGGTAAGGTTATTACTGTTTTTATTTAAGCTAGAAGTAATTTAATAATTATGTCAATGTTTTATAAAATTTCCCCAAACGAAAAAGTTTGAGAACCATGGATAGTGGTGATGACGTAGTCTTGTGTCTCCCACGTGGCCACTGTGTTTCGGAGTGCCATACCTTGTTTTATTATACCATGATTTAAATTACATTTTATTTTGACACATGTTTGAAAAGTCAATCCAATTTTATTCAAATAAGGTTGAATTCACATAAAGGCTTGGTGCTTGCAATGCAAATCTACTCGTATATCTATAAAAATCAATGCCACTACGAGTATTCGTTGTAATTTTATAACTCAAGAACGGCTGGGCCGATTTAGCTGATTTTGGTTTTGAAATGTTTGTCATAGTCCAGGGAAGGTTTAAACGGTGAGAAAATTAGGGTAGGGTAGGTAGTGTAGGTAGGTAGATAGGGTAGGAGAGTAGGTAGGGTAGGTAGGGTAAGTAGGGTAGGTAGGGTAGATAGGGTAGGTAGGGTAGGTAGGTAGGGTAGATAGGGTAGGTAGGTAGGGTAGATAGGGTAGGTAGGTAGGGTTTAAAGCTACCCGTGCGAAGTCGGGGCGGGTAAAGCTAATACTCTTTAAAAATTGGAATGTCTCGAAAGTCACCGTACTATACATATTAATAGGTACCGCATTAGAAGGTTTCTAAGCTTTACAGAGGTCTGTATTTATTCATAGGATTCCCCTAACACCATCAAATTACCCCTTCGAATTCAAGAGAGTGCAGTTTCCCATCAAAGTATGCTTCGCAATGACTATAACAAAAGCTCAAGGTCAAACTCTTAAGGTAGCGGGAGTAGACTTAAGGGAAAGCTGCTTCTCCCACGGCCAGTTGTATGTGACATGCTCCAGAGTAAGCGCACAGAGTAGCCTGGTGATTGTAGCACCCGAAAGAAAAACAAAATATATTGTTAACAAAGAAATACTGCGGTAGGTGTAGTATTTCGATTTCGTTGTAAAAAGATAATTCACCCGTGTAACTTTCGCCAGATCAAAGCCGAGCTTCGTGTTCATAAAATATATCCTTTTTTTTTTCAAGTACACTACACTACATTATTATAAAGATTGTTATATTTTATAATTATCCAAACATTTTAACATAATAATTTATATGTTATAACAAAATTAATAACGTAAAAAACCAATAAAATTCCTATTAGAACCATTTTCGACTTCTACGCGGACGAAGTCGCGAACAAAACCTAGTAATAAGTATAACTAGTAATAATTGAAAAATAATACATACGAGTATGCCAGTTGATTCTTTGACATGGTCTCATTAATACCCTAGAATTATGGGTTATCAAAGTATAATTCTGTGATCCTTTTGTGTCTTGGAGAGCCGCCTATTCCGGGTGACATAAAGCCTGACAGTCTGACAACAGCTGGTCTGACCTTAGAAAACCGATAACCTAGTAATTCAGCTGTAAAGGTCAAACAACTGTCGCTCCACGCATAATATTAATATTCAGTCGCATCTGGTTAGACTGGAAGCTGACCCCAACAGTTAGGAAACGGCTAGGCAGATGACAACTTAGTTAGATTGTTTGATTATCCGATTTCCAAATTGATGCTCGTTTTAGTCTGGTAATTCTAATAAATTGTCGGCTATCATTTTGTTATACCAACAAGGATCCTAGTATTAATATCAGTATCAAACTTCTCCAATCGGTGCTTGACTAGTGAAATCTAGAGCTGTTATAATAATTAGTCGATATTGAGCGCATCTCGAAACACCCGGCTTATTTGCTATTGAGGAACGTAATTCCGAGATCGATCTCCTTTACATGCAGTGCTATCATTTGATTTAACGACGAAGAAATACAGATACACATAATACCTATGAACGATACCTATGAACTATAAAATACTAATATTCAGCTACATCCAGTTAAACTGAAAGCTGACTCCAACGTGGTTGAAAAGGGCTTTAGTCGACTTTTTTGCGTCGTTGACTTTTTAACGACGCAAAACAGTGAGTGAGCGGGTCTTAAGACGAATTATAAACATGTGATACGTTTAGTTTTGATAACATTATCACCATAATTTGACAAAGTTAACTATCGAAATCATGCATCATTATTATTTCAAATAGCGTAGTTTCCATAGTGGCTACGGCGTAGCTGCTTGCTACGAAAGCGTAGCACAAATAATTGAACCAACGCGAACGTTGTAGAGACGAATATTTTGTCTGAAGTAATTTTATGTCTTGAAAGAGTGATTATAATTAGCTAGCAAACTCATTTTCTTGAACTTAAATATGAATTACGGCCGTCGTAAATCCAGACGTTTTAAATAAAGACGTCTCGTGTATTGTCAGCCTCCCAGTTACCACACGTTCATATTGTTCACAAACTAACATAAAGAGAATAATTCATTAAATTTTAACTCTCAGTAATGAAATAGTTAAGCAACCACAATTCTCTGGTGGCCACTGGAGACAAGAGCAAGTTCTTAACAAAGTTGTAATCTTACGCACAATTTGAAACTTAATAATGATACAATTAAAGATAAAGACGACGTAACATTAATTAGTTAACTAGGACCTATCTATTAAAGTTAATGAGGGTAGTTTAGGCAGAGGGAATTATGCAGTGTCAGCAGCAAAGAATGGAAGCTTTAATGTTAATGTTCAAACTGATTAAGAATTTGGCTAATTTTTGAACTGGATTAAGAGTAATTTGCAAGTCTGCCTTAAGAGGAATTAAGGCAAGTTCTAGTTTATCGTACAACCTGTATTTGAATTAGCAATTGGTAACTGAAGTATTTTAGCCAAGTGTAAAATCTCGGGGCCAGATTTTGCATGCAGTTGGTATCAAACCACGTTGGTATTAAACGTTCTAAATAATGTCATAAAAGAGGGTCTGAATCTGAAAACGCGTTTGTTATAACAATTTAGCTTCATGTTCGTTCCATTGTTTACCGGCGCGATCATTTCATCATTACATATTATGAGACGAGAAAAAAGGCAGTTTCTTTCATGCGCCGTAAAGAACTCCTCAACGAAAACGCGCATACCTTTTTGTTATTCCCTTTTTGCACGGAACTAGCGTGAGGTTTTTTGTCTCTTTTTAATTTCCTTTATGAGCTCACAATTGCCTTCATAATGGTATCGTACCTTTCATTAAGACTCATTTGAGCCCCTGAATGGTGGTCTCGCCTCATAATGGGTGGAAACGTTAGATGTTGTAAGCCTTTGTGTACACATTATAGCGTTCACTAGCTCTTTTCATGGGTCATTCGTGTTTGCGCGCTGCCTGCTTTCTATGGGGTTTTATTAATAAGCGCCCTATGCAGGGTAATAAACATTATGTGGTGTAACCCGCTGCTCCCATTCAATTTTCGGAGCCTTTCACTACTTACTTATTAAAACTGTTAACATATTTTAACACATAATTTTCGTGTTTCAGCCATTTTATACACATCCTCGTTAAAAAAGTTCATTTAGAAAATATTCGTACAGTTATTACATGATGTTTTCATAATTCTGTCATTCAAGTTTACTTGGTAAAATGAGGTATACACTGTTTCCCAGAAATAAAGCACTCGTTAATTTTATCCAAATCCGACGCAAAATGATGAAAAATATTTTTACTTCAGTTTGAATAACGAAATCTAAACTTGTTATAGGTGTTCAAGAAATTATTTATGATGAATAATTAAAAAAAATTGTCATAATTAAAAAAAAAAACTATATTTTTTTCCCTTTTAAGATCTAATTGATAGTACAGGCAACTAAAATTGACTTTATCTAAAATGCGAGTCAGTCAGTAAGTGACCTATGCATATCTTTTCATGTATAAATAACTTGTACATACATGCTACACATGTGCATTCAATAAAAGTGAACTTCGAGTAACAGGTAGATAAAGCGCTTAATGGACCCCGGACCATTAACTAACGGTGCATGTAGTACCATACCATTAACTTAGGTACGAGCAAGCAACTGTTTATGCACTGTAAAGATCCTATGCCAAACAGGTACGTACTGGGTATGTGCCGAGCAATATTAACACTTCCGGAGCAACATCAAGTATCTATATAAAGTTCTGTTTACTGCAAACAAAACTTTGATCACCGTTTGATCATCGTCCACCAAATATGGGTTGTAATGTGTAAGTTATGAATACAATCAATGCTTTCCACAGCACGTGCACGTGCAACGTGGAACCATGACTTAGTTACTCAATTAAATTGCTCGGTAGTGTAACAGGAGGTTTAAAGGAGTTACGTTGAACTAAACCGCGTAATTAAATAAATGCTTGAGATTAATTATTCACTCGAGATTACCCTAAAAACTTGTATAACTCATAACAATAAAAACACTAATTAGTTCATTCTTACATGCATAGTGCTTTTCACGTTTGAATTATATTAAAATAAAACCCCCGTCACAAATATTTCCTCATTTCTCTTTCCTACTCTGCCACCAGACCCTATTCATCTATCTATAACTTATTCATTGAGACCATTGCAATGAGCCCAAACACTATACCTGTACTGTAAGTTGGTAAGGGAGTTGGGTATCCTGCAAATTCCAGGTGATGCTGCAGCATCACCAAGGTTACTATATTCTTCTAATATCATTGAAGTAACAGAATACCAAATTTCAAATCGATCAAACCTGTCGAAGCCGCTGACATCCATTATAGAAAAGAGCTGATAATCTTCAAACGACTGAACCGATTTTGATAAAACATGTCTAAGAACCATCGCTAGAAAACCTGCAAAATAAAAGAAACACTGTATTCAAATCGGCTCACCCGTTTAAGAGGTGCCACAGACAGGCACACAGACAGACACACACACAGCGGTCAAACTTATAACACCCCTCTTTTTGCGTTGAGGGTTAATAAATCATAATTATGTTCATTCTTTCATGCATAGTGCTTTTACGTTTCTTTATTTTACACAAAGTGCAGACAACACAAAAATCTGTCTGTTATTACAGCTCTGGCTTTATGCCTCATACTCTCCTATGGTCCATAGTCTAATGAATACCCTGAGCTGAAAGTTTTTCCTCTCTCGCTAAAGTAAGGTAATTATTTCGCCAAGGTAACTCCCATTTCATGGCAGCACATTAGTGCTAATGTTAGTAAGTTTGTTACGCGAAAAATAACAACTGATAGGTACCTACGTAATAACAGCCATAAAGGAGGGAGCTATAAAGCCACAAATGACTTCGAATTATGAAAGTTACTTTTAATATTTCGTAATAATGATTGTGGGGCTGAAAGGTTTTTTATTACTTTTAAATGTAAAAGTCACCTTTGTGTTATTAATTTTGCGAATGTTTAGCTGGCTGTGTGTGAAATATTTTTCCTAGATTTCTATTTTTCACCAGCTTGATGGCTGTCGGTTATTGTTTTACTTTCAGCTCAAGTTTCCATTTAAGCGTTTCAATTTAGACATGTAAAATATAGGGTGTCATTAATTAATTCAATCATCCGATACGCTACCCTTTTTCCGTCCTTGTTGTGTTCAGTTTCTTGTTACGCCAGATGTGGTTACACGGCCACATCTGGTTAATCTAATGCTAATCCTCATTCATCCTTTAATTTACTGTAACTAAAACTATTTATTTGAAAGGAGCTACGATACCTACAGCTCTTTAAGAAAAATATAGCAACGATACTTTTCCACAAATCACTATGCTATACCTGGTTAGTCAATACAATTCAGAAAAAGGCGAACTTTTAAGGGATAAAGCAGAGTGGCAAAGTCGAGATGTAACGCTTTCAGACGGTCTCGAAGAAGCGGCAAAGATGAATGGCTTTCAATATGAAATTGAATTCCGCGGTTCATTGCTTTTCAATTTGTTCGAGGGAACGTTCGGCAGCGTTTACCCCCGATACCCCACAAGGTGCTGGTGTATTACACAATAGGTACCATGACTTACTTGCGAACATGAGAATAAAATATAAAAACGATTAGCGATATATTCTGGTCGCGTACTCTGTCTGCCTACTCGATGACCCGAAACTGAGGCGAGATATGGTCACTAACAGCTCTGGCTCGTTTTGTTCAACGTCTTCGTGTACCTAATAGATATTTTATTAGAAGCGATCGCAGTTTTAAAGATATAGAAATGGTTTCGAGTTGTAAAGAAACAAGATCGCTTTGTTGAGCCCCATATAGAGGTTCAGTCTGTATTCCTTTTGATAATATTTTTATATTTTTAGACGAAGTGACTTTCAAAGAATCTTATACTCTAATATTAATCTTGCCGCAGGAAAGACTTTGTGAGCTCTTTATGAAAAAGCTAGTTTATTTTTTTTATCATAATAATTTTCTGTTAATAGAATAGCATCATTGAGATAATTTTTGTTACCTAATGAATCAAATAGAAGCGTTTATATATCCAATTTCCAAGATATTTGCTTTAGTCACGCGATTTCGTACAATACAGTGTCGCTCTATATTTTTGAATAACCCTATTCAAGGCTTAGCTGGCGACAATAATTAAAGGCACTGAAAATTAATCATCTTTTGTGTAGCTAAGTAAACGTGAAGACTATTAAAATATTTCATTTCTAAAGGACAAAGTTATTTAAATAACTAGAGTTTATATATCTAGACATTTTAAATTATGTGATATTTCTCTTATAGTCAAGTATGAGGGAAGATTCGAATTTTGATATAAGGCGAGGTCAAAAAAAATCCTCGCAATTGGAAAAGTTCGCCTGTTTTTCCATAACCATTACCCTTACTTCCTACCTTCCTCCATCTGTAAGGTGTAATATACAGAACTAATTTGGGGCTCAAACCGTTAAGATTTTCATTATTCCAAACATCCACGGAGGGAACATTGGGTCCCGCTATAATCGTTGAATCGTATTACCATTACAACTGTCCACGAGACGCCAGATGCTTCAAACAACTTTATTTCATTATTCGGGCCCTTTCTGTGCGCGTGTGTTTTACTAAAGCTTCGGAAACGGTTTTAAACTATCCGCAATTGTTTGTACTTGTAGCTTTATAGTTCCATCTTTTAGTACTACAACTTATTAAAGTTGGTATTAGTATTTAGTTGCTGTAAAAAGTCTACGTGCTTCATACAAAGGTTTTGTATGAAGGCAGTTCAATTTTTTCGTAAGCCAAGCCCTAATGTCTAAGTACAATAAGCACCTCAAATGCTAAACGTGTTATTTTAGACACGTTGAACAACATTCTAGCTTTTTGTACGCATGAAAACACAAAATTATAAAACTCAAATAAATTACGGCACGGATCTCTGTAAAACATTTCGTCTTACTTGAGGTACTTCGCAGTCCGACTTTACTTGTACGTTTTTAGAGTAACTTGGAAGCTGTATCTCTTCCAAACTCCTTAACTTTACCAGACCTAAGCTTTATTGCAGTTGCTATGCACAGGCTTACAAAAGTCGTTGCGACGAAGCCGCTGTAAATGGAAAAAACTTAGAAACGTAATTAACGCTCGAAATTTCTTCTCAAATTACTAGCAGCAAACAGAATTTAAATTACAGGCAAATACTTAAAAATTGTTAACTTTATTAAACGCGAATATAATCTATTTGGAGTAGACACTACAAGTCATATGGAGGTTGAGTTCGTTAAAATATTTCAATGTCACCGAGAGGTCAGACGAACCATTGTGCTAATAACTAAAATGTTCAAATAAATCCCTTTTTTATGAGTGGTGTTTCAACAAATATTTGCGGTTGAATATTTTTGCGATATTATACAAAAGAAGAACGTAATAAATGTTAAACCTAGTCGTCCTTCTAAACCTACGTGAACAAAAGTGGACAAAAATAAAATAAGGACACAAAATCCAGAATATGTACACAGATTATTGTGTTTCATCTCAACTTTGACTCAATGTTGTTGTAACGTTTTGAATTGAAACAGGAATTCGCCTGTACTGGGACAGTCTGATATTCCCGGCAGTGGAGTTATGCACATGGTTAGTCTACCCAGCATGTACTTTATCAAAGCCGCTTTGACTCGAATTTCCTGGAACACACACCATTATTACGAAAAAACAATGCAGTTTGAAAAAAATATGTTTTACGTTATTTTTTACTATGCATAAAAAAAACTAGTAATAATAAATTAAAGAACAGTAAAACCTCATTTTTTGACCACTGATGGCAACGTTCACATGACGTCTATCAGTGCGATATTTAAATGTACAATTTTGGGGTTACATGGCCATTTCACACGGTAGTACCTGGTCGACCGAGCTCTGCTCGGGTGAAAATAGATAATGCTCATTTAATAGTATAGGAAAGTTCATACTAATTCCATGTACAGTACATACTAATTTTATGCTGCCATGGTAGTAGGTACTTACTAATACCATGCTGTCATGATAGTAGGTACTTACTAATTCCATGCTGCTATGTCATTATTCTAAGTTAGCCATCTTGTTCTAAACTTTGGGCGACCGAGCTCTCTGCGGGTGAAAATACGGAGAAAACGATTAAAATCGACTTGTTCATAGGATTTGTTTTAAGCGTGTGAACAGTGAGATGTTAACGTGTGATCCCAACATTTTACCGTAAAATATCGTTCAGGACAGCACCATGTGAACGGCCGCTTAAGTCACTCACATGAACATTCATTCATACATTCATTTAACTTAAGGCACTTTTAAAACTAGAAATACGCTGTAAAATGAATTCCTTTTAAATACCGTATTTTGATATTCATTCTCTGTACTTGTCCACTTTAATTTCGTACCATTGCTCTAATGACCTAGTCATAACCGTTACTTTAAAAACCCGATAACTGTTTGTGCCCGTTATTGTGTCAAAATTGTCGGTTACCGAGTATAGCACGGTAAGTGCTTTTTCGTTCAAAGTGGTTTTCATCATCGTGCATGGAGAAGCTATAATTTCATTCTTCAATAGTAATAGTATTCGATGGCAGTATAAGTACCGAAGCGGCCTTTCCAAAAAGTACTACAGTATGCTTATGACCACGAATATATAGGAAAATAGTAGGTATGTAAAGTACCTGTTATTGCGATGCTATCGACAAATATTGTATGCCGTTCTATAACATAATGACAGTCGCGTCTCAATATGTATATGAGAACGTGATTTATGTAAAAAAGAATATAAATCTATATTCTAAACACAGCGACATTGTTAGCATAAATACTAGAAACAAAGATTTATTTATTGTGCCGAGGACCAGGCGCAATTCATTTAAGTGCCAAAGTATACGTTTTTTTACAACATACTCCCAAGTCATGTTAAAGAACTGAGCCTCAATAAATTTAAATCGTTTATGGAACAGAAACTATGTCAAAAGGTTTCTATAAAGTTAAAGATTACTTAGACGACAAAAACGCTTGGGGCTAATTAAGCTACTCCAATGTACCAGTAAAAAGCAACAAACAAGTGTTTTAGAATTTAAAAGAGTGTCCGTGGAGTTTCTTGCCCGTTCTTCTCCATAGGTACCTACTACGCTTTGGAATGGGCATCTAGCTTCATCTTTCTGACTGACCGACCCCTTGACCATTCGTAATTGGTTTATTTGAAATAAATGCTTTGAGTTTGAGTTTGAGTTTGAGAATCAAAGACTGCATGACACTATATGAGCTCATATAATTGTTTAGTTTATTTTATTTGACTATTAGTAAATTTATTTTAATTATCTTTTTATTATTTTCATTTATTATTGACATAAACTACTCATTAAAATGTTTTGAGTTTTGATTTGTATTGCAATTTGTGGTAATGTAAATTATTTTTGCTTAAGTACTATTTATTATATAGAATCAAATTTTTCTAACTGAACAGACAGCTGTGCTGCTGGGGAGTTTATTGCACCACTTCTTCTTCACAGCGAAGTGGTGACGGGTGGGCGTTTTTGGGGGACTGTCTTATGTAATTTTAACGAAAAGTGCAGATTCTCAGCCTAGTTTGAATAAATTACTAGTATTTTGAATTTTTTATATTCTATCTATGTTATAGGTTTTGTTTTCAGCACTTAGTTCTTCAGGTAGACCATTGTGCGTGGGCCATGGCGGCCGTCAGTGGTTATGCCAACCAACCCACCTCTCTCCAGAAGATAGATAGATCTCCTGGTTTGTTCAGAACATCTGATTGACCCAAAAGGTTCTGTTCTAATTTAGGTGACGCCTGTGCACTCAAAAAGCACATGCGCAATGGTTTCCTCAGCCTCCATGCACAGAGGACTATCCGTTGTGCCTCTTATGAGGATATTGTATGCTGTTATAAACATTGTAAGACGGCGGGGTTTGAACGTATATGGAATTAAGCAAGCATTTTAACAAATGACCAACCTTACGAGAAACTATAATTTTGGATTTACTAACACTGTCATTTTGTAATATTTTTGTCAGCCTCCTGCATATTGATAACGAACAGGTACTAACAATCCGCTTTTCGCATGGCATGCGTTTATGTATTTTAAACTCACATATTTAGTTAATAAATAGTTAGTTAGTTAGTTTCTAGGGAGTCTGGATTCGTGCCCGTTTGATAGCAATCCCCCATTATATGCTACTTAAGGCGACGATAACCGACTTTTAATGATTTTCTACTGAAGATCACGTCTAAACGAGTCGTGTTAATGATTTGGAAAAAATATATGTTAAATTAAAATCATTTTTCTCATATCTTATTATATGAATATTTTAGATTATGTTTACGTATATTACATAGTAAAATTAATTTGTAAAGTTATGTCTAACGCGGATAAAAAACAAAATCACGCAAAATCTGTGAAGCGTATTTTTTCTGAAACCTTCACCATTTTAAAGATAATTAAATGATTTAGTTTTACGTATAATTAATTAATAATGCGTCTAATTTGGGACAGCGCTCCTTGATGGGCGAATCATATTACTGGCTGGATATACGACGCGTTGTGTGAGCTCGGTACAGAACACGCAAGATAACCACTCAAGGTCACTGGCACATATCTGCGTCTTAAACGTAACTGGTGAAATATGGGGTACTGTAAGTGCACCTCTGCCCAATCCTTCGGGGAAACACGGTGTGATATTATGTTATAGTTTTACACACTACTTACTAACATATATGAACAAAATGTATGTTTTATGTTTTTTAATTCTTCGTATAAGAGTACATTAAATACTTTTTAAATATGTGATAAAAAAACAATCTAAAAACTAGTACTTTATTATTATTTGACCAGTAAAGGTACTATTACCACACACCACATTTTAAAGGGCGACGTGTCGCCGCGACACGACTGGTTTCTGTGTATTTTTATGAAATACCTTACGACATGTCTCGTCGTCGATTTCATGGAAATACACAGAAACCAGTCGTGTCACGGCGACACGTCGCCTGCTGCTGCCGCCTGCGGTTGGCTACGGAATGCTACCTTAACGAGGCTATCTGCTTGATGTCCATTCAGAAGCGATTATCAAATGTTCTTGTTTTCAATTGTCATGGCACTGTTACATTGTCTATTCATTCGTCCATAGATCGAAGTTAGTTATGATGTAGTTCGGCCACATTACAAGTTGCATTCTGACGTTGAATACAATGTCATTTAATATTATAATCGGCGTTGCGTTTGTCAGTAGATATTATAAATGTTCATAGTATTTATTTCGGTTTGCGTGTGTAACTGAAATCAATAATATTATCCGTTTCAGACCAATTAATTGAAACTTTATGAGTTATTAAACAATTACATATTGATTTAATCAAATTGTTTCCATAGGTGGAAGGAATCTACTGGAATAAAATCTAAGAAGAAAAACGTGACGGAATTTCGCGTGCGTTTTCCGCCGATCGTGGGTTTTTTGCCCAGTTTTTTTCCCTAACCTTACTTAGATACATTTATAAGTCACTCCCACCCTTCAAATACCCTTAAGAAGTTCCTAAATACATGAAAAACCAAACAAAGTTAGCTAATCTACTTGAATAAAATTTACTAAATCCACTTTTCTCCGCATAAAATGTCAACAGTTGCTATGGTAAACAAATTTCACTAAGATTTAATACGCCTTGTCGTGAGAAACGGCTACTTATTTTCTTACCCTGATTTAAATTCAGAGCCTTACAAACGTATTAAAAATATTACACCCTTTTTTTTGTCGTTCATTTTTTCAGTGGAATACTTACTCGCGCTTTCTAAAAGAGAGTTCTCTATTTTTACAACGCTGTTTAATATGTAAAGTGTTTTTTTATGGTACCTAGATAAAAATTTGGATGAGGTTTTTGTGTTATTACAGTTTAAATGTGAAAACAACAAAATTAAAAGGAATTTGACGAGTGTTGTCCTTAAATTTTTAATACAACTTTAATTTTAATATCTCGTTTTACCATAATTTCCGTGGTTATCAACTGTAAGTACTTAAAGCAGTCCTTGACCCAAACCACCTTCATCTTGTATTATTATCACCTCCATCAAAATATTTTCAATTTTATAACTTACTGTCCAGAATCACATAAACACAGTGCACGTTCACTTGTTTTATTAACGCCCTGTATGCCGCGTTCCTATTCTCAAAGGGCTTTACAGCGTAGATTATGATACAGAATGAGTAAAGTTTCCATTGTTAAGCATGGTCATAAACTAACACAAAACAATTGTGAGTTGCCCCAGTGTGTGCACCGTCGCTCGAGCCATAACAAATCGCTTTTAAACTGCACTGCTTGTTAAAGTAAAACGTAATTAACATTACCTAATATTAATCAAGTATACGAAACCGTTCGCACGATGGAGAATTTAGAGGCTTGTATTCGTTATAAATTCCGAAATGTCTATTTATTTGAGGAGCTGTAATAAATTAGTCAAGAATAACAAGGACTTATCTTTATTAAGCGTTCGCACATGGCACGTAATATTTCCGCCCTTGGGTTTGATTTTGCTTATGTATGAATAAGCATTTAGTTTGACTAAGTAATGAAATATAAAAAAGTACATTTTTCTTTCAACGTATATTTTTATTACAAGGAAAATAAAATAACACCTTTTAGTTTGCAAAATAATTGTTTCCTTTTTAAGTGGACGAGGCCAAAGATAAACATGGTTGTTTCATAATGAAGGCATTCTGAGACAATTCCTCGTCTAATTGACATTGAGAAGCATTCGAGTTTAATTTTTAAGATATCTTGAAACGTTGTAGGTAATGGACGTCAAAAATATTACTCTCTTTTTAGCAAGAAATTTTCCGCTAGAATTTAATTATGGTCGTAGCTATGCCAAATCACGCGTTATTGTAAGCTTTTTCTGGCCTTATTTTTATTTATAAGTCTTAAAACGTTTTCAGCACTTGTTATTACCGTTAACATTCCGGGCTTCGGTTGTTTCGAAACATAGATCCGGTTTTTAGGAGCAACCTTATTTATTTTAAGAACCAGTAAGCCAATAAAATGTTATTACCTTGCGAAGGGTCGAATTACAATATTATAAATGTATACGGCATACATATTTAGCGGGCAGGTGTGTGCCAATCTAGTAAGCAAGACACACGAAGGGAAACATTATTAGGTCGTTATCTGAAAATCTGTAGTGTGAAATTACTCGGGATAAAATGTGCTAAGCAAGAGGCCGCTCCGGTCGTGGTGCGACTTGGTGTCTGAAACTTTAATGTAACGCCTTGGCTGAGCTGTTTTCTAGAAAATCCCCACCCGAGCCTTGATTTCGGTTTTATGCGGTTCTAAAGTTGTTTGCCATTTACTTGAATTTGTAAATATGTAAGTACAAATTGAGTTTGTTTATCGATCGTCGAACGCAGTTAAGCTGGCTTAATTCGTTTTCGATTTAAGGTGTGAGCCGCGTGTTTTAATATTTTCTTAGAGGCTGATTTGTGAAGAATTAAATTACTTTAAGTAAGTATGCAAGACTTATCTCCAAGTTTGCCTATTTAAGATGGTAATAAATAAAAAAGGTTTTTAAACTAAAAAGTCGAAAAGTCGCTTTTCGTGTATGTCTGTGTGATTTCGTTTTCTTATAAACTGCGCAACGGAATTCGATGCTGTTTTCTCCATAATTTTGAGAATTTATTCCGGAAGGTTTATATTCTAAACTAATATTATAAAGAGAAAAGATTAGATTGTTTGTATATTTGTTTGTAACGCTTTCACGCTAAAACGAATAAACGGATTTGGATTAAATAAGTAGACCATGAGTTAGGTTAGGACTTAAGATAGTACTTTTAGTACTTTTTATCCCGATATTCTCACAGGATTGTGACTTATTTGGGTGAAACCGTGGGGTGCCGCTAGTGTATAATACATTAATATTACACTTACTTAAAAATAAGAAATTTCGATGTTTTGTCAAGTCTTAAAAACCATGCAAAACAGGGGCGGGTCGCTAGTCCTAACTATACTACTAATATTATAAATGTGAAAGTTTGTATATTTGGAAGTTTGTTACTCAATCACGCAAAAACGGCTCAACAGATATAGGTGAAATTAGGCACACAGATAGTTTATAACCTGGATTAACATATAGGATATTTTTATCTCGGTAGTACGTTCCCGTGGGATAATAAATTTCCGACCTCCACGCGGGTGAAGCTGCAGGCAAAAGCTAGTAATATGATAAATGCGAAAGTGAGTTTGTTTGTTACGCTTTCATGCTAAAACGGCTAAGCAGATTTGGATGAAATTTTACACATGGGTAGACCATGAACTGGATTAGGACATAGAATACTTTTTATCCCGATATTTCCACGGGATCGATTATTCGGGTAAAACCGTGGGGCGCAGCTAGATACATTAATGTTGCACTTACTTAAAAATAAGAAATTTCGATGTTTTGTCAAGTCGCAAAAACCGTGCAAGCAGTGGCGGGTCACTAGTATCATAGTATCATTATAAAGCTTTGAGTAAACACACCTGAAATTTTATCTATTCAATCAATATTAAGGTATTCTGAGCAACACTGAACGAATAATCCTTAAAGCCGTGATAAACATAACATGAATGCATTACGAGTACCTGTCGAAAACCCAATAACCACTGGCCTTTAGTTAACTTTGGAAACTCGTACGTCCGATAGGCGGCTAATTCACTTTGTTTTTCTTTTGATCCCTTGCCGATCGTATATCATGCCGCCTTTTGTACTGAAATGATGTTATTATGTCTAAACTTTTTAAGTCTTTTCTAGTTGACTTTCTGAGATGTTAATTGAAAGTAACCTACGAAAAGTGTCAAATAGTTAATGATATGAAAGTATATTGCCAGTTTAACTGTTTTATATATATACATGATTCTGAACCCAAAAGCGTTAAAACTTTTCGTCGGTTATTAAAAAAAAACTGCTGTTCCATACATTATGACCGGGTAGGTATTGCACTTTTCTATGAAACAGCAGTTTTTTTTTTTATAACTGATGAATAATTTCAACGCAGGGGTGTTCAGAATCATGTACTATCTCCATGGTAACATTTTTCGCATCGATGTCCGTGACAGCCTGTATGTTTCTACTTTAGACATAGTAATGTTCAACAAGTTTATATACAAGGAAGTAGTGAAATTACAAGATAGTGTATGTTCGATGTTTATTAACACAATCAGCCTGCAGCATTTTGAACGAATCTATCTTAAGGTTCTTAATTCCGGCTTCAATGTTACTTCATCGTCAAATCTATGACGTCATTTAATACTGGCTGCATTCATACGACTTGTCGTTCATAACGATCACTTATCTGATTGCGCGTTTGTCTCATGTATGATTGCACCTATTTTGTATCAAAGCCGTCATCAGCTTAGAATTTCCCGAGTAAATTGGGATCCACTTCAGTCGATCAAATTTCGCACCCTCACGCCCCTAGTCGCCGCAGGAGCCCTGGACGTCGGGAATCCCAGGCCGATTCCCGGCCACCGTAGGCGCAGGCTTATGAACGGTGAGCAATGGGTAGCTCGCCGTTCGATAAGGGCCAGGCCCGAATCGATGGCGCGTTGTGTGTTTCACGCGCTCCTCAAAGAAATGTCAGCACAACTGACAACTGGCCAATACCTGCCAGGGTCGCGGGAAAGTCTGAAAGGGTTACCGTGGCCCCTGGCAACACACAGATAACTGAAGGAACACGGGTGGGGTCGTGTTTCTTATAGAATGCATCCTCTAAGTAACGGTTACGGTTGGATCATCGCTCGTTTGTAAAATCGACTTAAAAACCGGCCAAGTGCGTGTCGTACCACGCACAATGAAGGGTTCCGTAGTTAGGAAGCGTTTGCAAATCGGACAAAATTATGCTGTTTTCCAGTACATTTTGGGACAAAACTAAACCGAATCAAATATAACTAATAACTACAACATATAGGTTGGTTCTTCATCTTCAAATGATTGCAACTTCTAGTTCAAAATTATAGTTTTTTATATTGTAAAAACGATCTTCCGTTGCCATTTTCCACAAAATTAACGATACCGGGTTGAGTTTAGGTACATTTTTTGTTCTATTATCAATATATTTTAAGATTTCTTAAAATTTGTAGGCAGACATATCCAATTCTAAAACTTTGGAAAATAAATGTTTCAAAATGTCACAAATAGCCGCAAAACAATATAAAAACCGAACCTAACTTTTTCACATATTTTGCTATTACACGTGAATCTTAATCGATTGCATTAAGGGTTATTTTATTTTTGGTCTGTTTTAATTTATTGTACAAATATTTCGAAAGAAGGTAAGGTCTCATCATAACTAACAAAATTACCCCAAACTCGGCACACCTAGTTCTACTCGTCGAGAAGTTCCAGTAGCAGTCACCGAAGTACACCTTCAGGTCACTCCACCAAGTCCGGAGGTTAGTAAAATTTAAAGAACAGTACGAAATATTTTTTGGAGGTACCAATGTATTCAATTTTGCAAACAGAACAAACTTAACATTACACCAACAATATTGAGAAATTTACTATGTTATTTTAAGACCATAGACTTCTTATAGGTTTTCCTGTAATCTCTGAGTAAAGAACCATTCTCTGCATTTTTTTCAAAATTTTTGGGTCAATAGTTTCGGAGATAAGGGGGGGGTATGGTCAATTTTCATCAATTTTATTAAATATCTTTAAAAGTAAATAGTTTAAAATTATTAAAAAAAAATATTTGAGATCCTCGCAACAAGTCATTTCATTTGATATGTCACACGGTTCTGTTTGCAAAACTTTTTACTTTTATTTTCTCATTTGCCCCCCAAAAGTAGCCCCAAAATTCAAAATTCATTTATTTACGTAACATTTCCGTGTTTGGGTCACATAAATACATAAGTGTACCAAATTTCAGAAAATTGGCTGTGACAGACGGACAGACAGACACACGAGTGATCCTATAAGGGTTCCGTTTTTCCTTTTGAGGTACGGAACCCTAAAAAGGAGGAGGTTATGCAAAATCAACATCAAAACTCATTTATTCAAGCTAGGCTAACAATCACCACCCACTTGCTAGAGCATTAGCTGGGAAGAGAAGAAGTGGCGCCACAAAAATTCTTTAAAAACCAGTAACTAAACTGGGACAGTTTTTATTTTACAAATAATTTATGTGTAAAACTAAACCAGTCTAACCAAGGTGTATCGTGTTACATAAGCAGTCACTCCATGTAAAATACTGGTATTCAGCTGCATCTGGTTAGACTGAAAGCGGACCCCAACATAGTTGGTAAAAAACGAGGCATATTATTTCTGCGAAAACCAAAGTTAATTTACTTTGAACTCTCAAAATATTGCGTGTGTATTTTTCGTTTTCAGGGAAAAAAGCAATTTTTTAGACTACGCAATTTCATACAACGCTATGGCATACATGTTGAATTGGTCCGTAGGTCCTTTTTCAAAACTTTTTTTTGACCTTTGCCATTCCAATGTTCACCATATGTAGGTTTTAGCCACACAATTTTTGTACACAGGCCCTAACACTTCTTGGTCATTACTTAAAATACACCTAAAATATAATGTACCCGTTTCACGTCTAAAATGTTTAGGTAAGTAATTGTTTAAGTGCAGCTGTTCGACGGTACGTAGCACGTACGACGAAACGTAACTCAGTAAACTCTTCACGACTTAACTTTGGTGGGCATTCATCTAAAACTTCGGCAGGCACCTGAACGTCGCGTGACTTGTCGCAAGCTATGGAGTTAGGACCAAACTGTTGGTAAGGCTGTCTTTCCACCATATGCGAGGTAGCTAAGCGGTGTAGCTAAGCTACAAAACGACTTATTCTATTCTATTTATGTCTATTTCTATCTGGGCCCTGTTTAATAAACGTTACAATCCTACAGTTTTGTAAAAAAGTCACATATTTGTTAAGTTTTACATGTGCTGTTTAATTAGCCTTACAAATATGTAAGAAAGTAACAAGTAAATAACTTACAATTATCACAATTGTAAATGCTGTTTAATAAACATTTACATTTATGTAGAAAACGCCTGCAGATTTCGATGACAATATTGTTTTTACAAATATGTAGTTGTAAGTTACAATTTACATAAAATGTAAGTTTTAAAATTTGCTCGGTCGGTGTAAGGGCTACATTTCTCTTCGTATTGTGTTCAAGTAAATGCCCTATTTTTGTTATCAAATATTCGACGGTAGTCTTGCTTACCCGAAATTAGATGTCGATCGTAAAATTTTAGTCATTAAAAGTAAAATGTATCCTTTTACGAAAAATTCGCCGTTGCCGTTCAATCACATATACATCACCACTAACATCATTACTTTCACTATTCGTTGTTAGAACCATTTTTACACATCATTATATTATTTTTATTTCTTTGGTTGAGGCACAAAGTTGTAAAGTTTTGACACACCACGAGACCAGGGCCCTGTTTAATAAACGTTACAATCCTACAATTTTGTAAAAAAGTCACATATTTGTCAAGTTTTACTACATGTGCTGTTTAATAAGCAAGTAAGATCAATTATCACAATTTTAAATGCTGTTTAATAAACATTTACTCGTACATATATGTAGAAAACGCCTGTAGATTTCGATGACAATATTGTATTTACAAATATGTAAGTAAGTTACAATTTACATAAAATTTAAGTTTTAGAATTTGCTCGGACGGTGTAAGGACTACATTTCTCTTCGTATTGTGTTCAAGTAAATGCCCTATTTTTGTTATCAAATATTCACTAACATTATTACTTTCACTATTCGTTGTTAGAAGCATTTTTTTTGCATATAATATTTTAATTTCTTTGGTTGAGGCACAAAATTATAAAGTTTTTACACACCATGAGACCACCTGTCAGAATTACACTACAATTTACAAAATATGTAAACTTGAAGTTACAATTATGTGTTCAATAAAGTAGTTGTCCATACAAATATGTAAATTTTGTTAATTGTCCACAATGACAAAGTAACTTGTAATTTTTATTTAACAGAAACTTGTAAAATTGTAACCTGTCATCTACAATTTACAATTTGTAAGTTTTATTAAACAGGGCTCAGAGCTAATGGTGTAGCGAAGCAGGTAAAGGTGCCCTATGTTCCATATTCTATGTTATAGGGTTTGGTTTCCGCACTTAGTCCGTCAGGTGGACCATTGTGCGTGGGCCATAGCGGCCGTTTGGTGATTATTCCAACCAGCCCACCTCCCTCCAGAAGATAATTAAATCTCCTGATCTGTTCTGAACATCTGAGTAGGATCTGCTTGACCCGAGGGTTTCTGTTCTATTCTGGGTGACGACGGTTGACGGGTCAAAGAGCTCGTGCGCAACGGTTTCCTCAAACTCCATGCACGACCTGCCAGAGGACTGTCCGATAAGCCTATTGGGTAGAAGTGTTTGTTTAGCGAGCAGTGTCCCGTGATGGTCCTCGTCACCAGGTATAGGTCATTTCCGTCCAGGCGATGAAGGTGTCCTTTGCGCGCATAAAAAAACTAAGCTTTGTCAATCTTTTTTCTACTAGAGCTAAACCAAGCTACGCTATGAAAATCAAACGATCCTAATGGTTGATATCATACACGCCTATCGCTACGGAGCTTAGCACATAATTATGTAGCAGAGATGTCTCTGGTGGAAGGACAGCCTAAAGCCCATTGTTGCCCCCGTTGTTGCCGTTGTTGCACGTTATGTTATCTCTTGTGTTAATATTATGTTACTGCTCTTGTGCTAAAGTAGTACCAAGTCTTGATGGTAATCTAGAAAGACGTCAGAACAAAAGTACTTTAGAAATGTCTGCTTGTACGTAATGGTACGCTCAATTTAAATAATTTCTGTGACAGCTACAGCTATTGGACAAGCAAAATGGGAACAGTAAAATAGTCTTTTCTTATTTTCAAATGTTTAATGAAACTCAGAAATGATAAGATTAAAGTAGACTTTAGTAGTTAGAGTTATAAAGCGATAGCGATCGTGCACTTCATTTAATATACGATAGCGTATGAATTCACGATCAAATATTCATTGTGCATGAATTTTGATTAATCATATCCGATATTGATTAAATCCTACATTTATAATACATACCTCGGTATTGATGGATTTCACAGAATCATTAGATACGACATCGCATTGTTCGCACAATCGCTTGGTAATTACGATGAAGTGCGAACATCAGACGTTACTCTCAATGTTTTGATTCAGAAGTCCCATTTATTTAGCTCCTCGGTAAAGTTGGTTTGGGAATTCGGTGAAGTTTCAGCATCAAGTTTTTTTGACAATTGTTTTATTTTAAACCTCAAAAACAGAGGCTTGGGTAGGCTTTGCATCTGGCATCGGTTGCGACACGTCTAGCGTCGCGCATATGTGGTTCTATCGAAATCCTGTCACGACAAGGCGACGCGGCTTTACCGACACGTTTGCGCAGCGTAAACGTTCGCATACGAACGACGAACGCATACGCATAATGCAAAAATACACGATCTATTTTTTTAATATCTCCTGTTGATTATTTAGTGTGCATTACAGGATAATGTATATTAAACGATTGTAATGCATCTCCTTGGTAATCCTTAAATAAATAAATTCTATTCAGATTTCAGAGGCGCCTTTATGAGTCTCCATAAAAAAACATAAAATATTGTCTGGCATTTGACCCAATTCTTAGTACCTAGATTGCAAAAAGTGCGCTCATGATCCAACAGCTCGCATTGAACTGCTATTGTTCTGCTATACTTGAATAGACTTCGAAGCTTGTCGGTAGCTATCCACCGACAACCTTCAGAATCTATTCAAGTACCGCCTCTCATCCATAAGAGAGGTCTTATCTGAGCACGCTATTAAAAATTGTTTTTTAAAACTAAAATTATAATAAACTGGAGATAATAGAAAATTGTATTACCATTCAGAAATATTAAGAAGAATTGAAAATTAAATATACCTACTAGATCAGTATATTCATGCACTAGGTACTGCAAACAACAACCTCATCAAACGGCCACATCATCACGAAGAGAATAGAAAGCTGTTTAACGTCGATAAAACGGCCACATCATCACGAAGTGAATGGAAAGCTGTTTAGTGTCGATAAAACGGCCACATGTCATCACGAAGAGAATGGGAAGTGGTTTAATGTCGATAAAACGGCCACATCATTACGAAGAGAATGGAAAGCTGCAACAGAGATGTTCTCAACAAGATACTACTATTGCCTGTATTAATTGTTAACCGATAATATTATACTCTATATAGCATTGTTCTGCCGATGTATCTACTAACGCAATCCTTACGTATTACACAGTGATTCCAACATAACATCTTAATGTCTAAACTGAATCAGTTATCAAATTATCAAATACGGTACACCATTTCCAGTTAATTGCGCCACTTGGGCACTACGTATAATAATAGTATCTGCTTTCAAGCTAGAACGTACCCGCATAATTTCATGAGTACCTACCTACCCGCCGATCTTAATACCCCTACGATAATTGCATGAAAGTCGTTTCCAGATATTAAATTATTTCGTTTACTATATTCTGAATTGTTAACACGCCCAAATGAAATGGAAAATGGGAAAGTACATTTTTTTACAAAGAAAACTGTAAACGGTACTTCAAATAAAAAATATCCTGCCAACCATTATATTCGGCTGATATAACAGTGTCCCGTGTGACATAAATATTGCCGTGAGCATTATATCGAACAAGTTAATTTACTACGCTGTAGATATTGAATTTATTACTGTGACAGTGGCCCGAAAGTCCGGGTTTGTGATAAAAGTGCGCGCGCAATCTCCCAGCGCACAATTAGCGTCACAATCAAGATTACTTACGATAATCCCGCGGTGCGGGGCGCGTTGTCAAAATCAACGCGTTCCGTACAATTTCTCCCTTTCAGTATTTTTAAGCACGCTTACTCCAGAACCTTTAGACGATGCAATTTTCTTACTCAGAGTTACTTTAAAGCGAGGGTTAAAACAATTTGGTCGTTTGAGCTGTATACTTACTAAAGAAAAGTGAGCTACATTTGTGTAGCTTAGTCCGTGAAATTGTTAGTACTTGGTGGTGTTCAGTGCCATTGTGCCTCTGAAAAATGCATAGGTAAATTCACTAGCACTGCACACTGCACAAGTATATCCAGTATTTAGAATGCATACATGGCCTCATCCAATGGCGGTAGAATGAAACTACAGAACGCTAGCTGCTATGATCCTTAGATCGCTTTCACATTTAACGCTACAGTCGCGCGACAGACGTGCGACAGTCGCCCAGTCAGAACTTCATATTATAAACAGGAGTGCGACAGTCGCAGCGTTTGCTCAGTCGGCGATGAGCCAGTGTTGCAAGTATCGGAATACAACGTCAATTTTATTTGATTTGATTGCCTATGCGACTATTTTCTATTGACATTGTCGATGTTCTTTTTATTAATACTTGTTAGTTGAAGAAAAAAAATTATGAATGTTGAAATATAAATAAAGCTATACAAGTAAACCAAGTTATTATTATTACCTGCCCCAACAGCAAGCGCTCGTGATTAGGTACAGACTGCACAATAACCGAGTTTGACACTGAACGATTTATTATTGAAATTGAAATTGAAACCCCGTCGGAGTCCATTTTTGAAATGAAGTGTGCCACGCTGATCTAAACTGCGGCGCGGCCGCCGCGCTGCTGTCACACAGCTGTATCTAAATCTTATAAATTTAGGCATCTGCTTCTGCCGCATTACTATCGCACTGCTAACGTCCTAATGTAAAGGCGGCCTTACAATACTCCTTTTACCCCGTTTACGTTCATACTTTTTTTGGTCATACACGCACATCGGTTGCGAGTACATAGAATGCATAATTTATATATTTCAGGTTACTAGTAGTTCAAATCATAGAATTATCATACACAGATATAATCGCACTGCTCAATTTGTAAAGTGCATGATTTTTTTTAAGTCTTATCAGACGATCTCCTAACAAGTCATCACGTTTAAGGGAACTCCATTGATTTACGTTGATTCTAGATTGTTCTACTGCTTTCTTCAACTCTGCTTCATCTTTGTCAACCTTTGCTCGTCCAATTCTGAGTTAAAGCCAGAAAAACAGGTTTTGAATACTCCGAAACCGATGAAGTTTCGGAGTATTCAAAACCTGTTTTTCTTCATGCTCAACACACCATGGGAAGCCATTCTCATTTTTGTCCCTTTTTTAATTGGATGATTAATATCAGATAGAAATATATTTTCTAGGAAATAGATACATAACATATAAATGTTATTGAAGTTTTTTCGTGTCTAGAAGCTTAATCATATCATTTCCATGGAAATAAGTAGACTTTTCAGCCATAAAAACGACAAAATATCAAATAGATATATCCTCGAACAGGTATATAGGTTTGTTGTTGAACTAAGTAGATTGATATGGAATATTCGTAACAAGTTTTTTTCTCGTTATGTTTATATTCATAACAAAATTATCTATTCAGAACCACAGCCATATATCTGTTTGGTTTAAATAATTATTGAGATAAATCTAAATATCTAAAAAGTTCTTCTTGGTTTCTAGGAAAACTGAATCTTGGAAGCATTAATCAAATATACCAAAAAAAACAGAATGTTTTTGAGAATATTCGAATTACTATTCTACAATAATAGAACACCGCAGGTACAGAGAAGTACAGAAGTGCGAACGAAGTCATTTCTGGGCCTAATAATTTTCCCGGACGTAATGAAACTCCACCGGAATTTTTATTGACGGTATCTTGTTATTTTTTTAAGAATGTTTACCTTGAATTACTTAAAAAGGTACCTGCGCTATTTCTCCTTGCAATTCTGACTTCCTTTGGAAAGTATGCCAAAATTTTAATTGAGAGTTTTTCGAAAGTTTTTCGCGCCACGGATATGTCTAAGGAAATTCCGTACGTGTCTGCAAGTAGGTGTTTAGTTTTTGAGTTAATATAGTTGCAACGTGAAATCGTAAATTTTCTACTAGAGAAAGCTCATCATATAAGTAGCTTAATTATTATGCCTTGATTTCACTGGCAAACAGCAACCATGAAAATCTAAATTAATTTTGTAACATCAGAAACCCTTAACTCAATCAATTTTATAAAGTACCTTTATATCTAGGTAGCAAATACGAAATAACTCACTCAAATAAATAAAATCGCTTTCTCACATTTCCCCAAATAATTCAAATGTACAGCCATAACACACGAGTATTTTTCGAAGAAAACTAGACGGCTCTACACTCAAATTATCTCGGCTCTTTAATATTTAAGTACACTTGGTGTTAGGCTAATCTATTGCCTAACAGTTTAACCATGCATTAGAGGGTTATTCAGGCAAGTGGGGGAGGGGGGGATTCCCGTCATTCCCCTGAGAGATTAGGATGCATTTCAGCGATTAATTATACTAATGTTTTGCTCAATTCGGCATTATGACCTAGAACTAATTGCTGTATACAAATACACACAGTATAAACTGTTTTGTAGGTCCAAATGATAAATGTTGTTTATCCAGTAAATTGGCTTAAACAAACACTTTTACGTGTTTCCTATCTGATTACTCTGAGAAGAAATGCCGAAACAAACTCAGAGGTCACAGACTTTAAGATCCAGATATTATCTTGGTCAGATTATGTGAGGAACTTTGTAGAATACTGTGTTGAGGGTTAGAGAAAGACTGTGACACAGTTATGCATGATTGACAGGGACAAAGCACTACAAAGTCGAACTATTCCTCTCAAAAGACGGTGTGCATATTATAAATAGCGTACTTTATATACTTATAATAATACAGTTTACCTGGGGATTTGAGCGGTAGGAAAAACATTAATTTCAATCTCATTTAAAATTGGCAAGCAAGTTCTTTTGTTCCGAGGGGTCATTATTTCTTTGATGTATATAAAATATTTATGAATTGTGTGAACCACAACAAAGAAAGATGGAAATGTCACCGCCAGAAATAATTCTGGCGCTGTGTATTCCAAGAAACCGTAGGTTCTGTGTTAAACCGGGACATAAAAAAATTAAGACTACTCTCTTACGTATTTGGCATTCAAAACACTTTATTTTATTAAGCACATTTCGAGGAATTTGTTGTGTCAGTTATTTGCTACTGACTATCTAAAAACATTTATATTTTTTATTTTTTTTTTACTAAATTAGATTTCTTACAGCTGTAGTATTTTCATTATTTTATTTAGATTTTGTGAATGTGAAAACGTTGTAGGCTTAACAGATTAGATCTGTGGAACATTTTATATTTTGATAAGTACCTGATACTTGTTGATAGGCCTACACTATCCTCTCATACCTACGAGTATTAACACTGTTATTTGAAAACATTGTAAAAGTCATTTACTTTTAAAAGAGTAACCGTGGAGTTTCTTGCCGGCTCTTCTCCATAGGAAGCGACCAATTGGAACCGTGCACCTAGCTTCTGACTGGTTTATGTGGAATAAAATAATTTGAATTTGAATCTTGAAAATACTCTGTATTTTCTAAATAAATTATTCTGTAATGAAAATACTCTGTAATAAATTATATAGACAGACAACAGTCGTGACTAAATGTATAACAATACTAACTTACCCCAGACCACCGTTCTGCACTGTCCAAGCTAGGCACTCCTCCAGCGTTTACGTACAGCACCACTTCCGCAATCTCCGCAAAAATGATATCCGGACAGCTCCCGGCCTATACGACACAGTTACCTCCTTCTCGAAACAACTATAACATATTGCCTTCTCGATAGTTAATTATAAATCAATATCACCGCGCCTGGAATTTCAATTAATTAAATCCATAGGGTTAATTTATAATTGATGTACTATACAATCTAAGTACATCTATCTATCTAACTAATAAATCGTAACTAATAGATCAGGGTGTTGATTTTGTTGACAGTTCCTGCTTTAGGGGAAACTTCTCTTGAATGAGTTACCAAGTGTGACTGAAGAGTTTCCCTTGGAAATTATATTTAGAGGTAGACAATATATTGGCTGAATTTGCATAACATCTTGGGGTACAAGTTCGTGTCGGTGCCGTCAAGTTCCCATTTCTCGTAGATAACAGAGAACGCACCTGCACAGAAATGTTTTTGTTCCATTTAACCCTTACTTCGCCGCGTTCATCTTAATTCTGGCAACGTTCGAGCTTATTAGGAGCAGACTGATAATGCGATGAATAATTTACGGAAACATTATTTTATATTAACTTCTTAATTTGTTAAAGCTTTTCGTTTATGAGGGGTGGTGGAAGTTTACATTTAATTTCTCAGTGAAATCTTTGTATTAATGTAATTGCAAAGGGAAGTTCACAGTTTTTGTGCGTCTTTGTGACAGTCGCTTCTTTGATTGATTAAAATAACAAAAAAAAAAGTTGTTAAAATAGTTGACTCTATGCAAAAGGCGTGAGATGTGTAGGTACAAATACTGTGCATGTAATGGCGCAACACTGTAGACTAGCCTCCACCTGTTCAGGTTCGGCTATGTAAGATCCAATCTCTGATTTACACAAATATGTGTTCGAGCAACAGACTTATGTACCTAAGTAATTGCAACTCTCACAGATAAACCTGGAGTTTTTAGTGTGAATAGTCTATTTACTGTTTGTTATTGACTGCTTGGATATCCCATCACTATTTGTCGATACTGTACGGTAAAGTGAACCTGTGTACCGATAAGCATGACGTCGTTTACTGTTGTGCAACGTTACCAGACACGTTTGAATTCCTGGAATTCCTAGAATATCAGATATGGGTGTGAATATACTATAATATCGTTAATACTGGCTGGTAAAGACAATATATCTTTGTTTGTCTCCTGAATTTTCAACATTAATAAAACAAGTAGGTACTTTTGTTCCTTCCCCATTTTGATACTACAAGTACCTTACTGACATGAGGTCTAAAACGCCGGGGTATAACTCCGCTGCCGCAACAAATCGCGGCACAGCGGACAGAGCTCCGGCGGGATCTCATGGCGGCATGGAGTGTGCGATTGTCGCAACCCAGCGCTGGGCACGCCACAATTGCGGCGGTAAGGCCCCTCTTTGAGGAGTGGCTGGAGAGGCGCCACGGCGTCCTCACCTTCCGCCTGACGCAGGTCCTCACCGGACACGGCTGCTTCGGGAGGTTCCTGTTCAGGATCAAGCGGGAGGAAACGCCCGGGTGTCACCACTGTGTGGATCGCCCGGAGGACACGGTGGAGCATACGGTGGAGGTCTGCCCGGCTTGGGCGGAGCACCGCCGTGTCCTCACGGAGGCGATCGGCGGCGGCGATCTCTCGCGTCCGGCCCTGGTTCAGGCCATGGTCCGGAGCGAGAGTGCATGGGAGGCCGTCACCTCCTTCTGCGAGGCAGTTATGCTCGCGAAGGAGGAGGCGGAGCGCGCGAGGGAGATTGAAGCTGCACGCCCTCGCGCCCCTAGTCGCCGCAGGAGACGCCCCGGGCGTCGGGAGTCACAAGCTGACTTCCGGCCACCGTAGGCGCGGGCCTGCGGACGGTGAGCGATGGGCAGCTCGCCGTCCGATAAGGACCAGGCCCGGGTCGACGGCGCGTCGTGTTCCACGCGCGCCTCAAAGGGATGTCAGCAACAACTGACGGGGTCCGGAAGGACCAATGCCTGCTGGGGTTGCGGGTTTGTCTGAGAGGGATATCGCGGCCCCAGCACATAGGCAACGGAAGGAACACGGGTGGGTTTTAGTCAGTAAAAGTCTGACACTCCCTCTCGCTCTGCCCAGAGCGGGAGGAGTCATTTGATGATTTCCCACCCAAAAAAAAAAAAAAAAAAAAAAAGGTCTAAAATGGGTCTGAAAACACAGACTAATTTATTTCATGCAATAAATTAGGGCTTGTATAAACTTTGCGCCTAAAATGGCTAAATAACTGTGTTCCGGTCGTACCTAAGGACTGATATACATTAACCATTGGTACTAGAGCCCACGTTATCTTATAAAACTCACAATGTTAGAAGGATTTCTTTGCCTCACCGTATCTAGAAAAATATTGGATTAGTTTTCTCGTTATAAAATTTTATAAAGCAATAAAACTCGTTGGGATCAGATAAAACGGATAGTTATTACTTTTGATTTATTGCCCTGAATTCCTGTGCTTATACGTATATATGCGAAGGTATATCATTTTCAGGGTGTTAAACACGCAAAATATTTATAAGATGGGAATCAATTTACCGTGTATTTTAGGGGTTAGTAAGTTTCAGGAATGAGTTTATTCGTTATTACTTAATACTTTTTATTCTTTTATAGACGATTTTTTTTAATAAAAATAACGCAGTTTTCTACAAAAACTGGAAAATCTAATCGATAATTTGGTATACACGTACCTTTAGATGAATCGTAAACCAATAAAAGGATCGCGGAACTCGGTCAGTTAATATACTATAAGATATAAAAATCAAAGAGCGCTACAGTCTAATTGAAAACCCCTTTTCTTTTTATGGAGTTCGTAGTTTATAGGCACTTAAAACGATACTTTCGTGAATGTTGCGTCTGTAATAAGAGTTATATAACGACCCAATGTTATTCGTTCCCTCCGAGATTATTGGCGGAGCGTAAGGTTGTGAGGCAACTTGTTTATTTTCTTTCTAAGTGTGTATAGAAAGGCTTCAGCTTATCGCCAGCGGGCAGCCGGCTTCATATGAGCCGGCCACCTCACGCCCCGATTCGGGATATAAATCATGGGAAACACACATTTCCTTTCCACAAAATGCTTAGGGCAAAATCTACTTTCCTTGCAATGTTATTGATAAATAAAAGCTGATTGTGTATACATATAGCTGTAAAGCTAATGATTTTTTTGTCATTAACGGACATGGCTTTTTGGCTCGGCTCCACCCTTCCGAACGGTGGACTGACATAAGACATTTGCGGAGGTTAATGTCTGAACAAATATAGAGACAATTCGCTCCTTTATTTGTTTTGTAAGTATTTTGTTTTGTTGCTATGATTTAGATATATGTATAGGACACTGTCTGTACCTTGCTTGAATGACCGTACCTTGGATACCTTGGTACATTGTACATATATTACCTTGGTATCTATAGGAAATTAATTTCAACATACCATTTTGTTTTTAATTATTTAAATTAAAATGTACCCAGCAGTTAATATTATAACATAACAGCATATGAAACATTAAATAAATAATTTTGCGAAATTGAATAAATGGGAACGTCTCCTGACGCACAGTCGCAGTTGAAGTTTAACGAGTTTGAGGATTTTAACTAAATCACAACTGAAACTTTGCTGTAAGTACTTTCAGCAGTTGCACATTCCACAACTGAGTAAATATGGATTATATTATCATTATGCACACAGAATTTCATATACTATATGATTAGTGCACAACTTCTCAACCTTTTGTGTTCTCAACAAAGTTACTTAAAAGACTAAAGCGCAAGAGTAAAAGGTTTTCCTCTTTCGAGCCAATCCCATATTTTAAATCGGATGTTAGTTTATTTTACATTCCACTTAGCTTTTAAGAAAGATAAACAGCCAGCTGAATGAGGTTACTTGTCTTTTTAACATGAACTCTTAACTGATTAAATTGAAGTATACCTTGAAAGGGGAAATGGACACTTTATCACCCTCCTAAATTCCTGCATTCAAGAAAAGTTATGGACGACTGTTCGTCGTGAAAATTTTCGGAAGATTTACAATAGTCGGATCTCCAGTGTGTCTATGGTAAACGATGAGAGTACTCCCTAACAAATTGAAAATCAATGAACCGCGGAATTCAATTTGATATTGAAAGCCATCTCTCACGTAGCCGGGCGCGGGCGCGGGGGCGGCGCGGGCGGCGTCACAGAGCACTTCTCGATATCTCTCTCTTTGACTCCGTTTCACACATAAAGCCATACATTCAAAAGACATTCAACTTCACAATTTGGAGGTATTCAGTACGAGGAGGAAGTAAATATTGAACAAAAGATGATCGAATTACATTATTAGCTTTACGTGAACAAGTAGCGTTACGTGAGATTATTGACATTCCGATCTATTTTGGGTTAGGTAAAGGAATATTATGCGTGTACATAATTCGCCTTTTGAACATGAGGCGTAATCGAAAAAAAGGTGAATTTAATAAGAGAGATAAAAAGTTACGTGATTCCTTTTGCCAAGCAATCGTTTACAGAAAGAATCGGTAAATAACTAGTAAATTACTCGATCATCGGTACCTGCCTTAAATACAATTAGCAAAATTCACTACCCCTCGTTCCTCTGCGTGTGTTCTTCAATTTAAAACAGTGAAAATATATGTCCTCTCGCTATAATTCAAGAAATAAACATATTTAAAAAAAAAACAACTTGATTCAAACATCATGCAAGCGCACTTCCACGTATAAAACCGCGTTGTATACAATTAAAAAAACGGTAGTTAATATCAAATTGCACAAAACACGTTTCTATCGAGACCGTATCCATTAAAGTGTGGAGCGATATAATTTGTACACAGAAGGCACTGGGGTTCATAGCTGTTAAGTTGGAGTGGTTACTGATAAGCGGCATAAGTCTTTGTTCCTGTATAATTAAACGTAATACTTCGTCTGTTTCTTGTGTTTACAGTGACTTATCACGCAACGGATTGAAAGACTTTGTGTAGTTAATAGGTAGCCAGTTGTAAAGTTGTCTGCACGTTAATTTGAGTTCACAAGTGAAGTAAAATAAAAGCGAAATGGGGCAGACGTTTGCTCGCTGACAATAAATTAATATTGTTTGAGTGTTAGCGTCATAACTTGAAGCGATCTTGTGAGCTCTACTTTTCTGATAAACTTTTTGACTTTTTAAATGTAACTGTTCCGAGTAAAATCTTCAATTATATCTTTATTACCTGGGTAGCTCTGCTCTGGTGAAAATAGAGAATGCTCATTTAATAGTACAGGATAGTTCATACTAATTCCATGCTGCCATGATAGTGATATTTTCCCAGATATGAGACCTAGCTAGATCGAGTTTTCATCCCCGTAAACCTCTATATTGCAAGTTTCATCGAAATCGTTACTGCTGATTTCGTGAACGTGATTACAAATATATTTAAATAGGTACAATTATTGCTCGTTTATTTATTTATTTATATATATGTAATTTATTGTACACCACAAAAACACATAACAAAAAATAAATAAAAAAAAAACTCTACAAAATATATAGTGGCGGGTGGGTAATTATATTACAGATCACCGCGCGCCGTTCATAAAATTAGAATCAAGACTTCACTTAACAGGTAAGCTCGTTTGATTCCTAATTTTACTTCACGGCGATCTGAAATATTATTATTTACAAAGTAGATGTTTAGAGTTGTCTGCAATAATTCAGTTCAATGGGTGGCATGGGTAAATATTGCTCGTTTAATAGTATTGGATAAATAGTAAGATTCTCAGTAGGTATGCTTTATAAAATATTGTTTGAAATCATGTTTCGAGAAATAATAGTAATTTTTAATAAACATCCATTTTATACAGAACGGTACTTAACGTTGCCGCTGGCAAATCACCTAAATAAATGAATATAATTTGTTAAATGTTGGTTACGACTTTCATTTCGGACTAGTAATGACAACTTGGAGCTCTTTCACTCAAGGTAATGCTTTGCGCTAAGTGATTTATGTACCATTATTGATAATGGACAGGCAATGCGAAAAATGTCCAAAACAACTGGGAAAAATAATAAAGACTGTTAACATTATTACGGCACATTACTCCCTACTGAGCTGGAGGGGAAAACATAGTGCATTAGCTGGTTGTCATCCCCTGAAAGGGTTAAGTGGGGGGGAAATGGTTAGGGTGATATCAGTATAGGAAGTATGTTAGGGTGTTAGAAGTGATTTTATGTATAGAGACAGATTTGTGTTTTCTTAAAAACACACTAATGATTTTGCTTTTAAGTACCAATATTCTCTATGAAAATCTTGATGCTCTTTTCTAGATCAAACTTAATAAACCAATTTACTCAACTTTAGTGATAGTCGTAGATGACATAGTTCAATGTCTCAACGTCGATGTCTGCCCAAAACCGCAACTATTAATTAATTAACTGAAGTAACGTCTACCTCATATAAAAAATATACCATGTCCTAACCACTACTCGGATATTATATACATTACCCTAATTAATACGGAGCCCATATAATATATAGGCTGTAATGCTTATTACCTTTCCCTTCAAGTGTGTGACGCCGAGATGATCAAGTGGGTCACATATCTTGGCGACGTTGCCGTTATTGCATCCACGGCTCCACCTATTCAGAACGAATTCGCTGCATAGATATATGTGTTGCCATTCTTCAAATAGGTTTCATGTCTGCCTGACTTACGTCTGAATTGCTTATTGCTATCAAACAGATAACAAAATAGGGGACTTTAAAACATTTTTCAAAAGTTGTTCGTTTTGTTTATTATGAGAGATATAATATGCTTTATTGTACACCAAATGATGACTTATTCAAAATATTTGCTACATATTCACACATTATTTTCGTCTTTGCTTTAATTGGACTTTTGCAGGTCAAAGATAAAATTCATAGATGAGTACAAAATCAATTAAATGGCATGGGTACCCAGTTCAGAACATGGGCATCCCTATTATTTCCCAATGATCGGATTTCTATGATATAACCCTCTTTTCTATGTGAGATATCGCTGCTATCATGTTTTCTCTTTTCCCTATGGTTTGCTTGATATTTCAAATATTTGTCTAGGATTGGGTAACCGTTCACATGGCAGTCTTTCCGCGCTCAGCCCTTTATCGAATGATCTCGCGTTTGGGAACCCCCTGGACATTTCACGGGTTATTATCTTTTCATTTTCAATATTCTATACAAATATTGATATTCAAAACTCGATGTGAGTGTTCTATAATCGTATGATTCGATTATCTGCCTACTCGTACGGCTATTAATCTTCGAATAGGTTTAGTACTGAAGTCGGCAACACTAGCTGGCTAGCTCTAACTCAGTTTGACCGCTGTCTTTGGCGAATCTGTAAATTGCTCAAATACGCACCTGAATGTACGTAAACTCACTTCGAGACCATAAAGTTTTGCAACACAATTTAGGTTAGTTAGGTAACAGAGGACAAGGTATTAATTTCGTTCAATGCCAATTGATTTCCGAAGAAATGATGGCGTCATCTAAAATTATTAACTTAGTTATCGACGAAAATACACGGCCATTTTCCCGGCAAGGGATAAAGTAAATTGAATTATGTGATCGGGATTGATCCGTATTATGGGAAATCCGGATATCCGAATTGAATATTTCAGGTTACATAGTTAATCCCCGCTATTAAGATATAGTTGATAGAAATTGTTGTTAATTCCTAATTGCTTCAAGATACCTACGGCGGCACGAGTTTACACTACAATATACATTAATTGTTCACCCGAGATACCTATTTTTATTAAACGTTTGTTAGCTGAGAATCATTCGCAGCTTTCATTCTGATACTACTAAGGACTTGACTATGAAGCAAAAACTAGTATATTTAGCACAAAATCTAAACAGGTTCTCTTCTATACATATTATAAATTAAAGTCGCTTTTCGTGTTTGTCTGTATGTCGGCGTTGTTCTTCTAAACCACGCAACAGATTTTGAAAAGGTTTTCACCATCGTTTAGAGAATTTATTCCGGAAGGTAATATGTTACTATTAAAGTTACATATAACTAAGAAATCTCGATGTTTTGTCAAGTCGTAAAAACCGTGCGAAGCAGGAGCTCGTTGCTAGTAGTAAACATAAGAAGCATTTCGCACTTCCTAATACCCATTTCCGTATCTAAAGCCAGGATTACGATACTTCTTAAGATAAGCAAAGATACAATTAGTACACAAAGAGCTAATTGAAACCAAGTTTGGCACCGAATGGAGATGCTACAAAGTTGATACAATCTCTGTGATGCAATGACAGATTGCATACCGCCCATTGACTAATGCACATCCCTTTGACTATTGGACGGCTGCTACTGATTCAAGATTAAATGATAAATGGGGTAGGCATAGGGGGTAGACTAGCTCGTGTAATACATCACTGTTAACACAGTGTCCTCCTATCCTGCCCTCTTTGCCCCAAAACATGCAGACATAGCGACATCTGTGCTGCCACCGTCGCGTCGATACGGAGGAAGTAGTGAAGTTTTGGGCCAACTCAAACTCAAACTCAAAGCATATATTTCAATTAAACCATTTACAGACGAATTGTCAAGGAGTAGGTCAGTCGGTATGAAGTTAGTTATGTGCGTATAACAAAATTAAATTAAAACACCGTCGTGCCATCAAAACGAAGAAGAACACAGTGAAGATATTTTTGTTGTGTGATTCACTTCTGAAGACAAAGGTTTATTTGTTTTCTCAGTTACTTACACATTTACGAACAGCATTTTATAATATTAATAAAATTTAAAAAAATAAAAGAAAACAGGTTGTCTCTTTCAGTTACAATTAATAACAACAAGTTCATTCTTTGACTTAATTTTAAAATAGAAATACATTTCTGTTCATGTCGAAGCTCTTGTAGCTGTAACTCGTAGCAACTAGTAGCAGCTCGTAGCTGTTCGTAGCACAAAGGCCTGTTGCTACGTCGTTTTTTTATTTATTTATGGACACTTTTCTCCGGTCACATTAAGAGACCCGACTTGACCCGAGAACTACAATACGATTCGCTTTTCTTGGAACATAGTTACTATTAAAAATTCATAGTGACCTTTTAGTGGTGAACAAAACTAAAATGTTCCCAGTGACTTGCTTTGATCCCCCAAGTGTACATAGCTAGGATTGAATGTAGATTAGACTTCGTAACTTCGTAAGAAGTACGTACACAAAGGTACAAAACTTTCTGGTTTTAATCAAACTTCTCGAAGTTTGATTCGGTTTGAAAAGAGAAATTCTAGGTTTTTAAAATAACTGAAGTTACCGAAGATGTTATTGGAGACGTTAATACAGATGAATAGGTTTATGAGCAGATTTTTTTGTCAATCGGTATTTAAAATCTAGTTAGAAATTAGCAAATCATTATTTTTCAGTTCAGAAGGTAATGTCGACATAACAACAATAACAAAATATATAACTTGATATATTTTGTTTATATATGTTGACATATTTAAGTATATCCACATACATATATATACTATATATGTCGACATAGCGTGAGAAAAGATTTCTACGTAATAGCTATTAAATAATAACGATTACGTTAAAATCTCGCAGTTAAAACACTATTAACCACTGTTAAAAGTTTCCACCGTTCGAAAGTCTTCCAAGTTTGAGAATCAATTTATAAAATGCTAAATTAACATTTAATAAATTTAATATAATTCAGGTTGCCGACCCTGTATTAAAAAGGCCTTCAATGTTTACCAGTGATCTAACTTTACTTAATTTATTAAAGTAATCGCTTACAATATAAGTATTACCTGCGACGATACCCTAGCGATTATTTTTAATTTCCCTCGGGAACGTTTCTTCCGCTTAAACGAGGAATGGATTTCAATCTCAGTTAGCAGTTTTTCTAAAGTAACAACGAAATTCCGTTAAAGAGTTTTCTACCAACACAATAGGTATATACTTAAGTAGATATCTGTACTTGTGTAGATACCGAAATTAAATGTTACCACGACACTAAGGCAAAAAAAAGTGTAAACGAGTATAATTTATATACTACTAGCGACCCGCGCATGCTTCGCACGGAGCGCCCCCTATCGGGTTCAAAGCTATCCTATCTTTCAACCTGGAACCAACCATACACATTCACAAAATTTCATTAAAATCGGTTAAGTAGTTTAGGAGTCCATCGCGGACAAATAACGTGACGCGTAATTTATATATATAAAGATTATTATCTTTATTAAAAAATGTTATGGTGGATCAGCAATGGTAGATAACCCGCGAAATACAAATTTGCTTACGTTTTTTACAATTTTCAACTCAGTGTCAGGTTGTATCTTGATCAAAATATGATTTGCGACTATAACAGATATTTACAGAACTATAATCATTAAATCATTAACGCATCTCCATGTTCTAAATCTATTTTAGAAGGAAATTTTAAATTCGTTGACTACCGCTGCCGATCCGCCTTAAGTAAATAGGCAAATAAATCCGAAGTAAACTTGGGATCCAATGCGAATTCACTTTGTTATAAAAATGAGGACTAAGCATTATAAATGCAGGATTCGTAGTTTAATTTAGCCAGTAACGGTTGGTAAAATACAGGAACCGGAGTTCAGTCTTATTGTCACACCAACACCACAGGATGAAACCCTTCGCCTCGAGATAAAAAAACGTGCCGTTCATGGCTCATAAAACATTGTTTTTGTTGACAATGGTTTGTTTTCTTTACCCGTAATGAGTGAATTAAGAAGGGCTATCTAATGTCATTGTAGTGGGTTATTTAATCTTATGTCATTGTAGTGGGTTATTTGATCTAATGTCATTGTAGTAGGTTATTTAATTTAATGTCATTGTAGTGGGTTATTTAATCTAATGTCATTGTAGTGGGTTATTTAATCTAATGTCATTGTAGTGGGTTATTTGATCTAATGTCATTGTAGTGGGTTATTTAATCTAATGTCATTGTAGTGGGTTATTTGATCTAATGTCATTGTAGTGGGTTATTTAATCTAATGTCATTGTAGTGGGTTATTTGATCTAATGTCATTGTAGTGGGTTATTTAATCTAATGTCATTGTAGTGGGTTATTTGATCTAATGTCATTGTAGTGGGTTATTTAATCTAATGTCATTGTAGTGGGTTATTTGATCTAATGTCATTGTAGTGGGTTATTTGATCTAATGTCATTGTAGTGGGTTATTTGATCTAATGTCATTGTAGTAGGTTATTTAATCTAATGTCATTGTAGTGGGTTATTTAATTTAATGTCATTGTAGTGGGTTATTTAATCTAATGTCATTGTAGTGGGTTATTTAATCTAATGTCATTGTAGTGGGTTATTTAATCTAATGTCATTGTAGTGGGTTATTTAATCTAATGTCATTGTAGTGGGTTATTTAATCTAATGTCATTGTAGTGGGTTATTTAATCTTATGTCATTGTAGTGGGTTATTTGATCTAATGTCATTGTAGTAGGTTATTTAATTTAATGTCATTGTAGTGGGTTATTTAATCTAATGTCATTGTAGTAGGTTATTTAATTTAATGTCATTGTAGTGGGTTATTTAATTTAATGTCATTGTAGTGGGTTATTTAATTTAATGTCATTGTAGTGGGTTATTTAATCTTATGTCATTGTAGTGGGTTATTTGATCTAATGTCATTGTAGTAGGTTATTTAATCTAATGCCATTGTAGTAGGTTATTTAATTTAATGTCATTGTAGTGGGTTATTTAATCTAATGTCATTGTAGTGGGTTATTTAATCTAATGTCATTGTAGTGGGTTATTTAATCTAATGTCATTGTAGTGGGTTATTTAATCTAATGTCATTGTAGTGGGTTATTTAATCTAATGTCATTGTAGTGGGTTATTTAATCTAATGTCATTGTAGTGGGTTATTTAATCTAATGTCATTGTAGTGGGTTATTTAATCTAATGTTATTGTAGTGGGTTATTTAATCTAATGTCATTGTAGTGGGTTAATTAATTAGAAGGTAGAACAAAGAGAGGGACTATTTTGTTTTCTTGTTTAGAAAAGTCCTATCTACAGAATACTACCTACTAATTAATAGGTATTTTAAAGTGACGTGACTTGTATTGAACTAATTAATTATTTTAAAAGAGAACGAACCTGCAAGAATATAATGTTGTATACTGCGTTCGCGATTAAGTTTCCAAACATGTAAACAAAAAAATGTTTTTGGAAAAATAATACCCACTCATGAAGTTAAGTTTGCTCTAAAACTTCAAACATTTTATGAATTTTTCAATAGTATTAGTCATTCTGAAATCAGCTTTGCATAACATCATAAACAGCCTATAATTGGGACACGAGCCTCGTCTCAGTGAGAGGGAATGGGCCGTAATCCACCACGGGAGCCAGTGCGGGTTGTACAAATCATCTTAAGATACACGAACATAAAAGTTGATATTCGTTTAAGTGGAAATAACATCAATTAGAAGCAAGGATTTGAATAGACTGTATATCTTTGCACACACCATTTCTGCCGCCAAAAACGCCACCAATACAATAATCTCTCTATTTTATATTTAATTATATTAATCGACTACTTCCTCCTCTCCTCCTCGACCTCATCTTCCTCCTTCTCTGTATGAGAAGAGGCCCTTTACCCTACAGTGGAACAGTTACAGGCTGGTAATATGATTTTTTAAGACACAGATATATGCCAGTGACCTTGAGCTTGCGTGTTCTGTACTGAGCTCACGCAACGCGTGGTACTTCCAGCCAGTAATAGGACTCGCCCATCAAGGAGCGCTGTCCCAAATTAGACGTATTATTAATTTATTGAGCATAAAACAGTAAGTATTTTAATAAAAACACGTATACTAAACGATCAATAATTAAATTATCTTTAAAATGGTGAAGGTTTCAGATAAATACGCTTAATAGATTTTGCGTGATTCTCAGTTTTTTATCTGCGTTAGACATAAAATTACAAATCAATTTCACTATGTAATATAAACATAATCTAAAATATTCTAATATTAAGTTATGAAAAAAATGCTCTAATTTAACATATATTTTTTCCAAATCATTAACTCTACTCATTTAGACGTGATCGTCAGTATGAAATCATTAAAAGTCAGTTATCGTCGCCTTAATCGTCATTGCAATGACAGTTCGTTGTCGAGTTTTCTTTCATTAATTATGTTTGTCTGCGGAGTAGTAAGAGTTACCTATGTTGTTAAAGAACATAATTAAAATAGTTAACTAATTTTAAGTTTAACGCATTAATTAAAACTTCTCAGAGTGAATACGATTACAAATTATAATATGAAAAGTTTGAGCAATTTAGTTTATGAAATATTTATTTTTCAGTAGATACTTACTAAACACTTTTAACGGTAACTTGTAGGTATGTTATCCAGCGGTGAACGCAGATGCAATCGATTCGACAAAGAAAAATAAATCTGGAACCTGAATGGGTTAGTATCATTGAGTTCTCCACAATAAATGAACATTGACATACATATTATCTTAATTAATGTATTTTCATTCATTATAAATACAGTTAGCTACCTAAAGTTTTAATGAGATGAAACTGAATAATTCATCAAAATTGTCATCAGCGATGAACACTTTCATATTGTAGGTTACAAAAGTTTCATTAACAAAACATCCTTAATTCCAATTTATCCTTTCGTGAAATTGTAACCAACATGGTTAATAAACAAGAAACCAACGAACGAATTACGTAGATATGTAATTTGACAAAGGTACAAACGGCCAACAACGTAACTAAATTAAAGTTACCTCTGCAGAAGGTTAACCTCCCAAATCCCTACGTGGTTCGGAGAGGCTTTTACCGTCTCGTCTTATAGAAGAATATTAACTCTTAAACGCTTACACGGCCCACATTGAACCAACTTCATGAATATTTTAACAAATAGAATTCGAAAAAAATGAATACCTGTTTATTTTTATACAGAAAACTCGAAATAACAAGTAATAAATTGCCGCTCGTCTAGACATTTATACTTAGTTTTATTTTCATGATTTGAAGTTCATTTATAAATCATTATAGTATATCGAAATAGGTGGAATAGACCATTTATGGCAACAGTTATTTTATAGGTTTTGGCAGTTCGCTTGATGTCAGACGTGTTGAGAAAATGACTACCGAGTTTCTTGGCGAACCTCGTCGCCGGAAGCAATATTTTGTAAGCAAAGTTGATCATTACATATATACGAGTATATATGAAACAATATGTTAATATTCTTAAGATGAAAATTGTTTTTTTTCTATCGGTTCGGGAAAACTTTGTGAGGCGTCGCTGAATGAAGGTGGGTCTTCCATAAAAAATAAAAAATTGTGTTTTATTTCAGGCAAAATACTCATACCTATACAAAAAAATAGAATAAATAAGTAAGTAGTAAAATCATTAAAAATTATCAATAAAAATTATCATTAAAAAATTATCATTATCATTATTAAGCAAAACAATAAGCAATGCATTCGGACGTTTTATTCTTTCGGCAATACGAGTAATAATAATAATTATGCGTGAAGCAAAAACTTTGTATCCCTTTTTACGAAAATTACGCGGACGGAGGAGTATGAAATTTGGCACAGTTAAAGTTTAAATGGAGAAGTGCAGAAAGCTAATATTTTTATATGTAATGTATATTATTACATTAGAAATAAATTAAATTAAAATAAAAAAAAACACTACACACACTACCATGCGTTTGACACAACATGGATACCTTAGAATCATGACATTTAAATGAATTATGGTCGAATTTCGACCTCTGGGCGACCACTAGTAATAATTATTATGCGTGGGGTTGGGTGAAAATTCAGAACAATTGTGTAGGCCACGCATTGTTTGCATACCTTGTAACTAATTGAATTAGTGTCACGGTTCTGTGCAAATTACTCGGCTAGTTTAAATTAACTTGTTCCGGGCAGGGGCGACTTTGGCCCTAAACTTCCCTAATTTTGTGAGCGCAACATCAAACTGTGCTTCGCCCATATTACCCTGTTTGGTCCCACGTGAATTTTCTACACTAATTAGTTTCCACCATGTTTATTTTACTTAAGTTTGCGTACTACAATGATTTATGACAGCGACGAGTGCTGTTACGCGGTGTTTTTACCCCTTAACTCGAACAGCGAGTATCGTTTTAATTCGTTTATAAAATAACTATATATAGGAGCTCGTGGCTAAGTATTATCAGCTGCATGGGTCGATCCATCTGGTTAAGCTACGCTTGCCGGGGTTGATTTGGTGGATGGGTGACCATCTTTACATACCGAGACTCCTCCGTGCCTCGGAACGCACGTTAAGCCGTTGGTTCCGGCTGTCATTCGTGGATCTTTGACAGTCGTTAAGAGTCGTCAGAAGCCCGAAAGTCTGACACCAGTCTTACCTTATCGTATTACCCAGTTACTGGGATGTGGAGGTCAGATAGGCAGTCGCTCCATCTAAAATACCGGTATTCAGCTGCATCCGGTTAGACTGGAAGTCGACCCCAACATAGTTCGGAAAAGGCTAGGCAGATTGATTGATAAGATAACTATCACGTTATTTACTCCGCTGTCTGTAGGTACATATTTGAACAATATGTCGTAAAATTTGAAACTAAAGACGAATGATCATCCCACCTTATCAAACACTAGCTTCTGTCCGCGACTTCATTCGCATGGAAATCATATTATACACAATATACTAAAATAATAGCCACATTTTATAAAACTCCCTCAGCCCCTGTCCCACCGGGCCGCATCATTATCATTTATCATCATTTTTTCTTTTTGCTCGGCTCCTAAAGGTCGTAGCGTGATGTTAAATATCCTATGGATCTTCTTGATGAATCACTCCGTCCATTGCTGAAAACCGTATGAAAATCCGTTCAGTAGTTTAGGCCGCGCATGCAACTAATTCTGTTTCAAGAGGTACTTTTTTCCGACTTAGTAGACAAAAATGGTGATAGCTCGGCTAATATGTATGATGTAAATATAATTTACAGCATATATGAATAGCCAGGCCACTCAGGAATAATGTAGCTTTCTCCAAGTGATTTTTTTATTTTTTTGGGTCCTTTTTTCCGCAGATACGCTACATACAAACAAATTTTACATATTTATAATATTAGTAGGTATACTTATAGATAATGTCGTACCCTGCTGCGACACTTTTCGGCAGTAATTATCATACGACATTTCAATACTGTGTTTGGGCCATCCCTAGTGACACAATTACGTTCTTGACGCATGCGAGTGTGTGTCAATGAATGCCGTCAAGTGCAACGTTCACGTCAGACTCGGCAGGCTTAGCACTTCGTAGTTAGCCGTGTAAAATCAATTACGCGGTATGGTTGTGTCGCTGTACCATCGTGAGCTGGCTAACCGCCGGATTAACGGCTTAGCTGCGGAACCCAAGCCTTTTACAATGGTTTTACAAAACATATACGGGACACTAACCTGCTTTTTTAGTATAAATCTGTTTTAATTGTGAGCAAATATGGTACAACGATCTGTGCTAAGGGTTATAATTTTGTTTAGATGTTACTTTTATACGCTTTTTTACGATAAGCATTTAGGTACTTATCGAATTATATGATCTTATTTTATTTTAAACCTTTCATTACAATTTATTAAATAAACAATTCAGCATTAATCATGAATAAACATAATTTCAAGAACGCAATATAATTACGCAATGTTTTTCATTTCAATATTAATTCTACGAATTTAAAATATTATTATTTCAAAAGAGAACAATGCTGTAAAATAGTGTGACGTTGGTTACGAGCGAGTTTAATATAAATGTATACAAAATGTTTAATTAAAACTATTTGCTTAATCGCATTGAGTTTTTAATTTAACTTTTTCACATCACTGTACGGTTGTATATACTGCTGTAAGTAATTCTCTTAAATTTTAGAGGTATGAGGAACAGGGTCTAAAGACCACTCATCCTCTATAGAAATTGGAGGATCGACCAGACGGGTGTCGTGTCTGGTGGGCAACTGCCCAACGATTGAAGTCGGGGAAGTTATATATACCTATGCTGATCGCGTGGTAAACTTTGTTTGCGCGATGCAGGATTTTGTGTGACGTCAGGTATTTGATGAGTAGTGTGGCGATGTAGATGTCGCCACAAAATTAATACTCAGATAAGATAATGGACGTCCTTCATGGATCAGTGGTTAAAGATTTCAGACTGTTTACAAACTTAAAATTTTCTGAATACGTTTTCCTTCACCGTAACTGTCCAGGATTAATATAGTATGTAGGTACAAACCTACTAATCATTTGGAAAAAGCCACATTGATACTTTTTAGGTTTAAACCTGTAACCTCACGCTAGAACTAGCTCGCTTCGATGTGTCCGTGACATCACAGTGGGCCCTATCAGAATACCAGCGCTGCGGTATTTATTTTTAAATATCGCCGCATTATGCTGAGATAGTGGCCTTTTTGGCCTCGCACAGGTCGTTACTATGTTTGTATTTCCTGTGCGTGTCCCAAATAAAATATTTTTCTTTCTTTTCTTTCTTTCTTCATTTCTGGGTCATCACGAGGTATCATTTTTTGGTTATATAATGTAATGTGTAAGTTTAATAAAATATGGCCGCCATTTCACTTGTTAGTTGCTTCCGTAAAATTATGTAACTTATGACTGCGTTAGATGTAAGAAGAAATAAATAAGCTACGTACAAGAGAGTTTACATTTGCAAATTGTTTTATTAGCGAACGACAAACGTAACCGAAGTAGAGGCATTAAAGAAATAAGTTGTAATGTGTTATTACTGTTATTTAGAGTCCTCGCCACCACTTAAGCCACTACCCGATAGACGCGCCAGTGTCTATGTCATTGCATCAAATTGCATTTAAAAAATGATCAGTGATGGCGCGGACTCTACATATTATTCTAAAGCTAAAGACAAACTGATCCCACGTACGCAACGTATGCAACGCATTATGATATCTGGACTCTGATTTTATATGAATAACTATGCAATAGAAACACACTCATTGTATGCAACGCAATCACACGCCTCACACGCAACGTCGACCTGCGATGTTCAGATCGGCATGGGAGGATGGAGGGTTGGTCGTACACTATTCCCACGAAAGTCAGTAAATCATCCTCAAACTTGCTATCAGAATCAGAAAACATGACTTACAGACGCACTAGCGCACCTTCTGAGAAATTACAACAGCGTCTGATGCAAATTTACGTTGCATACACGGGACAAGTGTGCACACCAGTTCTCCGACGTTGCATCTCATACGTTACCAGTGTGTCTCTAGCTTAAATAGTATCTATACAATGTCGCCCATGGGCATGTGACTGATGACTGACTGCCCGTATTTTTCTGAATATTCATGAAAAATTATCCAAGTTATAAAAAAAAAAAAAATTGAGTAGTGTTTGCCATACCTCCGATATCATTGGCTCGATTTGGATTATGATGTCATTGGCTCGATTTGGATTATGATGTCATTGGCTCGATTTGGATTATGTTTATTATTTCTAAAACCTTCTGAATTATTTTATCGGATTAACTAACATTTTTTTTTTTTATTTGGCGACTATGAAAAATAAACGGAGGTAAAGATTTAAAAAAAAAAAACACAATATTTATTTATAAAACACAAGTTTAAGTCCATAAAATTGTAGGAGGATATTGAAAAAAAAAAAAAAAAAAAAAGTAAAACCCCTCTTTTAAAGTTTATTTTCGATAATTTTTCATGAATATTCAGAAAAATACAGTCGGTCACATGCCCATGGGCGGCATTGTATTTATGTAATTTAGTTTATGATTACAGCATGCTTTATCTAGGCTATTATGCACATAAACTTTTCGCAAAGTTTAATGATGGTGAAAACTGCAACAAAATCCGCTGTATAGTTTACAAGAACAACGCGATCACGCAGAACGACTGAAAAGCGACTTTAATGTATAGTATGTAAGGTAAGATATAGATTAATTAATTTATGGTCATAGACCTGTGCCTACCCCTGCCAGCTAAGTCAAAGTCAAATCATTTACATAGGCCCTTGTAAGGCACTTTTGAACGTCAAAATTTCAATAAAAAAAGAATTGATTCTAGTCGCCCCTTCCAAAAGGTAGTTTTCGTACGGAGAAGAATGGGCAAGAAACGCCAAAAAAATAAAAAATAACAAACAAAATGTAAATGTTTCACAATATTTTGTATAGGTATTTTTTATTTAAGCAAATTTTCATTTATACTGGACTGGACTATAGTTCTGTATACATGAAAAACAAAAAATACAAATATTATTACTTCATCATATATTCTATTAAATTATATTAATAACTATTTACACTAGGTACTAGATACAATAACTAACTATACAAATAGATACAAAAAAACAAAAGGACACTTAGGCGTCGAAGTATTCGTCCGCATCGCTGTCATCTGGAAACGTGCCCAGAAGACTGGCAGCATTGCCACGTTGAATGGCAATGCTAATTCTTTGGCCAAAGAACGAGCCAGCCCTCTGGTCACGTGAAGTGTCGACAAGTCGGTGAGAAGTTTCCTTAAAAAGGAGACGCGCACTCGGACCCCACGACCCGAGGGTTTCGACCCCAAACGGCTCAAAACTGTAGTTACCCATAAGGTTACAGTATTTGCGCCACTTGAGGGTCTGACCAGCCGCTGCAGCGGCGCCAGCATAGCCCGCAGATTATTACATTAGTTATATATTTATTTATGAAGACGATGCACCTAGAATAAAATTACTATACCACAATAGGCTAAAAGAATTTAAAATGAAGCAACGACAGATAAATTAATGATACTCGTAGAGTACATGGTGCTCACATTCAAACATTGTAAACGTAGACGATTTTCCTAAAATTTTACTATTAATAAGTCAGTGTGTGAGGAAGTAATCACAGAACGTTAAATCAATGTCATATAATAAAAAATCAAAAATAATTTATACAATTAAATTAGCAACCAGTTTGATTTAGTCTAGATTCTAGATTATCCTATGTTGCAGGACCAGCATATTTCCAAGCATTCTTATCATGGATATAATCCTCTAATTTGTAATATGCTTGTTTACAAAGTGTACTTTTAATATGAGTTTTAAATTTTCTTTCATATAATTGCAATATATTACAAGGTATTTTGTTGTAACTTTGAATTTGAATAAAAGATGTATGTACTTTAGATAATCTGAAAAATGGTTGATCTATTTCACTATGCGGGCGTGACCTGTAACCAATCTAAGTAAGGTACGCAGTAATGGAGTTAAAAATCAGTCAAGTGTGCACCGGCAGTGCCTACAAAATGGATGACTCGTGTTTTGAACCTATCCAACGATTCTGCACTTGATTGAGTGTGTGGAATTTTTCAACTTCCCTTTTTTCACGGAGCGTTATTACAAAACTTTCGGGCACGGGGGAAACTATATTATACCTACATAGTAGTAGAAGTTTATACATAAAGGAGGGGCTTGTGTGGTAATAACAGCCGCATGGGTCGATCGATCAGGTTAAGCTACGCTTGCCGCGGTTGGTCCGTGGATGGGTGACAATTTTTACATACCAAAACCCCACCGTGCCTCGGAAAGCACCTTAAGCCGTTGGTCCTGGCTGTCATTTGTAGATCTTTGACAGTTGTTACGGGTCGTCAGAAGCCCGAAAGTCTGACAACTAGTCTTGCCAAGGGGTATCGCGTGTTACCCAGTAACTGGGTTGTGGAAGTCAGATAGGCAGTCGCTCCATGTAAAATACTGGTATTCAACTGCATCCGGTTAGACTGGAAGCCGGAAAAGGCTAGGTGAATGATGAGTAGGAATTTATACATAACTCTGTTTATAAGTATATAAACACCCACCAGATTGGTGAACTTTTATGATTATTCTCGTGTATAATTTTTAGCCCGTTGAACTAATACACTAGCCAAAGAATTTATAAACAAGAGCGTGTCGGACCACGCACAATGAAGGGTTCCGTAGTTGGGCTGAATTTATCCCAAGGACAAATTTAATATTGTAGTTGAAAAACATGTTCAACTGCAATTGTAAATTGGTACGCACAATATTGTGTGATTTACCATGTTATTTTAAGACCATAGACTTCTTATAGATTTCCTATAAGTATAGAACTATTTTATGTATTTTTTCAATTTTAGGTTCAGTATTTTCGGAGATGATGATCAATTTTCAACAAATTTCTTAAATATATTTAAAAGTATTTAAAAAATAAAAAATAAAAAATATTTGAGATTCTCACAACAACCCCTTTCATTTGATATGTCGAGTACTGATTACAGAACTTTTTATTTTTATATTTGCCCCCTAAAATTGACCCTCATTATCAAAATTCATCTTTTTTCGTTACACGTCCGTGTTTGGGTCACAAAAATTGATATGTGTATCAAATTTCAACTAAATCGGTATTACTTTCGGAGCAAATTCGCTGTGACAGGCAAACAGACAGACAGACACACGAGTGATGCTAAAAGGGTTGTTTGGTTTTAATTATTTTACCTCGATGTTCCTAGTTTATAAAGTAAAGTAAAAAAATCGTTTATTTCAACATCTAAATTACATTATTGAGGTACCGTTGGTCCCAAACTAGGCACAGCCTGTATTTTGTGCACCATTACTTATAAATATAAAATGTTATCATTTATAACTTCCAGTTACAACTATATGTAAGCGGGCACGCCCTTTATGCCTGGAGGCTTTTATTTACATATTAAGTTCTGTTTACGTTTTGTTTTTATTTCTGTCTGAGTATAGTTCTCTATGATTTTGTTTGGTATATTGGCGTGTGCTAGCTTAAATATGGCTTATAATTTAAATTATGTTTTGTGTTGCGTAATGTAAATGATTTTGAATACTATTTATTATATAGAATAATTTTTTATTTTCTTCTAACTAAACAGACAGCTGTGCTGCTGGATAGTTTGTTGCGCCACTTCTTCTTCCCAGCTAATGCACTAGGAAGTGATGAAGGGTGGGCGTTTTGGGGGACTGTCTTATGTAATTTCGACGTTCGAAAAGTGCTGATTCTCAGCCTAGTTTGAATAAATGACTTTTGAATTTTGAATTTTTGAATTTTGGTTCCGTTTTTTCCTTTTGAGGTACGGAACCCTAAAAAGGAATAAATAGATATATCATAATCAAACTCCGACCTCCTTCTTTATGTTAAATTACGGTAATTTATAATTAACATCACAGACATCACAGTTAATTGAGACCCAAATTAACACAACGTCGCAGTTGTCAATTTATATATATTACATGTTCAGCATGATCGCAGCATTGATTTCAACGGCGTACTGTACCTACTCATTATAGAAACTGCAGCATTTTGTAACAAACTTTCATTAATCGATAGTAAATTGAAACTAGGCCTTGGGTTCGCACACCACAAGGCTGTCACTGCTCTGACTTTTCTGGTTCATGTGCGTATTGTATAATCATCACTTGCTTCAAAACGGTGAAGCAAAACATCGTGAGGAAACGGGAATGCCTGAGAGATATTTCTCTAGGGCAGCTTTAAAATGACACCAGGTTAGTCACTAACCACATGAAAAGAAGGAGAATTGTAACTAGGGAATTATTTGTTCATCGTAAGTAAGTAAGTCGTTTATTTTGCTAATATGGGTACAATACATGGTGATAAATTGATAACAGATAGGTTCAGCCATATTTTACCAATAGACATGCAAAAGTTATAGTTTGACGCTAAAACAATAAAGGCAATTATAAGATACATTGAAGAGTTTTAAATCACAACTTACTTTTTTAGTTTAAGACTTCGCAAATTCATATTTTTCTCTTTTTGTTCTCACACACTATTGTCTACATTTCTTTCTCATTTCTCCTTTCGCAGGTCTGCTGGAAGAAATTTCTTAAGAAATAAGCAGTACCTTTGTACTCAAATTATAATTATGTCGTATCTCTATGTATTTTACTGTGTGTACATAATTAATAAAATAAATAAATAAACTTATATAGATCACTACCACAAAATTAATGTACACAAAATTCTCTAATGATTATTGGAACTCCATGGTCAATCACTACGCAATTGTGGTTAGGTAAAACAAAGCCAGTTGTTTCGTTTCAGTGAGTCTGATGCTTTAAATGGTGTTTTGGAATGGATGTTGGGTGATCATTCTGCTATTAGTTTATCGTCAGACGTTCGTTAGTCAATAGAAAAAAAAATGCACCACCCGTATATAGATTGATGTGTGGGTTATCCGCCTTGTGTACGCTCCCCCTACAAAACTACAAATACAATCTAGACGAACAATCTAAACAAGGCAAGTAAAAGAAGCACCCCAGTACAAAGTTACGTTGGATTTCGAGTTTCTGCGAAAATAAGCCAACAGAGAGATTCCCTCTATGATGGATTATTTCAAAATATTTTATATTCATGTCCACGTTGAATCAGTATTGTTGTTCATTTTCATTCAGGGCGGCTCCCGAAGGACCCAGGCATGACGTGATTCATTTCCAGACTGCATTATAAATTTGTATTCCATTGTTTCTTTTTCAACAGCCAACTGGTTCAGTTACCTATTGTTAAAGCTAACAAAAGGATTGAGATATGCGATTTTTAAGTGCAGCCGGCGGAATTTTCAACTATTTTAGTGAATGTGGGATAGATATTTGGTTTACCGGTAAATAAAGTTCGTTCTCAATTGAGGTGACCCGTTTGATGAGAATCCTCTTCGTTTGTTGTCCGATTGATTGCTCCATTAAGTTCTTAACAAAATGTGATAAAACGTGGAGAATTTTATTAATCATTTTGTACTCAAATATTATAATTATCCGATATTAAAACCACCGTTTCACATAATATTCCATTACCATAAATCAACCTCTGATGCTGTGCCAGAAATAATAAAATTATTAATAAATATCGTACTTTACGAGGCATTTTCGTTAGCTTTAGGACTCATAAAGGAATTTTATCTTAAAACGTGTTTATTGCATAGTTAGTCATAAATAATTATTAAAACCTAACTCCGCGTTATGCAGGTTATGCTCTTTATTAGCAGTTCAAGCAAATAGAAGAATTGGAGCGAAACTCGAGGTAATTTGATTCGAACAAAAATTATAGCCGGGTTTTCTTTTACGAAAAAATCTAGATAAAGACAAACATTTAAACCTACGAAAAAATTGTTGTAGTTAAAAAACCGTATCACTAAACAATGTACCTGTACAATTGACCATTTCATGAAATGGCCAGCTAACATTGGCCTAATCGTTTAAACGTCAACGTTTAATGATATGTCAGTCGACGTTTGGTCATATCATTAATGTAGGGTATCCATGTTGTAGGATGTAGTAAAAATAGCCAAGTAACTGCGACCAACTTTAAAGTATTTGGTCGCCGTTGGTCACAGTTCTAACTATACCTAACCCATTTGGTAGGGTTGCCACATAAGTGGCGTTTTTTTTTTTTTTTACTAATTTTAAGTGCTAAGTCGCAATTCATGCGGCTTGCGGCGAGCGCTACTTCCAAGTTGATCACTGTCCATAATATCATATTTGGGAACCCAATAAAAGTCCATCGACTTTTTTTGCGTGGTCACCATACTTTGTTTGATTTGTTGTATACCGCCGCCATGATGAACAACAAAAACAAAGCGACATCAACGCCTCTATCGGTGGATAACCTAACTATTTTACGATATGATCACTAATGTTTGGCCACATCATGAAGTAACGACTACTTCATGATGTGTAACGACTTAGCGTTTGACTGTTCATATCGTTAAACGTTGAGTATTTAGTGATCTGGCCAGGCCACATCATGATGTGACCATGTGGTCGATGTTCGTTTCATAAAATTATCAATTATAAGATCTGGCCACGACATACCTACCTAATGCTCGAAATACTCAGTCATGTTTGCAGTGGAAAAAATAGCAAACTTCGATAAACAAATAATAAAATCGAAGCATATAATAAAACCATTTTAATACCTAAGTTTTATTCGATTATAAATGGTACAGTTTCAATCAAAGTGACATTAGGACTAGAGCCAGGATGAACCCTTTAAATCCTCTTCTTGAGCACAAAAAAATACACACAACTGAGGCCATACAAAATCTATTTATCAATGACTAGCTGAATACCGCGGTTTCACCCACATAAGTCTCGATCCCGTGGGATAATCGGGATAAAAGGTATCATCTGTCTTTTTCCAGGTCATGGTCTACCCATGTGCAAAATTTCATCCAAATCTGTTCAGCCGTTTTACCGTGAAAGCGTAACAAACAAACGAGCTCACTTTCGCATTTATAATATTCTCTTCTTTTCGTGTGGAAAGTGACTAACCTGGTGTCAGAGTTTTAAAGCCGCTGTCTGGGTGACTTGGCTTCACATGCCTGAGAGAAATATCTCTCAGCCATGCCGGTTTCCTCACGATGTTTTCCTTCACCGTTTTTGAAGCAAGTGATAATTATACAATACGCACATAAATCCGAAAAGTCACAGGCCTTGGGTTCGAACTCGAGACCTTTGACTTGGCTGTCCGACGGTCACACCACTAGGCTATCACTGCTATAATATTAGTTAGGATGTTGGAAAATATGCTACATTTACTAGGTTTAGAGCTCTATTCACGGATTATTCAAATTTATATGTTTTAAGTGACAAAGGTATGTCATGTCATGTATGTCTTTCACATATTTTTGAGGCCTGGGAGGAGTCACATGATGCCCTAGGCATTTTTTGTGACTTATCTAAGGCTTTCGATTGTGTTTCTCATGATACATTGGTCAGGAAATTGCATCACTATGGTGTTAGAAACACTGCCTTGGATCTTCTTATTTCTTATTTGGATAATAGGATCCAAAGCGTGGACGTTAACGGCAAGCGATCTCCGGGTTCTATTGTCACTATGGGAGTTCCGCAGGGCTCAATTCTTGGCCCTTTTTTATTTCTCGTATATATTAATGACCTACCTTGCCTTATAAAGAACAGTCATGAAATAGTGTTATTTGCAGATGACACGTCACTTATATTTAAGCTTAAGCGAAAACAGACAGTTATTGACGATGTGAATAATGCTCTCTCTAAAATAGTGCATTGGTTTAGTGTTAATAATTTACTTTTAAACGAGAAAAAGACTAAATGTATTAGATTTCTAACACCTAACGTTAAACAGGTGAAAACCAATGTACTAGTAAATGGGACAGAATTGGATCTTGTGGACACCACTGTGTTCTTAGGTATTACTTTGGATTCGAAGCTTCAGTGGGGCCCACATATAACCAAATTGTCGAAGCGGCTAAGTTCTGCAGCCTACGCGGTGTATAAAATCCGTCATTTGACTGATGTAGAAACAGCTCGATTAGTATACTTTAGTTATTTCCATAGTGTAATGTCGTATGGCATTTTGTTGTGGGGAAATGCAGCCGACTTTCAGGCTATATTTGTGCTGCAGAAACGTGCCATTCGAGCAATTTATAACCTAAGTTGTAGGCATTCACTGAGGGATAAATTTAAGGAAATAAACATAATGACAGTCGCGTCTCAATATGTTTATGAGAACCTGATTTATGTGAAAAAGAATATAAATCTATATTCTAAACACAGCGACATTCATAGCTTAAATACTAGAAACAAAGATTTATTTATTGTGCCGAGGACTAGGCTCCAAAAAATTAGTAATTCATTTAAGTGCCAAAGTATACGTTTTTACAACAAACTCCCAAGCCATGTCAAAGAACTGAGCCTCAATAAATTTAAATCATTTATTAAACAGAAACTATGTCAAAAAGGTTTCTATAAAGTTAAAGATTACTTAGACGACAAAAAGGCTTGGGACTAATTAAGGTACTCCAATGTACCCCAAGGAACAAACAATTATTTTAGACTATTTTAGACTACACGATACTATATGAGCATATAATTGTTGGATTATTTTATTTGACTGTAAGTCAATTTATTTTAATTTTGTTTTCATTTATTGTTGACATAATCTACTCTTTAAAATGTTTTTATTTTATGAGTTGTATTGCAATTTGTGGTGATGTAAATTATTTTAGCATAATAATATGCACTATTATATAGAATCAAGTTTTTTCAACTGAACAGACAGCTGTGCTGCTGGGGAGTTTGTTGCGCCACTTCTTCTTCCCAGCTTATGCACTAGGAAGTGGTGAAGGGTGGGCGTTTTTGGGGACTGTCTTATGTAATTTTGACGTTCGAAAAGTGCTGATTTCTCAGCCTAGTTTGAATAAATGACTTTTGAATTTGAATTTGAATTTGAACATGTATATGTATAGTCTATTGCATTTCTTCATTATGTAGGTACCTAACGAATAGTGACGCAATAGCAACTTTTTTTTTGTTTTATCGGCGGCAGGTGAAAGAAGTCGATATTTTCAGTCAGTTCATATTTTTGTCGGTAAACCACAGACAGTCGGCGCCATTGTCGTGACCAGTCCAGTATTTATATATCGCCTAAATATTTCCAATTTAATGTTAGATAACCAGTTCTAGACCGAGTTCGTGATAGTATTTTTTTGGAACATGACTTTTTCCACCAATGAATTGCGATTTGTTGTCTGCTGATAAAATGCTTGACTATCCACTTGGATAGGCCTAATCGAAGTTTTAGCCTTGTGACTTTTCCTTCAGAGTTTTTTTATGACTTCGATTCCCGGCTCGGGCAGTGTTATTGGGTTTTTAACCGACTTTAAAAAAGGAGGTTATATGTCCGTCGCGTATCTTAGTTTTTTTTTTTTTTTTTTATGTACGTCCGCTGATTTCTCCGTCAATTGTAGACCGATTTTGAAAATTCTTTTTTTGTATGAAAGGGTATGCTTCCAAGTTAGTTCCATATAAATTGTATCAACTTTGCTTGGATAGTTTTTTGAGTAAGCTTCAATAATACGTATTTTTCCTACTTAGTATATGTGGATGATACTCGTATGATAACTTCCTGTCAGTGTTATTTACATAGCAGGTAGTGGTATTCAAATTTGTGTGAGGTAGGTACCACAACTAAAAATGTAAAATAAAAACGTTTTTACAAAAAAAACACTACAAAGTGAAAAAGAACTTTAATTTCGGAAGTCGGTGGCAAATAACAAAAATTCAAAACCAAAGACACCGACTTCCGAAATTAAAGTTATTTTTCACTTTGTAGTGTTTTTTTTTTGGAAGTCGGTTGTTTTTTTTTTTGTAAAAAGTTTTTCTATCTGGAATTTCCCAGTAGCAGCCCGAAGTCTGAATTTGTGCCCGGTTAATGGCAATAGGCTCGCCCCCTATTACATGGGACTTAAACATAACTGGCGAAATGTAGGTGTACCTGCTACGGGTACACCTCTGCCCAACCATTCGGGGAAACAAGGCGTAATGTTATTTTTTATATATTTTTATTGAAAAACCTCTGAAGTCTTTTTAATCTCTAATATTCTTCTACCAAGTTAACAACTTACTAAATTAATATGTAATTTCATTAAATTAAAAGAATGAGGAAAATACTTACACATAATGACTCGAAGCGATATCTAGGTACCTAAGTATCTACCGATGTCCTTTTAGTGTGATTGCTACTTACTACTAAAAGCCTGTAGAGACACTCCTGAACAATAAGTATTACAAAGGTACTTCACCGAAATCAAATCAGATTATACTTTCACAACTAACAAATGACCTTCCCATATCGTCAGATTGGCCTTATTCCTGGGATAATTGCGTTTTATGAAGCAATTCGCCCGAGCAATGTCATAAAAATGTTTATTTTATAACGCCTATTCTATTTTAGCGTAATACCTGCGAAACTTCGCGAACGTGAAAAGTGTGAATATTGAAAACCAATGCGGATTTTAACGCTAGTCAACAAGATTTTTTTTAGATAATAATTATATTTTCTTTATTTACACTTCAAAGTCACAAACATCTATGTAGCCCCGGCTCTTGTACTAGGAGTTCCTGTATCACAAGAGCTAGAAGAGAGAGAGAGAGAGAGATACCTGCTTAGTAATAATAGCATAGCATCATGTTATTTTATTATAAAGTTATTATAGGTAATTTAGGTAATCTATAATCCCATTACTCTGGAAAACGTCTAATAAGGTTCTTATTCTCAAAGGATTTTTTTTTTCTCACAAATAGAGAGCCTCGTCACTTCTATGATTTAAAGTATTCATCAATTGCTTGGTATTATATCGAATAATGACGATCATAGACAACTACCAATAGTAAAAAAACCTTATTACTTATAGTTTTATAAACATAAAAAATACCTTAAAAATGACTCCTCGTTTTGTTAGCAGAAATGACCACTATTTGTTTTAACTTAGCCAAAACTTATTACTGTCGCTTAAGTTCTAAGTGGCATATTCGTGAACTTAGTTTTTAAACATTAGTGCATAAAAGTTTTAAAACATTCATGTCCATGGTTGTTATATAAATTTAAGAAAATGTTAGTATGAAAAATGCAACTTCTTTAAAATTCTCCATACAAAACGCTGATTTCATAGGGGGGCCTACCTATTATTACGATATTACAAGCTATAATCACATTGACTGCTCCATTCGTCTAGCGGTTGCAAACGCTACTGCTGAGCATGAGGTCCTGGTTTCAATTCCCGGGTCGGAAAAATTGTTATTGGGTTTTCCATCTGGAATTTCTCAGATGCCCGGTTGATGGCAATAGGCTCGCCCCCTATTACATGGGACTCAAACATAACTGGTGAAATGTGGGTGTACTAAAGGAATACCTCTGCCTAACCCTTCGAGGAGTGCAGGCGTGATGTTATAAAATCACATTAAAAATTAAAGCAAACAAAAGCCGCTCAAGATCAAAGTTATAATGAAGATCTTTTTTCCATCAGATAAAGAAAACGAAATATCCGATAACAACGTATTACCAATAAATAACTGATTAATTATTATATGACTATCTGTAGACGACAAGAAACAATTAGTAGAGAGTGATGCGTGAGAGATTAACAATACGAGCGATGAATTATTCGTACGTGTGGTGGGAGAAATGTTTGATCGTAGAAATACAGGCCATATTGCGCCGCTGTGCCGCTGTGCCAGCCAGCCCTGCACGGCACTGACATTAATATATTTTATTGCGTTAGGTAAATGTTAATAACTTTCATATATCTGTGTTTATGGGTGGGCAGGCCAACCGCTCCTACACAATACGAAACTGACGGCCAACTATGTTACGCCTGATGTTTAGGATATTGTTTTGGGTAAGCTATGTGGCTAATAACCCCCAACGTTACTACGTCTTTCCTGTATAACTTCTCGAATAGTTTCGTGAAACTTGGAATAGTTGGACTGTACAACTAGGAGGGATTGTGTTACCTAAGGCTACTTAACGTCTTGATGCGTGACTCGAGCTCTTACCTTCTTTCGGTTCCTTTGGTCATTAAACTACAATAAAATGTATGTTATTCTTGTTTCCTTCGTATGATAGAATGAAGTATAAAGCAGTGTCCGACTGCATCATTAATTTATGCTCTACATGATACGTGCGAGCGTACAATCGTCCATAACAGTAGTTACCTGAGAATTTATTAAAACGTTAGTGCCACCATTTTTCCTTCATCGTCTCGTTGTAAATTCACATTAGTATAACTATGAGGTATTTTATTTGCATGTATGTACCACATGAATCACTCTTAACTCCGACTTTAGCCACTATGTTACATTTTACCGTCGATATACTGCGAGGGGCGAGAGCGGTTGAAACTTCGTTACGTCACCACACTACATCGCAGTAACGTAGTCGCAGATTTAATAGCAGTTTGAACAATTCACGCGTGACCGTTTGACCATAAAGTTTGTATGTCCGGAATACTGGAGTTACATTATAGAATACTATTGAGTCACCCCTCAACTTTGAAAACTATGCTTAGTCGTGTGTGTAGATGGACATTTATCTGGTGGATAACTTTATGATTAATGCGTTTGCCTTTCTATGATATTTTTCGTCTAACGATCACGATTTTATGTTTATTCAACTACTTACTTCTATTCATCGTGAAGCAATAAACCCACCTCATTAAAGTGATATACCTTTGAAACTCTACCCCTCAATCGCGTTTCCTCAGAAAAAAATATATCAGAAAAATACTAGTAAAAGACATATTTTATTAGATCGTATAACCTATGTCGGCGAGTGTACACGTACAGTGTACACGTACATAAACTGGTATATAGCAGGGTGAGGGCCGGCCGTGCAATCGTCCTGTTTATTGCCGTCTCCCTCCATATAATACAAAACTAGTATAACAGTGCCATACACAATCCGCTATTGTCCCCGCGATACATGCCAGAAATATATCATTTTACCACTTTACTGTCGCCTTTGAATTCCCGTATTGCCTTATTTCGGAGCCGATTCTTTGGCGGAGCTGCATCTTGTTAAGAATACTGCTTGGCTCGGCTCCTATGAGCCAGTGATGTGACTCTAGTTAGCTATCTTTATGACATTCCTTTTTCCCTCGGACGATATATTCGACTGCATTGAAATACAAATTGTGTCACTTTATTCGTGAAATATGTACCATCAAAGACAGATCTAACCAGTTTGAAAACAAAATCCCGTGAACACGATGACTACATGTGTTACCGGCCCGGATCTATAGCCGCCGAGTGCTGCAAGCAAGAATAGTCCTTACGGGTGGTTACTTATGAACTTCTTTGATGGTACGGGAAACTGAAATTGACAAAGTCATTTCAAAATACTGTTTAGTTATCAAGCTTATTTAACAAACAAATGAGGACGACTAGATAGTAAAAAATTCATCCAAAAACGTAAATGAAAATTCCAAAGGAATAAATTTTAAATTGGTTTGGACTACATTAGCCTTATCCCAGCCTTTCTTTAAGTAAACAGCGCCTGAAAATAATAACGTCTGTGGGAGCGGTAACGATGAAAGTAATACCACTATAATTCTGTCGCCAAATCGAGCTCATCACAATTCGCAGAAATTCCGCACAATCTCGAAATAAATGCGATTAGCAATCCACTTACTATAATTAAGGCCACAATCCCGAGTTGAACGCCGACCAACCTAACTGATCAAGACGAGAAATCCAAAACAATTTCATTCGAGTTCTTCAATTTTATTTAATCCCAGGAAAGTCGCCGCGACCTGCGGGGCTCAAGTAATTTCCTAAAGGGGGTGAGGGGCCGGGGCCCAGCGACGGGCCCCAGCGACGGGAGACGCTTGAAAAACGAGAATTACACCATTCGCTAATTGCAGCAATCAGTTTAATGTAGTCGACGAGACCGAACTGAATGGGATCCGGCCAATGGCCGCCCTATAAACAACTGAGTGTCTTTAAAAAAAAAGTAAATACATTTTTTGTGCTGGTTGTCCCCTAAAATATGGGTCTGCTTCAACATCTTATTTTCAATTTTACGAATCCGCGACTCGCTTCCACTCCTCTTTTTAGCATAGTAATTATAAAGACTCCTGATTTGAGAGCTGTACAATTCTGTAGGAGTGTTTTTAAACGACAATTGTTATTGAAAGTAGGTACTAAAAGCCGGCGATGTTGTTAGATATTTTCGTTAAGCAATTATTTCTAATTGATAATCAATAACACAGAGATTGCCCGAGAAAATGGGGGAGGTAGATTTTGTAGATGGCGAAACGATAACCGACCTTTAAGTAAATAATGAGTGGTATCTTTTGGTTAATAATATAGCCGTTAGGAACAGCCGTTTGGTATCGTTTCCGTGGCGCCATTAGTGAGGTGTGCACACTTTGTCCAGCGTGTGTGTCCGCCCCTAATTTCCGCAGTCGCCTTTGATACGCAGTTCGCAGGAAGTAAATAACTGCTCTATCCTGGAGCCGTTAGCTCTGATTAGGAACTGTAGCCTTCTGAAGGTGGCGTTTGTTTGTTCGGTCTAACAGCGTTTGTTTATTTCGAAGGTAGGCAAATTCTCCTACTTGCGGTAGAATTATGACATCGAACGTTTGTTCATTATGATGATTACTTATAAAAAAAAACGAAACTTGTTACTTCAATATCAATCTGCCTAGCCTTTTCCAAACTATGTTGTGGTCGGCTGCCAGTCTCACCGGATGCAGCTGAATATCAGTATTTAAAATGGAGCGACTGCCTATCTGACCTCCACAACCCAGTAGCCGGGTAATACTATACCCCTTGGTAAGACTGGTTGTCTGACTTTCGGGCTTCTGACGACCCGTAATGATTGTCAAAGATCCACGAATGACTCCCAAGATCAATGAATAAAACTTGTTACTTCAAAATGCGATTATATAAGCTTTTAGCAATTAATGTCTTCATCCATGCCTGTACAAATTCACAGCTAAACGTAGCTCTTATCATAATCTGCTACAAGAAGCGATTAAGATAGCAATGACATATCAGTCTACTAAGTATGGTCATTAGAGGGCCGGGCCTATGGTTGGTAAAAGAAAATAAAGAGAAAACCTTCTCATATTAAATGAAAAGGAAAATTTGTAGTTTACGTACCGGTAAAAATATGGACTCTCTTAAATACTTTTTATCGTTTTTATTCCATTTTAGGTACCAACGTTCAGCACGACTAGTTCTAAACAAAGCGGCTCTTCTCTACGTTTAGTTGAATCCAGTTCTTACGTAGATTGGAACAAAAACGACCACTTAAAGGGAAAGGAAACTACAATGGTGTACACTTTCTTCCTACTTTGCTGGCTGACAGTAATTAGGTGTTGTACGAGTAACACAATATTGTAGAGGACTTTTATATTGTGTACACCTGAAGTGCGTTTTGTAGCCCTGCACGTTCATTCAAAATGGCCGCGTTCTCTAATTTTGTTGAATTTAATAGTATGTCATACTTAGTAGAACAGGTGAGGAGCTTGTGGTTAAGGAATAACAGCCGCACAGGTCCATCCATCAGGTTAAGCTACGCTTGCCGGGGTTGGTCCGTAGATGGGTGACGATCTTTACATACCGAGACTCCTCTGTGCCTCGGAAAGCACGTTAAGCCGTTGGTTCCAGCTGTCATTCGTGGATCTTTGACAGCCGTTGCGGGTCGTCAGAAGCCCGAAAGTCTGACAACCAGTCTTACCAAGAGGTATCGTATTACCCAGTTGCTGGGTTGTGGAGGTCAGATAGGCAGTCGCTCCATGTAAAATACTAGTATTCAGCTGCATCCGGTTATACTGGAAGCCGACCCCAACATAGTTGGGAAAAGGCTACGCAGTTTGATTTTGACTTAGTAGAACAGTTGAAGCAAAGGAAAGTATAAAAGTAGTCTATAGAGTGTATTATGTATGACAAAATGAGGTGGCAAGGTAATATTTTATTACATAGATTAATTTTTATACAGGCAGGTACACTCATCAATATATTACTATGGATAGCTCGGCAATACTATCTGATTTCATGACTCATCCATTAATATATGTCGTCAAGATGGCGGCATTTCTGAATTTGAACAGAACTGATGTAGGCATGTTCCATACAATTATTTCCCAACCAAATGGCGACGATGCAAAGGGTTTGTTCAAATTCATGGGCCACGTCTTGTGAAAGTACAATTGTTTAGGATACGATGGGACTGATACACGTTATGCATAAAAGCACATATAAATAAATAAAGAAAACAAAATGGCGGCATTTGTGCTAGGCTCATACATTAGGCAGAAAACATTATATGTGACATCGAAGCAACACCAAAACTGTATGACGAGACAAGCGACGAATAAATGTTGGATGCTGCTTCAGCTTCAAATTCCATACTCAGTTTATTTCAGAAGAATGTGATACCTCGTTGTGATCAAAAATATCTGACATCACATTGGCAGCATTCTGTACTACACTACTTCACTTCTCAGCCTATTCTTTTCTTACTGAACAATAACCATAATACCAAATAAGCAAATTTTAGGTTCCCGGTCTTCTCACATTTCCTATTCCTATTTTACTCCTAAAATAAAACTAGTTGTTATCCATCCATGATTACATATACCTAATTATTCAATATCCATCAATTTATTTCAAACCCAGCAATACGAACGTGTGATACACCTGGTTTTACTATCACATCTGCATGACAAGCTATAGATCAGCAAACAATTTAACATGTAAATCCGCAACGGATGCATAAAATCTCACTTAATCCATTTGTATTAATGCGAGTCCATTAAAGTACGATGAAGCCAATTACATTTATGGCGAGTTCGCATTGCCAATAAGTAATTACATCTGTCACAGCTGGCAACACTTCTGGCCAGTTAAAAATTACGCTGATGATTTGGGGTAATTAATTTTCATGATGGCAACACTATCTAACGAAGCGTGGCGGGGGAACTTTTATTAATGGTGTCTTTTTCTTTTTGAAGGTCTACTGCCGGATTTTAATTTGGTTAAGGGGACTGTTCGTGACTGTACCTCGAGCTGATATAGCGCTGATGTAATAAAATAATACTTATAACTTTTTCGGAAGGAATAGAGCCGTGACTCGTGAGGTTTCGAAATTGGAATGATAAAGAAGCCAATTTCACTCGCTCACATTTTACGTGATAGGTAATTCTGCAAAAATGTGGTTCCATTGAATCATAGGATCAGGTAAAGCGTTTAAAGAAAATTCGAACTTGATCGTATTCTCTTCGGAAGTACTACAGACCGAGTTTTAATAAAATTTTCATCGTACCCCGCGTATTTAGATTCTAAAAGATTTAGGATATCTAAAATTCTGTTTTAGGCTGATAGATATTTGGATTTTTTTGACAGTATTAGCATTTTTATGTACTGGAAGGCGCGACATTATAAATATTATCTACTGAACGTTCGGTTTTCATCGCATCGTGTTCATTGTTACCGTACCGATTATGTTAACACCAACTATTGATAGATGAAGATGATGAGACGAGATGATGCCCTGGTGACCTGTACATACAGGTTTTTATTTAAACCTACTTCAGGCACCAGTCTCTCACAAATTTAGCTCCTTGTTCGTGCACTATTGTCAAATACTAACATTAAGTACATAACTTGTGTAGAGAAAATAAACGTCTTATATAATATTATTATTACTATAGATGCAATGCCCAGTTTTGTGACCGCGCAAATTGTCAGGCCTCCATAATTTAATAGTTTTGTAAGTTAATCTACCAAATATCAAACGTGTCCAAAAACTCCAAAGTCTCTACTGTGCTTGGAACTTTGAATAACCCCGATAAACATCAACCACAAAAAAATTTTTTTTTTGGAATTATACGAAAAATCCGCAGGTATATTAAGCTCAGGCAATTTATGTAGAGGTACTTGAAGAACGCTGTGATAGGCCCGTTTTATCCGCTCCATTTTGCACGGCCCCACTGACGTTGTTTGTTCCGAGCGCGATCCGAATCTCGGCGGGAAACTTCCGCGTAATACGGCCTCTTTTCACAATTTTAATATTTTATTTCTCTCGGTGACGTCATTTGTATGCATTCCTTTTTTAACAAAGTTTTTATCTGAATAGGGCTTTGATAGGATGATAGTTAGCATGACCAGCCGAAACAATCAGACAAGGCTTGGGAATTGGTTACTGTTTGTCGAAATTCGTGCCGAAATAAAACAAGCCGACGATAACCGACTTTTAATGATTTTATACTAAAGATCACGTCTAAACGAGTAGTGGTAATGATTTGGAAAAAAATATATGTTAAATTAAAGCTTTTCTTAATAACTAAATAAAGGAATATTTTAGATTATATTTATATTACAAAGTGAAATTTATTTGTAAAGTTATATCTAACGCGGATTAAAGACTGAGAATTAGCTAAATCTATCAAGTGTATTTTACTGAAACCTTCACCATTTTAAAGATAATTTAATTATTGATCTTTTAGTATACGTGTTTCATTAAAATACCTTTTGTTTTTTGTATAATAAATTAATAATGCGTCTTATTTGGAACAGCGCTCCTTGAAGGGTGAGTCCTATTATTTACTGGCAGGACGTACGACGCGTTTCGTGAGCTCAATACAGGACACGCAAGCTAACCACTCAAGGTCACTGGCATATATCTGCACCTTAACTGTCAAAGGTCGTAACCGTTTTCATTATTTAAAAAAACAAATGCAATTTATTGCGAAAATCAGAGACTGAAGAATCAATGATAAATGAATACTTAGCTACAATAAATTCAACACATTAAAAACAGCTTTATCCGAGCACCATCACTCTTAATAATCTTTAACAGATAAACCAGCTGAATCAACCGAATAGATCATGATTGATTTGTTACCAAGTTCAAATTCGCCATTCTTAGCTACATAGAAAAAAAATCGATTCCAAATGCCAGCTGAATAGAATCAAGAAAAATAAAAGTTGGGAATGGAATTGACAGGTGCACGTTCGGCCCGGCCGGCGGGCGTGGGCGACGCAGCGATCGCACGCAACTACCAACTCATACAATTTATTTCACTTTGTGTGTCAGCCAGACTCGACCGTGCAACTTATTCGTGTGTTTATCATACTGAGTCTAGAATAAAAGGTTTATTGTGGAACAGGCTTGTCATTCTGTTCGATAGAAGGAAAGTTTAACGGTGCTAATGTAGGTAAGTAAGGGGCCGCCTTATAGGCTCCTTCTGAAAAAGAAGCTGAGCTTTCGGGGTCCTAAATAATATTTGGTAGAAGCGCAGCTTCGTTATGAAAATTGAACATGTTAAGCAGAGATAGATAGATAGATAGATAGAATATTCTTTATTATGCACACCATACAAATTACAGAAATAAATTTAGAAATGTTACATAGGGTGACACAATGGGCGGTCTTATCGCTAAAAGCGATATTTTACAGACAACCTTTGGATGGATTAAAGGGAGAAGGAGAGACAATACTGCAGGTAGTCAGTGGTGTACCATTTACATACACAATAAATGCATAACGCACAAACTTAACCACATAAATATACATAGCAGCAGAGCTATATAGCAGAGCTGTATAGCTTTCAGCAGACTTCTACTATATTGGCCAGCAAACCTAGCACTCTTTTCGTATTGATATTACTTTAAACTTCGTTCTCTTTAACGTGCTTCTTTGTAAATCCAACTCTTTTTGTAATATACCTGAAAATTTGCATTATGGTAAGTCATACCTACGACAGATGTATGTAAACATCGAAATTCTGTCCAATGTTTAATTTATTATTACGAAAAGTATTTAATTAAACTAAACCATCTGCCGCCGGTGTCCAAATAATATGCTTGAAAACATCGCAAAGATTTGCTAAGATTAAAATAGTAACAGCTGCTTCACAAAAATAATAAGTTAGTAAAATAATAACAGAAACAGCGCACGAAACTGTATCTACAAATAATTTATGTTCCATTTTGGAGGCCTGAAATTGTGTAGTATTTGTATGTAAATAGGTAGCATCCTTTAATTATTCCCCTAACGTTGTAAATGCACATCCTGTGTATGACGTCATAATGCGTCAGAGTATATTATGCTAATGTCAGTTGTAGTAATAAGCAGCGAAACTATTTTCGGATTGATGACTTCTCAGTTTGTACTGCGTTCGAACGTAATGTGCCACGGTATGTACCTATGATCTAGATAATAATGCATGTATCGTAGGATAATTTAATAATTCGAATTTTCGCGAAAAACCTAGGGATTTTGCGAAAACACGGATAATTGGAAAATGGTGGAAAACTTTTCTGCGAGCAACTTGGAAGTAGCGCTCGCCGGCCGACGTTGCGGCACCGCTCGCTTCGCTCGCTCTGCTCGCGCACGGTTGGTCACAGTTCTAACCTAACCTATTTTAAATTAAAAAAACCCTATTTGCTCGCAGAAATGTTTTCACCATTTTCTAAATATCCGTGTTTTCGCAAAATGCCTAGGGTTTTCGCAAAAACTTGAATTATCAAATCATCCTACGACACATGTATTATAGACTCGACCAGTTGAATATCCTTATATTATTGCAGACATGCACGGAATTCACGGAAGCAATGCAGGCATGCATGGAATGCATGGAACCTGAGGAAATCGAAGCGCATGTGCTCTCTGAATGCACAGGCGGCACCCAAATCAGAACAGAAACCCTCGGGTCACCCAGATCTTTTGCAGATGTTCTGAACAGACCAGGAGACGTAATCTCCTCCTGGAGGGAGGTGGGCTGGTTGGAATGGCCAACGACTACCGCCATGGCTACTTGAAAGACTAAGTGCGGAAACCAATCCGATTATCATTACAGGATAATTAATTATTATTTCTCTTATATTATTTAAACCCTTTTATTAATACATTTCATGCTCCACGTAATGTAATTCATAAATTTAATTAATCTGAATAAAAAATATATTTCATAACGTTTCCAATGTACGTCAGTTATCGCGTAACCTCAGTCGAGATGTTAAAATAATCTGTGTGAATGAAAAATTACTTATGAAAAATGAAAACTCGTTGAAAATTATAAGTACATTGAAAATGAATCATGTGAAATCAAGAATCGGATATTTTATCGGATTAATTTCGGTAATGAGTATCCTTTTGACCTGCAGTAGCCTGCAGTATAACTTTGGGCTGAAAATATCCTCGTTGGATAATAATTGATCATCAGACGGTCTGACTCTATCCAGTTTTATGTCACCTGTGGGTACATAAATAATCATGCTAAATGCTCAAGAAAACTAAGTATTTACAAGTAAACAGAGACGTGAGAATTTATTAGAAAAACTGTTTTTTTTATTTTTTTATAAAAATATTTTATAAAATGTATTCAATAAGTATGAAGACGAATAAACGAAAAGATAATAATAATAGGTACTTACTATAATAATAATTAATATAATTTAATAATTAATAATAAATTTGTTTGTTTGTAAGTTTGTATGTAGAGGGTAATCTCCGAAACTACCAGTCGGATTTGAAAGATTCTTATTGCATTGGATAGCCCAATTCTTGAGAAAGGTTATATATATAGACTATGTAATATTACGCTTCGACCTTTAGGAACCGAAGAAAAAGAAAAAAAGTAGGAAAGGACGATAAGCGAAAACGACGGGCGGGCGATGCAATGCGACGCGGGCCGAAATTTCACGCGGACGAAGTCGCGGGCAAAAGCTTGTTCTTTGATAAATTATTTAACAAAACTATCTACTTTATTGTGAAATTCTTTTGGTTTATCATACTTAGCTTAGGTCTGTATTTATATCTCCCAATTTAGCAAGTTTTTTGTAAAAACATTCTTTATTAAAATCAAAATTTACTTTGGTGCTAGGTGGCTCACAAATGGTTTAATTAACTTCTATCTCCAAAATTCTTTGACCTCAATAGACGAGTAATTAAAGTTTTGGTTGTGAACCGTTCAAATTCTAATTGAGTTGCGTATAGACTCGGTAGCACCCATGGGTGTAATTTGTTGAATATCAACATAAATAAATTCATCTATGTAATATTAATTATTCATTGACATTTGCAGCCCCAGCAGAGGGATGTTGACTTGGGAAAAAAATACTATTTAGTATTTCAGTAAGATAATAAATGTGACACGTATTTTTTGCTTTATCATATTAATAATAAATTATTTAGATAAAACGCATTAAAATTGGGGAGTGAGGCTCGCTACGTCACAAGTCAGTATAAAATGTACCGGAACGTGACGTCATGCCACATTATAACTCAATATATTGACGTTTTTTTTACTTTTACGTAAAAAAAAGAAAAATGCGTGTCCAATATATTTTAATAATAAATCTGACAAACAAAATATATATTTGTCAACATCCATAAAGAATAGAATATTATTTATTGTTGCTGCAGGTAGTGAACAAAGATGGTCAAAATAAAAATAAAAATCTTTTTAAGCACAATAAACAAAAACTGTACCATACGATTTGAGTTATAAAAACGAAAAAGTAATCAAAAAAAAGTATAACATAACAAAAGTTTTCAATGGGTGAGCTCATTGAGACCCTAGCGAGCACAGTTCAAGTAGAAATGAGAGGCGGAACAATAAAATGCGGATTTTTAAGGCTATACGGGAACAAATTGCGACTCCGAACGTTCGCAGGCAACCAGGACGCGAGCTTGAGCCCGTACCACGGAACACAAGCTGTTTTCAACATGTCGACAAAATTAACACTTAGCGAGACACGACGAAATATTTGGGAAGTTTTAGTAATGTCTATAGGCGGTCAGTGTCCTGGAAGGTGTTAAAAAAGTTATTTAATTATTTAATCTACCAGCAGATAGCTTTTCTGGTACAGAAGACGAGAAAAAGAAAGAAAATACTCTGTCTTTCCATAGTCCTTTGTGCTGATCTTTAAAGAAAAACCATCGTAGGTTACTTTAACTCGTTAAGACTCAAAATGAACCTCAAACTATTTGTACTACACAACAAACTTCAAAGAGAAAGTTTAAGGAAATTCAAGGCAAATATAAAAGGTCGATGGTAGAGGTCGCCGCGGTTCATCCCCCCACGAAGATTTGTTGGTGAGATTTAATTTGAGATACGGTCGCGACCACACGCCGCCGTCGCCAAGTTTTTACGTAACTATACATAGAATTAGCTGCCATTGTATTACTTTAATACTGCTCTCGGCACATTTTAGCAGCCAACAGTTTAATGATGTACTTTTTGAGTAGCTAGCTACATTCTCGCGTAGCTTATAAGTCACTTAAAATGAATTTTCTTGCATTTCGAATGTGAAGGATTATTTGATATGTCATTGTTATGATAATTTGTGTATAGAGCAAATAATAGAATCATATTACATTTCAAAAATACTAAAGCATATAAAAAGACATCATTAATTAATAGCCACTCAGCAGTATGCACAATATAAATATGTTATAGATCTGTTTAGTAATTTGAGTCGTAAGTTAACGAAATAATTTCCAATTAGACGCGGGTCATAGTCGAGAATAATGTTTTATATCGATGAGCAAACAATAGCCAACAGTTACCTAGCCGATATAATGATAAGTTATGAGATTTATCGCAAACTGTGTTTCCGACAAAGCTATACGATGCCCTGCGGACAACAACGAAAGGTGACAAATAACTTGGTGAGCTTTATACAAAGTTATTAAGTTATATTGAACACTTGGTACCGAGTCAGATTTCACACCGGAGTTAGAAACTATGCACTGACTGCCAGATCCGAGTGGTTCGATAACGTTTGCAGCTAGAGAACGGCGACCGGTGTGGCGGTGTGGCATGTATCATTCATAAGGAAATGCGGCGTCTGGCGTACACCGCGAATATTTCACAGTCGGTTTATCGAAAGAGCAGAGGCGTGTTTAAAGCCTCATAGAGTACGGGCACAGGTGGCTCGAATATCCTCACCAATAGTATTGAGACGTGATCGGAAAACCAAATTGCAATTGGCAACTCGCGACTTCCTCTTCAAATAATGAAATTTGAAATTTATTGTACCGATCGAACTCTTCCTTGTTCACTGTTCCAATAAATTAGGACGTAGGTAAGTCGGCACGCGAAGAGAATTAGGGCGAAGTTGCCGTGAATCTGTTTTAGTACTTGGCTTAAGTGTGGAATTTTAATTTCTGGTGTATAAACTTGATTGTGGTTTAAATCGTGATAACGGCGCCTCGTATATTTTTACAGTCTCCTGTGTGATTTTCATTGCCATCGTCGTAGAAAAGATATAGCAAAAATTATGATTATGAAATGTTATAAAAATGATAATAAAAAAAATACTTCAATCCCCATTTTTATCCGTAACACCTTTAGGTTTATAACTAGTACCTACTAAATATTTATTGAGCAAAGAATTGTTCAAGAAGGAGAATTCAAACTTTGTTTAAACAATAGTTTGCCTGCCTTGTTATATTAAAGAAAATTCTTCACAATTAAGTCTAACACTGATTATAAGTTTTAATGATCAAAACTTTTTAACAAAGTTGGAACCTGATATATTTCTAACATCACTTTTATCTAACCTACTTTCCAGGAATTCTTACCACCGTGGGTAACTGTGTTGGACTAGAATTGTGACTGCAGCGTCTGGCAGTGATTTTTCTTTACAAGAATCTCTCCGACAATCAACGTTGGTACGCTTTGAATGAGACAGCAATATTTTTTCTATTTTTTGTCGAGAATCCAGTACTTACCAACGAAGCTGTGCTCAGTACTTGGTGCCCAGTCAGGCGGCATAATAACGAAGTACCTATCGATAATATAGTGGGTACAACTACTATATTTTCAATCTACAACCGATACAATTTCTTTCAGTCAAAGATATTATTTACTGTGATACATTTCCGTCGTGTTTTATTTACTGTGGCAATATTAATCTGACTTGTTAGACGAAATTGTTTCTTATGAGCAAGAAAAGTGTAGTACCTAAAAGAAAACACACTAAAAGTTTCCTCGGGCTGTAACAGGGAACATACTTTAAAATTATAGCATTCCCGATACACCATCCCGTGTTAAAAGCTTTCGAAGCTATAAAAGTTTTCATCCCTCGTTTTTCCGAAATTATGGCATCTAAATCTAACGAAGTTATATTACTTGAATAGACACTGAAAACCGCGAGTGGATATAACGGAGGTATATGTATGTGTAAGTATGTGTGTGTGCTTTTATTATCTTTGAAGACGTGCAGTTGCAATACTGGCTTTGCGAAAAATAACCAAGTGTGTTTTGTTGTTTTTATGGTATTCGTTTTGATATTTTTTACGTTCTTTTTTAACTTTTTAACTAGATAATAGTTATATATACCATACGCAAAAGAAATAAAACATTAAGTATGTTCAAAGTACTACGCACTTCCTTAGGTAAGTACCAATATAAATTGTGTGGTGTGATAAGTTTTAGTTCTGTTTTCCCCAGGGAAGACCGGTCTTCGTCAAACACTAGTTGTTAGGCATTTATGCTGAACTGGGCCTATTTGCAGCCGTGAGGCACACAATATTATTTTAAGTTATCTTTATTTTTTCTGTTCTTTTTTTTTTTTTTGTGTGAATATTGTGTGCCTTAACCTGAGTCAAATTAATATATTTTCTTTCCTTTTTTCTTCTTTCTTTCTTTCTTGCATGTCCAACTTTAACGAAATAAAATACTCCACGTATCTCAAGAAAGTTCATGTGTTTCTGTGACAACTTTACTGCAATTTTCAAAGCTAAAGTCAGTCAAAACATTATTATTACAAATAGGCACGTAAAAGGCACATTTTAACGTCAACATTTCATTTTTCTAAACAATTTTCTGCCTCTGTATTTCCTAGAATTTTCTTGGTCTATTGATTTATAGTTGTCATATATTATGGTCGCAGTCTAGAATCCTTCCATGATTTGTGTCGAGTGTTGGATTGTAACAGAAAAAAAGTTGTGAGCAGTGATAGCCTAGTGGTGTGACCGTCGAATTACCAAGTCATAGGTCTCGAGTTCGAACCCAAGATTAGAAACCTCTGACTTTTCGGATTAATATGTGTATTATATAATTATCACTTGCTTGAAAAACGGTGAAGGAATACATCGTGGGGAAACCGGGATCCCTGAGAGATATATCTCGACGGTATGTGAGGAGCTCGTGGCTAAGTAACAACAGCCGCACTGGTCGATCCATCAGGTTAAGCTACGCTTGCCGGGGTTGGTCAGTGGATGGGTGACCATCTTTACATACCGAGAATCCTCCGTGCCTCGGAAAGCACGTTAAGCCGTTGGTGCCGGCTGTCATTCGTGGATCTTAGACAGTCGTTACGAGTCGTCAGAAGCCCGAAAGTCTGACACCAGTCTTAACAAGGGGTATCGTATTACCCAGTTACTGGGTTGTGGAGGTCAGATAGGCAGTCGCTCCATGTATTATAATACTGGTATTTAGCTGCATCCGGTTAGAATGGAAGCCGACCCCAGTTGGGAAAAGGCTAGGCAGATTGGTATGTGAAGCCAAGTCAGAGGACCATGGGCGGCTTTAAAACTCTGACACCAGGTTAGTCACTATCACTAACCACACGAAAAGAAGAAGAACTGAAAAAAAAACTCGATTTATAAGGAAAGAAGTTTTCAATTCGACGCCTTGCGTTCAATTTAATTTGATTTCAATTCGTTACAGTTTGGCACCGACCCCAGAAACAGTTAGTTGATTTATTTTTCAAGAATATTTTCTTTTACAATCCTTATGGAAAACTGAAAGTTTTTTATCAGAAATATTCTTCCTTATCTACATCCTTGGGCTTTGTAACCCTTTCATAAACAAGCTCCACAATAACCTACTAACAAAACATTTACGATAAGCCGATTTACGTTTCCCTCGCAAAGAAAACCAGGTAAAAACACACCCTGCATGAATACAACCCGAAGGTTACATAGAGTAGTTATAATAACTCAACTGAATAACTATATCCCGGCTCCAGTTCCCACCGCAACTCTCTGGCTAGCAATAAACGCCTCGAGAAATATTTTCACATCGTTCTGGAAGTTAAAATGAAAGTAACTACACCCTGTAGAGCAATAGCAGCCCCTACACCGCGGCGACGGATAATGCTGAATATTTCGACGAGTTACATAATTTTATTCATGAGCCGACTCCGATTGCGTATCAAACCTTTCGTAATAGTTTGTATACAATACGTTGATCACAACTGTCTCTATTGTTCTGTCGCAGTTGATAATCTGGTTCTTGCTTATTTAGGTACCTACATGATGATTGTGTAGTGTTTTGTTTTAAATTATAGCGTTCAAAGGCGTTAAAAAAATCAGCTTCAATGTTCAAAGGCAGTTTTAAATTTAGCACTACCATAAACTATGCCAACATTTAAGCCGATCGTCCACCGTCAGCTAAACTAAGTTAGTTTGCATAGTTGAGCCAGTTTTTCATACATGTTAGCTTAGCTGGAATATTTTGCGGTGGACGCACATGTATGAAAAAGTGGCTCAACTATGCAAACTAACTTAGTTTAGCTGGCGGTGGACGATTGACTTTATTGTCTCCAAATAGGGAAATAAGCACTTTTGGCGAGGTTCTACCCATTTACGGGATATTTTGCACTAATAGCAAGAAAATTTCCGTTACATAATGTATGAAAAACCAAACTGTATTGACGTTTCCTTGGAAAACATGGAACACCACTTCGCCACTAAAATTAGTGGTGTGAAGTAATTCAGTGCTATTTTTATTTAGACGCTTCGCACGAGGGCACACTGCACACCGCTGCGTACAGAAATAATAAAGGTAACACACAGATGAATCTTATATTCCATTTGTAAGTAACGTCACCGACATTGAAGAGAAGAATAATACATTTTGATTACTTTCTCACGTCCGCAATCGTGATTCGATTTCACAATTTTTCACCGCTCCCCTTAAGAAAATCATGATTAAAATGGAAAACGTTATTACTTTCAATCATGTATTTTTCTTCTACCACGATTTTCAATGGCGATTAGAGGCTATTTACAGTCTATCGAAGAGGCTTTTTACTCATTGAATAGATGATGCCTATAGATTTTTCATCGCGTAATAAATAAAAAAGATTGGTGGAAAAGTGTTCTTTAAGATTGAGTGTAGGAGAAGAACTTTTCGCGTTGAGTTATTAAGTGCTTTTAAAAACTAATTTTATTTAAGTAAGCATCCTTATTTTTTTCTTCATGTTATACGTACCTACCTACATTCAACTCATGTTACGGAAAACAAACGCTCCTGCAGCGTTGTTTACTAGTTACTAAGTAATAAAAAAGTTAGTTTGATAGCAGATTAGAAAGTACGCGAAAGAAGCGAGTTCGGACTGGGGGTTACGTGACTAAATAAATCTGACTCTCGACGTCGACCCGCCGCCCTAAGAACTGAGCAAACTTACAGAACTACGTATCGACAGCCCTGTCTCGAACATTCTAACTGTTAACACATGAGATGCTTATCTAGAATTAAAGGTTAAAACAGATTAACTTGGTAAAACACAAAGAGAAGCTTCGTTTAACTTTCACAACTTTCGAGAAACTATTAAATTGCTTAACGCCTTACTTAAGTTATTGTGATTGTGTTCACCCTTTCATGTGAGTATAAACAGAACATGGAATACATGTTACTCAGTGTTGTACCTATAATAAGCTTTCGCCCCGGGCGTCACTCACATAGAATTCGTAAAACAAAAAAGTTATTTTTCTCCCCAAGGGTTCTTACTTTCAACCAAAATGGATGTGACAAATAGACACATTGTTATGTACGTATATTTGTTGTATGATTTCTTGTCGATTTGGGAATGACAGGTAAACAAAGTCACTTGTGTTGGTACTTGTGCTGTTTGACGACTCAAGTGATTGATTGTTTGATTGTTTATGTGAGCTAGTCTTTTGATTAACCTAGAAACATTTTGTCACTTCTTCGTGCTTACACGTGCATTCAAGCAGTTTCCATTGATTAATGCTTGATCTAAAATTTGGTAGCATTTTAACTTTCTCGAGCTAAAAAATCACAAAGCTAGGCAGAGTGAAAAGTGTATGGCAACAAAAGTCTTAAATACAATAATGTGATTATATGTATGTTTGGTAATAAAAAGGTGAGAATCAAAAAAGTTTAATTCGTAGTAACAACATTTTGGGAAGAATATTCTGTCCAGGATCTAGCACACGAAGCGGAGTCTGGAAAATCTTAAATTGGAAAGTTTTCAGGCAGGGTCCAGCGCGCGGCAATATGCACCCACCATGCACCATTTATTTTATTCAAAAAGCTTTATAGCTCCTTCAAAAGAGACTTTTCTCATCGACCATTACAAAATTTATAAGAACACGAAACATTTACAAGCCGCATGATTTATGGTTTATACGGAATTCAAGATGCTTGAATAAATTGCCGCTCATCAATTTTAATTCAGTATCAACCGTTGTCGACTGAAGGCACTCGTTCGAAAGATAAGAGAGTACATAGATGGATCATTGAGTGTTTTGACTCCGAATCCAATGTTTATGAATGATTTATTGTTTTATATGACTCCGATTTCCATGACACTCATAGGCCCGCTTGCACCTGGCCTAAAAGTCAACCGAAAAGTCAACCCCTTTGATTTTACTTAAATATTAATATTTTAAAAGAGGGTCCTTTTACGAATACTTTAGTAGGTACCTAGGGTGAATCAACACCGCCTAATAAAATCCTCGGCTTGATATAGGTACTAGGTATACCCAAAGTTTATGAAATAGGGCGCTGCAATGAGGTGCATTATTTCTAACGATGTAATGTCCAGCAATAGAATATAGCTTTGTACCTTCTTGTACCTATTTAACACTTTCCGGGACACTGAATGAGACACAATTGTAGTTTTTTTGTTATGACGTCATGGGCGTTTAGTATCCCGGAAAATCTATCCATATATATTATAAATTGATGTCGCATTTCGTTCTGGCTGTGCCACGTTGTTTTTCTAAACCACGAAACGGATTTTGCTAATTTATTCCGGAAGGTTTGTGTATATTACAATAATATTAAAGTTACATAAAATAAAGAAATTTCGATATTTTGTCAAGTCATAAAAATCTTGCAATACAGGGTCGGTTAGCTAGTTAGAATATAAACATAATACACAAATACATCACTTCACAACATTTTCGGAAACCCACGACTTGGAGTTCTTTAACGTCTCCAGTTAGACGATGTCAGATATTTTTTGCATTTCTAGAAAAGTATGGAAGCTCTTCTTTCGTTTGCCTTGCGTATAAAACTGCAAGCTATTTCTTAGTAAATGGCACAGCATAATATATCTAGGAACAGCTTTATGCAGAAATACGAAACCTAATTATCAAGATGAAACTCTACACTGGGAAAATATTGCCCTTTCAGATGTAAAAGATAAGTCTACTTTGAAAAGCATCCTATGTAAATATTTATGCAATATTTTTAACCGACTTCTTAAAAAAGGAGGTATTCGTCATTTTTTTTTTCTACATTTTCGTGATTTTGAAAATGATTGGTAAAGGAAGCTTGCGCGATAGTCCCATATAGACTTTTACTAACAACAACTAACAACTATTTTTTTGTTTTTTTACTAACTTTTTTTATTTTTATATTTGATTATCTAGCTTGGGTAGTTTTTGAGTTAGCTTCAATAATACGTATTTTTTCCACTTAATCTATGTTGATGATGTTATAATAACTTCTTGTTACTGATATATACATTGCAAGTAGTGGTATAGGAATTTGTGTGGGGTAAGTACCACAACTAAAAAGTGAAAACTGACTTCGGTCCGCCCAAACTCGGTGTTTTTTTTTTTTGGAAAAAAGTTTTTTTTAATAAGAATTAGATAGATACTAAATATATATTTATTATTATAATTAACGCATAGCTGCTGAGGTAAAAATATAGCATATTAAACCTAATAATGGTTGGAATTTGTTAAAAATCTTTTATTTATTGGTTGAATACGAGGCTTTTGGCTACTTTTGTATGTGTGTATTTTATGTATTTGTTTCTTTAAATGTGCGTTTTTTTGTGCAGAATAAACCATTTTTCTTTCTTTTTATTCTTTTTGTACGGGCTCCTACGCATAAATTAATTAAATGCTCAACTTTTCAAATTTCATTATGAAACACTGAAGCTATATTTCTATCCGAAATTTTCGTAACTGAGTAAACGAAAAACACTCCAACCTCAAACACAACTAAATGTTATTAACAGCAATAACCAACCAGGTCAAATAAGTAATTTTTAAATTAAATATTTCCGTTAAAATGTTAAACTAATCCAGAGTTCAGACCATCCATACAAAATTAGTGTTGGAGTGGGTACCGTGGGTTGGTACACTTAATCACAAAGTTGGTTCACCTCGGGCGAGTTAACTCACTGCTCACCTTTATTTCCTTTTAATCTTAAATTAACTCGGAAACAATTCTGTTGGAGTACCTTCGTCGATCAGTAACCGTATATTCGACAACAAAGGTAACGTAACTAACGTTAAATGTTATCGTGTGTAAAACATTCAAGATCTTGTTGTTTTTTTCATTTAAAGACACACACGCAACTGATCTATTCAATTTATGTGTAACTTTTGTTTTTGACTGTACCTTAGCTGCGTACCAAATATAAAATAAAATTGATATCGTGCCTTATTAGAGTATTTTGTTGGTAAAGGTAAATTGGAAATCGGATTTTCGATATACTTAAAAACTTCCTTCATTAACTAGAGAATTGAACGTAAATCCCTTTCAATGGACGTTTATACAGGTGGGTTTGGGGATCATTAATTTATTGAAAATATGAAAATTGGATCGTTTTCATGACTTTAATGTCAATTAAAATTTAGCTTTCTTCGTTCAATTTTAAATTGCTGCTCTGAATACATACTGTACTTACAAAGATGTTAAAACATAAATGAGGAGTTTAGGAATAGTGAAAGACCATGTTACCACCTAATCATAATAAATATGTATACAAATTCAATCTAATCATTTATTTTTTACTTTTATCTAAACTGTTTATCACTTGTTCTTATTAATGAATTGTGTTATTATCTACGGATAATGTAATGCATGCTGTGCTTTCTTTTAAGTAATGAGTCGCTTAGACTTAAGTTTGCAACGTACAAATTGTAAAGTAATAGTATACTCATTGTTGATGAGCCAAAATAAAAAATAAAATAAAATTGAAAAAAAATGAATAATAGAGAAATAAATAAATAAATGTTAAAACGAGTATTCACCGCAATTTTGCTATCTTAACTTTGGTGCGCCTGTGATGCTACCAACAAATAAGTTCTACGTTTGTACGACTTTTTAAAGAGCGCTCAGATGGCATCACCCGGACGCGATGAGTTGAGCGCAGACGACGGGAATTGTCTCAATACAGTCGCGAGACGGGTCGAGACGCGACAACTCACACAATTTTTTTGTAGAAACTGCTCTTTTCGCCATCCGCAAGATTAGATTCAAGAGGATAAATCTCTCCTTCCCCCCACTCGTGTCGCCCGTTTTGTGTGAAGGCTTTTATTCAGGATTATTTATACAGAACATTTCGCTTGCCGACTTGACATACTGAATAACGCCATCCTTTAATCTTCGTACGTTAGAATAGTCGGCAGCCACCTACTAACTAGAATCCCTGCTGCCATTCGGCTTCAAAAATAAACTGAAAAAACATGCTAAAAGCTCCCTTTTAAGAGGCTCCTAAAAGACTTTATGTTAAAAGCCCGCTCACACAGTATTTATTACCGAAATTATTTGCCGGTGCGATGCAAGAACGCCACGCCGATGGCTGAACTGTGGATATAAACACAAAATTACATTGAGACCGGCACGTAAGAAGCGAGCAATTCCTGATGTACCATGAAGTTAGATTGGAAAACTTCTCATGCTGCAACGTGCTATTGCTCTGTGCCTGTTCTACTGCGACTCTCATATTACCGTAACTAGTGAGCTATTTATTCAAGTTTACAATAAACATGTAGAAACAGGTAAAGTATGAATCCTAACTATCCAATTAATCCTTGTAATATTATAAATGTGGAAGTTTGTATGTTTGTTACTCAATCACGCAAAAATGGTTGAAGGGATTTGGATTAAATTTGGTACACAGATAGTGTATAACCTGGATTAACATATAGGATAGTTTTTATCCCGAATAGTACGTTCCCGTGGGATAATTTCCGACCTACGCGAAGGCGAAGCCGCGGGTGAAAGCTAGTAATATTATAAATGCGAAAGTGAATTTCTTTGTTTGTTACGCTTTCATGCTAAAACGGCTGAACGGATTTGGATGAAATTTGACAGATAGGTAGCCTGGGACCTGGAGAAGGACATAGGCTTTTCATCCTGGATCTCAGACGAAGTCGCGAGCAACAGCTTGTTAATGATAGTTTAGAAATATCTAAACAAAAAGTTTTATTAGAACTCCTCTCTTATGTTTTATATCCTATAGTATTAAACGAGCAATATTTGTATATAGTCGAGGGCCAAATAATTTTAGAGAAAAAAACAATTCTTGGTATGTGGTTGGTTGGAAAATTTTGCATAAATTATAAGTAAACGAAAAAAAATTAAGAGAACTCGGAAGAGGGGTAGGGGTAGAGAAATTGTCGTTTCGGGGGATGAATAATAATTTCCGGAACTTTCACCGAGTTCTCTTAATTTTTTTCATTTACTTACAATTTATGCAAAATTTTTCGACCACATACTGCAAATAATTTTTCTTCAATTCGAAATTTCAATGTCGATTTGGCCCTGGACTAATATTACATATAAACAGGGTGGATTTTTGAGATGGGGCAGTAAGGACCGCTACCCTAAACGTTGTAGCTACAGGAAAACGGTCTTAAGAGACTGTCCTTATCTTTTTGAAAGATTTCGATCAGCATTCACAGATTTTGAAAAAAATGTACAGTCTGCAAGAAAATGGGCAGTTTTCACAAAAACTTTTTTTGATACCAATCGATCCTGTTTCTTATAAGACTCAAAAAACTCTATTGGACCAACTGAGGTTTGAGTACTAGAAAAGTCAGAAATTGTAAAAAACTTTTCCCATACATTTCGTAGGAAATGTGACTCCAACATACCAATATTATGATAGACAGACTAGCCAAACAGAAACAAAATATTTGAATTGTGAACGAATACGCGTTATAATTTTATTTACTATAAGAACAAGATAGTTTGTTGCTTGTGATGTCAGGTTCTGAGAAAAAACTAGCGAAGTGCGTATCGGACCACGCACAAGGAATGGTTCCGTAGTTGCCATGAATTTATCGCAAAAACAAACTTATAACATTGTAGTTGAAAAACATGTTCTCCCATACATCGATATACGTCACGGTCAATTGTCTGCAAGTGAATTATTTTTTGTGTGGTAAAACTACAAATTACCGATTTTCGGACTTTTCCCTTTAAGGCTTGTGCAGACCAGTGCGACTTGTCGCGCGACGCGACACCGGTTATTGTTATACTGTGAAGTTTTCTTAGAAATTGTATTGTTCGTGTCGCGTCGCGCGACAAGTCGCGCTGGTCTGCACAAGCCTTTACTTGTGTAACCTTGGTTCTTGCCAAATTTCATAATTCTAGATTAACGGGAAGTACCCGGTTTTGATTTATTTGCGAGTATCAAAAGGTGGCAGCCATCGACGCGAAAACTGATACCATGGATTCAGTACATGATTCTGAACACCACTGCGTTGAAATTTTTCGTTGGCTATTAAAAAAAAAACAGCTGTTACCTGTTACATCCTGTATATCCATCGTTTCTTTGGTCTTCCCCTCGTATATGTAATCACGTTCTCGAAAACGGCTCTAACGATTTCGATGAAAGTTGCAATATAAGGGTTTACGGGGGCGAAAAATCGATCTAGCTAGTTCTCATATCTGTGAAAATTCGGTTTGTCCGTATTTTCACCTGAGCAGAGCTCGGTCACCCCAAGTTTACAACAAGATGGCTACCTTAGAATAATGACATGGCAGCATGGAAAGAGTAAGTACCCACTATTATGGCAGCATGGGATTAGTAAGTACCTACTATCATAGCAGCGTAGAATTAGTAAGTACCTACTACCATGGCAGCATGGGATTAGTAAGTACCTACTATCATGGCAGCATGGAATTAGTAAATACCTACTACCATGGCAGCATGGAATTAGTAAATACCTACTACCATGGTAGCATGGGATTAGTAAGCACCTACTATCATAGCAGCGTAGAATTAGTAAATACCTACTACCATGGTAGCATGGGATTAGTAAGTACCTACTATCATGGCAGCGTAGAATTAGTAAGTACCTACTACCATGGCAGCATGGGATTAGTAAGTACCTACTATCATGGCAGCATGGAATTAGTAAATACCTACTACCATGGCAGCATGGAATTAGTAAATACCTACTACCATGGTAGCATGGGATTAGTAAGCACCTACTATCATAGCAGCGTAGAATTAGTAAATACCTACTACCATGGTAGCATGGGATTAGTAAGTACCTACTATCATGGCAGCGTAGAATTAGTAAGTACCTACTATCATGGCAGCATGGAATTAGTAAGAACTTTCTTATACTTTTAAATGAGCATTCTCTATTTTCACCAAAGCAGAGCTCGTTCGCCCAGGTACCTACTAGGTTGTTAAGAAAAGATAAAAATGAATCCCTATAAATAAAATCCCTATTGCACCGCATAAAAATAAAACTTGCAAACAATATTATTTACAGAAGAAATCAATGTACAAACTCTACTAGAATTACCGGAGAACAGAAGCCATTGGAGCAACGGTCGAACCATCGAAACGAATCAGGTTACCGCCTTACCAACGGAACTTTAAGATTTTCATTTAAAACTCATGTAGAAAATATTATAATCCAGCTGTTCAGAATTTTTCCCTAGGTAATATTGCTTCTAGACGTTTGTCGTAAACAGAGGCTTTGTTGCAGCAATTTCCACGATACCACATTTCTGCGAGATTAAATTCGTAATACGGCTTCCGTTTGGCTCAGTTCCGTATTCAGTGCGCCTACTACAGGAATTTGCGTAAACGTTATCAGATATCGAGTTCTCTCCACGAATCGCATGCAACTCGATATTACCATCGGGTGACTACCGGCTGCATTAGTTCCGCGCCTTTGATATCGCCGGAGCTTTAACGTTTCCACAAACTCGTCACATGATGCACGATATGGGAAATAGATTGTATTCGAATGCCGCCCGCCTATTGCAATCCAAAAACGGTATGTTGACCAACTGAACGGATTTAGATCTAGACTTTATTACTGTGTAGCTTCATTCGAAATAGCATTTTAATGCATCCCGACTACCTGAACCTACCTATCGTTAACTTTAGATCTATACAAGATTAAACACATTAGCGGCCACAAAATCTTTATTGCTAAGCCATTTTAACGAACATTCGTTCCTTGAATGCCGTTTTCATAGCCGCACGTTCACTCCATAAAAATATAAACTTCACACATTGTATCAATATGAGCGAAATTACATTTCAACACGTTCAGATAATACATTTTAAAACTGCTAGTATTGTACGGGAAGCCGTTTGGCCCGATTTCATGAAACCAGAAACCAACGATATTATTTTAAGAAAGGTTAATGAATATGGTAACAAGACTGAATAATACGAACAAGATGGTCTTTGTTGACGTTCTAGTACCTACCGAGTAATAGAAATTCAAATTCAGTAAAATTAAATCTAATCACGAACGATCGGGAAAATTACTGGTCGTTTCTTTGCTCAAATATAAATTTGTGAAAAAACCTGCCGCTTACTGAAGCCGACGACAAGTTTAATAAAGACACAAATTTAATAACGGGTAATTCTTGAAATATTCCTATCATTAATTTGCATTTCAATGCTTTTTTCTTTTCTTTAATTGTTATTAATAGTCGTACGTAGTAGGGGTCTTGGGGAAAATGGGATCTTTTTCAGAATGGCTTATTTGTCAATGTCAGAGCGGCAGTGACGCTTGCGTCTGTTTCTGATAGCCTCGTTGTTTCGTTTTATTGGTTAGGCACGTTTTCTTTGTGACTGACGTATGTATGTAGGACATAATTATTTACGGAATCGGAGGTCGAATGAACAGCGATTGAACTCGGCTATATTAATTGCTACTCTAGTCTGAATAATTCGATTGTTCCGCAGAATTTATTTATAGAGTTTAGACAGGGTTCAGAGACCAATGGTCTGTACCATAGTACACCTTTAATGTGTAGGGCGTACTTAACTCTTTAACTCAAGACAACGTTTCTGTTCTTTCTCCAGATTACCTACTGACAAGTTATATGAGTTTATATAATTGTTTTTTTATTTTTTATTTGACTTTATAAGTCAAGCTATTTTAATTTAATTTTAATTTATTGTTGACATAATCTACTCATTACAATGTTTTTTTAATGAGTTGTATTGCAATATGTGGTTAGCTAGTGACTTCGACAATTGATCATATTATTTATTGTTATTAGTAATTAACAGTTTGTTTTATTTATTTTACCTCGATGGTCCTAGTTTATCATTTATAACTTCCAGTTACAACTATATGTAAGCGGGCACGCCCTTTATGCCTGGAGGCTTTTATTTAGAAATTAAGTTCTGTTTATGTTTAGTTTTTATTTCTGCCTGAGTATAGTTCTCGATGATTATGTTTGGTATATTGGCGTGTGCTAGCTAACATTATGGGTAATAATTTAAATTATGTTTTGTGTTGCGTAATGTAAATTATTTTGATAGTCTCATTTTTTTTTTTTTTTGTAACTGAACAGACAGCTGTGCTGCTGGGGAGTTTGTTGCGCCACTTCTTCTTCCCAGCTAATGCACTAGGAAGTGGTGTAGAGTGGGCGTTTTGGGGGACTGTCTTATGTAATTTTGACGTTCGAAAAGTGCTGATTCTCAGCCTAGTTTGAATAAATGACTTTTGAACGTTGAATTTTGAGCTAGATCGATTGTTCGCCCCCGTAAACCCCTATATTGCAACTTTCATCGAAATCGTTACAGCCGTTTTCGAGAACGTGATTACAAATCTCGTATATACAAATATAGATCATTTAATAGTATAGGATACGAGTCTTATTTAGATCCAAAATACACAGTAAAATTTTATTATAGTTGGCAAAATGGTGCCTACATACAAGGTACTATGTACAGTCAGCATCAAAAGTTCATGAACACATTTAGATTTTCAAAATCGCTGTACACCGTATTCACTATGAAGTGCTAATAGTGAATACGGTGTACAGCGATTTTGAAAATCTAAATATGTTCATGAACTTTTGATGCTGACTGTACCTACGTTAACGTGCATACAGACATGGACAAATTGGATTAGGGTTCCTCAGGTAGAACGTATCGACGTCCTCAGCCGAGGTGAAATCGAGACGTTTGGGAGAGGCCGGCCGATATTGTGGATAAGAGCACTTCTGCTCAAGATATTGAGCATAGCGAGCCCGCCTTCCAAGGCATCGGTTACACTGAACACACTACCATTATGATCACCCAACCGGAACTTGGAGAGAACATCAATATTGCCTACATCGTATGATCGCAATATATTTCAATATCGGTAGTAAGACCGCATTATATGCAAATTATTGGCAAATACATTTGGAAAGTATGTCGTCGCATGCCTCTTGCTTCATGTCAGCTCTCTAGTGCACAAACACCACCCATTTGTCATTTTATTAGTCTCGCTCCGCAATATTCTGCGAAATAACTCTGTAGTCGGGGCGAGATTGCTTCCCAGTTTACTGCCCCGACTTGAGACAGGGAAGTGAGAAAAAGTTGTAAATTTGCCACCGAATTGGACGTTTATACAACTCGACTGACCTCAAATGCCTTAACCGCTTTCGTTACGGACCTGGCAAAAATTGAACTCCTTGGATGGTTCTACCGATAGTTTTAATAACGTCTCGTAGTTACGGGAGCCATGAAACTGTAAGTAGGTACTCTACGTAACTTTATTTTTGTGGTCAGGGGTATTCTTGCTGGCTGGCTCTATACCGAGGTGACGGGTTCGAATTTGTCTCGGAGCAAATATTTGTGTTTGGGGTTGGGTATTATATATATGGAAAATTAAAGGACCCTACAAAGTTTTAGAGGTATGAGGAACAGGGTGTAAAGTTCACTCATCCTCTATAGAAAAGGGAGGATACTCCGATCAGACGGGTGTCGTGTCTGGCAGACAACTGCCCAACGATTGATGTCGGATAGTCTCATATATAATAATAATAATAATTTATTTTCCAAAAAAGTAATGTATAAAGTAATTATGCGCAGCATTTACAGCGTAGGACTTACAAGTGCACAGAAATTTGATCAATGACCCCCATGCTAGGTGGAACCTGTGTTACAGGGGTCATCCATCCATCCATTATATTAATACATAATTACGTAAGTAGTAGGTTGTTTTTAGTGGTACAACAAATTATGTGTTTAATTCTTGTGTGAAAAAGATGTGGTGAGTGCGTGTTTGTGAGGGTGTGTGTGTGAGTGTGTGTGTGTGTCTGTGTAAGGGGTTCGTGTGTGTCGCGGTATGTTTATATTACGATTTTAATAGTTCTTCCGTTTTAGTGTAGTCAAGAGTTAAAAGATATTCTTTAATTTTACATTTACAATGAAATGTGTTAAGGGAATGTATATTGAGAATCTGGTTCAATTTATTATAAGTGAGGGTGCTTAGAAATGGGTAGTGTCGTTTAGCAAAAGTCGTGTGCGTGGATTTTGTAGGACATGGGGGTACTGGCCTTCGTCTTTCTGTGGAAGTATTACTCATGTTTAATGGCAAGTTTGAGTGTCTGCGGATTAGTGTGCGGTAGATGAAAAGTTGTCGGACTGTTAAAACCTTGTACTCCATATATAATAATTGCGTTGGAAATCTAAAAGGCCTACTAAAAAGCACTTTGATTACTGCTCTTTGCGCCCGCTCCACCTGTATAAGTACAGTCTTCGCTGCTCCTCCCCAGGCTGTGATGCAATATGTTAAAATAGATTCACAAAGAGCACAGTAAGCCATATTTAGAACTTCCCTATGGGCGGACAGTCTAAGTTTTTTGAAAACATATATAAGTTTTCTAACCCGCGCGGATAGAGTCTCAATGTGATAGTGCCAAGATAGACAGGCGTCAACCTGTAGGCCTAGATATTTAACGACTGGGGCTCGGGACACAGAGGGGCATGCGCATTGCGAGTCACTGAGCACGCATACATGCGCTTTGAGTACCATTGAGTTAACTGGTGGCAGGAGGGAAGGTCTGAGGCCAAAGGTGATAAAGTGGGTTTTACTAATATTTAATGTAAGACTGTTATTAGCCAACCAGAACATTGTCTCGCATAGAGCTTTGTCAGCAGTCTTATTTGCCGTGGCCCAATCATTGCCATAAGTCAGAATGACCGTATCGTCTGCGTATGCTAGGATTTGGGTGGAGGGCAGAGAGAGGGTACAGAGGTCATTCACGTATATCTGAAAGAGGAGAGGACTGAGGAGGCTTCCTTGTGGGACACCGTAATTTAAAGATTCTTCGCTACTAATGTTGTCCCCTATCTTTACACATTGCGTGCGGTTCAGCAAAAAGTCTTTAAATATGTTGTAGGCATCACCGCGTACCCCAATCGACTCCAGCTTGGCGAGAAGGATGGGAACAGAGACGGTATCAAATGCCTTCGAAAGGTCCAGGAAGATGCCTAGGCATTTCTGTTTACTATCAAGTTTGTCCACCACAAAATCCAGCAACGCGGTCACTGCATCCTCCGTAGATAAACCTTTTCTAAAGCCAAATTGGTTTTTGGAAACTATTTGGTATTTTTCGAGAAACCTGCTGAGATTTTTATAGAGAATTTTTTCCAGTATTTTAGAGATGACTGGTAGGACTGAAATAGGGCGGTAATTGGTGACACCGTCTCTGTCCCCAGACTTGAAAATTGGGTGCACGATTGCTTTTTTTAGCGCTTTTGGAAATGTTCCTGTAGACAGTGCTAGGTTGCATATATGCGTAATGGGTTTAACTAGAGCATGACTGGCAAATTTGATCAAGTTTGGGGGTATACTGTCCCAACCAGGCGCACTATCCACACGGAGATCTTTAATAATGCAGTCAACTTCTTCTTCGTCAGTCGTGAGGAGACCCAACGAATTGACCATGGATTGTTTATTGATTGTGGTTGGTTGGGGAGACCTTGCACTTTGTGGTATTTTACTGGCCAGAGTTTGACCGACGTTTGCAAAGAATGCATTAACAGAGTTGACAGATTCTGAGGGGGAATGTTCTATTTTCAGGAGTTCGATGGGTGTAGTCGACGAGCGGTGCGAGTCAGTCACAGTCCGGATAGCATTCCACATTTTTTTTGGGTTGTTTTTGGTTTTAAGAAATAGGTGTTTCTCGTGATCGATTTTTAATTTTTTCAATAAATTGTTGCAAAAATTCCTATAACGTAGGTAAGTTAATTTCAAAACAGAGTTATGAGGTTATTGATATGTCTTTCGCGCGGTAAGTTCTAATTGCGTGATGCAGGATTTGTGTGACGTCAGGATTTTGTGTGACGTCAGGTCTTTGATGCGTAGTTCACATGTAATGATGTAGATGCCGTCACAAAGTCACCCACAACAGAGGAGATATTTTTGGAAAAAAGGATTTTTTTATAAATTCACGAATGGTCTACGTAAATTTTCTGCACATGATAATTTAGGTACAAACAACAAGTCCTAGCCCCTCATCAAATGTTTCCACGAAGCATCGCCCTCAAGTCCACATGGTGTGAAAGGGCAACAATGGCCGGACTTCCTTCAAAAGTGCTTGTATTTTGTATTACGTCCAGTTTAATTACATTGCATTTTTACCAAAGTTCCCTCTGTTTGCAGCAGACATTGTTGACAGTGGCACAATTCCCGCAGAATTTACCTAGTTTTTATTTTAACCTACATTGGATGGCAAAGTTTTTGGTGCAACTCTGTTAGTGTCAATGGAGTCTTCGTTTCTTGGTGCTAGGTCTTTTACCACAGTTACTAAACTACTTAACCAAAACTTTTTCAATTATAATGGAACTGCTTTGTAAATTTCCTTTATTATTAAAACTTAGTTTTTAAAGACATCGAAGGAGTATTATTAGGTATATAGTCCTCCAGACCGTATTTTGGCCATGGCGGCCAATCTCTACGGAGACCAGGCTTCGGCGCAGGAGATATTATAGTGCGCAAGTGTGTGACATAGGTGCACTGTCTCTTCCCTCACTCTCATAGTCCGATGGGACGGCAATCCGACACGACCGAAGAAAGATCAGGCGCAGGACCAACGGCTTAACGTGCTTTCCGAACCACGGGGGTATCACACCGCCAACTTCCAAACTTCGGGCTGTTAATAAGTAATTCCTAACACACACACTATTATTATTGGAGCACTATTAGATCAGTCAGAGAATAAATACATATTTTTCCTCGTAAATGTAAAAAAAGGCAACGCACAAGGACCAGTGGGAAGGTATGGGGACCTTTGCCCAGCAAAGGACACGCTGAATGAATAAAAAATGTTCAAAAAAATATTGTGCTTCCCGCTATAAAGGCTTGCTGAAAAACATAAGTGCTTTAAGACACCATGCTGGGGAACATCTTATTCTGCATTATATTTCCATTTCATTTACGCCAAGATATTTTAACTCTCAACGACAGTATTTTCATACTTGTTCTACGAACATAAAAAGAGCCAATACATTCCCCGTGCACCGCCCCGTAACTCAATCATAAGTCATAAATATAAATTTCAATTCACATTAATATCTTTCCTAGTAATAAAAACCGCGCAACAAATTATTATCCGTGCCGTGGCCATTAGCAAATTGTGTAATTTTCCTTTTTCAACTTCTGTTGGCCCGGGCAAAATTACTTCGACCCCGCAACCCGGCATTTAAAACAAGAAATGATGAAAATTGACTGTAATAATTACTTGAATCAAATTATTCCCCAGCTCGGTACTGGTACATGGGTTCTAAAGAAATTATGTAAATTTTTTGAAACTGTGTGAATTAATTGTCTCATTAAAAAGTATAAAAATGTTTTTTAATTGTAATTAGCGCTGTTGTTTGCGCGTCTGCGAAAGGTTCTATCATTTTGCTTCATTGTCTTTTATAACTTAGTATTTTTGTTTTCCTCTTCCGGGCCAAGAATTGTGGAGTCCGTCCATTTTTTGCTGTCATAAGTCAGAACGCTTATCTAAATACACGTTAAATTAACGGCTGACACATAAACACCAAGTTTTCGCGTAATGGATGAAAAACGGCGAAGTGCCTAATGTTGAATTGATAATATCCCGTATTGCACGCTATTCCTCAAGTATGATGGGGGACAGTTTCCAAAAAGAGGCCCATAACTTGTTGCAACGCCTGTAAAACGTGATGAAAAGCAACGGATCTGGACCCGAGCCAGTGCACAGCGGTCATTCCTTTTTCTTTGCCAGCCATCGAAACTTTGCAATGCTTCGATTACTACTGCGCTAAACATATAACATTGTTTTAAAAATATGTTAGCATTTCAGGTTTTAGTTGAGGTTTTTGGCCTCTTAATGATAAATGTTCCTTTACAAGCGTCTACCTGTTGTGCAATTTCGGAATTTTAATTAGTACAACGGTTTGAATTATTCACGACTACATGCAAGTAAGCCAGGGAAAAGGAGTAGGCCGTCAACAACAGCAGTTTAGCACACTTCCCCTTGCCTTCAAGTTAAAACTTTATTTTACACAAACACGCTAATTTCATATTGTTACATCACATTCTGTTTCTTTGTTAACTTAAAAAGATTCAAATAGAGTTGCGTTCCTACATGTATATAAAACACAATGTGGCTTTCAAAAGCATTATACCAAAGCGAGCAAAAGCAGTTTGACAATAGGAGCAAAGGAATTCATATTTGCTACTGTTCCCTCTCACGGGCACGGAATTTAAATGAACTTTGGCCAACAACAATGACACTAGAGACTTTTGTTCCATGAACAATACATTTTACCGGTAGAATTAAAAACTGCGGACAAAAGAGTACAAATTCATAATGCAGCCGCAGCCGGCCGCGATTACGTGCAGCGTTCACTCATTATGTGCTTACAGGAATGTACCTCGGACAATTTGAATGTAATCTTGATAACTAAGCCAATACACACAATCCGGACTTCTATCGCTGTCTTTCATGCTTTATATCGGACCTAGCTTGTCCCCCTGCTATTCTTACTCAATCTTTTTACTAGGTGAGCTATTCCCCATTTATTTCATTAGGTTGAAGAAGAAACACCTACATCCTTTCATATTATAAAACAAAGTCCCCCGCCGCGTCTGTCTGTCTGTTCGCGATAAACTAAAAACTACCGAACGGATTTTCAAACGGTTTTCATCAATGGACGGAGTGATTCATGAGGAAGGTTTAAAAGTATTATTCATTATGGTTTTGTGTACATTTTCTGAAATATGACGATTATTGTTGAAGATGTTCGAAAAAATCACTACGACTGGAAGCTTTACTGGCGTGTGACGCGTTATTCGTAAGAGATACATAAAATTTATGTTCTACAAGATTATACATCTTAAAATCTTCAACAAAAAGTTTGCAATAGTATATGTCTATCTTCTAAGGATGACCCACAATAACTTCTTTTATCTTTCAGAATTTGATTTAAAAAAAAAAATTATATCCGAAGCTATTTTGACCGGTATTACATTAATCCTTATCCAATAAAATATGTTATTTAAATTGGGTATTTAATTTAGATTAAAATATGCGGTAACATTATATAATTTAAACGAACACTTTAAAAGATACCACAGATTCAAAAATACGCGTAACAAAGCAATTATTGTTGATGGCAGCGGGCGCAGCGCTAAGAGTCAATGACCTTTTCCTCGAATACTCGTATTAGCCATGTAATCAATACTGAAAATGTATAGCCTGATGTGTACCCGTGTGTACGTTCCCGTGGAATATTTTGGGCAAAAGCTAGTTCATTATATAATAAAATAGTACCGAAGTCGAAACTGTTCATAGAATATTTTTGAAAAAAAAGTAATTACTACGAGGTGGACGATTTATGTTTCAGATTGGCGTATTATAACCTGGATTAACTCATAGGGTAGTACGTTCCAGTGGGATATTTTTCGACATCCACACGGACGAAGACGTGGGCAAAAGCTAGTGGTTAATAGAACCTTGGCCTAATGGCTTCAATCTTTCAAACGTAAAAAAAGAGATAAACCTAAGTATTTCTTCACATAAATACACTAATGATTTAGGAATCCTTTCTTATTACAAAAGGAGAGACGTTAATAGGCTTTCAAAAAACAAACGCTCAAGCTTGCGCTATAAAAACAAGATGGAATAACAAGGAACGTCCACAAAGCGATTGGTTCCGTAGACAGACGAGCCGACGACAGCCCCTTATCAGATGAAACATGTTATTTGTCTTGAGGAAAATACAAAAGTCAGCCAAATGCCTTCGTCCGGACAGGCCAAAGCTGGCGAACTGTTTAGGAATACAAAATGTCTCTGATCCAATAAAAATGCACGCTATACGCTACTTAAGGCAAACACTGTCCGAAATATAGAGCTGCGATAAAATATATTATACAAGAGTAATTTTAGAAGGCAGCCGTAAAAATGAAGGTTTAATTTAGACAAAAAATTTCTTTTCGGTTTTTGCCCAAAAACACAATTGTGGCTTCTTTTTCCATCTTGTTTAACGGGCCACCTTATATACTCAGGTACCTAAGTTTATATTTTTCGTACATATTTTGAGCGTCCACCACCCACCCTCCTGGATCTAAACCTAACGTTGGTAAATGTCCTGAAAATAATACCATTATGAGCTCACTTGAACGAGTGATGTTGTCAAGGTGAATCCAGTATCTGTCCACCCAATATAGACCCTACTACCTGAATGTCACCTGCGGGTCAGACGTTACTGACAGCCGACCTATTTCTAAACCTCACGACAATCGCATGTTTATACTTATACATTTTTTAAAGAGTTCAACGTAAAACGTCAGTATTCCTTTACATTTCTTCACTAGAATTATGTTTTGTTATTTTCACGAAGGAAATGCGAGCTCCTTTGAAATTCAACTCTTGACATCTTTGGATCCGTGTTCACTTGAAACTTGTGCTACTCGTGTCCAGAGTCCAGATGTTGAGGTTACTTCTACACAATATTTACTTTAGTTAGACTGAAAACAATGATTGTTTGTAGACTGTAGATTATTATGCGTGTGTATTTGTGTCTGTGTGCAACCCACAGTTTTATCCCGCTCAGGGTGAGTAGAAACCCATGTCTTACTGAACCGCTTGAGGCTATAAACAACATTCGTTCAACTCACAGGTTACTCGTCCATCTTCTCGTTATACTGGAACCCATTCCCTTGTTACGTTTACTATTTATGGAAAGTAATATCATCTCGGTCTTCGTTTACAATAAAAAATGTTTAACGCCAAAATATTCGCTAAAGAACAGCCACAATACTCAGTTGTATAAACACCGGCGTAATAAAATCAACTGGAGATCAAATAAGAAGCTAATCTAAGTAATTTATGACGTCATGTATCGAACGTTCAGAGGACCCTCGGCACTCGTATGCTTTTCGTATGTAAAGCAGGTAGTACTCGTATAGTTATTATCCGCGTTTTCGCCGTCACATTACTTCGCAGAGAGAACAGGCTCTTATCTCAGAGGCTATGGCTTGTTTATCGTCCGACTGCCATTTATGAGTTCGTTATTTCCCTATTCTTACGACATAAAAATGTCGTCCAAGAGAATAACTTGGAGCTTTTATCTGCGTACGTACATTGATAAGGGAAAATAATGAGAAGACTTATACGGATCGATTCCGATTAACTTGTTGTTGTGGTCGACTTAATAAAGTCTGATGTGATTATTCGTGGCGAGATTGTAATCAGGAAAGTATTTTTTCGGAATTGTATTACCTACTTGGCTTAGCTTGTGCCATATCATAAACTCCGTCTTCTCTGTTTCCAATCTTTCCATTTACATATTTGGTAAAGTTTCACGGTCGACTTCATAGTCGACAGATGAATCCTTGGATAATTTTCGCATGAAATGGATTTCTGGCATATCCATTCTCGTACACACGTAACCAGCTGTCGTCGTCACAAAATTATATTAGGTAGGTATATATAGATTCACGATAAATCAAGGAGATTTTGCTGTTCATAAAGTTCTTGTGTCATTACATTATTAACATATAAACCATTTTTGTGAATGCTGAAAATTGCGAAGAAAGCGTACAGATGTACGTAACATATATAGTAAATCTAATTTATTTGCGGTCACAAATAAAAACATACCTTGTAGGAATGGGTATTTCAGCCTATTTCGTATCGTTGAGGCGGCTGACCTGTTTCCAGCGGGGGCTCGCGTGGTCTTATTATATTTTATGAAGCTCCCTTGCATGCCTGAGGGGATTTGTAATGTTCGCCACTCGACGACATTGTCGCTGGATCTTATTAGCACCTTTCTACATTACCTTCTGCTGTTAGTATTTATGTTCATATGTGCCGTGATTTGTATCCACGTATTGAGGAAAAGTGTTTATTTTCTGTACGTGCCAAGATGCTGTTATTTTTGCACATTTGGGGCTACAAGTTATTTGGTAACAATAGTATTAATAATTTCACATTAGAAACTTGCGTGCAGGGGTTTGGTAGGCATTTTTATTTCTGTGCTAAAACGAGGGTGAGAACATATTTTTACCCTACTGCCCCAGAAGGAGAGTAATGTTTTTCGAGAGTATGTATGTATGTACACATATAAATCTATGTATGTATGTCTATTTCTTTGGCACGCTCTGTAGCCTAAACGGTTTGATCGATTTTAACATAAGAGGTGTCGTTAGATTCGTCTTAATTGTGGGAGTAACATAGACTATATAATATTTATATATTGCATCTGCAAATTCAAATAGGGAGGGGAAGGCTTTAAAAAAAAAAAAGTACTATATTGGTATCAAATAAAAGCTATTAATGAGTCATTTTTAAATATATATAAATATAGTAATAAAAATAAAAGACTTAAAATTAAGTTCTTTTTTATTTTTATTTAAAAAACCCGACTTTAAAAACACATAAATGAAAAGAGAAAAGGAAAAAAACTAGCATTATATACGTAATGTATAGAATTTTAGTAACGCAGGCTGAATAAACAAAAGTTACACCATATTTCCGATTATTAGTTTATTAGTTCTAATGTCTTAGCTCTGTCGTTTCGTAGCAGTCTACGAGCAGTACTGCTACGAAGCTACGAGGCTACGAAGAAACTATCCTGCTAATAGCCTAAACAAGCAAGAGATGGATACCTTATATATTCACCTAATCTGATTAGATCAGATTTAAGAAGATACTTTCTTCTTCTGTTGTTTACCCATAAAAATAAAAAATGGTGGAAAATTATCAAATGACTTCTCCCGCTCTGAGCACAGCGGGAGGGCGTGTCCGACTCTTACTGACTATAACCCACATGTGTTCCTTCAGTTGCCTGTACGTTGCCAGGGGCCACGGTATCCCTTTCGGACTTTTCGGACTTGTTGTTTACTTTTTTTAAGTGAAATGTCTAGTAGGTAGTGTTCTTTTAAAATAGATCATACAGGAGAAATAAAACAATGTCTTTGGAACTGACTCTTTTCATACAATGTTGATTCCCTTGTTCTGCCGTTGTCTTTCATCCTCTCGAGATTCTATACATGTGCCCACTGCCTAATAAAATAACCTAAAACGATGCGGAACTTCAACATGTACTGCCGACTAAATCCCATAACACGTCTTCAAATTACGTGTGAATGACATGAGATACGTCTTTATCTCAACTTTACAAATTAGATTTTACAACCTCGGTTGACAAAGTTGCGCCGCCCGTATCTATCGTCTTAAACAGTAACTAAGAATATTGATTCTGAGAGGAAGACATCGTGGATGGGGTGGGACCCATTCATAATATGTATAACAAAAACTCGCTGTAATAGGAGCTAATGCATGTGAATATGGAGAAAGTTTCCGAGCAGCCATTCGCAGCGCAATCTCAAATTAAATCTGCCGGCGGGTCGGAGACGCGAAATGCCAGCCGTCGTTATAAAATATGTATACAATAGTCTTTTTTCGGGACTTTTATTAGGTAATGTATAGACCACGAAGCTGTTTATAAGGCTAAACACGAATTGTTTTTTAAGCTCCCGGATGTTGGTTGGCAGGTGAAATTCTAAATACTAAAAAGTATGCGTACTGTTACAACTGTTACTGTTTTGGCAATTCTTTCCGGGTTTTTTTTTGTGTTTTAGGCTTGAATGTTTGTGTTTCATTGAGTGTATTATGACAAGTATCCTTCTAACTTACCGGGGCTGTGTCAATTTTATGCTGTAGAACAAATGTATGAGAAACAATAAAAACGTCTTTTTTTTGTATTTTGTTTTTTTTCTAGAATATGTATCTGGTCATTCAAACTATCTCATAAGCACTGAAGGCATAAATGTAAGGCCATCGTAAGCATGAAAGCGTGTAATGAATAGAGAAATTAAATAAGATTACTTACTGTGTCCATACTTAACTAAATCCTAAACACGGTCTACAAAGGCATCGGTAGTGAATAAAGTGTGGTTACACTCACCTTGTGGTCTCGTTTAAAGCTTAGTTCCACTAAATGCAACACGTTTGCACGCGCTGCAGCAACGTTCTACGTATTTATACAGCGCAAGATGTCGTTGACGTCCGCTATCTGTTACTGACGTGCAAACGCACTGAATTAGTTGTGGCATCTTGCATATTATTTCATACTTGCACTGGAACTTACATCGTACACGTACGTTTTGTGAAACAAAATTTAGTTCACCGTAGCATGCATGCCATGAGAGTATGGCGGTGGGTAGTAGCTACTTCGGATTATTTCCGTTTAGACCTCAGGTTTAGACATATTTTAGTTTCGACAGATTTTTGTTTCGACAGTATGTCACGAAAAAAAGACAATATAAAAATATAAGATAAAAGACATAGGTATATTATTAAAGTATATTGATGGAATGAAGATAGTGAAAACTAAAACGTCAAACTATAAGTCATGCAAACCCAATGGCAATCTACCGACGAAAAACACTATCTAGCATTTTTAAGCATTCTTTTGTAGAAATTAAGTCATGGATTATGCGTTCAATCTTTATGTCCTTTGCAATAAGATTCATTTCTATTTTTGGTCAAATTGTGATATTTAGCATTTCTTAGTCTCTTTGCTTGAAAAAAGGCTTCCTTTATTAATAATAATAATAAAAGTTTCCAGACCTAATTTCGGCCATGGCAGCCAATCTCAGCGGTGACTATCCATCTACACGGGAGATATTATAGTGCACAAGTGTGTGCGCAGACACAGGTGAACTCCCTCTTCTCATAGTCCGATGGGACGGCAATCCGACACGACCGGAGAGAGATCAGGCGCAGAACCAACGGCTTTTCGTGCTTTCCGAAGCGTGGAGGTATCACACCGCCAACTTCCAAGCTCCGGGATGTTACTGAGAAATTCCTTATGGAAAAACCGAATAACACTTTGCCCACCAGGGAATCGAACCCAGGACCCAACGCTCAGCAGTTGCGCTTGCGACCACAATACCAACGTGGCTAAATAGGAACGGGTATATCCATAGGTCGGTGGTTCAGATCCGGCTCGAAGGACCATAAATAGGAATGGGTATATCCTCCAGCCGGTAAGAGGACTAAAACACCGGTAACTTGTCAATAGAAATATTTAAAGATTTAATTGGAAAAACAAACGGTTAACAATTTGAAGTGTATTGGCGAGAATGACTTATGCGAATACGTTCTGTGGCGGTCAAAGACGCAGTGGTGGGCCGGCCGGTGCGCGCGCGCTGCTCGAGCCCCCCTCCTGGTGGGGCGTGATATTCTCGACAGAGCAGTTCGTAATAATATCCATTGTAACCATCAAGCTCCTTTCCTTAGGCCATTCTCATGATACTGTTATATAATGAGCTAGCAGTACGCGTGGCAATCCACGAGTTGCGTTGCATTTGAATTAAATATGGATAGTTATCTTTAAGGGGCTTGTGGCTAAGTAATAACAGCCTCACGGGTCGATCGATCAGGTTAAGCTACGCTTACCGTGGTTGGTCCGTGGATGAGTGACCATCTTTACATACCAAGACCCATTCGTGCCTCGGAAAGTACGTTAAGCCGTTGGTCCCGGCTGTCATTTGTAGATCTTTGACAGTCGTTACGGGTCGTCAGAAGCCCAAAAGTCTGACAACCAGTCTTGCCAAGGGGTATCGTATCACCTAGTAACTACATAGGTTGTGTAGGTCAGATAGGCAGTCACTCCATGTAAAATACTGGTATTCCGCTACATCCGGATAGACTGGAAGCTGACCCCAACATAGTTGGGAAAACGCTAGGTAGCTGTTGATAGGTATTTTTGTGTTGTGGAAACATTTTTAATTAGACTCCCATAAATACCACAAAGGGCGTTGAACAAAAACCGGTGACCTACGTTGGCGTTAATAAATCAAAACGCGTTTGTAAAAATATTTATTTTTATTTGTTAACAATGAAAACAGTTATTCCACTTATCATTTAATACAAAGCACCAAAGTTTTTCAGAGATATATATTTTATTATGTATTATCAAGCTAGGAGGATGTCGAGGTATTTGTTTAACAACATCGAGAACTAAAGTTCCAAACAGACTGAAAACTTTGAATTTGATCATTTTGTTGATACAAAACTCACGCTCCTAATTTAATTTAATCTTCAAAATAACATCTTCTGAATTTATTCCTTACAGCATTTCTTTAACAGTCTACAACTCTATGATACTCTATACGAGTATACTCTCGATATTGTCATTGTTAAAAGGAGTATTTTGGTTCAAACATGGCAACTGTTCAACAATAATTACACGAAATTTTATATCTTATAAATCATTAAATAAATTGTTCGAGTTGTCGCATCAAAGTACTAGAAAGTCTCAAATTATAATTATTCAAAATAATAAATTGCGACGACTAGTCACTATGTCTTAATTACTTACAAAACGAAATATATACAAAATGCTTGAATATAATCTATTCAGGACAGGATCCGGAACTGTCGTTGGATTTGTAAATCCTCATTGATGCTACTTCTTGTTGATGGGTAATAAACATTAAAGACTACTTCGTCCCCATTGCATTGCTGAAGATTTTGCTCCTAAATTCAAAGAGATAATATCTGACTTAGGTACTACAAGTTATTTCAAATACCAATTATATTAATCTAACGAACACTGCCTTCAAGTCCACTTAGATCTTACAGAAACTATGCTTTGTTTCGTAGTTTCTGGGAAATTATCTCAAACCGAGTTTCAAGTTTTCTGTTATAATTCAGAAAGCGGGATTGATTGTAAGACGATTCTAGGAAGCGTAGAAATGCGGTGCTCTAACTTAACAATATACTGGAGATTTCTACGAAAACTATTGCTCCTAAGGCCCCGACTCTACCAAAGCGGAGATGTGCGGAGATATCCAAAGGGAGACGAGAAGAGATGTTTTTCAGATAGGGTGTATCCACCGAAGCTTACGGAGATGCGTACTGGCAAGACTGGATCGGACTGTGCTGGTTAGAACAGAGATATGTGCTGGCTAGAGCGGAACAGAGTTGCGCGCGGCGAGCGTTGGGTGTTGAAATGAACGCACACCTCTTCTCGTCTCTGCTGCGCGCCGTCGCTAGCTTGCGAGGCATAGCTAACATATCCGCTTTGTACTGCCGCCCAACTCAATCTCGGCGAGGCACAACTCACTTCACCGCTTTGATCGCGCCATACAAATATGATACATTTGTGCTCAGTGGTATACACTGAAGCTGAGTGGAAACGAGATGTGTGAGTAAAGAAATTCTATTGGTTGTTTAAAACACATCTCCTATCTACTCTCCTCGTCTCCGCTTGGGTGGGCCTTAATATCCTACATTATTATGATACGGTAAGTAGCCATGTTATAAATGTCAAACTGTCAAACCAAAGAGTGGCTTCAGGCGAAATGTTAGCTAAAGTGTTGACTACCATGATGAAAGTCGACTGAACTGAATAGATCATATACAGCGGTAATAGAGGACTACTCGCATACACACTACCTCCTCCTGAGATTGTCGGGTATATAATTGTCTTTGCCGGGAATGCCTGTCCCGCCGGAGTCGCCTAGCCATGGGTACCTGAAAATAATAATCGTATTACAAATCTGGCTTGTAAGTCAAAAATAACCAACTTTTTTGAGTGTTTGGAGATAATTATCTCACTGCTTGATTCATATATGGCAGTGATAGCCTAGTGGTGTGACCGTTAGACTGCCAAGTCATATGTTTCGAGTTTGAACCCAAGGCATGCACCTCTGACTTTTCGGATTCATGTGCGTATTGTATAATTATCACTTGCTTAAAAAACGGTGAAGGAAAACATCGTGAGGAAACCGGCATGCCTGAGAGATATTTCTCGATGGCATGTGGAGCTAAGTCAGAGGCCCATGGGCGGCTTTAAAAACTCTGACACCAGGTTAATCACTAACCAGACGAAAAGAAGATCTGTAAAACATTTAAAATTATGTAGGTTTTTTTTAAATGTCGCATTTGCGGTTACTAGATTCACCAATGAACGGCCAAATATTACCAAATCTGGGATGCCACATTTTCCTTTCGCAATATCACAGAATAATAACGCAACGCTATAATTTTTGCGGTAAATGAAGTTTTGCCAACCACATTTTTCTTGATGGTTGGTGCATACTAACCAGCTCACGTGAACCTACCAAAATTATTCAACACAACGATGTTACAAAATCACATCGTCCCCTTTGCTCGTGAAAGCTGAGTCAACCCGCGATAAAACCCTGACACAGTGTTAAAAAACTTTTAAAATTTAAAACTCCCGTTACAAAATACCTAACCAAGATCATCTTTGCGTGGTGCGCCATAAAATGAACGAATAAAAACATAAAGCGTCGTGCAGATAGGCGCGACGCGACAAGCGACGCGAAACCAGTAATTGTTCTACCGTGAAGTTTTCTTAGAAATTGTATTGTTAGAGTGCGTCGCGCTGGTCTGCACGTGGCTTAACTTGAGTATTATGGCTGTCACTGAAAATGCGTCTAAGAATTTCGGGCTAAGCTATACTACTACTGCAGCTGTATTTTGCATAGAATTAAAAACTGATGGAGGATTAGAAAAGAACAAATTACGCTGACCCCAATTGACTTGGGACCATGGCAGAAGATTGATGGAAAGAACTACATTTAAATTCCTCCAGAATGTTTTCCATTACTGTTGATGACAGTAACCTCCATGCTTCACTTTATGAGCTACAGTTCCTTCGTGGTGAACCATTACAACAGAATATTCAATGCGCATGCATTTTCTACTTGGTCTTTCACCAGCTTCATCTCAGCCGAAAGACAACTACGACTAGGTACTACCGTGGACACTGGTTGTTAATCACTTTTCACTCTTATGTTCTTAGTAATAAGGTTGAAAACTCGTTCACTGCCAGTGTCCAAGATGGTACCTACTACTGGAAAAAGGCATTGTCCTAACTAATATTATAAATGCGAAAGTGAGTTTATTTGTTGGTTACGCTTTCAGGCTAAAACGGCTGACCGGATTTGAATCGAATGGCACATGGGTAGACCATGACTTGGGTTGGGATATAGGATACTTTTTATTCCGATATTCCCACGGGATCGAGACTTAGGCTGCCTGTCCAATGAAGCGGAGCGAGGCAGCGGAGAGAAGAATGGCAGCGGAGTGGAGTGGAGTTGCGGACAGTGTCTGTCCATTGATGCGGAGTGAGGTAGCGGAGCGGAGTTACAGACTGTGCGGAGCGAGGTAGCGGAGCGGTGTTGCGGACTGTGCGGAACTAGACCGAGTTCACGTATTTTTCCGCATCGCCTCTCCGCTTCCCCGCTCCGGTTCCCCGCTCCACTTGGCCGCTCCTTTTCCCCACTCCGCTTTCCCTCTCCGCTTCTCCGCTCAGTTTCCCCGCTCTGCTTCCCGGTTTTGTATGAATTTTTAAACTAGTTCGCAAATCCCTGTCCACTGAAGCGGAGCGGAGGTTTTATGCAATTCCAATGGTTAACATTGGCACACCGCTAACCCGCTCCTCTCCTCTCCGCTCCAATGGACAGGCAGCCTTATGCGGGTGAAACCGCAGGGCGCATCTAGTAAAACATAATTTTAAGTGAAAAAAAGAACTTACTGTTTAGGGCAGTCAGTGCAGGTCTCCATATACCTCGTGTCAGTAAAGTTCATGTCAGCAGGCTTGAAGGACAGTGCACACTTGTTGGATAGATTGCACGGTGCTTCCGGGAAGTCCTTGCGGTCACACTTCCATGCTTCGTAGTTGTTCAGAGATTTGGCTGACTTCGGGTCCGTTATCCACGATAGACCTTGGGTTACTGTCACGAACCATACGTCGTCCCTATGGTTGAGAAAAGATGTTGGTTTAATAAATTAGTCTTAAATAGATGCTTATGATTCTGTAGACTGCGCATGGGCACATGGGGTTTCTCCTCACGAGTGTTTGTCGATTTAGACAACAATGCATATATATCACCAATCTGATTAGGCATGTGTGTGTTTGCATTATTAAGAAAGTTTTTAGTTATTGCATGAAAGTGTGAAAGAGTGTGACGAAAGCACCCCCAGGCCCGCTTTTCCAATCTTGCTGCATGGTTTACTTTATATCAAAGCCAATACAAAAGGGTTCCGTTGGCACCCAATTATCAGTAATGATAATCAAGGCTTAACGAAGGCACTTTTAATTGAATACTTTAAATACCTACGTTACATGGCGAGATGAGGAATCGAAAAACATAATAAGCTTGTTTCAGAGGTGGATGTTGATGCTTTAAAAATTATATTTAATAACGAGAGTGAACTCCTGTAGGTTAATTAGATTTTTAATTAAAGGCCTCCGTATTATATATTACTAGTTTCTTCTCGCAACTTTGTCTGTGTGGTATTCAGAAAGAAATTAAACATGCAGGTAGACATATAGTGTTGCTACAGCTTAATACATCTTTTTAAGAGGAATAATTCCGTAATACATAGTTTTCATACGCACGCCAGAAAAGCTCCCAGTCGGCATGATTTCTTCCGACATCTTCTACAATCATCGTTATATTTCAGCCAATTTATACAAAACCTTAACGAATTATACCCTTATACACCTTCCTCATGAATGACTACGTCCATTGGTGAAAACCGTATGCAAATCCTTTGGTAGTTTTTAAGTTTATCGCGTTTAGACAGACCGACAGACGCGGCGCGACTGTGTTTTGACATAATAATAATATGTAGTGATTACCTACTCGTTAGTTATGATCGATAAATGTAAACAGTCTGTATAAATCGTGGAAATCTGTTTTCATTTTTTGTTTTTGTATTTATTTTGTGCAATATTTACTTACCTTCATTATTTATTTATTTGTTTCAGTTCGTTAAATAAATATGTAGTTGCGATTCAAATGTGGATTTGAAATAGTTGGTAAATGATATTATTGTGTTAATATTAATAGATGCATTCCTATACTTTTTAAAGTTAGTGTTTTTAGTATGGTGATCGATAATTTATTGTAGTGTAACTACGAAGTAACTATAATATCCCATTGTATAGAAGAAAATAATGAAAAAATGAAAAATATTTGTAATATTTTAGTTTACGCTTATTGTCCTCAAAGATACAACAATATTTTATGTAAAAGGTTGTTTTTACTAGAGTAAGAAATTAAACAGTTCATACATTGTAGGTACGTTGTTATTGTTCCCGGAAACAAATAAAACTACATTTTTACATGCGCTCTGTAAAAATGTATAAAAATCCACGTTTGACGCCACGTTCAACCACCAAAATAAAAAACCGACATTTGATATATTTTTATTTTCTAAAACCGTAACGGTAGGCACTGTCACATAAAGCATTGCTTTGAGCATTGTTTGTTAGGATTTATTTTTTATTGCAATTAAATTTTACATTCCAATGATCACGTTGAAGATAAAGAAGAAAAAGTTTACAAGAAATGCATGTATCGGAAAGTTGTGGTCATATTTAAGGGTGTGGTACTAGAGGTGCCCACCTCTAGTACCGTTCAGTAAGTGTATTATTTTTGCGATTGGAACATTTGCATCTGGATCACTGAAATGATCCGAATCATTGATAAGTTTCATTTGGATCATTTGAATCATCGACAAGACATCGACAAAGGATATAAAAATGCATAACGACAACGAAAAACTGTGAGAGTATGAGTGATACACATCGCTTTTGGTATCTCTTTCTGACTTAAATAGATTGTAATGTGTCACCCGCTCACTCGCGACTCGCGAGTCAGTTCAGTAGTACTAACTAAAGTAACGTAACTCAGCGTCTCAGTCTTTCTCTCTCGCTCACTGCTGCTCAGTCGCCTCTCAAACGACGCGCGACGGTCGCGCGGAAAGAGCACAGAGGCAATGTAATGATTCAGATTCAAATGATGCGTTTGAAACGTTGTTACTGAACCATTATTTTGGAACACTTCAATGATCCAGATCAGGGAGTCGGTTCCGTAAAGAGTTACACACGCCTATGTGGTACATACCATACTAAAAAACTTTTTTCATAGGACCAACATCGTAATCACGAAAAGATTATCAACTGTTAAAAAACTTCAATAAGTACCTCATTCTGCCTAGCATTTCCCTAACTATATTGGGGTTGGCTTCCAGTCTAACCGGATGCAGCTGAATACCATTTTACATGGAGCGACTGCCTATCTGACCTCCACAACTCAGTAACTGGATAATACGATACCCCTTGGTAAGACTAGTTGTCAGACTTTCGGACTTCTGACGACCCGAAACGACTGTCAAAGATCCACCAAAAACAGCCGCAACCAACGGCTTAATGTGCTTTCCTAGGCACGGAGGAGTCTCGGTATGCAAAGATGGCCACCCGTCCACGGACCAACCTCGGCAAGCGTAGCTTAACTTGATCGATCGACCCTGTTATTACTTAGCCACGAGCTCCTCCACTACTAAATGTGTGGGATGGCTGTTTATTTTTTTGCGATCACGATGTTGGTGCCATGGATAAAATTGTTCAGTTTGAGAGTCTGTAACACCCTTAAATATGACGAACTTTTCTGAAAAATTATGTATATTTGTTAAACGTACGTATACACCCACAATCGTGCGATCACGATACCATGGAAAAAATTGTTCAGGTTAAGAGTCTGTAACAACCTTAAATATGACGAACTTTTCTGATATATAATTTATATTTGTACGTACGAGTATACCTACAATCGTTAGTATCATTAGCTATACAAAAGTCCTCATACAAGACGTGAAGACAGAAAACTTTGCTGCTTATCCCAATTTTAAAATGTGAACGAGTGTTCCATACACACTTAAAATTCCATCACATATTTCTTGCCAGCAACTCACTCCATCTTAGTTTCGTTTCACGCCAATTATTCAAGTGGAAAGCAAATCGAAATATTACACGTCTGCCTTGGCTTCGAATACTCAATCATGTAAGTTAAGTTAATATGTAAGCAGAATAAATACATCTTTTAAAATGATTAAGATTTTATTGTGTTATGTAAACTGACCTTTCAAGAGACTGCTGTTTCCGGTTGGGCACAAGTCAAACTGGATTATTTTAGTTATAAATTTATTGACAGTATTTACAGACTCCAGTATTTTAAGAAGCAAGATCTTTATTAAGTATATATAACTAGTGTCAATTAAATAACAAGTTAAAAAAAATATATAAGTACTGTAATGACTCCCAAGGTACAGCCAGGGAAATTAATAGTTTATTTTTACACTCAAATTGCCATTTTATAAAGAAAGAAGATTATAATTTGAATATACCTACGGGCAATTCAAGTCGGTAGACAGTTTGATTAACAATGAATTTCCCTGATTTACTTAACAACCGTAGCCTTTCATTTGAATTATCTCAGAAATATTACGAATATAACTCATCTCTTCGTCATACCAACTCTCACAAAGGCACTGAACCGTCAAAGGACTAATCACCCACTGATTACTAAATTTATTGTTTTAAAAGGGGTTGTAACTTTATTCTAGTTCCTAATTTAAGAGTGTATTATAGACTGAAGATATTAACAATAAATAAAGTTAAGGTTCTAGTACTTACAGGTCGGATGCCCATTGCAGGAATTTGTGGAGTCCTCGCTCGAGCTCCTTGATCTGGAACCAGTTCGTGTGGAAGGGCATCATGTATGGCGCGCGGTTCTGTTCGTAGTACCTATTAAAGTCTTCCTGCAGCCATTCTAGCACCTGAAATGCGGGATTTTATTAATGACAATGTAAGACAAGACAATTTCAAGCTTGGTCCACAAATTCAACGTCGCTCAGCGCTCTATGGTGCGGGCTGTGTTCAGAGTTTCTTTGAAGGATAAAATCAGAAATGAAATTATCCATGGCTGGCCATGTTTGTCGAAGGATCGATGGCCGGTGGAGCAGACGAGTCCTAGAGTGAAGACCACGTATCGGCAAGCGTAGCGTAGGGTGGGACGCCCCCCAGCTAGATGGAACAATGACCTTAAGAAAGTGGCTGGGACAGAATGGATGCGGAATGTGGAGGACAGCGTGTTGTGGCGCAGCCTGGAAGAGGCCCATGTCCAGCAGTGGACTGCTGCGATAGGCTGAGTTGATTGAAGACAAGACGGTCTAGATAGAGAAATGGAAAATCCGTAGGTCTTAAACATCAAACGAGCTAGGCAAAGGTGTGAAGCTACCAATCATAGATTAAGCCAACGAAGTTTAATAATATTTTATCAAATCATCAAAATTGTATATCAATGTAACTATTATTGGAAAATACAAAGTGCAACCAATACCTAATTGCAATTCAAAACTCAAACGCTCTATGTAAAATTAACACTGGCACGAAAATTGGTACGTGAAAGAGCAAGTACTTCAAATAACACCACACTTTTACAAACGAAGCTATAACCATTTTGATTGAACAAAAACGAAATTGAACAACCCTGCTTAATCAACAAGTTACTGTGGTTCAATACCAATATTCATTTACATATTTCATGCTCAAAAGTGTTGACTCCGTGTCTCTACAACTACGCGCAAAAAAAGTGTTTAATCAAAGAAAACCGCATTAAAATGAGACCCTCGTTGATGAGTTATGAAACTAGAACAACACGATATAATAAATTATGTATGTGTGCGACCATCATACATATTAAACTCCCAACGCGTTGCCTTTTATCTAGAGAGTTAAAAAAGATATCACAACCACAATACGGTCACCTACATAAAAAAAATCGGCCGCCCGGTCGAGTGGTCCCACTGTCACGAACAGGGTAACTAGATAATAACTAACTGATACTAACACTGGCGTACAAATAGTGTATTATGAACTTTTTTATGCTTGTTTAGCCAGGCTTTGGTTATAAAATTAAAGCGAGAGATAAAATAGCTGGCCACTCGACCGCGTACGTGCGTATATGAAATTATTCTCGCCCACCTTCCGCTCTATTTCTCGATTCAACTATCCGCAACTACAATCATTCGCTTACCTATATTAAGTGTACCTACTAACATTATATACACGGCCATTTTCTACCACAGATTGGATAAGTTATTTTTATAAAATACTAGCTGCCCGCCCCGGCTTCGCACGGGTAAGTACTTATCTACGGCTACCTACCCTACCCTACCTACCTACTTACCTACCTACATACATACCTACCTATCCTACCTACATACCTACCTACCCTACCTAAACCTACCTATAACCTTGTCCTGATAATAACGAAGACAAAAAAAAAAAAACAAATTTGGTGCAGCCGTTCGCAAGTTATGGCGTGACCAAGGAAAATAGGGAGTTTTTTTTTTATTTATATATACGTATAGACTAGTTATTTTCATATTCATACAGAACTATGGTTTCTATTTCACTATTTCGGAAATAATCAGAATTTGCATATTGTACAAAATATGAATACGATTCCGAGCACGAGAGCATAACATATTTTATGTAATTTTAGTTCACAATTTAGAATATCAAAGCTCCAACTCTGTAGGTACATTTCAAAGAGCATATTTAATACGTTTTAAAAGCAAACAGAAGTCTGTTTTAGATCTGTTTAAAAGGATATCGGAATGCCCGAGGACAGACCAACTAATCTGCCTGCAAAGTACAAACGAATTCATTCTGCTTAGCTTCTTATACTGACTCTGTACTTGTTGCATGATTTTGTGGTATAACGAAAACACGATCTGAGAAAGGAAAGGCTTAATTCAGCCCGATGTGAAACTCAGATGTGCGCTCGCAGCTTAGTTGGAACACAATCGGCACTGCATGCGGTTTCGGGGAAATATCGCAACGTGAGCTTTTCACCCTTATTAACCCTTGGGTGCTTCAGGAATCAGAGACGACACAGTGTATCTTACAAAATAGACTGCTTTAACTCCTGACAATTACGGGGTAATCCCCATGCTATTTCATATGGAAACTACGATTTGAGCCAAATAATAGGGATGATGCCTGGGTAAAAATTAACTTCTAATGATTAGTCCGTCAGTCAGATAATAAAAAAAATGTAGACACGTATTTTTTGCTTTATCATATTAATTAAATTAATTAAACAAAAGTATTAAACAATTTTTTTTTTATTGTTTTTGATTATTTATTTATTTTTAATTTAATTTTGATTTAATTTAATTTTGATTTAATTTAATTTGGATTTAATTTAATTTTGATTTAATTTTATTTGATTTATTTATTGCTTTCGATTTAACGTATTTTTTTTTTTATTTGATGTTTGATTTTATTGTATTTTAATTTATTTTATTAATTTATGTTTGGCTATGGGTGTTATTTACCTGAAAATAAATGTTTTTTTTTTTTTTTAACAAAATGACAAAAAAAAATATTTTAGTCATCATCCCTATTGTAACTACTTAGTGTAGTGGTCGCAAGCGGTCCTCTGTTCAAATTTCAAGGTCGGGCAATATATTATTGGGGTTTTGTATTAGGAATTTCTCAGCCTACTCGTAGAGTCTGAATTTGTGCCCGGTTGATGGCAATAGGCTCGCTCCCTATTACATGGGACTTAAACATAACTGGCGAATTGTGGGTGTACTATAGGAATACCTCTGCCTTACCCTTCGAGGAGTGCAGGCGTAATGTTATTGTTAATTGTCATCGTTCTGTTAAAAATTTATTCAGCCATTTAGTTTTGTCAATTTGGTTTCGACCAAAATTACTTCGTGGATCAAACATGCGTGCATTTAAAATGCAAATTAAATAGCTATAAAAATGGAAATGCACGCAAACGCCAACTAATGATTGTGTATTCGAAAAGTTTAACATAATTATGCAAATTTTTATAGGACTTATATCATCGCATTTGCCATAAAAAGTTACTGTTATATAATATAAATCGAATGCCGCTGTTACGTATATAAACAAATAAATTGTTAAAATCAAGTTAAACATAATTATTTTCGAAGCTGTGTGTGAATTGATATAACGAAAGGTTTATGAGCCATGAAAAACTGTTTGATTGAAATAATACCAAAATGGTCCCTTTGGAAATGGATGACGAGACACAAAACAACGTAATCGATCCATGAATCAATAGGGATGTTGACAAAAAATATTTTTTTGTCCGTCAAGTAGATTATTAAAAAATATTGGACCTGTATTTTTTCTTTTTTTACGTAAAAGATAACGGCAATACATTGAGTAGGCAATGCGTTAAAATGTGGCATGACGTCACTGGCTGGTAGGTTTTATACTGACTTGTGACGTAGCAAGTCCCCACTCCTCAACTTTAATACGTTTTATCTAAACCATTTTTTATTAATATGATAAAGTAAAAAATACGTGTCTAATATTTTTTTATTATCTGACTGACGAACTAAATAGATTTTTTTTCCCAGTCAACATAACTCTTCTTGAATCTATCGTTTCGAACTTAAACAAACATCCTACCTAGCATGGACGATAAATGTCCGCAAATGGTAGACCTATTTTCACCAAAACAAAAACAAAACATTGTGTACTCACTTCATCGGAATCGTGATTATGTAGCACACACTGATCGAGATAGGGGCAGTGTCCGCCCTCATACGTTTCAACGTAGTGAGCGTTGAACGGCACCTCCCACAGACCTGCAAACAAACAACCTCTTTATTTATAAAAATGCTTTTAAATCAAATATGGGTATGTTGTGTATACTCGGAGGAATCATTAAACAACAGCGCAGTTCAAAAAATGTTGACAGAGGCACGTGCAAACAGACTCTGTGTACTTTATCCTCATGTATATAGTACCCATATGAGACAGCTTTTTGGATAAAATTACATGAGTTTTATTATCCCCTGAAATTGTTTTTCACCAATAAATACCTGCTACGGATGCTATAGTTTCGGTTAGTTCTAATTAAACTCGGTGAGTGCATTGTTCCAACCGCGTGAAGCTAGCAACTTGGCGTTTGTATAGGAAATGTGTGAGCACCTCGTTCTATTTAACGTCACACCGCACGCGATACGAAAACTTGGAAACTCGGTGATCACTATTGGTTTTCACGCAAAAACCTATGTGTAAAGTTTTACACACTTGAAATTCAAGCGAAAACTGTCAGCTACAAACTAGTTCCTATACTAAAATTAAAAATAGCTGTGATTTCTCGTACAGAATGGCACAGAATCTAGTTCAACCTTTTACACAAAGGGCATCATTTGTCTATAATTTCCGCTCCCGCTGCGCTTCCTAACAAATCTTTTCTACTTCTTAGCTAGTTTATCGAGTAGCTAAGTTACGGTCACCCACCTGGGAACGACTTGGTGGGACAAGTGCCTGACTTGCACTCGTGCGCGATCTTGTAGTCGAGCGTGTAGGGCCACACGGGAATCGGCAGCGGGGGCACGCCCACCGAACTGTCGTAGATGTAGCCGAAGTCCTCTAACACCTGTGGACAAAGGAGTTGTGTTAGAGTGGATTGAGCTTTTATATTAGTTGAGCTTTTCGTTCGTGGTTCGGGCAGGAATCTATATGGGACTGATAAAACACGCGTCTTTCGCTTGAGTTCTTGTCTTATTAGTTGATTACAATCAGTAGCTGGCTATCTTAAGAGGGCGCCCAACGGTACACTATCACCACACTACACTTAAAAAAAATATTATCTCGTGACTGAGAAGGACTTATAAATAACGGCCAGTAAGGAAAGTGGTAAGTGTGTCTAGAATTTTCTAATACCTATTACAAAGTTTCATATTGAGATACGAAGCAACATAATTCGATCTAAAGAAAAGCGGCCACATTCCTCTAGATCGTATTTTGTTGCTACGCCGTCTTACGAGTACTAGCCGTTCTTCATAAGTCCTTCTCAGGCACAAGATAATACTTTTTTAAAGGACTGACGCTAGTGGACGGGGTTGTGGGTTTGTCCGAAAGGGATATCGCGGCCCCGGCACACAGGCAACGGAAGGAACACGGGTGGGTTTTAGTCAGTAAAAGTCTGACACGCCCTCTCGCTCTGCCCATAGCGGGAGAAGTCATTTGATGATATCCCATCCTCAAAAAAAAAAACGTTAGTGGACCATTGGGCGCACTCTTAAATACAATATACAAGCTAACAAATACACGTTCGTTTTGTTCCTACTGTATAGTGAATGTGTGTAAAGTATTTCAGCAGGTACGTTGCCTAGTGTGTTTTTTTGTTATTGAAACAAAAATGTTCATTATTTAAATAATAATAATGTATGTACCAAAGTGCTTTTTTTTTTGTAAAAAAACATTTAAATTTTCAGCAATTTTTATCAGCACATCTATGTACAATGACCATGTTTACATTCGTTCAAAATATTTATTTTCCTCTACGTGTAATTTAATCGTACGCTCAAAACCGTCATCTCTCACACCAAATCCCATACAAAGTGTACTTCAATCAGTTTTATTTAGATACGTTCGTCGATCGGTGCCTATCAAAATGTCGATACTGGAGCGTGCCAGCTTGTTTGACAACTGACGGAATTCCCTGATGACGAGGTACTGCAAAAAAATTCTCTACGTATTTCACTTTGTATTGCGAACGTGACGGCCGTAATTGTCAGGTAACGAATAGACGCACCGCTGAAATATTGACACTTGACGTACTTGGGGCGTACGTAGTATATCGAATGACTGTCAAAATATTACCCTAATAAGCTGCCTGATATTCGATCTGTTCCAATTTGGAGACAAAAGAATTTTCGAGAAATTCCTCAGAAATAAGATGGCAGAATAATATGGCATTTGAAATACACGATCACAAATAATTTCGTTATGTAGGTACATATCAACGTCAATTTCGGGTAATAGGGATTGTAGGTACTTACTTATTATTATTCGGAGAAAAATAATAATATTGTTTACCATACATTCTTTCGACACGGTCTGTGTCCCTTTATTTATAAATGTTAAAGATAAGAAACGGTTAAAGGCTTCAGACACGCACAACGCGACTCTATTAGAACAATTTCTATGAAAACTTAATGGAAATTGTTCTACCGCAATTGCATCGCACCGTCGTCGCGTTGCATCTGCCAGCTCCGAGCCTTTTAAGAGCGTTTATTCTGAAAGTGGACAACGTCGCAAATAGATGTCAAATATTTCGTTGTTTTGATTAATTTGTCAATATTACTGTATGGAAATAAGAAATGTTGCTAACTAGCGAACTAGAATATTGATTATGAAATGCAATAATTAATATCGTAACACCGAATATTTAGTTTTAAAAACGCGTTTCCAAATGCGTTTTTACACCTAAAACGGGTACAACATCAAATTCAATGTTATAATTGCAATTCATTATGGATACTCTAGTTAAGCAATATTTCTTATTTCCATACAGTAATATTGGCAAATTATTCAAAACAGGTAAATTTTTGACAGCTATTTGCGACGTTGGCAACTTTCAGAATAAACGCTGTTAAACGTCAAAATGTATGGTTAAGGTATTTAAGCACCGTTTATAAATAAACCCTATACAGGACGGCAGGGACATCGACGCGAGAACTGATACCATGGATTCGGTACATGATTCCGAACCCCTGGCGTTGAAATATTTCATCGGTTTTTTTTTTTGCATATCCACTCATTTTGACCGCGTAGGTATTGCACTTTTCTATAGAACAGCAGATTTTTTTTTTAAATAGCCTACGAAAAATGTCGACGCATAGGGGTTGAGAATCATGTACTGAATCCATGGTATTAGTTTTCGCGTCGCTGTCCCAACCAACCTGTACGTATATATAGTTGCAGTACCTATACGTAAGAACTTTAAAAAAGTTTTTTTTTTTCTTCAGCTTGGTAATATCACTTATTGATGTTTGTGACTCACTTCACAAAGAGAATTTATTGAGTCTCATATTTTATTCTGTACCCAAAGGAACTGCCTACCAAGCCGAGATAAAAACATCCTACGTTTTTTCCGAGTTATAAACTTCTTTGGCAAGAATTTTGATTGTCAACTGAAGTCGCCTTGAGATGGGATTAACTAACTAACGTGAGATATCCGCATAATAACGTAGAATTTTCAGAAATTAATGTGAGAGAATATTTCAAAATTACGGAAGGAAGAATGATTGTAAATATCTTTAGTCTAAGCTTGTCGTATTCTTGGTTAGAAGACAAAAGCTAGTCTCGCAGACAATCGCAAATTCTATTCTCTAAGTATAGCAGTCTTAGGAAGTTTGCGCAAATAATTTTGGCTAGAAAAGGTAAAGATATGCTTGCTTGCATTTGGGAGAGAAAATCAGAAAGAAAGAAAATACGTTTATTTGCGGTAAACATGACGGCAAACACAAAACAAAAAAATAAAAGACGTGTCGCACTCGGAGACTGCCGCGGTAAAGCTATTGCATAGCATTTTTTATCAACTTATGTAATTTGTGTCACAGTGATGCGCGCGCATCTTAAAATTTCACTCTCATCACTTTTTCATAACGCGCCTAAAGAAGTATAACTTCAAAAAAAAGTATCACCGCTGTGCCGGTCGGAGTGGGGGGTGTTAGGTTATTTTCGTTACGGAATTTCTGGATTCGGTCTCCACGCTCAAGGCCCGCGATAGAAGCTATGCAATAGCTTAAAAAAACAAGATGGGGGGAAATATGCGTCACTTCCACGCAAAACGGCCGGGTCTCCCTTGTTTCATCGAAAAGAAATTGCCAAATTATCACTTCCCAAACAATTTTAACAATAACTTGTTTACCAACTAGTACTTTTACCAATTTTTTTGTAGTCAAATATTTCAGTTGGAATAACTCATTGTACGCAAAATAAAAACGTTTTATTACAAGGGTGTTTTTTCCACTTGGGAAAAATTCTAAACAGGTAATAATAATATTAACTATTCTGGTATTATTTTGTTTTTTAGTTAGTAGCATTTTTTTTAATAATTAATCTCATCTAACTAGTTCAGTTTCGGGTAGCCTGTTTTTTTCCATATTTTTTTTCTATATAATCTAGTCGTTTCTGGCGCTCGCTCTGCTCGTGCGTAGGAGGTCACTGTTTTAACCTAATCTAACCATTTTTTTAAAATAATTAACCTATTCTAACTAGTTCCATAACTAACTGACCAAACGTTTATTGTCTAAAGATTGTTTGCTGTAATAAATCATTTGATTAAAGACCAAATGGCTAAATGACATTATCCTTGATAATATTCTGCCAAGTAAAAATTTTACCAGATGAAAATGTGCGTACTAAAATCATTCCAAACATTGCATTGGTATAAAAAAAGGTTGCTAAAATTTGTTAGTGTAGTAAAATTTTGGCAAAATCTTTTCGGTAAAACGGCAGGATCCCAAAACGGCCATCGCTCTGCATAATGCTGCGACCCTATGCGAGACAGAGCCCCACCGCGTGGCGTTGACGTTGTTACGTGATTTACGCTAGGATAGAAAGTAACTGTTATTCATACTAATATTATAAATGCGAAAGTAACCCTGTCCATCTGTATGTTACCTTTTCACGCCTACACCACTTCTTCTTCTTCTTTTCTTGTGCTTAGTGACTAACCTGGTGCCAGAGTTTTAATAGAGAAATATCTCTCAGGCATGCCGGTTTCCTCACATTTTCCTTCACCGTGTTTTAAGCAAGTGATAATTATACAATACGCACATAAATCCAAAAAAACAGAGGTGCTTTGGGTTCGAACTCGAGACCTATGACTTAGCAGTCCGATAGTCACACCACTAGGCTATCACTGCCTGCCTAAACTACTGAACTAATCGTTATGTTTGTCAGATAAGTAGCCAGGAATATTTTTATTAAAAAAATATATAATACAAAATACACGTTCGCTACTAATTCAATAAAATACTCGTAATTACCTTAAACTGCGTATTCCTCCCAGGTTTCAAGAAAGGTGCTCTTGCGCCGACGATCTCTGAGCGCGACACGTTCGCGAACTTGCCGAGAATCTCGCGCATGCCGATCATCTCGCCGGCCCATTCTTCATAGCCTTTGTCTTGCAGGCCTTGCTGCTGCGACACTGTGCCTGTCGCTATCTGCAAACACAAGCATTGTTTATTTAGATCGTTTTTAAAGATAGTGGAGAGAATGGAGAGATCTGTCGAATACCGCAGTGGCACAGATTGGCGTTGTATGGCCTAAGATAATTTTCCGAGTCTGCGCATTTGTTTTGAACATAATTCTCCAAACTCTTGTAAATTCAGACGTACAAAAGTGCCTTTCATGTGCTTAATTGAAATAAATGATTTGTCTTTAACTTTGAAAGGCACCAACGAAACAGGATAAGAGAAGAAAAACAGGATTGATACCCCATAGAACATAAAACTTTGTGTAAAAACTGGTTGAATATAGGAAGATTTTTAATTATACGTCTCAATTTATAATGACGAAGATCCACATCTCATGGCAGCTCAACCCGATCTTTGAACCCCAATATGATCGATATTTCCACCCAGTATCATATTATCATCAATAATTAAACAGAGGGTGCTGTTCTACCCTTATATTGGTAGATTAATTAAACAGTAAAGTATAATTATTCTTGAATGAAAAGCTCACCTCATGACCGTCGTGTGCAAGATGTTGCACTTGCACGTAGTTACTGCAAATAACAGAGAAAATATTCAAATTAAACTATCAAATTTATATCTTCTTTCGCCTTAAAGAACCTTTCAAATAAGTAGAGCGAGCGTTAGATGAATATCTTTGAAATAAACAGCTTCATAAAACATCTGCAGTGGTCATTTGTTTGCCCCAGATCTATCTTAATAAAAACAAATTAATTTAACATTGTAAACGTTAATTAATGTCCGTTCGAGCTGAACATTAACTATATTTCAATTAAATTTTATGCATATTTACCGGTAAATAACTGCGGTAAGACATATGAACGGTACCTAATGTAGCTTTTGACTATGTACTATCTAAGATATACTTGTATATAATTTAGTAATGAACACGAAACTTGCGTAAGTAATTACCAAACTATCGTCCAAATTAATCACAGGAACCTGGCAAATTGTTTGTCACAAATTTATTGAAATATAGTACCTAGATATTAATTTCGGACACAGCTTTCATGGGAAAATCTGTAGCGGAAATTTGATTAACTAATGCTCTGTTATTTTTTATATATTTAAGGTAGACGTATCAATTACTATTCTACAAATAAGATTATTTTCACGACACAAACAGAGCTGGACGTCACGATGAGTATAAGTAGTCAATACAGAGACGAATTTCCATACAGTCTCGTTACGGTCTGACATTAATAAGCCCCCACAATCGTAGAACTGGCCACCTACTGCAAGCGGAGTGCACCTATTGGCTACAGTATGTTGCAGTTACGTCAACTGCACAAAATCTAATTTGCAGCTAGATTGCAGTTTCTTTGATTCTAATTAGTCCGTCAGTCAGATAAAAAATATGTTTTAGGCACAAGGTTTATCATATTAATAAAAAAAATACTTATATAAAACGCATTTTAAGTCGGGTAGTGTGGGTCGCTACGTCACAAGTAAGTATAAAATCTACATACTCGTGACGTCATGGCACATTTTAACTCAATGTACCGCCGTAATCTATAGTTACGTAAAAAAAGAAAAAATACGTGTCCAATATTTTTTTATAAACTCCACAAAAAAAAAAATTGTCATCATCCCTATTGCAGACCGTATAAATAGACTCTAAGCGGAAGCAACGCGATTGTTTGAACCTCGGTCTCTGAGAAATATTTACTCTTGGTCTCGTCCCGGAATGGAAGTAATGACACATTTTATAATTACCTGTACTCGTGTGACAGGAAGAAAGTGCCTCTAATGGGGCAACCATTAGGGTTCTTGGTTTTCCCATTGAACACTTTCTTGTACATGTCGAAGTTGTTCAAGTTAACAGCACCGTCGAATGTCAGCATTATCATTTGGGGCGTCTGCGAATATGAAAATGAGAACGTAATTCTATATGACTACTTTTTACACGTAAAATTCGTAAATTGTTGACAAAGTAGAGGTCAGTTTTTACACTATTACACTACATACGAGTATAAAGAGATCTATATAATAATAGAAGAATTAGAGTATTTTGAAATGAATCAAAATACTATTTTATAAAAAATGTTTTCAACAAAAATACATTTATTTAGTTTTACTTCTTAACTGATCTTAGACCAGCAAATACAAACATCTGCAAATTAAATCATTACAAAATTTCCCATCAACCTTTTAGGCATTTACCTAATCCGCTATTTTTATTTATTATATTACCTAATATTATGAGAACAGAATATTATGAAACATCTCTGACACACAAATATCAAGTCGGACGAATTTTTTGTATTATTTATTATCGTCTTTACAGACCGTTAGATGGGCTAAATAATCGAGTAAGGGAGACTATTTATTAAATGTGGCCAAGCTACATTGAGTTTCCGCAGGTAGAGCGGATAGACGGGACATCTTACCCGACTGCACTGGGTTATGTTTTTTTTCATTCGTAACCCGTGTTGTTTTCTAAGAACATAACACTTTTTCTTCAACCTTACGATTTCAACGAAACGTTAAGCTCTTAAAGTATTGGCCGTGAACAAAACAACATATTATATTATGCACATGATACGCTTTTTTAGCTATTTAACATGCACGACATAGCTTTTTATGCATTGTTATGCAATGGAGGATTTGTATAAATACGGTAAATTGTAGGTCACAGACGAGAAGCGACAGTTCTATGGATATGGATGTCTATGCTATATTATGAGAACTTTGCCACGATTATCATAATTAATGAGAAACCATTAAGACTGACATTGCGGTTTAGAGCTAAATAGAATCGATACCTACTAGCCTAAATTGCCTCTCGAAATTAATATTTAATTATGTATGTTAACAGTATTGAATATTTTCAAGGCTGATTTGTGAATGGCATATTAATTCTAAATAAATAAAGACTGTCGACTTTAATTTGATTCCAGTTTTACCTGTTACATTAAAAATCAATTTTCGTTTATTTAGAGCTTTTCGTAAACAGAGCTTTATAACAGAAAATCACCCGATAATTGTTCACGTTACATAAGTGTCATTGACTAATCTTTAATTTATACTATCAAATGAGCAATATTATTATTATTATACGAGTGTTTGTAATCACGTTCTCGAAAACGGCTCTTACGATTTCGATGATAGTTGCATTATAGAGGTTTACGGGGACGTAAATCGATCTAGTTAGGTCTCATATCTGAGAAAATTAGTTTTTCTTATTTTCACAGCCTCGGGAATGTGATACAACGTTGGTATACCTGGACGTTATGTTTATCTATTTTCACCCAAGCAGAGCTCGGTTGACCAGGAACTATTTATCTAATCCAAACAGATAAATTCGAGTCTCTGTGTTTTTATGTTTGTTGCTATAACACGTCGTAATGGCTGAATGGATAAAACTTTGGACACGTCAACGAAATGTCCTATATAACAACATAGATTGATTACTTACATCTTCTGGGTCGAGACCTCCAGGGATGCGGGTGCCATCTTTGGAACAGAAGCAGTAAGGCAACTGACACTCGCCAGTGTCGCACTTTGTTGCCAAGTCCAGGGGTGTCTCGGTGATCGGCGCAGGCGCTTAACAAATATAAAACATTTTTTAAATAGGGCCTAAGTTTCTCGCAAAAATAACAAATGAAGAAAAAACATAATTGAATTAAAGGTGATTTTCAAATGAATGTAACTTAAGGAAAAATATCGAACAAAAAGGGCTTGTTGTCAGATACAGACCCAGAATGTTTCATACAAAGTAATATAAATTTAATTCATGAGTTAGGTACAGTTAGTTACGAGCGCTAATATGTATCAACTTAGCAAAATTCAAAAGCGATTTTCTCATGGAATAACGACTACAACATTGAGATAAGACCTATTTCAAATTAGTGTGGGTTCCAAAATACTATGTTCGTAACAACAAAAAATTACAATCAACACAGTAGGGGAAAATCACTTTTAAAAGTTGCTATGTGTATACGTATACATATTGTGACGTTTACATGACATCAGCGTAGCAAAAAGATAAATGTTACAAGGCAAAGCTTTAATTCAAGGTATTAGCTTGCAGATGTGCAATTTCACACCCAATCAGCGAGCCGATTAATTGATTTACGTGTATCAAAATTCTCTACCTTCCTATATATGCCATGTTTTTGTTTGGTTTTGCCTTACGACCTCTTGTTTTTTTTTTTGTTGTCAGTGTAATCAAAAGTAATGTAATTCAAGCGAAATTGAATTTTTCTATTCTAGGTTAAAAACATAAACTTATTTTCCACAATTTTACTAACAGCTCTGCAGCTTTGTTGTGCTGTGTGTGTGCTGATTTTACAAGATGCGTTTAGGCACATCTTACAATGACTGTATCACTTGACAGACTAAAACCCACCCGTGTTTCTTCAGTTGCCTGTACGTTGCCAGGGGCCACGGTATTCCTTCATCAGCTATCCTACTGCTGGATAAAAGCCTCCTCTCATGACTTCCAGATAGAACTAATGTACACTATTACTCATTAGTTTTGCTATACAAATTACTAGCTTCTGCCCGCGACTTCCTCCGCGTGTTTCGGTCCCCGACCCAGCGCACGCGTCGAATCCCATCGCACGCCCGCGCTATTACATCGTTTTTGTTAGCGTTGTTTTTTTTCTTTTTGCTCGGCTCCTAAGTGTCGTAGCGTGATGTTAGATAGCCTATAATTTTCCTCAAGAATTGGAGTCAAATGCAAAAATATTTTTTCAAATCCGACTTGTAGTTCCGGAGATTAACCCCTACATATGAACTTACAAACAAACATACAAACAAATTTTATTTCTTTATAATATTAGTTTAGATTGCGAAGAGCAGCTATGAAACTTTATCGCAACTAGGGTTGCCATCCGTTCGGGTTTCCCCGGATTTTTCCATCCGGGATCCGGGGAGCGTCCGGGCGGGGCTTCCTTTGTAGTCCGGGTTTAAAAATTTAAAGTCTTGGGCCGCCCACGACACACGCCCTGTGCCCGCACGCCGCGATTAACCGACTAAATAATTATACCGAATAAATAATTCTAACTGATTTGACATGTCCGGGTTCTGGGCAATAAAATCCGGGGTTTTCACGCGTCTTTTCCTGGTTGCCAAATTTTAGAGATGGCAACCCTAATCGCAACTAACATCTAAGCACTGTAATTTATATACAAACGTCAAAATAATTAGAAAGTATTACAAAAGTATATAATAGGTACCTACTTGTGGCGATGGGACCGCATCTAGCTTCAACTTTGAAGGTACAGAACTTGCTGATATCGTCGAAGTACAAACCGGAGGGGCATCTGTTCAGGTAGGGATAGCCATCGACGCACTGAAACAAAACGAAAGTGATCAAATCAATCAATCTGGAAAGAACCAACAGCATTCTTAGGTAAGTACCAGCATTGCTAAATTCTGCTCGATGAAGAATGCTGTGTCAGTTCAAGCTTATATGTACCTTCTGATAAAATAAAAATAAAAACATGAGTTGTTTCTTTAATAGGTGCCAAATCTCCAAAGTTGGCAATTTCCTTGACGTTACAGTATGTATCCACTTTTCATCAGATCAGCCCGTTTGCTATGCGTTCTCACAAAAAAAAACTTAGCCCTTCATATTGCAGGCAGTTAAAAAAGCTCCACAACCTGTTATCCAAGTTATACCAAAACACAATCCAAAGTTGGCTTCGCAGCTTGAATTTAACCACAGTTGGGTCAACAGCCAACCAACTGGTTCTCGCGCGCGTTTTTAAATGTGAGTACATTCTTTGTATGTCTTGTAAGACTATTACTTAAAAGAATGTGCTTATAAACTCATAATATAGCTCAATGTAATAGGTAGGGACAGTCAAGGAATAAATATATTAAGCCCCTTAAAATCAGATTTTAGTTGCACCTTATTATTTTTCGACTACGTCATTGCCATCATTTTGAATGTAAATGACGGTTACAAAAGGGGAAAAGAATTTGTTTTATCGCTCCTTGATCATATAGATGTACATATTTATAGTACATAGTCATATGTTTAGAGCATCATTCCTGTAGCTAGGCATATCTTTGTGACAGCCTCTTTATAAAACACCCAGGTACGTACAATAAAGCCTTTTGTACACTCCACGGTTTCTTTTTTAAACCGCATCGTAGTAAAAATGTGACTGACAACAAGCTTCGATAGTGATCCATACAACACTGCCGACCGTGCCTACACAAGGCTTATAAAGCGCGCCGTAGAAAAAACGTGTCTGTCAACAAGCTTCTATAGTGATCCATTCAATACTGACAAACGTGCCTACACACGGCTTATAAAGCGCGCTGCAGAAAAAACGTGCCTGTGAACAAGCTTCCATAGTGATCCATACAACACTGACAACCGTGCCTACACACGACTTATAAAAGCGTGTCGTAGAAAAAACGTGTCTGTCAACAAGCTTCCATAGTGATCCATACAACACTGACAACCGTGCTTACACACGGCTTATAAAGCGCGTCGTAGAAAAAAAGCTGTCTGTCAACAAGCTTCCATAGTGATCCATACAACACTGACAACCGTGCCTACACACGGCTTATAAAGCGCGTCGTAGAAAAAACGTGTCTGTCAACAAGCTTCCATAGTGATCCATACAACACTGACAACCGTGCTTACACACGGCTTATAAAGCGCGTCGTAGAAAAAAAGCTGTCTGTCAACAAGCTTCCATAGTGACCCATACAACACTGACAACCGTGCCTACACACGGCTTATAAAGCGCGTCGTAGAAAAAACGTGTCTGTCAACAAGCTTCCATAGTGATCCATACAACACTGACAACCGTGCCTACACACGGCTTATAAAGCGCGCCGTAGAATAACGTGTCTGTCAACAAGCTTCCATAGTGATCCATACAACACTGACAACCGTGCCTACACACGGCTTATAAAGCGCGTCGTAGAAAAAACGTGTCTGTCAACAAGCTTCCATAGTGATCCATACAACACTGACAACCGTGCTTACACACGGCTTATAAAGCGCGTCGTAGAAAAAAAGCTGTCTGTCAACAAGCTTCCATAGTGACCCATACAACACTGACAACCGTGCCTACACACGGCTTATAAAGCGCGTCGTAGAAAAAACGTGTCTGTCAACAACCTTCCATAGTGATCCATACAACACTGACAACCGTGCCTACACACGGCTTATAAAGCGCGTCGTAGAAAAAACGTGTCTGTCAACAACCTTCCATAGTGATCCATACAACACTGACAACCGTGCCTACACACGGCTTATAAAGCGCGTCGTAGAAAAAAACGTGTCTGTCAACAACCTTCCATAGTGATCCATACAACACTGACAACCGTGCCTACACACGGCTTATAAAGCGCGTCGTAGAAAAAACGTGTCTGTCAACAAGCTTCCATAGTGATCCATACAACTTTGACAACCGTGTCTACACACGGCTTATAAAGCGCGCCGTAGAATAACGTGTCTGTCAAAAAGCTTCCATAGTGATCCATACAACACTGACAACCGTGCCTACACACGATGAATAAACCGTCGTTTTTCACGGCAAGAACAACGTGTGTGTACAAAGGGCCCAAGGTAGGTACATAGACTGTGCCAGCTCAAGCAAGCCATAACCAAGTTAAGCACTAAGCAGGGTAATTATGGTAGGACCCTAGTGCCGTAGAGGAAAGCGGGCTAAAGTCATGAGTGTAAATAAGTATTAGCCGCTAAACTTAATTACTTCGGTTTACGCGAGAAAGGGGCTTTAGCACCTGAACTTAAAAAACTCGGTTAGTCGCGTCGTTTAAGTTAATCGCAATCCCCTACGCATACACCCGTCACATCAAAAAGTAGGTATATATTATATTGCCGGCAAAGCATGTAATTTAGGCATTGTATAGAATAGTGTTTCTATGTATACAGGGTGGCAGGGACATCAACACGAAGCCGGCTACCATGGATTCAGTACATGATTCTGAACAAAAATGTATTATCTAAATTTGACGTTCGAAAAGTGCTGATTCTCAGCCTAGTTTGAACAAATTACTTTTGAATTTTGAATTTTTGTATAATATGGTATTCTATAGAATACCGAGACATTCTATAGAATGCCTATAACGTTCAGGAAAAGTATGAAATATAATTTTCAGACCACCTGCTCGACAATGTTAAGTTATATGTCATGCAAACCTAACCTAAAACCTAAACCTAAATAAAGTGCCTTCGTCTTGGGCGAACTTAAATCCCACGCTGCACTCAGGATTCTTGAGTTAACGCTAGAATCCTTCGTTTTGCTCGGGATTCAATACCGCGCCCGCTACATAAGACACTTAACTACTTTATCCCCTTAGTGCATAATCTACTATTATTCCACACTTTGCCTAGGCATTCTATACAATACCGAATGTTCAACCGGCAATGTGTTGAATATAAAAACATTATATTTGAAGCAGCAGTTTAAGGTTTTTCGTCAGAATGTACTTAAGGGGCATGCGCTAAAGTAGCCCGCGAAATTCAAATTTTCTTTAGTTTTTTACATATTGCTGGTCAGTGTGATGTTTTATGTTGATTAAAATATGATTTGCGACCGTAACAAATATGGATTTACATAATTATAATCAGCAATATGAAAGAACAATCGTCAAATGTCATGATTTCATGAAATAGTCATTCAATGCGATTATATGAACTTAGAGAGTTGTATTGATCATTTTTATGATTATAATTCTATAAATAAACATTTGATACAACCGCAAATCATATTTAGATCAACATACAACATGATACTGACCTGCAAATTGCAAAAAACGTAAGAAAATTTGAATTTCGCGGGCTACTTTGACGCTTTCGCCATAATTGTATATTTGTATGTTTGTTTGCTTGTTTGTAATGAATTAACTCAAACACTACAATACCGATTTAAAAAATAATTTCACTAATATAATGCTATATTATCACTAAGTAACATAGGCTATAATTTATAAAGATATCACGCGGACGAAGCCGCTGGCGGAAGCTAATAATAACATATATACATCCGAAATCGTCACCTGTAGGCATCCAGGTTTCAATGTGAGTAATGCATCTATGGTTTATTCAAATCTTCGTTTCCAATTGATGTTATATCCACAAACATCAACTTTATGTCAGTGTTCATAAAGTAAATTTTAGACTGACTAGTACTGTTGAAAATGTCATTAAAAATATGAAGTTGTAGCGCAAAATGAACCTTATGTGTAGGTTTTACAATTGTTTTTCCTAAAACTCGTGTTTGTTTACATGTTTAGCAAATGAATTGCAAATGCAGATTAGGTAAGTATTATAGATTTTCATAGGTATAGTAAACCGAAAAAAACAGAAGTAAAAACGAGCGCTATATCATATTTTTTTACAATACTTTAGTAGATAGGTATACCTTTTGTAAACGTACCTACAGCTAGCAGTATTTCTTGGAATCAATCTGCGCAAAAAGCGAAGGTCGTCTTACGCTTTTTGCTTGGGAATAAAATAATAAGTTTATTCCACGTAGGGTACATGTTCAACTTCAATTTCCTCGCAGATGTTACTTTCAAGAGGTTCTAGTCATTTCATTCATGAAAATGTTTTGTTTGAGCTAAGTATACCTAATAGTTTATTCTGAAATAATATTCGGGTATTTCTTGTCACATGAAAGTACCTAAACTTTTAGGAACCTGTAAACGCCTCAAACAAAAACATGAGCCTTTTATATTATAATGTATTAGCTTCCAACCGTGACTTCGCCCGCTCGGTAATCAACTATACTACAAAACATACCCTGTGGCACTCAGCAATAGTGTAGCTTTCTGCCAGTGGAAGAAATTTGGAAATCGGATCAGTACCTACTTCATGAGATTACCTCCTACATCCAAACCTACAAACTTTACAGTTACTGCACAAGTGTCTACACAGTCGAGTTGTGAACAAACTACACCAAGGCGGCACTGAGTGACATGCGAGTGCAGTACAACGACGCGTGGCGAGCGATGTTTCGACTGCCTCAGTGGTGCAGCGCGAGCGCCATGTTCTGCTGGCAAGCGCTGCTGAGGAGCCGGTCGGCCGCCGCACGCACTGCCATACATCGCTCGGCCAATTGTTTGGTGGCATGGAACCAAAGCCCCTTACATAAAAGGTGGCAGTCCTACCACACACCGATTACATAAATCAATGTGCGTGTGTAATGTGAATGTTATATTTATGTTATTGTATATTTATTATGTTCTCTATGTGTGTAATTATTGAAACTTGTAGTTAGGTATGTGGATTTAATATCTGGTAATAAAAAGATTTAATTTAATTTCATTTACCTCTTTAAAATCATAGTGTTACTACTACTATGCATGAAGTTCTGTGTTCCAAGGTCAGACAAAGTGTTATTGTGTTTTTCATCAGGAATTTCTCAGTAGCAGCCCGGAGTCTGGATTTGTGCCCGGTTGATGGCAATAGGCTCGCCGCCCCCTATTACATGGGACTTAAACATAACAGTGCACACACCTCTGCCTAACCCTTCGGGGAAAACAGGCGTGATGTTATGTAATATTAAATAAATAAATATATAAATAATAAAAATTGTTCAAGAAACCAGTACAAATTCAAATAGCACTAGCCTCCACACTAGGATTCCCTGTGTCGTGGAGACTAGTCTCCTTCGTTTTACAACTTTATAACATACAACGTACGACATACGAGTAGGTATATACTCGTGATGATCTATATAACATTTGAGGTGACCATCCTCCATCCATATGGATGGAGGATGGTCACCGCGTTGCCGGATTGCAATGGGTTGGTAAGCATGTCGAGTTTAGGAACATTACATACTCGTACATTACATACGGCTGTCTGGTACATCGACGCGAAAACGGATACCATGTATTCAGTACATGATGACATGACATTAGGAACTGCCTAACTGTTGCAATTTTTAAAAGAAGAATGAAAGAACACTATCTGTCCACTTCGTCAGTTGCATATTTTGTATTTATTATTTTATGCTACATTATATTTAAGTATATTTATTTTAGTGATATTTAGTTTAGAAGTATTTATGTAAGTTTATTCTCATATTGTATGTTTATGGTTAAATTAGTGAATAATTAAGTGTTTTTATTTTATGTATATTATTTTCTCTTCTAATCTTACACACGTTGCCGCGTTGTCTACATCTCTTTAACTACTTTCCTATCGCAGGTATGCTGGAAGAGATTTCTTTAGAAATAAGCATCACCTTTGTACGTATTTTTCTGTTCCTTTCTTCTTGTCTATTTATATGTGTGTACATAAACTGTTAAATAAATAAATAAATAAATGATTCTAAACGCCCCTGCGTTGAAATTTTTCATCGGTTATTTCATAGTTTTTCATAGAAAAGTGCAATAATACCTACACGGTCAAAATGTACAGACTCGTATACTGAATCCATGGTAATAGGCTGCACAGACACCCTGTATGTCATATCAGTCGGCCATAACCATTTTCAAGGCACCAACTACGACAAAACAAAAGAAGCACTACAATAACTATAGCAAACAACTAGATATTACCTAGCCACGGTTATGGGCCATTTATATTTTTGAATCCGTCCAATTTCGCGGACGTAGCATAAACTCAAGAGTAATCCCGGAGGGGTTAGTCACGTGGGGTTACGTTATTACATACAACGGCATACGAAAAAAGGAATCTACCGTTTTATGCGAAAAATGTTCGGTGTTTATCCATAAAAATATGAATGAAGCGGTTGTGCCTGCCCCTTATGTCTATGTGTTTATTCCTCGCGTGATATGGGAATCGTAATAACCGCCTGTGGAATCTGCGGAATTCTACCTGCTTCTGTAATTACGCCATACGAAAGGTTAATACATGTTGATGATCTTCTACATTTAATTTTGCGTAGATACCTTTTTCCCCGAGTTGAGATTGGATTCCAGTCTAACCGGAATGCAGTTCTAAATATAAATTTTGCACTGAATAACTGCCAGATACCCTCAAACTAAGCAAATCGCTATATATACTTACCTAAAGATTAAGATACACAGGGTTAGACTAAAGATATCATTATCTATATAATATATGTCGCAGATTGTATGATTCGTCATTTTACAAACGGCGCCGTCCGTTTACAAACGCTGGCGGTTTTGCAAAATGCCTATCAAATGCAAATGCATCATCAATCTGCCTGCGACATATATAAAATGAGAAACTGACTGACTGACATAATAATATCAACGCAAAGCCGAAACTAACGTGAAATTTTGCACACAGCTTCCTTTTATAATGTAGGAGAGCACTAAGAAGGTATTTTTGAAAATTCCACTTTTAAGGGGGCGAAAACGGGGGATTTCGTTTGTATGAAAAATCTTATTCCTTGAGTTCGTGGCACGAAAAGGCTTGCATGAATTCAAGATATTTATTTCAATCATAAGACGGTGCACAATTTCTAAGCAGTAACCTAACAAAACGTACTAGGCTTGCATGAATTCACGATAGTATTCAATCATTATGTTATGCTACTAATAGGATTTGGATGAGGTAGACAGATAATTTGTAACCTGGATTAACACATAGGATACTTTTTATCCAGGCAATTCGTTTCCATAATATGATAATTTCCGACTTCCTCGCGAGTTAAGTCACGGGAAAAAGCTAATATCGGTATATATACGTCTGTTTATAGATACATACGTGTATATACCGATATCTCAAGTTTAAACCAGTTGGGTCTCTCTACACATAAAAAAATACTGTCGATTTTTAATAACTTGTTGACCCATACAGCCTCAAACTCACTCAACTCAACACGACCAAGATCAAGGCCATAGTTTTTACCGAATATATACCTACACGCGTTTTATTGCAATTATTTCAGGTTTTTTGCAGCTTTTTAACGTAATCTTCATAAAAATGTATTCGATTACGGAATCGTGTTCATTCAATAAAAACTTACGTACAATGACTTCGTGAGCCATCCTTGTGCTTGTACATGAAAGCACATTGACATCATAGTGTTATGCATAAGAACATTTATTCTGAAAGTAGGCAACACCGCAAGCCTGCCAGGGTTGCGAGTTTGTCCGAAAGAGATATCGCCGCCCCGGCACACAGGCAACGGAAGGAACACGGGTGGGTTTTAGTCAGTAAAAGTCTGATACATAGAGCGGGAGAAGTTATTTGATAATTTCCCACCCTCAAAAAAAAAAAAAAAAAGCAACTCGCTGTCAAAATTTACCTGTTTTGATTTATTTAGCACTATTTCTGTATGGAAATAAGAAATGAGGCTAACTAGTGAACTAGAATATTAATGATGAATTGCAATTATAACATTGAATTGGATGTTGTACCCGTTTTAGGTGTAAAAAAGGCATTTGAAAACTTTTCAAACAATTTTTTACATCTAAAACTAAATATTCGGTGTTACGATATTAATTATTGCATTTCATCATCAATATTCTAGTTCGCTAGTTAGCCACATTTGCTATTTCCATACAGTAATATTGCCAAATTAATCAAAACAGCGAAATATTTGACATCTATTTGCGACGTTGTCTACTTTCGGAATACAACTACTAATAACTAGAACTATCGCCACCACTTTTTATCGACGTGGGATGAATTTAGTGTTATAAATAGACTCACTGATCTCTTATTGCAAGTTATATGTAGGTATGTTGCAATACTTGTTTAAGAACTGATGTGTCACAGCCCACAGCGGGCCATCACACCTCCATCGACTTAACATTCAACGGCCATAGGTAATAAAGACGCGTGAATAACAAAAACCCCGCCGGGGTCCGGCCACCAATACAAAAATACCTCAAATACCGATATTTCTCGATAAATACTTACAGCGCATACGGAAAACTGGGGCCCAATCATTTTTACGTTCCAATTCCGAGACTTTACCATTGTTTTAAATTAAACCAGTCTTGTTTCGCTGGTTATTTCAAAACCGGTCGTTCGAGATTCAAAATTGTCAATAAGTGCCAAAATAAATACTATTTCCTTAATAAAACACCCAGCACTTATTCATGAGTTATAAAAACGTAATATTTTTATCGTCCATCTGTATAAAATATTATTATGATGATTACGGCTAATCATAAACGAAATGATATTATAATACTAATAAATAAATAATTCTGTTGATTGATAGCATTCATGTATGAATTATCTTTAAGTTGATTAACCAATTTAGTGCCATATTTATGTCTAGACATACGCATATAAGATTGATTTATTTTCATACAATGATTCATTATGGTAAATGTATGTGGGAAAGTGAAGTTACATATATGTCGCAGATGGATTGTAGAATCCGCTGTTTTTCAAAACAGCTAGTTGTTTTACATAACAGCTCCGTTATGTAAAACAGGTGAACAAAGTTTAGCGGTTTTACATAATTACTGAACTTTAACACGCGGGATTGTTTAAACGTTTTGCATTTATCAATGCAGCGGGTCAACGATTAGACGTTATGTAAAACAGCGTAAAATGAAACGTCAGATTGTAGATTTTAGTTCTAAATTAGATTTGTGCGTCAGAACAAAAATAATGGCGTCCAAAACAGAAAGCCGTTCGTCAAAATTAATAAATAAAAGTAGTAATATGAGTGAAAATTACCCTAACTTATGTGAGTATATTTGTAAGTCAATAGCTAATAATTCTCATACATTAATTTTCATTGTAATGTTGTAACGATGATTTACATAGGTAAACCTTTATTAATAGTTCAATATTTTTGTTTGTAACAGTAGTTTTTTTCTCATTTTTTATTTCCGCATGGTCGCCCACCAAACGCTTATTGTTACTGCAGGTATGCCATTCTGCATTACAGCTAAACGTGGGTAGCAGTTTTGTAAAACGTAGCGCTATGACAATCCAACTGTACGTCGTTCAGCTGTTTTGTAAACAACTAGCGGTTTTGTAAAACAGCGGATCCTACCATCCATCTGCGACATATACATTGCTGAAGAATTATCTTAAAGATATTGTAAGGATTTAATAGACTAGCTACGTGTTTTCCTTGTATTCATCCACTCCGAAAACACGTTCAGATGAATAATTATTAAACTGTTACGAAAATAAATTCGATCGAATAATACATAATCAGTCAGAATCGTTCAATCCTACAAAGCAGTTTTTTGTTACATACATGATGTTCACGGATATTCCAAGTAAATCTACCGTAGAAACCAGCGCACAAACTAAAATAAACAGTTCGACTCTTCAAATATAGACACAGTTTGCAACATTTAATATTACTGTATAAGGTAAATCTCTAAATTAGCTTTCCCAACGAAATTGCGATCGCATTCTCGCTTTCGAAGCTAAATCGGTGAGGTTTGGTAATCAAAAGTAAACAGTTGAATCTTCATTACATAATATGTATAGGTATAGGAAGCAGTTATATAGTAGAAATATATGAAGGGGTATATTTAATTAAACATTACCAGGGTACGCGGAAGTTCTGCAAGGCAAACTAAGTATAAAATGTTTACGTGTGTATATAAAAACATCGCGCGAGTACAGCCGATGATAGCGACTGTTAAATAATTATCACACCACTTACGAAAGGGTTTTTGTTTTTCTGTGAGTTACGCAAAAAGGTTTTTAATACATACAAAAAAGGCATCGCCATTAGACGGCTCATAGTTTTGAAGTCGTGTAATGGATACATTAAGCCTAGGGTCACATAAACTGCCTTTTGAAAAAACATACATGTAAACTAAATCTCTACTATTAAACAAGCAATATTTTATATATATATATTTGTAATCACGTTCTCGAAAACGGATCTAACAATTTAGATGAAAGTTGCAATATAAGGCAGCATGGAATTAGTATGTACTATACATGGAATTAGTATGAACTATCCTATCCTAGATCAGATACTCAATGTTATTAAGTACCTGGTCGACCGAGCTCTGCTCGGGTGAAAATAGAGAATGCCCATTCTTACTTGATAAAACCGCCTGCACGTGGCTGGGTCAGCGAAATTTCCATTGCCCGTGGTGCCTTCAGGACAAATAAAGTCCTCAGGCTTATCTTTCTGCTGGTAGCTTCCTGAAAATTAATAAAGCAGTTTATAGTTCCGAAAGAAGGTAGGTACTTAGACAACTCGGTGAGCATTGTGGCACCTTGTTCTAGGACTCAAATGTATTTAAAACTCTGTCCTGAACAGATAGCGATTTTCAAGATTTAACTATGACAGAGATTACCAAGTCTTTATTAACGGGAAACCTGAGAACAGTTTCTATTTGATTTTCTTAGAGGAATTTTCTCTTATACACATAAAGACGCATTCCTGAACAGTCGGATAGATACAATGTCGCATCTGTTGTAATTATATTCTACAATTTGTAGTATATTTCTATTGCCTCAGTTTAAAGAGATCGTGACTAATTAAACCGCCAATAAATTACCTCAACTTTTATTTATTATTTTCGAACTTTTAATAGGTGCCAGTGCCAGCAAAAGTACTTTCGAGTTCAATTTAGTATTATTATATTCAAAAGAGAAAGTTTGTTACGCAAAACATTTCATAGTCCCGAATTGATTGAACACTATCGAATAGGGAAGTCACGACTTAGATATTATTTAGTTAATCGATCTTCCTTATTAGATCGATTATCACATTCCTTGACCAAAATATCAAGATGCCTATTTAACATGCGAGACGTTATTATAATATTTAATTATGCGATTATGTATTATAATATAAATTTATAATTAACACATAATTTTATTTAAAATAATTCAAGGATTTATCAAAAACGTATTGGTAGCGTGAGCGAATCACGGACATTCTTGAATTCTATTTTTAACTTTGTAAGTATGTGACAAAATGTATTGGTAAAGTGTCCAGTAGATTGATGAAGGATTTAGCCGCAATTAAAAAAATAAATAAGTTGCCAGTTGCAGTAAAATGGTGCAGTGAAAAAAACTTCAAATAAAGCCTTTCAATAATTTTTTAATAAAGCTTCAAGCTCCAATACACCTAGGTAGCACCTTCGTAAAACTTTCAAGAATATATATTTTAGCCATATACAAATGTAATGCCGCTGTTAGACATTTGTAGAATATAAAAGCTATTATAAAAGACTGACGCTAAGCTGTCTAGACATCTTGCCAAATTACGGCCAGTTATAATGACGTCTTGGAGCGGCTGAGCTTGGTACCTCACGTCTCACTTTAAAATAACATAGGGTCTCGAAAATACAAAAAAAATTGTTACATTTCGTTTTTTCTCATTCATCATCCACTTTAGCATAATAATAAGATATTTTCTTCTAATAAAGACGTTAACAAGTTCTTTACATTTCAGTTTTTCTGCAAACAAAATTTTCGTAGCTCTTCATCTCTTTTGTTGTCTTACGTTGAGATTTTTTTCTACCCTAAGGTAATTTGAAAATAATTAAATTTTTAAATAAAAAAAACGTCTACTACAAACATCAAAAAAACAAAAAAAAATTGACGACGGCCCTCAATTTATTCATACAGAATTTTTCGAACAAAACAATCACCCGTAGGCACAATAGGTCTGAGAGTTTTTGATAGCTCAATGTTTCATGCTCATTCAATTGAAGATTAATCTTTGAGTGCTTATCTCACAGTTTGTAAGCAGACAGACAAACCACATCGCATACTTCATTCATTATTTATAAGCTAACTGATTACAAAATCTAGTGGGCCTTCAGAAGCTGGTGAATTGATTGTATACGTCTGTTAAACATGCCAATACATTGTTTAATTCTGAAATTACGCATTATTCGTTTTGAAATGTACATTACTAACAGCTACAGAGGTTTCTTCATGTTCAGTACATGTGTGTTTCACGCTTTGAAGTAACTTAAAGGCATGAATTCGAAGAAATATTTCCACTAGACAAATTCAGGGTCGAACTACACTTCGGTTTAGGTTTGTTCTTTTGGTTTGTTTGACAGTTGTTAATTACTTTTGTTGTAGACTGTACAGGTTTCTGTCCCGGAGAGTTAGCCGCGCTTAGCTCCTGAGAGCTTTGAATTTACGAAATTCGTTTTGGTAAACCCAAACACTCAGAGGAGTCTTCTAAATTACGGGTGCAGACGTTTGGGCGTAGACTTTATTCGATCTGAAGTTAATTTAAATTCCTGTAATTTTAGTAGCCTTATTTGTTGAGATTAAATTGCCTCAAGTTTTTCTAACTACCTTCATTTACTTTTCTGACAATCTCACCTCTATCACGTAAATATCGAGCAAATTAGAATCGACTGCTGCCGACCGTTAAAAGACTTCAACGACAAAAAAGTCTGCGAAGCTGTCGGCTATAAATTTCCGGACTGGTGCCTTGCAAGATAAGTAGAAGTAAAATCAGGTATCTAACTACATTAAGTACCGACGTAAGTGTCAATATCCTCGATAGCAACCGGTCACAGGCCTCAATGTCAAGTGAAAGATAGGTCGCGCCAGACGAATACAATTACGTCCATTATACGGCCACATCTGACGCTTTCTAAATATAACATATTATTCGTAATTCACTAACAAATGAGGAACGCCTTTAACTGAGATTTTACTCGCACGCTTTCACATTCAACGTTATTTTATGAAATAGTAAAAATTCTAGCTAAATACGATGCATAGCTTTCACTAAGTATCATTTCGTTGTAGCAGTTACGTTATCGACTAACAAATTGATCGCTGGACCGCTTGCATAAGATTACGAATTACGCATTGGTTGATTTTTAATTCCTTATATGTAGAAGCCGTCCTAAAGTGGTAATATATCACTGAATTAGATGGCCACAAATAAAAAAAAACAGTATGTATAATAATTGGAACTAACCATTGATTAATATAGCACAAATGAGTAATATTCGCATATATGGTAGCCCGGCCATGGCGTTCGCGGTCCGCGCACTGTTCACTGCGTGTAGTATCGACATGGTGCCTTTCACCGACGCGCGCGCACTGCGCCGGAGCCGCGCCGCGCGCTGCCATCACCAGCCGACCTCCGCGTGCGGCTTTCTCCTCAAACCCCCTGACATTCGTCAAATAAAGGTAGGTGCTGCTTACGTGCCGCATTGGTGTCAGATTAGGTTCCGTGTGCAGCCAATGATATTGACAATATATTGCTTTTAAATGGAAAGGCACTGATGCAATAGGTAAAGAAGACCCTTACATAAAAACATGTAACTTCGCTTCGCTACTCGTTGTTGGGCTCATAGCACCGGTATGCTTGGTTCTAGGAAATCTTCACAAGCCTGTATTCTAGTATGTACCTACCTAGGTACCTAATTTTATTACCTTGTTATTATTTTCTCACATTTAGAAGCAACAAGAATAATGTACCCAGGATTTTGTAATATCTATACTTAAAAGAGTGTCCTTGGAGTTTCCTGCCCGTTCTTCTCCATAAAGATCTACGTTTTGGAATGGGCAACTAGCTTCAACTTTCTGTTTTCAGTTTGAGTTTGAAGTATTATTATTTTAGAAACTTATTTTTTTTTTTTGAATTTGGGAAATCATCAAATGACTTCTCCCGCTCTGGGCGGAGTGAGAGGGCGTGTCAGACTTTTACTGTCTAACACCCACCCGTGTTCTTTCCGTTGCCTGTGTGCCGGGGCCGCGATATCCCTTTCGGACAAACTCGCAACCCTGGCGTTTATTATTTTTGAACCTCGTTTTCTGTTTTCTGCCCCCAGGAAAACAAAGAAAAGTATCAACCAGTGGGCTTTACAAGCTAGCTCGTAAACCTCTAATGTATATAGTACGTCACTATACCGATGGATATAATTAACCAAATACCTGAGATGACTCGCCCTTCCCCCTGGCCAAATTTGAGTGAAGGGAAAACGCAGGATTTGTGGCCAAAAAAAGAATAAACTCCAAGATCATCCAGAGGCGGTTTAGTAACTGCATAACATGAAACGAATGCCATCTGACCACAGGCTCCAGGCACATCCCAATTACTTGGGCCATTCCGATGTCCTGTGGTTGTTGTGTGGCTCCGTATTCCGACACCCATCGTAAGATTTTAACGGTAGGCGGGGTTTTAGAGAGCTGTTTCGCTGTTTTGATTATTTTGGCAATATTGGAAATATGAAATGTGGCTAACTAGCGAACTAGAATATTAATAATGAATTGTAATTATAACACTGAATTTGACGTTTTAGGTATAAAAAAACATTTGGAAAGATTCCAAATACTTTTTTTACATCTAAAATTAAATATTCGGTGTTACGATATTAAATATTGCATTTCATAATCAATGATTTGGTTTGTGGTCAAAGACCTGACGTCACACAAAATCCTGAGGTCACACAAATCCTGCATCGCGCAATTAGAGTTTACCGCGCGAACGACATATCGTCGCTGATACTGCAATACCGCGTAACTAACAACAGACAATACCGCGTAACTTAGATGTGACAAATTTTACAGGAGAACGAAAAAACTAAATAACTTCTACTGTACTTATCAAATACTTGTCTGAACTTAAAGCTATTTAGAAATGTATATTAGTTAACTTATATCTTATTATTTAATTCAATCCAATCAATATTCAGCTAGAAAATACACTTACGCTGTTTTTCATTTTATATGCCATTTGTTATTTGAGCTTTTTTGGCATTTACGCGGAATTGGAGGGAGAATAAAACAGAATTATTTTAGTTTATAGAGGTTATATTTACTCAAGTAATCACAGTCTCATCATTTTAACTTTGGTAGTAACTAGCTTAAACAGTCTTGTCATTAAAACTTGGTACTTAGTTACTTATTAGCATAATTATGATCTTAATACAAACATAACAAAACAAAGAGCTTACAAATCAATTAATTAAAGGAAATATTAAATCACAAAATAAATGAAATATTTGTGTATCAAAACAAAATAATGAAATAACAGGAAACTTAAAAAGTGGTTCTTCCACGACAGGTACTACAGTCTTAATGAATTATACGATTTAAAAAAAATACTTATTCTTTCTTATAGGGTAAGTTATCATAAAACTGATGACAATCACTAGGAATGACGTTTTTTAGTTGCTGTAAGTGCAAATATTTACTTTCTAATATTGGGACTCTAGATGAAAACAGCAATGGAACACTATTTGTAAGTGTTAAGATATTTCGTGGTCTTCAAGGCAATGGGGTTAACTCATCTTTGAAATATTTTGTATACTGAATAGTGCCATCAGGATTCTATTTTAATACTCGCAGGTCCACCACACAATCATCGCCAGCAGTACGGCCAGGTCGTATGGAGTCATATACTTGATATTCGTTAATCCCGTAGTCCTTGAAAAAAGTATGATCCTGTTCAATGACTCTGTATGGAGAGGGTTTCTTTCTTGCTAGTTTGGTTAATGTTGCGTACTGCGATGGCAAAAATATTTCTACGTTTTTTAACTTTCCCTCAACGACAGAATGGACAGAGTCCACCTCCATCTGTGTGTGTCCCCTTTCGAGGTATTTTTGTGTTATCGTAATATTTTTCGTCTCTGAGTCCATCTCTTGCGTTAGATGTGAGCAAAACAATACTTTGCTACGAGCACAAAACTGTGAATTGCAGAGAGGACCCATGGTTCTCTCAGGTTTAAATTCTGTTTGACGGTATTTATTACCTATCTTTTTGTATCCAAGATATTCCTTCCCTAGCATTCCATTTTTCCTACTATGTTCTCTTTTCCATGTTAACCTGTCAGCTTTTCTTTTTCTCGATCTTGATCGTCTCCCAACCTCTGCCTCAGTATCTCTCTCAGGAAACCATTCAATATGATCTGATGACTCGATCGGTTGCACATTTGTAATTTGAGATAGTGGAACATAATCAGGGTTAAGCACAGAGTCATCTGACGAAAAATCCAATGTGACTCCGTAACAACTTCCGGAAGACCTGATGACCTAGGACCAGCTTCTAAAACTGTGGTCAAAGTATCACAGTCAGCAATAGAGTTTTCGATATTCGTAGATGTACAGACGCCAGCACATCAAGCTACTACAATCTGTCAAATTTATTTAATAGATTTTCAACTTTAGCACTACAGCATAAGGTTCAAGGTTGATTGCGAAAATTTGACAGTTTCGGGTAGCTTGACCTGCTGGCGTCTGTACATGGAATTTGTTCGACAGGTTTTGGTAATATAAGTGGATTAACTACCCGCTTTTGATCCAAAATTTGCTTCCTTTTATGTAGAAGTGTCTGGCGTCGCTTTTAAAGCTCTTGTAATGTGACAACATTACTACTGACGTCGGCATTTCTCCATACTACAGCCTCGTCAACACCTTCTTCCATGATCGTCTAAAACAAAAGTAATAGATATTGATAAAAACTAGAAAGCTACCCACAAATTGTAATTATATTTAAATACCAGTCGCTACTGGTCTGCACTAGATTTAAAAAAATACTTGGAGTTAAAGTATTATTTTTCTAAATACATTGATAAGATAAAATTTTCAAAACAAAATCAACAAATACGCATAACTAGCTAACATGTAAACTAAAACATAAAAATTCAAAACCGCGGAACTACCAGCACAACAATTAGTGCAAATTTTACTTGTAAAGTAAGTGAATTTATAGATTCTATTATGTAACCAAATTGATTAAGAAACAAGCATTAAAATAATATTAAAAACTTACCGATCAGCTTCGTATTACTGTGAAAATACTTTTATTTTCCGGAGCACCACACAAAAACAACACATCTCCTTGTTATGATCGCGAGAATGCGCGGTATTGGTCAAATTATTTTGACAGGTTTGCTCACGCGGTTTTAACTAGTTGTGATTGGTGGCGTATTGAATGAGCGAAAAGCCGAACTGTGAATGAGGTCCGTAGCCAATCGGCATCGATGGTTCATTGCCGCCAAATCTAAAATTTGATACTTTTGTACTTCCGCGGTATTATCCACTGTTAGTTACGCGGTATTGCAGTATCAACGACGATATATAAGACCATGCGACATCAATTGTTGGGCAGTTGCCCGCCAGACACAACACCCGTCTGTTCGGAACTTTACACCCTGTTCCTCATACCTCTAAATTGGTGACTCCGAGTATAAACGTCAACGCAGCCTTCGTGCAGCTACTTGAGCGTGACGTCATCATTCCCGCAAGATTTCGTGAGGCGAGTCACCCAACCAACGGCTTCAACGGGGGTGTCCTGACCACCAGCATGCAGCGAACGCGTCGCATTCATGGTCATCACCCTCAGCCTCATCAGCAAACTTGGCACAGCACCTGCACTTTCGGCCGGTCTCATAAGCAGAGCCCATTCTACCCTCTTCTGGTCGACGCCAGCAGTTAGCCACAACCCTGCGCTGTACCACATCTGACTCACTGGATCGTGACGCAGCGCCACCCCAACTCACCGAGGTATCACCGCAATCACCACAATCACCACAATCATGCACAATCACCGCAATCACTACAAACAGTTCCGACTCACCGCGAACTATGCGGCACCCGGTTCCGACTCACTGGAACCTCAGCTGGCACTGTGAAGCATCGCAAGATACAAGACTCAGCCCACAGGGGAGTGATGTGGCACCATCTACATCGCCATATGCGAACTACGCATCAAAGACCTGACTTCACACAAAATCCTGACATCACACAAATCCTGCATGCACAGAGCACTATATAATACTGGCTAGTAGAGTTTACCCCGCGAACGACATATACATATAAGACCATCCGACATCAATTGTTGGGCAGTTGCCCGCCAGACACAACAGCCGTCTGTTCGGAACTTTACACCCTGTTCCTCATACCTCTAAAAGTTCACTAGTTAGCCACTCTTAATGGTTCTTTGATGAAATTAATGAAATCATTAGCGTTAATGATTAATTACGTAATGGGGCATTAATGTTTGTCTTGGTGCAACAGGGTGTGTGAGTGGTGTGAGTGTGACGTCTACCGCTGACACAGCGACAGTGAGTGTAAACCATGTGTGGACAAACCACTTTAACGATGCCCTTGTAATCACCATTCATTCGTATGTACAGTGAATACATTTTCTTTTGTTCGTACTGTCGAAATACTCGTAAATACATATTTTGTGGATTGGTAATTCCCATGACCTTTAGGACATGGCATTGAGCTCTTCAAGGTCTGTACCTAATTTAAGGACCTACATCTCTGTCATCAGGTATCAGGTACCTGTCTCTACGACCTTAAACCTACCTGCATACCTTTGTGGTCTACTATCTTTATGTAATGTTAACTTCCCAATGAGAAGACTGAATACGCCCATGTTTGCACGGACGTAAAAATATCGCGGCGGGATTTTATCGCGCTCTGGATATTCAATTCTCGGTGTTGAGCCGTTGAGAATCCAAAGCGCTGGGGCGCAGTCTCACAGCGCGTTGAAAAAATACAATGTTGGATTTTCAACTCTCGTGAGCAGAGCGTTGAAAATCCAGTGCAAGAAAAAAAATCCTAAAATAGTGCGAACCTTATGCAGAGATGTACCTATAAGAAAGAAAGAAAGAAAGAATAGAAAGAAAAGAAAGAAAGATAAATAAGTTTATTTGTCACAGAAACACGATTTTGTCAATATGTACCTACTCCCAGGTTTCGCCAGTTTTGTTTTACTAGCTTCTGCCAGCGGCTTCGCCCTCGTGATAACTTTATAAATTAAGTAGGTATACATAGCATTATGTTACTCAATTATAATAAAGCATTCTACTAATGAAAGTATTTTTTAAATCAGTCCTGTAGTTTTTAAGTTTATTCTCGTACAAAAAAAAAAAAAAAAACTTTTCAATTTTATGTCTGTAATTAGTCCGTCAGTCAGATAATAAAAAAATATCAGATACGTATTTTTTACTATATCATTTAATAAAAAAATGGTTTACATAAAACGCATTAAAGTTAGGGAGTGGGGGCTACCTACGTTACAAGTCAGTTTATAAATATCTACCGGCCAGTGACGTCATGCTACGTTTTTACGCATTGCCTACTCAATTTATTGCCGTAATCTATTAATTACGTAAAAAAATAAAAAATACGTGTCCAATATTTTTTAATAATCTACCTGACGGACGATATTTTTTTTGGCAACACCCCTGTTGCGAGCCTATTGGCATCAACCGGGCACAAATCCAAACTCTGGGCTGCTACTGAGAAATTCCAGATGGAAAAAACCCAATAATACTTTGCTCAACCTGAGAATTGAAGCCAGCTATCTAATTATGCAACACATTTTCGTAAACAATTACGACTAATCTGTTTAATTTGGACAGTTCAACAACATTCATTGCGTTATTTACGTTGTTGAACAGATTTTGTTTTCGAACTTAAGAAGAAATGGATTAGCAATCTGTTTCAAAACGATTCAGATTCTGATTGATCGTGTATTACGCAAATAGGATACTGGACCTTATACTCAGCACTAGCGCTAATTGTAATTACTAATTTAAATTTAATTTATCCGTTTATTCTATACTGACTGCGCCTCGCGGTTTCACTTGCATAAGTTTCGATCCCGTGAGAATATCGGGAGAAATATCCTATGTCCTAACCTAGGTCATGGTCAACCCATGTGCAAAATTTCATCCAAATCCGTTCAGCCGTTTTAGCGTGAAAGCGTAACAAACAAACTCACTTTCGCATTTATAATAAGTATATTAGTTAGGATTCTGCGCTTAAACTAGAACAGAATTTCTGTTAAAAAGTTTTAATGACCTACATGTTTTAATGCAAATCCATCATGTAGCTAAATTCTGTAATAGGGACGCCATAATTGGACATTGTTGCACGCGTAGATTCTTGCAGTAGGTTAATTAACTTACGCATACCTATGTATAGAAGCTATTGAAGCTGCCTACACCTAACCACAGTTTAATACAGTAAGGAGTATTATGTCTTCATACAAAACGGCCGAAACGACGCGCTGCGTAATCTCGGTCTACGTCCGCACAATATTTACGTGAAATAAGGCACGATCTACAATCACAATCTACTGTAGGATATTTGAATTCACCAATATCGAAACAATATAGAAATAATATTCTTAACAATCAACAGGCAAAGTATAACAACTATGTACATTATTTTTATTTTTATATATGTTTGTATTATTTTAAACAGGTATTATTTGTATTATTATTGAAGAGTAGCCAGCATAATTTCCTTGACAGGTAGTAGGTGAGTATCTCTATTTTTCCTTGCGATCGATGCCCAAGACACAGTACAGAAACTACGTAGTAAACGTTCGAAACGGCACACTCACACTGACGCGCTCATTGACGGCATCGCGGCAATCAAGCGATTGCCGCGATGCCGTCAGCTGCGGCCCTGTGGGTGACGTGTCGAGTCGATTGGTCGCCGCTTAGATACTCTAAGGGTCGCCGTGATCTTTTTAAAAATGGAACGTAGGTAATTATTTCAACAAATAGGCCTAGTTTCCATACTTTCCATATTTATATTGGGCCCAAGTGAAGGAACAAAATATTACTCAAGCAAGAGACACAGTCAGTGGGTATCCGTAGTGCGTGTTTATCTACGAACTACTGAGCGGCCGTAGGTAATTATTTCAAGGACACTGCCGAGAAGTAGTTTTGCTTACTATATTATACAGTGACCTAACTATGTGATCGAAAATTAGTCAAATATTTTTCCGTTTGAATAGTTATTTAATTACGGGACAGAATAGTTATTTAATTTACTTATCCTATTATGTATGACGTTACGTTTTAGTAACAGGACCAAAAACCATTACAGTACTTCTCCTTAGTTCCTTTTGAATTATTGTATTATGAATTACATTACACAGAGTAAACTAGGCTAATGTTTTGAACTCCAACAAAAAGCGAAATCGATTTCACCAAAAAGTTTAATAATCAGTAAAAAATACGGGCCATGTTGCATGAAAAAATCTCCTAAAACCATAAACAGGTTAGAAAAAAACATTATTTTATTCGTTTATTTATTATACGGTACTTATATATTTTTTTCTGCACAAAGCGCCATTCATAATTCAGTTGTTCAGTTGAAGTTTTGAACCAAAGGTTTATTTTGGAATTATTTGGATGTGTAACACAGATAAATTATTACTTTATTCTGCTTTAGTTATTACTCTGAGCTTTATTCATTATAAACAATTTTTATGGACACAAGACAACAGGACTATTATACAAATATTATTGTAAGTGAAGTATTTTTGAACGAACTCTTCGCGGCCGACGTGTCGCTGTTTCAAACGTCAAATTTGACATTTGGGAGAAATAAAACTCCCCGAAGAAAATAGGCAATAAGGAAATATAAAACGTTTAAAACTTGTGAAAATAGACATTTATTGCCATTGAATGAAAGGGTTATTTATTTAGCAAAACAAAATGAGTACTTTACGTGAACGACAGCTCAGTGCGTATAGTGATTTGATGTTATTTTACGATTACACGTAGTGCACAGTATGGATTATTTATTTGTGTTATAATATTACAGATGCTTTGAAGCAAATGCTGAATTTGAATCAGCCCTTAACAAAGAGCGTGGCATCCGAACCTACGTGGAAAGTGTTGATCTACGACAGAGTGGGTCAAGATGTTATATCTCCATTGATATCTGTCAAGGAGCTTCGAGAGCTCGGCGTGACTCTGCATGTGTGAGTAATCATTATATTATTTATCGGAACCCTAATTACTAGTACTTATATATTTAGCCAGGCCCTGTTTATCCGATTGGGCAGTCTGACACATTCCAGTTGGAGTTGTACATTAATAAAACCTCTTGAATTAACTGAACTGGTCTGGTCTGTTAATTCCATTAAAATATTATGTAGTATAATTTCAGGTTTGAGGATGATGATTGTACAAAATAAACAATTCAATATGTGATTATTCAACCTCTTGGCACCACAATGTGGCCACTGTACTTTATTTAATTATTTACTTTAATTGGATTTCAAAATAGCCAAAAGTAAAAGTATTGAGTTATTAAAGATTATCTTGATTTTTTATTGAAAAACTCTCAAACACAAGTTGAGCATATTATGTGAAAGTTAAACCAGCTGGATATATCACCTGTTTTAAATGTTTTGCAATACATAATTTTGCAAATAAAAATAGTAGGTTACTTGACTCCTATGAAAAAGTCACTATTTATAAATAAATGATTGTTTCTACATTTACACTATAAGAAATGCTAGAAAACCTTATCTTTATTATGAAAATACATGCTCACATGACGATATTTATTACATTTTTCAATAAAACATTTGTGTAAACTCAACTTTAAGTACCTACTACTTATTATAGAATGACTACTTCAAATACAAGTTGCGGTAAACTTCAAGTAGAAGTTGCGGTAGTAGTTCTATATGAATGAATAACTTTAAACGATTAAGTTATTCTGATTGGTTGTCTCATATTCATGAATAAAGAAAGAAAGATTATGTTGTGGTCAAATGTACAGAACTTTTAGAGCAAGATCTAGGGGCCCCCAGGTGTTAATAATTTTTTGAGTAAGAAATTGTGCGGGAGAGAGTAGTGTTTTACTATCTACTTTGAATGGACACATATCTGGTAGAGTGGGCCAATGGCCATTTTACAGGTATCAGGTACTTAATATGCGTAAAAACATTACTAGCTTTTCTAAAGTCTTAGAGTGTTGATTTTTATGTAGGTATGTTTTACAGATTTTGTTTATGTTGGACCTTGAACCATTATAAAATTATTAACATTATACTATGTAAAACTACATTCTGATAAGTAAATAAATTCTGATGCAGAGTGGCATAGTTTTTAATACATACTCTTCAAAGGAAACAGTTCCAAGTATCTTTAACCCAAATTCCTATTTCAGCCAACTGCATTCCGACCGGGACCCAATACCAGAAGTGCCTGCCGTATACTTCTGTGCACCAACGGAAGAAAATCTTGGCCGAATCTGCCAAGACCTGGACAATGGCATATATGACCAGTACCACTTGAACTTCATTTCACCAATCACTAGGCAAAAACTTGAAGACCTGGCAGCATCAGCCATCCAGTCAAATTCAGCAGTGAACATCCATAAAGTGTTTGACCAGTATTTGAACTTTATTTGTCTGGAAGATGACCTGTTTATCATGAAACATCAGCAGTCTGATGCATTATCTTACTATGGTAAGTATAGTACATATTGCTCAATATGATAATACATTTTCCTGAAGTTTTTACTTTAACTACTTATAACTTTCTGGGACCTTCTGATTTAAAATTTATCACAGTTCTTCAGCGCCGGCCCTAGCCCCTGATCAGGGTAGAGCGAGGTTGTCGTTCGGCGCCCTTCGATCGACGCTTTCACTTCATGTAAATTCTACTTCGGTTATTTTCAAATATCAACACTTATTGAAATTAAATGAAGTAGCTCTAACTAGTATACTCCTGCTTCTTTAACATAAAGAAAACTTTAACTACTATATACGAGTAATTAAAAGGCACCATCAAAATTTTATTTTGCGCTGTTAATTATTTATCGCATTTGGCTTTTTGGCGCCCCTTGCCATCTAGCACCTAGAGCGACCGCTCCTCTCACTCTACCTCAGGGCCGGCGCTGCTCTTCTTGTTCCTGAGGTATAAAAGTTATTAGACTAAATCATTTTGTTATGACTACAGCATATAACTGCGTTCGCAATTCATTTGCCAAACATGTAAACGAACACGAGTTTTAGGAAAGACAACTGTAATGCCTACACATAAGGTCCAGTTTGCGCTAAAACTTCAGATTTTTTTGTCTTTCCAACAAATTTAGTCGGTCTAATATCAACTTTATTTACACTTGCATAAAGTTGATGTTTGTCTAAGTGGAAAATTCGTGTTTGTTTACATGTTTGGCAAATAAGTTGCGCAAGCAGATTACATCTTGTGTGCTTGTATCTGTATTGTTTGCATAAAAACCAGTTATCTCTTGGACCTATGCCCAGCAGTAGCTCTCCTCTATGCTAACCGATGTAATGTAGTTAAACGAAATACAGGAATCGCTTTTAATTAATTACAACAATATTTAAGAATTGAAGATGTTTGTATTCTCCCAAGGCACACAGTCTGGAACAAATTGTTTTAATCAAGGGGTATGATATTCAAGAAAAAGTGCAAATGGGCTTAACTCTTTACTAGGAGACTTAACGCTTAACTTAACTTGACATTAATCACGTGATGTTTTTTAGCAACTTTTTAACCCCCCCTCCCCCCTGGTGATATAGGTGGTGAGGTTTTAGACTAGAACCCCTCGCCCCCTACCCAAAGTCACGTGTATTTTGTTGGTGCAAGGTACGAGTATCTTAAAAAATTACAGAATATTTTATCTTTAAATAAAAGAAAGAAAAAAAAAATATATTTAAAGCAAGGCAGACAATTATTTGGGGGGTTTCGGTTTAGAAACACGCGTTAAACGAAAAAAATAAATGAACGTGATGTCTCACTCAACCCCCCCCTGTTAGATTTCGTGATTTTATCCGAACCCCCTCCCCCCATTATGGACGACCCCAAAGCACTAGTTACTAGTGTTACTTACTACCTACCATAATAGTCAATTTACAGTGAACGCTTATTCCCAGTAGTTGTTACAGATATTTGTTTGATTCAAATCATAACCTATTTTTATAATTGCTGATTTTCTTTCCAGCCATCAACAGAGGTGACACAAAGGACACTGAAATGGAAGCCATCATGGACAATATAGTTGAAAGTTTATTCTCAGTATTTGTGACGTTAGGTAAGATAAAAGCTATCAGTTGACTCATGAAACAATGTAACATTAATTAGTAGCGTATTAAAATTACTCTAATGCTCATTAAAAGTACATAATACATGTCATACGGCTATTACTTAGCCACGAGCTCCTCTAGAGCTCGTGGCTAAGTAATAACAGCCGCACGGTTCGATCCATCAGGTTAAGATACGCTTGCCGGAGTTGGTCTGTGGATGGGTGACCATCTTAACATACCGAGACTCCTCCGTGCCTCGGAAAGCACGTTAAGCCGTTGGTCCCGGCTGTCATTCATGGATCTTTGACAGTCGTTACGGGTCGTCACAAACCCGAAAGTCTAACCAAGGGGTATCGTATTACCCAGTTACTTGGTTGTGGAGGTTAGATAGGCAATCGCTCCATGTAGAATATGTTAGTCAGCTGCATCCAGTTAGACCAGCCGACCCCAAAATAGTTGGGAAAAGGCTAGGCAGATTGATTGAATACATGTCATACTTCCAACAAGAACTGTTTCATAATATTATGATGATGACTTTCTCTAGGCATAAAATAATGAAGTGATAAATAGGTAAGGTAGGCACATAGTTTTATTTGTGTTCATAATTTGTCTAATTTTAGGTAATGTTCCTATAATAAGAAGTAGCAAAGGCAACGCTGCGGAAATGGTGGCGAAAAAGCTCGATAAAAAACTACGAGAAAACCTGTGGGACGCTAGAAATAATTTATTCCATGGCAACACCGGACAAGCGGGGTCATTTAGTTTCACTCGGCCTATGTTGATATTGTTGGACAGGAACATCGATATGGCAACACCTTTACATCACACATGGACCTACCAAGCTTTGGCACACGATGTCTTGGATTTATCATTGAATAGGTATGTTTTTCGATAATATTAACAGATAATAGACTTTTTCAAGATTGCAGATAATATCTAGTGCTTTCTATTAATGCATATTGTATTAAAATATGTGAATATTATTTCCTCAGAGCAGTGGTACCTGAAAACCAAACTCCTACAGTACAGGAGCAGAAATCGAAGACACGACTATGTGACTTGGACTCCAAAGACCCTTTGTGGACCGAGCACAAGGGCAGCCCGTTCCCCACCGTTGCTGAAGCTATACAAGAAGATCTCGATAAATATAGGTATGACCTTAAACTCAAACAACTTGGGGGTATCACAGTGCACTGCCGGAAATAGTCATGGCGTCGTCTCCCAAGTTGCGCCACGTCGTTTGGTCTGTCTTAACCACATTTTTAATGTCGTCGATCCATTTACGTACACAGTAATTTCTATGGGCAATTCGGTAGTGGGGCGCGCCATTTCAGAGTGAACAAGCTATGCCTGGGAGGTGTCCTACGCTAAGTTTGTCGATTGTCTCTATTCAAAAACTCGTCTACTTCTTCATGCTGAAATTTATATGACTTTTTTTAAATTGTCCGGGTTTTATAGTGTAAAAGTGTAATAATTTGAAATATGCGATGTCTTTCGAGAAGTTTTTCTTTATTCAACAATCTGGAACGTTAAAGCAGAAAGCTCCTTTACTCCAAAAACACATTTTCAATACATACTTAAACACTTTGTGGTATCACGTCATCAAAAGATTACTCTTGTTCCTATAGGAGTTCAGAGGCTGAAGTGAAGAAGTTAAAATCCTCCATGGGGCTTGACGGCGAAAGTGATCTAGCTCTAAGCATGGTCAGCGACAACACCCAGCGACTGACGAGCGCTGTCAACTCCTTGCCACAACTCATGGAGAAGAAACGGCTTATCGATATGCATACCACTATTGCTACTGGTAGGTCAAAAAGAAATCTTGATCCTGGCAAAACACCTAAAAACTGCTTGGTCTTAAACCAAAGCTGATGATGTAGTCTGTAACATTGTGTTGGATCTTCTCTGGATAAGTTAAAAATGTAGTGCTCACTATTGCGATTATGCTTATTATTTTTATCTTTTACGAAATATATGAACAGGGTGTAAAGTTCACTCATCCTCTTAGAAAAAGGAGGAACCTCCGACCAGGGTGTCGTGTCTGGCGGGCAACTTCCGTGCAATGGTTGAAGTCGGGAGCTTGTATATTATGTCGATCGCGCGGTAAAATCTAATTGCGCGATGCAGGATTATTGTGGCGTCAGGTCTTTGATGCGTAGTTCGCGTGTGGCGATGTAGATGCCGCCACAACCTTTTCACTTTTAGGGACCCAGTGTGGTTTTTATAACAACTCAAATCCTCTTTTATTTTTCCAGCTATCCTAAACTCAATCAAATCCAGGCGATTAGATTCATTTTTCGAATTGGAAGAAAAAATTATGAGCAAAAGCAGCGGTATTGAATACAAGGCTGTAATGGACCTTTTATCGGACCCTAGCGCTGGGACCCCTGAAGACAAGATGAGGCTCTTCATCATTTATTATCTGTGCACGACGCAAATACCTGAAGACGAGTACAAGAGGTTCGAAGCTGCACTAGTAAGCGCCAACTGTGACATCAAACCTATGGCTTACATGAGGCGGTGGAAGTGAGTACAATTTATAAACTAAAATGACTCATTTTTATAGGCTACTAACTAACTGCGCCTCACTGTTTCACCTTCGTCTCGATCCCGTGGGAATATCGAGATAAAAAGTATCCTATGTCCTAACCCAGGTCATGGACTACCCATGTGCTAAATTTCATCCAAATCTGTTCAGCCGTTTTATCGTGAAAGCGTTACAAATAAAAAAACTCACTTTCGCTTTTATAATCTTAGTTAGGACTAGCGACCCGTGCTCCGCACGGTTTTTACGACTTGACTTAACATTCAGATTTCATTATATTAAGTTCATATGTAAGTTTAGTATTAATCTCTAAATATTATAAAATAAAGTCGCTTTTCGCGTTTTCTGTATGTCGGCGTTGTTCTTCTAAAATACGCAACGGACTTTGATGAGGTTTTCAACATCATTTAGAGAATGTATTCCGGAAGGTTTCTGTGTATAATACATTAACATTTAACTTAGATATAACACAGAAATCTCGATGTTTTGACATGTCGCCACATCAGTACACTGCACCCGTGCGAAGCAGGTGCGAGTCGCTAATATATCATATTTACATATAAACCTTCGTGAATAAATTCTCTAAACGATTGTGAAAACCGCATCAAAATCCAGTTCAGAAGAGCAACGCGTTCACACAGACACACGAAAAGCGACTTTATTTTACAATATGTATAGATTAGAGTTGACATCGTAACCCCCATGATGTAGCGTTCCTGTAGTACCTCTAATTGACATAGTATCAAAAGTATTCACGAAAATGTTTCTATCCTTTGCAGAGGCTTCACGAAAATGTCAAGCCAGTATGAAGGTGGTGGCACAAAAACTGTCTCCATGTTCTCCAAATTGGTGTCCCAGGGATCCTCGTTCGTGATGGAGGGGGTTAAGAACTTAGTCGTGAAGAAACACGTGAGTATAATGACGATAAGATTATCATTTATTTTGTTTCTTAGTTAACAATTGTTTCTCAATCATAAAGTGTGTGTGTCGAATTTGTTTTAGCGATAGCAAAATCAACTCAACGTACAAATCAGGATTTTTCTTCATAACTACTATATTTTTAATAGTGCATTATCTATATATACTATAAAAATTAATCTATTATAAATATAGGTAGATGTAAGTAGGTAGGTAGGATAGGTAGGGCAGCTAGGTAAGTAGGTATGTAGATAGGGTAGGTAGGTAGGTAGTGGTAGGGTAGGTAGCCGTAGATAAGTACTTAATGCTACCCGTGCGAAACCGGGGCGGGCAGCTAGTTCTTTAAAATAATGATTTCATGCTCCGTCGACAAAAGATAAATAAAGGTTACGTCTTCTCTCAAATTGGCATATAATTGTACTCTGAGTACTCCATTTGATGTTATCTCCGTGGTAAATGTCTTCGCAATTATTTAATTCTGTTCAAAAAGGAAAAATCTATACATACTCTAAAACAAAGTCCCTTTTCGTGCCTGTCGGTGTGACCGCTTAGATCTTCTAAAGTACACAATCGATTTTGATGCAGTTTTCACCATCATTTAGTTAGACTTAGAACATTAACTCTGGAAGGTTTATAATTATGTATGTAGAAAACATTAATAGTTTACTTAGATTTATGATAGAAATCTCGATGTTTTGACATGTCACCGCGAAGCAGGATCGGGTCGCAAGTAAAGTACACGGACAGCCTTATCATCAGCCAATTAATAATGCCTAGTATTAGAAGCAAAATTCGAGTAATTAATCGTACTTGAAAACTGCATCAGCTCCTGAACTCAAATCCCTATATGAACTCCACAGAAGCTGCCAGTGAGCCGCGCCGTGGAGGCGGCCCTGAACGGCGCGGAGGCGGGCGGCGAGCTGCTGTGGCTGGACCCGCGCGCCGCGCGCACCGACGCCGCCGCGCGCGCACGCGCCGCCAAGCACTCGCCGCCCACCGACGCCGTGGTGTTCGTGGTGGGGGGAGGCAACTACATCGAGTATCACAATCTTATTGATTTCGCTAAGGTAATTCTTTTTTTTGTTAGTTAGTTTCCCCTTTGAAGGTCGTGGATGGGGATCCATTACATACAGAGACCCCTCCGTGCCTCGGAAGGCACGATTTATGCCTATCCGTGCCGGGCGCGAGCTGTGCCATATGCATTAAATCACCCCTAACGTTAGTCCCGGCTGTCTTTTGTTGATCTTTAACAGTCGTTACGGCTAGCCACAAGCCCGACAGTCTGACAACCAGTCTTACCAAGGGGTATCATCAATCATGTTACCCAGTAACTGGTTTGTGGAGGCCGGATAGGCAGTCGCTCCATTTAAAATACTGGTATTTAGCTGTGCATCCAGTTAGACTGTAAGCTAACCCCAAAATTGTAGTTGCAAAAGACTAGGCATATGATAAGGTTCACCTTTGACCTTTATCGCACCGGTTGGTAAGCGATGTTGCACGCTGCTTGCCTCTGACAATTATTCGTAACTCCACGAGTTCAAGTTCGAGTTCGGTTCGTGTCATGAGTTCGAGTCCAAGTTCTTTTGAAGAAAATGTAATATTTTTAGAGTTGCCTTCTTAAATAGTGTGTTGTGGATAGTATTTCCTAATGTAATTGTAATGTAATTACGTGTAAATAATCCACTTTATTGTCAACGGTGTAAAGTGCAAAATTGAACAAACAGCGACGGGCGCACTGCGCGGACTCTTTTTCATTTTGTGACCCTGAATATATAATAATTCTATATCATCAGAATATCTTCAGTTCCGCGCTACCTTCAGTCTTCGCACTTTTGTTTACGAGTCATGCAAAATCAAGGCAAAGCAGTTTTAAATCATTTAAGGTTTCTCAAACTGCCTTTACTACTAATAATAATATCTTACAGCAACAAGCGACGAGCGGCACTTCAAGGAAGATCATCTACGGCGCGACCACGCTCCCCAACGCGTCACAGTTCCTCAAACAACTGTCCCTTCTCGGCGAGGAGATACAGTAGACATTCCTGACACATCTGATATTATATCCAATTATGTATATTGTATTATAAAGTTAACGTTATAAATAATTTAAATTATAATAAAGATCGGTGGTTTGTTGTATAAGCAATGAAACAAATGTCTCAACAAGTTGGCATTTTATTTACAATGACATTGAAAATATAGCTAACATCTAAGAATCTACTAATAAAATTTGATTGTTTTAAACAAGAAGTATAAAATCTAAATCACAAGATTTTTTTTCAACATTTATCAGATCTTAGTTACAAGTTATTACAACTTTCCCGATGAAATATCCGTCATGTAAAGACTTGAAAGAAAAAAAATTACACAACCCAAACAATAGATAGAACAGAAACACTGCAGATACCGAATAAACAAACTTGTTGAATTTCATCCCAGCCCTTCTTAGACTATTGTGCTTAATTAGATAATTATAGAAATTAAAACATGTATGTTTGTTTTAAAACATATACATAGTTAATAACCTTCGAAAAATAGTAAATATGTTATAGATTACTCTTATACTAAACATACATTAATGAATAAAGAAAATAATAATTAGTATTCAAATGACAAGGAACTTGAATATCTCGCTTAGCACTGCGGTCTGCTATCTATTGCGATAAAAATCGTTTTAAGTGTCTAACGAACAAGAAATCTTATAGTATGTTACAAGTATAATATTTATCACTGATCATGATATGGTTTTGGCACAGTGAAAACTCAACTAATAACAAAATGTAAAATACCTAGAGAGCAAACTTGAAGTCGTGTTTACTGCTAAAAGTGTGTAACAATGGCAAGATCACATTAGCGTATCTACTATTATTCGGTTATACATGAACTACAGCGGTTTATTCGATTTAAGTGTTTGTGCAGAAAAAGGAACAGAATCATTGACACCTTACAAAGCAAATAACGTGCTCAAACACCGGGTCTTGGTACACATTTTACATAAATCATAGTTAGCTTTAAAATTAAGACTTATTTAAAACATTGTGCGCAGTTAAAAAAGATCATGGAAATTGAAATATAAAATCGATCACATAATTAATAAATAAGTAATAAAACACACATGGCACTTTGTATAGTTCGCCATTGACACAAAATGGATAGAATTAAAACGAAGATTACTATAATATTAAGAGATTATAATGGGATCTGTGCCCGTATGTCAATTGATAAAATACATGACTATAAAAATCCTCCTAAAGATCAATCACTTTTACATAGTATACCAGCATTTGATAAAACATACACAAAGGAGTTACATAAATTAGATATTGACGTAAGAATAATAATTCCGTCGACAATTAAATGAAACTCTATCTGCTTCTAAAAGTATGACGAAACCTATTAGTACTCTTAATATTTAAACTATAGTAAATACAAGGAGCACTGACAGAACTACTAAAATTACACAGATATTAAGGCGCATTTAGACAATTATTTATTGAACGTTACTACACTTACATTTATAAAAACTTTAAAGCAGTGCATGCTTAACAATCAAGCGAATGATTTATTATGACAATAGTTCGAAAACATTAACGAATAACACACGTTGATTGGCTCTTGCCTAACTCAGAGGCGCGTCACTTAATTACCAACAAGTCAGATCGTCAACAAGTATTTGGGTCAAGATAATTATGAATTATTTAAGTATCAAATAAAACCGGGAAAAAGACGATCAAAATACCTTCCTGTCCTTTTTGTTACTGAGATAGTTATTGAATACTTTCGTACCGCATATAAGATCGCCGCGCCACGGCGTTGATTGGCCTTTGTTCAAGTTACAGAAGCAGAACTCAATAAAGTGTTATGGAACGGAAGCTTGATTTTAGACACCACGCATATTATGAAATCAGACTTATAAGATTCATTAGGCCAATTTTCATAAACATGAAATGGAAAATTGGTAACCAATATATTATGTAATTATTAAATGCTATAAAATCATTAGCAACACCATGGCACGGATTTGCAGACTAATTCAATAAGCTGTGTTACAAAAGAAAATCCCAGTGAAAATTATGGACGGAAGATACATAATAAACAGCTATTACAAAAGTTAAATCGGACTTTTCCAAAAAGCAATCGCGTTGCCACCTTACCCCATTTAAATAGACATTAAAAACGATCACATGAACAAAAGTAACTTCGTATTTAAACAGTAACTAAATAAAATCCTAATTGGAATGTTTATTAATTTTTTATATAAGCTTTGCAAATACATAATATGCCTATTATGATAATGATAATCTACTAAGTACTTACCATTGATGTTTAAAATAGATAAGTACATCAATGCTAATAAATGAAAATAATATAAAACAAATGCTCTTCCCTCCCTGCTTGTTCAAATACAATCGTGACAAACAAGTATAATATTCCTGTATAAAAATATACCGAAGAAATGGAATGTAAAAAGTTTTAAATAGAATTCATTTCAAATATGCCAATAGGGATGATGCCTGGGTAAAAAAAAAAAAAACTAATTAGTCCGTCAGTCAGATAATAAAAAAATATTAGACACGTATTTTTTGCTATATCATATTAATAAAAAAATACTTAGATAAAACGCGTTTTAAGTTGGGGAGTAGGGGTCGATACGTCATTAGTACGTATAAAATCTACATAATCGTGACGTCATGGCACATTTTACCTCAATGTATCGCCGTAATCTTTAGATTACGTAAAAAAAGAAAAAATACGTGTCCATTATTTTTTATAATCTCAAAGACAGACTAAAAAAAAATTTTTAGTCATCATCCCTATTATCATTCTCGGCGGAATGTTAACATTTTAGACTTCACCATTTGGCAAGGAAAGTTCATTAAACAAAAGGAAATTTTGCAAAAGGCTGGTTTCAACATTGATTTCAAACAGCACAAGCTGTGATACTGATAAGTTTTTGTTTTATACATAAGCATTTAAAAAGGAAAAAAATATGAGATTCATCGAATCTGTACATGATACGCTCTTATATAATAAATTGGGCTGTCCACAATGTAGCAGGAAGTTAGGCACAATAAAAAACTTATGTGCATATTCAAACATAACTAATCTGCATTTCAAGATTTATTATGCATTACATAAATCCCGTGTAGCGTTACTGCGATAACTCCTTTTACATCGTTTATACCCAATAAACATTTTCGCTATTCTACTGCTACGGAGAAACAACATATTTTATCAAATGCATAAATCGTCGTTAACATTTACCTTACATTTTACTCAAAACAATGGAATATTGAAAATGCGGCGGAAATTACCTACATCAGGGTTTTACTGAAAAAAACTAGTTATCACTTTACAATTTCAGTCTTGCGTACAGATCTTTCACTCTTACCGATAAAACAATAAGTTGAGTTGCGCAAAATATTGTTGGATTAAATCATGTAGCTAGGAAATGTTATGAGATGATATTTGCGAAAACAGCGCTATTTTACAATCGTTTTAAACGCGGAGTATTATATAACAACATTGAATTCAACAGTGCATATAGGTAAGATATCGTAAATCACTACTTAACAGGTATTTGAATATGACAGTGGATATATAGGACTTAGCTTTAGAATCACAAAACTTACGCTAGGCATAGCATAGGTGATCATTTAACAAACTTTAAAACAACTACTTTGAAGGGTCAAATAGAATAATCACAATACATGTCGTCACTACAGCAATTTCGTTAACCAGTACCTAATTAGATACTCCAAATGGATATGGGATGTAAGAAGCGGTTCAACATTCTCATTGCCTAATATACTTTATCATACCCAACCATTATCATTTAAGTGTAAATATTCGTCACTTTATTAACTTGTAATTCTAATGAATTTCGCAACAGACCTTATTTTTATGTGATTTGTCAGTATCACCATACCTAAGTAATAACTATTTAGTCAGTATCTTTTAAAGAGAACATTTTATTATCCTACCTAATTAGTTTGATTCACTTCGAAATGCATTCAAAAAATAAATGTGAAAATTCGTAAAAAGATTCATGGTCAAGAGTTAATAATATAATAGATATGATATAAATACATGTCCCTGTTAAAGTGTAATTTGACATCAAAAGATAAGTTTATCAAACAGGAGATACATTAGTTATGAAATGTAGAATAGGAATATCAATGATGAGTTGAAGAGGTAAGCATAGTGTAACTCCATAATATTTTGTTACCTTTGACTACAGTTATCATATTATTCATAATTATTAATCCAATTAAAATGGTACATACCTTTATGCAAGCAGAAATGATAAATGACTAGACATAATGTCTTATAAACAGTTCGTTGATTTTTAATCATTATGTAACATGCCTACAAATATAGTTTTATAAGCACTGCCCCACATAGATTTTGAGAAGCGCTGATTTAAAGGAAAATATGACATAAAAGCATCACGATAATTATAGCGATGACTCGAATCTCAGACGCGTCTCTTTGCAACTGTTTTGACAATGAATTCCAATTAATTGTGATATCTACCAATTTAACAAGCATTACACCGAATGGTGCTGCAATAACAGGATCGCGTCGAACTTAGTCATTTCGAGACCATTTTAAACCTACTATATAAGGTACCTTTCTAGGCAGGTGTAACAATGGCAATCGGAAGGTGGGTAGACAATCAATATAGCTATTGTTTGCCTGAGGCGTTAGCATTGCGACTTGAGCTGCTGCTGCTGTTAAGCGCCATTTTCTTCATTTGTCTAATGACCGTCGTCGCATGGTATGCCTGTTTCCAGCGCGACTTGGCGAAGTTCTTCTTGAGTTGCTCAGAAACAGTACCATGGATGTTCTTGTTGCTGGCAGCGTTTCCTGAAATCCATGGGTGATCCAAAGCTTGTCTGGAACAAAATATTTTTTGTTGAGTAAAGGGGGATCAATTCCCAATATGCATATCATACTAAATAGATTTTCGTAGTTCATGGTCAGGGTCAATTCTGGATTTAAACGGTCTGTCTAAATAGATTGGTGCCTTTATGTTCTCCTGATAAAAGAATGACTAACAATAACCCAACACATTGTATAAGGAATGCTAAACTTCTTCATTATAACATGTCATGATTACAATATTTCTTTTAACAATGTTTAGTGTTTTTAGTAACGTTTTATCAATGTGCTAGCTTAACTGCATAAATCGTACAGTAGGACATTGTAGGAATTGTTTTATTTTGTTCAGTTATACATAAAATAAATGATGCGTGAAGTTTAGACCTGTTGCTGCTAAGATGTCTACATCTTACCAGCAACGGGTCTAAACTTCACGGCCACAGACCCAAAAGGCACAAAAAGCTATTAGTTGCAAATACAAACAATTTATAAAATGTTAACTTTGTTAGTATATTTAAATAATAATAACTTTGACATGTTAAACTAAATCCTACAATAGCCAGAAATGCTCCTTGCATTAGTTGCATTTCTGACCATTGTAGAACTTACTTTGAAATATTAAGAGATATAAGAACATGCATATATGATCAGCAGTTATCCTCTTGTAACCATGGTTTTATATTGGCAAATGTAAGTGTATTGATAGCCAGGTAAGTAGAATTTAGTTGTAGATGAACAAGTTCTGCCACCGACGACGCCGCGCGCCGTGGAAGTTGCGAAGTTTTCGGCAAACAAAATTTGAAATATTCTTGTGCCAGCAACATAAAGAAGAAGAAGGGGGTGCTAAATAGGTACGTATTTTTTTTTTAAATAGGTACGTATTTTTTTTTTAAATAGGTACGTATTTTTTTTTTAAATAGGTACGTATTTTTTTTTTAAATAGGTACGTATTTTTTTTTTAAATAGGTACGTATTTTTTTTTTAAATAGGTACGTATTTTTTTTTTAAATAGGTACGTATTTTTTTTTTAAATAGGTACGTATTTTTTTTTTAAATAGGTACGTATTTTTTTTTTAAATAGGTACGTATTTTTTTTTTAAATAGGTACGTATTTTGATAACAAGTCAGCAAGCACAAAAACAAGGGAATTTCAGAAAACAATAAGATGAAGTCACTCATTGTGAGGTAAGCCGCCAAAAAACAAACAGATTTATTTTTTCAAGATGAAAAACTAATTATGCCCAATTCACTAATAAAAAATATTACTCGGATGTAAATTTTATACAAGAAAATAATAAAGAGTTAATATTTTCTTCAAATAGCTACAACTAATACAGGGTGGATTTTTGAGATGGGGCAGTATGGGCAACTACCATAAGCCATAACCGTTGTAGGTACAAGAAAACGACAGGAGGAAATGGTCTGGAGAGGACAGTCTCCTACTGTCCTTAACTGATTGAGACATTTTTATCAGGATTCACAAATTTTGAAAAAATGTTCTGACTATTCTAGTAAAGTTCAAACTTCAATGGTTCTAAAATAACTTTTTGATCCTTATAAGACACAGGATCGATTATCCTGTTTCGTATAAGGATCAAAAAGTTATTGTAGTTTTTTTCAAAATCTGTTCATGTAGATCAAAATGTCTCAAAAAGTTAATGACAGTCTCCTAAGACCATTTCCTCCTGTCCTGTTCAGGTAGCTGCCCTTACTGCCCCATCCCAAAACTCCACCCTGTATTCTAAACCAGTGTTACTTAGAGTGTGCTCCGCGGAGCCCTTGGGCTCTGCAAAGCCTCTGTAGTAGCTCCGCGAAAATACTGGTTCATTGTGACCAGTACTTTAGCGGAGCCCCACAATAACTATGCGGAGCCCAGCTTCCTCATGAACTAATTTTAGACAAGGCGGCATTTACTTAATCACGTTTCTATGCAGGATACAATGGAACTACAACTAGGCGCTTTACTTTTTATTCGTGATACTGCTCCCACGACTAAAATTGGACCCAGTGGAACAAGTTATGCAACATAATGCAAAAACAGCGATTAAGCAAATACCACCAAATCTAAAATTCGTTCTTGACGGAGCAGTAAAAATAATGAATTTCGTCAAAACGTGTCCACTGCAATTCTGATTATTATAAATATTGTGTGAAGATTATAGTAGCAAAAATAAAATACTACTGCTCCATACAGAAGCGAGATGGGTATCTCGGCGTAAATCTTTCACAAGGCTATTTGAACTTAGACCGAGTTACAAACTGTGCGGAACAGGATTCTCAACTCAACCTATGCTATGCAGCTAGCTATAAAAACAAAATACCGCAATAGAGTGGATGCCGAACCTGACATGCGACTTCAACTCTCTTCAATCAAGCTTAACATCAAACAATTGATGAATATTCAAAATCTATTTCATACCCCACATGTTAATGTCAAGTATTATGACTATGAAGAATACAGATAAAACCAGATTTTGACTATTTTAAGGCTCCGTTAAAATTTTTGTTTTCCAAAAGGGTTCCTTCGCCAAAATAGTTTCGAGGACCACTGTTCTAAACTTTGTCTTATATTACACTATATACTCAGTAAATAGAATGAGACATGTCATATTGTTAGGTAATATGTAGGCCATTTACATTTATTTATCAAATATCAACTTATAACAACATGTCCTGAAATTAACGCACATCATCAAACACCCCAATTAGAATGTTATGTTATATTCATAATACATACAATGAATTTTTACTATTATGTTTAATACATTGTTTATTTATCAAATAAGTTATTGATTGTGGGAGAATATTGTGGTCAGATTGCAAATCTACGCATGCACACGTTTAGGGGTCAGCCATAGTAGGTATTTCCTCCATCTCGGTTTGTTTTGACTTTACAGCGGAAGAAGTGTGACTGTAATTTACGTAGTTTTAATTATTTTTGGGATAAAAAATGACAGAAATCGATTCAGTAAACGATTCTGAACAAACTACTTTCTTAGTGTCCATTAATTCAGTTACATATTGTAAATGATAAAATGTGGCAAGTTATTATTTATTAATGACTGGAAAAGCATAATAATAAAGAAAATTTTCTACTGGGAAAAATAAATAACTATTAAGTAATGTTGACTAAATGTTTTGAAGTTATCATTTAGGTATTGAAAATATTGTCATTATTTTAATATAACAAGAATCTTTAAACCGCCTCTGTGGTCTAGTCGTTAGACCACCTGTCTCAGACCCAGAGGTCCCGGGTTCGATTCCCAGTGGCGCCAAAATCTTCTGCTCGGTTTGGTTGGTGGTAGGGCTTGTTCTGAGTCTACCTGGCTAGCTACCACCATCTTATCTAAATCAGTCGTCATAACAACAATGATAACAGCATTGTTAAGTTTGGGCAGTTAGCGGCGGTAAGATAGCCAGTTCCTCTGTGGTTGAGGATCCGGGTGAAGCTCGCTTCCACCTTCGGCCTGATCATCACTTACCATCAGGTGAGATGCAGGATAAGAGCTTCACTGGAACGGTAATAAAAAAAAATAACCTTCTCAGTAGAAATAGCCGTAACTGTCATCCTGAATAAGAAAATATATAATCTGCCCTGGGTGTTGTCAGTCCGCATTCAGTCTCCTTTACTTCCTTTGTTAAATTTAGTATTAACTAGCTTTTGACCATGGCTTCGCCCGAATGCATGTGGAATAATATCCCACAGGAACATACTACCAGGATTAAAGTACCCTTTGTTTTAATTAACAATAACTAGAGATTGGTTTATGCGGCGCAAGCAAGTAAAGCTCCCAGTGGGCATGATGTTTTCTGACATTTTCAATAATCATCGTCATATTTCAGCCAATTCACACAAAACCTTAATGAATTATACACCTTAACTTTCCTTATGAATCACTCCATCCATTGGTGAAAACCGTATGAAGATTCTTTGAGTTTATCACGTTCAGACAGACAGACGCGGCAGGGGAATTTGTTTTATGTGTTGTGATAAGATGGAGAAACCACAATAGTTTCAGTTAAATTATCTACAAACCTAAGAAGGTACATAATAATTTTACACATTGTGTGACAATGCCCCTAGAACCTCAATGAATATTTTAATATTATATCATTAATATGTGCATTAATTAACATATTTTAAGCAACAATTTAAAAAGAAACATTGAAGATTACAATCTGTGGGAATTTGTACAGATAGTGGCATCCACAAATACGCGCCCCCCTCCGCTCTGCTCTGTACTAAAGTACAGCTGTGGGGTGCGTCTTTGTGGATGGCACTATCTGTACTTAGTTATATTTTGAGTATGATATTATATTGTAGGTTCTATTGTGTATATGTTTGAGATTATAATGATTAAAGAATTCTAGACCATGCTACCATGTCCGTGCCACCGGTTTGCCTAGGATGCATCTTTATTATAATATTAGACCAATCAGTAGTACTTATGTTAACCTTGAACAACAATCATTTTCTAGTAAATTAAATGATGGCATCTAGCAAAACTTCAAATTATTATCTAAAAATCTATTAGTATTAAGCATACATTAATGTAAATAATATCCAAAATTATAGTCATTTGTATTAGTTATTTAGGCACACATTAAAGATGCAATAATTTTTCAATTATGATATGAAATTTGAGTAAGACTGAAAGCTGTTATGAAATATGTTTCAAGAATACTTCAAGACTTACTTGCAAGTGTATCTCTTGTCCACATCAACACACATTAGATGCCGAATAAAATCTTTTGCAGAGTCACTAATATCATCCCAGTATGGTGAGTCAAATTCAAAGTCTCCCTTCAAGATCTGAGCGAACAAGTTGGCATCATTCTCATCGTAAAATGGAGGATATCCACACAGTAGAATGTATGATATTACTCCTATGCTCCACACATCCACAGCCTTCCCATAAGGTTTCTGGGCCAACACCTCAGGAGCAACATATCCAGGTGTACCACATGCTGTGGCCATAATACCAGAGTCTTCTATCTTAGACAATCCAAAATCACTGATCATGATCTTACTATCCTCATCAGCACTGTAATACAGCAGATTCTCTGGTTTCAGATCTCTATGGACTACTCCTTGGGTGTGCATGTAATCTACTGCTTCCAACACTTGCCTAATTAGATTGGACGCATCTTTTTCAGTGTATGAGCCTTTCTCAACGATTCTATCGAACAATTCGCCACCTGTGACAAGTTCCATCACAAGGTACACTTTATTTTTGTCTTCGTATGTCTCGAGCAGCTGGACAATATTCGGATGGGAAAAAATTTTCTTCTCGGCAGGCTCGCCTCCTTTGGCTTGCTCGCTAAATCTTTTCAAGACACGAATTTCATTTTCTAATGAATCTTCCTTGCCTTTGAGAGCCTTCTTGTCGATAATTTTACAAGCGAACATCTGCCCGTTTTCTTTGCTCTCTATCAAACGTACCTCGGAAAATGCTCCTGTGCCCAGTAGATCTTTGACGGCGTACTTGTCTTCGATTGACGGCTGCTTCTCAGAATCTCTTCCATCTTTTTTGGACTTCCTCCCGAAATCTTTTTTGCCAAAAAGAGGCATCTTGGCGCCCCACACTCGCAGATTTTGAACTACACTACTACTTAATAAATATCTACATACACACTGTAGAATGTAGATAGGTATGTCGAGACTAGCTCGACAGAACAATAATCTTGCTCGGTTGGATTCACGAATGTTGCGCAGGGCGCCCAAGGTCAGACGATTTGTCAAAAATCCGTTATGCGTTTTATTCCACGTTATCTTCATTATTAGAAATAGATTGTGTTAAAACAGTGGCATTTTCACGTATCTAGTTACGAAGTTTTCATCATATCTATATTTATTTAATCATTTAGTGAAGAAAAAACATGAATCTTAATTTAAAATGCAATATGTAAACTTGTAATAACAAATGCTATTAGGTAAAATAAAACGTAAACTTATCACCAACATGTCACACTCGCGACACACATTACCCCACTCAAAATCAAGTTTGCACTACAAGCATTGATCAAAATGAATTTGTTCATGTAGATATTATTGGTATCCAATATTCTGCGTCTCTTTTCTTTAATGAAACAAAGACGAGTTACGTAATTACATAAATAAATGATTTCAAAACGTAACAGACGACAGCGGGACATGAACATAAAATATACCTACTTGATTTCTAAATTTTCAAGAAAAACACAATTTACAAAATAATTATTAAAGAAAAATAGATACCTACCTATCTCATTACATAATAATTAATATGTCGGTGGTTAATTCATTGTATAAATAATCATGTTCTACGGTTCTTCCCCTCAGACAAACAATTGTTAAGAAATCAAATTAAGAACTTTTAAAATTAAAATATTAATTAATGTAACTAATAATGACGTAAGAATAATTTTATCGAGTTTTAAAATAATACATAATATGAATGTTTCCGTATTATGCCTAGATTTTCAAAGGGTCTCTCAACTCATAGCAACAAATCACCTAATTACAGTAAGTACCTACCTACTGTTCCTAGGTTACCTACGTCTTCGTCCTTCTATCAAAATTTTGAATTTCTTGAATTGATTATTTACGGTGATTTTAACTGAGTGCTAAGTTTGGTAAAACTTACCTACCATGAAACTTCAACACTGCTGAGTTGGTATCAGTAGGTAGGTAGTAGGTAGATCAGTCGATAAGGTGCTCAAAAAAACCGGCCAAGTACAAGTCAGACTCGCACACGAAAGATTCCGTACCACCCTACAATATTTTGCAAAAAACGCCGAAAAAAACATGTTTCTTGTACGGGGAAATTAAAGGGGGGTCATCTCCTTAATTTAGATTTTTTTCTATTTTGTTTTAACAGGGGCAATAGAAATTATGTCTATCTGTGAAAATTTCAACTGTCTACCTATTACGATTCATCAGATATGGCCCGCTGACAGACGGTCGGACAGCGGAGGCTTGGCTAATAATATGTGTGACACCCTAAAAAAAACTAAGTACATAGAACTTATTTGAGGTAGGTATTGGACGCTGAATAGGTATTACTATAAAATAAAATAAGCCTATCTAACCTCTTCCCAAACTCATGTGTTTTTCATTCATTATCCACTTGTTGTAGAAATCATCGACAAACGATGATTTCTACAACAAGTGAAAAAAGCGTTCAATCTGGCATCCCCAATTTACTTTTTCCCAACCCCTGTCTACGTTTTTCATTGTCTATGCTTCCACCCCCTGACGTCACTGTGAAAATCGACCAATCCCATCGGGCGCAGTATTCGATGGCCCTTATAAGCGGCATCACTACCGCGTTTCGCTTCGTACCTTATCTTCTAAATGTTTTCGTTGTGCGACAATATGAGCCGTTCCAAAATCATCCTAGCTGTGATTAAAATTGTTTAACATGATCAGTGTCATCATTTTGCCACTGTGAAAAATCATTTCCGTTTTATTTTGTCTCAAGTGTATTAGTTTTCTAAAATATCGTGAGGGGGTGGTGCCGTGATGCCAGTTCGTAAGCAAGGTGAATTTCGATATTCAGATATCGACGTTTGTGGTCTATAGTGATCGTGTTTAGTCCGTGCTGTCATTGACTTATTATTGAATTTGCACAAGGGGTTGGCAGCGCTCGCCGCAGCACCCTTTTGTTGATCCGTATCGATAATATGAGGGTTGTAAAGCACCCGCTTCTGCGTTCCATACCGAGTACGCTATACTACCTCATATTTTACCTTCCTGTATTAAAACTATAAATCCCTTATTATTTCGTTTTATTGCTACCACATAGAAAACATGCCCTTCGTTTCAATAAAATGTAGGTCGAGCATAATATAGCCTACTCACTCCACTACTCGCATCCACCTCATACGCTTTACCTTTGCTGTTGTAAATACATTTTATGCGACTTTATTCTTAGTAGAATACCTCAATTATGTTACCCTCAAACTTTATTCTCTTCGTAACCTTGCCTGGTATCTAATAGCTGTCTAATAGATTTTGAAAACAAGAAGTAAACATGACCCAGTTCCAATGTGCCTATTTTTACCGAAGACGAATCAATGTGCCCTTTGTTGATGTATTGCTGTTGGTGTCACAGAGGCCCACCGAGCATTAGAACTGCTGGAAGACTACCACAGCAAACTGGTGAAGCCGCAGGACCGGCAACTTCGCCTTGCCATCGAGAGAGTCATTAGGATTTTTAAATCACGTCTTTTTCAAGCTCTACTTGGTGAGTCATTAGAATTAATATACTGCTTTCTTGTAACCTACCTATAGGCACTGTACTTTAGTTCACACAGGGTAAGGAACTCTAAATTGTTCTAACAAGAGCTGTGTTGAGGTCGCTTTAGATTACGTCACTTAACCCTAGTAACACGAATAGTACGACACAATACCGACTCTCAAGTGTGTAATGTAGGTATACGTACCGGTTTTAATAACTCGAGTGACCTACATTATTGCGTTAGGTATTATATCTACCTGTCTCAACTACTGATACTTTTTCTGGGGTGAATCGAACAGGAAGTTACGACACAGGTACCCCACGGTACGTAGGTTATCCCAAGTTTTGTCGTTATTTATGTTATTAGCCAGTCCAAAGCCAGTTTATATTACTAAAGTTCGATACTCCGGCCTTTCATAGGTAGTGACTGGACTAGTATGTATGTGAGGTTTTTATGCAGGTAGCCTCAGGTAGGTATACTACATTACTGGTACACCTACAGGTATACACTATACACCCAGCCATGAAAGGCCAACGACAAAAAAAATTGCTAAGAGGCTGTTAAACATGTAAATGATGTGAAGTCAATGAAATCACTTGACATGAGTTTAATTTTGACACGTTGTTGATTAGCCTTTCGAAAAACGGGTGTATGTTTCATTCATTTCTATTGGAGTCAAGGGCACACGTTTCAGTATATACGCGTGCTTAACATACGTTTTCCAGTCCTCAAGTTCAGTACGTAGGTACCTGGGTAATAATTCTTTGACAGGTACCTGCAGTGCTAGGTTGACATTTTCATTCTGTCCAATCAGCCAATGCCTTCAGAACCAATTGTGTCATCTTGACGTGACTTGAATAACATCACTGCCAACTGTGCCGCCACCGGCAGTCGCAGACTTTCCTAGTTTTCTCCACAGGCTACAAGACAATTAAAACTAGAATGTCAGGAAATCTTCCCGCCTTCTATTATAGGAGTCCCTAATTTGATTAAAATCGTTCTAATTAAAACATTTGAATGCGTAAGTAACCCTTCCTATCATCTATCCTGAGTGGTGACAAAAATGTGACGTCACATAGATGGGTATACCTACCTACAACAGCCTCTCCTGTGAAGGGGTCACAGGAGTAGCGGTTACAGGTGAGGTAGTACTCGACCCACGTTGACTGTCGCGCGGTGTATCGCAGGGAACAGTTTCGGGACCCGTAATGAAATTAATCATACGAGAAAATTATAAGACTGATGATTCAGTCTTAAAATTGTCTCATACTTATGACAATTTTGCCATTACTATAAAAAAAATACGTTGTAGGTACTTTAGATGACCCACGCTTGGCAGCGCTAACCCCCTTGAATAATGGATTTTCCAAAAATAAACAACAATAAAGAAGCAAACACCCCTTTTGAATTAGCCGTTAGCTTTGAACTTCAGTTCGACTTTGAAGTTCAGTGGTCGAAGGGACCGATTCAGCTCGCTATGCTATAAATATACGGAACAGGCGCGCGACCGCAGATCGCGTCACTGGCGCTCTTGAATCTTCCTTGACCACGACACTGCTATTGTGATACGATATATTTAGCCGGTTGTAATGAACAGTACACTAGTCTAGTACCTATATCTGATATCAGCAACACGAAGGTCTCTACCCGCGGAACGCTGTTGCATAAATTATTTGTAAGCAGTATTTCTGTGTGTATTCTATCAAGGGCAAATCGTCCCATGAAATTGTAAAATAATTAATAAATTTGAAACAATCTTTGGTGTCAGTCTGTTTCTTTTGGGCTGGAAACTTTATCCAGTCTCATTAACATAGCTAGACAATCAAACAGGCACATGTCTGTCTTGATGAAGTTCACGTATGTAAGCATAAAGGTACAACTTTATTTCAAGTAGGTACTTAATATGTAAATTATACCTGCCTAATAAGGTGCTGACTGATATGGTCAGGCTTAATTACTTTAATTTTAATAAAAACGGTTCTTGTGCTTAAAACTAACTGCCCCTATAAAATCTAAGCACCTATAAAGACTTAAGAGGTGTGAATAGATGACCTACTTCAAAGAACGTAGGTATAATGCAGTCCTTCTCACGGTCTAATCCAACACACAGGACTGTGTGTTGGATTAGACCAAGGCTTATTTTGGTAGTCCACATACTTATCTGAACGTGGGTAGTTTACTGGTAAGTTGACCACATCACTACTACTCCAGTACGCGTAGGATGACAACTATAGAAACAGGTTGTACTACGGAAGAATAGACAAAATGAAAGATAGCGATTAATTGTTTATCTGTCATTTTGTCTAGTCTTCCGTCGACAAAACCCGTTTCTATTGTGGTCACAAATGCAAAACAGCAAAAATCGGCTTCAGACTGAAGAGTCTGAAGCCGATTTTTGCTGTTTTGCATTTTGGGCAGGCAATCCTGTAGGCCAAATTAAGCCAGAGAAATGCTGAACAAATTGCGCGCTCTTTAAAAATAAGAAGAGTCAGTGTGATCCAGTTTAGTTAGAAATTAAACAAAACTATAACGTGTATATTATCTACATTAGATTAACCTTGCCCCATAGTGGATGCGTACTTGATTGCAGCTGACTGTATGCGTCATGTGTAATGAACACACATGGGCTTCACTGCATCAGTCGCATGCATGGAGTTGAACAACTTGTGCATAAATAACCCTTTTGTTTTCCATTGATGGAAGATAAAAAATATAATTGAATATTCGAACAAAACTAGTCGTACAAATGAAGAAACTCGAGTATCTATACTTTTATACTTTTTAATTTTAATAAATTATAAAGAGGTAAAATTTGTTTGTTAGTTTGTTTGAAAGTTTGAATGTCGGGGGTAATCTCCGGAACTACTAGTTGGATTTGACAACTTCGTTTTGCATTGAATAGACAAATTCATAATTCATTGTTTAGGCTATAACAAACAAAAAAGTCAGAAAGAGTACCTAAGTAAAATCATAAAACGTAATTGCTCGGGCGGGCGATGGGATGCGACGCAGTGGGTCGGGGGCTGAAAATCCACGCGGACGAAGTCGTATGCAGAAGCTAGTCTAGAGAGCGTTTATCCTAAAAGTTGGCAACGTCGCAAATAGCTGTAAAAAATTTACCTGTTTTGATTAATTTGGCAATATTACTATACGGAAATGGAAATGATGTTGTACCCGAATAAGGTGTAAAAAAGAAAAGTTTCCAAATACTTTTTTTACTTACATCTAAAACTAAATATTCGGTGTTAAGATATTAACTAATGCATTTCATAATCAATATTCTAGTTCGCTAGTTAGCCACATTTCTTATTTCCATACAGTAATATTGCCAAATTAATCAAAACAGCGCACTATTTGACATCTATTTGCGACGTAGCGTATTTTCATAGGTTTATTAAATAGATCAGTCGGTTATTTGGTAATCACCCAAAAAGTTTCACCAAAATATTGGCGACCCTAGTGCTGATACGTTTATAACAAGTTCACCAAAATATTGGCGCCCCTAGTGCTGATACGTTTACAGCAAGTTTCACCAAAATATTGGCGCCCCTAGTGCTGATACGTTTACAACAAGTTTCACCAAAATATTGGCGCCCCTAGTACTGATACGTTTACAACAAGTTTCACCAAAATATTGGCGCCCCTAGTGCTGATACGTTTACAAAAAGTTTCACCAAAATATTGGCGCCCCTAGTGCTGATACGTTTACAAAAAGTTTCACCAAAATATTGGCGCCCCTAGTGCTGATACGTTTACAGCAAGTTTCACCAAAATATTGGCGCCCCTAGTGCTGATACGTTTACAACAAGTTTCACCAAAATATTGGCGCCCCTAGTGCTGATACGTTTACAGCAAGTTTCACCAAAATATTGGCGCCCCTAGTGCTGATACGTTTACAGCAAGTTTCACCAAAATATTGGCGCCCCTAGTGCTGATACGTTTACAACAAGTTTCACCAAAATATTGGCGCCCCTAGTGCTGATACGTTTATAAATGTCCGGATAATGTAGTTTTACTGTTGACACAAATCTCTAAAGTTCTAAAAACAAACTAATTAAACTCGATCAGAGTGATTGAGTACGCACACGCACGTAGTTTAAAGTTCTGTTATTTATCAAATGTGTCGCTTACGCACGCAATGCATTTATCAGTTGAAAATAATATGAATAATCTCGTCTCGTGTTTATTAGTTGGACGTGATAACTGAGTAGTCCAGCCTCTGTTGACGAGTTGTATGTACCAAAGATACTGAATGACCTTAAGATAAGGTTATTATGAATAAATACTTACTTACTTGGGGTACTTATCTATGTACATGCCCTTTAAATACTCGTATAATTTTATACTCATTATGATCATCTGAAAATAAAAATATTGAATGGAAATCTTCTTCTTTTCGTGTGGTTAATGACTAACCTGGTTTCAGCCGCCCATGGGCCTCAGACTTGGCTTCACATGCCGTCGAGAAATATCTCTGAGGCATGGTTTTCTCATGATGTTTTAGAAATAATGCCTGATTTAATACAAGAACAAGGTGCTGAATGCACCAAAATTTCCACTTGGCTCTACGTGGCACCTTTGCGCTTTGTTATGTTGTTATCCTATTATCCTCCATTGTGTTTGAGCGTAGTAAGTAGCCTTAAATCAAGTAGGTAACGTAATTTGTTTGACTACAAACGTAGGACCTACCTGTACCTACAGCAACAATATTAGCATAACATAAGTAATTACTTAGCATCTTATTTGAAAAGCATAATAGATGGTACCTACTTAGGTAGGTAAACTGAATAAATTCAGTCCAAATACAAGTCACCAGCACCGGCAGTTAGTAAATGAATGAGTAGGTAGAGCATGCACTTTGAGCTTATTGTGGTTTCATAACCAATGTACCTAGGTACCTTAAATTTTTCCTTGTTTTCCTTGCAAACAGTTTGTTATCCATGCAAAACATTCTGAACCACTTCGCCGCGCCGCTTGGGTTCCCGAGTCACCCGACTCTATACATACCTACCTGTCATATGAAACTTTGATTGACAATACTTACACAAAATCCATAAACCATAATTATCGTAGTGCGGCAGACGGATGCGTTCGTCTGTTCGTACCTAAACTCGACAACATGTGCGGTGGTCTGTTTGACCTACATCTCCTAACACGGGTCACCGGCTTTAACTAAGCCTTCGCCAACACAAATCGCTCTTCGACATGTTTTAATTGAAATTTTAAACTATGTGAGCTGAACTGTTCCAACAATGTTTTTATTGAATAACCCTCCATGCAACTATTACAGGACATGACAAACACTACGCTTGATCGCTTGCGCCCGCCGTACATACGGGGTGGAAGTTTTTTTTTTTTTTGCGTACTTTTTTGTAGACGAGTCTTTTCAATTTCACGAAGCAATATTCAGATACTGCTGAAATGATGATGTAGGTAGTTTGAAACATAAATCTCGGTGTTTACGTCACCAATATGTAGGTAGTGCGCGTAATAACCGTAGAGATATAGCTTATCTCTACATATTATAGTTATTTCTTTGAGGTTTAACGTGTATAACCATAATAATGTTGATAGCCAAGTAGCCAACCAAGTTTAATAAGGGTGACAAAATGTTCTATGATTTATTAAATTGGTCTAAGCTCAAGTATAAAACAAGAGTTTGACGGTAATTAATGTAACGTACGTACGAAAATTGCACACATGTTTACGATACCTGCCTCAAATCACTGTTGACAGCGCTGTCTTGGTTTTTTATTTGGTCTGAGGTACCTACGAAAGATTACCTTTTCAGCACATCCCCAATAAAGCCTCTTGCAGACTGGCGCGGCGCGACTCGAACAAAACAATTTCTATGAAAACTTCATGGTAGAACAATTACCGGTATCGCGTCGCGCGACAAGTCGCGCTAGTCTGCACGAGCCTTAAAGGTCTCTATAATACGAGTAGTCACTGAGAAGACTTGTCAGTAAAAATGACTAGGTACCTACTTACCATTTTCTCAGGATCCGACACGTGACAGTTTTGTTAAGATACGGGGGTTGTTCTCATAGAATACCTACGTTTCAAAATATTTATAAGTTAAGACAGTTGAAAAGTTAATACTTAATTCTGTGAAAAATTAAACAATACAATAATCGTTGTACCCATTGTCATGTCATGATGCCTGTCACACCACTGCTACTGACAAAGATGAACCTTCATCGGAGTTGTGATGAGAATTCTTTACCCAAACAAAGTTTCTGTATTGCATAATAGATTCATGTAAGTACCTGCTACTGGTATCTCCCACAGTTCACGAGCTGCGCTATGATCAACAGACGCTGTGAAGCAGACTGTAAAATCCGGCCAAAGCTGCCTTGGATACCCTCGTATCATACCTATACTAAGTTAATTTTCATAGTACAGTATGCACTAAGTTCATCCACTCGAACATAGAACACCGTGGCCCCGTGGGGTCGCCGCACTCACCGCCCGCACGCTCGATATCGATCTCAACACGACACGACTCACGCGATAGTTTCTCGTACCTACCTACCCACCTACCATTGAGCGGAATTGTTCCAGATTAGCTCTTTCAGATAAGCCTTTATATGCTGCATATTTTACTAATCAATCCATAGCTTCCTTCTTTCAATATTATGAACTTTATGCGCAGTGCCGTATTAAGACTACTTGATACCCTGAGCAATCCACGCCTGTGGGCCCCCCTATCCACTAGTTAACTTGTATCGGTCTTTAAAAACAAATTAACGAATTTATAACGAGATAGATCGAAAGTGATACGTGGAGTAGGTATTACAATAAAAACCAAAGCATATTTTTTATTTATATGCGACTTGCGACTTTTACGTGCATTAAATTAGCGGACAATGATTTTTAAGTGCAACGTTTATATCATAATCTGCCTGTATAATGTCGTGGCGATCTTAGAAATGATCATTTCGTGAAGTGTTCAACCATTTCATGAAATAGAACTTCGACCGCTGGTCACATCATGATGTTTTCTGTCCAGATCATTGAATACTTAATATTTGTTGCTGTAAATTGTATGGTGTGCATAATAAAGAATATTCTATCTATCTATATACCTACTCAACGTTTGACGATTTGAACAGTTAAACGCACGACTACTTCATGAAGGCTCGCACGCGGTTGGTCGCAGTTCTAACCTATCCTAACTCATTTGGTCCGGGTGCGGGTGCCACAAGCGGGGTGTTTTTTTTGTTAACTAAGTGTTATGTTGCATTTCTCGCCGCTTTTGGCACCCCCACCAAATACCAGCGGCCGCCCAGCGCTACTTCCAAGTTGGTCGCAGGTACTTAGCAATTTTTACTGCACCTTAAACCATGGGTACCCCACAGCCCTTCATTAATGATATGTCGAAACATCGACTCACATATCATTAAATATTGACGTTTAAACGATACGGTCAATTTTTGCTAGCCATTTCACGAACCATTTTATGAAATGGTCGAAGTCGAACACTTTTATCAATTCTGAGATCTGGCTACGACATAAATATATTACCTACTGATAAAGCATCGATGCTTTTCTGCAGGATCGTCATTCTTTTTAATTTTTATTAAGTACTTTCAACAACATCTCCCGCCGACAATACGCACGGGTTTTCAAACAGCTTTGCCTATCATGTGCAAGCAAAAATTTTTCCGGTGCTGTTTGTGGTGCCCCCCGGGACGTGATGCCCTAAGCAATTGCTTAATTTGCTTATGGGCTAATCCGGCACTGTTTATGCGACTTCTTTATCAAATCAGCATTTGTAATGAGTAACAGCAACGTAAACAAACTAATGTCTTTTGCATAAGTTATGATGAGAATTCAAGGCTCTGAGAAAATCGATTAATAATGGATGGCATTCTATCCAATTTTCTGCTGTGTCACAGATATTCAAGAGTTCTACGAGCTCACACTTCTCGATGACACCAAGTCGGTTCAACAAAAGACTGCGGAGACGATACGCATCGCGAACAAATGGGAAGCTGACAACGTGCGACGCGAAGTAAGTGACTTTTAAAGTAATTTATAATTAGTCATTAACATACTTCAGATTTTATTAAATTAACTAGAGCAGACAGTCGGCAAAATAGATTTTATATGGAAGCAACGCGCAAAGGTGTGCTAACGGTTTACAAATGAATGATTTGATTGTTAGGTTTTTATGCTTTGCGCCACGATTCTGCAGTTTTAACTGGGTTATTTACAGTTTCATTGTAAACTTCCCGATGTCTGTTATTTTTATTGACTTTATTTCATTGTGGCTTGCCGCACAACCGGCCTGGTTTTTTACGAGCGTTTATTCTGAAAGTGGGCAAAGTCGCAAATAGCTGTCAAATATTTACCTATTATGATTAATTCGGCATTATTATTGCATGGAAATATGAATTATGGCTAACTAGTGAACTAAAATATTGATTATGAAATGCAATAGGTAAGTACTTAATTAAATATCGTAACACCAAATATTTAGTTTTAGATGTAAAAAAAGTATTTGGAAACTTTCCAAATGCCTTTTTTACACCTAACACAGTTACAATATCAAATTCAGTGTTATAAGCAAGTTTACATATTTCCATAAAGTAATACCTAATGCTAAATTAATCAAAACAGCGAAATATTTGACATCTATTTGCGACGTTGCCCACCTAAAGAATAAACGGTAATTTACAGCAGACCTAACTAACTAGGTTTATGTCATGATTGACTGTTTTTGTCATGTCACAAATGTTACGTTCTGAACTGATATGTAATTGTATATTTTGGTTTAAGTACTATTTAGGTATAGGTACTCATACGGGGTCCCTTTGAACCTTGTTATGGACCAAAGCAACCGAACGAGACAATACCTAGTTTATCTGATGGGACCCAGTAGGTACCCTAATTGCGTAATACACGATCAATCAGAATCTGAATCGTTTTGAAACAGATTGCTTAAACACTAGGTAGGTACTTCATAAGTTCGAAAAAAAAATCTGCTCACCAACGTAAATAACGTAAATAATGAATGTTGTTGAACTGTCAAAATGAAACAGATTTGTCGTAATCGTTTACGAAAATACCTATGTTACGTAATTAGATAGCAGATTTATATTCATGTCCCATAATGACTTGGCTGTCGTAGCCCCTACATCCTAATTGCGTAACACCATCGATTTACATCAATGCGTAACACACTTTCAATCACAATTTGAATGATTTTGAAGGGTATGCTAATCCATTGCTTCATATGTTCGAAAAATTTGTGTGCTGAAAATGAAAGCCATTGCTACTGTTGGTGTGTAACGCAATTACCACGATGGTAAGCGTTTAAAAAAAACAACCGACTTCCGAAAAAAACACTACAAAGTGAAAAATAACTATAATTTCGGAAGTCGGTGTCTTTGGTTTAAAATTTTAGTTTTTTGCCATCGACTTCCGAAATTATAGTTATTTTTCACTTTGTAGTGTTTTTTTTTCGGAAATCGGTTGTTTTTTTATTGTAAAAAGTTTTTATTTTTCACTTTTTAGTTGTGGTACCTACCTCACACAAATTCGAATACCACTACCTGCTATGTAAATAACAGTGACAGGAAGTTATCATCATATCATCCACATATACTAAGTGGGAAAAATACGTATTATTGAAGCTTACTCAAAAACTATCCAAGCTAAGTTAATAAAATTTATATGGGACCAATCCGGTAGCATACCCTATCATACAAAAAAAATATTTCAAAATCGGTCCACAATTGACGGAGAAATCGGCGGACAAGCATAAAAAAAAAAAAATAACATACATACGCGTCGAACATATAACCTCCTCCTTTTTGGAAGTCGGTTAAAAAATTGACATTGCTCACTAAGTATTGTATGTAGGTACAGCCCGATTCAAACTTAATGGCGGCTCGGAACATGAGGCGAGTCGCTGCGCATTAACGAATTCATGTGTCAGCGGGGGTGAGGGGTGCGGTACTGCGCAGCGAGTGGCTAACTTCCGAGACGCCATTAAGTTTGAATCGAACTATACCAGCCAACGATTAACAATGTACTACGTGAACTTAATGATTGGAATTTTAATAAGTAATGCCCTTTGCAGATACCACACACAGAAGACAGTGACTATCGAAGCGTATCTAATGCATTCCTTCAAGAGAATCACAGAAAATCTGAAACACGAAATGCCACGCCAGATTCGACGAAGGTTCGTAATGTTCGTATTATGTTACTTTAAAAAAAACATAACCCTCCTTCTAGAGCGGTCGGGTAAAAATAGATACTTACGCTTAACAAAATACATTGTTTAGAATGACACAAAAATAATGGAATGCAGAGAGAATATCATTCGCACTAGTTATCAGTATCACACGGGTTCAATTCCTAGCCCGGGAGGATTTTTCTCAAAAATACATGGAAATTTGAACATTATTTTGACAACCTTCTTCGAGATAAATGGAAAATACTGTACTGGGCAAATACATGCGAGCAGCGGCCGGCAATGTGGGCCGTGTAATAAAAAAATCGAACGAACTTTTTACGTCGGAACATGGCAACTAAGGAGGTAACTCAAATGTTATTTACATTTTGAACTAGCTTGCATAGAAACAAATGAACTCGAGAAAAATGATTGTTGTTCGTCATCCATTTATTTGAGAAAAGTACTATACAAGCCTTGGTCGCAACCAGAAGTTGATGGACTCACGTAGGTATGTGTGCCTCGGCTTCTTCCATCAATGCCTCTTTTGCAGGTCGGTGCAGTAAAGTACTATATTCGAAAAATAGAATAGGTATGGCGATAAGGTTCGGAATTTTAAAAAGCACATATTCAAAATAGGCTGAGAATCAGCACTTTTCCAACGTCAAAATTACATAAGACAGTTCCCCAAACACGCCCGCCCGTCACCACTTCCTAGAGCTTAGCTGGGAAGAAGAAGTGGCGCAACAAACTCCCCAGCACTCCCAGCAGCAACACATCCTCTGCGCATCTCGGAAGTTTCGGCACAGATTGCATAATTTATAATGCTGACAAGTGTTAGGAATGAAAAAAAGGGTAGGGTAGTTGGTACCTACCTACCTTTGAAGGCATGTTCTAAGTACAATGAAGGAGCTCGTGGCTAAGTAACAACAGCCGCACTGGTCGATCCATCAGGTTAAGCTACGCTTGCTGGGGTTGGTCAGTGGATGGGTGACCATCTTTACATACCGAGAATCCTCCGTGCCTCGAAAAGCCCGTTAAGCCGTTGGTCCCGGCTGTCATTCATGGATCTTTGACAGTCGTTACGAGTCGTCAGAAGCCCGAAAGTCTGACACCAGTCTTACCAAGGGATATCGTATTACTCAGTTACTGGGTTGTGGAGGTCAGATAGGCAGTCACTCCATGTAAAATACTGGTATTCAGCTGCATCCGGTTAGACTGGAAGCCGACCCCAACATAGTTGGGAAAAGGCTAGGCAGATTGATTTTTGTTCTAAGTACAATGAAGTTTTGGCACAGATTACATAATAATTATAATGCTGACAAGGGTTAGGAATGAATAAAAGGGAAGGGTACTCCTTTGAAGGCCTCGGAAACCTAGTAGTAACGATCTTCTTTGAATAACCACTTTACGATTATATCACACTCTTCACCTTACTATCTTAAAATGTCCTGAAGTACCTATGTGCGTGACGGTTTTCCGATTAGGCTATCAGACAAGTAAATCGGCAATTCGAGCCGGCATTATGCCACATTACTTAATCATGATAAGATATTAGCCCGTGGCCGTAACATATTCTGCCGGTCTGCACACAGCCTCTTAACAGATTAATGCAATGCCCGGTGGCGTCCAATAGATGTCGCTAATATCGCAGAGGATATTGCAGGAGAGTCAGGCAGAACTCAGGACACCTAGGAAGTTCGGGTGTTCAGGTTCATGAGCAACATAGATAGCTCAGATGGTTATTGAATCGTGTAGGTACCACTTACCCACAATGACCAGAGAAACGCCAGATTTGTTCCAAAATAAATCTGGCGGTTCCAGGAAATAACCCTTCAAACAGAAAAAGTCATTCTCTGAATTCATTGGTCTTCTTTCTTTGTTTTTAGGCTTATTCTGTCGTTCTACCGACTGGAGAAATCGAGGAAAAAAAGGTAAGTGATATTCCACCCTTTTAGTAAATCTACAAAATCAAATTGACTCAAGTGGGTATTTTGGATGAAGAAGATGAATAATAAAGAAGAAAAGACTGTTCAGTTAACAATACTTTTTGTATGTAAATAGGTAATATCATGAAAACAATGGTGAAAATTCCTTACTAATGGATATTCTTAAATCTTGAATATTGCCGGGGCTATTCATAGAATAATTTTATAAATGATTGTTGCCTTAGTCACAACCTTTATTACGCACAGCGCCATCTTTCGTAAATAGTCTACAATCCAAAGAGTTTTAGTTGCGGATCTGGCGGAGGATCGATGCGATGACTGCATTTTTTTTATTTTGATGACGTGACGTTTACGAAAGTGGCTGAACGGAGCGCTAGGTACAACAAGTGGACGGTAATGGCGGATGGTTGGTGTTTCGCGTCTCGTAGTACTATTTATAACCTAAAATATAGTACAAGTTTTCGGCGATATGTGCGCTAACGTTTCTTCGTTGTGTGGATCGGTGCCGTTAAATTTCACAATTGTGCCAATGACGTACGAACGCTTCATCGACTGAAAGTATACTGCTCTAAATGATAATCAGTGAAATGATATTGCACACAAAATTTTGACATTCACACTGCCGAGATTTCGTATTCGTTGCAAGTAAGGCCATTTAATAAACACTAATCTATTTTTAAACGTTTAGTAATTTCTTTACTCTGGGAACGTTTTCAATTCTTGGTGAGACTAATGCGACTTCGGAGTTAGTTTTGCTTGTAACAATTCGCTGTTACTTGCCCATGGTTGATAGGTACAAATATAAGTACTATGATACTATCAAGTGTCCATAAATTGCACACTAATAATGTAACACGGACATTCTAATTAAGGTTCATCGCTTTGACATTCATACCATCCTATCATCGAACACAAGTTAGTAACACGCCTAATAATTACCCAGCCATACATACATTTATCTACTAAAATCGCTATCAATAAAGGGCTCGGCTAAGTTTCGTCCATTCATTAGATAAGGACTGCTGCAATTTAAACCAATCTAACATGATAAAGAGCTTTCAGTGTAATGGGATTACCAGCAACACGAAAAGAGGTCGCATACCTTATAAAAGGTCACATATTTTTGATATGTTTTGGTGCAAGTTAGTTGTGGGTTCTAGGTAGAGAATGGTGCATGCTGAACATCGTCAAGTAAGCTGAAAGTGGACACAAGTGTGTAACTAACAATGCATGCAGTGTACATAGTGTAGTACGGACAACAAAATAAATTCCCTGAGGGCTATGCACACTTGGTCTTGAAAATGACAGAAAGACGGAAGAAAAAATCTCATAATGGATTCCTTCGGAAAGTCTCCTCCTTGTTTAATCTTGATACGGTGAGTAGGTGACATGACTTCAATTTGATTCAGTACCAGGCAATAAAAACATTAATGAATTTTCACCATTGTCTCACGACAATATTGTATCTTATTCTTCTAGAGTACTAATAATGTGCAGATTATATTCTTAAAAGTATTTATAAAACAAAACATTATATTTTTTACTAATATTATGTAATTTGATTTCTGAGTATAGTAATATCTTGATATTTCCTAATCCCTTCATAGATATAACACACTGTTTACCTACTTACAATTTAATGAGTGTTATTTATTTAGTCGTGCCTCTGTACATACAACCTGTATATTATGTGTGAGAATGATGTTTACCAGTTTGGATTGATCCTCCCGTTTCTATCATTAATATTCATTATAACTAATCACATAATGTCAATGAGTACTCAACAAAATTTATTTTTAGAATATTACAATCTGTTGTTGTCTAAACTTTTCTAAAGAATATTCCTGTTTTAAAGCAATATTTGTCCAACATGTCACCTTTTATTATAATTTGAATAATACTTTTATTATTAAAAATATATTTTAATTGATGCATAAGTCTATTTCTATGTTTTTGTTATTTATCAAAATGTTACTCTATTTTTGCCACAGAAGGTAAATCAACCAACTAATTTCAAATATCAAATTCCAATACTAGTATTATTATGTTTGTCCTTGGTCTTATAAAACTTTTGTACTGTGCATAAACCAGAATTGTAATTAGTAAACAAACCTGTGTAGGTATTTAAATATTACCACAGATGTTTTTATGATCAAGAGTTCTAGCTCTTCATAATTCCTCTTTAATTAGCTGGATAATAATTATCCAGCTAATTAAAGTAAAAAAAAAAAAAAAAAAAATATTTTACTTATAAAATAATTTATTTGATATTTTTAAGTAGGTACAAACATGCTAACTCATAAAGCCATTTTTTACATGGAAAGACATTACCTCTGATTGAACTATGAAAGTACTGATTGTAATCCGTCATTATTATGATAAAGTTAATTTAACTATTATTTTCAGGCTCACGTCACGTCACCAGAAATGAAGCAGGTAATTATTTAGTAGTATAATAATTAATTAAATTCCAAAGTTTGAATGAACTGATGATTGATTGATTGATTATTGCATTCAGAACTATTATTGTACAAGTGGTTTTCTAACTTTCTTATTTTGCTAAAAGTCACCAGCTTTCCATCTACCACAGAAGAGTAAGCAAATGAAGTGTTAAAAACACATTTCCAAAGAATGGAGGTTTAGTTATGTCATAATCTCATAGCTGACCTTATTCGTTCGTTTTATCGCAGACAGCAGTCTATTTCGCTCTGTAAACCCATATAATTATCACTTCTTGTTGTCTCTCATGATCTTACAACTCGAATCCTGGCCACCTTAACAATTAGAATCAATTCTATGTTCTTGTAAATGTTGGCGTTCAAAACCGCTTTTTAATGGCCTCCTTGAAATAAATGATTTGACTTTGAATTAATTTAATCAGTATACTAAACAAAACTTGCAGCCTTTGCAGGTAAATGGCATAGAAGGTGGTGGCACGGAGCGTACACAAGGTGAGGATGGGTACACCTACATGACGGTAGTGTTGTCTCGCGCGGGCGGCGCCGGGCTCGGCTTCAGCATCGCCGGTGGCTCCGACAACCCTCACGTGGCCGAAGACCCACACATCTATGTCACTAAACTCATTCCCGGAGGAGCGGCGGCTGCCAGCCAGCTGCAGATCAATGATGCGATATTGCAGGTAAGGTTTTAATCCAGATATTAAAATTATCTACGACGAAACTAACTGTTGTCTTGTAAATGACGTTATCTGTAAATTACACATAGTTTAAGCGATTGGTAGAACTTATTATCGCTTCCAACAAATCCAGCGCGGAGGGCAAAATCCATCTGCTGTTGAGCCTAGAATCGTATCATAAGACAGAATTCTGAATTTTCCGATCCGCGGCATTGAGCAAATATCAAGTCTAAATTAGCAATCCAGTTGCTCACTACTCCGCGTAAACGCCACTTGATTACGTTTAGCAGTAGAGGCTACTAATACTTTGTACACTATTTTGTTTACTTTTTAAGTTGTTTTATTTGTCCCTCAGGTGAATGATACGAATGTTGACAGTGTTACGCACGCTGACGCAGTTGATGCATTAAAAAAAGCTGGCAATACTGTGAGACTGGTGAGTTTGTTTATTTACTTCATTACATGTCAAACAACAGCTGTTACGAGATTAAGCAAATATGTGACTCAAGCTGTATGCTTAATGGCTCATTCACGTCATTTGATAACACGGTCGACACAGCATTCAAGGAGTTTCCACATTCGGGTACTATACTTTAAAAAAAAACGTACTGTATTGCCAAGAGACTTGACTATTTGAGTTTCTGACAGTTGGTGTGGTGTGTAATTTCAAGTAAATTTTGCTCGCAAAGTAGTTATGATTTTGAATTTAGTGACAAGTTCCGTTTATGCGATACAAGAATAAACAGTGCCGCGTGTATTATTGCGCGGTGTTACAGCAAGTGAGTGAACGCATTCCGAAGTCAGTTCGCATCGAACAATTAAACGAGCCATGAAGGAGTTACTATTAAATGCAATCAGAAGAATCAATGTATGTGTAGGTACAATACAAGTGGTGACATTATTTCATGGACAGAATCATTTTGTCATTGTGTTAGGAGAATTGATTGCTGACCAAGTTCTTGCCAACTTTGATTCATAATCGAACTATTGAGGGCACTCTATTATGCGAAACTCCAGCGGTTGACCTTCGTACAAGGACTCTTTCACAATAAACATTGTCCCGCGAAAGACATGACTCACTGCCGTTAAACGCGCCCGTCTTCGCTCCTATAAAATATTATTTATACTCTTTACAGAAAATACGACGTCGCGCGACAGATGATACTTCAAACTCTTTACAAGTAACAAAGCCAGAGGAATCCGTAGAGATCGAGCTGGTGAAAGGTGGCTCAGGTCTCGGGTTCAGTATAGCAGGGGGTCTCGGTAATCAACATATCCCGGGCGATAATGGTATTTATGTGACCAAGATAATGGCTGGTGGTGCTGCTCATAGAGACAGCCGTTTGAGGGTCGGTGATAAACTGCTAATGGTCAAGAATACTTCGGTAAGTTTTGGTGTTTAACACAACATTCACGAAGGGCGTTATGCATCGGAGGTTTCATCTTTGCGTCATTATAGTACAGGATAGGCCTCAGTGTGTAACGCCCTTAGCAAATCTGGAACTGCCTTGCATAATTTTTATGATGTGGTTTTGTTTCCAGCATGGTGACGTGAACCTAGACAATGTGACACATGAGGATGCTGTGGCCGCGCTGAAGGCGACGGGCGAGCGAGTGTTACTCGTGCTCGTGCCGGGCCCGCGCCACGGACAACCCTCCCCTCGCACATCTCGCGCCAACACACGTGAGTTACGTCACTACTGACCTTAATAGCCTGGCCCTAAACTGAGGGCCTCCCACCAATGCCATACTTGATTACCAGTTCAAACAGACTGATGTAATGTGTACTTAACTATTATTTACTTATTTACCACGTTAAATATTCACACAGCCACGAGAATGACGATTGAAAATACTGAGACAGCGTCAAGCACAGCTAATTCGCTGCGTCGTGAAGATGTTACGGATAACAATGAGGAGACCCGGGTCGTTGACCTCGAGAAGGGTCAGCAAGGGCTTGGGTTCAACATTGTGGGGGGTGAAGATGGCCACGGCATTTACGTATCGTTCCTGTTGGCCGGCGGGCCCGCCGAGCGCTCGGGCCAGCTGCGGCGCGGCGACCGGCTCCTCGCCGTCAACGACGTAGACATTACTCACGCCACGCACGAACAAGCCGCTAAAGCTTTGAAGGTAATTTATATTATCATGATTCTATTTACTAAAGTATCAATATACCAGTAGCATTGAGTAGGAGCCAATAAATTGTTGTAGTGTCATTTGAAAACTACTGGATGCATTGTATGACATTGTTAGTGTTGATATGTTTAAGGAAGTTAATCGTTAATAATTGAAAGTTAAATGTTATGGTTTTATTTAGCCTTGTAGGTTATATTGTGCTTTAGAGCTTTTCTCTATAAAACGACACTTATGACAAATTAATGTAGATATCATCACATTAAAATAGTCTTATGGTCAATGTTATGTGGATTGACTATTAACTTACTGGTTACTGTCAATCTGTACCCTAATTGCGTAATACACGATCAATCAGAATCGTTTTGAAATAGATTGCTTATCCATTGCTTCATTAGTTCGAAAAAAAAATCTGCTCAACAACATAACGCAATGAATGTTGTTGTACTGTCAAAATGAAACTGATTAGTCGTAATCGTTTACGAAAATGTGTTGCGTAATTGAATGGCTGCATTATCCCACTGGTGGGCAAAGGCCTTCCCCATAACTTCAAACTGTTGAGTTCCAGTGTGGATAGCTCTACATTATTAATAAGATCAAGCTAAAGCAACCCCCTTGACTGACTGGCAGTATCTCTTCTCACCATAAATCATTTACAATTTCAGAGCACGGGACAGAATGTGAAATTAACAGTGGTGTACAGACCTCAAGAGTACAACAAGTTTGAAGCGCGTATCAACGAACTGAAGCAGCATCATACACTTCTGAGAACATCCCAAAAACGATCCCTATATGTTAGGTGAGATCACGGCTATTTATTTACTTACCTATATGAATAATTTTGAGATTTTTCCTTCCTCTCCTGATTATTCATAGTAAACCTGCGATTAATAATATAAAAAAATTTGGAAAAATTGGTAGATTTAATCTATTTAACAAGGATATGCCTTGTTAAATAGAGTAAATCTAACAATTTTTCCTGGGTAAATTTTAGTACTAAATTATGATAAATTCTACCTCCAATCAAAATTTCTTTTAAATTCATTCAGTTAGCAATTAATTAATTAACTCTACGACCCGAAATTGAATCATTCGGATTTTACAGCATTTATTAATAGTTGTTTTAAGGACAAATGTACATATTTCCTCTTAGCGTATGATCTATGTTCATGATGGTAATAAAGTGTAATAATATCGTTTTTCAGAGCATTGTTCGACTACGATCCTATCAGGGACGACGGCCTGCCTTCAAGAGGTTTACCATTCAGATACGGAGACATTCTGCACGTTACCAACGCTTCTGACGACGAGTGGTGGCAAGCTAGGTACAGTAGCATTATATTCTTAACATTTATTTTACTAATACGGACATATTTCAATTAAAAACTAGTCAAAGTTACGCCTTATGCCATCTCTAAGTATGCCTGCAGTAAATCTGATTAGTTACTCAGTATATTATCTGTCCATGTGTCTATATTGCTTTGTTAATTTGGTGGTATTATGATGTAATCCAACTACTATTGATGTTTTAATATTCTATTGCAGACGACTGGACAAATCAGACTCTGACGCCATCGGCATTATCCCTTCAAAGCGGCGGTGGGAGCGTAAGCAGAGAGCTCGCGACCGACAAGTCAAGTTCCAGGGACAAGGCACGCCTGTTAGCACTGTGAGTTCTTCAATATTTTTATTACACATTCATAATCAGCCTATATGTTATGTCCCACTACTGGGACACTGCCCTCCTCTCTGTAAGAGGGAGTGTGTACCACGCGGGCCCAGTGCGGGTTGGTAGATGTCACATGTCTTAGAATTTTGGTTCTAGGGCATGCCCGTTTTCCTCACGATGTTTTACTTCACCGTTTTGAGAGCAGTGGTGATGAAATTATATACGCAAGCGCCTGCTTGGGATCGAACCCTCGACCTACAGCTCGTAAGTCGGAGCAGTTACCACTGGGCCACCCCTGCTCTCATACATGCATTACACATAACTTTTTACTAATCTTAATTTACGCTATATCACGAGTCGATGCGCTTTACTTGTGGTAACCAAGTGTACAAACACGCTGTGAATGTGTGCGTGAAGACGACTAGCGTCAGCACATAATACATAGACACACACACACTTGCGACTTCGCCATTGTCTCGGAAAGTACCGAGAGCTCCTGAGGTTAGACACACAGTCACAGCGTGTTTTGGTAAACACAAGTAAAGCGCGCGTCGCTTCGGAGATGTAAAATATTTTTTAAATTTTTTTTTAAAACGTTGTCCCGCACTAATAATTTCTTCTTGTATCGTGGGTGCGTTTACAAACATAGAAACTCACATACACTAACACCCAGACCCGGAACAACTACTTGCAGATCATACAAATATTTGTTTCGTGCGGGGATCGAACCCGCGACACGTTGCGCAGCAGTCGATCACTCAGCCACTGCGCCAACCGTGTCGTCGAATAACTATAATATACTATACCAGAGAATAGGCAAAACTTACAAAAAAACGTTTATCCAATAAAATGTGTTATTTAAATTGGCATTTAATTTAGATTAAAATATGCCTTAACATCATATCATTTAAATTAATAGTTTAAAAGATATCATAGATTCAAAATTACGCGTAACAATATAAAAATGGTTAACAGCTACGCGGGCGCAGCGGTAGGAGTCAATGAAACCTTTTCCTTGGCTATTAGGTATGTAATAGTAGTACCCGGTACTACGTTTCCGTGGGATATTTTGCGACCTCCACGCGGCCGAAGCCGCGGGCAAAAGCTAGTAATAAATAATAACTTCGATCAATACGTATGACATACGACCATTAGCTTTTCTTTATTGTTCTACTCTGTGTTTTTACTTATATAAAATACTCCGGTTGTTGTGAAAACGAGACCAATCGAGTTAAGCTTGGTTTCACGTTATAAATCAGCGACATAAATAAGTCAATAATAGATAAACTAACATTTTTAGTAATATTTACTTTTATTGTTTGACCATGCTAATGTTGTCGTGACTGGATAAAGACTACTTTAAATTAATGTTTACTCGATTTTTTATATCCTCTAATGGAAATGTTATTTGTTAGCTAGAATATAATTCAATCGAATAAAATCGAATTTAAAGATATAAATGGTACTGCTATATTTTTTCACAACAAGTTTCCCAGGTCGGGTTACGGTGGAGTTTCTTGCCCGTACGAAAACTACCTTTTAGAAGGAGCAACTAGAATGAAGTAATTTTTTTTTTTATATTTTGACATTCAAAAGTGTCTTTTATGTGCCTAATTGAAATACATTATTTAACTTTGACTTTGGGTGAAGTGTTATTGGGTTTTTCATCAGGAATTTCTCAGTAGCAGCCCGGAGTCTGGATTTGTGCCCGGTTGATGGCAATAGGCTCGCCCCCTATTACATGGGACTTAAACATAACTGGCGAAATGTGGACTATCTCTGCCTAACCTTTCGGGAATTACAGGCGTCATATTATTTTATGATTAAAGATTCAACTAAGGCTGCCTTCCGAGTTAGGCTGTAATCGATTTCAGCGTGCTAACACCTGTACCGAATTAGCGCGAGCGCGAAAACGATGTCCCGTGAATCTTCATAGATGACGTGATGACATGCACCATCTTGCGATAACGCCGACCATGCCTTTTATTAATATCACCGTGAGCGCTGTGAAAAATGACAGCTGTGCTGTTTTGTTTTCAGTCGCATCATATCTTTAAACTGACGTGGCATTTTCGAAATTGTGCTTCTAGCTACCGTCGCCACCTAACCAAAGAAGAAGAAGAAATTTGTGGTTTATACACAAACAAATATGATATGAAAGTTTTGACGTTGAGCGAGCACTGTGAGCGCGTTCACGAGCGTTCCGAATTGTTGACAGTCCTCAGCTGTCATAATCGTGATATCTAAATCGGTGCGCAACATATTGATGTCAGCGCTGTAACCGATTGTGTTCTAATTCGGAAAGCGGCTTAAATCTGTTTCAAAGTTGAAGTAATAATAACTATAATTTATGCCATTTCAGAGCCAATCAACACTCGAAAGAAAAAAGAAAACATTGTCGTTCAGCAGAAAGTTTCCATTTATGAAGAGTCGAGAGGACGGCAAATCTGAAGACGGTTCAGACCAAGAACGTAAGTTCTAACAATGTCCTAACTCCCTCGCACTACTGTTCACACATTCACAGCACGTGAATCACTCCTCATACATTTAAATATCATTAACTGTTCACAAACATTATAAATAATGTATTATATGGTGCAGTGGTACATGCAATATGATAATGATTCTATTTCAAGAGTTCGACGAATTAATCAGTATGTTTTGTGCAAAAGCGACGAAGTAATTGGTAATTCACCCTCGCATTCTGCGTCACAGGGGTTGGTATGTTTAAGTACAGGCTTTGCTGCACCAACAAACTAATAAAACAATTTTGTTACAGCTTTCATGCTTTGTTACACACAGGAGGACGCTAACGCGGACGGTAAGTGCACATTCCCTTGTCCTCTCATATTTATTACTTTCGCTACTGTGCTGTTAATCGTATGTAGGTCATTACGCAGTTTTTTTTTCATGCGGCTGCTAATAACCACTATTTAAAGTTAGGTCGTTTTACATTGGAGCTATTAGCTTATTCTAACCACAGAACCAATTCACGTTCGATGTTAAACAAGTGAATAAAGCTGCCTTCGTGAACGGTTTCATATGTTACGACGAAATAAGAGTACACTATTGATTACTGAGGGCAATCCGATACTTACTGTGGAAATAATTAAAATATACTTATAATGAATAACATGACGAGTACATACATATTTACAAAGCCATCAGCCATTATTATGTTCAGCTTGATTGCCCTGAGTACATTGATTTCTCAGTATATATTATTATATACCCAATTTTTTTTGTCCAAGTCGTAATTTTCACTTTTGGAAACAATATTTATATCATAAATCTTTATTTTTCTATTGTACTTTATGTATTTTATCCTTATACTATTTTGATTGATCATCACAATGTGAAATCGAACATCTTATTGGAAACACACTCAAAATTAATCTTCAAGGAACACAGACCATTATTGTGTGAACGTCTAAAACACCACAGCGTAGTGATTTTTACTATTATCTATTTTTAAACAAAATGTACCGGATCTATGTGAGTAAATTATCGCTTGTAGTGTGTTTGGAGACGCATGGCGATGCCTATAATATTAAAATATAGGTCTAGCAATATTGCCAGTAAATCGGCATATCATTGTCGCTTGTCGAATAACACGATGTCGTGGGCGACCGGCGAGCCGGTGACAAGCTATGTACTTATTACCTCTGTGTGTTAGATAGTTTTATTTTTTTATATGCAGCTCTTATCGCACTACTGTGTTTGTTAACATTTCAATTATGCAACCGTAAAATATTAGCCGTGACCATTTTTTTAATACAATTTTCAGCAAGCTGTGTTGCTAAGCAAATATGATATTTAGCAGATATTACTACAAGAATATCGAGCAGATATTACCTAAAGATTGTTTTCGTAAACCATGAAACATGGGTGTGTGATGAGAGCTTAGAAATTACGATTTGGTGTTCCACAAGTAGTTAATGTTGATTATGAAAAGTGGTCGCAGCGAGCACACGGGTTGGTTTGAGACACGTCGGCCGCTACTCCCGTGCTTCTAGTTGCCTAACAGAAGCCAACAATACATCTTACTATCATCTTGTCTATGAGACGTATTTTTATTATTTGCTATTTATTTTCCCAACCGCTATTCACGAACTTGTAGAGTTCTGCTATACAACCATGCTAGGGAGTGATGTCGAACATACCTGTCGAACATTCTGCCCGAATGTAGGTTCCCCATCCCTGGTCCCGTACCACTGTACGGACGCATATTGCTGCGTTTATTATAAAAATATGTAACGTGAATTTTTCTACGTGTAGGGGAAATCTTGTACCGAGTGGAACTTCCCATGATGGAGGAGATAACGCTCATTTATCTCGAGGACGAGAGTAAGTTTTGGGAGTGAGGCGTAGCTTGCGAGTGCCGTAGCCGATACCTTACCTCCCGCATTCTGGTTATGATCATCAATTAGAAATGTAGTTTTCATTTCAATAACACTCCAGTTTTTTTTATTATTTGTCATACTTTCTTTATGTTCAGTTGTTTTCAATTCATTCAACGCGATTACTCTAATAGCCTCTCCGCACTCGAAAATATTATACCATCGAGCTCACGAAAGTGTTTGGATCATTGTTTCTAAATTGTTGAATCACGCCGGGCTCACTAGTTGGCGGCTGTGGGCGAAGCTCCGCCGTCACCCACTGGTTCACTCGTACTGAGCGTACGAACAGCTGTTCGAGCCTCGATTGATTAGCTAGTTGGTTGTGGAGGGAGTGTGGGGCCACTGGAAGCACACGAGGACACAAGAGCCGCCTCTGTCACACTAGCTGATGCTTCAGGCGCCACGCATGTTCGCACAGATAAACGCGCTTTGCCTTAGTTCACACGACACACTACGTCACTGGCATGCTTCAGATGTACTCTCGATCTCACGACATTCTCATAAGAGCTTGTTTTCGTTTTCAAAATTACGCTGTGCTGGTTTCTTTTAGAGTTAGTTTTTATCGCTTCAGATGTGTAGGGATGCTGTAATTATTTTATTAGCCTAGCTGTCGTTGATATACATATAATTGTTGTATTGAAATGTGTACATTTGCTTATTAATTGTACTTCTGTTGAAGATGATATTGATGGGCATAATTATTGGGCCAGAATTAAATAAATCATACCTTGAAAAATGTTGGCAAGACAAGAAGGGTTTTATTTAATCTTGGCTAGTAGTAAACAGATTCATGTTGTTTAGAGTAATTTAGAAGAAAGCATAATACAATTCGATACCTAAGAAATATTTGAATATAATTCTCATAATATTTCATACTTTTTTTGTACGAAGTTGCTAAATTAATGTATAAAGGCCATGATGAATTATTATTTCTTGTGTCGAACTGTACTTTTATTACAGAATTATATTTTGCGTAGCAGGCAGGTGTTTTAATGCATACCTTCTCGCTAAGTAAGTCGCAACAATAACGACAACTTTTATAGTTTTTATTATAAATTATACACTTTACTAATTAGGTTATTTGCTTCTCAGAAATAAAATGAATTAGGATTAAGTAGAAACTTGATAATAGTCTCATAAAGTATGTAGAATGTTATGTTCTATCTGAAAAAGACTATTGAACTTGTGTGTCAATAAGATGAAGTTTTCTATAGATTTCGTTACATAAACGTGTTCATTGTGTTTTGATAAGAACATAGGTTGATTTTGCAGCACAAGTTTTGCACGTTATACGTTACTTTGATATCAGCACAGATCGCACGAAAGATGTGTACACATTTAATTGGTTATGGTTACACGAATCTAAGCGACTCAACTAATGAACTGGATTTAAGGTTGTAGAATAATGGAGAGACATGTCCTGTAATTTAACAAATTTAAGGTCAATTAAACGCACATAGATGGGCACTTTGACTGTCTTCTCCGAGGAGGTAGAAAATTATACACAATATGTTTGATTTGTATACTAAAATGTTATGTTTTACAGGTCAAGATGAAACGGTGCTATCGTATGAGACCGTACAACAGTTGACTATAACTTACACGCGACCCGTCATAATCCTGGGCCCTCTCAAGGACAGAATAAACGACGATCTAATATCTGAGTTCCCTGAGAAATTCGGCAGCTGCGTGCCTCGTGAGTATCTTTCTTCCATAAACTACTAATATATCTGGATCTAACATAGTAACTTCCGAATCTTGTAAGGGCTACTGCAGACATCCCACTAACCTGTTTACTTGGATTAGACTTGCCTACTACTGCTACAAGTAGGTACGCGGCGGGCTTGACTTGTCGAATTCAGTGGACGGAATGTAGTCAGAAGATATAAGAGTTACGCGATAGAAAGAGAGGCAACTTCTAGGTGAATATAACTGGGTAATTAGCGCTGTGCGACCTGAATTGCACTTTATTGTGTCGTGGCAAGAGTCGCTTTTTATTTAAATGATTTTGCGAAGGGACCCATCTGTACTAAGTTTCAGCGCCAACTATTCGTCAGGCCAAACGTTTTGTCGGTGAAACACGCCTACGAGCGATTTGAAATACGATAGCCACCCGGCCTTTGTACACGGCACGGTTTCTTTACGGTACGAGTGTATAAACCGCGGTGTAGAAAAGTCGTTCCTGTCAACAAGCTTCCATAGTAATCCATACAACACTGACGACCGTGCCTACTCGGCAAATAAACCGTAGTTCTTCACAGCCAGAAAAACGTGTGTACAAAGGACCTGACTCTTACGAAATAAAGGCGCTGTTGAATGAATGAATGAATGAAATGCACCGATCTCAGCATGGTTTAACCAGACTCGATAAATCGAATGAACCCCAAGATTTGCACTAGTCTCTGAAGCCTCATGTTTCATGGGGCTACAGAGGCCATTGCATATCAAGGAGTAGACCGGGGGGCGCGGTAATGGTAGAGAAGACGTGCCCTCAGGATATGGAAAGATTTGCGAGCCGTACCGGATATGCATCGGTAGAAATAAAAGCGCGGTTGATGACAAATTCTTAATTTGACTTGACGAGTACTTTAGTCATTTGCGTTCCAGGAAAAATGAAGACGAGCTTGACCGAATTATTTTGTAAGCGTCGGCCGCCATCCTTATAGAATAACAGAACGTGCAAGTCAGTCGCAGCAGACGACAATTACTTCCATCAAACTTGCTAGTTTGGTGGTGGCCTAGTGGTAGCGGTCCCGATTTACGTGTCCTAGGACGTGAGCTCGAACTCAGACAGGCACTTTACTTTGTGTAATTTATTTCATCACCACTGCTCTCAAAACGGTGAACCCGATGCATTCCGAGACACAGTGGTCACGTGGGTGACACAAGTCTACGTCATCACATCTGTGTAACCAGACGTTTGTAATAATAACTCCCCAACCACAGTTATTAACTGAGCGAGTCCGATAAAACAATGAGATTTTAATTACCAATTACGTTGGTTTATGTTTAAATTGAATTGTTTCGTTTGATTAGACAAACGAAACGACAATTTAAATGCTTTGTACGTATTTTTTAACAGAATAGGGTCTGAAAATCTTTCCTTAATTCGTGTTTTGTTGCATTAAAGTGGCAACTGGATAGTGACGTAACCATGTGTCACTCCCGGAATGCCAGACCTTGTTTTATTAGACCATGAGTGATCCAAAAATTCGAAGACATTGTGACATCCACCAACCCGCACTGGGTCCGTGTGGTGGATTATGGCCCAGTCTCTCACATAGAAAGGAGGTTTTGCGTCCCAAAAATAGGAACGTTGAGGCTGATTATGCTAAACCTGTCCTGACCTGTCTTTTGACTCCGTTACAATGTTCTAATAGACTTACGTAACTTTCCAGACACGACTCGCCCGCGGCGCGACTACGAGGTGGACGGGCGCGACTACCACTTCGTAGCGAGTCGCGAGCAGATGGAGCGCGACATACAGAACCACCTGTTCATCGAGGCGGGACAGTACAACGACAACTTGTACGGTACCTCCGTCGCCTCAGTTAGGGAAGTCGCTGAGAAGGTACGTAACTCATCAACATCCTGCCTAGCCTTTTGCCGGTGTTGTGGTCGGCTTCCAGTCTTACCGGATGTAGCTGAATACCAGTATTTTACATTGAGTAACAACCCAGTTACTGGGCGATACCCCAGTGGGTGATGGTAATTCATTGATTTTTATTGTTCACAGGGCAAACATTGCATTTTGGATGTGAGCGGCAATGCAATCAAGAGATTACAAGTGGCGCAACTTTACCCTATTGCCATATTTATAAAACCAAAGAGCATAGAGTCTATAATGTAAGTACACAACGAGTATTTATTTCGTTACAACAAGTACTGTTTTCGGGCATTTTTTCATTATAAATTTTCTAATGTTTTTAACAGGGAAATGAATAAGCGAATGACTGAAGAACAAGCGAAGAAAACTTACGAACGTGCGCTAAAAATGGAGCAGGAATTCGCCGAATATTTCACTGGTTAGTGTACTTTAGTTAATTAAAATCACAGTTGCCATAGTGATAAAATTTTGGAAAAAACCTGCAATCCCGATAGACCCGCAAAAAAATTGTGGAAGCTTGTAAATGGCAACTGTAAGCGCAAATTGTACACCTTACCTTTATAGATTTTAGGCTGTAGGCTTTTCCAAACAATCTATACAATACATACATTGTATATATTATAAATACAAGTCGCTTTTCGTTTCTATCTATATGACCGCGTTGTCATTCTAAACTAAGCAACGGAATTTGATGCGGTTTTCGGTCATCATTTAGAACATTTATTCCGGAAGGTTTATAATACGTTAATATCAAGTATACATATAATAAATAAATGTGTTGTGTGTCTCCAGCGGTGGTGACGGGCGACACGCCGGAGGAGATCTACGCGAAGGTGAAGGCGGTGATCACGACGGAGAGCGGGCCCAGCGTGTGGGTGCCGCGCCGCGAGCCGCTGTAACGTGCCGAGCGTGCCGTACTACCTAGTTAGTACCTATCATAGTGCCTCGAGTCCACTCGCCATCATAACGTACGAAGGTGCGGCTCCGATATTTTTTACCAAGTCTCGCGACTGCGCGACTCCTCCCGACAGCAATAAACAGTAGAGCGTCTCGCGTCGCCGCCATGTTATACGCGCGCTAAGCGTGCGATTTTCGCGTCTTTTTAGGATTACGATCAGACTTTCTTCAATCACCGCTTCATAGATAGACCATATCGGAGTTAATTTAGCGTTAAAGAGATTATTTCTAAAATTAATGTAAATTGTCACATGTGGATAAAATTGTTGACCAAGAACTCGCTATTAATAGCATTCACTGTTGTTCACTGTACTTACGCTTATGTTAATCGTGCAAATTTATTAACGAGGACGTGTCGTCGAATGCAAGTTTTATATCGAATTATTATTTTAATTATTTGACAAAACCCACTAATTGTGCTTCAATTAACTGTAAATTTATTGTATATTTAATAACCTTTTAAAATGGTATTATACATGTTAATTTACTCAGGTTGCTAGATACATTTTGAATTTTCGTCAGTGTTAAGAGTTTACTATAATTACATTATTCAGATAGTGATATATGAGACGAATCACGTGCACAGGTGATGTTGCCCGCTATATAATGTATACCTACTAGTTATGATAGTTACGCTGTGTAGTTGGACCCACCTCCCTCACGCATGGCTAGTGTAAGACGTTCATAATCAGGATTATTTGCTCAAGCGGCAATCTATATCGTATCGTAACCATTGAATCTCATGACTTTCTGCACACCGTTGTCCTCTTTGACACTTTAGGCGAGGTGCAAAGTTGTTTGTTGATAATTTTTATAGTAAGCAATTGTGTTATATGGTGTGAAATGTCTCACCGATTTAAATAGTGTTTGACATTTATTTATTGAGAATTTTATTTTCTTACGGAATAATTGATGCTCATCTGCAAATATGGCACTAGAAGCGAGCATGTAAAGCTTAGGTTGCAATATACTTGTTGTTACGTCATGGCGTATGTATTTCTAATTATTATGTCCCCACTAACAAAGTAATGATTACCCCTGAGTATTATGTATTACCTTAGTATAAACAATATGATGCATATAATTTTAAATATTAAAAACATGGTACTTAAATATTTTATTAATATGTTTCAAATATAATGCGAATGTATTAATTAACTCATACATGACATGCTAATGACGATTATTACAGAATATTTTAAACTTCGACACGAGAAAGGCATTACGACAAACATAATTGGTGTATTAGTACTGATAAATTGTTAAATCCACCAAAGAGGTTTGACACTGTTTATATTAGCAATAATGGCCGAGCACTATTTTACACAAATTTATATTCACTGCCGTTTGTCGTGATTCCTTTTTATGATTTTGTTGTGTATTGTAAATAATAATAATAATAGATATTTTAATTTATTTTTAAGATTCTATATCAATGTATTAACACCATAGTCACGAAAATGGTTTATTTTTAAAACTATTTATTTTGTCATTTGTAAGTAGGTATTTTATTTAATAATAAATTGAGTTTGTGCAAATTAAAGTGTATAATGTCTTTTTAACGTGTAGTTTAACATTTTAATCCACATCCATATTTGCAGATGTACAATGTTTATGAGTTAGTGATGTTCAATAGAATAGTTTGAATAAAATTATTTACGTTGAAAATCGATTATTGTTTTTATTGTAGTAGACCGAACCTTTCCATGGAGCAAAGAATTAAAAACAAAAAAAAAACATTTAAAAAACAAAATACTACATAGTGGAAAATAAGTCTGGCAGAAAACGAAAATACCAAAACCAAAGACAGAGTGTCATTGACTCTGGCAGGGCCACCATCAGGGATTTTAATTTTGATTACACAAAAAAATTGTCGTTAATTAGTCGAAATTTGTGTGTCATTGACTCTGGCAGGGCCACAAACGGGGATTTTAATTTTGATTACACAAAAAATTAGTCGCTAATTTGTCGCCAAATATCAGAATTTGTCGGTCACTGGTTCAAAAGATATAAGGGTTTATAGGTGGCCGATCTGGAGAGAGTCTCCCCAGCAGGGCCACATTTATATCTCAAAAACTAAGGCACCTAGCGAAGATCTGTTTTCTCCCATATTTTGTCGAAATTTGTCGCCAAATATCAGAATTTGTCGGTCACTGGTTCAAAAGATATAAGGGTTTATAGGTGGCCGATCTGGAGAGTCTCCCCAGCAGGGCCACATTTATATCTCAAAAACTAGGGCACCTAGCGAAGATCTGTTTTCTCCAATATTTAGTCGCCAATTTGTCGAAATTTGTCGCCAAGTTACATATTTTGTCGGTGTGTAATTAAAAAGATATTAAAGAATTCAATTTCCCCAGTGGTACAAACAAGTACAAAAAACTTTATGTAGTTTCTATGACGTCATATTGAGGAATGTTTGTTTCGAATTAAATAAATATAAATTTATTCTATAATTTCAACCACCAAAGGAAAGCTGTATTCATTACCTATAAACAAATCTACAACAAATATATGTAATTATTTATCTAACACAATGTGCATTTACCACTTAGTCGCTGGCAGATAGATCGCTGCGCTCCGTTTCATTTACGGTAAGTAAGAAAGAGATAGATGCGCGTGTACAGACGAGCTACTTATAACGAGTTGCCCGTCACGTAAGTTAAGTCAGCCAGTTTAATTAAAGTGGAACTTATTATGAATAGTTACGAACTCGAGTGTTGTTATCTCTATTATAGGTATTCCGCAAATACAAAAACGGGGAAAAGTGCGAGATAGAACGAGGGTTTCCCCTGCTGCACGTCACCGGCGCGGCGCTTCGGCGTTCGCGCCGCTCAAAGTACTTAAAAAGAATAGGTAAATAAACAAACTTGCTCTAAAAGATTTTTTCTTTATTCCTCCACCGGGAGTACAGCGAGGTTTGTTTGTGTAAAAAATTGAAAGAACAATTACGAACGGGCATTTAAGTGCATTGAACAAGTTGGTGGACAATTTGAGTGTTTTGAAAAGAGGACGCCACCGCGCTGTATGATTGCAGATTAATATGTAAGTCACCTTGATTTTTCACGTCAATAGCGTGTTTGTGTGTGTGCCTTTAGATACAAATACCGAGGCGCTACCTACCAATGAAGTCCGTCAATGTCCATATATTATTTGGCTACAATTAGGATAGCAAATTTTTTTAAACTCTCCAAGTGCGAGTCTGACTCGCGCACGAAGGGTTCCGTACCATTATCTATAAAAACGGCAAAAAAAAATCACGTTTGTTGTATGGCAGCCCCCCTTAAAAATTTGTTTTATTTTAATTTAATTATTTATTTTTAAAGTGAATATATAACTAAATATTCTGTGAATATTTCAAGCGTCTACCTGTTGCAGTTATCAATATCGAGCGAAAAAATCACGTTTGTTGTATTATTTATTATATATTAACCCCTTAAATATTTATTTTATTCTGTTTTTTTTTGTTACAGCGGCAACAGAAATACATCATCTGTGAAAATTTCAACTGTCTAACTATCACGGTTCATGAGATATAGCCTGGTGACAGACAGACAGACAGCGGAGTCTTAGTAATAGGGTCCCGTTTTATCCTTTGGGTACGGAACCCTAAAAAAGATTACTTAGGTGCTTCAGTGCATAAATTATGACTGTAACCTAATTTTCTAATTGGGGTGTATCGGGCAGGGTGTGCATTATTCCAGTTACATGTTGTATATGCCTCGCGAGGATATGCTCATTTAGGACGAACCATTTAGTATTAATAGGTATCTATTGAATTTTAAGACTATATCTGAAATTTTAAGTTTGTACCTATGTAGTAAAATTAACATAGGTACATAACATAACATCACAGAAAAAAAAACACACTCATAAAACAGTTGCATGCGACTGTACATCTAGACACCAAATAGACCAAGAGCAAGGTTTAATGTTTTCAAACAAGTTACTCTAACCTAGTATTTAAAACATAAAAACATGTATTTAATTGAGAATTTATGTCTCTCGGACATTTCTAAGGACTGTAGACCGATAAAACTAGAAGTATATTACACATATTAATATAAATATTTTTTCTTGCCAATTTTTCGTGAACTCTTCGATCTAGCTCTTGGACTATACCTTACTAATTGAACTCATTATATCTCCTAAACTAAGACCCGAAGAATTCTGATATTTGGCGACAAATTTCGACAAATTAACGACAAAATATGGGAGAAAATAGATCTTCGCTAGGTGCCTTAGTTTTTGAGATATAAATGTGGCCCTGCTGGGGAGACTCTCTCCAGATCGGCCACCTATAAACCCTTATATCTTTTGAACCAGTGACCGACAAATTCTGATATTTGGCGATAAATTTCGACAAATTAACGACAAAATATGGGGGAAAACCGATCTTCGCTAGGTGCCTTAGTTTTTGAGATATAAATGTGGCCCTGCTGGGGAGACTCTCCAGATCGGCCACCTATAAACCCTTATATCTTTTGAACCAGTGACCGCCAAATTCTGATATTTGGCGACAAATTTCGACAAATTAGCGACAAATTTTTTGTGTAATCTAAATTAAAATCCCTGTTGGTGGCCCTGCCAGAGTCAATGACACGAAATTTGTCGCCTTCAGATCGGTTTCAGATTCATGTACTAAGTCCATGGTATCAGTTTTCGCGTCGATGTCCCTGCCACCCTGTTTATGCTGATCGCGCGGTAAAATCTCCTTGCGCGATGCAGGATTTGTGTGACGTCAGGTCTCTAATTTGTAGTTCGCATGTGGCGTTGTAGATGCCGCCAAATCACTCCCCGCCGAAGACCGGAGGTCGATAGTGGGCTGAGTCTTGTATCTTGGGATAGTTGACAGTGCCAGTTGAGGTTCCAGTGAGTCGGAACCGGGTGCCGCATAGTTCGCGGTGAGTCGGAACTGTCTGCGGTGATTCCCCAGCTGGATGTGGTACAGCGCCGAGTTGTAGCTGACTGTGGCGTCGACCTGGAGAAGTTGAAAGGCTCTGCTTGTGAACCGGCCGAAAGTGCATTGTGCTGTGCAAAGGTTGCTAATGAGGCTGAGGGTGATGACCTGGAATGCGCGTCGGCTGCATGTTGGTGGTCAGGATACTCGTTGAAGCCTTGGGTGCTGGCCGATTGATTGTGTGACTCGCCTCACGAAAGCTTGTGGCAGTGATGATGATGACGTCACGCTGAAGTAGTTGCACGAAGACGTTCATCACGTCGGGGTCACCAGTATAGAGGTACCTATGAGGAACAGGGTGTAACGTTCGCTCATCCTCTACAGAAAAGGGAGGATCCTCCGACCAGACGGGTGTTGTCTGGTAGGCAACTGCCCGACGATTGGTGTCAGAAAGGTATATACATATGTACGAGTATATGCTGATCGCGCGGTAAACTGCTTACGTGATGCAGGATTTGTGTGTCGTCAGGTCTCTGATGCCTAGTTCGGATGTGGGGATGTAGATGCCGCCACAAGTCAAAAGAAAACTTAACCTAATAGTAGTGGGGTGCTAAAATTTTCGAGCTAGGGAGCGAGGAGCGAGTCACTCGCTCTTGCATCCTCCATCTTCAAACTTTTCTCTATAGGTTGACAAGTAATTCTTATTTCTGTCAACAGAAAATTTAAAATATGCGGGGTGCAAAAATTTTCGAGCTCGCTCTACCATCCTATATTCGTCTGATGCTCTAGCTTTTCTTTTGTCGACAAAGTATCTCCTATTTCTCTATCAATAGTCAAAACAGAACCTAACCTTTTCGAGGCAGCGTGCAAAATATTTCGATGGTCATTCCTGGACGGGGGGGGCCCATTTTGTTTTGCCGTCACGGGCCCCCCGACAGACTTAAGCGCACCTATCCATCTTGCTGTACGTCCCGCCAAGGCCACGCACGATGCACGAAGCAAAACGACAGTGAACAGTCTTGACGTAGGTCAATTAATATTATTAATTGCTTACTAGACTTGAACCACGTAATTTTGCATCCAGCAAGCGCCCCCACCACCGCGAGTTTCGTGCAGATGGATAGTGACAAACGACGTACGTCGGTGCAGTCGTGCATCTTGCGTGCTGGATCGTTTATACAGACATAGACTTGCTGTACAGCCGATCCATAAAGTTTTTCCACTTTTACGGATTTCTCCCTTTTTTAGGGTAATTGATTGAGCCCTTAGCCATGCTAAAAATGGGAGAAAAGTAGAATCACTGTATCTGCTGTACAGCAAGCATATACGAGATATACACGATCCAGGACGCACGAAGCACGACCCTCGCGACGGCGGCGTCGCTTGCTGGATGCAAAAACGTGTAATAATAATAGACGTACATCGAGACTATTCACCATCGTTTTTCGTCGTGCATCGTGCATGGCCTTGGCGGGACATACCGCAAGATGGATGGTGAATAAGGCGCCTTAGTCCGCATATGGGCGTACCCACGGTCACTGACTCGAAGCTAAAAATGTAGGTTTATTTAGTACTAGCTGTTACCCGCGATTTCGTACGCGTGGTATTCTATAAATAATAATACCAGCCTGTTACTGTCCCACTGCAGGGCAAAGGCCTCTTCTCATACAGAGAATTCACGAGCATTGATCACCACGCTTGCTTTAAGACGGGTTGGCGATTTCAGACATATATTTAACTATAAGTCCAGGTTTTTTCACGATGTTTTTCTTTCACCGATGTCAGTAATGTCAAGATAAACTCAGAAACTCAAAGTACATATGAATTAAAAAAGTCACATTGGTACTTGTCCGGATTTGAACCCACAACCTCGTGCATGAGAGGCGAGGCCGGCTCAGTGCCAGTGAGTGATGCCTCGCCTCTCACTTTTTTTGGTATTCTATAAATCAACTTTATTTATTTGTATAGCTGCTAGTGGAAGTCCTGTCAAATCGGTCCAGCCGTTTCGGAGATTACCCGGAACAAACAGACAGACAAAAAAAAAGTGTTTTTGTTGTATGTATCATATAAATATTAAAAAAAAAAAAAAACTTTGATTTGCATTTAGTAAAAAGCTGTTATTTTAACATTACAAACAGACACTTCATTTTATTTGTGTGGTATGTAATTTGGTAAATTTCAAATTACCACCTTAAATAATGCAGTATCGATGAATCGATCGCGCATGCATGTTTACAGAGTTTTATCGAGAGAAATTCCTACTACTTATAGTTTATTTACTTCTACCCCACCCCTAAAAAAAGCTAGGTACGCCCATGAGCAGAAGTGTACCTGTATTGCACTCTCATTTCGGCAGTTATGTTTAAATCCCATATAATAGGGGGCGAGTCTGTTGCCATCAACTGGGCTGCTACTGAGAAATTCCCGATGGTAAAACCCAATAACACTGCTTGACCTGGGAATCGAACCCACGACCTCATGCTGGGCAGTAGCGCTTGTGACCACTGGCAGCGTGTTGAAGTGTAATCAGCACGCGTAGCATGACCACCGTAGACACGGGTTCGACGGAAGAATAGACAAAATGACGGATTGTGATTGTTTATCTGTCGTTTTGTCTATTTTTCCGTCGACAAAACTGCTACGCGTGCTGAACTTTTACCGTAAAATGTCGTACAGCATAGCGCCGTGTGAACGGTCGCTTACAAGACGAATGAGTAATCATGCAATTTTGATCTGGTGACGATCATCTCTGATGATTTGGCATCAGCTGAAAAGAATCAAATTTATGGATATTTTGTAACAATCCAGCCAGATTAATTATCTAAGGTCTAAAGTGCATGATTACTGTCTTTTACTGGGATCACTTTAAGGATTGAAAATAATACAAATAGAGTCAAATTAAAATTATTTTATGTCCTTATATCTCATCCAGTACAACAGTGGTCTTCTCAGACACGTAAAGACCGTCTAAGAACTTTCTGATGTCCTTGTTTTTAACTGTGGTTGATTGTTGGATCAGGGCAGCTGAGCTGGACACATCCTCCAAGGAGTTTCCTTCGATGATGAGTTCATCCTTCTGCTTGGGCGAGTTGACGACGGTCACACCAGGTGCCATCTTTACCCTCCTGATGTATTTCTCGCCAAGGAAATTACGGATTTCAATGATGCTGTTGCCCTCAGTGGTGACACAGTTGATGGGGAAATGGGCGTATACGGAGCGCATTTTGTATTGGAATCCCTTGGTCACACCTGAAACATGAATAATTTAATAGGTTAATATAACTGGCACAGTCATTATTATGGAAAAATGTTTGGTGTCAATCTTTGTTGCTTATTGAAATGTTTCAAAGCTGGTGAGGCCTATGACACAAAAATAACTACCAAAAGTTACTTGCTCACAAATGTTTTGGACTGACTAAATTCACAAAAAATATTTATGGATTAATCTCACACTAATGAGCACATGTTGCGTAAATTATTATTTTTTAAGGCTTGGCAAATAGGTAATTGGAACCACACAAAGCATTCACGAACTTAGTAAAGAACGTTTTGTGAGGAGAAATCTATTGGATGACTAGGAACATCAAAAACCACTGTATTTTAATTTTGCCATGGTCATAAACTTTAATAAACAGTCTATTGCAGTTTCTATAAGTTCTCTCTCAAGCTGAAAAACAACTCATCTGTCCTCAGCATTTGTTCTTCATTGGCAGCCTAGCAAAAGCTTTAATTATCTTGACTAACAATATTCATGAAATAGATCTAGTTTTTAAAATGGGTTTGTAAGAAATTTTTGTACTGAGAAGTGTTAATCTGACAAAATGAGAGAAAACTGTAAAGCACAAAGTACATAACTGAGTAACTTAATCAAGAAGTTGCTCATGCTATTAACAGACTCAAACTCAAAGCATTTATTTCAATTAAACCATTTACAGGCACTTTTGAATTGCCAAAGAGTCTGTCAGTTAGTTACGAAAGTTGAAGCTAGTTGCCCATTCCAAAATGTAAATCTCTACAGAGAAGAACGGACAATAAACTATGAGGATACTCTTTCCAATCAAGATGTTACAAAATCCTGGAAGGTAAAGAAGATCCACTGACCAATCCTGGGTACATTATTATTGTTGCTTCTGTATGGGAAAACAATGTAAAAAAAAAACATTATAAGATTACAGATAAACCCTAGCTGTTAAGAGATGACTAGTCTCAACTGAAAGCGTCCGTTCACCAAAATGACGCGTGGACCTTACCATTTTAAAGGGAACCTATGTGCCAACATCAGCAAGACATTTGAGTGAGCATGACATACTCTCAACTGCCAAGCTTTTCCAAGTCAAACACACATCATAACATAATAATCAGCTCCATGGTACACACATTTACAAAATTGTATAAAATAATCAGAGAATCATTAATCCAATTCCTACCTAAAATGAAAGATTAACAGCATAAGCATAGCAAACCTAAATAAGTTCTGGTTTTCATATTATCTGGTAGATAGTAATTACACAGACACTATTTAACAGGCCCTTACTTTCTTACAGTTTAACTGATGGACACAATAAATATAAGGTAGTATAAGTCTAAACCCATGCTTACCAAATGTAATCAAGATTTTTGAAGAGTGACTCGTTCACAAGTACATACAGTAAGTTCAGTTACAGTATGCTATCAATATGTTAGAATTCTACTGAAACTGGTCATAGCTTTACTACATCCAAAGGTATATTGACAAGCTAAAGCTAACCCCTAGCTTTGTGATGTATGCAACTTCTGGAAACACTGTTACCTCTCGAAATCTGGTTTTCTGACTTTGTAAACTTATCCTCAGGGAGTCCTAAACTAACCTCCAATATATTTTCAGGTTATATCACAAGTTAGGAGAATAACAACACAAGTAAACAATTACCTTTGATCATGTTCTCAACGTGCGAGCAGACTGTCCTGACAGCGGCGAGCTCCTTCTTGGAGCCGAACCATTTCTCTACCTTCAGGACTCGAGCGTTCACCATGCGAATATCAACAGCCAAGTGCTTGAAGTTCCTCTTCAACACTCCGCGCGGTCCTTTCACTGTCACCAACCGCGATTTCACGTGTACAGTGAGCCCCTCAGGGATCTTCACTTTTTGATTCGCAACTATTTGCTTCATGGTCAAGCCTAAAACGATAATAAATTCAGTTACAGAACTTAACCTGTTTGTTGTAACACTTGACAACTCGGGAGGCTATGTTTTAAGTTTGGTAAATGAAATATAGTTTAGAACTGGTGCTATATGATATTCCTCATTTATATTAATCACTATCACATCAATAAATATTATATTTTAGGAGATTTTCATGGATTTTTGCAATTACAAACATATTCACCTACTTTCTTTGACACAAGAGCCGGAAAAGGCAGATTCGGCAAAAAGGTGTTGCTACTATACAAAATTATAAAACGTCAGATAGCTTTTATTCTCGATAAGTTTGGAAATATTACTAATCGATTGATCCTATCCCTGTTTGTCTCTGTCTACCGAATGTAATTTGAGTTTGTGAAAGAACAAAAATACGTTGTTTTATAGGTACAGCAAGGCAAAAAAGAGTTTGGAAAAAATGAGGGCGGCACTATCACATTTTTGTCACTATAATATTAGAAATGCGCACAGTTTGCGTCAAATAATTTTGCGGCTCTGAAGTAGGCTACAAATGTCTACGCAATTATCTTACTTAAAAAACAGTAGCGCGCATGCGGAACTTAACTTCAGTTAGGTTACGTTTTGTCATTACGTTTTCACGCTAAAAAGGTAAAATGGATTTGGATGAAATTTGGCGCAGGGGTTCACCTTGACCTGGAGAAGGACATAGGATATAGGCTTTTTATTCAGATATTCCCACGGGATCGATACTTACGCAGGTAAAACCGCGGGGCGCAGCTAGTGGAAAATAAATTGTTAGAATAAATGTGAAGCAAAAAACGCTGCTACTCAAATCAAAACTTACTAGCACTTGTCGGTAAAGTAGTGCCATCATCATAGGCATTAAGTAAAATATTTAGTTCCAAATGTCACCACGGCCTCGGAACGCCTTCAAAATAAACATTTGGTTGTCATTTGTGTGAAAAGTGTTGACAATATCACATAGCAGCGGACGCCGATCCGTCTCCGTGCTCTGTGTGTAAAATCAAGAATAATGTTCAGTTTTTCAAACTCCTACGTAAGGTTTTGAATAGTTGAATAACAACCTAATATTTAATCACATCGAGAATATCAGTAATTATTTGACATTGACATTGAAACAGCTGTTTGTCACTGCTGTGAGCATCTGTCAGGTACGGGAAAATAAAAATAAAATAAAATTGGATGTAAAAAGAACGATTATTAAATGAAAATAAGTGTTAATCACCAATTTAAGATTTAAATACGTTTTCTTTTGGTGACAATGTTGTTCAAAACATTTATTCAGGCAGAAGTGAACTTCTGCCGCCGGATTTTTGTAAGAGGTAAATAACTTTTAGGTTATTTTTGAAATGAATACATTTTTAGTTGATTTACTACTAAACTAATATTGTAAACAGGTCTGAGCACCAGATCATCATGGGATATTGTAACAGGAGTTTGCGTAGAAAGACTGCCAGTGGTCCCTCCACCCTTGAATGAGATGTATAAGAAATACTTGAATTTACAGTATACCCTAGAAATTGAAAAGAGCATGAAGTCTGACCATGAAATTAGACATGAAAATGATAAGTAAGTAACTAAGTATGTCATTCACATTTCCCATTCTATGATTTGGATACCCTGAAGCTAGCGTGTCTCTAGAATAATTGGAAAGTTTTAAATATCTTCTTTTTAGCTATATATTATTTTAAGCTTAGTAGGCAATTTCCATTGCTTCCATACTTTAGGTTAAGAAGTGGAAAGAGCCCTTTTGGCTAATAAAGTAATAAAATACCTCTTTTCTATTATATTTAAAGGGTCCAAGCTGAGCTTCTCAAAAATGAATCAGCTGATGTGGACATTGATGCAGTGAGCAAAATCACAGCCCAGGACTTTGAGGATGCTGCCAATGAAGAGCTGGTTCAGTTTAAATTTGCCACTATAGAGACTGGTAATATAGTCTGTATACATCTTCATTAAAAATATATAAAAAGAATGCTAATGTATTAGCGATGAAAAACATCTGTTGAGAAATGAGAAGAAAACATTAAAAATAATATTATAATATTTTCGTATCAGGGCCCTCATGAAATTTTCCCATAATTACCCATTTCTCAATCTAATATTTGTATAGAAGAAATATTTTTCTTATTGAAATATCAATTAATTTTATTCAGATGCTGACAAAAAAGGCGACAAAACATCTACAGAAAGGTGTCTCCAAAGACACTTGGTGCTAGTGACACCAGTAAAGCTGGGTACAGATGTGAAGACATTGCTGCCTCAAGGCTTGTGGAAGGAAGGAGAAACTTTAAGACAGGTATACTACATTCAAAGGTCAATTTATAGAAAGGGCCTGTTTCACAGTCTCCAGATAGGCACTATCTACCAGATAAGTCAAAAACAAAATAGAATGTAGGTGTCATTATCTGCCAGATAACTTATCCGGAAATTAGCCAGAAGAGGGGGAATAGGCCATAAGATGAAATCTTAATTTTATAACTGTCATAATGAAAGACAATATTTTGATGGCAGGTTCAAGAGAACATGTGAAACCTCAGAGTAATAAGTTATTACTCTGAGTGTGAAACTAAAAAACTTTGTCTGAGTTGACTTAAAAACTTCTTGTAAACTTTTTTATGTTTCAGACGGCAGAAAGAATAGTAAAAGAGCAATGTGGACCAGAACTAAAAGTAAAATTTCTGTCAAATGCACCGTGCGGATTTTACAAGTACAAATATCCCTCAGAAATCAATGGAAAGATAGGTGCTAAAGTAAGTGTAGAATATAATCTAATCTAGATGGCAGAAAAAATAATCTGTATTCAACAACTCTAGTTTATATCCCACCTAACTTGAAACTTATACCTAAGTATTCAGATATTTTGATGGTGCTGTATATCTCAAAGTGCATGCCGAAAAATAAGTAAATGAATAAAATACAATAGATGACGTATATTTAGTAACCTAATCCGCTTAACTGTTCTTAAAGAGTCGTAAAGAACCTTGTAAGAAATCGACACGTGTTTCACCTCTCAACGAGGCATCCTCAGGATGACGATTGATTTGTTGCGAACCCAGACCCGTATTTAACGAATGACCTGAATAATACAGACTATGTAAATGAATACTTAAAAACATTACCTCATTTTCAGGTATTCTTCTATTACGCTAATTACAAAAGTGGAAAACCCAGCAAGACTACAGGCGACTGGTTAACTCGAAACGAACTGCAGCAAATATTACCACAGAAATACAACAAATCTGTGAAAGAGTTTCTTATAGGAGAATCACATTGATAGTTTATATGTAATGTAGTCATTGTAGTAATAAATGTATGGTTAATTCAAGGTTTGTGTATTTGCGATTGTAAAATTTCCTCCATATTCAGCGCCAAACCTACCATTTGACAAACGGCGCGGTTACTCCAGGTATCGGACATAGGGGGCGCTGATATACGCCGAAATATAATTAAATCTAGAGCTAGTAGGTACCTACTTGTTTCATTATTATGGATGGCTCTTTTTAATATATTTTTATTAGCCTATTTTGCTTCACTGCTGGGCAAAGGCCTCTCCTTTTTTCTTCCAAATCTCTCTGTTTTGTGCGATTTCAGGCCATGTTGGCCCTGCAAATATTATAAGATTGTCACTCCACCTTCGCCGCGATCTACCTCGACGGCGATGTCGGCCTTCAGGCGTCCAGTGAGTGGCGATCTTTGCCCATTTCTCCGGGTGCATTCGTGCGTCGTGGCCGGCCCACTCCCACTTCAGCCTTGCTCTTTATTTGAATAAATCCGTGAAATCGTGCTGAAATCGAAAAACAAAAATTCAGCGATGGAAGTAACAAGTAAATTGGTCGCCAGTCATGTTTTTTACGAGCAACCTCCTCCTAAGTCAGTTTCAAAATCATAAAAGTAATATTTCATTCAGATTCCAGTCTCCTTCACGATCCCGTTAACGCGACGGGATGAGAAAATTTTCAGCAGAGCTCATAATCAAATTCAGATTCTGTATCGAAAATACACCGTTTATGGTAACATTTTCAGGTTTCACAAGTCGCAAAGTTGCTAAAGGAAAAATACTAGATATTTTAAGAGTATTAAGGCGCGGTGTTACCTCAATATTCACAAAAAACTGATTTCTTGGATAGTCGAGTATGACGTAACGTAATAAAAATATACGGCGCAAAAAATACGGTGGACAGAGAAGGGTTTAAAGAAAAATTTTAACCGAATAGAATAGTAGAAAATAGTTTGATATTCCCAATAAAAAATACTTCACAAAAATAAACTTTGGCGTCGAACATCTCCGTATTTTCAGCGATAACAACTTTTTTTTTTTTAAGAGTTCAATAGAATGAACATTATTTTATAACTTTAACCAGATAATTATTTAATTTAATGTGTATATTTCGAATAATCTAAATAAAACCCGTAAAATAAATGCCCATTCGCAGCTTACTCACATCGTCAACCCAAATATTTGTTCAATTTTCAACCTTATTTAATGCTCTGTAATTGGGAAAATAGATATTGCGGTCATACTTTAGTCGTCGGGGTACTGTATAGCGCGCAGACGCAGTTGTGTGATTGCAGCTGTAGCGTTTAAAATCGTAGTCAGTCCGCGCCTTAAAATCAATCATGATGCTTTTCTTCCACTTAATAGGGGTCATAAACTCTTCCCATGGGGTAAGCAGAACTGCGAAACACCATCCGCTACACCATACTTACATAGGTAGGCATGTCCTCGAAATCTTTTCAGGTCAAATGACTCGAATAAAATTGACATTTGCATAGGCCAAATGGGGCATAGGTTTTGTCAAAAGGGGGTCATTTGGTTGCAAATGACCTCTCCTACATCCCCCTAATGGATTGCCGGTGTATAACCAATAACCCTGTATATTAGAAGCACTAACAGCACTCGAAAATCCACGCGCAAAGTGAACGCATTCCATACTGAAATGGGCTTCCGCAAGAAGGCATGTTGTTTGTACCGTATAAAGTTCTTCCTAAATCTTGCTTCTTTGTAAACTACTTCTGTTCCAGCATCACAGTGAACTCGAGAGTTCACTCTGATTATAGGCCACTCATAGGCGTCCGGATATTTTGTTCCACCCTGGACATGTAAGATTTCTGTATGTAAATGTGGCCTAAAAATTGGTGGATGGTAGGTACCTAGGCTAGTTACCATGGTAACTAGCCTAGGTACCTACCATCCACCAATTTTTAGGCCTAGGTAAGTTACTGCTAACTTACCTAGGTAACGTAGGTAAGTTAACAGTAACTTACCTAGGTACGATCCACCTATTTTTCCCATGAGAGTACCTACACGTAGTTTTCGATGAGGCTTACTTCTCTCCATGATCTATTAACATAATCAAGATTTCCACTTTATAGTCATATCTATTGGTAATTGCGGAGCCGGCGTGTCTGGTCGGACGTTTTCGTCATCCCTCGATTCGCTATATCTACTTAGTCCTCAGAGACTTAGTCCTCAGAGTAATAACTAAAGCATATTACTCTGAGACTTAGTCACTGTGTTAGACTTGTCAGTGTCACTGAACCAGTATTTCCAAAACTGTAAACATAAATATTGTTATGAATGGAATGAACGTGAAATGTAATATTGTTATGAACCATTTAACTTCAAAACACATGAGTCATAAAACAAAAGAGTTCGTAGTACAACATTGTAGGTATATTTTGAGAATTTTCCAGACATTCATGTTTTACACTCGACAATTTGTTTACATTCTTGGAAATTATGAAATCTAGCGCCGGAGCTTTTATAACTAGATTGATGCTACCTTCGTTTGGTATAAACCAAGACTAGGAAACCGGTCAGCAGGTAGACCTCATAGGTGGTACCTACCTAATACCTATAATTGCAGGGCGAAAGCCTATCGAAAGCCTGTCGTATGGATAATTTAAGGAACGAGCAATGCACGACCACGCTTGCTCAACACGAATTGGCGTTTTCAGAATTATTATTAACGACTAAAAGACTATCCGACATCAATCGTTCGGCAGTTGCCCGCCAGACACGACACCTGTCTGGTCGGAGGATCCTCCATTTTCTATAGAGGATGAGTGAACTTTACACCCTGTTCCCTGGTTTTCCATCACCGAGGTCAGTGACGTCTAAGATAAACTTAGAAAGTACCTACTGAATTGAAAAGTCACATTGGTGGCTCCTTTTTAACCCACAGCCTCGCGCATGAGTAGGATGGCTTAACCTGGGCCTTCAAGACCTACAAAAAAGAAAAACAAAGACATAACTAATTATAGGTAATTTTTAGCAGAAAGTGGAATATATATTCTACTTTCTTTCTTTTTTCATGTATTTTTTTGTGTAGGTATGTATGTAGGCGTGCCTACATATAATTTACCTTAAAAAAAAATAGGTACTTACCTATATGTAAGTAGGTACCTACCTATGGAAAAGAGGATCGATCTATGTTTTATGTTACGGGGGTTTGGTTTCAGCACTTAGTCCTTCAGGTGGCCCATTGTGCGTGGGTAATGGGGGACGTCGCGTCGGTGCTAATTCCAACCAGCCCATCTCTTGAATATCTGTAAAAGATCCGGGTGACCCGAGGGTTTCTGTTCTAATCTGGGTGACGCCTGTGCATTCAAAGAGCCCATGCGCAACGGTTTCCTCAGCCTCAATACATACCTATAACTACGACTCCCTGCTTAAATTCGTCCCCGTCTAAAGCTGAAAACCTTTTGCATATTAATGTGCCTAAATGTAGTAGCTTATTTAGCTTCGAACATGTAATACCTCGTGATGTAGTTTTTTTTTTTTAACACACTTAAGTCTAAAAACACTCGTGATTACTGGGGCATCTTCATTAAACTATTCAATAATACTCGTATAATAGACATCGTAGCCCCCCCCTATTAAGCTGTTACTTTTAATAAATGTGTTGATTTAGGAATTTTTCCTTACCTCATGACGAGTAGTAAAGTCATACCATTATTTAAATCAGATAATAAAAATGTCGTTGGCAATTTCAGGCGTATTTCTATCTTACCTGCATTTAGCTAAATATTTGGAAAGTCAATACTCAAGCAGTTGTTAAGACATTTTAATTTAAACAGATGCGGGTGTTGCTTTGCTGAAACACATATTTAACGCATGGGAGAACTCGCAAAACGCTATTGGAGTTTTCTGTGATCTCCCCAAAGCCTTTGATTGCGTGTACCATGACACGCTTTTGTGTAAACTACGTCTTTACGGTGTCCAAAACGAAGCTCTCAAAGTAATAAATTCTTATTTACATTATAGGTTCCAATGTGTGTTAATGGTGTGAAATCTTCCGGGCTACCAGTTCAGTTAGGTGTACATCAAAGCTCAATATTGGGTTCACATTCTTATTCTTAGTGTATAATAATGATTTACCATTTTATTTAAAGGATATCTGTGACGTTGTACTGTTTGCTGATGATACCTCTGACGCTAACGCTAACGACGTAAACAGTGCACTCTCAATGGTTACGGATTGGTTTACAACAAATAACTTAGTTCTCAATTCCGAGGAAACGAAATGTATAAAGTTCGCCTTACCGAATGTTAGAAATCTAGGACCCAACATCTTCCTAGATAAAGAGGTGCTTGAAACTGTAGAGTCGGCAGTTTTTCTGGGTATAACAGTAGATGCCAAACTTCAGTGGGGCCCACATATATCAAGCCTAACCACCTACGCTGTCAGGAAAGTAAAACAATGCACTGACGTTGATACAGCTCGGTTAGTCTATTTTAGTTATTTCCATAGCGTTATATTATGTCCTATGGTAATCTGCTGTGGGGCAAAGCCGCTGACATTCATGATATATTTGTTCTTCGCAATCGAGCTGTTCGAGCAATTTACCAGTTAGGTGCCAGACTTTCTCTAAGATATTTTTTTAAAGATATTGGTATTCTCACGGTGGCATCACAATTCATATTCGCCAACATCTTATATATTAGGCAAAATACATTCACAATATTAACACTAGAAATAAGGACAAATTAGGAGCTCCATTTCACCGGCTTTATAAGGTTTATAACTTATTTATTGGGCTTGGTATAACCTTTTATAACAAGCGACCTTCTACTTTGCTAGATTTGCCTTATAATGCGTTTAAAGCTAAAGTAAAATCCAACCTTTGGTTAAAGGCATACTGTTCTATCAACGACTACTTAAACGATAAGAATAGTTGGTCGCTGTGATAAACACAAGACAATGTTTAAGTTCTTTCTCTAGAATTAGCTTCCCTACTGACAGGTTATATAACTGACTGGTCGTCTTGCTGACCATGGTTTTGTTATTGTTATTAGTACTTTACTTTGATGGTCCTAGTTTATCATGTGATTTCGAGTTACAGTTTTATTAGCTATGTGTAAGCGGGCACGCCCTTTATGCCTGGAAGCTTTTTATTCGGGTATTAAGTTCTGTTTACGTATTTTATTTTCGCTTGAGTGTAGATGTCGATGTTTTTGTTGGTATATTGGCGGCGTGTACTAGCTGAGATTATGGCAAATAATTTTATTTTATTTTTTTGTGTTGAGTAATGTAAATTATTTTGCATGCTGTATTGAATCAAGTTTTTAATTCTAACTCAACGTTTGGTGTAGCACTTCTTCTTCCCAGCTAAAGCACTAGGAAGTGGTGAAGAGTGGGCGTTTCAGGGGAACTGTCTTATGTAATTTTGACGTTCGAAAAGACCAGCCGTTCATTTAGCCTAGTTTGAATAAATAACGTTTGAATTTTGTTTTTTTTTGTAATTTTATCACGAGAGACGAAAACTAGGCTAGAACATTGGATTGTCTCAGTACTATCAGTGTGAGGTCAGTGTCTGTGAGTCTGATTCTGGGTAAGCCAGATCAGAGCGTTGTCGTCCTCGCACCACATTTGTACAGTGCAATCCGCTACCCGTGGTATTCGCGGAAGGCAGGGAGTGGTGTCGTCGGGTCTGTGTCCATTAGCAGGCTTTCTAGGTCCATCTTAATGTATTCGGGTGGATTTGGTGGGCAAGGTGAGCTAACAGCGCAGTAGGTCGGTACGTAGGTGTAGGTTACGGTAACCAAAACAATGCTTTTACTGACAATGTTCAATTCATTTTAAAAGCTTGGCATTGCTATTACAGTGCAATAAGTTCAGCGATGTAAACAATGAAAAATATGAACAGTTAGAACGTTCGACTGGCACTAAAATAAATTAAATAGGTAATGTTTATCTTTGCCCATATTAAAGTGTGCTGTTAGCTTTCGTTTCTTATAGGGTACTGAGAAATAATGGTTAGCGCGAATCTCAGGCGGCGAGTGCTTCACAGTAAAGCATCGAAATAGAAGTTTACTTAAACAATGAGCGTGGTTTACGAGTAAACACTTTTTGGTGCCCGATTCCCGAAGATTCCAGGAGTTCGCATTGCCAAATTGAATCTTATGAGCTGCGTATTAGATTTCTTTTTCAGTACAATTTATGAACAAATTAAGAGAATATTGGGATCATATTGTTTTTGGATTTCATTCCTTACGGCCTGTGTCGAGGGTTGGGTTTCTTTTGCTGCGCGTGAGTTTGCTCGCTAAAGATGGAACATGTTAGCTGCACTTCTCAAGGCTCCCGTCTTTTCGTTTACAAACAACGGTGTGCTGTTTTTCGTTTGTGCCGTGCGAGATTAAATAATTTTCTATGAAAAGTATGTAAACATAGTTTTGTTGTTTTCCTTCCGTTGAACTGGGTACTCAAGCCGTTACAGTCAATTGTTTGTTTTGCAATTCTCAACTGCTTCATATTGTTTAGGAATTATGTATGTCACAACCTTTTGACTGAGTAGCTACCTACTTAATTGATCAATTCCCAACAGCTGGGATTCTTAGTACTTAAGTACTTAGTCCATAAATCTTTGTATGTATAATTTTCCGGTTGATCAAGTCGAGTCAATGTACCGAAAACATCATGGCGTCAAAAATCAAGGAATTCGGAAAAGACGAAAAACATGCAGAACTCTTTGTGAAGAAAATGTGTCTTTGTGGTAAATCAAATTGTTGAAAGCTCTTAAGGAGCTGTCAACAATTTGATTTACCTAAGGGAGCTTGTTCAAGTCGAGTCTCTATTAAACCTCTTGCCTTCTTAATATTAAAACGCGGAATAAAGTTATGCTAAACTTAAACCCCGAATTTTTTTTTGTAAATCTGAAGTTTATACTGGTTGTATCATTACTCCGCGTTCATTAATAAAGGGGTTGATGCCCGCGGCGTGTCTCTACGTAACAAATGGGAAAAGTCTTCATGAATAATCCGTTATATCAAATCAAATAAGAGTCTAGCAGATTCTCGCCCGGTCGTTACGGTCCTGATACAATCGTAGTCTGATAAAAGTAGAATTACCAACTCCTATTGATTGTGCGGTCGAACGATGGATAATTCGCATGGATAACATGTAATTATGAGGAGGAAGCTCTGCTAGGATCCTGAGCCTTAGAGCATTGCCCTTTGATGAGTTATAAAATCAAGGTTTCCCCTTACCTATCAGCATATTCACGAAGTCGGTAATTATAAACTGTTTAATTGATAAACGATATTTATTTCTGAAAATTGGATTTAATAAAAAAACACTTTTACACGTTGAAATTATGTCACTGCAAAAATATCGATTCGGTGTTTAGTATCTGACTACTCTGAGAAGAAAGACTGAAACAAACTCAGAGGTCGCAGTCTCTTTTAAAGTCCAGACATAATCTTGGTCAGGCCATATGAGATCCAGGCAGATGAATGTCTGAGATGGTCTTTTGAGCAAAGGATTCCACACAGGATTTTTTTCGAAAAAAAAAAATTTTGGTGTCAGAACTCTTAAAGCGAGACTTCCCTTAATGTGAAAGAATATAAGGTAAGTTTACTTATCTAGTCTTATAGGCAAGTGTATCACTGTAGATCACTGGCGGAAAACTAGGAAACTACTTAGCTAGCGAAGAATATTTTCACAGATAAAGTAGGTAGGTACGTACGTAATGAACAAGAATATTTTAATTTTTTAATTTTATTTATTGGTTGAATACAATTCCTTTGGCTACTTTTGTATGTGTGTATTTTAAGTCTTTTTGCTTTTTTATGTGCGTTTTGTTTGTGCAGAATAAACAATTTTTCTTTCTTTCTTTCTTCTTAATAGTTTCAAGATATTTTTTAGGGATATGAGGCCGGCCACATACATACGGAATTCCGTTTCGAAATATCGATTCGGAACGTCGAAGGCAGCAAATCCATACAAAAGGCCGGCCACATACAGTTGGTATTCCGTTTCGGAATTTCGAATGGGAGAAAAGTTCGAACAGAGAACTACTGTACTGTGTGATAGATCCTTGATTTTGTATGGATTTGTTGCCTTCGAAATTCCGAATCGATATGTCGAAACGGAATTCCGTATGTATGTGGCCGGCCTACCCAAATAGCAACTTATAAGTATAATTAAATATTCTGTAGGTACGTGGAAAACAATATGGAAAACTAAATATAGTTTTTCATCTATTTTTCACCTGTACCTACCTAATGCTATTAGGGGCAGCTTTTTCATTTTCAATAATGCGAAATGAGACTATCAAACTTTATAGTTTTGTAGAGAACTAAAGTTTTATGGCTGGGAACGGTGGAAAGTGACATTTCTTACACTCAAGTCATCACACATACTACCTTCTACTAGAAACTGTACTCGTACAACTGAAAATTTATGCAGGTGGAGATTTATAGACGATTCCGCCTTAGAGTGTAAATGTGATAATATATTATGAATCATATTTAAAAGTCACAAACTGACAATTCATAATATTATCTGCGTTCAATTCATAGTACGCAATTCATCCGTTTGACAGTTTTGTATTATAATTTAAACTGTAGAATTATTAAATAAAAATCGAATTTGAAGAAAAATTAACCGGTAAAATTACGGTATTAATTTATGTCATGCGGCAATATTTACTCCCAATATGATTCTGATTGATTTGAATTATGATTCGGCTAATATGTGTCACAATAAAGGAATTGCTAATGATCTGCTGGGAATTCAGAAAATGAATTGCTTTTAGAGAAATTGCTTAATGTGGTCGTTTTAGGCCCCCAGTCAGCTGCAACTTACAGGAACTGATGGACGTTAGTGAGTGCGCCAAACATGTAGCCGAATTCTGGGCCGAGTCTATTTAGATTGCCATCGATAGCGGTAGGTAAGTATAAAAATTAAAAATAGTTGTTAACAGTAGTAGTAGCTAACATAAGTTCTTAAAATTTATAGGTTTCACTATATTCAGATTTATTTTTTTATTAATATTCAGATTTTACATATTGGTTATACGAGTACTTATAGCATGCAGTACACATTTAGTAATTAGCAATAACGTAAAAATACTAATAATAATTTTAAATTTATCATTTCAATAAAAAATAGCAAGAATATTGACAATGTTTCAATATTATTTAAGTAATGTCAATATGTAGATGTCATAGGAATAAGTTTTACAGGTTTTACATATTACTTTTTTTTGCAAAGTGAACTAAAATCGCGGGGGCAGTAGACTGAAAGTGGAGGCAGCGTGAGTGGTAGAATGAGTGGGGCGTGGATTCAAAATTCGTCAGGTAAACAAAACATCGAAATTTTTAACTTGAAAACGTAATACCTATTAAGTTATGGATAAGTACTGACAATTGTACCTCAGGTAGAGTAATGCTTGCTAAAAAGTTAAATTGCCAATCGGAACCTTATTACTAGGCCTCCGCTGTCCGCCCGTCCGTACGTCACATTTTCTCAGATTATGTATTTCTATTGCCGCTATAACAACAAATAATAAACATAAAATAAAGTCGAAAATTAAAGGGGGTCCCATACAAGTAAGTAACATATTTTTTTCGGCGTTTTTTTGCTAAATATTGTACTGTCGTACGGAACCCTTATGTGTGACCCTTATGTCCTTATGTCCTTATGTCTCACACTTGGCTGGTTTTTAGGGTTCCGTAGTAAACAAGGAACCGATATAGTTTCACCATGTCCGTCTGTCTGTCTGTCCGCGGCTTAGCTCAGAGCCTGTTAGTACTAGAAACCTGTAATTTGGCATGGGTACCTACCTATACATATTAATCATGCCGACAAAAATTAATATTTTATTAGGGTACTTCCCCTACACGTAAAGTGGGGATGTTTTGTTTTTCTCGTCTATCTCATAGTGTGGGGTATCGTTGGAAAGGTCATTTAAAAATATTGTGCATGTGTGAAAATCATTTTTCAATTAAAGAATCCGTTTGCGAAATATTAAGCTTTAAAGTGCTAATATTCGTTAGAGTCAAGTGTCTGCCAGCTAAATGGTTGTAGGTACTTGTGGGCAGATTTGTGAAAAAAATCACAACAATAGTATATATAACGAAGTTAAAAGAAAAACTATCACAGCTAAGAAGGCTTCACAGGTTAACGAGTAATAATCGACCAACTTAAATTTGCAGTTTGAAAAACATGTTCTCCCATACGGAATATATGAAAAACATGTTCTCCCATACGGAATATATGGGAGAACATGTTTTTCAACTACAATGTTAGGTTTGTTCTTGGGATAAATTCATACCAACTACGGAACCTTTCATTGTGCGTATTCCGACACGCGCTTGGCCGGTTTTTACACTTACAGCTTGTGTGTAGACCTCCATCACTGTAATAATACGTAGGTAGTCCCAATGTATTTGTTCCGTGCCTACTGTTGGAGAAGATATAAGTCACCCCGAAGACAAGAAAAAGTACAATAAAATAACAAAATTGCTTAAATCGGCACGCAAAGAAGCAGAGGACGTTACCCTTTTTTTTTAGGGTGGGAAATTATCAAATAACTTCTCCCGCTCTGGGCGGAACGGTAGGGCGTGTCAGACTCTTACTGACTAATACTCACCTGTGTTCCTTCAGTTGCCTGTATGTTGCAAGGAGCCACGGTCGAGGACCTTACTCTGGAAGCACAATTAGAAGGCCTAACTGCCACGTCTGCCACGAATGATTCCTTATGATCAACCCCAAAAAATTAAACCTCCAATAAAATTGAAGAACAATCAATGGGCGAAGACGAGTGAGCAAAAGGGAAACGCGTTCCCTAAACATCTGGCTGCTGTATTTGTCCCAAATGAACCGAGGAACCAGACTAGTAACACAGACTCAGATATAGATGAAACACTGAAACAAGACTTCCAAATGAAGCTGCCACCCAAACCAGTAACACCTCAGGAAATAATAACGCAGATAAAAACACTCAAGGACAAGAAAGCACCTGTGTATGATCTTATTACAAAGAAAGTACTAATTGAGTTGCCAAGGAGGGTTATTGTTTTTCTAACAGTGCTTTTTAATGCAATGCTTAGAGTGGGCTATTTCCCTTCGCAGTGGAAAGTATCACAAATTATACAAGCAAGCATGGAAAACCAGAGAATGAGATCACTTCGTAAATACCAATCAGCCTGTTGCCAATCAACTCAACATTGTTGGAAAAGCTAATCCTACACCAGTTTAAACCACTGCTAGCACAGAAAAACGTGATACCTGATCATCAGTTTGGGTTCCGTGAGACGCATTCCACAACAGAGCTGGTCCATCGAGTGTGCAACAAAATACGACAATCATCAATAGAGCTGGGAGAATATTGCGATTCTTCATTCTTAGATGTGCAACAGGCATTTGACCGTGTTTGGCTTAAGGGCCTATCTACTCTTCAAAATTAAAACAAACATATCTCACAGCCACTATAGAATTCTCGAGTCCTAGTAACAGATCGCTTGTTCCAAGTAAGAGAAGAGTATAGCTACTCTGAGTTTCATGAAATAAGAGCAGTTCCAGTTCAGCCAGTTCCACAAGGCTCTGTTCTGGGTCCTGTTCTCCACACTGTTTTCACAGCAGATATACCACAAATTCCAGATGTTAGCAATTGTTACTTTTGCCGATGACTCTGCCATTATAACCAACAACAAAGATCGAAAAGAAGTTTCGAGAAAGCTGCAAGAGGTACTAGACTTGATAGACGGCTGGCTTGAGAAATCGAGAATTACAGCAAGCGTATCAAAATCCACGCAAGTGAGATTCACTATCAGCACAAGTGACTGCCCTGCGGTTAAGCTGGGAAGCAATGACTTGCCACAAAAACACGTTGTGAAGTATGCATTTGGACAGGCGAATAAATTGGAAAACCCACATCAAAACCAAAAGAGACCAAGCTAATATTACTTTTAGGAATTTGTACTGATTACTGGGAAGAAAGTCTAAACTCTCACCTGAGAACAAGTCACTGGTTTACAAAGCCGTGATAAAGCCAACATGGACCTACTGGATACAGCTATGGGTTAGTGCCTCGGATACAAACGTTAACATAGTAATTACAGAACTCAATTCTGAAGTTAATTTCCAATGCCCCATCACCAATTCAGAAATCCACGGAGAATATACTGATGGTAGAAAATACATACAAGGACAGACTTAAAAGCCGTCCAAATCAGTTGGCCGTAGACCTGCTTCAACCAAATATCACCAAGCGCTTCAAAAGACACCACATCCTCGAGCTGAATAAATAATTACCATATGTGCTGTGCTCACTGAAGGCTTCCACAACCACGCCATGAACCAAACAGCACATTTGCTTATAGCCGAAAGGCTGATTTCAGAAAAGTTGAAGAAAAAAAAAATGTGTACTACTTATGTACCCACAATTAGGGCATGCAATTATCCAGTCTATTTTATTATCCGGATAATCGGATACTTCCAGAATGTGGATATATGCGGATAGAACGGATATTTGGGATATTACTGTAAAAAAAGTTAATCAAACTAATATAAGTTTCCAATCGACAGTTTCATTACAAAAACTGTCCAACAATTATGAATGAAAAACAAATTAATTACACTTATGTTACTAACGAATCATTAACAAATCATTTTAAAACAACAAGTCTGGAAGCCGACTCCAACACAGTTGCGAAAAGGCTAGGCAGATGATGGAATGTTCAAAGGTATATCTTCATTAATATAAAAATCACTTAAAAAGATCCTAATGAAAACAATGAAGTAGAATTTAACATAGTAATATTCTATTTCATTGTTTTCATTAGATAAGTTTGTACATTTGGAACATTTTCATCACTATTTCTGTCTTCATTATGAGTGCGATAAAGAACTAAACGCTTAAAGTATATGTTCATAATTTGTATGAATATCTTTATGATGAATCTAATTGAGTCATTAAATGGATTTTTGAAGATATTGTATGAATTTTCACAATTTAAATCAATACCTATTTTACTAAGGCACAACGTAAAATGTTTTATCAGTTTCTACTGATTTTGATGAAATAAAATATAATCAAAAAATAACAAAAAGAACTATCCCTATTAATCGTTTTAACCGGATAATAAAATAATGATAATCGGATAATATATTCAACGGATATACGGACAATTTGGATATCCGGATAGTATGCCCTACCCACAATGCATGAGTACACGTTACTACACACAGGCCGCTCTGCTCTGTGGAATGTAGAAGAAATCGTAAAAATCCCGAACACACGCGAAGCATTTGATATTGAATAGTTCGTAGATGACATAATAAGGCGAACGCTTTCGTTTTGAATGGATTTCACGCGATTAATTTAAGACCGAATCTGAAAAAAAAAAACAAATTGGCGAAGGGATTTAGAGTCGGAAAATGTGATGTTATTAAATTATTTAAAAAAAAATTGTGAGCGTTATTAAATTATTTTAAAAGGTTCTATGTCTTATGACACCACTGGGTATGTAGACTAACCGATGGGCGATGAAATAGCATTCCTTTCTGAAGGTCGATGGTAATTATGGCTGATATCTCAGACCTGAAACTGCAATAGGTAAGTGCAAGTCTGACCGACGCGCGACGATGACAGTTAAAGCATTTTAGTAGGAAAATTGTACCAACATGATTTCAGGAAAATTGTATCCACATGACAAACTTAAAGCAGTTATTTCAATTAAACCATTTACAGGCACTTTTGAATTGTCAAGGAATCGGTCAGTCAGAAATATGAAGCTAGTTGCTAATTCCAAAGCGTAGTAGGTACCTATGGAGAAGAACGGGCAAGAAACTCCACGGACACTCTTTTAAAGAAATTGTTACAAAATATTGGTTACATCATTCATGTTGAAATTAAACATATGAGAACAATGTAGAAAGACGTGCACGTTAATGCACGCGTCCGTAATAAAAAGATAAAACAAAGTACAATTAAAAAATGTAATTAAATCAGCCAAGGCAGCTAAGAGTTGACCAGTCCCAACTGACGGCGCCAGTTCACGAACATGACGCATGGATTAGCACCATTCAGCTCATTTTGAAGGGAGCTAAATGATCCAAAACACGCGCCACCATCAGCGAGACATCTGAGTGAGCATGACATACTCACAGCCGCCAGGGCACATTCAAGTCAATAAAAGACGTATCACCTGGTAAATGTTAGCTCTTTAGTACATAATACTCCCACCTGTGCTCTGAAATCATATATGACATTAAATGTATACCCTAAGTATACATTTTAACAGGAACTCTTTTACTGTAACTTCTGCTTTTAACGAAGGGTGTCTTTAATCTTTTGATACAGAGGTAAGAGTAAGTATGTACCATCGAAGAATTTCATATCTAACCACCGTAAGGACTATTCTTGCTTGCAGCACTCGGCGGCTATAGAACCGGGCCGGTAACAGATGGGGTCATCGTGTTCAAGGGATTTTGTTTTGAAACTGGTTAGATATGAACTTCTTTGATGTTACGTATTCCATGTTATAATAGTAATGTCAGCAAGAAATTCAGAATAGCCTATTTAAATAAATGAAATATCAAGAAAGGTTGTGATGGCCTGATTTATACAGTATGTTAATTAACGAAAGGCGTTCCCGTTAGCCTGCAATAGTATAGCGTCCACAAATGCAAAAAAAAAAACTTTTTTTATTAAATTGTTAGTTATGAAACACTCAGTACACGCACACTTGTCGCACTTGTCTTTAAACATTGAAAGACAAGTGTGCGTGTACAGTGTTTAGTCATAGTCATTTATTCATAAACAGTAAACACTAAAATAAATGACATTTGAATTTCATAAATTATATCAACTATATTAAAAAATCTTCAATAGTATTTTGACATGTTAATTAAACAATATGGCCAACACCTTAAAATTTAAAATAATAACAACAAAATAATTAATTAAAGACAGATTAGCATAGGTCGTTTCTTTTTTTTATGGTTTTTTTGCATATATTATGAACGCTAAACCATTCTAAATAGGTTAACGGGGAATGCCTTTCGTTAATAAACATACGGGTCGACAATCGGCACAATGATAGCTCACATTCCACATTATTATTATTAGATCGATTTTCAGTTATAAATAGTTCGTTAAAATATGCACCAGAGTAGTATGTTGTTTAAATAAGTACTTTGTAAAGTAAATTGCTAACCTATACTCTAGTACCTACATGTATTACAGCATAAGCAATTATTTACTAATTTATAATGAAAAATAAGTCGTAAGAGTCAGCTTCGTCCACCATTTTGCAGGTGTAACGAGTATTAATGTCACCGCAAAATAATTTTATGTTTCAATAAATTACCGTAGTTGAACACCTGAGCTGAACGATCTATGGATATCAGTTTGACTTTACAAAAATATCATATTACATGCCGACACCTCAACATTATAAAATTAATTTAAATTAATTACATATAATAAATAAAGAAGCCGTTTCCATGTTAACGTTTTAAAGGCTAACATTGAAAACTGCGGGGGGTGCAGCCCGGGGCTTCGGAGCATCTATAATTGATAAAATTCTCAACACACCACTCAATTTCTTCTCGACATTTTACTATTTCAAGAAGTGACTCATATTTTCTTTATATTTTTTTAAAATTTTATTTATTTCATTGATGAAACCGTATATTTACACTTGTTTTTGTTACCTACTTACGATAGACAACGCTTATAAATAGACAAGTGATTTATCTAACTTAATGTACCTACCTGTTATTTTATAACTTGGAGACCTATCTTAATTTTTTTTAAATATCAATTTATTTGGTATTACAATTAATGCCAATTATATTGATATTTAAATTCATTCAGTTTTTTATGTGTCATTCAATAATGACACATAAAACATAATCTATGGAAATATCATTTTTAATTATATTTGACGGTGTAATTATTTTCCGTTAACATCAAAGCCTGTTTTAACTCTACGTTAAAAAAAAACATTTTCGCTGTATACGTCAATGCGAGTACAAAACATAAATGGCTACAAGTGAATAACTAAGCGTTGAAAATTAACCAAAAATGAGAGCGTGTACTAATTAGTCATCAACCAGGGAACGTCATTAAGTAAACAAAAAACGTCCCGACAAAATTCACATAATGTGCGTCAAAGTTAGATAAAACGGCAAATAGAACCTGAGTGGTCCATTGTTCACGTTTAATGGACCACCGACCGATACGCGGCGGCATCCACGCAAAAACCGCTCTGAAATATCGGCATCGGAAAAAGGAAACGAAAAACAACGTATTTCGCCATTGAGGTAGGCAGCCGAGGAATTCGTCAAAGTATTTTATCTCGAGCTTTCACAGTTCGATGGCGGCCAGTGTTAAGTTATTGCCGAGACAAAGTTATCGACGTAATGTGAGACCCTTTAGACATAGGTACCTATTCGTCGACTTATTTTCTTTGAATGTGGTCATAACTTCTGCCTTTCAGAGAAACTTTTTCGCCTAAGCTCTATTATTTTAAGAGTTCTTTATTAAGTAGCAATCTTTTGATTTAATTGTTAAGAGAAAGTACCGTAATCATCCTTCTCAATACTAATATAAAAATGTCGGTTCCAAATGTTACACAAAGATAAAAAGATCGCAAAAATGTTAACATTGAGTGCTAGCAGGTGACTCCTAGGAAATGTATGAAAGTGCATCTACTGTAGATAATAGAATGTGGAGAACTGCTATCAGTAAACCGTTTCAAAAGTTAGGTAACTGTAATTATGAACAATATCGGCGCCAAAGTAAACAAAGGCTAGGGACACATTAGCTGTTTTGTGCTTCTGTTACCTAGTAGCGCTAACTACAAAGGAATTATCTTTTTGAATAGGTAAAACAATACATAAAGAGTGGTGCCGCAAAACCTGCAACTTTCCATCGTGTAATCACATGTTCTTGGATTTTTTTTAGTTTTAAGCAAATACGATTGTCATGAAATTAGGAGTAGGTAAATCTGCACAAAAGGTGGGAAAATAATAGTATGTGTGATGTTTAATAGGGAAAAGTCAGTTTGATATGACTTTGTCAATCAATCTCTGCCTTTTCCCAACTATATTGGGGTCAGCTTCCAGTCTAACCCGATGCAGCTGAATACCAGTATTTTAAATAGAGCGACTGCCTATCTGACCTCCACAACCCAGTAACTGGGAAATACGATACCCCTTGGTAAGACTGGTTGTCAGACTTTCGGGCTTCTGACGACCCGTAACGACTGTCTAAGATCCACAAATGACAGCCGGGACCAACGGCTTAACGTGCTTTCTGAGGCACGGAGGAGTCTCGGTATGTAAAGATGGTCACCCATCCACAGACCAACCTCGGCAAGCGTAGCTTAACCTGATGGATCGACCCGTGCGGCAGTTATTACTTAGCCACGAGCTCCTTGATATGACTTTCTGAAATTATTAAATAGACAGTGATGAGAGCCAATAAGCGTAGCTGTGATGACTTAGGGTAGGACAATTATATCGTTTTCATAGCTAATGGAAAATCAATAATATGGATTGATTGCAGACAGAATTGTGGATTCTTAGTAGGTAATAGGTATATGTCGGTATGTACCCTGCTACGGGAAATAAAATAAACAGTATATCCTAACTAATATTAAAAATGCGAAAGTGAGTTTGTTTGTTACGGTTTCACGCTAAAACGGCTGAACGGATTTAGATAAAATTTGGTAGCCATATGGGTAGACAGACCATGACGTAGGTTTGGACACAGAGTACTTTTTATCCCGATATTCTCACAGGATCGAGACTTATGCGGTTGAAACCGCGGGGCTATTTATATAATAATTACATTTATATCTAAGAATAATCGTCCGTAAACTCTACGAGATCCTTACTACGTCGTAGCGTATCGGAAAATAAATTTCTACGTGGTTTAGTTTAGAGACTCATAATTTGATATAACGTGACATAAGCGCTAAAAATACCGTAGTTTAGCTGTTGATTAAAATTGAAAGTTTCCGCATCGAACTTTCTCTACAGTAAACAGTAATAAGTGTTAAGATTACGTAGGCACGTGTATTGAGGTTTTAATGGCTTCAAGTTCGAAACGCGCCGGTATGAATGCGTTAGGTATTCCTAAATTACCAGATATGAGCAGGCGCAATCAAAAACCAATCATGTGCTTATTAGTTAGACGGGAACATGACTGCGCTGGTCTGTCGGTAGGAATGTGTGGGCCGGTGGGCCATGGGCCTGTAGGTAGGTGCGCACACACGCGAGGGAGGGAGCCAGGCTGCCAGGTGGGCCCCCATTAGCAGCGGCGAGCCTCGAGCGGCCGCTCTTCATCTTTATGATAATTATTTTCTGTTTGTTTTCGTCGAAGAATCGGCCCGCCTCGCCGGCGAACGCTTCTCAGAACCAACTTCCATTGTGGTAAATTAAAGCCGCCCGGACCCCTGCCACGACGAGAGATAATTCGACAGGATGCCGCATATTATTAATTGCACTATGACTTGTGGAAATGGAGCTTTAAGTTTAGTGAGTCATTCATTCCGGTGGATCCGACGTTACCCTCTCGCGTGGGAACGGATCACGTTAGAGAGTTACACCCGCGTTAACGATCGCCTTAACTTCACTTGAAAACTGTCCATTTAAATTTTCTTACGTTTTTTTTGTTTAATCGAATTCTGTTTCTGAATTGGTGCACAGCCCCGTTTACAGTCGCGAACAACGCGAATCAATTAAGCTCTGTTGGGGTAAAGCGATAAATTTCCAATTAAGTGCATCGCAAGCACCGAACTGGTACTGAGCGATCAGTTCGTTAACTAGAGTTTAACAAGGTAATAAATAGAGGGTTCGAGGCAGACACCGGTGACCAATAAAAAGAGAACCGTAAATAAGCCGAATGCCAGCAATAAAAAAAGGAACCTCGTAATGTTTACAATCTTGTGGCTTTATTCACTTTGTGTTCCAATTTCATGCTAAATCGAGCGGATAAAATCCTCCTTTATCAGGCAGACTCACCGTCTCGAGTAGTCCGGAGTCCGCGCCTCCTCTCCTCTCTCCCCTCCCACTACCCGCGGGTCGCGGCGGTCCGTCTGCGCACGGGCAGCCGCCCCGTGCCCTGAGCCGCCATTAAATACGAATCTAACATCAGCCCTGCTGAATGAAGCCTAATACGTTGAAAGGATCAATTTATTATAATTCAATTTGTGAGAGAACGAATGAAATATTTTATGTGTACTATAAATTGTATAAACCTTTTAACGCTTCATGGATAGAAAGCTTTTACGACTTTATTTCATTCTGTACAGATAAAAATATACTCATATTTAGAAGGAGTAGTTTTACATGAAGGTAACATCTTGTGTATCTTTTAGACACCATAAAAATAAAATTAAGCCTTTAGTAATCCATAAAAGAGTATGATGTTTAATTTTATCTAAAGGGTAATATTTACAAGTGGGTCCATAACAACTTATAACTAATTAATTAATAAAAATAGCAAAATTATATATTAACTTAACTAAAACTATTCAAAAACTAAAATATAGCATCGTAAAATTCATCCGCATCGCTGTTGACTGGTAATGTAAGTACCCAAGAGACTGGCCGCATTGCCACGTTGTATGGCAATACAACGTGGGTCACGGGAAGTGTCAACCTTTAGTTACATCTTTCAGCTGGACAACTTTATACAGTTCGGAGCTTTTACCATTTTTTTCATGGGGCAACAATACATGAAAAAAAGTTCCTTAAAATAAAATGAAAATGGAAAATCTGGACACAATTATGTTGATTTCAAAATGTTGAAAAGCCGTTTGTATATTTAGGCCCATTTGCATCACAAATCACGAAATGGGTTTAGCACTAATGGTATTTCAAATATATCGTTTTATTCTAAAGATGTCAGAGACAGAATGACATTCTAAATATGTTTAGCACTAAACGCATTTAATGATTTGTGTTGCGAATGGGGCTTACAGTACTGCTTTTTTGTAAATTAAATAAAAATTGTCAATGACGATATATTACGTATGATTACATATATACTCGTAGACATGTATTTCTTTTTCACGTTTGTCTCGTTGTGCGTTGGTGGTTTTACATCAGCTTATCCCTAAATGTTGCAGGTGATAATCATTTATAAGGAGAGCCTTCAGTTGGAATTGCTTACTTATATTCAATGTTAAAAAAACGTAACCATCCATTGCTTTTTATAAAGTAGAATTAACGTTAACGTTTATCGATATCTGCAATTGCCATTGGAAAACTCGAAGGTTTATTTTCATAATACTTTAATAAGTAAAAAGAAAAATATCAATGGCAATTAGAATCAGACAGCTCTGAGAACTCCCCATTAGTGCTACGCGATGGGAGCTGAGAGACCATTCTTAAAGAGAAAATTATTTTCTTATTTTTATCTCAGCCATGATATAACGTATTAATAAAAAAAACAAACCGTGACAGATTGATTATACCTAATGTGAATTTAATAAAGAAAGAAGTGTCTTTGACATTGACAAAACTCCTTCATATTGTAATAATGCAAAGTTAGAAACTTAGTTAGCCAACACAGTTAGTTAATACAGTTTAAAGTATTGTCATTTTTTCATTGCGAGTCCCTTTCTCGCGTGAAGTGCGCATGATTCTCAAGAGTGCATTGGTTAGGAGGCTCGACGGGTTATTAATTTTATGGTGTCGATGGCCGCACGCACCTGGCTGCAGCGGTCACTGCCGCTGCGCCAGCGCATTCCCCACTCCCCCCACGCCGGGATCAATCACGTAAGTACCTGTACACATGGGTACTTGCTGTCATATACATACACATCCAGCAATTATATCAATTAAATAGGACCATTAAACGATACATATACCCCACTCAAATCAATTAGGTATAATTTAACTGTTTTTTTAATCACTCTAGTTTTTTTCAAGTCCTATCTAGGCACCTTCGTTGTAATTAAAACCCTACAAGTAGATACCCATTATTAAACTGTATAAGTATCTAAAAATAGTGAACAATAGCAGTTTATCTGTAAACCGAAGTATTAGATATGTGATGTGGACAGCATTCCCCTCCTAATCGAACTGGTTGGAAGCAGTGCGCGTGCATTACAATGTAAATGGCACATTCGTCTACAGGTGCCGTAGAGAACCTGAATTGTATGCTGCACCACGCATACCATTTGAATAACACATTTCGAATGTCACATTTCCATTGCCGTCTCGAAGTCGGCGGTGTAGCAGGGCGCCAGTGTTTCTCGGCGTTATGTAATTGCCATTCAAAAGGTGTCGCGTCGTAGTGAGAGATTTTGACATGTTTTGGTGAAGGTCACAGGTGTAAGTAGTACGAGACACGCGGGCGACAGCGTTGCTCAGACGATGTGGAAATGCAACTGATACTATTAAGTATATATCGATACATGAGAATACATGCAGGAGATTTTAAGAACTGAGGTCTCACGGGTCTTTTGGCTTCATTTGAAATATGCTATGGTGGTTTATGCAGTCATTTCTGTTTAGGGCCGACTAGCCCGAAGCGTCAGGTTCAGTTTAGTTTCGATTTATGATAATCAGCTAGCCATTATTCCCGACTTCGTTGAAGAAACTAGAAATTTATTTGTCTCGAGGCGCTTTCCTGGCATCAATAAAATATCGTAACCGACATAGTCGCGATTAAAGATATTTTAATTGCTCCATTACTTTCCCACAATATTTCAAACAATGGAATTAGGCAGTAATCAAACTTCACGATTTCTGCTAATGGGACATTTTCTTCGTTAGAATGAAACATTAGAGTTTGCGAACTTTATTAGTTTCCTTACTAACTACATACTTTTCTAATAAAAAGTAACTAACAAGTTGAAGAATAAAAACATGTGGAATGTTTCGTGTGTGTTCTGTCACGACATAATTCATGAATCTATATCGTCTGCCTGAGCACAGACTCCCACAACATAAAACTCATAATAATGTTCAAAGATTACGAGTCGAGGCGCGGATGAAAAACAAAACAAATGTAATAATCATTTAGTGAAGGCACAAATTCCTACAGAATCACAGCCCGCTGATAGGCTGCTGTGAACTGTACTCCGAGTAACCGAGAGGCATTGGGTACTCTTTATGCTATGAATACCTGAGAAAATACTTCGTTTTGTAGCATTATATGTAATAACATTAGATCGTTTTCTGCTTGGTGGCAGTTGATAAGCAGTTGATCGGTAAATTTTCAAAATTCTGACTGATCTTCAATCAAAACTATGAACTGTAATTGTTTTGCCTTCATGTAGTGCACTTTCCGATTGAGTGTTCACACAGTATTTAAATTCATATTGTATGCATACATAAAGTCCGAAAAAAGTTTAAAATATTTTTAAGCTAGATTTTAATCGTAAAATTAAAAAGAAATATAATGAGAAAATATGACTTGAAGGCTAGGAAAACTAGTAAAGCATTTTCCTTTCATAGCAGAAATTGGTGACGCATGGAAGTTATTATTTTGGCGTGTTCTGATTGCCACATTACACGAAGACATTATTGTAAATGCAAAAATGTTGTAGCATTCATTTTTGTCTTGCTTTTCTGAGGTCTACGAAGTAACATAATGTAGTACTTTTATTAAGTTGTTCGTGTTTGTTATTGGTTGATTGTTGTACGTTGATTTAAAAATAACATTGACTAAATATTAGTTTGGTGTCAAATACAAAGCTTGTAACGCGAGTGATCGCGTGTGTAAGCTCGATCCCAGCTGGAACCGCGTTCTTACCCACGCTGCCCTTGCGCCGGCCACACCAAACTGTTTATAATCATTATTACGGCAAATAGATAGCTCACTAATTACTTTATTCAAAAATAACCTCATGAAATTGAGTTGTGAGGAACTTAGCTTGTTGGAAGAAATACGGATGGTTGTACAAAGGTTATATGTTCCATTTTACTTGATAAGCAGAAATAAGTTTGGAAATCTAGAGAGAATCGTACTTGGCAAAACAAGCATATAAAAGCCTAGGAAAATATATGATCGGTAAATACTTGGTTAAGTTTTTTAAACGAAGGCGATTCCAAATGTATCTAAAGTTTGAAACATATAGGCTCTCAAATCATTTATTGATTTATATAAACTTTATTGTACACCAGAAAATACATAGTAAATAATAAATTCTATTCCATTCCATTTCATTTCATTCCTAAGGATATATGATGATACAGATGTATACAAGATACAAGATCTCTTCAAAGTTTCCCAAGATTAAGCAAAAAATATTACACATTATTTCATTGTCTATTTTTATGCACGGAAGCCGACCCCAACATAATTGACTAGGCAGATTGATACTTATAAATTTAACGGAATAAATTCTCTAAACTAAATGCTAGTGAAAACTGCATCTTGCATAGTTTAGAAGAATAACCGATATACATGAAAACCGACTTTTTTTTAATGTATAGATTTATATATGACGCTATGCAATCCACATACAATTTTATACTTAACATTATCCAATAGACAATAGTAACAAATTACGTCATGTCATAAACAATAACGTAATAAAAAGTAATAATTGTCGTTGCACAAAAACCTCTACCTACATAAACAAAAGCGACCGAAGAACGTTTTAGCACCTCCATAAAAACCGAAGCGAAACTATGGTCAATAAATTAATAAGTCATCGTCAAATGCCTCCAATTACTGCACAATATAAAGCTGAGTCAAGCAGGTAAACAAAATAGAGCTGTTATAAATTTTACAAGAGCAGTCGAGTGGCCACACTGCCTCTCGACCGCATTATGCAGTTTTTTTCATGAACTTTTTGCTCGCTGGCATTCTCTTTGTGAGCTTACTTCCGTCGGTACAGTTTTTATGGTGGCGCTAAGTTTTGGACACAAAAGATTTAATATAAGAGCCAAAATAGTGCGTAAGCGCCACCCCGCCTCACACTCTTGTTTCTAAAATCAGCTCTCTTTGTAAATGCGTCACCTCATAGGTATGCCGTCAATATGGATTGTGTAAACGCAAATTTTAATCGATGTGCACACATGTTTTAGCGTGTTTAATTATTTTTAGATGGGTTTACTTAATAATTAGGTATATTGTTTGCCGTGTAGTGTAAAGTTTAATCATCGGGCGACTTTGTTTAAAGACAAATGTAGGCAAATAAAATTATCGGGAATAATTTCTCGGATGAAAATAAAGTTTGTGGTTTTACTTGGAATTTATATATTATATATTTATAGCGTCAGGTGTATATTAATTTGTCAATTTAGAGTTTTTCACGATGCAACACAAGTTTTCTTCACGATGCACACATGATGGAAATTTTCACGTGAACTATGATATCATCGTCAGAAAATTGTAACAGGACAAGTACAAACAATACAATACAAAAAGTACGAACAATGTGCTCCAACACAAAAGGGTACCGTACGCCGCATATTTCACAAAATGCGTGTTTGCGTTATCTTAAAACTTTGCGGGCCGGCTTTTGTGTGCCTGTTGACTTTCCCTTAGCGCCGCTGTCAATTTTTTCACAGCGGTGTAATGTCGTACTGTTTGTATTCGTCTGAGCGTTAGATAATCGCCATCGTCCTGCAAGCGCCAGCGGCATCGCAGACAAGCTTCTGTACTTAGAACTATTTGCTTTTATCTTTAGTCAAGCCAATTGTTTAACTTGAACATTTAGGTCTAAAATAGTAGGATTAAATGAAGTACTTTATGGTGCGAGGTAGGTGTTACTGTCTTTTTATTTTGTACACAATTGATGCCCTCGTAACGTTATCTAGTTATCAGTAAAACGTTATGAAATAGCGGTTTACGTCGCGTGATTCATGCTTCCCGTTTGGTGAGTCAATGTTTTTTACGTTGTCCTATTCAAAAACCTTAATAACTCCTTTCGACAGCTTTTGTTTAACATAAAAGAAGTCGGTAATATTTACCTTTTCATTGAAAATGAGATGTAGTATTATTGGTTCTGTTAATTTGAAGAATTGCGAACAAGCATGAACCGGTAAATGTGTACTTGAACACATTTATCAGTTACTTAGACAATAGTTAATTACCTACCATTCCTAATAAAATATTAGTTTTAATAGAACGAAATTTAATGCTTAATAATAGTAAATCCATAATGAAAAAATTTAAAACACAAAACATTATAATTCACAAGATGCAACCTGCAAAACGAAACTAAAAATATTACCGAGCGCGTTGAAATCTTTTCTATGTGAGTTTTTCTCTTCGCCGTTACAATGCCATTTTCACAGGGAAAATGATGTATCTACGCATAAAACGTAGTACAATATAGTTGCTCGTAATTATGTTCTTAAGGCTTCGATTCGATAGGTACTGCCGGTACCTACCAATTAGGCACCGTGCGCCTGCGATTGGCGGTCGTTAGTACGAAAGATGTTCGAAAGCGGATAATTTCTTTATCGTCGGCAGAGGGCGCGTGTGAGGTCCGAGCCTGCCTTTGGTTCATGCCGCCGAGTGTCCAACACCTACCCAAACTACCTAAGTGTTTTTCAATTAAGGGAAATAAAATTTATATACACACACATCTATAACACATATAAATGTTAGTGTGGGAAATTAAGTTTAATAAGAGAGCGTCAGGAAGTAATTGTTGAATTCCTTTTACCGAGAACTTTGGAAAGACGCTATGTATCATCATTTATATCTCTTAATTGCGTTTGAAGTATCTATCTAATGAATTCCACTTACAATCGTTGAATTATGAGAACAATGAACTTAATACTACTGTAAGAACCAAATCCGTTTAGTTTATGTTTTACATAAAGATACATACAACGATAAAAAGGATCCTAATCCTCGTAAAGTGCCCAGTCATCATCTATACGTTAAGCACTGGTAGTATGAAAACAAGATTTTCAAAATCGTGAGTAAATATTTGCTCGCCTGACCATTCCATAAAGCAAGCTGAGAGGAACAAAAAAATACGTTAACAAGAAAGGTCCTGTGGGAGCGGCCGCGGGTGAGACAGAGATATGAAAATGCCGTATGAGGCACGAGGATGGAGGATGCCACGCCCACAACCACCCACGTAGTCGTAAACAGTCCAAATCCTTTGCACGCTTTCATGTATCCCAAATCGAAATCGCTCCGAGCATCGAACGCGAAGATAAAAGAATACACGCACTTCGCCCGTAGTAGTAAGACATAAAGTCGTGTGAATCAACTAAATAAGTTATTCCGTGTTGTTGTCCTTTTGTGATCGAGATCATAATGATAAATAACCCAAAGGATAGGTCCAGTTGGGGAATAATAATTGATTTTGATGTCTTAAACATAAAATATTCTCGATTGTATGTTTTGAAATGTATTTTTATAAACGCTCCCTACTTTTATGTTTTGAACATTCCGTGTCATGGAATAATGAATATGTTTTGACTTGAATATAAAGTATAAGATGTTTTTCTCTTTTATGGTTAACTTAATAGGAGATCTATTGGAAGAGGTTTGAAGCTAGGAATAAAATAAAAATAGATAACGTTAACGTACAAGTGTTAACAAGTTGGCGGCTCAAAGAGCGCCGCTCAACGCTCTCCTCGTTGAGTCTAATAACTTGAGAGCTTATGTTGTTATCTAATTATTGCCATTACACATTCCTTCCCATGAGGAGCTTGTGACTAAGTAATAACAGCCGCACGGGTTATCCATCAGGTTAAGCCACGCTTGCCGGGGTTGGTCCGTGGATGGGTGACCATCTTTACATACCGAGACTCCTCCGTGCTTCGGAAAGCACGTTAAGCCGTTGGTCCTAGCTGTCATGGATCTTTGGCAGTCGTTACGGGTCGACAGAAGCCCGGATACGTCTTACCAAGGGGTATCATATTACCCAGTTACTGAGTTGTGGAAGTTAGATAGGCAGTCGGTCAATGTAAAATACTGGTATTCAGCTGCACCCGGTTAGACTGGAAGCCGACCCCAACATAGTTGCGAAAAGGCTGGGCAGATTGATTGACACATTCCTTCCTATATCCTTAGCAGACTTGACAAAATTACGAAATATTTATTGGTAGGTATGAGTATTCAAATGACGATGTAATAAAAATCCAATATATATTATGGTCTCTATATTATTCTACATGAATCGTAAAAGTTTCGCCAGTCATTAAATAAAGGTAAGATAATTTTTTCGTCTCCTAATATCATATGTTCGGGTCTAAAAAAAGACATTTGAAGCAACATCTACGTCGTGGAAAAAAACGAGGGCCCAACTGCCTAAGTGAATCAATAAATCATGTAAAAAATCGCCGGTGGTTTTGTCTCACACAAAATGATTAGGCCAAAAACGTATCAAAGACATTCCAATCGAGATGGTGGCTTGTTCCAGGACCGTCGCAGCCTATAATTTGTGCATCCACATCGACACGTAATTAGGGAGACGTGACGCACCATGTTGCGCATTCCCACATGGACAACCAAGGACATAACACGTAATTTTGAGCCATTATTTTGACCACAAAGTGACTGTAGTTACACCGTGTCTACCTCGGAAACGTGACCATAAGCAATTAATAGACTTATTGTCTATTATATTTTGGTCAGATAGGAAGTCGCTCCATGTAAAATACTGGTATTCAGCTGCATCCGGTTAGACTGGAAGCCGACCCCAACATAGTTGGGAAAAGGCTAGGCAGATTGATTGATTGTCTATTATATTTTGATAGAATATCTTGGATAATAATTTTCTGAGGCCGTGATCCATTTTCCACTTTGTACTGGTAAGTAGTAAGGCCTACACTAAACAATACACTACTAAATCAACGTAAACAAAATCATCATTGAAGCCGATGACATTATAGACAATGGACATTCCAGAGCGAACAGCACATTAGGTATACTATGTCATTTATTCATTCAATGCTGATCCAGCGTTGAACCAATATTTCTGACAAACCTATAATAATAATAATCCGATATATTTTGTAGAAGTAACTTCTACTTCATTTAGATTTTATCGAATCTAATTAAACATTTATAGAAACGCACAGGCACACACTTATTGGCACTTATTCATGTTTTTGTTACGCTACGGTGTAACAAGCGGAAACATAGAAGAAAAACTAAGTGCTTTTAACCTGCCTTTCGCTATTTATTGTCTTAATAGTTGGTTTCCGTGTTTCACCATTTCTTATGATTTGCGGTTTATAATTTGGGCCTATCCGGTCCCAGCTGTGGCCTGAAAATTAATTGAGTTTCTTACTTTGTAACAGTCTCTACGACGTTAACACAATGTTTACGAGAAACCTATCCTAATATTGAACTGTGAATAGTTGAATACTAAAAATAAAAAACGTGTCTATCACATGTCATGTTTCGTTATTCTAAAATAACATTTTTATAACCGGCATTAGACACTACCTGTTAAACAAAATTACGAGAAAAACAACTTAAACAAGAGGCCGACGTTTCGTCTGCCTCGCGCGCTCAGAACAAATAAAATATAAAAAGGTGAGCGATGCATTAAGTGCATATAAACATGTTGCCTTAGTGTCAATATTTGCGGGCGCTTTCCCATGGGAACCGCGCTTGTCTGCGGCAGCGCTAAATCACTTTGGTTGTGACTGTACCACGCTGTTACTCTTCTTTTTTGCTATTGAAATGTCAATTTCCTACTCTACGTCCTGCGAGCCTAAAAACAATTAAGAACTGCGCCTTTTGCTTTTATTTCCGATTTCCGAGTGCTCTATTGTCTTTTTTATAGCCGAATGCAAATTTTCTGCGCACTCTTTATATTAAAGGATAATGTAGAAATGTTACGTGAAGTACCATATTAACATGCAGATAAAGTATAATACGGCATGTTAATTGAGTGGAAAAGATAATGGCATATAAATTTTTCAGACTAAATGAAATCTATTAGCGCTATGGAAAATACGAGGAAAATCATGCATGCGTATGAGCAAATAACTAGTGAAAGCGAATTCCTATAACTGATGCAAGAACTAGGAAATTTGGGGATGTTATAAATATCTTAGTTGGTCGATGCTGGTGCGATGATCACGAATATTTGTCGCATGATGTCAGGAGCCGGCACAGACCGAGATAAGGTAATTGTGAATGCGTGTAGCTGTCCCTGGGATATATTACTGTGGGACGCCGCGTTTTGCCGCTAACAGTGCCACTACCTCCGTCCAACCCTTTGTTTTTACGCTTGTTTTTACGCTAAATATGCGAACATTTAACATTCGACACCGTGAAAAGCAACATTTTCAACTAATTCCTGTTGCCCTATGTATGAATGCCGCAAAAGGTCAACGACATAATTGAGAACGACAGTCGGAATGAATATAAAAAATGGAATATTTTAATAGCCGTTTCTAATTAGTGGCAGTTACCGTTTTTTGGGTTCTGTGTTTGAAATGAAAAAACAGAGTCCTCATTTAAAGATTCGTCGTTTCTCGAAAAAACGTGACAATTAGAAACTTGATTCTACCTGTGGAGTTGGTTAATTATTATTTATTATATTTTACGTGAAGCAAAAACTTTGTACCCCTTTTTACGAAAATTACGCGGACGGAGGAGTATGAAATTTGGCACAGTTAAAGTTTATATGGAGAAGGAGTGCAGAAAGCTAGTATTTTTATATAATATACATTAGAAATAAATTAAATTAATAAAAAAACATTAACACACTACCATGCGTTTGACACAAGATGGCTACCTTAGAATCATGACATGGCAGCATGGAATTAGTATGTACTATAAAACTTAAAATTTAAATGAATTATGGTCGAATTTCGACCTCTGGGCGACCACTAGTACTGATTAATATGCAAAAATGTAAATGATTTCTCTCTTTTCTATACCCTTTCCCTAGAACTAAAAATGATCAATTTTGATTCGTGATATCGAACTGCTCAACTGAAATATTTAAGTATAAGGTACACTTGAAAGTAAACCGCCTGCCTATACAGTAACTTTTATTCCACTAAAATATTTTAGTGCGATAAAACTACAAGGGAACCCTTGGTATCAAAACGAATCATACTTGACCTGTTTTTATTTAGGTACTTAAAGTACATTCGACTTGATATTTCTAAGGAATGTAATTAATTAACCCAGCGCTATCGAATTGAGTCGGTAAGATTACAATCGATTGGAATCAGTAAGAGAATGACAATAATCGGGGCATGTATCAAGTTGGGGAGTCGAGACATGTGTATACGCGCGGGTGTGCTCGCAGGTACCTGTGATGGAATGCCCGATACGCTCCTATAATGATGTTAAAACAAACTGTTAGGTTGTCATTAACGCGACTCAGCGCCCAAATGGGGGAGGCCCATTATAAAAATTTGTCCCATCCGTTTCGGCCCAAATTTATGGTTATCGAGCTGCCCCGTTTTTCTTGGGCCATCGAAATTTTATTGCCTTAAGATTAGAGTGGGAACACTGATAACAATGTTTTAGGACGGGATTTGTGTCGTTTATGATGTCGCCGATGAATGAGAGTAATCAAACGTCATTTCATTTCTATTCAACACGTATCATTTGGACCTTAGAGGCAGTTGCAGGGTTACTATTACGTTGGTTAGACATTCTTTAAATTAATTTTATGGCATTTTGAGATAAGCATCTGAAACGAAAAGTAACTTATCTGGGTCTAAGTGGAAATCTCACTTTATTATGGAATGTTTATAGTTCATTACGACTTAAGTACGAAGTTATGAAGGTTTATCCAGCCTTTAGCACTCTAAGTCTTTTTTAGTAACTTAACATAGGCATAATCAAATAAAACAGTAAACAATTTTACAACTCAAAGTTTTATGCCAAAAATGAGAACCGAACGGTTGCCCAATTAATAAGAAAGTGTCTAATAGTTATTGATATTCATTGATATTCTTTTAGAAGCGCGTATCACGTAACACGGTAGCTGCTGGCTCGCTCGTAATGTATTGTATTTTATGGTAGTGGCCTGCGGTATGCAAAACTTGCCTTCGATAATCTTACGTACGCCAATACAAAAATAACTTTACCGTTGATCAATCAAGTTTACAAGCCACTATAGCCGTTATGACGACCCCATAGGAGCATATAACGTTGTTATGGAACTTTCAAACTAATATCAGTATGTATTTATGTGGTAGAGCAGATACTGGTCTCCGTCGACGGGTCCACGTCAATAAGTTATTATTTCTGCAAATATTCCAGTGTCACATACAACCGTTTGGATTATGATTTTAAAACGACAACTACTTGAGGTTCGATTACAAAGTTGAGTCAACATTAATCAGAGTTAATATGGATTTAAGTTTTTCGTAAAAATATTGATGGAGGTATTGGAATGTCGTCTTTGAACGTTCTAGAAGTGGTTGCCATGTGCATTGGAAATGAACATATGAAGACTATTTAAAATTAATCTTAACAATGCATAATTTATTGGTCACCACTCTAGCCAAGATTGATGTAGTCGTTACATCAATCTTGGCTAGAGTGGTGACCACTTTTGATCTTAGGTGACCACTCTAGTCATCTGTACAAAGTTCAGTTACTGTATTAAATTATGCATGATGTGGTTTAACATAATATGCACATTTTATTCCTAGTTGCGACTATTAAGATGAACTAAGTTATAATGATTTACAGGTCACGACGTACTCGTAAAGTGCTTGTTCATTGTGATCGTGTAGATTCCTACATATTTAGGAAAATTTGTAATCGCCAAAGGAAAACTAAACAGAGAACGAAGTAAGAATGCTTCCTAGTAACATGAAACTCTTGTTGCAATCCGTGCACTTCAATGCGATGATATAAACTGCGGTTTGTGGTCAATGGTTAAGAATAAAATTGAATAAATGTCTTTGGACATGTTTAACAAGAATAGCATACCAGCCAATGGGTGGCAAAATTCATGTATCTATTCAGTGACAAATTGTCCTTTAAATGTTTTGTTCTTCAGATATTAAGAAAAATCACTTGAACACACTCACAATGAAGATGTCGAATGATACGAAAAGACCGTTATGGATCCAACCGCTCCCCTGATCTAATGAGATATGGAGAAAGACATCAGCTAAAGACGTGATACAGGCATCTCACACAAGGTGTAGCAGAGCACCAGGCAGTGGGAAAGTGTGGAGCGTCACCAAGCGCCGTTATCAAGCGGTCACTTTGATTGTCTCGTTGGGCCCTGTTGCTCTGACAGCATGACGAATGGCCTGATGCAACCCATAGATAATAACAAAAACGCGTCCACTACTAACCCTGTCGGTGTCCCGTCAACGTCAAAAAACAAATAAGTCCTAATGATCGATCGTTAGACCTCTGTTTTGGGGCCTTTAAAACACGAGTTATCTCGAGTAAGCCGTAGCGGTGCGATCACCTACCTGTTAAAAGGTGGCTGAATTTGTCAGCCGATAGATTCCAACGAGGCTTACGTGTCAGCGAGTAAGGTAAGTTTTTCATGTAAGTTACCTTACCTGGCGCGTCGAGCAATCTAGTAAGGCGACTTTAACTTCTATTTAACTGAGGAAAAGTTACTAACATGCGCTACGAGATATAAACTTATTGAAGTGACTATCGTTGCTTTTTTAAAGTTATCAATTTGTTCACCTTTTGTTTTTGTAAAATACAATCTATTTTACCCATATTTGATACGGTTTATTATTTATATTGGCGGCAATTGCCGTTTCAACTGATCGATCATAATTTATTAATTTGTTTTGTTTTATATTAATTGACGTGAATTGACATGTTGATAATTAATGTTTAAAGGACAATGTGCAAACTAGACCTCACAGAATACAAGAATATGATAAAGTTGAAGTGTCAACTTGAACGTGCTAAATGTTTATGTGGAAGGAACTCACAATTAAATTTGTAACTATCTTACTATACCTAGGTAGAATAAGCTAGAGCACGCTGCGGAGACACGCCATAATTACTTACGTACTTAGAACATTATAGTGCACTTGTCGTCGCGATCCAGCGCAGGGTTCGCCTTACAATTTATCGGGAGTAGCTTCCAGTTAAGATACTATGTCAATGCAAAAAGCTCTATTTGCATTATTTATCGCCTGTGGTTACGAGCCTGACCAACAATCCGGACTAAAAATAGATGCAAATACTCAGAACTAAAGCACCACTTACATTTTACTTAACGGTCGGTATATTTTTAGTAAAAGCATACTCGTACATATTTCAAAGGCTTATCATTTGCAATGGTAATTAGCTCTGTAGGTAAATGAGTACCTGTAATACACGTCGCCGAGAGAGGTTTATTTTCTCACAGTATTTGAATACTATATCGCAATCGCACTAAGTATTTCCTTATCCTTAACAATAATGATGTCACCAGCAGCGTTAATGAATTAAATAACATTACCAGGTCGTTAACAATTCAGGCTTACGCGGCGAATTCTATTAGGAACTGTGCGGACTGTAACCTGGCATATTAACTAGAGGTATTAGACGTTCGTCTAATGATAGGTAGTTAAACAGTAATAGAATATTCAAAGTTCTCGCTCGCAGGGTTAGGTTTCAATTAGAGCAACGCGCGGTGTGCAGGGACGTGTAAACGCCGCCGTATATCATGCAAACCACGCTATTACATCCAGTATCTGCGATATTAATAGAAGTGGATACATAAATTTTAATAGTTGCATTTGTCAGATAGGGATTGGTGTCACGCGCACGTGTTTGCCGCAGTATCTCTGCAGGCCTACTTGCGATATCTATGTATGATCTTGTTTACTGTCAATATTTCCATTGCTTCCGTAGTTGATGATAAATAACGTAACGTCAGATCACGATTATCTTGCTTACAAGGCGGCTAGATCAAGACAAATACGCGTTCGCAGATTAAATACTTAATTATAGATTAAATTATCTAATTACGTCAAACGTTCCATAAGTGTGAAATAGCGTCAATTGAACAAAGCGATTGTGCAGTAAGCTTATTATTGTTGCAAGCAATGTTCAAACTTCCACGTCTGAGGTAGGTGCCAGGAATATAATGAGATCTAACTTAAGATTAGATCTCATTTTAATTTATTATTTAAATGTATGCAGCTGCCTTCCTAAACGCCGAGAAAATACTTTGTGTATCAACAAGTGTTAGTGTAATCGGGCCACAGCTTCTGATTCGTCCATCTGTAAGATACACTCAGACTTTCCAAGAAAGTCGAGTAGGATCTCGTCGACTCTTCGGAGTGACACGAAATCAATTGATTCTCGTACAGTTACATTGGCTGCGTGTATGGCATGTGAGAAATGTCGTCGAGAGTATATCAAATGTTAGTCGAAGCTATCGGATGGAGGCATTCCGTCGCGGGATTGAACCGCACGCGCGGCGAGCGGCAGAAATGTGGGCGCAACCCGAGACGCCCGCGCCGCGCCGCCGCAAGGTCGGCTACTGCACTGCGCATGCGTGACCTAGCGCGACACCACCACGCCGCACCAAGTTGCACCACGTCGCACCACGTCGTACCACGCCACACCACACTGCGCTGTTAAAACTGCAGCACCACTACTCAACCACTTTTTCCCGACGTGATGTCTTCCTTGAAGGGTCTGTCATATCACTAGAGTGCTCATTACAAAACATGAACATTGAATTAATTTTACAATAAAGCAACCAACGCGTTTTGTGCCTCAAATAACATTTGTGGGCAAAACAAAATGCAATGTCACTAGGAAAAGGGCAAAAATGAAATGATTGCTCGTAGCGTCGCATTTGGCGTAGCGAAAAAAGATGCACGCAGAAGTACATTTAAAGGAACGTAATAAAATTGTAACGCACAACTCAAAGTTCTTCTCAACGGCCTACGATAAGCAACACGGCTCTGACACTGCTACGCCACCGCTACGACACTGCTACGCCACCGGTATGACAATGCTACGACACTGCTACGACATCGCTACGACATTGCTAGGCTATCGCTACGACATTAATACACAACTGCTACGCCTCGCCTATGATACGTTTACGACACGGCTAAGACAACGCTACGATGCTGCTACGACATTGCTACGCCACGCCTACGATCCGTCTACGAAACCGCTCGACGCTCCGTCCGACACGCCGGCGATGATTTTTTAGACTTTTAAGTTAACCTTATATAATAATTATAAGTACAATATTGGTTATTATAATTTTGGTGCTTTGCGTATGTAATGAAAGTTTTATTTATCTGAAGTATTGAAAGTTATTTAAGTAAATATGTATTGCTTTTGATTCATAAAACCTGGTTTGTAACGTTCACAGACTTTGATTCAATCAACAGCGACGTGGTTTTGAACTTGACGCACGCAATTAAATCCTATTAATTATATCTTGAAATAGCAAAGGTAAACCTCAAAAGGAAAACTGGTTGCTTAGTCATTATAACAAGAAGAGAAAAGTTTTACTCGTCAATTATTGGGTTTACAGAGAGCTTTGTACAGTATATACATAAACTTGTTGGAGATTCGCGGTTGGTAACATATAAGTCGGTGGAGAAGCCAAAATATTATGAAGGACAGAATGTAGTTGAAACGACTGGTGAAAAGACAGGCCCACTTCTTTGGCCAGTATCATCTTTTATAGAATCTCTTCATCTTCTAACGAGAAGATGATTGTGACAATTCTGTGCTTGATAAGGGAATGAAAATAAGGCCTGTCTATTTAAACGATATGATGATAGAAAACTATGGGCGAATAATCAACGGAGAATGATGATAAAAATTATCTGAAATTCCTAATACTCGTTTATTGACGACTGGGACAGATTCCTTACTAACTTTAAGTTAATATCTATAGTGTTCCGTTTGTATAATCATAAAAAAAATCATTTCGAAAGACACAGTAGGCAACCAACGCATTAAGTTGTATAATCCAAAGTCAACTCTCCTGTTAACCCTTCCGACACGCTAAGCTTGCTTTTAGTTACACGAGTGCTAAGTACCGAGATGTCTCGATGGCGCTCGACAGCGACACAACACTATAACTCAACGCTATTAGTAAATACAACATAAATCACCTAATGCATCATTTAATGGTTGTTATAGCTGAACGATTAACGGCCGTGCCTAATCTTCAATGCGTTAAGTACAAACACATAAATGTGTTGGTTTACCGCGCTCGTAAATACTTATGATAATAAGGTGTGGTGCCGCCTTGCGTATCCTTGCGTTGATTGTATTGCAAAATGGAAACGCACCGTGGACGGCCACATTCGTACTTGGTATCTACCTCGTAATATTTCCTCCGGCTCGCTTATGCAAATGCAGCATATTGACAAACAATATACATGGAAATATATGAAGTGGACGCATACAAGTGACAGGGCCTGGGTGCGTACCATCGGAGGCACGTAAGGGACTCCACACACAACGCCGCACGTTTTATGAGCAGCGCTGCATCGATTTATAAAGTTATTTATTGATATTAAAACAAGTGACGGTTACTCTATTTCTAGGCGAATGGCATGTAATTAAAATGTTTGAATTAACGCTCGGTTTTACGATGCATCGAGTAAATACACCTATTATTTTAATAAATCACATATTCATTAAGTTATAAATACAGCTACATACTCGTAGAACTCTAAATTGCTCTCAATTAATCACTGGTAAATATATTATAAGGCTGAAATAGAGCCGATTGAGTGCGCTTTTACACCTGTTTCACACTTTAGCGACTCAAGAATACATAGTTCGTATTAAAGGGGTTCATAATCCAATCGTTGTATATAAATGTGTTCCTTCCAAGAGATTGCCTTTCTTGGAATAGGTTTAGGGTCGATACGCTACATTGACGTATGAGAGCAAACAATTACTCTCAGTGTTTGTTTATATAAAGTTTGCTTACATCTACATCACATTTAGCACGCGATTACATAAAATCGATGAAAACAACAATAAGCGATTGATATAAGGTTACTTAACTTTGTTTATGTGTAGCGAGCGAGTGAACAAAAACAATAAGTTTATCATAATCGGCGACAACACGACTGCCCCTCAGACATTGTGTCAGTCTGTTTATCGTGCGAGACCTTTGGCTTATTAGCGGGCGCGGCACCTGCGAGCTACGATAATGGCACTCGTAATGTCCAAGATTTATGTCGGTGAATTAAAATGAAATGTCACTTAATTTAATCAACACTCCCCGTGGCGCGGGCACACATCTGCGCGGGCCACGGCGAAATAAACGCGGATGAATCACCTTGTTTTGCAGTACATTCTCGGAACCGATTAATAATTATAATAATTTATCTCGTCAATAAAACAATAATTAACAGTCAGTAGTCATACGAGCCGTCGTATAAATTTCCTAATGTGAAACCTAGTGTAACATGATACTGAGATCGAACAGGTTGCTGCTACACCTGGGCACCTGGCGAGGCTCACGTCAACTACGATAATAGACAAAACTTATTTCATTTTAATAAGTTTCCAGAAATACCGATTACACACTTTTTGGCTCGTTTTTAATAAAATAAAATGTTTTAACGATCTTCCAAACAATATCCAGTATTATCTGGTTTCTAAAGATTCAACACAACGTTAATCTATTTCGGTATGTTTCTCAATACGTCCAGGTGAGCTATCTGGATTCAGGCACTTCATAAAGAACAGCCGCAGTCGCAGCCGCAGTCGATATGTTGTGTTCTCCAAATAAGGGCAGGTCGTTGCACCGCCGATGTCTTCTTTGTTTAAAAAAATAACACTCGTCTCATTATATATGAACGTACAGTACGTGTATGGAAAATCAACCGAGAATTAAACATGTGTAAAATCCTTCGTTTTAATGAATGTCTAAAAAAACGAAGGTTCATTGTTGAGAAATGTCTTTCATGCGCGTTGGATGCACTATTTTACATAACTGTTTTTTTTTTTTCAGTAGTTTTGGTGTTAATACGAGACATTGCACCCAAAATATACCATTAGTGGTCTATCAAAACGTAACCTACATCAAAAACGAGTTGCAACTCAGAAAAATCAGTCGTCATCTCTATATTTATTGTCATTAACATGTTCAACATGGCCGATAGCGATCAAGTTGGCTACATAATTAAGAACGATTATGTCAGATTCGGGCAGAAAACTAGTTGGTTAATGCCATTGTGATATGAATATGGATTTTATGTCGTACAAACATCAGGCGCTTCAGGTTACACGGTATCAAGTGTCGTGACAGCACGGGGTCGGCTGCCAGGTGCGCTGCTTGGGACATTAATCGTGATACACCATCGTATAGATCACAATCGAAACCTGTTTTATTATTTTAAAGTTGTAAATGACGCAAGTGGTGGCGTTGCGGGCGCAGGTGGTACGGTAACCCGAGCGCTACGGCCGTGCGCTGCATCCAGCAACACAGTTCAGCATTATGCAACTCATTAAGACCGTAACAAGATACCAAATTATCATTGCACTTTTTATTTTTGCGAAATGATTTCTTAATTATCCACTTGTAATTTAACGCAACTACATACCTTGGTGACACCTGACTTGTTAATTAACTGAGTGAGATGTTAAAGTTGCACTTTTCACGCAACCGTTGTGTCGCTTTCTTTATAAGATACTTGCTGTTGCCCGCACCTTCGTCTGCGATCCAGGATGAAAAGCCTATGTTCTTCTCCAGGTCAAGGTCTACATCTGTGACAAATTTCATCCAAATCTGTTCAGTAGTTTTAGCATGACAAAAAAACTCACTTTCTCATTTATAAAATTAGTTAGTATATTGGATAGTAGGGTACAATAAAGTGAAGCAGCGATAAGCACAAGGTTGCTCAGTTCAAAGTTGAGCGGTGGAGGCGACCGTGTGTATGCGCGCGCGCGACATGGACAGGCGGCGCGGCGTCACCGCGCGGCGCCCTATCGTCTACCGACCGCCTATCATTATTCCCATCCAAACATTATTTACTACTCGACCTTTTTATCCTGAAGCCTTTTTTCACAAACTGCACTCCCACTTATCAGGTAGACATCGTGAGATATTAATATCTTGGGGCAGATATTTAGTGTTCATATTGAACCGATAAACGCTTTTAGTGTCGAGCTTCGAAAATAAATAAAGGCAGTTTAGATAAGGTTTTACAAAAATATCCAAACAAAACCTCATAGTAGACTTAAGCTCATCAGACATACGGGTTATAATTGCATAATAAAGGATTTTATGCCAAGCGTCTACGAAGGAATTTTCATTGACCGGAAAATCGTTTTATATAATTACTGCCTGCGATATAAACTCCAGATTGTACGTTGCGCTATTTAATTAATCCACTCTGTATTTCCTTTCAGTTCGACACGTATCATCTGGACAAGAACTTAAATAAAATTAATATAATTCTGATACTTTTTCATACGTTACCGATACCCTTTTTTACTTCGCAAGGAACGCGGATGGGACTCGAAAGCAATATTTATTTATAAAGTCGGGTGCAGGCCGACTGCACCGGGATTCCATTTATACGTATCGTTGATGTTTTTCTGTTTCCAGCAATCTCCTGCAACTGGTGTGCGCAGGCGCATTGCGAAGCGCTCAACCTCGCAAGCGACTTTTATTACTTGTAGAACCTTCTTACTTATATTTAGGTGTATAAATATCAGTTTATGTTTTTCTCAGCAGATGTTTTTATTCGTTTCAATAATGTAGAGTTCAAAAACATGTATTTTCTGATGCGAAGTAATTTTGTGAAATAGAAATTGTTGGTGTTAAGATTAATCTTGCGCGAAAAAAAGTTTTTTACTATTGCCACTCGAAAAAGGGCATTTTATTCATCGATGACAGTGAATAAAACTCTCTTTTACTCACTGAGTGAATAAAAACATTTTGGATTTGGAACAAGCACGAATTATTTGAACTATGTACAAAAAATAAATGAAACGTGCTGAAAGTACCAACTTACTGGCTGGCTAAATGGAGCTATTCCATAGAACTATACAATTTACCAATATTTATTTTCTCGCAGTCAATGGTAAAAAGTAGAGTACACAACTTGTATAAAATAAAATCCATCTCGGTCCTTGCATCCAACTTAGTCCCTCGAATTAAATTCCCATTTTTTCACTTGTTGTATAATCTACTATTTAAATGATTAGGGTACATTCACACCTGAAAAAAATCGATACCACGTTCTAAAAGACAGACCGATATTTTTACGCTAAACTAAACATACGTTCCCATATCATAAAACAGGAAAAAATAAACCCCACAATAATGACGGTAGGCGAAATAACTTTAAATGGTTTTGTTTTCTGATCCTCCATTTAATTAATCCGTTCCGCTGCTAAATCATCTGTATAATAAAGTTCTCATGACGTAAGCTTCGGAACTCGCGGCCAAAGGAAAGAATTACATCGTTATTAATTAACTAAAACATCGGTGTACGATTTCATCCTTTTTTCTACGATCTAAGCTTGTATTGAAACGAGAATCAATATTTTATCATTAATTTTCGAAATATGATATCGATAGATACGAACATTTATTTTATTATCGACATTTATAGGTATCTTGTTTATTAAAATAAGGATTAGATACGAGGCTATTATAGTTTAAGTGGTTTAAATGTATGAGCACACCTGGCGAACATTTCTAGGCACCTTGGTTACTTTAGCACGCCACGCCTTAAAGTGTAGACACTGTATTTTGTTTCAGAGGTACAAGTAACTTCTACCCCGAAAATAACCACCCATATAATTGAAACTGTCGCGAAAGGTGAAATAAACATTAGGCTAAAAGCTTTGTAAATATCAGTAATTTCCTAGGCCTGCCTGCCCTGAGGTTTACATCAACGTTGCTACAACCGTTCGTAGCGGTCTTAGAAGGCCTGTAACAGTGGACGTTAACGGGTAGACATGTTGAACGTCCCGGGGGTATCGTGAGGCGAGGCGATATAGGTGAGGCGGTGAGGCGGTGAGGTGGTGAGGGTGAGTGCATGATCAAGTGTAGCATGTATAGCGTGCTGAGATATTCTGTGAAGAGATTCGCGGAAGCGGAGCGCGCGGCGACCGCCCGTCTGAGCGCGCAGCACCTGCCCGCGCCGCGAGCTATTTATAAACCAGACCGTACCTCCGACATAGAATAAGCCTTATTCGCATACGACACGCCCCGACTTTAAACCTCCGTCATTCTGCCTACGACGCTCAGACCTCTAGTTGGACTGTTGGACTCGTACGATGCTCCTTTTATAGTGTTATCACTTATCAAGCTGACTTTAATTGTTTGTAAGTTTTTATACTCGACAGTCCTAGTAAAGGTGTGTTAACAACAGTGTTTGTATTTGCATCATTCAACACTGTTTTAAGTAGGTTCTATTTAGCACTTCAACTGGAAAAAAATTGTCAGCACGTGACATATTTCAGGCCTTAGATGATAAGGCTCCGGAAAAAGCTTTCAGCACATCTCGGCGGAATGTGTTTTCAGTTAATAATTATGGCTAATTTAAATGTTTTGTTCACGAAGCTCTTTCATGGGTATCGTCATGTGATGGAAACAATGAAGTGTCCCTTCTAGATCTTAGCTCGTAGCAGTGCGCTGTGCATTGCGATTTATCTACGACTCTATAGTACCCAACACATTATTCTAGTACACGATACTTAGTAGCTAGCTACACCCAATAATATATTGTTTACGTGCTTTTTGCGCAGCATCGGTGTTTATAATTTTCCGTAAGGTCTTTATGTATCTGCATAACAAGAATAGTTACAATTGCCAGCGTAATAACAAACACACCTGGTAGGTGCGAGCTTTTCAACTCCGTTAGCGTGGAGTGTGCGAGGCGGTGAGGTGGCGAGGTAGCTAGCAGTAGTTGAATAAATATTATTTTTAATGATCAGTGCAGCCGGTGTTTGTGCACTATGTGTTCGACATGTTTACGTAACAGTGTTCAGATGTCGGCAGCCGCCGGCCGCGCTCTCGTCGTCGGTAAACACACCAAACGGTGTTCAGCACACGACACACACGACCCGATGTTTGCTCACCGACTAGTTCTTGTTCGCCGCTCTCCGTTCCAACACATTAGTCGCGCCCTAATATACTCGTACATATCTCGAGTTAAAAGATAAAATGTGATTGATTTTTTCGCTCATCGATAAAATACGAACAGTTTTTTCAACCGTATTTCATTATTCGATGTCATCGTCCTCGGGCCCGCCTATTCACCTTTATGCTATGCATACTTTATCTTTGGATGAGGAAATATTTTAACTCAACAAGTTACTACAGTTTATCTCTACAGATCACACGACTAAATCTTTCGTAGCAAAAGCAAAAAGGGCCGTGTCCTTAGCTCAGAGGTCAAATATGCGAATGCATGCCAGTCGTAAAAACTCGGCAAGGTGAACTGAACTGTTAGACAAAGGCTCATCGCGCGCTGAACTAATTAGGCTGAACGTTGTGAGGAATGCCCCGCGGGCCACGCCGGTAATTGTAGAGCGCGCGCGCCGCTCCGCGCCCCCGGCAGCGCGGCCGCATACATCAGTACGAACGAAGCTTTTGCTACAAGATATATTTACATCCGGATTCTATAACTAGAAACTAATGAGTTACTTATAATACGAAATATAAATAACTGCGTGCATTCACACTAGAAAATTATAATTTCATGCTCAAATTCCACAACATCACATGCACATAACATTTTTGGAAGATTTTTGATTTAATCAATGCAAATATAGCAGTAAATAGCGTCGTCAAACCAATTTATTGCTACTTTGATAACGGTAGTAGTGGAAAAAAATTGTTTGCTCGTTGGCGGCCTAACACTGACAGAATGTCGGCCGCTGCGCAAGGTTATACCAATGTGTGATGGTTTTTAGGCTGATTACTATTGACCATGTGTTACATACGAACCTATATAATTTAGCTTATGTGAGCGTAACATATGATTTATCAATGCTGTTACACACTCCACGAAGTGACGACTAATGAACGATAGTGAAACAGATTTTATGAATGCATTTACTCGTATGATAGGAATTTTTAACATCAATCACCAACGGTGTAAATTAAAATAGTACGTATAAATAATAACGACATATTGTAACACAGTAAAGAGCAACAGACTGACGAAAAAATATAGAAAGGAATCTAACTAAGTAGGTAGGTAGTTTCGAATACGATAGCTGGAATTTGCAGGTCATTGAATAGATATTTTTATTAAAAGCACAGATTTTTTCTTAAACAAGCACCCACAGTTCTATGCATTTACGTAGGTAGTTACAACATGACATCTGGGTCTGGGTATGGTGGTTCTATGGTCTATCTACACTCTATCAGATCTTAATCCTTACTTAGTTGCATTGATGGCTTGATGTGGATGGGCTAAGCAATATGCTTTAATTAGTTAAATAGTAGAGTTTAGCTCCATAGAAACGATGTTTGGTGATTTTGCCCTAAATTACAACTTTAGACTCCTCTCAATATGATCACAACTTGAAAGCAAGACCCATGGAAGAAGATCCTGATTTAATGGCGAGTTATAGTCGAGCGGCCTTTGCGTAATTTTCCTTAATAATCATATAATAAAAATAATCATAATGACTGTAATTGTAATAATTTTAATTGACATGAACATGTATTTTCACGCCATATCATGGCAGGATATGATGAAACCAAAATGACTGTAATATGTATGTACCATTTTCTAGCAAATAATTATTTTTCATTTGATTTGATTTGATTTAAACGTAATATTTTTTATTTGTAAAATGGTAATAATTTTGCTATAATTCATGATGGATTAGTTTAGCGTTAGTGCAACAGTTTTTGTGTGGATATTATTAACGTCGCAGCCGGAGCGGTCTCGTTCTGGGCGGCCTTCGCTCGACGGAGACAAGAGGCTTGCTGCCACTTTCACTCGACCACTGCCACGCGCATCCATAAACACCTTATTTTAAATGCGTGGATGTGGCATTTTTGTCAAAAAAAATAGACTAAAAAGTGTTTTTGTTCTTTGCTTAATTAACTTTGATCCAGCAAAAAAAGCTTGATAACTTTGTATGTGTGGAGTAAGTAAACTATAAAAAAATAATTACGCCATAGCCATACTTACTTCAACACAGATGAGAGTAAAAAGAAACGGTACTTAACTTAAGTTAATGAAATATCGCCTTTATAAATTCGTAGCTCTACGATTTTGGAGGTTCATACTCTTACCAGAAAAAATCTGACTTGAAAACAATACGTAAGTGCCAACACAATTTGTTTTTCACTTGTGCCTACTCGCACCTGGCAACTTGTTTTGATAGTTTTTTCACTACACAGTTACACACACACACACACACATACGTAATAAATTCTTCGTACATGCCTGAAGGTATGTTTTTAATCGTTGGTGGGTATACAGAAATTAGTTTCGCTTTGCTACGAATTTGTTACAGATGTAGGTAATCTTTGGGTTTGTTTCACGAAGTTTTAAAAGACTTATTTAGTGATATTTTAAATAAATTTTCCGTTCATATTGATACAAGGAACAAACAACAATTAAAATTAAATGAAAATATAAATCATTCTGCAAAGAAAATTCAAGAAAATTCGTCAAAACTTTTCCAATTTAGGATATGTTTTATAAATGGATTCTAGGATCAAAAATCAGTATATGTATCATCGTTTGTAATGAGCAAAGCACATAGGTACACATAGATCGTGCGTGTGCGCATTTCGAAACCGGTGTTGCGCAATAAGGTCGGCGCCAAGGACGCGGGTTCGTTGCCAGAAATAAATTGCTGTTTATGTCTGTCTAGCGTACACTGCGAGCCGCGCGCATTGCCCGCGCGCACTGCCCGCGAATCAAAACCCATACTGGGTAATTTGATTATTTTTTCATCCAAGCTCGAATTTTGTTATGCCTCTGTGCTTGAGATATATTAAGCTTTTAGTGTTACAAGATTTTGTGGCCTCTTTGTAGCTGTACGGTCTTGTTAACTTACGATAAGAAATGCACAGTTTTTCTGCCTTGGAGTTTAGCTGGTAGAATAAATGAGCGTTTACTTAATATTCAATCTATACCGTCCCAGTGCACTGCACGGTAATCATTAAGTGACAGTTCCTTACATAAATAAGTTTGAACTACTAACGAGGCTAGACATGTCCTTTGTAGCTGTTGCTAACAAAGATATATGGTTTTCGCAGTTACTAGAAGCTTAACACGATCGGTTAATAAGTCTGTAACGCAGCGGACGTGTTAAGTTGTTACGAGCGAACAAAAGACCAGTAAGTAGGTAATAAGCATGATAAGGTGCTAATTTCTATTCAACTTGTTGTGAACTAGAATTCTTCTGTTACGTTTATTTGCTGAGCGTCAATATTTACACTTACGTGGGGCATACTTTCGTAATAAACGGTAGCATCTGGAAAACAAGATTAAGGATTGTCATATATCAAAAATCATAAAAATATTGAACAGTTTTTGTGGGCCAACTTTCATGTTCGCCAGTTTCTCCCTGACTAGGAAAAGGCGGAAGAAAATAGTTCACAAATGAGGTTTACTTATTTAGGTTTACTCTCTGAGGCTATTCGTAGAGTTCAAACAACAGTTTCAAATTCTGTGCCAATTACATACAGGTATTATGAAAATGTTATAAATGCGCATGACTTAATAAGCCGTGGACACGCAAGCACTGGACACGTATTGTGTGCTATGGTTGCATAGGTGCAGTTAAATACCCTATTTAAGGTAATATTTTAATATATAATATTTTCCTAAAGAATTCCATAGGACTTTACCTACGAGCAATTAATACCAAATTAAAATACTTTAAACATTATTGGGCGCGTTGACGACTGTCTTGTACAGAATTTCATGTTACGTTGCATTCATAGTGGTGACAAAATACTCGTTTAGTGTTGTCGCGACGAGTCGGAGAGATGCGCTGTAGCATGCATCGCAGCGGGGCCGGCCGCCCGGTTAAATATGTCATCACCGTTATACCGACACGTGACAACTACACCACTACTGGGATTACCATCCACGTTTATTAACTTTAATATTTTCGCTTCAAATGTAACTGTTCTCTAGAGCTGCACTCTCACTCAACAATTATTACTTTTTGATCGTTTTAGGTTTCTAATCGCGTAATTAAAGTTAGAACGATTGTTTGTAACAAATGTAAACGTATTTATAAACGTTATTCCCCATGAAAGTGATTAATGTAGGCACCATTCCAGAAAAGCTCGCTACAGTGTTGTAACGGGATGATTAAACTGTACAACAGCGAACAAGCTAAGGGCGTTCATCAAAAGCTCAGCTTAGCGTGATAGCTGTTATGCCTGACTGACACGCTTTACAAACTGCACTTGACGATAAAGCCGAGTTTATACTGGCGGCTTGTTTTAAATAACTTTGCATAGCAAGTTAATTCATAAGAAATTAAACCTTGTTCTCGCATTAGTGTTGCTCGGCTCGAGATCGGTGGTACGGCTGTGGTCCATGTGACGCTGCCCTTATGGTGAAAGTCGATTGTGATTGAGGTGCGTACGAGACAAACAAAACGCGAGGCGTGCGAGTTCCGCGGCACGCGACTATATTATTTTTTACATCGACAAAATAATTATGTTCCTTTTTCAACCTTCAGCATCGGGGGGAAAGGTCGAAAGTGTGATGGACAGACAAATTGATGGTAGCGAGATGCGCTCCGATGCTCAAATTCGAAACGCAAACAAGTCACTGGTACGTGTTAAATATTTCACGCCGCACCGCGCGCGTCATTCTCTTTCATTTAAATGAACAAGAATTCTGAAAATTCGAATTGAACCGAAGAATGAAGACGGATTACGCGCTGTTATAATTTGAACGTAACGCAAGTAGTTGATAGGGTTGCCACGTAAATCGACACTGTATGAAAATATTTTCATATTTACAGTAAAATGTGAAAAACAGTAAAATGTTTAAAATATTACAATCATGTACAACCAATTCTGCGTAAAGTTAACTGAAAAGCTTTTGATTAAGATAAGCTAAACCGTCAAAAATGTATGAAGGTTAGTAATAAAAGCGTGCAATGTGATTGTTGGCGCGTGTGGCCAGATGGTATCCGTATGTTGAGTGTGCACTTGATAAGATAAGGTACCTGTGTACATGGGGGGGTGCGCGGGCGCATCCGCGGGCGTGCGGCGTGGTGCGCCTGCGCGAGACTCGCGGCCGCGGCACGGCCATCGACCGCACGCCTCCTCTAAAATATTCCAAGCATGCACAAATTAAACTGGTTTTTTCTTCATATTACTTTTGCATAAAAACATTGTAAACTAAACAATTTCGCGATAATGTGCAATATAGCACACCTGTTAGCTATTATGTTAAATGAGTGTCTGATATAGGTAGCTATCATCAATTTTAAGGCTAGCTCTATCGATCACATGACCTCGCCATACTGTGAAAATGAAACAGAACGAAGATATTTTTACAGCGCTTAGATACTGTATATAATTAATTAATTAGATAGGTACTCAACTTCAGTAATTTCTGGAATGCTGAAATATGGATAAAGATAAAAGTATGTTTTTGGCATTATCTCCGTCGCATTAGGCTCTGAAATAAAAGGCTAATAAATTCTGATACTTAAAATGATGTAAGTACCTACCATCATGCCACGCACCTCTGACTTTTCGGATTCATGTGCGTATTGTATAATTATCACTTGCTTAAAAAACGGTGAAGGAAAACATCATGAGGAAACCGGCCATGCCTGAGAGATATTTCTCGACGGTATGTGAAGCCAAGTCAGGCCCTGGGCGGCTTTAAAACTCTGACACCAGGTTAGTCACTAACCTCACGACAAGAAGAAGATTAGTAGTCACATATGTAAGTAAATCATTGTAGCAAATGGCTGCAATGCAAATATCTTTGACACAAAAAAAAATATACTTCTACGGAAGTTTCATTATTAAACTAACTCAAAGTTAAAGCAACTGGAGCCTATTTAAATTCTACTGGTTACAATAATCTTACTTAACAATAATAAAAGCTGACTATCTATTATTTATTATCTGTTTATGTTTGTTGCTTTGGTAATTGTATTTATAATCATTATCATAAAAAAATAAAATGAATCCTACAACGATATATTATTGGTAAGTAGATGTTTCAAACAAAAGCAATCACTTTCCACGTGAGGCCGAGTCGAAAGCTCGCTCCAATTCATTTGTAGCTTTTTGTCTCAAGGGAATGCAAGTCGTCAGACTTTAGTCTGGTCTGCAGGCCAGCAGCGCGGGGGGCCGCTCTTCACCCTTTTGTTTTTATACCCGTGCAAGAATGCAAAACAATTATAATTCCCTTAGGGATAAGTCGTCGCGCTCCTTGAGAACCGAGCGTACGTAATCAACAAACGATTTTCGCATCTTATTCGCCTTGCGGTTTAAAAAAACTCTAATTGGATTAAGCCGGATCACCTCGTGCATTATCTGGAGGCAATAGCACTGCCCTCCGCGGATTGGCCCCGGCTGCTGCTGATGAGCAGGGAGTGGCTCGATCAGAGAAGCCGAGGCGGGCGCACACAGGCACCGACGCTGACCAATCCATTTACGTTAATTACGCCGAGATGGGGATAAATCGGCGTCCAGCCGTCCACCGCCGAGTTACGAGCGAGCCGACTATAAAATAAATTATACCCACTTCGTTCGCCTCCACTCAGTTTTTTGTTGCCGTCCAAAGCGAACGAAAAAAAAACAAAAGCAAAATCTCGAGAGGACGAAATACGAGGCAAAGACAAAGCTTGAATTTATCTACTGATAATATAGACGTAGGGCGGGTGGCGCGGCAGACGCGGAGTTGCCGGCCGGGTGGCCGGCCAAATTATACGGCGCGCATTCCTGCGTCCAGGCAAAAACATGATATATAGCCGCCTTGTGACGAAATATTTGAAATTCGGAGACCTGCCCGCCACACTCTAAATGGAATCCACTTTAAATATTATCTCTGACATTCTTTTCAGACGACTTTATAAGCTTTTACATGATATTTTGAGAATGAATGTGGAGCATGAAGTTATATTGTTACGGTATGCGTGCATATACGTAGTTGTTTATAGTTGGATGCGGTCTTAAATTGCAAGAGGATAGCATGAGAAAAGAAAGGCTCGAGCGCACGCGTCGTGCTCCTAGCTAACCTTATACAATTCAACTAGATGAATTTCCTCGGAGGAATGCGGTCCCGTATGCATACGGCATACGGGATACGGAGCGTCCGAGAATAAACTCTACACTCTTGGACAATTAAATTATTATGTATCCAGTGAATCAAGCTTCAAGACTACGAAACATTTTGTTTATATGGTACGATTTACGTCTCTGTTACGAGATTTATATTTAGTTTTTAGCAACGAATTCTCGAAGTGTACCTGTATTAGAATGCGTTTGATAGTTTTTTTTCGTCATCTTGCTAGGTGTGGTTTAAGCTTAATAAGTTAATAGCAGTTCAATGGCGTCGAGTCAGAGCCCGCGAACTTCCGAGCGGAAGTCTAGCTGTAGATCATTATAAATGATCGATATGAATAATTAAGTTGTCATTGCTTGACGTATATGTTTCAATGTTTTTTTTTTATCTTGTTGTTGTGGTTTTATACAACAGGCTTGTAAGTCGGTCAAATAGTTAGAGTGAGCTTGGTTGCTATGGAAGTAAAATACCTCTAAAGTCGATAATTTATGGTCAATGTGTAGAGTGTACCGATTTCATAAAAATGGTTGTAGACATATTTGCTGCCGCCAGTAGGTGGTTTCTACTGATCTTATCAGTCTTGGGTGATCCTTTCGTTGTTATAACCAGACAGTTTGGTATGTTATCACCTTATCACTGTCTAGTTTATTATTAGATTTTTCCTGAAAAGATATCGCTTTATGTTTGCGGATTTTCTATATTTTCATACAGTCTTTCTTCTTCTGCTTTGGCTGTGTCACAGTCTCAAACGCAGCAGTGTGTATGAATCCTTGAAGCAGCTTTTATAACTAAGAATATTATCACTATTATTAGGTACTACATTGTTTCAGTGTCTTTAATAAAGTTGGTTTTTCCTTCTATAACAAAAGGTTCGAAGATAAATTGAATTTTCCTTAGTTACGAGTACAAACAAGTTTTCTTCGAATTTTCTTTAGACTTTTCTGTAAAAGAAATCATTTCCACTTGAAATTTAAACATGCATTTAAACACCAAAGCGCTATCAATATGTCTATTTTCAAGTTGCTGCTGAGTTTTGAAAGTAAAGAATTTCCTGACTTGTTTAAAAAGAGGTAAAAGTTGCTTTTTCTTTTAACTAGGTATATATATTTGTTACGAGTATAAACTTTTGTAACAATATGCGGAAGAATTCATCCATATAATGTTCGTCAAGTTTGTTACTGGTTTTCATTCATTCGCGAGGAACCTTGCAGCGAGGTTACAAGGTTACTGTGACACACACCTCTAGACGATCCCAGGTTGCCACGTTCATCTAATAAGGTTATTTTGACTGCGACTTGAACATGACCTCATATCCGGCGGCTGTAGGCATAACATGAGCCTAAATGTGAGAATTGGACCTGTAGCACATTTGGAACGTATTAAAGGTCATTTTAACTGTTTATTTGTACCAAGATCATATGACATGGTTTCTCTAAGTTGTTAGCTAGGTTATGGTTAGAAATTCGTCATTGGTACGGGGCTACAGCGTATGAAAGCCATACTTACATACCGAATTTTAAAAGTAGAGAGTGATACCTGACCTACGCATCAAATTAGTGGTTATACTGTGATTTTGTGTCTTCATTTAAGTAATAAGAAACCATTTTAGTCAAGTGAAAATACTACTTAACTGAGAGACTCTTATACTAGAAGGCTGTAATTTGGCGTGGGAACGTACACATTGACCAATCACTATAATTTAATGCAAATATCAGGTAATTACAAGCAAATACAATATTGATTACAATAACCTACATATGACGACTATTAAGGTCTTAAAATAATTATACGTCTAAGTACGGTATGGCTACAAAATCATACCTAAACATATTTTTATCTACTGCACTTTAATTGGAATTGGATTGTAATTTTCACCATGGGCTACGTTATATTGAATAATAGGCAGATACAATTTAAAATTACATCATTTATTACATCTGCAGTTTAATAAAATAATAATTACACGAATATATACACAAATAAGTATTTACAATGTTCGAGGCCGTCACTATATGTACACTGGGTCCACGAGTTATCACTAGGTCCGCACTGGGCGTGGGGGGCGCCTTCGTCATCGGCAGCCGCAGCCCGTCACCATCATGTCCTGATAGTTTTTGAGCACCACATTATTTAGTTCGTCCATATATAACATGGAAATAGAGGAGAGCTGCGTAGGTACACAGCACGCTTTCGGCACCGCGGCCGGGTTCACTGAGTTCACGAGAGTCTGCACGATCGCGTGGTTCGTGCCATTGAGGTGGTCGGCCAGCGGGAACGGGCAGTCACCCTGGCAGTAGTAGGCCTCGTAGCCGTGCGGCGCCACGATCCAGTCGCTCCAGCCTACCTCCGCAAAGTCCACGTACAGCGGACGGCGCTGGCAGATCTCGCGCGCCTCCTTGCGGCGGTGATGCGCGCGGTGGCCGCGCCGCTGCGTGGCGCGCTTGCTGCGCACCAGGCGCGTCTCGCCGCTCTCCCGGGCGGCGCGCGCTCTTGCATCCTCTGTATACAGCAACAGCAACGGTTGCCGCGTGCTCCACTCTTCGTCTTCCTCCGCGGCACTTCTCCGCACTCTCACATGAGATTGTTTAGCGTCTACATTTTGCTCACCCTCCTCTAACACACGCACTAATAGTCCATGATTATGTTTTGGCTCCGAGAGCCACCGGCGCGCTGCACCAAGCGCGTCTGCTGTGACAGCGCCTTTAGCGACCCTCAGTGGCACTGAGTCAAGCAGCCGCAGGATGGGCGCCGTTTTGCCGCGGCGGCCCGGCCGCACTATGTCGTACAGGAGCAGCCGCTGGGCGCCCTCGACTCCATCGACCCGTTGAAACGTGATGTCGGCTCCCCGAGCAAGCTCGTCGCTGGGGATGCCGCTCAAGTTGAAGTAGAGACGAAATCGATGCTCGCCGGGAAACCGCAGGTCGAGCTCGGTGGGAGTGTGGTGGTAAGAGCGCGCCGTGTTGGCGGCGGCAGCGGGGATGGCACCGTCGGCCTCGTACAGCAAGCGCATGGCGCGCGGCACGGGTGGAGGCGCAGCGCGGCGCGCGGGCCGGCGCGGCAGGCCCAGCAGCGCCAGCAGCTGGCGCTCGGCGGCACCGCGCGTGCGCTCGTCCATTCCCGCGCACGCGCACAGCGCCACCAGCGCGCACACCACTGCGCATGCGCACGCCCCACGCATAATTCTCCTCGACCCACCTGCAAAGATGAAAAAACAAACGTTATAATTGGTAATTAATTACTACATGTTTACTTATTAATACAAAATCGACAATAACAGCATACATAAACTCTTTTGTTGTTCATTGAAATTACTGATGTTATAAAAGTAGTCAATATTTTTACTAGTTCAACAGTATCTTAAAAAAGTTCTAGATCGGAAAATAAGCCAGTATCATAAAACTGGTAGCTTTTCCGGCGGTAGAGCTTCCGCTACTTATGTAGTCATGGCGCAGAGAGCTTTTATGAACTTTAATCATAATCAATAAACGACCTCACTAGCATCCGTTTCATCATAAAAGGTAATGTTATTGGCGCACAGACCTTGCGTTGTATAATATGTAGAGAACTAGAGTTTTTGATGAATTAAGCCGAAGGAAGATTTGATCTCAGGGACCTACGGTCTATTGAGCTTTACAAATCGACACAACTATAATTGAGTAAGAATTTCCAAAGAACTTACAACACTGATGCATTTTACTAGTAATTGGTTAGCCAACAAAGACTGACACTGTGTCCAACCGGCAGTCGTTTTATCTCTAGGTGTATTTCTAATGAATGCACTAACATACATTGTAATATACTTATGCATATTTAATTCAATTGAGTTGTACATGTAAGTACCGGCCAACACGCACAAGTGAAGAAGCGAGTTTGAACCTCTTGTCACATTTAAGTAAAACAGTACAAGCTTATGCTTACCTAATCCCAAGCATAAGAGAACACCATCAGTGTTCCAATATCTTCCGATTTTATTTTAAATGTATGAAAGATAGTTTTTAACAAACATTGGTTAGGTCATTATCTGTACACCGTATTTTAAGTTGAGGAAAACTGACAAATATTTTATGGATAAGCAATCATTAATTATTGGGAAAGATCGAGTAAATATACGCCTGTGAGACGTGTCCATTAGGTGGACTTAACACAAACGCGCACGTTGCCGACCAGAGGTGAACGATGACTGATTGTGGTTGTCGATGATGACTATTTTTATTTGAGATCTAGGACACGCCCCCCGGCAATGACGGTCCAACATCAAAGGTCAAATACCTCCCTTATCACCGAAGTATATTCATCGTATTACTCTTCACACAAATTCGAAATTCGTGGTCAGTGTATTGAGGGCTAAATGCCTTCCAATTTGGGATACCCTCCTTTTTTGTGCATAAGATTAATGGTTGTTTAGCAATGCTTAATTATAACTTTTCCATCCATTTTTCTGGCAATCATGACACATTTAAAGTTTTTTTATCCTATTTTACATTTTGGCTTCAGATTTAAAAGATATGTGACAAGGGCAAACAGTCCTACGTATTCTTCAAGAAAAGTAAGAAAAAGATTAGCAGAGAAAAACATATCAGCACCTCAATAAAACACTGTTCGCACTATAACGCCAAACCACAACACAGCTGTTTATAATCTTATCGTTTATTTGTTTACTCTTTTGGAATTTCCACGCATTTGTGTACAAGAATGTTTTCGTCCCAGAAATTTATACGCGAATATTCCAAACACTGACAGAAACCAGAGATCACTTCGGATGCAATGAGCTAAAACATGTTTTTGTATTTGCTTTAATTTGAAGCTTGTTACTTATGTAAAGATTAAAAGAGAATTTATAAATCTAACCCAGTTTTCTAAACGTAAATATGTCTTAATCCATATTAGTGGAATGCCATATCTCTACGGCGTTGCAAGTGGTGGGGATTATCAAAATACAAGTGACCATGTGACGCGATACATTCAAATGTAGATGAGTTACAACCTCTGTGACAACAAAATATCAATGAAATTCTACAATCAACTGGCATTTACTTTGTATGCTTGTGCAGCATAATAACACTATCACACATGGACGTCGCTTGACGTAGGACAAGCTGAGAAAAACACAAAATGCGAGAATATGTCACTTAAAATGCATGTTTGACGTTACACACCATATTAAAATGAAGAGAAACCAAAATCACATGTCATGTTACACAAACCGCCAATATAAACATGGTTATATCGCTCAAGCACTTTCCAAAAGCGTTCAGTAAAAGACATCAACGGGATGCGTTTCATGTTGCTACGATAACTGTACGCGTACAGTTTAGTACGACATTATTTAATCACATTTGTTTAGCTTAAACTGATCTTTTGACCATATTTCTATTTATCAAACAACATAAATCCAAAATCTAACAATTGTCTTTAAGTTCATATTAAATTCTATAATATGGCAAACAAACAAACACACATTTTTTTGAAACAAGATAAACTTTTTGTGAAAGTATTCAAGATCAGGAAAATACTGGCTGATCTGGAAAAATATATTAACGTCACCGAATTTATATGTTTTTGTTATAATGTTTTGATCGTTCTAGCGCGGTCGACCGGATTGCGGCGTACGTATTTCGAAAATAATGCGGTCAAACCGGCCGCGGGCGCACGACCGCTCGCCTCTCTCACTCACCCGAAATTTTAACGCATCCAACGTCGACGAGTACGCAAAATCCGCGATATCCTCGAACAAACGCACAGTCAACGCTTGGGAAACAGATGAAGTAGCACTCGTTCACGACCGAACCGATGGCACATTACAGCGGAGTCTGGTAACATCACTGTGTCGGACAGGCGCGCGGGAGTGGTCGCGCGCTCGTGCGTGCGGGACGGAGGTGAAGCGCATGGCGTGCTCGCGGCGCTGCGCTCGCGGCCCGAGTGAGCGCCGGGCGCGGCAGACGCGGCGGCGTCGTCCGGACCCCGCGCCTGCGCCGGCGCGCACGGGCGTGCCCGCCCCGCCCCCCGACCCGCGCCCTCTCGCACCGCCCCGCCCCTCTCACAACATGCCTGCCACTCCGGGAACAACCCTCACCACACCACTATCTACCACCACCATCACCACCAACAACAACAACAACAACAACTGCTACCACCGCCATCTAATCAATCCATCCACTCGTTCAAAGCGACAGCGCCATTCGACTCGTCGAAAAGTTCAAGTTTAGCTCTACACAGTCTTTCAAAGTCCAAACCCTAACATTGTTCTCTTCCAATAAGGGAGGCAATGTCGGAATGGTCCAGTACTAGAAATAGAGTAGTGTCCGAACATTGCGTCCATAACCCTTTCGCTTTGTTTATTTGCTACGCCATCCAGCTACTCGTAAATAGTAACCGCAGAACCAAGACTTATCACAGGGTGACACTATACTTTTTCAGCAGGGACAATATTTGAGCCAAAATACAAAACGACGCATGAAACCGCCCAAGCGAGTGTGCTACGAAAAGGCTACGAACTATTAATCTATTTTTGTAATTTTGGGTCTACGGTGCTACGAGTGCTACGCCGAAATCGATTCGGGAGCGATTGTGAATTTGTCCAAAAATTTACTAGGATGACGTCAAAAATGATAAAATACCAAATATAAAGGTTATTCAATTACTATGATGTTAGTAAGTAGTAGTACTTACTAACAAAATAAGAATCTACTGTTACTCCAAAAATCCCGTTCGTACATGATACGGAATACGAAAGAAAGTCCAAAAATCCACAGTGACATGGCGGTATAACACCTTTGCTAACATTCCTTTTGAACTACTTTTGGAACTGTCAAATCAGTGCAACGTTTTAGACCCCAAACAAAAGCATTAGTCACTCACCAAACTCGGTTCCAGCGATAAGAAGTCACAACCGTGCTTATCATTTACGACGCGCTTCCTCTAATACTTTGACCGTTGTCTTTTTCACGTATTTCAGATAATGGGTGATGCGTAGATGTTTTTATACCTTTCTCTTATGCAGGACGCAGCTGCCACGAAAGTTATAACAATGAGATGTAGCTGAGTAAATATTGCGAAGAAAAAACGCAAGCAGCGAGTCTTAGCGATGAGTGTATCGTGAACAATGATGAGCGAGTGTTTCAGGTGAGCATGTGCACGTGCCCTCACAGATGTAGATCTCAACCATATTTTTATGAAACAGGTGTAACATTAACACTGTTATGTTTGATTTACGTTACGCAAGAGAGTGTGATAGGTCAAGTTTTTCTGGGCACATTTATTGCGCTTATATATTATCTAAAATGGACAGTGCGATTCGTATCGCGGAGATGTGAAGTTGTGACATGATATACGATGTATAGAATTGAAATACAAATAACCATTACTCTAAAGCAATAATTCTATTTGTAATATTTATTTAATTATAGATGAGATGGCGCAAAAAGCGGACTTAATGCCATGAGGCATTCCGTATCAGTAAATCTATAAGGTTTAAACCACATCAAACTATGATACGGGTTTAATACAACTGTATAAAGATGTGTAATAAATTATTTGGAGCCTAGTAAAAACTATTCTATGCTTGAGGAACATTCTACTCGTACATCATACTTTTGTTAGACATTCCGTGAGACATTTTTGTGGTCTCACTTTATTTGTTTAGCTACAAAAATCAAACACTGACGAATTACGATCAGGTAACAGCTATAAAACGACTATTAGAACCAAATGTAAATTCACATTTCAATAAGTCAATTATTTAAAAAGTGAAGATAAACAGAATATCAAACAAACTTCACGTTTAGTACCGTTACATTTTTATGGTAGTCTTCCCGTCGCCCGCGCCTTCGCAAACTCGTAACATAATTCATGGTTCGTTTTAAAACATCGTAACCTCGAATTAACTGCAATATTTTATATATTAAAAAATAAATTCTCAGCGAAGTCTTAAATAAATATCTCAAGAAAAGAATATAAAGTTTTATCTACGTTCCAATAAAACGCCCCACTAAAAGATGCAGACAATCGACCATTTTACAGCGTGCATCTATATCGAATGGAGAGTTAAAAAGCGATACCGGACAATGCGGTTTATTAACGATAATAAACCTCAATTATTATTTAGTATAAGTGTTCATAAATACGACCTAACCGCAATAATTATTGTGAGCATGAAATTCGGCAACTTATTGAGTGCTACCGGGCACCGCGGCTACCGGAGTTGCGCCTGCGCCGTTACGCGCAAATAACTAATGCTCTGTCGGCTATGTGTTCTTTTTTTGGCGCGTGTCTCTTGGAGCCGTTATATGAGGTATTTTGGCGGTAGCGAAAGTTAGAATCACTTTATACCAGTTTTTATTCGGAAGATATAGAATAATAATTGATATTAAATCTATCGCGGTGTATGCCGTTGGATTTGAAACATTGCCAACATTAGCTTTGCTTTAATAACTTTTTTCTTGAAACTTGTTCAGTATTCTTTGTTAGCATAAAATTAAAGAACATGATTTGTAGAGCTCGTATTTTGAAGATTTGTCAACCTGTTTGAACTTTGAATTGATTGTATATGAATAAATAAGTTGTATAGTCAGAGGTCTTCTTAATAAAAACTTGTATACTTTTTCTTAATTCAAGAGTTCACCATGGTAATCGACATTTATGTTTGTGTCTGACTAAAGAAACACGACATGTTTTGTCGTGTTTTCCTATAAGCTTCCATCTAAAATTCAAAAACCTTCCATATGTAAATTGCTAGAAAGGGTTGCACCACGCGCACAACACGTGTTACGAGAATCTACTTCTAGTTATCAGACTACGTCTCCAGTAACTATAGCTAAACTTATAGTTTGCAGTACCTATGACCTAAGGATTATATTTTTCTTCCAGACACTATTTATTCCTCTCAAATTATTAATATAAAGAAGTTTTATTATTTAACACCTATATCTAAAATAATAAAGTAAAATTAACTACCACAAGTTAGGTTACTTTTTATCATTAAAAATGCAACCGATTACAATTTCTCCACTTTGTACCTATGTTTTTCACTATTCTGCTTGGCTTCAACTGAACAAAATCTAAAAATTACTGTATACTTACAATCATTTTAAGATGTTTTTAAATAAGAATGGATGTTTAAATGAAATGAATTGACTTGATCAAAACCATGGAATTAGTATGTACTATATCGAAACATATATCCAAACAAACTGCGATATATCTATAAAAAACAGAAAAAAAAAATTGTCAATGAAATTGTCATACAATACTTATATCCAATGATGATTCTTTAGAGAAATTCAGAATGGTTGCTCTCGATTCTTTCAAACATAGCCACCAAGATGAGTCTTATATATGTCTACCTCACCGTTTGCTTATAAGAAAATATTACTTAAAATCATGAAACTAGACTGAGCAAAGGCTAATTATCGTAAAACTATAAGCCCCAGAAAAATATACCATTAAAATCAGCTCCAAGAAACATTACAACACCGTTTGGAAAACTACTGAACCGGTCAGGGAGGAACCGCATGGTTTTGTAAGTTCCACCAGCCTACACAACGCCTATTCTTACTATTGATTACTATCAAAGTAAGTTTAAATCACGTTTTACGATAACGAAGTATGCCAGCGGTGTGAGTGTCGGAGCCACGCCGTCTGCCTCCCACGGACGCTGCGTCCTGCTGTTGACTCACCAATTCACGGCTTCATGCACGTAATTAGCCCATTAGCACGCACGCACCGCTCAAATGCTCAATTAGATCAACGACCGTCGGGAATAGCTGCAGATTACGTTCCTCCTTGTTTCAATGATACCCAGGATAAAATGCCCGCTATGCCGTACTGTAATTGACAGTTCTCCTTTTGTCTAGCGTTGTTCAAGATTGGATTAAAGGAAATTAACACTGACACGTCACTTTGGCTTTTGTTTTTTGTGTATTATTTTTTCTTCTTAAGGTTTATGAGTACTCTAATTAGTGTAAAACGTTTTTAACACGAACCGACTTAATGGAGTTAAAAGATAAGAAATGGTTTGTGTATTTTTCCCTAGCATATTCCAGATGGTACTTCGAATGAGAAAAATCTTTTACAATTCGTGAAAATAACACTTTAATCTGCGCCAATATTCGCCCACTCAACAAATACACTCACTGAATTAGAATTCTAGCACACATAAACAATTTATGTTCAAATATTGGAACAGAATGATGTGTGAATCTGGTGGGTTGTCTAAACAACACTTACCTACGGATGGTGTATATTTTGCATAAGAGAGCATAGCATAATGCTCAAATAGTCCGGACACCTTGAACGGAATGCGGAACGGAATGGAACCTACTGCTGTTTTCTAGTGCACTGTTTGTAAAGTAAACTAAATCCCAAGGTATGGTACGACCTGGGGATAGCACCTAAGTACACAATACTAAAGTACCTACATTACTTTAAACTCTCTTACATAATCTTGGATCACCGTTGCCGGAAAACGCCGTGGAAAACCTATACCTACAGTTATGAACTGAATTCACCAACATGCATGCAGCTTGCGTGGTGATCATATGCTAGTTCCTGCTTTGTTTCTGAATAGGCCTAGTTACGGTTACAGGGAAATTTACAATGTTTATTATTTGCTGGGAAACCGGATATATCTCTAACTACCAAATTACCTAACGGTTAGTAAACTTCTAATAAGTATAACACGCGGACATGACAAAGGCTCTCAATAAATTACTGTCCTAAGACCAATATTATGTAGGTACTTTATCGATATTTCTATTCTTAATATCGACTTTTGCATACTTTACCGACATATTCCGATAAACCTATTTCAATTTACTAGAAATTGAAGTTAAACTGATCTCTAAAGCAAGAAACAAGTTTATGCAATCTCTTGGGAGAAGTAATTCTAGTTTTATTAAATTTCAGTCCTTATTTGCTGCTACATTGTAGCATGCAAAGTTTCGGGTTGCATTGGCAGAAGTGGATAAAACGCTGCACTGTCATATCATGTACAGGGTTAGTGAGAAAGATTGAAGGCCGCAAACGCAGAAATTGGCACGAGGCGTTCATACATAGCCTACGTGATAATCGGTAACTTCGAACAATTTTAGATCAATCCTATTTCGACAGCTTAATTTTGACTTACTCTAGTGTTTTCGATATAAAATCTTAGAAAACTACATCAATACGGGTTTTGATATACATAATTAGATATTTACGAAAATCATTAATATTTAATCATACTCATCGGTGGAAAATGGGCTGTTTTTCTACCTAGGTACATTCTGCAATCTCTGCAGCATAACCCCTAATAGAGTATCAATGAAATAATTAGTTCGTAATTGTACCTTAGCTCTAAGCCATTATAACACCTGTATACCTACATTATGGAATGCAAATAAAGATATGAATATGAAACGCTCGTTATTTAAATTCAGTCATTTACTAATCTCTAGAAAAATGATAGAATGAAAAGACTTTTCGAGATGGCCGGCAAGCTCTTTTGACGATGAAAAAGAAACAATTGCCTATCAGTTTCCACGGAAATTGTTTCAAATATACTGCTTCAAATAATGAAGAGCGTTTATTCTGAAAGTGGGCAACATCGCAAATAGATGTCAAATATTTCGCTATTTTAAGCACTGCTTAGTGCTATCAGTCTTTTACCCGAATAAATGTTTCTAATTGAATCTGTTGTAAACTTTTTATGCCAATAGGAAAGATTTCTTTTGACGGTTAAAATTTTAGTTGCTTAATGACTTTTCTTAATAAACCTTAATACTTTAATCGATTGTCTCTGAAAACACTACCAAAGCCTAAGACAATCTATTATAAATTCATGTTTAATATATTATTAGCTATTAGCAGTTCTACAACATTGCCCCCACTGTGTGGCAAATAATAATGGATTCTAAATGAATCCATTACCGAGACATATGCTTTCAAACGATTCGACTCATACCGGTAGCAAGTTTAGAAAAGCTAATACGGACTCTTGTTTTTTCGACGGCGCCACAGAACGTAAATAAGTAAATTTATCTATTATTAATTCTGATCCACGGTAGGTAACTCATCAATGTCACGTGGTTATGAATAAATAATGAAAGATTTGTTGAAATTTATAATTAGATAGAAGCATACTTGTTGGGGTTCTAAGAGAAGAGATAAATAGAAAACAGACATTATGATTTGCCAAACTCTTTAACGGGTTTCCCACGTCATGCGCCAGATGTGTTAATGTTGTGAAAATGTTCCGAATTGAATGAAATATTACAAAATCAAATTCTCAGTCCCCACTGAGAATTTGATTTTGTAATATTTCATTCAATTCGGAACATTTTACTTCTTAACCGGGAAAATAAGAAACAAAGAAGAAAAAAAATACGTTTATTTGCGGTACACGTGACGCAAGGTAAGAACAAAACACGAAAATACACAATTTGGGGGGAAATCCGCATCTCATCCACGCAAAACTGCCATCGGTCATCATAATGTTGCGACCATATGCGAAACAGTTCCATTTTCTCATAGTAATGTTTCATGCGAAACTTTGCAGCGCTACGAGCCTACTCGTGCTTGACCGTTTATATAAGTTTACGTCAAACTATATTTTATACTTATTCACGTCAGTTGATTTTTATAGAGTCCACATTTACATGAAAAATTACTTATCACTTTTATTTTAAATAATATAACCAGTTAACTAAAACTGATTTTATTTTTACCTCACACACACACACACGAGGTAGGTAAGTAGGTATTATAATAAGGAGACGAAATTAATATAAGAGAAAAATGGAGATAATACCAGATTGTGACAATTATATTGCCTGCTAATATAATTTAAATAATGATAACATAGTAAACAGGTTCCAAACATCAGGATAAAGTTTTAATGGTAGTTCTTTCAACAATGAAAGGGGGAATACTCAGTTGTTAATAGCGTAAAGATTACCTTCTTGGCACTAGCCAATTACATCGATTAACATTTCTTAGAAACAGCCGTTGACATAATTAAAGCGATGATATAATATTGTAGATTAGGAGCTCGTCAAAGACTCTTGTTTAGAACATAATAACGCCAAGTATCCACAAAGAAAACGAGCCGAAATACATAATTTAGTATTTGAATACTAAGCCAATAAGTGCTTATTATTATGCAATATTTGCCTTCTATTGAAATGCGGGTATCTAATTAAGTATCAGGTGAAGTTTACTAAGAAGTCATTGTTTCTGATTATAAGTAATTTACAATACAATATCAAAGTTAAGAATGTAAGTTTGTATATGCATTAGCTGTTGATTGCAGTTTCAAATGTTATAGTACTCGTAATTCTTTAATAACTTTTTTACTTTAATTTTAAATATCGAATCAAGCTACATTAAAACTCCCTATCACTAGAAAAACCTATGTCAAAATTATGAATAAGTGCTCCGAAATAGTAAAAACGCTACGGGCTCGTAAGATACTACTACTAGTGTGACATTAGACACGTGTGGTCGTAAGGTGCAGTATCTAAAGACTGCAACATTGTAGCGCCTGGTGCGGATAGTTCGTGTCGCCTTTAGCACCATACAGTTGACCTCAGTTGACTCTCATAGTGTCCGCACGGCATAACACGACCCATAATACTATATCACGAGTCTGAGATCATAATTCCTCGAAGAAAATCACCGATCTCTCAATAAAATAACATTATAAACTTTTTCCTTTTAATCACTCACAACAAATGTGCTAACTGATAAGACATCAAATATTCTATAATATACAAAACGACAAAAAGGTATACTTCGTCTGAATGACAGGGGGACATCCATATTGTCAAGTGATAATGCGTCTAACCCACCTCAACCTTGAAGAACTCGTTATGCTAAAACATAATATCACGACCGAAAATAAAACTTAATCCATACAAAGAGCAATATTGAGAAATTTTAAATTAACCGCTAATGTCACACTAGATAAGTCTTTTTGAAACAACAAGTCTGGTTGTGATCGAGCGTAGTAAAAATACAACCACAAAACATGTTGAGGAAACCTAAATGTAAGTAATTATAATACTTGAAATACGATACTATGTAAATATTGTATTATATATATTTCAAAATTCAATTCAAACTAGGCTGAGAATCAGCACTTTTCGAACGTCAAAATTACATAAGACAGTCCCCCAAAACGCCCACCCTTCACCACTTCCTAGTGCATTAGCTGGAAAGAAGAAGTGGCGCAACAAACTCCCCAGCAGCACAGCTGTCTGTTCAGTTAGAAGAACAAAAAAAAAGATTCTATATAATAGTATCTAAAATAATTTACATTACGCAACACAAAACATAATTCAAATTATTAGCCATATGTTAGCTAGCACACGCCAATATACCAAACAAAATCATCGAGAACTATACTCAGGCCGAAATAAAAAAAATAAACGTAAACAGAATTTAATATCTAAATAAAAAAGCCTCCAGGCATAAAGGGCGTGCCCGCTTACATATAGTTGTAACTAGAAGTTATAAATGATAAACTAGGACCATCGATGTAAAATAAATAAACAAAGAGTTAATAACAGTAAATAATATGATCAATTGTCGAGGTCACTAGCTAACCACATATTGCAATACAACTCATAAAAAGAAACAGTGTGATGAGTAGATTTTGTCAACAAATTTAATTTATTAACTAGGTAACTAGATATTACAACTGGCTACACTTCCTAAAAGAAAGCTCTACATTGGAAGTGGAACAGATTTAACAACAAACGTCTCAAAAACGTCAAACCTTAGGTCATCAGTTCAAGGCAAAATTATTATTCGACGAGTTCCTAGGATCTACCTAGGAACTCGTCGAATAATAATTTCACTATCTTTCTAAGCTACACATTATGCCAAATGGGCAACTTCAAACATTTTCTGCTCTTATTATAATATGGTTTTAGACGAACACCGTTGGATTGACCATGGATGGAGCTGCTTACAGCTTACAGCGAATGACATAGTTATTGAAAGAACGAGGAAAACTCAAAATAACTACCTAGTAGTAATAGCGATTGGAAAATACTTCTCAGTCAGCACTCCTACGTTTTCGCGAACTTGACAATATACATCGACGACTACTCGTAGAGTCAACGAGGGAAACAAGTTATCGTGGTGGTCGTAGACGATGAGTTACAAACTACTGTTTATGCACACTTTGACATTTAGCTCTAAAGCAAATGATATGCTAAGCTTTTCCTCAGTAGTAACGTTTTCCAAGCGTGTTCAGCTTAGATCATTAATATGATGATTTAATTTTCATCGTAGAAGAAAATATTAATGGTGGGTTCGGAAAATCTTGTGAGCCTAATATGTTGCCATATAAGATCCTACCTCAACCACAAAAGAAGAGACCACTTAGGAATGCATTAAGGCATGATTTAAATTGGTGTTAAAGGTCAGGTCACTCCGTTAGCGAAAACGATCGTGAAGATAAGATCTATATATTGAATAACAAAGTGTTGTAACTCAATGTACTCTAATTCATACGGTAATCTGTATCAACAATAGCAAGTACCAACGGTATCACTTAATGACGAAAACATGTACCGTACGCCTGGACAGGTTGGTTCCGCACACGCGAGAGATCAGATAAAAAGATAAAGACGGAAGCTGATAAATGAAACGGTTAAACACAGAACTGCTTATGAACACCTCTTAAGTTAATTTAAATCTATAAGCCCCGTCTGTTAAACAAGGTAGTAAAACGTAGTGATCCATTAGCTTTATGAAAATTACACAGATTTCTCTAAACTGATCGAAAGGATGTTAGAATTGCAATTTTCATGTTTACTCGCCAGCACTTGCTCTTGTTTTATAGTTACTTCTCTCACTCTGACACTTGTTGCTTTCTAATGATGTAACGGGCAAACGAAATCGTAGCGTTCCGTCGGCCTTAATAGTTTTAATTGTGAAACCCAGCATGAGACTTTATCATTTATTTAAATTATGTGGTTGAATCGAACGGTGGCTTGAGTCTATAGGACCGGTTCGCGCACAAATGAGTATGGCACACACACACATACCTGGCTCGTTGTTGCTACACGGCTGAGATCCAAACCTCCTCAGAACCTGCGTGGATCTGTCTTGCTGAGACAAAGCTTGCGAAGGGCTTCTAACTACTTCACGTCAACTTGTTGACACGTTACACTCTACGAATATAATTGGTAGCGTTTGTTTATTTTGTGTTTGTGTTTGGATAGTTAACTGTGGATTTGGTAAGACGTACTGGTTGGTTTAACTGTTATTGAACAGGTTATTAGCATGAGAAATAAACAAAAATATTCGCAACTTTTTGCATTTTTATAACACTTTGTTTTATCCATATCAGTTATTATTCCCAGTTAAAATGTAATCAATAATGTACCATAACAATTGAATACAACTTAGTACATGCATTCTGTACATAGTGGTATAATTGTCTGCGTAAAAGAGGAGGCGTCAATGGAACCGCCGAAGCGTAGACGTGAAGGCCTTCTGTCTTTACGGTCTGCTGCTCACCAATCCTACTCTGGCGTTTCGTTACTTACGATTACGTGTTATGACCACATTTCACAGTTGAAGCTAGTAAATTATTATTTTACTTTAGGTAAAGAAGTATTAAGTATTACTTAATCAATTTTCTTAAACTGAGATTGCGCTTCAAAATACAAAAGAGGTTATTTACCAAATGAATTTTAAATTTATCAGCTACCTACATTATGTTTCGCAAACTCATGAAATGTTTGGTTTAATAAAATAATATTATTTCCTTAGCAACAACCAACAGTTCTTCATGACCACACATGGAGGGTATAATAATATATATACCCCTACCATTTAAGTAGTTCTTAGTTTTCCTATAATTCTGTACCTACTTTTACATGTATAAATTACACGGTAAACAATTATTATTATGGTTGTAACTCAAAATCAACAGCCATAACGCCAGAGAAATTGTGTTAGGGAAAATCAATTTGTTTCTTTCCTTGTTGAACCTTAAATAGTTTGTATAAAAAAAAACTTATCTTATTATACAATTCATAACAATAATTGACATTGTATAATTTATTTTTATAATATACTTTTCTTAATACTAATAGTTTTCTTTTCATGGATATCTGAGATTTGCTATGTAAGTATAAGCAAACCAAGAGACTTATATCTAGATCAGCTATTTATTGCCACGGTTTGGCGGCCACGGCCAGGAGTTTATTTTTATTTTTCTTTGGCAACGGAGCCAATGTTGACTATTCTGCCAGCGCGAGCGTCTTCCCTACAGTTGTGCCAGGCCAGGACCAAGCGTTCCTTCGATGCAAAGAGCTCAACTGTCACGTAAACTCATTAAGTACGTTAACAATTAAAATTCTATTGTGTCTCATTAGTGACAGTTGAAAGGACTGATCTAAGCCGAGCTACCAAACCCTACCAACCTGCTGACAGGCAAATCTTTTACCCTCGACACTATTTGGCCATGACCATTGTTACTTTTGAACGAACAAAATTTCCCGTAATGGTCGTGCCAACATGAGAGAAGAAGACTTTTCTAAGATAGGGTTAAAAATAGTGAGACAAGGAAAATCACAAAGGTGCCACGGATTTGTATTTACATGCACATGTGAATGAATAGAGGCAAAACTATTGAACATGTAGTTATCTACTTATATACTAATTGGTATATATATACGTAAAAAATAAAAAAGTGGGAAAAAAAAATTAAGAACAATTCCTACCCTATAGTTTCACCTATTAAGTTTTAGAATATAGTACCTAGGCGACCGAGCTCTGCTCTGGTGAAAATAGAGAATGCTCATTTAATAGTACAGGATACTTCATACTAATTCCATGTTGCCATGAGAGTACGTACTTATTAATTCTATGCTGCCATGATAGTAGGTACTTACTAATTCCATGCTGCCATGCCATTATTCTAAGGTAGCCGTCTTGTTCTAATCTTTGGGCGACCGAGCTCTGCTCGGGTGAAAATACGGAGAAAACGAATTTTCCCAGATGAGACCTAGCTAGATCGATTTTTCGCCCCCGTAAACCCCTATATTGCAACTTTCATTGAAATCGTTAGAGCCCTTTTCGAAAACGTGATTACAAATATATTTATTTACAAATATGGCTCGTTTAATACTAAAGAATATAGTCTTAGCTTTTCCTCACTATAACCTATTGAGACAACAAGTCTCAGCTGACTACCTAAAGCTACTGAAAGATGTATGTATTAGAAGTTTATAGATTCATTAGTTGCGGATATTTTCATAACAATGGTGCGTCAGAACCACAAATGAGTTTTTATTAGAGGATAGAAGAATGCGTTATTGATATTAGCGATGGCAGATGTTACTCGCTCAGAGCAATTACTCTGAGGTTACTCGCACTCTTGACATTAGTCATCTGGAAATCTTCATGGATACCAACTGCCTGGGTAAAGCGGAAGGCTATCGATGAAGAGACTTTTACTAACTTTTGACAAAGCGAACGTCGTCATCAGATAAAGATATCCATGGATGCTATAATGCCTGGTGCTACGTTAGGATGCCCCAGGAGGAGATTTCTCTCCATTAGCTTTGTGATGCACAACAGTACCTACATCAATAATGCGAGCTGTGTAACCCCCATATCTACATTATCTACGATAATCCCTGATTAGATAGCAAAAAGGGATGTGCCATTGTGTCTATTTCACTCATATCATACCTACCTGCGCAGCTGTCGTAAATGATTCTTCTACGACGTTATTAAAACAATTGGATAAATTAAATACGTGCATTTTTTCCTGCCTAGGTATTTATAGATTTACGTATCACACGACCTAGGGTATTTTAAATACACAATCCTCTTTATGAATCTTTGTTTATATTAACACCAAATGATTAAAAATATTTAAACGTGCGTGGTACCTACCAGCGGGGTAATTGCGTAACACACTAACAGGGGCAATGGCTTTCATTTTGACAGTTCAACAACATTCATTGCGTTACTTACATTGTTGAGCAGACAATTTTCGAAAATATGAAGCAATGGATTAGCAATATCCTTCAAAATCATTTAGATTGTGATTGAAAGTGTATTAAGTTGCTGGTTCAACACAGGGCTAACGCCATTACTTTTGTAGGTACATTTTACAAAAATTGCGTACAAATTGTTTTAATTTTTTCCTTTCGATATTTGTGTAGTATTTATTGGGTATGTACAGACATGTAGTGCCTGTACTTATTATCATTTTCTTAAACTGTTTTCCTTAAATTTTCTTAAAGATTATTCCAATGACTTCTGAAATACATTTCAGTTCATCAGGAAAATGTTGAGCATCATTAATTCAATCATAAAGCTTATTGGTAACGAGGCGTATGCTATTAAAATAAGTATTTCTTGTAATGGATATACTTTTCACGAAGAGGTGCGGCTCCATTAACTCGATTAGAGACCGCCAATAATTTGGTCATAAAAAACACATATTTACTCTTCGAAGAACAAGCAATTCTTGTCCTTGGAATCATATCAGGACTCAGGAATCCTCATAATACTGAAGGGTTTATTTTAGCTAATTATACTTGTTTAGTACTTATGCCAAGTTTTAAGACCGAGACAAAAGAAGCGATGGATGGACTGTCTGAAGGATGATATAACTAAAAAGGGTATGACTAACGAGATGTCGACTAATAGAGAAATTTGAAAGCAGAAGACATACAGGCCAGGAGAATGATAATGAAATATCAGGTTTTGCAGCTTGAAGTGCAATTGAAATCCTGTGGTTTTTGTCTGTAAGTGTGTATTTGTAAAGGTTAACCGCAACCGCTCATTTTGAGAAGAAGCTGCTGACTAAATAAAATTAAGAGCAAGCCTCATTAATATTGAAACGTGCAGCGTTAAGCAAAATGTTGTCGATAAACCAGTGTATTGAAACATAACTTAGATACAAATGTATATCTTTGAAATTTTGAATTACACGTGCGTTTACGTGCGTATTTATTTTTTTGTATTTTTTTACTACGTAGGCGCTACGTGGTCTACGTGGTATCTGCGAAGCGTCTACGAGGTACCTTCGAGGCGTCTAAGAGGTATCTACGAGGCTTCTACGATGTATATACGTGGCGTCTACGAGGTATCTACGTGGCTTCTACGAGGTTTTTACGAGGTATCTGCGATGCGTCTACTAGGTATCTACGAGGCTGCATTTGTTGATATACAGGGTGTTCGGCAGAAGGTTGAACATATGAAAATGGGGGATCCGTGGGGCCGTCTACTACGTGTTTAGGTCCAATAACAAGACCCAGGCCACAAGGATTTTATTTAATGTTTTTTTTAAATTTAAAGGAAATTCGTGGTTGCTCAAATTTCAAACGTTAATAATTTCATTTAAAATAACAAAACTGGCAATTTTTTATTATTATTTTTTTCTAGAATAATTGTAGAATCTAAATATGTAAAAAAAAAATTGGTTCGTGTATTAATTCATTTCAGTTTTTGCAAATTTCCTTCGCAATCCTTTCGGTGAAAAAAGTCCCAGGCAGTTAAAATTGGCGAATTGTTCTAATTGTTTTAAAAGAAATTGTGCATATTGCATACCGTTAGATTGGACATGAACCAAAGATGTTTTCTTAAAATTAGAACTGCTTTATAACTGTTAGTTTTTTTTTTTAACGCAGTTCAAAGTCGGGCTTTCGGTGTTTATTTTTGATTGTTTTGTAGTTTAAGGGCTCGTATTTATTTTTCTAGCAATCATCTGCGGCAAATACGAATTTTATAAGATTCTACAGTTACTAAAATGTTGCCAGTTTTGTTGTTTTCAAATGAAATTATTGACGTTTGAAGTTTTAAAAAAACTTTATAAAAAATCTTTGTGGCCTGGGTCTTGTTATTGGCCCTAAAAACGTAGTAGACGGCCCCACGGATCCGCCATTTTCGTATGTTCAACCTTCTGCCGAACACCCTGTATACCAAGTGGTCAGTGAATTTACTAATGTAGATTAAAGTGACATAGAAGTCCACAAAACTTCAGAAGTTCTATTATTACTTAAGTCACAAAAACGACAAGAATGTTACTTACTACTAGGTATCTAAGCAAAGTTTGACTCAAACTATAAGATCTACATCGTGCATAGTTTCTCTCAGAAATTCAGTCTTTCATACTCAAAACTTTTCTCATGACATTTTCCTTATTCCTCCGCATCACATGCCCATACCATAACAACCGATTTCCGCCCAACTTTTCAGTCACCGGTGCTAGTCTTTTCATGGACAGTTGAAAATGTATCTAGTAGATTAAATGCCTGAATACCACTCCTAAACGTACCCTGAACTTGGGTGGTAGCAGTCACTTCATGATTACCAGACTCATACTCAAAAAGAAAGAAAGAAAAAGTATTTATTGAGACTCGCACAGGAAATCACATTAAACATAAATAAAAAACAAAGTAACATAAAAAAAAAATGAAGGAAGTCCTGTACGAGGCCAAAAGGCTCCTATCTCAGCATGATGCCGCGACATTTATAAATAAATAAAAATGTCGCAGCGCTGGTATTCTGATAGGGCCCGCAGTGATGTCACGGATAGATAGATACAATACAGACAAATAAATATAATAAAAATAAAAACAAAAAGGTGTGTGAAATACAATGAAGAGTAAAATATTATGTAAGAAGGACCAAAAAAGCCTTAATGAGTCAAATGATAAATTTTTATGTACAATCTGTATTTAGGAACAGCTATGAGAACTACGAATGCACCTCGGATGACTTCTACAACTTCTAAAAACCAGTTCATACCACATACGTCCACATTATTTCACAGCTATCATGCACTAGTCATGTGCAGCGGACATTCCAGTTCACGACACATCCAAAACTAGACGAGATAGAATAATTATCATGTGTGTTCTACAAGCATCTCATCGTACAGATAGGACTGCCAATGCGTACCTATATCTGTATGTATCGAAAGATACCTTCGTTTAATACACACAGACCACTTATAATTGCATTCTTCTTCTTCTTTTCGTGTAGTCAGTGACTAACCTGGTGTCAGAGTTTTAAAGCCGCCCATAGGGGCCTCTGACTTGGCTTCACATACCGTCGACAAATATCTCTTAGGCATGCCGGTTTTTTCACGATGTTTTCCTTCACCGTTTTTGAAGCAAGTGATAATATTCTACAATACGCACATGAATCCGAAAAGTCAGAGGTGCGTGTCTTGGGTTCGAACTCGAGACCTATGCCTTGGCAATCCGAGGGTCACACCACTAGGCTATCACTGCTTGCTTGCTTGCTTGCATTAGGAAGTTCAGATAAAAGTTTAGATGAACAATCCCAAGAATTCCGATCAATCTAGTAATTACCATTGGTAGACCGTTTTTCAAATGGACATGCAAATGTATGTAGAGCATTTATTTATATCAACATTCCTCGTTTTCCTGTTATGCATTGAAATTGTGTTTCTATGAATTGTTATTTACATTTTGTTGTAGTCTATAAACAAACCTCCCGTACTTCCTGTAGGTACGTGAAGGTACGTCATTCGAAGTGTGTCTGATATCAGCTTTACCAAAAACGTCACCAGTTATATTGGCTGTTAGTGATTGAATTGGAACAAGGTAATAATTTACATACTCGTATCTAATAACTTATGTATTATCAATACGAATGGACATTGGATCTTCTCAGAATTTGTTTGCGCACGTATTCATTATACCTACGTAATGTTTCTATAACGTGTTTAGTTGTGGTAGTAATTACCTATATTTCAAATCTATGTCTTCATTTTGTTTTTGTTTGTTAATTATGCAAGTTTATATCCAGTAGAACTATTAAATGTTGAGGTTGATTGCCACCATAGCACTGAAGAAGAAGCCCAATTAATCAGATCGCATTACCTTATTTCAGTTCTTTCTACTACTTTACCATTTACTTGAGTTAGAGTTACATCCAATGGATAAACTCACCTTTTCAGCGAGCAAATTGTACAGTCCAAAAACTTATTTACTTTGTGATCAGTAAACTATAAGCTTATCATTGAACGTAAATAGTGTAAACAGTGTGTAATATGTAGGTGTTGACATACGTAGGTCATCGCACGTTGTGCAGCAGTTGAGCGCGCTGGGGCGGCGGCGGCGGCTCGCAGGCGCCGGCGGCTGCCAGGTCGCGGGGCTCACTACTCAGCCGAGAGGCGCGGGCGCAGATCGAAAGTTCGACGCGAGATCGAGCGCGCATATGTAAATATCGGCACATTTACAAGCGAAAGGGTTCACCAGAGCGGCGCACTAACGCAGCGTTGCGCGGGAACCAGTCCGGTGAGATTCCTACGGCGTCCGATAGAAAAATGTCGAATGAGCTTCAGGTCCATCACTCGGTGCGGGTGTGTGGTACGGAACGCGGCCGCCACTCGACTGCCGCCCTCCTCTCACCGCCACTGCTGGTATATTTATCGCTTAATTATTGAACTCGTCTGTGTAACAATTATGAAGCAGCTCGGCGAGTGGCAGGCTGCGCGCTGGCGAGGGCGTACGGCGCTACCGCGTCTGCGCCGGCGCGTTACGTCACAGCATCGCAGCACCGCCGCCGCACGCGCAGCCTTCAGATTTTATCTCAGCCAGCCGACAGCCAATCCGCTGCTCACCTGTTATAATCATTTTAAACATTAACCTCCAACTTACATCATTTAGCGATATCTTCCTGTCTTCTGTTTCCGTGGTATATCACCTTAATTACTGTATGTATGACTACATTATGCATTACAATACAAACAAACACGAACAGTCAGCAACAAAAGTCGATTAACACTTCAATGTTTTATATCTTAATTGTTAAGGAAAATATTTAACTATAATCGAAACATAAGTAGGTAAAATTAAAAAAAAAAAACTATGCTATTAGTGTATATGAAAAGCTAAAAAGCAATTTGAGCAGTGGTGGCCCAGTGGTTACGACCCTGACTTACGAGTTGGTTCGAACCCAGCCAGGTGCTTTACTTTGTGTAAATAATTACATCACCACTGCTCTCAAAACGGTGAAGGAAATCATGGTGAGGCAACCGGCATGCCTTAGAACCAAAAAATCGAAGACATGTGACATCTCCAACCCGCACTGGCCCGCGTGGTGGATTACGGCCCACTCTCTCTCACAGAGAGGAGGCGTGTGTCCCTGCAGTGGGAACATTACAGGCTGATTATGAAAAAGTAATTTATGGAATTGGTTTGTGACAACTTTGATGATGTTCCTACCTATGACAGTGAAAATGGACTTTTGTTGCTGACCGTACCCCTACTATAAGCACGCAGATATTCGCGTAAACTAAAATTACTTTTCAAGAGTAGTTAGGTACTGAAAACCTAGTGCAGGGGTGCTAATCATTAGTTATGTACCTGCTCGAAGCTCCTGAAGGTAGAAATAGAAGCTTACAAATTAATTCATTTGTATCGGAAGATAATTTATTTGCGGATTAACAAAGTGATTTTCTTGTTAAAACGTGTGTTTTTGTTACAATAGGTAGGTATATTTAATTATGACAATATGTCCAACCTGCTGAGGGACTCCATCCAAACATCTAAACGAATGAAATGACGGGCGGGCCACTCCGTTAATACTTATTAAATTAATCAACAACGTCGCGCTTAAGGTTGGTCTAAAACTAGTTTATACGCGAATCAGACAAACAGGTAATTAATTTATTGAATAATTTAAAAAAAAAATACTTTACACGGTCACACTACCTGTTAATAAGCCGCAACCATACGACGCGACTGCTGCTGGAGCGTAGGTCTTGGGTTCCATCCCAGGTGCGAGCTACGTGTTACCTATTTGGTTTTGTTCATGTCATTAGGAATATCTTGGTAGTTTGGGTAGCCTAGGTGTATTACCAACTCCCAAAACTAAGTAATCTGATGAGATTTGAAGTGGAAAAGTGATTGTTGGTGGCTCTCAGTAGGTATCTACCTAGTGCACTAGATATACAGGGTGGATTTTTGAGATGGGGCAGTAAGGACAGCTACCTTAACGCTACGTTGTCGCTAGAAGAAAATGGTCTTAGGAGACTGTCCTTAACTTTTTTAGACATTTTGATTTGCATTCACAGATTTTGAAAAAATTGTACAGTCAGCAAGAAAATGGGCAGACTTCACAAAAACTTTTTTTGATGCCAATCGATCCTGTTTCTTATAAGGATAAAAAAACTCTACTAGACCAACTGAGGTTTGAGTACTAGAAAAGTCAAAAATAGCAAAAAACTTTTCCCATACATTTCGTAAGAAAGGAACTCGAACTTACTATTTTACGATGATAGACAAGGCCGAAACTAAACTAAAACAAATTGAACTTCAAATTTCGAACGAATAGAGATTTTTGCGATTTCTGACTTTTCTAGTACTTAAACCTCAGTTGGTCTGATAGAATTTTTTGATCCTTATAAGAAACAGGATCGATTGGCATCAAAAAAAGTTTTTATGAAAACTGCCCATTTTCTTGCTGACTGTACAGTTTTTTCAAAATCTGTGAATGCAGATCAAAATGTCTCAAAAAGATAAGGACAGTCTCCTAAGACCGTTTTCTTCTAGCGACAACGGTTAAGGTAGCTGTCCTTACTGCCCCATCACAAAAATCCACCCTGTATAGCTACCAACAGCATCATCCATCATCATCATGGCTATGGTCATGGTGGTTTACCTATAAGCGTTTTCGACTGATGGAGGGATGGTATAGCCGTTTAGGAAGTTAGGTCATTTAACCGCATATACGGTGACAAACTGAAAGAAACCACGTTCCAAGTATCAAGTTCTGCTCTACACTGAAAGCATAGAAACTAGCTCAGCTTCAGAAGATAATTAATTGAACGTTGGTTTTTAAATTACCTACGTTATCAGATTCTGTAAAGTAAAAAACAATTTTTTTTTTTACTTTATGTTATCATTTCATTATGTAACTTTTTTTCGTTTTCGTAAGACTATCAAGAATATCATCCATCAAAAAGTCATCATCTGTCATGGCTGTCACTGTCAATGTCATAACAAAGTCCAATTTCAAAAATTTCATTTTCGTCAAGTTCAGGGACGTTTCCGAAAAAATGTAGGAGCTAACAAAGAGAGGGTTATTTTGCGCATTAACCAATGCGCAAATTTCAAATAAAACAGATAAATGTGTTTCTGTAATAAGTAAATTCATTCAACATGTACAGCAGAACGAAAATATGGTTAGTGGTGAGCTTACTTATAACTTCTACTGTATTCAAATTGATGTTTTTTACTAAACTATCAAAAGTACTCTAATTCCTATCGTTACTATGTGAGGTCATGAAATGTTACATTGTAGTTTATGAATAAATTTATTGTTACAGTAGTCGGTGTACCAGTGGTCTGGTATGCAGATTTTTAAGTTCTGCAGAAGTGTCTACTGCCTTGCGTCCCTTTTACTTCAGCGTTCATCCCGATCTGTTTGGAAAATATCCTATACAAAGAGTAAGTTAGCTAAATATTCAAGACATACATAGTTCCATGGCCAACTGAAACATTCAACCTATTGTTCTGTAAGTAACTAACTAACAGACAATCCCAGCCTATGTCACTGAGGATAGAAACATTTGGTAGAGTTTTTTTATAAGCACAAAAAAATAATTTGCGAAGTTACATAAGGAAGACATGGAAAAGTACAGAATCTATTAGTTTAACAGAAATTAAAAGAAATGAGCTTTTAAAATACTAAAACAAAAAATAAAATAAGCAAAAAGACCATCAAACCACATGATTTATGACATTTCAGATTACTTATTAAAATTTATTTCAGAAAATCAATGAACATTCTCTGCAGCAGCTGAGTGCACTCATAGAAGCCCAACAATCTAGCAGAAGAATGTCTGTTCCTCCATTATCATTTTATGTGCGACAAAAGGATATGCCTGATGGTAATCTTTGATTTTACACTGATACTTATTTTACTTATTTCTTATATAGGCTGTGTTTTTTTTAAATGTATAAAAAAAAATGTATGTGCTTTCATTTAATTAAAAATTTACTGTGCAACATTTTGAATTTGTGTCAGTTCATTGTAATTTTGTATTGTAGTTGTATTCTTAAATAATAACTAAATTAAATCTTTCATATTTTCAGGTGAATTTAAGCTCATAAAGATTCAGTTAAACAGCAATAATGTGAGAGAGACGGTAATCAAAGTTCTGAATGCCTGTGCTATCTCTACCAAGTACATTGATAAGATACCTGACAGACAAAAAATATCTAACCCTAGGTAAGAATGATTTGCTTGTCCACAAAATTTAATCTTTTATCTAATCATGTATTTGTGAATCTGTAAACGCTCACTAAAATGGCTTAAATTCTAAATCTGATTGACATCAAGCAAGAAACTATGTTAGGATATATTGATATAAAATTATAACTATCTATATCCAACAAAACATGTACACAACATATTACACCTGCATTCTAATTAAAAAATCACTACAAATACTGTACAATTAAACATACCAATAAATAAATAAAATATGGTTTTTTATTTATTTATTGGTATGTACAGTATTTGTACATACAACACAAGAGGTGAAAACAAGTTTCAATTAATGACTGCATGTAAACAATATTAGTTGAGGAAGCATAGCTGTTCAATAATTTACCTGAGGATTTATTGTGATAGTATAAACATATTTAAACAAAACTTAAGAAACATGTATGTACCCTGTAACATCACCAACACCCCAGAGGCAAATATCATAATTATAATTACTTAGATGTAAAGCACTTTGTATCTCATTCAACTGTTATCTAAGTTCTTAGGAGAGCCCCAGTTTTAAATGGCCTTTGGCATCCATACTTTTTTTTTACAGCAAAACAGGTTTCGGAAAAGGTGGAATATATGATTTTACATATGAAGAATATGAAAAAGAGTTTGATGTATCTGAAATGAAGAGGAGAGTAGTGGAGAGAAAGGCCTGTGCTAATATTGTGTAAGTTATATATTTTATTCCATATTCAAATACTTGTTTAACATGTGGGTGACCCGGCTTAAGACATTTCTGATTTCCCCCCCCCCCCCCCCCCCCCCCCCCCGGAGCATTACTTATTATTTCAAGCGCATCATTTGAATCTGAATCATTACTCATTATTGAGCGGGTGACACGTTACAATCTATTTAAGACAGAAAGAGATAACAAATGAGATGTGTATCACTCATACTCTCACAGTTTTTCGTTGTCTTTATGTATTTTTATATCCTTTGAGTCTATGATTCAAATGATACAAATGAAACATCAATGATTCGGATCATTTCAGTGATCCAGATGCAAATGTTCCAATAGCAAAAATGATACACTTTGCCCACCTCTTGGGTTCGTTGGCTCAGTGGGTACATGAAACCTCTTTATAGTTATGATTCTAATATGCTCCCTAGATTACACCAGTATGTATAACTGCAAGAACTTGAGTTTCTTGCAGCAGTGGTGGCCTAGTGGTAACGGCCCCGACTTACGAGCTGTAGGCGTGGGTTTGAACCCAGGCAGGCGTTTTATTTGTGTAATTTATTTCATCACAACTACTCTCAAAACGATGAAGGAAAACGTCGTGACCAAAAATTCGAAGAGATGTGACATCTACCAACACGCACTGGGCCCTCGTGGTGGATTACAGCCCACTCCCTCACACAGAGAGGAGGCCTGTACCCAGCAGTGGGCACATTATAGCCTGATTATGGTATTCTTATGCTGTAGACCAGGAAAATGCAAGAAGGTATTTATTTTTGTACTATTTCAGGGAATGGGTATTTGCCAACAGCAGTGACGCAAAGAACAAATATGAGTCAGCATCTGCAATAAGGGACCAAGTGCACTCATTGATTGATCAGCTTTGCATAACTTATGGTATTAAACAAGTTGGTACACTACATTATAAACATTCAATAATCATACACATTCATTGACGTTGCTTTGACATCAAAAACCTGCTTTGCAACATTTACCATATTGCGACAAACGTAAGTCAGTAAAAGGCTTTTCTACCACCTCTTGATTGAGTTCTGGTTAAATTATCTGGTCGATAATTTCATACAGACCTGTTCCAATTTTTTATGTGTAACATCTTTCCTTGTAATCTATGGGAGTGGTTTCGTGAAAAGGGACGGAATTGTGTAACAGGAAGCCGGGGAAGCGCGCGCTATTTGATTTGACCAATGAGCGCGCGCGGTGAGTTGGCCGTCAGATGGTACCATCCCATTTGCCGAGAGGTTGGTACTGTCAGCCAAGATGTTAGCCAGATGTTACACATCAGATGCAACTACTGAATGGCTCGCTTGTTTTTTTAAATCTAGATAGTGCTTATCTGTACACTTGGCCATATTTTTTTTTGTCAAACATTTTTATTATTTTTATCTACACACAGCTTACCATAAACACAATTTATTTATCTGAAATGAGATTTAAATCTGCATGAGATGCATTCAAAACATACCAATTAACTGATATAACTATAATTAAATGTATTTATTATGTGGCTATAGGTGAAATACGACAGCTGTTGGAATATGAGCCATATAAGAGGGGCCTTGCAGAGCTTAGCTGCGTTAGCTTCACAGCACCCTAATGTTATGACTAATTTAGAAGGTTAGTATATTATCTAAATAATAAAAAATTGGCCAAGTGCGAGTCGGACTCGCACACGAAGGGTTGGTTCCATACCAAAGTACAATATTTATCAAAAAGCGCCGAAAAAAATACGTTTCTTGTTTACTCCCTTTAATTTTTAACTTGATTTTATTTTGTCGATTCAGGCGTGACTGCGGAAATCCATTATAAAATATAATAGACGACGTATATTAGTAGCCTAATCCCATAGTGGCTCACTCTGCTCTCGACGCTTGACGTGTCCACATGTCGGGTCCGGGTTTGCAACAAGTCAATCGTCATCCTGAGGATGCCTCGTTGGGAGGTGAAACACGTGTCGATTTCTTACAGGGTTCTTTATGAGTCTTTAAGAACAGTTAAGCGGATTAGGTTACTAAATATACGTCGTCTATTGTATTTTTGATTTTATTGGTATTATTTTTTGTTATAACGGCAATAGAAATACACAATCTGTGAAAATTTCAACCGTCTACCTATAAAGGTTTATAGATACAGCCCGCCGACAGACAGACAGACAGACGGACGGAGGGACAGCGGAGGCTTAGTAATAGACAATGGGTTCCGTTTAGCACCCTTCCTATGAAATGCTGTTCGTTGGTAAGCGCATAACTTGAGATGGCTAGACCGATTTGGCTATTTATTGTTTTAAAATATTCGTAATAGCCCGAATCGGGTTCTTAGGGAAAGAAAAATTTTAACAGTTGCCGGGAAATATAGTGTATTTTCTATAGTAATTTTGTTTGAATTTTTGAGAGGAGATAATTTATTTTTTGGGAAAGATTGGCCCTACAGATTATGTCCCATAGTGAAAAATTAAGAGAAAAACATTATTTCGGCATATAGCTTTTTTTTTGTTGTGCTTTCTTTCACTTTCACATTTAGCCCAAAAATGTATCGACGGTGAATGATCTCCTTTTGACAGGACATCGTCTGTCGGGTCAGCTAGTTATGCAATAAATAATTATGTTATACGTTTTTTTTTTAAAATACTTATTATTTTAAAGAAACAGCATCAAAAAAACTTAGGCTATCACATTAGGCACTAGGCTTCTCCTAATTTGCGACGCAAGATACAACACCCAGTTCTCCACCTTCCGCGTCAAGACGATCCCATTAGCTTTTTTTGGGTCTTCCTTATGTATAACTGAGAGCCGTCACGCTACGTTTTCCGATTAGCTGTCTCCTCTCAAGACCTCGTCTGCTCCAACAGCCATCTATCCTAAAACGTGAAATACTTAAATTATACAATCATTATTCTATGGTGTATCTTGTGTTATTACACTTGGTCTTAGGGGTATATGACATTCGGAGGACACGGTGGAGCATACGGTGGAGGTCTGCCCGGCTTGGGCGGGGCACCGCCGTGTCCGGAGGCGATCGGCAGCGGCGATCTCTCGCGTCCGGCCCTGGTTCAGGCCATGGTCCGGAGCGAGAGTGCATGGGAAGCCGTCACTTCCTTCTGCGAAGCAATCATGTTCGCGAAGGAGGAGGCGGAGCGCGCGAGGGAAATGCAAGATGCGCGCCCTCGCGCCCCTAGTCGCCGCAGGAAACGCCCCGGGCGTCGGGAGTCGCGAGCCGACTTCCGGCCACCGTAGGCGCGGGCTTGCGGACGGTGGGCAATGGGTAGCTCGCCGTCCGATTAGGACCAGGCCCGGGTCGACGGCGCGTTGTGTTCCACGCGCGCCTCAAAGAGATGTCAGCACCAACTGACGGGGTCCGTAAGGGCCAATGCCTGCCAGGGTTGCGAGTTTGTCCGAAAGGGATATCACGGCACCAGCACACAGGCAACGGAAGGAACACGGGTGGGCTTTAGTCAGTTAAAGTCTGACACTCCCTCTCGCTCCGCCCAGAGCGGGAGGAGTCATTTGATGATTACCCACCAAAAAAAAAAGGGTATATGACACTATCATATCTATGATAATAGATATATGAGTCATAGATATAAAGAAGTTGTAAAATAGAGACCTTATCATATTATTATATCTAGAATCATATACCTATCTACAAAGCTCACAAATTACCCATAATTATCACTGTTTTACAATTTCATTATATCTATGATCATAGATTTAATAGTGTAAAACCGTTAGTGCTTATAAATCATAGTAATCATTTTTCCTTTCAGGCAGAACCATAGCGCTGGGGCAGTTTACTGGGGTCAGCCTGGATGGCGACGTGTTCCTCAGTATCATGGACGTGCGAAATGAATGGATATCGGTGAGCATACTACATGGTTGAGCATCAACTTGATCAATGTTTACCAATCAAATGTTAAAAGGTTCAGACAAGTTTCGAAAAGTATTACAATTTGTAGGTCTGTAGCTGTAGAAAATACAACTAAGTATCGTGTAGCACTTTTGTTTGAATTTATGTGAGAAACACAATTAGTATCACCTATGAGCACAGATGGTTCGCGTCGCATTTTAGGTATAAAGCGACAAGTACCCGGCGGGCTCGTCTTGTCGGGCCAATTCAGTGAGCATAACGTAGTCAGAAGATATAAGAGTTACGCGATAGAAAAAGAGGCAACTTCTAGGTGAATATAACTGTATGTAATTAGCGAAATGAGCATTAACAATTCAAAATCCGTTTGTATTTTCGTTACATTAACTTTGCAATTTCGAGCTAGGCACACAGACTGATCTCGGACAACTACTTGTCCATTACATTCATAGTATTAATTATCTTTTTTTGCAGCTCATAAAAAAAGTCAGCCGGGAGGATAGTGCCTTAGTAATGATACCAAATTATGAGAAAGCGTTATCCAGTATATTGAGAGATATACACATATGTCGTAGGTAAGACTTACGATTTCCTTATTTATAAAATTCTGTGGTGTAATTTTGTGTGCCAAAGTAAAAATGTTTTACGCTGAATGCCTTTCTAAGGGCATTTCAGGTTGTGCTTATTGTCGGGGCTATACAAGCATGTTCGCGCAAACCTATTTGTGTCAGTCAGACGTGATATGGAGACTGACGTATACAAAGAGGTTACTATAAATACGCTGACTCGTCTTCGCTCGTACGAGATTATTTATTTTTGTATCGCAGCAGGGCACAGGTTCCTCCTACCTTTTTCCACCCTTTTCGATCTTAATCCAAGTTAAAGAAAAGTTTTATTTTTCAGAAAATTTATGCCAAAAGTATCTGCACATCAGTACTGCAGTCATTTGAGACAGCTGATCACTTCCATAGGTGATTTCTATGGCAGCGGCAGTAAGTTCCCGTCAGGGGTGCCTGAATCTCTACAGAAATACGAAATAGTTATTGAACCGTAAGTATCTTTGTTGACATGCCTAATTCTGACATATCATTAGTCTGCGTAACACACGATCAATCACAATCTGAATCATTTTGAAGGATATTGCTAATCCATTGCTTCATTCATATGTTGGCAAAATGTGTCTGCTCAACAACGTGATTATCTTAATGAATGTTGTTGAACTGTCAAAATGAAACAGATTGTGATTGATCTGGTGTTACGCAATTAGGGTGCCCCATAGATACTTGACGCTTTTGGCGCCCACCGTGGGTCAAATGATAAAAACTTTTACAGACTAGGGTTGTCAAAACGAAATTCAATTCATTCAAAAACAAAATTGCGTTTTACAAACAAACGATTCTTAGAAGTTGGACACTCTCTAAAACCTTATGGCATGCCTTGTGCCATTATCTTCAATTTTTAAAACCTGTTTGTTCCAATTTTACTGTTTTATTCGTATTTCAGTGAGGCTGGTCCACTAATGGTATCGCCTACGGGTCAGTTCATTACCCCATCGTCTTGCCCAGCTGAAGAACTAATAGCCTTCATTGCCAAAAATTTGGATGAAGCAACCCTATTGATGACTGAATACAGCATGTGAGTTTTTAGCCCAGCTATGAGATAATTAGCTTTTCAATGTGGTCTTTAAAATCAACCGACGGTCACAAAATCTTGACGACGTGAATAGCTCTATACTTCAGGTCCAAGATTGGTTTACGGTAAACAATTTGGTACTAAATAAAAAAAAAACCAAATGCATTAGATTTAAATTACCTAATGTTAGAAGTAGCGAATGTGACATCATATTGAATGGAGAAAAACTGGAATTTATTAATCAAACGGTTTTCCTAGGAATCACGCTAGACGAGAAATTACAATGGGGACCTCATATAACATCTCTTGCGGGGCGGCTAAGCTCGGCCGCTTATGCGGTTAGAAAGATAAGACAGTTAACAGACGTTGAAACCGCGCGTTTGGTCTATTTTAGCTACTTCCATAGTATTATGTCGTATGGAATTTTACTGTGGGGTCGGGCTGCTGACATTGAATCCATCTTTATCTTACAAAAGAGAGCTGTCAGAGCCATTTATGATTTACATCGTCGCGAATCTCTCAGGGAACTATTTGGAAAGATTAATATTATGACGGTACCTTGCCAATTCATATATGAAAATATTATGTATGTAAGAAAAAATCTACATATTTTTAATAAAATAAGTGATAGACATAATTTTAATACTAGAAATAAAGATAAAATAGATCAACCATTTTTCAGATTATCTAAAGTACATACATCTTTTATGGGGTACTGTGTTAAATGTTACAACAAAATACCTTGTGATATTTTACAATTAAATGAAAGAAAATTTAAAACTCATATTAAAAGTACACTTTGTAAACAAGCATATTACAAATTAGAGGATTATATCCAAGATAAAAATGCTTGGAAACATGCTGGTCCAGCTCCATAGGATAATCTAGAATCTAGACAAAATCAAACTGGTTGCGAATTTAAGTTTTATAAATTATTATATTTTATTATATGACATTGATTTTACATTCTGTGATGACTTCCTCACACACTGACTTATTAATTGTAACTTTTTTTTATTTTTTTTTGGGAAATCGTCTTCTTTTACAATGTTTGTAAATATGTGAGAACCATGTATCTATCACATAGGTAATTAAATTATCTGTTGTTGCTCTCTTTTTAAATTTATTTTTACCTATTGTGGTATGGTAAATTTTATTTTTTTTGTTTTTAGATGCATCGTCTTCACATATAATTATATAACTAATGTACCTACATATATACAAAATATTGTAAAACATTTTAAAAGAGTAACGGTGGAGTTTCTTGCCCATTCTTCTCCATACGAAAACTACCTTTTGGAAGGGGCGACTAGAATCAATTCATTTTTTTTGTAATTTTTGACGTTCAAAAGTGCCTTGCAAGGGCCTATTTGAAATAAATGATTTGACTTTGACTTTGACTTTGACTTTGACTTTGAATGTTTTTCTGTATAATTGGCTTTTGTTAGATTTGATTCTTTTATAATTTGTGAATATGAGAATGTCGTAGGCCTTGTGGATTGTAGATTTGTTGACCATTTTCTATTTTGTTAAGTACCTGGTACTTGTCGACAGGCCTACACTGTCCTCCCATACCTATCAACACTGTATTTTAAAAACCCGCGATGTGCGTGTCGGACTACGCACAATGAAGGGTTCCGTAGTTGGGATGAATTTATCCCAAGAACAAACTTAACATTGTAGTTGAAAAACATATTCTCCCATACATTCCAACTGCAAATGTAAGTTTGTACACACAATAATGAGAGATTTACCATGTTATTTTAAGACCATAGACTTCTTATAGGTTTTCCTGTAATCTATGAGAAAAGAACCATTGTCTGCATATAAAAAAAAATAATAATAGGCTAAGTAGTTTCGGATAATTGGGGATGGTAAATTTTCATAAATTTTCTTAAATATCTTTAAAGCGATTCATTTTTAAATTATGAAAAAAAAAGTTGTTCCTCGCAATAAAACCTTTCATTTGATATGTCACACGGTACAGTCTGCAAAACTTTTATTTCTTAAATTTTCTTATTTGCCCCCAAAAGTGATCCCCATATTCAAAATTCATTTATTTACGTTACACGTCCATGCTTGGGTCACAGAAATACATATTTGTACAGTCAGCCCCAAAAAGATGTATGCACGGACAAGTAACCATTTATCATAACATTTATCAAAAAATTGTATCCGCCGTACAGGTACAAAACATAGTATACAAATTATTTTACCAAAACAATGTAACCATTTTGTCCCAAAACATCTAAGGTCCATTCAAATCAATTTTTCCTATTGATGTTATTTCCACTTAAACAAACATCAACTTTATGAAAGTGTAAATAAAGTTGATTTTAGACTGACTAGTACTATTGAAAAAGTCATAAAGTTGATTTTAGACTGACTAGTACTATTGAAAAAGTCATAAAAAAAATATGAAATTGTCGCGCAAACTGAACCTTATGTGTACGCGTTACAGTTGTTTTTCCTAAAACTCGTGTTTGTTTACATATTTGGCAAATAAATTGCGAACGTAGATTATACACCCTATGACCAAAACATGGTAATCTACATAAGTATCACAAATATGTATACTTAGAAATAAGTATTTAGTTGAAAATGCGATTTCATAAACATTTGGCATGTACTCTACCGCGTCAGACTGACATATTATTATTATCATGACAATAATACATCACATCTTAAGGTAGTCACTTACCGGGAGCATTTGCGTGTAATGTAAGTTCAGATTCGAGTATTTCATCAGTGAATTAGCGAGCATTACCGTGCGTACCTGTTACGAATTCATAACATTGCAGCAGTGAGTGCGGAAAACCGAGCATTAATCCTGAATCAATGTTACACGTACGAATACTCACAGTTCGAGCGGTTACAAAAGCGAATGCTCCTTAGTCAGCGCGTTGAGCTGGCGCAGTATTGTAACGCAATGCTCAAAATCAAATCATGTAATTTATTACACGCGAATACCCGGTGAGTGACCAAATTAAAAAACCTAAGCAACATTCGTAATGAACATTCATGATTTACCTATGTATTTCAAATAAAAACCAAATGAAATGAAACCAAATAAAATTCTTGTTCTTCTATTTAACGAAGCTAAAGACGTGTCATTCGACATAAGTCAGTCTTGTTTACCTTGTTCTGGAACTATCACTGTGAACATTGTATTGGTCATAGGGTATGACGTACAAACCAAACCAAACCCTATACGGGTATATAGGGTTTGGTAAAATAAATTGTCTACTATTTTTTTGTACCTATACGGTGTTGTTGACAATAAAATGGTTCCTTGTTCCTATACATCTTTTTGGGGCTGAATGTACCAAATTTCAACTTAATCGGTCCATTGGATTCGGAGCAAATTGGCTGTGACAGCCAGCCAGCCAGACACACAAGTGATCCTATAAGGGTTTCGTTTTTTTCCATTTGGGGTACCGAACCCTTTTTTTTTTTTTTTAACATATTTAAATTTTGAATGTACAGTTTTGGTTAATTCCACTGTTCTTTATAAAATCGCAAGGAGGTTGCGAAAGAGGTTTAGTTCTGATCGAAAACGAAATAAATTGGTAATTTATTACAGAAACAAGCATGTGGAAAAAGCTCTTCACAAAGAAGTTGTGCAAAGGTTTGGGCTTCTGGAACTTCAAAAGGATGACAGCATCACACCTGCATACATGATCTCTTGCTGTCAAAGATTACTTACGCGTACGGACCAACTAAATGCGGTAAATATTGTTTTTATTACGTTTTATTGGGGCATAATTGCCAGATGGCTGGGTTGGGGGAGGTTTTATTATGTAATCCGGTGGAAAACTAGCGTCAGGCACTAGTCTGGCATTTTGCTGAACTGGGATTGTTTGGCGCAGCCGAGAGAATGAGGTTTTTACTTTTATAGTGTCATTTGTTTCTACTTATGTGTGCCAAACATCCTTTTTTTAATTTCCATTAATTTTTCGTAACAGTTAAACGGCGGTTGCCAACAAGTATACAGTTTTAGTAAACTCGAGTAATTTAAGTCGGGGTGACATTTGGCAGTCTGGTACAGGTCTCCCGTATACAGGGTGGCAGGGACGTCGACGCGAAAACTGTTACCATGGATTCAGTACATGATTCTGTACCTCCTTGCGCTAAAATTTGTTGTAGGTTATTAAAAAAAAAAAAAGTTTCACTCTTGGCTATAAGTCATCACGCTAGCTACTACCTACTGCTTGGTGATCCTAACCAGGGCTTGAAATACCGGTGTTTTTGGGAACCGGTACCATTTACCTTGGTATGATACCGGTACCAGAGTAGTAGATGTACGATGGGTACGGTTTTGTGGTACGCGGCGGGTACCTGTTCCTTTTTGGTACCGGTTTCAAGCCCTGTCCTGACGCAGCCTTTTATTTTTTGTGGGTTAGAAATTATCAAATAACTTCTCCCGCTTTGGGCGGAGCGGGAAGGCGTGTCAGACTCTTACTGACTAAAACCCACCCGTGTTCCTTCAGTGGCCAGGGGCCACGGTATCCCTTTCGGACTTTCCCGCGACCCTGGCAGGCATCGGTCCTAGCGGACCCCGTCAGTTGTGCTGACATCTCTTTGAGGCGCGCGTGGGTCACAACGCGCCGTCGACCCGGGCCAGAGGGCCTACTCCCTAAGCGAAGTCCGTAGTTACGGGATAGTGTTGCAACAGAACTCTGCTTCCGCTTCCGCAACTGCAGAAGTTCCGCATTTTTTTTCACTTCCGTTTCTGCTTCTGGTTCCGCAAACTTTATAACAGAACTCTGAACGGAAGCGGGGAGAAAGCAATGAGGAGCGGTGCACTTGTACTTCCAAATCATCAGCATCATTGCAAATATTGGAATCGATGTTAAGTGTAAATGAAGACCAGGACTCTTCTACAGCTGACGATGGTGACAATTTACTTTTAAAGATACAGTCACACCTTCGGGAGTACAAGAAAGAAAAAAGACTACCTCTTCATGAGGATCCCCTTATGTGGTGGAATGGAAATGCGCACAAATACCCCCATATTTTGCCAATAGTTCGCCAATACTTATCAGCTCCCCCCACCAGTGTAGCCAGCGAGCAATTATTTAGCGGAGCTGGTTTAATATATGAAGAACATCGAAATAGGCTGAAAGGTGAAAAAGCGGCCAAGTTACTCTTTATTAAATATAACTTGCCGCTGTTTAATTTTGACTACTAAAATACAAATTTAATAAAAAAAGTTTTAAATGTACTATTGTGCTTTTTTTTTTCATAGTATTAACGCTTCCGTTTCCGTTTCCGCTTCCGTTAAGATTTACTTTTGACATCTGTTTCCGTTTCTGCTTACGTTATGCCAGTTCCGTTGCATCACTATTACGGGATCTTCGCTCTCCTTCTGACTTACGGATGTATATGTATCTGTAATGAGAGCAAAGCGCCCTCTGCCCTCTGGTCCTTATCGGACGGTAAGCTACCCATTGCTCACCGTCCGCAAGCCCGGGCCTACAGTAGCCGAGAATCGACTTGGGATTCCTGACGCCCAGGGCGTCTCCTGCGGCGACTAGGGGAGTGAGGGCGCGAAAAATGCCTCTCCCTCACGCGCTCCGCGTCCTCCTTCGCGAGCATTACTGCTTCGCAAAAGGAGGTGACGGCTTTTCATGCCCTCTCGCTCCGTAGCCTGGACCAGGGTCGGACACGAGAAGTCACCGCCGCCGATCGACTCCACGAGGACACGGCGGTGCTCCGCCCAAGCCGGGCAGAGCTCCACCGTGTCCTCAGGGCGATCCACACAATGGTGACACCCGAGCGTTTCCTCCCGCCTTATCCGGAACAGGAATCTCCCGAAGCAACCGTGTCCGGTGAGGACCTGCGCCAGGCGGAAGGAGAGGACGCCGTGGCGCCTCTCTAGCCACTCCTCAAAGAGGGGAGTTATCGCCGCATTTGTGGCGTGCCCATGCTGACGCATCCTAAAACTTACTTAATTTTTTTTTTACTTGTTTCAGAAACTTCACGGAACAGTCCTCTACATAACCCATTACTATTCCGTTCTATCTGAAGGGATATTATGCATACCTTGGAATTTTCAGTCATGATCATGAGTTAGGACTTTAGGATTTTTTAAATGCCTTAGATCAGTCAGGAGTCACCAAATGGCGGACCGCGGTCCGGTTCCGGACCGCCGACCTATTATTATGCGTACCTTAAGTAAATAGTAAAATTATAAGTAACTAAAGATTAACCTAAAAAAAAAAAAAGTTTTAGCTTGCACCAACTTTACGCCAGACAGCTCAAAGTAAAAAATTACACTTTTTACTAATATACTTAGTTATTTTTGTTCCTTTAAAAATATTCCGGTTTATTCTTTTGTTCATTCTCTTATATTTTTATTCTTGTTTATTAGTAGCTAATCGTCAAACGGACCGCGACACTCCCGTTATTTTAAAAAACGGACCAACAAAAAAAAAATTGGTGATCCCTGCCTTAGATAGTGTAAATAATAAATCAACTATGTAGATAATATTTAGATCAATCAATTTATTTTTAAATTTTATTTTAGAAAACACATACTAGGATCTTATTTTGCTCGAATTTAGTTGAATGTATACATTATAAGAAAAGAATGTTGATAAATATATTTTTATACACGCTAACAAGTAACATTTTTTGGCAAAAATATGTACAAACATCGTGAATACGAATAACATTAAAATTATTTACAGTGCATGAATTAAAAATGTGATGTTACAGTAGTATAGTGCATAGTGAAACTACAATAGAATTAATAAATTACATACTACATTGCTAGATCAATAAACAACATGATGTATTTCATGAAAACGTATATGAAGATAGAATTGATAGCAGCAAATAAAATGATGTACAAGTATCAGTGCTTTTTATTTTGTTGTACTATGATGAGTTTGTTCTTCTCCTTCGTCACCTTAGCCACAGGCAGATTTGTGGCTGGCATGAGCTGTCGCAGGTTTTGACTAGGTATTATAGGTGGCTGAAAACATAAATAAATAATATTATTAAAATGTCACAAGACTATAAAGTTGATGTCCGTTAAAATTTGCAACCACCTGTATCACAAAATACAGGTTGATTGCAATTTTTTCCGAAATATTGTACAATGACTTGAGCCTATTACCGGAGGACACCGCGCGAGCTGCTTCATACGATCCACCAATCTCATGGCATCGTCTGACATCTCTGAATCGGTCGTCATGCCCAGAGACAACGCCCTCTCCGCATTGCCTCCATCCAGACATCTATGGAATGATTGGAAGTGTCTGAAACATCATAATTACATATTTTATTCACTTATACATATTACCTAGGGAAAGCAATCTTGAGTCGAGATTGGCAACTGGAGATCTCGTGTTTGAGATTTCGCCTAGATTTTGAAATAATACTTTTTTTTATCAAACATTTTAAAACTTTACTCATTGAGGGACACTAAACGCCCCTCAATTCATTTATTTCAAATAGGCAAATAAAACTCTCGAAATCTAACATAAAACGAGATTGTCTTCCCGCGAGATTGAATCTCGAAAAAAGACTAGATTGCATTCCTTAATAGTAACTTTTTATAATGTAGCTATAAGTAAATAATCATCAAGCTTCAAGCTTCTATAGCGCCCATTACACAGTAGGTTTTGCGTCAATCATTTCCAAAAGTCATGAATGACGAAAGAATGATGGTGAGTGATAGAATTCAATCGACATTAGACGCTCATTCTGACTGATCGTCAGTCATACCCAAGATTTTACAGAGAATACACGTGTTCACTCAAAATTTTAAATGGATATTCATAAAAGAAAAGCCTGTATTGGAATTTTAATTGCATTAATGCAATTAAATGCGTTATATTTATTTTTATATTGTGGATTTGTGGTATCCCACAACTGAGGGAGCGTCTCAAATGATAAAATAAAATCTTTTTCGGGCTGTAGTACATTTACATTACACAGGAGTGATGGTGTTTGGCTGCGCGAGCGCGCATGCGTCTCTTCAGCGTCATATACAGTCATCTGCGTCCGGCTCCATCGCTGTCCGCGCGCTGACTGACGGGTGATTGACGAAATGCCATTACACATTCACTCAAAAGTCATGATTGATGGTTGCATGATGCAAATATCAAAATATTCAGATTTTCGTCAATCACGATCATGCAACCATCAGTCACTGCATTAGACAGTCAGTCACAATCCGTGATTGTGGTAAAACTGACAGCAAAACTACCGTGTAATGGGCGCCTATGGGGTACGAGAAGTCTGACGTTGCCACTACTGTTTATAACGCTGAGAAGTACGAGCACAGAACACTATTACTCCTGGCGGAATAAGAGGCCCCTCTGCCTTACCTGGAATGAGCATGTGGCCTAAGACGTTGTGCGTGCCTCCAAGCAGCCGCTGCCCGGGCACGCCACACTGTCGCCTCCTCGCTGGCTGACTCCACGCCAGCCTCGAGAGCTGCGCACGCGCCGCGTAAATCCACCACCTAACGAAACATGGCTAGGAAGTTTAGTTTCAGCTACAGTTTCAAAAATTGTATGACAGGTTCGATACTAATAGTCATTCTGAAATCAACTTAATTTACATTAATTTATTTATTTATTTATTTAAGTTGATATTTCGTCAATTCGAAACAAGAATTTGATTTTTTAACGATGATACATTTTAATCTATTGTTGTGTGCCAAATGTCCATGAAAATGCAAGCTGAATACGGAAAAGCGGTCGCGGAATAATGGTATAGCGTAAACTAAAATTGTATGCAATTGTATTGACGCGACGCTCGCAACTCAAGATTGCACATGGTAAAATCGTTAAATAAAGGAAAATGATAAGCAACACCTGTGCCTAACAGTGAACTTACATACTAGTAGGTACTACTGGCACTTTATTTGTAGTGAAGTTTACTTTGAAACCAAAACAAGTTTGTTATTCAACAGGTCACTGTAAGTGGAGAAGAAAAATCAGATTTTTCTACTCAATTACAAATACAGCGAGAATTACACGAATCTTACCTTTTGAAAATACCGATAAAGCAAAGTTTTCATCTCGTCGTGCGACAGTTTGTCAAGCCGCGCCATCAGCATTTGCTCCCCCCTACTCCTCGAGTCTTTATTGTCTTGAGAATCTGACAGAGAAGCTGATGGTGACTTGCCACATATTAAATTATTTTTGTACTCTATTGCTGTGTCAATTGCTTCTATGGCTTCTTCGCATTCCAGCAGCTTGCGCTCCTAAAAAGAATAGATTTATTTATGAATTAGAATGCATGCATAATTATTTGAAACGTTTCTTTCTGATTATTGGATAGTTTACCTCAGAATCAGAAAGAGATTTGTACATTTTTCTCTTATGTCCTAAACTGCATCTCTGTTCATGCAAGCATTCTCTGGTCTTCCTAAGATTTTTGATTTCTTTCCTCAACAACAACTCCTTTTCTTTGGACATTTCTAAGGTTTCCAAATCATTTGTCTTTTCCTTCAAAATACTGTCAAGCTGTGTTATTCTATGCGTAAAGTGTTTCAATGAGTTTGTTTTCCTGTCTTTCACATCTACTGATGTGTCTGAGAGTTCATCCAGCTTTAACTTATCTTTAACAAGCTCTACATCTAATGTATTTTTACGTTTTTCGTCTTTCTTGATCTGTCTTTTGATTTGTTCAATTTGTTTTTTATAAGTTTTGAGATTTGTCTCATGCCTTTTTATTTCCCTCATAGTATCTTGATCAATTAAACTAGATTCTATCTTATCAGAATAATGCTTGTTTTGTGTATGACACATAGATTTAGACAAGTCATTTATCAGTCTCTCTTTGGCTATACAAAGATTTATCAGTTCTTTTAGTTGTGACTGGCTGCTACCAATTTCTTTTGATAGTTTTCTGGCCAGTATTTGCTTTTGAGTGTATTTTTCTTTCGTCATTTTGTACTTCTTGCATATTTCTTCAGTCTTCGGAGAGTCAATCATTTTAAGTAGTTCTCTCTCAATTAGTTTAGGTTCTGGATCAACATCCTTTTTGTGAGATTCTATGAGTATCTTTTGAGATTCAGGTGAGATTGCTTTAGCTGCAACTTTTCTCAGTAGCTCTAACTCTGCTCCTGACAAACTTTCACCGGGTTGTATAGTTCTTCTACGACCTGAATTTGATTGGGATGTCATAACAGGCAAAGACTGTGATCCACTTAATTCCGAAATTGTAATATCATCAGAGTCAATGTGATTCAAATATTCTTCACATCTGTCAGCAAAAAGTTGGTCATTCGTTTCTCTAAAATATTCCATAAATTTTTCAAGTTTATCTTGGAATACCGTATCAGAATGAGTATCTTCCTCCGAGTCTGAGTCAACATCTGACTCACTGGGCTCACTTGGCTCTGTGTCTTCAGCTATTCTAGGCAAACCCTGCTTTATATTTGCGTCCTTATTATCAACACTGGCGTCATTATTCAAACATTCATCACACTCAGCCTTTAAAAACAACCATTCACTGACTTGATTAATATCAGCTTCAGACAAGGATTTGGACTGAAGAATTTTGTTAAAAAGCCCCTCTGCATTTGAAACCAATTTAATCCACTGAGTTGTAGCAAATTGTAAATTAAAATTATTGTCTGTATGTGGTAATACTGCCTTATCTGTGTAAACAGGAGTATTATTGTCAGCAAATAAGTTGACTGTAACGAAATTCTTAATTCCTCGACAGCATAAACATAGGTTTAGGGTTTTTAAAGTGTCTTGATAGTCCTCAGGTTCTGCACTTATGCATCCGATTACCCATGTAAAGGCTCTGCCCCCGAAGGAGTCTCTGAGCATAGCAGTGAGAATACACTGATCATAATTGATTTGCTTTGGTGGATTGCCTGCTAGCAGCTCTTTTATTATGTTCTCTAGCGCAAATAGCCCTGGTTCTGGGTATGCAGCTAGATCACAGAAACTGGCAGTGGACATTCTGTGATTAAGTACTCCATTTGTGCTGACCCACTTCTGTTCTACGCTGACTGTGAACACAGTGTGGTTGTTTCCTTGACACCTCTGTCGCCATCCCAGCTGTAAGTACTGAAAGGCTTCCTCAACATTACAGCACCTCACCAGGCCTGCCCCCAGCACATCAAATATGTTATTATTGATGACTTGCATCCATGTTATGTGTAATATAAATTCCCTTTCTGGCATTTGGTTCAGCTTGTGGAATATTTCAGACAAGAACCGAGGTACAATACCTTGGTCACATTCACTGTGAATGCATTCAAAACCTAAAATAAAAAAATTGTATTAATATTTTTTTTTTGTTATGTGTATGTAATTAAAAAATCTCATCAAACTAAAATGATTGTGAGCATTTTTATCTCCAAAACATTGGGTCATGGTTGGCTGACTGTTTATATATATTTGCATGTAGCCAGATCATGACAGTTTCCACCAGAGTTATCCTAATGAATTTATGGAAAGGATATTATTGTAAACCCACGTATTAGACGACTTCTCATTATTTATGCTGTCTGTGATGACTATCTGGGCTCATGAAACATGTTTATGTGTAACTTTAGAGGTGAAGTACACAATGAATGATAATAAAAATATGTCTGCCTATCCTAACCTGGTCCAAATAAAGTGTAAGTTTTGCCTGTCTTGGCCTGGCCGAAAACGACGACTGAAGTATCACACCCATCCAAAAAGCAGTTAATTTGTGGTATCATGAACGAGTTGAAGAGATTTGCCTGTGTACAATCCACTGGTAAAGCCCTATTCACATGAAATGTTTGCCCACTCTCAGTGATCACTATTTGGGTCACAGGATTGCTAAATATGCACTGCGATGAGTCTTCAAGACTTGGAGGCTTCAGCCTTATAGCTATTTGCACTGGGATATCCATCTTTATGAATTGTTTACGATTCAAATAAGTAGGCTTTTTATCACTTCAACATAGCGTGCGAACCATTGACACCATACTGTAACTACAATAAATAGCTTGACTGTTTGCAATAATATCACCACAACTTCGGGTTCTTTTTTAACGAAGATTCTATTGATTTAAAATTTAAATCATTAATAAAAACAACAACAGCTATCATAGAAAAACCACAGTTCCCACAAGCAAAACTATTTTTATTCTATTTGGCAACCCAGAATAAATTAGTGATTAGTGTGGCCCATAGAGAATATTATCATGGTGTTGCCTTTCGTATATAGGTCAAAATCATGGAACTTGTAGCAAGGATAGAACGCACGCAGTGTTCCGCTAGTGTTCTGTGTGTGACATATTAGTCACATATTCTGCTCAGATATTCTGCCTAACACAGAACATATAAACTGCTGCATAGTCACACTCACCAGCCATCACAAAAATATGGAAATGAATGTGTGACACAATGATATAATACTGTCAGCCCTCTGTCCGTGATTGTTATCTGTAAGTTAAGTTTTCAAGCGGTATCTCATTGTAGTATGTACCTAATAATCAAGTTTTGCTTTGGAGTGGGACGTCCTCTCTCTCACAACAAAAAAATCACTATTCTGCTTAAAAAATGTTGGCATTCAACACAGATTATATAGGCATAGCAACACTTCACGGTGTTGCAGCCGTGAATATTTTATTTTTAGTTAGTAGTTTCTGTTTGTCACGTAATCTCACGCTGATTCTGCCAACCTTAGATTGTCTCTTCTTTTCTTAGATTATCAGTGCACGGCTAAGACTGAGACAAGTTGCCCTATCTGTCTCTCTTTCTTTGTCTGAACATCCCGCACGGTCCCTCGGTCGAGAAGGACGTAATACCTATCGAAAAACATCATCCGGGCTCTCCTATGGATATATCTTATTCCTATTATTAAATAGATAGGCAGATAGATAACACGATCAGTTTGGATCATGAATTGAAATTATGCCAGATGCCAAGTTGTTCGTTGATCTCCGTACAATATAAAATATCAAAGATCTTTCATTGTTTTTTTCTCATTTTCCGCTAGTCGAAAAGGTTATGTAGGAATTATGAAGAAAAATTGGCAGCACCGCTATAGAATCTGTCAAAGTTGCAAGTGACAAGTCAAGTCAAATCACTTAAAAATTAAATTAATGTCATTTTCATAGTTCATTGTGATTTGTGATGAAAGAGATGCATTCGCATGTCACTTTTTTCGATTTTCAAATAGTTTAATTTGGTTAGTTCTGTCTGAGAAATATATCTTCAAGAATATTATCTGAAGATAGGTCTCATTTTTGTGTTATTTATTATTCAATTTACAGTGTCACGCTGAAATTACATCCTAATTTGATAAATTGATTTGGTATCGTATCTTAAGAAGGAACAGAGAGATAATGTGATAATACGATTCGACTTAGAGACGTGTGTGCGAGGGTTCGTTTTAAAGACTCTTCCAGGCAATCTCGAATTGTTCAACATCATGGAGATGGAAACAGTTGGAGACGTCGGACTAGGCCTGCACGAGCCTCCTAAATACGGCCTAAAATTACCGTTGAACCATGAGTTCCCCTTACAAAGCAAGCAAATAATCATACCAAGAGCGAGTCAAGTTTTTGACATGATGCCATTAACTGCCAGGTGAATATTTTTTACTTTTAGTGAGCTTATTAAATTATTCTTGTGCAACATTTTAATTATTTAAATGATGCCTTATGGTGTTAGAATGAGCCACAATCATTTCTGCAAAGTAACAATTTGTTTTTTTTCATCAGTTTATCTCATTCAGTGCATAACATTTATATTGTTTATTTATTACAGGTATCTGAAATACTACATTGGCAAGAGGTTGAATAAAAAACGTCCTATAATGGATTACATTCACATGATATCAGCTCAAAGAATGTATGGTAAGTTCTCCTAAAAACAATTATATTAAATCTGTAATTTTCAGTAATTATAAAATTAAACTCTAGTAGGGGGTTGTTGTTTGATGTTCAAATAAATAAATAATTTTGTAAAATGCAATGTCTTGCCTTTTCTATACTTTTGTAGCAAAATTACTGTTGAAACCTTTTTGCTAGTACTAATAAACTAAAAGTAGACTAACATTCTCATTACACATTTTATTCTGTGGATTTATAATAATGAGTAGCGTAACGCATGCCAAAACTAATAATAGACGTAGCTGCTTAGAAACATGTATTAATCTAACAAACTATCTAGAATTGTTGATTACCCAATCATTGTAAACTGCCAATTTATTTGAGAATACCATTGCAATTATTTACTGGTTTTTTAAGTATTTTTAAGAAAGTGAAAAGCCGCAAAAATGTAAAGACCAAAGGACTTCTTTCTTTTCTGACTAGTATTAGTAGAAGCACAGATAATATAATACTATGTAGTAGTAGTAACTTATTTGTTATTGGTACTAACCATGTGGTGGATTGCATTGTTTTTGTGTTTTAAAATCCAATCCATATCCTTGCACCTGACTTATCCAGTTGGTAACCCATTGTTGTAATACATGTTACAGCAATGTTACCCTATGCTTAAAATATTTATTCCTTTACCTCTGCTACAACTAGAAGGCCTATAAAATGGTTTATATGGCTATGTATTTAGTAAATATAATATGTATTTTGTAGGCTGTCCTATTGGAGGTATCGGTGGTGGAACTATAGGCCGAGGGTTCAAAGGCGAGTTCTGTCGCTTCCAGCTGTCCCCAGGCATATACGAGTATGTCACAGTGCCAGAATGTCAGTTCATTGTGAACATAAGAAATGCCAACAATGAAACAGTTTACCAGTCAGTTTTGTCAACGTATAAGTAAGTGACTCATATTTCACCATAATGCTAATGTAATTTGCATGTTTGCATGAATATTTTAGCACAAAAAACCCTAAACCTTGTTCTGTGTAATTGTCTTAATTTAGTGTAGGTATAGGTATTTTGTTATTTATCTTTTGTAGGTGTTTCAAGTTCATGATTCCTTAATCTTATCAATGAATTACTGTGATAGGTAGGGATTTAATTAGATAATTCTTTACAATCATTTGTTAAATAATTAGTTATAGTTTATCAGGTAGCAGCATCCACCTGAATGTTAATGATAGCCACGCTCTGATAAGAAAATAATTACCTCACATGCAATGTGGGATAAATCCTGAGAATGCATTCCTAATAAAGTCTGATTGAAGACTTTATAGATTGTTAGAATACAATCTATGAAGTCTTCAATCAGACTTTCCATTGTAAAGTGACTTTCCTTTCCTTTCCTTTCAGCAAACCAAAGAAAGCACCGCCTACTTGGGAATGGAACTTAAGCGGTGCGGATTGTGAGTACACAGCACTTTATCCGCGCGCGTGGACCACATACGATCTCAGCAAGTATGGAATAAAGCTGGTTTGCAGACAGATCTCACCTGTCATACCTCATAATTACAAGGTACAGTAATCATTGAACTACCCCCCACAGGCCACAGAAATAGTAAAATCAATCTGAGTCTGTACTACATAAATACCTATGTAGTCATGGGCTTTTCCAATGGCTATAACATTATGATACGCAATGCATGCAAATTATTCTAAAAAGCAAAGCTTTTCCTCTCTTTTACTTGCCTTTCAGAAATAAATAAATGTTTCTTAAATGTCCAAGTTATTTATTTTCCCTGTTGCCTTTCGAAGATGGGTTGATCTGAGTCATGCTCGACATTTCTTCGTACGCAACCTACGCAGCCATTGGCCATTCATTATTCCCCTTTTAAAAACTGACTAATAATTTTTCGTTGAAAATAATTATTTGTTTACAGGACAGCAGTCTGCCGTGCGCAGTATTTGTATTTACAGCTATTAATGTTAGTAATGAGAAGCGAAATGTTAGTATTACTTTTACATGGACTGAAGTACTTGGAGGCGCCCACAAGAAGAAATCTATTGGTTGGTATACAATATATTTTACTAGACTAAAAATAAGTCTTTATTGCTGGTTCTACAGGGTAAAAAGCTACTCAAAATGATTTTCTCTATATTATATCGACGTTCGGTATTCTTTTTTAACAACAACGTCCATCGATTAATACCTAAGCATATAACGTAGCGTAGCGTATTAGTGATATAGTGTAAAAAAGATGTTTGTCACTAAATAGTAGCATTAAAAAGGTAATTTCGTCTTCCAGCCAAACTGGATTTGGAGAGATATTCAGAGGAAAACACGTGTGGTGTAACTCTAGAACAGAAAGTCGCCGAGACTCCTTGCACATTCACCATTGCCAAGAGAAAGGATGAAAACGAGACAATTCACGAAGGTTACTGTCTATGGAACGCCGCAAAGACTTCCGGTTACGTGTGGGATTGTCTTAAGAAACACGGCACGCTAACACCAGATCCGAGCCTCACGCCGCCACCGCCTAAAGTGCCAGACAAGGACAAAACAAAAGAAGAGAAGGAGAAGGAGAAAAAAGAGAAAGAAAAGGAAAAACAGAAAAAGATTTACAAATGTACTTGGATATTTTTATTTCTTTTATCTGTAACACAATTCATTATTGGGATTTTATACAATCTTTTTTGTTGTTTACAGGTGATTCGGTAGCACTTTCTAGTATTATATCTTTAGAACCGGGAGGAACGGGCTCTACTGAGTTCTGTCTTGCCTGGGACATGCCTATTATAAGATATAAGAAAGATAAAAAAGTACATAAGAGGTAGGTTTTCATATCTTTCCTGGAGTATCATAGTGGTCAGTCTTTAAATCATCAATTTTGTTTATTACAGATTTTATACGAAATACTTTGGTAGCGATGGTATCGCCGGTGCCAGCATAGCTGCGTACGCGCTTAGAAATTATGAGAATTGGGAGAAACTACTCGCAGAGTGGCAGGACCCCATCTTTAATAATAGGTAATACTCTACTTACTTTCTTTATTATATTCGACTTATTTTCTTCTCATTCAATGAACAAAATAACAATATGAGTGAATGTGTATTTAATCCTTTTCTGTTCCTCAGTAATATTCCAGACTGGTTAAAAAGTGCCTTAATGAATGAGCTTTATTATGTCGCCGATGGCGGCACAATATGGTTTGACGTCCATGAAGAATTTCCGGAAAGCGATCCTAGGTAATTACTCATCAATTAGATTTCAGTACACGTCAGGTTTATAGCCATGTTAAGTGAAGTGTTAAAGGTCTTAATTGTTCGTCTCTTAACTTGCTAATTTTGTTCTAGGCATGACTTTGGTGTGTTCGGGTATTTAGAAGGCCACGAATATAGAATGTATAATACGTATGATGTACACTTTTACGCTTCCTTCGCGCTAGCTCAATTATGGCCTAATTTGCAAGTAAGTAGAAGTCTTTGCCTATAGTATAATAGTAAAATTACCTTAAGGGCCTGCGCAAACTGTCCCGTCCGCCAGTGTGCGCCATTATTGTCCATTTATTAAAGTAATGCTTCGGTTATTTTCAGGTGGTCTTACAGTATATGTTCCGAGACACCATCGAATTAGAAACTGATAAATGTAGACAGTCACTTTACAATGGAAAATCAGTGAAGTTTAAAATAAAAGATTCAATTCCACACGATCTTGGTGATCCCGGTAAGTCATACACAACATACTCATTGTAGTACATATCATCATTTATAGTATTAACGCATTCAAGGACACTGAACGAGACACAATAGATGTTTTATTGTTATTACGTCTATGAGCGGTTAGTGTCCCTCAAAGTGTTAAATACTTTTAATCCGACTCAAGTTTTGCACGGGTGCATATAATAATTAAATTACTGAATGTATAATAAACATTAATCTTCCTCCTTGAAAGGATGGTGAAAACCGCAATATAATAAATACGTCATAGTTAAGAAGCGTAAAGCGAATATACAAGCAAACAAACAGCTTTGTTCCATAACTATGTAGAAATTAAAGACGGGCTGATATAATATTAGAAAATCGTGCTCAGACAAACAGATTTTTTTAAAGCCTTTGACAACGTTTATCATGATATTATCATTACTTGAAAGTTTAGTATTGGCGTTAACTAGCAGAATTGGCAAATGGTGCTAATTTTATACACCACCATCAACCATCCCAAGTTGTAACTGACGGTAGCGCACTAAGGAGTTTAGGATATCTATTGCGCACTGAGGAGTACCACAAGGGTGAATTCTCAGACCACAATTTTTCTCAACTGTTTTATTTTAGACCTTCATCGTATCATGATCATTTAAAGTTGTTTTGATAAATAAAATGTGTTCAATGCTTAAGAGTGGCATTCTGAAAGTGGGCAACGTGGCAAATAGATGTCGAATATTTCGCTGTTTTGTTTAATTTGGCAATATTACTGTATGGAAATATGAAATGTGGGTAACTGGCGAGTTTATTTCCATACAGTAATATTGCTAAATTAATCAAAACAGGTAAATATTTGACAGCTATTTGCGACGTTGCCAACTTTTAGAATGAACGCTGAAATTTTTTGATTAGTAACATTCTTTATATCACCACCATTTTCGTGTTACAAAATGTTAATTTTGCAAGATTAATTCGAGGATGAATCTTGCAGTCTTTCTAATCATGAAACCTTAATTCGAATTTGTTTTGGAGACAACACGAATACGTTAGAATAAGTTAGAATTCATGGTTCAGTTTAGAAACAGTCATGTTTTTACAGATGACGTACCTTTCGACCATATAAACGCTTATAACATCCACGATGTGAGCGACTGGAAGGACTTGAATCTCAAGTTCATACTGCAAGTGATACGGGACTACCGGTTGCTGAGAGGGCACACGGCGCCGTTCGGCAACGAAAGGTACCGCTCGATGGCGTTTATAGACGACGTAAAGGATGGGACGGAAGACGACTTGTACTCGCGATCGACGGGGCAGGCCGACGATACGGACGGAACGACGGATGAGTCTCCCGACTTGACGGAGCAGTCGACGCCGGTCGTGAACGAAGAGAAGCCGTACGGGATGGGGGATATACTAGACCTGTTGTACAGGAGCGCGGACGTGGAGGCCGAGGTCGCGGGCGCGGGCGCGGCGCCGCGCGCGCCCGCCGCCGCCGTGTGGGCGGCGCGCCGCTACCTGGCCGACATGTACCCCGCCGCCGCCGGCCTGCTGCGCGCGGCCCGGCGCTGGGACCGGGACGGCGACGGCCTCATCGAGAACGGAGGCTTCCCCGACCAGACCTACGACGCTTGGGTCATGTCTGGACCCAGGTAATTATTTGCCAACTTATTTATGTAACGGTCTTCTAATACTTTTCTCTCTCTCATGTCTTATCGTCTAAAGGTAGATGTGCGTAACATTCAAGTTTCTTATCTTAAAACCGCACTTCCACGCTTTGCACTACGCTTGCACCGAATACGTGCCGTATGGTAGTTATCACTCAACTTTACACCACTGGACTCTTGACTTTCGGCACAGCTGCCTAAATGAAAAACAACTAAGTTAGAACATTTATCAGAGATTTTGCCAAATGTTTTTTGGCCATCAATTCGTATTTTAAAATGTGATCTTCCATTTACAGTGCTTACTGCGGTGGTTTATGGGTAGCATCAGTAAGCGCAGTATGCGTAATGGCCCGTATCCTAGGCCACCAAGAAGACGAGAAAGAGTTCTCCAAGCTACTGGAGCAAGCACAACAGTCGTTTGAAGAGAAGCTTTGGAACGGCACTTACTACAAGTTCGACGTGCGCCCTTCCAATAGTAAAGTTGTGATGGCTGATCAGCTGGCGGGACACTGGTGAGTAATTTAACGTTTGTTAAAGACTTAGAAGTTAAAATCGTGATTTATGAGAAAATCCTCAAGACACAATCTCTTCAGCTGACTTATTAAGCGCTATGAAAACTATTTTTCGCCGTACAGAAATGAACGCTCTATTTCTCCTACAGAATATATTTGTTCTACGTGTGCGTTATTGTATAAATTTCCATAAGTTCTATCGTCGCAGACAAATTGTCCATCGTCTGGTCGGCGCTTTATTCAAGTTGTTTATAAAGTTATTTCACCCGAGCTCTTTTCCCCCAGGTTCCTTCGCGCATCAGGCTGGAGCGAGCAAGTGTTCCCCGAGGCCAACGTACGGAAGGCCCTAGCGGCAGTCTTCGAAAATAACGTGCAACAGTTCAAAGGTGGCAAGATGGGCGCCGTCAACGGGTGGGTGACGGGCCCGCGCGGACACATCGACACCACGGCGTTGCAGAGCGAAGAGGTGTGGACCGGCGTCACTTATGGAGTTGCCGCGCTTATGATATACGAAGGTAGGAAACAGATTATAAATGCGAAAGTGGGTTTGTTGATTTGACCTTCCTTCACGCAGCAATAGAGCGTATTCTGTTGCTGCGTGAAGGTGCTGTCCGTTTGTCAGACAGCAGTTTTACTCGGAGTCTATTTGCACTATATCGATGAAAATTGGAAAGACGGTGCCTTATGATGTTTCTAAGTGACTTTGATCAATAGTTTTTGGATATTTTCGTTGACATAACTTTGTTTTTTATCGTTTTTTAGAGGATGAATGGAATATAAACAAATGTTTACCGTCGATAGAATCAACTCTGTGTATGTGTTAATATTCATCCGAACTACCGAGCGCACGCATTTGACGGTTTATTTTTGCATTTCGTTTAAGACCTGGTGCATAGGCTAGGGATATTTCCCAAAAAAACTCCCGGATATCCTATTGTATATGGTATAGTAGACAAATCCTATAGAAGATAGTAGATATGAGCTAAAGGGAATTCCCATTAGCTGTAATCTTATCGAAAAACGTGCAAAAAATATAGTATTCAGAGTTCTGATTATATGAAAATATTTCGCTTGTAGTTATTTTTATCTTATCGCATAAAATACCTACGTATTTCGTTGGAATAAAAGTATGTTTTAAATTTTTGTTTCTCATATGCGGTATTTTATTCTACAATTAAGATGTAAAAAATATCGTGTTTTTTTTTTCAGGGATGCATGAAGAGGCGTTCGTGACTGCTGGCGGCTTATACAACACGTTAACACAAATGGGCCTCTCGTTCGAAACCCCAGAAGCTCTGTACGAGAATGGTAACCATCGCTCAGTGGGCTACATGCGTCCCCTTGCCGTGTGGAGCATGTACCAGGCCATCCTGGCCAGACCACCGCCCCCGCAACCAGTGGCCAACGGACAACCACATCACACCAAAGAAAAAGCGCACTTATAGTTACTCCAAACGAACCTCCAGTTAATACGTAAGATTTTTACATTTTGGTACGTCGACATGAACTGATTGACAATTCGTGCGTAAGAGAGAACGGCTAGTAATTACCGCCTAAGTTGTTAAATTATGTACTTACCTAAATTCTATACGGTCGATTTTCTTTCGAACAATGAAATTGTCGAATTGTTAAAGCTTCGCAATTTTTTAACAGCCTTAGAGGCGCCGATGCACGGTATGTTTAGACATAAATGAATAGTAATACGGATCAGTGAAATACAATGGTGAAACAATAAGGTTTGACATTTATTTATTGAGATAGGGTGCTTACATTAAGAAACAGGTTTCCGGTGCAGGCGAGTCTGTGCGGGTCGGCACCGATCGGTGGAGGTATAATATTCCCACGTTATCTTATGCGCTCACTTATAAGGGTGCTTACATAAAGAAACAGGTTTCCGACACCGACAAACCAGTACGGGTCAGTACCGATCGGTGCAGGTATAATATTCCCATGTTATCTTATGCGCGCACGGGTTTGTCTGTGCAGGAAACCTGTTTTTATATGTTAGCACCATAAAGAAACAGGTCGGTTAAACTTGTCGGTGCCGACTACCTGAACCGAGCCATGCAGGTTAAAGAAACAGGTTTCCATAAAGAAACAGCAGTCTTCTGCACCGTTAGGTAACGACCCGCACGAGTTAGTCTGCGCCGGAAACCAGTTTCTTTATGTAAGTACCTATAGGTGGCAATAATGGTATTCCTAAGTATTTTATACTTAAATGTCTAGTAACGAATTGTAGGTAGATTTGTTTTATTTTGTTTGTCTTTGTGATATTTTGCTTATTTTTAGTTAGCAATAACTCTAATGATACGCTTTCGTTGAGTAGCCTCGAAGAGATGACGTATTATTATTTTCTGGTGTAAAGTATTTATTCTTGAATTAGAATATAATTTAATTTCCTCAAGGCGGAACTACATAGAAAATGTATTGTTTTCCGCCGATAGGCGTGAGATGCATTTATCTTCAAATAAATAGTTATCAGCTTATAGCAAATTTTGTTCATACGCGTATCTACATTTGTGATTATTTTAGTTACGCATTTATTTTGCCTACGTCTTGTTATACCAATGAAACTGAGAGTATTAAGTTATGTTGTTCGTATGTTATTAATAATTAGCAAATTTTTTGTGCATTTTATTGTGCTTATATTATTTTAGCAATAGACGAATATTGTCTTAAAACTGTATAATTTATTTTTGGTTCGTTTAATTTATGTTATACCTAATAATAATATGTTTCTGTATTTATCATTTGGTGGCTTACTTATTGTCTGCAAGAAGTAGGTGCCAAATTAAAATACTAACAATATTTAAATGTGTTTGCTTGCAAAGTAACATCCCTTCCTATTGCTAAGATCTAGCGTGTACTGATAGTAAATAGTGTGTAACCGAACTCGGACGTTATTATGGAGTATTAATACTATCACGATTCCGTTGCAGAAGAGGGATGGGCAGAGGCGGATTAAATGTCGAGAGTGCCCTAGGCAAGCACCTCATCGACGCCCCTCGAGCGGCCATATATTATAAGTTTTATCTAAGTAGTACTTATACATAAATAATAACTAATGCTGTGCCACGCAGTTTTACCCGCGTGATGCCCCATCCCGTGGGAATTTCGGGATCATGGGCGCCGGCAGGTTTCATTTCCAGGGGGGCTCTTCAGCTCCACGGATCTTTAGTTCACCTCAGATATGTTAGGTTATCGTTTGTCCATTCATACAAATAATAACTTTGTTGACCTAAGCAGAAAAGCTTAACAGAGCTTAAATCAGAGAGCGTAGGATTCAAGAGCGAGCGAAGCAAGCTCGATAATGTTAGTAGGCCGATATTTTTTTTGAAAATAGGATTTCGGTACTTTATCGACTAAAGCACAGAAGCTTTAGAATTGAGAGATTGCAGAATGCAAGAATGCGAAGCGAGCTCAAAAGTTTTAGGATCTCGCCTCGAATAGGTTAGTTCTCTATTTTGTGTTAGGCGTTTTTGGAGATTTCTTTAGTTCTGAATGTTTTTACACCTATATTTTATTTTGAAGCTAGAAAGGTGCAAGTACCCTCTTGCACCTCGCTCCCGGTGTCGCCTATGTTGATAAAATGTGTAAATCTGGCTCCCCAGCTATCTTCTTACCAAGTTTCATCACAATCGGTTCAGTAGCTTTTTGCATGAAGAAGTAAGATATACTTACCTATATACATATTAGTTGCCATACTAAAATGTATTATATAACTGCGAAAGTGTGTATGTGTGTATAGGTATAACTTATATATAAATATATATTATTTCGGTATACAGGCTGGATTTTTGAGATGGGGCAGCAAGGACAGCTAGCAACCTTAACCGTTGTCGCTAGAAGAAAACGGTCTTAGGAGACTGTCCTTAACTTTTTGAGACATTTTGATCTGCATTCACAGATTTTGAAAAAATTGTACAGTCAGCAAGAAAATGGGCAGTTTTCACCAAAACTTTTTTTGATGCCAATCGATGCTGTTTCTTATAAGGATCAAAAAACTACTAGACCAACTGAAGTTTGAGTACTAGAAAAGTCAGAAATAGCAAAAAACTGTTCCGAAAACCGAACCCGTTAAAACCGAAACCGAAAACCCGTGAAACCGTTTTCCTGTAGCTACAACGGTTAAGGTAGCTGTCCTTATTGCCCCATCTCAAAAATCCACCCTGTATACAAATTTTGTATTTTTATTTTTTGTTTAAAAAATTTCGTGCGCGCGCCCCTTTTGTAACCTCGCACCCCTAGGCACGTGCCTAATTTGGGATGATCCGCCTCTGAGTATGGGGCTATAGGTCATGAATAGCTCCGTCTCTCTGACGCTGGGAAAATGATAGCATTAATTCTTCATAATTATGGACCCTGCACACTTAGCAGGACCACAATAGAAACGGGTTTTGTCTACAGAAGAATAGACAAAATGACAGATAAACACTGTCATTTTGTCTATTCTCCCGTCAACAAAACCCGTAGAAAACCCGTTTCATACGGAATAGCCAACCATAATATCCGGATCCTCGAGCTGTGGTGTTATCAGTTTATCGAAGGAAGCTAAATGTCTTCCATATAAAATGGATTAGTCGCAGACGACAGGAAGATCTCTTCCTGTGGTGGTCCCCAACGAAAGCGAACTATTTTTAGGTATGGACCAAACGGCACAGATTAGGGTGAGGACTTAAGAATACAAGAAAAAATATAGCATTTTGAATTTATTTTCACAATACATAGTATACACGGTACAATAAATGCATCTTGGACGATTTAATACAAAAGTATTAATAGGTATAAAATATTTTATTCAAGCAGATGTTTTATGCCAAGATTCTCGTATGCTAATGTTTTTTCTTAATTATACGGTAAATGCTTAAATAATAACTTAATTTTGGCTACATTAACTAAAAATGAATATATTTTGTACTATTTAAAATATTACGTATCTGCTTCAAAATCGACGACGACAATAAATAGAGATATAACGTTTAATTAATTAAAAAAATATACAATATTTACATGCATCTTTTCAGTCTTCATATGTTTTAATGGAAAATCGCACTATTCGAATGTTGATACATAACTGCTATATGGAGTCTGTGAGTCTTTTATTGATTCGATGTAGTGCTTTGGCACTAATATTGAAACTTCTCTCATCTAAAACGTTTGCCTAGCCAGCTTATCTCTATTAAACATGTCAGAGACTTACGTTTATACCTATCTCTTTTAAGAAATGACTAACCTTATATTATTTGGCACGGTCTCTAGATCCAAAAATGACGCGTGGATTAACGCAACACCCACGAGAAATAGTCATTTCTATTTCAGAATGTCAACAATTCGTTGTTATCGAGTGACCTACAACAATTAATGTTTTTGTAAAAAATACGCGAATGTCATGTGATTTGGAATACAACTATAGATATAAATTACGTGTGAGTGGCAGATATGTTCATGTACATGTGTGCGCCGTCGCGGTCGTCGCAGCGACTTGTCGGGTGCGATCGGTCGCGGGAGCCGAAGTTTAGTCGCAAGTGTGTGCCGTTGCGCGTGTCTGCGTCACAGTCGAGCGTTTCACGAGATGCTGACGTTTCACGCTCAACTATCGTAGCCATATGCTGATTTCTGAAACGTGGAAATCGGGTTAGTAGGATCTTTATTTATTAAGCTTTTAATTAACAGGATTTTTTTACCAACTATGCATCCTTTTGAATGTTTATCCAACTTCCAACCAATCAAAAACTATATAAAACACTAAAACCCAACGACGACAAAAATGCTAACTAATAATATACCCAGTGACAATCTCAATTAACACGAATCTAACGACATACCATTAATCAAATTCGGTTCAGCCGTTTAGTAGTTACGACGGAACATAAAGACGGACATACATGCATATATATAAGTCAAACACATAACCCTCCATTTTAGGCTTTGCCGCAGTCGGGTAATAAGATTTAACAGGAGATTTCCTGATCAGGGTATTGAACTTGCTTCTAAAAACCAGAGATAAATATATTTCATGCCTATACGATATGACCTAATCTAATTTGCTTTCGTTTACCTGTTGTCATGTTTAGGGTGTCCAAAAGTAGTGAATTGAGGGCAGCCGCCATTGAGAGGTCGCGGCGGCGGCGGGATCAAGTAGTCATCCATTCTGTTCTCGCCGTCACACGCTGAGTGCATTGTCAACGTGCTGGATGATATCTGATAAACACAAGAAAAATATTCAAAATAAAGAAGGAGAACATTCTAAATAGACAAGAGAAAAATATTGAAAGTACGAAAGGAAAGAGATTATAAATAAGAAAGAAGAGAGAGTATTCAAAAGTAGAACGAGATTCAAAGGAAGAGTGTTGGTGAGTAGGTTGGAGAACATTCAAAATAAGACAAGAGAAAAAGATTGAAAGTACGAAAGGAAAGAGATTCTAAATAAGAAAGGAGAGAGAGTATTCAAAAGAAGAAAGAGATTCAAAGGAAGAGTGTTGGTGAGTAGGTTTAATACTCACAATAGACCTAGCTTTGTCATCGATTTCTGATTGAACGCTGTTAGTTTCAGCTACGCTGCCCCCACTGACCGTACTTAGGCGTCCCGATGATGATGAACCTAGTAAGAACAAATCAAGGTTTAAGAATTTATTCACTATGAAATTTTATTTTAATCTTGCCACAGAATAGTACAGAAAGCGCACTAGGTATGAACCTACAAGTACGCAGCAGGCTCGTCTTGTCGGGCCAATTCAGTGAGTGTAATGTAGTCAGAAGATATGAGTAACGCGATAGAAAGAGAGGCAACTTCCAGGTGTGGTAATAGGGATGATGCCTGGGTAAAAAAAAAAAAAATCTAATCAGTCCGTCAGTCAGATAATAAAAAAATATTAGACACGTATTTTTTGCTTTATCATATTAATAAACAATTACTTAGATAAAACGCTTTTTAGGTTGGGGAGTGGGGGTCGCTACGTCACTAGTATGTATAAAATCTACATACTCGTGACGTCATGGCACATTTTACCGCAATGTATCGCCGTAATCTTTACATTACGTAAAAATAGAAAAAAAACGTGTCCAATATTTTTTTATAATCTCAAAGACGGACAATTTTTTTTTTTTGTCATCATTCCTATTAGCGCTGTGCGACCTAAATTGCACTTTATTGTGTCGTAGTAAGAGTCGCTTTTTATTTAAATGATTTTGCGTAGTGAATGTGTATAAATCTGTGGCTTTAATTAATTTTATATGCTGATCTTACTTTCACTTAGGCTGCTATTTGGCCTCGTGTTTCCGTTTCGTTTTTCTATAGTTCCGTTGTTGTTGTCATGGTGGTGGTCTGTAATTGAAATGATCAATCGTAATTAACAAATAAAACAGCAAGTTATTTAAAACTAGTTGCGCCTTGCGTTTTCACCCGCATAAGTCTCTATCCCGTGGATATATCGGGATAAAAAGTATACTATGTCCTAACCCAGGTCATGGTCTGCCCATGTGCCAAATTTCATCCAAATCCGTTCAGCAGTTTTAGTGTGTAAGCGTAAGAAACAATCATACAAAAAATCAAAACTTTTCTATTTGTATTATTAGTTTAGACTACATATACAGGGTGGCAGGGACATCGACGCGAAAACTGATACCATGGATTCGGTACATGCTTTTGAAACCCCCTGTGTTGAAATCTTTCGAAGGCTATAAAAAAAAAAACTGCTGTTCTATAGAAAAGTGCGTGACCTACGCGGTCAAAATGTATGCAACAGCTGACTAAAAAAAATAACCAACGAAAAATTTCAACGCAGGGGGTTCAGAATCATGTACCGAATCCATGGTATCAGTTTTCGCGTCGCTGTCGGGATGCCACCTGGTAGATAAAAGTGCAGTAAGTACTCACGTTTATTCTTGCTCTTGGAGAACATTTTCTTCACCCTCTCGAAGGGCGTGGGTCTTTTCATATTGTCTTTTATCTTCAGCTGGATCCTGTCATACTCGTCTCTCATTTTGTTCAACTGTTCTTGCTTCTCTTTGAGTGACTGTTGTGTCTCATTCCTGTTTTTCCATTCCATCACCAGCTTTTCCACTTCGGATATCGTGAAAACGTTGTTTTTGAAATCGTTAATTATTTCAGCTAACTCTTCTTGGCCAGTCAGGGGACAGGATTCTTTCCCTGATTTCACGCTGCCACTGCTACGGACGTCTTTGGTATTTAGATTTATTTGGCTTATATCACTAGTAGGAGTGTCAATGGTAAAAGTCTTAGATTCTTCGGTGGGCGAGTACAAGAATATGTCCGACTGCTGCGGCATCAGTCTTGAACTATTCGCGTACAAGTTATTTGGTCTGAACTTTGGGCTTTCTACTTTAATATTGGATGGTTGGACTAAGTAATCGTGTTCGAGAGCTTGTTGGATTCTGTCAACCGTGTTGTCGTGAAGCGGGAACTCGTTTTGGTAGAACTGTTCTTTAATTTTCGGAGGCCTCAGATTTGGGCGTTGTTTCTTTTCGAAATCGTCTGGCTTTTCGGTATTCTTCTCTAAGTTCTGCGTGCACGCTTCGCTGAAAGGATCTGAAGAGGTATGATCACGTACCGGTGAGTCGACTGTGTCACATGTTTCAACAATTCGTAGATCATCTTGTTTAGCTTCGTCTTGGTTTTCTTCTTTGTCGTTATCAGACATGTTTTTCAGATAATAGTACATGTTTGAGAATTCATTTATTTTCTGGAAAAAAGGGAACAAATGAGCAACATATTCTTATTTCAGAGCAGTGATAGCCTAGCCTGGTGCGACCGTCGGACTGCCAAGTCATAGGTCTCGAGTTCGAACCCAAGGCATGCACCTCTGACTTTTCAGATTCATGTGCGTATTATATAATTATCACTTGCTTCAAAAACGGTGAAGGAAAACATCGTGAGGAAACCGGATGCCTGAGAGATATTTCTCGACGACATGTGAATCCAAGTCAGAGGTCTATTGGGCGGCTTTAAAACTCTGACACCAGGTTAGTCACTAACCACACGAAAAAAAGAAGAGCAAAGTCAGAAGAGGTACTTACAAGATGATCAGCCAGTACGTCAGCGAGTGCATAATGTTTGTGGTCCCTGGCGAGGTCCGCGGGTGTGCGCTGCCGAACATTCCGGAGCGCGACTGCAGCGCCGCCGCCGGGACATTCCAGAAGCTGCCAACAAAGTCGCTCCAGACCGAACCGTGCCGCCCAATGCAACAACGTTGGGTATTCATCTCCACCTATAATTTATTTTTCTCATTGAGTACTATACAAAATTGCTTTAAGTATCGCCCTTACGATGAAATTATTTGAAAGCCGATACTAATAAGCTGTAATCATCAATTAAATGAAAGGGGAAACTTACTGGACATATCAGCTTTCGGGTTAAACTGTTCAGTGGATGCTAGCAAGTTGAAATGTGGTGGTATGTTCTTCTGGAATGCGTTTAGCATCCAACTGTCCAGTTGCTCTTTGCTGGTCGTTTTGAATCCCAAGGTCTGTGTAAAGAAAAATTCAAAATTAAAGAAAAATTTTATATATTGAAGATGATAGCTGAACAGTCTCAAAAGCTTCTTTAAATATTCTTACTCAGAAACCTGAATGATGACGAGTGTCAATGCTATTAACGACAATTTCGAAGGCAGCTGTAGGTAGGTATACCAAAAATCACCCATCTAAAGCTATCGAAAATGAAAGGATAAGCTATCGAAAATGAAAGGATACTAACTTGGCACATAAATTCGAGGGGATGATCCGATGCCCTTAGCAGCTGATCTAACTCCCTGAGTCTGCTTTCGCACTTGATTTGTCTTCGTCCAAGCGACTGGCCGTTCTTGCTCACACGCACCCATACGAGCATGGAAACTTCCAGACATGACTCTGTAATAAATAATATCGCTTTAGTATTCTCACATATTAAAATTAAGAGGGTTTTATCCTAAAAGTTGGCAACGGCGCAAATAACTGTCAAATTTTTACCTGTTTTGGTTCTTATAGCAGTATTACTGAATAGAAATAAGAAATGTGGCTAACTAGCGAACTAGAATATTAATAATAATTGCAATTACATTGAATTTGATGTTGTACCCATTTTAGGTGTAAAAATTTTTATTTTTTTACATCTAAAACTAAACATTCGGTGTTACGATATTCATTATTGCATTTCATAATCAATATTCTAGTGCGCTAGTTAGCCACATTTTTTATTTCCACACAGTAATATTGCTAAATTAATAAAAACAGTGAAATATTTGACATCTATTTGCGACGTTGCCCACCTTCAGAATAAACGCTCTTAAATCTGCCGAGAATACTCGTACGTAGCAGTATAAGGTATCCAGTCGCCATGCCAACTGAAGGAAAAACTCTTCAAATATTGAAAACAGGAAAATCTAAATAAAATTGATTTTATAAAAATAAAAAAAATAGAGCGTTCTCCGTTGATCTTTCATTCGTGGGTTTTTAAAGTATCATGACGATGGGTCACCCTCACCCGGTATAAAAACTGTTGAAGCAGTCTCTCTTTACCTGGTATATCAAACTGAAGGGTGTAAGGGTTCCTCTTTTTGAAGCTGGGGATGTTAATGACCTCTCCCTTCTTGTCCACCATTATCTTTATGCTGTCCTCTTCTCTAATAGGGTCGTTAAGGAGCGCTATCACTCGACTTTGTCCCTGCGTGCAAACGACATTAATTAACTCACGTTGTAAATTTATTTTCTAAGGTAAACAGGCGTTCACTTTGTGCCACAGAACCTTCCTCGCAATTTTAAACCCAATTAAGCCAAGTGTAAGGTCGAATATTGAGTGGACGTTTTGATAAACGTTTGTACCTAACGGTCTAATTTGTCGGTAATGGACTTGGGATTTCCTCGTAAACGTTTAAATTGATTCGTAAGAATTTGTGGCATGTTTGCAGTAAAGTATGCTATCTTGTGTTTAGTTAAGATAAATAGTTGTTGTTAACGTTTCGTTCTAGTCTTTTTCTTTTCGTGCGGTAAGCGATTAACCTGGTGTCAGAGTTTTAAAGCCGCCCATGGGCCTCTGAATTGGCTTCACATGCCGTCGAGAAATATCTCTCAGGCATGCCGGTTTCCTCACGATGTTTTCCTTCCCGTTTTTGAAGCAAGTGATAATTATACAATACGCACATGAATCCGAAAAGTCAGAGGTGCACCTTGGGTTCGATCTCGAGACCTAGTTCTAGTAATTGTAAATAGTGAGTACTTACGATTTTAACTTTCTTGGGGACGATAGAGAAGCTTGTTCTGTCAGTGGCTGTATCTTTACAGTCTTTGGTTCTGAGGATCCCGACGGCTGCCGTAAGGAACGTGTCCACGAAAGATGTATCTTTCTCCCTCACACACATCATTTGCCACTGGTCAATTGTCGGATAATCTGCCAAAAATAAAACACTTTATTACGTACTTTCAATACTTAAATTAAACTTCAACTTTCTAATGATTTCAGATCATACAAATTGATTGAGTAATTCATTAAAATCAAATTCCAATTATGGGTAAACACAAATTGACTAACAAAATTGATTTTATATTCGAAGTTCCTGAAGTTTTAAAAGTGCGACGTTGTTTGCAAGCTCGGTCTGCAAAGAATTTTAAAAGTTTTCAAATTTTCGTTTGACATACCTTCGCAATTACCGGAGATGACTTGATTCTTCTCGACTCCAAGCAACATGACTAGTAACTTGTCAACTTTGAACAAACTGTCTCCGTTAACATCTCTCTTCAGATCTGCTAACTTAGTAGCAAGTATTGGACACAGGATTACTATTTGTAACTGCGCCTTCGTTAGTTTGTCAATTTTTTCTTGCGAGTCTGCCGCCAGCAACTCCTCGGCAGTGATTGGTGTTACTCTGCAATAAAAGCAGGTGGCGCATAAGTTATCAACTCTTTGGAAGATGCTCTCATTTTTGAAAATAGACGATTTAGTCATTGCTACTTAGAAGTGGTCTAAGTTGTGGTCTTATAGTGGTGAAGGGCGGGCGTTTTTGGGGGACTGTCTTATGTAATTTTGACGTTGGAAAAGTGCTGATTCTCAGCCTACTGTGAATAAATGACATTTGAATTTGACTTTGACATTTGTGCATTACATAAATGTAAAATACACATCGTAAAATCATGGTGCGCTATACTCTATCGCCCGATTTGACAGCTGCAGACTTTTTTCTATAAGGTTTTCTGAAGTCAGGCGTTTTTGCGCACAGACCTTGGCTGCCTTAAAAGAGAACATCGTCGAAGAAGTGGCGAATCTATCGCCAGAAGTACTGAGAAAAGTAATGCTCTAAAATACACCCAAATGCGTCAATTTTGACGGCGGCCACTTAACAGTTTTTTTTTTGACGACAGAACTAAATTATAAGTCCGAATAAATAATATAACAATAACTAGTACGATTTTTCTTATTCACAAAAAAGTTATAGCCTATAAAATCAGGTGATTCTGCGCCACCTTACTAGGTTCACTAAGCTATAGCTTAGTGAACCTAGTAAGGTGGCGCAGAATCACCTGATTGTATACAATATGTAAAAAAAACCCTGTCTGATCCGAAAGGAGCACATAGTAGTTACTGCAATACAACTACCAAAAAAAAAAAAAAAAATTTAAACAAAAAAGTTATTGCTATTTAAAATTCACATTTTTAGTACCAAAATTACCCCAAATCTATAAAAAAATAGACAATTTCTAACAGGGGTCATAAGGCATGACTTGTAGGACACCCGCTAAACGACGCCCGCGCTCTATGTACTAATCCGGTAAAATTCCCCATTGAAAAAAAAAAAAAGTGGTGATTTTCGAAATTACCACATAAATTGACTCTCATCATACCTAACAACACCCTCACGGATCGGACAGGTTTTTTTTACATATTGTATAGCTTAGTGAACCTTTATATACAATATATGGGCTAATTAATCGGGATGTCGGTAACCTATATTTATAAAAATGAATCCCTATTTCCCTTGGTCACGGCATCCCGCGTGAATGGCTGGACCAATTTCGCTAATTCTTTTTTGGTTGTGTTCGTTATTATCAGGAGAAGGTTCTTAGGATAGAACGGTGGTGGTAGGGTAGGTAGGTAGGTAGGTATATAGGTAAGTACGGTAGGTAGGTAGGTGTAAGTATGTAGGTAAGGTAGGGTAGGTGCGCCGTAGATAAAGTAGTAAATAATAATAAAAACTTTATAATTATTGATTTGATAAACTGATATCCTAGTACTTTCTAAGGGTATCAGTTCATCGGTTAGTAGCAAAGCTTATGAATGTAGTGGTAGGTACCTGTAATGATGCCTAGCTCTCTGCGACATGATCTTATCAAAGCTAGCGACCAGGTAGTCGGACCATAGCGCGCTCTCGGGAGACCCAGAGCTCCACAGTATTGCTATGTCCTCCATTTCTGCAACAAAGATAATACAATCTTAATCGGAATAAATATATACAGGGTGGCAGGGAAATCGACGCGAAAACGTTTACCATGGATTCAGTACATGATTCTGAACCCCCTGCGTCGAAATTTTTCATCGGTTATTAAAAAAAAAACATGTTTGGAACAGTGTTCTTTTTTTTTAAATAACTGACGAAAAATTTCAACGCAGAGGAGTTCAGAATCATGTACTGTATACGTATATCACAAATACTAGTAGGTAGTTAAATTTTATTGCAACCGAAACGTCTTCTATTTACGATCGACGAGGATTCACTTAACCAATATTGTCAGTCTGTTAAATTAATCAATCATTCAGCCCGTTGACTTTAAACAGACTATTGATTTGCTATAGGGATGTGAACAAATTTTTTTTGTCCGTCATTTAAATTATTAAAAAAATTGGAGACGTAAGTATTTTTTCTTTTTTTACGTAATCAAAAGACAATACATTGAGTAGGCAATACGTTAAAATGTTGCATGACGTCACTACCCGGTAGATTTTATACCGACTTGTGACGTAGTGAGCCCCCACTCCCCAACTTTAATGCGTTATAACTAAATTTTTTTTTTTAGTAATACGATAAAGCAATAAATACTTGTCAAATTTTTTTTTAAGTAATATGATAAAGCAATAAATACTTGTCTAATTTTTTTTATTATCTGACTGACGGAATAAATCGTTTATTTTTTTCCCCGTCAACATCCCTATTGGTCGAAATTTCTCAGAATTATTCGGAGATAACACTCTGTTTGCCCGAAATACCTCTTTACATTATAATAATCATCCCAAATTCGATAAGCGCGGCTGTGAAAGTGTAATAATCAACTAAACGCGCAATAGGTACCTACAGAAATAATATATTCCGAATGTGAATAGTCACTCGTCGTGTCATGAATAAGTCTGTAGCGAGCTCAAATATAATGCCTAACATTGAAAGGAAATGTTGTCAAGGGATAATCAAGGCATGAACGATGTCGTTCACTTGATATCGGACGGGGGTCATTGGCTGGATCGAAGTTCACGGATCGCGCGGACGCTTCATAAACTATCTACACATGTTGCTGAATTTAAATCCTTGTTAAGAAACTTATACACAAATCGAGGAGCCCATGGCTAAGTAATAACAGCCGCACGGCTCGATCCATCAAGTTAAGCTATGCTTGCCGGGGTTGGTCCATGGATGGATGACCATCTTTACATACCGATACTCCTCCGTGCCTCAGAAAGCACCTAAAACCTTTGGTCCCGGCTGTCATTCGTGGATCTTTGACAGTCGTTACGGGTCGTCGGAAGCTCAAAAGTCTGACAACCAGTCTTATGAAGGGGTATCGTATTACCCAGTTACTGGGTTGTTGAGGTCAGATAGGCAGTCGCTCCATGTAAAATACTGGTATTCAGCTGCATCCGGTTAAACTGGTAGCCGACCCCAACATAGTTGGAAAAGACAAAGCAGTTTTCTTTCAAAGAAACTTGTACACAAATCGCACATATTTAAAACGGTTACTCATATCTGCATAAAAGAAACCAAAGTCATTTTATAAGTGAAGCTTATAAAGAAGCCAATTGTGTGCATGTAATGATGCAGTTTTAATTAATGTTAAGTGCGTCCTTACGTTAATCGTAAAGACACTTGAAATCAATCGACCGTTATTGATAAATGAATGCAATGCATTTAAATCAGATATACAACAGAAAAGTCTGAAAGTCAAGTGATCTCAGCAACTATAAGGAATTCCTCTTTAATCTTTGAGAGCGTTTTATTTTTGGATTCAAAACATTGCGTTAATTTCTAGGAACCATTATATTTCACTTTCATTACACAATGCATGATGGTCAGTTAGGTGTAAGAGCGTTAAAAGCTTCAACGCTGTCCTAAAAACATATATATGCCTTTCCTAGCGTATGAATGAAAGCATACGGTCGCTGTAAAATTTTTATTGCACCCAGTGCCACGCATACGCATCGACTGCTTACAAAATATGCTATGCACTGCGCGCGCGCCGGAAACTCGTACGGGTTTATACTTACCCACCTCTGCCGCCAAATGAAGACCCGACTAAATGTAATATCCGTTTCCTAAATAGACAAACGTCTATCAGCGTCGCCCGGAATAACTATAGCCGATTAAATGCAGCGAGTAACAGAACTGGAGGGCTGAATATGACGCCCGATATGCAGTTATGTGTTGCTATGCGACTATTTTCTGCTCAAGTATAACGGAAGTGCCTTCTTGGAAGATTTTGAATTAGAATGGAATTTATTTATGTTAATTTGTTTACTTTAATAATTGGTAAGGGTAGGTAGCATTTATGAGACTATTATTTTATAGATCCTAACATTAGCATGTCCTGTATATGGCTATATAAACTTTGTTTGTCATGGCTACCGAGAAATGTCCGCTGATTTATAAGAATGTTGTTATATCGCGTTATTTTTACACGAGTTTCCATTTATTAGGTAACTACCTACTGCCTACATAAGTCTAATAACGAATGAAAATCCCGAGCAACTTCATGAGTAAGCCGGCAATCCAAGTAAAGGAAGGCGCGTCGCTTCTATAAAAAGTATATTTGTTCAAGCTAAGTACCAAGTTCTCCGACTGAACCAAATCCTTAGCAGCATGTCTTCCGTCAGGTTACACTTAAAGCCCTATTTTTATCACCACAATAAGGACGTTACGCAAGTTGGAAAGTGGAACAAAGCAGGTACATTGAGCTACAGTCGGGGCTGTGCTCGTTGCTCCACTGGTTTCAGTTTTCAGTTCAATGGCCGCCGCGGATGTCTTTGATGTTTCGAGTAAAATATTTTAGCCCTATAACGCCTCCAAATACGGCAGGTAGTTTTTGAATCTGTATTTTCTTTACTGAAAGGTATTGCTCGATATCTGTTGCCAAAAGGGACGAGATTTAGAACCCGAAATGTAATTACTGACCGAACTATATCCTTATGAGATTAGTTTCCTATGGATCTACTCATCTTGTTACGAAAATAATTGTGAGACACATAATGCGATGACAATATTGTATCATCTGCCCTCGTACATTGTTAGTAAATAGGACATCCAATATTCCCCAGTGGGACTGAACGTGGGCGACGCGACGTTGCCTATTCATTTCGTCTTAAGACGTTTCCAAGAAATACGAGGAAACGCACCGTAGATTTCGAGCAAAGTCAGTCAGAATGAGATCACATTTTAGGGAATTACTAAATAAAAGGTATTGCATCTACATAAAGTACTTGACTGAAAACGATTTGTATACATATAGGCACTATCAAAGAAGTTCATATCTAACCAGTTTAAAAACAAAATCCCGTGAACACGATGACCACATCTGTTTCCGGCCCGGTTCTATAGCCGCCGCTGCAAGCAAGAATAGTCCTTACAGTGGTTAGTTACGAACTTTTTTGATGGTACGTGCTGCTGTTTCTAACCCGTGAGCAATGCACAAGTCTACACTTTCTTACTCATTCATTAACAGATGCTATAGTTAAAATTGATTTCATCAATCTCCATTTATGTTTCGATTATGATAATGTTTATAACCTAGTTACAAGAGGATATTATTGTTTGCCAAAAAAGGGGTTAATATTAAACATGTTCGCTAACAAATAGTGAATGTGTGCTGGCGTGCAACCGACACCATGTGATTCATCATATCAAAATAAACGTTCTTTTTCTCTGGCTCTTGTCAGTTCTTCGATGCTAAATCATACTTTCTGGTTTAATTATAAGACACAATTTATATTAATAATTTATTGTTGACTCACCGTCCCTATCATCAAGCAGACAGCTCCAAGCCCTACGAACAGCGGATATACACATGTTGGCTTAAATAACAAATTCCGCTTACTGACTCATTAAAAAATTGGATAAATAGGACTTCCCTTTGAGCTTCATAAAGAGAACTTTGAATTTTTTTGGGTTAGTTTGAATGGATCATTGTTCTTCTGTGAGGATGATCGACAAGAGTACAACATGTATTGTACTGTTATAACTACATCGATGTAATTAGACGATTTCCTCGTATTAACTAATAATAGCCTTGTATGCGGTCGGCGGTGATAACGCCTTGTCTCGTCTTGTTTTTATCACGATGCAACGTCGATAGACGTCACAAACAAAGTTATAATTCAATGCTCCGACTGATAACATGACAACAGCTCGGGAGACAAAAGAAGAAACGCGTTCATGTCTCTATAATAGTACATAAAGATAACCGCATATCTTTGGTATTTTATTTGATAAATATGCTTCTACTACAATAACACTTTTGTTAAGTTTATATTTTAAGATTGCCATCTAAGAATCTTCAGATCAGATTTTAATTCCATCTCTTGGAACTCGTGAACGGCAGATGGTTAAGTCAGCTTTATGTTTCGCTCCCTTTGTGCTGAATCTAAACAACAGACATTTTCCATCTTTTGTCTCTAAAGAATTGTCCGTCGTCTCCACATCAGTTAACACAATCTGTGGGAGCGATTCTACCGACATTATAGACAAGTTATACAAGACGTTTACGCATTTACATTCCCAATGCGAGTACATTACGGGAGTTGCTTCGATGCATGTAAATTACACTATGTTTATTCAGCCATACATGCCACCCTGCATATTTAATGCGTTCGCCACGACCAACTCGGGTGCCAAACAACCCATGAGGCTCCCTCCTAATTCTAAGCTCTTAAAGCTCATTATCGTGTAAACATCAGCATGGCAACGGTGAATCTAATTTGGTGATGTTGTACGGTGTTTCTTTGACATTGATTTTGGATGGAGCTGGACATTTTCGAATTACAAAGTGTGACGTTGTTGAGTTCAGTAAAATGAAGGCCGCTGAAGACGTCTTTAGCGAAGACAATGGCTTATTATCTATCGCATTAAGGGAGCTGTGCTGGTCGCCATGCACAAGTGTTATAGTGTCATTGTATGAGGCTATGAGCTGAGCCACTGCACTGTATACTTATCCAATCCAATATTTATCAACTACGATAATAAAAAATATATAAAAGATGATTGCGTAAATCCATATCGTGTAAGTACTTAATAACTGTAATAAGATCTTCGAATAACACATTTTCTACGTCGAAAGTACAGAGACAAATGAAGGGCTGTGGAAATGAAACATAAAGCTTTCCCGCGTAGCCTCGTAGTAATATGGGAAAACGTGGTAAAAGATTAATTATTAATATATATCTTTAGTCGTGATGTAAGGTAATTAGAATTATAATTAAGTTCCTTTACTTAGGCAAGTAATATCAAATAATTAATTTGGAATGCTCTCATATATTTGGGAGCTTACGTGTTACTAGTTAACTTATCCTCTTAACTGCCTAACTGCGTAGTAATTACGGGATATTTGTCTCAAGTTAGGGAACGTGATTGTTACGTGTGAATTTGATAACAGAAATTCGCACAAACACTCAAATGAATTAAATTATTGTCAATATAATTCACGGGACATGACAAAAAAAAATACAGTAACGTATACTGTACCTTAAAAGTTGTTAACATGCAAAAAACTTTCGAAGCACAAAATGTAACATTTAAAAATTTAAATTTTAAACAAAACTCACTTGTGTCGGCCATTGTTTCGCTCCTTTTATCCTCCATAGCGACGCGAGTGAGAAAAGACGTTATTCCCGACAGTTTCAAGTTAAACGCTTGTCATTGCACTGACTGAACTGCAGGCGAGCACTAGAAAGCGCACGAAATTAATACAAGAGCCCTCAGAACTGTGACAGCGAGAAGTGTCGGTTCGCGATCATGTGGCGCGCGGCCGGCGACTGCGCGCGCTGGCGTCAGGCGGCGGCGCAAGCGCACGCACTTCGCATACTAAAAGCTCGACGCGACAACGATAATCGCAAGTCGCAACGCCATCTCTGACGCCCAACCGCCTAATCTTGCAAAACAAATTTGGGCCCATGTGTAAATATTCCCCAAGCGTTATCCACGACCAAATACGAGATGGTAAACACGAAAAACGTTTTTATTATATTCTGATCGCGTTTCGCAGATACGCCTAATCGGCGAAATATTACGATTCCTGAAAATTGATAAGTTGACATAATCTTGATGATATCGAAGTTGAGAAAGAAATCTTTTCATTAGTGACGCTTGAATAGACATCTGACGTAACGGTTGGCTTTTGTTTTTATTGTTTCTGATAAAATATATTGCATCGCATACTTGTTTTAGATAGCTTTTAGTTAAAGTGCAAGTGAGATATGAAGATATCAAAAGCGCCGCTGAGGTTATTAGACATTTGGGAGATGCATCTGTATCGTGCAGCGCAAGTATCGGCGAGGGTCGAAGGGCGGCTCGTCCGTCGGGGGCAACGTTCTCTGGTATCGGCCCTAGGTTTCGATTGACTTGTTTATGACCGTTTATCATTATTATTCACTTCCACGTATCATTATTATCTTAGAATAGATTTTACTGCGGGCGCTTCCTCTACTGTCGCTTTCAACTTTCAATATTTGACTTAATAAATATGAAGACAAAGAAAGATTTAAATGTAAATTCTTTCACATCCTGGTCACGTTAAGTTAGATAATATCCAAGACTAACTACATCTACATTAATTACCAATAAGTAGGTGATGCCAACTACACAATTAAACAAAGAATGCTAACTAAGTAGGTGCCAAGTAAATACAAACCGCATAAAATGTAAGTAAATGTTTACGTGTAAATCATTCTAAAGTAAATAAGTGATGGCAAATATACCATTCCATAAAAGTTTACGTTACACTCTGGAATAATCTTCAGTCAAATCTATTAGAGTTTTGATCGATTGCAAACAGCCTAAGTAAATATTGTATATGTTCCTCAAATAATTCACACTTGGCTAAGATAAATCATAACATTTATGTATTTATTTATGGATGTTTCCGATACGTTTATTTCCTTATATTTCGTTTGAAGATAACGATTGAAAGGTCAACGCGTCACCATTTTTTACAAACAAACAATAATATTGAACTTACCTTTGAAAGAGAAATTCTTTGGTTTTCTTCTCTTGATGGTGTCCTCTTCTTTTTGGTTGAACCGCGGTGGGGGCATTCTTGGTACTTCGCTGGGAACTGCGGTCACTTCTCCAGCTCCTGCCGCACCCGTTGTCAAGTACCCGCCAACCGAGTGCCTTCTCCTACCCTGGAGGGGAATTGTGTAAAATACTTCTTCGCGCTCCTGTGGACCATCTGATGTTACCACTGTTGTGCTTATTTTGCCCTTCCTGTAGAACAAATGAAGTTAGGTATCAATAAATTAAACCGATATCAGTACCTACTTTGTTATTTGAAACTTCTTTTTGATTTACTTGATTCGCGGAGCTGTAAATGTGTGTCTCATGTCTCCAGGAGCGCAATCCCCTGGTCTCGGCTGTCCTTTTAGAAAAGCTTCGGCTTGTTCTGGCTCGCGAGCAGACAGAGATCTCAGCAGAGCCCTGAACTCCTTGCGTCTGGGGCTCTCTGGTTCCCTGCGACGCGGGGAGCCCAATGACCGGCCAGCGTCCGGCCAGACGCGCCCGGGAGCTGACCGGGAACATGGCTCGGAAGAGCCCTGAGATTCCCCGCTGTCAGGCACATCCTTGTTCGGCAACGCGAAATATGACGGATTATCTGAAAAGATGATAAGAATTGTAAATAAACAAAGTTACGTATCAAAACTATACCCAATTTGGTACAATGATGACAAGTGATCAAGGGCGCACAATACCGAGTATCATCGAGGCGGTCGATGCGACGTCGCTCGCTGGCGGTGGCCAGTACTCTACGAGTCCGACACACGGGAATTATTCAATAACCCCAATGAACTAACGGCTCTCCATTACGTCCAGTGCGGGCAGAGTGTAGCAACCTACTTTTGAAAGCCGGAAAATGCGAATTGAAGGCAATTTTCGCCCATTGCCTACTCCCCATGTAGATGTCTTACTAGTGCAATGATAAGTCATTTGGCTAGCTGACATGACACGTACTTACGAGGGAATGTGGTACAATAATAGATGCCACTAGTGCCTATGTACCTACAGCTTACATTAACCGCGTTGGTTGCTATAACTTTGGCTAATTTTAATAGCAGCATCAGCAGTCGTAAACGACACTTAGGAATTTAACGCACTTTAGAATTTGTGTCGGTACGCCTTAATATGAGACAGAAATTACATCATAAACCATTTATAAACCTATCATAAAGTAACGCATTTAAATACAAAGGAGAAGAAAATTGCAACAAAATAGGATGAATGATGCCTAATGAAGATTTATCTTTCTAAAACTGTTGATGTGAAAGAAGAGCTTTTACCAGATTCGTATTTTTTGTTGTGCCCGCATGTGCGAGTTTTCGGGTGGATTTAGGACCGCGGGGCGGCAATAGAAATGGTCCTTAGCACATGTGGCTAAATAAAAACAAGTGCCAAACAATAGTGGACCCACTCCTAAATAAGATGTCAATGCTATTCACTGTTATTGTGGCATTATTGGCCAGTAATGACGTATTTGACAGTAATTGATTGCATTTTAGTTCAGTTAGTAACACTATGTAGTCTGTGGTTGGTAACAAAAGCATCTGTTAGATGGGTAGATAGGTACTAAAGTAATAAAATAATGTGTAACTAATATGATGTGAGATATTGCAAGTGGTTAGGCGGGTACTTACAATTTCGTTTCATATGTTCACATAAAATAAATATTTATACAAAAAATACAATATAACCAATGTTGTATTTTACCCGGTCTGATTAGGTTAGGTTAGGCGATATAATAGGGATGATGACTAAACATTTTTTTTTAGTCCGTCTTTAAGATTATAAAAAAATATTGCACACGTATTTTTTCTTTTTTTACGTAATCTAAAGATTACGGCGATACACTGAGGTAAAATGTGTCATGACGACACGAGTATGTAGATTTTATACGTACTAGTGACATAGCGACCCCCACTCCCCAACTTAAACTGCGTTTTATCTAAGTAATTTATTATTAATATGATAAAGCAAAAATTACGTGTGTAATATTTTTTATTATCTGACTGACGGATTAATTAGTATTTTTTTTTTTTACCCAGGTATCATCCCTATTATACTGATAAACGATATCGATAAATAAGATAAATTATTTCCTTGATTAATTTAAATAAGTGACAATGATACATTAAAAAAAAATACCATAAATATACTACTGTATACTAACCTAATAAAACACATTTATCCTGTAGTAGGTAGGTAGGTATAGTAAAAAAAAACGAATATTGAACATTTCTAATTAGTACAATCGTCAGTCGCTTCGCAGTCTAAACAAATGAAGTTAGGCGTCTCTTGATTAATGAATCAATCGTATTTCTCGGAAAGCTTAAAAAAGCTTCCAAAATGTGTTTTGAGAATTTCGGACGAATGACTAATTTTATTCTTATTACGGAAATGTTCAGTAGTTTCAGAGCTGAAACGCTCCCCGATTACACCGTTAATTACTACGGCTACGAGAGTGCACTTGAATACTAATTACCCACGACAATACCTACCGTGTGTCGCGAACAGTTATCATCGACACTAATAATACACACCGATGCCTAATTAGGAAACAATGTATTTTATGTCCTTATGAACATATCAGCGTCAATCGTATACCTAGGTATACAACGAAGCTTGTTTGTTTGTAAATATAAATACGAATCTCAAGACAAACTTATCACAAATTAAGTACGAGTTTTCTAACGCGACTTCTGTATCGGAAAATTAAATAACTTATTGAACTTGGAAAATTGCAAAAGTTTTAATACACAGCGGAGGGTGGTTCTATCCAGTGCTTTCATAATGAGGTTTACACAACAAACAAAGTAAGAGTAAAGTATTGATAACTCACTGGTAGCACGGAGGCAATAGTCAAACTGGGGTCCCATGGTCGGAGATCACGGTATGTTCACTAAACACGACACATCTGGACGGGCGCGCGGCGTGCTCTGCGGCCTGCGCGTATCTCGGGATACGGCGCGCGCGCAGGTGGAACCAGCGCGGCTTTTAGGCGCACACGTGCGGGCTTTCACAAGGAAGCAAAGCTTTCATAGCACGCGCGCACAGGAAACGCACGGTGTATACACAGCCCTGATGCGCTGTAACCATGTATCGATGAATATTGAACGATATGGATGGAGGTCAATTTCCTGGGATTTCCTGTGCCTGTGCAGCTCCATGTGAATTGATATGATAATAGTTACACGCAAAATAATTCTATTTGCAAACGAAAAATTATTTGATGTCAACGACATTTAGTTTTGTGGCGGAATCTGCGACTAGATGTTTTTTTAATTAGAAATATTTATAAGTATTTGCATAGTAACGACCATTTGGTTATCCAAATGTTACTAACTACACAAATTCAGCAGATAACATAGAATACAAAACGGTCCCCTCAAACACGTCAATCTTTCTCTGAATATAGAAAAAGTTAGTATTAGCATGAGTTAATGAAATATTGTTTAATTCATCCTGATTGATAAACCAGTGTAAACAGTTATCTTATTCAGCGTTCAAGGTATTGACAACCAGAAACATCAATGACATAATAGATTAAAAAAAATATTTCAGGCCAGGACTATCCCAATACATAGTCAAAACATGGCGCCTTCAGTACATATTCATGAAAAGGGGAATTGTGTGGCCAGTTTTAATTTTAAGTGTTTATGCGTGTGTTGCGCTTGCGTCTTGCGTCCCGTCGTCCAGGAGTCGGGCGTGATGTTTGTAAACATGCATCCATTCACAGACCCCTCGGGGAACACTGTATCCAAGTAATTATAACCCTTCTAATAATAGACACAGACCCTGTAGGATGTAAGGGAGGATGTAGCTACGAATGTTACAGGTAAACAAGTTTTGGGGGAGCCTGAATATCCGGAGCTTGTGTTGAAGTTTATTTGGATCTTTTTTTTTGTTAGGATGGTATTTTAGTGTACAATTTTTACTTAGGTAAATTATAAATAAACCAGTCCCATATACTTCAAATATTTTTCAGACTCCATATTTATCTATGCCTTCAGTTCGTATACCTATTTCTGCAAAGAGCTTTTATACCCAAGGTATTACGCCGCCTCCGCCCGTGTAGACCTATATACCTACATCTGTTTAATACAGCTAAAAGCTCGAGTCACTAAATCTGAAATGAACATCCAAGAGCCAGTTGTGCATGACGCTGTGCGTATATGTATTATAATTTCAATCTCGGCTCGTCTGTCGAGCCATTCGAAAAATGAGAACTGTGACGTAGGAGGCTATTAGTAAAGTGTTTTGAGCTTAAAGTCGCATACGATATAATAAACTGAATGTCGTAGCACGCGCTACGGAGCGTAGAGCTTTCAACTTCAGCTGAGATTTAAGTTCATGTTCGCTATTATGTCGAAGTTATAATTCACATATTTAGGTCATGATTACAGAACACTGAAATCCTACATTAGACAGCTTTTATAACTCTTTGTGAACAAACGAGCGGCTGTCGTAGCCATAGTAGTGCGATGCTCCAGCTTACAAATTAATTATCTGCCAGCGATTAACTACTTGCTGGTTAATTAAAACTTTAATAAATATTCCATTAACTAGATTTTATATTTTAATACTAAATACAAATTTAAACTAGCCAGATTATAACGTAATCCGATTTACTTAGTAAAATATACAGAGCTTAATAAATATGTGAGAGTGAACTTAAAATGAGATTATGCTGTATAGCAGGCGCGGGCCAGTATATTATGGTTTGTTTGTATACAATGTGGCATGGATTTACGTCTTATTACCTACATGATGTCATGTTAAGGTATACAGTTCCTTCCCACATTGTTGTCCTAACAAATATCAAATATTGCGATGAGTTCATTGATCTCTAGGAATAAATAGGGCAGTAAATAACAAAAAAATCGGAGCACGCATTGACTGTGATTCTTTGAAGTTTTATTTCGCCTCAAAAGTTCAAATCGTTTCCTACAGCTGAGCCATATCGATTGACACAGGAATAGGTCCTTCGTACAGTGGAAGTAAAAAAAATATACCAGATGTCGGGTCGACTGTGTTTACTTGCATCTGCTGTAAAACAAAGCTCAGTCTTGTGGCGCAAGGATTTACTGACGGCATAGCTATGTACCGCGCATTAGTATGGGTTCACTACACTACACTTAGGTTTTATATTTACTTACTTATTCTAGGTAGAAATTAGTTGTTTCGGAGATGAATTCAAATCCCATGTCATTAGAATGCTATGGAAAGTTAAATTTTATAAAAATATTTTTTATTTATTTTTTTACTAGTAAATTCAAATGATGTGATTGCATAAAATCCAGAACCTACTCATTGAGAGAAGACACTGGCCCCTAACACATGTGCTTTTACCTAGCGCAGTAGTCAGGGCTTCTCGTTGTTTGTACACACGGCTACACCTCAAGCTATACATTTCCAGTTTATGCTGATCTCGCATTGAATTTCCGTACAATGCGAGATCAGCATAAACTGGACATACACATTTTTGAAGCCAATAAAATTATTTATTTATAAGTTAACCCTCAATATTAAATAGTTGTAGGTACCTATTCATGTAGGTTCTATTCTGAATAAAGTCCTTTTAAAACTTACTTAATTGATCGTCAAAATTATGACTGATTAAATACTCAAGATTGAAGATAGGTCGGCAAAATGCAAGTCAGCTTCTACTCTTTCGAAATAAAATAACGGAACTGTACAATATGTTCGCAATAAAATTACCTAAATATAAAAAAAAAACCGAATTATTATTGAAAATAAAAAAGTTATTGCTATTAAAAAATCACATTTTTTGTACCAAAATTACCCCAAATTCATAAGAAATGAATAAGAATTTTCAACAGAGGTCATGACAGTTATGATTTGTAGACACCCGCTAAACGACGGCCGCGCTCCATGTACTAACCCGGTAATATTCCCCATTGAAAAAAAAATGTGGCGATTTTGTTTTTCCTTTTCTCCTCGAAATTACCACATAAATAGACTCTCATTACGATACCTAACAACAGCCTCACGGATCGGACAGGGCTTTTTTACATGTTGTATATCAAAGGTCTTCTACGTATTGAAATGCTAAAGAGTAAAAAAGAGGATTAATTTTCGAAAACGTCCACCATCCAAAGACCTATAGTTATCGATATGCTGTGAAGTTCAAAATCCGTGTTAAGATTCAGGGCAAGCTGGTTTATTTTTGCGTTTCGTACTCATCGCTGAGAAATGGCACGTTGTGATTAAAATCCCTCATTAGTCACCATACGATCATCAGTATTTCATACAATTATTTTTATACAAACTCTCGGGAGCGGCAATGCTTGCGTGAATTTCGGGAAATGAGAAATTTTCGTGACATCAACCAAAAGGACTGACTGCAAGCGAAAGAGATATCAAGCTGTGATATATTTTGATATAGAGCTAAGATTTTTTTTAATATTTTGACACTTTCGACTTCATCCACTTTTAATAGAACTCATACGCCATGCATATTGGAAGTGAAACCTCCAGGAGGGTTACCGGCATTACGTTTGCGCTCTAAAGTTAACCATCGCGGACGGTGAACGGCATTAGGTTTAAACCGTGTTATAAAACACTGTAAAACGAAATAGAATTGTATTCCAACCTTTTAAATTTTTTGTGAATATTTGTAAAAAATATTATTAAAATAAAAATGCTTGGATTTTAAAACCAACGCTTATACTAATAAATCTTGTTAAAATATACATCAGTTTTTATTTTCACGGTTTAGAATGCTGTATTCGTAAAGAAAAACCTACATTTAAAATGAGCCCTCCGCGAGGGCTTCCGGCGTCCCATATGCGACCAGGTGAACCCTCCAGGAGGGCTCCCATCACTGAATTTGTTAAAGTCTCATCAGAATCCGATGAGCCATCAGCGAGGTGCTGCTAAAACGTAAATCGTGTTTGTGTAAGTTCCTGAGAAATTGAAGTTTTCAGGGAAATAAAACTTCCAATTTGTCGGGAAAATATGGCTGTCATCCATTTGAATTTTGAAATATATAATAATTTTAATGATAATCGGGAAGTGAAATGAAAGCGGAGTGTCAGCTGCTTCTCATCCCACGCCGGGTTCTGAAGCGAGAAATATGTTGTAGTAGGGGAGAGCGGGGCTGGTTCACTAACTTTTTTTCACTTATTTGTCGTCACATAATTTTTAAAACACTTGAAACATATTCTTGTTTTAATATTTATATGTATAAAAATTACTTACTTTATTTGATAGTGAAACTATTAGCCTAATGAAATAATTCACATATATATATCATAATTATTGTTATTTACTGGTTTTTGCCGAAAAAGAAATCTCAACCGACCGGGGTAGGTTGACCACAGGCCTGGGGTAGGTTGACTAAACAGTAATCAAGTTAGTGTGAAATCATGATAACGGATGGGTAGAAAAACAATATTTCTATTCAAAAAGCCTCAAAAACTAAACAACTTAAGCCAATTCTAAAGTTAGAATATTCGTAACAAAAAAAATTACCTAATCTCATTTTAGATTTTTTTTTTCCTTTTTTCCTCGTCTATTTATTTTGTCAAAAATATCTAAGTGACAAACTTTTTCTGTAACATCAGTGATGGCGCCAACACGTAGCCGAGTTTTGGGCCGAGTCTAATTAGATTGCCATTGACACACTTTGAAGAAGTATAGTCAACCTGCCCCGCACAAAGTTGTTCAACCAGCCCCAAACATTATTTTTCTATTTCATTACCAGACTAACATAAACACTGCGTTCGATTTAAAAATAACACCTTGTAATATAGTCCAGTAGGCTTATCACAACAAAAAGTATACGATGGCAACCCCCAACAACGTACCGAGATGCATACTCGAGTGTGATTAAGTGGCCAAAAACTCGTACTGCTGACGAATTTTTTGCAGTTAGTCTACTTACCCCTATAGAACGGCCCCTGTCTCCCCTACGGCTCGTGGGCGATGGGATGGCAATCTGTCGCTACAGTGCGCACAATACTAGCTGAGCCTAACACAATATCCGTTGTTACATTTACCTTTGAATTGTAAAACGTGACAATGTCTTGTTCCTACCCACCTCCGAAAGGAAATAGCGGTGTGACATTTCTAACAAATGTTTCCATCATACGGAACTCATTACAATCTTCTTCTTTTCGTGTGGTAGGTGACTAACCTGGTGTCAGAGTTTTAAAACCGCCCATGGGCCTCTGACTTGGCTTCACATGCCGTCGAGAAATATCTCTCAGACATGCCGGTTTCCTCACGATGTTTTCCTTCACCGTTTTTGTAGCAAGTGATAATTATACAATACGCACATGAATCCGAAAAGTCTGAGGTGCGTGTCTTGGGTTCGAAATCGAGACCTATGACTTGGCAGTCTGATGGTCACACCACTAGGCTATCACTGCTGCACAATGTGCAGTTGCCAGTCGTGAAGTCCAATTTTTTTTGTCTTCTATGAGGTCTTCAGAAATATACGCTAGCCTTCAGAAAACATAATATTTCCCTTATCTACTTAGAGCAACAGAAATATATGTTTCAGCGTAGGTAGGTAAAAAATCGACGGTTGAAAAGTACGACGCAGTCTTCAGAGCTCTGGTAATTGGATATTTCCTTAATGTAGAGCCATTCATGTAAAAATTTAAGCAGCTGAAGAATTCTGTGGGTATAGCCATATGTAGGTCATATTCAACAGAGGATGCGTAATTGGATCCAGATTATAATGATGATGAACAGATAAATTATGGTTCATTACGTAACGTAGAGCTATAGGCTCATATAAGTAAAATTTCCCTTGTATTTTGAGCCGTTAATAACTAACGTCAAGTCACGTCTTGAGAATATCAAGACATAATAAGAAAAATCGATTATAACGTCCTAAACTTATAAATATCCTGCAGCTGGATTTGAAAGTAAAGGCAGTCTGGCTTCAACCACGTGTTGATCAATTTTATAATGACAAAACTTTTATGTGCTATGCGTAAAGTAAACATTATAACTACGGTATTAAAACAAAAATAGAAGTAAGGAGCGTGGCCCTAGAGGATATTGTGTAGGAGCTCATGGTGAATTTCAACTTCAAGACGCAGATATGCCAGTGACCTTGAGTTGCGTGCTTGCGTGTTCCTGTACTTAGATCACGCAACGCGTCGCACGTTCAGCCAGTAATAGGACTCGCCCATCCAGGAGTGCTGTCTCAAATTAGACGCATTATTAATTTATTATACATAAAACAAAAGGTATTTGAATAAAACACGTAAACTAAAAGATCAATAATTAAATTATCTTTAAAATGTTGAAGGTTTCAGAAAAATACGGTAGAAAGTATTTGTGTGATTCTCCGTTTTTATCCGCGTTAGACATAAATTTACAAAGTAATTTCACTATGTAATATAAACATAATCTAAAATATTCATATATTAAGTTATTAAGGAAATGCTCTTATCTAACATATATTTTTTCCAAACAATTAACACTACTCGTTTATACGTGATCTTCAGTATTAAATCCTTAAAAGTCGGTTACCGTTACCTAAAGGCCCGTATTGATGCATCATCATTACATTGGTACAGCCCGATTCAAACTTAATGGCAGCTCGGAACATGAGGCGAGTCGCTGCGCAGTAACGAATTCATGTGTCAGCGGGGGTGAGGGGTGCGGTACTGCGCAGCGAGTAGCTAACTTCCGAGCCGCCATTAAGTTTGAATCGAACTATATCAGAATGCCAAGAGTCACACTGTCAATATGTAAATGTTATTTCCAGACTCTTCAAAATGATGTAAAGAAACAGCTTTTAATTAGAGCCATATTTATTTCGAAAATACTACCAAAACAGCCCAACAATTATTTTAACACCGCTGTTACTGAAGCCTACGTTAACAACCGACTTTGTTTTGTCTTATTAATTGGTTTCGTGCTTGAGAAATAATAATTAATCGTTGTGCCATAAATGTAGTTCCAACAAGCAAAATTCCAATAATTAAATGGAGCCTTAGTAAATTTACTTAACACCAACGCTAATTACGTTGGCACCATCAAAGACTCGTTTAGTACTAAAGTGCACCCTGCACTAACCAGGTTACCTACGTTACTAGCTCGGCAAAAGGCTTTTATGTCGAAGCTATATTGATTTTAACATCACACAAATGCGGGATGAAAAGTTTTTCATTTCTTTTCAGGGATTACGTGAAGTTGGAACAAAGAAAAGCCATTAGGGGTATTGAAATCATGAATTCGAGACGTACTTTTTGAATTATCTTTCTTTTTATCATACTTGGAAGATGAGGCACAGTGTTAATGTTTTTGGTGGTATGATCTGAGTCTAAAATGCTACTTAGCATCAAGTTAGTTTTGGAAAGTAAACTACTAATTTCGTTTCAGCAAAATACTACTTAGAGATAGGGAATAAGACACTTAGATATCCTAAACTTTGGATCGGGTATCAGATTTTAGGGCTTCTGTTCGCCCCGTTACGAATATTAGAGGACGACTGAACAGCGCAAGCGCGGCCGAAGTTTGCAGATCGATTGCCCTGCGTGGTAGCTACCGTTTAGCTCCGACCCTAGCACGAGATGATAATATCATTAGATCAAATTCAAAGTCGATAGCATTGGATCGCTTTTACCAATAAGTTTGCCCACTGTAAGAACCTATATAAGTTTCAAAATTACAAATCATAGGTAATCTATGTGATGAAAACAACATATAGTACTAATGTATCTTCTATTTATCTATTAGTTAGGATTATAGTTTTCAGAAGAAGAAAAAACACGCGTAAATACACAACAACTTTTATGGTTCATCATCATCATCATCACTTCAGCCGAAGGACGTCCACTGCTGGACATAGGCCTCCCCCAAATGGGGGGGTTTGCCATAATCACCACGCTTGGCAGACGGGTTGGCGATGGCAGTATGGTGTTAAAATGCATAGAGAACGCTGCTGCCCATTCTCTAGTGAATCCCTTAGTCGCTTTCTACGACACCCATGAGAAGAAATGGGTTGGTACTATTCTTAACGTCCGGCACCTCACGGAACTTTTATGGTTATATGAAATGAAAAAAAAAAGTACTATAAAATAAATATTGGTACCGCCATGAATAAAGTTAGGCAGTTGTTACTATCGCGACGAGTGATGGCTTAGATACAATTGGATGTTTCCGTTCCTCTTGAACCAATTTACTGTATACATGTACCTACTTAACTGTCTCAAATAAACATGGAGCAACCAATCCAATGTATTGAAATATGATCACATTATTTTGGAAATAGGATTATTTTGTTATTTCTTTGAGTACCATATTAACCGTCTTTTCCCGATTGATATTCTAAGAATAAATTTACATTTCTTGTCCTTTTAACCATCGCAGACAAATTTTAGAACTTTGCACCTATCAGGCGCAGTTGCAGGTCAAGATTTCGGGGGGTCAACATGGACGCCGACAGGATCATGGTAATAATAATTGTGTGATAAGAGCGAGCAAAGCGAACTCGAAAATTTCAGCACCCTGACTCAGATAGGTAAGGTTTTGATTTGTCTATTCATATCTACAGAAATAAGAGTTACTTTGTTGGATTATGCAGAAAAGATTAATTATAAGAAGTGAGCTCGTATTTTTTTTGCACCGTCTCTAATAGTTTAGATTTTCTTTAGATCCTTACAACAGAAAAGCTAAAGATCTAGGTAACAGAATGTAGGATGCAAGACCAAGCAAAGCCGAAAGAAAAGAAAATGTATGCACCCCGCCTCGGATAGGTTCGGTAATCATTTGATCATTCATGCAGAAATAGGAGAACTTATGCAGAAAAGCTTAAGCAGTACGTTTTACAGCACCTAAATATTATGGAACGTTTGAGCTTTGAATAGAATAGAATAGAATAGAATATTTATTTGCTCTGAATGTAGGTATTTACAAAAAGGTGGTTTCAATAATATTAGAGAATCCTTGTACATTCTACCATTTTGGCATGCAAACATTGATGCAGTTCATTATCAAGCATACGAACACAACTAAAATTTATCAGCTAGAAATTTGTTATCTGGCCTTTCGAATTCCCGAGTTTGTTTCGCTCGTTTAGGTATTATAATTACTCGTATTAAGTGATTTTTTGTTTTTGTATACGCCTATGGCTCAAGTAGTTTTAAGTGAACCTTAGAGAATTGATTAGTAAAACAAGTTAATCATACGAGCTCTGGCTCTCGACAACTTGAATGATTTCGGGGGTCATGGCCTCCGACACCAGCCAAAACCATTGCTGCTAGGTACAAGCTTTGGGCCCTTTAATCGTAACTCAATATGGCAGGTAGTAGCTCCCATGACATAAAGAAGTTATTATGATAAGTACCTACAGCCAGCAAGAGGAATTATAATTATTTAGACGCATAATTAGGTGCTATCAAAATAGAACAATCACGAATTTTGAAATGACCTATTTTACCTACCAAATGTTTAACAGGAAGGAAAAACTATCGTGTAATGTTTAACCAGCCTCTATGAAACCAATCTTAATAAATAGTTACTTATTAAGTATAAGGTATATTATGATTTATAGACAAAGTTTTAAGAGATGCCGAACACAGCTATATTAAATGTAGTTTAAAAATTACACGGAAAGACAGTCAATCGGAATGACAATATTCATGACACAATTTAAGAGGAAAATCCGAGTAGATAGGTACAGCTCAACTCAACATAATAATCTAATAAGATCGATCGTCACTTAGTTAATGATGATGGAGATGTGAGATGTGAGACGTAAACAGGGCCATAATTCCTGTTTTACTGAGTTTCTAAGTAATGACCTGAAAACAAGTATCGGTGGACGCCCACAGGCGGCCATAAAATTCTACAACAATGCCTACCTACGCGCATTACTTTACATTTCTTTGTTCCCGATTTACTTTGGCCCAGTAGACTACTTATATTCAAGAATATTCCTGTATTACGGAAATCTATGTAAACAATTAAATATGATGATAACCAGATACCGACGGTAGTCTGTGTCCTAGAAAGCCGAACTGAAGAGTTCATCGACCAACCTGTCTTCTCACCAAACGCATCCCAGACGCGGTGTGATTTAGATCATCTCACTATATACACGTAACCCAGATATTTTATGAGACTGCTATAACACTGAAGTGGTTGTTCATTATACCGCTGAAAAAATATTACGTAAAATTTTATTTCCAATCTTTAGTATTTCATTTAATGTGAGTGATGGACGACGGAGAGATGTTACAGAATCGTCATTTGAACACGCCCCGGGAAGATTCGTTCGATCATGGCGTAGTGAGGCGTTCTAAATTCGAATAAATAAGATTTCGAATTCAGATCACATTCGTATTCCTCTATTTCTACTTTATTTTCAAAATGCACACATCATACCTATCAACGCACGGCTGCTTTTCGTTCATGATTCGTGAAGCATGATAAGCGTAGTTTTAATAAGTCCAAGGTAGATACATCAACGATCATTTCAATGAATTTATTGTAATACAACATTACGACTTCATGGTATTATTTTTCCAACATCAACTATGTAATAAACGCGAGTACCTAGGTGAACCGATAGCGGACGCGATTGTTAATACAAATTAGCTTATTTTTAAAGTTGGATCGTTATCTAAACTCGTTAAAGTACTTCTCACTACATTCAATGAATATTAAAGTTTTAATTGATGCCTTCTTTGAATATGGCACTGCTACCGTACCCGTAGAGATGTATTTGGCGCGGTTAACAGTATCCCATACTGTCAATGTCACACATATTATTCTGAGCTCAGTAGGCTAATTAATTTTACGATGTAGGTACTGATTAAAGTTTATTTGCTTACTTTTGTAAGGCGTCTAATTATTCTGACTTTGTAATTAGATTTAGCGTTAAATTCGGAGTAATATTGGTTGTATCTAAGTAACCCTCTGCTAATTTAATCTGTGTTAGAAAGTTAACAGCACAAAACAAAGATTTAACAATTTTGTTGAGTGGATAGTTAGTTTTATTACTGGCACTGGCAGGTATCCGAACATCAACTACGGGATTAAATTAAAGTTAGTAATAAAACAGGATACGCCGGATTGAAATATGTATACTTAATATAAAGGAGATAGAGTTACAGGACATTGGGCTGGTAAAGATCTAAGTAGAATAAAAGAAATGTAAAATTATTCGGAAACATATAGTGACACAATAAAGACGTATAATAAGTAAGAACCTACTTCAACGGGTAAAAGGCCTGTGAACCCGGGACCCTGCACTTCAACAGACCCACTCCAACCGTTTTAAGGTTCGTAACACATGTAACTCAATTGAAAAGAAAATCCACCGCGAATATAAATTTACAAAGCATACACGTGTGTGTCAAAATATAAATGTTTTATTCAAGGTAACCACATCATCATCACAATATAAATGAACTCCCGATGTTTGATAAAACAACACACATTCTGTTAAGACAATTGACCACAAAAGCTCCATCTACACCCTTGTCAAGTCTTACTTATAAATTCAATTTACAATCTGAAGTGAAACATTAAGCGAGGGTTAGCAAGGGCAAAAGGATTTTATAAATCTACCTACACAGCTATAGAGAATACAAACAAAAAATAAAGGTTGACAAACTTTCGGCAGGGACACGGATCGCATAGAAAATATGGGAACGAAGATGCGAGCATTGTTGTTAAGCATTCATATGCCACCGCTCACCCATTGCCGGGACATCCGCCGCTACTTCCGCTGCCAAAGATGGAAGATCTTCGAGCGAATAGTTCGTTGACAGCGCCTACCGATGGCTGCCCCTCCAAAACATAATATAACTTGTGATTTAGTCGCGATAACTCACAAAAACAACACTATAATCCTGCACGATTTGTGATCTTTATTAAATGTGTATGGAGCGGGGCACACGGCCGCGGCGGCTGCTCAGCCGCGTAAACTTACGTTTAGCGCGTCTTCAATAGCTATTTTTGATGCAAAAGCGCGTTGGACGCCAATGTCTAGAGCATGCACGGAATATGCAATGTCGTCAGTCTTCACGATTACACTGGCGCGTACATTTCAATGGATAGCATGTATATTTTGCACGTATGATAAGTAATTACTAATGTACTTATATATTTATTTTAATTTCAGTTCGTTGTCTGCTCATTTGCATACAGTAGGCACAAATTACTCACATAACCACGAGACGTTACACAAAGATTTTAACATTCAAGTCATTGAGTGGATGAGATGCACGTACATTATTATATATCTAATTTATTTAAACGATAGAAACATCAATATCAAATTCTGTAGGCTGAGACAAGAAAATAAAAATAGACGCCCGTAAATCTGTTATTTACCTGTGGGATTAGTCATGTGAGCGGTGTGTGGGTGTTGTTGCTCTTCCTGAATGCTCGTAAAGCCACATATAGTGGGGCATCCTATTTGAGCTTAACGTTATTAGGTAGTTAGGGACCACTTTACGCAATGGGCCTTCAACACTGTGTGGGATAAAATACTGGAGTCTATAAACTGGGTCGAATTCATTAAGCATCATAATCGCTCTAAGGGCAACTTTGACCTGATTTTATGAAATATTTTGGCCTCAAAGCAACGTAGTTAATATTTTGGTGGGAGAATAATTTATGCGAATTTTCTACAAATAACGTTAACGTTCTATTTAGGAAGCAAAGTGTCGGAAAGTAGATTAATTGCCGCATTAGGGTCTTTGTCACTTGATAACAGTGATTTGCTAAAAGGGAACGCACCCAAAATCAACCCCTGCGGGACTCCTACCTAGGCGTCTTGTATGCCAGTCATTCGTTGCTCCACCTACAAGACTCTTTCTGACATAGTGACACCTACAAGACTCTTTCTGACTTAGTGACAACTAAAAGACCCTTTTTGACTTATTGAAGAATGAGTGGGTCCAGGAGCAGCTTTAGCTTAGCTCCGCCTAGAATTCGAAGGCCTGTTGCTTCTTTATTTAAATAAAGAAAGCAAAAAAGTGCAAAAAAAAAACTGTCTGCACGTTTAGTGGTGGGCTGTCTAGTCCTAAGTTATATTTTTGTATGCACGTATTTCTGTGGCGAATAAACAATTTATCTTTCTTTCTTTTTTAGCATGTGCACGTGATGGTGTGAATAAACCTTCTAACACCTGGAGGGTCGACCACACTTCAGAGATCCCAGCGTAGGAAGCCGCCTCGAACCACGTTATGGCAACTATTCAGGCTGGTGGGGTAACTTGGATGCGGAAGATAGAAGACCGAATTTTGTAGTACATTTGAAATTCCTATTATTTTTGAATATGTATTACCTACTTAATTATGTAAGGTGCGATAATATACACGTAATAGATTTCTGGTACAGCTGCGGTTAGCATACATAACATACATTACGTAACTACGCAGTTACCTTATTGCTTATTGTATTATGATAAAGTTTGTTTACAATGAATTACATTTTACTTAATAATATTTTTAATATTAAACTTTACTTTGTGTTGATAACAATATGGTTTTATTATTGGGATTATCGCTTGTCCGTGACGTTGCTACAATTTCAAGATACCTACCGGTAAATACTAAAGCAATGTCAAATCTGGGATGAAAATGGAAGGGTAGACTGAAACTGTGTCTGGATTTCGCGTTCATCGATTCTAGTCATGTAAGCTTTTAGCTTTAATCCTCTAGGTCTTTCTCTAGGTTTCAGAGTCTCAGAAAAACTGCGCCGTACGCTTCTGGAAATGTTGTAAGAAAGACCAAATCAGAGACAGATATATTATAGTCAGTTGATTTATGTGCGAACGACATTTTATTAATACTTCGCGAGCTATGACGCAGCTTCTACTACAGATGTAACCACAGATATTTCATATTACAAGCTCTACTCTCCCACTTTCAGTGCAGGCTACTGACTGGCTGGTGCAATGTAGTGATTTTATGTCCGCGCAGTTTATCCACCTGAATGCATCGATCCGTAAACGCGCGGTGCGGGGAGCAGTGTTACTGTGTTACTACTTATCTATACTATAACGTTTTTCGATATTTATCTGCCATCACCGATACATAAATAACAAATATGTAGATCATAGCGTAGATTTGCTTGGGGTGGGAATTGAGAAGGCGGCAATAAGGCCTGTTTACGACCTATGTATGTTGCAAATAAAAATCAATATCCATGAAAATCATCTTTATTGTTTCTAGGTACTTGTTGTTAAAATAATTTTGTCAGAGTATATTTATTATTTTGTTTTACAACCTTAATGGCAACACTGACGAATCATTACGAAAATAGCTCGAACGATCTTAGATTTGTTTTTTGTGTAAATTGCTTGCTGAGATTAAAAGTTTTCATCGTATTGTATTATGTATGCGAGAAAAGTAGTGTGTGCAAAAACAACTAATTAGTTTGTTTTTATAGTCGAATATTTCTCTCACCTGCATTAATCGCTGACCGAAATGAGGCAGGGAAAACAGGCTGCGGAAGGTGTAGAATCAGATGTAATGGTGCAACTTGAACAAAGCCTATTTCCATCGGGAACTGCAAGGGAAAGAGTTGATTGATTGCATGTGTTCTGATAATTCCATGGGTCTCTTTTTATTAGACACAAACAGTAAGTTAAAGAAAACAAAAACATTTTACAGTAGTCGCATATGATGTGTAAGATCTGACGTATAATGATATAAACAATATTCATCATCGTCATCGTCGTGCGCCATTGGTCAAATCAAATAACGCGCGCTTCCCCGGCTTCCTGTTACACACTTCCGTCCCTTTTCACGAAATCACTCCCACAGATTGCAGGAAAGCGAGAGGAAAGATGTTACACATCAAAACATTAAATATAATCATCATCGTACTATTGACTGTTCCATTTTAATTCGAAGCATTATTCGTTGCGTTTATTTAAGTGTATTGAATTTGGCATAGTTTATATTTGCAAGTATACCCGTGCGCACTGAGCTGCCTTGCGGCACTCCTCGTTCTTCCAATGTACTATATATACTATATATAATACTGGGTGTTCATACTACTTATACAAGTTATACATGTGAAGGCATTCGTTAATATCATTAAACTCTCCCCGATTTTAATGATATTAAAAAGCAACAGGTGTTTAGAACATAATTATTATCATCATTGAAGTACAGTATACGTACCTATACCTTGTCTTCTATGTATCTTTCTCTGTATGCTTTTTACTTAGAAAGGATTAAAGTGTATTCCATACATTTTGAAAAAATAATGAAATCTTGATAACGTTTAAAGTTGTTACTAAACTTTAATACCTTGTATTTGCATAAAATACTAATGCATATATTGATTGAAGAGAATATTTAAGAAATCATCACCTAAATAAATTGGTTTGTAGTCAATCGATTCACGCGAGTCGACTAATGAACTCGGTTGCGTTAGTAAGTGTAGCCGCGCAACGCTACCTCGGATTTAGTATCTGCTTCGGTCTTGTGCGGGAGGGTCGTGAAAATGACTGGCGTCGATGAAATACTAAATTATCAAAGGAACCCCGACGACGATTTCTACGGCTTGTTGGGCTGCGACGAGAATTCAAGTGTAAGTACTTAAATTCTATATAATATTTTGATCCAATTCACATACAATAACAGATGTGCTCTGATTTCGGATTCCTAGTGCCTAGTTTATTGATTCTACTGTACTGCTCGATGACCTTATTTTGTCGAAGGCCCTGAGTGTTGACCTACATCTGATAAAGAAAAATACAGCTTTTGTGTATGAATGTAATGTGTTTGTAAAAGTTTTAATTAAGCAAAAGGTGTAATTGCGCGTTGGAGGAAACAAACTTTTGTTGAGTCAATGCCTTGTGTTTGGGTTTTCCAGTTCCCCGTTATATGACGTTCCATTGCGAATGAGCTTGTGCGGCCGAGTAGTTCCAAGTAATAATTTATGAATCACAAAGATCTAATGAGAAACTAAATGATAATTTAAACATAGCCTAGCAAATGTTTGTAATTAAATGTTATGATGCTACTAATTAAACGAATGAATTACAGGTTGAGCAGATTACTGCTGAGTACAAAGTGCTTGCTCTGCAGCACCACCCTGATAAGAACGATGGGGATAAGGAAGCTGAAGCCAAGTTTCAGCAACTGAAGGTAAGAAAAAAATATGTTTTGTTTTACTGAATCCTAATTGATAAATAAATCAATCCTAACTATATAATATTATAAATGCGAAAGTGAGTTTGTTTTTTACGCTTTTACACTAAAACGGCTGAACGGATTTGGATGAAATTTGGCACATAGGTAGACCATGACCTGGAGAAGGACATAGGATTATTTTTATCCCAATATTCCCACGGGATCGAGACTTATGCGGGTGAAACCGCGGGACGCAGCTAGTTACCATAATAAATTAAGAAAACAGGATTGTATCAGAAGACTTGCTGATTCAACAAACAGCAAATAAAACGATGCTTTGACTGCTTAATAAACCACTTAACTTACTTTTGATTTTAAATAATAACTTACCTTAAATCATATTTTAATTAAGTTACTTAGGTAAGTACGTAATTAACTATCAGTAAAAATAAATAATTGATATAATTTGCGTTAAATTCAACTCTTAAAAATAGTTTGTCTTTTATGTATGTACCAAGTTAAAAGACTATAATTTATTGTTTAGTTAAGTACTTAAATTCTTGTATCAAAATTTAAACTGTTTCAAACTCCCTTAGGCTAAAAGGTTAACATAGATATTTAATGAGGCAACATGAAACGCTAAGTACTGGCTTAAAGTTTGATACTCGTATTAAAGTTTGTTAAGACTTTAATTGATGTACATATACTTCAAGTGCGTACTTACTTTGTTTTTTTTATCGAACAGTTGTATTTTCCCGAGCTCCTCTCTAGTTTACTAGGCAGGAGCTCGGTCTCTGCTTGGTCTTTCTAGTTTTAGTTTGTTTTTAGTTTTTGTTTAGTTCCTGTCTAGTTTTTTTATTAGCAATTATTGTCGCAATGCTGGGCAAACGCCTCTTCCACCTAACTCTCTCAGTCCAGAGTAGCCAAGGACCAATCTTTGTTAAAGGACCAGCGCTCCCCGCAATCTCCGTCTTCTCGTTTTAGACAAGATTAAAAAGTTTCTACTTAAGGTATACGCAAAAACCGCAATAATGTAGATGTGCCCCTCATTTTGGAACTGCTCTATTACATCTCGACGAAAATTCGCAATTCCGCGAAAATAGTCGTGTTCATGGCGCCTTATTAGATTCGTTCTGCGGCCGGAATACGATTTATAAAATAGAAATCGGTTGAGAAATTGTCGGTGCTTATAGGGAAAGGCAAAAAGACCATAAAAGCAGCATAAAATGTGGAGACAATAATATGACAATTAATTAAAAAATCCACTGGCATTTGGTACGCAAAATATGAAATATGGAGTTGCGGACATCAGTCCGTTTTACTGTACTACTAGTGCATGGGAGTATTTTGAAACTATCAAATAAATCTTACATCGAATTTAAAAAAAGACCAAGTTTTCAAACCAAGAGTTTTGTGGTTGTGATGGGCCGACAATGTGGGTTTTGCAGATGTTTGACTAGACATACCGACTAAACTATTGTTTTATTTTTAAGAAGTGTGGTAATGTCATTGTATATAAGAATTTTAAATTATTGTCGTTGTCCCTAAATTATTTTACACGTGGTTCTTAAGGCTGGCATCAGATTTATCTGATTTGACCAGGGGCGGATTAGCATTAAGGCCAACCGATTTTGAAACATCAATTTCTGGGCCGTGTAATCTCTCGTTTTGGCGATTTGACCTGGCTGGCCAGATCGTCAGACGGAGCCAGAAATTTTTCCTTTGGGGCTTTTGAAATCTCGCGTTTACCAACATAAACCACAAACCTTGCAAGATTTGAAATCTAACATTGAACATAATCTTTCCGTGAAAACAGGGCCCAATATATTTTTTCATTTTCAACAATATGGCGACCAATTCACATTATGACATTACTTTTGCCCCACCGTGTACTTACTTAACTCAGCGCAATTAATGTAAGTAAAGTTATTAATTGAATGAAAACCCTTTTGCATAATATAATATTAGACCCAATGCAATGGTAATTTAATTTCACATTTCTACACCGCTAAATTAGTAGAAATTAAGGGGCGGCTGGTACTAAATGGTCGGCGGCCAACACTGCTAGACCGCCTCTGGATCTGACCAAAATGCGCACTGCGTGTGTGGCTATTCCTGACTTAAAAGATAATTGGGAACGACAGTCGGAACGATGACAATATAAAGCAAAAAAAAAATGTGCACGCATCCGTTAATACCGTCTTGGCGTATATTCGTCTGTTCAGGCTTCAGACTGATCACTCCAAAAACATAGTACTATCAATACGACAAATAGAATAAAACCGAGTTAATTTGAAGATATATAGAGAATAGTAGGTAATAAAATTAGAACGATACCTTTTTACTCTCGCCGTTGTGTCTGAACACCACCTGCCATAATCACGGGTAGGTTAGAGATGACGGGACGATATATTAGTGAGAACTTTTCACCTTTCCACTCTTGCTTGGTTTCCTTTTCTATCGGCTTCAGTTGGTTTCCAAGATTTCGATCATTTGGATCCATCTTCTCGATTCAGCATACCTATTTTTTAAAGATAATGTTAGGAGTGAGAGACTGGATTTTTGGTTTCGTTCATGCAATTTTATCCAATATTATAGTAACTGGATTCCAGCAAATGCTCTATTGTAGAGCTTTCATGTCGCAGTTCTTAACAGGACTATTATTTGCGAAAATACAACTACATACTATCATGAATTTGTCCCTAATATGCACTCGATTCATTAGTGGTAAAGATATTGAAGACCTGATATTAATACCGATCGCGGTGGGTGGGCCATAACCGCAATAGACGATATTATTGATATGTTCTACGCCAATCGTCGATCGGTGTGTCGCATTGAATAATAAAGCATTGTTGATCTCGTATCTACTCGACTGATGCAATACGTTTCACCACACAAGAAATTGATTATTATTAGGTACTTTTAATTATCATTATCACTCATCTATAGATACTAGTGGTCGCCCAGAGGTCGAAATATGACCATAATTAATTTAAATGTCATGGTTCTAAGGTAGCCATCTTGTGTCAAACGCATGGTAGTGTGTGTAATGTTTTTTTTATTAATTTAATTTATTTCTAATGTATATTATATAAAAATATTTGCTTTCTGCACTCCTTCTCCAACATAAACTTTAACTGTGCCAAATTTCATACTCCTCCGTCCGCGTAATTTTCGTAAAAAGGGGTACAAAGTTTTTGCTTCACGTATTAATATAATAATTATAATTATAAAACAAAGTCGCTTTTCGCATTTGTCTGTATGTCCGCGTTGTTCTTCTAAACTACGCAACAGATTTAGATTTTCACCGTCGTTTAGAGACTTTATTCCGGAAGGTTTATGCGTATAATAAATTAATATTAAAGTTACGTTTACTGAAAAAATCTCGGTGTTTTATCAAGTCGTAAAAACCGTGCGAAGCAGGAGCAGGCCGCTAGTATTTATCCAAACTAATATTATAAAGAGAAAAGATTAGATTTTTTGTTTGTTTGTAAAGGATAAACTCAAAAAAAAACTAAACCTATTTTTTTTTAAATCTTTCATCTTTAGAAAGTTACTTTATCAGCGAGTAGCATGGGCTATATTTTATCGACTTCCACGCGAACTAAGTCGCGGGCAGAAGCTAGTTGTGTTTTGATAAAGCTATAGGTATCTCATATTGTTACCATCCTCCAGCCATATCTTTCACACACTTCATTCTATTCGTCGTTTTTTTTTAGGGCTTGAACCACTCCTATAACTATTGACCTTGACACTCAACATATTCTCGGGACTTAGTCATCACTCATCATAAACAAATTAATTTATTTTACCAGGAAGCGAAGGAGACGCTGTGCGATCCGTCGAAGCGCGCTCTGTACGACAAGTGGCGCCAAAGCGGCATCTCCATGGGGTACAAGCAGTGGCTCGGCATGAAGGACCACGTGCAGCAGTCCATGCACTGGACCAAGCCCAACACCAAGGATCGTATGCTGGAGGGCGAGTGCGGCCGCGCTTCGGGCCCCTCGAGCCTGGGCCCCACCAACCCGGCCGCTCGCCGCGCCTCCGAGGGCGGCGCCGCTCTCTGGGGCCGCTGGGGTACCGGCAACCAAGAACCTCCCTCAGAGGTCATCAACAAATTCCGCAACTATGAAATCTAAACACCAATAGTCCCACTCTCTCTCGGGTCATAAAGTCTCCTGACTTTATTAGCCCAGCTCCTGGGACTATTTTCTTATTTATTTATTATTTTATTGAAGAGGTTACTTGTGCCCTAATCTCTATTTTTTGTTATAGAACAATTATTATTGTACTTAATTTTTAAAAATTTACCTAAATCACATTATTGTGATATTCTTGCAACCAGGCTGTTAAATTTATCACTTGCCATTACAAGTTTACAAATTTAGTCATGTTATATTTGACAATTATTAATTGTATTTAAAATTAAGGATAATTATTATTAGTAAGTTATGTATTATAAAATAACGGCACAATATTCATCAAGTCAGCTCGCGATACGTTTCTCGAATGTGGCTCGATATTCTAATATTAATTACTGTTTTTGAGTGTTTGGTGTACTAAATGTATTTCTGTTGTATGTAGGAAGAGATTTTTGATGTAGGAGCCTCAATCCCTAGAATGATGTAATAGTGTTAAACACTCTTAGCTGTTACCCCTTAGATGTAAGCTGCGCACATTCCTGATAAACTTATGAGTCTGATTTATTACATTTCTGCTATAGATCAATATTGTCTACTTAAAGAATCTCGATATTTTGAAGATTTATATTTTTGATCCTCTTTATCTTACTATAAGTATGATATTATTTTAAAAGAGAATGAGTATTTAACGGATGTTGTTGTGAGATATATACAGGGTATCGTTGCGAGACAGGACTGTTTATTTGTTCTTACCTTTTGCAACCTTGACAATTCTACTTTCTATAACAATCATGGTCTAACGACGTATTTAATCATTAATCGTATTTGTTCCAAGATAAATGTTGTGTTACCTGATAGTTACGTAGAAAATAAATGTTATTATGTGTTAAATGTTTGATCAGTATTTACTTTATGTATTTAAAAAATATACTTAAATGTTATAAATGGGTAGTGGAATTTTAAACTTTAAATGTTTTGTCTCGATAAGTATTTTAACAAGCTAAAGCCAAAATGTATAAGATGTTTTTATTTTTGATGTAATACATCTTGAAAACAATAAAGGTTTTGCTGAAAATATTCGTGTTTAGATTTTGCAACTGCGACTGCACGTCTTATCAGAAATATTCTATCAGTAGAACTAAACAGATGAATAGAAACAGTCACATAGGAAACGCATCAACTCATCTAGCTTTTTTTTTTTTTTATATGACGTTGTTAATTGACTCAGGCGTGACTTTGTGGAAATCCATTATAAAATACAATAAACGACGTATATTTAGTAACCTAATCTGCCGACGTATATTTAGTAAAAACCCGGACACGACGTGTTACCACGTCAACGTCGTGTCCGGGTTAACAACAAGTTAATCGTCATCCTGCGGATACTTCGTTGAGAGGTGAAACACGTGGCGATTTCTTACAGGGTTCTTTATGACTCTTTAAGAACAGTTTAGCGGATTAGGTTACTAAATATACGTCGTCTACTTTCTTTTTTATATGACTTGTAAAAGTTATTCCGATATCCTTCATATCCTATTAACAGAATATTTTTTTTTATTAAGTTCGAAGTACCTACTGATAAAATACCTCCAAATGGATATGGAACGGCAAGATTTTTTCCGCTGTGAAGATCTACGGGACGGACTAGCTCATAATAATATAATACCAGCCTGTTATTGTCCCACTGCAGAGCAAATGCCTCTTTCATACAGAGAAGGCACGAGCATTAATCACCACGCTTGCTCAAGACGGGATGGAGATTTCAGACTTATATTAACTATAAAGTCCAGGTTTGCTTACGATATTTTTCTTCACTGATGTCAGTAATGTCCTCAGAAAGTACATCAATCAATCTGCCTAGCCTTTTCCCAACTATGTTGGGCTCGGCTTCCAGTCTAACCGGATGCAGCTGAATACCAGTATTTTACATCAAACAGTATTTCATCATCAGTATTTTTCATTAAACTCAGAAAGTACATATGAATTGAAAAAGTCACATTGGTATTTGCCCGTATATGAACCCACAACCTCGAGCATGAGAGGCGAGGCCTTAACCACTGGGTCATCATGACAATTAGTAGCTCATAGCTGATAATATTTATGACAGAAGAGGCTAGATTTTTCTATGGCCTTAAACAGGCCCAATTGAGTCAGCAATGGGCAGTAAAATACTGATGGATTCCAATTAATGTAAGGTTGAAAATTGATCAAACCCGCTTAAGACAGTCATGAACTTCTTTACCAAGACGGATGATGACCGCAGCTAGTTCTCTGACATCAGTGACGCTCCTGCCATATTGACTTGAGTTAGATATTCAGCCAAGTAGTTCGTGGATGACAATCCTTTACATATCGAGACCCCTCCGTACCTCGAAAACCAGGTTAAGCTGTAGGTCCCGGCTGTCATTCGTACATTTCTGACAGTCGTTACCGGGTAGCCCAAAAGTGACAACCAGTCTTACCAAGGGGTATCGTGTTATCCAGTAACTGGGTTGTGGAAGTCAGATAGCCTATCTGACTTCCACAACCCAGGTGCTCCATGTAAAATACTGGTATTCAGCTGCATCCGGTTAGACTGGATTTCGACCCTATTATTCAAACATGGTTGGGAAAAGGCTAGATAGATAGATTTTCAGTGCGTCTGTGCAAGTCAAGTAGGAACGGATAACAACTTCAACTAAATGGTACATGCTCTCATGTTTTTTCAGATAAAAGTGCTTTCAAATCGTCCGACTTTCGCCCAGCAAGCGTAACATGAGAACCATAGAAACGGGTTTTGTCGACGGAAGAATAGACAAAATGACAGATTGTGATTGTTTATCTGTCATTTCTATTCTTCCGTCGACGAATCCCGTTGCTATTGTGGTCATGCTAAGTATGCAGAAATCGTTATAGGTTTCTAGGTAGATATACTTCCTACCCACAATACCTACAACGACTCAAATTGAACATCTTTATAAAATATCCAAGGGACTGAGAAAAGTTACCGCATTGCGCAAAAGCAAAATGATACATAGCAGAGTGATTGCTTTTCAGCTTTTATAAGGAGCTTTTAAAACGTTGCTGAAGTCTGAAAGCTAAGTAAGAAGTAGATGTCTATGCGGAATGAAACTCACTTTTACTCACCAAAATCCACGGATCCCGCAGTATTAGGAAAACACAGAATATTTGGAATGGTTTTAAGGAAAACCTTTTTTTTTTTTAAATACTATATCGATCACTGCTTACCGAGGCCGGTTAACGTTTATAAACGTGCCGCCTCGATAGAAGGTAGGGTTAGTAAACCTCCCACTCCTCCCCCCGCCGGAAATACATAAGTAGTTTCTTTTTAAACGATTTTTGAATTTTTAAAATACTCAAATAAAATTTCGTCTCCGGCAAAAAACCATGTGGAGGGTTCAGGACACCTTCTAGAGGCCCAAAATAACTTCATATTCTGTCTAGCGCGGCACGTTTCTAAACCCAACCCCCAACACAGTATTACGTAAACGGCCTTATCCTGTATAACGGAAGATTCGATAGTTAATAGAAACTCATCTACGAGTATCTTTGACGAAAATGAGATTAGTCGCCATGGGCGTACGGGCATCTGCCTCTGCCCCACCCTGGTCCCTGACTTGAAGCTAAAAATGTAGGTTTATTATGTAACAAAATGATTTATTCATTTAGAAAAAATCAAAATTACCGCGCAAAACAATGCAGTATCGATGAATCGAGCGTGCATGCGTAATTATAGTTTTATCGAGAGAAATTCCTACTACTTACTATAGAATTTATTTGCTCCTGCCCCACCCCTAAAAAAATGCTGGGTACGGCCATGTTAGTGGCCACACATTTCGCTCAATACTACTTACTCTCCATTAGCAATGGAATAATAAGAACACTTGATACAACATTGCGTCACAAAATTGTGTTCCGTTTCCGTGTTTTCTAGCTTGATAATCTAATTTCCTAACTCTACTCGATCTATACCGACCTGCTTCCTATAAAGGTTTGATGAACCCAGTCGGGATCTGTTCATCTGTCGTACACCCAATCGATTTTTTTTTTTGTAACTATACCACTCTAACCATCCATCCATCCATCCATCCATTTGAGGCCCATAGGCGGCTGTAAAACTCTGACACCAGGTTAGTCACTAACCACACGAAAAGAAGAAGATTCAGACCATCGACTAAATTATTCAGACATAATATTACTAAGGTAGGTACCTATCAGGCACAGGAGATTCTCAAAAAGAACACAACGGTATGGAAAAGCAAATCGGTTCCTCGCAGCTATGGCGTCAACAAGCATTTTTCAGGGAAAATATTATGTAAACAGGTCGCGTGACATACCAACATATGTCTACAAACATGTGAAAAAGAAACAACAAGTTTTCACGCAGTCCCCATCCTGTTTAATCATTCCGAGGATTCTTGTGTTGGAAAACATTTGAAGCGCGTGCCTACAACATAATTATTTGTAATCAACACCATTTTATTTACACAAACCGCCACGTCATTATCCCTAAAGGTTTGACCGGAGATGTTACAGTCATTGGTAAGACATGAACTACGAAAACCGACCTTAGTGCTACAACATAAAGGCGCGTCCATGACAAATGGTGACTTGCGACCGCACAGTACAAACTATGTAGACCACCCATAGAAAAAAAAACCGGCCATGTGCGAGTGGTCGCACATCGCACTCGCACACGAAGGGTTCCGTACCCCCGTACAATATTTAGCAAATAAATGAAAATACTAAACGAAGAATATTATTATTTTTCATCTTTAATTTTATAATCGCACAGATAAATTTGTATTTTTTAATGATACTATGAATTACAAAGTGGTTTTTTTTTGCAGTTGGATAACATCACCCATATCACATTTAAATAAAATACCTTATAAATCGGCGTTTTTATCATTTGTTGATTCTATACAGTATAATTATGGTACATTAACACACACACACACACACACACACACACACACACACACACACATTATACAGAAGTTTCAAATTCCTAAGTTGTTTAGTTGTTGATATAGAGCTCGTACAAAAATGGTCTAAAACTGACAACTTTTACGGCCGGTACTTCGTCTTTTTTGAAAATAAAAAATATATTTGTTCTCTACTCGATGAGCTCTAGACAATGACATCCCAACTGCCAGGGCTAGACTTTTTTTTTTCAAAATCAAAATTTTATTGTGTGAAGGGTTCCACAATTTCATTTTAACTTTATTTATTTTTTATTAATGGTTGTTATATCGGCAATAGAAATACATAATCTATGAAATTTTCAACTGTCTACCTATGGTTCATGAGATACACCTCGCTGACAGACAGACGGACGGAAAGACAGACAGCGGAGGCTTAGCAGTTTTTACAACGCATTTCCAAATTTTTTGGGTTCCATACCCGAAAGGTGCGAAACTGAACCCTGAAAATTAGGAAATACGTTATAAAAACGATAATTAAAAAAATAATTAGTGGTAGCTGTTATAAAAGCATATTAATTGTAGGTATGCGCAATTACCCGTAAACTGCTGTCAAATCAGGCACAAACAATGTTTTAGGGATAGCCACATATTAGAGCGTGGGAAGACCCTCTTCGCAAGGTTGAGTAGACAAGCTGTCTTGCATATTTTAAAGGCCATGGGGTAATTTTAATCGCTGACATTCATGGGGTGCATCTTACCGTTTAACGTCAACCCTCATTAACCCTATAATATGTACCTACTTATTAATAAACCCTCGAAAACGCTCTCTTTAAGAATATCACTCTACTTTTAAACGATACTGTTTTAGATTTCATCAAAATTGGCCCCGGGATTCGATTACAGTACGAACTTAGATGTAGCATCGGCAAAATTCGTAAAACCGATCGCCATCCGAACTGAGTGCGCCTTTAAAATCACCAATCTTTATTACTGCTTTAGGTGAAAATGATCTTTACGAAAACGCGATAACTTGTAAAGTCATATAACCAAATACATTCGTAAAATTGAAATGAATGTATGCAAATTGTCAAATGTATGCTATATCTACATAATGTTGTGTTGTACTGTACTCGAGTATTTTTCGGTATTTCTTTTAGTTTCGGTTTTGCCCATCCACGCTCAATTGGTTTGGAATATTCACCTAAACTTTATCTCCCTTTTGGGTTTCACAGCAGTCAGCTTCACCTACTGAAATATTTTCACTAAGTTATTGCTTTATTTTTAGAAGATCTTTATCACATAGGTACCGACAATACGCCCTGCAACACTCCTATGCAAATGTCAAAAATTTTCGAGTCATTTGAATTTTTATACTTTTATTTCATCAATATACACATGTATTAAAATCCACCACGCCCGTAGAATGCTTCGAGGGTATAAGGAATCGCACATACAAAGATACACGTGAAAACATAACCCTGTCTTTGCAGTCGGGTAAAAAGTTTGGGTCGGACTAGACTTTTAAATAAGAAAGTTAACATTTTACTCAAAATAATATGGCATAAGGCTGCCTGTCCACTGGAGCGGAGAAGAGAGGAGAGGAGCAGAGCTGTGCCGATAGAATCTCAACTCCGCTCCAGAGTTTAGATTAGATTCTATTGGTTAATATTGGCACAGCTCCACTCCTCTTCTCGCTTCTCCGCTCCAGTGGACAAGCAGCCTAGACCTGGGTCTAAACGTTAGCACTAGTAGGGGCACTTGACCTTTTCAGGGAAACCCTCAAACTTTTTTTTGTTAGGTACTTTGATATAAATTCCCTCTAAGGATTCCTTGTTTGGCATAAAATTTCTCAAGTTACCGGATCTCTTAAAAGATCTGGTTTTTAGCAGCATACCTTTATTTTAAAATAAAAATTTGTATTATAGGAGCCACTTAACGAAGTGACGTCATATTGTGCAATAATGGTTCAAAATTATGGTCCACTGATTGTAAGTTGACACTTCAGTATGGCCACCTATAACAAGGTATGTGCCCCTATGTTCCATAATTACTATAAATATTTATTTAGACTGTATTTAATGGCGGCTAGACAAATTAAAAGGTCATGGGCCTGTCGAGAGAATTAATTTTCCCGGTGGTCAAACTGTTATCTTAATGTGCCATATTACTAATGTTATGGAGGTTTGAGCGCGAGCGTCGGCGGTGCGTCGACAGCCTGCGAGGATTCCATTCAGTGGATGTTTACAGTCCACAGCTCCGGTTTCATCATTAGCCATCGACGACCGACTCCAGTAGCCATCAGTTTGTTACCAGCACTTGGCTGATTCGAAAGTGTAGTGTTAACTATCTACATATTAATTGTGGACCACCCAAAAAATTAAAATCATTATTGGCAATTTGATCAATAAAAATATTCTTTAGAAATTATATGATCAGTTTTCATAGGCTCTTAATTCTGTATCAATTACTTGGCCTGTGAAGAAGGATATCTATACAGAACAGTATAGACTTCGGGATGGGTGAGTGATCTTTTTTGAAGGGAAATTATTGTAAAACAAAATTGGAAGTGGTTGTTTGTGCCTTTTGTCGCAATGCTATAAGGATTTCCAATAGTTCTTATACGTGTTTACTGGACATACATTTATTTGTGTTTGTTTTCTTTGTTGAAAGATGGAAAAAAGAAAAACCAAACGACTTGATCTAATAATAAGTGGACAATGCTGATGTTCCAAAATATGGTAAGTATGGGTCATCTCTGTTTTTTATTTTCTACAAGTGCAAGATAATTGAGTTTGCCTAATTGTATAACATTCATAATATTAGCCCAAGGTGCTGCAAAGAGGTAAAGTTTCCAAACTTTTATAAAAAATTATGTTCACTAGTACGGTCTTGCCAAAATTGTATTAAACCAAGAGTGCTATAACGTACTTTGGAGACCGACAGTGCGATCATTAAGTCCAAGTGAAGCTTTATCTTACTTTTAAACTTTCTGAATCAATACTCCAAAGCTGAAGTTACGACACAACTTGAACGGTTACTTTAGACTCAGCTGTTCGATATAAAAAATTATGAAATCTCGAAATGTATTCAAATGAGATCGTGAAGAATTAAAGTTGAGCCATACATTCGGCCCAAGATTCGACATGCAAAATTTTAATGAATGAATACGATGCTATGATGAAAAAAAACATTAAACACAATTATTAGATAAAAATTAACAGTTCAATACAATTAAAATCAATTCAGTCAACTACGAACATCAGCTACTTTTGGAGCATGCAAATTGGATCAGGGATCAGTTATGTAATCAGTTTCAACCGATGAATGCATACAAAAATTGTACAATACTTGTAGCATTACTGCATTATTGTACGCTAGTCGCTACACCTATCGAACCTATGCACCTAATTCTAAACTCAAGCTCTGCCATTACATTGCCAATTGTATTTTTAATCCTTTTCACCTATGAAGGATAATAAAGATATTACTGTTAAAAAGCAGGGTAATTAGTACTGTCAAATATATGAAACTTTATGGATTTATTACAATTAAATATAGAATTAATTACCTACAAAGATATACCTATAGGTATTTCAAATATCCTCGGTGGGTAGCAAGTAATTACGAATCAGAAGGTACTACGATATTCGGTTTATTCAATTCAATAATGGGTTCTGCCAGTTCCACAACATGCATATAATTTTCAAAGATGATTACAGTCGGAAATGTAATAGGTGTTTTCGCTTTATTACTTTTCGTTTAGCTCTCTAAGCAGCGAAGTATAGATGACGATATGCCTCATGCTGCACCCGCATCTGCGTTTTTCGTGACAAAGCAATGCGTGCCGAAGCTTCGTATGATTTTCTCGCTAAAAGCTTATCGCGCTAATAAGGCGGTCACATTAGCGGCTTCGCCAAGGTTATTATGTTTCGCTTCCCGGGTGATAAGTGCTATGCAGCCCGAACTATCACGACGATAACTGATAATGGTTGGTCACATATGCGTGTATCGTATCACTATGCGAATCTTCGTCACGATAGACGCAGATGCGGCCGCAGCATAAAGGATTCTGGAGATATATGTTATTATTATGATGTTTACTTTTTCAGATTCATCTTTAAGTTGGTTTTGTAGTTTGTCCGTGATGATTTTTGCTGTAAACCGCAATATCGAAAGTGATAAATACGAGTACTATCTACCTACTTGAGCTAAAATTCATATCTTACCCATTGGTTAAGAATCCATGTGCTACGATAAAATTTGCTTTCTTGTCTTCTAGATTTCAAATCCTAATGATTTTTGAGAATTATTTTAACTTATAAATTTAGGAATCAATCAATCTGCCTAGCCTTTTTCCAACTATGTTGGGGTCGGCTTCCAGTCTCACCGGATGCAGCTGAATACCGTATGTTACATGGAGCGACTGCCTGTCTGACCTCCACAACCCAGTAACTGGGTAATACGATACCCCTTGGTCAGACTGGTTGTCAGACTTTCGGTTTCTGACGATCCGTAACGACTGTCAAAGATTTACGAATGACAGCCGGGACCAACGGCTTAACGTGCTTTCCGAGGCACGGACAAGTCTTGGTATGTTAAGATGGTCACCCATACACAAACCAACCCCGGCAAGCGTACTGATGTACCTGATGGATCGAACCGTGCGGCTGTTATTACTTAGCCACGAGCTCCTCAACTTATAAACTCAGGAATGCGTCTTTAAAAAAAAACCTAACGCTGATTACTATTTAATGTCCCATTATGAGAGATAACCTACTTACACTTATATAAATGCTATTATCATATATTTCAGTGAACTTTTTAGGATATAACTTGACGCGGTAAAGTTGCACATAACTTCCACAAATCAATTTTTACGCAGTATTGAGAACTCAGGAGGAAACATTAACGTTTCCGTGAATGCGGAATCCGCAGAAGCAACCCGAGAACCCATTTTCCAATCACTACACTATTGACCTTAAAACAAAGAGCCATTATACTGTGACAATGAAATGTAACGCCGAAGGTTAACTACATGTAGCCTGGAAGCTATTTGAAGAAATTATATGACTATATATACATTTTGAGTTTTGAGAAATGTCGTAGGTACTCTAGCTCCCGAGAGGATTTTTTCGCACTGACACGTCTGGCGCTACCACCCAGTCGAGAAGCTTGCCCATAGCTTTTAAAAATTGCCATCTAATTAAATAAATAACTAAGAAATATCAGATTGGATAAAAACATAAAAAGTTAGTAATATTAAGTAGGTACGGTCAGCAACAAAACTCCATTACCACTGTTACTTATACATTCATGTCATCTTAAAAGGTTACATTTGTTCAGTTTTTTTTTTTTAACGGAAGTGTAAATCGACTTCTGTTGCTGGCCTTACCTACTAAATCTTAATATTCGAAGGATAAGCAACATGTTTCAATACTTAGTATTTATTTTTTCATTATTTAAAATTTTACAATTAGGAATGCCACTAGAAGGTAAAGAAAAACCACTTATATTGTAAAGTTAATAATAATGTAATGTTGTCAAAAACGATGAAGGAAAACATCGTGAGGAAACCGGCATGCCTGAGAGATATTTCTCGACGGCATGTGAAGCCAAGACAGACGCACTTGGGCGGCGTTAAAACTCTGACACTAACCACACGAAAAGAAGAAGATTTTAAAGTTTAGCCAGTAAAATTTTAAGAAATAGCAAACCACCTTAGGAGTTCCCTACGTATCAGATTGTTCAAGAGAGACCAGACCAAATTGAAGACTGAAGAAACAAAAACCAATGGAAGACAAGAAGAGTGTTTCATAGCAAACACAGTAGTGTGCAATGCTAAAGTTCACCATGCATGTACTTACTTTGTTTGTTCTGAAATACTCTAACGAGCGTCGCCGGCGCCGCGAGACTCCACCAATAAGGAGCCAGAAGCTTTAGGGTAATGTATAAACAACAGGAATGTTATGTACAGTATACGTATAATTCTATATGTAACGTTTTTGTTGTCTTAAATTGCTCTCCTCACAGCTAATCAAGAAAGAAGATTGAGAAGAACACCGGATAACACTGGCTTTATTATTAATGTTTTCCTTTCGGTACTAGGAAGTAGTTCCTTTTTGTACAATACGGATGATGCCTGGGTAAAAAAAAATCAAATTCTAATCAGTCCGTCAGTCAGATAATAAAAAAATATTAGACACGTATTTTGTGCTTTATCATATTAATAAAACAATACAGTTTATTAAATAAAATGCAAACCAATGAGATCAAAGAAAAATTATGAAACTTTTTGGGCGAATACCTATAGTAAAAAGAACAAGAAGGCTGCATCCTACACGCGCGGCGCCCTAGGCCCGCGCGTCTGCGTCGGTGCGCCACCTCCGTCAAAAAAAAAGTGACATTTGACAAAATTTATTTGCATAGTTTTATTTTGTGATTTTTTTATAAATAAGTGTTTAAGTGATTATTTTTTTGCAGAATGGTTATTTTTTCATCTAGGTAAGTTTATTAATACATTTATGTTAAATGCCGGCTGTAGCGACGCCGGAAATAGCGCTAGTCAACCTGCCACATTGTTCGATGTCCAGGTGAGATGTCCCCATTGCTCCCAGCCGCGCTTCTTTAAAGGCGAACGGGGGCTACGGATACACTATGGCAAAGTTCACAAACAACATAGTGTACCTCTGTGCCCCCCAGCCACATTACCAACATCAACACGTCTAGAGAAAAACTTGTGGAAAACGCTTGCAAAATTTAAAAATTCTACCCCAGTGCTAAAGAGAGTTCCCCGGGGCGCAAGACGGTCTGTCGCACTGAATTTGGCACAATGTCTCCGCCTTGCGACCCAGGAGAACTCACAAAGTGCCTGGGAGCAATTACTTACCTTCCCTTATAGGATTCTGCATGTCCAAAAAAATTTGGCAACAAAAAAAAAACTTAACGAACCAAATTAAAGAAAATTGTAACAATTCGACCCTAATTTTAGATCCAAAATTACCTGCATTCAATAACCAATCACGAAAAAGCTTATGTTCACATGTGGAATCCAAATTAAGTGAAGGTGACATCAGGGGAGCGGCCAGGATACTGTTCAGCAGCGATGTGGTGGCGCCTTACTCTCCAGAAACACTAACAGCCCTAGAGAGTAAACATCCAGCGCCTGCGGATAATCTCACCTTTCCCGATCCCCCCGACCCTCCCGACCTAAATTCAACCTTCCTAAATGTTTCGGCGCCCCAGTTGATTGCAGCCGTCGGCTCCTTCCGGAGCGGTTCCGCTGGCGGCCTCGACGGCCTGACTCCACAACATCTAAAGGATCTATTGAGTTCAGGCGCCGGGGACGCTGGTGAGTCGCTTCTGAAGGAGCTTGCGGCCCTGATTAACCTCATGCTCACCGGCGGTGTGAACGAGGCTGTCGTCGATGTCTTATACGGGGCCAACCTATGTGCCTTGCGAAAGAAGGACGGCGGCATTCGTCCCATCGCCGTTGGATGCACCTACAGGCGTACGGCAGCCAAAATATGCTGTAAGCTTTACAGTGAATCCCTCACAACCAAGTTTCAGCCCCTGCAGCTTGGTTTCGGCTCGAGAGGGGGCTGTGAGGCTGCCGTGCATGCCCTTTCCACCTTTTTGAACTCGAACAAAGGTGAGGTTATCCTCAAGGTTGACGTTAAGAATGCCTTTAACTCTGTAAACAGGGACACTTTGTTGGCTGAAATAAAAAAAGAACTACCCGAAATTTATGGTTTTATGTGGCAGTGTTACAGGTACCCCTCTAAATTATTATACAAGGACAATGTTTTGGAATCTGCAGTAGGATGCCAACAAGGTGATCCGCTCGGGCCAGTCATTTTCAGCTTGGCTATTCATCCAATTATCCAGAGACTAAATTCAAAATTTAACGTATGGTATTTAGATGATGGAACACTAGGAGGTGATGTAGACACCGTTTTGAACGACTTACAACTCCTCAAACAACAATTTAAATCCATTGGCTTGGACCTTAACCCATCAAAATGCGAAATTTACCTTTCTGACATTACCGACAGACAATTGACACTTGAGAAATTTAATGCAATAGCCCCACAAATCAAAATTAAAAAAAAAAGTTCACTTCAGCTCCTAGGTTCCCCAATCTTAGAAGACAGCTTTTCTCCCTTCATCGACGAAAAAATCAAAAATTTCAACGACATTTCGGACAGACTCTCTAAAATTAACTTACATTCGGCTTTCACCCTGATCAGATACTGTTGTTTTGGTCCAAATTTCATATATTTTTTACGCTCTTCACCTTTATGGAAGCAGCCACACCTCTTGGACAAAATTGATCAAATTATTCGCAGCACCCTAACATCCATTTTAAATGTGGCCTTGGACGACCGAGCGTGGCTGCAAGCCACACTACCCATCCGTTTCGGTGGCCTCGGTGTCCGCAAAATTACAAGTATTAGCTTACCCGCGTTCCTGTCCTCTGTCCACAGCACTGAAAAGTTGACCGGGAAAATTTTAGCCCCCTGCCTGGTCGACTCTGAAGTGCCGTGCTTGACTGATGCGGAGAACGCCTGGAAAACGGCTTGCCCGAATACAGATCGGCCTGTGAACCTGTCCTCCCAGAGGCAGTGGGATGAGCCGCTCTGCAGGTTGGTACGGAACAATCTTATTAATACGTCCACCAATACTGCTGAGCGTGCCCGCCTGCTGGCTGTGGGTGAGTGGGAGTCGGGCCTTTGGCTTCAGGCGCTACCGTCACCCAACATAGGGACTATGCTGGGTGACACCACTTTCCGGCTCGCTACCTGTCTGCGTCTGGGCGCTCCTTGTGTGGCCCCGCATCGCTGTCAATGCGGTGAAGCAGTCGACTGTCTCGGACACCATGGTCTATCCTGCAGTAAAAGCGCAGGCCGGAGAGCACGGCACGCCAGCATTAATGACACCATCCGTCGTGCTCTTGTCACCGCCGGGGTGCCAGCTGTTCTAGAACCCAACGGCTTGGCACGCGACGATGGGAAGAGACCAGACGGAATGACCATAATGCCTTGGAAGGTAGGTAGGCCATTGGTGTGGGATGCAACGTGTGTCGACACCCTTGCGCCATCCCATCTTCCTAGCACGGTGGGCTGTGCTGGGGCTGCTGCTGCAGGTGCGGAAAACCTCAAACGGCGCAAATACTCCAATCTTATTGGGACTTATATGTTTGAGCCGTTTGGGGTTGAAACACTAGGGCCATGGGGTCCGAGTGCCCACTTAGTCTTTCAAGACATCGCAAAGCGGTTGGTCGACTCTTCATGTGACCAGAAGGCTGGCCTATTCTTCGGCCAGAGAATCAGCATTGCCATACAACGTGGCAATGCTGCCAGCCTTTTGGGCACTTTTCCTGTTGACAACGATGCGGACGAATTTTTTGATGCCCTATGATTGTTCCCCCCCAACCCCTTTCTTATATACTTGTACATATTATTTAATATTAGGAATAGTTTATTTGTATTACTTTTAAGGAAATGTAAAAATTTAAATTAAATTTGGTTTGTTACAGCTGTAGTGGCAATCATGTCATTTACAGAATACTTAGATAAAACGCACTTTAATTTGGGGAGTGGGGGTTGCTACGTCACTAGTAAGTATAAAATCTACATACTCGTGACGTCATGACAAATTTTACCTCAATGTATCGCCGTAATCTTTTAGATTACGTAAAAAAAGAAATAATACGTGTCCAATTTTTTTTTTATAATCCCAAAGACGGACAATTTTTTTTTTTTTTTCATCCTTATTAATATAAAATGCACATTTGAAACCGCATAAATTATTATGGTACGCTTTAAAATAGTCGGACATTTTCTGACTTTATTTTGATAAACATCGAATTTCGCGTACTTATATTACTTCGAATAAGCTTGAGCAGGTGTATAAATCTTTATGTTAACGTAATAAGAGTTATTATTTACCAACGGTTCATGCAAATGACGGCAATGGATTCGAAGATCACAACAGTATTTTTACATACGGTATAACTAATTTGAATATTTTTGTAGCTCGTGGGTTCGAATCCAGACAGGCGCTTTACTTTGTGTAAATAATTACATCACCACTGCTCTCAAAACGGTGAAGGAAAACATCGTGAGGAAACCATTATGTCTTAGAACCAAAAATTCGAAGACATGTGACATCTACCAACCCGCACTGGCCCGCGTGGTGGATTACAGCCCACTCCCTCTTGAAGAGAGGAGGGCAGTGTCCCAGTGGTGGGAAGATTATGATAATTTGAATATTATAACAATCAAAAGACAATGTATCAATGAAAATTGTATAATCAAAAACTGGAAAACAAAGCTTGTTTACGTATAATCGATTTTAGAAATATTTCTTAACTATAGCCAACTTATTTTAAGCATAATTTTTTTGTTAATTATCTAGTAAAGCAATATTGTCATTTCTAACATTAGATAAGTATAAAGACTGAGTAAATGCATTTCATGAGATTGAACATAATTTGTATCTTTTGTTACTTAGAACTAAATTAAATGACTGGTTCATAAACATAATAATATTATTTGCACAATAGTACATACATATTTAAAAATAACATTTTTACTTAAAATATAAATATTTTTGTATATAAATCAGCATATCAAATTATCAACGTATTTGAACTACAAAAGCTATTAGTATTTAAATAAACTATTCTTATCTTTATAACTACACTGGTAATAAATTATTACATTAGTTTTACAGATAAACGGCAACTCTGAAGCCTCTATGTATTTCATTTGATTAGACATTTATTTGTAGGCAAGATTAAAATAATGATTACTTGTCCATAATTCATTACACAACACGGTTATACATACTAAATACTACATTGGCTAGTAAATAATCTTGTACTCAATTAACTAAAAAGCAAACGTTGTATTTGATAACTAGAAAGTAAGTGTCAGTATAAAAAGTTTCTGTAACTTATAAAAAATAAATAACGAATTAATAGGAATAGAATACCGACTCAGTAGTGTTGGGCTTGATGAAGAGAAACCAACTATATCGATAATTTTAGCCGAAAAATTGCACACCTCTCATCCTTTAGTACAGCTCGATTCAAACTTAATAGCGGCTCGGAACATGAGGAGAGTCGCTACGCAGTAACGAGTTCATGGGTCAGCGGGGGTGAGGGGTGCGGTACTGCGCAGCGAGTAGCTAACTTCCGAGCCGCCATTAACTTTGAATCGAGCTGTACATACGCATATAATTGGTATAGAAACCAGTGCCTATACTATCTATATCGTTGGCCTCACGAATACCTACATTAAAGTTATCAAATACACAATTTGCTGCACTAATCAGATCACTACATTTGCACTAATCAGTACTGTTTGTACAGTTTATTCATCAATATGGACTGGTAGTTCTACCTGGATGTCTTGGGCACTGGGCGCGGGATCTGTCGAATCATGCCCTCTTCTTGGTACTCCAGGTTGCAGGGTTTCAGCAACTCTTGGCCGCCTTGGTGGAGCCATTTATTGCACACTGGAATTTTGTAAGCAGAATTAAATTAACTTTTGTTTAAGTCATGGTAAGAAATTATTCTGGAGCGTGGTTTATATACATTATTTCTCAAATTAGATATTTTGCTAAGGAAAGGCATTAGCAACTTCTAATGTATTGTTATTTTTCAACAGATAATGTCAAATCAAGCTGACAGAAGTAGTTCCTGCAAAAGTTGGTCAGGTCTTGAAACTTCACTTGGGTCCTTGCAGAACGGACTTACATAGTCAGTCACCTACATTCAACGGTAGGATGTAGTTCTACTAAGATCTATTTAAATCCATGTTTCCAATTGATGTTATTTTTAAACAAGTATCAACTTTATGCAAATTTAAATTAAGTTGATTAAAGCATGACTAGTACTATTGAAAAAGTAATAAACACTGTTGAACTTGTAGCGCAAATTGAACCTTATGTGTAGGTGTTAAAGTAATTTTTCCAAAAAATCGTAATTGTTTCATGTTTGGAAATTAAATTGCGAATGTAGAATAGTTAACAACGGCGCAATTCACCGAGAATACGCTCATACCATGAACACTGACACAGCTTTAAACCACGTCCTACACCTAAATAAAGTCACGAAATGAAAAGGATAAACACGTGCATAAGATCCACTACCCGCTCAATTGCTAAATTGCTAAACCTTTTCTTTCCGCAACTGTAGATGTAACTAAAGATAATGCAATTCACGAGCGCGCGTTAGTAACTCTTATGTCATTGTTATAAGTTATAAATTGGAATAATCGACGCTCGTTCGTGAAACGCAACATCTATATGGTATGTTTCAAAAGTACCTGATAAAAGTGTAAACAAACCCTGTTCAGGTTACATTTTCACTCATTAAAGGGAATAAGCAACACATTCACCTGTTTGTAGACGGTTTCAACTTTACATCATACCACTTGCTCCAACAGTTTTATTACTCGTAAAAACATCAACGACAAAAATTTTGCTTGTGAAATAAATCTCAATTGTCAAATGAAGAACATCTTATCTTTAATATAATTAGAATTTAGTTTTTAGTATTCAATTAATCAAATCAAAGCACTCAATTGGAAGTGGCACTACAAATTGCCATTCACAGATGGCGAGAGAGACGTTGTCTATTATATTTGTTTACATTTTCATCAGATGCTTTTGAAACAGACTGTAGTATGTTACTAACCCCACTTGGATCCCTGCAGTACTGGGCAGGCGGCGTGTCTGGTCGCGAGGTCTCCTTCGCCCGACGGGTGCAGGTTCAACCAGAAGGCGGCCGCTCGCTTCACAGGGAACACGCTCAGACCTAACTCCGTGAACACCGTGGCGCCGCCTTGAGCTACATCGGACATCTGGGCAGAAATGAAGTTACGAAATAAAAAATGTTCTATTAGGTTGTGAAATATAATTAAGGTGGATCCGCAATCTCTATAAGTTAGTAAGTTAACAGCTATTTGCGACGTTGCCAACTTTTAGGATAAACGCTTTTAAGACGGGTTGGCGATAACTAAGTCATTAAATAAAAATTGTTCTATCATGTTGTGGACTAAGTTAACTTCTAGTTAATACAGTTTGTATTTTTTTACCAATGGTCTTTTTGGACTGAATCGTCTTGTTTGCCATTCAGGTTTGGTTCCTAAGCATTAAAAAAACCCATGAGCCTTACACCCGGTTTCTGATTTGAGAACTTGTCAAACTCTACTTTAGCATTACTTAACCCGGTAGCACACCTCCGCCGCGAAACCGCAGTAGTTCAATTCAACTGGCTCGCGTTATATTCCGCTACGCGAAATTCGAGTAGTGGAATGCGGCGGAGGTGTGCTGCAGGCGTTAAGGTGGTACCCGCAAAATGTAAAAAAAAAAGTAATAATATCGCGGAATGCTGAAATCACCTTAATTAATGCATAAACGCTGGCCTTTAACTATAAAAGACAAATTAACAACGTAAGAAACGAATGCTTTAGTTTTTCATTGCATCAAGAATCTCAATACAGTCCAAATAGATCGCTCATTATATAACCCCTTACTGCATAGCTATATCAAACTGTCTTATCTAAGTTTTGTCTATGATTTGTTTAGAATCATTAGTATGCACACCCACCCAACTTGTTAAGTGACTACAGCGTATTTAGATAGGGAATAAATTAATGTAAATGTATTTTGATGTAATAAAATTGGGTTTCTGACTTTGTAACAAATAAATGAATTTGTGTATACAACTGTTTATTATTTGAATACTAACATAGAAAAGGACTGTAGCTATTCTGTTGCCACCAGTCTTGGTAAATGCATTCTCCCGTTTCTGTGAACAAAAACGATTATTAAGTTTAAAAAACGAGCGAGCCTTACAGTAGTCGTATATGATGTGTAGCATCTCACACCTCACCTTGGTAATAAGCAACATTAAGAGCGTTTATTCTGAAGGTGGGCAACGTCGCAAATAGACGTCAAATATTTCACTGTTTTGATTAATTTAGCAATATTACTGTGTGGAAATAAAAAATGTGGCGTAACTAGCGAACTAGAATATTGATTATGAAATGCAATAATTAATATCGTAACACCGAATGTTTAGTTTTAGATGTAAAAAAAACCATTTGGAAACTTTCCAAATGCGTTTTTTACACCTAAAATGGGTACAACATCAAATTCAATGTTATAATTGCAATTCATTATTAATATTCTAGTTCGCTAGTTAGCCACATTTCTTATTTCTATTCAGTGATATTGCTATATCAAAACAGGTAAATATTTGACAGTTATTTGCGACGTTGTCAACTTTTAGGATAAACAATCTTAAAGGGTCAAGGTCGTTTCTGCCGCGCGCGCTCATTGGTCAAATCAAATTGCGCGCGCTTTGCCCCGGCTCCCTGTAATACACTTCCGTCCCTTTTCACGAAATCACTTCCACAGATTGCAGGAAAACGAGAGGAAGTATGTTACACATCAAAAAAAGAACATAGACTTGAAATGCAAAGTAGAGATAATGAAATAATAATTAGAAATTATATACAAGGTGAAATTAGATGGCGGATCTACACAGATGTGATGAATCGTAAGGCTTCGATGAGAGTAGCTAAAAATCGAGTTATATGGCGTGCGAGGCCTATGACCATCAACGTCAAAACACATCGTTTATTTCAATTAAACCATTAAAAGGATTGAATCTGGTTGCTCATTCCACAAGGTAGTTTCGTATGGAGAAGAATAGACAATAAACTACACATTTACTCTAAAACAGGTTTACATTAATAAGAACTCCTTAACTAGAATAAAATTACCATAGTACATTATAGATGGTGCCTACCACTGTTGGAGCCTGATCAATATCGCATAGCAGCATTACACCGAGCCTATTAATTTGCACATATTACTTGTCATGTGTGCCGATCTTGATGACATTTTACTTGTACTTTAGAACTCATGTTGTTAGCACCTAATTAAAAGTTATTTTACATGCATCAAGCATCCTGAGTTTATTAATCCGGCATATCCCTTAAATTCCCGCACATGGTCCTTCGAGCCGGATATGAACCAACCACAAAGACGCGCCCCACTCTTACAGTACAGTTGCACATAGTTAGTTAGTTAGTTATAGGTTGCACATGCGTGCTGGCATGCGCGCTACTGTTTTATAAGTAAGATTGACTACTGCGCAATCATTTGTAGTCTTCACTTCACACTTCAGTACTTCAGATCGGCAAAGTTATTTGACGCGAACTGTACAGTAATCGCTTTTAGAAAGAACAGTGAGTCGCGTCTTCGTGGATGGCACTATCTATAGGCAGGTATAATTATTTGTAAATTAAGCAGTAACGTCACATAAAAATAATTATGTTGATAGATACCTACATATTTACAAAATTTAACAAACAATGAACCAGTGTTCGTTATTGTGGACGATTATAAGTTACTTTGAACTAACATTTTAACAAACAATGAATCAGTATGTGACATAAATAAAGTAATCATAGAATGTAAAAGTAATGTCATAAAAAAAATATAATTAAATTAGCAACCAGTTTGATTTTGTCTTGATTCTAGATTGTCTATGGATCACTTATGATGATGATGATTGACTTACCCTAGCAAAGTCATAGTGGGGTTCATAATGCCCTCCGATCCCGTAGTTGACGACCTGCAGCTCTTCAGCGAAGTCCATATTAAGGCCTGTCATGTGGGACACTCTGCGGGAGATGCGCGCGATGCTCTCAGCTTCGGTGTCTCGAAGCCACGATGACTTGCTGATGCGGTAGTGAGCCGGTACCAGTTCACCGGTCTTTGGGTCGTGAACTACGGCGCGTTTGAACTAAATAGTAAAAAAAAAGTTAAATCAGAGAAAGGAAATGAAAATTATAATTATGTCGTTTCTCTATGAATTTTACCTGTGTACATCTATACAAATAAAAAATGCATATGAAAGTATTTTTTTTTCTGTCAACCTTTCTGTTTGCTCCGGCTAATCTCCAAAGCGGCTGGAACGATTATGACTGGACTTTCACTAAGCCTTTAGCTGATGTTATCAGAAATAACTTAGGTATTTTTATTTTAGGGTAGGGAATTAGGGTTCTCACGGGCAAAGCCGCGGGCAGCACCTATTAAATAATAAAATAGATAAAAATTCAACAGTCGGGGAAATTGCCATTTGATAAATCAAGACAGCTGTTGTGATTTCAATGTATGGACTATTTCAGTGGAAAGTTAATTTTGCTGAACAATCCATTTCTCTGACATATTTAAATCTTTAAATTTTAATTTTATAGAACTGGAAATTCTAGTAAGTAACCTTGATTAGTATGATTCAAAATTAGAAACGACAAAAAGCTTTAACAATCTAGTGTTTTAATTAATATTTAACAGCTATAAAAGTCAAGGTCAGGAATCTGTGAGAATCTCTAAAAAAGATGACATTTGTTAAGAACGATGGATGAAATTTGTTACTTATAAGTGATATAACTAAAGACATGGTCTAATAAAACAAGGTCTGGCTTTCCGGGACTAACACATGTTTTCGTCCTATCCAGTTGCCACTCTATTGTAACAAAACACGATTAAAGAAAGATTTTCAAAAACCATTCTGTTAAAAAATATGTACAAAGGTTTTAAATTGTCGTTTCGTGTGTCTAATCAAACGAAACAATTCAATTTAAATATAAACCAACATAATTGTTAATTAAAACCTCATTGTTTTATCGGATTCGCACAGGTAATAAAGGTGGTTCGGGAGTTATTATTACAAACTTCTGGTAACACAGGTGTGATGACGTAGACTTGTGTTACCCACGTGACCACTGTGTTTGCATTCCTGGCTACAGGTAAAACCAAAAAAGGCCACATTCTTTTTTTGCATTTTAATTAAAGTGTTCATTATAACTCACCCTAGGCTTGGCCATTTTCTTGACCATTTCAATCTCTCCATCACTAATCACGTCGTGGAATATCACAACGTCTGGGTTGAGGTACATCATTTCCATCTTGATGGGCGCCAGGCGAAGGAACGGATGGTTCTCTGTGAGGTAACGACATGTTAACCTGTGAATGACAGAAAAATTTAATATTTAAGATGATAATTTTTTTTATTCAAAATAGGCTGAGGATCAACACTTTTTAATGGTTAAGGTTACGCTAATCGGTCATTCTTCCATACAAACGCAGTATGGTGATTACTCGTCTGTTTGACGTTGTACGTTCAAAACTAGAAATTATATCAATTTGTCTTGTCATTATCTAGCCCTGTATGGAAGCAGAATTGATACAAAAATATTTAGTTGGAAGTTATGAGCGTCGAAACTTCCATATTTTAACTCATCTTTGGGCGTCAATAAATAACTTATGTAGTATGAAAATGGTAAAACAGACACCGTATAGGGATAGATAATTTATTCAAAAGTTCAAATAATTTTATTTTGAGTCCAGTAGTTTTTTCATAATATCTATACGCCCAAAGGTATGTTCATGAAATTAAGTTATGCGCTTGTTTTCGTTATAAATCATCGTCTATTTCACAAAAAAAAAAAAAAAAATTGATAAATAAATAAATCGAAATAAATAAATAACTATGTATACTAAATAGCATGCATATTAGCCACGCCCACCAACGAGTTCGAGCAAACGCGCGTTGACTAGTGCAACCTTAAAAAGACCTGGAGAACCAGCTCTTCTCCAATTCCTAGTGTTTAAGGTGAGAAGAAGTAACAACTAGTAAGTAGTAATGTAATCTGACTCACCAGAATATTGAGCTGTAATTAAAAAGCAATTTTAATTTCTGGGATAAAAAGCCTTCACCTATTTTTTTTTAAGGTTTGAAGTCAACAATCATACATTGAAACGAAATGAGTCATGATGTACGGTTCCTACCTAATACAGCAGAATTTGCGTTTAAAAGTTACATTCTAACTGTATGCGTGGGAAGATTACCATACCATATACAGTTACTGACATAAGTATACAATTAGTATTTTATGATAATTTACTAACTTAATTTAGCTACTTTAACGTGAATTTCTGCCAAAAGTAATAAAAACGAATGGTACGATATTAGCATAATGTTAAAGCCAGGTTTTTTTATTTAAGGCGAAATGGTATCGTGGTTGCGTTCCGGGAGCGGCGGTATGACCCGGCCCACGCGCAATTCTATTGCACTATGTTTACAAATATTGAATTTAAAAAAATTACTTGTGTTGACATAGAAAAATAAGTCCATAATTTATTTAAAGTATTTAATAGTGAACACGTAGACAAAATTTTAATACAATTGCTTTGATAACAATCGAATGGAATTGGTTTTTCTCTTAGTGGTTGTAACAAAAAAAGCAGATTTTAATGTAACTTTGCCGTTTTTTTCTATCGAGGAAACTTTTGTCAATCGTGTTTCGGGCCTCATATTTTCACTAACGACACTCTTAAATTTTCGTAAGCATAAAAAAAATGTGAAGTCGAAACATCTGCTTTTGAACCCATTTCACCTTTAAATCGCAAATCGCATTGTGAGAGACATTCTTTCCATATGGGAGGTAGACGCCTATTCACCTAATATAAACATCTACAGCTATGCAAAACATACAATACAGGATACGGGTACTCGCCGACCCTGAGTCGAATTCGTGCTGTGCCACAGAACAGTACAGAAGGCGCACTCCACTTTTTAGACGTGAAGCTACAAGTACCCGGCGGGCTCGTCTTGTAGGGCCAATTCAGTGACCGTAACGTAGTCAGAAGATATAAGAGATATGCAATAGAAAGAGAGGTAAATTCTAGGTGAATATAACTGCAGGTAATTAGCGCTATGTGATGGTACATAATAAAGAGAACTCTATCTAGACAGATAGACCATATATTCACCCGATAAGCAATGGCAAAAACATTTGTGGTAGCCGCGGTCACGCGGTAACACGGGAGCGAGATGACATGAGGCTCAGTTATAACTTTTAGGAATCCCGTATTAAATATAGAGTGAATTCAGAGGGAAAGAGACAAAGAGATGTGGAAATCTTTAGAGGAGGCCTTTGTCGAAAGAAAAGCGGTTTAAAAAGAGTGTACCGAACGCTGATATTTTTAGAAAATAATTTTGAGCAGATATCTAAACTATTTGATTTTATGTATGCATGTTTGTTTGTTACGCTTTCACGCTATAACGACTGAACGAATTTGGATGAAATTTGGCACATGGGTAGACCATGACCTGGGTTAGGACATAGGACTTTTTATCCCGATATTCCCACGGGATCGAGATCAAATATATAAACATCTTTTAAAAACATTGTTGAACAAGCAAAAGAAGCATCCTAAAAAAAAAAAATGTATTATATCTATATACAGGGTGGCAGGGACATCGACGCGAAGCCGGCTACCATGGATTCAGTACATGATTCTGAACCCCACCGCGTTGAAATTTTTCGTCGGTTATTTAAAAAAAAAACAGCTGTTTCATAGAAAAGTGCAATACCTACGCGGTCAAAATGTACGGAGCAGCTGTTTTTTTTTAAAATAATCGACGAATAATTTCAACGCAGGGGGGTTCAGAATCATGTACTGAATCCATGGTAACCGGCTTCGCGTCGACGTCCCTGACACCCCGTATATAAAAGAAAGTCGTGTTAGTTACACTATTTATAACTCAAGAACGGCTGAACCGATTTAGCTGAAAATTGGTGGAGCTTAGAACCAGGAGTCTAACATAGGATATGTAGTAGGGTAGGTAGGTAGGGTTTTCTTTTTATATTTGATTGATTGCGGAACAAAGTTCGCCGGGTCAGCTAGTTATATAATAAATATTTATCATCCTACTCGCACTTTTCATGACCGCGACTGCCATGAGTATTGGCGTTTAGTACAGTTGAGTCTTAGAATAATATATGTAGTATCAATATTATATTTACTTCTTAGAGATGGTTAGAGGTATGTCCACTTCGCCACGACACAGCGACTCGTAAGCTTTTCTCTCCTTAGCATAGCCGGTCAATTTAACCGGTTTTTCCTCTTGCTGCTCCGCACCAGTCTCCTGCACACCAACCAATAACATTTTATAGCCAAATTAGATTAGATTAGAGACTTAATTTTAATAATGTTATTTTATATAAATGTCAATAACATAATAATACAACGTGTTTTTCTTGTTTTTGCGAGGTATTTTTATCTTTAAGGAAAAATGGTTTATCTTAATCGGGTACTGTACGACACAACTTAGATGTAGTCACATCGGCAAAATTCGTAAAACCGATCACCATCTGAACTGAGTGCGCCTTCAAAATCACCAATATTTATTAGGCTTTAGGTGAAAATGATCTTTACGCAAACGCAATAACTTGTGAACTCATATAATCAAATACATTCGCAAAATTGAAAAAAATGAATGCAAATTTTCAAATTTGTGTCGTACTGTACCATGCTCGATAAATTCTATTTATATGGAGTTAACAAAAACAAAGGGGTTAAGTAAACCATTAGATAATTTAAAAAAAACTTGTTTATATTCAAATGATTATACGAGTAATATCCCATATTGAATAATTTATACATATACCGAACAAGTTATTGACCTTTACACCAAATATTCTACAATAATAACGTATTCACATAAATAAAACGAAATCGATATTATTGACCTGTTTATCTAGAATATATTAGAAAAAAGTAAAAAACAATTTATGTTTTTAGGGTTCCGTACCCAAAGGGTGCCAAACGGAACCGTATAACTAAGCCTCCGGTATCCGTCCGTCCGCCTGTTAGGAGCCTGTATCTCATGAACCGTAATAGGTAAACAGTTGAAATTTTCACAAATTATTTCTATTGTCGCTATAACAAACTTGAACAAATAATACAAAGTTAAAAATTAAAGGGGTCCCCATACAAGAAACGTGTTTTTTTTTTTACTAAAGGATAACAAAAGTGGTGTTAAATATTGTACGGAGGTACAGAACCCTTTGCGTGCGAGTCCGACTCGCACTTGGCCGGTTTTTATTAATCAATTTTAAGTAGGAATATGACACAGAGTAGTATTTGACTAACAAATAATAACGTTAAACATAGCAGGAACACTGAGTGATCTATTCCCGGCCCGAGACCCCACGATAATACATGGACATGATTCATAGACTGGGCACTCGTAGATGAACATAAGGTGACCTTGTCGCTATCACAGACCACGTGCACACACTGCATTGTGACAGAACCTAACAGTAAATATTAATTACAAGACCTATGTCGACAACTAATTAATCTGTTGCCAAGCGAGATCGAACCGTGCACTAAGAAGACTTTTTATATGATTTTACAATGCATTTGCTCGAAAAGAGCGTTTTCCAGCCAATTTGCGGAAAGTGTCACTTTTTTTCACTAGTGCTTTTTACTTTTCTGTTTTTTTTAATATTTTTATATTGGTCGTCAGCTCTTCGCAGAGACGGTAGCGATGGTGAAGACGATGGCGATGGGCAAAGTCAAAAAGTCAAAGTCAGTCAAAGTCTGTCATATTCAGTCAAAGCCAAAGTCAAAGCCAAAATTCAAAGTCAGTCAAACTCAAAGTATAAAAAGACAAAGTCAGTCAAAGTCATGAATGTTTTTTATATCATTTATACACGTCAGATGTTACACATCTTATGCGACTACTGTAAGGCTCGCTCGTTTCTTTTTATTTCCTCGCACAGTGCATAGTAAAACGTTGTATGTGTATGCGTAAGATGATTTCCGCACTTGTAGCATAAAGAATTCATTATTATTTCAAAATCACACTTATCATGTGCAATTTTTACTCAATCAATCGGAACATGAGAAATCGATCACAATATTTAAATCTTAAGTCAACCAGTTCATGGTACGTACCCCGCGCCGTTCCTTTCTGAGTCTCTGCTCTTCTTCAGCGATGCTCTTCTGATAGTGAGGCACGTTGCCTTTAGCGCGCGAGTGCTTGGGGTCGACGGCTAGCAGCTTATGTGTCCATTCCAGAGCGCTTCTTGTGTCGCCTGGAAATATTAATTACTTATCATCGTATCATCCTGTATACAGGGTGGCAGGGACATCGACACGAAACTGATACCACGGCTTCAGTACATGGTTCTGAAAAAAAAATTCAATGCAGTGGGGTGTTCAGAATCAATATACTGAATCCATGGTATCATTTTTCGCGTCGATGTCCCTGCAACCCTGTACCTATATGTACCGCTGGAAAAGTTTTTATAATATTGTTTGCTTCGGGGACATATATTAATGTGCTATTGGCAGAACGGAGGGCCATTCTGTCCATCCTTACGCAGTTTTCCGTTAAGGCTGCCACAAACAGGCGGCGACTCTAATAAAACAATTTCTAAGAAAACTTCACGGTAGAACCGTGTCGCGTTTTTCGCACCAGTCTATACAAGCCTTTAGTCAATTTTTCTGACAGTTCCGGGTGAGGAAAGGCTAGAGAAATCAAGAGGCTGTGCCTAAAGTTATACTTAGGCACGGCGGCAAGAGGAACCGTTTTTTTTAATGACTATAACACACACTGACGAACTAATCATGTCTGCGGGGTCAACATGGCTAGAGATCGCACAAAATAGAGAGGTTTGGAAGTAAAAAAAAAAATAGTTTAAAACTGATACCCAACTACGACAAAAACACCAACTAAAAAGGAATAAACAAGACATCATAGACAGACAAACTAAAAATCCGGAGTCAATGAAGAGTCAAAAATCGTCATTTAATTATGTAGGCATAAATCTAACAGATTCCTATTCCTAGGAAAAGAGGTCGACCTAATGCGCGGTGGGCAGACGACATAGTACGAGTGGCTGGCGAACTGTGGATGAACACAGCGAAGGACAGGGAAGAATGGAAATCCCTAGAGGAGGCCTTCACCTTCAATTAACTGAGGGGTTTTTACTAGAGCTTTAACAGCTTTATATATAAAAATAAGTTTAACTTTATAGTATGTAAGAAATTGTCATGTGTTAGGAAAGCTAGAGACTATTTCAGACACTAATCTACATGGTCCTCCCATGACTTGACCAAGATTATGTCTGGACTTTAAAAGAGACTGCGACCTCTGAGTTTGTTTCGGCCTTTCTTCTCAGAGTAGTCAGATAGGAAACACCGACCTCACCTAGCTTATTTTTAATATTTTTTATATGACGTGTAAAAGTGATTCCGATATCCTATTTACAGAATAAACAATTTCATTTCATTTCATTTCAAACTATGTTTTGTAGAATTTTGTTTTTTAGTAAGAAATATAACGCTTTTTTTTTATTAATTAATATCTACCAGATTATGAGAGATTTTTCATTTGTTTATCTATGATGTCTTGTTTATACCTTATTAGTTGGCGGTATTTAAATTATTTTTAGTTTTGGGATCATTGAGGATACACCTACGCACTCCGTTGCTTTGGGAAAATTCAACAGTGAAACAGTGGTTTATGTAAAACCAATATATTTTCAGAAAGACTCCATAAGATCTTTCATATAAGCCGCCATTTAATGTGACGTCATATAGCCTATAACCTGCGGAACAACACGACGCTTCCAGCGATACCTCGTTTCTCAAAAAACGACTAGTAGTTTAGGAGTTATGACGGAACAGATGAACAAACATACATAGCCTGTTAAAATCATAATCGTCCTTTGGCTTTGCCGTAGTCGGGTGAAGAGGGAAAGCATTTTCCCAGCCAGTGGGACGCAAAAAAGGCTAACAAAAAATAAACACTTACCTAGCAAATAATAAGAGAAGCCGATGTACTCCAATATGTCACCCTCAGTGAAGTAGTAGGGAATGTTTTCCTCCTTCAACTTGCGTAATGCCTCCACCATCCATGCGCGTGCGTTTGTTAGATCTTTCTCGTTGTACAGTGCGCGCCCGAGTTCATAACAGTCGCCCGCGTTCATTGGAGTACTGAAATGAACATAAAATATTAACATAATGTGGATTAGACATGGATAGACTGTGTGAAAGATGATAAAGAAAGAAAGAAAGAAAAAGTATTTATTGTGACTCGCACAGGAAATCACACATAACTAAAAACACATTAAACATAAATAAAAACAAAGTAACATTAAAATTAATAATCATTTTAATTGTCATTTGATATGACTGTGTCCAAATAAACGTTTCCTTTGTATGGCTAGAAAGCGGGTATCTATAGAGATGACGAGTGATAGAAAAGTATGTAAGAAGATATGTTACCCCGACCGAAATAAAATTGGATTGGGCAAGAGAACAGACCCTTTTTTCTTTGTGGTGGGAAATTATCAAAAACTTCTCCCGCTCTGGGTGGAGCGGGAGGGCGTGTCAGACTCTTACTGACTAAAACCCACCCGTGTTCCTTCAGTTGTCTGTACGTTGTCAGGGGTCACGGTATTTTTTTCGGACTTTCCCGCGACCATGACTAGACCCTCAGACCGAATAAAAAAGTAAAAAACCATGACAGAGTGCTGCGAACAATACAGTGAAGCATGCCAAAACTACACCGCCGCTCTGTGCATACACGCTCACACGCACACATTTACAACGTTTTACAATGACACTACAATCAAACTACACAAAGTGCACACAAATGTTTACGAAACTGGCTGCACGTCACTGTTGACAGCACTCTGTCTTGGTTTTTTTATTTGGTCTGAGGACTAGACTAAACCATGTTATTTTTTCACTGAAATTTCATAATCTTTCCATGAATGTCGCGTTATAATAAATATGACAACAAAATACTAGTGCAAAGTTTCCTATTGTTAACTTATAAGTACTACAATCAATCTGCCTAGCTTTTTCCCAACTATGTTGGGGTCGGCTTCTAGTCTAACCGGATGCAGCCAAGTACCAGTATTTTACTTGGAGCGACTGCCTGTCTGACCTCCACAACCCAGTTACTGGGTTACACAATACCCCTTGGTAAGACTGGTTGTCAGGCTAACGAGCTTCTGCCGACCCGTAACGACTGTCAAAGATCCACGAATGACCAGGCGCGGTCCGAGGGGGGGGGGTCTTGGGGGTCATGACCCCCCCAAAATCATTCAAAGTGTCGACAACTTGAATGATTTACATGTCTTACTAACTAAAAACTGGTACTTGAGACACAATGACCGCGATGGGCATTCTATACAAAAATAATATGAAAAAAAAACCTGTTAAGCAAACTCAGGAATTTGGGCACCAGTGCACCACTACACTCGGGTTAGGGCCAGCTTTCAAAACCTAAACTGCTGTAAAACGAGTTTAAGCTTTTCTTCTCGACAAAGTAAGTTGTCTTCCTGTATAATGGTCAAAAGAAAACACAGAACCTATTGAAGGCGGGGTGCTAAAATTTTGAGGCTCGCTTGTCTTGATTCTTGAGCTTTTCTTCATAAGTCGACAAAGCAAGTAATTCTTAGTTCTTTTGGAATTATTAAAAGAAAATCTAACGTACCCGAGAGTGCAAAATTTTTGAGCTCGCTTCGCTCGCTCTTGTATTCTACATTTTTATAGTTGCTTGACCTTTGCTGCGTATGTCGACAATGTAACTCTTATTTCTGTTTGAAAATGTAAATCAAATCCTAAGCAAATAGAACCTATTCAAGGCGGGGTGATAAAATTTTAAAGCTCGCTTCGCTCGCTTGTCTTAATTCTTGAGCTTCTCTTCATAAGTCGACAAAGCAAGTAATTTTTAGTGCTTTTAGAATGATCAAAAGAAAATCGAACGTATCCGAGAGTGTGCAAAATCTTTGAGCTTGCTTCGCTCGCTCTTATACTCTACATTTTCATATTTGCTTGGCCTTTCCTGCATAAGTCAACCATGTAACTCTTAGTTCTGTTTGAAAATGTAAATCAAATCCTAACCTATCCGAGACGGGGTATTAAAAAATTATCGAGTTAGCTTCGCTCACTCTTCTCCCCCTACATAATCTACTGTCCTAATATTTATTATTTATCAAAAAGCCAAGGTGACCAATTTGGCAGTACCATAAAGTACCTTAGCTTAGTTTCTGCGACCAACTGTGAGAAACGATCATAAAGTTATAAAGTTACTTATTTAAAAAGTATGTATCATTAGATAGTCAAAAAGTTTTTAGAGTAACAATTAAATATTTCCCCAATATTCCTCGGCACCCATGGTGACTCCCCCCAAAATCTTAGGCTGCGACCGCGCCTGCGAATGACAGCCGGGACTAACAGCTTAACGTGCTTTCCGAGGCACGGAGGAGTCTCGGTATGTAAAGATGGTCACCCATCCACGGACCAACCCCGGCAAGCGTAGCTTAACCTGTTGGATCGGAACGAGCGGCTGTTATTACTTAGCCACGAGATCCTACGTTCTATTAAGTATAAGTACAATGTGTGTTTGATCTAACCAAAATTTTGTAACAATTTTTTGTTTATTTAAAAGACTGTCCGTGGAGTTTCTTGCCCGTTCTTCTCCATATTATGTACCTACTACGCTTTGGAATGGGCAACTAGCTTCATATTTCTGACTGACCTTGACAATTCAAAAGTGCCAGTAAATGGTTTAATTGAAACAAATGCTTTGAGTTAGAGTTTTCCATTGTTATAAGTCTTAGAGTATATAACACTGGAGAAGCCTTACGAACACTTCCTCTCTGTAAAAGTACAAGAACAAATGTTCGTTAGTTAGTAGTACGTTCATAAAAACTACTTTCAAATCGATTCTAACGCACTTCGTGAATCGTTTTAAAGGCGCGCGGAGCTCCGTGAAAATGCCTTTTTGTACTGTTAAATGGTATAAAAAGCGTTCAAATACGTCAAATTTACCTAAAGAACTGAATAACTTTCCATAAGCAGATTTTTTTTTTTTTAGATTTAGTCATGTTTTTATTGAAATTTAAAATCCTAACCTCATAATACAATTCGATTTTTCATTCGATTCAACCATGATTCAATATAAAACGTAGCATGAATCGAGTATTTTCCTCACGTTGCTTCTGTGACGTCACCGAGTCTCGCTACATCTCGTTTTTATGTTCGTAAAGATCAAAATACTTTTCTTTTGCATTACGAAAATATACGTCAAATCAGCAAAACTTACACGCACTTGACAAGCGATTATGTCCTCTAGTAAAAATGTTAACGAGACTACCGTAGTGTTGAGGTCATGTTTGAAACCAAAATTGACATGTCGATAATTTCCTAGTAAAAATGACTTGGTAATTATTTTTGTTTATTATTTTTTATTGTTCTTTGTTTTATAATTTGTTTAAGTCCATTGAAGTGTTTGTATATAAAAAAATAAATTGAACTTGATCTAATTTTTTATTGAGATTACTTACTTATTACAAATTTAGTTACTTTTATTTAATTGAAATTATTTTCTCTTCTTATTAAAATGTAACTATCAACAGCTGTTTTATTTCTGGGTTCAAGCAAAATTCCGAATGAATATCGATATCGATAAAAAAATAATATGGTACGGACTTCTCTATCCGGGCGAGCAGCTATTGTTATTTTTGACAAAAGCTACCCCGTCCCCCGCAAAAAGTGACAGACTTTTTTGTTCGGAATATAGCGCTTATGGCATCTCCAGTGATATATACGCTAAGTTATAAGTACTACAACTGAAACTAAATAAATTACGTGTATTGTCGCTTATACTCGGATTATGTACTCGTAGCTTATAATCGATCTATCCTATTATAAATAAAATAGTGTCACATTTATTACAACTTGTCATAGTTGTAATAAATGTGACACTATTTTATTTATTATTTAAATAAACAAAAATAACTGACGTGGCTCAAAAGGCTGCCCAACTTAAATGGGACTGGGCAGGACATGTCTGTCGCATGCCGGACAAACTGTGGGCCCAAATAGCACAGAACTGGTGCCCTGAGACAGTGAGGCGGGGTCGCGGCAGACCGCGTAGGAGATGGCGGGACGAGCTGGATAGGTTCCGTCATAACTGGAAGGAGGACGCGCGGGCTCGCGAACGATGGAAGGAGTGGAGGGAGGCCTTTGCCCAGGAGTGGGACAGAGTAGGCTAGTAAAAAAAAAAAAAAAATATTATGACATATTTAGTTCCTATTGTAATGGGTTATACAATCTTTAACTATACTAATATTATGAGGAGGAGCTCGTGGGTAAGTAATAATTCCCGCACGGGTCGATCCATCAGGTTAAGCTACGCTTGCCGGGGTTAGTCTGTGGATGGGTGACCATCTTTACATACCGAGACTCTTCCATGCCTCGGAAAGCACGTTAAGCCGTCGGTCCCGGCTGTCATTCTTGGATCTTTGACAGTCATTACGGGTCGTCAGAAGACCGAAAGTCTGACAACCAGTCTTACCAAGGGGTATCGTATTACCCAGTTACTGGGTTGTGGAGGTCAGATAGGCAGTCGCTCCATGTAAAATACTGGTATTCAGCTACATCCGGTTAGACTGGAAGCCGACCCCAATATAGTTGGGAAAAAGCTAGGCATATTGATCTATACTAATATTATAAAGAGGTAAACATTGTTTGTTTGTAAGTTTGTATCTCCGGAACTACCAGTCAAATAAAATAAAATCTTTTTGAATTGTATAGCCCAGTGTTACTCAAAATATGCCCCACGAATCCCCGCGGCTCCCCAAAGACTGTGGGGGCTTCGCGAAAATACTGGTTCATTGTGACCAGTATTTTCACGGAGCCCCAACAGAGGCTTTTCGAATCCCAGCTTCCTCAAGAGCTAATTTTAGATTAAGGCATTTGCTTGATCACGTGTCTTTTTATTGGTGTTACGATTATTAATGAAGAATACACACAAAATCCAATTATTATTTTTTTTAGGGCTCCATCAAATATTTCGTTTTCCTAAAGGGTTCCGTCGCCAAAAAAGTTTGAGAACCGCTGGTTAGCCCAATTATTGAGGAAGGATAAAGGCGCACGAAGTCGCGGGCAGAAGCTAGTAGGAAATAACATAACATCACGACTGTATTACCCCGAAGGGATAGGCAGAGGTGTACCTACGCCCACATTTCGCCAGTTATGTTTAAGTCCCATGTAATAGGGGGCGAGCCTATTGCCATCAATCGGGCACTAATCTAGACTTTGGACTGCTATTAAAAAATTCCACATGGAAAACATAATAACACTTTGCCCGACCCCGGAATCTAACCCGGGAACTCGTGCTCAGCAGTAGCACTTCCAACCACTAGATCAACGAAACTAGTAGGAAATAAATATGTACAGTAAACAAATTCAAAACTATTAGCTGGCAACCATATCTACAGATACGAAACACATGATGTAAGTTATTATGCAAACACAAATTATACTCAGTCAAACATAGTTATTGTATCGGTACACGAGTTAGTGCTAAATCGCTAATATCATGCTTCACGCTAATAAAGTCTTAATAACTGCGGGCGCTTCGCACCCTTAACCTTGTAGCAGAGGAGATAGACATTTTTGCTTGTGCACTGAGTGAATTCACAAGGATAACATTGTATGTAATAAGTTATAGAAAATAAGTTGTTATACTCGTAGATTGAAATATTTGGATTTTATTTTTAAGTTTGCTTTACTATTGCATTGGGTTGTACCTGTAATAATAGTTGTAAGTGATTAATAATACCAGCCTGTTACTGTCCCACTGCAGGGCAAAGGCCTCTTCTCACACAGAGAAGGCACGAGCATTGATCACCACGCTTGCTCAAGACGGGTTGGTGATTTCAGACTTATATTAACTACAAGTCCAGGTTTCCTCACGATGTTTTCCTTCACCGATGTCAGTAATGTCCAAGATAAACTCAGAAAATACATATGAATTGAAAAAGTCACATTGGTACTTGCCCGGATTTGAACCCACAACCTCGTGCATGAGAGGCGAGGCCTTAACCACTGGGCCATCACGACACTCAAGTGAAGTGATTATATAAATAAAATAAAATTGTAGAATTAGTTACACTTAGCACATCATTATAAAGATAGTGAAACTAAAACAATGTAGACAGTTAGGTATTTAGCATATGACACGATTTTTGAATAGAGATAACTGGTAATTAGCTCCTGTAAGATCGTTTTTTTTCATTTTTATTTACTTTGTGTTCTCATATGAAAACAAAGCGTGACTCGCGACTGATATTAGCTACAACGGGAAGGAACTAGCTACTTTACTTATCTTATGTACCTAGTTAATTAACAATTTTTATCTACTCTCTTAACGTAATATTCGAATTATAAACTTCAAAACGAGTTTATATTGACATACTTTATATACAATATACCGAAATTTAAAAATAGAATCATATAACACTTTTTCTCTAACAAAATAATGTTGTTTTCTATCCAAGAAGTGTCCATCAACTTTTGTAATGGAACGTTAGCGGTCGACAGCAGCACCGCTCTAGCGCATGCGCGGTGATATGCTGGGTGCAGGCGCCATTCATACATATTCATACGTGAAAAACCTCGCCTATGGCTCAGTTTTGAAACACACACTCATATTTTAATACCCCGCATTGTGCAACAGTTTCATAAACTACTATTAAGCTTTATGTTAGACTGTGTTACGGGTCCTAAAATCTTTTATTGCAATCGATTTTCTTAATTATTTTGTGAAGGAATGAGTACCTATAAGCGACACCGTTGAGCAGTCCTTCGGAGAGGTCCTTCACATCCAAATGGTAGGTCTCCTGAAGCCTGGTGAGCGCTTGAGCGGCTCCCGTCAAATCTTCTAAAGCGGGATACTTCACGTCTGAGTGGTTCATTGTTATATTCTTTATGTAATCTGTAATCATCGTAAAAAGCTTAGTTGGTGTAATGAAAGACGGGTTTGTTGGGAATATGATTGATAAAACGCATTTTAAGTCGGGGAGTGGGGGTCGCTACGTCACAAGTAAGTATAAAATGTATATACTCGTGACGTCATGGCACATTTAAACTCAATTTATCGCCGTAATCTTTAGATTACTTATGTAAAAAAATAAAAATACGTGTCCAATATTTTTTTATAATCCCCATGACGGACTTTAAAAAAAAATTGTCATCATTTATTATTCTTTAGAAAAAGTATTAATACGCCAAGCAGCGATAAGGCCGCCCATTGTATATTTTGTAGTGTTATATTTATTATTTGCTATGGTGTACAATAAAGTATATAATTATAAATAAATAATACAGGCAGTTTCTGTCACTTTCATTACTTTTGGTGGGAAACAATTCATAGTTCCCAGATCATGTAGGTACAAAATATAATCCACGCATTACCTATTGTATTGTGACACTTGTTATTTCTTTGGGAGTATAATTTAACCATAATCAACTTGAATGATTGTGAATACTTCACACGTTTCTCGTGATCGCGAGAATGCAATTGTTTCATTTAATAAAACATATCCACGGCATAAATTGACTGTTATCTTTTTGTTATGGCCGTGTGGCGTTGATTAAAACCATTATGTGCATTATGCTTTTCCTTGAGTCTTTGTTAATAGCCTTCATAGCTCCCAGGGAAAATTAAATAATAAAAATTTAGGAATAATGACGCTCATATAACTATAGTGAATAGGCGTCCCAAAGAAATAAAATTCGCGTGCTAATGAATATTTATCCCAATATAACTGCTACTCGTACAACATCTAATTGAACCAGATCAAATCAATGACGCCATAGCTAAACTTTATTGTCACGATCTGTGCCAGTCTATCATTGAAATGTTCGTTTCGTTTCACACTCGATTTCCGCATGGCAATACAAAATCTGGGTAAAGTAAGGCCCATAGTTTTAGTCTGAGTTCAACGTCTCCACAAAGATATTCACGGTTTATCAGTGTACTAACTTCCATTTCCCAACAATAAATCATGATCTTTTGTGGGATTATTTTATAAATAGCATAAATAAAATACAATAGACGTCACTTCGCCCGACAACCCTACTTATAGGATTACTGCCCTCCCACCTCGGCTAGGTCGGGCGAAATGGCTCAGCTCACTCTGCTCTCGACGCTTGACGTGTCTACACGTCGGGTCCGGGTTCGCAACAAGTCAATCGTCATCTTGAGGTTGCCTCGTTGACGGGTGAAACACGTGTCGATTTCTTACAGGGTTCTTTAGGACTTTTTAAGAACAGTTAAGCGGATTAGGTTACTAAATATACGTCGTCTATTGTATTTTATAATGTATTTCCGCAGTCACGCCTGAATCAATTAACTATACTAAATAGCATAAATAAAAAGTGAGGTACCTGTTCCTATCTTAATACTATTTTCAATATGATCAAGATCTGTCGTCAGTCTTTTTATAAGGGTAAAAGCGTTGATTGGATTACCCAAGTAATTGGGAATATCATCCATTGCCCTTTCATGTTCCTTTTTGTAGAGATTCAAATGCCTGTAAATAAAAATAAAAAATGTTATAGGTACAGTCAGGTTACATCCAGAAACCAAATTACTTTTTAATGCTTCTTGTTTCTGTCTTCTTCCAACTTAATTCAAGTCTTACCTCTTTAGGGTCGAAAGTCTTTGCTCTTCCTTGTTGATATAAAAATCTAAATCATCTATTATTCTCTTGTGTGTCTCCAGCAAATGTTCTACTTCTGCTATTGCGGTGAATAATTCCGCGTGCGTGCGCACACACAGATCGAATAACAGTGCGAAACATATTACGTGCAGCAAGTTCAAATTAGGAACCATATTCATCGCTTTACAAACCTAGAAACAAAAACAGCAATTACCATAAATTCCAGAGAAGTGTCACATCTATTCTTTTTAATATTCCGCAGGACGACAGTCTGCGGTTTTGATTACACGCTCGTAAAGCTCACGAGCTAGCACTTTTAAAACCAGTTCTAAGAAATAAAGAAACAAATACAGGGTGACTCATTTACAGTGTTTAATTATTTTTTTAAAGCCTCCATCCCATGGTTTTCCAAACACAAATGTTCAGCGATTGTTTTGGAATGAAGGCGTGCAGACTGGCGCGGTTTGTCGCGATAATTGTTGTACCGTGAAGTTTTCTTAGAAATTGTTTTATTAGAGTCGCGTCGCGCTTGTTTACGGGACTCTTGAGCGAGTGTCTCGGAAATAAACGTTGAACACCCTGTATACATAGAGGAAATGAGATTGAGAACCATCATTTTTATAACAGTTAAAAAAAAAAAAAACTGACATGTTTATCAATACAAAATATTAAATAATGTTCATTGACATAACAGAATTTAATATTAAAGTTATTATTAATTCATTATTAATAGATTCAACATTTTACAGTTAATTCACAAATGTGCCGATAAAATGATTAGAATAAGCTCTACAAATTCTGAACTGGTTAAAGAAATGGCTTCTCATTATTACAAAAAAAACCCGTTTCATTTTTGTAATAAATTAAATTCAAAGGTGCCAAATATTTTTGTGATATGTGATTCACAACTTAATTTATTGATAATGGTCATAAAATATAATCAACAAATGAATAGGCAAGTAATGACATCGTAAAACTGAACGGTCGTAACAACTTCGGAAGCTTTAATTAAGTTTAAGCACGCTTAAATATGGATATTTGATAGATTTAATCTTTGTTTTAAAAAGATTTTAAAGGATTAATTTTCTCTTGTATGATGTCTTACGAGTATTTTCACTTGACTTCCTTAGGACCAAATATTATTGTATGTATTTGTGCCTTCGGGAAACCCAAAGTATTTCGTGAACCTTTTCGTCTTAATACGAAAGACACACAAGACCACAAGTTGGCGTTAGTAAATATTTTAGTTGACGTAAGGATTGGAATGTACAAAGTTCTGGCAAAATCTTAAAGATTTTTTTAATTTTTATTTTATTCTTACGCAACCAACTTGGCTCTGTAATATTCTTGAGTGCAACGACCGGCTCGCAACGGTTTATTAAGGCGCCACTTCGGATTTTTGCTATAAGCATATTCATAATAGCAAAATTATTTTGAAGACAATTTTTTCTCGAAATATCTTCAAGACCCGAAGATGACTTTAGATAGGACAAGTTCGTAATTTAGCTAAGTACGATTTGACTACCAAAATTACCAGTCCGATGATTGCAGAAACAAAGATTTAAAACAAACTTAAACTTTCCAAAGCTGTGCGCCATCGTACATTTTATACCGTACCACAACAATCACGTATGAAACAAACAATGCGCGAATAATTTGGATTGATTTAAACAATTTCGGTCGGGCAATGACTGCTCGCCGGGCCACTCACAATGAATTGGTAATACCTACCTATATTACCAATTCATTGTGACAGGCGCGGCTCGAAAGGAGCTTAAATAAGTCCGAACGAACTGAATGTGGCGTCCCTCCTTTTGCCAAAATAGGAAATATCCACATTTTTTTATCGTTTTGAATCTTTAATGTTTATGTGCCTCATAAACATTAAAGATGTTTCTTGTGAGAAAAAAATAATTTATTGCAACTTTTTTGCGGACTGTATCCTGAACTCGTGACTCGCGTGTCACAGACAACGCAGAGATTTTATCATTAAAAAATAAGTTTTGTTCCTGTCACAAGCAGGACCTTGATAACATCTTAAGACGTGTATATTATTGCTCATATTTATGGATTTGCCTAGAAATTCAAATAGGAATCTGCTGTGGTGGACGTGATTGTAGGCGCGTACGGAAACCGGCCGGCAACTGACCGCTTTATTATCTGTAAATTACCGATAACAAAATGGTTCACTATTGCTATCGAATATTGTTCTACTGCTCTGAATATTTTTCTCGAACACTCTTACGATGCGAAGGCAAGGCACTTGACTCAATTGACAAGAACTATACGACGAGTTTAAAAGAAAATAGAGCCTGACGTTTTGTTAGCTTGTTCCTCGCTCGTCTGAACTGTGTAATGACTTTTGATGTTACTTCATAGTAGTTCATAGTTATTTAGGACATCAATAATTGGGAACTATACTACACACGTGTTAAGATTGTTCAGTTACAATCTGTCAAAAACACACACAGTTATTGAAGTACTATCGAGGAACTTCATATCTAAGCACCTTAAGGACTATTTTTGCTTGCAGCGCTCGGCCGCTATAGAAATCTCATCAAACTGCTTAGATATGACCTTCCCCCATAATACTTTAGTTGGTACCGTAACTATATTTTCTGTCGTTCTGAAAAAAAAAAAAAAATAAATAAACTAAAAATCGATACAATATCGTAATCGATGAGGAAAGGTATACGACAAGGAAAAAAGCTTCATTGTAGGTACTAACAGTGTATATACAGTGTGTTTTAAGAATTAAAATAAAATAAACTTTGTACCTAATGCAGCGTAGGACTAACATAACAACGATATAGATACCTATATTTTTATTTTCTTAACGAAAGATAACGGCATTCACGTCATTGTTGGCAGTGGTATTTTGCCAGGAGATTCTCATTTAAAACAGTAACTTACAAATGTAAACACAATTCGGTCAAAAATTAAATGTGTTCCTCTGCCCACGGAATTTATTCAAAATCAGTTATCAATTTGATATTTAAGATTGTTAGGTATTAATTAGACCGGTGTATTAATTAATTAAATTTAAATGACTTACCAATAAAAGTAACAGCAAATGGGCCAAATGAATTTATGATAAAAATTCACACAGGCGTCACCAAAGCTTATTTACGCACTATTGAACAAAAAAAGATCAAATTTGTGAAAATCTGGGCCTTGAACAAATGCTGCTCGCAAACGAGCGTGCGCCAACGCAACCGTTCGCGGGTCAACGAACAAAATACTGCCATTGAGCAGCTAGCGAGCCGGTGACCTTATCTAACTACTACTGTGACGAGATGACGTCCTTTATTAATACGTGCTATATACATTAGGGGAGCGCTGATGATTTTACATTGATTTGCGACTGCCTAGCGTGAAGTTCATTGTTTCAGTCCAATTAATGTTCAAAATTATCGTGACTATAGATCTTTTGAGCACAGCAGCAGATTGTTGTTGCCAAATTCATCAGACAGGATATTTTGTAATTCGGTTAGAAATTTAAAAATTAACGATTTACCTATTTTTATTAAAATTAGATCTTTGGACATTTCTATTCTTAGATAGGTATGATCAGTAACAGAAGTACACTGTTACTTTTATGTGTTTTGAGAAAATTTTAGTGTTACCTAAAGGGTCCTGAAACGATCAACTGCAATTGTTCAATTGTAATATCAATCACGTAAAATTGACAATTGAAATTGCCTTTTTCGATTTTTCTCCTGATCGTACCTACTGCAAATTTTCATGCCAAAAAGAGTGTTGTGGGCATCTCAATCAGATCATTTAAAGGATGTCACGACTTCACGAGCTTTACGCTACGTAGGTAGGTTAAGTAGCTATTAGGGTAAACGGTTGCACGGAGGCGATCTCTCGCGTCCGGCCCTGGTTCAGGCCATGGTCCGGAGCGAGAGTGCATGGGAGGCCGTCACCTCCTTCTGCGAAGCAGTTATGCTCGCGAAGGAGGAGGCGGAGCGCGCGAGGGAGATTCAAGCTGCACGCCCTCGCGCCCCTAGTCGCCGCAGGAGTCGCTTCGGGCGTCGGGAGTCACAAGCTGACTTCCGGCCACCGTAGGCGCGGGCCTGCGGACGGTGAGCGATGGGCAGCTCGCCGTCCGATAAGGACCAGGCCCGGGTCGACGGAGCGTTGTGTTCCAGGCGCGCCTCAAAGGGATGTCAGCAACAACTGACGGGGTCCGGAAGGACCAATGCCTGCTGGGGTCGCGGGTTTGTCTGAAAGGGATATCGCGGCCCCAGCACATAGGCAACGGAAGGAACACGGGTGGGTTTTAGTCAGTAAAAGTCTGACACTCCCTCTCGCTCTGCCCAGAGCGGGAGGAGTCATTTGATGATTTCCCACCCAAAAAAAAAAAAAAAGGGTAAACGGTTGAAGTGCTTTTGGTGCTCGAAATGATGCTAAAGCCTGTCCTAATATTGGTGCGATTGTTTAATATCTAATTATCTTTCCTTGCTCGTGTACGCTTACGAATTGAAAATAATATTATTAAATATAATTACCGCAGATACCAAAGACGGTTGTCAATACTATTTCGCTTTTGGGCATAAGTACATAATTGAGTTACCACAACAAAACCAATATTTACTTATTTCGGCCCACTTCTTTTTGTTAAATATGACGAAATTCAAGTACCTACGTAAGTACTTATTCAATGTCAACACGATACAAGACGCAAACGTTTTCTGCAAACAAATTAGTGATCACGACTTACTGGTCCATGCTAAACTTTCTTTTACTCTGGTTTAGGCATGCCAAAGCTCATAATGTAAGGTTGTAAGGTTTGTCTAGGGTTGCCAACCCTAATACTTACATAATTATCCTGCCATATTAGAGGCCTAAATAACACATATAAACATAAAAGTAGGCGAGACTCCTATATTTAATTTGTTCGCAGTTTAATAAAATTCTAGATATTCCTCTTTCTGACCAAAAATTGGTTGATTAATTTACTGCAGAAAAACGGCAACAAGACGTTTTGCTCAGTGATTCTGACATTTCTTTCTATAAGTACCTGCAACTTTAGATTTTACTGAGTATATTTTCAGTAATGAATACAAAATGGCGAGACGAGCGCAAACAACAAAATATTTATGAAACACAATTAAGTAGGTACCGGTCAACTGCCCTAACTTCGCCTGGCATCCTATGTTTGCCTATAATGAAAAAGATGTATTAACTTGTTCATTTTACTTGTATGGCAATCTAAACTTAAAGCTCTCTATGAAAACTCAAAGTTTTCATTGCCATACAAGTAACATGAAAAAGATATTAAGTACATATTTTTCATTATAGGCAAACTTAGGACGCCAGGTGAAGTTAGGGCAGTTGACGGTACCTACTATACCTACCTTTTTTTTTTAATCTTTTCGCCGTCTACAATTTTTTTACAGGTAATAGTTTCGAAAATTCTCTATCACTACATATTATAAAACAGTTCCCCTGCCGCCGCCGCGTCTGTCTGAACGGAATTTATACGGTTTTCACCAATGGACGGGGTGATTCATACGGAACTAGTGTGTATAATTCATGAAAGTTTTGTGTAAATTGGCTAAAATATGACGATGATTGTTGAAGACGTCGGTCGGAAAAAAATCATGCCGACTGGGAGCTTTACAGGCGTGCGCCGCGTAAATCAATAAAGTTATATTTGGATGAAATTTGGCACACAGATAGTTTATAACCTGGATTAACACATAGTGTGCTTTTAATCCCGGTAGTACGTTCCGGTGGGATATTTTTCGACAAAAACGCGGGCGAAGCCGCGGAAACAACTGCTCAGTCTGTCTCAGCATTCTTTGGGCTTTCGCAAATCAAACTTTGAGAAAATTTTAGGATCTCGCCTCGAATAGGTTAAGTTCTCTATTATTGTGTTAGGCGTTTTTAGATATTTCTTTAGTTCTGAATGTTTTTACACCTATAGGTATTTTATTTTGAAACCAGAGAGGTGCAAGTGCACCCCCCCTCCCGGCGCCCCTGGTCGGAGGTAAATAGGCGACACGGCAACGCTAATACCGCAGCAATGCGACATTGTTTCGTAAAATCATGTTTACGAGTTTTTCTTACTAAGATAATTATAAATTAATAGAACAGTGCTTGATACAGACATTACTTTATTGTGTTTTTATAACTAAACTGGCTATTTCTACTGGATTCAATTATAAACTTGTGTGATAAAAAAGTTGCCATAGTGCTGAAAAAAAAACACCTGTAGATTTCAAACAATTTTTAATATGGTAAGATATTTTCGAAGTAGGTATCAAATACGAAACCAGACAAAGGTTTTTTGGGTAAGTAGGTACCTACCATTGAACAGCTTTTTCCAAACAGAGAACTGATGAGAAAAAACAATTATGGCAAACTCAACCAAAAAAGGAAACACAGGAAGGCTGATGATAGATTTAACTTTTTTTTTAAATTTATTCTTATGTATTTTCACAACATACATTTTGACAAAAGAAAAATATTTATTTTTATAGATTCATTAAATTCATAAACAGTCAGTCAATTTGTTTTTCTCTAAATATTCCAATATTGTCCCACTGCTGTATCTTGTAGCTGTTTCAGTTTATGTAGGCAATGATATAAAAGGTGAAGTGGTTTCTATGGCTTTTTCAAGTAATTTGCAAGGTGCATTTTGATTAACAAAATTTTATTGAATTTCGTAATCAAATAGAGAATGATCATATATCAGAAAAATAGATGATAAGGAATAAACAGGGTCAAGACAAATTATTTAAAACCTTTGAATAGATGCACAATAAATTGTAATTTATAAAGTATATTATTTACCTCAAGAACGAATTCGTTAAAATCTCATCAAGTTACAAGTCGAATTATATTTTAGAATAGAATAGACGAATAAAAATGCGTGCTTTTATGAGCAGGAATAAAAGCTCGTGCTCTACAAACATAAAATATTGTTCAATAAATTATTGACTTACAGGCTACAGCGAATCCACTACCAGCAGTATGTACGCTATTAAAATGGCGAAGGAAGAGTTGATCAAGACACTGATAATGTTCAAATTATCCAATTGAAAGTTGATATCACTTTATTCTCAGCATCAAACAATAACACAAAATAATCGCCCAACTCTGCTCACTGATTGACATTACTATTACTAGACGCTGACCACAGATTGTTATAATGAGTGATACAGGTGACACTGACATAACGTAATTAGTGCTGCCAGTTGCCGCCCGAATATTCGCCTCTGAGGACCTCTGTGGGGGTGTTTAGCGGTTAAGTTATTGAAATAAACATTTTATTTATTTATTATTTATAGAAGTGGCTTTTTTTGTATTATGTTTCTGAAATTAGCTTTTCGGCTAATGCGCTGTTTGGATCATGACTAGGTAATGCAGGGCTCCAGTGAGCACAGCACACATGGAAATCATTTATTCAGCTCAAGGATATATGTAGTGCCCTGGGTGATATTTGGTTGAAGCAGGTCTACGGTTTCGGCTGGGCAGCGTTCGGGAAGCTACGCAATTTCTTCTCGTCCCACATACCGCAGTGTCTAAATCTCAAGACGAAAGTCTTTGACCAGTGCGTGTTGGCAGTGATAACCTACGGGACTGAAACGTGGTCGCTCACAATGGGCCTAATTAGAAGGCTCAAGGTCGCACAAAGGGCAATGGAGAGGGCTATGCTTGGAGATTCCCTACGTGATCAAATCAGAAATGAAGAGATCCGCAAGAGAACCAAGGAAACCGATATAGCCCGAAGAATTGCCAAACTTAAGTGCCAGTGAGCAGGGTACATTCCTCGCAGAACAGATGGCCGATGGGGTCGAAAGGTTCTGGTGTGGCGACCGCGCATCGGACGGCGAGACCTGTTGGAAGGCCTCCCACAATACAAGGTGGACCGATGACTTTGTGAAGGCCGCAGGAATCCGCTGGATACGGGAAGCACGGAACCGGTCGAAGTGGCGGTGCTTGGGGAAGGCCTATGTCCAATAGTTAACGTCTTTCGGATGATGAAGTCTACGGCCAACTTATTTGGAAGTGTTTTTAAGTCTGTACTTGTATTCATTTCCTACCATCAGTATATTCTCCTACACTGTGTTTACTTTTAATTGCTCGTGATTTTCTGCACTGGTGAACCATGGGGAATTGGAAATTAATTTCAGAATTGATTTTTGTAGTCGTTGTTTGAAGCCGAGGTACTACCCCATAGCTGTATCTCATAGGTCTTTATTGGCTTTATCACGTCTTTGTAAATTTGTATCAACTTGTTCTCAGGTGAGTGAGAGTTTAGACTTTCTTCCCAGCAACCAGTACAGGTTTCTATAGGTGATACTAGCTAGACTAGCCTAATCTTTTTTTGCTTTGATGTCCAAGTAAGTCACCTGTCAATATGCATACAGCATAACCCCCAGGTACAGACGCCAGCACATCAAGCTACTACAATCTGTCAAATTTATTTAATAGATTTTCAACTTTAGTTCTACAGCATAAGGTTCAAGGTTGATTGCGAAAATTTGACAGTTTCGGGTAGCTTGACCTGCTGGCGTCTGTACTTCACAACGTCTTTGTGTGGCAAGTCATTGCATCCTTTCCGCATTTCCTACTTGGCCTTAACACTGCTCATGTGATTGGTTAAAGAAGCATAAGTAGCTCGTATTTACAATGTGTCTGCCCAAAAGCTTCTTTAACTCAACAGCAGTGCAAGAGTCAGGCGAAAAAAAAAAAAAGAAGAAAAGCTGGCTTCGTTGCAGACGTTTGTCGGACCCCGGTTACGTACCGTTACGGACCGTACCCGTGCCGACCGAAACGTTTGGATTGACTTGGCTTGTGTTGTGGGATTTTTTAATTAGAAACAATGTTGCAAGCTGCCATTCCAATTGAGTCGGTTTTTTTTTACAAAATAAAGGTTGCGGTAAAAGTTAGCGATATACATTTACAGTATTGGTTATGCCAAGTGCCAAGCTTGTGGAGTCCGCTTTTTTTAGTTACATCTGGCAGCACAGAATGTCATTTGTCGAATTCACGAGCATGCAGTGTTCCATGTATTTATTGTATTTTACCGTAAATGTAGGGTTTTTTCAGTAGGTTGGAGTAAGCCCAGCCGCTTATGCGATATTTTCCCGCACCGATATTTTTTCGTGCATTGGTTTTTCATTGCTCTGCTTAGCGCCGAGAGTTGAAAAGCCAACAGTGTGCCTTTTCAACGCGATGCGACGAGAGTGCGTCCCAGCGCGTTGGATTATCAACGCTCTCGGCTCAACACAGAGTTGAAAATCCAGTGTGCGATATTTTTAAGTCCGTGCGTACGTGGGTTGAAAATGTTTCAGTGCATTTTGAAATACTATTGGCATGTTTTATATACATTTTTAGAACTTATAACTTTGAATAGTGAGAAAATTACGAATGATATTTATAATTTTAAGAACTATAAAAACCATTGTTGAGCGGTGACTTATATCTTTAATAATGGATGGCTTTTCAAGGCTGTTTAGAGATAGGATATATGAATAATTAACATTAATTTGTTTTAAATTTTATTACTAAAGGGAAAGAAGCATCACATTGGTATTTTTGTAAGGAGCTCGGGAAAATCCAAAATCAAGAGTGGCAACACTGCACTGAACTGAAAGCATGTCTGTCAGTCGGTGAACGTTTTATTTATCAAGTATATTATTTGAGGTTATGTTGTGGACATAATAAATCGTAAAGAAATCTATTTTTGTGATTAATTTGAAAAACTGAAAACAGTAAATAGGCATACAAGATGTCGAAAATGAAAATAAAAGTGATTAGCCGGAATCCAGATGATTATTTGCGTGCTACAAAACGGGATATCCACAAACGTGAGATTATTATTGTCATTTGCAATTTATTTGATACTCGCCCGCTTATATACTCTTTGATACCCGCTAGATGCGGGAACCCCAGGATTTGCCGTTGTGGCTATACTTGGGTGAGGCTTTTAACCGGCAGTGGCGTCTTTTAGCTCGAATGATGATAGTGATCTGATCATAAATTTTCGTTTACACACGCTTTAAAATCTTTTTTTTTTCATTTACCTTTGGTCTAATTATTTATTGCTTGATTGTTTCAGTACCAAGGAATTATGATCCAAGTTTACATCCTCTCGAAGCGCCGCGTGAGTATGTGCGCGCAATGAATGCTGTTAAACTTGAAAGGGTATTTGCTAAACCTTTTATTGGTAATCTTGATGGACATAAAGACGGCGTTTCCAGTATCGCCAAACATCCTAGCAGATTAGCTGTTCTAGCTAGTGGAGCATTTGATGGTGAAATTCGTTTGTGGGATTTAGCTGTAAGGAAATGTACTAGAAATTTCGTGGCTCATGAAGGTTGGGTGCGAGCTCTGTGTTACACACCCAAAGGCGACACATTCACTAGTGTTGGTGATGACAAAACTATTAAAACATGGAAGGCTGAAGTCCAGTCTCCTGATGACGAGGAACCCATAAACACTTTGCTCAGCATGTCCATAGTCACGGGTGTAACACATCACAGAAATAAACCAATATTTGCAACATGTGGTGAACACTGTCAGTTATGGGAAAATACAAGAAATGAGCCTGTGAAAGTTTTTAAATGGGGAGTGGACAGTCTTCATCATGTTTCATTCAATCAGGTGACATTTTAAATATAATTAATTTGATAATGTTTTTTCTGTTTAACTAATAATAAATGTATGTTAACATGTTGACTGTATGTACATTTTACGTAATGCATTTCCGACTCAGCCATGACGTTCAAGCAATAAAAATTACATTGGCTTTCGTGAGTTAGACGTTTGAAATAAAAAAAAAATTTGGCAGACATATAGACAAGGATACAAGGAAATTAAAACACCAATGTCCTGCGTTTTTTTTTTTTTAATTATTAATTTTAAAAAAAACCACACATCTCGTGGTACTTAGTAAAATTTGCTTGGACAGTCAAGTGTTAAATAATGTAAGCCACCTGAATTAATTGTGTTTATAATTGTTTTCAGGTAGAACAAAACTTGCTAGCATCATGTGCAAGTGACAGAAGTGTAATTCTGTATGATTGTCGTGAATCAGGACCTTTGAGGAAGGTTGTAATGGAACTGAGGTCTAATGCCCTATCTTGGAATCCTATGGAAGCCTTTATATTCACTGTAGCTAATGAGGATTATAAGTATGTACTTACTTATATTCTTGTTTGGCATTGTGTTGTAGAGCACCTATACTTATACCTTTCTCTTTAATTTTCAGTTTATACACATTTGACATAAGGAAACTAAAACAACCAGTAAACATCCACATGGGACACACATCAGCCGTCATAGATGTAGATTATGCACCAACTGGACGAGAGTTTGTAGCTGGCAGCTATGATAAAACTGTCAGAATATTTGAGAGTCTCAAAGGTAACTCCAGAGATGTATACCATACAAAACGAATGCAAAGACTGACATGTGTTAAGTGGACACTGGACAATAAATATATTCTCTCTGGCTCCGACGAAATGAACATCAGAATGTGGAAAGCAAGAGCATCGGAAAAACTGGGGGTGGTAAGTGTCAGCAAGTTTCTATATAAATAAAACTAAAACCCAATATGACCCAAAATGCTAACTAAAAAGGTATAAACAATACAAATTGTAACAAAATATCATCAGTTTTCGTACAGCCGGAGTGTTATTGAAAAGTTTTTGGGGATATTACACTATCATATCTATGATCAAATATATAATGAAATTGTAAAATAGACATAATAAGGTATCATATTATATCATACACCTATCTATAAAGCTCACAAATTACTCATAATGTCTATTTTACAATTTCATAATATCTTCCCTCTTCTTCTTTCCCTTAGAATGAAATATATCATCAGCATTCTCTTTCCCATAACCCAATTTATAAACGGAGTGAAAATGTTAACAACAAATAACATGTTTTATTCATAATACATTTTCTGAAAGTATGTAGTAAGTCACTTGACATACGCTTTAGGCCACCATATTTGATCATATGTGACGTCATACAGCCTAAAACCCGCGTTAAAATCATAACCCTCTTTTGGCTTTGCCGTAGTCGGGTAATTATCTGTATGATGCCGTCAGCCCATCTTTTCCTTTGTCTTCTCACACTCCTTATGCCTAGCGTACCTATCCATTTTGTTGTTTGAAGAGTCCACCTCTTGTCCTTGTATCTTGCTACATGACCGGCCCATCGCCATTTCTGTTTCAAGCAAAACTGTAGTGCATCGGTTAGTTCTGTTTTCTTCCGGATGACGGTGTTTCTTATTTTGTGTATCCTTCTGAGTTTTAAGAGGCTTCTTTCCATTGTGTGTTGGCAGGATAAGATTTTGTTTTTAACCTTTTCTGTGTATACCCATGTCTGGCTGTCATAGGTTAAACAAGGGAGAATGAAGGAATCCATAACTATCTTTTTAGTTTTTGGTTCATTCAAGGTTTCTTTATTTGCCCAGTATTTTGCCAAACAGTTTTTATTCTTCTGTCCACTTAATTTTCGTTACTATTACTGTCGAAAGAGACCATTTTGCCCAGATACACGTAGTTGTCAACATACTCTATCTTATTTCCTTCTATTGTTTTGTCTTTTTTGTGACTGTTCTTAATCATTTTTGTTTTGGATGCGTTCATGTATAGACCAACTCTTTGACTTTCTACGTTTAGGTTTCGAAGCATTGTTTTCAGGTCTTGGGCTGTATCACTGAATGCCGCGATGTCGTTGGCAAATTTTACATTTGAATATCCATAAGCCTTTGTTTTTCCATTGTACGTTTTTGAAAATTTCATATAGCACGGCAATAAATAGCTTTGGAGAGAGGGGGTCCCCTTGTCTCACTCCTCTTCCAATTTCAAACTCTTCACCCTGCCTCTCTAATTTCACCCTACTTACGCTCTTCGGGTAGATGTTCTATAAGATGTTAATATATTTTGTTGCTTAGTCGGGTACTTAGGTGTACTTAACTACGATTACGCCTGGAGTCTGGAGTGAAAAACAAACAAATTGCCAAGTGCGTCCAACTGCTGTGATCGAGAGACTCAATTATCAGCAACCAATTGGATCACTTGACTTGCTTATTTTGACGTCGATTTTCGTTCCACGAACCGCGTGTTGAAATTCTTAACTACCATGTCACCCCTTTCATGAACACAATAAAACTTTTTAAAAAAAGCTGTAAAAACATAAATGCTGGTGCAATAAATTCAACCGGTCGATTTTCTTTCTCCAAGTAGAAATATCCCTAATGGCGATAAAACTTACGCGAATTTTACCTGGCGATAATCACGCCTTAAAAATACCAGCTCGCTTTCTGGCGTTAAACCCCCTTCTTGGGCCAACCGTCAAATCTCGGTGAAAAAAATTATCCCATTTAGGTACCAAAAAATATACCTTAAATGTAATAAGTAGGTACCTATGTAGGTTTAAAAAAATGGTACCACTAAAGTTATTTGGAGGGTGAGTGACGTTCACAGAGAACAACCAGGCTTCTAAGAGTCACTAGCGTGGCCACAAGCAACTCTTGCATTTGCCAGTTATATTGGTTGCTAATTAAAGCGCAATTATTTTTCAGCTCAAACCACGTGAAAGAACAGCATTGAACTACGCAGATTCATTAAAGGAAAAGTTCGCAAACCACCCGCAAGTGAAACGCATAGCGCGTCACAGACATGTTCCCAAACACATATTGAATGCCCAGAATGAAATCAGAACTATTAAAGATAAATCAAAGAGAAAAGAGGGTAATCGGCGTGCGCATAGCAAGCCAGGCGCTGTTCCTTTCGTGCCTGAAAGACAAAGACATATTGTTAAAGAGGATGAATGAAAATACACTCTTTAAATTTTTAATACCTGTTTCATTTGGTAATTATTATTTGTATATTTATTGGAATCAAGTGTTACATCATTTTATTTAAAAAATATTAATGTAACTATAACAGATTATGTGATACAGACATTTAAGAAATGGTATTTTATTCATGCATGCACTTACAAGTATATTATATAAATAGGTATAGACGAAATATCATAATGACTTAATATAAATAATGGAAATATGTAAAGCTGCCCTACATATGTTTAGCTGGAAGTACAAATACCTAGTATTATTCTAACCAGATTGGTTAATGGGGCGGCTAATGCGGTTTGGAAGAGTCATAAGGCGGATGTCCACACTGAAAAAAAAAATTACATTGTCAATAGAATAGTTAATTCTATAGTTTCTGCCTACCCCCACGGGAAGGAGGCGTGAGTTTATACAATGTCGCCCATGGGCATGTGACCGCCCGTATTTTTCTGAATATTCATGACAAATTATCGAAATATAACTTTAAAGGGGGGTCTATCTTAATTTTTTTTTCAATATCCCCCTATTATTATATGGACTTACACATGTGTTTTTTAAATAAATATTGATCTTATTCAGAAAAAAATTTCTTCACCTCAATATTTTTTTCATAGTAGCCAAATTTTATTAAAAAACATTAGTTAAGTTAATCCGATAAAACAACTCATAAGCTTTTAGAAATAATAAACAGAATCCAAATCGAGCCAATAACATAGGAGATATGGCATACGCTACAAAAAAAATTGAAAAACATGAAAAATATTAAAGATTTAATTTTCGATAATTTTTCATGAATATTCAGAAAAATGCGGGCGGGCGGGCATGCCCATGGGCGACATTGTATATGTAAAGTCAATAGCTTTTGTAGTTGACGAGATTTATTTCAAAATGATTATTAATTAATACTTACATAATATCACGTGGAAGTATTGATGTGTCAATGTTGTTTTCCAGCACCACAAGAATAGATAAAGTTTTAAGAGATGGTTGATAGTCAAGGAGATGTAGGTCACTATTATCAACCAATCTCTCTGGGTTATTATCCACATTCTCTGGTATTCGATTATTTCCAGGACAGGGGCTGCAGAAAAAAAAATAGTTGTTTACTAATCAAATTCTCATTAAGTAGTCATTTGACCTTAAACTTACAATACCAGAAGTAGAAAAAAAATGTTAATTCACAAATTCAAAACACTGACCTTGTGCCTCCAAATAAATACACTACATCTTTATGAATAAGACAAGCTTGACGTCGACGCTTGCACGGCACTGAGCCGCCCACGCTGATGAATTGCCAGATATTATCTTTTATAGAATACCTGTAGAGATCATTGAAGTGAGTCTTGGAGTTACCATTAAATCCACCAAAAATATACATGTAGTCCTTGTAAATCCCTGAAATCATATTCAGGTCATAATAGGGTCTTAAATTTTATTTTTCAAGTACTCAATTTCGAAATTGGTGGAAAAGAACTTACAAGACGAGTGGCTGCGCCTTCCTTCTGGCCATGTTCCACCAGGGTTCACGGCCACCCATTTCTCTTCAGTAGTATCTAAATAAAATACTTGGGGGCAGTATATTTCCTCCTGGGAATTGTAGGGGCTGTTCAAATCTCCTCGTCCACCAAAGATGTACATTTTGTTGTCTACAGCAACGGCAGTGTGGAAATCGCGATGAGATGGTGCAGTGCCCCGTGCATCAATAAAGCTCCACTGCAGTGTATCAAGATTCAAGCAGTGTACTTCTTGTGAATACTGATCAGTGAGATATTCAAACCCTCCAAAAATGTACATCTTATTATCAATCACACAAGCTGAATGCCCATCTTTGGCATAGGGTACCATGCCTGATACAGCTGGGGTGCTCCATTCTAAAGTCTTGGTGTCAAAACATGAGAGAGTGTCACAGGCCACAGCATTATTTCTGCCTCCCCACATGAAAACCTATAAAGAAAAGAAAGAAAGAATAATGTTCCCAGTTAGGACCCAGTTCGTGAAACACAAAATACAAAATAAAAAAAGTGAAAATAATATTTTAACTATAATAGTGTGTGCCTCACATAATACACAATAGTGTGTCACATAATAGTGTGTGAGTGTAAGATATTAACCCATATTTCTACAGTATCCTCTCTAGTAAGTCAACTTGCAGCTTGAGTTGCTCAGCTTTTATATAAATAGGTGTGTAGTATACAATATTTTTACTTGTTTTGAATCAGATATAGCAGAATGCTTTTATGAATACATAGCATATCATGCTGTTACCTTTGGAGATAAAACAATGGAGTGCAAATCCATATATTATGTACTGTGAGTGATTTTGTTTACCTACTTTCAAACTAAGCAAGCAATCAAGGCGCGAGTCTCAAACAGTTGACTTTTGTTTATGTTAAATAATACAATTCTTCATAATAAGGTATCAGGAAGAATGTGGTGATTTATTCACAATAAATGTTTATTTAGATTGACAAGGATAAATAAAAATTATGTGAATACACATTCATTAATATTCTGATTATTGTATTCAATAAGCTTGTTACCTATGCGACAAGGCATTGTCTACACAATAGGTCGTACTATTTATAAAAACTTCAGTTTCATTTAAAATGATTTCACTATGAGGATAATAGATTTTAGGAGGCATTACTCAAGCATGAGGTTGCAGGGTCAGACTAGGAAGTCAGCACCCGTGGCGCGTTTCTACTTCATACTTGTTATGTTTTTTTTATATGAGGAGCTCGTGGCTAAGTAACAACAGCCGCACTGGTCGATCCATCAGGTTAAGCTACGCTTGCCGGGGTTGGTCAGTGGATGGGTGACCATCTTTACATGCCGAGAGTCCTCCATGACTCGGAGAGCACGTTAAGCCTTTGGTCCCGGCTGTCATTCGTGGATCTTTGACAGTCGTTATGAGTCGTCAGAAGCCCGAAAGTCTGACATTAGTCTTACCAAGGGGTATCGAACAATTTTTTTTTTTTTTTTTTTTTAAACGTTACCCCACACTAAGAATTTCTTCTTGTATCGTGGGTGCGTTTACAAACATAGAAACTCACATACACTAACACCCAGACCTGGAACAACTACTTGCAGATCATACAAATATTTGTTCCGTGCGGGGATCGAACCCGCGACACGTTGCGTAGCAGTCGATCACTCAGCCACTGCGCCAACCGTGTCGTCAAACAATGAAGAAAGAAATTGAGTCACACAGAAAGAATTATCAAACCAGATTAGACCACCACACTAATTAGTTATAAAGCTGCTGAACTGCAGGGAGTGAGCAGCCTAAGATTCTCTTGTCTCAAGAGAAATAGTATTCACCAGATCTAGCAACAAGATTCGCAGATATAAGATGAGTATGGCATCAATGGGTGCACAGCTCAGCTAACGATAGATCTACCGATGAAAATCTGACAACATATCGTGCCTCGGAAAGCACGTTAAGCCGTTGGTCCCGGCTGTCATTCGTGGATCTGTGACAGTCGTTACGGGTCGTCAGAAGCCCGAAAGTCTGACAACCAGTCTTACCAAGGAGTATCGTATTACCCAGTTACTGGGTTGTGGAGGTCGGATAGGCAGTCGCTCCATATAAAATACTGGTATTCAGCTGCATCCGGTTAGACTGGATACCGACCCCAACGTAGTTAGGAAAAGGCTAGGCAGATTGATTGACTTTGTTATGTTTTTTGTAAGTAGATCTTGAACACAAGTTAGAAGAAATAGAAGTATAATAATAAACAATTTATTAGCCTAATAGCATCAGCATAATCAGCCCCTAATGTTTCCACAGCTGTGACACAGGCTTCCTCTCTGTGTGAGGGAGTGGTCCATAATCCACCACTCTGGCCCAGTGTGGATTAGTAGATGTCTCATGTCTTCAAAGTTTTTGTTTCCTCTTCCTCACAATATTTTCCTTCACCATTTTGAGAGCAGGGGTGATGAAATAATTTACACAAAGTTAAGTCCCTGCTTGAGTTCTAAACTACGACTCGTAAGTCGCAGCTATTTCCACTGGGCCATCACTTAAATCTTTTTGCAAGTTTATGTGTGACATAGACGTTGGACAAAATGTCCTAGGCTTGTACCTACTATGAGCATTGTCAATCATCTTGGCACTTTACCAACTGAGTATGGGTAGTGATATAATATTAAGTCATCTTAGGCTTATTTATATTATAAATATTTTTTGCCAGAATTATTTATGAGAATTCAAGCAATAGAAAATTATCATAAGTGCAAAAAAATTAATAACGCTTAGCAATAATATATATTTTTTTTAACTTACCTTGTCCCCATATGCGACGGTGGTATGGCCATATCTTTGGAAAGGTGCTACATCAGTCCTCTTATAATTCACTGGTGCCCATCTGAGGGAATTTGTGTCCAAGACATGGACTGGTATTGGCTCCCAATCTTTATATTCCTCGGTGGAGCAATATCCTCCAAACGAATAAATTTTTTCGCCGATGCAAACCGCGGCGTGATTAACTCGCATTGGACCACCCTCGATATGCACCGTCCATCTCATGTTGGCAAGTGTTTACCAACACTGGTTGATGTTAGAAAGCGACGGCTCGCACTGGAACCGCGCTGTTGACGAAGATTGTTGTGAGAAATATGCTGTTATGCTGCAACCGTGAACTACAGAACTACCTCTGTTGACACTTGTCAGTTTTCTGTAATTTTCACTGACAATCTGACATTTATTGATTTATTGTTTACTGCTGTCAGAAATGTCACTAATGGCATGCAGCTCAATAGTGTTGCTAGCTTTCAAACGAGAAAATCGGTAGAATAAAAATGCTGAATGCAGTTAGTTACTTTTTGTTTATAGAAAAATTAAACACATACCGTCTTATTACAAAAAAACTGCATAAGTAATGGTTTAAACCAAGACTAAAAGGTCTTGGATTGTTACGGTAACAAAGCTAGTACCAGCCTCAAAATGTGTCCCGATTACAAAACGAAGACCAATCGAGGATCAGTTAGTACCAAAGAAGGTTCATGGTTCAAATAATATCCACAGATAAGAAACAATACTGGCATTCTTTCATTCGTTCACGCAGGCTTTATTTGAAGCAACGTTCTGTTTCTCTAAATGATGATATTGTAATAAAACTTGAAATGCTTAAATAATTATTTATCAATACCAAAATATGTCCTAAATTGTTCCTTGTTTAGGTTACAATATATTGAACAAGCAAAACTTGTACTTTTGATGCGCTTTTTATAATATAAAGTTGTCATTATTTTTTAACACCTCTGTTGAGGTTTTTTTGTGAACGAAACGTTAGTTGGCAAAAAGCTGTCAAGTTGACTTAATAAACGTGAGTGACGTTTTTCTTGGGAAAAACGACTCGAAAGGACATATTTTATTAATAATAATTCCTGAATATTATCAATTCCACTAATCGAACCTGAAATATCCATGAACAAACATCCAGAGATTCGGCGACGGACGCTGGGCGCTCGTGAGCTTGCTAGACAACATCTAGCGTGAAGTGCAGCGACTTACATATACGGCGGCAGCGCGTGTAATTTTAAACGCATGTTTATGTTACGTCCTTTACATAATAAATGCACTTCTTATTTGTATTAATTGTTCTTAATATACCTAACTGTAAAGCGCACGATACGCACCCGCCTTGTGTGTGTATTGAACACACACAAGGCGGGTGCGTATCGTGCGCGGGCCGGTACGGTACGGTTAGACGCCGTACCACCGTAACGTACCGAACGGGCGTTCAAACTACCGTTCTTGGATCGCGACGCTGCACGCTGTTACGACCAGAGGTACGGTACAGACAAAAAAACAAATTTCTTATATAGTTTGTATAGCATTTAATGAAGAAAATCCATTTCTATTCATTTACAACTGACCCCCATCAGCATTTACTTTCTTTACTCTTATATTCATTGTATTGGTCCAATTACTGTTGGAAAATTAGCAATACTGGGAAACTTCCTAATGCTTTCCTCATGTTTATTTAGAGTAATATGCATTTTTATAAATCTTCAGGACATCTGCTACCTGTTTACATATTTTTTGACAACTGATTGAGACACACCAAGTAAATCAGCTGTATCATCTTGAATCTACGAATAAATCAATAATATTAGTATATTATTTGGATTTCGTCTAAAATGTTAGGTTAGCATTGACCAAGGCTAGGTACTTACATACTTAATGGCGAGCCCAGTTGCGTAATGCGCAAACCACTTGCACTTCAGGATTCAATGGGCATCCTCGAGGGTTGTGGGATAAATCCTCACGTAAAACATACACAATTTTTTCTCCAAAATGTTTTGTGAACCTATTCATTCTAAAATCTTCGTCACTCAATTCAAAAGGATTTACACGATGTCGATGTATGTAAGACCGCCGAGACATTTCCAGCATATCCAAATCTTCCAAATCCATCAAGTCAATCATATTAATAGAATTTTTAACGATTTTTATACAAATTGACAAACAATGATAATCAACGCAAACGTCAAATAAATTAGTACCAAAGATAAACTAGGGGACTTGGCGGACTAACTTTAGTACCATAAATAGTTCTGAAACTAGTGATAAACTTCATTTTATAATAACGTTTTATTTAGTTATGGTACTAAAGCTAGTACTAATCCCAGTACCAAATTTAGACCGTGTTTTGGAATAAGACAGTTAAAGTTTATCGTCGAACTCAATTTCAAAATTGACTTTTTAAGAGGAACAATTAAAAAGCTATATTGCGTTCAGCCAACCACATATAGCGATATTACACTGCTTGCACTTTATGCCTGGTGGCTTTTATTAAGATATTAAGTTCTGTTTACGTTTTGTTTTTTATTTCTGCCTGAGTATAGTTCTCGATGATTTTGTTTGGTATATTGGCGTGTGCTAGCTTATATATGGCTAATAATTTAAATTATGTTTTGTGTTGCTTAATGTAAATTATTTTGAATACTATTATATAGAATCTTCTTTTTGTTCTTTTAACTGAACAGACAGCTGTGCAGCTGGGGAGTTTGTTGCGCCACTTCTTCTTCCCAGCTAACGCACTAGGAAGTGGTGAAGGGTGGGCGTTTTGGGGGACTGTCTTATGTAATTTTGACGTTCGAAAAGTGCTGATTCTCAGCCTAGTTTGAATAAATGACTTTTGATTGATTTGATTGATTATAAATCACCCTTACTGCTACGGCATAAAGGCATCAATGTCAATTTGTTACCACTGATGTGCCGTTGCCTGTACCTACACCCAGATGAACTGTGATGAGTTACCGCATGATAGAAATATTCTATCAATACCATATCAAAACCCACAAAATGAGTGTGAACTAATGAGTTTATTGGTATATCTCTTGTGTTTCCTGATATCAAGAACCATCTTGTTTGATGTTTTCGGGTCAAGAGTGAATATCTGAAGTTAAAACATCATCATAGTTTAGCATGAGCCGAGTAAAGAAAGCCAAACGTCAGCGGCGGCGGCGCACGGTGGATCGAAAATCGGCTGTAGAAGACATAGGATCTCGATTTCTTAAATGTTATTTTTTTTGCTGGAAATGACTTCTGCTGATCATTACTATGTACAAAAATGACACCCGAGTTAATTCTGCCCAAAAACGAAGGAAATATATTTTTTTTACGAAAAATTTGTATGAAGCTAGTATGAAAAATCGAATTATCTCCTAAACGGCATGTTTAACCGTAATATCCTTGGAGGTGGTCATAGTGCTAATTATTTATGATTTTTTGGTTGCCGATTTGACGAAAAATTTAATGCCGTTTTTTTTAAAAAATCGTCGAAATATTTTTATTTATTTTTACATGTAAAACGATCCCTTTTAGTGTCCAAGTTAAAAAGTTCGATATGTTATTAACCCAAATATTAAGAACACACAAAACAAGAAAAATTAAATTAAAAAATTGCTGTTTTTTTGACACATTTTTATTAATTTAAATAAAAAAAGATTATCAAACTCTTATTTAAGTAACATATAAAATTATTTTATATACAAAATAATTTAATTTAAGGAATTAATACTAAGCATTTGTAAAATAAAGTAAAATAAATAAAAAAAAAGACAAAATATCATTAAATATTACAAAAAAAAAACCCAAACAGACTCAAATACAAATTTACAAATAAGTACATATATAATTTTTTACAAATTTTCCTTATCACTCTCGTTGTCAGACTCCAATTCTGAGTCAGCATCCAGATTGGATATATCCAAAAACTCGAACTCAGTTTCCTGAAATTGAATTAAGTCGAGAGTTTCAGCAAAAAAGCTCTGCTTTTTCTTGGCATCTAACTTAGGCCTTTGTGCACTTAGCAAAGGATCCGAAGAAACAACAAGCATATTTAAAATGTCTTAATTGGAATCCTGCCTGCTTCTTTTCCGCGAATGATGTTCTCGAAACCTCCTAAAATCTTTGTTTCGAGACTCTGAGGCTTCTTCCGAGAGAGTCCCAATCGGCACAATATTATTTTTCTCAATCATGTCAGCCCCATGGATTAATAATTTATGAACGGTTGACGACATGTAGTACCAGTTGTATAATAATACGTACTTTTCTGCTGTTTTGCGGGCCTAATCTCTAAATTTTATTATATCGACCTGCTCTCCAGACGTAATTGCTTGTAAAATTACAGCAAATCTTTTGATGAGGTCTTCATCCAAACCGGTTATAGCTGCGGTTTTATTAGGAAACTCAAAGAATTTTCTTGCAGTATTCCCGTCATTGGTGGTTCCCGAGCCTTGTTTTACTATATCAATCAACAGATTGAGCTCATCTTTGAATTTATTTTGAATTATTTTCTTCCTTGTCTGTAGCATTTCTTTGTGCTCATCACTTCTCGCTGCCCACCGTTTGAAGTCGAGCCTGTATGCAATGTGTAACAGACATTCCATACAATTTATACGGGCGTGTAGGGATGACAAGCCAAATTCATACAGGTCAGAACACACAATTTTTGATGTTACAGCATCTAAGCGGTTCATTTCTGTAGGCTTTGCTAAGCACAGGTAGCACAACTATTCTTAGAACTCATAGCACTGCTAATTAACAAATTAGCTTACTTATCAGGAAAAGTTGAATGTAATCCATAGTTGGCAGTGTCGTGAGATATTGAAAATCATTAAATCACCTATAAAGACTCATTAGAAGACCTAATCAGTGTAGTTACTTCTTTTCGGACTCATTAGAAGAGTAAACAATTGGTAATTTGGTTGTATGAAAAGTTTTAAAACTCATGAATGATGTGTTGATAAATATCTAGCTCAAGCATAGTTGTCTACGTGTGGGTGTACTATAAACCTCTGCCAACTCCTTCGGAAATATAGGAGTGATGCTATTTTATGTTACGTGTAGTTAAAAGTCCGTGTTCTTCAACATAAACACTAAAAGGAATCGTTTCATATGAAAAAACAAATGAAAATATTTTGACGATTTTTAAAAAAAAACGGCATGAAATTTTTCGTCAAATCTGCAACCAAAAAATTATAAATAATTAGCACTATGACCACCTCCAAGGATATTACGGTTAAACATGCCGTTTAGGAGATAATTCGATTTTTCATACTAGCTCCATACATTTTTTTCTTATAAAAATTATAACTCTTCCATTTGTGCACACATTTACTTCATATGACATTTTATAGAACAGTAATGATCAGCAGAAGTCATTTCCAGCAAAAAAAATAACATTTAAGAAATCGAGATCCTATGTCTTCTACAGCCGATTTTCGATCCACCGTGCGGCGGTGCGGCGGCGGTCGGTAAAATTCCATTCAAATCTGCAGAATGTAGAAATACCAAGAATTATCAGTCTTGGCAACATTGAATTCCAGAAGTGTTGCCAAGCCTCGTAACATCGTGCATTGACAGTGACTTAGGTTAGAGTTGCCACTTAAATCAAATCAAAAAAGGTTGAACAGTAAAGTGCTATGTATCCATAATACCATGAAGATGACAGAATAATGAAAACATTTTTTCCCAAAATATAAACTGTGCTTTGTGCTATGTGCATCCAGAAAAGCGTGTCTTGATAATAACGACGAACAGAGTCATCTATGATTTTTTGGGTGGAGCATCAACCTACAAGCAATAGGTACATACGTACCATACGTTGAGCCTACGAGGAGCATCCTTTCTAGAAACAGATCCTCGTCACATGACAGTGGTTTATCTCCGATGAACCTAGATGGCTCTGTTCGATCGAATTTGTGTAAATTTGTTCTTGGTATAAATTTATCCCAACCACGGAACCCGTTCCGTGTGGTACCCGACGTAAAGAATAGTACCATCCCTGTTGACCACCCTGATGCGGCACTCGAAGAACCGAAATGTTGACTACGGGGCGGTCAACAGATACCTACCATAAGGTAGGTGTTAAATCATGTTTTATGCAAATCAAATCAATGCTTCACGAGGGTACTTACCTACTTGGTAACTACCTTAACATTTTGTTTTTACAAGCTTTTATTTAACTTGCCTAAGTTCACCATGCGGCTGCTGCTTCCAGGATTGGCTCCAGACCAGGGAGCTCTTCAACGGTCAATAGTACAGACACGAAATTTTATGTACGCATTTAATGTTGATAGTCTGTTCTAAAGTCTACCATGACCTGGCTACAGCAGCCATAACGGCTCCAGACGAGGAAAGTCCTCAGCGGTCAACAGCAGAGACACAAAATGTATAAAATATGTACAAACACCCTGTCCGACCAGAAATATAAAAAAAAAACATTTTTAGTACCAAAATTACCCCAAATCCATTAAAAACTTCCAAATTTTTAACAGGGCTCATATGTTATGACTTGTAGACACCTGCTAAACGACGGCCACCCGCGCCTCGTCTATTAGACCGGTAAAATTCCCCATTGACAAAAATGGGCGATTTTTTATTTCTTTTTTCCTGAAAATTACCACATAAATAGACGACTCTCAGTAATATACTTAACAACACGGATCGGACAGGGTTTTTTTACACGTTGTATATGCATTCAATTATGATAGCCAGTTCTCAGAGGTCCTTATTAAAATTTTTAGTTCTTAAAAGCTTGTTTTTAAAAAGGTGTTTCACTTAAATTTTATTTTTAAAATTGTATAAAGTTACCTACAGGAAATCAGTGCCTTCCTTAGGCGCGGGCCACACAGAAGAGACATGAGACGAGGACGGAAGGCAGACGGCTTACAAAAAATATTTTCCTCATAGGAACTGTTTCCCAAGAAAACAGTTCCTAGTGAGGAAAATAATTTTTTGACTATTTTTGGAAGGTCTGTCGAACTAGAGTACTTTTATTACTTTAATAGCTCGTGGGAATACCAAATTATACTTGCTGAATAGGTAACAAAAGCATTATTAGACCTCATACAGTAGCCGATCCAGGAGGGGCGCTAAGGGGCTTAAGCCCCCCCCCCCCAAAGCACCTGAGTTCTTCCGTGAGAAATCTTAAAGTAAACTTGATATTATTGTAATTAAACTTTTTAGCAAGCATTACTTTACCTAAGGTACAATTGATTATATGTTTTCAAGTTTTATATTTCCATATGATGTTTTGTTTACGCGACGAATTTTGAATCGCGCCACTCAATCTGCCAGTCACGATGCCCGGTTTGGCCGCCATGTACATTCACCGAGATTTCGCCTACACAAACTGTTCGATACAGAACTCCAGTTGGCCAGTGAGGTCAAGTACGGGGTCATTCTAGACAGTGAGTTAAACTGGAGCAGTCATGTAGACAACAAGCTAAACAGGGCCTGCATCACCTTCTGGCAGTGTAGGAAAATGATAGGTAAGAAGTGGGGCCTATCCCCCAAAATCATACTGTGGCTATACACACCAGTGATCCGCCCCATGATCGCTTACGGGGCCGTGGTCTGGTGGCCCCGAACTCAGCTGGTTACAGCTTCTAACAAACTACAACGCATGCAAAGACTAGCTTGCGTGGCGACCATGGGCTGCATGAGGACTACTCCGACTGCAGCAATCGAAGCCATGCTGGGACTGCCCCCGCTCCACCTGTTTATACAGCAGGAAGCGACAAAGGCAGCGGTACGTCTTAATGCAATTAATCTCTGGGGTAAGAGGGAAACACAACACACCGCGCTGCTTGAGGGAATCAATAATGAGTTCCCTATTACGAAAGCCATCAATGATCGGGTACCCAAACAATTTATCTTTGATAAAAAATACAAAATCCAACTTCACGAGGATCGCCGATGCGAGGGTTTGCAGAACTACGAATCTTCACTGATGGATCCAAAACAGGTAGTGGCACAGGTGCTGGAATCTTCTCTGAGGATTTCAATATACATATAGCCACACCAATGGGAGTCCACAATACAGTATTCCAGGCCGAATGCATGGGTATATCCCTTGCCGCTTAAGCCATCATGGCCAGGGAAGTTAAGGACCACTCGATACGCATACTCTCAGATAGCATGGCTGTTCTGCAAGCGCTAAACAGCCACACTGTTGACTCTGGGCTGATATACGAGTGCCACCAGCGCCTTAACCAGGTGGGTAGCCTCAATAATATTACCATTCAATGGATCAAAGGACACAGCGGTTCGCGGGGCAACGACGCTGCCGACGAACTTGCCAGAAGGGGATCGAGCATGGCACCAGTGGGGCCTGAACCCATTGCGCCACTCCCCTTCGGGTACCTACGCACTCTGGTAAGGAAACGAACCAGGAACCAACATCACAATCTATGGTCGGACCACGGTGGGTGTAGGCAGGCCAAGGAGGCACTCCCTACAATTGATGGCCGCCTCACGAAACAGGTTCTTCGACTAACGAAACAGCTGCGTACGGTTACAGCAGCTGTAACTGGCCATGGGTGTGAGTAATACGTTACCTACCAAGCAAATTAAAATATTGTGTGCTTTTTTAGTGTTTACTTTACTAAAACTTACCCTCAGCGGGGTCAAGACCCCCCCAAACGTCAATCCTGGATCCACCACTGACCTCATACATACCTGCCTTATAAATAACGACTTTCAAACTGAATGTATCTTACTGAGTATAATATTGTATACTTTTTTCATCAGCAGGAGAGCAATAGGCGTGATCTTTCAACGCCAGGCGGTGTTAGGGCGCGAATCATTTGTTATTATTTCTCTCACGCGTCAAGTTTCCAAACAAATTGTATTGTAACTGACAATATGAGCGATTATTGTTCGATTTGATACAAATGTTCAGTCCGTGCCGAGAAATATTGTTAACGCACTTTGACATGGATACGGTTTTTGTAGAAGGAAAGTTAGATATTGATGGTGCATGAAAATATGGAGTCAAAATTAAGCGTCAATAAAACCATTTTTATGGAGGATTGTCTCTGACCAGCTATCTAATTACGCAACACATTTTCGTAAACGATTACGACTAATCTGTTGCATTTTGACAGTTCATCAACATTCATTGCGTTATTTACGTTGAATAGCAGATTTTTTTTTTTTACTTATGAAGCTATAGATTAGCAATCTGTTTCAAAGCGATTCAAATTCTGATTGATCGTGTATTACGCAATTAGAGGACTGGTAATAAGGCCAGTTGGTACCTATTGGCCTTATTACCGGTATAAATATTTATATTTATCTGGCTTTCCAGTAGACGGTTGAGAAAACGTTCCACGGCTGAGTTCTTCAGGTGGTACGTAGTCTAATGGTAGCTAAGAACTTATGTAGGGGAGAGGTGTGTCAATAGTTACAGGGAGGCAATTGTAACATATGTTGTTTCAGGACATCTATTGACGAGTAGCGGTAGCTCTTGGTGGCAATCGAAGCTTTATTTGGTGCTGTTTTACTGACCGAACTTAGAGCTAAAACAGTTCACGCATGCGCTCTCAATACATGAAAGTTTGAAATCTTTCAAGTTCAGTAAGATTATTGTTCGGCTCGGTTTTTCTTATTAAAATAAAATTAAAGAGTTTTTTTTAGTTCAGTGGTGATTTTCGGATAAGTTAACATCCAATCTATACGTGCAGGTATGTGAGTTGTTCAAATTTACCATAGATTTTTGTTAAATAAGTTTTCATTGCAAAATGGCGGCAGTGGTGCAAAAGTAACAAAACAAGGAGGGGCAATTGTAACATGTTACATTTGACACTCTGTATTTTTCACACTAGATAATTATTTAATAGTACCATTTTATTTTCAGAATTCATACAAAATGGTTTATAAACGACCTCGGAAGACATTGCGTGGCACCGTGCTACCAGAAAAATATACTAAAGCTTGTGAAATTGTAATTAAGCAAGGGAAGAGCGTCAGAAGTGTAGCTACCAGCTTTGGCATGTGTCATGTCACTCTGTCCAGGTATGTCGCTAAATACAAGCAGGATAATACAGTTAAAACTGGATATGCCCCACATAATAAAGTCTTTTCTACAGAACAGGAACTAGAATTATCGCAATATTGCAAGACTGCGAGTCAACTTTATTTTGGTTTGACTACCAAAGATTTGCGTAAATTGGCTTATTCGTACGCTAAAGCTAATAGCTTAATTAAAGTATCCCCAAAAGTGGAACGAGAAATTTGGAATCTAAGCCGACAGGGAAGAAATTGACCAGAAAAAATACTGTAAGAACTGAAAATAATGAGACAGAGGAAAATATAAATGATGACACAGACGAAGACGATAATTATTGTATAGTCTGTTTTGAACATTATAAAACCAGTAGAGAAGATTGGTTGCAATGCACAGACTGCCATAAATGGGCACGCTCCAGCTGTGCAAATAATAATCTATTTTTTGTGTGTTTAAACTGTTTTTCGGAATGACTGTTATTGATTTTTATTATTTTTAAGGGTTTTAAGTTTTTTTTTGGTATTTAGCGTGAACTGCTGACAAGATTTTGTTAGAGGTATTGTTTTATTGTTGACGATTTCTTTATGTTACAATTGACTCTCATTGCTGTTACAATTGACTCTCTCGGTGTAGCAATTGTAACACTGTTGACTGATCTCATTATGTGCCATTTTCTAGAATTTTATCGATATTTTTGTTACTTTCTGTATTGGATTTTATAATTAGATAACTCAACTATAATGTGACCAAAAATGATTGCGCTGTGATTTTTAATTAAAACATTATGAACGATAGATTTTTTTTTGTTACGATTGACACACCTCTCCCCTATGTACCATCGGGGACATTTTTCGACTTTATTGCTTAGACAACAAGGTCGAAAATTTGTAACTACTACAGTCCCCATCCCACGATGAAATCCTAAATAAATATAGAATGGATGGATGATAATGTATGTGATCGATGTGGATAGCAGATAGCAGGACAGATGGTTGTAGCAAGAAGTCGATCGGGTCGGTAGAAGAGAACCCAGTGCAGAACTTCAGTACTTAATGTTGGGGTTAGTTATTTCAAGTTCAAGTCCAGTGGTACGGTCAGCATCAAAAGTTGATGACCACATTTCGATTTTCAAAATCGCTGTACACCGTATTCACTATTAGCACTTCACTATACAGCGATTTTGAAAATCTAAATGTGGTCATCAACTTTTGATGCTGACTGTACCTATACTTTGCTTATGGTTCATAGATACTGCATACGTAAAGCAAATATATTGTATAGCATGATGAATACTTTGTATCGCTAAAATATACGCAATTTTCTTTACCCCTGAACCGCGGTATGGAGGCGGTGACATGTCCTGTGACGTATAGAAAGCGCATTGCCGATGACGCCCGATCTATAAATCATATTTCGGGATCGGCAATCGTCCATCCGCCCGTCTGCTCGGCAACTTTCCTCGTTTTTTGTCTGACTCCTAAACCGTTAGCGTGTGATGTGATAGAAGGGTGGCGACATATGTTGGTACCGTACGTTGTCAACAATTGTATCTTGATAAATTGATGTAAGCTAGTACTTATTTCGACGGAAATTAGGATTAGAATTCCAAGCTAGCAAGTTCATGAGTAGAGTCGAAAGTGCTAGAAAAACGTTTAGGGTACCTACCAACACGACGTGTTACTACCTATTTGAAGCTTGATACTATTGTAGTCTTGAAATATAAGCACATCCAAAACTATATTAACTTTTCACACACTTTATTTCCACATCATCGATTGCATGAATACATTAAAAGCTATTTGGAAAGCTTATTTGGATACGTTACACGCACCACCCGTTAGCCTATCCAATGGTAACATTTATCATCGGAATCCTATAAAAAGTAAACCGGAACTAATCCGGGAACCCCACCAGTAACCCTCCCCTAATCTGCATACGCCAAGAAAATAATTTCACGCCATAACCACACGGAGACGATGCGCCATTGTTGAGATTTTATGAATAATTTTGATGCGTGGGTGTTTGTAGTGTGATACACTGTGGCACTGATAACTTGGCAGTGACAATAAGATGGCTTATTTGGATTCCCTATTATGTTTTGGATTTTCTGCACCCGCTCATGTCTTGTGTGTATTATTTATAGATGATTTACATCTGGTATGAAAATCTCCATAAGTATGTTTCGACAAGCTATTCCTAATTATCCTATGCTATTAAACGAGCAATATTTGTATATATGTAATCACGTTCTCGAAAACGGCTCTAACGATTTCGATGAAAGTTGCAATATATAGGTTAATGGGGCGAAAACTCAAAGAAAAGGATTTATGCCAATGTCAACAATTATCGAGTAATTTGACATTATATATTTTAATTTCATACATTTAAAATATAAAATGTAATTACTTGAAAATGGTTGACATTGGCATAGCGGTCATCAGGGGCTATTTGGTTGCAAATGACCTCTCCTACATCCCCTTATCGGATTGCCGACATTTATCCGATAACCCCGTATAACCACCAATTAACTGGTGCTTATAGTACAGAAGTCCTCCTAGTTTAAGCCCAATTGCACATGTCTTGTATCTTACCACTAATTTACAAAGTTTGATCGGTAAAATTGTAAATAGGTTTAAGGCTTGAACAAATAAATATTGTTTATTGTTATTGTTTAATTCTTTCCTAATCCTCTGTTATGAGTGTGATGACCCAGGTTTAGGTCCCGTCTCATGATAAGTTGTCACGGTTGGCGCAGTGGCTGAGCGATCGACTGCTGCGCAACGTGTCGCGGGTTCAATCCCCGCACGGAACAAATATTTGTATGATCTGCAAGTAGTTGTTTCGGGTCTGGGTGTTAGTGTATGTGAGTTTCTATGTTTGTAAACGCACCCACAATACAAGAAGAAATTCTTAGTGTGGGCAAAGTTTAAAAAAAAAAAAAAAAAAAAAAAAAGTTATCCATTTTCGGCGACCATTGATCAAACAGTGGTCATGCATGACACACCGTCTGTGTCTAAAACCACGTACCCCATAGGTTCACAACTTCACAATATAAGTAGGTACCTAGGCGCCAATCTGTATCGGGGTCTACAGTCACGAGCACCAATATGTATCCACTTAACAAAATTCAAAAGCGATTTTCGCATGGAATAACGACTGCAACTTTGAGATAAGACCTTTTTCATATTAGTGTGGGTTCCAAAATACTATGTTCGTAACAACATAAAATTATAATCACCACAGTAGGAGAAAATTACTTTTTAAAGTTGCTAAGTGTATACATATTGGTGCTCGTGACTGTACCTGCTACAGGTAATATCGAAGAACTTCATATCTAATCAATTTGAAAACAAAATCCCATGAACACGATGACCACATCTATTACCACCCCGGTTCTATAGTCGCCGAGCGCTGCAAACAGAAATAGTCCTTATGATGTATAGGTATGAAGTTCTTCGATGGTACACCTCTGCCTAAAAGGAAAAAAATGGAACCCTTAAAGGATCACTTCGTTGTACGTCTGTCTGTCTGTCAGTCTGTCAAGACCCCATTTCTCAGGAACGCGTTGCGGTATCAAGTAAAAATTAATATCAAATACGTCGGCTTAAGATCCCTTGGAGCTCTAAAGAAATCAAGCTTTTAAGTCAACGCAATAACAAAATGCGGCCATTTATATAATAGCGACATAGACTATACAGGGTGGCGGGACATCGACGCGAGAACTGATACCATGGATTCAGTACATGATTCGGAACAACCCGGCGTTGAAATATTTCGTCGGCAATTTTTTTTTTATCAGCTGTTCCATATATTTTGACCGCGTAGTAGTTATCTTAAATCACAGTAATTATATCAACTGTATTGCACTTTTCTATGAAACAGGTGTTTTTTTTTTTAAATAACCGATTAAAACTTTCAACGCCGGAGTGTTCAGAATCATGTACTGAATCCATGGTATCAGTTTTCGCGTCGATGTCCCGCCACCCTGTGTAGACTTCCCGTTGACTTAGAATCATAAAATTTGTCAAGAAGCAAGGTCTCACAGCACAGCAGTACAAATTAATATAATTATGTTAATTTGTAGTATTTAAAAAATAAAATAAAAAATTGGGATTACAAACATACATTTTTGTTAGTTGGAGAATGGACCATGGGTGTATGGGCACGCCACAATTGCGGCGGTAAGTCCCCTCTTTGAGGAGTGGCTGGAGAGGCGCCACGGCGTCCTCACCTTCCGCCTGACGCAGGTCCTCACCGGACACGGTTGCTTCGGGAGGTTCCTGTTCAGGATCAAGCGGGAGGAAACGCCCGGGTGTCACCATTGTGTGGAACGCCCGGAGGACACGGTGGAGCATACGGTGGAGGTCTGCCCGGCTTGGGCGGAGCACCGCCGTGTCCTCACGGAGGCGATCGGCGGCGGCGATCTCTCGCGTCCGGCCCTGGTTCAGGCCATGGTCCGGAGCGAGAGTGCATGGGAAGCCGTCACTTCCTTCTGCGAAGCAGTAATGCTCGCGAAGGAGGAGGCGGAGCGCGCGAGGGAAATGCAAGATGCGCGCCCTCGCGCCCCTAGTCGCCGCAGGAGACGCCCCGGGCGTCGGGAGTCGCGAGCCGACTTCCGGCCACCGTAGGCGCGGGCTTGCGGACGGTGGGCAATGGGTAGCTCGCCGTCCGATTAGGACCAGGCCCGGGTCGACGGCGCGTTGTGTTCCACGCGCGCCTCAAAGAGATGTCAGCACCAACTGACGGGGTCCGTAAGGGCCAATGCCTGCCAGGGTTGCGAGTTTGTCCGAAAGGGATATCGCGGCCCCGGCACACAGGCAACGGAAGGAACATGGGTGGGTTTTAGTCAGTAAAAGTCTGACACTCCCTCTCGCTCCGCCCAGAGCGGGAGGAGTCATTTGATGATTTCCCACCCAAAAAAAAAAAAAAAAAAAAAAAAAAAAAAAAAAAACCATGGGTGTATAATGTAATTGTAAATTTCGATGTATGGGAGAACAATTTTTTCAACTACAATGTTAAGTTTGTTTTTGGGATAAATTAATCACAACTACGGAACCCTTCATTGTGCGTGTTCCGCTGCACAAGGCCGGTTTTTTTTATATCAACGCACTAAGAATAAGTTACTAAGATTTTCCTCAAACCTCCTCCAGTTTCCACATTTCAAGAGCAAAATATCCATTCATAATCTGAGAATATCTTAACCATATCAGCACGAACGAGTATCACGTAGGTATACGACATGGCACTATAATGTGACATCGCAGCGACATAAAGAGCGCAATGTGTCTAGTCGACGGCTCGATCGACGTTATTGATACACGGAAAAGATTTCTCTTTGATAGTTGCGGTCGTGCGTTTTGACGCCTCGCGTCTTGGGCTAGTGTTGTGCCAATGTTGTATCGATACCTATTGTTTGTTTATAGGTACATTATCTACCTACGTATAAGATCGATTTAATTGATGGTTCCTACTGTGTTTTGCTCGGGCCTATAAATCTTAGATGTCGTTCTACTGCAAAAAAACAAACTAAATTTGTAGCAAGTGCGGGTAGTCAGAAAATGGTGATGCTGCATTCTATCAATGGTTTAGACTAGAATTGATTAGTTATTCTAATTTCTAACTGCTGTCGGTCAAGTAGTTACAATTACCTACATTGTTGTTTGCAGAAGCTCGCACATCTTCTCCTTAAACCATTTGCATACGAGTTTATAGGTATCATACTGATAAATTTACCTACATAGGTAGGTACTCACCTACTCAAAAGGTAGAATGAAGCTTGTCTTTAAAATATGTTCAATCTAAATATTGCCCATGTCACCCCAAGACACGCACCTCTGACTTTTCGGATTCATGTGCGTATTGTATAATTATCACTTGCTTAAAAAAACGGTGAAGGAAAACATCGTGAGGAAACCTGGATCCCTAAGAGATATTTCTCGACGGCTTGTGAAGCCAAGTCAGGAGGCCCAGGGGCGGCATAAAATCTTTGACACCAGGTGAGTCACTAACTGCATGAAAAAGAAAGAAAGTAATATCTAAATATTGTGTTAACTACAAACTAACTGAATATCCGGCATTTTTTGACATTTAAAATCATCGATAGCGTTATTAGCGTTGGCACTACACTAACCACCATAAGACTGCGTAACGTTCCCCACGCAGCGCCACATTTATTGATGGACTTTGGAAGTTTTCAATATTATGGCTACTTTACATATCATATGGAGAGTTTTATTACGATTTCGCATTTGCCGCCTGATGGGAAAACCGATTTCCATCGGCATTGTAGCAAAAAAGAGGGTCCGTTGTACTGGACTTTCCTTATCACTTCCAGAAATCAACAACATAACAGAAACAGCGAAATATCTTTTTTTACTAAAATACCTTGTTCTTTTTCTATTATATCACTCCTTTAAAATATTGGACCCATATTTTTATCATCTCTATATCGCTGGACGTTTATTCCCGCTATTTTTTCGCCATCCAAACCTACGCGGCAACCGTATGTCATTTTTATGTGGCCACTTTTCGACATTATATTCCTTTCTATTGTGGCAAAGGTGCTCATAGGGATAAGGGCCTTAATATACGATTATCGGTGGCACTCACTATTGTGCTTGACCTATTCTTTGAGTTATTGCCCTTATCGATAATGATAGCTCAATTTTGAGATTCTTTTAGAGCTTTAGTACGGAATAAAGTATCCTGGCCTAACGGTAAGTAAGATTGGTAGCACTGATAAGGTTTCTTGCTAATTAAATTTTCGTGAATAGTATATGTAGTATATGATGACTTTGTTACTTACCATGGTGCACAAGTTGTTGTTTAAGTAGCGCCAGGGTCAAGTTCCAACATAACTTCGCCAACAGCCCAACTTTTAGCACAGAGGTCGAACATCAAGAGCAGCGCGGAGACAAAAACATAGAAAATCGGCCATTACCAACAAGCAAGTCGAAACTTCTTGAAACATCCTTATCCAAAGAACACATAAAAAGCAGACATCGTTTTTCTTTTAAAAAACTCTCTCATTTGCCTATCAATAGTGGTTGAGGCAGATCTGACCGTAATAAATGTCATACTTTATGGCACTTAGGAAAAAATGCAAGGGAGCCATTTTACATTTTAGCCGGTGACCGGGGATCGCTATGTCGAATTACGCATTTCGAGTAGCCATTTCCTTGGGGAATTTTAAATATTTTTCGTTTGGAAACATTGAGTTTGTCTTGTTGATTTACGATGTTTACTATGTACGATATTTGTTCACGTGCCCGCACAGAATTATATGACACTTATGGCTTTATATCCAGCCTCCAGCTATGGACGTCAATGGGCTACTTGCAGTCAGTATTGGAAAACCAATTAATAATGTTCCTTGTGGTTTATTTTGCTCATAGACAAGTTATTTGTTGAAACATTATTAATTGTTTTCTCCAAAACGGTCAACTAGCCTATTCTCAACAATAAAAAAAAAAAAACTTAATTATAAAAAAATTAAATAAATGTGTTTCTATATTTTTAGCTCACAACTATTCTACGAGAGCTATGTTCAATATTCCATCGTAATAAGCAATAAATATGTGAACCTAGATTTGAATCTGCGAACAATGAAGAAAGAAATTGAGTCACACAGAAAGAATTATCAAACCAGATTAGACCACCACATTAATTAGTTATATAGCTGCTGAACTGTAGGGAGTGAGCAGCCTAAGATTCTCTTGTCTCAAGAGAAATAGTATTCACCAGATCTAGCAACAAGATTCGCAGATATAAGATGAGTATGGCATCAATGGGTGCACAGCTCAGCTAACGATAGATCTACCGATGAAAATCTGACAACATACCGTGCCTCGGAAAGCACGTTAAGCCGTTGGTCCCGGCTGTCATTCGTGGATCTGTGACAGTCGTTACGGGTCGTCAGAAGCCCGAAAGTCTGACAACCAGTCTTACCAAGGGGTATCGTATTACCCAGTTACTGGGTTGTGGAGGTCAGATAGGCAGTCGCTCCATGTAAAATACTAGTATTCAGCTGCATACGGTTAGACTGGAAGCCGACCCCAACATAGTTGGGAAAAGGCTAGGCAGATTGATTGATTGAAAATCTGACAACATATTAGATTATTGTTTCAAGGAAACAGATTGTTAGGCAGCAGGAGATACCAAGAAAAAAAAAAACACCACTTCTACGATATATACGTATTGTTAAATATGGTATTCTCAACTCTGTGATTGACACAAGCACAATAGGTTATTATTGTGTAGAGTCGATCTGAAATAATGATAGCGGTATAACAGTTTATTTGTATCGAAATAAATCAAAACGAAATGAAAAATATTAATCATCTCCATGTTTGTTTTATATCCTGCAAACCGTCTTTCCGTTGTTCTGTCTATCTATCCAACTACCCTGAAAACATTACAAATGTTTCTTTTAAACTAAACACCTACTTGGTGTAAGTTGCATCTCATCGCATCAGATTAGGCACTACCATTGTTCCACTAATGAGATTATTCACGTATGATGCAAAGTACCGAAACTCACTAAAATGCACCAAAAGCTGGGCTGAATAACGTTAGATTACAATCTGTGAGATATTCATGAACTCTGACCAGACTCGCGATACTAAGGTGTTAACGTTTTGGGAATTACTGAAATGGTATATATTCGGTGATAGTGAAGAAAAGATAAATATAGAAATCTATTTGCCTACATGCTATGTAAAACAACGAAAGTAGCTGCTGAAATATAAAGTACTTACGAACAGAACAACTATTTTCTTAATGTCCCTCGGGATTTGAATTCAGAACTAAGTACTTTTTAGCTCTTTATAGTTCACACGGAAATCAAACCAATAAAGTACTTAGTTCTGAATTCAAATTATTATACATACGATAAATCTAATAATTGATGGACATGGAAATTAGCATTCGTTTGTATTCGGAAATGCGACGATTCCCGAGGGATATTAAGAAAATAGTTGTGCTGTACACACGGCTACAGATCAAGCTATACAATCATTTCCAATTTATGCTGATCTCGCATTGTATAGGATTTCCGCACAATGCGAGGTCAGCTTTTACTGGAAATGTAAACTATAGCTTGATGTGTTCATGTGTAGCCGTGTGTACATGAATTGAAATTAATTAATTAATTGAAAATCATTTGTTTTAAATTACAATGACTGACGTTTTTTGATAACCAAACTCTAATGCTGCAATAGATCCCTTTTCTGTTTTGTATTATTTTCAATCTGCACACGGATGTCGGTCTGGGCGCCAACACTGCCAACTGCACGTGATCAATCAAAGATTTAAGCCTCCCTTTGGCCAAATAACGAAAGTGTTGCAAAAATTTAAATTAAATCTGTCCCAGACGTGTTTATCGTAGACGCACAAGTATTAAAACACTCCTTTTTTATACTCGGAAACATTTTTGTCAGTAAATAAATAGGGAAATGTGCAATATTCAGTGAAAATATGACATATTGTTGAGCTGTTGAGCTGCTTTGAATAGAAAAAAAAAATACTTACATACTTTTGATATGGCTTTAGTGCTGAAAATTATTGAAAACGAAGAATTATAGTAAAATAAAAAATATCATTAATAAAGTACGCGCGTTGTGCAGGATTCTGTCGATGCTGCTTAAAATCGTCAGTATTCGTTCCTGATTGCAATCTGGTATAATTAAGTGAGGTTCCTAGCACATCGCCTGCGACGACCACATTAACCTATTTGCTGAAGTCCATGACTATAGGGACTCATTGCTATGTTTGCTTTAATTTTCCAGGCCTAGAAAATTAAAATAGTTAACTACGTAAAATAATACCTAATCTTAAGTTAAGCATATACAGTAATAAAAAGAAAAAAAGAAGATTAAGTTATAACAAAATAAAAATAAGATAGAGAAAGAGATAGAGATAGTTTAATGATTATTATGTAATAGGTAAGGCAATTTTTTTTTTTCATTTCCGATTGATCCGAGAAGACAAAACACATAGAAAATTGGAAATGTATGGGGAAAACTGCCCAGCAGTGGGACAACAGGTTAATAAAACAAGGCTTTTAGAGTAGATGGATTACTAATGTTTACCATAATTTAAAATGCAATAATTTTATATACCATACTTGTATTTGCGATAATTTCATTAGAAATAACGCTTCAGTTGCTATAATCGTGAAATTACATAAAATCATTTTCACAAATTTCATTGGTCATAATCGATCAAGTTTCATAATAATTTTAATCCATAAATTTATTTGCTATATTTTTAATTTTCAATAATTTCGTTTTCCATTACATTTATTCACCATAAAATTAATTTGCCCACACTAGCACAACAATGCTAGTTCAGTTGATTAATATATGATTATACAATACAGATTTTTTTAATAACAAGATAACCTAAAAATAAACTTAATCTACCATGCATGCTTGCTTTGCAAAAGAGGAAATCTAGCACTCGGCGGCCGCTGCCGCGGCACGCTCGCTACGCTCGCTCGCCTTGTGTCGCGCGTTGTTTAGTCACAGTTTTAACCTAACCTAACCTAACCGTTTCGAATTTGACTAACTGTCTAAAGATGTGTGTGTGTGTGTGTGTCTAAAGATTGTTTGCTGTAATAAGTCATTTGATTACAGACAATAAACGTTTCTAAATTATATTAAATGTTGCTTATGTCAAGTATCAATTATGTAATGTGTTATTTATAGAAACGAATGATTTTAACACATGTAATTATGGAAACTTATTTTATGGCAAATAAAAGTTATGAAATTGATATGACAAGCGTTATTAGCATAAATGATAATAGTGCAAGTAAATATTATGAAGGGGGGCGATTATGATAAACAATAATAGTACAAATAATTTTATGGAAAACAAGACAATACCGAGTAGATAGGTGATCGGCATAAATTTCATCTCCTCCCCACACATGTCCTGTCCTGTCACATGACCTGTGTAACTATTGGCATTTGTTCATATTATAAAAAAAAGCCACTTTTCGCGTTTGTCTGTTCCGCGTTGTTCTTCTAAACCACGCCACAGATTTTGACGAGGTTTTCAGCATCGTTTAGAGAATTTATTACGGAAAGTGGATATTTCTCATCAAATTTTGAAATTACGGATTTCATAAAAATAAAAATAAAAAACTATTTTTTTTGCAGTAATACAAAGTTTTACTTTAATGAGTTTAAAAAAATGAAGGTGCTCCATATTTTTGTGTATAACATGTAGAAAAATTACTTTAAAAATCTATGGAATGAGGGAATGACTGACAGGATGGGGGAATGTTTTTTATGACAATTTGATACTAAAAGGGTAATAAAAAGCATTAGTTAATTTGTGAATTTGATCAGAATGAAAGAAAGAGAAAGAGATAGAGAAAGAGAAAGAGAAAGAGATAGAGAAGGACATAGAGAAAGAGATAGAGAAGGAGATAGAGAAAGAGATAGAGAAGGAGATAGAGAAAGAGAAGGAGATAGAGAAAGAGATAGAGATAGAGAAAGAGATAGAGAAAGAGATAGAGAAAGAGATAGAGAAAGAGATAGAGAAAGAGATAGAGAAAGAGATAGAGAAAGAGATAGAGAAAGAGAAGGAGATAGAGAAAGAGATAGAGAAAGAGAAAGAGAAAGAGAAGGAGATAGAGAAAGAGAAAGAAAAAGAGATAGAGAAAGAGATAGAGAAAGAGATAGAGAAAGAGATAGAGAAAGAGATAGAGAAAGAGAAGGAGATAGAGAAAGAGATAGAGAAAGAGATAGAGAAGGAGATAGAGAAAGAGATAGAGAAAGAGATAGAGAAAGAGATAGAGAAAGAGATAGAGAAAGAGATAGAGAAAGAGATAGAGAAAGAGAAGGAGATAGAGAAAGAGATAGAGAAAGAGATAGAGAAAGAGATAGAGAAAGAGATAGAGAAAGAGAAGGAGATAGAGAAAGAGATAGAGAAAGAGATAGAGAAAGAGATAGAGAAAGAGATAGAGAAAGAGATAGAGAAAGAGATAGAGAAAGAGATAGAGAAAGAGATAGAGAAAGAGAAGGAGATAGAGAAAGAGATAGAGAAAGAGATAGAGAAAGAGAAAGAGAAGGAGATAGAGAAAGAGATAGAGAAAGAGATAGAGAAAGAGATAGAGAAAGAGATAGAGAAAGAGATAGAGAAAGAGATAGAGAAAGAGATAGAGAAAGAGAAGGAGATAGAGAAAGAGATAGAGAAAGAGATAGAGAAAGAGAAAGAGAAGGAGATAGAGAAAGAGATAGAGAAAGAGATAGAGAAAGAGAAAGAGAAGGAGATAGAGAAGGAGATAGAGAAAGAGATAGAAAAGAAGATAGAGAAAGAGATAGAGATAGATAAAGAGAAAGAGAAAGAGATAGAGAAAGAGATAGAGTAAGAGGGAGAAATAGAGAGAGATAGATAGATAGATAGATAGATAGATAGATAGAATAGACTATCTATCTGTCTCTCTCTATCTACCACCTACCTACTACCTACTCACGTATCTACTTTACTATTCTTTTTCCATTGTTTTCTTTAGAAAAATAATATATAAAATTCTCAGTCATCAAATTGCTACCATTGGAGATAATTTTCTGACTGGCTGACTGGCAGAGCTCCTGTAAGTTTGAAATTTCCCGATTCTGTTGTTTCAATTTCTCTGGTCGTCACAGTAGAAGTACAGGGTGTTCGGCATTTTTCGGAATTTGTCGTTGCCAAAACTTCAAACGTCAATAATTTCATTTAAAAACAACAAAACTGTCAACATTTTATCTTTATTTTCATCTAAAGTAACTGTAGAATCTTATAAAATTCGTATTTGACGCAGACGATTGCTAGAAAAGTAAATACGAGCCATTATACAACAAACAATTCAAAAATAAACACCGAAAGCCCGACTTTGAACTGCGTTAAAAAAAAAAAAAACTAACAGTGATAGAGAGTTCTAATTTTAGGGAAACATCTTTGGTTCATGCCCAATCTAACGGTATGTAATATGCACAATTTCTTTTAAAACAACTAGAAAAATTCGCCAATTTAAACTGCCTGGGACTTTTTTCACTGAAAGGATTGCGAAAAGTGAAATTAATTAATATACGAACCAATTTTTTTTTTACATATTCGATTCTACAATTATTCTAGAAAAAAAAAAAAAAACCCAGTTTTGTTATTTTAAATGAAATTATTGACGTTTAAAATTTGAGCAACCACGTTTATCCATTAAATTTAAAAAAAATCCTTGTGGCCTGGGTCTTATTATTGGAACTAAACACGTAGTAGACGGCCCCACGGATCCGCCATTTTCGTATGTTCAAACTTCTGCCGAACACCCTGTATAGTCATTGTCATCATCTATATTCAATTTTGATTGCCTTTCGAGGTTGTCTGTTACGTGTTTTGGTGCAAGTATTCCTCTGGTGTTTTTGAAAATATCCCAAATGATGATGAGTATAATCTTCAACATAATCTAACACATGATAATTTTATGCACTGTAAAGTGTTGTTAAATAATACAAATCGGCGCATCTTCTGTGTACCTCGAAATGTTGGAATAGTGTTGGATTGTTTTATAAGATCATCGATTTCAAACAATAAAATAGATGGACATCTGGTTTGAAGAACAAGTTTCAACGCGCTCAAGTCTACAATGTCGTGACTTTCGGCTACAGCTCTGTCAGCTGTTCTTTTCAGAGTTCCGCCGACGCCATCGGGTGCTCCTTTACCCCCTGGCTCAGAATAATGCCATGAGAAGTGAGTAATTTCTGAATAAATTTCTTTTAGATGACGACAGACCATTTCCACCATGTATTTATTCTTATATTGAGGCCCATCACGCAACATATGTAATCTTTTAATAGGTAATTTTCTAGTAATAGTAAATTTCTAGCTTTAACCCAGTCAAATATTGGTTTCAAATGTGCCCAAACAGCCAGTGTATCATGTCTACTGTAACTAGACAATGTACAAAAAGATTGAGGTTGGGCTACAGTATCATTGCGCAAATATAGTACTCCTGTATGCATAGTTATTTGCTGTCTTGCTCCACCAAAGTGGACAGCTTGTATTTCCTCATTATACTTGCAGCAATAATGTTCACTGTAATCAACATGTATCAAAGCGTCATTCACTGTTAAATTCTCTTTGGTATGTCGAATGGCTTGGTACTGATGTGCTATAGTGCCAACATGTTGAAAAAAAAGAGGTAACGCTCCTTCCAAATCTTTAACGAGCTGTTTATTTATTTATTTTATTAAAACTTTAAGCACAAGTAAAAATCAAATACCGTACAAAGGCGGACTTAATGCCTGAGGCATTTTCTAGCAGTCAACTTTAGGGTGATGCAGAGACAAAACATGGCAGGTGCAACCTAAGACCACCCAGCCTATACCAGCCTGACCTATGACTACTCAGTTTTAATGTAATTTAGTTTGTGTCTGTATGGAATTTTGAATTTGAATTTGAATGTGCATATTTAATTTTAAATGATCGATTGCATTGTAGTGTACTTATTTTATTTTAATTATATAATGAATTGAATGAATTATATGTATTTATGATTAGTATATTGGGACTTGGTGCCTTAGTAAATAAATAAATAAATAAGGGATTGATAACACGAAATTAACTATAAAATACAAGAATAAATAATAGTAATAACTTTGTCAGGAGAAATAACGATCGGTAGAGGAGAAATAACGATCAGTAGAGCTGAAAACGAATCCAGCAAATCACCGCTGGGATGTTTCAGCCAACTTCTTGCGTATATGCTCACGTACCTTCACTTTAAAAGACAACCGACTGGTTGCCGTCCTGATATTCAGAGGTAGCGCATTCCACAGAAAGACCGCCTGGACAAAGAAAGAAGAGTGAATGAAACCAGAGCGCCAGTTTTTTGTTTCACTCTAACTTTATACTCTTTCTTTACGGGTTTACGAACTGACTTTTGTTTTCCATCCTTTTCAAATGAACTGACTTCGTAAACCCATTGTCGGTAGGTCACAAAATTGTTAGGTTTTGGTAAGTAGTACTCCAAAGTTCGGTTTTAGCCTGGGGACGTTACGCCGAATTTTAGGCTAACTTTGCATTCATTTAAAACAGCGATTTTTATCACTTAACGTATAGGGTATGGACAAGGGAGTATGCTAAAATGTATACCGCGTAAAGTTGACTCCCGCGTGTAGGTTTTTTTTTTTTTATCTATTTTCAATTTTACGTGGTAGAAAAAAATATTTACAGATATGTTTGTATGAAGAGGTATAGGTTAGGTATCACAGGTAGACCGTAAAAAATATTTTCGTCCACGGAAATTTCCATAAAAATAAAATTACGATTTTTTTTTGTGAATATATTACCTAAATTGCTTTTAAAATATTAGTGTAGATACCTAGTAATATAATACAAATTTAACATTGATGATAAATCCAAGATACAACTTACCATCAATGGCTCAGGACCTAAATTTCGAAATTTGATGAGAAATACCCATGTATACAATACGTTAATATTAAAGTTACGTTTTCCTAAGAAATCTCGATGTTTTGTCAAGTCGTAAAAACCGTGCAAAGCAGGAGCTGGTCGCTAGTAAGAAATAAATTAACTCCAAGAATATGAACAGCAATAAATTGCTTCAGCTGTGCTAAATTCGCTGTTGCATCCGTGCATCGCTCTATATTTTTTAACCCCATAGAAAGCCAAGAACAGATCTCAGAGAATTGGGAATGACACTTATTGGCAACGGGTTGATCGATTGACGAATGGCCTATTGTAACGAATCTTTAACAATTGAATTTAGAATTATTTAGATGGAGGGCGAACGTGCCAGACGTTTTAACTGGAATAGATTTTGTCCAAAAATATTGTAACAATTCTCAATTACAAAAAAAAAACCATATCTCCATGCAGTTGTGTCACTGCAACTGTTCTTGCTGCTACAAAAGGAAGGTGATCTCACTATTTAGGAAGCTATTTATGGGCATCGCTATATCGGCAGTATATTGACAGTGGATATATACCTAAGCAGTAGTAAGCATCTAGTCAATATTTTCCCCAGATCGAATTGAAAAGGTAAAGTGAATTTTCCTAACACGTCTTATTAGTAATTTATTTACGTAAGCTTTTGCTCATTGAATCACTGTAGTATCTTGAACCTAAGCAGACGAGTTGGCAAAGCGTCAGATTAGAGTGACACAATATTTGCGGGCGGAGAGTGCGTGTGCCCGATAAAAATATTCTATTTATTACGAGCCACCGCGGAGGTACATTCAAAGCGCGTCACGCGTTGACATCCGACTTCTCCGCGTTTCCGAACACGTACGCTCGCTTAGGGTTGTGCACAGATTTGTTTATGATCCTACTGTGTCTTATTTGCAGATTTGAATCAGAGATAATCGCGTAGAAGCAGCTATGTAGTAGTATTTTGTTATAAAATACCTTTTGCTGTAAATAGGTAGAGAATTTTAATTTGTCAGTTAACTCATCCACAATGCCCCACAACATGTAGCCCTCAGGCGTATTACTAAGTATTCTATCCTTACTAACTATTGATCAATTAGTTTGTTCTTAGAATCCATGAAGAAAATAAAAAAGATAAAAGAAGTTTAGCTCTGAAGAAAATCTAAAAGGCAAAATGAATAGGTATACCGGTAAAGTTCTTTTAGGCTAATAAAATAGTTTTTCCTGACCGTGCTTTTCATTTACTTATTGTTGGTCTACAAAACCATTTATATTTAAGCAGGTAAATGAGTCCCTATTTACTTATTTACCTATATTATTCAACTATAAAATAGCGTTGTTCATCCAATTCCGAAGTTATTTTATTTATTAACTCGTTCAGTGTCGGGAGCCCTCCTGGAGGGTTCTCCTAGTCTCATATGGGATACCGGAAACCCTCGCGGAGGGCTCATTTTAAATGTAGGTTTTGCTTAGCGAATACAGCATTTTAACCGTGAAAATAAAATCTGATGTATATTTTAACAAGAGTATATGCGTTGGTTTTAAAATCCAAGCATTTTTATTTTTTGTTCACTGTTACAAATATTCACAAATAATTTAAAAGATTGGAGACTACGTATAGTGACAAGACCCCCTGAAAACACTTACTTCGTTTTACAGTTTTTGAAAAAACGTTTTCAAACCGTCCACGATGGTAATCTTTAGCACAAAAGTAAACCGGCATGCCTCCCGGAGGGTTCACTTCCAATAAATATGGCGGCATGGCGTATGAGTCCTATGAAAAGTGAGTGGAGTAGAATGTGTTAAACTAAATAAAATTCTACACAGTTTTCATCTGTTCATTATTTTCCAGCAGCAATTGTCAGCCCTGTATCATATTTCGCGGGATCACGCGCCCGCTCCCGTCACCGTAGGCACCTATACAGTCAATACGTGCGAGAGCGAATAATTTTTCATCTATTCCCATTAAATGTGACGTCAGTGCCGCTATCAGATATCGGAACTACAGTTCATTATTATAACATATAACAACTACAACGATGCCAGTCATGCATTAATGCGTTCTACGTATGTAGGTGTAGGGTAGTAGTTGGCACTAACAGTTTCTGAACGACCTATTTTCACCATATGAATTTATTGCAGTCAAAGTACACGGATCATACACAGTTTTCCTATTTTCTCAACCACGTCAACGTTCCTTTACACAGCTCCAGGGGAACAAAAATAAGTATAGAACATAAAGTACACAACGCCGCAAAAAATCTAGTGTGCAACTAAAAAAAATGTACGAGACTATTCAGCGTAAAAAGTATCATTCATACTGCACTGCGGTCAGCGCCAACTAAGCCGCCTCGCAAAGTCAAAAGAGCTTTGACTTCAAAGCGTTGGGGAATAACTGGCAACACCAAGAGAATGCAAAATAAACTGGCAACACTAAGGTAAGAGTGCAAAATAAATGCAGCAACAGCACATTACACAGCCATTGAATCAAAAGACAGACGGAGCGTGAAGTGATGAAAACTGGAAAAATAATAAAGTTGCCCCTTACGAGTGTGTGCGAGGGACGACTATTCTGGGATCTTGAGGCGCGCAGATAAGCACAGAGCGTCACTGATCGGTGACCTGCACTTTACTCAGACCTCCTTTTGCTGGTTATTGGAGCTAATAGGTCTAATAAAATCTCGTAGACAGGAACGTTGACATTAGGGCTACGCGTGCTACGAGTGCTACGACTGATGCTACGGCAAAGGAAAAAAAAAACTATACAGTCCGTCAGTCAGATAATAAAAAAATATTAGACACGTAATTTTTGCTTTATCATATTAATAAAAAATGGTTTAGATAAAACGCTTTAAAGTTGGAGAGTGGGCTCGCTACATTTTTGATTACGTAAAAAAAGAAAAAATACATGTTCAATATTTTTTAATAATATACCTGGGGGACAAAAAAATATATTTTTAGTCAACATCCCTTCGTTTCGAATAGGCATATTGTTCTATTTGGTTTCAAAGTGACGGTATTTATATAGAAGACATCTGTAACACTATATGACTACAAAGTTCGAATACTAACAATACCTAATTCCCTTGTTCACCAGAAATGCAAATAACGAAACATTCAGAGCTTTTTGTAAACTACCAATTTAATTCTCAAAAGGCTTTTCTAATCTTCCACGAAAAATGGTGAGCAAAGTAAATTCCCAACTGAATAATGATTCCCTGTGGTCGGTACTTCGTAGTCGGTAGTGTCGGTAGTGTACCGCATCTAGGTGTTCGCACCAGCCGTGTCAATATTGGCAGACACTTGCAGGGAGAGACGTATGATTTTTACATCAAAAGCAACACGATCTCAAAGCAGACCAGAGAGAATTTACATTTGATGAGTTAGAGGTGTGGTAACGTTTTTGCTCAGTCCCGACGTGGGGAAAACAGGGTTTAGTAAACAGTTGCTGTTGCTTTGATATCTATCCACCTCACGGTTTTTTACACCCCTTTCAGAAAACGATAAATGTCGAAAGGAATGACAATTTCATCAGCTTTTCATTTGGTTTTCCGAATTATTTTCTTGTGAAAATATTTGGTAGAATTCTATTCGAAATTCGAAAAAATAGTGCTGATTTGAACTTGGCAATTTCACAAATCACTCAATAATATTATGTTAAACCATACTAAAACTGCAATGAATATGAGAGCCTGGTATCCATCAATAATACCACAGACTAATGTCACGTTAGTACTCGCTTGTTCCGCAAAGCGGCGCCGAAAGCAAATTAGTGAAAACATAAATTATCGAAAGCGCAGAGCGGTGGCACCTTGCATTGTGAACAAATTTAATTTCCTTGTCGAGGGTGCTGGTTTCATGCATTTACTCGTGGTAAATGCATAAAACCAGCTCCGGGAGCAGGGGCCGCGCACCTATTGGCTGCATTATTTACTGCACTTTCGACCCGACTGGTGAACGCATTTTTATTAATTGGGTTAAGGCCTGCGGTTTTATCGTCGTTCAACTTACTCATCATTTGTTACGAAAAACTGAATGTACCTAGCTCAGACCAAATAAAAAACCAAGACGCTGCGAACAATATAGTGCAGCATGGCAAAACTGTGACTGAGTGTCGTGATGGCCCAGTGGTTAAGGCCTCGCCTCTCATGCACGAGGTTGTGGGTTCAAATCCGGGCAAGTACCAATGTGATTTTTTCAATTCATATGTACTTTCTGAGTTTATCTTGGACATTATTGACATCGGTGAAGGAAAAACATCGTGAGGAAACCTGGACTTATAGTTAATATAAGTCTGAAATCACCAACCCGTCTTGAGCAAGCGTGGTGATCAATGCTCGTGCCTTCTCTGTATGAGAAGAGGCCTTTGCCCTGCAGTGGGACAGTAACAGGCTGATATTATATTATTATGGCAAAACTACACCACCGCTATGTGCATACACGCTCACACGCACACATTTATAATTACACCTCACTAAGTGCACACATTTTAACGAAACCGGCCTCACGTCACTGTTAACAGCGCTGTCTTTTTTTTTTATTTGGTCTGAGGTACCTAATCTGCGTTCGCAATTTATTTGCCAAATATGTAAACAAACACGAGTTTTAGGAAAGCCTACATATAAGGTTCAGTTTGACTTTTCAACTTGACTTTTTCAACAGTACTAGTCAGTCTAAAATCAGTTTTATCAACCCTTTCATAAAGTTGATGTTTGTTTAAGTGGAATTATCATCAATAGGAAACAAGGTTGTAAATAAACCTTAGAGGTATTTTTTTACTGCTATTAAAAAAAAAATAGTTAAGTATGGTTAATTTTCTTTTTTTTTGTCTTCGTTATGGTTTGGTTTGGCACCGACTTCAGGAACTGTTAATTATTATTGTATCTAAACCTACTACCGAGCTTTATTTTAACTCCTAATGGATCTTTACATTTGTAAAGTTCTTATCACACTTATCTTATCATCACACTATCGTAATTGCATGTTTTTTAATTATTTTATTTTATTTATTAGGGACAAAAAACAGTTACATGTTAAGGTGATACAATAAGATTCTTAAGATAAATTGTTAAACATATAACCCACACTATTGTCCACGGATTAATCAAATAAGTGAAAAATTTTCTTTGATTTTAAGAATATTGTTCTAAGTTATTTGAATCAAGTGCTAATTTAAAGTTTTGATGCTAATGAAGTTATAGCGAGAGTTTTGAATTTTTTATTAGAGAAAAAGAAAATGTCTATGTCCATGAAGTGTGCGTTATAAGTTTCCACAAGGCGTCGAAGAGGTACTCGGGCCCCGTCGTTAGTCTTACATGAAATCACGTGCTAGAGGTGGGGCACGCGAGTCCGTCGTCGGATTCCAAATAGGTACGGCATATTCAAGTTGAGATAGTATTAAAGACATATACAACATCAAAAAAGTAGAGGGTCGCACAAAGTCTTCTGGATCTCATGACGAAGCCATACATCCGAAAAGCCTTATTTATTATACTATCAATGTGCAGGTTGAAATGCAATCACGAGTCCATAATAACACCTAGGTCGCGAACGGAATCTACTACATTTACCTTAATTAGGCCAAAAACTGTTAAGTTTAAGTGTTTTGTTTTCAATTCCACATTTTTAAATGTTTTCATTAATAAATAGCTGATGTAGATATATTCGATTAAATTATTTAACAATACCTATCGCATCAAATCTGTAGCATTCCATTTAATATTAATATCTATGCAAAATTTTCACGTTTCACAGCGGGGATTACAGTTGTTGGCCGTCGCATCCCAAAGTTACGGCTTTAATATAAAAATAAAGTTTAACGAGTATGCGCAGTCTGTTGCAGCTTCCCAATGTTGAGCTCGATTTATTGCTCGGCAAAGACCATTTGTTTCCGATACTTTTTTGTGGGCTAATCCCCCTGTATCTCTTCATTTTTTTCCGCGAACTGGCCGCTTTTGCGTTTAAAGCATTTTGATTGTTGTAGGGATGAACTTTAGTGGTTGGGACGCCTGTTCGATTTGTGTGAGCAATGATACAGATGTGTTGTGTGAGTTGTAAATGCCGTTTATGAAAGAAATACTTATTTTGATTTGATTTATGGTGTTTTACTGCTACATTATACTTAGTTACTTCAATTTGTCTTAGTCCTTTGGCTGCAATGTTTTTAAAGATGTCATCTAATTCTCATTCTCACACAGACTTATGAGGTTTGAAATACCAACATTTTGCGTATTCGCATACTTTTCACATATGTAATAGAAGAGATGGACCGGTTGCCAATATCTATAACTTGATGTCGCCGTCCAAACCTCTTTGAATCAGAGACAACTTGAGATGTCTCGGTTCGACTTGTCGGCAATAGATGGCGCTAGTAGATACGATACCGAGCTGCAAAGTTTTCAGACTTGGAGGGAAAGATGAGTTCATGCTAAAGGAGTTTACTTATATATTTTTCATTAAAATACATATTTTTCTTATAATAATCATTCATCAAGAATATAATAATCATTTCTATAAATAATTATTTCTACTTGACTAAAGAAAGTTATAAATAAAATAATGTGAAGGATTTCCAGTTTATTGCAGTTTTATTTAAAGTTACTTTAACGATTCTGTTTTATTTTCATTAAAAATCCGCCATGATATATCGCTCTTTAACATTTAAAATTCCTTCTAGTTGGACTCCTATAGGAAACAAACTTACTTACAGTGATTCCTTAAAAGAGGTAATTGTAGGTAAATCGTGAACTTTATTTCTCAAGACACAAAAGGATTTCCTAATGCTTGCTATTTCTCTGTAGGTATTGAAGGAACTCTTACAGAGAAACCGACTTCAAAGAAAACATGGTGACATAGATAAATAGGTGGCAGGTAGATAATTAATTAACATTAATTATGTATAAACATATGATTATATTGTGAAATCTCTGTAAGTTATAGAGTAGATAACAAGTGGCTGCTGTTAATTTGTTTGTTGATAAAGGAGTACTGGAGATTATCTGCCGGTGAAAATATTCCACGTTTTATACGTAGATAACGTTTACTTAAGGTCAATATAATATAGCCACGCAATAGGAATGCTGACTAAAATATTTTATTTTGTCCAACAGATAGATTATTTAAAAAAATATTTGACACGTATTTTTTTTTTTTTTATGTAGTCAAAAGATTACGGCAATACATTGAGTTAAAATGTAGCATGACGTCACTCTCCGATAGATTTTATACCAACTTGTGACGTAGCGAGCCCTCACTTAATGCGTTTTATCTAAATAATTTTTTATTAATATGATAAAGAAAAAAATACGTGTAAATTTTTTAATTTTCTGACTGACGGACTAAATTGTATTATTTTTTTCCCAACGTCCCTATTCTGTAAAAACTTGCACTGCAATTAACTTATATAACTTATAGGTATCTAGTTGTCAAATTCCTTCACTATGTATATCTAAGGAGTAAAATAAAATTCATGTTAGTTTTACAGATAGAACGTACTGCATTACTAACTGAGCTTATTCATATCGATTATTTTAGTAATAGAGACAAGTATCTTTTTTGGTGTTTCATTATTGGTAAGCCAAAATAAACGGCATCCGTAAAGGAGATTCTTAAACCGTTTAATTTATAACGATTCCAGAAATGAAGATAAAAACATAGTAAGTTCAAGAATATATTTATTTACGGATATATAACTACGTCAGGTTGTACTAAAGTGTGGCAGACCGTCACATTCGGTGAATTCACCCACACTCCCACGTTTTCAAGCGCCAAGGGTGGTTTCGACTCTAAAAAAGGTCATGTCATGGAACGCTGAAAAAGAACTAGCGATGCTAACGTCCACTACACCGCGACCGCTACGTTTCCAATGAATCTCGTCATTATTTTTTCATCTCAAGGCAATTTCCAAGAAACACCTCGTGTACAGCTTTGTACATAAACCGTGTAGCATCCTATTATCCGGTTTCTAAATACAAACATACCTTCTTTATGGTATCTTTATGTGTTATTTTTAACCGACTTCCAAAAAGGAGGAGTTTATATGTTCGACGCGTATGTATGTTTTTTTTTTTTTTAATGTTTGTCCGTCGATTTCTCGGTCAATTGTGGACAATTTTTCAATGTGGTCAATTTTTGTTTGAAAGGGTATGCTCCCGGATTGGTCCCATAATTTTTTTATTAAGTTTGCTGGGACAGTTTTTGAGTAAGCTTCAATAATACGTATTTTTCCCACTTAGTATATGTGGATGATATTATGATGATAACTTCCTGTGATTGTTATTTACATAGCAGGTACTGGTATTCGAATTTGTGTGGGGTAGGTAGGTACCACAACTAAAATGTGAAAAATAAAAACTTTTTACAAAAAAAAAACGACCGACTTCAAAACCCAAGACACCGACTTCCGAAATTAAAGTTATTTTTCACTTTGTAGTTTTTTTTCGGAAGTCGGTTGTTTTTATTTTGTAAAAAGTTTTTATTAGCCATCCGTTTCATGACAATAAATCTTCTAAAATTTTGTTCAAAACCGTGCTTAAACCGATTGAGGGATCTTAAAGTAATCTGTCGTACAAAACAAACCAAATATTTGAATTAAGAACTGTTTCTTTAAAATACAGACAACACTAGAAAAAGAAATACGTACCTGATTGTTCATACTCTTGAACGAATAATGCAGTATTCTCCTTAACAGCATAAAACATTTTTAATGCTGAACAATTTTAAAGCTGTTATGAATTACCCACTGTTTCAGTTGGTAAATATACTCGTAGATAACATCGTTCTTTGTTTCCAACGCCCCTTTGTTGACATCTCATTATCTTTGATATATGATTGATAATCACGCAGAAAAATATATTTTTCCTTCACTTGTTACCTTACGGAAAACGTACTCACAGGTAGGTTTAATAATGATTATCAATGTACTCTGTAGTTGTGTGTATGTATGTATACATATATGATGGTTTTTACCTAATGTGTGATTACGTCATTGAATATGGTTTCTTGAATATGGCTAAGTAAATATAGATTAGACTCACGTATAAGAATCTGAAAAACATGTTTACGTTGTTATAAGATTAGTATTGTATGGAATATTTTGTTGTGTCTCACGTTTGCACACAAACGGTATACATTTCTTCGAGAAAGATTTGAATCTGCAAAATGGTGTGACGACACACTAGATCTGAGAACCAAAGGAATGTAGTATCTGCGTAGCCAGGCTACTACAAGGCGTAGACACGGAGTTAGGCATATCTTGTAGATCCGTCAACGTGACAAGCGTAGCTGCTTCGTCTTCTACTCGTATACTCGTAGATGCAAAGCTACGCATGTGTCAGTGACCCGTCTACTTGGCTATCGTAGCAATCTTTATGATCTCGTAGCAGTCTGCTTGTTCACGTAGCAGTCTTCTTGTTCTCGTAGCAGTCTTCTTGATTTCATAGCAGTGTTGTTGATCTCGTAGCAGTCCTCTCGACCTCGTATACATAGAGCTACGTGTCGTAGACCCGTCTTCTTGACTATCGTAACAATCTTTCTGATCGCGGAGCAGTCTGCTTGTTCACGTAGCAGTCTTCTTGTTCTCGTAGCAGTCTTCTTGTTCACGTAGCAGTCTTCTTGTTCTCGTAGCAGTCTTCTTGTTCACGTAGCAGTCTTCTTGTTCTCGTAGCAGTCTTCTTGATTTCATAGCAGTGTTGTTGATCTCGTAGCAGTTCTCTCGACCTCGTATACATAGAGCTACGTGTCGTAGACCCGTCTTCTTGACTATCGTAACAATCTTTCTGATCGCGGAGCAGTCTGCTTGTTCACGTAGCAGTCTTCTTGTTCTCGTAGCAGTCTTCTTGGTTTCATAGCAGTGTTGTTGATCTCGTAGCAGTCCTCTCGACCTCGTATACATAGAGCTACGTGTCGTAGACCCGTCTACTTGGCTATCGTAGCAATCTTTATGATCTCGTAGCAGTCTGCTTGTTCACGTAGCAGTCTTCTTGTTCTCGTAGCAGTCTTCTTGGTTTCATAGCAGTGTTGTTGATCTCGTAGCAGTCCTTTCGACCTCGTATACATAGAGCTACGTGTCGTAGACCCGTCTTCTTGACTATCGTAACAATCTTTCTGATCGCGGAGCAGTCTGCTTGTTCACGTAGCAGTCTTCTTGTTCTCGTAGCAGTCTTCTTGTTCACGTAGCAGTCTTCTTGTTCTCGTAGCAGTCTTCTTGTTCACGTAGCAGTCTTCTTGTTCTCGTAGCAGTCTTCTTGATTTCATAGCAGTGTTGTTGATCTCGTAGCAGTTCTCTCGACCTCGTATACATAGAGCTACGTGTCGTAGACCCGTCTTCTTGACTATCGTAACAATCTTTCTGATCGCGGAGCAGTCTGCTTGTTCACTTAGCAGTCTTCTTGTTCTCGTAGCAGTCTTCTTGGTTTCATAGCAGTGTTGTTGATCTCGTAGCAGTCCTCTCGACCTCGTATACATAGAGCTACGTGTCGTAGACCCGTCTTCTTGACAATCGTAACAATCTTTCTGATCGCGGAGCAGTCTGCTTGTTCACGTAGCAGTCTTCTTGTTCTCGTAGCAGTCTTCTTGTTCACGTAGCAGTCTTCTTGTTCTCGTAGCAGTCTTCTTGTTCACGTAGCAGTCTTCTTGTTCTCGTAGCAGTCTGCTTGTTCACGTAGCAGTCTTCTTGTTCTCGTAGCAGTCTTCTTGATTTCATAGCAGTGTTGTTGATCTCGTAGCAGTCCTCTCGACCTCGTATACATAGAGCTACGTGTCGTAGACCCGTCTTCTTGACTATCGTAACAGTCTTTCTGATCGCGGAGCAATGTTGTTGATCTTGTAGCAGACCTCTCGATCTCTTAGCTATACATGTGTCGGTGACCCGTCTACTTGACTATCGTAGCAGTCTTTATGATCTCGTAGTAGTCTACTTGTTCACGTAGCATTCTTCTTGTTCTCGTAGCAGTCTTCTTGATCTCATAGCAGTGTTGTTGATCTCGTAGCAGTGTTGTTGATTTCGTAGCAGTCCTTTCGACCTCGTATATGTAGAGCTACGTATGTGTCGTAGACCCGTCTTCTTGACTATCGTAACAGTCTTTCTGATCGCGGAGCAGTCTTCTTGATGACGTAGCAGTCGTCTTGTTCTCATAGCAGTCTTCTTGATCTCGTAGCAGTCTTCTTGATCTGGTAGCAGTGTTGTTGAACTCGTAGCAGTATTTCCAATCTCGTACTAGTCTTTTTGTTCACGTAACAGTCTTCTTGTTCTCGTAGCAGTCTTCTTGATCTCATAGCAGTGTTGTTGATCTCGTTGTAGTCCTCTTGACCTCATAGAAACAGAGCTACGCATGTATCGAAGATCCGTCTACTTGACTATCGTTGCAGTCTTTCTGATCTCGTAGCAGTTTTTTTTCACGTAGCAGTCTTCTTGATCTCATAGCAGTGTTGTTGATCTCGTTGTAGTCGTCTCGACCTCATAGAAACAGAGCTACGCATGTATCGAAGATTCGTCTACTTGACTATCGTAGCAGTCTTTCTGATGTCGTTGCAGTCCTGTTGTTCACACAGCAGTCTTCTTGATTTCATACGAGTATTTCTTTTACAAAAACCCTAAAAATTAAATTATTTGAAATAAATTGAACGTGCGCTGTAGTTTAACGATACGCGGCCTAAGCGACCAGTGATCAGTGAATAACGCAAGTAATACTAACCATTCAAAAGCGTCGCCTCAACTTGCAACTTAATCACATGCAACATGAAGACCTGGCTTCCTAAACCAGGAAATATTGCTGGCTGGTAAGAAAGTAGTGGGATGACATAAACCAGAAGGCCAATTCTCGCACCTAAGAAACGTTCACATTCAAGTCGTAATCTGTCAAACTTGTCAAAACTGTTGGTAAATTGATTGTATTTTTAATAATGTTAATGAGATTTGAATGCGAACGTTCTTAAAAATTACGGGAATTGCCCCTCAGATTATTATTTAGATTATCACATAATTTTTAAATATTTTAACAATTTGCAAATTCTATATTTGCCTGCATTATCGAATGTTTGCATGGGTTATCGCCTGGGCCTCAAATTATTTTTTTTACATTTGTACCTTGTTCGACAGCTGATTAAATGAAGATGTTTTCTATGTAATTTGTAGATGCTTACGCATACTCATAGTAACACATTAGTAGTACATTTTTAGATGAATGTGTCCTAGTTGATGTACTTAGATGAGTTTGATTATCGTTGTTTAACTTTTTGTGTATCTTATTACAGTTTGATGTTTTAGAACACTTGGTTATGTCAAAAGCTTTGTATTAACAAAGCTTGAATGAATGCTATGAAGAATGAAAAAATAATACGAATTTTGAGTCAGAAACACACAAATCTTGGGTTTTCACGAATCCCGTGGATTTGCGCCTAGGCTATATGGGGTTCTTAACTGTTGCAAAGGGATCACACTATCACGCCTTGGAAGGAATACGTTGAATTACAAGTCATCCTGTATAATATAGGTATCCATCTGCTTAGGTCATCTTCTAGGGTAGGAGTCGTTGCATTCTAAGGCGCAGTGTTATGCGTGACCTGATCATGCTGCCCAGCTACTCAAAGGTGAGTCTCACGTATTTTGTAGTTGCGTACCTATTCATAGTTTGGCATAGAGTAGTTTTTTTGCAAATAGAAGAATAGATATGCATCGAAAACAATTTCTTCGCTATGCTTTGTAGTACTTGGAGGAGGAACTAGAAGATTAAGAAAGGCAGTGTTTATTAATTTATTGATAGAATTCCAATTAATGATCAAACTACCGTCTCTATGATAAACTTTTTCAGAGACATTAGTTTATCAGAAACTGTTTTTTGACATCTATCTTTCGTAAAAGTTAAAGAAGCGAAGGTTTTAGTATGATTTTAGTTCTAGTTTAAAAAAAAACGTTTGAAGGAGTCTTGAAGGCCAATTCTCGTACTTAAAAAACGTTCACATTCAAGTTTAAATCTGTCAAACTTGTCAAAAATATTGGTATATTGTTAGATAATACTCTAAGGTATATTGATTGTATATTTGACAGATTGCGAACGTTCTTAAAAATTACTCTATTGTCCAGAACATAGGAAGTCAGAAATAAATATGTAGCTGCTTTAGTTTTAGGTAAACTATTTTTAAATTAGTTATAAGTAGGAACCTAACAAAAATCTTCTTCCTAACTGGAATCTTCTACAGACATATTTCCCCCCAATCACTTTGCAAGTAAATTATTTTAAAGAAGGTTTGCAATACTGACTGACTTTAACTTTTGAAAGAAAATAAGTTAACTACTTACTATCAAAACCTTCATATTACTGCACATAACTAACTTCAATTACAATGATTAAATGACAGTTAAGGCTACATTACCACAACTAAGTTGAACTTATTCTAATTTCTTCTACAGCGTTTCATTCATAAAACTCAAGAGTCTCTACTCAAACTAACAACTCAGAAACAATACTTTTAAAAACTTTAAAAACCAAACAAACACTCAATACATTGAATAATACAGAAGTACCCTACATCTATATGTTGATTTACATCTATATGTTGATTTTGATACCAATATTATAAAGAATAATCATTGAAAAACATCCTGAACAAAGAACTTTACAAAACAAACTTACCTTTGACCCTCCTAAAATAAAATTCAACCCTTATATTCTGAAAAATAAAGCTTGTTTTAGCGTGTGTTGTAAGTTTGGAAGTGTAAAAGTTACAGTGGTGTAGAAGACGGAACCTATTGGAGTGGCTTTCGGGAGTTTGGCTAAGTTGTCGATCGTTGAGATCGCTATTGTTTCGACACTTCAGCTCCTTTGTATTGTAATCACGATGTAATATGCAGAAATAAGTAGGTACTTATATTGTGGGTAGTTGGAAAAAATACGGTGGCAATACTTAGTAGAGAACGGTAGTTATACAAAATAATCGAATGCCTAAATAATGCTATAAAAAGTTTTTAGATAACATTAATACAATTGACTTGTTTTATTTATTTACAAAACCACCCAGTATCCAAATAAGAAAATAAAATAAATCTTTTACTAACTAAGGACTCAACCAAGGTAGGTTGCAGGGTACTTACTTACCTACTTATAGGTACAATTTTTTTAATTGATACTGGGTAGGTAATCTTTCAATATAAAGAATGGTAGAAAAGTCATACTTTTATAGTTTCCGGTATTACTTTATTAGTATTTTTAATAACTGGCTGAAAATTTAAATCCTAAAAGTCATTTTCCCTGTACCTAGATACTAACTACTAACAAGAAAATAAATTTGTCAAAAGTTCTAACAGACTAACTAACACAAAAAAAAGTAGAGTTCAGTTTTTCCATTCAATAAAATGACTTCAGTCCATAAATGGATCTCAGAGTTAACTGAGAGACCTTATAATCAAAGTTTGTAATTAAACAAGATTGTAGAAGTAACAGTTAGTATTTATTAGGCGGCAGAGAGCGCGCGGCCGCGGCTTCTAGGCTCATATTGATTACCGGTGACATTGTTATCAATCCCCGAGCAGACGCGCGACGCCCGACACACACAACACCCAAAAGAAACAGGAACGTTTCTTCGCGCGTTTGTAACGCAACGCAACGAAAAAAGAGGCGGAGACTCCGCGACAGCGTCGTCGACCAATCACAGCGTAGCTGCAGCCGCGGCGGACCAATGGCGCGCGGCGGCCGGGGCGGGCGCGCGCACGCGGCCGCGCCCTCGCTTCGCTCCGGCTTTTTATTTATTGTTGCGCGGAACAGCGCGCGCGACGGGTGTGTGATGCGTGTGTAGTCTCCCGCGAGCATGGAGTCCGCCGTGGACTCAGCGTCGACCGCGAGCGAGGTGAGCGGCTCGTCCGGGGGCTCGCCGCGCGTGAAGGCGGTGTCGCCGGCGCGCGCGCTCAGCCCGCCGCCGCTGCTGGCGCCGCGGATGCCACTGCCGCCGCCGGGGCTGGGCCTGCTGGGCTCGCTGCAGATGATGCACCACTCGCCGCTCGAGCTCATGGCGGCCGCGCACCACCACGGCCCGCCGCGCTACGGCAGCCCGCCGCCCATCTCCACGTCCGACCCGTCCGCCAACGAGTGCAAGCTGGTGGACTACCGCGGCCAGAAGGTGGCGGCTTTCATCATCCAGGGGGACACGATGCTGTGCCTACCGCAGGCTTTTGAGCTGTTCCTGAAGCACCTGGTGGGCGGGCTGCACACAGTGTACACCAAGTTAAAGAGACTGGACATAGTGCCGCTGGTGTGCAACGTGGAGCAGGTGCGCATCCTGCGCGGGCTGGGCGCCATCCAGCCGGGGGTCAACCGCTGCAAGCTGCTGTCGTGCAAGGACTTCGACGTGCTGTACCGCGACTGCACCACGGCAAGGTACGTCCAACACACGAACATCCTGTACCTCCTTGTTGTTGTCACATGTCAGTGTCACCGACCAATCTGACCGGTGGCCGGTCTACCGGTCAGATAAGAAGGTAGGTATCACCTGTGTCTGTAGTGTTCATTTAATTTAACTGTGACTGGCTTATTTATTTGTTTTTAAGGTTACGTTTATGTTGTTTTTGTATGAACCCTGACACACTTTTTCCTCCACTGACCTCTTCATGTGAGTAGGAATTTAAGTTTTGTAACGGATGTCAAAAGTCAAGTATTGATGAACTACACAAGCTTACAAAATAATGAAGTTAACTATAGTTTTATTGTGATTTTGTATCTTCTGAAAATAAATCTATTAACGGCCAAACCGTTAATAGTTTTATTTTAAACAGTTTGGATAACATAGGCCTAACAAACAAGCTAGCTAGTTAGAGAGGTCCAAGAGTCCATAACTCCGATGAATACCATGGTAAATTGCTATAAAAATATAATTTAATTAGGCTGAGGATGAGCCAGGAAGTGTCATCAAGGTCGTCAGGATAAAATATAAATTGTGTGTCGGTTGTGCGCCTGCATATACAGCCCCGCGGGGAGAGACGCGCGATCCATTAATTTTTCACATTTTAATACGCGCAAAATATTTCCACCGGGTTAAATATTAAAGTGGGCTTCGGTCGGCGACGGAAGGGTTAAATCTCAGTTAATTAGCGGCTGTGGCTTAAATATTTAAATAGTAATTTTTACAAACGGTAAAGTTAGATTAAAAAATCTTGTTTTGTTGTGGTCGCGGCGGCTCGGTAGGCCTATATCGGTGTTTTTACTGAATGTGTTTTTAAAAATGTAATGTTGCCGGGAACTGTGCATCTGGGAGGCGTAAAGTTTAATTTTTTTGTTGTTATTGTCGCTTTGTGTAATATTTAATGTTTGTTTATTTATTGGGCAGCGGAAGCACTCGGAAGAGTGACGCGGACGCGCGGCTGCTCGCCTTTCTGACTCACATTTCTGTTTGACTTTATGAAATCACTATTCACCTAATTCACATGACTAATGATGTCATACCTACATGAATTCCGCTAATTTGATTGATGTTTGATTTGGGTTGGATATAAAATAACAGTTGTAGCTGAAATTGTATTATATTTTAAGAATTAAATATTTTTATTGAATGATTCAGTAGGTGGGTAAAGTCTTCAGTAATAAACTGTTCAATAGGAAAAGTTATTTACATTTATTTTAAGTTTCAGATAACTAAACAGAAATATAATAAAATAAACAAAATTATGAGGAAAATTTAAAAAAATCAAAATCAAATCTAATTTATTTGCATAAATAATGTGCTTAGTAGGTTCTTGTGATAATATATCGATCTCTCATTATGCCTTTAATTTCGGCGTGCACATTTTAGATATTATTTTAAGAAATTAATTAGTTACTTGAATAATGCATGCGATTAGTAAATTATATTAAATTAATTCAAATTTGGCGCCTACTTAACAATGATTACTTAATTAAGAATGTAGAGAACCTATAACAACACAATAAGGCAAGAGGTCTACATTCAATATTTAGAAAGCAATTACAATGTTCGTCAGCACAGTGAAAGTAATCATTTAAAACGAGTCATTTAAATTTCGAAATTAAATGAATACAAGAAATATCATAAGAAATACCAACCAGAGTAGAAATAAATAAAAAACGCGGCCGTTCTCCGGCGGCCGGTGAATCGGACGAAATTCCTATTGACATGTTTCCAGTATTACGATTCCACTAATACAGTCGACAAAGAAATCTTGTTTCTAACATAAATAACAATTCGCTTTTTATACCCGACTTCTTTTGATAAAATAAAACAACTATTTTGCTCTGCTATTTTATTTTATGCCTGTACAGTCGGTATTAAAATTGTTTCGATTTTACTAGTTCGGTATTTTTTGTTACAGTTGCTCACTTGTCTTATTTGCATTGATTTAATTGGAAGGTAACCAAATATTTTTAGTTATGTGATAATTATAGATAGGTAAATGCAGTATTTTTAATAGAGTATGTCAATGCTTGCAATAAACGGTTATCAAAAAAAAAAACTTGACCTTTTATCTAAATAATTAGTTACAACTAAGTACTGTTAAAAAATAGTAACGCTTTAAATCATGAATCCTTCCTATATGCAATCATTTTATAACTTACCAATTGAATGAAAACAACAAATATTTCTTCAATTTAACGAACACAAACCTAATGGATGTCACTACACACATTGGAAATGCGATATTTTTTTTTATAAAAACTGAACGCCCGCATTACAAAACGCAGTGTAAATAATAGGAGGACGTTCCTTTTCACGCTTCAATAATTGCTCGACAGCAGATAAACGAGAGGTATCACGTTACCGGCGAGGAACTGCACGGGTGTTCTGACTTTATTTCTATAACTCTTTTAATGTATAAGCACAATGCTTTTTAAAATCTTTTATGAAATGTAATAATAGTATGTGAGTCAGATTGGGATAGGTAGTCACTTAAGTACGCCTTTCATTCTGAAAACCAAAACCAGTACTGACCTAATATTTTTTATAGGAATGTTCACGGCCTTGTTTGATTCCAGTCAATCAGATTCCTTCAATTAATTAGGAAGTAGAGAAAGTACTTGAACCACACAAAAGCAAAGGCGCTACTGCCATCGACTTACTTTTTTCTTCTAATCAATACATTCAAAGCACAGGGTTCCGTCCATTGTCTCTGCTACAAAGAGCGAGGTTCAATTACGGAGGTCATCAACACGACTTTTTATGGAATTTTCAGCTTTACGACTTATTTTGATGGTCCGCCTTCAAACGGAGTGATATTTTGTAAATAAACAAAGGACTGAAATAACTACCTCATTACCTTTGTAGAGCCGGTAGCTGCGGAGTTCTTCTCAAGCGTTTTTGTAGCTAGTTTCAAAATCTTATAGATGTATGGTACTGGTTATGAAAAAGATAAACGTTGCTGTGTATTGTTTAATTTGTATTTATGTTCAATGATTAAGCGGTGACTTAAAGGACAGTCTTTGATTTGGAAAGCAGTTCTTCCGTTGAGGGATGGGACATGTTTTTATTATAACACTACTAGCTTTTGCCCGCGGCTCCACGTGGAGGTCGGAGATTATCCCACGCAAATGTACTTACTACTTTGATAAAAAGTATCCTATATGTTAATCCAGGTTATAAAATATCTGTGTGCAAAATTTTATTCAAATCCGTTCAGCCGTTTTTGCGTGATTATATTATATAATATAAAATAAAAATCATAATATATTATATTAAATGTAATTATATTATAATTATATAATATTATATATATTATTAGTAGGATTAAATTAATAGCTAGTCATAAGTAGTATACCTAGTCAGGTCGGTGTTAGTCGTTACGTCAACTATAATAATAGCTTAGTTAATAACAGGTACAGTGAGTACTTTAATATTTATTTTAGTTTTTGTTTTATAGCTCGCGGATGGCACAATGATTTGTTTGCTTAGACACACATAGTCCACATGCAAGCATATGTAGAATACATTATTATCATGAATGTTGTGTCCGGACTCCGACTGGCGTTGGTCCAAGCACTGATTCTCATTGAAATATTAAACCAAGACACTGCAATGCAGTGTCTGAGACGCGTGTGTTGCCAAATTAATTAATTACAATGTTAACTTATGTAGATAGATTAGCAATTAAATGTAAATAATTGAAAATTCATGAATTAAACATTTTGATTAAGTTATAAATATTCATTTGAAGGTTAATAATAATTACTCGATTAATTCAATTGAATTCTTTTTGGTTGATCAATTAGTTTCCGTAAAATTGGAAGAGAAAATTAGCCAGTGAATCATGAAATACAGCATTAGGTAGTAGAATTTTCCTGTACTGTGTTTTTTATTTATTTATTGCTGCCTTATTAATTGAATGATGATTTATTTATGAATGAAAAATGCACCACTTTTGATATTGCAACGTTTAGAATTAACACTAAGAATTTTAAATAACAAAAAACAAATAAAAGAAAGAACAGTAGCTGTACAAATGCATTAGCATACTAGTCTGATAAGTTACTATGAAGGAAGTGATCTACTTTGAATCATAGATCAATTTTATAGTGCAAAAAAATAATTAAAAACGGTAGCAGTATGCATTAGTATCCTAGTTTGATAAGTTAGAGGTAATCTACCTAGATCATCTGACGGGTTGCGCCGGCGTCGATGCGGCGACGGAACGGCGCGGCCGCCGTCACTGCGCCAGCCTCATGCCTCGGTGCACGCTTTATCGCCATCCAAACAGATATATACCCACCCACACCTATTTCTCTCTCTACTTTGCTTTCTAGATTTCCGCATATCGATTGTTGGTTTACCTGATATAAATTCAGTGGTTATTCAACTCACTTCAAACTTCCTTCCTGCACATCTCGATTAAACAAGGCCACCCAACGCGATAATAAATGTACAACAATCATCCAAACAGCATTACATTCACAATTGAACGACAAATAAACTTGAGTGGCTTGAGGAAACGCAATTTCCTTCGAGGCAGTAAAGCGACAAACTGTTCCACAATGGGAATATCATGGAGGCAATTTATTACGAATGATCAACAAGTAGCTGGGGAACTTCGGGCCACAGACGGAAAGCAAAGAATGAATGCGAGAGCCTCCGAATTGAAACGAACACCGATAAAGGACCCTCCGAGTGTCGGCGGCGTGCACGCTCGGAACGCACGCCAACACTCCAATCCTCCCGTACAATTCGAAAAAGCGAACGCACACAAATGACACGAGGGAATCCCTCCCGGCTAGACAGAATTATCTCGGCCTCTCTATTTCCGTTTCGCGTACTATTGAAATCGCGTCTCACTCGCTCCTCCCGGGACTGTATAACGCCGTCTCTATCGCATTCGGTTCATTCATGACTGTATATTTGAATGGATTCGGAATGTGCGTTTTCTTCCCGCTAGTCTCCAATTCGACGTCATTCAGGAAAACGGCCGGGTGACATCGGGACGTGTTGTTTGAATCCGCTATGAATCTTTGCTACGACTTTTTTCAGACAGTTAATGCATCAGATGTTTTGTGTTGCAGTTCTACGGTTGAATGTAAATGCTTGGCAACAGTTCTGGTCAACTGACGAAACAAGATCGATTCACAAAAAGCGTCAATGTAATAATGAGCGTGTATAATTAAAATTCGCTTCCGTGTTAGGTAGATATTGAATGGTTGATAGAAACTATCGCATGGCGTGTGGCGTAGTGCGCCGGTAGCCGTTGTAACGTCTTATAATTGCGGCTCACCATGTGTTGAGCTCTAATCATGTTTAATTATAGTAAGAAGAAGGAGTCATTGCCGTTTATCATGAGATGAACTGTTACAGACGTATAAACGCCGCGAGAAAATGATGGATTAAACGTTGCTCTACTTACGAGTATGAAAGTACGGTGCTCACATTAATTAGTAAACGTTAGAATAGATTAGAGCTATAAATATGTTTTATATTTATTGGTCTGCCTATATGCGTAATTTATTAATAGGCCGTGAGTAGTAATTTCTTTTAAAACGGAATCATTTGTTTGTTGTTTTTGTTCATATAAAATTCAAAGCATTTATTTCAATTAAACCATATTACAGGCACTTTTGAACTGTCAAGGAGTCAGTCAAAAAGATGAATCTAGTTGCCCATTCCAAAGCGTAGTAGGTCGAATAGGCTGAAACATGCCAGCAGATTACCATAAAAACAAACCAAGAAATAATATTTTCCTCACAACGCTAATCTTGTATCTAAGAAATGAAGATCGCGTCGATGTGAATAACGGGAGACAGTAATTTAAATACAAGTTTTCTTCTGTCCGTACCCACATAGGTACATGGTTATTAATCCAATGCAGATTAGAGCTGAGACAATGGGAGGCGGAAATGCAGCGGAATGACGTTTTTGCGAGACTCGCTCAACCGCCATTGTGTGAATGAGACGCGCGCACTAATTGCCAGCGAAATTATAAGTTCAAACAAACGAGATCCATTTGTATTATGTTCTAAATTAAGACGTGTTTGTCTGTTTAAGAAAATTATATTAATCGGACCGTAATCGTAGATAGCAGACAAGCTCAAACATACAAACGACATCGTGGGATCTCACAAGATTGATTCAGCGATTGACAACAAAAAACACGCGTTTTAAAAAGCAATAATTCTAATATAAGCGAGTTAGTTCTTGCTCACAATTATAACAGTAGATGATGTTTTATTTTATCTGATTACATCAAGTATTTAGTATAGTACCTATACGCCAATGGAATTGTAATTGTTTCTATTAATTTGAATTGTAAAAGCAGTTAAGTGCGCTCTACAGCGTGACAAAATAAAGTCATTATACTTTTACGGAGTGTTAGTATAGAGCGGTGTAAGAAATGCATTCGCACAATTAGTCCATTATGAACTGATACTACGCCGTGAACCGCGGTTTTGCTTATTTTTCTCATGATACCATATCAATTTACTAGCTTGTGCACCTAATCCTGCTTTTTGCAAATTATTGGTTAGGTACACGAAAGTGTTCGTTGGAGAAAGAACCGACCATTTAGTACAAATAGTTTGAAAAAAAAATGGAGGAGTAATGTTTGAGTTTGAATGTTGGTAGGTATTTTATTTATGCCATGAAATCACAAATCACATAGCTTGGTTATGTGTTAAAGTAATTCAAGCTAAATAAAATATAGCTAGAAGAAAGTCTGAAAATGTTGTGTCTACTTGGCAAAATGTTGTGTCTACTTGGCAAAATGTTGTGTCTACTTGGCAAAACAACTGTTTTGAAGATACGAGCGTAACAAAATATCTTTATTGCAGCCATAATAAATTTATAGTAAGGTGAGAAAGTATTAGAACACATAAAAGTAGAGATGTAAATTACAAGTAATAGTGCTCGTGAGTTCAACTTTATACAAACACATAGAAAAGTTTTTAACAAAGAAACAAAATGAGATAAGGCTACTTAAGTCGGTCTGAAACCCTCGTTAAACGTTGATATACGGTTTATAATAAAAGTTAATAAAATATTTGCAACAATTTAAAAGGGTTATCGATAAAAAAACTTAGTAGACGAGTATCGAATGTGCGGCGGAGGTTGCCAGTTAAAAGATAGTAAACTGCGTTTTACAACCTGCCTGTTATTTATTTTTAATCAAATCACGCCTGAATAAATATAACAATGTAACGTAAGGTGTATATTATACGTGCAAAGTTAGGTAGAAGGTATTCATTGCAAAACTTTGGCCTCCAGCACGCGTAGCGTGACAACCATAGAAACGGGTTTTCTACGTCTTTTGTCGACGGAAGAATAGACATAATGACAGATTGTGATTGTTAATCTGTCATTTTGTCTATTCTTCCGTAGACAAAACCCGTTTATATCGTGGTCATGCTAAGCGTGCTGTTGGTCTTTCAGTCCTATATCTCCCTATGGTCCATTGCTACATAAACAATTTTGGTTAAGACCTTAGTTTGATTGCAATTCAGACCGTGAAAGTGATTTCTAGTGTTGTTATCTGCAATAAAGTGCAGGTCGCTTTTGTAATCCCTATTTCATTCCTCTTCAATGAAACAGGGACTTTAGTGATGTTGTTTGTCCAATAAAGATTTGCTACTACCTCGTTCAAACAAAATAACATCCAGCTCAAAACATATGAACAATCATATGTTTTGAGCTGGATGTTATTTTGTTTGAACGAGGATTTGAACTGCAATTTTAGTCTCCTAACCTTGACCAACATTGTGAAAGAGGCAGGTTTTCTTACTGTTTTAAACGTACGACTATTCGAATTACCATGAACATAATTGTGCATAAAATGATGTCATTACCATGCTGTGGCTGTGAGTATTATTTAAGGTGTATTTAACGTGTCTTCCGCAACATAGTAGAGTGATAGTGATCGAGGCAACCGCAGAAGGCACCCCGCAAGCATCACACTCCGATTAAAGTAATTTACAGCCGATATAAAACTATTTCATTTCGACGACGGACACATTTTATATAATTATCGTCGCTGCATTTAAAATAACTTTGTTTCCAGTTTTACGACTGCGAAATTAATAGTTTTTATGTGTATACTTTTAGCGTACAACATAAACGACGGAACACGTGCTTTATAATAATTTCGTTCAAAAAAATATGTTGCCAGTGTGTGCAATTATTGATTGTAGTGCGGGAGCTAAAAATCGATAGCGGTCCAGATGCACAAAAATGGGACAGAGAAATCGATTTGCCCCACATTTTGGCGGTCTAGCGGCCGCCGGCGGCGAGGGTAACGTTCGCGATAAGGGATAGTGCCCCCCCTCAGGGGCGGGGGTATCCCCCTGTCCCCCTTGATAATATTTACCGCCCCCCGGCCATACTTACGCCCCTCAGTATTTACGGGTTAGAGAAAAACAAGGGTACTCGAGCTTCGGAAGGTGCAACGTAGATTTTAATCCTTTCTGATGTTTATGATTGATGGCGGATTTCGTGATCGGTGTTGCGCTCATGTTGATGGATTCTTTATGATTCCCGTGGCTGGCGGCTCAGCTCCGCGGCTCTGGCGCGCGCCAACACGTGATCGCGAATTAGTTTTAATGATTACGCGCACGTAATTGTTGCCATATTTTCAAATGCATCTTCATTAGCGTGATAGATCTGTTTTTTTTGGACGAAATTTAAATTCGGTCTATTGTTGCTGCCCCTAATTTGCAGAAATAAGCTCAGCTGTAGTTAAGTAACTTTGTTGAGATGGGAAATGAACTGTTAAGTTTATTTGCTTCAGTTGCCTTTCAAGTGACTCTGGCCCACACAACATGAAAAACTATTATCATCAACTTAAAAACTAATAACTGCGTCCATACTTTTCAAACATACCTTCAAAACAATAGTTTAATAATCACATCCCAAGCGATGTATCCATTTTAAATAGCCGCTAGCGCCATCTGTCAATCAATAATGGATTTCAATAGTACTAAAAAACTTAATTAGGCTGCTTTCAAAGACAGAGTAACATCGGCCAACAAATCCGAAATGCGGCTGAAAACTCCCACCATAAGTAACTTGAACTTTATTTGTAGAGCTTTAAAGTTTGGAATTGAGTAGTTTAGTGTGTTGGGTGGTAAAAGTAAGTTTGTTTTGATGTAATGTGGTGACGATGGGTAAAGATGTCCGTCAGTATTGACGCGTGCCGATAGCCCAGTGTGTCCAAGCCGCCAAGTCACGGCCAAAAGACTAATTATTATTTTCGTTACTTTAATAGACAGATTAACGGTTTCGTAACAGAGTAATCGTTTTATATTTGGTCATGTAGTACTTTATTTGTTGATCAATACATCAATAAAATTGGACTGCAAGAAAAGCTTGATTTGATTGTTTCAATTACCTACCTCTATATTTTTACCCGACTGGTATTCAGCTGCATCTGGTTAGACTGGAAGCCGACCCCAACATATCTGAAAGGCTCCGCAGTTGATGACATTTTTACCCGACTACGGCAAAGCCTAAAGAGGGTTATGATTTTAACAGGATCTAGTTTCGAAGATATCGCCCACCTTGAAGTCTATAAACACTAATACATAAAAGTTAAAGTAAACAACAGATTGTCTATCAATTAATAAAGTCGTTTCCCGTGGCAGTTTTTTTTTTAAACTACACGGTAAGATAAGCCTACCTACCTACACTTTATGTATTTATTTAATTACCGGATCAGAAATTAAAATCAGATCCTGAAGCTAATAAAAGTATTAATTAAACTTACAATTTATTTTATGATTGTTATACATAGTTCGTGTATCTGACGTTATTTAATTATTATCTCTATTAATTATTGCGAACATTAAATAATGATTTAAAAAGACGTGTCAGATTTGTTTTTCCAACTAATTATAAATTTAAATGATAGGTACAATAACTAGTCATGTAATGGGTTAAGACTCAATATTATAGTAGGTCCCTTAAACACCGTACGTTAATAACTTAAAATAACGTAAGTTAGGGCCTCAATAATTCTGATATCGTCATGATATTTTGAGTAATTACAACCCACACAAAACACGTCCACTGAACCAAAGCGTATTAATTTATTTATAAATGCGTTTTTCGGTTAGTTACACGTTTGCGATGGAGGAAATTAAGTTTGGGGAATTGAAACTAGTCATTGTTCTTTTAATTGCGGTCAATTTGAGGCGTTCTAGACGAAATGTGCCGATCATTGTGTGTCGAGGTGAGCCGTTACATCAAAGGCTTCATGCCTCTCTAGGGAATATTGATTATATTATTTTATTGTTATTCGATGCTGAATGAGAAAACAGTCTGGTTATCGATACACTGTTTTTGATATAACTCTACTTTAAATACTCTTTCTATTTTTGATTTATAATAAAGTTACATCGATTTCTGTCATCATACTTTTTCAGTATTATAAAAATCTGACATATTTCAATTAATTAATTATTTTTTTAAATTAAAAACGTTTTATTAAAAAAATATCGACTAACGCCCATCCCTACTGCACACATTTTGGAACATGTTTTAATAATTCCATTCGTAATATCATACAGATATCAAAGAAAGGGTTGCACAGTGGGCCGACTGCGCGCTGACTCGCACAAAATGTTCTATCTGCATATGCCCTCTGATTGATGTGCCCTGTAATTATTTAGACGCGTTAATAACAGCACCGACGACGGCCGCACTTTGTTTCTGACGACTTAAGACGAATGAAATGAGAAATTCTATCGGACTCTTAATAGAGCTTATTGCTTTCTGATGTTTTGTTGATTAAACGAACTGAAATTGTTATTAAGTTCTGCTGTTGTTTTATTCCGTTTTGGGTTGCGAATTTTAATTATCTTCCATTCAACTATATGTATTAAAAATCATTTTAATTGCGAGAAGGATGACAGTAAATCCGTTGCGCATTAAAGTAATTTAATAATTCCGTACACAACACCACACCCAAATATAATGGTAAACATAGTGGCCACACCCGTTTCATACATATTGTTGTAATAATGCGGTATCGTAGATTTATTTACATAAATGGCCGCCACATACAAATTGTCTTTATGTTTTCTGTGCGTGCGACCCCCGCTCCGACGAATCAGAATATTAACGTAAATAGTAATGGCGGGAAAAAAAGCTATTATGCAAATGAAACATTTTGTGGTAAATAGAAACTGACGTAATACGATGTTAAGAAAGGTTATAAATCGTTTTTGTTAGTGGATTTATTAGATTTTTATAGTTCCAACATTACTTGATACTATGCGTGACTTGATAGGGATTTGAGGCTTAATGTATCGGTACGTTAACTTCAGCCGGGTTTAATTTGATTCCACAGTATTTTATGCGCGTTTCAAAAAATATTATGATTATTATGAATGATTTTTCGTAAAAATGTGCCGCCTAGTTTTCATATAATAAAATTACAATACCTCCTAAGCAAACTAATTTCGTTTCATCGTAACAAAACTGTAACCTTAAATTAAACCATTTGTAGGTACTGCGCATCTGGCAAAGAATACAAAATATTAATCTCGTGCAACACAAAATAATGGAATTGGCATATTCATTGAGATCATAGATATGAATACGTTATGATATACATTATTATATTTAATAACAAACGGCTGCTGAGTGGTGAATGTGCCTACGTCACAACGGGAACCGAATAATAGAGTTCGCTACAACGTTTAGCGAACCCTCGAAAATTGAAATAAAAAAGAACCATTCGAGATGTAACAGCGATATGATTTTGCACTTTTTATTCTTTTTTTTCCTGTTTGTGTGCGTGTTTTTAACACTGTGCGATAGAGTTGCAAATCGATTAGACACATCGAAATTACAATTTGCGTTATGTCTAACGTTTTTATTAAATTAAGATAGTTTTGCAATGAAATAAAGAAAAAATTACGCAAATGGCTGGATACTTACAAACACTACCAAATTTTCATGAAAATTCCCTTCAAAGTTCAATGAATTATAGGATAAGTAGGATTAACTTATTTGTGAGTGCTAAAATATAAACATAAAAATGTGAAATAAGATGTCATACAGAAATGGCACAAAAAAAATCATCAATTAGTTATATTTAAAAAAAAACAGTTTTTCATAGACACATCTATTCTACGCCTTTGGTGTTCCAAAAAAGCGCCCCTGTTTTTGTGAGTCTAACGTAATTATAAGCGAGATTGTTGCGAAGTGACTTGTAATACGACCCCTTCTGTAATACAGTTTTTAATTTTACAATTACATACCATATTTGAATAAATGTTACTCTTATTTTCGTAGTTTTACGTTGTATATCGAGATTATATCCAAAGTAGCTAAAGTATGTAGGCGGCAAAAAAATGGTTTTGTTAAAACTTTCAGAAGAGACGTTCATTAAAATAGAATAGGTAGTTATTTTGTTTTTGAAAACGGCTTCATAGATGCCCTGAGAAATTTCGTAGGCGGTGCGTAGTATTTGCGTAGGACCTGCGTAGGCGGTGCGTAGCAGTTGCGTAGGACCTGTGTAGGCGGTGCGTAGCACTTGCGTAGAACCTGCGTAGGCGGTTTGTGCCGTTGCATAGACGCTGCCTAGACCACTCGAACTTCTACTTACATAATAGCTTCGACACAATGATTAACAAAATAAATCCCGATGTCTTTGTATCATGGTAGATACCATTTAATAAACAACGACTGAAATAATTCCAAAATCAATATTAAACCGAATTCTCTTTATGAAGTAATTTGTAAAGCATAAGAACTCCAAATATTCGGACATTCGGACCGGCGAGGGGCCCATTCGTAAGAATGTGATTAATTAAACAAATGTACAGAACCGGAAAGAAATTCGCCAACCCTTGGCTCCCATTTTTTATAACAGACATACCTCATTTTGTTTTGGGGCCGTAATTGACTCGTTGTTAATTTTATTTTAATTTTCTGCTAAAAGGAATTTAACTGTGATTTTCAATTAAGAAATTATTGTTCTATTTTTTCTTTTAGAACAAAAAGGGCTGTTAATGTTGGATTTATTTATACTCATGCCCGATGGTTCAACAAAAATTGATTGCTAAACTTGATTACAGAAAATATGCGCTATCATAAGATCCAATAATATCTAAGCATTAAATAAACATCAGTAAGAATCGTTTTGATTAGACGCCAGTTACCGGCAAATAAACAATTCAAACAGACAGCAGGTCATTACTGCAATCGCAATTTGAAACAAGTGTGCATACGATTCTCACTGTTTTTTCCTTAATTATACCTCGTTACATATGGAAATCAATGGCCATAAAGAATACAGACATATCTTGGTAACAATCTATCGTAGACAGGATAGAAACGGCGCTAAATCAAAACAACGTGCAACGCAACATTCGCTTCTCATATTTCCAATTAAAATTCCTATACATATGCATTGTTGCGAATCAGATATCTCTATTGTCCAGTGAATAGTTTTGTATATCGCACACACATACGACTGTATTATGCGATTCTAGCAATTGATCGTTGAGTCGCATGTAAACATGTCCGCTAGTGCTGGCAACACTGGGAATAGTGATGTACCTGTCGAGGTCTATTAATTAGTCGGCTGGTCTAATGTGACAAGTAGTGATGTGCTCGAGTTATAGCACACGAAATGCGATAATACGATGGTTTGAGGTTGATAATCAAATACTGCAGAAATACCAGTTTAAAATTATGCTGATTTGATTCCAGTAACCAGTAGGTACCACAAAAAAACAGGACAATATTCTTCCTACACAAAGGGATTAGATTTATTAAATGCCTGTCTCAATTCAACAGATTATAAATTCTTACGTCATCAACAACTAAGACCAGGCGAACACGTGGAAACATAGGATTTAAGGCAGAGTTAAAGTACAAACAAAAGAGTTTCAGTTCTTACACAGGTGTCCCCTTTAGAATTATATCAAGACTGGTAATGAGGTGTAAACACATCTCACACGTTCTTAGCAAACAAGATTACTGATACATCCTGCCATCCGGGTGGGCTAATCCACCTTATCAGCTATAGGGAAAAATTTATGAATAAACCCACTGTTTTACTCATCATTGTTTACAACATACAAAGATGCCGCCGAAAGTACTATATTAATGTCATTAATTTTGTGCTGATGTAATCTCTGTCACCGTTTACTGCTCTGTGTGGTATTTTATTATGGGTAGTTTGTAATTTTCACATGGCCGTGGTTATAGTTTCATGAGAATCTTATAAATTTTTGTCATTTATTAGATCAATGAGTTATGTAGACATGCTAAGAGTGTTTGTTAATTAGAAATCGCTTGTAGTTTTATATCAGTTTTTTGTATGAGACATATCTATGAGTAATGTGAACTTTATAAGACTAACTGTGAATGGCGAAACATTAAACAAAATACTACATATACAACATGCTTACTCTACTTATCTAATTACACATAAACTAGCTGAACATTAAGACAAATGTCTCCATTCATGATTTCACAGATAACTGTTGCACAATGGAATTGAAGATGGAACTGTATCAAATTACCGTTGAGTACTAATGTTCATAATAGTGTACTTGCAGTGTGTGTTCTGTGAGTGTGACAAGGGTGTAAGGACGCCAACTAAGCTGTTTGTACAAGAAATAGTTTGATACGGTAATTCAACTTCCGTAAGTCGAGATGATAATGTGAGGGAGTCATGTTGTCTACCGTGAATGCTTCATGCAAGTGTAACAACACATGTGGATCGTGTTCTTAGAAGTATATAGATAAATAATATTGGTAGGTAGTTGTAGAGAATGTGCCTTGGAAAGTACGTTAAGCCGTTGGTCCCGTCTGTCATTCGTGGATCTTTGACAGTCGTTACGGGTCGTCAGAAGCCCGAAAGTCTGACAACCAGTCTTACCAAGAGGTATCGTATTACCCAGTTACTGGGTTGTGGAGGTCAGATAGGCAGTCGCTCCATGTAAAATACTGGTATTCAGCTGAATCCGGTTAGACTAGAAGCCGACCCCAATAAACTTGGGACAAGGCTAGGCAGACTGAGTTGTAGAGAATATGGGTGGTATGTTCAAAACTATATTGCTAACATAAACCTTAAAAATTCTAAAAAATACTGAAATAAAAATTCAGCCTTTAGAATATAAAGAACCACCAGCACATTGCAGACTAAAAAAGCAATATTTCAAACCATCAAAATTTAACGAGCTGAATAACTGCACTCGTTATGCACCAGTGTAGTAACTAGGTAGGAAATGCAATTAGCCAGTGTAGACCCGCGATGCCTTTAAGTCGCTCAACCATGTAACTCCTTATCTGTGTTGCATGTTTTTTCAATATGCAATCCAAGACAATCGCCGCTTTATCTGGCAATCAGAATTCTCAGGTATTTTTTCATTCGCCAACAGTTCTAATTATTGTACACTTTCGTAACTAGCTAGCTCTTCGTGTCAATTGGATTATAATTGACTACACACTGTCGTCGTTTTGAGTGAACCTCACAATTAATTTTTAATTCCATTCGCGTTACGCTCATCGGTAGCAGTGTTAAAAAGTTGGTGAAAACTTTTTCAGTCTGTAGCTTGTTAACTTTTATGGTTGTATGTATCGTAATACTAGTAGTCTCTTGTGACTTTACCCTTGGACGAGTTTTGCTGTGACCTACCGCATATTCAATGATAAAGGACATATCTTTCTGCATTTCTAGCACATCTCTATCTTTACACTTTAACTCAGCATCATTTAAAGCAAGCATTTTTTTATTGTAATGCTTGATTTCCCATCATCGTATTGCTGTTATGCTTACCATTCCTGTATTTGCATCTTTGCTAACACCTTAATTTTTTTCAATCAAAATTTAAACCGAACCAATCATGATATTCATAAGCAGGTTAAGAGCGTTTATTCTGAAGGTGGGCAACGTCGCAAATAGATGTCAAATATTTCACTGTTTTGATTAATTTGGCAATATTACTGTGTGGAAATAAAAAATGTGGCTAACTAGCAAACTAGATTATTGATTATGAAATGCAATAATTAATATCGTAACACCGAATGTTTAGTTTTAGATGTAAAAAAACTATTTGGAAACTTTCCAAATGCGTTTTTTACAATAATAGTAATCAACAAGTAAATATTTGACATTTATTTGCGACGTTGCCAACTTTTAGGATAAACCCTCTTAACTAGATTTGCTTGGCACATTGCTGCCATGTCGGCGGACACTTGAATTTTATTCATATACCTAGATTACGTAGCTTTGTTACTGGTTAGATAGTAGTGGTTGATTGTATCGGCACGGCTCGAGTGTTCTGCGTGTTTTCTAATTAACAATTTACATTAATTGATCGCTGAAGCCATAACCTCATGACTAATGTAATAATGACTCCGGTTATTGAATCAGTGCAATTTATTGTTATGTTGCAATAAAGTTTGACAGTGTGTCTATAATTAATTTCCCAAAATTGCATAAGTTTCTGGTTTGTCGTATGTGGGTGGAGGTAATTGGTTTTGGATTAACAAAAACAATCCACCATCGCTATATGAGTGTCATAAAAGTAGTCCAAAGACTGTTAGTAAAACGTTGCATGAATCGGTTGGTCGTATTCATGTTATGGATTTTACCAATGCAAAAGCTTATTGTAGCTGTAATTTAATACGTCAAACACACAAATGTACAGAGGCGGACTTCATGCCATACGCATTTAATACCAGTCAACCTTTGGGTGATGCGGAGACAACCAGTGGTAGGTGCTATAGCGGGATTTGTGGAATAAATATTTATTTAAATATAAATATATACATATACCTATTAGGTATACTACTTATTGAGATCGAAACGCCAATGTTTAGTTAAATGCCTCGTAAGGGCAAGAAAATTCGCCTAAAAGTATGCTTTTAGTAATTCGGAATACAAAACCCAAATCTCTTATCAAATAGTCAGCCAGCCACATTTATAACATAATTAATCTGACTTCCTCACGAAACAGCTACAATTACTTCAGTGGAAATGGAACATTATTATGAAAGGCTTTTACTAAAATAAGCCAGTACGATTTCCTGAACTACACATAATAAGGTGTGTTTCCTACCCTCGTCTGATGTCTTAATGATATCGTCCGAGTGATGAATGCAGGCCGGAAGTATGAGTGGCGGTGGACCGGGAACAAATAGACCAATTTCCAACAATTTGTTGGCTGTATTTTAACGTAGTGTGTGCTTTTGGGCAGATTATGGTGAGGTTACTTTTTAAATGTTGGGCTTACGGCTTGCTACAGCAAGCGTGACTTGTTCACTGGAACTCGGACGCTTTCAAACCCAACCAAATAATCCAATTCCAGATGAAAAGGATATACAGCGTGGCAGGGACATCGACGCGAAAACTGATTCAGTACATGATTCTGACCGCCCCTGCGTTGAAATTTTTCGTCGGTTATTAAACAAAAATCTGCTGTTTCATAGAAAAGTGCAATACCTACGCGGTCAAAATGTATGGAACAGCAGATTTTTTTTATTAACCGACGAAATTTTCAACGCAGGGGGGCATTCAATGTTCAGAATCATGTACTGAATCCATGGTATCAGTTTTCGCGTCGATGTCCCTGCCACTCTGTATACGCTTTTACGTTTAGGCTAAAACATTAGTTGCGAATATTGCAATGTGCTCTTCCCTTCCAATGTGAAGTAAAGCATAGATGTCAATGGACAGATCATATCGGTTTTAAAACTTTAATAATATTTTCATTTTCATGTAAATGTTTACCATAGAATTGCATTCCATGACTTTAAAGATTAATAAGTCAACACAAATGCCTTCATAAATTTCGTTAAATACCATGCTCACGATTGATCAGTTTATTACAATGATGTAACTCACAACAATTTATTTCCTTGATTCAGAAGCTCTTGTATTCTCGCGATTGTTTTAAAAATGTGGGTTGTTTGTTAAACTTATTTCATACTGACGTGGTTTGCGTGCTACAACAAACTTAGTATGAAGAAAAATTGTTGCCAGTTGTTGTAACAACGTAATTCTGTTTTATGGTGGCCGTTTATACTATCAGCTTGTGTGTGACGGTTTGAAAATTTGCCTCGTCTTGATACATTGTTAGTACTTAGATAGTTAAGTGTAACAAGAAAATCAGCTGTCTGTTTATAAAAAATACAACCAACTTAAAAACTTTGACTGAACTTAACTGCGACTAGTAGTTATGCGAGATATTTCGCACATAGTTTTTTTTTGGCCGATTCATGAAATTTTCTGTGACATAAAATATTTTCGATCATTTCACGTTTATTTTTTATAAGGTTGAAAGAAAGAAAAATAATTTATTTGGGACACGCACAGGAAATACAAACAGTAAATAATAATAAAAAAACATAAAAATAAAAAAACAAAAAAGGAGCATTTAAAAACTAACAGAATAATAACGATCTGTGTGAGGCCAAAAAGGCTCCTATATCAGCATAATGCGGCGATATTAAAAAAAAAAAATATCGCAGCGCTGGTATTCTGATAGGGTTGCACATTTGTCAAACAAAACATTCTCTTGGAAACTGATTTCAATGGGGAAATGGTGGATACACCAACCGATACAGTACGGTATACAATATATTGTTAATGTCAAATTGTTAGCCAAGCTTCGTTGCCAATCATTTCAGATAGAACTGGTTTCAAGCCTAGACTAGTATCTTCCTTAAACAGCTCAGACTTTACTGTGTTGAGGATTGAATCGACCACGATATTGTTGCGTTCAGCAAAACAGTTGCTGAACTAATTTGAACCATTTAGAACAGTGGAACGGAGGAGTGGGTTGTTTAATTTAAAGTTTGTGACTGCAAAATTAATTTGGTTCTAGTGTACAATAAATCGTGACCACGCAGTCGGTGCCTTGGGCTAATCGCTCCTGTTGCCTTTTATTCTGACTTTGTTGACGTCTTGTGGCTCGTAATATAAACAATATTATATTAATAAATATGTATTTTAAGATTTGTGTTTGACAAATGGTTATGGTTTTTGAATAAAATATTGTATCTTCACGTAGTAATTTATAAGACAAATAAGCGGTTTGCAATGAAATATTGTGTCGATGAGCTACTGACATTTTCCATTCACGAGCTAATTCCGATCGATAAGACAGTGAATATAAGTTGTTGCTATGTTATTATATTCTGTGCATGGATGCATTTACTGTAACAGTTTTTATAGTCACAATTAGGGCCAATCATTACCACAGTGGTGCAAAATGGATGAGTTTGCGGTAAAGGGCGTTCATAACTCAAGGCGCTTGCGAAATTATTGCCACTAGCCGCTCGATAATTATCATAATAAATTTTGCAATTAGTTAAACAATTGCTATTACTGGCGCTTCAACCCTTCCTAGCGTCAAATAGAGGTGCTGACATATATAACGTATCGGATCTTCGTGTTCTTATTAATTAGGTAGATATCACATTTTATTATGATAACGATAGATAAAATAATAAGTATTAAGTCACTGTGTAATTAAAAATAAAACGTATATTTTTCTTACAAATAAAAATATATTGTCAGCTGATTATGTTAAACGCCCGCAGAACGATGTTATAGGTATAACAAAAGCTAAACATAATGACAGTTATTAAACTTGGGCATTAGGCCATCACTTATTCTAGTTTAATTCAATGTTTCTTCCATTAAATACATAAGTGCCATAGTTATTATGTTGGCACAAGCCGACAAGCGATCCAGTTTGAAGAGTGTGCAAGGCCGACAAAATGTCACTAACCCTGCACATGACAGGTGTCACAAGGACTTCGCTACTGTTGTCTAGAGCGAATTATTTCCTCGAAAAAAAAAAAACTAAAATGTAAATACTCTTGGCAAAGACCGACACATCAATGGTTGTGACTTAAAAAGGTTTACGTAAAGGTCTTACATGTCACTCAGTTTGGTCATTAAGACGAAACGTTGCTCGAATTAACTGTTTGTTTTATAAATGCAAAAAAAACATTAGTTCTGTCAAATTGTACAGACTTTTCGCCGGTTGCTAAGGATATTTTTTTTGAACTATCTGTTACTATATTTTATCTGTATAAAATTTAATCCCAACAAAATTTTGGCCATCCTTTAAAGTTTGCCTAAACAAAATAAAAATAATTTATTATTACCTTGTTTTAATACAGTAAGAACACAAATGTTCGATTAATCATTTACTTAGGTAAAAAAGTTACCCTTTTAATTAGCGTTGGGCGAGCAATTTAATCTCGGCTCCGGATTACAAGCACTGAGCAAGGACTTAAACGATTCAGAAGTAATAATTCTTCCGAGTGTTATAAATAACAAAAATAAAAATCTTGTCCTACAAAGACTTGGAAGGGTTACACTTTTAAGGTGGTAACACACTGCGCTTGCTTTGGATGGTGCTATTAACCTATTTATAGCAACATAATTATATTTGTTATAGATCGATACTTGTTACACGCAATGTGTGTCAAGAATAAAATTGTCAATACCTCTATGTTGCTCACGTTAAGTTAATGTCAGCGGTCATTTCAAAGACATTTCTTGTCATAAAATTATACGTTGAATAGCAAGTACTAGTGTTATTATTAAATTATTCCACAATTTGTGTCCGTATTCACATTAAAAGTACACGCATTGCTGAAAGATCTCGCTCATCTATGTTATTATCATGGTAAATATTATAATTAACGCCGTAATAGCTGCGATTTCATTTTCTATTCATTGTTGCCTTAATTTGACGTCTCTTAAGTAATGTTTTAAGTTAACGTTAAAGTTCTGTATAAGAATTATGATACTTTTGAACACCATTTCGTTAATCATTCACACAGAAATATATTCAATAAAATTCGTCAAAAAAAAACTGACAGTTTAGCGTTAGTTTACGAAGCAGTGCCATTACCATAGAGTTCATATCTTTTATTGTGCTACAGTCCTTAGAAGAAACCAGATCCTTGCTAAAGTAAGAAGTAATGCACTAATTGGGCTGTTTCCTCAACAGAATCGCGGCTGAAGGGAAAGTAATGCCCCCAGGAGGATAAATGTGCAATTATTTTTCCCGAAAAATGTTCGTTACGGTCGTGTCAAAAGTTTGTTTAGAGAGCAGGTGGGACGAAGGAGTTCGCGCCATTCGAGGGTCATACTAAGTTTTGTTTATGATTCTTGTTTCATTTTATTATAACCGCAGAAATTAATTTGTAGAGACTAATTAAATACTTACTGAGTGTACAGACTGTGTTTTTACGTAGACATCATAATATAATTTAATCGGTAAATTATTTCGAGTCTTAAAATATCAAATAAGGATACTTGTGATATTTCAAGGAGGGACAGGCTCGCATTTACTTTCATAAATTGATTTACAAGTGGGGTGGATGTTTCCAAATAATTATTTCTGCGTTTTAATTGAGAGCTATGAAATTTCTAGTCCCTTGAGCAGATCATTGCTTAAGTGGGAATGTATACCTTCTTACTTGTATATCTATGATTGCTTGTGGCTTGCTATCACGTTCTGTTTAATTTATTTAAAATAGGTACGCCAACAGTTGTGCTGTTGTATATTACATTAAATATTAAACGTTAACAGGTATTGGCTCTTATATACGTATATATACCAACTACAGGTATAAATATATTATATATATACACGACATTCACATACAACAAAGCAACCTTCTTAAATGACATAAAATTAAAATGGAAAGCAAAATGTTGAAATAATTGAATGTAGATTTTATTAACGCTCATACTTTTAATAGAATTTGAGTTATAACGTAAATAGATTATAAATAATCAGAAACTAAGAAATAAATAGTATTCGTTTTTCAGTTCATTGAGATCAAGCACTAACATTCGATAGTAAGGATCTTTATGTAATGTAGTACATAATTATTGTGATTATTATTCCAACAGGCTATTCATATCTGATAGATCGTTGTACATAATAGGAATGTAGAATGTGGTAGTCTAAAATGATTCAGTAGACCCCCACATCCCGGCACATCACTATCAATTGAATGAGCAGCCTAGAGAACGTATCAATCTAATTCTATGACCTGTCAAACGTAATTTATACTCTGTGACTCATTACAATCATCTCGATCATAGCTGCCCTGTGGGAGGAATATTATTGTGAAACTGTCTTAAAATAATATCATACACTAGCACATGATCTACCCACTACATGTTTTCATTGATCACATTAATGTTGGCAGACGAAAACAATATCATGATTAATAATGTTTTATTACTGCTCTATCTCCGTTCTCTGTTTTCTTAGACTTACGAAAACTGAGAAAACGATCTAGCAATATTAATGTCTCGAAATAAGCTCTACACTTACAATCATTACGCTAACACAAGAATAGTTCAACAGAGTAGTTGGGTATTGAGTACTCCATCCTTCTATTGTAATAAAATGTAGAAAGAATGAACTGAACGCAAGTAGTTTGATTTATGGCAACGGGCACCGCAAATCAACCGAGCAACAAATCTTCGAGATACTTACATCACTAATAAATTAATATGGAAGTTGTTTCTGGATGCTACATCAAAAGAAATGCTCCGAAATGTTTGTGGTCAATTTATTTACTAGTGATTCGTTACGGTTTGGGCGGATACTTGGCTGGATGATAAATTGTATACAGTCGCTCATTTTCTTCAAATCCTAGCGAAGCATCGCAGAATTCTGAACTTTAAAACTGCCGAGATACGATTCAAAGTTGAAATTTTTACTGGCTTGAAGATTCTTGAGCATATCGTTCGAAACGAAATGTTATTTTGAACTTTAAACGTTAGCTACGAAAAAGCGTTTTGCATCAGATGGCGTTCAAAACCTCACTGTGGGATTCAGAATGACACTTGGAATTGACAAATGATTACCAGTCACAGTTCAACAGTTAATTTGTATGTAAATATGATTTTGTTTCGTTTTATTGTTTGCTTTTAAATTAATTTCTTTTTACAACAACCTTGTAGCAGACGCTGGAGAAATGGATAATTTTTTGTGTTATTCATACAAATAGAGATACAATTTTTTGAAGGGACACAATTTTATGCAGTTAACAATAACAAACATTGAATAGAAGGGAAAATAAACGCTAAATTGCACTCATTTACTGGGTCGCGGCGATCAATCATGGCGGCTAAGTCATCAGCCGGTTCAAATGTCAAACGAACCTAGGGTGGCAATAAAAAAGAAAAACTGTGTTGCCATTATTAAAAAAGTGACTGTGACTTTATTTCCATTGTCGATTGCCGATTCGGGATTATTAACTGACTTGCATATTTTTTGTGTTCTAATATTGATAGATTGGTTTTTTCGAGTAGGTGACTTTTGATTTTGTTGCATGTATGCGTCGGTACGCGGTGAATACCATCGATTACAATATCTACGAGAAAAGTATTTGTGTCAAAATATCACAAAACGATAGTCATCGGTGGTTGTTCTCACGCGAAGTGAAATGTATTGTATGAACCGCTACTCTACGCCACTTTATTCATTCCGAGCTCTTTTTATTGTTTGATATTTTTGTTCTGTCTCGATAAATTTATTTTTAGCTTTGACGTTTTCATTATTCCTCTAATGATACAATCGCAGGCACTTTGATATGACTAGCACTACGTTTGAGTACCGGCCGGTATCACGTGCATTATGCCCTCTTTATAATGAAATGATGTTAAGGGAATTGGATTCAATTTAACGGGATTGATTTCCTTTAATTTTACGATTCCGTTTGCGTGATCTCGTCCGGTAATAATCTAATAAATTCGTCCATCGGGAAGGGGGGTTTGCTGTATTGTAATGACTCAATATTAATCTGTTTTTATTGGTCAATTCATTCATATATATGTAATAATACTTATTTCTATAATTGATTACTTGTTCAGAGTGAGTCATTGTAATTAGTAGCGATGATCGTAAGTTTGGGTTAACGTTCATAGAAGTTAACTATGAGTACATCTCATTTATTGGAAAATAGTTCCAATAAATGAGATGTACTCATAGTTAACCTCTCTCTACGCAAGTAGGTTAATTAATAATAAAATAAGCTTAAATGAAAAACACTGACGATTAGTGTTAAAACGTTCAATTGTTTCAATTATGCATTCTGCTTGAACTATCAATGCTCAAGTTAAACTTGATTATCCTCGCACACAGGCAACAGTAACATTGGAATGCGATGTATCTGTAATACTTAATAGGATAGTTAATGATTTTATGCACATGATTCAAAAATGGAACAAACCGTTGGCTTGCAGTGTGCGAATGCAAACACGAGAGAGAGATCGCGTGCAAGCGCACAATAACACCGGAGCCGCGGAGTCAAGCCGCTCGACGCTACCCCATATTTTAACAACTGTCCTAATACATCTTGCAATGTTGTTTTTAACTGTTTTTGCCACATTATTGTTTATTCTTTTTTTAGTATGTTTACTTTTAATTTTTATAATTCATTTTTGTTACCCCTTGTTCTCTTTGTAGATCCATTGCTCGTAGTAGACGATTTCGTTTACAATGCAAATAACCCAGAATTCCAGAGTCGATATTACCCAGTTTTGTTAAACAGCGAAACGATTTGATGTAAACCTACACACATCCTTGCATGTAAATTTATCTGTGTCAATCTCAAATGTAGAATACCAAAATTTTGAAATTTAAAATTTTCAACGAATTGGATCGATTTTTTTCTTCATTTCAGGTGCCTGTCAATGAAAGCGCCAGACAGGTATGTCGCTCTCTCACTTGCACCGCGCGTTCGGTTTCGTTCGGCCGGGTTCGGTTGCGTTCGGAAACGTTCGAGCGGGCTCGGCCGCTGGCCGGTTGCTCGCAGGCCAAGGGGGTAGCCTGGAAGACCACACGTTACACCCGCAACGCAGGACTTTTACAGACAGTATAATCTTTCCAACAAAATTGCTTATTGGTGTGTTTATTTTCTTTTCATTTATTTTATTGTGTTTGCGCAATTTCCATCTCTTACCAGGTAGGTCCCATTTCATTTCATTCGAATTTTGAAGTTAAGCAATGATTTTCTTAAATGCTTGGTTGGTCCGTGAATCAGTCCCATTCGATTGCATATTGTCTCAATGGTGTGATTATTTTTCTGTATCTAAGTGTTATTGGAATAATTGTGGGTGAAATGTTAGTTGTCGTTGTTTTGGTTCCAGGTTACACCCTAGCTATTGATTAAAACTGAAAATCACAGATAAATTTACATTGTAATTACATGTGTAGTAGTATTATTGAATGCGTTAGTTGTTTATGTTTAGTTTTATAAGCATGATTGTGTTTGTGACCTTTTATTTATTTATTTTATAATGCTTCCGGGGGCAGCGTTGGGTAAGTATTTGCATTTTTTACATCAAACAATTCATAAGATTTAGACAGCTAAGTTAAGTGACAATAAAAAAACCGGCCAAGTGCTTGTCGGATCACGCACAAAATAATGGTTCCGTAGTTGGGATGAATATATAATAAATATATGAAATATAATATCAAATACGTTTTTGGGCTAACCCAAAAACGTATTTGATATTAATTTCAACTTGATACCTCTTGACCGGCTGACAGACGGACAACGAAGTGATCCTATAAGATTTCCATTTTTTCCTTTTGAGGCACGGAACCCTAAAAATAGGTTAGACATATAAAAAAAGATCTCATAACAGAACAAATGTATTTCAATACGCAAGTTCACGCATGACCGCCAACAAGCCCAGAGTGCGGTCCAATGACAAGCGCGTGATGATCATCATCAAATCGTAAAGGATTTAACGCCTGTGTTGGCACACTTCCTTTGTTGGCTCCATAAAGCCGGCCATTAAAATGTTTGATAAAACGTTGGACGTACAAAAAGAGACTGTCGGGCTACTGTAGGCTCCCCACAGAGAGGCTCAATGAAGAACGATGCCATGCTGCGGTACTTACAACAGGAACACAAAGGCGCTGAATGTTCAAACTCCCGATTTGGTTGATCATTGCTTGTTAAACTTGCATTTTGTATGATCTGTTGTTAAAATGTATCAATAATTTAATAAGTAGTTAGAGTCTGTTAGAGCATTCGGATTTGCAAGTAATAATATACTTGTCTTGTGTAACGGATTTCACTTATAGTTCCGCTGTGCATACAAGCATCAGATAAAATGCAATTAGATGGGAACTGCAGTTATTTGAAACAACAATGAAAGAAAGTATAGAGTCTGATAAAGAAACAAATGGTATATCTTCATCATTAGAGCTACATACAAAAATGTTATAAGAGCTAAACAAAAACTCTCTTTGCACTGCTTTATTTCTTCCAACTCGATTAATTAATGCATCGATATCACATTTAAACGCTGCTCAGTTGATAAATCACGTTCAAATATCTCAATATATTTTATCTAATGGAATTCAAAGCTCTACTTATGAAGAGCGTGTGTTGTCAGCATCCACATTAAAATAATCCTGACAGACTTTAGAGCATTAAGATAAAATGGTCTTATAATGAACTCAGAGGTTTCTTGCATTTCTTATTATGATTGATTTGAAAGGATTTGGTTGAATTGAATCAGTTTGTATATTTGAATACTCTTACCTTTGGATTACTATTGCAAAATTAAACCTTTGTTTGTTCTGTAGCCTCAGTATAAAGAGAGAGAGAGAGAGATTAGAGAGAGAGAGATTAGAGAGAGAGAGAGATTAAAGAGAGAGAGAGAGAGAGAGAAGAGAGATGAGGGGGGATGATGGGGGTCTTAGAGATTTAATTGTTTATTATTTGTATTTTATATTACAGTTTTCTTCCTGAAACTTTTTCATATCTATGGATAAGTTTGATTGAAGTTTGATAGATTTGTCGTCTCCAATATTCTTTGTGACATAAAAATATCACTTACACTTGCTTTCTTATCTTTGCTTCCAAAAACCTACCCGTAACTTGTTTCTTAAATAGTGTCTATTTATTGTAATTGTTACTTAAAATATGCATGCTAGATTAACATCTAGTATGTCATTCAGAAATAATATAATATAATATGTTGTATATATTATTATATATAATTGAAGAGCTCGTGGCTAAGTAACAACTGCCACACGAGTCGATCCATCAGGTTAAGCTACGCTTGCCGGGGTTGGTCTGTGGATGGGTCACCATCTTTACACACCGAGACTCTTCCGTGCCTCAGAAAGCACGTTAAGCCGTTCGTCCCGGCTGTCATTCGTGGATCTTTGACAGTCGTTACGGGTCGTCAGAAGCCCGAAAGTCTGACAACCAGTCTTACCAAGGGGAATCGTATTACCCAGTTACTGGGTTGTGGAGGTCAGATAGGCAGTCGCTCCATGTAAAATACTGGTATTCAGCTGCATCCGGTTAGACTGGAAGCCGACCCCAATATAGTTGGGAAAAGGCTAGGCAGATTTATGTAATTCAGAAATAATGTGTTGTAGTTATTTTATTGCATTTGAGATTGTACATCAGGTTTGATGATTTAAAAAAAAAATGCGTCGTTCTCAAACCCTTGAAAAGAAGAATAGTTGAATAAGAAAGCAAGATTAAAACCAACCAGAACAACGTGAAACAATCAATAAAAACAAATGTCAAATAAAACATAGCTTCAAATTCGAGCAGCATCAGTCGATAAATTGAAACGTCACAAGTAAAGGGGTGAGAACGAAATCCTTGCAAACGACAAAACAATAAACCGGGAACGGTCGGAACAAAACACACGGCAATCACAACAAAGGATCCGTTTACATTCTAACGCCTTTTAAACTAACAAAGGCGGAATTCAAATAAACACTAAATCGTTAACCCTTTGACCGTCGGTGGGCAATTTTCACGGAAAATGGAATAGAAATGATTTTGTAAAGGGTTCGAGTCCCGAGACCCTGGAGCCAAGTGGGTCTATTTTCAAAATATTTTTTAAATCCATTAAATTTTATTGACTGAATAGGGTAGGATAGGGTTTATTTTTTGCGAATGGTAAGTAACTACAATAATTATTTTTCATGTAACCCTTTTTTAGTTCAAATTAATCCATTGATATAAAAAATATAATAGGTTAACCATATAAGGAATAAGCAACGATAAAAAATTGCTTGCTATAAATCGTAAAATGAAAAACTGCGGAACAGTATATTCCCAAAAAAAAAACAAGACAACTTTTAAAGAAGTTCTTATAAAAATTACGTGAGAAAATTAAAACAAAGAAATCCAATTTTCAATACAGAGAAGACGTCCTAATAAACTCATCAGAGTCACATGTAGGTAGTGAATTTTTTCCTGTCAAATAAAATTTAATCGTTCTAAAGAACATGGTTTCGAATCAATGCGGCAGTCGTTATTCGTAGCACTCGTAGCGTGACGAAATATCGAGTGATATCAAGATAAGGCTGTGCCGGGAGTGTTCGTTGTGACGTAAGGAGGTGTCCGACTGTGCCGTTTGATGACGTGTGCCTTTGTGTGCAAATTGTGCCCTTTAATATGCTACACTGTGTACGAGTGTACATGTTTGTCTGGCTATAATACGAATTTGCTTGAGTAGGGACTAAAGATCATTAAAATATCTATGAATGACGGTAAGTCGCGTTTGAGGTCAAAAGGCAGTCTCTAGGAACATTACAAATAAATAAAATGTCAACAAGGAAAATCTAAAACTGGAAATAACTTTACGCAAATCTCTAATAGATTAATCAATCATAAAAATGATGTCATAAAATTCCCATATGCCATTTCTCATATCAATTCTTAGAATTAGTAGTCATAAATAGACAATTGAAAACAACAAAACTCAATTGAAGAGATCTCCAATCGGATAATGGATATACTTAACGAAAAGACGAAGGTGTGGTCACGTCTCAATGTCAATCGGCTTTGATCTCGCCGCGGCGCGCCCCCGCGCTCACGCCGGTCTGAACAATAGGTATTCTCTTAACACCTTGTCTGACCACTCATTGTTATCTTACACCTACAAACTTGGCACGCAGGTCTCCACTCCTAACACTCCTACACCTAAAGTTTAATTTCACTTGACCGATTGTAACACTATCGCTAAAAACGTGTACTATGTATTATGGCCCATAATTGAATAATAATCTTGGCTAGTCATTTGTTTGTCTCGTAAGAGTTAAAGTTCAGAATGCCACGAGTGGCGTCCTTGATTATCAATGTGTATGTGATTCGACACACTGTCAGAGCTGTAATGCGATTGGTTGGAGCAATAATAGCCTATTCAATTGTTGATTTATTACAGTCACAGTTGAAACGTAATTGAAGGTTTCGTTGGCTATGAGGTACTGTCGAGCCCTCGGTTTTTCTTGCACGGACATTCTTGTTATCTGTTAAATAGCTTGTTATAACAGCTTGTTGAAACAGAGAATTGTGGCAATTTTAATGTAAAATTCAAATAACAAATAGAGACGAATATACAATATCAAACAATAGATAGAAACAGTGCACTCGACCGCACCCTTACAGTACGCTAGGAACACCATCCACAAAGGTGTTAACATGTTCACCATGTGAAAATACATCTGTTTAATGAGCCCGATTGCCAATTATGTCATGAATGGCCGGTGCGTTGCTCTGGCCAGTAACCGCACTCACCCACTTGCGCGCACAGGCGTGATGAGAAACGGAACGTGAACTTTCCCTCTCATCAGAATACCCTAACTGCTCGTATTACGTAACACTCGACATCCCTGTCCCACTCCGGACCACACTTGAAGTGAGAGTGAGGCTCACAAGTAATCTATGTAGCTACTAGGACAAGGGTGCCTGACGCCTGACGTACTTGACAGTTTGTACTAATTGTTCACCTGGTTCTCACAGTAATCTCGATCGACACCCAATCGGTGGAGACGGTGGAAAGTAAATAACTTTGCAGGGATCTATAGCTATAGAAAATAAATCGGTAACCGAAAACCGAAATTAGCGTTGTAAAAATAAACGTCCAATATTTGCAGTGCATATTTCAAAGCGTCTAAGACAAATGAATCTATAAAATTAATTGGACAAGTAATCGAAAACTCAGAAAGAATTTCTTCATCTCTGGTGAGGGGAGCGGGAAACAAATGGGGGGCGGACATTGAATAATTCGATTTCCTTATTTGTACCAATCAATATCTTATAAGGAAACTCGATATCGTAATACGGAGACATTTGGATATTGACATTGAGAATCAAAAGAGAAAATATAGGTGCGGTTAATTTCGCCATCAAAGACATTTTTAAATGATTGACATGCGCCCCAAATTTACAAAAAAAAAAGTCTTGTTGACATTTTATTGAATATGCTGACAGTTTAGTACGAACCTATCTAGAGTAAATAAAGTCAGATGCAAGTACCATAACTAAATTCAAAGTGATCCCCAAACAGTTAAAGGGTGGCATCGCTTGAAGCAGTGCTGGGAGACGAGCGCGCGTCGGTTGCAGACGGCATATTAGCAGATGTAATTGCATTTACTACCGAGATCGCTGACGTTTCCTACTAAATGTATATTGCTGAGTAATACAGACAATCGAGTTATTAACACAAACCACCCTCTGTAATAAGTTACCACTGATGAAAATATTCCCTCCAGGATTGACTTCTTAGCAACTTCTAAACCAATTTCCCCACGACGACGCGGAAAAGTATCGAGCTCTGTTTGTTTGTCAGAACAGGGAAATATTTAAATCCAATAAATACAGTGAAGAGTATCAGATTAATTAGGAAAGATCTCCGCTAAAAATAAGCTCATATTAAATTTTGTTCGTAATACTGTCGGGTACTTATTTAATTCCGGATATAAAATTTCTGTGATTGAGTCCCAGCGGGTGGAGCCGAGGGGCGTGAATTCCAACAAAATTAGCACCAGGGGTCGAAATAAAAAAAGCGAAGGAAAAATTTAATGAACAGGAAAATGCTCCTTTTTGCAGCTATTCCATCTATTTATCTACATCGGGATGCCCATTACCTTGCTAAGAGAAAAGTTTACATTTTTAATTTAATGATTCCACTTTGTGGAAGTTGGGCGGGTTTCGGCGAGATCTTAATTTGGGGATTTCTGAGGCGTCTCGTTTTGTAAATATTATTCCTTTAATAAGACCTCACGTTGAGGGGGTGCCTGCTGAACTCCGTGATTACGACTCTCTTTGCCAGCTTCATTTTGGACCTCGTCATTTTGATTGGCGCTAATGAAATTTTTCCTACTCTGCGTGCCATTTTCTTGTTCTTGACAGTATAATTTTCAAGGGACTCGGAATCACTTCTGTTGCGTCACCAACACACCCTCTAAACATTTAAGGAAGGCAATTTCGCGACATCTCAAACATTATTGTTGTCATCTTCATTTATGTTTTTCACTTTGCTAATGCAATTTTTTACTTATACTTATCTCTTTGCCGGAGCGGAGTGCGTGTCCCCATCTGTAACAAAATTTCTAAATCGTCAAGTCCCAGCTGCGGTTGCGTAGGCGATGACGTTTCGCTTTTAGCGGCTGTTTTAAAATTGAATATTTGATGCCTTATTCCCTCCTGACGAATCCGCGGCGGGTGTAAAGTACTGGATTCCGTGGTAGATAATTTTTTGAATGTCTCTGCTAACGACCGCACGCATTACCCTTAATCCCGGTGTACCACTTGGTGTTCTTCATTTATTTTTCAACAGTTTGTATCATGTTTCTTCGTAGCACTCTATTTAAACAGTACGTAAGTAATAAAAGTTTGGAAAAGGACATAAAAACGGGAGACACTTCAAGTTTAAATTTAGTTTTTATTGATTATGCGTGTTATTTGATAAAGAGGTGTTGTAAATAGGTAATTGGTTCTAGGATCTGGTTTAGGTCTAGGTACGAATAATTCTAGCTAACTTTGATCAAGGTAGGTAGGTAACAGTTTTCACATTTCCAACAGTTTTATGTTATCGCACGTGTAAAATTCGAGTTCTAAATTCGTGTAGAATTCGATTACGAGTTCATAATACTATGATCGGAATTGTAGCAAAGAATTAGCATAATGAATATATTCAATAACTTAGGGACTATATTCAGCAGACAGGTCTACTTCATTGACTATTCACGTTAGGTTACCCAAAAACGAGGTTCGGCGAACGCTTTCCGAAGAGTTTAGTTAGCTCGGTGTGCACCTAGCATAAGACCGAAAACATGATCAATATCAATACATAAAACAACTATTTCTATACATGTTATCAGAAACATGACTGTAACACTCGAATGTTCCCATAAACACAAATGGTTACAGCTTAGTTCCTTTCTAATTACATAGATAAGCAACTTCAATAACGGTTGGTTTATCACAATCATATGTTAGGAATCTAATTGGAATTTTGCATGTTGATATGCTGAACTCTTTATTGGTCGATATTATGTTTGTTTTACGATATTGATGATTGTATTTCATATATATCGGTTTCATTAGTGATAACGGGCTGCATGCGCTTAATGCTCAAATAGTGGAAATGTACAAACGCAGTATGTTTTTCCGTAGCGTGTTTATTGATTTTATCAAAACGAGTGTCGCCAAAACAAATTACAGTTTCATGAAAACCCAACAAGATGAAGTGATAACGTTCTTTTATCAACACCAGTGTCTGATACGCACTTGACAAAAAGCAGATTTCGTGGACATGAAAACAACTAGACACAATGTAATTTTTGATTGGTGATATTATGATAACACAATCCGAGAAAAAGTTCTTACAAATACTGCTCACTCCTAGCTAAAGATCAAGTTAAAGGTTCGAAAAGCTCCATCAAAAACTTAAGCACCTGTCAAATAAGGATGAAATTGTTTTACAAAAATTAATTCCCTGACACGAGGCCTGCTCCAATTTGTCAAAACTATGACCACATTAATACATCAGAATGCCCAATTTGCATTTAAACGTTTACGATAGAAAGATAATTTGGGAAATAACAGTTATTTTAATAGAAATTATAGACAGCGTTTTATATGCTGGGGTCGATAGGGGTCGGTTTTTAGTAAAACATCTGTTGTGTGTAGCGTATGAGTTTTTTTGTTATTTTAAAAGGAGACATGATGGATCAGTTTCAACACGTATTCGTCGGTTCCTTTGTTGCTTGGTTTATGGCTTTGTAATGTGTTTCTTTGTTTGTTCAGAATGTGTTACAGAAGCTTCCGAAGTTTGTGAAAAAAACGGGCAAGTGCCAGCAATGTTAAACTGTGTGCCCTACTAATTAGTCTATTACTGTCTCCATGATAAAATGCTAGAATGATTACGATAAGGTAGCATACAGGGTTGCCATGGCTAAGTTATAACAGCCGTGCGGGTCGATCGGTCTGGTTAAGCTACGCTTGCCGCGGTCAGTCCTTGGATGGGTGACCATCTTGACATACCGACACACCTCCGCGACAGTCGCTACGGGTCGTCAGATGCCCGAAAGTCTGACAACCAGTCTTACCGGTCAGATAGGTAGTCGCTCCATGTAAAATATTGGTATTCAGCTGCATCTGGTTAGACTGGAAGCCGACCCCAACATAGTTGGGAAAAGGCTAGGCAGATCGACTGGGTATACAGGATTTCCATAAGTTACTAAAAATTTATATGCACTGCAATGCATTTTTACTTAAAATTCCACGCTACGTCGCATACTCAAGAATCCTTTCAAACTCTCACAAAGGATTCAACACCGAATTCAATTACAAGCGGATTAAGAGACAACACGTATCGTCACTACAAATGCGCTTGCACACAAAAGAGTGCAAAAAACTGCATCTTAACGAAAATCGTTCTGTGTGAGTGTGGGAGTGTGCTAGTCCTTGAGAGTGCGCTTTAAAAACCACCGTTGCGTGTTTTTAAAATAGGATTTAGTGCAGATTGCCGGTGCCGGCTAGAGATTGCATAATCTTATCTTTTAAAGTAAAAAATATCGGTTTGTAGCCAACCTTTCAAATGATATTGCAAAGCCATATGAGCTTAGGTTTTTTATGAAACCTTTGAGACGATTTTTTGCTTACCTTGTATCTCTGCAGGAATCGCTGTGTCAACGCAGAGCGACCTTTATGTTTACAGATCTGAAATGAAAACGTGCAAATGAATGAAACCAATGCTCGCTTTGAATGTACGGAGCCATTCGTAAAGCAAATATGGAGATGGAGGTGATCTTGACGTGTCATGTCGACGAGATGGTTTTGATATTTTGTGTTGCAACTTGTAACTGTTTTGTATTTGCTGTTGGTGATGATTTTATATTTTTAAATACGATTACACAATGTAATACGTATTTATTCGACCTATATACAGTTTTTAAATGAATAAACACAAATAAACAAAACCACATTTTCAAGAGACTCAACCAGCTTAGTTACTTTGTATTCAAAATAGTTTATTGATATCAATTTGATTGATAACCATTGTCACTTCTAAAATACAAAACTATCATCATTTCAAACAATCAAATCAAAAAACAGTCGAACGAAAACGCTCAAGAATGTTAAAGTACAGTCAGCGAGAAAAGTCTCGGTGGCAATTAGAGTCTGTTGAATAAATCACGTAATCCCGACCGGGGCCGAATGAGGCCGAATGATCACGAACGTGAAACGAATACGAATGTTTATTTACACGGTACTCCGGGGCACTTTGCGACGAGCTCGTGAGATCTGCGATAGACTTATGAATGTAAACGATTGGGCAATAAAGTTGAGTAGGAAAATGCTGGGGAAAATTATTGTAGGGAATAGTTAGTGTAGGTAACGTGTAGTATTAGTTAGTTGTGGTAAGTTACACATACGCACATCTATTTATTTTTTCTTTCTGTTTAGGATGATAACTAAACTTATTCTTATTATTTATAATCATATAAATCAATAAAAATTATTCAATGTCACCCAAATAAATATGAATTAAACATATCTATCCCAATTTCTCATAAATTATCTAAATATAAATGTTTATTGTCAGGTGCTACGAATTTGCTACGAGTTCGTAGCGTAGAGAAGATTATTTTAGATTAGGACAAATACCGATTTGTCTTAATCTAAAATAATCTTCTCTATTCAAATGTCGAAATTTTAGGTTTTGTCACTTGCTACGATTTTGCTACGAGTTCGTAGCGGTATTTTGTCCCAATCTAACGCTTAATTTTCCGGTCTGTCTAGTCATTGCTGATAGATACTGGTTGAGTCTAACATATTCTTAAACACGTAGTGCGGCGTCTGAGCTACGATTGGCACTCAACATGCGACCACTCAATCATATGTCGACGTTTGCTCGTGACTTTATGTCGAACTCACATTTGATTCATCACTGCAAATCCGTTTCACAAGCCTTTTACGTGCTTGCATAAACAATCTCAAATAAATACCCCAAGACATCGGTTTGACCAAAATATTATTACTCAGAATAAATCGTTACGACCATGAAGAATTCATAATTACATTAAGATTAAAAAACCTCATTTGTAAAATGTAATTAATCTTTGACATCAGGACAAATCCGTCAAACTAATTGAATTTAAGGGATACCCGTTTCCTTTATACAAACAAAATAATACAGGCACATTTATAGCGGTTACAGAGGCGAAAGTGTATTGCAATGAAGTATAGAAAAACGAAACGAGCGGCAGTTTTGATTGATCACCGACTCGGAGCTGTTTTTTGTGTGAAATTAAAAACACGGAGTGGGCATGCGTTGGATTAAAGAGGAATTTCACTTGGCCAGTAAGTAGAGGGATCCTTGCCTTTGTTGTCGAAAACAAATTGTGAAATTAATTTATTTTCGTAAGACGCGTTTTTGGACATCGATTTCGCATTACAGGAATTAATGGTCGTTTCCGTTTCGATCGATTTGGATGATGAGTTTTTGAAATCATTAACATACACGCATCTGTCTGTTAGAATATAATGTATTCAATAAACGTATACAGATATACCTCAGCTTCAAGCTCGAGCGAATAGAAATGAACATTAACAGAGCAACCACAAGTGTACCGCAAACGAGTAATTAAAGCATCTATAATATATTAACATTATGCATACCAAATTCATGGGAGACTTAGTCGAAATGTTAACAGGAATGGTTGGGGAGAGATGTGTAACACCCAATACCGCAAAGGTGAAGCGTAATAATAGGAGCTATTCGGAGCTTTATGAACGATCAAAATTGCAAGAGCACGTGTATAAAATACACTTTGCAAAGTAGATTTAAATTTTAATACAAAGCTTTCAGCCGAGGGTCGTAAGTAATGTCTTGGCGTTGGAAAAGTGTGGAGGTGCTTCCGTGGCCATTTTTCAGTACTATTTTGCCAACAGTAATTTACGCTTGCAACATTATCAAAATTCATAAGAAAATTAAACTCATATGCCCATGAATTCCTGGTGCAAGTAGTTTGAGATGTTTGAAGTTTCCATTTCCATGCGGAGTTTCAGTGCCATTCGATAATGGCCTTGGCTTATTTGTTATTTAGAAGGTAGTGTAGTCAAACTGTACCCCGGGTGAGCGCAGTGTTTCGGTGTTGCGGGCGGTGCGGTGCGGCGGTGGCGAGGCTCGTTATCCCGCGGCGCGGCGTATCCACGCTAAGTGGTCGAGCCCTGTGTCTCAGGTGTCGACTGCGGCCGATTTCACAAGACAATGCTTAATAATTTCATTTCGCCATTACGGCGGCCATCTTTGCGAGTCGCACAGTTAGAGGGCATCGGCGCACCCCTCCACGGCAATTTGCATTGTAACTCGGACCACGTAGAAGGCCCTAACTGCCATACCACCACCTCCTAACTCTTGAATATATAATTTTGTTGCTTTTATTAACAGCAACTTTGCGTGGGAATTGGCGATAGCCTTCCGCGGCGACTGTTTATTGTGGACGATAACTTGCTAGATTTATTTTATAGTTCAGCTTGAGACTTTGTCCTGTATTGTACGTCAGTGTACGTGTACCTAAGGGCTGCTCGCTGGCTACGCGTTCGACGGACGCTTTATACTGCCAATAAAAAGGGTCGATGCATGGAACCATTAAAATATTTGTTAGCTTTATTTGACAGCAAGCTTGTTGAAATGTTTATTGGAACCCATTGGTACATTGTTGCAAATTGGACTCTCAATCGTAATTATGTTGTAATAGATTTACGATTGGAGAACATTATAAATGTACAGATTTTATGAATAAGAATTTGTTCCTTGAAACTGAATTGCAATATCAAATGTAGTAAAAATAAAAGGTAGTAATCAGACAAACGGTGTCGGGAAAATAGATGAAACCGTAATTGCTTTCCCGACTGGGGACTTAATGTAAAAGTTGGGCGACTGTTACAGACTTAAAAGGTTTGTTTTCGTGCCTATAAATTAATGTGTTTGCATGTCTTCGTTGGCCTGTAAAATCATTTAGAAGTTGGTCTGCTTGAGTTTCTGTGGTTGGCTCTACAATAATTTGTTATGTATCTTTGTATTCAAAATCTTAAGAAACTCTTAATTAAATTCTGTATTTCCTGCAAATCAAGAGTTACGACAGTATTTTATCATTAAAAAGAAAGTTCAAGATTATTTTTCATGCGCTAATTTTAGCAATCAATACAACGCTTACAGCTGAATTACATTTCACATAACCACCCACTAATCACAATAATAGTATTTGTTCACCCTCTTAAGTAAGCTTAAGCTGAGGTTCCATGGTTCATGAGATAGTGTGGCATCGTGCACTGAGCGCAGGATACAGGAAACGCGGAAATATTGGGCCCCGGTGCGGAATAAATTGTGCCTCTAATTCTAATGGCGACTTTTAGGGGAATCCATAATTCCATTTCGTGTTTTCAACTCTTTAGGGGGTCGGAATATAGACATTAATGGCTTGTGAAAGGTTCCTTACGAGGAAACTTTTTAGAAGTATTGTTTCTTTGCTTTCAACTGACATAAACGCTGTTTTTATGGGTCAGACAGTTTAATTTATTCGTATTTTTAATGGTTAGCAGATAAAATGTAAAGATTTTGTTATTTGCGTTTTTTGTGTACTGCATTATAAATATCAAATTTATGAATTTAATTATGCATTCTAATGATATAAAATCTGATAATTAAAAAATTGTTGAAAATAATGAAACGTTGAAACGTTGAACGTTGAACGTCGCGTCGCCGAATGTATACTAATTAGAAATAAGGTTTTTCTCAAATAAGTGAATGTAATTCTTTTTGAGGAATAAAGTTCTTAAACCATAAACCATAACGTTGTATAACACAAAAGTATTATCTCTTGGCATTAATACCTCTTTAGCAGTCTGTTATGAACAAAAAACAATCTAAACTCGTAACTAGATCTTCACTGAAGCGTCATTGGAATGTGACCACAGAGAATTGAATAAAACGGACGTTTCTTCACAAAATGTGAATCGAACTTCGGATTTTGAGCCGAGACCAATCGCTTAGTGACACAACCCAAGTCACTCGTAGAATCCAATGCTATGGGAAAGTGAAAAAAGATTGTTTAATAGATTTCTAAATACTTAACTTACTTAATGAAACATGAACGGCTATTTGAAGTCGCAGTAAACTTTGTTACAACTTTCAGAGGGTTCATCAAATTATTAAGTTTTGTATAGTTTCTTCTGTGCTGGGACTTATTTAGTTTAATTTGTGTCTAATTCGTCAATTTCCATTAAGAAAATCCTATTCGATTTTAAATTGACTAAGTAGACATGCATATTTGAATATAGATAATTTTATAGACCATTTAGAAAAAATGGTCTACTTGAACTAGCGATCAATCAAAAAGTACATTTTTAGGTAGGTATATACGTCACAAGAATATGAATTAATTTTCATATCGATAGTTCCATACACGCTGATCGCATCCTAAAAAGATAAAACCAAAATAAAACAAAACACAAACCGATGCCTTTTAGAATGAACCGCGTACACTCGCGTACACTACCATTCAAGCATCAAACAAAAGAACAGCCATTAAAAGTTTAAATTTCGAATGTAGTGAAGTGGAACATTGTGACAGACATGTCGAGCGTTTCACCAGCTAAGACAGGCGCCATCAATCGTACTGGTATCGATTCAGACGCGCGCCGCGATGAATTATCGAATCTATTAACTCGCGAGATTACCGGATTCCATGGAGAGAATGACTGTGGAACGACTAGATAGATCGCACACAGATGTTAGAGATAAAATAAACAAACGTAAAAAACGTTACGTTAGCTAAAACAAACATTGTTGCGATGACTTCACAATAATTATTTATTTTAATTAATTAAGTCAGCATCGCATAATCAAACTAACAACTTTTTTAAAAAAAGAGTACCTTTTCAAACTATTCAAAGTATCTTGCTTGACAACTTCCATTTACAAATATTTCATGAGATCATAATTTAAAAACTCTATGAATCAACTCTACACGTTGCTAGTTCTACGCGCGGCGGCTTGAAGCAGACGATTTGTACTAATTATAACGCGCGAACGACGCGCGACGCGATTAGCTTTCCACTGCCGATGCGAAACCACTGCCGACACTTGGACAACTACAGCCTGATGATATATACACTGCTAAATTACGTGTAGAGAAAAATCTATGTTAATTAAGTGGTAATACAAACTAATAAACATGCATAGTTAGTTATTAAGATTTCCCAAAGAATGGTCGAAATCTTCCGTGTCGCTTTTCGATAAAAATTGATTATAAAAAAGCAAATTTTTGGAACTGCACATTTGGCACTTATTACTTATTACCACACAGACCTAGCTGTCTAATTATCTTATACCATAATAAATTTCAATGTCGTGATGGCCCAGTGGTTAAGTCCTCGCCTCTCATGCACGAGGTCGTGGGTTCAAATCCGGGCAAGTACCAATGTGACTTTTTCAATTCATATGTACTTTCTGAGTTTATCTTGGACATTACTGACATCGGTGAAGGAAGACATCGTGAGGAAACCTGGACTTATAGTTAATATAAGTCTGAAATCGCCAACCCGTCTTGAGTAAGCGTGGTGATCAATGCTCGTGCCTTCTCTGTGTGAGAAGAGGCCTTTGCCCTGCAGTGGAACAGTAACAGGCTGGTATTATTATTATTTATAATCAATTTGACGATAATTAATACTGCTTCCCGTGTCAAATATGCAATGAAAAATAAAACTAGCGTACTACTTACGTGTTGGCATGAACACGTGCACCATTTTATGTGTGTAACCTAACACGTGCTGGAACAAAAGCTGATGACAGTGAACAAGTGTCAATATCCTTGATGGAGCAAGAGGAGTATAAGATGCCCGTATGTCGTCGGCTTGCACTTCATTCATTCATCGAACATAATGGCACTTTACGTACTGTGTGGGAATGTGGAAAAATATTCGAGTGTTCGGTAACGTCGAGTATAATCGACGAAACGGTCATCCAATTATTCGCAACAGTCAAGTAAATCGGACAGCCTCGGCGGCGACGCTCTCAAATTAACAACAAAAATTAATTACAGAAAAAAATAACAGCTACCGTGCAGTCCTACAACGAACGCGGAGTAAATATACCGTTACTAATTACTGACGAAAAAACTGTTGGAATTGAATTCAAACATTTGTCTCTTAACGAATCGTGTCGCGGCGGCTTCCACTCAAAGCGGCGTGATTCGGCAATTCCGTTCCATTTTCAAATGCTCGCTGCCCATTCGTTCCCTCGGCTACGCCTACCTAATAAATTAGATGCCTCGCGTAGCACACCGCATAGTTACAAACTAATGAAATCCCGAAAAGATCTCAACCCATTTTCTTAACAACTTTTCCGAAAGAGCAACCGCCTTCAAAGATTTTACCCGGAGAAATAATTCCGCTAATAACGCTCAGCGCTCACGCGAGTATGTTATGCAACCATAGGAATTTCATTAGATACACACGCGTCTGTTTGTTAAGGAGCTTTCCATTGCTAAAAGTTTCTTGAGGCGGGTATAATTCCTTTGTTTGTTGTAAGGGGTGGTACGCCCGCCTCACCCACTACGTTTTCTAAGTCATCGGGTCCAATTATGCCCCTTTGTAGGTTTTGATATGTAAATTCGCGATTTTATTAAACAAACCGTGATGCCATTCGGGGGCAGCGAGCCGGATTAATAGCTTCTTCAGATTTGTGTAATCGCTTTCTCTTAAGACAACAGAGGTGAATCTCAAGGGAGCTATTCAGTTTTGTGTTTCATCTCCGCGAGGTGGGCATTTGTTTGAAGTTACCGGTTCCAATGTAGCTTTCCGGGTCAAACAGCTACATTCACATCGACGGACATCCCCAGTTCTAAAAATAACTCGCATCGTAATACAGCCAATCGTCACAGACACATTGACAATAATGTCGTTGACATAATCGATATATGACAGCATCGCGCGATTTCGATTACCAATAAAACCGATTCGCTTGACTCGTCACAGGATATAACAACATATTAATCTGCACATGGAAACATAAAACGAGCGTTATGGCCGAAACTACCCATTCGGTTTAAGCTTAATTTTTACCCCAGCACTATTAATAATTTACACGGGATAACGCCAACGTTTGCGCCATATTACAACGCATAAATTAATAATGTCGCTCGCTTGTTTAACTGCGAATCAGATGAGTTTTATTGACAATTTTGTTGGGAAAGAGCAATTTGCGGGATGACCAGGCAGTGCCGCCAAGTGGTCACCAAATAGGGGAACGTTCGGCTCCGTACGTATGCTATTGGCTGGCAATTGTCATTTATAGTTACTGTAATTGTGATAGTGGCAGCGAGATTATCGATAATATGGAAAGGGCGCTTGGCAGTTTGAATAAAATATTGATTTTTCTATTCTATATTGACAAACGTTCATAGTAAAGAGAATTCTTGATAAATATTCTTTTTACCGTATCCTTAAGGTCTGTTAAAGGGCTTTGACCTTAGAACTCAACCTGACCTTAAGTAACTATACTTTAGTAACTTTTGAGAGGGGCTTGTGGCTACTTAATAACAGACGCATGGGTCGATCGATCGGGTTAAGCTACGCTTGCCGAGGTTGGTCTGTGGATGGGTGATCATCTTTACGTACCAAGACCCCTCCCTCCGTGCTTCGGAAAGCACGTAAAGCCGTTGATCCTGGATGTCATTCGTAGATTTTGACAGTCGTTAAGGGTCGTCAGAAGCCCAGACTTACCTAGGGGCATCGTATTACCCAGTAAATGGGTTGTGGAGGTCAGATAGGCAGTCGCTACATGTAAAATACTGGTCTTCAGCTGCATCCGGTAAGACTGGAAGCCGACCTCAATATAGTTGAGAAAAAGCTAGGCAAATAATGACTTAATTAGCTTTTGAGGAACTCCATCTAAACTTACACATCTGGTACTAAAAGTGTAAGTACCCCGTTAACAAAAGCAAACTGTCTGTCCATAGATCGATTCTGTTGACATTCAATAATGTTACCTGCACTAATAATTATATTAACGAGGCTCTCTCCACACCGGAGTGCGGGCGCTAGATGCAAATGTTTCCAGCGCATTCACTGTAACTCAATCCTCGCACGAATGTACACAATTGCATTTGGGGTTGCATTGAGAAGCTGACACACGGACGCTATTATTGTGCAAACAAGGGCTTCCGCCCATGTGGACTGGCCTTTATCGCACTGTCGTGTGAATGGCTGATATTACGGGTGATTATGAAGCAGCTTGATGATTTTATTGATTTTCTCTTTCAATTATTTAAATTGATGGTCGTGTTTCGTTGGTTTTAATTGAAGTGTAAATTAATTGCAATACGGAATACGGTAATAATTTGATCAATTTGATCCAACTTTGCCTTGCCTTTTGGTTGTTTTTCTGCATTCATGTTTTTTTTATTGGTATCGTATTTGTACTTGTCTCGTCGATTATTAGCCTTTAATGTAGTTAGGCGGGTGGGTGGTAGGTTGGTAAGTACGTACATTGCAAAACGGTGTGTCGCCTCGAATTAACACGAGCTTTTGTTATCATTCAATTTGATTCTGCCGCCGGCTATTTTATTATTTTAATGAGCCTCAATTTTCAGGGATAATTGAATGGACGTCGCGTAGGTTCGATTATTATTACATTCGATACGGTAGCTGCAGTTAGGTGATACACTGGGTAGGTACACTGATTTACTGAATTGTAGGTTTGATGTCATCGAAATCGGAATTGGCTATCAATCCATTAAATTACAAGGTTACTTGAAACATTTTACTACCGAATAATACGTTTTTGTCGAACTTCAGTTTTACTGGTTTTATTGAAAATAATTTCGAACTAGTTTAAAAAAGTACCTACTACAGGGTTTTTGGTTATATGTAGGCAATCTATTAAGGGGATGTAGGAGAGGTCATGTACAACCAAATTAACTCTCTTGACTCATATGCAAAAGCCAAAAAATATCGAGTCATTTGACATTTTATGTTTTTATTTCCTGTATATTAAAATGTCTAATTACTCGAAAATAGTTGACATTGACATAGACTGACATCAGGGGTGACATTTGGTTGTAAATGACCTCTCCTACATCCCCTTAACGAATTGCCGACTTATAACCAAAAAAAAAACATAAATAAATTCAAAATTCAAATTCAAAAGTCATTTATTCAAACTAGGCTGAGAATCAGCACTTTTCGAACGTCAAAAATTACATAAGACAGTCCCCCAAAACGCCCACCCTTCACCACTTCCTAGTGCATTAGCTGGGAAGAAGAAGTGGCGCAACAAACTCCCCAAAAAATTATTATTCAAATAGGTTTGAATAATAATTTTGTAAAAAAATGTAGAGCAGTACGATCTAGCGATGACAGATGTCATTAGTCAAAGTCACCAAGTCCAAATCAACGCCCAACCGCCCTGACCACGAGTATAACGTCACAACAACCGTATAGCTTCCCTCCATAGCTATTACAATGACAATATGATTGCTCCTACCTAATATTCAGTACTGCTCATTCGCCCTCTGACAAACAGTCCAGGACAATCGCAGGAGTAAATTATATGTGTGCCTTTATTCAACGGCTAGTTTTACCTAAGTATAGTTAAAGTTGACTTAGTGCCGGCAGTTTAATTAAAGGGGTGCGCTTTGATTTGTAGTAGCAATATGAAAGAGTGTGTTCCATAATGTGATTGTAAATAGTGATTTTCAACGTTGATTTGTTTGTCACGAAGGGAGGTCTATTTGCATAGTTTTGCACCTACTAGCCTAGGTTTGTTTTCAAATTAGGGGTAATTAGTAGGTTGTACCTTGGTTTAAAGGTTCTGTACATTTTCATTATTGTTTTAGTTACAACTTTCGTTAGTAAAGTAGTTCACTTTACAATTTCTTCAACTACGTTTTTAGTAGAGTGCTTTGTAGTCAGATTTAATGGATTTTTTTAATAATATGGGGTAAACCAATGTCTTTTATACAGAATAGTATTCTAATGACTTACCTATCAAATACTTTTAATTCGATTCAGGGTGACATTCCCAAAAGTGTTCATATGCAACAATGATATCTATTACCCAACACAAACGAAGTACTGAATGGGTAACCATGGCAGTACGCGGGCAGTCCGACCACAGACCGCGGCACGTGACCAATGAGGGGCTCTCAAATTACTTATTAACGTATCTTTGGACAATTAGCACCCATTCCCGACCAGTGTTCGCTAACGATCAGCGGAACATGTTGAATAACAGCTGATTTGATTGCACAATAGGATAATCATGTCTCGAGCATAATTAAGCCATCCGGTCGTGATTTGGCTAATTGGCGAATGAGATTTAGGAACGGATATTGAGATTTAACTGTTAATGTTGTATAGCAGATTTAGGACTCATGTCTAAAAACTATACCATTGATTTATATTTTCAGGTATTTTATAAAATTCGAACCTCATTGTGATGACCGCTAAGAAAGCGATTCTAAATTGTTTTCTAAAAGTCAACCTACTAGAATACATCTGAATATCAAATTTTGAATTTCGAAATGAACTGAGAATAGCACTAGAGTCCGCGCCGCCACGCAAGTTCGATAGACGCGGCGCTAGTGTCTATGTCATTGCATATAAAAAATGTAGTTCCACAATTTTCCAGCCGGCCTTCAGTGGTGGCGCGAACTCTAGGCACCTATTTGTTTGGTTAGCGTCGTACTTGTGGTAAAAGTCCCCACAAACGGTGTCTATATGACCCAGTCATGTGTTCAGTAGTGGACATTTGTCATTATAGTGTGTACAGCTGATCATGATCTCATTGTCTATTAGAATGTAAATGTACTATTATTGTACTAATTAGGTGTAATGTCTACCTATAGCGGGCTCAGCAATGCTAGATATGCTTTTTATCACCAGAGCCCTTTAGTTTACATTGTGAACACGCTTCGTATGATTTTTTGTTTAAATATTATCAATTACACCCTATTAAAGCCTTTCAGTACTAATTAACACTACAAAGGCCAATTATTTCGCGTATTCGTAACAGAAATAATAAGTTCATTAGTTGTGTACTTGGCAATAATTTAATTTTTGCACGAGACGTGCGTACTTTAACTGTCTACGTAGGTATGTATAGTTATGGGGAACAATATGTAACAGACAGAGGGATTTTCTTTACAAGTCTTTTTTTTTATTTAATTTATTTTTTTTGTGATTGTACCGACTTTTGATTTCCTAAAATGTATTTGTTTAAAAAAAACCTTTGAAATTTCTATGCCTTTGGGCCGGACACAGCTCGGATCTTTTGTATTATACTCGTAAACCTTCTGTTTGGGCCTGTGATCACGAAATATATAAAATTGAACAAAATATATGAAAAATGTATGTCAAATTGCCTATTAACCGTTCCAATTAATAATTATTAATATTTTTATTTGCCAAAAAACAGTGCTTTAAATTTCCTTATGGGCTACATTAATAGCTAGATTTACATTTTAAAATATAAGATGTGAAGGAAGAATTTTGCTTATGAACTCCACATTAAGTCGAGCCTGTCTCGGAGAGTCCTTTAACAATTGAATGGAGTGTGGTTACAATTGCAATGTTAAGTTCCTACTTATTTTTATTTCCGCTCTCGACTGTAGAATGGCATTTAAAGTTAATAGAATTGAACGCACCCAATGACACGCGTTCAGTCATTGCAACTGGCGCCCTATATCATGAAAAAAGTGGCGGTTGTAATGAGACTTAATTGAATTACCTGCATTTATTCATTTCATTATGGAATAGCACTCATAGCCGCTCCCAAATACGGACGCATATAGCCCGGTGCAAATTTCTTAATTATAATGTCGCACATGACAGATAAATGGTCTTTATTACCGTAATAACTAATTTAAGGCTTTTAACATTATGCTTTACTAGTTGTTGTTCACGGTTTCGCTCGGATAAAAATTGTAGGTATTACCTATTCCATGACATTTATTTTTTTATTTAAGTTTTCCTGCACAATATCATGGAATATAATCCGAAGGCGTTATACAGAACAATACACAAACTAAAAAGTGACACACATGCCTAGGTAAGAATACGTAGGTTAGGTAAAAAAAAAAAAACATTATAATATAAACACGGGAAATAACAAAATTAACAAACAAAATAACAATTGTATAATAAACAAAATGCAATCAAGGGATCGTGGGTGTCGTAAAAAGCGACTAAGGCCCTTACTAGAGAATGGGCAGCAGCGTTCTCTATGTATTTTAACACCATACTGCGATCGCCAACCCGCCTGCCAAGCGTGGTGATTATGGCAAACCCCCCCATTTGGGGGAGGCCTATATGTCCAGTAGTGGACGTCTTTCAGCTGAAATGATGATGAATCAATGGAAAAAATTTACATTGCCTAGCTGTGTGTCAAATTTCCTCCAAATTACTACAGCCGTTTAAGGGTGATTAAGTAACAAACATCTTCACAATCTTAATAATTACTAATATTGTAACATAGCTTACATAGCCATAACCGATCAATTATTTTAAGAGCACAATAAAGAAGTAGATTTTATAAACAGTGCAATTCTAGTAGAGTTTAAAAAACGTGCCATTTTTAAAAGGAAAGTACAGTTAAGGTTGAACCTAAGGAGTGAGAGGTTCAATTTTGACAGCTCTCTTCGCGTGACCGGCCAGCCTAATATTATGTGTTTTTTTATTCTCATACTCGGTTTCGAGCAAATTGATTACGTCTATTAACTTGTTCCTCAAAGTGACAGCCCTAACTATTAAAGATGGCCGCGCTTTTATTCTATTTTTAAAGTTCGGAATCCCGTTAATAGGTTTGTCAGTTGTTTAAATCGATATTTTTGAGTTAAATGATATGAAATTGTTTAAGTATTCTGTAAATAGGATGTTGGAATCACTTTTACATGAGTTCGGCGTTTCCTATCTGACTACTCTGAGAAGAAAGGCCGAAATAAACTCAGAGGTCGCAGTCTCTTTTAAAATTCAGACATAATCAATGGTCAGGCCTTTTAGGGACCATGTAGATTAGTGTCTGAAATGGTCTTTTGAGAAAAGAACCACACAGATTTGAGTGGTACTGTCAAGCCGGTGAAAGCATTTGTCAGTCGCTGGAGCTCAACTCCGAACATTTGATGATAATTTTCATTTGTTTTAGTAGGTTTGACTCAAGGAATATTGAGTCTTCTTATTACTTTAGGTATGCTATGAGCTTGATTTGTAGCTAGCTTTTCATTCACTGTACCCATTCCTCAAGGTCATCAGTAGGTAATATATCGACTAATGTCATTCTTCCTCATTATGTTTCAATTTGAATTTCTGATAAAACTAGTATAACAAGCATTCGTTTCTTAATTCACCGCGGCAAGCCAAAGACCTTAGTTTTATAGTCCGAGTTACGACTTTAAACCTTTGTTTAATTACCCCATTGTGAAGTGTAACCAGTCCCTTCCTAAGATTCGTTTAATTTGTCATATTTGTGTTAGATAAGCCCCGAGATGGGAACGGAAGTCAGTAGGTAGCTGGGCTAGATGACACACGTCAACAGATAAACCGCTCTATGACTATTGAAAATACAGAAGCACTTAGTAGGGTTGTCTAACTTACAAACGTCAGTTATTTTATATTTGACCTATTTATTTAGAAAAACTTTACAATTAGGAATAATTAATGCAAAAGTTTTACGTCGATTTGTAGGCTACGTAATAGAACTTGTAAATGGTGACTCTATAATATGATGAGCTAGAACCTGTGATCGGAATGAGAATTAACACTAACCGCTATCTGGCAACCCTACTCAAATAGGTATGTTGACAGGTGTAATAATGATGTCCTTCTAGAAGTAACGTTGAAGGTTTTATCAGATACCTACTCGTAATGACGTAGTGTGGGTTTTTAAGTCCAAACACGTGTGATCTAAATATCTTGCCTGTGTCCTTGATCGGCGTTTTTTTCCTTGCTACAATATTATGATAATACGATACAACAAAAAGTTATCTAACCAAAGAGCGAAAGCAAAGAGCTGATTTGATTTCTACATCCAAGTCAAATAATACTATGACCCTTATATAAACTATTGACTGACCAAGAATAACTATCACATTTATGATTATGATTCCTGAGGGACACGAACAAATGTACGGCTCTTTCCCAATACACCAATGATCGTATTAGGTTTCAATATCCAATTCGTTTTATTGACCATGATTTTGAATCGTAGCAAAGAGAGCTTAGTGTAAAAATAAAAACACCTCTCCTTGGTCTCCGGGGCATGCGCTAAGGTAGCCCGCGAAATTAAAATTTTCTTTAGTTTTTTTACATTTAGCAGGTCAGTGTGAGGTTTTATGTTGATTAAAACATGTTTTTTTTTTTTTTTTTTAAACGTTGCCCCACTCTAAGAATTTTTTCTTGTATCGTGGGTGCATTTACAAACATAGAAACTCACATACACTAACACCCAGACCCGAAACAACTACTTGCAGATCATACAAATATTTGTTCCGTGCGGGGATCGAACCCGCGACACGTTGCGCAGCATTCGATCGCTCAGCCACTGCGCCAACCGTGTCGTCATGTGTCGATTTGCGACCGTAACAAATATGGCTTTACATCATTATAATCATTACAATCAACAATACAACTCCATAAGTAAGCACAATCGTCAATGTCATGATTTCATGAAATAGTCATTCAATGCGGTTATATGAACTTAGAAAGTTGTATTGATTATTTTTATGATTATAATTATATAAATAAACATTTGATACGCCCGCAAATCATATTTAGATCAACATACAACATGATACTGACCTGAAAATTGCAAAAAACGTAAGAAAATTTTAATTTTGCGGGCTACCTTGACGCTTTCGCCTTAAGGAACTCCAAAATAGAGATTAAAATCAATGTTTTATGAAAATAGAATGTATTGCTTTTCATCAAGTTGAGGTGTGCTGTACACCTCAACTTGATGAAAAGCAATACCTATGAAATGACCAATCAATCTAAAAGTAAAAATCTAAAGAACCAATCATAACCCGGATGTAGAACACAATACAATGATTCCCACATGCTTCTGACAAAACAAAACAAGGTTTAAACATCGTCTAAACGCTGAAATAACAAACCGATTACGCCATGATCAGTGTACTATTTGGTCCAAGTTATACACTTCGACGGCACCTAACCCTTTTGATATACAACTTACCTATTCTTATCCCTCCGCGTAAACATATTGAAAGTTATTTAGTATCGCTTCACATTCCATGGGATATTTTTCTCAGTATGTCAAACATTTTTATACAAAACACGTGTACACGCTACCGTTTATCACTTGGAGAGTAACGTGGAAACAGTAGCGGGTAGTCTCACTCAGCGATCCAATATTTAATAGTTTTATGATGTATTATCAAAACAAATCTCACCGAGTTACTATGAACCACTGCGGTACGTTTCGGCTGCAATTCGATGATTAACCGAGCAGTTTTGATATTTGATTGTTACAATTTCGTTGAATTTTGTTCGGGAATTGAGGGATATTTTCGATTTTTGTTTTAAAGTAGGTACCTACGTTATCCGAATGGGCGTACCCAGGAGGGGGGGAGGGGAGGGCAGCTACCCCCCCTGTGAAATTATAATCATTAATACATCTCTATAGGTTATATTTGTTCCATTGAATGACTTTTTCATGAAATCATGACATTTCAGAACAAAACTTAGAGAGATGTATTAATGATTTTAAAGATTATAATTCTGTAAATTCATATTTGTTATGGTGACGAATCATATTTAAATCAAGATGCAATCTGACACTGACTTTGCAAATTGCAAAAACCTAAGAAAATTTGAATTTCGCGGGCTGGCTTTACGGATCCACCATAAGAAATTTCTGATTTGCCCTGCCCTGGCCACAAGCTGGGTACGCCCATGATTATCTGCAATGATAACATAATCTTTAATTCTAAAAGATCAGCTTCACATGACATTAAATGCCAATACGTTTTGTCATTTTTACAAGCAATAATCAATGAAATGTTAACAACGTCATAAAAAATAATTGAAAGCAAGTACAAGTGAATTTGGACGTTACACACAATGCCTGGCCCCAGTAATACGTACATTACAGTAGTTAATTGGCGTAATGGTCTATGGTTATAGGTTGTGAGTTCCATTATAATTGGGTTTCCTCTTGTCTACGTCCGTAGTTAAATAATGCTAATATTGGTGGATACGGATGGGTTACATTCGACATTAATTCAATAATGACTCCATGCTTAGAACACATTAAAGGGCACGCTAGACGAATTACCTCGCAGAAAATAAATTAAAGATCATTCGAGGTATACAGTTTAATCTTTGATGTAGTGTTAAGATAATGCCGCCCTCCGACTTGTACATGGTTCAGTTATAATTAATAATGTGCGCAATAAATGAAAAATATCAATTAATATAATAATGTGTTATTATAAGTAATTTTTATTAAGTAGTGTGGTAGTTTTTTTGACATATTGATCACTCAATGGTAAACTGATGAAAAGCCACGGTCTTCTTCTTCTTTTCGTGCGGTTAGTGACTAACCTGGTGTCAAAGTTTTAAAGCCGCCTATGGGCCTCTGACTTGGCTTCACATGCCGTCGAGAAATATCTCAAAGGCATTCCTCACGATGTTTTCCTTCACTGTTTTTGAAGCAACTCAGAGGTGCGTGGCTTGGGTTCGAACTCGAGACCTCTGAGTTGGCAGTCCGACGGTCACACCACTAGGCTATCACTGCTACGGTAAAGTGACGGTGCAAAACTATAATAACTTTACCGGTATCGATGCAGTGCAGACGTTTGGCATTTATTGAAAAGTTGGCTCGACGCCGACGCCGACATTATTCACGGTCACTAATTTGTGTTTCTTTATACATACATAATATAACAAATGCAATTAACTTATTACTACGTGCCGAAGGGTGGTTACTGCAATTTTTTTTTTTACTCTTTATTTTATCCATTGATTGGCGATGATCAAACGATAAAGATTAAACATCAATAGCTTCCCATTTATTATGCACTGTCTCGTAAAATGGAATAATTGCTCTCACAAAGTAGTTTCACTCCAACCTTTTTAATTATTAGTCCACAAAAAACTTATTCAAATTAGTGTTGCATTATAATCAGTAAAAAAAAATTAGTAAAGTATCAAGACTGTTAACTAGTCGAACAAAAATAGACAGAAGCGGTCGATACAAAAGGACTTAACATATTTTTTCATCATATTTTATTATGAACTTCTGTTCAACATCCAGATGTTTGAGTCTGATCAAACAAAAGATTTTTCAGATGTACTTACGCTGCGTCAGAATGTAACTATTACGTTCATGATTTATGATTAACAACTGTTTATCTTTAAAATCCCACTTTTGTTTTAAGATTCGAAAAACTTTTATCTTTGAATACTTGTCTATTTCCTTTGTGTGCTGTAGGTATGTGGAATGATATCAAAGTGGTCGGTGGATACTAAATAATCTTGAGCTACCGTTGTGTTCTGCTAAATTTATCAATAAGACAGTTAGTTATGAAGTTTACATCTGTTTCGTATGTAACTGGCGCATTGTGCACTTCTGTTAAAACTGTACATTCCGTAACAATAAAAAGCTGAGCATAGAAAAACAATGAGTCATGAACTCTTGAACATGATACAGTACTGAACAATAGCTACGGGTAAGCCAGCTCCCACTTGACCGTTTTTTAATAGTTTATTTCCAAACTCCCTGTCGACAGCGCCGATGTTTTTCTAATAACCTGTTTAACAAATCATAACGTTTATTTTTGTTCAACACTGAACGATCACACGTCCGGGACTCTATTCTGTTTCAAATCTCTAAGCTTGTATATTTTGATTATTTTAATTTTTCATTGAACATAAGAAATTGAAGTTATAACAAGAACAGCGGACGTAAACGTGTAGAATAGAGGAAGAAACTCCACAATAATGTAACACATAAACATCGCACTGAACATGTTATTTGCTTGAATACATAAAAAATTGTCGTAATATTTGAAAAGGAAATATAAAAGATTATTTACACGACATATATGTATTATATTTTTATTCTAAACATGTTTATGCTTCGATATGCAATGGTGTATTTATGTGTTTCCGAACGCGTTTTAAATACAACTGCATCTATCTTTCAAGTGTCTCTCTAATGGTAGCTGATGAAAAACAAGCTCCAGCACTTTTTTCAAACGAATTTCTTTGTATAGCTAAAAGCCGCCGATGGCATGCATACGACCTATATGACTCGACAGTATCAGTCGCCAGAATTAGACGAAATTAATTTAAGAACCGCCTAACTGTGTCTGTTGATGGCCAGGTAGCTAGCTACAATTTTTTTGTATCGCTACAAAAGACCGTTTGGGAAAAAAAAACTACAAACGCCGGGAACGGTAGCAAAACTTTTCGATTATTCTTGATGAAGCGTATCAATATAAATAGAAAACTATTAAATATAACAAAGTAGTGATCTATTCCATGTAGACCCAAAACATGAATTTGAGAAAACATTTTGCCAAATGAATAACTTCTGGCGCCAACAGCAAAAACTACGTAAATCAATTAGTTATAGCATGTTTAAAAAGTAATTCCAACCTTTTAACTTGTATTTTTTTAACAACTTGTAGTTTACAAGTCCATACAATTATTAAGGTTAATCCATAAACCTTTTCAAAAATAAAAGAAGTAGCTACTTTTTGTCGCAGCTCATAATAATAGATTTTTCATTTTCAATCGAATGGCGGAGGGCGTGACAGTGGTGTTGGCCGGCCGCGCGCCGTGGTCACCCGGCCAGAAATTGTATAATTTTACGCAACAAAACAATCCACACCAATACAGGGTGAGCGTGAATGGACACGTCCGAACCAACAGCCGTCAACGATTCATAACAAAACGTGCCAAACGCACACATCCCGACTGATGCCGAATCAATTGAAAAGTGCCCAATGAAAAATACCACAAAGAGAAAAATTTATAAACCGATTATGCGCCCTGTCAAAAATTTAAACCACCACAGGGAGAAAACACACAAAGCATTGAGGCAAAGGTCAATAATAAATAAATACAAGGCACAAAGTAGTATGCCAGTAAGTATGGCATAAAGAAAAGGAGGCTTATACCCAGAAGTGGGTGATTGCTGGCTGAAATGATGATGATGAAGGCTCAAAGCTACTAGACTAAGCGAAGAAAATCCACGCACAGACCGATCTTGCGAATGTCTTTAAATAAAATACTTCGATCACAAAAAGCTTCGTATATAATCTGTCTACAAAGTCATTCAAAATTCATACACCCAGACTTTTCAGTAATGAAATCCTTAGACAGGTAATAGTGAAAGGGAATTTCATAGCGGCTTCAGAAATGAAATAAAACGATAATATGTCGGGAGCTATTACGTCTTACAATAGGGCACGACAAAGGGACATTGTAAGACGGCTGTTCAACGAACACGATAAAGTGGTATTAATTCTATCTCGTCTGTCAGATCTCTTAAGTATCATCAAACATTTACGCACATAGATATAAATAGCACCCACAAAAAATATATGAGCAATTAAATTTCTAGAATCAAAATTACACGTTCCTCAAAATTGCTTCAATAAAATCAATTGGAAAGAATCAAACTTCACAAAGACGAACGCTCTGTCCAGATAAATGATTAAACTCGAGCATCCTTTGATACACCAGCCAAAGAAACAATAAAGAAGCCATATCAAACGATACTCTCTAAGCGAATTAGAAACAAAACGGATTCGAAAGACTTTCTGAAGATGACGTCTCTTTCTACACGGAGCAGTCATCGAGTTTCCTTTGTAATTAAATATTGAAATTAAGAAATGAACAGCCGCTAATTACAAGAGGTTGTCCCTTGGGGGCTGATTATGTTGCCCCAGCATTCGCAGAAAGGGATGATGGGGACGACGCCGCTCTTATTACAATTAATATTTAAGATTTTAATGTTCTCCCGCCAGAACATTTGTTTCTGAAGTTGGATTAATATTATTTCTGTTGAGGTTTCATACGAGACTTACTTTAATTTAAAATATATACATGTACTTCTATTTTGAGTATAGTTTCTGACTTAATATGAATGTATGCAAATTCTACGAGACATGTTAATAAAACACAACATGTTGTGAATTCATTAAAGAGTAATTAAAAAAACATCTGTTCTGGTCACAAAGGCGACAGATCTGCGGTGGACGTGTTGTGTCCAATATATGAGTAACAACGTTGGATCAATGGAAGCAACATCGATAGGAGTAATAAAAAAGAAATAGTGACGTTGTACAAACTATAAATTTAGTGTTTGGACATTTCAATTATCCGGACCACGTGGCGTGCCGACAATGATGTTCGTGCCAACAGTAATAAAATTTAAAAAAGTAACAATAAAAAAACGTGTCCGACCCAGTTAATATTTTTATGTATCTAATTCTATCGCTAATAAGACATTTTATATTGAAGATGATTAACAGAATGGTACAGTTGAATGCGAAAAAAAGAAACAAATAATAGAACCGATAATAACTTCATCAGGGAGCGATCACATCGCAGACGGAATAGACTAAGATCTTAAATACGTTTGGAATGTCTTTATTAACTGTCAACAAATCAAGTGAGTACCGGGAGCTGTTTAATACCCTATCAGACAAACGTAATTAGTTTTGTAAATAAAATGCCTCGAAGAAATTGAAACGTAGCAGCTACCTGACTGTTGCGGTGACTTGCTACATTATCTTATGATTGTACTGTCAGATAGAACAGTGTTATTAAACCGAGCTGTAACTTTATAGAATCACAGAGGTTAATCCCCTCAGCCGATGATTTAACTATTATTTTCTGGATCTAAGAATATGAAGATGAAATCTTCAATTGTTTTACCTTTGTTGCAATAATTGTATTTGAAATGCAAAAATATACAAAGTTTGATCTTAACGGCTAATGCGTTTAGCTTGAAGATTTGCATCAATGTTAATTACAGCTTCTGGGTTTGTTTTACTTTTGCATACTTAATTACTTAGAATTCATATAGTGTATCATTCAATTTAAATATCGCTTTGTAATGGTTAACTATAAATTAACACATATTTCCAGTTCGATGCGTAAAATGCTTCGGTATTCTTTGTATTAAAACGTATTAAGTTACTTCCACGAAATGAGAAACTAAGTTTTAATAAATTAAAAAACATCCCTCGCCCTTGGGACAGGTAACATTAGGAGAACATCTTGCTGCAACAAAACATGATATAATTGTAGAGATAGATTACGGTCGCAAAACTTTTCCACCCCAAAGCATTTTTTATTTAATTTTTATTTTTACGACACAATTAAACGTGGCTTTGCTTTCACTTTTTATTGTTACTGTCTTAGTGCCCTCTAATTTTTGGCTCCAATTACATTTTTTCCTTTGGTTATATTAAAACATTGGTTTTAATGATGAAACTTTATCGTCATCTGGACAAAATTATCGAATTTTATAGTTTCTCCTTCCGTTGTTTTTAGAATATCTGTAATGTAGTCGAAATAAATTAGTTACCAGACGTAATCAATAATTCGGACCTCTCTTCTTCCTCAGGTACTTCTCAAGGTGAATAGGTGTTTCTATTCAAGGAGAGATTACATCTCGCTCCGACCGGAACTCGTTTAGAAAAAAATAGAGCAACGATTTTTTGAACCGAAATCATTTATCATGTTTGCACTGAACCCAAGACAAACTGCTACTGCGTTTGAGTTTACACTAGATAAGATTACGTACGTTTGTTTTACGTTGTCTACCGATTCTTGGGCCATTTTTAAGACAGAGCCTCATTGTTTGGTGTAATACCCAGATATGGTGTTTCCGAGACACTTACTTGAAAAGGAAATAATGCATCAAACGGGTATAAAGTAATTTGTGCGTTCAAATATTATTCAGTAGCGGATAGGCTTTTGATAGATAGGTGATGCAAATGGATTCGTATAGATAGCCTGAAGCCAATTCATGATTAAGAATTCAATAACACATATAACAAATCTAGTTCCTAATAAAATCGAAGTAGTTATTGAGAGTAGAGTTTGATGTAGTCAGACGACGTTGATGTATAACAATTCCAAAATTTGAAGCTATATTTGACTCAAGTAATTAACGTAGGTAATTGAAAAAAATATACTTATAAATTAAGCTAAATTACAATCTTATTATAAGGCCACTAATCCAATAGCACTAAAACGACAAAGTCGATGCAAATAAAACAACGTTGGCATTGAATCAGAAGCGTTAAGTATCTTCAAAGGTATCGTATGAAAATATGACTTAAGTTAATAGCGATAAGGTATGTCTTGTCATGACAAACCCTCCGAAAGAAGGATATATTTGGACCAACAAAAACTTAAAAAGAGTTTTAATTTAATGTGTAAACATTCCCATACGGGTTGTAGTGCTGTAGCGTGTAAATAATCGGGCGCTTCAGTAACAAAAACATAAAATATATACAGATTATGACTATTAGCTTCCAATATGCTGTCAGCGAGCTGTTTTTGGTCTTTTCACTTTTTTTTAAAGGTAGGAAGGATGTTTACGCCACGTGAATGTTATGATTTAGTGTCAGTAATTATTAGTGAGTGTGAACACGTCGACTAAGAGTTGAGAATAGTAATACAAATATAATAACAAAGAGTGCCGAGTCTATTCATAGTGCCGATGGCGTTGATACTGTTTGTGTACTTAGTAGCTTCATGTGTTTAGGATCCTAGTTTTTTATGGAGTCGGTAACATTGAAAGGAGTAAGTCGGAATGATGTTAGACGCTGAATCGTTTAATGTTAAAAGTCACGTTCTCTAGTAATCTTATCTAACTTCTTTGTAATATACCACAGATTTTCAATCTTTCTCTATAGAATCCGTCGATCAGGATTTGTTTCGTAATGTTTGTCAAACTATCTATCAAGGGTATATCTGTCAGTAATATCTGGGGACTCCTTTGTGGGTGCTATTTGATCAGTGACACGGGTGGTGAGTGATGAATATTGCCAAGCAAATATACAAAAAGCAAAACTATACGTGGTGTTAGTTTCACTAGGGTTGTTCGGAGGAAAGAGTAGGTATGATGTGCAGAATCGTAACATGTTTGATTTTATAAATATTTCGGGAAATTGTTAGGATTAGGACCAAGGTATTGGATAGGCAGATGCAATTGTATGTATTGAATATATTATACTGATATTTGAATGTTAAAGGAAACATGTAAAAAAAAAATACTACGTAGATATTTAGAAGGTAACGCAATAGGCAAAACCTAATTTTTATATAAATTAATCGTGTATTTTAATTTGCACTTGTACTTATTATTTCTGCGCTTTCTCAAGTTCTAAAGCTTGGCTTGTAGCTTAGTTCAATCTTATATCGCCATTATACTCATGTTTATCTCATTATTCCATTACTTTTCGAAGATACTAGGTATTGAGTAAGATTTTACCCTCTAGGACCCTCTGGTTTATGATACTCTCCCGACTTCGCACACCCGTATAAATCGTTCGGAAATCGTTCGGTAATAAATCGAACGCTTTTTAATGGCAGTTTATCGCAGTGAGCTTTGCGGTATTCAGATTACGGGTATGGCCTAAGTGGCGGCAAGGGAGCGGCACGTGCTTTTCTTATCTCTGTCCCTCGACACTTTCAATATTCGATTTCGTCGCGGGCGCGATTGTGTTTAGCTTTTTTTGCTCCCAACTGTACTCGCCCGCACCCAAAATAAAATCAATTTTTATGTGCGGCCTTTGAAGTTCATTCAGACTATTTATACTTTATAATTGTTCCGCGACGATGGCCAAATGTTTTGGAGATGACAGAAAAACTAAAGCTATTAATTTTTTATCCGTATTACCGTTGTCCGTAAATAAAATTGGTCATCAAAATAACAAACCCTTTATCTGGGTACGGCAACGAAGAAAAAACTGTCGCACCGTACAATCGCACCCCAAAGCGTAACCGAAAACGAGTGTCACCGCAATCCAAGCTAATGGAGTGTCTCATAATGACGGTTGCTGACATAAAAATAAATAGGCGAGACTCAGTTTCTGCGTAAGCCGATACTATGATAACAGCATCGCTCCCCCGATAATTGCCGAACTTGGCCGACGCCTCTGATATGGTACCTAGTTGTAACGTAGTGCGGATTAGCTGGTACCAGTATAATTGATCTTACTTCGCGCCGCCAATTAGTTCGGACTTGCAACTAGCGGCTACTGTCCATATATTTATTTCTAATGGTTTTCCTGGCAATTAAAATTGTTGTATGACAGGTCTATTTGTTTTAAGTAGGACCTACTAAGTTATGGTGCACGTTGGTTTTCATACCATTTTCTTTATTATCTTAAAAGGCGTGGTATTTACCCATGGAGTTGAGTAGGTTCCTTAACTATTAATGGTTTAAAACATGTACAAAATGGGTATGAAAGACCCTTTTATTCGTAGCATCAGTTGGGGTTACTTTCCAGTTTCCAACTGTATCTTTTCTATTTCAGTTCCTTTGAGGAATTCTTCTAGACTACGGTTCTCTGTACATATTATGTATTAGGTATGTTTAGACTGTTTGTGCTTCCCGTCACTTGCCCCTAAAGGTTTTTTAGAAAATTTGCTGAAATTAACCATTTTGGCACAGCCGTGAGGTACACACTATTGTTGTTAAAACATTATTTTCAATTTTTATTTTTGGATTTTGTGTTTCACGAACTGTGTCCAAATAAACTTTATTCTTTCTTTCTTATATTCTTATCTTATTTTACCTTTATGAAGTAGCCAATTGGGGGAACTCAGATTGATTCTTAAACAGTTCTAATATTGTTCAAAATCTTCGTCTTTTCTCCCTTATTGTTAGGTGGTCAGGGTACACTTTTCTTAGAAACCTGTTGTTGGTTTATCAGCAATGATCCAGTTCTTTTGTCCAAGGTATAGGTTCAAGTGGAACCAACCAACGTTGAGTGATCTTCGTATTCTTCTGACTTTACTTTTTGTTGTAGTATTATTGGTCTGACTTATCGAAAGCTGATTTTGATTAGTTCTAGATTTTCGTCACCTCGATTTTGTTTCCGTTCTAACTTTCAAGGCTGAACCAGCTGCATAAATTGATTTATAAGATATCGTTACTGGATAGATTAAAATATTTAGAATAGGCCAATTTCTTACATAATCAGCCTATATTGCTCCCACAACTCGGACACTGGCCTCCTCTCTGTGAGAGGGAGTGGGCCGTAATCCACCACGCACACACACGGCACAGTGTGGGTTAGCGTATGTCACATGTCTTCGAATTTTTGGTTCTAGAACATGCCGGTTTCCTCACGATGTTTTCCTTCACCGTTCTGAGAGCAGTCAATCAATCTGCCTAGCCTTTTCCCAAATATTTTGGGGTCGGCTTCCAGTCTAACCGGATGCAGCTTAATACCGTATTTTACATGGAGCGACTGCCTATCTGACCTCCAAAACCCAGTTATTGGGTTATAATACGATTCGCCTTGGTAAGACTGGTTGTCAGACTTTCAGGCTTCTGACAACCCGTAACGACTGTCAAAGATCCACGAATGATAGCCGGGACCAACGGCTTAACGTGCTTTCCGAGGTACGGAGGAGTCTCGGTATGTTAAGATGGTCACCCAACCACAGACCAACCCCGGCAAGCGTAGCTTAACCTGATGGATTGAACCGTGCGGCTATTCTGTTCTGAGAGCAGTGGTGATGAAATAAAATACACAAAGTTAAGGGCCACCACTGTTCAATCTGCTCTCGACTATTTCCTAATGGCACTAAGATTTTAATAACCACTAGATAGTCTGTCCATCACTCTTTTCATCCATTCCTCCTCTTTACATTCTAGTAGAACAGTGGCACAATTCAGAATGACTCAGTAACACCACCTTTTTATCGTTACCGCAAACTAATAGTAACTCCAATAAAGGTAAACAAAGTTTTAGGTCCGCAAGTACGCAATAGGCTTAACGGCAAAGATTTAGGTGACAAACTTTATTGCGTCCAAGAAATACTGTTGTCTATTACGTGAACATAAATCACGGATGGGAAAACAATAAGCGTGAAATTGTGGAAACTGCGGCCGACGTGTTGCGGTATTAAATCTTAGGGGAGTGAAATAAATAAAAATAAATCTGTACCCTCCCTCCCTCAGAGAAGTTGATTTATCTGATAGGTGCACAGATACCGCATGAGAAGCTTCCGTTGCTCACTTTTAATAGAATTTAATTAATGACTGTTTCAGTTATTGTTCCTTTGTTGCAGTTATGAGAATTTACTATGAGTACTGAATGATAATGAATGCATCAAGTGTAAAAGCGGATTGATCGATTTCTTACTTAATTTTTATGCACGCTTTTTATTGGAGCGTTTTTATCAATTAGCGTTTTAATTTTTTCACACGTCTGCGACTTTTATTGCAGTAATAGAATGTGTGATTTGTGTTGCTACACTTGAAAAACTTGACTTATTAATTTTGTAGATCAAAACTGTAATTACTAATTACACAACTATTATAAAATTAAGTGTGAATGATTTATTAACTCAGTTTATCGCAGTTCATCTTTGTTAATTTCTTTGAGGAAATAATGTCTTATAATTTATTGAAGTCGCCACGTCCTGAAAGCGGGTCAGTGACCGCGTAGCCAATATTCTTGCGCAAATAGTAACGCTACGAGAGTGCTACGACTTTGCTTTGACAGCCAATATTTTTAGGAGGGACACGTTTCGAAGGTGCTCCATACAAGTTCATTGAAAAAATACCTGAAACCTAGTACTAACTTCGTATCATGATGTCGAACAATGTTAGTTCCACAACTTTTCTGTTGTTGTAAACTGTGATAGGCTGAACATACAATAGACGACGTATATTTAGTAACCTAATCCGCTTAAATGTTCTTAAAGAGTCATAAAGATCCCTGTAAGAAATCAACACTTGTTTTACCTCTCAACAAAGCATCCTCAGGATGACGATTGACTTGACGAGAGACTCTCGTCTCTGCTCTCGATGCTTGGCGTGTCAACACGTCGGGTCGGGGTTCGCAACAAGTCAATCGTCATCCTGAGGATGCCTAGTTGAGAGATGAAACACGTGTCGATTTCTTACAGGGTTCTTTATGACTCTTTAAGAACAGTTAAGCGGATTAGGTTACTAAATATACGTAGTCTATTGTATTTTATAATGGATTTCTGCAAAGTCGCGTCTGAGTCAATTAACTATCTGCGATAGGCTGAGGTAACCCCGGTTTCTGAAAGTCTGATCCGTAATCTACCGTCAAATTCCAAGTTCGCAGTTCTAATTCCAGAACAACCTATCACAGATATTGCCATGACATTTGACAGCAGAAGACATTAACAGCCTTTCAGAACCACTTTTTCGATATTTCTATGTCTCTCTCCTGTGCAATCCTTCATAGGTAAAGTGTAGCATCTTAAACGGCAGTAACGTGCTACTATGTCCGCAGCTCCAGACCGGGCCGACCACCGAAGCGTGCGTCAGGAGTAGGACTGTCACTCGCAGCCACGCAGTTCCCGGGTCACCCCTTCAAGAAGCACCGCCTCGAGAACGGCGAGTACTCGCCTTATGAAAACGGACATATGAGTGGTAAGTACTGCTTAATATTAACATTGATTCAAGTAAAGAGACGCCAAAAAATTTATGATTAAGCAGACATTAATCATTAGTACTTAATGAAGTAACAATTAGCAACACTAATATATAGACCCCATTACGTCCTGACCTGGACTTCTACTGGCTGATAGTAAAATGTGGACCTTTTGGAACTTAGTAGACGAGTTATTCACAAGACTGAGTTTCACCGATAAATTAAACATAGGTAGCGTCAGTTTCATTAGGTGCAATCTCAATTAGGCTTTGGAGAGTTAGAAATAGTTCAGAGTTCAGTCTAATAATCTAGTCATCATTTGGCTTTTTTATTTAAATTAAGGATAGGCTAGCTAGACAAAATGTTATAGGGACACTTCTGCGAGAGCATAGCTGATGAGTATAAGGTATGATGTCACCAAGATTACGATACGGTATGAAAACAACACGACTAAATTCCCATCATAACAAATGTGTCTGTGTATCACAATGATGCCTTAAAATGCGAAATAAACACAAAGTTATTAACCCAAAGATTAATCTCAACTTAATCTGGCTTTGTAATATAAATCAAAACAAACGGTACCATGACATGTGATAACATCAAAATCGGGTTTGTGTAAGCTCCGGATAGGCGCCGGATATGAATCCCCGTCTTCTCGGGAGGTATGCCTCCTCATTTCGTATACAAATTACACAAATACAAAATTATCCCAACACAAACGGAGAAAAGGGAATAAAGTGATTAAATAGAGCTCAGCGCAAGACGGCTAGCAATCAATCATTTTTGTCGCTTACGGCTTTGTTGATACTGCCACTTTCCATCTCTTTCTGTCGTGTGCATTAGGCACATTTTGTCTCGTTCCAGCATGAAGTGTCGTGCCAGACAAGGGAGCAATTACATTCGTGATCTTGCATAAGCGGCACTTGCTTATCGCGCACTGCCGCATTTGACTTTGAGTGTAGTTTGTTCGCTTTTTTCCCGAAATTTGCAATTCGAAACACTCTCATGGCTGAAATAAGCATTGCTTTGTTTTGCGCTTATTGCATTTCCATTCCATAAACAAGTCAGATTTTTTGTTGAACACGCGACCCTCGTTCGCTCGTATTCTCGTATCATTTCTTGTTATTGTGTTTCGTATCCCGTCTATGCTTAGTTAGTTTTAATTATTTTACAATTAGTGGGAAGATGGATGAGTCTCGCAAGGGGTTTGATTTGAGATTCGAAGCTCACGATACTTATGTCTACATGTAAATACGTACAGTATAGATAGATTTATGGGAATCTTGACTGATTTTGATACTTTGGGATTAGTTAGTTAGTTCAAATTAGTCTCAAGTTGGTTTCATCTACGATACTGGCCATTCAACCAGCTATCAAATTAGGCAACACATTTTCGTAAACGATTTCGACTAATCTGTTTAATTTTGACAGTTCGACAACATTCATTGCGTTATTTACATTGTTAAGCAGACTTTTGTTTCGAACTTATGAAGCAATGGATTAGCAATCTGTTTCAAAACGATTCAGATTCTAATTGATCGTGTATTACGCAATTGGGGTACTTATTCTATCCCACTTAACACACATCTAAATTAAAAGTCTCTTTCATAGAAAAATAAAACAAAGTCTCTCTTTCATACAAATTATAATTTTGTTACGTAATTCTCCATCACCCATAATATTAAAGCCATTCTAATTAAATTCGTGCGTGTATCAAGTTTCCATGTACCATATCTGTGTACGGGCTCCGGCGTTAAGCCAATATTATTTTGACGAGTCGTTGACAGTGGTTTACAGTTGATGAAACAAACGCACACACACAAACAGTCCTGGGAAGGTGCACTCACACAGGTGCCTCCTAATCTGTACACGCCACACACGTATCTGAGGGGTGTCACTGTCTGAGTGAGTGAGTGAGGAGGCGGGTGGCCCATTTTCACCCCGTGAAATAATAGGATACGAAAACATCGGAGGCAGAATATAATCCTCCTGCGAAGGTTGAACGGAATGGAAATAGGAATATGAAATGCGCGAAAGGGATGTGTCGGCCCACGTGCTCGTTGAAAGGGTTACCCGCCGATGTTTATCTTAAGGCGCTAAATCTAAACGGTTGTTCATTCCGCGTTACGACTCTGATTTGCGATAAAGGTCTCAAGTAATGTATTTTTAAATAGCCATTAGATTGCAGTTCATCCTTAATGCTACATTTACAAGTAATAATTTAGCTCTTGGACGTGCAAATTATTACAAAACTTTATCAGTTCGACATGGTCTGGAGATCATAAAAATTATCGTAGAGTAAGGATTTAGGGTTATTTAATGTTGCGATAGAAAAGATACCTACTTGGTACTTATTGATTTAAGCAATAGGAAAATAATTGAGGTGAATGAACAAAGTGATAGTGGCAGCCCTAATATTTTAGAAAGTGCCATGAAAATGATGTGTTGATAATAATTAAAGGTTCGGCACGGTGTCGCCGCGAGTCGGATACAGCGGGGGGATAATGTAAGGCATTATAACATTACTCGCTGGGGCACAAAGCTTTACGTTCTGATTGAATTCTGCGACTGAAATTAAGTAAGGATTTGCCTGTTTATGTTAAGGGAAGAAGGGATCAGTCAATTTACGAATCTCTTGTATGTTCACGCCTTTGTTAGTTGCATTGTAACTTGTGTTCGTGTTAATATGATTATTATAATAATGACAGATGGATGTCGGTAATTACGTTCATTATAGCTCGTCGTTAAGATTGGTACCTTAATGTTTAGATCTGAAAGGGTTTGACAACTTCCTTATTTATGTTTTGTGTTGCAAGATTGTCACTTTGTAAGTAGGTAATGATAGTTTTCTTGCAACACGTACTTAATTTAGTTTTTACAGTTTCAATATGGGTCGAATTCATACAGAACCCGTTGCTCCAGTTTTTCCCACTTTCTTTGCAAATTACGACAATTTTATGCTAATAAGCAAAGTTAATTGTTTGAAATCATTGGATAATATTCATTTAATGAGTTTATAGTGGAACATGAATTTAATTAAAGAGGTACTGACAACAACTTATAATCGCCTTGTTATATTTTTCTAACGTTTCTGCAGTGTGCATTTGTAAAAACTTACACACTAACAGACGATGATTATCTAAGCCGCGTTTTTTACTACACAGAACGTTATTGCACATTTATCGGATCGCAAAAAGCGCATATTCTCCACAATCACTGAATCGAAAGCCCATTTTTTCCATTTCCGTATCGAACGCTAGCAAGAAGGTACGATAAACACTGGCAGAGTCGGCAATCATAGCAAATTCTTGCTATCCACGGCTGCGTTTACAATTTTAAATGGTTAAAACATCAACTGGCAATTGGAAGTAATCAAACAAATTGCCGTTGCCCCTTATAAGGAAATCGTAATAATAAACGCGGTGGCAACAATAATTAAACGCCGAAGCGATGCGAGACGATCGAGAAGTGTTAGCTGCTTACGACAAGTGCGTATACTAAAGGATGATTTCCACCAAACGGATCGCTTCGCATCGGATTGGAACGGATTTTAAAATCTTTAAACGATATTAAACACAGTATTTAAAATCTACATTACCAAGCTTCTTAACCGCGGGCGTCTTCCGCGACATGCGATCGTAGCCGAAAGTATGCTGCGACGTGCGATCGGCTCCGTTCGCCTGCCGTCGTAGGAATTAAACTATTTGACGAGGCGCAGAAACGGATACATTCGCAAGCGACGACGGTACGGAGCCGATCGTATGCGTCGATCGGACGCTATCGGCTGTCGCCGCATCCATTCGTATTCTTTCCGATCCGATGCGATAGCGTTTTGGTGGAAATCATCCTTAAGTAGCCATCGAGTTATTTGAATATCGGCATTGTAACAGTGAGAATTTATACTTAATTCTTTATTGCATTCCATAATGTTGGTAAAACAGTTGGTAGGCTTAAAATTAATATAACAATCGTGGACCCTGGCACAGCGTAGTAGGAGAGAGGAGGAAGAGCGCCTAATTGAAGAGCGTTTATATTATTTAAGTATGTATTCTGGTAATTATATTTTTATTTTATTCCTACTTTTTCTTCTTCTTCTAATATTTAATTTATTTAAACAGCATTGCCATTCAACGTGGCAATGCTGCCAGTCTTCTGGGCACGTTTCCGGATGACAGCGATGCGGACGAATACTTCGACGCCTAAGTGTCCTTTGGTTTTTTGTATCTATTTGTGTAGTTAGTTATTGTATTTAGTACCTATTGTAAATAGTTAGTAAGTTATAGTAAATTAGAAATGAATGTAAATATATATTTTATTGAATAAACAGATTTATTTAAGTATTTTAATAATAATTATTATTAGTAGGTAATTATTTTGGCAATAGGTATGTCTTTAATTTATAAATAATACCTACTTAAGTAAGCAGGTCTTTGTTATTTTATACCAATATATTTTTAGTTAGCTATTCCTGTTATGATATTTGGTTAGTATACACGTTTCTTTATTTATTTATTACAATAACTCCGAAGATGCATTTTTATCAAGACATTTAATTCAAATGAGCGAATTGTAGAGCAACATTAAAGTGTATTATGCACTTACAACGTCATTATAAATGACGCCTCGAATAATTGTAATCTACTTACAAAAATAAAACAGAAAAAGAACTTCTTGTCGTCGCAATTTCCCTTAATTATGCTCACAGTTGTGGCCTGTACATCATGGTGACAAGTATCGAAGTTTTTACTACTTCTATGACTAAAAATAGTTTTGCATATTTGTGCCACTTTTGCATAATAAGTCCGTAAGTTCTTACAACGGTCTCGTAGATCGCCTCGAGGTTATTTTTATTTCAAAGTAACTATGTAGATAATCAAGTCCGCAATAACTGTTAGCTACCACATACCAATGCACGTTACATTAATAACTTAATTGTAAATACTTCTGTAATTATTCGAATGTGCTAGCGGGAACTACAGAAGAAGTTCGCTTATTTTCTTAGTAGTTGGCCGGAATTACTCACATGCACAAGTCCGAGGCTAAATAGTCTTTGGTATCCATTGATGGCTTACTAAATACTCATACGCAGCTCTTAAACGCAAATAGAGAAATGGACATCGAAGCTCACCCAACAAACATGAGCTACGAAATGCAAACGCATCAATAAATAACCCCATTACATTTATCTTCGTTACAGGATATTTCAATAAAAATTAAGCAATTAACATTTTAATTAAAACAGTCGTTATTGCGCGGTTTGTTCAATGGGAGCATCACTTATTGCAACCCTGTATGTAAATGAGTGTGAAAAGTGAGGTCGTTTGTGTCCACCTGCGCTTAGACACGTGCGTCTGCGCCGGCAGTTGCTGATTACGGTCACCAATCAGCATTGCCGATTAAATCGATTATCGACTTTCAATTATCAGTATATTTCGCAATAAACATCGATTTGACAAGTTGCGTGCGCGCCGAGACGTCCTGCGATTTGTCAAAATACATCAACCGACAGAATGTGTGGGTAATTATTAGGAAAGTAGTGATCGCTGAATTGTATAAAGAAAAATCATCGTTTGTTGCATACCTTCTGCAATGCAATTATAGCAATGGAAAATATATATTTAGTACCTAGGCGACCGAGCTCTGCTCTGGTGAAAATAGAGAATGCTCATTTAATAGTACAGGAAAGTTCATACTAATTCCATGCTGCCATGTCATTATTCTAAGGTAGCCATATTATTCTAAACTTTGGGCGACCGAGCTCTGCTTCGGTGAAAATACTAAGAAAACGTATTTTCCCACATCTGAGACCTAGCTAGATCGATTTTTAAACCCCTATATTGCAACGTTCATCGAAATCGTTAGAGCTGCTTTCGAGAACGTGATTACAAATATATACACAAATATAACTAATATCTCGCTTTATATGCAACTGTACAATTGAAGATCGCCTTTCTACCGAGCGTACAAGCTGTATAGACTATGGTGATTAACACCGGAATTTCCTTCCTACATACATTCATTTCCTTCAGAACTTTATAACATTGCTACGCACGTATAAGTATAAAAGTAGGTCGGATTATAACACACAACAGTAGGTACCATTCTATGCGTTCCAAATAAACCACTGCAAAACGGTTAAAGCAAATATGCGTAAAGTTAAATTCACAATAGGTAGGCAGGTATTCCGGTTCTTTGCACTGTATGTCGCTGCCGATATTTCGAATTCCAAACATTGGATTCGCGCGTGGAATTATGCGAATTCCCTCCCTTACTGTGTATTGCTAGTTATGTTACGCTGAAATGGGAAAAGGGACCGATGGATTTGCCAACTGAATGTGCAATAGATGAACTAATAACAGGTGGCCCATCACTTTTTATTCATTAGCCTTAGGGACTGCCACAAACAAATGCTCCTTAGGGTAACCTCTAGCCTAAGAATTATAAATAAATAAAAATCTTAATGACATAACTATAAAACAGTCCTTAGCAAACCTCTGAGAAATAGTTTGTTTCTCTGTTTGTTACTCCAGAGCCCTGTATAATAAACGTTACAATCCTAAAATTTTGACACGATGACAATATTGTATTTACAAATATGTAGTTGTAAGTTACAATTTACATAAAATGTAAGGTGCAGATTCTTAATAAACGATTTTATTCTTACTCTTGAGTTTATAATTTCAGTGTTTCACGGAGTACTCTGTTACTGTTTTGGTGCATCACTAAAGTCGTGGAGAATAACAACAGAATCACGAAATAAGTATTGCAAAAAATTGCCACGAGCGTAAAATAGCGGTGTTATTGACCGCATTTAGCGCACACATCTTAATACTGTTGACTGCTTTTACTAGAGTTTATCTTACATTGATGTAATTTGCCATATTATGTACAGCCATAATAACATTAACTAACGCATGTTTTTTCATCCGCCATCATAGTAATAGAGGTTTCTTGTGAGTGCGTCACAAGAAATGTTTGCGTCGCGAGACAATTTCCATACATGCGTTCCGTAATTCCGTTGTACGTAGTGTTTAATTTCCATCGTTTTGTGTCGTGTGGAGCGGCGCTTACAATTAAAATGTCGTTCTACTAGCCACTTATGACATTGCTCACACCTTGGAGTCGTTGTGGCGGATTCACTTTTTTTGTCCGGGGAAACGCATAGCGAAGGAATTTCTTTTAATTAGCAATACCGGTGTTTTGTAAGCGTCTGCTCGCCGCATTCTGAACATATTCCGTTGTTTGTTGAAGTCTGTATTAAATTATTTTCTGTTTATTAAATAAAATTATCTTTTGCGTTTCAAAAAGTTATTAAACGCAAACTTCAGAAATGTCAAAATTTGTGTGATTGGGTGAACTTTCTGGTTAGATAAATAAACAAAGCAATCCGTATTTTCGATTAGTTCTTTGAATATTTTAGAAGAAACGTCCTTGGTCACGATTCGATGCTCGACCAATCACACCGATAATTATTATGTTAATACGATTGATTTATAACCACTTATCAACAAGTCTATAGGTACGGTTTCGCCTGGAGCACGATCGACGTTCGTATTCGAGCGCATTGTCGATCAATCGTCTCGATTCAAAATTACATGTTGCTTTCTTCCGTAACTCAGGTCCGTTTGTTATTAAATTGATGACACGTAATAACACCTATTAACTGCGAAGAGGCCGAGTGTCATACACGACAAAGATTAATTTGACAATTAAATGTTTTTTTTTATTACCTTGTTTGAAAATGAAACTGCAGAGTTGTCGTGTTGCCAGTTTTTTTTTAGTGGCGACAGCTCGTGGCAATTTCTGATATTTAACAAATTAGAGCGAATGTGCGCAAATGCACCTGTTAATTGCGATTATTATTATCGAGAAGTGTTTTTATTAATAATGTAAAGTTTAAATTATTAAGCTTTAGTGTGACAGTTTACGTGAATTTAATTTCAGATCCGTATTTTTTTGTTATGCAATAAATATTTTAATTAAAGGTTTGCGCATATGTGTAGTATATTATTACACTGTTAATTAGAGCTTTACCCAAGCATGTCAGTGTGTAATATATTACTAGTTATAACTATTGCTATGGCAAACATTTCATTTTTAATAGTATCACTATAACTCCTAAAGCGAAACATAGTACTTTGTACTAACAGCTGCTACCAAAACCACTGACAGATAATCTCTCTTTTGTGTGTTATTAATAAAAATATGGATGGATATTTCAGTATCTTTGCTACTTATTATGTAACAATGGTGTAGCTCCTTTTGTTAACATTCACGGATGAGTTGATCCTTTTTGTAACGTTTTTAACAAATCACATTCACATACGGTTATACTATAGTCCTTGTAATTTTATTTGAGTAACAAATAGTTCTTTCCTAACTGATACTTTTTAAAGAACATCTACGAATACTTACCCAGTTATTTGAATTAAAAAGGTACGAGAAGGTTTAATTAATAATCCTGCTGATTAAAGACATTAAGGACTTGAGAGCTCAGGTGGTTAGAATAATTATTCTAATTAAATAGGCATAACATTCAGGATGTTATGTCCATTACCTACAGCCATCAAAAGCTTTACAATATTCATACGTTAAGCAGCTCATTACGAAAACCATCTAGTTGGAATAGTAGATCTACCTATGTTTTAATTCTGATGCGTTACTTTTGACATTATTTGCTTTGAATTAGTTACACAGGCAACTACACATCAATGAAAACACTTGCGCTACGAAAATCGCCCTTACAGCTACGACATAAAGGCGCTGTGATTGTCAAATTGATATCACTGTGTTTTTTTTCATATTTTCGTTTTGTACAGTTAACTGTACAAAACGAAAATATGAAAAAAAAGATTCAATAATAAATAAATATTTTGGTATAACTAAGTATTCATAATAACCTATTTCTATTTCTAATTCCAAACATAATCACACGTATGACACATCGTTATCCTCGCGTGCATTTATCCCGGATAAAACTGTATCCCGGTCAATTTACGAGTAATTAAGCCTGACCCTCTTTCACATCGAGGGAGGAACTTTTATTTGGATCGTTGAAATAGTCCGGAATCGCCGCTAAACTCCCATCCTATTGGCTGGTAACGCGTAAAGATTTTCCCGGTTTCCCGGGAACTTGATTAATGTGTTCGTATGGTGTGAACCGCAGAATTTTCTTTTTATTACTATTTATATTTGAACGTACGGCGGGGTTACTGTAGTGAAGGTACGTTGCTTTTATTGTAGCGTATTATTTAATAAAAAAATCTCTGTCTAACTAACTTGAAAGCAATAAAAGATGCAAATGTGATTGTACTTTTTTCTCTTGTAACGTGACTATGGACTAAGGTTTATACATTTGCTATAAAAGTGATAAAAAGGAATGGTCAAAATAATTTGTAGAGCTTAAAATTAATGATAGCAAAGTTAAATTAACGAAAAATGTCACTATATTTCCTACTTATTAGAAAAATTACCTATAAGTAATGTCTTTAAACATTACTTATAGGTAATTTTTCTGAACTAAGGTTCGTTTTTATTCCCAGATACTAATTTGACAGGTGCAAATGTCAAACTCCAACTTGAATGAGAAACAAACAACAATCATTTGAAATGTCAAATTGGTATCTGGGATTAAAAAACGAACTACGAGTATAATTGTAAAAAATATGAATTCTAATCTCGACTCTCGAAGTACTCATCCAAAAACATCAAACATAGCTAAATCACAAAGCAGTACTTACCTATACGTAACTACGTGTAATATTTCTAAAGGATGAACGTCTTTGCAGACGGACTATAACTTCTCAAATTGCGTTCGTAAGTAAGGGACGCGGATTAGCGTGTGCTAGGGCAAATATTTTATTACAGTCCAAATCTCCAGCCCTCAACGTTTTATTGTTCATAAGGCTCGTCCGAGCCAAATGAAAGAGTTTATGGCAAGACATAAGTCGGTCGGTGTTGCCAATGTAGGGGAGTTTGTCTCATTATAAGCTTAAATGAAATAACTCATTACTTCGGATTTATTACACGAATACAAAGTATGTGTATTAAATAACACTATTTTAACATCCCAATTATTTATGGTCAATAAATATAATAAACATATAGTAATATACTAATGTCATTAAAAAACATCCTTTTTGTCGGTGGATATCAATTTATTTTTAATCCGTAATGGGTTTAATCATTTAATTTTGCAACTTAACTGTGACACACAAGTGTGGCACAAGACGTTTTTTACAAAAGTGATTATATCGACCATTTTTCATTGATACTATGTCTCGACTATTAAATTATACAAGATGCTTTTATTATCTGCCTAAAACCTAGATTTGATCTATTAAAATATAGGTCACCTGCAACAAATCTTTAAAAAAAATGCGGTTCGTGAAAAACCCGATAGACGGGATTAACCATTTCTGATGTTTACCGACACATTTTTATCACATTAGAAAAATTGTGACAAGCCTTCATATTAAATTAACATAGAGCAATAAATAACTTGCCATTTTTCTACGCTGGCACCTGGCAACCCAGTCTATCGGTCGGTCTTGTTGACTCACGATATTGACCGTTCGCATTTTGTCGGCGATGGTGTATTACTGTTATTGATTGTACTCGGCGCGTGACTTGTGTAGACGATTGTACTTCCACTGATAAACAAGTTGTAAGACTTGTGTATAGAAGTGTCCGGCTAGACGCGTCAATCACTTTGTGTTACAATCGTAAATGTTCTTTCATTAGTGGGTATTACTGGGTAATCCAAATGTCAGTGGATGTATGAAAGCTCTTTTGTTGGTGGAGTTTAGGTTCATTAATTGGCAATACACAAAATGTGTGTATTGCCAATTAATGACTTGGATTAATATTAAATGGTTAATTCATTCATATTGAATACTATTATACATAATCTTTTTTTTTTGTCCTTTGAACTGAACAGACAGCTGTGCTGCTGGGGAGTTTGTTGCGCCACTTCTTCTTCCCAGCTAATGCAGGAAGTGGTGAAGGGTGGGCGTTTTGGGGGACTGTCTTATGTAATTTTGACGTTCGAAAAGTGCTGATTCTCAGCCTAGTTTTGAATAAATGACTTTAAAATTTTTGAATTTTTGATATCAAAAGCTGCACTTGCCTAGACTGCTCGGAATTTAAAATCTATAGAAACTTCATTTGTAATAATTTTACAAATCAATCAATCTGCCAAGCCCTTTCTCAACTATATTGAGGTCACCTTCCAGTCTGACCGGATGCAGCTGAATCCCAGTATTTTACATGGAGCGTCTGCCTATCTGACCTCCACAAACCAGTAACTGGGTAATACGATACCCCTTAATAAGACTGGATTTCAGACTTTCGAGCTTCTGTCGACCCGTAACGACTGTCAAAAATCCACGAATGACAGCCTGGACGGACGGCATAACGTGCTTTCCGAAGCACTGAGAAGTCTCGGTATGTAAAGATTGTCACCCATCCACGGACCAACCCCGGCAAGCGTAGCTTAACCTGATGGATGGACCCATGCGGTTTTTATTACTTAGCCACGAGCTCCTCGTTAATAATTTTGCAAATATCAATCTTTATGATGAATCTCTTGCATTTTCACACAATTTAATGTGTCTATTTATCAACGTTATGTGTCGGTTATCGGGGAAATCTTTGATAGTTTTATACTCATGCTGTAAATAATAAGCATCCATTTTTATGAGGGTTAATAATACAAACTGCGATTATTCACTGACGAGCAACTTGCGCTAACGAAGCAAAAACCAAGCTTTTGAGTGTTCCTCGCAATGCAAGTGCTAATTATAAGATCTGTCAAAGTCGCGAGTGCAATTACGATTGCTATTTCAGAAATGATACCAAGGTGTTGCCAGTACAATTAATTTATTACCTAGTAAACTGATAAGAATTTGACAGACAGTGTATCAGCACTGGAAGCAAGTGTTTCAATTTAAAACTTTGTTTCATTTGAAGCCAGTGGAAGCGTCAACTCGAGCGATTTATCGTGCAAACGCCGGGTCCGTTATTTCGGCCAATCGCATATGCCATTGGTATACTGACCGTGCAATTATGTATTTATTGTAAACGCTACGATTGCCGGCTGACTGTAATTTGCTTTTAATTCGCCCTCTTTCGTATCATTTTCGAGTTTCTTCGTTTTGCCGATGGTTCCAAGATTTGTTGTATTCCATAACACTTTGTTACTCTGAAGCTCGGAGTTAGTCGTTTTGTTGATTCATTGACGTTTTGCTCGTTTAGTTTAGTACATTGTGCTTTAGTTTAATCTGCGTCTTAAGAAGCCGAGTTTTTATTCACGTTTATCGAAGAGGAATCACAAATCCTACAATGTATTGCATTTATTACCCTCATATCTACTCTCTGCAACTTAATGCATCCAATAATTTATTCCTTTCACATGATTTACAGGCCATTACGGTAATGTTAAGATTTCCAGTTAAAACCGCCGAGGTAGGTATAAAGTCTAGGAGGCTACGTTTACGATAGAATGCTATTTTACGACAGCAACAAAACTTTAATAAAGCTTTCATTTTATTTTAGTTACAACTGTGTACAAAGTGCCTGCTCCATGTATTCTTGTGTGCGGAATAGGGTTCCGAGCCTAACGTATCTGTTAAATTAATATCAATAGCTTGTCATATTTGTTTGACCGAAGGAATATTATCACATATCTTAATATTCCTTCGTAGGGTATATTTATTTAGCAGAAATATAGGTTATACGTTGCATTCAGCACATGTGCGTTGTGCCAGTCGTTGAGTGTTATCGGTAACTATAATTTTAAAATACATGTTTCAAGAGCTGGTATTAAGTTGTTAATAAGTATATTTTTTTGGTACATACATTTAAAAAGTATTTAAGGGAATTAATAGGTAATTTTAATTACATGTCGTTTTAGTTAAATGTAACTTGTAAAAGCAAGCGCAATTACATTCCTTTTGGATGATTTAGGAGTCAGCTAAATGTGTGTGCGTAAGAACGTGAAATTGACGATTGCATTAATAAATGGGTTGTCAAAAGATTTTTAAGTATCTGAATAAATTGGTGTATTTAAAATTGTTCAATAATGAGTACCTACTCAACGTTATTATGTAAGCGTCAGGAAGAATACAATGTCAGTGATGGCATTCGCTCCTTTAACTTTACGGCCAATCATTTATGCCTGGCTCGTTTGGTCATTTTGCAATCTGTCTGCAATAAAACTCAACGGTTATTATGCCTGTTTCATTATCTCGAAACTTGCGAATGTTGCCTCCTTTGTTAAGATTAAAAAAATCGAACGATTCCAAATTAATTTATACGTCTTCATCTGTTTTTCCTACAATAAAGTTTAATTTAGTATTATAAAAATCAAAACAAACAGCTAAACACCTGAAATTGGATTTTTTTATATTAGAGAGTGCGTCCCTAAAGTTTTTGCGGTTATGATTGCCTTTATTCCAACCTCCTTTAAACACATAAGTGATATAATTGGGGTGCCGATTCTATCGATTCTAATTCGAAATAATGGCCAGTAATTTGGTACGACCATTTGTCGAGGACAGTCGATATTCGATCAATAAATCGATGTGTATCGATATAATAGCGGTTCAGAATCGACGTTTCATTTCTTTAAATGCCCTGATCAGTGGATTCGCTTAATAATAGTCATAATGTTAAACGATGAACATTTTTGTCGGTTATTGAGGAACAATTTGTGAGGGATCACTTTTGTATTTTTAGTGGTGTGCATAAATAACGTTGAGGTAGAGTCAGGGACGGCCATTTCAATTAAGATAGTTTTCAATAGAAGAAACTTTAAACTTCATGAAATTAACTCAACCTGCAGCAAGTAAGTAGATAGGTATCTATTTCTTATGGTTGTATCATTGCGGTTTTCTCTATCAGAAGCATCAAAGACGCATATTCCCTAAAAAACTGGCCAAGTGTGTGTAGAACTACGCACAATGAAGGTTTCCGTAGTTGGGATGAATTTATCCCAAAAACAAATGTATCATTGTAGTTGAAAACATGTTCTCACAACTGCAATGTAACTATTTTCGGACTTTGTCCTTCACATGTGCTGTTAGAATCATGATTTTTTTAGAGCTCCAAGAGACCATAGAAGTATTTTATATTAATTTCAACTTAATACCTCCACGTATTCCTGAAAAAAAGGGTCATGACAGACTGATGGACGGACAACGAATTGATCCTATAAGGGTTCTGTATTTTCCTTTCGATGTACGGAACCCTAAAACCCGAAAAACTCGATTAAAAGCTTCGATTAATACTTTATTGAAACCAACAACATGCTATCATCAACCCGTGAAACAAGTCTAACACTTAAGTGGAAGAAAACTCGTTCAAAACAACCACAGTGACCGCTCTACGAATTAGAAAGAGACGCACCTACGTAACTCCATAAATAAGAACGAGACAACACTAAGGGTTGTAACAACCGCAGGTTATTACGAGATTTAACACGTATTTAGTTAATTAATAAGTGCGGTTGACCGGTGCGGTCGTGGGTTCGTGTCCGGGGATTTGTAAATATGCTTTCTGGTTTAGTGACCTAATTGTGGTTTTTGGGAGCATCCCATCACTGTTAAAATATTATGTTATCTGTGTGTGAATAGGTGGTTTAGGAATAAACTTTGATAGGTGTACGTTTAATGTATCTTTTAAGATGAGTTGCGTTACTTTTTAAGATGGTCGATGCTTTGCCAACCACGAACAAAGATCGCAAATTAAATCATCAAACGGTGTTCCAATAGACAATTAATATTGTTTTAATTCAATATTCTAGATTCCTTTTTCTCGTTGTCCTGGCAACACAAGCATAACAAATTAGTACCTAACTAAACTTTAAAGAAACACCGATTAATCAGTTCATCAGGAAATAATTTATAAACTATTAGGTCGAAACCTGGCAATAACTAATGCTTTCAAGCTAAGCTTGAAAAAAACGAATATTAAGAATATTAGTAAGCAGGCACAAAATAAAATAATTTAACTCAACTTCCAAGATGGCAGCCAAAAGTGTTGCCATACTACTAAAAGTGTTGCCACACAAAACGTAGAATAATTAATTACAATAATAAATACGAAGTTGGTCGGTATGGTTCAGAAGATAACCAAAACGGTTAGTTAAGTAAATAGACCCAAACAATTAATTTTGGGTCCATTGGTCATAATGTTTGTTTGTAACTTGCTACCCTTGATTTCTGTTGGAGTTTGATTTGCATGCGTGTACTCATAAATTATCGGTATGATGTAGAGTGGTAAGCTAAATATTTAATATGTATATTTTAGGGATCACAGTGTTGGATAGATTTTTGGCTGAACAGATTGTTCAGAATATTTTTAGGGATGTATCTGCCTGTCCTGTTAATACAACATTCACGTACTTACCTAACTACATACTCATCAAAACAGACCTGAAGTTGAGATTTTCTTTGGTTATGTCGTTTTAGTGTTTTCTTTATTTAAATTTTTGGGTTGTTATCTCTTTCCCTACCCGCCCTACATTGAATTCTATAGAAGCTTCCAACAATTTTGGTATGGAAAAGGCCTGTAACAAGCTTGGGATCGGCAATTCTCGGCAGACGATACGAACAATCAAAATCAGAGAGCTCTGTTTACAGTGGTCTTCCAAAAGATTTGCTTATAATTAAAATTTTCGCATTAAACACACCGCATCACATACCTGTGCCCATAATCGCGGAACAAAGCGACACACAATATTTAATATTCAGCAATCCCAAAATCCTTTGTAAAACGCTGCCACAATGGAAAAGGGTATTTTCCTTTAACGGTCCAACCGTTAATTCGTGTTTAATTCGACACCTTGTTAATTGTTTCCGACGCCCCAGTAGGTTTGGTGACCTCGGGGGGCAGACAGGTCATGGGCAGCGAAGGACCACCACCTCCAAAAACACCCCAAAGGGGGTCATTTTAAGAATATTTGCGCTTCACCCCCCTTATGTTTACTCGGGTTGTTTGTGGTACCCAGAAAACAATAGTCTCGAAATTCATTGCTCATTTTATTATTGTTGATACACCGTTTTACGGGCGATTCGATTATTGGAACGAGTAATTAAATGATAATACTGGGCATTAATTGGATTTTACCTGAGTGTTTCGCCTAAGTGGTCTCATGTTTACCTCAAACCTCATGCCGTTTCATGGCTCAGATTTTGTTATTACCATTTTATGGAGATTTTACTATACAAACTTTTGTTGTATTCCAAGTATGTATTTAGATTATTATGGCCTACTATTATGGTAGAATCGTAAAATTCAGGGATATTGTTAAGCTTCGATTATATTATTCTATTGTATTTCTAACGTACCTTATGTTTCAGAAATGGCTCGAATGGAGAAGTCCCCCCTCCTGGCAAACGGCTACAACGCACCACCGACGCACCTGGGCCCCATGGGGTTCATGCACCAGCACGCACTTATGTCCCCGGGCATGCCTCACCACGGCGTACCGCGGCCTGATGGCTCCATCATCAAGGGACAACCCATGCACAATATGGAAGCACTTGCAAGGTAAGAGATATTGATGAGGCTATTGGCGCAGTGACTATGACTAACTGTCCTCTTTAAGGATTGTTGGTTCAATCCCCGTTTGAAACACATCCTTCTATAGCTCAAACAACAGCATTTATAAAATACAGTGAAGTACAGTTTTATATTGTGATCTATATTCATTATAATTAATTGCAAAACACAATAGATCTTGGTCGGTTTTCTTAAAAAAGATTGGTGATCCTACTGTTGAGACGAGCCTCAAAACGATTACTAGGCTAGTAGGAGGATTGGTAACTGCAGTGCACAGCCGCAGTCATACAAATTTGTGTGACTGTACGAAAAAATGTCTCGATGGTGATTATGAAAGCTAAATACTAAGGAATTTTAGTTTTTAGAAGGGTTTTTTTTTTAATATTCTGTAGAGACAAGTACACACAAGGATATGATAAACCATAGTTTTTTCGTTTTAGTTGACTTTAATGATCAAACCAGGATAATTTCGAGAGCCACAGAAAAATATAAAAATGCATCCACCCCACAGTTTCTGTCAAACTTTTATGACTTTTTCCAAGCTTGGACATACAGTGGCTGCTATATCTATGGTTGTCATAAACCCTATGGCCGGAAGTGAGACTATTTCAGTTTTTATTGATTGAAAAATAAAAACTGACGCACCATAATTTATGAGTAAGATTTGTTTATGAAAAGATTCGAAACAGGTTAATTTAATATACTAAAATAACACGATTTTCTATAGGTAGTTGCTTACAAAACAGTTGTGTGGGCATGAAAAACAATGGATACCTACACAAATAGATCGGTGGAAAATTAAAACTTGTGCTGAGAATTTCGGCGGCACGTGTGTTTTTAGTATTACAAAGAGGAAAAATTTCGTTACATATTGTTTCGGGAAATAATGAACGATTCTCAAAATCTAAGTTCTAACTTTTGGTTAAGAAAATCTTTCTCTTGTTCAATAGTTAAGACGCAGATATTGTGCCAGTGATCTTGAGAGGTTAGCTTGCGTGTTCTGTACTGAACTCACGCAACGCGTCGTACTTACGTCCAGCCAGTAATAGGACTCGCCCATCAAAGAGCGTTGTCCCAAATTAGACGCATTATTAATTTATTATACGTAAAAAAAAATATTTTAATAAAACACGTATACTTAAAGATTAATAATTAAATTACCTTTAAAATGGTGAAGGTTTCAGAAAAATACGCTTGATAGATTTTGCGTGATTCTCAGTTTTTTATCCGCGTTCGACATAACTTTACAATTTTTTTAACTATTTTTTTATAAACATAATCTAAAATATTCTTATATCTTTTTATTTTGTTGACCTTAAAATGTTTTACAGTATTTAACACAAATAACTACATATCCAATATTAAGTTATAAAAAAATGCTCTTATTTAACTTATATTTTTGCCAAACCATTAACATTTCTCGTTTAGACGTGATCTTTAGTAGGTATAAAATCATTAAAAGTCATCAGTTATCGTCGCCTTAAGGAAGCTTAAGACTACTGCTAGACTACTGACCGATTCCTTGACAATTCAAAAGTGCCTGTAAATGGTTTAATTGAAATAAATGCTTTGAGTTTGAGTTACCTATTATTAAAGTATCAGCCGTTGTAAATCTCTTGTGGTACCTCAATACCTGCCTATAAATAGAGCTCTGACTACATCACTTATTAAATCAGAGTTCATCTTTTCCTACACTATTTTAAGTTATATTATAATATAATATAGCACGTAAAATAATAATTAAGAGTTAACTCGCTGATTTGCATAGTAGGCTAGATTCTAATCAATTATTAAGAACTTTAGGTTCTTATTAACACAGAAAAACAAATCTTTTCCTACGTGGTGATCAACCTAAGTGCTTCACCCAATTTCAATAGGTACTTACGGTTAAAATTCTAATTGGATAACTGAAAACTTCAAAAACCAACATGAAACAAAGTAGAATATTCAAACGACGAAAAAATAAATCTTCAGAACACGTCATAAACGGCTTAAGTAAGTATTAATTCACGAAAAGAAACCTTTAAGCAGGCCGGTCAAGTGGTTCAGGTTAAATGTCCAGGAGGGAAGCTAATCCTGTTAGAAAAGTACAAACACTGAATGCCCTCACTTCCGCCCGAAGACCCACAATGCTCACTTGACGTACCCCACTGTCTTACTGCCTCTCATGTAACTTAAGTGTGTCTTTATAACCTTATATGTGACATCTGTCTTTGTAAAAAGTTGTCGTAGTTTACTATACAGGGTGTCATGGACATCGACGCGAAAACTGTTACTGATTCTGAACGCCCGTGCGTCGAAATTTTTGGTCGGTTATTAAAAAAAAATTGATATTTCATAGAAAAGTGCAATACCTACGCGGTCAAAATGTATGGAACAGCTGTTTAAAAAAAAAATAACCAACGAAAAATTTCTACGCTGTGTTCAGAATCATGTACTGAATCCATAGTAACAGGTTTCGCGTCGATGTCCCTGAAAACCTGTGTAGGTAGGTGCATATAGATATGCATAATTTTGGGTGTTGCATACAACCACAAAAGTGCACTACACATATGTAGTGCACTTTTGTGGTTGTATGTTGGAGGAAATTCGGGCATACTATCGTAATGGGGATGTCAATTCGGTACGTAGGTTATTCTGAAGTTTGTACAATGAAAAAGTGTTAGGTGTTTAGAGCTAGTACCTGGGCGACCGAGCTCTGCTCTGGTGAAAATAGAGAATGCTCATTTAATAGTATAGAATAGTGCCTACTAATTCCATGGTGCCATGATAGTAGGTACTTACTAATTCCATGCTGTCATGTAATGACATTCTAAGGTAGCCATCTTGTTCTAAACAATGGGCGACCGAGCACTGCTCGGGTGAAAATACGGAGTAAACAAATTTTCCCAAATATGCGACCTACCTAGATCGATTTTTCGCCCCCGTAAACTCCTATATTACAACTTTCATCGAAATCGTTAGACCCATTTTCGAGAACGTCATTAAAAATATATACAAATATAGCTCGTTAGGATGTTAATTCCTAATTCGATTTATGTTCAGTTTGCTTCTAGTTTGTGAATTCGTGCGTTACAACACGCATTGCATAGGTAATTATGGTCTTCTGGCAGATTTACAAGTTCATAAAGGAGAAAAAGGCATATTGTTACAAACAGTTTATTAACCACTCACCACTTGTGACAGAAACATAGGTAGAGCTTTGTTTTTCCACCGAACTACGCACATGAGCCAATTAAACCGTACAATATAGCGGTAATATTATTGCTATTTAACGCTTCGTTTAGTATATTGACTGAGTGTAAACAAAACACATTTATTAATAATTCATTCACACGTACAAGTCCAAGTAACCACAACATTATTGTGAAAGGAACTATCAGCAATATGTTTTTGTGGGTACTCAAGTTTAAGACAAAGAATTAGAACCCTTTACTAGATGAGACTTAGTTACAAAGGGCGTTCCCTTGATTACAAACGACGAAGAAAAGTTTAATGAAAAACAAAGAGCTAAAGTAATCGAGAAACAATTTGGACGACCACGCATGAGTGGGTACGGTACAAATATAAACGATTGTTTTTAAAACATAATTTCAACGACCCCTCGCTTCACCAACGGAACATTTAATATTGAGTGCTCATAATTATTCCTTTCATATTCAAACCCTTTTTATGAAAACTTTCTTTGCAAATACTTGAGTAATTTGTTGCAGATTTCTGTATGTATAACGGACCTTTATGACTGGGTTTACTTGCTATGATATATAGGGACAACAATGAGTAAGAAAAAAAAGAGCAATTTTTAAATCAAAATATTAGGCAATATATTGTTTTCCATTAGGGTAAGAGATCATAGATAGGCAGGAATTTCAATTCAGCGTCACTATCATGAACTATTTCCATTTTTTAAATTTTCTTGTTTTTGTGATTCCATACTTACTGTTTTCTCGGTTTTCTTATTTTATTTTCTTTTTGTCTGCAGATCTGGTATTTGGGAGAATTGTAGAGCGGCATATGAGGACATCGTAAAACATCTCGAAAGGTAAGAATCGACATGCGTAGAAATTAACTTTGAACATAATCGAGATGACCAGATAGAAAATATGGGAATATCGTTCTTTTTTAATCTTTTTTACTATTTTTACTTTCTTAGTTCACTGTGTTAACCCATCAATTGCCATCATAATCCATAAATAATTCTGTATTTAAAACCATATCTTGAAGAGATCGTATAGATTACACACAAAACAAACAAATGCACTCCCAGAAGGGATCATTATTTTAAAACAAAGCGAAATCTTTGTTAATTTGAACGGGGCGCAGATATCACAGGAGGGTGTGAAATTAGAGGAGACAATTAGATCCGTGGATCGGGTGTATTTTTAACAAATGACCGCTCACAGCGCGGGACGGCCGCGGGTGCGGGGTGCGAACGATTCATCAAACTCATTCAGGGGCTAATCTCGATGCGAGGAAAAAGCGGCTCTCATGTAAATTGGGCTGATTCGAGGGCCAATCGGCGGGGGAAAGCACTTTTCTTTTCTTGTTTAATGGATGGTGATTGATCGCCGAGTCGCTTTGATACTCCGCGGTTTTGACTTCTATTTTACTGCGTTTGAAGCTTTTCATACACGTGACGGTAACATGTCAAAAGCTTTTATTGGTTATGCGGTGATTTCGTTACATAAAAAAACGTAGGTATTTAATTTCGTTATATTTCGAATATTTATTACGTAAAACTCCGACACATTGGAGGGGCTGCGTTTTAATCAAACATAAGGTGCTCATATTGGTTAAATGTTTTAATTTTAATAATTTGATATTGTTGGCGTGTTCTTTTAATTAAAATACACGTAAAATGAGGTTCAGTTCCCAAATCCATCTAATTAATCGTGTAGATTGGAATATAAAATCGTATACACACGTAGGTCCGGGGATCGAGGCCGTGTAGAATTACAGTCGGACAGCGCGCCTTGTACCGATGTGTCACTGTCAGCCGGCGATCGGCCGGCCACGGCCCGGATTAGGGCTGTTTTTAAAGAAATTACTTGGTATTTTTTTACAAAATTTAATCGGGTATTTTTTTAAAGCGTTTATCAATGATGACTAGTATTGAAAAGTAGTATTGTGTCGTTTAATTTACTTGTAAGCAGTACCTGCGTAAAACCCCATTTATGTAGCTTTTTATAACTGAGCTCAATTATTTCTAACATTATTACAATTGAGTGGAACAACAGGTAATGTAGTTAAGTCATATTAATGTCCTTGTCTGAATGGCGGGCTTCCTTGCTCTCGCATTATCTTGGTTCGTTTAATTTGCGCATGCGTTCGCGACCGGTTCTCAATGCTAAGTCCAATTAATTGACAGGATTATCTCTGATTTAATATAATTTGTACGTACTGTTTGTTTTCTCTTGTACGAGCCTGGTCGTGTTTCATTTGTAATTAAATTCAAATTTATTTAATTACTGCATCTAAATTAATAGTACTTATTCACAAGATAATAAGGCCTAACACAACAAATGCGTACCGTGAATCCGTTGTTTGTATTGCAGCCAACATGAACTTCATTAAGTGCACATACGAATCAGACAGTTTCTTGTGCATTTTAATACCTATGCAATTATTTTGCACCATAATTTACTATTAATGAACACTACTAATTATCGTATCCATTTTCGAAAAACGGAGTTGTAAATCAAACACGACAATTACATCGGACAAATCGTTCGGCTCAATGCATTCGTCCGGTTTAATTCGGTTTCGGTGGGAATTAGGCGGCGATTAATCGGCGCGCGGCGGGTTAAGCCGGGCCGGGCGCCGGGAGCCGGCATACGCCGCCGGATCGCCGGATCGGCACACATCGCTGTGACGTCGATCGTTATTCATCCCCGTGCCCCTTGCCATGGCAAGATAGCATTGTTTGTTCACCCTTCATTTTGAACACTTTTTTCTGTGGAAACTTTGGAAAACTTTGTTCGAAAAGACTGATATTCTTTAACTATCATAGTCCGTTTTTCGCATACTAGGCAAACTTTAAAGTAATTGATTGAAACAATTAATTTAGATACAAATAATTTGCAACTGTAGCGCAATATACGTCATTGTCGCGTAACAGAACGTCAGGACTCAAGAGTGGCGTCAGGGCGTCAGCACTTGCGTGATTGAATCCTCCACCATTAATTTCTGTGAGATCAAACGGAGACCGAGGGTGATATTTATCAAGGATATTGCGAATTATTTTAATCAAATCAAATTCCCTTCGTTGTAAACAAATGCTTTTGATTAATGAGACGCGCGACAGAGCCTCGCAGCCGTTGTGATAAAACACCCGAGGAAAAGGCGAAATTAATGGTCATAAAATGAACTCTTGTATCCGTTAGATAAAGATACTGAATGCTTTGAATCTTAAGTGATTTTTCTTCTGCTATTTTGAATGATGATGGCGACGATCGCATCTGGTGACTGTACATTTATATCTTCGGGATTAGTCGGGAGTAATTTCGCGCGATTAGTGCGTAACTTTCAGCGCGCTTCCGAAGATATTTAGATTGTCATGGCGTGGAATCATTAATAATAACGAGTTTTGATTTTCAGTGGACTAATATGCGTAGGGCGTCGGTAAAGGGTGCCGCGTCACGGCAGTCGGCGGTCCTTTGAATACCTTCCGAGTTTGTCGCCGATGCGGTCGTACTGGAATTTTATCTAGCTCTTTGTACTTTGCCCTTTTACAGCGAGAACTATTCGGTTAGTTCTGTCGGCGAACCAAACTATTCGTTTTGTTAGCTTTGATGTCACATTCACGTGGACGAGGCTGTACCCTGCGTGGCGTGCATAGCAGCTACAGGCTGTGGTTTTTGGAATTAAAATTTAGTTTCGAAGAAAACCTTAATGTACAAAATATACGGGTTACGTGTTACCGCGTGTATCTTCTTCCCTTAATAAGTCCTTTGAGCCTGCACATATAATGAAATGTTCACTTCTTGATAGCTCTACAAAAAGTCGTTAATTCCTAACAATCTGTGTTTATCAACTCCCATTTTATATAGAAACCACAAACTGACAAAATTCTATATAAATGGGAAGTGTAAACGGGACTCGCGATGTCATAATGTAAGGTGCACCGTCAGCCTATATTAATCTGGATCCGGCGTCTGACAGCACAAGTCAAATTTCTCATCAAAAATAAGAATTAATGGCGAACGGCATTAATCATTGGCTGGCAAACGGCACGAGGTGTCTGTATCCCATTATTTTGCATTACTAATGATATGTACACAGCGATAAGGCAGCTTTTGGGAGGAAAAATCTTCAGTGTCACCGCCCCTGATTATTTGGTGGCGCTTTTGTTACTTATTTTTATTTAATAGAAGGTTTGAAATGTGTTTCCTATGTGTATTTAGACTAGATATATATATCTGTAGAATTTTGTAAGTTGGGACATTATATCTAAAGTTCAGCTTTATCTTAGACGAGAATTGCATGGCGGAGGCTTGATAAGATCTAAGTCAAATACCTATGTAGGTAATTCAGGACTAGGTAAATGTTGCAGTTCATCGTCAACTGCATTACTAGACAAAAAAAAAGTCTCAAATTAAAATATTCACAAAAATCTAAGTTGATATATTCTAACAGCTGGTTATGTTAATTGCGAATGTTATTTTATGCGGCGACGCGTGCCGGGCGTGGTGAAAAACATTCATTATTCCTTCCTTCATTCGGGTGTCATTTCCACGGAGGGCGACCAACAGCACTGACTCCTACCTTGGGATTAGCTAAATCGTAAATTAAATTTTATTTCTTTTTTTGCCGGCGAAAAAAGAGACGTATTTTTGAGTTGGAATTAGATTTCATTTTGAATTCTTGCAGTAAGAAGTTTGAGACAGGTTTTTTTTTTTAATTCACAAGCATTGCAATACCTAATAAATCCAATCACTACCTAGCTATAGTTAGTGACAAATAATGTGTCTCGTTAGAGAAAACAGACGCAAATTAAAAACACATAGGTAGGATCTAGCGAAGTGTAACACGACGACAGACTCGGTGATCAATTAGCCGCCTTCACTCAATAATTTTTAATAACTTTGTTACACTAATCACTTCCTCACCAAAAGGCGTGACCGTTCTATTTCTAGTACAACGCTGCCATTGACAGAAGATGTCACTTTTCCTTTAATTACGCAGCGGCCTCATTTCTTCGCGCCCTATTAGTACACATCAATCAATGTTGCCAATACCTATTTTTTACCCCGCGACTCGAGTGTTTTTTCCCTTGGCCCGTTTTTGTTTACGGAGATTTTTTAAGTGGGGAATAATTTGATGAGGTCCGCCACCCGACTGTGTTGCGATGCGAGCGATGCTCATTTGTCATCGTCTTGTCATTTCTGCGTTTCTTTCGAGCAGTTGAATCACTAAAGTAATTATGTAAGTTTTTAGTTGATTTTTTCCATTTGGAACACTCGCGCAGCTTTTATATTGATCTACCGATTCTCGGTTTATTGATCGAACTAAAAATGAAAGTCCTGGGAGCTGTGTGTAATTATAAGTCAGTTTTTGTACTTTGTATCGTAAACACGACATCGTGTAAATCGATTTTCATTTGTCAATAAAAAGATATAGACTGAGTTGGCGCATCCCCTACGTTTTTTTCTGTAATTAACACGTTTAACAAATGAAGATCGCTCACCACAGAAACTATGAATATGAAATCAGCGTGTCATGCTAATACCCGACATCGATGGGGTAAATCAAATATGTGAATCCACAGATCAAAAGAATTCATTACAGTGTGTAAATCATAATTTGCATGTGGCGCAGAGCAACCATGAATATGCATCCGGGACGCCTGAGTTTGAACATTCTGTGCTGCGTTCAAACACTCACATAAAATTTCGAACGAATGTTACCAAACAAAAATGTTTTTTTTCATCCTTTTATATTAACGGGTGTCACATTCACATGTCGATACCAAAGCTCTCTTTGCTGAAGTATTTGTGACATACAAAACATGAAACTAAAATATTTTTACTAACGCTAACACTTGAAATGTGTAAAATATGAAACCTTTTTTTGTTAATGTTTACTAACAGATTTCAATAATGTGTCGTTTGAATTTCAGTTTCGGTTCTGAATTTATAGAGTAGAATAAACAAACTACACGGTATAAAATTCACAATACGACATAAAAGTGGTCATAAATGAAATTGTTAATCTAATTTACGGTACTAGTATAGTATTCCCTCAAGTCAAGTGGTGAGCCTGACCGCGCTCGCGTCACCCAGCATTGCTGACTGGACATCAAACCGGACACTTGCCATTTCGTTCGCTTCCTGACCTTTTCCCGTTTTGTTATGCAAATCCCAGTTCCCGGGGGAATTATACAACGCGAATAAAAAGTATTCACGTGTTTACTCGCTGAGTTCGCGTCGAGTGCGAGTCGAGTGTGAGTGCGCATAAATCGGGAAAAACCGCGATATTACCATGTAAACATTTGTTAGCTGCCGTATGAATTATTCTAATTCTGCGTTTTATTTTTCGATTTATTGTGCTGTGTTTTACTCGTATAACTGTCCTTTGATAATTTTGTTGACAGTGAAAAAAGGTTTTTTTCTTATGAAAAATCTTTTTCAACTGAAGCTATTGCCACCTCTAAAGAAGATTGGTTCTAGTTGTCACTTTTGCTGCGCCCCGCGGTTTCAACCGCATAAGTCCCGATTTCACGGGAATATCGGGATAAAAAGTATCCTATGTACTAATCCAGGTCATGGTCTACCCATATGTCCGATTTCATCCAAATCCGTTCAGCCGTTTTAGCTCGAAAGCGTAACAAACAAACTTACTTTTGCATTTATTAAAGAATTCAGAGGTCCTGTTTGATAAAACATTATGACAGTCTCTTAACTAATTGCATGCCACTGGCGTTTAAATACATTTACAAAATGACACTGCACATATAAACTGTTAATAAACGATGACAAAATAACATAGAAAAATACGTTTCAAGATAATTACATCGGTACATAATTTCAAACAAACTACATGAATATTGATGGTATTTTATGTTTATAAACAACGATATATTGTATTTGTCATAAATAATTGACAACAAGCTGGGGTCATCATACGTTAACCATCGCATGGCTAAATAACAGCTCAACCCTACGCCGCCACAAATCAAATGTTTTGATAGCACCGGTATTAACGAGACAATTTGATTGCGGACATATCCGAGCCAAATTGCTTCTAAATTATATTTTCTGTTTACTTTCTGCCAAACTCCCTGTTTCGATACATGACGTATGTGTGCACAGCAGATGTCTGTTTGTTTCTGTTGCGTTCATTTACCAATTTGTTTACACGCTTTTTAAATGTTCGATGAACACGTTTGTTTGGGAAATACAGCATTCATTTTCAAATATAAATTGCATATTTTATGTTTCAATTTGTTGCGTTTTTCCGTAACAAAAAACTCAGTTCGCTAATGAATTATGATAATATCTAAGAGCTAATCTGTTAAGGTAGCTCCAATCTGATCAAGCTGTCATACTCATTAAACTGAACAATTCCGCTTGTTAAGTTAATTATTATTTAATTATTTTTTCGTAATTAGTTGTCGCGTAGTTGACATAACAAACTGTCAGATACTAACTAAGTGCACCTACACATAAACCTTCGGTTTCGTTTAGCGAAAGTAAGATTCTTATCATAGTTCTGATTGTATCTCACAAGAGAGTGAATTCTTAAACGTAAACCGTTTTCCGTATGCTAATCTATTCGTCAGTCTGTGATCATATATTTATGTTCACATGTTTTTTTTATGTATATCGATTTTAATAATCTTACCAGACGGTTCGATTTAATATGATAATTATTATCATATTTCGACACACAAAAAAACTAAATGGTATTTTTCTTAATCATTCATTGATTATAGGGTCAAAAATTGCTTATCTATGATCTAACTTTGAATAATCAAATTATAACATTAATTTTATTAACTCTGTGTTCTTTTATCTACATAGCGTTGTTATTCTTATCAATAGAGTGGACAAAACTATGATGGATGCGGCACAATGTCCGACTCTGGTTCGAGATAAATCGACACAGATACTGCGTTTGTCCCCAGATAACATCTATAGAGAGACAGGAGTTTATATCACGAGATATGTCTATCTGTTATGTCCAAGTCACGAATCTAGTAATTATAACTTCCTGTTTATGGTCCTTTGTGTATAAAGAGTCGCGTTTGAATTCATAAAATTGTGTATTATCACCGCAGAAAATAAAAGGTGCACGTCGATACACCATTATCGTCTCGTTCGAAACATGTTGCGGTCAACGCGAGCGATCACTTCGATCACAATCATTACCCATGCGTCGGTCCTGGCCCGTGCAGCCGCTACAAACGATGCACAATTTCAACCGTCTACTCAAAGAAACTCATGCGGATCGACGAGTTAGTATTCAAGCGGCTAGAAGATACACATATCTTTGTCGCTTTACATTATCCAAGGAATTGAATTGGAAGTGTGCCGATGGATGTGAATTTTCTGCGGTCGCTCCATATGCATGTGCATTGAAGCCATATTTATGCAATCGGCGGTTACTGAATTGTTCGGCTAGGATTGCAACACATTTTTAAACGTTGTAACGGATACGTTTTTATGCAAGGCTTATGTAGTTCTGTGCTTATTTCATTTTGAAGGGATATGTTTTATGCGGGTAGAGTTAACTCGTTATATATGTACGATGATGTGGATTCTGTAAGAAGTTTTTCACGATGATAGTACCTACATAAACACAAAAAGATCCCCCACGATATGGAATAGCAAGTCAGAATAGGAAAATGACAAAAAACAGCCGAACAAAAATGGCAATTCTAACAATTTTTCCTAATAATTGTACAATGAAATTCAACATTATCAAAACGTATTCCCATTACAGATAATGGTAATGGCCCCTAAAAACTGGGGGTCTACGAATCGTAGGAGCAATTTTGCATAATTATCCAACATTGCGCCCGGAGAGGCGACGCGGTGGCGCTTAAATCCTAATAACATTGGACCCGATCAGAATCTCGTTACGCTACGGTAATCTACTGCGAACAAATACGTTGCTGTTTCCATACGTACTTTATGCACTTTTATTATTTTCTTCATTAGAGCCCCAACGAAATATACAGCAAGCAGTTATAAATTACCGACCTTTGCATTCACTTATGACCTTGTTAGTTCTTGACATCCTCGTACAATAAATACTTGACCTCTCTTGTATATAGTCATAAAGAACCCTGTATGAAATCGAGAGCAGAGTCTCTGCTCTCGACGCTTGACGTGTCCACACGTCGCGTCGGGTCCGGGTTCACAACAAGTCAATCGTCATGCTGAGGATGCCTCGTTGATTTCTTACAGGGTTCTTTATGACTCTTTAAGAACAGTTAAGTGGATTAGGTTACTAATTTACGTCGTCTATTGTATTTTATAATGGATTTCCGCAAAGTCACGCCCGAGTCAATTAACTATGCCCATTGTATATCTTTCAGGCCTTATTATTCTGAAAAAATACATTTTATATCAAAGTTACGACAATATCACGTTTTTACGACACATCTGATCACATCCCTTACTGCACATAACTCTAAAAACATCTTAAAAAATCGTCCATCTTCACAGCTTCTCCAACGACAACTTAAATCTCCTCACGTACTTCTAATATCGTAATGAGCTCCTAAGCTCCGAAAGACATATTTTATTTTCCACCGAAAACATTTTATATTTCATTTCACGTTTCATAAGCGGAATTTGCATGGCCCTTCTTGTATTTGCATGGCCCTTCTTGTATTTGGCAAGCGTAATGCTCCAGTCGCTTAGTGCACTTTTATTACGGTATTAAATGATGTAATTTTTTTCATATTATATTATTCAAATTTAAATAACTGTCTCCGGTTTCCCCCGCGGAGGTCCCACTGTCTCTACTGTTTCTTTTCGACGCCCCCGAATTTGGTTATTTTGGTTAGATATTTCCGCTCCAGAATATGAGTTGCATGGAGTCGCCATGTTACTTATAAAATATTCATCCCTTGGCATGACATAAACCTTAGGTTGAAGGACTTGTTCATTACAAAAGAGTTACATGTTGTAATATTTTAAAATTTAGTTGTCCCAAGAACATTCACAAATAAATTCTTTATTTAAAGAAGCGAAGTTCAAAGAAATGATTGAGATTTTACAGAAAGCAAACAAAATTGTATTACTTTAATAAACAAAAAAGTCAAAATATTAATAAATGCTATCAAAAAAACATTATTACTATGTTTTTTTGATAGCATATTTTTTATATTTTTCGTCTGCTATAATCAGAAAAAAAACATATTACTTATTATTTCTGAAATGTATAGTTGTAATAGTCTCCATTGTTTTCTCTGTTAGAAAATTGGAGAAGTTGTAAGGCCGCAATTTTTACAAATGACGTCGTGACGTTTATGCGTAGGGAGCGCCGCCGCCGCCCGGCGACAAGTCATCATGTTACTTTCTTTCCTATTATTTTGCATTAGTCCGCCCTAAATGTTTGTACCTACAATCATATTGATTAGACAAATTACACTTTTATTTTAAGTAAGTCTTCTGCTTACTTTAGGCAATTTCCGTCGTGGTTTTTTGTTTCTTTTTCCTAATTTGGGAATTGGCTGGAAATATTGGTGCCATTTGACTGCACATACCCATCTAATTATGCAACACATTTTCATAAACGATTACTGACTAATCTGTTTCATTTTGACAGTTCAACAAATTCATTGTGTTATTTACGTTGTTGAGCTGTTTTTTTTTCGAAGTTATGAAGCAGGGATTTTTCAAACCGATTCAGATTCTGATGGATCGTGTATTACGCAATTAGGGTACTAGTTTACTCTGGTTAGGGTGCATTACGTAAGTAATGCAGAAAACTGTTATAAGTATATGTAGATATGTTAATATTTACATAATATACTTAACACAGTTTTCTCGAAGAAAACTATGTTCTGCTCGATAATGTAAATCACTTGCGTCAAGCAAATCCTTGAGGTAATAAACTAACTCCTTTCAATTGCCTTTCAACCCTAACAAGCCCCCATAAAACAAAACAGCCATGACATTAGCTACTCAACATTTCAAGTCCTGCTTGTTACGACATACCTCCTGCAATATAACCTTAAATTGATGCACCGCGTTATTACTCGCCAATATTGCCTTTACATCATTTCAAAAGCACAACATTATGTTATCTGCATATGCTTGGAACTTTTTACTCATAACAAAAGCCCCTTTGCTACTTGTATTTTCTTTATAATTTATTCCATTTCTCCCCCACACATTGGCATCGGTCGCTGATATTTTTTATTCGATTAGTAAACCCCTAAGGTGTTTTTAGCCTTTTTTCGCTCGATTTTCTTCGAAGCTTTGTTGACTGTTTGGGGGGTTACAATGCTCATTTCTTTTGGATGAACAAGCTTATTTATTCTTTAACTTATAAACTCTTTGTTCAAGGTTGGTAAGTACTGAGTATTTCAAATCTTCTTTGGAAGAAACGATATCCATAACATATCATTTGACATAAGTTTATTTTTACACCTTTCTGTCTCAAGTATAGAAAAAGGTGAAATGATATTTGAATGAAATATGCCACTTAACATAAAACAATAGACATTAATATCAGTATCTCGAAACCGCGGCACTTACACACTCGATTTGTGTTGCGGAACAGAGAGGGAGAGGATGAGACGAAACTTTTTGATGGATCGGACGGAGTTTGTTTTGCATGTGAGTGATATGTCTGAAATAATAAATGTTGAGGCGTCGACGCTTCCCCATCCCCTCGCTGGGGTGAGCTAAAACGATTTTTGATTTGGGTGTCAAGCAAATGTTTTACGCAGTGCCGCTCCGACAGGATTTGATTTTCTTAATCGATTCTTGAGAATGCAAATTCGGGGTTCGTTTAGTATAGACTTAATTACGTATATAGTTAAACGGATCTTGTGTTTCTACGGCTTCAATCAACATTGCAGTTTTAGTACGGAATTCGGTTATGTAAATTGACAGCACTATTACCGAAAGCTTTGTTTAATACTTGCGCTAATCAGATTATGCATACAAGAACGGTTCGGAACGGTCGGTAGTGCGGTATTAGGTTATGTGAACGGTCCAGTATTAACTAATCAACGTGCGTTGGCTTTGGTGGTAGATTGCAACGCATTGTCCGCGCTCGTGGCCCCGGAATATCTGTTTAGGCCACTACCCATTCTGTAATGGCAATGGTTAACGTTAACTATGTTAACCTTCCTATGACTTCATTACGCGGTTTTTATGCTAATATATCCTACACTATATGAACATCATTGAGATACTTCAGTGAATTTAAATAAGTGAACAAAATAATCATTTTCCGCTCAATGAATCACGATTATTTTTTCCTTGTCTATTTGTCAAAAAAAAATATGATTCACGCCTCTCCATTGTTTTTCATTTTGTAATTCCGCGGTGTTCGCAACGATTCGTCGCCAATTTGCGTTTTGACAAGTGAATGAATAATATTATTTCGCTAGCAAACTGATGATGGCTGCTGCCGACAGATGGGGTCTGTGTTAATTTATCTACATCGGAATGTTACGTTAGGACTGAATTTTGTAGTTAATGAAAATTGTTTATTTGCGAAATCGTTTAATGAAAATAGTAATGAACGTATCGCTGGAATAGAGGTTGTTAGGCATGGAATTAATTGATTTTACGTAAGTTTTGTAATCAGAATAATTATTGTGTTATTGTTGTGGACCAGCGCTGATTTTTGAGTATTTAGTGAGAAGTACCTGGGTCACCAAGCTCTGCTCTGGTGAAAAAAGAGAATGCTGATTTAATATTGTAGGAGAGTTCATACTAATTCCATGTATAGTACATACGAATTCGGTGCTGCCATGATAGTAGGTACTTACTAATTCCATGTTGCCATGTCATTATTCTAAGGTCTTATTGTTCTAAACTTTGGGGGACAGCTCTGCTCGGTTGAAATTACGGAGAAAACGAATTTTCCCAGATATGAGACCTAGCTAGATCGAGTTTTCACCCCTGTAAACCCCTTTATTGCAACTTTCATCGAAATCGTTACAACCGTTTTCGAGAACGTGATTAAATACAAATATTGCTCGTTCAATAGTATAGGATTTAGAATGGTTAACCGAAATGTACAGTTGTAGGTAATAGTTCGAAATTGGACAAGGACAAAAGAAAAATTAAAAAATAAAAATAGTTAAACTAAGACTTAATATAAACAAAATAGATTGATAGTCAAAATAATCTAGAACCATCCTCGTAACCAAACATTTGAAAATAAGCCATATCTGTTTTAATTTAAGTGTGAGCTAACATCATCAATCAAAGCAACACTTTTGTAAAGATAAAAATAAAATGGAGGAAGTGGAAATAATTTATTATTTTATTGATTTGAGCTGTTATCTTTTGTCCGATCGGGTGGCGATGAGTCGATCATTTCTTTTTGATTCGTTAGGGTTCTGGATATCCTTGTTAAGAGCTTTTAATTTTACAAAAAAAATATTTATAATGTGTGATGTTTGGTTACGGGTGAAGAAAAAACGTTTCCTTGCAATTTACGGTTGATTAATTATTCTTAAAGATACAATCAAATAAATGACAAATGACGGCACTTCCTGCTTATGTTCTTGCAGAATGTTAAACTAATTATTCTTTTTGCATAATAAAATAATATGAAATGATTGCTAATTCTCTATGCAATGAATACATTTGTACAAGGGCACTTCAAAAATTTTTTACAATTTTATATAATAAAAACTCGATCAAAAGATTTGAACGGTCTGAAGAATTATTTACATATTAATGGTGAGGGAAATGAAAAATATATTAAATTCAAACGGAGCTCCGTGACTCGTCAGTAAAGTACCAAACGACTCCATTTGGAGGGTTAACACAGAGTACCACAAAGCGCAGAGATGTATAATAAAATAAATAAAAAAGGTTTTATTTATTCCTTACAACTAACTGCATCTATGAGGTTTTACACTTGTAGTATAAGAAAAATATTTTTAAGTATGTTAGTATGAAACAAAAATCTTAACCTTTTTTAAACACATAGATGTACGAACTTTTAAACAAGTAGTAACCTAGGTACTTGAAATTTAACAAATTCGATATCTTTTCAAGTTAGTTTGTTGGTCCTTTAATAGAAACCAAAGTTTACTTTTCTTGTGGTTATTTGAACAATGATTAAGCGACCAATTAGTTATTAGCTTAGAGAAATCAAAGCTACGAGTATATACAATAAATTATATTGTAATGACTGCCTCGTTTGGTCTAGTGGTCGCAAGTGCTACTGCTGAGCATGAGGTCCTGGGTTCGATACCCGGGTCGGGCAAAGTGTTGTTGGGTTTTTCCATCTGGAATATCTCAGTAGCAGATTGGAAATCTGGATTTGTGCCCGGTTGATGGCAACAGGCTCGCCCCCTATTACATGGGACTTAAACATAACTGGTGAAATGTGGGTGTAATATGGGCACACCTCTGCCTAACCTTTCGGAGAATACGGGCGAGATGTTATGTTATATGATGTTAATCTTTTGCCTTGACAAACACAATAAATATAAATTCACAAAACGGTTTAAAACCGAATTCATCGAATTATCTAGTTCGAAACGTAAGTCCTTGCGCCCTCTGTATTGTCACTACTCTGTAATCCACAAAAGGGTTCCGCGAAGGCTTAAAACAGCCACTTATTATGTATGTTACATTTCACTTTCAGACGTCATTTATATTCAAATGCTCAAAAGGCATTACTGAGCAAAAATTGTAGTAGGTACAGATTAACCCCTTTGAAATGAACTAACTTAATTTTGTGAAAAATAATTTTCGATATCCGTTCTTTTCTCATTTTTCTGAAATAGAAAATTTATTTTGAAATTCCCGTAGTATGGTTTTAACTTTCAAAGAGATAACGTTTTTTTTTTAATATCTCTGTTTATATGACTACGTAGTACATTGGGTCTTAATGAAATAAGTACCTGTACCTATGTCTCTACCTACTTATAAATCAAAGAATCCTAACAAATATTATAAATGCGAAAGTACTGTTTGTTTGTTACGCTTTCACGCTAAAACGGCTGAACGGATTTGGATAAAATTCGGCACATCGGTAGACCATGACCTGGGTTAGGACATAGAAAACATTTTATCCCGGTAGTACGTTTCTGTGGGATAAATTTTCCACCTCCAAGCGGGCGAAGCCGCGGGCAAAAGCTAGTCCGTTATTAAAAAGTTTGAAACAGCCGTAACAAACAAAAAGCAAAAGTTAATAAGTAAATATTAATAAAAATAGAATCGGAACGGAAGCATCAAAAGTCCAATAATTCACAATCAAAAAGGACCTTCAGAATTAGGGTAGCGGCACGAGAGATCGGCATACAAAATGATTACATACACCGTCTTCATCCGCTCACAAAGAAGCGCAGCGGGGTTCTATAATATTATACGTCTGCCTTTGTAGTAGCTCCACAACTCAGTGGGAAGTATGCTTTATGGTTTCAAATGATAAAATTGTTTGTAAGTAGCTTTGTTGAGATTCATTTTGCGAGGTAGCGTGACCGATTCCTGACAACCAACATCAGATTCCGTTAACGAGATATCGAATGCTACTGATATAAGTTTTTAATTGTGCGATTTGATTGTTGCAGATTGCGTGACGAACGAGGCGACATGGAACGAGTTATGGCGATGGATAAGGCTCGGGAGGGTTCACATAACGGTAATATATAATAATTGTCATGAGATTATCATAGTCCCGTTTAGCTCTCCGTCATTCAGTGACATTAATGTACTACTGAGATTGTTCTACTACTATACACACGACAACTTGCGATCGAGCTATCCATAAGTTTTTGTACATACAAAAAATTTATACAACGTTGCAAACTGTGCACCTAATTACGTATATATTGCTAGGTATACATATTATAGTCAGTGGACATAGAGCAAATTGAATCAATTAGAATTTACCAATCAATTAGAAGTAAGGCACTGCTCTTACAGATTGCGAATCGGTGCAAGACTTTCTAATTAGTTTTAACTAACAGTCGTATAATTGCATCTGAATTAGTCGAGTTCTGATTAGATATCTTAGCTTTCACTTCGAAGGTAATACCATTTTAAAACGTGACCATAACCATGCTGTTTTGAGTCTGTTGAACAGCAGTTCAATAATGAATTGTTTATTAGGAAAAAAAACTTTCAACTACTACTTTTATACTTGGTTAACAAATTTTGTTAAACAAGTTGACACCTTACGTTGGATCAATTTGCCTTGTTATAACAATTTCATTCAACCGTCAAAGAATGACAGGTATTATTTGAATATATGGAAAATTTTAGTTGATAGGTAGTTAATTTGATTAAAAATGTATGTATCCGACTTAACATGCATAATTAAATATCTGCACAAATAGTACACGACACATGTCTTGTCACTGCAGTACCCGCTGCTAACCATAAAATCTAACAGGCTCTTCCCCAGGCCACAGTCCGGTGCTGAACCTCTCAAAATCCGGCTCCGGTGGCGATCGGGACAGGTCAGAGCGAAGCGATCGCGACCGCAATGACCGGGGCGAAGGCTCCGCGAGCGGGCGAAGTTCCGCCGCGTCACGCCGGAGCCCCCAGCCCCCTCGACTGCCCTCCGCAGTCACAGCAGCCGCCAGTCCAAGGTCACACTCCGATGAAAGCGACGCACAACTATCAGACCAGGAAGATCATAATGTCAAGGATGAAGATGATGGTAAGTTGAATGTTTTTAAAGATATTTTAATGATAAAATAACCCCCCCTGTCCCCTTAACTATTTAATTGGCCTACAGGACCTCAACGTGCCTAAACGCAAGTTTTATAATGTCTAAAAGCAAATGATCCACTGTAGTAAACAAAATCAGAAAAATATATGATATTCTTCAGGATTTATTGCTAGTAAGTTAGTGTGTTGAAAACATAATACAACTAATTTGATACGATAGAAAAAAATCACGAAGCTACCTATAAAAAAATCTTTAACGATTAAATATCATATTAATATGCAGGCAATCATTCTATTTTTTGTCAGATTATTCTACAAGCAACATATTACCGTAATAGTGTTTTATTTGTTTAGCGCAATCAATAGATGTTTTGTAAATAGATAATTGCTTCATATTTTGCAATAAATTCCCTGCGTTGTCATAGCGCTTCTCGTTCTTTTCTATGCAGTCCGAGAGTGACAGAGCTTTAGCTGTTGTTAGCCTCTTAATCATAGTAATTATATCACTACTAAGGGAAAGTACATGATAGAACCCATTACCGTAGAGAAGCTGACTTAGCTTATACAACCGCGGAATATTGATAAATTCTCCGTCTTTGTTATATCGTCCCTAGGTAATAAATGAAGACAAGCAATTTACTTTCTTGTACAAAATATAATAATCGCAATTTCACAGCGATGAATATCTGTTTAATTTCATATAAATTAGATGTATCGATAAATGAGTCGATCTTTCCGCTGTAATCACGACGCGGCTGTAGGCCTGACAAGAAAGTGTCCGTGCAACATTAGCACGGCCGGGTATCACCCGCTCAATATACTTGGCATGTAATGCACGGCAAAATTACCCAGTAATAGCCTTGGAACCTTCAGCATTCATAGTTCGGAAATTATCAGCCATAAAACCACGGTTCCTTTTATTCTAGACTGGAAATACTTGTGTAAAATGGCTTCCCAGCGATACATTGTAGGTATGAACCGATGTTAATTATTTTACAGCCCAACTCGTCGAATTGGTCTAAAGTACACTATATAAATTAGTAATATAACATCGGTATATTTCTGCTAGTAAACTCACATTGCAGCAAATAAATAATAGTATAGAATCAATAGAGAGTGCAGCGCTAGCGCATCCTGGCGGTCGATTAGCAAATGATCATGCGCTTGCGTTCCCATACGTTTTCCCATCTTGATCCCTAGACACCGCACGTTTGCTTGTAATGGTCCTATATAATAAAATCTTATTACGAGTATCGCCCGCAATTGCCCCCAATGATGTATGAATAGCGCTTAAAAGGACCCAATTCAATTTTACACGTGAGTTCGAGACCTTTTGTTGTCCATACCTTTATTTTAAAGTGAGCTGTCTCGGGTAATATACCTAAAGATAGAAACCCATCTGAGTATCCTGTAATAACATAGAAATACTAATAACCTGTACCCTAATTGCGTAATACACGATCAATCAGTATCTGAATCGTTTGGAATCAAATTGCTAATCCATTGCTTCATAAGTTCGAAAAAAAATCTGCTCAACAACGTAAATAACGCAATGAATGTTGATGTACTGTCAAACTGAAACAGATTAGTCGTAATCGCTTACGAAAATGTGTTGCGTAATATGATAGTTGGACATTTCAAAAAGAAAACTTCCAACCATACCGTTGGACATGTCTCATCCCATGTAAGTAATATTTAATCACCAGAAAGGCCTGTGTTTAGTTAACCGTCATATATCATGAACTATTAACACCATTAGAGTCAATGATGGATGGTATGACAATTTCTCCGACGACACGTATTAAGTTCGTTTTATTCTCAGCTTTTTATTCATGAGTTTATTGCCGTACTAAATATTTTAATCAATTTAGTATACTATCTTCCTCTGGATCATCAATCAAGTGAAAACTAGTTATTAGGCCGACGTCACTAAGTTATAAACGCAATTACAGCCATTTGAAAGAGAATGGGAAAATCATAAAATCAGGGCTTGATGGAGAGAAGTAACGGTCTAACATTGCAAACGCATTTAGATCTTGAGATAGCATTTAAAACTTTTATTGCTTCTTTAATGAATAAACAATAAAGAAATTCCACTAACTATGAGAATGTAATTTAATTATTGAACATTTTCTATTGCATAGATATAGCGTACGCAGTGCGGTAACCGACGTATCGCGACGTTGCCAATCATAACATTGATCCACAAATGTAAATACTTGCTCCATACAATAGCTAAATTAAGTGAAACAATAAGGCTTGTGTATTGGTTATTGCAAGCTGCACACAAAATGCTCAGAGAGCGTGGGAACGGATAACTGGCTACGATTTATAGGAAACACTCGCCTGGCCGCGGAATTACGGGATAAGCCTCGGGAAATTCGAGCAAACAAAAGAACTCAATGAGAAAATCGATACCTGAAATCAGTTTGGCTGTACACAGAATTCGATATTCCACATTTAATTGTGCCGTAATCGTTAATATTCATAGTTTATTTACAATTAATTCTGTCGATACGTAATTCATGCTCGTCACGATCGCCCCAGTCTGATTATAAAAATGCTTTTTATAAAGCTAGTGTCATTCAACTTTGATCTTTGCTCATCTGAAGATACCTTTTCCTTTCAATCAACGTTCTCATCTCGGATCTAATTTTGTTTTATATCCGTGAAGTCTTTTCCTCGGTCGTACGGGCCGATTAATTCTGGGTCCTTGGTATTAGTTATAGAGTTTAGGTTCGTTTGTTTAAAGTTCTTAGGATCCTGTTAATTGGCCTTATTAGGGAGATGGTGTTGTGACAACCCGAGAGTGCTATCGTGCGCATCGACAATGACGAAACGATGTTGTCTTCATTATTTGATGAGCGGTCACTATCTTGTCAGTTATATTAAATGTATCGATAGATTATTTTGGACCGTGAGAGACGCCAATCCGAGCTTTTTTTTTACGTGTGAGGTCTGTTATTGACATAAGTCGTACATTATTGTAATTATCTCGTCAATTAAAAAATTATAAATACCTATTATGTGTCATCACGTTCGATGGACGTAGTATTATCGATGTACTTTTAGTAGGTGAATACTGTCATAAAATTTAAAGGTGCCTTTGACATCAGATTTTACAAATTAATGTCTTTGTCTGAAATGTCAGGCAATTAATTATGGAATAAAATCGAATAGCTGGGCCGTCCTCGTAGCGAATAACTTGCGGCATAGTGCAGCGGGGCATATAAATCGGTTAGAGACAGCCCATTCGGTGTCGAATGGCTTTGTGGCATCCCTATTCTGTGAACATGAAGAGAACCTATCGGAAAATTCCATCTTGAAATTGTTACGTAGAAGTATTATTTTCAAACTATTGTTTAGTGCTCAGTTGAATTTGGGAGCTCTTCCAAAATGTTATGATCAAAACTGAATTAATGTACAACATTCACACCTTTTTACTGACAATTGAGTTGTGTGTGACAAGTAGTATTTACGATGGTAAACGTTGCGTCATTCGAAATGTATTTCCGAATAAGCAGGCCATGCTTGGCGAGCTCCATCAAAGCCTTGCGCCGATGATCACCACGCGATATCGATGTTCATCGCTACAATAATTGCGAACCGAATGATACATGCACGCGATTCTCGAATATCCTCGTTTGTCGGTATTGCATTTTTTTTTGTTTAATACACTACCCATTTATGACTTCTTATGAAGCTGTTATTGAAATTAATAATCGTTTATTATAGTCATATGAATCTGTACTCTCAGATTCACCGCCTTAATTTTAATACGCAGTATGTTAATTTTTAGTAGGGTCAATAGTTTTTACCGCAGCTAGCCAAAAATGTGCAGAAGTCAAAGTTTTAATGTTAGTCTTCTTATTTATTTAGAACCTTAATGGCTATTTGAATGCGACTTAGGTTGTTACAGTCGAATCTCTTTTTCGCTTATAGAGGTTTCTCACTAGTCGAGTTTCTAGCTTATAGAGGTACAGGAGTGGCCTATCTTACATAAAGAGGTTCAGGCTACTTGGGAATGTATGAAGGGAACAAAAACCATATTAGTTCCACAATTTTTTTAAATGAGTTATAAATTGCAGATGTTAAATTACGCTTAACTGTCGCTTATAGAGGTACACGCAAGTAGCAGTCTCAGTTATAGAGCCTCACGAGTGAAAAACGCCTTTCTCTTATAGAGCTTACTGTTTCTCACTTATGGAGGTTTTAGATGGATAAAATGACGGGACCTAACAATTACTCTCATTTATAGTTTCCTCGCTTACCCAGTTCTCACTTACTCATGTTTGACCTTATTACGAAAACTGTCAGTCTCTGCATTAGATGTTACCTAGATCCTCACCGGTCTTGAGTTTTGATTATTATTTAACCTAGCTAACACGCTTAGAAGCCTCATTTTAAATTGTCAGTTGAATAACCCCCAATTATTATCCAAACTCACACTAAAATTATACAAAATTCGAATGATACCTAAACACAATATTTTATCAACAGCTTCATTTTGTTTAGGTGGAGATCTGAGCGACGGTGAGCGTGAGATGCCGGTATCGGCGTCGCCGGCGCCGGTGAGCTACGCGGCCCAGACGAGCACGCCCCCCAACGTTCCCGTGGACCCCACAGCTGACACCCTGGTCTCATCCACCGAGACGTTGCTGAGGAACATACAAGGCCTGCTCAAGGTGGCTGCGGACAATGCCAGGCAACAGGAGAGGCAGATCAGCTATGAGAAAGGTAGGCAGTTATAAATTTTATAACTTTCGCAGAGTTTAATTCCAGATTTTATAACTTTCCTATCTGTAGTAAAAGAAAAGTAGGTGATGGCTTACTACTAACTTACTTAAATATTGATTGTCATACAGAATTAGCTTATTCGGCTACCCAGCTTCTTTTATCTATATTTGTAGTTGTAACCCTGATGGGATATAATATTGCTAATGTTCAGCAGTTGGTTGATGAAGTCACAAGCACAAAAAATAATTCATTCTAAGTTTAACTAAATCAAAACTTTGATAGAATATTTCTTTGTGTTGAGTTTATTACCCATAGAGTCATCAAATATTTTGTCCTTACGTATACGGTCGACTGAAAATTACCGAGTTATCGAAGAATAATGTCCATATTATTAAACTGAGAACATTGAAGAGTAGCAAATATAGTGAGTACGAATTTCTCAGAAATATGGAAGCACCGTTTCAGAATTTACATATGAAATTATCATAGATTATAATACGGAGACACTGTAACATGCAGGAAGCCGTATCGATGTAAATGTTATAATCGATATTAGTCGAGATCTCGCGTGAATCGATTCTGCGTAATCTGACGTATAAGCTACATTGATTAGCCGCTGTTAGGATTTTAGATCACGTATTTTAACCTGTAAGTTCTACATTCTGGTACCGAGCGCGTATTAACGACACACGTTTCATTTGCATCGCATTATATGTTGTCTATTTATTGCGTTATTACGCGAAATTATTAAAATTAGAAAATAGTCGGTAAACAGCAGTTTTGTTGTACATTATAGGTACTTGCATGATATGTGCGCCCAACACGTATGGAACCGCTCCGGGCTGCGTTTTATGATACGAGTATTTATGTGTTTGTGTCAATTAACTACGACATAAACATGCACTTTATTTATTGAGCCTTTAGTGTTTAAGAAACATTTTCTTATACCTACCTGTGGCCGTTAACTTTAAGTTCCGACGCACGAAAAATTCTTGCGTCGTTGACACCTGTTGCCTTAGGCATTTAGAGGGGTTTCTAATGTTCGTTATTACTGCAGGCGGATCTTCGATATTTTTACTGCACATTTTTTTAGAAAATTTAAACTGGTGACCCAGATAGTATATTGTTGCAGTTAAATGCAGGGAATTAAGCGATAAAAATGGATAAATAAGAAGGAATTTCCCTTGCGGTGGATTTTTTAAAAATTAGCAATATAAAATGTGTAAAATACAATAGATAAGCTAAGGTGAGAGCGGAGACAGGGCTACGTAGAGTGCGCGCGCGCATGTCGTGCCTTTTGCAAATAGCCGTAGTACAGATGCGCCTGAGTTATAGCCGGGCCCACTATCATTACACACGATTCCATTCGGACAGCATAATTGTTTAATTGATATTTCTGCGAGTTATTTATTCACGTCATTCCGTTTTCTCCATGAGAAATAATCCGTGCTTTATGGTATGAGAACGGCGCGCAAAAATTATTCTGTTTCAATGAGAATAAACGCTTTACTTTTTATATAACTATAGTCTTCAAAGAGCCTTTATTATGTTTAAAATAAGCACGGTAAGAAAAGTTCTATGGAATTTTCTAGAATGTTTTAATTTTAGATATTTTTAATAAAAGTTTATACAACATTATTCAATTTGCGTTTGCATAAATGAAAAAGGAACAACAAAACGCAATTGTTATAAAAACCCATAAAAATACAGAGCTCAGGGAGAAGACTGGCGCGAGTCATCATCAAACTTGAATATCAATATTACGCCTCCAGCCAATTGTATTAATAAACAAAACAAAATGAGAAATAATAATGCTATAGGCTAACAAAAGGTTCCATTTCTCCCCCTGGTATATAAGTAAAAGTTAAACGAACACCCTACTTTCATATTTTTAAGGATCAAAATCGTACGTCAACAAACCCAGTAATTTTGTTATTACGATAATAAAATTATTGTTGATGAAACATTTTTTCGAATCGATGTGTCTGGCGAACTTTACCGATGAAATTCTTTTTATATAAATTACGGCAATCGGCCGCTCGCTCCGCTCCGACTCAATTGATAGGTGTTACTGGCTGAGTCGAGCTATAGTTGGTCAGTTGTTTCTTATGTGCCTACTATATGATTCTTTGTTTTAATCTTTTTAATGTTCTGTAAGGAGCAATCAGTTTTGAGTTCATCTTTTGCGCTCTCTACCAACTTAGTTACGTGTATACTCGTAGTTATAATTCTGCCCGACCTCTTCTTTTTTGCGTGGCTAGCGTCTGCTTCAGTTAAAGGTCATAAGTTATTTCTCAAAGAGAACCGGGTGCCAATTACTGCTATGTCTATACAAATAATTCCTTTGCTTTCATAGTTTTAGAAATTGTTTTCAATTCCAAACACGCGAGCTGGAATCATTTTTACCCACAAAAGAAGTAAAAACCTTCATAATTATGAGCGACTAAGCAAACACAGTCGGCTAGGTCCCCTCGCAGTCGCAAATGACAGATCACTATCTAGAACAGTCGCTGACGATTTTTACACTAGTACAGAATGGGTTGGAGCAGACAAATGTTTTGCATTCACCGGCTTATCAGATAACGGGCGAGGGGTAGCAAAGGAGTGCGTGATAAACTGGTGTCGATTCGTACGTGTAAATAGAGTGCCAATGAATGGGAAATAGGTGTCATATTGTGGCCTTTTCAAGTGCGTTTTGTTGGGACTTTGATATAACATGTTTGGAAAGAGGTTTTTGACGTGTTTTCATGTCTGATGATGGGTTTTTCATATCGTAGCTCTTTTGAAAAGGTTTTAGAAGCTACGAAAATGAATACGTTACAATACTTGTCGAGCTTTTGACTCTAAATATCTCAAAATTATAACTGACAATGAACGTGGTAAGATTATTTTAATTAACAAAACACTCAAGCAAGAATACAAAGTTAAAATAGTTAAATCAGAACAAAAACTTTCTTTCCGATCACATAAAATTCCGAAAGCGGTACATCAACGCATTCCTGATCAAAACTAAAAAACAAAACGCCTGTAACACGGTAAACCGGCCGATTGCGATCATTGCGACATAAATCTGCTTCGGCTACTCTTTTAAGCCTTTATTCTTGTTAATTCTTACTGCTTAGTTTATTTCTGTACCAAATGGTCCGATCTTGTTGCCTCGGTTTTGTTACGCTATTTTGTTTAACAACTATCAGTTTTTGTTAAGCTAAGTGCTGGTCAACGGACAAATGGCGCGCGCGCAGATAGCCCGTGAGCACTTTATGGCGCTTGGGTCAAAATTCGTATTTATTTGCTTTAAGAAAGCGTTTAATTTAAATATAGAATGTAATGTAAGACGAGTGATACCTTCTGGTCGGTAATTTTTGCAGGAGGTGTTGAGTTGAGGTATGTGTATCCCTACACACAGCGCCATCTAGTTAGAATCTATGGAACTAACTATTTGAAGTTATTGAATTTAGATTTTGTCTCTATTTCTACGTTTTTACAAAAAGTCGTTTTATATACATAGATCATTCGAGTTAATGAAATTTATTAACCGACACCAATCAAAAGTTCAAAAGGGTTCAAATCCGGCAATGTGACTTTTCCAAATCATATGTACTTTCTGAGTTTATCTTGGACATTACTGACATCGGTGAAGGAAAACATCGTGAGGAAACCAATAAGTCTGAAATCGCCAACCCGTCTTGAGCAAGCGTGCCTTCTCTGTATGAGAAGAGGCCTTTACCGTGCAGTGGGACAGTAACAGGCTGGTATTATTAATCAAAAGTTCATAGCTACGGCTAATCGCTGTTCTTATGGCTCCAAGTCCAAACACAAAAGTCCTTGTCACCTGTAATTTGTGTCGCAAATGACGTCACCAAACTGCAAATATGACACGTTATAGGGAAACAGCCCATCAATAACGTAGTGAGCGATCGAACAAACATGGACTGGCCAATGATAAAAACTGATGAACAAATAGACAGACAAGTCTTGTGTACTCAGCTAATGGATTCAATTGATATGAAAGCTTTTACAATGCTGACGACCCGACATTATCGGGGAGAAGGTAAATTACTGTTTTATGTGCGATTTTACATTTGTGCTGCTGATTGACCAGATTTATGATATGATTAGGCGTTGTTTTGTTTGTCGACACATTTACTGATGATTGTGCAGTGTTTCAGAGTTATATTATAAATTCTGTCCAAATCATATTAATATCCTACTATAATAATATATATTATATAGTAATATTATATTATATTATAACTATCTATCCTACTAATATTATAAATGTGATGTTTGGATGTTTGTTATTTAATCACGCAAAAATGGCTGAACGGATTTGAATGAAATTAGGCACACAGATAGTTTATAACCAATTTTTTTTATCCCGTTAGTAAGTTCCCGTGGGATAAATAACCCACATTTCCGACCACCACACGGGCAATTCGCGGGCGAAAGCTAGTCAATAATACGTATATCCTAACTAATAATAAAAATGCGAAAGTGAGTTTGTTTGTTTGTTAAGCTTTCACGCTAAAACGGTTGAACGAATTTGGATGAAATTTGGCACACGGGTAGACCATGACCTGGAATAAGATATAGGATACTTTTTATCCCGGTAGTACGTTTCCGTGGGATAATTTTCAAAATACGCAAAAGCTAGTTAGCTATATTTCTATTAAAACCAAGCTTCAATCAATCTGCCGAGCCTTTTCACAAATACGTTTGGGGTCGCTATCCAGTCTAACCGGATGCAGGTGAATACCAGTATTTTACATGGAACGACTGCCTATCTGACCTCCACAACCCAGTTACTGGGTAATACGATAAGATATACACTTGGTAAGACTGGTTATCAGACTTTCGGGCTTCTGAACGTAACGTAACGACTGTCAAAGATCTACAAATGACAGCCGGGACCAACGGCTTAACCTACTTTTCGAGGCACGGAGGGATGACGATTGTAATCGATGAACACCCATCCACGGGCCGGCCTCGGCAAGTGTAGTTTAACTTTCGATTGACCTGTACGGCTGTTATTATTTAATCACGAGCCCACGAGCCGAAAACCGATTTTACTAGCAACAAAAGCTTGCTAAACCGCAACATTTGCGCAAAATTACGACATCGCAGCTCAAATTGATTTAGCGTTGCCAGTTTGATTATACGAGTACACAACATTTAGATTCAACTACACAGTCAGGATTTGTCAGTATAGGTGTTCATCACGAGCGGCCGTCATAAGTTCATAACTCAGCTGTGAGCTAGCTAGCTCCCATCGCAGTACAAACAACCGCCCCCAGCGCCTTAACGAGCCACCGCGAGATGGGCAGGCGCAGATACAAGCAACGACGCATTGTTGCCGCGCCGCGCCAGCTTTCGCACCATTGTGCAACCCGAGGTGTGCTGCAAAAATCGGTTAATGCAATCTTTGTTTGTTTACATCCATTTACCGAGCTTTATGGAATATTCTTACTAAAACCAAGATTCATTATTAAGTCAGCTCGCATCAAAACTTGTTTAGCGAGCTCTAACTCTAGCTGTGTCTCAAGCTAAATTGTGGTTTTCGCTCGCTCGATGATCTAAGTAAACAATAAGTGACATTAAGTGCGGGATATTAAAATGCCATTCCTGCAATGTACCGATACGCGAGAGACACGGGCGGCCATATTGGATTACTTGCGCGTGTCGCTCCGGTTACATTGCGCACGCGACTCGACCACACGCGCGCCATCTATCGGGGCCTACTTTGAATGTGGCTTACCGGATTACAGGCATGTGCAAATCTGTGAACTAGTGTGAACTGAATTGTTATGTGGACAGACACTAATTAGATTCTGGCAGAAAAACATCACAGCACACTCCAAAGACAGAATAATACAGTAAAAGACTAAGTACGCAAATATAGTCATCCTATATAGCGCTCATACAGTATCTTGGCTTCCATGAAATAAAGTTGCTATCTGGCAATGATGAACGAAGATCCATTACAAAAGAGTGAACCTGTATCGAAACATATAAGACAGATTGGAAAGAACATACGTGTCAGTGAAGTCCTCAAAGTGATTTTTAAGTTCCCGCTAAAAGGTCGAAGTCTTAATATGCTTCTTTACACTTTCAAAACAGAACACTCGTATATACAGGACATGAGTCAATTATTGTTATTGTATCAGAAAATGCTTCTTTCGTGTTGACGTAAGGATAAATAATTATCCTTATTTTCTTAGGGGAAAACTTTGTGCGCGTGTTACTCCCGAGGCGTAATGCTAAAATATTAACAATGGGAATATTAAATTTCACTTTTATACAGTAGGTCTGCTGTTGAAATGTCGCTTTGTGAAGCTCTGTATGCGGTTGTGTTCATTTGATTTGGTTATTGCGCGGTGATCAATGCTCGTAGGCATTTATTAATAAAATGTTTGCATCTATCTATAGTAACTACTTTTGATATTTTTTCCTATTTTTAGCAAATAACAGCCTATTTTATTTTAAATAATAAACAGGTATAAAGCTGCAGTAGTAAACTTATAACTCTCATTCGTAAAATTTGCTGCTCGTTAAATTTTGAACAGACAGAACAGGCAAGTAGAACAGACCTAAAGTTATAATTTAAGTCCTACATAAACTAGTGAATAATGCATATTTCAAGTGAATTATTCGAAATACACACATAATAATAGTATTGTCGATAAAACGTGTTCTGTATCGTATCTACTTAAGAATGATTATCCTATTTCATCGAGTAGGGAAGGGTTGTGATGTTATATCGCCCGAGGCTACATCACTACTGTTGAATTCATCAAGCCACTCAAGCGATGTATTTGTAATCTGTGGTGGAGGTACCAACTTCGCACATACATTCAATCAATAAAACACACGACAAATTGTTATAAGTTATCGGTTTAATCTTTGAACAACCCTATGACAAATAATGCGTCGTTCAAAAGTTTATCACGGGCGTAGACATCTGCACAAAATTCAAGAATATAATTTATTTCCTAATTAAAGGACAAAACATGTCTGTTCAATGCGAATAATAATTTTGAGCTAACTGTCTAGACAAGCACAAACCTCACAGTCCATTACCAACCAAGTAGGTATTAAAGTTACAAATAGAATTGTTTTTCAATTAAGAAGTTATAACAATCCGAATTTATGCCATACATATAAATTTATAGACAGTGGCTCAAATATGAATCCTGTACCGCAACAAGCTAAGAAACTCCCTTAGGATCTCCGGATCTAATGTAGCACAATTTGCAAACAGAAAACGTACAGATCCACAATGAGGTGTATAAAATTGAATTAATCGTCAAGGTGCTAAAGTCTAAATTCCTTTGTAGGTCGCTGTCGGATAGGTCAGTTTGCAACGGAAAGGTAAAGCAAAGGGGTAAAGTGAGACAATCGTAAAGTTTAATAATAATTACATTCTCAACTCTCGTCGCAGGTTGTGCGCAATAATTAACCGCTCGGAATTACTTAGCTGAAATAATTTAATGTGACGCACGCCGAATTGTTCTCGTTAGTGTGCGCGTGGCCTTACTACAGAATGTGTGGATGCGCCAACTAGTACTTATTTATTGAGGATTCTTTAAATAGGGCTGAAGTCAAGAATAGTTTATTGGCAGGCTTTTGTTTCTCATCTAAATAAAACCGTCGTTTTTAGGGTTCCGTAGTAAACAAGGAACCTTTATACTTTCGCCATGTCCGTCTGTCTGTCCGTCCGCGGCTTAGCTCAAAGACGGTTAGTACTAGAAAGATTTAATTTGGCATATATATATATATTAATCATGTCGAGAAAGTGGTAAAATAAAATCATGTTTTTTTTATGGCACCTCCCGTAAAGTGGGGATGCTTTTTTTTTCTCGTTTACCCCATATTGTGGGGTATCGTTAGAAAGGTCGTTAAAAAAAAAATATTGTGAGTTTGTGAAAACCATTTTTGGATTAGGGATCCGTTTGCGAAATATTATGCTTTTAACTGAGCTAAGTAGCTAAGTAGGCTGTACAGGTTAACGAGTAATAATCAACTAACTTAAATTTGCGGTTTGAAAAACATGATCATGTTTTTCAAATTTTTCACATGTTTTTCAACTACAATGTTAAGTTTGTTCTTGGGATAAATTCATCCCAACTACGGAACCCTTCATTGTGCGTGGTCCGACACGTACTTGGCTGGTTTTATATTAATTGGAATTTAGTCAGAATTTGTGAAACTGCTGCGTATGTGTTGTTAAGAAAGTATTTAAGTCTTACGTAGAAGGGTTAAATAAATCATTGCAAAAGATTCTGAAAAAAAAAACTAATATTAGGTAGTTACCTTCAGCATTTGGTAAAAAAAAAAAGTAAAATGAAAACTATGCCAAAGTGAAAAGTGTATTGATAGTTAGTCGTATCTTAAAACTATGTGGTAACTTAGATATCTAAGTGCTCTTAATATTTAAGACTCGTGTAACCCAAGGATACGAGTATAGTTTCCTTAGCCAAGGAATAAGATCCTCAATTGTTAGTTTTGATAACATAATCCGAGCCCAAGTTACAGTGGTCGTATATTGTCTCTATGGGGTGGGAAGTGAACGCTTGCTCTACTGCCAATTTACATACGGAATTACAAGCCGGAATAATATGTTTGATAGTCTTGTTTATTGCTCTAGTTATATTTGCATCTGTTATTTCTAACTAAGTATTATCCATGCCGCTCGAACAAAAAATACACCCAGAGCTAAGTAATTTTTTCCACTTCCTCCATTAACAGAACTTGCTCCATTATTTTTCATTAAAAACATTTCTAGCAATTTCTATTCCCATTGCAGATGGGGAATTGAAATAAAATAAGTCATAGCGTACACCTGCCCGCGACTCGGAGGAGCATTAATATTCTTTATATGCAGTTAAATTTAGGTACGCCGCGGAAACATCGGGAAGTGTGCACAAATATGAAAAATTACCGGTCAGGGAGCGGCGACCGCAAAAACACCGCATAAGAAACAACTAATGAAAGCTTAGAGCCATTCGCATAAATCTCCCTTACATTTTTAATACCAATATATCCGGCGAGGGGAGCATCCACGGGAAAGAAAATGTGTAGTCGAAAAACAAAACATTCGCGGACCTCCGCGTTTATATCTTATTTAAATACCACCAGATGTTGTCCGCTTATAAATGTGGATATTTTTTAATCGGTGCCTTACCAGAGACATAATGGTATCAGCCGATCTGCCGTCAGCTGGTATGTAGATGTACACAAGTTTATCGTGTTCGGTGGCTAATTTAAAAATCCCTCTCGGAAAAGTATTCCCGTCGGCCGGCCCGTCATCTCGCCGCTGCCGGTTGATATCTCTTTTGACCCGTATATTTTTTATTCGCTTCGTTACCTAAGCTTTTTCGTATCGTATCGAATCTCGAGGAGTCGTGTAGTCTCATTAAAATAATACAGGGCTACCGGATAATCTTATCCGGTGTGTTTCGATCGCAGATTGGGTGCGCGTGCGGCGATAACACCACGAGTTATTCAGACAGTGCACGCTCGATACGCTACTACTTTTTAATCCATTTTGCGACGACATCTTCATTATTTGTACCTTTGCCATGGTAATAAGGCTATACAAGAGTACCAAGCTTTACGACGCTCGTCAAATCTACGACTCGGGAGCGACATACCAAATGCAAATCCCTTATAATATATTCATAAAATTATGTGTTACACATGTATGACAAAATCTTCCCGTCAAATAAAGTAGTACTAGCAAGTGTGTTTTTTATTAAGGGTACTCGTGGGTTTGCCTTTTAAAATGTACTCTTATTTCGTGTTGTATAGGGTGAAAATTTCCGTAATAAAGAACCTGCTGCAAAATATTTTACGTTCTAAATTTCACACATAATAAAGGGAAGCAATTCTTATGATTATTAGCGTGGAGACTGCGGGAATAATCCTCCGCAGTGACATCGCTGTGTGACATAAGCCGGAAAAATCTAATAACAATAAAATAAAATTGCTGCCGGTTTGTAAATTTAAAAAAGGCATAGGGAAGAAAATTCGTTTTCCGCGCCATGACAACCATTACCGTTACTTTGAATTTACCTTTTAAGAGGATCGTCAATTCAGTTAATGTGTTTATACTTAATCTATAAATAGGGATGCCCGACTCCTATATCTCTGGGCAAATTTTAATCCGTGCATAAAAGATTCTGTATAAATCATTTCAGGCGTCTTTGTTAAAGCTCTAAAAGTGCTTAAATCAACAATATTCGTGAGTAATATTTCCTTATGCTATTACTATTAAAATTTCACCTTAAGATGGGAGACTTCCGATTCATTCGTGTTAAAACGTCTGAAGACAGTGCGGAGGGTGATCTGAATGCATACTTTTGTTTCCCAATTCAAAGCCTCATTTTGGTCGCTTCCACCGCAAAGCTCGTTTAAATTATTTTGCCAGTTTTGAGTCGTAAATTTTACGAAGACTTTAATTGTTATTTTAACTGCAAGCTCAACTTCGTGTTCGCGATGGCGGGGGCTGTGAAAATATGTCTTAATTCGCTCACCCTATGACTTATGTTTCATTGAAATTAAACCGTTTCGTTCTTTGTACGCTATTTCACAGACAGGTAATAAATTCACAGTTTTGTCTAACACCTTTGAAATTGTCCAAACTTGTAGCTACTAATGATATTTTTATTCCTTCTCAATCGGTTCAGCGAATCTGAATCAGAAACAATGGAAACGGATCTCCAAGGAGTCGTTATTCTAAACAAGTCGGAGAGCACTTGATCTCGTAGAGCATGTCTCAAAGGGCGTCATATTCGAAATTTAAATATTATTGTTGTTTTTACTGAGTGCACCGAAATTGAAGAGAAATAGAATTTATACCCGCGACCCTCCGCGACTCGGGAATCACATTTGACTGCCGGCAAAAAAAAATAAAGAGCCAACTTGAGTTTTTCTTTTCCTTTTTCAAAATCCTTTAAGTATCGATTATGATTATCAGCTAATTACTTACCTTCGAAACATTATTAAATTGCGTAATCAAAATTGATCCTTTTGTTTATGGGTCTCGATCCTTTCAATCATCTATCGACCATTGAGTTTCGATATCATAATAATTGTCCATAATTATATATTCCCTTGAACGGAGCGCATCGTTTTTATTGTTATTTTATTTATAAAGTAATAATTTTTTCGTCCGACGCAAGTCGATCAGGTTTTAAATTTGATTGATCCGATATAAAGATCGATTTAATAATCGAGTGTTCCGCTTATGTTTTGGTTTTCTCTTTTATCGATAAACGTTTTCATAGGATCGGTTTTGTTTTGCCTTCTTAGTGTCTGTGTTCTGATGATTTATGGGTCGCTAATTTTGATGTTAGTAATCGTTTCTATTTCATTCGATTTTGGATGAGATATTATTATTGTAGGATATTCAATAATGACTCGTATCGAGACTGGCTAGGGGACTAATCATAGTAATCGATCGAATGAACTATCTCTATCGTTGTATTAAAACAATACAGAGATACATAGACGGTTGCTAAGTACGCAGGGACCACCGGGAGCACCTTTTGTTAAGGCTCTTCTACTCGCAAATCGCGAGATGTTGAGATACCGCATACCGACGCGGGCCCTTAATGGCCATCCCTCGACAAAGGTAATTTACGTCTCATGTGCGAAACCACTCTTAACTAAAAGCCCCTTAAATTACAGCATACACCGAGATTGATTCGAAATTAATCTCGCAGCCGATGCGGTCTGGAGATTGACGCTTTTTATTTAAAAAAATAACTTATATAGATGTTGTGGCTCCTCCTTTTTGAGGTTACCTAACAAGTTGTCTGTGACGACAAAACTGCTAAGCTTTTTGTAGACACACTTTAAATTATGTTATTTCACTCGGGTTTTCATGTAAAGTCTTATAAATTACTCTCTATGCTGAAGATTAATACAAACCATAGTACGTACTTCTAGATATTTGATCCAAACAACACAAACGCCTAAAAGCCTTGGAAGCCCACGAAGTGTACGAGGCCAGAACTTGGATTGAATACTTAATATTAGTAACAAACGATGAGTAAGCCAACGTTTCAATTTACAAGATCACAATCCCAGATAGCTATTGTGCGATATTCATACATATATCTCGAGACCTTATTATAAGCTGCGCGAGCACAAGTTAACTTGTCTCTGGTTTATCGCGAAGATTTTTGTTCGTCGATACGGCGCATGAGCATCGACCGGGCTACCTCTTTGCTCGTATGTTCATATCATTGTAGATGCCTATCGCTGGTCACCAGTTCTTTTGACGCTTTGGGAATTACTGGTAATTGGCTATATTTGTTTGTAATATATTTTGGTATTCCAAGTAGTTTGGTATCAACTGTTGATTGTTCTAAAAGAGAGTCTCATCAGAAGTTTCGCTAAAATATTACTCACAAAAAGATCAGTAAGAGAACATTCTTCAATTTCAACTGATTCAGCCAACTCTTCACATAAATCAATAACCCATTTTCCTGCATCTAAATCACCTCAATTTGAACACAACATTGTCGGTACACAACTATTATCAGATACGTTGGCCGTTCTTAATGGACTGTTACCTTACATCGAATCTGCGGGAATAATTAAAACGCTAACGGAATTATTAAGCGCAACTGTTCGCCTTGTATTGGACAAGATAGTTGCGGGGCTGAATCGATAACCTGGACTACATATACTAGTGTATTTATCCTAATGTAGATACGCTATGTTTTATTGATTCTTGCTTCAGACGACTCCGCCCATGTCTAAGTAAACTAGAATATATTATTTTCGTTATTGACTCCTCAAGGCTTAAGCATTTGGCTCCGAAGCACCAGAAACTTTGTTATCTGCTGTTATATTTATCTACCTATACAGATACTTGTCAAAAAAGTTAACCATGCAATTAAACATAACCCAAAATTCATTAAACTATCCTCAAGCATCAATTACTACTTTCCTATTTAAACACTCCGATGTAAACCTCGCAGCACCTCACAGCGATATTTTCAAATTGAATCTTTCAAGTAATGCGCTGCAGTAACCTTAGGTGTTAACAACGCGAGTTAATCAGCGAGATCCCCTTACGAGCTCCATTAGATAGACGCAGCTTAGGCACCTAATTGAATAAGGGACCAAATTAAACGGGCATGACCTCTTTCTATTCAAATTCGACTCCTGAGATGACTTTACATACGTATGGCGTGATATTAGGCGCTTATCGATGGTGAGATTAACCTGATTGAAAGCGTGGGGGTCTGTGCTGTCAGGTCCACTAGGTGCGATTTACATAAGTTTAGGGACGATAGTTTTCTGGAAAGAGTCACGTAAGGTTAGAAGGAAAACAATCAAAAATGTGGATGTCTCACCAAATTTAGTGAGAAAATTCAAATAGAAGGAAACAAGCTGAGATAAAATTGGCATTATTTTCTAAATGGCTAAACAATATGTCAATGCAATTTTCAAATTACTAGGTGTTATTATACTTGGCATTCGATATGCTATCTTGCATACTTAATGCAACTGTATCACCTGCAGCCAATTAGAGCCTGACACTGAACTATTTTTAGTTAGTATTTATGGCAATGATAGTTTTATGAATGTTGCTAATTTTGTTATTGTGTGAAAATTCCGATTACCTTAAACAGTTACGTGAGTATCATTATAATCTAATTTTGTTCCCTGTACAATTGTTATCATCATTTCAATAAGTCTATTAGCTCTGTTTAAATCACCTATTCCTTGGCTTACGTCACTTTTTTCGGTACTGTGGTAATCTCACCAAAACGTGACTTTTCTAAAGAATTGTGTCCGTGTGTCTCACGTGACATCTCATCAAATGTATATTTAACTAATCAACCGATACATTACACATTTCCTTCAGTACTAGATGGTGCAAAGTACTCACAAATCGGAACTTCCCCCCCTAATCATTTCCGTCAGGTTAGGTTTAATTGAAAGTTATGCAAATCTCTCAATTCGACTCCTTCACAATAGTACCGGGATTCCGAATGAGTTAATCCGTGTTTATGCTCCTAATCGGCCCCTTGCTGGAGCCTTGTTACCGGTTTAGCTCACTGTTAAATTTATACAATGCCTTTTGTATACAATGAACCATTTATTTAACTTAAAACATTGTTTATGCCAACATTTTCTTTTATTGGATTTAACTTATTGAACTTTACGATATTGATTCTGAAGAAACAAATTCTTTAGTTAATCTACACCATTTTTTTTAAGATAAACCTTAAGTGTGATTTAACAATGGATGTTGTTGTTGCAGCTGAACTAAAAATGGACGTGTTGAGGGAACGAGAAGTGAAAGACAACCTCGAAAGGCAACTTCTCGACGAGCAGAAAATGCGAGGTGAGTGCTATTAAATTACAACCAACATCTGAATCTAGCCCAGGATTATATTACTACAAAACACGTATTCTCCGTCTTCTCTAAAATATGTGGAAACCCGTCGATAACCAGCAAAAGATTCAGGAAAGAACAAATAGGGCTTAATTTGAACACGTTCATAAATCACGGTTGAATGGTCCGCGCCGCATTGGCCACAATTAACAGGAGATCTTGTTACGGGACCATTGTCTTCCTCCTCGCCGCGTTATTTATTTCCAACATTAAAACTATTATTTTCTCATATTACACGGCGTGCCTTATGTTGCCAATTTTCTTTCCGTGCCACCGACCCATCGGCGCCTCTTCCATAATTGTTTATGCTACAATGTGTTGTGGGTGTTCAATTAATTCCATTTTTATACGTATTTTCACACGTTATAGCCTCACACCATCTCTTATTGTTAATGTTATCTATTTGTTTCTGTACTTTCCCAAGCCCGGTGCTCGCGTGTTCCAACGTTTTCTTCGATTTATAGGTTCATTGATAGTTTTATGGGTTCCTTTGACGTCTATGTAATCACCATAATTATGCTATTTATTAAGACAATTTTGCTGCGGTACATTGAAGGTTTAAATTTGTTTGTGGTATAAACGACGTACGTTTATTGCTGTGGGTCAAAGCTACCATAATTGGAAAATGTATACAGCCATAATTCGTAATCTGTGAAATTACAATAACTTTGCATAGTGCAGGATAGGGTTCGTCATAATCGAATCTATAAATGAAATTTATAGTGCGATATCATTGCACAGTTCTAGTCCAAACAAACATAAAGGTTAATTCGAACAACACAATACCACCCTTTCTTTGGGTACAACGTGACGTCATCCAGTAAAAAGAAAACCGACAGAATGGAGGTAACCTTTGTACAAATGTCAGGCGACATGGCAACGATGAACTGACGCCTTGAGACAAAGGGTTTAATTCTATTGAAGACAATACGACGAGCCATATTGAGCTTTACACTTTAAATAATAACGCATTAATTCGCATCATGTCAAAACTGAGAACAATATTACATGTCACAAACGACATAAAGGTGGCGTAGATATTTTATCAAGGTAGACATTTCTCTTGTGTTAATGTAATATAAATTTAAATGTTAATAAAGGGACGACAGGTCTGCGAGCTTCCCGTTGCGTATAATGAAAATAATTATTGCTTCTGAAACATGCATTATAATTATATATGACCGCTAACTGCACACTACAAAATTGTGACTAACAATCTACAATAATGTTCGTAAAACTGGGTGCTTAGTGCTTCGCCAGTGTAAATTGTACAGCGTTTATAGTAGCCGAGAAATCGCTGCTAATGGGTTTCATAGACTATTTGGCGATCTTCGATCTAGTTTAAAAGCTTTTTGACAACTTATCTACTCGTGCTAACACCTTTATCGACGGCTCTTCCGTTTTGTGTTATTATGAAATGCATTTGCAGCTGAACACTGTTCTTCTCCTATTCTAGTATTAAACTGGAACTATCTATGATTCTTCCCGTTCATGTGATAAGGGCCGTCTGAAGCTCGCTTGCCAACAGGTGTCGAGCACGCAACCTGTCACTTCTTATAATTACTATCTTCTATTGTAATAATGTTCAGTGAACCATAATCTAGAAGAATCCCGCACTTTTATGCAAAATATGATCTAAAAACGTTTGCGTTTATAAACTTACACGCACACGCTGCGTGGGATACAAACACATGAACAAGATTTAATATTTCGGGTATGGTATAGGTGTAAGTAAGTAGAACAGGGCAACAAAGAGGGAAATGGAGGCTCCATACATAATTCACACGGTGAATGAACTCGATTGCGACGTGAGCAATACTGTTAATTGCCAAAAACCAATCATCAGATAGCGGTATACGCGTCGACGCTGTGAAATACCACTTTAGTTACAAAAGCTCGCGCAACCAATAGTGCTTCACGAACCTGAGATGAATACTCACCGTTCCACTGGAATTTACCACTCTTTATTACATTCTGTTAAATTTTTGACACATTTTAACTCAAAACTCCTAAAATATGAAATAAAAAATACAGGTAGTTGTTGCGTTTTCTATCTATACTAAAATGTAAAATCAATGAAGATTTAAAACTGCAGCGATCCAGTTTGGAAATATCGCCTTAGGATTATTAAAATGACTGAACACGAACAGTGTAAAATTAATCGATAATAACAGTGAAATGGCCGATCTCTGATGTAGACAAGGTAAAATTGATCTTAAGATTCTTATGAGGGTAATTTCTTTCGACATAATAAAAAACCAATACCAACGCAACATTATCTAAGTGTAGAAGATGTAAATGAATAAATGAAGTTATAAAGATTGCTCTAAATACAAAAAGTAAAAGAAAAATAGACTTATTTACCAGCACTCGTACAGTATTGGTTTACACGTTGAAACTTACGTGCGATTCTAGAGCAAGTCGAATATACTGGCTACTGCGATCCAATAACAATCAATCAGGCCCGTGGATCGCAGTGCACCATGAAAATTGGAATAGAGCCGACGAGCCTAATCAACCTTCGCGGACCGCGTTCATTCATAATAGATATTGTATTGAATAGTCCAGTATCGCGTGGGCATCTAGTGCTTTCGTAATGCACCGCGGTTCTATTTAAATGGCGAACTATGCGGTAATCTGTATAATTAATTTACTATTGAAAATTAGAATTCATCGGCTGGCAGCCGTTTGTGAAGATTTTTTGTTGGATAGATTTATTCTAGCTGTATTTTCTTTCTAGGCCCTGGCTTAGGCTAAACTTTAAACTCTTACAGAGTTGTAAGTATACCTGTTTTCAACTGTTAAATTTAATTAATGTCAAGACAATTCCTTCTCATAATTTGGGCTGATTAATCTTGTATCGAGTCCTCAGGTAATAGTAGGGTTTCGTCTAAATCTTACTCAGTCATTTTGATATATTCGTTTATAATTGAGTCGGACTGTGCACCCCCAGTAAGGGACACCCTTGAGGGAGCTCCTTCATTACCGAGGATGTTATGAGCTCGAAGGGAAATCGGAAGACTTTCATAGTTCTCGCCCTATGATTTTGAGGCGTTCCGGTCACGGCTTTAACCTTTTGAAGGCAGGGATGCAATCAGAAATATCATTCGGTTCTAATCATGGTTTGTCCCTATTTGTAACTAGACAGTTGGTAGTAGTTTCAATATTGTCAACGTGTAACATTCGGTTTTTGTGAATATCTTCCCAGAAGTTGGTATGATTAAAAACATTACACAATATTAACAGCTCATTTGACAGACAGTGTTCATGTTAATGAACCATCAAACCGACTCTTACAATATCATCTAATAGTACTTCACCATCATAACTGTATTTCCCATCCCTCTATCCAAATACGGCTCTGTCGCCCCCTTCCCATGCATTTGAGACGTAAAGGAGTTGGTATAATTCTCATTGTGCTCGAGATTGTGTAATTAAATAACATGTAGGCCTCAACATTACAGGCGTCTTGAAAGGGTTGGCAATGGAAATGTTACGCCAATTATGCGTACATTATGTCCGGAATGGAGGGTTATCGATGCCTTTAAAGATATACCTCGGAATTGAGGAATTTGATATTATGCCTCTTCCGTCTTCGTATGTTGTACATGAGTAACAAGTAAATGCGTTGCTTTGATTTTGTGGATCTTAGAAACTATTATTATTATTATTATAAAATATTGTTTCATATACCTCGTATGTATGTCTTAAGCTGGAATGGTCTAATTGGATTTTTTCTGCGACCGATCTTTAGTTGATGATCTAACATTTTTCAAGTAGCAATTACAATGTAGTTCAAGATTGTGCTGTTAAAAGATTACAGATAAGAAGAATAATAAGACTCTTTTTAAATTCCACGTGATTAATAAGAACCATTGACACTAAAGATTTTTTAAGTCGATGGTATCAAATGATGGATTAGCGTCGTATAATTGCTGGCTATTTACAACAGACTCTTAACAATTACCGATGATGATTGTGGCCTGTGCAGAGTATAAACCTGGATAATTTATAGGTTATTAAAGAAACAATAGTTTATGATGCATTGTTAATTGTTTTCACTTAATCACTCTCCTATAAATGAAAACGAGAGATTAATTGAATCAGAACCTATAAACAACATTCAACACAATATAAATGAAAATATAGGTCCTGTAGATGTGCAATAACAGATTTCCATTTGCATATTGTACGTAAGTGCGGTAAATGTATATCAAAGCAGTGTTAGCAAACGGACATTTGACGTGAGTCAGCCCCTGCAAACATTATCACTTGCGGACAGTCCAGTGATCAAATTCAAATGAAATCGTTTAACAGGCGGACAATCGTATCAACATACGTCAGTAGTCAGTGCGATCTAACGCTGACTGGACTCCCCTACGATAATTGTATTAGTTCATACACATTTGATATGCGATGACTGGACTATTATTTGTCTATGAACTTACGTATTGTGTGGATGAAGTTGATAAAATTGGTAATTGTGTCCAAAATTTTTGTTAGACTGTTTTTTGTTCTTCAGTTTTAAGTACCTACGTAGGTAATGCAAACTAAGATTCTTCTGCTGTATCTTTCTTTACCTCTTAAGCGTCTTTGAGCTCACTACAGTAGATCTATAATAAAGTATCTTAAAGTAAGTTAAAATAATTCTCTGACTCATTCATTCTTTAAAATAATATACAGCCTCATTGAAAACAAACAATATTTCTACTGCAACCAATCAGTATAGCAATTTGGCGTCCTTCAATTCGGCTACACTATGGCCTTAATAGATACAATCTGTCGAATGCTCATTGGACGTCGGTGCTATTGTGTGATGCAGACGGAAGCTTCCTATTACAGGCAGTGCAGTCCGTTTGTATAGCCTAACTATGTTACCAGCCATTTCGATTGTTGATAAATCGTTGCAGATGTATGGGAATTGAAGCTTGTGTATAGTTGCATTGATATTTAGTTTAGATCTTCGTTAATGTTTGCATTCATCGCTTGCTGGTTCCCATTTTGGTTTGATTCTTCTATAAAGCTCTTGGTTTCTAGTTTCATTCCTGCTCATGCCCTTTTCAGAGACGAAACTTTCTGTATTTTATTCTAAGTTCTCAATAATAGTCATCAGTCATCGGAATCCTATCCCGGCAAATCTCTACAAAAAGAGACGGACGGTGTTAGCCCCTACTAACATGTAAGCAACGGAAAGGAATCCGCAAATGAAGTCGGACTTCTCATAAAAATACCTGCGATATCTCACGCGAAGAGTAGAAAATGAAAAAATATTCCGCGTACACGGTAAATCCTGACCGCGAGGCGACGTGCGACCCCGCGCTCTGTCGAACCGGACCAGATACGAACCGTGTACGGAATTCAATTACCCAAAACACTTACTTACTTTTTAGGGTTCCGTACTAAATGTCTAATAGGGCAGGGAAAACGAAGATGGAAAGTATTTTTATGACAATTTTATTGTTTAACTGTCGTTTTAATAAAAAGAAGTCGGAAAATAAATAACATTTCACGGGCCTATAGATTTCTGTTACATAATCAAATCAATTATTGGTTTAAAATATGGGTAATTAGTAGTAGGTACATCGATGTTTTATTATAATGGTCTTCCATGCTCTATCGTCACATGGGCATGCAAAACGTATTATTATTTGATTTAATAAATTTAAAAATATTATAACTTTTAATAACAATTAGGAAAATAAAATTATACAAAATATAAGTTAATGACAAATAGTTATAATTAAGTACTTACAGTAATTTTACTTAAATAATAATACAAACATGTCAACAAGGTTACCGTAATAAAAAATATAAAAGTCAAATGTCAACAAGGTTAACGTAATAGAAAAACAAAAATAAAATGTCAAATGTCACCAAGGTTACACTAATAAAAAATACCTTACCATGTCTTTGGTAGAATAGCTCATATCGCCACAACCTGTAACTATTTTACACTATACTCAAGCAAGCAATTAATTCCACTATAGACAGAACATTCAATTGTCTCTCCTATCATTAAGCTTAGCTATCCCGTTAAACATAGGTTATGTACGGAACCATAATAGTAGAGGTTCGTCCGATGCAAACCGGTTTCAGCTTATTATGATATTTAGCGATCCTTACTACAATGTTTCAGTGTATACCTACTATATCACGTATTTCCAATCACCTATATACAATAACTGTATAGATTCAGGGTATATGTAAAAAAATAGAACAATACAGTCAGAAATGTCGAGAAGTAAGAATATGACATGTAAGTCACCAAAAATAGGCGCAAAATTATTCTAATTACGAATAAATAGACAAAGTTTGCCCACTTGGAAGTTGATATTAATCGCTACTGACAGAAAATAAATTGACACGCTTCCAAACGTTGATTTCGAAATTTAAAAATACATACTTAACGCAAAGTATGATGAATCTTCAACTCAAACCTACGCTCACGCCTGGCAGTTTTTTTGCAAGTGTGAGGTGTGGCAGAAGTTGCCGGCGCTACAAAGTTTTCGTGGGCGACTTCGGGTAAATATTTACACTGGAACGTTGTTTCGGTGGTTTCATTAAATTTTTTTCTTGAGGTTCAACTGTGGGTGTGGAAAATTTGTTTCAATCTGTTCGTAGCTTCGTATTCATTATCCGTATTCTTCGGTCTTAGCTCTAATTGGAACGTTAACATTCCAATTTTCATCGATATGACTTACCCTGTCATGGTCGAATTCCGAATTCCCTAAAATATAAATCCCTGGCAAATATTGGTATTATCTCTGAAAATATTTCGATCTTTCTTTATTAAACGTCTGAAGTCTCACACATGTGTTCAAGACATCGTATAATTTCTTCATCAGTTCTATTTAATTCTTCGCCATACTTCTGAGTTCTTATTACAGCCGCGGTATCCACTACGTGACAATTTTCCTGATACGCGTGTCCTCCAGAATGCAGGACACGCTCCCCTTGCCACACGATCGTATCTGCAGTGGCACACTGAAGATTCCAATGTATCTAATTCAAGGGTACCTACAGAAGAAAGATAATACTGATGATGTGTTAGTAAAAAATATGTGTTTGCAGCTTTAAGATGTTCTCACATAATCAAGAAAAATTTATAGTAATACTTTTTGTTTTCTGGAAATGATGCCTTTTTCAAGCTAATTTGATCAAAAATACAGAAATCAGTTAAAAAAGAACGTCGAAAATGTACAGAAAATGTGATTAGTGTAGATCCCGCGGCTGTTCGCGTGAAATGAAGCGCAGTATGAGATCAGCGCGCGGAAGTAATGGAAATGATTAGATTTCACCGACTGGTCAGCTCCGAGTTCCGATCCAATCCATCCACCTAATGCTATTATGCATTTGAAAAATCCATTTTATTTCAATTTGGATTTTTCAGACATTCCATTTATTTTTGTTTCATCACAGGTTTATATTGTTAAATCGCTTTTCTTGAACCTCCATATTGTTTCGAAAGGGTTGGATTAAAATATAAATCAGAATTGCCGTTTCTACCTCTCCTAGTCTTTGGATTAAACAAATCGAACTGTATAAAAGTACCCCATAACTTTGGCAACAAGTCGCGAAATGGTAGGAACACCAAAGGGCGGCGAGAAAGCGTTGAAACGAAACGCATAGCATTACACATTTCACGGCTAAGTAGAATACGATGTTGGACCCGTGCCGTTGTTCCGATGGACACACCAATTGACTACCTTTTAAGAACTAGTGCTTTGTCCTATCCTTATCGGGATGCTGTAGGCTGTTGTGCGTCCAACTTCTTTAATTTATCTTGTTCGTTTTCCTGATAGTAGTATTGTTCGAGACTTCTTTGGTTCTCTCTAGGTTATCTGTTAGACGTTTAAAAGCAACTAGAATGTTTGACTTTACTTGGGTAGGTACCTTTACAAACATGTAGCATTATCTGTCGATATCATTTTGCAAGATTTAAAATTAATTAAAGCAATCGAATGTAACAGAAGCTTTTAGCTTTACATCACAATTATAAAAATATTTATGGCGTATTTTTCCGTCCAGGTGATCAAGAAGGTAGCCGATTACTGACAAATTAAAACAGTGCAAACTATCTACAGATAGGCGTTTTATAATCAAGAAAATAGCAGTCCACTACATGACGTTTAATTTAACAAACCATCAACATTCGTAGTGAGATAACGAAACGAAAAGCCGACGAAGGTTTCACATTGTAAGCAACCTTATAATTACCACTAGTGTAATTATAAACTTGTAGCCAACACATCCATACAGTAACGACTAATCAAGACCCTATTCAGATTCATTACACCTAAGAGAAGAGCAATAAATATAACGCCCTAATAAAATCTCGCACAACACAGGAAATAATAATAAAATATTACAAGAGCTCGAGATTTTGTCTAATTAATTTTGTATATACGTACTGTGGGGCTGCGATGTCTTGGGAGTAACATACAATGAGTCCGGAAAACCGAAGGCGAGGTGGTAACAAGATCCACCAACGAGCTAAATTAGAATTTATGATTGTATGTGAAATTGTTAGAACGGGTTTCAATGTTTATTATAATGTTTCGTGTAATAAGATGGAGTTGAAACGAAGTTTAGCGGCAAATTGGTGAAATACCTAATGAACTTTGTAATTACTGAATTGTCTTCGTTATGAATAACGAACTTCATTCGCATCATGATCAGATATGAGTTACCATTTCAGTTTTCATTAAACATTCAATTTGGGAATAAGGATTGTGCTGGTAACATTGAAAACGTTTCTTTTATAAATTGATCACTAGAAAGGAAAATTAAGAATAATTAATGAAGTAAACCAGTTCATAGATCAAAGAAGTGTCCAGCACCTAATCGAGGTCAACAACAAAACGTAATTCAATCAAGCACTCGGTCAACACTTAACCAAACATGGCTGACCAAAATCACGACAATGTTTCTTCAATCCGGCGTGCTGGCCGGTAGTGTGACGGTACGGAGTCAACACGGCAAGAAGTGTCGCGGCTGAGCCGTGTCCGGTCCAGCGCGAGCTGTCGATTATACAACTGAGTGCACGCGCCCTGAGCCAGCTTGCCGTGTCCGTAACTTGATACTAAACTTGTCGCTTTTAACTGTAATTATAATTCTCTAGCTTTGAATAAGATTAGCAGAAACTTTTTGACACGGCTCTCTATTTCGCTTCAGTGGTCCGATTGTGAAATTCTGGGTTTACTTTCACAATACTCTATCAGAATAGTTGGATAGAAGTTACAATTTATGTTACATTTAATACTTACTAATGAACACCAGGAAAACAAGGCAATGCTAACTACGAATTTGGTATTCGTGATAATTATGAAGCTTGTATGTATGTGTTCCGGTGAGAGAGCACCCGTACCACGATCAACTATTAATTAATAACCAAAACTATTTCTGTATTCAAGCAAGTTGAGTACAAATGAACAAATTTTGCAAAATTTGAGCTACAATTTCCAAATTGCCCACCGGAGCGTATGAACTACTGAGGCGGAGTTGCGTGTTAGCGCCAGACCACTGGGAGTTAGAACTCTGTTCAAAACTGGCGGTCGGCGACACTGGAATGAGTCAGCCGGCCACCAGGCGAAGGTAATGTGAACACTGCCCACCCGTGCGCCGGCCGCGCTGCGAAATACTGCTCACGAAATACTAGCCCGATGTGTAAACGTTACACTTCGTCACGACGCCGCCACGGCGACACATTAGCGGGTGCAATTGGACGAAATGCTGTCAAAATTCAAATAATCCATTGGAACGAGGAAAAGCCACTTCAAAGAAAACATCCCGACAATGTTGATTAAATCCCACAACGCAAGGATAAAACGTGACTTGATAAAATCCAATCCAAATATTAAACCGAAACAATACTAATCGAAGTAAATTGGCCCAAAACATCCCTTCGTAAATCCGGTTCACTGCAATAACAACATCAAGTAGATTTATAATTATCGGAAGAGCGTTTAAGTCGCGTTTTAATTATAGAAACAAAACAAAAACAGGAATCTCCAATGTCTTAGTGGAGTTTTGGAGTGAGTCGGGACTTTAATTCAAACTCTTTGTTGTGGAAATAATTTTCTTCAATAGGGGTGAGCTCCGCGTTTTAGAGATCGGAAGTCATAGCAACAATCGGCGTAAATCATGACGATTGTGCACTTAAAACGTAATTGACCTGTGCCATCTTAAAACAAATTTGATTTAATAGAAGGGTTGTTTTTTCTTTGTTGAAGCACAGTAGACTAACTGCACAGTAAATGATAAATGATAAATGATAAATGATTTTATTTCTGTAAGTGGGTTTGGACAAAACACTTTTACACGTCAATCATATTTTTTAAACTAGATGAGGTCGGCGTTTCCTATCTGACTACTCCGAGAAGAAAGGCCGAAACAAACTCAGAGGTCACAGTCTCTTTTAAAGTCCAGACATAATCTTGGTCAGATCATGTGAAGATCATGTAGATTGGTGTCTGAGATGGTCTTTTGAGGAAAGAACCACACAGATTGAGAGGACCTGTCCAGTCAGTGCACGCATTTGTCAGTGACCGTGCAGCTCAACTCAGGGTTTAAGGAGCTCAACGATTCGACGAACAATACCAAAGAAAGGACGTTTGGGTAGGCCGCATAAATTACTCAAGCTGCCAGAATAATTCAGTCGAATTCGCAACATATTCCTACTGTTTTTTGACAATTTTAGTCCAACAATCCTTTGGCCATCAAAAACTGTATCGAAGACAGGCAAATTATATCACGAAAGCTAAAAAGGAATTGCCTCACCCCTAGTTGTTGGAACGGCACTCACCCCGGACATAGGAAATTCAATAATAATTGAACTTGGTGGACGGTGGACCGCATCCGGTATCTTGGGGAAATCGCTTATTGATCAGAAATTTTACACCATGGTAAACGTGCATAGTCTTAAAATGGTCAAGAAATCTTGTTTACATGCTGCAGTGCTGACTTCCAAATATGATAGAGTCGAGATTAATGTCATTAACAATAAACAAAAGAGTAAACTGAATAATTTGACAGACAGAATAACATCCAAAGAATCGGCAATAAAACCCGAGACGTATTCGAAAACAAGTAAAGAACGTGTTTACGGAATTATACCTAGTGATGCAATTAAAATCGACACGTCTGTAAACGGAGAAGTAGTTGGATTCAGGGAACATGTATCAATGCATCGAATGCACGAACCGATTGTAACGATGTCGATTGCGGGCTAATAAATTGTTTACGTTGGCCGGAGTGCGATCATTAAGATCTTTGTTTACGGCTCGACCACACACGAGTAGCAGACGTCGATGAAGCCATACACGCTGATTTGATTGCAGGATATCGTATTAAAGTTGCTGCTAATATCATATTTACTGCTGCCACTGTTAAGTTAGTGACAAAAATAGACTTCCGGCATGGTCAAGTTAAAGTGCTTTTGTTTTATTGCAATTTTATTACTACAGTTAGCATGTCTGTGAGAGTTGTTTCGTTCCGTATTGCAATTAAACTTTAAACGGTGAATGTGATTTACTTCTTAGATGCTTTGTATTTGCTAAGCTTACATTTAACTTAACATCAATTTCAATTACTCAATGAATACTCAACCTCTCACAGATAAATTGAAACTAATCTCATTAACATAAACTGGAAAATCAAACTCATTGAAGCTTTCATCAATAAAATCAATTCTGTTTTCGTATGTCGGTCCGTCGCGTCGGCGCGTGAAAGATGATTCTCGTATACTCTCGTCTGATTTGCAAACAAACATAAGGTTTATGCGCTCAGCTCAGCTTAGCTCAGCTCGTTTTATCGACTTATTGCTTTTTATGCGGACTCATTTGCTTGTTTATCTTCTACAAGTTGTTATTGCTCTTCTAATACTGAGTGAACTGTTTATTTGATTTTGGTGTTACTGTTAGCTAACGAATCAATGGCAATGGTAATATTTGGACGTTTGATTACAGCTTTATCTATTTGCTGAAATGTTAATGGCTTAGTTTTTCAACTGTTATTGCGTGCAAAACTTTTTATCAGTTATCCTGCATTATTGACTTGTTCTTAACCGACTTCCAACAAGGAGGAAGTTCTACGTTCAACTTTATGTACTTTTTTAAAATGTATTTTCTTCGATATTTTCGTCAATTGTAGACGGATTTAAAAAAATCTTTTTTCATTTTGTAGAAGAAGCTTGTGCGGTGGTTCTATAATTTTTTTATTAGCTTTGCTGGGGTAGTTTTTAAGTTAACTTCAATAATACGTATTTTTCCCACTTAGTCTAGGTGGATGAGGTTATATTAAGTTCCTGTCACTGTCATTTGTATAGCAGGTAATGGTATTCGAAGGTACCACAACTAAAATAAAAGTTTTGTTTCCAAAAAAAAAACACTACAAAGAGAAAAATAACTTTAAGTTCGGAAGTCGGTGGCAAAAACAAAAACACCGACTTCCGAAATTAAAGTAATTTTTCACTTTGTAGTGCTTTTTTGGAAGTCGGTTTTTTTTTGTAAAGTTTTTGTAAACAATAATATTATCGAAAACTTGTTATAACTAAAAAGCATCATCGATTCAAACAGTAGCCCATTAAAATTGATCATAAATTCCGGACTAATCCATCATATTGCAAACAGCGACTCGCAAATGATACAACCGTGTAATTTAATTTTTTCGGGTACCAGACAATATTTCGACGAAAATGAATTATCTCCTGCCCTTCCGATGTAAGTACTACATGTACACGACTGGGATAATCAAATGACGTGAGCCGAAATTGATTTGTGAAAACCTTTCACCATCATTTATCGTTGACTTTATGAGGTGTTTTTATAAATACGACGTTAGAGGTATGATGATTACGTCGGGGTCACTAATTTAGAGGTATGAGGAACATGGTGTAAAGTTCACTCATCCTCTATAGAAAAGGGAGGATCCTCCGACCAGACGGGTGTCGTGTCTGGCGGGAAACAGCCCAACGATTGATGTCGGAAAGTTATGTATGATCGCGCGGTAAACTATGCTTGCGCGATGCAGGATTTGTGTGACGTCAGGTCTTTGATGCGTAGTTCGCATGTGGCGATGTAGATGCCGCCACACTTCCTTTATTTTTCCATAGTGGTTGATTATTTGTCATTATTATTAATTACAAAAATTATATTTATCATTTAGTACGTAACTTTGTTAAGTTATATTTTTGTATTTCAATCTACTTACGAGTATGTCTCCTGCTAAGTAATTGGTTACAACGCGAAAAGTAAGCCTATTAAAATTCAACGCTGGTTACTTTGTTTTCAGAATTAAATTGACTGTAAAAAATTGTACACAGACAACAGAATGCTCTTTGTATAATTGCTTGCGACTATGAAATCCATTAAATGACATATTTCATGATTGCGTCGTGTTTTACTGATGGGATATTTATGTAAATTATTCCGGAAATCAAGTTAGTGTCATTTGTAATTAACTTGCAAAAGGAAGATTACGTTCAGTTAGGTATTAACTGCAGTTATTATCACTATGTTTTGTATGTTAGTGTTAATGGGGTCAGAAATCGTACGTAGAAAAAACCGGCCAAGGGCGTGTTGGACCACGCATAATGAAGGGTTCCATAGTTGGGATGAATTTATCCTAAGAACAATCTTAACATTGTAGTTGAAAAAATATGTTCTCCCAACTACAAAATTAAATGTAAACTTACATTTGCAGGTCGGAGAACATGTTTTTCGCACAATATTGAGAGATTTACCATGTTATTTTAAGACCATAGGTTCAAATCTCATAGGTTTTCCTGTAATCTATAAAGTATTTTTTGAAAAATTTAGTTCTAGTTTCGGAGATAAGGGAGAGTGGTCAATTTTCAATTATTTTATTAAATAACTTTAAAACTATTTATTTTAAAAGTATTTTTAAAAAATTGACCCTCACAAGCCCTTGCATTTGATATGTCATAATAGTACAGCATGCATTTTCTTTTTTAATTTTCTTTTTGGCATTCACCATACTTTTTACTTTTACCATACTTTTTGAACCCTATACTTATTCAAAATTAATTAATTTACGTGACACGTCAGCGTTTGGGCGACAGAAATCCATATTTTTGTACCTTTAAACTTAATCAGTCCATTAAATTCGGACCAAGTTGGCTGTGACAGACGGACAGACAGATAGACACGCGAGTGATCCTGTAAGGGTTTTATTCATTCGGAAGCGTGTATCAAAACTATCAAATAGATTAATATTTAATTCTCTACAAACTTAACAAATCAATCAGACGTGTAACACAAATTGATTACATCTCATAGTGAACTTCCATTCATCACCTCACTCCCACACATTTTCTTCACGAAGACTGCTCGCTCACAAACAATCGCCGATACAATTTAATTTAATAAACTGTCAAAATGCTGCCAGTACCTGTTAGTGTTTACAAATGGACCGTACATACGTTTTCCGCTTTGGTTTCCCAACAGGGGGCGCTGGCGTCGGTTCGCACCCCCATGATGAATTCACCTTTTATTTTGTCCCACTTGACTCAATTGAGAGTGATTTTTGAGCGTGAATGGGCAGCCTGCGTAATTTGCCAGTGACAGGCAGAAATGTGCATTGAAAGCTATAAAAGGTTCAGACCAAACTCAATCAAGACCGCTTTTCCGTTTTTACTGTTTGATGTATAAAATGAAATTGTTCGTCCATGTTTCAACTGTGAAACAATCTCGCTAGCAAAAGGTTAAAATATGTACGTCTTCATCGTATCGCTGTGCGAATCCATTTAAGTTTCATAGACAAAGTTTACGCCAGCAATATTCCATAACAAGACTTTGCGAAATCTTAGCGGACCATTTGAGCAGTGCCCTCACGAATAGTTAGTAGACAATAAATTATTTAATAACCCCTCGGTTCCGAGTCCGGGTCGTGCACTTAATCTGGGCGTACATATGAAATCATCTCTTTAGAAACAATTAATATGGCCGTGATTAAGCTTGGCTACATTTGTGAGATGTCGTTCTGTTATTACGGATGCTAAATTGTAAAATTATTCGGGATTACAAACTAATTGGTTGAAACATTGATAATTCTGATGATTGATGAGGATGACACATAGAGGAGCTCGTGGCTAAATAATAACAGCCGCACGGGTCAATCCATCGGGTTAAGCTACGCTTGCCGGGGTGAGTCTGTGGACGGGTGACCATCTTTATATACCGAGACTCCGAAAACTCCGTGCCTCGGAAAGCACGTTAAGCTGTTGGGCCCGGCTGTCATTCGTGGATCTTTGACAGTCGTTACGGGTCGTCAGAAGCCCGAAGGTCTGACAACCAGTCTTACCAAGAGGTATCGTATTACCCAATTACTAGGTCTAGGAGGACAAATAGGCAGTCGCTCCATGTAAAATACTGGTATTTAGCTGCATCCGGTTAGACTGGAAGCCGACCCCAATGTAGTTGGGAAAAGGCTAGGCAGATTGGATTGATGAGGAAGACACATCAGACAGAAATGACAATCATAGGAGATACTAAAAGACAGTACTTATTTAAATTGATTCGAACTCGTTAACTAAAATGCCTTAACGTGTATTAGCGTTAATTTCAAAAGACCACTACAGGTCGACAGGTATGTTTATCTCATTCCTCAAAGGTTTTGCGTTTCAAAGCTTGGAAGTGTCATCTGTAATTATTGTCCCCGAGTGACCGACCACTCTGACCGGTGTCGGGTGAACACTAAGCAGTTTGTAACTCATTCCTAAGACGGAGGATTGCACCTTTCGTAGTTATGCTCGTAAAACTTAATGTGCCCAATAACGCTGTTGTTATCAATTATTTTTAATTAAAGGAACTTCAAAGTTGGACTTAATTGTTATTATGATGTTTTTGTTCATCGATCTTTAACGTTAGATATGATGCATCAATTATGATAATCGTTGCTGTTTGCTTTTTTAATTAATTTGAAAGAGTCCTGTGTGCTTACTTTATAAACGGACTAAGGTTATCATTATTAATTGAGATGTCATGTCTATCTAAATTATGTAGCAATGGGCAATTCAATATTGGTAGCCTCTCCGATTACCTCCGAGGGAAACTTGTTCCAGATACAATGATGAACACGAGACACTTCAGTTCTGGAAGCAAGTTGTGTACCGTTTAAAGCTCTTGGTAACTAAGAGGTAGTTTGTAGGACTTCTACAGGCATCGCTCTACCCAATACTTGTCTATACTAAGAAACAAACCCATATCGATCATTTTGCGGGGCAACAGGACCACAGGTATATCAAATGCTTGAAACATTATACAAGCGAATACGAATATGAAACGTAGCTTCGTGCAGTCAGTCATCAATTTAGCATCTCAGAAGTTTTAATTTCCCCCGTACAAAATGCGAGAAGGGGTGTCCCATTTGATGTCCAGGGTCGATGAAGTTCGAACGCTTTATTACTGTGTCCGGCTTTAAGTGGGTGTAAAGTTTCAACACCCTTTGATTTACTTGCAGCGCGGGGAATAGGTGTGCGACGGATCGGACCAAATTTGTTTGAGCTTTGTCTTTTTCCATTGTAACTCGATTTTATTGCGCACTTGTTTTGTTTTTGTTTTGTAGCACTCGTCTGTCCAATCTGCCCCTCATTTTATTGGTTTTCCGTTCCGCTCACCAACATATACACAGAATATGTGATGATCTTAAATTACCCTTAACAGCGTTACAAGGGAGTATCGGGGACAATGCTAACCGCATAATGGGCCGAGCAATTATTACACTAATACCTTAAAGGACCACTTTAATCCCCTAATCGGAAGCCAAACTAACGTGGTGCCGTTCCGCATAGAAATATCTTAAATTGGCAACACGGTCCGGCGGGCCGACCATAAAACATCTTAATGAGTACCGCCAGCAGCTGCGGACCCCTATATTGCCGCTCTCATATCCATGCAAACTACCACCGACGACGTCTTAGCGGCCTTACTTTCCTCCTCCTTGTTTACAAGTCGACAACTAATTTGCTGCAATATGTGCATAGGGCAACATTACGGCGCTATCTCCTCCGTGCGTGGCTTGCATACATTTGCTCCTTCCTCGCCACAACAAGGTTGTTCCTCGACCTGACCCTTCACTCAACCCTCCTATATTCAAATTCAGCCCGGACCGGCCATTTGGACGCGGATTTGTTATAAGATTAAAGGAAGATTTCACTTGTGAAACAATATGGCAGCCGATTTACATATTTCGTTTCCTTATTAGTTTCGGGATATTTGTTTTGGGGCCAGCGAATTTACATCCACTGACCGATTAAATGGCCCTTAGGCGTCTTTAATGGGGGTGCCGCGTGGTCGTTGTTGGCCTTAGCAAATGTGTGCTTATGCGTAATTGAATATTTTATGGTTGGACCAAATTTAGTGCGGATACTTTATTGATTTCTCATAGCTGTAAACGCGACGTCACGTTCTTCGCAGGAATCTAATTTTATTCTAACCGCAAAGTATGTTTATTCACAGCAGAGAAAAATAAACATTCCCTCTCACATTCTGCCTTTTCAGTTTGCGAGTGTGTTTATCGTTTGCATTTATCTGTTGACTGTTTTTATTCCGCGGTTGACATTTACCCTCTGTTTCAACAAGCGGGCAATTCCGAGCTCGTTTCTTTCATTCGCTGTACGAGTGCTCGCGTTGCATTACCTCTATTCACGTCGAGATAGCTTCACTTAGTTTCCTCTTTTTCAGTGTGGACGGGTTAATTTCTGCATCTTTATTATTCGAGTGGCCGGTGTATGGGAGTAGTGTAGTCTGTCTGGTAGCGTAGATTGTGTGGCGGAAAGCAAACTTGAATTGTTGGGTCGCCGCCGCGTGGAGGTAATGAACGCACGGGTGGGACATGCAGGCTGCTGGAGGCGTCTGGTTCGAGCGAGAGGTGTAGCTGCGAGGGGGCGCGGGGGGGTGAGCTCGTGTACTAGTGCTGTGCTGCCTGGGAGGGGAGGGGGAGGGTGCAACGCGTCCTGTATGCACAGCGCCGCTTCCGCATTCGTTAATGCAAAAGCGAGCACAGACTTCAGGTGTACATTTTCAGCGCTTGTGTGCTTTATACTCGATGTTAAGGCGTGCGTCTTTGTGCAATTCTGAGCCTTAATTATTATTACATTTTATCTTCTCTACGCTTCGATACACTCTCCTTACTGTACGTAAGCTTGGATAATAATATATCAATTTAATCTTCACGAGCTTCCACATTTATACCAAGATTATTCAAAACGCTACGTAGATTCTATAGGGACCTAGGTATACGTAGGTTGGTTTTGTTTCTCTCGTTTCAATTCCTCTCCCTTTTAACACAAAACGAATAACCGCCGGCTTAACAATTCATTACTGCATTCGTTCATTTCAGCTTCATTAAAATCGCATTAGGATTAATTTTTCTCGTCCCCATTTTAATTCGCAGTTTGCTAAGGGGATCTCTTGCTGGACGTAGTGCAATCATCTACTGTCAATATTTGGTGTGTTTTGTCTACCTGCGCCCGTGTGTTTTACGTTATTGCTTGGAAATTGCTAGTGGGCACATAATATAACCAGCTACAATGTTTTACTGCTTCATATTTTTTATACGAACAAAAGAGGTTCCCAGCTAAGTGGAGCTTTTGTGGCGTTTTTATGAATTATCATTAATTATTGCGAAAATTATAGCGTTTTATTAGTTCCTTTTTGTATATCTGCATATTTGAATTCATAATCATTCATTTATCGATAAATGTCTGTTCACATTAGTGCTGTTAATTGAAGTCTTATTAATAAAGCGGGAGATTAATTGATTATTTTAATTGAATAAAATAAAATAAAACAAGTACAGAAATTAAAGCTTAAATAACGTTTATGGTTTCATGAACTTTGTCTACCGTATTAATTGTAATTCTAATATTGAATTAATAACTTACCTACTAAATAGTAAGTCGTAAATAGTTATTAAATAAATTAATGACGAAGGCATTAATCATGTCCAATTATGACCTCAGTCGCATAATAATAAAATGTCACCATAAACGTTAATAATGACATAGTAATCGAACGCTTTTGATAGTTTGTTTATCAGACATAAAATAAAGTCGTATTTTATGTAAAACAAAAATTGCCATGGTCGGAGCCCTCGTGCTGCATACACATGCACATAATGTCTTACGTCGGTACTGGTTACTAGAACCTTTAGATATTGTAAATCGATATTTCATTTTCAAATCGATGCACTGAAGCCTCACGATACATTTGCACGCGATACTTACGACCCCTGCCAACGAATATCTACAATATTATTAATTCAGGCATATTAATAAAAGGTGTCACGTTACGACCACACTGATGTCGCAGGAAGCATGGCCCGATGAGCCATTCCAACGAAAATAAATACATTATTCGATACTGAACTGCATCGATTTTTTACTAAGAATCGATTACTTTTTATTTCATCTGTCCGTCCTAATTTTTACCGGTGCGTTTGATAAGTATTATGTTACTAATGTTGTGACCCGGTTTTGAAAATACAATTTTTTATATAGAAACATAAATAAACACAGGGTGATCCATGTTTTTATATGCAATAAAAGTTAAGATGGCGGATGACAACTCGTGCGAAGTGCCGACTATGATCCGGACACAATCATCGTTAAATTGACACGACTATTCGGCATATTTTTATGGACAATTACTCGAAATCTACGTCAGTGATACTCGCGAAAATATCAAAATGCCATTATTGTAAGTACCTAGACATAATACTTACTAATTTCTTTAAAAACAAACATGTAGGTAGTAAAATGTTGATGCCTTTTTTTACTATTTTCTGAAGTAATAAAGCTGAAACTTTTTGCTCTACTTTACGAAAAATTTTGAATATTGATAACGGTCGATAAGTTACTACAAATATTTTACCTACCTTTTGGAAGTGGCGACTAGAATCAATTCAATTTTTTTGTAAATTTTGTCGGTCAAAAGTACCTTACAAGGGTCTATTTGAAATAAATGATTTGACTTAGACTTTTTACTAGCTTTTTATTACGAGTAATTACGTAAATATCCATGAAGCGTTTTATCCATAATAAATACCATTTTTTTGTGTAAATTCTTTATTTTTAAAGCGTCCGAAATTACTGTAGTAGTGCCGGGGGCAGGCAATATCGAGAATCGAGCATTTCACGGTCGGTAAGTTCAGCCGTATCGATACGGATATAATAACCAGTGAAATGGTAACTATAAAGAGAGATTGTATTTTTTACTAACGTCGTAAGAAGTCGGAATGTCCGACCGGCCCTTTGATCGGTTTGATAAAAGTGCTTGCGATCTTCTTTTCTTATTTTTCATAAAAATTTCCTCCGTACCTTTATTGATATTTTCTAAGTTTCAAATGTACGATGGAATGTTATGAAATATGGAAGCACTCTGCGTATGTCTGTTTGTTTATATCTATAAAGTCAGGTCCGATCTTGTGCAGGGAAAATATAAGGTTTTTATCAGCAGAGGTCATTCCCGACTCATAACTTAGATCCCCACTTGTCTGACAAAAACAATAATCCGTAGGTACTGTTTGAGGAAAATGTTTATCTATCGCGACACCACCCCATAAATATCGCGCTTACCGAAATAAAACAGTGGAAATAGATAAAAAGCTAAACTGCTGTTAGCGACTGTACGAGACAGTGGCGCGGACAGTTTGACAAATGTTCTTATAGAAGAACGTGTTGGACGTGTTACTTTTTATTGCAGCTTCGATCGGTTTTATATTACTTTAATACGATAATTGAACTTAATAAAAAATGTATAGCGTTATTTCCCTTGCATGATTAGAATCATTACCGTAAATTGAACTTTGTAATTAAAAATTAAATTCACACTAAGTTGCTTCTTTTTTGCATAATGTTACTTTTAAAATTAACAATTATAAAAAATAAAAACTTTTAATAAAATGGCGAAACATGTCGCATCCCTCAAGTACCTAAAACATCCAAGAAAGCACAATCACGTAATAACACAAAACGAAAATCATTTGACATTAGTTATCGAAAGTCACCGAAACACGTCGACATATCAGCTCATCAAACCCAAAATGTAACATACGTTGGCATGATAACGACACATCTTATCTAAAAGACATTATTTCATACACATCTATCGGAAAGCCATTTGAACTGTGTCTGATTTTATTCTAGGCAATTTATTTTCAATAAAGAACTATAAAAAGACTTATCTAAATCGTTCGGCTCTGACTGGTAGGGGAGCAACTGTCATAAAAGTCGATGCTTATTTACGTCGTATTGCACCGATGGGAAAACTATTGGGTTCTATCGATGTTATAATTATATATATTTGCCGATTTTATACATCGTGTCACATATAAACCATGTAGGGAAAACTAAGGCAATTGTCATGCCCCAGTCATATAAATGTAAGTGCTTGATGTTTTAGCAACGTAGTGTATTTCTCTCTTAGACCATGTATTGCGTGCTTTATTTTTATTATACATCAATCAATCTGCCTAGCCTTTTTCTAACTATGTAGGGGTCGACTTCCAGTCTAACCGGATGCAGCTGAATACCAGTATTTTATATGGAGCGACTGCCTATCTGTCCCCCACAACCCAGTAACTGGGTAATACCTCTTGGTAAGACTGTTTGTCAGATTTTCGGGCTTCTGAGGACACGTAACGACTGTCAAAGATTCACGAATGACAGCCGGGACCAACGGTTTACTCTGTTTCCCAACCCCGGCAAACGTAGCTTAACCTGATAGATCGACCCGTGCGGCTGTTATTACTTAGCCACGATCATTTTATTTTAAATGCGTACTAAAAATAAAGTAGGGGAGAGGTGTGTCAATCGTAACAAAAAAAAAACAATCGTTCATAATATTTTAATTAAAAATCACAGCGCAATCATTTTTGGTCACATTATAGTTGAGTTATCTAATTATAAAATCCAATACAGAAAGTAACAAAAATATCGATAAAATTCTAGAAAATGGCACATAATGAGATCAGTCAACAGTGTTACAATTGCTACACCGAGAGAGTCAATTGTAACAGCAATGAGAGTCAATTGTAACATAAAGAAATCGTCAACAATAAAACAATACCTCTAACAAAATCTTGTCAGCAGTTCACGCTAAATACCTAAAAAAAACTTAATACCCTTAAAAAACAATAAAAATCAATAACAGTCATTCCGACAAACAGTTTAAACGCACAAAAAATAGATCATTATTTGCACAGCTGGAGTGTGCCCATTTATGGCAGTCTGTGCATTGCAACCAATCTTCTCTACTGGTTTTATAATGTTCAAAACAGACTATACAATAATTATCGTCTTCGTCTGTGTCTTCATTTATATTTTCCTCTGTCTCATTATTTTCAGTTCTTACAGTATTTTTTCTGGTCAATTTCTTCCCTGTCGGCTTAGATTCCAAATTTCTTAATTTTGGTATCTTTTTCTCATTAATCTTTCTTTGCTTTGCCTCTAACGCTTCCTTTTCTGGCGTATCAGTATATATTGCACTTTTCCCTTTAGCTCTCGTAGTTTTTAGTTATCTGCTAGTGAAGTCCTTCCGAGGTCGTTTATAAACCATTTTGTATGAATTCTGAAAATAAAATGGTACTATTAAATAATTATCTAGTGTGAAAAATACAGAGTGTCAAATGTAACATGTTACAATTGCCCCTCCTTGTTTTGTTACTTTTGCACCACTGCCGCCATTTTGCAATGAAAACTTATTTAACAAAAATCTATGGTAAATTTGAACAACTCACATACCTGCACGTATAGATTGGATGTTAACTTATCCGAAAATCACCACTGAACTATAAAAAACTCTTTAATTTTATTTTAATAAGAAAAACCGAGCCGAACAATAATCTTACTGAACTTGAAAGATTTCAAACTTTCATGTATTGAGAGCGCATGCGTGAACTGTTTTAGCTCTAAGTTCGGCCGGTAAAACAGCACCAAATAAAGCTTCGATTGCCACCAAGAGCTACCGCTACTCGTCAATAGATGTCCTGAAACAACATATGTTACAATTGCCTCCCTGTAACTATTGACACACCTCTCCCCTACATGTAGAACATAGTTACTTAATGAACAGAAGGGCTATAAGATAACTAGTGCAATTAAGATCAACTGATCAAGGTTCTTTGCCCCTAAGTTGTTATTACCTCTGTTTTAATTCAATAAAAGCCTCATTTTTTTTTTTTTTAATAAACAGAGATGCAAAAAGAAAAAAGAGCAGTGATAGCCTAGTGGTGTGACCGTCAGACTGCCAAGTCATAGGTATCGAGTTCGAACCCAAGGCACGCACCTCTGACTTTTCGGATTTATGTGCGTATTGTATAATTATCACTTGCTTCAAAAACGGTGAAGGAAAACATCGTGAGGAAACCGGCATGTCTGAGAGATATTTCTCGACGGCATGTGAAGCCAAGTCAGAGGCCAGACTAGTTGGCCAGGTTAGTTTCGTGTGGTTAGAGACTAACCACACGAAAAGAAGGGAACAATAAACAAACGTTGAACTATTTGACACAATATAGGTGTTATCAATGAAAAGTTGAAACTCTTACAAAACTTAATTTCGTACCTACTTTCCACATTTTGGTTCAGCACCATTCTACGAAAAAGTTTTTCCACGAGTTATTTTCGTAAAAAAATAAATAAAGTATCTGTGGTGTATTGCGTGTAGGGTAGGTGTACCATAAAGCAATAAGTACGTCCGCATCCGCGGCCCGGTCCCATTGTGCGCCGCAGATAAGGCGACACGGCGCGGGCGGCGGCGCGGGCGCCTCCACCAACTTTACTTATTTAGACGACACGCGTATATCTTGTACTAATAATATGTATTAGTAGGGAAAGATTGTGGAAAATATTTAGGACCTAGGTGTACCTTGTCCCCTCAAAGAGGTGAACATATTTAGTTGTGAAATAACGTCGATAGTAAGTATTCATTGAAATATAACCGCATGAGTTATTTTAAGTTTGAACCATTATGTAATCTGACAACAACAACAACAATTATAAAAAACTCGAGCATTACAAATAATGTATGCTTAGGTTCGTAAATTAACAAGCTCATTTAAATACATTATATCAATCATCATAATGAAAAACTATACCTAAGTACCAAATAAAACATTAAATAAATTAAAATGTTCCAAAAATTATACAAATTACGCATTTTTCGATTAAAATACAACGATCGCTATAGATGATAAACCACTAAACAACGAAATAACAGAGGAACCCATTTAAATTTGTACTCGAGCACCGACTCATTTACATGTTATTCGGGCACTAACCCTAGGGGACCGTATCAGCCATTTATGAGTTAAAAAGTATTAAAGAAAAGAAAACTCGATAGATATAAAAAGATACGTATAATAACAAGAGAAAGAAGCCGCGTGCAAGGAAACTGCTTGCGGCGAATAAGCCTCGCGGAAAGCGGTATTGTTCCGCGACTTTTAAAAACGGAACAAAATGAACGGAGGGGAAGGAAATCGGATGAAAATATGAAAAGAATACACGTTATATACGTAAAAGTGAAACGAAACGTCGGAGATCGGGTCTCAGCCGCGGCGGTCCGCAAATATAATTTGCATAGTCAAGTAGCCCAACTTTTGTCTGCAGCGGATGTTCGCAACCATATTCGTTTGTTGCTTTTTAACCACACTCTCGTTCTGTATCGGGCCGGGCTTTTTATTGCATTTTTTCCCCTTTGAACGGATTCCTTCAATATTTTGGTGGTTCGTTTTTATTCATACGCTCGGTCATCGAATTGTTTCGCTTCATATCACAGCTTTGTTGTGTTCTCTTAATCCTTGTGTCTTGTTATTGTCCTGTTTTCAATGCATAATACTGCGATTCAATGCCATCTCTGCCGCAATAAAGATGGCTTGTATATTTTGAAACATACGTCGAACGTTTAAAAAGACTGATTAATATATTTAAGTATCAACGCACTCAATAGGTCTTCGCGTCTTCATAAATTGAATTCGATTTCAATTGGAACAAAAGAAGTATAACCATAATAATAATATCATAAGTCGGTGAATACATCCCTACTATTCGAAATTGGTCCCATCATCGACTACAAAGGCGGCCACAAAAGATTAAAACTTTTTGTTTAGCTAGCGTCAAATGAAATAATCGATTGAGGAATTATTACGATTCATCGTACCGAACTGGCGAGAGGAAGCAATAGGCCGGATTATGCAGCACAAAGCGATGCCGACGAGCTATAGACAAATATTGACTTGTAGAAACAATGAACGCAGACGGCGCTTCTGCCGCTGGATTATGCGTAGGAAGAACTTGATTGACGGTTCAGTTGCGGCTGCTCATATCAAGATTGAAAAAGGGAATGACTAACTAAATATAGACACGACAAAGTAAGGAAAAGGTCTGGCCGCTGGCTAATTAATAAAACGTTTACGCGTTAATAGACACAAAAAGTGAGATGAAAAGATCCTAAAATAAGCTTCAGTCGAGTGCAAACCTGTTTTTCAGAGGTGTTAAAGAGAATCGATACTCGGACTCGATGGTCCGACGAATTTTCCACTGAACGGATCTTTGGACGTAGACCTTTGTATTGACGAGAAATTAACGTACGGACCTTTCCATCCTAATTTTGTTAACAAAGTAATTATGTACGGTCGTGTAAATAATATACCTTTTGACATTGTGGCTAACGGTGCAGACCTTAATGAAGTTGCTAAACAAACGTCAGTCGAAGGCGCAAAAAATGTATTGAGAAATATCAGACAAAATCCAGATCATAATTTAATATGTATGATTCTGTTGCAAAAAATGCGAATGGAAATAAAAACGAACTTTCCAATCCGTACGTTATTACTGACTCGTGTCGGAGGTCGTACGATGACAAATGATGCGTAGGAGTCGATCGCTAGTGAACCTCGCCCGTTTCATTAGCAACAACATTAATTACTAGCAAATCTTTAATGAGAAAACGAGCTTTCATTTTATTTTCATTCCACATTGCTCTAGAGTTGTTAACTTTGTATTCGATTTTTTTTGTATGTTTAACTGCAATGGATGGTAATTAACATAAAAGACTTGATAACATGAAAATCAAAATGTTATGTTACCTACTTCATCATTACCATTCTATACTACTGAATCTTCTTTCTTTTTATACTGACTGAAACTGAATCTATTCTATATATTTGGAATCGCATGACTATTGACCATTTTTTTGAATTTAATATTAATGTTATATGTTGAGTTATATAAATAATTATTCTTTGTATTTTTATTTTGAAATCTTATTATCTTTCGACCTAATTTGTACACTGGCCATGGTCAAACATGTTGATACACCTATAATAAGCATCATACCATGTATATTATCTACACATGTTTTTGTAAATAAATGAATCTGAATCTGAATATACTCGTACATGAAGTTTTGTCTTTCTTACTTAACTTGATTACTTAACTTGAGTTCTGTACTTTTAATTCTTTTCACTCCATTAAATATTTTTTGCTCCCACCGAAATTAAACGGCCACAATATTCAAATTCGCGGTACTCAAATCTCGTTCCAACACTCCAGCATCGCAACGACAAGAGGGCGTGTCTTATTTTTATTAGTTTATTATTCATACCGTTTCCATAACACGAGTTATCCGCATCTTGGCCGCCGCTTGACTCCATCAAAACTCTATCTTTTGCCATTTCGAGACTGTTACCCGACTTACCTGTTGGTACAAGTAATAAGCTTTAGATAGGTATTCACAATTGTTTGCAGACACTTTGAATTGCTGTGGAATTTGCTCCAATCGGTGTAATGTTTTATATTACCAGCGTTTTTAAGCTTTTATAGTTTCATTTTTAAATATGTAATCAGGTTGTTTGTTTTGTCCTTTAAAATCTTCACTGTTGTTAGCTGTTATCCTAGCTATCGTAATTAGTTAAATGATTTCATGACCCAAATCGTGACCAAAATTCATATTATCTTTGGGATAAAAAAAATATATAATTCAGCGATCGGTTTATCGTTTGGTACCTTGTCCGCGCCGCCCCTCTGCCCTGTCGGAGGCTGGGCCTCCAGCGTCTATCAACACGTGTACCGACTCAATCATTCGTCAATCGAACTTCGGAGTAAAGAAGACGTAAATATCATTACTGCATAAGTTAGAAAGAGAAATCTTATCAATGCGTGGCCGATCGAGCGATTATTGACGAAGAAATGGCCCAAACGTAAGGTGGTTATTGCAGGTGAATTAAGGAATCCTTAAGTTTTCTGATAAAGATCGGTATGTTGTGACGTAAGAGGGAAAGAGACAGATGTAATGTTACTTGAGGTTAATTTATACGTAGCTATGTGGGTGCAGATGGAGAGAAGTATGGCGCACGACGCATACGCAAAACCGTTTATTTAGTCGCAGTTTTGTTTTGCTCCGCGTGCGGTATTCCAAGTAATTGTTGTTTCGATACGGTACAACTGGGCTGGATATTACAATCTTACATTAATATTGATGTACAATTTTATTCAAATAAGTTTCCATGTAAATAAAAAAGATTTCCCTTCATCTCGATGTTGGTTTCATTGCAGTAGAATTTTGTAGTACCTGGTCGACCGAGCTCTGCTCGGGTGAAAATAGAGAATGCTCATTTAATAGTATGGGACAGTTCATACTAATTCCATCTAAAGTACATACGAGTACTAATTCCATGCTGCCATGTCATTATTCTAAGGTAGCCATCTTGTTCTAAACTTTGGGCGATCGAGGTGAAATAACGGAGTAAACGAATTTTCCCAGATATGAGACCTAACTAGATCGATTTGTCGCTCCCATAAATCCCTATATTGCAACTTTCATCGAAATCGTTAGAATTCGTTAATTAAAATTGTGGTTACTTATATATATTATACTCGTATATTATATAAACAAGTATTTCTATTTAAATTAATAGCCAACTATAACCAAATGTTTCTTTTGACAGTGATGTACCAAAAACGGCTAAAGAAGGAAAGAAAACAGCGGCAAATGTTCCAGGAGCAGCTCGAACTAGAACTCAAGAGACGACAAAAAGTAGAAGAGGCTCTCAAACAGTCCGGAGCGCCCTCAGAAATACTCAGAATCGTAACTGGTAAGCTTTACTAAAACATTTCAAGATTTACCTTCTGTAATATTGATTGGCAACAAGCAATCATCCCATGTACCGAAACCTTTAAGATGTTACCTACCTTAAACATGTCAAATTGTCAATAGCATCTCTATCAACAAGTTTCAACATGTGTTAGTGCCCCTGACATGTTAACTTGCCGTCTGTCAAACTATCTGTGTGTAGCGAAATTTTCACCTAATAAACCTAAACATTCATAGAACATTGAGCTTTACGTGGCGTAGTTAAGATTAACTTTTGATTGCTGATGGGGATGATTTCTGACATATTGGCGTTGGATGCGTGTCGAGTGCGTGATGTAAGAAGGGTGGGTGAACGCTGGTGATGGCTTGTACTAATCTCCGTGTCAGGAAATCGTTTCGCAGACCATTTGAAACGAGGGTTCAGAACTTACACGCATTCGAGTTGATTTTGTTGCATAATCGCTGTTTGCTACATTTATTAGCTGTCTATTTGACTTGATTGATACGAGTACTGCTAATCTACCGTGACTTTACTTGGAAAAGTCATTTTATTGAACAATTTTATTATCAACACATGTTGTTCTGTTTCATATCCTTGACCTTTTGACCTTATTGCTAACGTGACCTCATTTCACAGAGAACCTAACCCTGTCATCGCAAGAGACGCCGCGCTCGGAGCGGGAGAATGGTTCGGAACGGGAGAGCAAGCCCCCCAGTGCCGAGCCCCCGTCAGCGTCACCTCCCTTCCAGCGCGACCCTCCACGCACGCCCGACAAGCCGCAGTGGAACTACCCACCGCCACCAGTCGACATCATGAGCGGAGGAGCTGCCTTCTGGCAGAATTACTCTGGTGAGCATCAAAATATTTGGTACTCTCGATTTCTGCCGAAGACTCTAGGTGAGTTCAAAAGAAAAACGGCAGACTCTAATAGAAATATCAATCTAAAATTTCCTTGTGAAAAAAGCTGGGCACTGAATCAAATGTTTGGATAAAAAATATATAGGTACCTTTGAGATTGTCCCCATCTCCATTCCATTCCAACGATATTTAATCATTCTTATTCGTCTATTTATGTCAGGCCAGTTAATTAGAAATGCCCCTCATCTTTTCCAATCCTTCTTTTAATCGGAGAAATAATTTCGACGTTAATTTCCCAATGATCAGGACATTATCCAAACGAAATGTTAATAAGACCACGGTATTGAATTCTCCGGGACGAACTCATACGTTCGAGGATATGTATGGTTTTCGAATGTAAAAGGGTCCGTTGGAGATGAAAAAATTTCCAACGAAATGAAATTTATACTCATCATATTGCATAGCTTTCGTATTGGGAATGTCAAGTATTTAAAAGTACAACGATATGCGAGCTCTCTCGGTTTGTATTGTGATTTTTGGGGGCGCACTTTTATGAACGAATTCTAATATAACATGTTGGTTTGTCTGATCATGGATGCATAATGCATGGTTCTGGAGAAACATGATTTTAAAAATGATTATTATTAAAAATACCCTTTTTATATCTTTGAATTCTTTGGTCTCCGCTGCTGCTCAGATTTCATAGAAAAGCCACTAGCCATCTACTTGTTAAATACTGACATAGCCCCAAAACTAGCTTAACGTCATTCATGGGATGCCTTTAAAAAATTACAACCAAGGCATTCTGAATTTTTATATTTATGTAGTATGTCAGTTTTAGGCTGCGTTGCCACCAGAGATGAGCGAGGATACGTAGCGAGGGATGTTTGTGAAACTAACCAATAACAACACTAGCTTAGCTCAAACTATAACAGTGAAGCGAGGTTATTGGTTAGTTTCACAAACGCAGCCTTACGAAGAAGCAAGACTGATCCACCTAGTTCCAACTCTTCCCACAGTCATGTTTAAGACGTGAAATACCAGTAACCTTATTAACTTGAACTGATTATAACTAATTCATTAATAAATATTGTCGAAAACAAAAACAGTACCCACAAAAACCACTTTTATTTGAAACAAAAAAAGCAACGCGCTCAACTTAGATGTAACAAGAAGCAAAAATCTGGTGCTCGTATCGGTGAATCAAACCGTGGTTTTTTTCATTTATATCCGCTTTGTGGAAAGCCCAGAAATTTCATTAAAAATGCACCGACGTACTGCAGCATACCTAGAGTAGTGGCGCACCCTTGCTCCGGCACTTGGCTGATACCACATACGTTGTTCCCTTAAATACTCTTTAAAATCAACTGTATGTTTTAATTTTTCGGACTTTACTTTTGTTAGTTATCTTTTTGAAGTGAAAACTTCTTTAGACGCGTCGAGCACTTTTTGAGTGAACATCATTGAACTCGCGTCATCGTCACCGAACGCTTTCCATGAGCTATATATATACTGTGTATACATGTACATAGATATACAATTCACTAGTTACTTAGTTTTCACTTCTATCGGCAGTCCCCAAAGACTGCCCCGCATGTTTTTTTTTCTTTAATTTCGTTATATTTATTTGTAATTACAAGATTACATGAAAGAAAGCACACACTTATGCACTTTAAAAAATACAATAGACGACGTATATTTAGTAACCTAATCCGCTTAACTGTTCTTAAGGAGCCATAAAGAACCCTGTAAGAAATCGAAATTTGTTTTACCTCTCAACGAACATCCTCAGGATGACGATTGACTTGACGAGAGACTCTCGTCTCTGCTTTCGACGCTTGACGTGTCAACACGTCGGGTTGAGGTTCGCAACAAGTCAATCGTCATCCTGAGGATGCCTCGTTGAGAGATGAAACACGTGTCGATTTCTTACAGGGTTCTTTATGACTCTTTAAGAACAGTTAAGCGGATTAGGTTACTAAATATACATCGTATATTGTATTTTATAATGGATTTCCGCAAAGTCACGTCGTTTTAAATTGTGTCTCAAATTTTAAAATTTACCATTAAAACCAAGATATAAAACACAAGACACACTTAATAAATTCCCAATTGCAACCAATTTTTCATTATTACTTCCCCCACGTACTAAATTAACTTGAGGGGGCGAATAGGTGTTTACAATTCGCAAAACATTGATACGGATTTAAGCATTTCCCTTGTCCGGACGAGTGCCTTTTGCCGACAGTCTGTTCAAGTAGAAATTGCTACTAATTTAAGTGTTACGCTACCCTGAGTGTTCAGACGCACGCGAACACGCAATACCAATTGTTTGAATCGAAATCGCTTTACTATATTTGAATTTGCATGGTCAACTATTTTCGTACTGGTACCATTTTCTTTTGAAAAAACTAGGTTATTAGTCAGTGTTTTTGATACAAGTGCTATTTGAATGCCAAAATAAATGTAGATTTTTCTCCTCATTTCAGAAGAATGTTTAAGAAAGTTTATATAAAAGAACATATCCAAGAAGAGGTAAAAAGCTATAAAGCTAAAACAAAAATACAAGAGGGTTGTAAATATAAAAAGGTTGGTAACAGAAAAACAAAAATTAAAACTTGGAGCCTTTCATCAACTTTCCTCAGTGCCTTCGGTAAAAGAAAAAAACATATTTTATTATTCGTAAATTAGAAAACTTTTTTCTACGTGCTTTTCATAAGAAACGGGATGAGTCAAAAATGTTCCGAGTAATTACTGTATACATATATAATATAGGTGAAATCATGAAATGAGGGATCTTCAAATTACGAAAATGACAACAATTCTTACGTAGAAACGTGGACGGGTCATCAATCATGATAATGTTTCGATCATAGACTTCATTATATTGATTGATACAAAGGTAGTAGAAGACGGTCATAAATTCTCATTAGATACACACAATGCAAATTTATTACGTAAAAACAATAATATTGATTATAATTCTAATATTATAACAAGTTTTATCAGAATATTTTAATAAAACATTGTTTATGCCGTTATTAGGAGCTGCGCTTGTAAAACGGATAAACCATCCGATGTTACATAAGTAATATAAAGTTGAAAAATTAATAAAGAGGAAACTTCTCCATGCTACTTTTTAGGTGAGCTTGTAAAATGAATGGAAATAAAATTGTACCGCACAGGTGCGCTCGAAACCTTTGACGATATTAACTTTTTTATTTATACTTAGTAATCACCCGCATCATTGTGTTCAGCGTTTTATATACACGACTTATTGTGTATTATCATAACATTGACCGAGCGCGCAACTAAATACATACAATATTACCGACAATGATAAAGATTTAAACCGAACTGAATCCGAGTCACGATGGAATTGATTCTGTGGACAAAAAGTCAAGAGAATGTCTTTAATAGAAAATCAATCCAATCAGTATAATTCGTCGCGCTCCAATAGAGTCAGCAACAGTAGCACTTCATCCCGACTGGGTCCATTCGTTCGACTTGTGTTGGACCAGTTGGCTCGTTGTTACCCACCTATAGTTCCCTTAACAATCATCCGTTTAAACCGACCCTTTGTTCACAACCTTCTCAAATTTCCAACGAAGAATTAATCAACTCAATTTTTTCTGTGTATTTTTACGGCAGTAATTAATTTCGCTTTAACAACGAGCCGAGGTGTCGATTGCGTAAAAAATTGTTAAAAATAATGAGCAGATGTACTTTCTATTATTTCTACAGAGATATTAGATGTCATGAAAATACATCGTTTAAAAAATTATTAAACAATTTTTTTTTTATTTACAGTTTTATATTATTTTTGGAGAAGACGTCTTGAACCATTTTTAGATAACATCAACTTTTTATGATTTCACAAACATTTCTTTTCAAATACCACCAACCTAATTTCTTGCTTGAGCTTAATAAGGAAATCGATTCGTCACTTCAAAAATAATCGATAACTTTGTATCGATTTTTTTGGTTGTATTTGGCAGATCAACAATCACATGAAATTGCTAGCATAAAGTCTAACGATCCGTGGCTGAATAAGCAATCAACGAGTTGTATTTTGTCCAAACATAGTTATTTATTTGGTGCTGCAGAGTTTTTGCACAAAATAGTTCAGTTAGTAATCATCTACAGTTCGATTTTTTATCAGACAGTTACATCAAACAAATTCGTATACCTATTAAACAGTTCTTAAGTTCACATGTATAATTGATTTTCAAAAGATATAGAAAAAAAATTAAATCAAATATAGGATAGTGCTAATTTAAATGCAAAAACGTTAAACAAAGATAAATAATTATTAGCTAAGGCCCCAGCTACAACCTGGCATCAATAATAAATTCTTGAGTGAAACTGTTCCACATAAAGTTTATTGCTTTACTTACAATTGTTGTAACAAAAAACTATTTATTCTCACTACCGATCAGTGTCCACTATCGTTTTATTTCTGTTAGTTTTCAAATAGATCGGTTCACGTCCACCTTGTGAAGTCCCTTTTTGTCATTCCTTGACCATTCGATCAAAACGAAATAAGAACTGTTTCTTTTACAAGTTTTTGTCTATTAACAACACTCCGTGAAAGTTAATGTCACTGTTGATTGGAAATATAAAACATTTCACAAATCCAACTGTTTACAATCTAATGTCGAATATATTTCGAACATTTTGAGACAGGAGAAAGAAAAAACAAACATTAAAGGATAACTTTTATTAAGCTAAGCGCTCAACCATTACAGTTGTTTCAAAGAACAAATAGATTATAGCTCTCAAAGGAACCGGCAATTCTGTTTTAGAAGCGGCAAATGCAAAAATATTACGTATTCAAACAGACCTAATGGGACATTTAGGGGTGGCAGCGAAGTGAAACGGCAAAGGCCGAAGCTTTTAAGTGTATAATATTTAATTGTGACGCCCTAGGCGTATAATCTCGCCCGAGATAATAGGTTTCTGTTTCGGGACAACCCTCGACGGTGACACTTGTGAGTGTGATGCCCTCCGGCAAGACAACACTGAAACAAATCGGATCATAATCGAGTTTTTCCAACTGACGAATGTTTTCAAATAGTTTCTTTGATTCGAATTTCACAGCGGTGCAAACACAATTTAAATTCAAATTATTTTTCGGTTTAGGGATGTTTAAAACATTTTTTGGAAGTGCAAAAATTGGTGTAGGTTATAAATTTGGTACTCAGAGCATAAATTGTAAACGAATGTCGGGAAGAGAAATTCAATTCCCCGTTGAGAAAATGCTCCATCAAAGTAAGCAAAAAACGCGATTCCGTTTATATCTTTTATATCTCGTAAATTGCAGGAGGCGGCAAGCGTTGCATGAAATTGAATAAGCATATTTCGTAAAACGTCGACGTTTTCGGAGACAATTGCCTTACCTCACCTACTCTTTGCATCTTCACGAACTTTGTCAATTTTCGTGAAATCTTATTAGAGGATGTCCTGTGCTTGAGACGTGTTTCATTTTTTATGCCTTAATTTGTTGCGTCGTTTTGCTACAGCGCCGCTTTTGTCCGGAAATTCGTCTTTTAACATGCAATTTTTATCAAACTATTTACGGTATTGTCCATATTACCTTTACCAATCGCAGCGTGTTCTGTTTAGATTGTTTGCTTATGTGAAACGTTTAGATATATAAAAAAACGATGTACAAGTAGTTGTTGCCTAGTCGATCGATTCTCGATGATAATAAAACTTTAAAAAACTTGGACATTCTTCGACATTGTTTTATCAATCACATCAGTATAATCTTTATACTGCTTACAAACAAACCCTATCCAGAGAAGCTGTTCCGTAATTCATACTTAAAACATACATATAATACAGAAACCCAAGACACAGATTCAAAATTTCCATTTAACATCACATACGTTACACACCAATATTACCCCGAACAGAACCGTAGCGTTCGAATAACCCTTGTACGAGAAATTTAATAACACTCTCTGAACGTGAGTGCTACGTTTTTAACAAAGGCAATATCGAATATTAAATTAGAATGTGCCATACGGATGTGAAGTCCGTTTGATGTGAGTCGGCTTTCCCCGAAACACTAATGACATTTTACGGAGCGACACACGGGAACTACATATTGTATGTGTGCCCTCTGTGCGAGATTCTGCTAACGTTTGTTCCCCTTTACTTAGTTGTGTCTTCTGCATTTGTTGTGTCTGTATTTCCTGTAACAATGTTTTTACTATAGATTGTTTGACGTCAATTATAACCCTGTTCTTTAGATTGTGTAATTATAATTGAATTCAATTTTATTTTCTCTTTTCCACCAGAAACTCTGGCGCAAGAGTTAGAGATGGAGCGCAAATCTCGCCAGCAGGCCATGGAGCGCGACGTGAAGAGCCCCCTGTCGGACCGCGCCGGCTACTACAAAAACTCAGTGCTGTTCAGCTCGGCCACTTAGCTGGCGCACTCCGGGGCCAGCGACTACCCCGACCAAGAATACGACAAAGAAATCGACGAATCGAGAAAACCAATGATCAGCGTCAAACCCGAGTTCAGGGAAAAGTAAAATCCAAAGATTCGAGATTGGTGAATGAACTTATCAGTGGTCTCAACGTTCCGATCGATAACACAACTCTCCATAGGAACTCAAAGAAAAATACTTCCAAAAATATCTTAGAAACCCATCAAGCTGTTCATCTGATTGTTTATTCAACTCAAGTTTTTGGCATAAACGATCTCAATGAAGTTGAAACTACTTCTCGTTATTGAGATTACTCTGTAAATATTGTTATTGAATTCGAAGTAAGACGTAGATTTCGTGGTGTTAATACGAAGTCTCATGAACTCTTCTTCCATAGAAAAATTTGTAAATATCCCTTTATAATTATTATTAGAGTAAGTCAGTACGGTTTTATCGACGATCCGAGTAATTTATTCGTCAATATTTTAATCTTTTATGAAGAGTACCTTTAACTTATCGTTAAATGCCATATTTATATATTAAGTATCCATGTTATTTGCCTTTCAAAATCTGGATTTATTTTCAATTTAATCTGTACCTACATACATATCATAAGCTTTGTCATATTCAAATGTTCAGTGATCGATTGAGACAATTGTTGGAATTGATCTAAGACTGCTTTTCGAGGGTTTTTCTAAAATGTTTGTCACTAGTCTCGCAATTCCTGTAAACGATAGGTGTTTAAGTTCCTAAGATGTTAGTTTAAAGGTACAATTCTGTAGCCGACCGCAGACGGCAACTACAGGCGACGTGTCGCCGCGACACGCCTGGTTTCTATAAATTTCAATGTAATACCTTCTGTAGCTAGCATAGTCGCCTTCATAGAAATACGTAGAAACCAGTCGTGTCGCGGCGACACGTCGCCTGCTGCTGCCGCCTGCACTCGGCTACGGAATTGTACCTTAAAAGACCGTTATGATATCTCCAGTAAAACTTTTAATAGTAGGTACACGTTTCTTTCAACCATGATGTTTTACTTTCATTAGTAAATAATTGTGATCTTCACTCTCATGTAATTTATTCAATTTTAGTGCAATGATTAGATTTAACTGATACTAGTGTATTTCATAAATCATAAAAGTGTACGATAGATATGTTAAGTTAGTGGTTTTAAAAGGATACATTTTTACAATTCAATATTATTGACTGAAAACAGAAGAGACAGTTTTTTGCGTACAATATAACCTAAGTGTTTTCTTTAAACTTCATAAACTAGAAAATGTATAAATAATTATAATCGCTATATCTCATATCCATAACGCAGAGACCGATGTATATGGGTAGATAACTAACAATAAGTTCAGTAGTTTAACATTATACATAAAGTATAAAACGATAGTGTTATTTATATTGATGCTTAGTTTACAAGACTTTGGATGTCTTAATAGCTTAAAGTAAGGTTTTAGAGATTGTATCGGGCGTACTATTGGCGCTTGGCTATTGGGCAAATACTAATTGTTGAGACACCTCCTGTTACTTAGTGGAACAACTCCGGCAGTTGAAATATTCCATTCGTCTCACGAAATTGTGGAAATGGAAAAGAAATGTATTCCGAGAATATCGGTGAATAGTCAAGCGCCGATGCAAACGATCGCTTAATACAAGTAATTACATATTATCTGTAAAGGATAATACGACGTAATGAATAAAACTTAGTTGTTACTATAAATGTTTAGCTGAACATGTGTGATTGTGTAAAGGGCGTGAATGTGGTACTTTTGTATCAGTTATTTTCATTTCATTACAATAGAATGACAATACTGATGTGGAAGCGATGACTTGTGTATGCGCCCGCGCCGGGCCGGGTCCAGTATTGTCGTAGAAATAGTTTTTTCTTTGTCAATTAGATGTTGAGGCTTCTCAATGTACCTATTTTGTATTTCGGTAATAGTATGCAGTTCTGAAAGCAAGTGTAACTATTTATTATTTCTATTATAATTATTATGATTAATTTACTTAAAATTGTGTGTGTGCCTTGTATCGTAGATGAAAATATCAAGATTAAAAGGGAAAATTATCAAATTATCGTGTTTTGTTTCATACAACCCCACTCCACCCATCTTCACTCTATTGAGTCTAACGAAATATATAAAAAATATAACATGCAAAAAAGTAAGTATTGAAACTGTTAAAGATTCAGAGTCAACGTTCTAGAGCTACATTATATGTGTAATCTAAGAAAAGAAAATATTTTGCAAGTAAGCATTTGCCTAGTTCCTCTATGGAGAAAACTATCTAAATCAATACTTATGCAGCATTAATTATTACACCAACTTCTTTAGAAATAAGAAGAGTAACAGACACTGATCAAAAACTTCAAAGTTTATTAACTATGATTCTTTTACCCTATGAATTGTGTACCAGGCCTGCTCTAACAGTAGATCAACTTAAAATACGACATAATTAACCAATAGAACAAAAGCAATTGAACAACGTCGTCGTAAACATGAAAAGTCATAAGAAGATTTCATATTAAAGTTCAGTCGCCCATCGCCATTTTAAATCCTGTGAAATCGGAAAAGTTCATATTTATTGCTAATAGATTTTCGGCCGATGAACGCCGGGTTATTTGGGATGCAATTTTATTTTGTCCATATGAATGATTTTTATATTTGCCCCGGGGTGGCGAACCAAGGGCCCCTTTCCGATTTCGATTTCGGACATCATGCAATCGTTGGCCCCTGCCAGTTATTTGGGAAAATATTTCCGACATCAACTTTGTTGGTTGGTTTCACTTGGCTATGTGCATTTTAAACGAAAAATGGGATACGATTGGTATGAAGTTTTTTAGTAATAAATATTTCAAAATTCCTTTGATATGTAGGTATAAGTACAAACTCATGAAGGCTTGAGTTTTTCAGTAGGTAATTATTTAATATTAAATGATTGAAAAGCGATGGTATATCAATCATTTTAAATAAATCCAACAATAATTAGGTAGGTATATATCAGAAACCGTATTGAATAGTAAAGAGAACTAACTAGTTGATTTATAAAAAAAAAAATATTAAATAATATTCTGTTAAAACTAATAAGTTATTCTTAAAGCTTTTAGAAAATAAAAGTTTTTTTTTTGTGCAAAACCAATTTTTCTGTTATTCCAGTGAAAGCTGTTTATGTGACACGATTATTGAAGTACTACATTATGTACTAAATGTAATTTATGTAAATAGACTTCATAATAATAGTGATAAACATATGACACTGACACTATTAAACGGAGCAAATTGGATAGCTTTTAACAGTTCCAAGATAAATTGTGTAATAAATAAATTGTTACACGGAGTAGTATAGCCACGTGGAAAGATAATTTAGTAGGTACCTAGTTGATCGAAAGGTGTAAATGTCATCTGCACAAACACGTCAAATGTTAGAGTTATGACGCAATTAAAGCTATCGTACACGATCAGCTTTACCTTCGGATCCTTCTGTTTGACCTCGTTCAGATCTGTATAGTGTGCGGCTGTTAAATTTTCAAAATTTACGAGCCTACGACGGCCGCCCGAGCGACCGCTGCCTGAAGCAAATCTCCTGTACCCCTATGCTGGTCTGGTCATACCAAATGTGTGATCAGAAATCAGTTCGTTCAGCCACATCGTCAAATCACTCTAATTAATCAAGTCTCCTGTTATATAATAAGGTGTTTGATGTCAGGATTCAACTTAAGTCATTATTGGAAGCCCGAATACAGTCTGGCCTTTACGTTATGATAAATGACATTTATTTCTGTAAATTTATTCAAAAGACACTTTTCACGACAAAAATAACATAGGTTTAACAAAAAACTAGATGAGTTCGCCTAGAGTAGCCTAACGGTTAGGCAACACCGAACTCATATAATATTTTTTTGAGCTAGGCAATTTTTTTTTTTGTGTTTTTTGGTTAGGGCCTAACCGATACTCTGAGAAGAAAGACCACAACAAACTTAGATATGACAAATGATGATCAACAAAAGAGACACATTTCTCTCTTCCTGCATGCTACACAAACTTGGTAAGTAAAAATTCATGGAGAAAATTAAATATGCCTATGAGCACTCTGTATGCCAACTACTCCATAATCGGTTACTACCTTTACTACGCAATATAAATATTTCATTTCGCAACTCATCGGTACTTATTCAAGTTAAATGGAAAGTTTTACACATTATTTCTCTTTCAAAAGTAGTTCTTGATGACATACAATGCAAATTACTAAAAACCATTTTTTTACTCATCACCGTTGAGTAGCAATAAATTTTGTCCCCATTTTAAAAGTACTTTGACTACTTACATACATAAACATGACATAATTACGCTTCTAGGTAGCGCTATATTATTAATTCTATAAACTATTATTATATTATCATAACGATATGTTATAAAGAGGTCAGCAGTATTTATTTATTAGAAATTAGACTGATAGTCTTGGGTGAATAGATAGCAGCATTTCCAGTTATTTGGTACAGCACGACACAACTTAGATGTAGCATAAATTTGAAAATTATCATTCATTAATTTAAATTTTACGAATGTATTTGGTTATATGACTTCACAAGTTATTGCGTTTGCGTAAAGATCATTGTCACCTAAAGCAGTAATAAAAACTGGTGATTTTGAAGGCGCACTCAGTTCGGATGGTGGTCGGTTTTACGAATTTTACCGATGCTACATCTAAGTTGTGTCGTACTGTTCAAGTGTGGCTTAACAGACGGAGATATATCGAAGTAAAACCACGAACTCTTCATCGAGGGATAAAACAATGAAGATATTAGATACTAGCTCGTATAAGGTCCCTACTACGAGTTGCTACGAGATTGCTACGAAAAACGTAAAGCAAGAATTGTCAAAAAATTTACAATTTTATTTACTTTTTTATAAATCTGACTTACTTTTATACGTCATATACCTACGTCATATTTTAAACTTAGGTAAGTAACTACACCAGTTCCTAACTACCTTCTTAGTACTGCACTACACTATTGCCGAATGATTAAAAGTTTAATTAATTAATTTAAAATACCTAGATAAGTACCTAAGTATCTGTACAAAATCAAAAAAGATAATTCAAGACCAACAGAAAATTTTAACTGCATGTTTTATCATCCCATTATAATCATCTGCCTTTTCCCAACTATGTTGGGATCGACTTTCGGTTTAACCGGAAAACAGCTATTTTACATGGTGAAACTGCCTACCTGACCTCCACAACCCAGTTACTGGGTAACACGGTACCACTACTGGCACGGCTACTGGTTATTTGGTTCATTATTTAAAATACCTAGTTAGTACGTACCTAAGTATCCGTAGAAATCAAAAAATCTTCATCCAAGAGCAACATAACTACAACGCTTTAGATGCACTATTGTTTTCATCATCCCTTATACTTAAAATATATATATATATTTTTATTTTATTTACACAACACTTCTATCATTACAGGATATCTCAAAGCGACAGGGTGGTACTTAGCTTATACTTATTTTTACAAATTGTAACACAAATGGTATGCAGTTATTTTTGCTTATGTAGGTATATTCACGCATCACGCCGACACCAAACAATATATAATAACATAATTAGACAATATATACGTTGTAAGTTGAGAAACGTTTTCCAGTTAATACTGTGGAGCACAGTTAATATCGCGCGCATAAATATTGTCGCACAAGACAGCTCCTTGCCGCCTCTAGTCTCTATTGAAGTATGGCCAGCTGATACAGGTTGTGCCTGTTGCGAGTGTGTGATAATTTTAATGATTTTAATTTACAACATAGTAGTGTTTTGTTACCCGAGTTGGTAATAATATGAACAAAAGATTTACTTTATTTTTGTTTAGTAAAATAATATATCGACATTTATGTATGTATGAAATATAGCCCGCATAAAGGCAACAAAGTAAGAGAGTACCTACTATCGTCTGACACCAAGAAAATGTTTTGTAAATTCGATAAAAACATACCTTTGACTATACAAAAACCTTTGACTAAATAAATATACATAGTCTTTCTCAACCATTTTGGGTTTGGTTTTTGGTTTCGGCTAAGTTTTGTAGAAATCTATAATTTAATTGTGACAGGAACCAATTATATTCGTCAGATTTTTTAACATAGTCTTCCGACAGCCATCAAATAAACTTTAATGTTATAGGTAACTGATTATGACTATTAAAAAATTACACCCATTTCTGCCTTCCATTTAAACACAAATTCAAACAGGCACCACCCTGTACCGTAACGCACGACACACGCACCTGACGTAGCGGACTTGGAGAGCAATTTTCGCTCTCTGAAGCGCCACGGATTAGTTTTTCCTTACGATAATTAAATAACTTTGAGCTATGTTGTTGCGTGATGTACGGCCGTGTTTATTGTCTTGTTCGCGTCGCGAGGGTGTGAATACGGCTTTATATTATTGCGCATGTTCTGTATGCTTTTAATTAAAGCGTGGAAACTTCAGGTTATCAAAATATTGAGGATGTACTTACCTCTTCTGTAACGTGTGTTTTTGTTTACGGATTCAAAGGAGTCTTTCAGTTGAATCTATCTCTGCTTTTTACCATCTGCACGTGGGATATTAATACTGGATAGATACTACTGATGCAGCAAAAGTGTACAATACAAATCACAAATAACACAGTGTGTGGACAGACAGTGGGCAAGCGGGCGTCACCCAGATTAGAACAGAAACCCTCGGGTCACCCAGATCTTACACAGATGTTCTGAACAGATCAGGAGACTAATTATCGTCTGGAAGGAGGTGGGCTGGTCGGAATGACCACCAAACGGCCGCTATGGCCTACGCACAATGGTCCACCTGACGGACTGAGTGCGGAAACCAAACCCGTTAACATAGAACATAGTGGACGACAGCTTTGTAATGTTTTGCACCTTTAAATAAGTTAAAAGAATGGAAATTATAATAATGAAGCGTCGACTTTAACCGCAACTCGGAAACCAGTAGGCGTTCAGTAAATACCAATGATTGGGGCCACCGTGTGTCGACAGGTGACACTTTTTTTTAATACAATTAAAATAATTAAACATACACCGCACTTGAGTCCATTTATAAACATAATAACAGCGAATGACATTTTCTAATTCAATGCAATTTTATTTCAGAAACGACAACCCGTAGCGGACAATGTATGATTGTCTAGAAGTCGATTGATCTCGAGATCTCATGTAAGGTGAACATTTTTTGCCACATTTATCTTTCAAAGATGCATCTAGATAGCATTCTATGGGTTAAAGGTTCCTATTACCATTTTACATTTACGTAGTTTGGAAAAATTACTTGAAAATTGCTTGCGAAATGTCAGAGAGCTGTAACATTTGTAATCTTTATTCATTTCAATTATAAGGGCAGCGGAAAGGCGATTGAACAACTGCGAGGGCGACACTCAGTTGTGAAAACATCTTAACCCTTCCCTACCAAGGGGCCTTTGGAGCAATTTGCATTACATCTGAATTTGAAATACTTATTCCGCTTTCAAAGACTTATTTTTGTACCACTTAGAGGTCATAAAAATCTGATTACAAGTTTGGTTATTTCTGTTAGTTAATTGGCACTGAATATTTAAATTAGCTATCAGACACGGAATTGCAGTAGAAACTAAGAATCGACGACATTATTATTCGTGAAGACGGATGTATTAGGCCACACTCCATACTTAGGTACCTAACTATCTACTCCTGAAATCGAAAAGGCATGATAACATCCATTATTTTATTTTATTACGTATTTATGTATACTTCATTAAACCTGAATTGGTTTCCGTACGTCTTCTTCGGGTGACCACTGAAAATCAGCGCTGTGCTGGGGGTCCCCATAGCACAGCATCATGCTGAGTGGGCCTTCTTGTCACAGTCATGACGTGCCAGCAGCTGCCGACTATTTCTGTTTTAAGCTCGTGATTATATTTAAATCTATTGTGTATTATTTTATTGTTCTACTCGAGTTTAATGTCTTTTTTTAACACGTGTTTCTGTGACAAATTAACTTATTTTTCTTTCCTTCTTTCTTTCATCCATACCAATATTATAGATGCGACCACGTAACTCTGTCTGTCTATCTGTCGGTCTGTCTGTGTGGGCTTTTCACGCCTAAACCACTGAACTACAGGCTTCAAACGGCCGCTTTGGCAGAATCATAATATGATAATATTATGAATCACACAAACTAACAATTCATATCAATTCATCTCTTTGACAGTTTTATATTATAATGAAATAACATTTAAACTGTAGAAATAAAAATAAAAAAAATCATTTGATTAATAAAAACTGTAAAGAAAAAATATTCGGTAACATGACGGTCTTAATTTTTTTCATGCGGCAATATTTACACCAAATATGATTATGATATGAATTGAATTGAAAATGATTCAGCTAAAATATGTGTCACTATAGAGGAATTGTTGGGAATTCAGTTTTTTTTTTATTTATTTGTTATTCAAATCACAATTATAACACCTTTACAGACTCATCCAAGGCGATGTTATAAGTTACAATGTCTTCACAAATTTACAAAAAAGAACTTATTAAATAGAATGACCTGTAAGCCAAAGAATTTCAAACATATACGCAATATGACAAATACTACAAACATGGCAACCTTTATAATATCATACCTCTTTCAATTATAATTTGTGCCATTTGCATGACTTTCGGCAGGTTTTGCCCAAATATATCCTCCGAAAATGAATTGCTTTTAGAGGAATTGCTTAATGTGGCCGTTTTAGGCCCACAGATCGTCATAATTTTACGGATAGGTAGTTTAGGACCTGGAGAAGGACATAGGGTACTTTTCATCCTGGATATTTGTATAAAAAAATCAAGAAAAAAACAAAAAGTAATCGCGTACAGCTAGTATACTCATAGGACTTGTACTACCATTTTTTTGCATAAACTAAACTAATCTAACTCAGATGAAACATCAAACTGTATCTAAAGATAAGATGTACTAAGAAATTAAATCTAAGCAAAGTATTAACTAAGGTTGACAGGAGCGACCATCACGTCTTCAACTCTCACAAATTCGCATTAAGAAAGGCGCCTAGATGACTTACTTCGCTTTTAAGCCGGAGACCTCTTGCCGTTTATAAATCCAATTGGATTTAGTTATGGGGCACACCGGGCTATTCTTAAAGATTTTAAGTTTAAGCTGTGAGAGGTGATGAAAGAGAAAAGTGACAAGTAACGCAATGGTAAAACTAAGTTAGTGGTAAACAAATCTTAGCCAAGATTTTTTTATCCTGCCTAGAAGAAAACTACGGACACCTCGCTGTAGATAGAATATTAGGAACCATTGCATCTGATAAAACAAAATATTAAGAGAGGTTTAGAGGAAAGCCAAAGTTAGGGTTAAAATATCAGTTGCTGTAACATCGACCATAGACCACTTACCTATGTGTAGTTAATACGTAGTTGAATTAAGTTGTAGTATTTGGCTGTTGCTTAATATTATGCATAATATTATGTACGGATGCTTTCCATAAACTTTTGGTGTATACTAAATTAAGTATTCCAAGGCCCACTTGCGCCACAAATCACTAAATGCATTAAACGCTAAATGTGATTAATGCAATTAGTGAGTGCTCCATTTTCAAACAATTGACCAAAACAGTGTTCTGTTTCTGTCAATAGTTTGAAAATCGAAGAGACACAATGACGTTAATATGTTTAGCACTAAACGCATTTAGTGATTTGCAATGCAATTGGGCCTAACCATTGGAACGACAATTTGTATGCTTCGTAGGCCAGTACCCTAATTACGAAACACATTTTCGTAAACGATTATGACTAATCTGTTTTATTTTGACAGTTCAACAACATTCATTGCGTTATTTACGCTGTTGAGCAGATTTTTTTTTCGAACTTATGATGCAATGGATTAGCAATCTGTTTTAAAACGATTCAGATTCTGATTGATCGTGTATTACGTAATTATGGTTCAGGTCTCTGTGTATCCCTTGCTTAGTGGCGGATAATTGTCTGGCACAAGGAGTTTGTCTCTATTAGAGACGGCGAGGGTCCGGCTGTTTGATGCTCGATTGTGTAACTCGCAGGCGTCACAACTAATCGTTGAGGACTCAGAAGGTACCATAATGTGACGTTGCTTAACTTCTACTAAGAGCTATGTCTTGTGGTTGCTGAACGAAAACGTTATGTGTCTGTACTAATAAAACATTTTGACACTTGTGGAAACCATGTCTATTTTGACAAACAACTGCGATAGGTACCTAAATTTTTTTAGACAAAGATGTCCAGTAACAAGCGGATACTGGAAATGTAGGACTGTCAAGTCCCGAACCCAAGGCATGAACCTCTGACTTTTCGGATTCATGGGCGTATTGTATAATTATCATTTGCTTCAAAAACGGTGAGAAAACATCGGGAGGAAACCGCCGTAGGAAAATGCCTGAGCGATATTTCTCGACGGCATGTGAAGCCAAGTCAGAGGCCCATGGGCGGCTTACTCTGACACCAGGTTAGTCACTACCCAAACGAAAAAAAAACAAACTGGAAATGTAAAGGGCGGGCGTTTTCGGGGGACTGTCTTATGTACTTAATTTTGACGTTCAAAAAGTGCTGATTCTCAGCCTATTTTGAATAAATGACTTTTGAATTTGAAAAGTTAAAAGAAGACAGCTGTGGTAGATTGACTAAGGTTGGCCTTCAGTCACACTACAATTTCAATTTCAATCATATCATCACACACATCACTAACGTTCTTCTCGATTCTGAATTCGAAACATTCAAACATAACCGTAATCGATAAAATGGCGTCGGGCTATGAAGGCGGCACAGAGACAATAATAAATTGTAATTACAATTTAAAATGAGCAGGCGTTGCCGTGGGAGTGGCCTGCCCCCACGACACGGCACGCCACCTTACCTTCACGTGTGTGCACTTTTTACATTCCTACTGCAAGCAATTAGTGTCGTGTGCGTGTTCGTAAACTTTGTGAATAATATGTTTTATCGGAAAACGGAACTCGAAGGTAATGGAAAATCTCTTACTAATCTCTAGCTATAAAGTACCTGGTCCCCGAGAAACTATCGTGAAAATAATGTTTTTTTTATAAATTCAGGTTTTACATTTTTCTATAAACAATTTCAGTGGAACCACTTTCTTGAAAACTCAAACAACGGTTAAATTAATTCTAATAAATAAAAATAAAATAGTATTAATATCTAAAACCACTAATATTAACTTACAAAACATACCATTACGATTTGGTTACATCCATTTTTCCAGAATTTACATAATCAAATGCTACAACTAAATATGACGACATAGATAACAGAACGAGCACATTTAATACATAATATTTTCCAGACACATTACCATGTTTTGTTCCCAAAAATGATTTGATACGTATCGAATAGCTATTTACCAAAATTACACGTTACAAAACATTTACTTGGTTTATTTTCCATTCCCTTGCATTCAAGTATGATTTTTATTATAAAAAGACAATCAAGCACGTTTAGTTTGAAGTTACAAAGGATTCCGTAGGTTTTCCTGAAGTTATTTTAACAATTAATCTCGGCTGCTACGGCTAAACGTGTGCATCCTGCTATACCGATAATATGGACCAATTTACCCTGAATTTTTGTCAATACTAGCTTTGATGATGTCGGAAAATATCTCACGGGAACGTAAAACTGGTATTAAAAGTATCCTATCTATTAAGAGCGTTTATTCTGAAAGTGGGCAACGTCGCAAATAGACGTCAAATATTTCGCTGTTTTGATTAATTTGGCAATATTACTATGTGGAAATAAGAAATGTGGCTAACTAGCGAACTAGGTAAATTTTTGACAGCTATTTGCGACGTTGCCAACTTTTAGAATAAACGCTCTTAATCCTGATTATACACTATCCGTGTGCCAAATTTCATCCAAATCCGTTCAGCTGTTTTTGCGCTAATCCGGAATATTCAAACATCACCAAACTCATCTATACATAATTATATGTATAGATGAGTTTAAATTATACAATACAATTGAAAATTCCTGAAATATCAACTATATTCAAAGTTCTATCTGCACCTTAAACTTAACTTGAAAAAGCATACGTAAACATAAGTAAACAATGCTGCACTTATAATCTGCAGGTGCCAATCAAGAAATTAATTCATAATTACTTTAATAAGATACATGTTGTAATATCTATTATCTACCAGCAGCGCATTTCAATTCCCTACTCAGTTATATGAACTTGCACAAGAAAATCGTAACAGATGAATCAGAATATTATGTTCCTTAATAACTTCAGTTTTAGATTTTGTTTTAACAACTGCTTTAGAATGGAAAAGAGGTTAGCAAGAGGTAAGGGTTAGTAAAGATACCTTCTGAAAGCTTGAGAATGAAGATGCCATACCTTCTGAAAGACTAATCCAAGAATTACAAGATGCCTTCGCCGTCTTCGAGGTGGATGGGTACCTCCTCCGCCTGAAGATTGTTCTTACAGCCCCATTTCCCCACATCAATCGATTTTAAAAACGATGAAAAGCTGAATATGCACTGCTATTCCTGATTACAGACCATTCTATTGCTTTTAAAGCCATCTTCGGGTTCTTTTCTTTCTTGTAGTCGACGAGGCTTTCATTTGTTATTTTTTGTGTCTTTCTTTCCTTGCGTCATGTTTACCGCAAATAAACGTATTTTCTTTATAAAGTAGAGTGGAAAACCTGGCCTAACTTGAGCTGTAAAATTGTCAATTTCAATGACGTTTCTAATTTTTATTTCTTTAAAATTGATATTTGACATCGTCAACACCACAGATATCAAGTCAAGTAACAAGTCTTCCCAGAGAAAAATCAATCTGAAAAGGCTTTTCCCAACTGTGTTGGGGTCGGCTTCCAGTCTAACAGGATGTAGCTGAATACCAGTGTTTTGCATGGAGCGACTGCCTATCTGAACTCCATAACCCAGTAACTAGGGTAACACGATACGATCAAGTCAAAGCACAAGTCTTATTAGAGAATGAACGTCTTATTAGATGCGTTTTATTCACATTGTGTTCTAACGCTTAGTCCAAAAATCATGCAGCCCACGGAACCCTAATAAAAGGATAGAGATCATAATCTCCGAGGTTCGAGTTCGGGCCCGAATAAAATGGAAATACATTTTAATGATTATTATGCCCGTAAACGTTTTGCCTTGGACGCCATACCATTCAATCGGTCTAATCACTAATTCCAACACTTTTCACCTATTTTTTTGTATAAAGTTTTGAGTTTAGCTATTGATCTACCTTTAGTAAATGAGAATAAATTTTTAATGAATGGAATAAGTATGGGTTTGTTACAAAAATATTATGTAAGTAGCGTAGCTATCTGTGTAACTTTTGTTGTTGTAAAATTTATTTAAATCGTGGAATAATATATTTGAACCAAAACCGTGAAGGCAATAAACTCCTTCTCGATTCTAGATTCTTCAGTTAGCTACCTGAAACAAGAAAATACAGCTGTTTAATTGAAGATCTAACTAACAAAACCAAACACAATTTGTTACGTAATACTAAATAAAATCAAAAAGTCTTATTAATAAAATAACAACATCTTTTAATCAAGCGGAGCAGCAATTTTAAAGAACCTGATTGACGACGTGTGATAACTAGATTATCACATAATTGCCGGACAAAGCTAGAATAAATTGCGGTGCCAAAAACCCAGTGTTTAAGTCAATAACCTAACCGCCTATGTGGCTTTATAACGATGATTCGGCGCCAGCCAATGATTGATCACCGTCGTAAACGTCAAAATGTTTGGTTCCAAAAATAAAAGATTGTGCGGTGATCAAAACACCATATCAGAATCTGTTCCGAATAAACGTAATAATACGTTAATTTCGACGGTTTCAAACGATCGAATTAGTTTTTTAATTCGTTCGTAAATGGGTTATCTCCTTGTGTTTAATTTTATGGCGATTTAATTATATTTCTCAGCTAACGTTATACTTATTTATTATATTGTATGATGTGTTATTTATTATTATTGTTTGTTCCTTTCAACTTAGGCGTGATGTCTGGTATAATAACTTTTTTCAGTTTAAGGAAGTTACAAACTTTTCTGTGGTTATAATATTCTCAGTTTTTTCAGTAACAACGTCAATGCACTGTTGCGCTATTCCGAACAAAAGATCGCCAACTATTAAAAAATCTATGAACTTCATCTATTGTTCAATATTGGCACATTTTTATCGCACCGTTACATCAAAATATTATTATTTGGCTTTTGAATCATAGCCGATCATCAAGCATTTCGTGGATTCCTATTTATTTACGAGCCGTGTCATCTTAAAGACTCAAAACATGCAGGTACAGTCGAGTTCACAAATACATTGGCAGAGACAATGTTTCAAAATATTGTAAGCGTTAAAATGATCATATAGTTATATAGAAACTTAGACATCAATAAAATGTTATCATATAAACTGTTCATAAGTATGTTACGGTAGTTCAGTCAAAAATATCTGACTACTCTCCGGAACATAAATATCTAAATACTCTAGATTTCAATATGTTTGTTGCAACCTAGGATTCGTAAATATCCATGCAGCTTTGAATATTCAACTAAATGGTCATTACCATTAAATTTATTTTTGCTTGCCGGAGCAGAAGTATGAGTAATAATGCAATGTTGCCGTTCGTAATAGGACTGTAACGTTGAGAATAGGATATATTTCGGTAAAGAGATTATACAAAGAATTTAAGACAACAATTCGACACATGTTAAATTGACAAGATATTTTTTTTAGATATTTGTGAACCTAATTTTGCGCTAAATAATATGAACAAGGGATTGCGCACAATTTTTTGATTATTTGACTGTAGTAATATTATTGATATAATGTAGTCACATATAAATTAATAATTATGATGTCACAGATTGTTTACATGGTAAGGCAAAGCTGTTTAGAGCTTTATAAAACTTGCCATTGCCTATATATTTTTGATTCATAAACATGCTCAGATATTAAAGAACTCGACTGTCCATCTTACCAGAAATATTTCGTAGAATAACTGTTTTCGAATTTTAATTGAATTAAAATTGTTGTTCTCTGTTTCATAATTTCAAAAAATGCACCTTCACTGATTTCCGCCCATGCAAAGCCAACAGCTTCCAGCACAAAGTTATCACACAAACCAAAATATGTTTTAGATGAAGCAGAGCTCCCGAGTGCCAACCACCCACATCAGCCACTCTTCGAAGCACACAATGCATGTATGTTTGTCCTTCCTGTTTGTCGTACTTCCAGCAATGGCGGCGAAATACACAAATTATAACTGAATTTTGTACCTCCATTTCAAAGGCATGCGCTCACAAATTCATTCTAACTAGTATGTTGATTTAATTCAGAATTTTGGTGCTAACAATGGCTGTGCTGCAGTTGTGTTTTGTGTTGTGTTTTAATGTTTAGCGAAGTTTCCTGCATTGTGTTCAGGTGAATTTGTGAAAGAAATTGTAATGTGGTAGGTGACAAATCAATTTATGTGTTCTATTAATAACGTTTTGTTGCTGTAGATTAATTTTTTCTATTATGGCAATTTAATATTTAAGCGAACGGTAAGTCCAGTCCAGATAGTATGCCACTCATCTGTTTCTACGAGAGACGATACTTCAACACCCGGTGCACATGATTGGGTAATCTTGGGTTATTGAACAAAGGAAGACCACGCAACGTTGGTATTCATCCAAAAATGTATTTTATTTAGGTATTATTTAATTTAGATAAATGGTGTTAGTTAAATTACATTAACATAGTTATGATCTATGAACAAAAATAACTCACAAACATTATTTTTATCGATTGATTAATTAACTAGTATCGTATTTACAATCGTGATATTCCTTATAAAATAATATTAATAGGTACAGGTTATAAGGTTAGAATTAAATTATGTTTAATAGATATTGGAATTTATTACCGCACTGATTGATATTAAACAAAAAATCGAAATTACTCATAAATAATAAGGTTAGGACTCACTATAATACTGAACGAAGCTAGTAATTCTAAAAATGGTATATATAACATTTGCAAATTATAATGTTACTAGTGAACTATCAATCAATCAATTTATAACAATTTTGTTTATTACAATGTAGATAACAAAATTAATTTAATATTATGTTTATTTATTAACATCATATTATTTTAGCTTCGCAGCTAGTTTCGCTGTTGATACTTTACGTGTTAAGAGTCTTATTTCATTACAGTGACCCTTGTCTCTCAATCACGGGTAACTTCTCCAATGTAAGGAGAAACCCGGTCCTTTGGAAGGCTTACATGGAGACATTGTTACAAAGTCCAAAATACGGGTCTTTTTGGGGGTCACATTCTTAGATCATCACTGATGGATAACTTAACAATAATAATAATACGTAATGTAAATTATTTTGCATACTATTAAATAGTTTTTTTTTTTCTATCTGACCATACAGCTGTGCTGCTGGGGAGTTTGTTGCGCCACTTCTTCTTCTCATCTAACGCACTAGGAAATGGTGAATAAAAATAACATAAGACAGTCCTCCAAAACGCCCACCGCGTTTTGGAGGACTGTCTTATGTTATTTTGACGTTCGAAAAGTGCTGATTCTCAGCCTAGTTTGAATAAATGACTTTTGAATTTGAATAACGTACGCGATAATCTGATTTATCCTTATGTGTGTCATAAGGACTTTTATGTATTATTAATAATAAACAATGCATAAATTTAAAAAAATAACCACCTGCCTTTCAACATTGTTTTTGAAACATCTCGCTTTATGTAATAATGCCAACATTAACCAAAAAAAAAAACAAAAACGCCCAAAAAAACCAGTCAATTTTGTCACAGTCGTCTGCTGCCGCCATGACTTTGGGCTAAAAAAATTAAATTAAGAGAGGAAAAAAAAAACAAGTTGGGCAGTCGATGGCCAATTGCATTTTGTAGCAGTGACTGCGAGTCGCGTGTTCGCTGCCATTAGCCCGCCCTCCTGGGCTGTTTGCCAGAAAATATCACTTATTACGTGTCGAAAGGCCTTGCTAACGTTAGATGTTATCCCGGAAAAGTTCCCGAAAGAAAAACGGTCGTGAACAAATTAAAAAGAATTTGTAAACCTTAAATACAGTAATGCATTTCTAATAGACCAGGCTAAAATAGTGGTTTTGATATTCTACATTACTCAACAGCAATCAAATTCTCGTTCCGATTATTATCATCGAGATACCAATATTTTTGTAATTCCTTTTCAGCGCTTTTGAAGACTATATTTTTCGGTTTCATCATATTTTTTTCGAGTAAATTATACCAGTAGGTAGGTACTAGAAGCCAGAAACAACTGAATAGAATCGTAAAAGCATCATCATCACAATCATTTCAGCCAAAAGACGTCCACTGCCTCATCCAAACACCGCCACTTCGACCGATTCTGTGCTTCCTGCATCCAGCGGATTCCTGCGGCCTTCACAAGATCATCGGTCCATCTTGTGGGAGGCCTTCCAACGCTTCGTCTTCCGGTATGCGGTCGCCAGAACTTTTCGGCCCCATCTGTTCTACGAGCAAAAGCAAAGGCGTTTAATTCTGACTCAAAATCCTTATTGCTGAAGAAAATACAAAAACACTTAACTACATTCTCTTTAGCAAAAAGAATTTAGACCAACCGGAATCAGTTTGAGTGAGGAGTTACCTCGACTTCTGCGAATTGTTCAAAAGAGTTCATACATATTACAAAATAAAAAAGGAAATCAGGAATTCAAGTAAATAAATTATGTTTTATATTCAGAGTCACAATGTGGAATCGTCTTCAAATCATTCTGTAAGGAAAATTACATAAAAAACATAAGTGTTACGAATACTTAAAAGAGTGACTAACCAAATAATTACCGAAAGGGATGCTGAATTCAATTTATATAAAAACGATATCTTAGAAACTATATAAAATGAAGCTAGTCTTTTGATAACAATAGCCTTTGATCTCCTTGTCACGTAATAGCCAACAACGGTCAGTATGGAGTGGCGACACGTCGTCTTATCTAGAAACCTATTTATTATGTCTAATGATTTTTATTATTCGGGTTGCGTGGGTGAAAAAGCTAAACCTTTACTTAAAAGGCTTGTTTTTAGAATAATAATATTCAGTTACTTTGTTCCCTAAGCACCTGAAACTCACTCAATGCAATAAGATTTCTTCTTATGATATTTACTGATTGGTTCGTTAATGAACACAGAAGATGAAGATTTTAACGGTGAAGGCACGATAACCATTAAAATCTCGATCGACTTCATGGATCATCTCTCATGCAAATCGATACGCATAGCACGAGAGTCAGAAAAAAATAAGCTATTCTATCGAAATCAGCACAATCTGAACTAATTCTCGAGCTTGGTGAATGCAAATCAATCTGCCTAGCCTTTTCCCAACTATATTGGGGTCGGCTTCTAGTGTAACCGGATGCAGCTGAATACCAGTATTTTACATGGAGCGACTGCCTGTCTGACCTCCACTGCCCAGTAACTGGGTAATACGATACCCCTTGGTAAGACTGGTTGTCAGACTTTCGGACTTCTGACGTAACGACTGTCAAAGATCCACGAATGACAGCCGGGACCAACGGCTTAACGTGCTTTCCGAGGCACGGAGGAGTCTCGGTATGTAAAGATGGTCACCCATCCACAGATCAACCTTGGCAAGCGTAGCTTAACCTGATGGTTCGACCCGTTCGGCTGTTATTACTTTGCCACGAGCTCGTCACGAGCATTGGTGAATCCAAAAAATGGAAAAACATGACTAACAGAACCCTTCCACCGTCGAACACGCCTCACCCCTGTCCGCCTGCACCGTGCAAATAAATTTGGTTTTCATTAGTACTAGCACAACACATTCCTCAAACAGCTGATTGTTATTAAACAAAGAAATTGCATCGTAGTTGATTTTAACAGTGATTCACAGTCACGACATTGTTCAGTACTAATGAAATATTAGTTACGCCTTTTTAGCACGGGTATGCATGTACTTTAAAAGCGTATTATGCCTTTCCTCCACAGTTAAACCTGACAAATAATTCCACAATGCGATAAAATAAACAGTAGTTAGTGTAAAAATTACTTAGGAGGTTATTTTTTGCGTAACCAGAGATAAAACCTTCTACATCTAGTATTAACATAAACATAAGAGCAGTATTAGCCTAGTGGTGTGACCGTCGGACTGCCAAGTCATAAGTGTCGAGTTCGAATCCTAGGCTTACCTACCTCTGAGTTTTCGAATTCATCACACAACAACGCAACGGACGGAACGGAAGGAACATGGGTGGGTTTTAGTCAGTAAAAGTCTGACACTCCCTCTCGCTCCGCCCAGAGCGGGAGGAGTCATTTGATGATTTCCACCAAAAAAAAAAAAAAAAAATGGTTCCTCCCCGACCCCTCACCTCTGACCGACCTCTGACTTTTCGAATTCATGTGCGTATTGTATAATTATCACTTGCTGAAAACATCGTGAGGAAACCGGCATACCTAAGAGATATTTCTCTACGGCATGTGAAGCCAAGTCGGGGGGCCCATGGGCGGCTTTAAAACTCTGACACCAGGTTAGTCACTAACCATACAAAAAAGAAAGAAAAGCATAAAATTAATTAACATTTTCTATATTTTTTATTTGCAAATAGTACTACTACAAAAAAACTACTAAAAACTAAAGCTAACTAATTAAGTATTAGTTAACCTACACTAATATAAATAAGTAAGCTTATGGTATTTCAATTTGAACGTTCCGTTTTTGCTTATTTTTTTTTATAAGAATTACAAAAGTAGCATCAATCGTCTTCTTAATTTGTACATAATAAACTTATTCAGTTTAACTGTCAACATAAAATCGATGGCTGACTCGATCGTCGCAATTTCCCAGCGATTACGTACCGATACCTCCGGAGAGTTCCCGGTAAATCGCATAAATAATACGCAAATAACCATTCTCAAGCAGTTTTTATTTAATTTCATAAACGTTAGCTCCGAGAAAATTCAATTACGTCATGATTCAAATTAATTCAACAGTTTTTGACATAATTAATTACTTAGATGCGGTTAAAAATGCTGTAAAATTGTATTCGATTGGTTATTTTTTTACTTACATAGTTGAGTTTGGCATTTATGTACCCTACAGGTAGCTAATCATTTATAATTTTATGGTAAGATAACATTTATAGTGCCTGCTGTACATAATGGGCCATGGTGGACACACTTCAGCGTTCATTGAAGAATTGCTTAAGGTTTTAAGAGTCACCTCGTAAGCAAATGGGTTGATGAACGCTGAAGTGTGTCCAATGCAAATCATTGTGGAACAGAATCACAGTATTTTTTTCTTATTTTTGACAATTGCAAGATAAAATGCTGACCAAGAAGGTAGAATGTCTTAGTATGGAAAACTTCAAGACAAAAATGTTATCTCTTCAACATTGTTAGTACTGTTCCACTACATCAAGACTTTCAGGATATCAACATACATATTCATCAAACAAATATTGTCTCCAAAAACTGAGACGTCATTAAAAGGGGACTCGTAAGACATGAGATGCTGGCAATAACTCGATTACAAGGGGGTTGTAGAGGGGGTGTAGTCAGAGGGGAGGTGTAGAGGATTATAAGAACTTCGTTAGTCTCTCGAAGGTGTCTAACTCAGGTCTGAGACGGGAGAGATTATCGCTTTTGCCTTTAGCGCCGCATTTTGTCGTCAGTTTAGAATATTTGATATGATAAGATATACGTTACATGGGATGCGCGGGTTTACGTTCGTGTAAGTACTAGGATTATTTTGTTGCTTTTGCTGTGGTAGATTCTGTAAAACAGCTCTTTTTGACGTTCAAACATGCTCTAAAATAAAGACTTTGAAATATTGGTGAAAAATGCATCGCATTGATGATTGGATAAGTATGACATAGGATAGATCGTAACTAGCTTACCTTTAGATAAAGATAAAGCTGTATAGTTGACGATGGATTTGATTACCAACTAACCAAATAACAATCTTACATTTTCGTTCCAATGTTAGGGCCGGGCCATACACGGGCTGCTCGAGCAGTTAGCCAATAATCAAAATACACGGACCGCTCATGCAGTCATAGTCAACAGCTGCAGCAGTCGGTTTCAACTGCTAGATCAGTCACAGTTTAATCAGTAGCGGGCGGAAGGAGCGCGCGCCGTGGAGTTGGGATGAAAAGCGCGGACGGGGGGGATTACTGCGCGAGAGCAGTAGACAGCTCGAGAACTCAGTGTACGTATATATCTAGCAACTGCTTGACCGCACGATGAAATTGCAGCGAGCTACTGATCGCCGGTGCAGTCGCAACTGCTCAAGCGGTATCCATAGAAGACTGTAGTTCACTATGCAGTCGCAGCTTGAAGCAGTCCATCCTGACTGCTTCAAGCTTCCCGTGTATGGCTACTCTTAATGTTTTAGACTGCATAATATATTTTGAATCGTAATTGCTCCTCTAATTAAACACCCAATTCATTCAAATATCTTTCGCTACTTTGACAACTACACTGTCGGGTAAAATCACCAACTTATCATACCTCCACAACCATTATGAACATACCCTATACCGAGAAAACGTCATCAAATTTTCAGTTTGAGCGACGCGACGGTTACACCGGCGGGCGAGTGTAAAGCAAACGCACGTATCACTCGACGGGCCACAAAGGCATAGCCGCAAACACAAAAGGTATCTAGTGACCGCAGCTTAAACTTACCGACGATGCAAACACAACTTACGCCGCTATAACGTATCCAACTTAATGTGTAATCGCCTTAAAATTCGGTACATGTTAAAACTTTAATATCACTTCGGATGCTAGTTGGGATGTTTATTGCTTATATGGTTGACTGAGATAAGCCTGTAGCTTTGATTACTTGAGTTAGTGAAGTATTTGTTTCTACTCTTGATGCTCTGTCCTGTAATAAGTATAGAGAGTTAATTTTTGTGATAGGACTTTAGGAGAAACATCGTAACTAATAGAAATCGAGGTTGTCGGAGAAGTATTATGAGCTGATTTACAAATCTAAAACTTTTGACAAAGTATCAGTGCATGTGGATATACTTTACTCCAAAATCAAAGTTACCTCCTTTGATATCTTTTCTTTTTTCATCATAGGTTTGGAGACGTACCTAAAATGCACCTTTTTGTACAGAAACGTAATAATATCACGAAGCGGCCCTAAGTAAGCAACATGATATCTGTGTTTAAAACTGCCGACTATCAAAGATCTCGATAAACAGGGTGCAGAAAGATACGAAGCCAATAAAATGATTGATGTAGCAAGATTTCCTAGAAACCGGAAAACTGAACCGGATAATCGAACTGGTTCCGTTAAATTATTAGTTTATGATTCCCGGGAATAGTTATCCCATCTCATTAGATAGATTCTTTCTAGTTATAGGTTGGCAAACACGCCGGTAGCAGATGAAAAACCGCTGTCAATACATGGAACACCAAAGAGTTTGTCCTTGTGTGTTGCCAACCTCAGAAGTAAGGTTGAATATTATCTGCATATGCCTGTAATATCACCGAATTATCAACAATTAAGTAGTATTCTACATATCAAAGTTTTACGGTTTTACACGTAAACCTGAAAATAAAAAACGTTTCAAAAAGTTTAAATTGTAATTTTTATAGTAGAGTCTGGCTGTTCATTTCCATTAACATCTGCTGGAGTCCAATTTAACTTTTGTGTAAAAAAAGTTGTTCTACCGACAAAACTGTTCACGTATGATAGTTGCAATTAAATTCAAATAGGTTGGGAAACATTACAGCTTCTGGGAGTTAAGAAAAAATGCAAATGGTTACGGCAAGAAAAAGCAAAAAAAAAGCAGACTGAAAAAAAAAAGCAAGCTGAAAAAAAAAAAGCCATAACCATTGCAACATTATTATAATATTTTAACTATATCACACACATTACTAGACATCATACAAGGCACAGTGGAAAGTTATGGTGGACACCTTTGCCCCGCAGTGGGACAATCCAGATTGATATAAAATATATGTCCATAACAATGTATTTCCTCAAGAATCAAAATTACTAATACGAATTAACTCCTTACATAAATCTTAATGAAAATTCACCCAGAATATCAAAGGGACCGTTACCAGTGGACCAGTAAACACCGCACAAACCTTTCGGATACATCTCCGGACCACATCCTGTTTAAAGATGTTTCTAGAATTATTAACTAAGATTTGACGTAACAAATACCAAGTTTCACTTATAAGGGATTAGGGTTCCATGTTCCGATCCGAAGCCCAAGGGATATGTTATTGTTTTGCCGCGTGGCTTTGCAAATTTTAACTAGAAGGGAGTTTGAGATTAAACTTGTATCACACAAAATGGGATACGATCTTTGAGATTGAACAAAGGCTTCCGGATCAAAGTTTACACGTATATCGTAGGTGGTACCCATCTCATACGTAGATTTTAATAATATGAAGTGATAGTTTCGATACTCAGAGCATTTCTAAAATCTTGTTTCCTAAGTCAAGAACTTTTTCGAAACGAAATAAACAAAATAGCAATTGATAATCTATATATTAATACGTGAAGCAAAAATTTTGTACCCCTTTTTAAGAAAATTACTCGGACGGAGGAGTATGAAATTTGGCACAGTTAAAGTTTATATAGAGAAGGAGTGCAGAAAGCTGATATTTTTATATAATATGGATTAGAAATAAATTAAATGATTAAAAAAACAATACACACACTACCATGCGTTTGACACACACACACTTCAATATGTATATGCTCTTTTTTTATGGTTAAAGATGAATAAATTATATAATAATGACATGGCAGCATAGAATTATTATGTAGATACTATACATGGAATTAGTACGAACTGGGCGACCACTAGTCTTCTTTATTTAACGAAGTATTTATCAGAAGCTGATGCTACTGGAGACAACAACAACACTACAGCAATTATCTTGAACAAAGATATTCATGTAGTACAGTAAAGTGGGAAGGAAGCCCAACAAAACACATGAAAGCGATAAGATCAGCTCTAGTACAAACTTTACATTAAGCAATATCCGATAATACACTACACATGCCGTGTTCTATGGAGATATATGGAAGTAAATACAGTCTTAATAAATAAAAATAGAAATTGATTCGAAGTTTTCGAAGTCTTTTTACCCTTTGCGGGTGCGGCGCTTCCGTGGCCGTCCAGTTTTAATGTTTCACCCACTCATACTATATTAAAGATCAGTATCACAGGAAGGTGAACTATTAGTTTCGCTTCGTTCTCATTAAACCCTTTCGATATTGTCTACACTATCATACACAGATTTTAGTTTATCAATTTCGTTTAGTTTTTATTGAGATCATTTATTTTCATTTTTCGTGGCAGCGTTAGGCTGCCTGTCCACTAGAGCGGAGAGGAGAGGAGCAGAGTAGCGGTGTGCCAATATTAACCAATTGAATTGCATAAAACCTCCGCTCCGCTTCAGTGGACAGGGATTTGCGAACTAGTTAAAAAAATCATACTAAACCGGGAAGCGGAGCGGGGAAACGGAACGGAGAAGCGGAGAGGGGAAGCGGAGCGGGGAAACGGAGCGGAGAAGTGGAGCGGAGCGGGGAACCGGAGCGGGGAATTATTACTCGTCGCGTGAACTCGGTCTAGCTCCGCACAGTCCGCAACACCGCTCCGCTACCTCGCTCCGCACAGTCCGTAACTCCGCTCCGCTACCTCACTCCGCATCAATGGACAGACACTGTCCGCAACTCTGCCCCACTCCACTGTCATTCTCCTCTCCGCTGCCTCGCTCCGCTTCAATGGACAGGCAGCCTTATAGGATGGTTGTAGGTCATAAGTATAATATGGCTTAGGATTTAATATTTATTTGATAGTCCCATTTTCGGTGATATTGATATATACTATTAAACGAGCAATATTTGTGTATACATATTTGTTCTCGAAAACGGCTCTAACGATTTCGATGAAATTTACGGGGGCACAAACTTGATCTAGATAGGTCTTATATCTGGGAAAATTCGTTTTCTCCGTATTTTCACCCGAGCAGAGCTCGGTCGTCGAAAGTTTAGAACAAGATGGCTACCTTAGATAAATGACATGGCAGCATGGAATTAGTAAGTACCTACTATCATGGTAGCATGGAATTAGTATGAACTATCCTGTACTATTAAAAGAGCATTCTCTATTTTCACCAGAGCAGAGCTCGGTAGCCCAGGTACAAAATTAAATTATGTAAAATGCGTTTATATCTTTTATTGACAGCAAATGTTCTAATGCGAAAAGAATCGTAGCCATTTTTCGTAGGCTTTTCGTAGACCCTCATTCCAGGCCAAGGACAATATTAATTCTTGCTTAGTAGAGAATTATGTCATTTAAGTGAATGTTATCTATCTTCCTCACAAGAAGATATGTTCTAAAGTGGCTCGTATTGACAGTATGGCTTTCGTAGCACTCTACGCAGCAAGATTTGAATACAACGATTGAAACACTGAATATGAGCCATACAAATAAAAAAAGCCATATAAAGATCGCTTTTAGCGATAAGACCGCCCATTGTGTCACCCTATGTAACATTTCTAAATTTATTTCTGTAATTTGTATGGTGTGCATAATAAAGAATATTCTATCTATCTATCTATCTATCATACATTTGTCCATGTCATATAGTGGTCAGGTTTCCAACAATGGAGACCGTATTCCTTAACGAAAGCAAGAATATAAGGTACACAATTTTTTAAAGAGGTATTTCCCGTATTGGGAAACCAAACAGCATGATCGATGAGGCGATAATAGTAAAATGTCATGCTAATCCTGAACCCATGTTTAAACTTTTTTAGCAATTAGAATTAATTGATTAATTATAAAGTGTGCTAACATTAGCATTCAACATTGAAGTTAATCAAGATCATGTATTCATACACTTAGGTACTTATGTGTCTGTACTATTATTAGATTAGCTACGCTCAGTTGAATTTTATTGTTCACCTTACATCGTTCGTAGTCATACTTTAAAGTAGTTAAAAGCTTTACAGCACACTTTTATTTATTCATTGAAAAATTTAAATAAATTACATCAAGGTTTTTTATAATCATTACTAAGAACTTAGAGATACCGTGTTACGGATGTAAATCGCATAATTATTTGAATCAGCGCCTTGTTAAAGGATGAGCATCAAGTTTATTGAATCGTTCTTAGAATGCTCCTAGTTCTAGACTAATGCACTACTGGTCAATAAACCTTGTCATACTCAGAACTTTATGGGCCGTATTTATGGGTACGCTAGTCGGTCATTCTTCCATACAAATGTAGTATGGTGATTACTCGTCTGTCTGACGGTGCACGTTCAAAACTAAAAATTATATCAATTTGTCTTGTCATTATGTAGCCCTGTATGGAAGCACAATTAGAAAAAAATATTGGCTTGGAAGTTATGAGCGTCAAAATTTCCATATTTCAACACAAATTTTAACTCGTCTTTAGGCGTAAATAAATAAATTATGTAGTAAAAAAATGGCAAAATAGAAACCGTACAGGGATAGATAATTTATTCAATAGTTCTAATCATTTCATTATGAGTAAATACATCATTAAATTTTACGCACTCGTTTTCGTTATAAATCATCGTCTATTACACTAAATAAATATATAAATAAATAAATGAATACTAAACAAATAAAACTAAATAATTAGACTAATTAGCATACATGTTAGTCACGCCCACCAACGAGTTCGAGCCGTCGACTAGTTTACCCTTAAGAAAAGTATAGTGTGCGATTGCTTCAAGTGTTTTTTTGGAGCCACAAAAACTTTTCTATTTTTCAATTTCGTACTTTTTAACTTTCACAATTCTTTATACAAGAGCATCAAAACACAGAATCTAACACTTTTCTATCATTGTGTTACACTAACGTTACATAACATTACGCTTGTATTTCAGGAAAAAAGGCCAGGTTGGTTGGTTGGTGTTAAAATAACGCAAGTAAATACGACATCGCACAAAATTAAACAGCATAAACTAGTTGCTCAGCTAATACAGTAAGGCGAGTGTACCAGTACATCGTCCGGCGACTTTTTGCCTCAAGCAGAGCATCGGCGCTCAATCGAATTATCGTGCTGCCACCATCGAGGCAGTAAATTAAGAATTAACACGAAAGCTGATTATTTTAAAACATGCATCGGGATACCCTTTTCTAACGAGGTTTCCTTGCCGTCGGCCTCGCCCTGATGGTTTGGACTTTATTGAGAACCTGGCTATGATGTGCTATGCAATTAAATGCTCTAATTGTTTATTATGGGAACTCCTGTGGTAACGGCTGTTATTATGTGAGCGTAGAATGTAAAAACATGTCTAATTATCATTTACTTGGATTGGTATTAATATGTTTTTAATTTGGGTTTTATTAAGTTTTGTAGCTTAGAAATGGGTTCATTTTAAGTGTCCTGAAAAAATACTATAAGATAATTTTTACTCTACTTCCTAACTAATGTTATAAATGCGAAAGTGAGTTTGTTTGTTACGCTTTCACGCTAAAACGGCTGAACGGATTTAGATGAAATTTGACACAGTGGTAGACCTTGACTTGGAGAAGGACATAGGCTACTTTTTACCCTGGATTACAGACGAAGTCGCGGGCAACAGCTAGTAATCCTATAAAATGTGGTGTGAACCTGCAGCACTTATTTTTACTTTTCTTTTAGACCTTGTTGTTATTTGCTAAAAAAGGACCAATGGGATTGTGATTATAAAAAATACTTAGGTAGGTAGGTACTTTTGATGTGATTAATAAAAATAATTACGATTTTTATTTTATAACTCATAAATCATAGCGCATTTTGTAAACAACATTAAAATAGGTGGCAAATTAAATGGTACGAATTTGGTCTGCGTATTATTTATACATAATGATCGTAATACACATTTTAATGATGATCATTTGCCCGGAGCGTGCCTCCATATTACTTTAATTCGCCTTCGCCGAATAAAGTTCGCTTATGTTAACGTTTACGATTGTGAAGTGGGTTAAGAGGAAGTTGCGTCTTTAGTTAAATTACTGAATAGCTCCAGGATTTAAAAGGGTACTTATTGTCACTCTTTTTGTGGTAATTTGACACAGTTCACAAAAGTAACGTGCTAGAGTCTAACCCCGCGTCCTAACCAATGCGATTGCGTTCATAATTCGCTGGTTTATTTGGAAGGTGCCCCCTGTCGACGCGATCACGCGTTTTTATCCGCCGAATAAAATGAACATGACGGTAGCGTGTTGACGCAATGTTCGATTTGATTACCAACCAGCCTAAGTTTTATTCTACTTAAAAAAAAAACGTCTTTCTTGTGTTTCAACGTTAATTAATTAAAACTCACCAAGACAATGAAAATATTTGGGGAAAAAGTACTTTATATTTAAAAGCCAGGCTCTGTTATAAAATTAACAATAAATAACGAAACTGTTCTAATCAGAAACAATATTCGCCTTAAAGCATTGTTATCTCAAACAACTGACTGTGTCGAGCAAATAACTCGAAAAAATATGAAATATCGCTTTCATATAAAGGAGCTAAGTAGTTTTTGATACCGGACGGTCGATGGGAATTAGGAAGACGGGTCCAGCAAGAAATAAAACTAATAAATTCTTGCAAATTAAACTTGCCATGAAAGGTTTCATTTACAAACAAACTAAATCAATCTAATAAAATTGTTGGTAGGTGAACTTTATATTACTCATTAGTCATATAAATCAAAAATAAAACAAAATTACACAATATCACATAAAAAAATAAACATGAAACAGCCTGCCAAGGAAATGAAAAATACGGGAAAAAATATTTTTGATGTAGGGCAAATAATCGCAGCGGCGAAATGGTATCGTGACAAACATCCATGCGTCACAACGGCTCGGTAAATCAGCGCGCCAATGAAATCCAATTACTTACACAAAAAACTATTAGTTTTCTGCAACATATGTACATGTTGCTACGTCATATGTTGCGAAAATGAAACTATTTTGCTTCATGTTTGTAAGTACGAAGTACCTATTGGACTACTTAGGAACAACGAGTACATACATGAGTACCTACGTACATCTATAAAGGAGAAACTGACTGACTGACATATCATCGCAGAGCCGAAACTACTGGGACTAAGAACGTGAAATTTTGCACACAGCTTCCTTTTATAATGTAGGGGAGCACTAAGGAGGGGTTTTTGAAAGTCCTACCTTTAAGGGGGTGAAAAGGGAGGATTTCGTTTGTATGAAAAATCTTATTCCTAGAGTTAATAAACTTGAAAACTTGCCACAAAAAGTACTACGCTTACATGAAGCTTGGGATTGAGCTGCTCGCTCTGCTAAGCCTTGTGAAAACCATAAAACTTGACATTTTAATTATTCATCACAATAAACCAGTTTTATATACACATTGACATTGTTGAAAATTATATTCAAAATGACACGATTACTTTGTAAAGTATTATATTATTTTAATTATTATATGTGAGGACTATGTGGATATTTTTATTTTCCCTTTTCATTTCTTTTTTTCTTTCTCAGTTTTAATGATGGTCTGACAGTTTGAGTAGTTGATGCGGCCTACCCAAATATCCTTTCCTTGGTATTGTTCGTCGAGTTGAGCTCCTTAAGTTCTGAGTTGAGCTCCACGATTACTGACAAATGCTTGCACTGACTGGACAGGTCCACTCAAATCTGTGTGGTTCTTTCCTCAAAAGACCATTTCAGACACTAATCTACATGGTCCTCACATGACTTGACCAAGATTATGTCTGGACTTTAAAAGAGACTGTGACCTCTGAGTTTGTTTCGGCCTTTCTTCTCAGAGTAGTCAGATAGGAAACACCGACCTCACCTAGCTTATTTTTAATATTTTTTTATATGACGTGTAAAAGTGATTCCGATATCCTATTTACAGAATAAACAATTTCATTTCATTTCATTTGAATTCACGACAGTATTTAATCATTATGTTATGCTACCAATAGGATTTGGATGAGTCAGGTAGATAGTTTATAACCTGGATTAACACATAGCATACTTTTTTTTATCCCGGTAGTATGTTTCCATGGGATAATTTCCGACTTCCACGCGACCAAAGCTGTGAGAAAAAGCCAGTTAAATTATAAGAATTGTATTTTTTATTTTTTATAAGACAAAGTTTTGTATTCATAAGCTGTACAAAATGATATAAACGCCAATGAAACCAAATTCTACGCTGAAAGAAAAAGCCGTTCGATCCTAATTTATTAATAAAGAACTGTATCTATATTTTAGTCTGTATAATTTAATACACATTATACTGAAACCATTAAAAACTACAGTCATATAATAAAATTATTGAATTTTGCAATTTAATATTGGCTCGCTCGCTCGCTCACCGTTGGCCATAATTACCAATGCGGATCCAATTCATCATTCTTTATTACAAGCACAAAATTCCATGTAAATTTCATGCAGGCCCGATATATTGAGAGAATGAGTTTCGATATATCGTACAAATCTCCATTTTTTGTGTTTTTATTGCACTGTAACATCTCTATAATGACATCAAAATTTGCACCTAAATAATAAGAAAATCGATCGATGTTTCTGTAAAACATAATTATAAAGAGCTTTTAGAGGCATGAGGAACAAGGTGAGTTCACTCATCCTCTATAGAAAAGGGAGGATCATCCGACCAGACGGGTGTCGTGTCTGGCGGGCAACTGCCCAACGATTGATGTCGGAAAGTTATATATATGCGATCGCGGTGCAGGCTTTGTCTGACGTCAGGATTTTGTGTGACGTCAGGTCTTTGATGCATAGTTCGCATGTGGCGATGTAGATGCCACCCGCCACAAGCTAAACCATTAATTGAGTTTTTTTTTTAAGCATATGATATTCCATTTCAGTATATTTTTTATTGAAAACTTGTAGCTCTTGTAACACAACTAGGTAGGTAATTCTTCAGAATCATCTTTCATGAACATGAAACTATAAATAAAATAGTGTCTGAAATACGAAACATAAACAAGTCATGCATGAAAAAATGAAGTAAGAAGAGCATAACCCTTGACAAATATAAATAAAATGTAAATAAATGAAAAGCGTAAAGGTAGGGAATTCAATTTTTAAGAGCGTGTATGCTGAAAGTGGGCAGCGTCGCAAATGGCTGTCAAACAATTCGCTGTTCTGAGTAATTTGACAATATTACTGTATGGAAATAAGAAATATGGCTAACTAGTAAACTAGAATATTAATAATAAATTGCAATTAAAACACAAACTTTGATGTTGTAACCGTTTTAGGTGTAAAATGGGCATTTGGAAAGTTTCCATATACTTTTTTTACATGCGGTGTTACGATATGAATTATTGCATTTCATAATCAATATTTTAGTTCACTAGTTAGCCATAATTCATAATTCCATACAATAATATTGCCAAATTAATCAAAATAGCGAAATATTTGACAGCCATTTGCGACGTTGCCCACTTTTAGAATAAACGCTCTAAAGCAAAGTGACTACTAACTTAAACTATCCGTATATTCAAATCACAACTGTCACTCATTGACAATTGTATACAATGGCTATAACAAATCAATCTGCTTAACAATAAATTTCCCTGACAGTACATACAACATTCGCGCGTGTATTTTTCCTCAACAAAATGACTTTCAAAACGATTGTCTTAACATAAACAAGGGCTCCCCCGCGTTGCCACAGAAAATGTCATTAATGTCTGAGTGAAATTCGGGGTCTAATCTCGTCACTGCAAAGCTTATTACATTTATACAACGGAGTAATCTTCGAATAAAGTTTTCAATGGAAAGTGTTGAATCATTGAGGATTGCGAACCCTTGCTCGCTGAAAGAACTCGGCCTCAACTCGGTCTATGGCTGTACACGAGGAGGGTGTACTGTTTCATGAACCATTTATTTTGAGTCGACTTAAACATGTTTGATATTTTACTTTTTTATTTAAACTTAGGGTGGCAGGGACATCGACGCGAAAACTGATTCCATGGATTTGGTACATGATTCTGAGCTCCCCTGCGTTGAAAATTATCGTCGGTTATTTAAAAAAAAATCAGCTGTTCCATATATTTTGACCGCGTAGGTATTGCACTTTTCTATGGAACAGCAGATTTTAAAAAAATAACCGACGAAAAATTTCAACGCCCCCAGCGTTGAAATTTTTCGTCGGTTATTTTTTTTCAGGTTTCGGTTCAGAATCATTTACTGAATCTATGGTATCAGTTTTCGCGTCGATGTCCCGGGATGCCACGAAATTGACGGCATCCTCTTAAGGGGTCATTTTACTCATCATTATTATGAACAACTTTCACAATGGGACGAACCCGGAAATCGCGAAAAAAAGTCAGCTGTTCACTACATTTATGTTCGCATAGCTCATCAAAATGTAGGGAACAGCTGATTCTTCATTGGGTTGAACCTATTATGAATGTTGTTCATAATGATCCCTTAAGACCCATGAATAAAATTTCACCCTGTATATGTGAAGGGGTGTTTCAACTATGCAACAAATTACGTACACAGGTCGAAGTCAAAGTCAAACAATTTATTTCAATTAGGCACATAAAAGGCACTTATGAACGACAATTTTACAAAAAAAAAAAATTGTTTCTAGTCGCCCCTTTCAAAAGGTAGTTTTCGTATGGAGAAGAATGGGCAAGAAACTCCACCGTTACTTTTTTTAAATATTTTTACAATATTTTGTATACTTAATTATATAATTATATGTGAGTTGTCCGTCAAGTACTATAGAATTGCCAGGAGAATAAATTGACTGCATAACATACCAAATGATAGCTACCAATAAAGATTAATACAGGCTAAATGTTGACACGATACTCAAATTATTCTGAAAATCCAATACGTGCCATCTGCGAAATAAGCTATGCAAGTTCTAGTAGCCAATTTATTTCCTCAGCCAAGTTCCCGAGGTACTCCTCGAGCGTTCGCAACCATTTTAATGTCTTCAAGAATTCTGTTGCGCGATGACTCGGCATCGCGACTGAAATCTCGCGTTTCTGTTTACTATTAATCAAATTTCAAGCTTTCCCTTTAAATCAAAACTAAACCACTTATCTAAGTCATATTTTAAAATGTTTATTTTGGTCGGACGCGAGTTATTAACAATGTAATCACGAAACTTAGCTGGAAGAACAAGAAGGCTTTTAGTTTTATTATGGCGGGTCAAATAAAAATCAATCTGCCTAGCCTTTTCCCTTTTCTTAACTGTTGGGGTCGGTTTCCAGTCTAACCCGATGCAGCTGAATACCAGTATTTTACCCGGAGCGATTGCCTATCTGACCTCTCCACATCCTGCCTATATGGCGGGTGAAATATACTTAAATGGTATCTATGATAAAAATCCACTGTCTTATGACTGGTTACGTATAACAAAAATATCTCGTTAGTCACATAACAGTAGGCTTCAAACGTGTGATCGTAACAATGCTCTCTCAAAAACTAAAAGAAATATATCAATATGAACGTGTTTGTAACGAATGACATCACTGGACAGCAACAAAAAACTGTTATTATTAGTGACACAATTGACTCTGAGACCAGACCATTGACAGTCGTTTAAAAATGTCAGCAGAGTCCTCTGAGAGTCCAAAAAGTGTATGTAAAAAGTTGGCGAACCTTTAGCATTCTCCTTGGAGCTGTCATCAGAGCTGGGCAAACCGCAGAGTCATTGCATCGCAATAACCAATTGTGAGCGTATTACGTGTCCTATCACAAAGCCCCGAGCTCTTTTAACGAGGACTTAGAGATACTGGAATGTGCGGGTCCAAAGCTTGCTGTACATTTTCATTGAAGAACTAAATAAACGAGCAAGCCTAACAGTAGTCGCATATGATGTGTAACATCTGACATCTCACCTTGGCAAGCAACATTAAGGTAATGAGCAACATTAAAGGGGCGGGGCCTCGTCAAGGTCGTTTCTGGAGGCCAACTCTAGCACCGCGCTTGCTATTGGTCAAGTCAAACAGCGCGCGTTTCCCCGGCTTCCTGTTACACACTTGCGTCGCTTTTCACGAAATCACTCCCACATATTGCAGGAAAGTGAGACAAAAGATGTTACCCACTTACCCATTTGAATTATTTAAATTCAATCGTGGTCGTTAATTTCGTACAATCGAGAAAAAAACCCAGTTAAGTAACTGAAACTTATTAGTGACCAGTAAATATCAAAGCTGAGTCGATTCATAAAAATAACTACAACCGTTACGCTAGATCAAACAAAGTTTAAACAATAACTTGATATTGAAATCCATGGGAATTCCTAAAAATCATTGATGTTCCAAATGACAGTACAAAACGCTACCATGATATTTAAACAAAAAACAAATAATATTCCGTGAAATTACAATGCGCAAATCATTAACTTTCGTAAGTTTCGTCTGAACCGTAACGAATAAACAAATGGACCGATTTTCAATGGGACCCATCGTTCATGGTTTAATTCTTATTTACCAGTAGATTGGAAATATTGGAATCTATGTTTGAAAGAGAATGAATGAAAAACATCGAAAAAGTTATTGATGAATGAAATGTTGTTTTATGAATGAAACATTGATGATTATTCTTTTTAAACTAAAAGTAAGAAAATATTTAAGCATAACAATTATTTTAAAACAATATCTTTTCAATAAATTATTGTATAAACTCGTTAACCTCTCCAACTCAGCTAATTGAAATAATACAAAGCGTTAAACATTGTTATGTCGTTTCTAGCAAGCTCTGTGTCTTTGTATAGATTTTTTATTACTTTGACTGTGATGCGACAAAGTCGTTTTTGCGCAAACATATCGGCGACAATGGGAAACGGGGCTTTTGTATTTTTTAGTTTGATTGATGATTTTAATTTCCTATTTGGTTCGTTGATTTTGCGTGGTAGATACAGTCGTCGGTTTCAAATTTAAATGTGCACAAAGTGTCACAAGAATTAAATGTCTGAGTTTCAAAATTTGAAAACTTGTTAAAGGTACATACCATAACTATTATATTTATATTTAAGTAGGTACTGTATTTTTATCTCACGAAGCGACACGTGCTTTACTTGTGGTAGCCAAGTATACAAACACGATGTGAATGTGCGTAAAAATACTGTACTTATCTACAGTTCGCAATGAAGTGCACTTAAGAACATTGAGACTGTCTTATGTAGGTACTGGCTACATTTATTTTACTAAAAACTAACGTAAAACTTTCAAACAATTATCTTTTCAGTATTTAACCCTTCTTAAACTTCCTTTTGACTTTTGATGGAGATTGATTTGGCAGCAGTGCTCTAAACCACAACATCAATAGCTTGCTTGTGGTATGCCCTAGCATAGGCTGCTATTATGCTTCACACAGAGAGTTTCCCTTATGTTTATTTACAGATAACTTCAGCAACAATTCTGAACCACAACTCCAAAATACACCTTAAAAGGCTATCCTGCAATTCCCCAACATATTAACCACCTATGCGATATGCGGATGTGACAGAAACGATTTAAATATGGCGGCACCGTCATCCCGCCACTGACGCTGCGGTCGCCCATTTATCACTCTCGTAAGCCTCCGTCGATATTATGATCAATGCCATTCGCCCGCCCAAACTCGCCCATCCCGTGTTGGGAAAGCGATGGGTTTCTATTACAAAATAATGTTGATTGTAAAATAGACCATTTATAAATTGAAGAAATGGACAATGCTGTACTTACTTTTAGAATTTTATTATGCCTGAGAGTCACTAAAACAGTTGAAAGCTCAAACACGCATAAAAGCTTTTGTGCAGTTGTGTGTAACGCAGTTTCACAAAGCCTTATTTACATTACTATTCCTAAAATTAAAATTATGGCTTTTCCTCAATCGAATTCAATGTCCAACTTAACCAACTGTGACCTCATTCATATGTGTCGATACATATCTCGATTCTCGATTGACCCAAATATCCTAATCGTCATATCGATATGTAACTGGGGCGAAGGCGGATCGTCTGCCTTGCACACTTTGTATTCACCCAGTCGCCACCTGGGGGTAGTGGCTTTTAAAAAATTCTTTTACATTTCACTTGCTACGAGTACCCTTACATATACCTTATAGGTAATTTAAGCTACTTAGATGTTTGTGAAACGTTCTTTTTTCATTATTGTTATTTTGATTTAGAAAAGTCTGGTGCGTGGTGGAGTACTCACAACCAGCGTGTGTTTATGAGCAGAGGAATGAACGTAAAGGAAACAAGGATGGTGGCTTTCTGGAATTACTCTATACCCTCATAGGAATAAAGAGTGATTTTATGTATTTGTTTTATTTTGGCGAATGTAGCTTACATAAGATGTGGCACTACTTCTTCCCAGCACTAGCACTTCCTTAAAGCACTAAGGAAGTGGTGAAGGGTGGGTGCTTTGGGGGAATGTCTTATGTAATTTTGACGTTTGAAAAGTGCTGATTCTCAGCCTAGTTTAAATAAATGACTTTTGAATTTTGTGGCTTTGGAAATCGAGGGTAAAAGTCAGTTACAGAACATTGCTCACCTTTAAAAAAATACTTGTTTTATATTATAATTTATGCACCATTTGTGCTTAAATGGCAGTTGCTGACAGCAATGACTGAACATTGATGAGGCAGAGATTTCTTTAATGTGACAAATCATTCGGAAAAAGCTTCTCTGTGCACAGTTCTGGACCTTGTCTAATTGTCGACTGCAATAAACTATTGATTACTATGTATTTAACTAAAAGTGTTTATATTTTAAGACTAATTTACTTTCAAATGAGGAGTTATTGAACACGAAGATCAATTTAATTATAGGTATACTAAATTGCTTTCCTGTTTTTAGTGCACTTTGCTTCTTTCGTAATCTCCATTTAAGGTCAAAACTTAACAAAAGCCAATTTTATTAGAAACACAACTAATTCTCCGCCCCTTTTATCAAAGCGACATTATAACAAAGACATCCTCGGGTATCGAGTGGCGACACCGACCGAGTGCTGCCAACAAAAGAATGAGAACCGGAAAGCTAGACGAGTGGTCCTCGAATAGATCCCTCCGAGATTGTGTGAATGGTATCGAGTAGCCGGTATCGAGTAGTATCGAGGACGATCTGCGTGATCAATTGATACCAGCACGAATCGCTCCTTGCTGATACCGCGTGTTAGAAATTCTCTTGGGTTTTTAATTTTAATGCTCAATTGTGTTGTTTTTTGTTGTTAATAAACAGTAATTTATAAGTAAAAACATTGACTATTTCTATGGTTCGTCAACGGAAAAGTTAAGCTCCTGTTAGTTTTATTATAACAATGATGCTGGCCCAACATACACAGATGAACAAACCATCAGGCGTTTGCGGCCACATTCATTAGAATTACCTTGTGATGCCACAAAATCATATTAAAAGTAAGAAGTTGCTTACCAAATGATGTTTTGAATAAAATTAAAGTAATTATTCATACGGAATTTAATTCAAAAACCATTTTTTGTTCGCTAAAACTAAATCGCACTCAATTATTCACCGTCCCCTCAGAACCACTTGAAAAAATCCAATCAGCATAACTCGTCACTTTAATATCGATCCCCAATTTGCCAGCACTTATCAAATCGCTTTATGCATAGATATAAAATAAAAGCAAACCATCATTTGCTGATCTCATGCACCATTCTAAACCTTATTGCATACGAAATAGTAATAGATTTTCTTTCATTGGCGTGTGCATATCTTTGTGGAAGAACAAAGCCGAGTGGTTTACTTAGAGTTTAAAATATTCATAGGTTGTACTGGATCGTATTTAAATATTTACATAAGTGTCACGCAGCGTCACTGACGTTTTCCGATAAAATGTATTGAGTGGAATGGCTGAGTCGGGACTTACTTACGCTGGGGTGGCTAGACGCAGAGAAAAGTAGCTGATTAGGCGGTTTTACGGTCCACTTACTTACAACTCACCTTGCTGAAAATATTCACAAACAATATAAAAAATAAATACATAGCTCCGTTCGTCCTTATTGTTGAAAGTTGTGACAAGTAATCAGTCCAGTATGGAACCAGCACATCGGAAAGTAAACAAAACTATCCAGGAGGCCTACTTCCTAAGCGAAATCCGTAGTTTCGGCCGTTGTTACGGGCGTTTCGTTTTTCGCTCTCAGCATATTTAACTAATGGCTTTCCTAGACTTCATATTTATTGACTCACGGAAGAGTAGTCCATTTCGTCCCAAGCTGAAAGTGTTGATAAATATTTTAACATGCCGTAAAAGTATCATATTTTTTAAAGTGGTCCACGATCTACGTACTTAGAAAATAAACATATCTAACTCTTAACCTACGTCTTCACACACATTCTATACATATAAATTCTCTTCTTATTTATTAAAGTTGCCAAGTGGTCAAACTTCGGTTAAAGTTCAGATTTTGTATAAGAAAAGAACTCGCATCTCGAAGTTAATATTAGCATTTTTTCTGCGTAAGTTCATTGTCACCCCCTAACCAAAGTGTACCGAGACGTTAACACTCGGTAGGCAGGGGCGATACTTCGACTAAGCATCGTGTATTCCAGCCATAAAAAATAATGGATCTGCGAATCGTCGAGATATGCACGGAAATATGGAGTGAGGTGAGCGCTCGAAAAATCGTAATGGCATCGAGAAAATGGGGATTAGAAAGCGATCGAGTCGAAATCGATGCGAGACTGTTCAAACATTGGCGCTTATACAGTGTGTATCTTAAGGGCTGCTCGGTTGTTTAAAAAAACAAGGAGTAATGGAAAAGAATCTCAATATTTCAAGGTGCTCCAATGAGCTTATTTCGCATCAACACGTGCGATGCAAAATAATCTAACGGGAATGTAATGTATATGGATTTTATATTTACAATAACAACAATGTTATCGTATTAATTAGTGAGAACAATGTTATAATAGATTTCGAATACCTATACACAATGTAATCAATATAGAAATAGGTATGACCATATTAGATAAACCGGTAGTGTGGTTATAAATTAAATAATCGGGACTAGAAAATATTTAGATGCAATAGAGGAGTGAGAAATAATAATGTTAATAACATGTCAAATACTTCAAACAACACATTATTTATAAAGTCAATTACTTCGCAACAACCATATTAAAAGCTGTAATAATAATTTAAAATGAGGGAAAACCTAGGGACGCCCGTGATAGTGTAAATAACATAAAACGTACTAACCTAATTTCAGGTAATCGTGTTTGCGCGCCGTGTACAAACATATGAGACGCAAATGACGGCGTTACCCACACACCAGTCTCCCAACTACTTAGACGAGATACAATTACCGAGCTTTATGATAATAGGCTTTAATACTTTTCTTTGCAACCCACATTTGATGAAAATCGCGCCCTAATTTAGCAAATTACAATTCCATTCATCGCTTCGAAATATTCATGAAACTGATCATTATTATACATAGTTAACAAGTACATCCACTGAAAGTTATTTAACCAAATTAATTTCAATTAAAAAAAGAAAGAAAAATAAGTTTATATGTCACACAAACACGTGCCGATAAATTTGTACCTACAAGTCACAAATAAAATAAAATAAAAAATCCTGACCTCAAGTACCACAACATTATAATGTTGTGGTACATGAGGTCATGAAATAAAAATATATAGTTGTACAGATATTATAAGCCTATGAAATTATAAAAAAACTGTTAGGTAACCGTTAAGTAAACAATACAAATTAAGGTAACAATTAATAGCAAACTAATTATATAACTCACTAACTAAAGTAAGTAGGTAACAAATACATCTGAGAATAATATGCAAATAATTAAAACAAACAACATTTTCCCGTAACTATAATAATGACAGCTAAACAATACCTACTACGCCCAATCACTTTGATCCTCGAGAACCTTTCCTACCAAAATTATAAATAGATGGTAACGTCCATTTCGGCTAACGACTGCCTAACCTATATGACGTAGATAGGTTAATGTTCAAGAAATTCGTCTCAAGTTATCGACGAACAAACAAAGTTGCGGCCGATGGGGAGCGAACCCAATTATCTCTAATGAAGACAATGATATAAGCGCGGTTATTGATCTAGATTTAAATTTCATGACGGGTCAGTCCCTACGATGTGCGAGCCCTTAATGCTTCTTGCCAAGTTTCGTGTACGACGACTGGTTGTGTTGATACTTTGCGAGAACGTATGGGAACTACCGAATGTTGAAGGACCGAAATGGTAAGTGATTAATAATTAAATTAAATTAAATATTTGTATAATTATGGCAACTAGGCCCAATTGTTAGTAATTATTTGTATAAATTAGTTAATCCCATATTTTCAGAAAAATTTAAGATTTTCAAATTCCTTTGCTTTATCGATTACGTGCTTTGTAAACTGACTGAAATACATTATGTACAATCTTGGACTGCATGTAATGATTTACTAGCATGAATTTCTGAAAGCTTATTATTTTTTAATCTTACATGTCACTTTCGGGGGGTAACAGTAGTAATTAATAAAGATTTGATATTTATACACTTTATTTACATCTTTTCAGTATTTTTTTTCGAATCTTTCTAAATCGTTTATCTTTGACTGCTTAGGTATACGAAGTCTATAATGATATATGTCACAGAACATCGCTCATGTAATTGAGATGGTAGTTTGTAAACACCAGTACCAAGACCATTCCATCGAACTACAACCAAGTTTAATGTCCACTAACTAATTTCTTATCCCCAAAACATAATAATATGAACCAACATACACACGAACAAACATGCGAAATTATGATTAACGAGCACACTCACACTCAGACAGGAGGAACCTTTGTACACGTGCGAGTACTTTATGAAATAGATCACTATGTGCGCTCACGTCAGCGATATCAATCGATACTCCTTGTGTTACTGATATGTTGCTACGAGTATAAACTTCTTCTTGCAAGGCTTTGTCCGGTATACAAATTCTCTCTGATTACTTCACATATTAAAATCTAAAGCAGCTCCGTAACTGCTTTAGATTTTAATATGTGTAAGTTTAATATGCATCTCGTGTGGAAGAGCATTGGTACATTTAAGTAAAATGATGTTTTCAGTACCTACGTAAGTACATCGAAATGGTAACTTTTTCAGAGTTCCGAATACTTTTGGGATACTTTTGCTTTTGCGATTTTCATATCATTGGTTATTTACGATTTTCATATAATTGGTTAATGACTTTTTATGGCTTCATGTAGAGTAAAAGAAGCTTGAAAGCTTCTGCACGAAGATTGCATTGAGAACACATACCAAGAAAATGTTCTATTAATTAACATATTAATAATTGACCTTTCAAAGTGAATATATCGGTGAGTATTTCTATTTCTACCTTATTTTATAATTAAAAAGAAGAATATTTAGCCAAAATTCTCAACTTGACAGAATTCTTTTCTAACATTGTAAAATGTCAGTGCCTAGATTTTAATTCAAACAGCAAATTCAATTATTTTGCCTCAAAACCGTGTCGAAAAAAGTAATTCGTGTTGACCGGAGACAAGAGGGCTGCAACATGACTTTTTAAATAATTATAAATGTACCTAAATAAATAAAAAATGCCATTAGTTAATGTCGTGTATTTTCTCGGGTCGTATTACAGCGGTATTGTATTCGGTATCGGTTGGTATCGGTATCGATCGCTAGAGGTGTCGGTTCGAACACTTCCACTTGTTAAGATGTTAATCGTTTTGCATAATAATTGCATCCAGAGGAAAGTTCGCTCGCGGCCCTCCTCAGATAGCATGTCAATATTAACGAGGAAAATTAATGTTTAATTTCTAAGTGGAAATACAGTATATAGTTTAATATAAATTAAAATATTGGTACAAAATTTTAAGAACGCAAGTAAAATTGAACTGCTTTATTTTATTATCTTTCTAGCATAGATATTATATTCACTATCGATTCCCTGAAAAACATTTGCGTTTCAAAAAAAATTATCCGCGATATTATTTTAGCGTTTTAATCCTTTAGTACTTTTAGATTACATTTAAAAACTGAAATACCTATTTAACGAGTTTAAAATGATGAAATACGGACGTGCTTAAATAGGAACGTGATACAGGGTGTGCCTCATTTGCGTGCCGTTACTAAATACAAGATAACGCGCGATGTTCATTATCTTAAAGCTTTAAACTCACTCAAGATTCTCTTGAAGTAGCCTAAGAATTTGTAAATACGTTTTAACCTGAATGTATTTTTAACTTTGATATTTATACCTACTCGTATCTACTTACAATGGGAAAAAAAATATTACACAATACTTTTAAATAATCATCTACGAGTTCTTAAATTCCCAGTAGCCCGCCATTTACCTAAAAGAAAGAAAAAAAAAGATAAAATATATATTCGGGACACGCACAGGAAATACCAAAAAAAAACAGTGAAAAAGGAGCATTTAAAACTAACATATTATTCGAATAAACGAAAACAAAAAAAATATAATACAGAGTGATATGTAATACAGGGGACATCGACGCGGAAACTTTTGCCATGGATTCTGTACATGATTCTGAACACCTCTGTGTTGAAATTTTTCGTCGGTTACTTAAAAAAAAAAAATTTCACCGCAGGCGTTTCAAAATCATGTACTGAATTCATGGTAACAGTTTTCGGGTCGATGTCCCTGACACCCTGTATAATAACGACCTGTGCGAGGACAAACAGGCTCCTACCTAACTCAGCATAATGCTGCGATACCTATTTGACTTCTCTTCAATTCCCACTCTTACCCGACTTCCTGAAACTTTGAAATCTCATCACAACATTATATTGTGACTGTACCAAAATTTCCCTAGACTTCTAATTATGTTAATATTGTGACACTTAATATATTTAGAAAAAACGAAAAATTTATCAGCCTAGGGAAATTTAGGTACAGTCACATGTGGATAATATATTATACAACCAAGTAGGTACGAATGAATTTTGGCTTCAAATTTTAGACCAGGGTATTACAAATAGTCAGTGAGCACACAGCCTTTCTCTTGAAGCTTTTTCGACTAGGCTTATCTTTCTTAAACAAGAATTAGCTGTCATGAGAACCGCAGGAACATCATAATATGATGTTCCTGCGGTTCTCATGTGATCTACGTGAATCTCAATAGCTATACCTACATACAAGGTATTACTATCCTAACTAATATAATAAATGCGAAAGTGAGTTTGTTTGTTACGCTTTCACGCTAAAACGGCTGCACAAATTTTGATGACATTTAGCACACGGGTAGACCATGACCTGTACCCTAATTGCGTAGTACACGATTAATCAGAATCTGAATGGTTTTGAAGCAGATTGCTAATCCATTGCTTCATAAGTTCGAAAAAAATATATAACGCAATGAATGTTGTTGAACTGTTAAAATTAAACAGATTAGTCGTAATCGTTGCGTAATTAGATAGCTGGATTCAGACATAGGATACTATTTATCCCGATATTCCGGCGGGATCGAGACTTACGCGGGCGAAACCGCATGGCGCAGCTAGTTTGCAATATCTGAAAATCTGAAAAGGGGTAACTGCACTCAACATTATGATCTGCTTTTACTGTGAGACTAAGCCTACATTTTGTCGATTTATGCAAATATAATATGTATGGAGTCAGCTGATTTGTTTTTCACGATTTCAGAATTCGTCCCAAAGTTTTTCATAATTATGAGTTTTTTTTTCTCTTGGAAAATTCCTCCCCTTTTTCATCCGATAATCTTTTCAGTTATTTCAAATAAACCATGTACTCATATACACACATAGCCATTGCTATAATTTTTACAATACAACAACTTCCATTGCTTCATTTGTTTGCTAAACAAGATTTCTTGTCAACTAGATTAGCACGATGTATATTGTAGGCTAGTCAAAACTAGCTTTTGTCAGCGGCTCCGCCCGCGTGGGGGTCGGAAATTATCACGGGAACTTATACATTCTCCTATGTCCTAAGCCAGCTCATGGTCTACCCATGTACCAAATTTCATCCAAATCCATTCAGCCTTTTTTGCGTGATTGAGTAACAAGCATCCAAACATACAAACTTTCACATTTATAATATTATTTATTTATTTTATTATTTATGTCCATACAGTAAAATACATACAGTTATGAGATCATTATAAATATTAGTTAGATTATATACATATATGTATAAACATATATACAACGTGATCCTTTTGATATCCTATAACTCTAAGATAACAAGGAGACCATGTCAAAGAATGAACTGGCATTTATGAATTATTGTTAATTTTTTTTTTTTTTTTTTTGATACAAAATTACAAAGTCACGATTATTTATTAACTTTACGTGAAATAAAATTAAAAATCATTTAATTCAGACTATTTTTGTCCATAAAAAAAAAACTATTATATTTACTTTAACTATTATTATTTTATATTTTGCCTTTTCTTAGCTTTGAATGTGAATGATTGGTTTGAATGAAAATGATTTACTCGTACATAACAATGAAACTTAGATACACACATCGAGAGAAGTAGTGGTATGTTATCTTCGAAACTATGTATTTTTGAAACACTTGTTCAAGGACTTTTTGTATTATTTTTACTTATAGCATATAACCTTAGAGCTATGGGACATCAAACGGTACACGTTATATACTCGTATACGGTACACCGTGACATTTTAGTCGTCTTACACATTCATTAAAAAAAATGACATATAGTAACAATTTTTTAATTGCTCCTAGAGTTATTTTATGTCGGGTACATTGAGTGGCCCTTTGTTAGACGACGAAAATTTCACGGTGTGTAACAATTTTATTTAAATTAATGTTTAGTAGTCATTGGAAGAGCTCGTGGCTAAGTAATAACCGCCGCACGGGTCGATCCGTCAGGCTAAGCTACGCTTGCCGGGGTTGGTCTGTGGATGGGTGACCATCTTTACATACCGAGACTCCTCCGTGCCTTGGAAAGCACGTTAAGCCGTTGGTCCCGGCTGTCATTCGCGGATCTTTGACAGTCGTTACGGGTCTTCGGAAGCCCGAAAGTCTGACAACCAGTCTTACCAAGGGGTATCGTATTACCCAGTTACTGGGTTGTGGAGGTCAGATAGGCAGTCGCTTCATGTAAAATACTAGTTTACAGCTGCATCCGGTTAGACTGGAAGCCGACCCCAATATAGTTGGGAAAAGGCTAGGCAGATTGATTGTTTAGCAGAAAAATACACCAAATAACAAAAAAAACAGAAAACAATGATTATAATGCCAATAGGGCCTCAGCAGATTACTACGAGTACTACTGATTACTGGTTTAGTAGTCATTGGATTCATAAAGTGGGCTGCTTTTGTAAGACGACTTAAATGTCACGGTGTATAGTAGGATGAAGGCGGCTCGAACAAGGAATGTGTTTCACTATCAAGGTCGTGGTCTACGTAAAATTATATTTGTCTGAATAGTTCTAGTATCAACTTCAATTTAAATGTAAGTAGGTATTGTTCCTTTGTTTTATAGAATGAGTGTGAATTTAATTTACTTTTCCACTGCGCTGTTGTAAGTCAATCACTTCACGTTTTTAATGTTAATAAGCATACGAAACAAATGCTTATGTAAATATTAAGGAATTTCTGTTTCTTTTCCTTATTTTATGTGAAATTCCGAGGTTGAATTGCAATTTTACTTAAACAGTCTAGGTTGGAATGTTACATTGATAAGTATTGGTTATATGTACTGCAAGCAGTTAAAATGCCTCTCTATAGCTATGATTGAGCCTCTTTCTATGAACCAACAAGAGGAAGGGAATTAGTCACCAAATTATTTCCTTTCTCGAAATGGGATAACCTAAAACCTATCACAGTATCTTGTCATAAGATAACACAAAAGCTGCTGCTGTTCAAAGAACCGACCCTGACACAGCTGACACTTTGATGTGAACCAAAAAATATAACAAAAGCTTCTTTGAACCAAAAGTATAGGAAACTGATATGAACTCAGGGTTATAACGGAACATAGTTTTTGTTTAAGTCCTGTTTTCTCCAGTTGGTATTTGGACGATGTAAACATGTACGAGTAATTTACCCCATAGACTAATTAGTAAAATTTCAATTGGTCCATTTAGCACCGACGAAAGCGAAATAGAATTCGGGTTTTAATCATCCGGAAAAGTGAAAATGGTAATATATCCGTCCCACAAAAATAAAAATTACACACTCATAATTTTGTATTCGATATTACCTATTAAATAACAAAAGAGCATAGAAATAATGTAAGTACATTATCGCAGATGAAGTATTGTACCTGCAACTACTTGTGATGCATTATTGCCATCGATAAACTTAACACGTTAATGCTTCGTATAGAATTACAAGCAGAGCGGAACGATACACACCTCTGTTGTGATAAAAGCAGGTTTTCTACTCTATGCTAATCTTGCTTTTAGCGTCCAGTTTTGTTCAAAGAAGGTTGTCACCGGTTAACCATTATTAATTAGGTGTATATACATTTTGCTTTGTCCGATATGGTATGAAATTTTCTCTCCCTTGTCGTGTCTCTTCGACATCCAACTTGGAATAGTGATTTCTGTGCCTAGTTGATATTCATATTTATTATATCTCTTCGGTAGGAACCATAAAATCTACGCTAATTTTGGGTATCAAAATATTGCCTCCTCCATACCTTTCTTTTGTACCGCTCCCAACGCCAAGTCACCATTATTCCAAAATATTTCTACCACTTTATACATATAACTACTTTGCTCTTGACTTCTATAAATGCGATGCATTTTGCTTTGAATACGTGCTCAATCTAAAATACACATAGTTCTAAGCACGATGTTAAGGAAAACATAAAAAGTCGTTATTTGTGAGTGAGGCATAAGTATCAGAGCCTGGGGTCTGGGGAAGCGAGAAACGTATCGTATCCGCGGTGACCCCCGACCGCCGGCCGCTTCCTCAAATGATCCCATCTCGCGTGATCCCCGTATTTCTTTATAAATACTAGCTTTTATTTGGTATAATGTTGTGGTTAGTGTTATCTTTACGGGAGATCTTGATCGTATGGAATAGGGTAGTGTCATTTAAAGACTAGTCTAGCATCGTTGCAGTGAAGGATGATTTCGTCTGGGAACTTTGTTTTTCATGTGTCTTCCTATAACCTACAGTATCTGTTAAGTTCAATTTAAATAGTCTGGTATCTTCTCCGATATTAAGCTGACCACCCACACTTTTGCACAGGAGACTCCTTCATACTTCAGAAGAATTTCCCTATAAAGGATTTATATGGACGTTTCAAAAGACCTGATCGGTAAATAATGCCTGAATTGTCTCTAGGAATAGCCTTTGAAACCTCAATACTTACTGCATTAAAAATGTTTTAATAGAAAACTATACCTAACTAAAGAAAATTAACAAGAGCTTACCTAAGTGTAGAAAAAATAAAGCCAGAACCTATTATGGCGTGCTATCTCCAGAAGTGGCAGCTACTAACAGTTTCCTGAATCACTCTACTTGTAGGTCAAAGATAAATATTATAAATGAAAGAAGCAAGTTGAATGTGTAAGTTGGGTTTCTAGATTTTTATACGAACTTGAGACAAGTGCGAATTTATCACCAACCCACTGGCCCTGTGATTATATGAACAATATGAACATTAAATAGGAGACGGAAACAATTACATACAATCTTGGGCCTGAATGTAACGAGATGAAAATGGTGTGATTGGATAGATTTAAACTCTCGCGATCTATAGTTTTAACCTTTGTTTTTACAATATCCAATCCAAATTAAGGCGGCGGTAAAATCCAAAATAACAATTCCAATTCAACGCCCAGCTATTTTTGGTGTCCAGTGTGAAAGCAAGGGTCGTACAAGGTTGGCAGGGTCAGAATCCGTGAAAAAACAATGCCCACTGCATTGTTTTTTCGTTGAAAATGAAAAATAATCGGGACTCAGAACGCATCGGAAAACATGAAACCAGTGAGGAACCAAGAACAGTCGGCAACTGTCTAGTGTCAGTCAGCATTCATGTCAGTGAGATAGACTAAAAATATAATTATTTTATTGGTTTTTCAGTATTTCATTAACATTTTATTTATTAATATGACTGTAATTAAATGCACTATATTGTATATAAATTATAGTGCATTTAATTACTTTGAGTTAATTACCTAGTGCGAAGGTTTTCTTTTTGTAATTGTGTAATCGATTACTCAATTAATCGATACTCTCACGAAAACTATCCTTAGCATATTTCTCAGCTTCCAGATTGAGAAATGAGCAAATTTTTTACATTCTATGCATATTCTATGATATAAAAAAATACAGATTTTTTAGATCATATCTCAACTTATTACATTTGGGCCCACCACCGTTTTCCATCTCCTTTTTAGAAGACGGCTAAATTCACCCTAATACTAATAAGAAAACTTCGAGACTAATTGTGAATAAAAGGACGAATATATTTGACTATGCAGGAAACAAAACGCACTAATAGAATTACATAGGAACCTCAATCTACCTAGCCTTTTCTCAACTATATCCAGTCTAACCGGATGCAGCTGAATACCAGTATTTTACATGGAGCGACTGCTTATCTGACCTCCACAACCCAGTAACTGGGTAATACGATACCCCATGGTAAGACTGGTTATCAGACTTTCGAGCTTCCGACGACCCGTAACGACTGTCAAGGATCCACGAATGACAACCGGGATCAACGGCTTAACGTGCTTTCCGAGGCACGGAGGAGTCCCGGTATGTAAAGATGATCCACGGACCAACCCCGGCAAGCGTAGCTTAATCTGATGGATCGACCCGTGTGGCTGTTATTACATAGCCACGAGCTCCTCAATTAGGTAGGAACCTCTACTCTACAAAACTGGACTTAAAATGAAATGATTATAATATAGGACTAAAATAAAATAACATCTATACACATAAGTAGGTAGTTTACGTTCAAATTAATTCTCAGCAAAATGATTGGCTGTATCGGGACTGAAACATTTATCGTGAAGAAAATAAATAGATCCCTCGACAATGCATATGGATTGTACACTTACATGATACACGAGACACACGTGACTTCTGTACGAAGATAAATCTGAAGGTAGTTGGAAACTGAACATATTTTGACAAAACTTGAACAGACGTGCTCCAAAGGGAGACGAGAACTTTGCCCAGCAGTGAGACTTTCCACGCTTAATAGATAGATAGAAATTAAATATTCACATAAATCCCTCATCTATTAATTTTAGATCATGAAAATATAAACAGATTTTCTTCAAAAAAAAATCTGTGAAGTGGCCATGAAATACAAATAAATTTGCCAGAAGAGTAAAGCTTGAAACAATTCAATAGATAATAATGAACGACATTCGGAGTAGTCCAAAAGTCGTCGACAGGTCACTGGCACATTGCCTGCAAATGCTATAAACCTCAGTTGACTGTTACTACTATCGCGACATGGTCAGAACTTTGTAGTTAGTCCACTCTATGAGAACTGTATTGGTGAAAGAAAATAATAACCACGGAGATTTTACCCTTCCTGTAGATGGAAGTTCATTTAAAAAATACTCAATACTCAATATATTTATTGCTTCCACATGTGAACTTTGGTGGTAGGTTTAACAAAATAATATGATCATTGTGGACCCTATCGGGCACAGCAAAAGTAGGAGAGAGGAAGAGGGCTTTTCATTTGGGCAAAACGTCAAGTCAATGACCAAACAAAGCTCTCAAGCTTGGTTATAGGATGTCATGCAACCCAAATAATATGTCGCACTTACATAAAATGAAATAAGTCTAGAAAAAAAAAACCTTCAGACACATCTTCCAATAATAACCTCATGTGTTTTACCAACAGAAGGAAACAAAACAGGCTCAATCTATTGCAATAGAGCTTCGCCCCGCGGGACGGCCAGTGGGGGCTCACCGGACGTCCGCGGGTCCACGGGGGGGGCGCAGGGGGGGTATGGCTCATCAATCTGCGAACCTCCTCATGTCGATATATTACGAGTGGCCTACATACCGGTCCGGTTTCATACGCAGATGTGACCTAAAAGCTTCCGCGAAATGAGGCCCACGCTAGTTGGTAAACTAATCAAATATACTTATTGGTAACGTAATATTAATTTGTGGTGTAAATATACTTATTGGTAACTTAATATTAAGTTTTGTACTGCTGTGACTGTGAGATTAATGGATTGATGTTTTAATTGACATGGAGAAGTCAGTCCATTAATTTCTGAATGAAGAAACTCATTATGTCAGCTTATAAAAAACATGAACGGATTCATTCACTATTTTATTTGTTACTTATTGTCTTGCAACAATAAATTACAAATTAATACAAAACAATTTATTCTATCAATCTCAATGAGCTATAAAATAAACTTAATGAAATTTTAAAATTTCTCGGAATTATCTTATAATATTGTCAACGTTCGATAAATAAATTCATAAATCGTTTTATTTATACAGTTTCTTAATCGAAATCATAATTTGCAAAGTCAATGAATAGAGCCTACAATATCAAAGAAAACAAATTCTTTGCCACAAAATAATTAATTAAAGATGAACAAGTTATCTTCCAGCGACACCTAGCGGCCACCATTCTCTTTTGTATAGCCATCTTTTCATCGTCAAAACTCATTTCAATTAATTTTCGTAAAAGTAAGTAAATGATGTGCCCTTTAAAAGCGAGATATCATTAACACTGGTGTGAGGGAGGGGTCTGAGCGACCGCGCGCGGCCGCCAGACGAATATTGTTCCAAAATAAAAGCAGATAATATTATTTATTTTATAGGATCGTACTTTGTGCGTTAGTGTTGGAATGATTGATCTGAATAAAAGTGAAGGCTTTCGTCTATGAAAACGCGACAAAGAAATTACATATAATTTAATCTACTAATTATGTAATGTCTGATACATTGTTACAAGTAATTATCCTCTGATAAAAAAGTTTTATCTTAAAGCAAATCCTGTCTTTTCAGGTACAACGAGAACAGTATCTTAAATAAATATGAAATAAAAGAAAAATAAAACTCCCCTATTCCCGGTTGCCACCCACCGACTCCCACGGGAGAATCATTAGGAAAAAATCGTGTTGATGGATTTAATTACAAAAAATAATTATTCTAAAGAAAGTTGCCTGAATAAACTCGGACGGAGCGGGTTCTTCGATTCCCCCCTTAATCGGATTAATTTACTTTTAAAAAGCAGGGGGGTGGATGTTGTAATTAATGGAATGATAACATTACCCACCTCGTGGTCGGACGCCTTCGGAATTAATAGAGACAAACAAAGGTACACCGCAATTATAAACAGGTTTTATTGTGGCGAATGCTGAAACTGAATTGGCAATTATAATTTCATACTTTACACTGCATGTCTGTATGAATCGTATCGTATCGAGACATTTTAACTAGCAGAGCAATTTGTGCAAATTCATTTAAAATATTTTACGAGCACTTTTAAAAAACAATCAATAATTGGCTATTCAACGGCGCGGCCATTTGTTCTGAGCGTAGTTCGCTGGCGACGCCACTCGAATTCTTACGATCTCCAGTAACGGTCCCGATGAGAAGCGCTTTTTCCACTCGGTTACCGTCCGGTGATCTGTTCTGAACGCATCTCCACTGACGCAAATCATATTGCGAGGAAGGGTTCGGGATTAGGAACGTAACGTGGAATCGTCTAGTCATTGCCGCTGATTTTTCTCGGTCTCTCCGACCCTTTGACGTAAATGTATCGCAATGTCACGAGCGTTTACGGGTTACTCGACTGGTTTATTTAAATGAATCAAATGAAAAACTCATCCCCTGATTGCATATGATTCGCATGCTTGAATTTGGATTGAATAGGTAACTCCACATAAATAATTGAAAAATATGAATTAACTATCTCTTACAAAAATCTAACGTAAATAATTGGAAAAATTAAATAAGTAACACCGAATCTTATTTATTTAATAACAGCTCAGAATATAGAAGGTAAATAATGACTGAAAAACCGGAAGTAGAATTGTAATTTCCATGGTAAACAACTGGTTCTTCTACATATTTTAATTGAGTCATAAATACGTAACGTAATAAGACCGGAATGACTTGTATTTATTGATTTCCTGTTTATTTAAATCATAATTTTTCCATGTTTAGATAACGAAGAACTGAAGAAAAAACTGTACTTATTTAAATTAAACTTATTTATTTACAAAACGCGAGGTCAAATTGTTTTGCTAAGCAATCCAACCCTAAATTGCTAAAGTTATTCTGTGTCGGCGCTGGAGAGAATGGCCGTTATTTTTCTCGCATGTGCTGTCTCATGTCGTGATCATTCTTTACGTTTCGTCTATCTATGTCCAATGCGGTGGGGGTGCTCTGGATTCTCGCTCCTTGAACAACACATGTTACTGGGATTTTTCTTAGAACACTTTATATCTTTGCTTTGAGACTTTGAGAGACAAAAGAAATGAAGTGGAAATTTTGCCGAGTATTTCTAGAAGGTTTTGTGCCACTTGAGAGCAGGGGATGGAATTGTATTTTATTGAAGAACAAATAAAAAAGGAAAAATTAATAAAAAAATAAGCCACGTGTATTAAATACCTAAATATAGGTACTCTGAGAGCAGCGGTGGGCCTGGGTAACGGCCACACCTTACGAGTTGTAGATCGTAAGTTCAAACCCTGACAGGCGCTTTACTTTGTGTAAATTATTTCATCACCACTGCTCTCAAAACGGTCTTCTTCCTCTTTTCGTGTGGTTCGTCTCAAAACGGTGAAGGAAAACATCGTGAGGAATCCAGTATGTCGTAGAACCAAAATTGGAAGACATGTGACTTTTACCAACCCGCAATGGACCCGCGTAGTGAAATGAGAAGGAGTGGGCCGCGAGTCCCAGCAGTGGGAACACTATAGACTGATAATACTTATGCCATAGGTACTCAATTGGATAATTTCCAAAGTCACAAGTCACAAGGAATTCACTTCATTATAGAACTGTGGTCAAACTAGATGTCACGAAAAAGCCGTAAGAACAAACATCGTGTCATTATCACGTTCAGTGCCGAGAGCTCTCCTGGAGTGTTCACCTAGTCACATATGGAATGCCGGGAGCCCTCCCGGAGGGCTCATTTGAAATGTAGGTTTTTCTTAGCGAATACAACATTCTAAACCGTAAAAATAAAATGTGATGTATATTTCTAAATTGATTTATTTATATTCCTATGTAACATTTCTAAATTTATTTCTGTAATTTGTATGGTGTGCATAATAAAGAATATTCTATCTATCTATCTATCTATCTATCTATCTATCTATATTTTAACAAGATTTATTACGGGTTAACGGGAACGCCCTCTGTTAGTTAACATACTGTATATTTAAATTAGCAGACGTGTGTGCAGTTTTCTACTGACTGTACTTTGACTGACGAATTTAATAAAACTGACGAATCGACGAAAACTAGCAAACAGTGGAAACTGTCGAATTAAAGAAACTGTCTAATCGATAAAACTGACGAATCAGTGAAACTGGCGAATTAAATAAACTGACGACTGAGGGAAACTGACCAGTGATACGCGGACTCAAAAATAAGTCCATAATTCCTTAAATTATTTAATAGTGAACACGTAGACAAAATTTTAATACAATTGCTTTGATAACAATCGAATGGAATAGGTTTTTCTCTTAGTGGTTGTAACAAAAAAGCAGATTTTAAGGTAACTTTGCCGTTTTTTTCTATCGAGGAAAGTTTAGTCAATCATGTTTCGGGCCTCATACTTCACTAAGGACACTCTTCAATTTTCGTAATCATAAAAACATATATGAAAATTCGTTGTTTTGTTAAGAGAAACAATGATTTTGCGTGAAGTCGAAACACCACCGCTTTGGAACCAATTTCACCTTAATTTAACATCTCTGCACACTCCGCGAGAGACACCGCGTGATGGTATTTCATATAGATGTCAACGGAATACCGTCACGTTCTGGCATCCTACATTCCACTGGGAACTTGTTGTAACAAATATTTCCAATTAATTAGTTTCCTTCGACAATTATTTACAACTCTCAGGTATTTATCTCACGAACTTATATAACAAAACAGCTATTTTACTTCAATTACTAACAAGTCTACGCTATCGAGGTTTTATTACTATCGGCCTTGGTAGTTCAAAACGTAGTGAGCATATAAATACTTTGTACTCGCATTATAGGGTTAGATTACATATAACATAGCATAGCAACTCGAACTAAAATAATACTAACCTTATTGTCCCACTGCTGGGCAACGCTCTCTTCTAATACACAGAAGGCGAGCATTGATCACTACGCTTGCTCAAGAAGGGTTAGCGGTTTCAGACTTATATCAATTATTAGTCATATTTATAATGTTATAATATCTATGTATATATATTTATATAGAAAAGTTAATGTTTTATGTGTGTATGTATTTATTGTATACTTAAATGGTACACCACTGACTATCTGCAGTACAGTCTCTCCTGTTACTTAAATATCCATCCAAAGGTTGTCTGTAAAAGATCGCTTTAAGCGATAAGACCGCCCATTGTGTGGCTATATGTAATATTTCTAAATGTATATCTGTATTTTTTATGGTAATAATTAGTATTCTATCTATTTTCTATCTACTAGCTTGTGCCTGCGACTTCTTCCGCGTGAAATTTCGGCCCCCGACCTATCGCGTCGCATCACATCGCCAGCGCACGCTATAACTTCGTTTTCGCTTAGCGTTCTTTCGGACGTTTTTTCTTTTTGCTCGGCTCTTAAGGGTCGTAGCGTGATGTTACATAGCCTTCCTCAAAAATTGGGCTACCCAATGCAAAAAGAGTTTTTTAAATCCGACTGAAAGTTGCGGGGATTACCCCTATATACAAACAAACAAACAAACAAATTTCACCTCTTTATTATAGATAAGTCCAGGTGTCCTGACGAAGTTGTTCCTTCACCGATGTCAGTAATGTCCAGGATAAACTCAAAAAATACATATGAATTGAAAAAGTCAGATTGCTATTTAAGCGGATTTGAACTTTGTGGATGAGAGTCGAGGCCAATCACAACATAACTCGAACTATAGAGTTAAATTATTGTTTACACATTTTCACTTTGTCAAAAATCCTCTGTTAAAATATCTAAGGTTAATAATTAAAAGAGAAGTCACTGAAAGAAACTGTGATATTTTTATTTTCTTCTACTCGTGATGTACGAACGACTTGTAATGATAATACAAGAATCTGGATAATGTCACCATTTTATAAGCGACATAGGAAGACGAGCGACAATGACGAATGCGAGAACTACGCTTCCTGGCCTAGCCTCAGACCAAATAAAAAACCAAGACAGAGCGCTGTCTACAGTGTAGTGAAGCCGGTTCCGTAAACATGTGTGCTCTTTGTGTCGTGTAGTTTAATTGTAGTGTCATTGTAAAACGTTGTGCGTGTGAGCGTGTCTGCACAGAGCGGCGGTGTAGTTTTGGCATGCTTCACTGTACTGTTCGCAGCGCTCTGTCTTGGTTCTATTTGGTCTGAGCTCCTGGCATGATATACTGGTGATATTTCGTAATTAACCTTGCAATAAAATTATTACTTTACTATCTAAGTGTACAAAGGTAAGTGTTTTATGTTGAATGTATTATATGATATCACTATATGGTTGTTTCTATGTGAAGCTGGTAATTTCCTACAAGACAGTTGTATTCATAAGAACCCATACAACCTTTTCTATAATGATAGGGTATCTACATCTTATATCTGAAGTAATAATATCTATATCCATTTCTAATAAAATAGTAACGACTTCAAAACTGTACATTGAATTTTTCTTTTTTAATTTATTGCTATGAGGTATAACGAGTCTAATGCCGAAAATATAGTTTTTAGATTTTTTGTCCGTTTGTCTATTTGTCTGGGTGTATGTTCCGGATTGGCGCAAAAACTGCTGAACCGATTTTGACACACAGTCAAAGTCAAACAATTTATTTCAATTAGGCACATAAAAGGCACTTATGAACGTCAAATTTACAAAAAATTTAATTGATTCTAGCCGCCCCTTCCAAAAGGTAGTTTTCGTATGGAGAAGAATGGGCAAGAAACTCCACCGTTACTCTTTTAAAATGTTTTTACAATATTTTGTATACATTAATTATATAATTTATGTGAAGACGATGCATCTAGAATAAGATTACTATACCGCGATAGGTAAAAAAGAATGAAATAAATAAATAAAGCAATTACAGATAAATTAATTATGTGATGGATACATGGTGCTCACATATTTACAAACATTGCAAAATTATACGATATTCCTAACATTTTAACAAGTAATACTAATAAGTCAGTGTGTGAGTTCAAGAAATCACAGAATGTAAAATCAGAGTTATAAAAAATAACAAATTATATAATTAAATAAGCAACCAGTTTGATTTTGTCTAGACTCTAAATTGTCCTACGGAGCAGGATCAGCATGTTTCCAAGCATTCTTATCTTAGATATAATCCTCTAATTTGTAATATGCTTGTTTACAGAGTGTACTTTTAATATGAGTTTTAAATTTTCTTTCATTTAATTGTAATATATCACAAGGTATTTTATTGTAACATTTAACACAGTACCCCATAAAAGATTTATGTACTTTAGATAATCTGAAAAATGGCTGATCTATTTTTATCTTTATTTCTAGTATTAAAATTATGTCTATCACTTATTTTATGAAAAATATGAAGATTTTTTCTTACATACATAATATTTTCATATATGAATTGGCAAGGTACCGTCATAATATTAATCTTTTTAAATAGTTCCCTGAGAGATTCGCGACGATGTAGATTATAAATGGCTCTGACAGCTCTCTTTTGTACAATAAAGATGGATTCAATGTCAGCAGCCCGACCCCACAGTAAAATGCCATACGACATAATACTGTGGAAGTAGCTAAAATAGACCAAACGCGCGATTTCTACATCTTTTAACTGTCTTATCTTTCTAACAGCATAAGCGGCCGAGCTTAGCCGCCCCGCAAGAGATGTTATATGAGGTCCCCATTGTAATTTCTCGTCTAGCGTGATTCCTAGGAAAACCGTTTGATTAATAAATTCTAGTTTTTCTCCATTCAATAAGATGTTACATTCGCTACTTCTAACATTAGGTGTAGCGGCATCTACATCGCTACATGCGAACTACGCATCAAAGACCTGACGTCACACAACATCCTGACGTCACAAATCCTGCATCGCGCAATTAGAGTTTACCGCGCGATAAACATATATAGAATCTCCCAACTTCAAACCTCAGGGCAGTTGCCCGCCAGACATCACACCCGTCTGGTCGGAGGATCCTCCCTTTTCTATGGGGGATGAGTGAACTTTACACCCTGTTCCTCATACTCCTAAATTAGGTAATTTAAATCGAATGCATTTGGTTTTTTTTTATTTAGTACCAAATTATTTACCGTAAACCAATCTTGGACTTGAAGAATAGATCTGTTAACGTCGTCAAGATTTTGTGACCGTCGGTTTATTTTAAAGATCAACGATGTGTCATCTGCAAATAACACCATCTTCGGTTGATTTTGAAGTAATTGGGGTAAATCATTAATATAAACTAAAAAGAGGAATGGACCCAATATCGAACCCTGAGAAACGCCCATTGCCATTTCAGACCCCAATGAGTTTACGCCGTTTACTTGAACTTTAACTTTTCTATCTTTCAGGTATGATCTTATTAAATCAAGAGCTGTATTCCTAATCCCATAGTGCTCCAGTTTCAGCAGAAGTGTTTCATGGTCTACGCAATCGAACGCCTTCGAGAGGTCGCAAAAGATTCCAATGGCATCTAGTGCTTCTTCCCAGGCGTTAAAAATGTTCTTTATTAGGGTGACACTGGCGTCAGTGGTACAACGCCCTTTGGTGAAACCGTACTGTTGTTCATGAAAGATGGAATTTTTATTAAGGTGACGTAACATTTGATTGATCATCAACTTTTCAAACACCTTGCTGAGAACTGGCAGAATTGACACAGGCCTATAATTGTTGGGTTCCTTACTATCACCGGATTTGAACAAAGGAACTACTTTACTGTGTTTCATGAGATCCGGAAAGACTCCTTGGTCTACACTAGTGTTAAATATGAAAGCTAAATAAGACACAGATATTTTATAACCCGGATAAACACATAGGGTACGTTTAATCCCGGTAGTACGTTCCCATGGGATATTTTCAGATTCTGATCATGCATGCATCCATATAAAGGAAGAAGGACAGTTGTAAGTATTCAAAACAGGAGTAGTAAGTAGGTAAAATGGCTTGGTTTTATTACTGATCAAATTGAAAACGCGAAATAAGCTGGGTGGAACACGAAAAATACATGTAAAAACAAACATGCAGGGCAGTCTTTGGGGACTGCCGATAGAAGTAAAAACTAAGTAACTTGTGAATTGTATCGTCGAGCTATTGATTATTATTTTTGAATTATTTTTGATTTGTAAAGAAGTGTTAATGACCAATTTAAACTTTAATCCTTGATCATAAACACTTCTTTATAAACCAAAAATAATTCAAAAATAATAACATATAAGCGTGACGAAGACGCGAGTTCCATGATTTTTGTTCACCCAAAAAGTGCTCAACGCACCTAAAGAAGTTTTAAATTAAAAAAAAAAAAAATGGGTTTTCCTGTAATTTACATCTATTGTTACATTTTCCGTAAAAAAGTAGAGTGTAGTAGAGACCGGAAAATCCCGATTCCTAAAAATCATGAACGCCATAAATACATAAAATTAAATGACTTGCGATATATCCAGTCTCGACGCTATCGGATTGTCTAGATTAAATCATAGGTTATGTAACATCTACGGCAAAAGTCATCATGGGTCACGCGTAATAACAAGAACACACACGATATCATAATACTGATAACATCTCTTATGTTAAAACTAGTGTCCGACCGAAGGTTCAATTTCGGTTTCGATTTCGGTCAAAAAGTGGCCGAATTTTCAGCGCCACCGAAACTAGCGTTAGTGAGCTGTCGGTTTTGATAGAATACGAACGACTGAAAGATAGACAGATGGCGCGGGCCTAGACTTAGTAATGGGGTCCTGTTTACACATTTTTTGTATAAAAACCCAAAACAATAAGTAATTACACATATAATTAATTTAGGTTCTAAGCAGACCTGCTGGTTTTATTAGTATCAGCGAGTAAGGATTTATTCGCTTATTTATGTTAGGGTGATTTTTTTTATAATTTTGATATTTTGTCAATTTTCACACAAAATCCGCCAAAAGTATTTTTTCTTTAGATAAGAAATCTGATTATTGTAAAATCAGCCCTCAACCAAATTATTTGTAACAAATCTACGAAAAACGACGAGTCTCAGAAAATTATGTTAAATTAACTAAATTTATCTTAACTTCATACATTTCGGTTTCGGTTTCGACCGAAACTAGAAGAAGGGCGAAGATTCGGTTACGGTTTCAGTTTCGGCTGAAAATTGTGTTCCGGTCGGACTCGAATTAAAAATACTAACACTATGTTGTTTGTGAGATACTAAATCACGCAATCGGAAAAAACCACTAGGTAATATATAACAAGACAATTAAAATACATACTAGCACTATGACGTGGCATTTATCTTTGAAGGCTACGATGATAAACCGGATCGGGTTTAACATTGGTAACATTACAACTAACTTATCAACTTATACCACATATAACACACCGTTAGTAACGACTAATTTTGTAGTAATAACTCTAATAAAAACAAAGATACATACAGTAAATAAACATTAACTTAAATCTGAAGCTATTGAAGACTTAAACGACATAATTCAAAAATCGATAGCAATCGCAGTTAATCATGATCCGCTGCGCTTAAGCAATATAATAGTAGCTCTAGTTATTACGAGTGCATATCACATGCACGACTGTTGATTTTATGTATATGAAATAGTTGTAACTGACCTACGAACCGTGGTGCACACAAGCTTTTATATTCTCCGCGATTATTATATTTCTGAACGAAAACCTTGTTCTTCTTGATAATTGATAACAGTGTATATTTCGAATTTTGACAACGAATCAATTGAATACGTAAGTGTTATGTTTTTAATTTTATTTGCTGAACAACCTTCAGTTTGTATGGATGTATGTATTTCAATGTCGCGTTTAACTGTCCATTGGAAATTAGTGTTATTGCTAGTGAGTAGGTCATCTTTGATGAAAGACGGAGTACTGTAACTATGTAGCATAAAGCCATTAATTATAAAATTTTATTTGAATGTCAAGTTTTGCTAAATGTTTATTGCTTTTTTTCTTCTGCATATATATAAAAGGGAATCATTCATTGCTTATTTAAATATATTTTATAATTAGGTAAACATAATCGAACTAACAGTAATCGTTGTGTAAGTTGATTTATATAAATACGAGTACAATAGCAATTCACACTAGCCTGTACAATCACATATAAATAATAATAATAATAATAAAATGTTGCCCCCTTGTCACTACGTCACTATGTGCTAGCGACAGTTTACTGGGGCCCATTATTGAGTGTGCAAGTCACCCCCTGCCATTTTATCCGTATATATATAAAACATTGATCAGGCAGGGGCCATAGTCCTTCCATAATTCCAGGTCACTAGTCAACTTAAGCCACCCAAACCCATAGTCTAATATCTTTGTTTCCATATCCTGCAATAGTCCTACACCAACCGGGGGTTGTCCTTGGGTGCACTTGCTTGCATAGTACACACAGGGGTAATCATCGGTTGGTGCCTCATTTCATTAAAACGCCAAACGGGCCTCTGCGAGTTGGCTTCGGCCCCTCGTACGCCTTCCAAAGGTCCGGGACCCAAGGGTCTCGAGAAATGTCAAAAACACAAATAATAATAATAAAACCGGCCAAGTGCGTGCCGGACCATGAAGGGTTCCGTAGCTGGGATGAATTTATCCCAACAACAAACTTAACATTGCAGCTAAAAAACATGTTCTCTCATACGGAATGTATGGGAGACCATGCCTCTCAAACTGCAAATTTAAGTTGGTCGATTATTACTCGTTAACCTGTAAAGCCTACTAAACTGTGATAGTTTTCCTTTTAACTTCGTTATATAGACTGCTACTGTGATTTTTTTCACAAATACAACCATTTAGTTGGCTGGGGGCCACACTTGACTCTAACAAAAATTAGCACATTAAAGCTTAATATTTCGCAAACGGATTCCTGAATTGAAAAATGATTTTCACACACCCACAATATTTTTGAACGACCTTTCCAACGACACCCCACACCAAAGGGTAGACGAAAAAAAAAACATACACATAAACAATTTTTTTTTTCACATGTCCTCTATGTCGGTGTGATCAATATGTATACCGGTACCAAATTACAGGTTTCTAGTACTAACCGTCTCTGAGCTAAGCCGTGGACAGACAGACAGACAGACGGACATGGCGAAACTATAAAAGTTCCTTGTTTACTACGGAACCCTAAAAAGCATATGAATGCTGCATATACAAGTTTAAGTAGATTTAATTTTACTGACACACAACACACAGCCTAAACAGCTAGGTCTCGGTAAAGCATGATTTTTTTCAAAATTTTCCTTATATTACGAAATTGAGCACTAAAGAAGGATTTTTGGAAATTCCTCCTTTCATACAAACTTTCATCCTGTATTTAACCCGTACTCAACATAACGCCACTCTTCTCAATGTAGTTCACATTTCAGTGTTCTAGTTGTACCTACTTGTTATTTGATAACCTGTGGGAATAACTGATATTGACTAACTTTTAACTGAGAGTCTTGAAGGAGAAATTCTATAGAACAGGCTACCGTAGCATATCTTATCCGTGTGAGTATATTTGTGTATATAGTAGTTTAAATACCAAATTATTGAAACCCAATTCACCTTAGAGAATTATGAAAGGTGAAGACTGAAAGCGAAATGCTAAGAGGAAGAACAGTAATCTTTCTCCTCATATAAACAATGTTCTCTCTGGCCGTTCATTTAACCATAATTGCCCCAAAGGTTGCAAATACAGCAGATATCCAACAAGGCAACCCCATTAAAAAGTTTAAAATATTACTTAAAATAGTTCTAGAACCCTTGTGTTTTTCCTAAGCATTTCAAAACTACAAAGCTAAGTTACGTTAAGTACAACAATCACCTTTAATCGTAGCAACAGTTTTAGTTATAGTAACAGCTTTTAATAATATTCAACAATACGCATCGATAAGACTTGCTACAAACATCAAACTACTGCTTTTAACTTTCTTATACTCTGCTCTCGATGTTTTCTTTACAGGTTGCCAACTGTGATTTACAAAATGTGAGCACATGTTATTTCTAGGCTTCACTCTTTTTTTCCTAATCAATCAACTCCGCCTTTTGTAGACAAGTATGGTGGATTTCTGAATTCACAACACGGTGACCTTAATTCTCTTTTACATCAAGTCTAACACTAGTTGCAATTTTAAGATCACCAGCTTGCTTGAGATCCTATTCAGTGTTTATAGATTCGGGATCTTCGTCTTTTTTCTGGGAAAATCCTTATGAATACTCTCCTCCAGGATGAGGCGACCGGCTATTCACCGGACTCAGCAGCTATATCTTTCAGTTCATCACCATGGGTAGACGCCCTCTGTACATAGAGAGATTCTTTAGTAGCAAGCTAAATTCTTATCTTCTACTCCAACATCTTTTTCGGTTTGCCTATTTTTGTCTCGGTCATTGTTGGGTTTTTATTCCTCCTCACAGTTCTCTACATCTATGTTTTTATCTTAAATGGGTTCATCCTGGTCCTGTGGATAAAAAATACATGCATGATCACCACTAAATAACTTGTCACCACACACACTTATCTTGACATTTGATGGCCAAAAATATTTCGCTGGGGAACTTCAATTTAAACCTAGGTAGCTCCATATCAGAAACTATACCTACCAAGACCTACCAATTATTTTTATTATTTTTAAGAATTCTTCTAGAATGCAATGGCATGTTTTGCTAAGTGTATGCGTGCAAAACCACGATGTCACCAGAAGAACGTGTGGAGCGAATATATCCAACGTCAATCCTAGATTTCGTTTAAACTATTATGTCATAGTCTTATTACGACTCACAACTATGACTTATTGCTGTACGTCATTTTATATTGTAATCGTAGAAACGTATAACTGTACTGTAGCTGACGATTATATAAGTCTACAAAATCTGATTTCATTGATATAATTATGATCTCATGGCATTTACTAATTACGCGAGGTGTTGATGAGATCATTACAAAAAATTCGTCACCTCAAGAAGTATTTTACTCTTTTATGGATTTAGTTGTTGACAAAAGAAACTAGAATGACCATGTCTCATGTAAAAGAAAACATAACCAGTAAAACGGGTGTAAAAATTCCCATAGGGCGTTTGTCCACCGGAGCCGTCACCGTCGCCGTCATCGAGAAATGGGATTATTCGAACCGAACGTAACGTCCCGGTAACAGCGATCGTTTTCCCACCGCGCCCGAACTCGGTGGTTCAGTATGTTATGATAGTCAAACCAAATGCCGGGCAAACGTCCCTGGTGCGACAGCAGTATGTGGACAAGATCAAACGTGGTTTTTATTGCCGGCACTTCAACTCGTCACAATCTCGGGCCGAGTTTTGATCGAGCCGAGCTACTCGAAACTTCGGCAGCAGGGATAACGGCACTCGAGTGACGGACGTGCGGTGGACACGCGGCTATAGTATATAGTAAATGTATGTATCGCTACTTCGGCACCGTCATCTTGTTCTCGGTAACGGCTGCGGTGGACAAACCTTCTTATTCGTAAATTCAAAGTAATCACAAGGGAGAATCCTAAAATGGCAGTTTGCTCACCTCCATTTCCTATAAGCATTAATAGTTCAAATAAATCAATGCAATGAAACAGCGATAAATCTTAATATAAAACTGAAAAGGTGACGATATTACTCATCTTTTGTATGTCTGCTATTAAACGTTGGTTACGTAAGGTATGCCATCAGTCTGACTCGCTTTATTAATATTGACAAACATAGAATAGTATGGAATAGAATAAAATGCATCTTTATTTTTCACAAAATATAGTATTTAAAAGGTCTTAAACATAATTAGTTCCTCATATTTTTCTTACTTAATTCAGCATTAAAAAAATACCCTAAAATAAAATTATAAAACAAATCACTTCAATTATTACTACTGAGGTCGAAAAAACTACTTACTTTAAAATTAAATTATATTACTAGTGAGATCGTATTTGGAAGTTTGCTTATAATTTAAGAATTCACTTATAGAGTAGTATTCATTATTATAAAGCCATTTCTTAAGTTTCTTATTGAAATTATTCTTATTATATTATATTCTTATTAAATAGCAGCTCTCTGATTTGTTTTGGTATTTGGGTTTGGGTTTTTGACAGACTTATTGTAACAATTGTTCTGAAATAGTGTGCCTCTACATCTTGTGCTTGAAGGGATTTTTTTATTTTCAATGGCTTTAGTATATTGCTCAGAGTGCTTTTTAACAAATGATCCTACTTCTAATATGTACAGACTAGGTAGAGTTAGTAATCATAATTTCTTATAGGTCTACAAGATTGAAACGGTCTAACCCCACAGATTGCGCTGACACGTTTTTTTTTGTGATTAATAGTTTTTTAGCCTGTGAAGAATTACCCCATATAAGAAGACCGTATCTAAGAACAGACCTGACGTAGCCATAGCAGTTTTTGAGTTGTTAACGTCTTAAGTTATTTAGAGCAACAACAAATTTATTTAGATTAGAGGAAATTCGAGTTGTGTGTGCTTTCCAATTACAATGCCTATCTAAGATAATATTTACAAATGTTGTATCAACGGCTTCTTCAATTTTACTGTGTTTGTATCGTCGTAAGGGTTTTATTTGAGAATTTTTATAATTAGAGAATTGTAAAGTTTTAGTTTTAGATACATTAGCTGTTAGATTGTTGTCCTTTAACCAGTTAATTATTGACTATATTGTGCTATTTGAAAGTTCCCAAACTATAACCGAAATATCGTCCTCAAATAGAATGCATTGATGTGATGTCACTTGAGGAATATCATTTATGTAAATGCGGAAGAGAAGAGGGCCTAGTACACTTCCCTGAACACCGAACTTATTTCTTTTAAAAGTAGACCTGAATGGAGTAGACATAAGTTGATGATTTAATTGGTTTATTTCGACGCATTGTTTTCTGTTGCTTAGGTACCTTTTAATCCAAACGAGTGCTTTACCTCGGATTCCATATAGCTCGCATTTATTAAATACGAAATCGAACGCTTTGCTCATGTCAAAGAAAATGGCACCAACTCGATTACATTTATCCATGACTTCTGTAATTTTTTTGTATTAGTGAAATGCAGCAAGTATTGTAGATTTATCTTTTTGAAAACATTATGGTTGTTTACTAATCTATTAACTTTATTTAAGGAATTATCTACGGAATCTTATTTACGGAAGAACAATCAAATAATGCTAATGTGCCAAAAACAAGGTAATATTTTACTATATGACCTGGTTAAAAGAACAATACAACATTAACTACCTATACCTACTAACTGGACAATATTAAACTTAGCAAAACTCAAAGAAAATAGACTTAGTACTTATCTGAATTGCCAAATAAATAAATTATGTGAATATTTAAATTGCAAATATGTATGTTTAAATCAATGACAAAGTAATAACCCTCACACTATATCCGTTCCGGGTCCGTTTTAAGTTTAAGAAAGTAAATGTCGATGACTGATGTTAATGCCTTCGCCCACTGGAAAATCATAACGAATTGCTCACCAAATTCCCACAAACGCAAGAGAAGCAGTTACTGGAATGATTGTTCATGAATTAACAATTTCCAATTAAATTATTGGAGGTTAATGCAATTTATGCGGTAGTAGCGACATATTACACTGCAGTATGCGAGGACATACATGTGACTATAGTCCATGTGACTCGCCGCCTACAAATGCGTAGTTCAGACGCCAGCCGTACCAAATTATAAACTCTGTTTTATTGCATTACGTTCGTTTGTTTTTCGCGTATAAATACGTATATGAACAGTTCATTCAATCAATCCAGTTTACATCATTGATAGTAGTGCACTTTGAATTTATTAAAGTTCAGTGTCGAAGGAAATAAGATGTGAGTGTATATATTCGATATTTTAATTTAAACTAAGTGTTAATTTATTGAGTGAGATGGAAACTTATTGGACTTTATTTTTTCCAACGCTATTTGTTGACGTTACTGTGGTTATGCATTCCTATGTGGTAATTAATAGGCGAGAAATAATTTAAACGTGTTAAATTATCGCATCAATCAATTGTTTATTGCTCATTATAATATTTATCGCGACGTTTAATAACAGCACTCACAGGTAATGTCCAGAAACTTCGCATGAATATTTACGCTATACCTAGGTACATTTATTGGTCGTTTTAAACTGAATGGTAACTTGGAAAATAACATATCTGTAAGTACAATTAAGTATTGTACAAATGTACACCCTTGTCTTATTTAATAATATTTTGTCTCTTTCATTCATGATTCAACTCCGTACAGTTATGTACGTTTTTCATTCATATTATTTCCAAGTTACAATCGGAATTTAATTTTCATCGATGTGATTTTAATCTTAAAAACATAATCAAAGTAAGAATCAGAAGAATCATAACATCAGACTACTGTAATAAAAGACTCCGTTTGTTCTAAAGTTTCTCCTATTAGACAGTAGGATACGGTCCAAAACTTAACATAAAAACCTCTTGCGTTCAGTTTCATTCGGCCGGCCTAGATTTTCTATGAGCGAAGAAAATCCTTATCGCCGACCTTGTCATATAGTAATAAATTCATGATAATGCAAATTTACGTGTACGCCTACACGTACTGAATGCGTATATATACGAGTTACGAGTAGTTGCACTGTAACATCGATTTGTGTATTGCCATTTTCTTTATTGCACCTTTATTGTACTTTGAATTTTACCGTGGTACTTTTTGGTGCCGGGTTTTTTAGACTGTAACTTTTTCTAGTCTGTTTGTTTACCTTAGTTCTTACCTAATGCTGATACATTTATACGTATGATAATGTTTGTAAACATTGAACTGTAAGAGTTGAATATGAACCAATCATTGGGTAGAATTTTGTTTGCATTAAAAGCGCGTACGCTGTTCCTATGCGCGCGATGTACAATGTACCAACCATCAAAGAAGTTCAAATCTAACCAGTTTGAAAACAAAATCCCGTGAACACGATGACCACATCTGTTACCGGCCCGGTACTATAGCCGCCGAGCGCTGGAAACAAGAATAGTCCTTACGGTGCGGTGGTTAGATATAATCTTCTTCGATGGTACACTGTGTAGCACCCGCTACTGAAAAATCAGTGTCTGAGGAGACCCCAACCTCTTGATAATAGAAATAACCATAGTTAATTAACGAGGAACATCCTAGCAATAGCACAAAAGCAAAAAAATCTAGTCTAAACCAATTTATGGCTTTTACGCTGCAGACTGAATAAAACCAAACCAAATGCTCTAAAAAGACCTAGTAAAATGTTCTATGTTTTAGACCAGGTGCAGTTAGCAAGTAAATAAAAGAAGAATCCTACTGGTATTTTTGTATATTAGGCTGTTTTGTGGCGTTTATGAAAATTTTTTTTTTCCAAAAAAGTTATCGATTATTTTCCTATTTTCCTTTGGTATTTTTACCATAATTTCAATAATTTCCTAAGTGAAGTCATCTTTAAATGTATTATGTTGTAGCATCACATTATATCTCTTTTACGATATTAAAATCTGTGAAGTGCATAGAAATATTGCAGCGTCATCTTGAAATGACCTATAATTGTTGTATATAGTTTTTGTCATGTATACTCCTCGACAAAGTCTCTCTACTTCTTCCATATTTAGATGGCGCGGACATATTCGATTTTAAATGTATTATGTTGTAGCATCACATTATATCTCTTTTACGATATTAAAATCTGTGAAGTGCTTAGAAATATTGCAGTGTCATCTTGAAATGACCTATAATTGTTGTATATAGTTTTTGTCATGTATACTCCTCGACAAAGTCTCTCTACTTCTTCCATATTTAGATGGCGCGGACATATTCGATTTTAAATATATTATGTTGTAGCATCACATTATATCTCTTTTACGATATTAAAATCTGTGAAGTGCTTAGAAATATTGCAGTGTCATCTTGAAATGACCTATAATTGTTGTATATAGTTTTTGTCATGTATACTCCTCGACAAAGTCTCTCTACTTCTTCCATATTTCGATGGCGCGGACATATTCGATTTTAAAATCTATTGTCATACTACAATGTTGTATCTAACAACGTAGACTGCCTGTCAGCTGTAGAACCTTCGGGGCATCCCTATAACTACTCTCCTACAAACACAGTCATCCAGAAATCAATAGTCATGACGGAGTATTATACACATGTAAACGTTTCGAAAATGGGTCATGTTACTTAATAATTAAAGATTTCCCAAAAAGACCCGTAAAAAGGGCAACGGGGTTCATAAACTTTTAACTCAAAAGAAACTAACGTGACAGTTATATCTACAACGGTACAAGGGTCTTTTGGCCCGTGGCCATAATCGGAACTAACGCCGCAATGTTGTTTTTTTTTTTTACACAATTTCTGTGACAATTTCACAAATGTTTACCAACAACGCCCCCCGTCAATGTCTTGTAGCCTTGTAGCACTCTAGGTATCAATTAAGTGTCATTTTATAGCAATTAACTTTTAATTAAAAAAAAGGACATCAACAAACAAAATATTAGTTATTGACGAATAGTTTTTCTTTTTGGACTCATTTGTACTTATTTCATGACACGCTTGATTATAATCTATAAAATATACATGTCTTTAGCAAAAATACGACATTTTGACCAAAAGTTAAAATCAAAAATATTAGAAGCATTTGACTTTCTATTAAAACACAAATGTATTTCAGACATCTACGATTTATTTAAAAGTATTTAATTTACGCATTCAATGCCACATGCATTGAATGCGTAAAGTAAAGTTATACAAGTTTTAATAATATATGTTTTATTTTTGGAATAATATATAAAAGTAGGTAAACATTTCATGTCGAGTATCACTAGTAGGATTATATTTAGGTATATATACGCAAACTTTATTTAACCGAATAACAGATATCACATTTTATAATAATCAAACGGTTATTTATGTGTCTCTGTAACAATAAAAGAAATTCGTGAAACTAACCAAAACTCCACACAAAAAAATCAAGTCATTATTTTTCCAGATGTTGTGGCAAAACTGTACCCCGAAAGTTCCGCAGGAAAGAATATTTTTAGCAGTCTACACAAACTGCTTCAAATCAAGACCTCCAATCAAAAAAATCTAAACTTACAATAATCACGAACTAACAAGAATACTCGCTGAACTTTTCCCAAAGATTCTAACTGAAAATGTTCATAGGTACGTTCCTTTAAAAATGTCTCCATTTCCATATAAACAAAACATAAAAAAGAACTCAAGCTATACATTACAAAAAATGCCATAAAGCGAACATACATAAAAGTAAAGCGAGCTTTTCTCATTCTCAGATTGTTACCGGCGTGGGCGATACATAACTTTAACTTCCGAAGCACACGCTCTGAAATATTTATTCCTGAAACGTAAAGATCGGGTGGGGGGCGTGGGGGGGCGGTTTATCCCGCGGTTTCCTTCCCACCGTGTTTTACTTCGAGAATGGGAAGTCGCCGCCGCCGGGTCGATATCACCAAAGATTATGTTACGTGTTTTCTGATTCGGTATGTGAGATTTTGTATGTAGTGACCTGTGGTAGCTGTTTTGAGGCAATCCTATTTTTGGTGGAGACTTTAATTTCGCTAGAGTTCAGCCATTTGCAACGCCATTTTTCATGTTTTTGCCCATTTGTAAAAGCACTTATCCACTTTCTCTCGTATTTTTTCTACATGTTTATTTCGCTAATTTGACCGTGACAACTCAATATTTTCAGAGCTATATGCCTAAAGTTAGCAAACTTGTTTTAGTGCAACCAAAAGTTTTTGTGGTTTAAATATTTTCCTGAAATAAAAACTACCTGTATCAGTCATTGGCTGTGCCATTTAATTTAAATCAATTTGCTGGTCTTAGTAATGTGTTAAAGAACATCGAACCGAAGAGTCGGATGCAATAATCTCCACCTAGACACAGACGAACCAAGGTAGCACAGCAGCTGAACCAATGCTGTTATGATTGTATCACCTAATTGTTTTGCATTTTCTGAGCCGAACAGAACATAACATCACGCCTTTATTCCCCGAAGGATTAGGCAGAGGTGTACTATATAATATGGAGCGAGTCTATTGCCATCAAACGGGCAAACAAATCCGGACTCCAGGCTGCTACTGAGAGCAGAATACATACCAAAACAACGTTTCAACCTACGTGCACGTCTCATGACACAATCATCGCGCACATAATCTGTGGCAGTTCCCCGACCTCCAGTGGGGGGCCCCCCCACCGTTCGATTGTCTGCGGAGGCTGCCCGACGGTGCCATCTGATGTGCCGAGAGCACTCCAGATCTGCATAGATCGTTGCCTTCGTTTTTTCCCTATCGAAAAATCAATACTCACAGTTTCATAAAGTCGGAGACACTCCTTGATTTCATTACAGGTTAATTCTTGCGAGTTGCTTTTAAAGAATTGGTTTTTAAGGCCATTTTTTGTTAGAGATTTTATTTTATTTTAATAATCTCTTTGGTTATGAACTGGCTTAAAAGAAAGACCTTTCTTGAGATGTAATTTAAAGTCTTTTCAGGAAGCTCTTACCTGAAAATCACGTATCTACAAACGTATAACAATAAGACAAACCCATCGCACAATTGTATATGTAGGTCACCGATCTGTAGGCTGCAAACGACTACGGTACATAATGTGAAGAGCCTCATCCCAAATCCATACCGAGCTTTCCGCCGCTACCACCCTCAAGGGGAAAGAGGCTCAAACACCATGCAATAAAGCCTTCGGATCCGGCAAAACAAATACAACGAACATTCCAATGCTAGATATCACTCGCTCCGCCCACACAGTTGGCATTACGACTGTGAGCGCTCCCATTGGTCGCCGCGAAGCCTTCTCCATTTCGAATTGGTTATTTTTTTTCTACAATTGAAATTGGAATTGTCCATTTGTTCTGTGCGCATGCGTTTCGGGGAGGCGTCTACGTCACGTAGACGTAGATACGTTTCGAGGGCTCCGAATGTTTTATTGGATTCCACTCTCTGTTCCCATTCGCAATTCAGATTCAGATACGGATTTGTTCTCGAATTGCTTTCAGTGCGCAGTCGTGACGATTCGTATCTATAATTTGTTGTATTTGTTTAGAAATAAATTGAGTTTATTTTATTGGTTGTTTGTTAGGTTGAAGTAATCTTTATTTTGTAATTATGAAGATTTGATGATTATTTTAAATGTTGGGATTGGGATATAATAATACACAGTGATACAGTGATCTACAAATATTAAAAACTTCAAAGTTGCATAATTCAGTTGCCCTTACAAAGCTCCAAGAAAACTAGCGGAACTTCAACATACTGTCGCAACAACGGATAACAAAAACTTTGAGCAAACATCTTTATAGAGACCCAACAAAGCATCGATCAAACGATTTAAAACCGCGTGAAGCCACTAAAAGCATTCCGTGAGAATTTCATCAAAACACGATACAACATCGTATGCAATAATGCGTCCGCAACTCTCCCGGTACTTCTAGAGTGCCTCAAATCGCAGGGTGACACCTTAGTACTAGGTTTTACAGTTCAGAATGTGGCAGCATGTTGCAGCGACCAGTGTAACACGGCGTTGGCATCCACAGCTAGCTCTGTCCGGAACAATTTCATTTGCGACTGGGCGAGGATAGCGCTGTAATTACAACAACAATCGATAGAGGCGCCACCGTCTGCCGCACGTTTAATCTCGCCAGAATCAAAGGACCGTCGCCTCACACCCACCTCCGCACCCAAAACAAACGTACGACATCACATACCTCGCTCCTACCGCTTTGTGCGACATTCATTGCGTACTTCCCTGCATCAGAGATTCCATCCCCTGCAACTAAACAGCAATGTTTGTCGATAAACAGGTACAAATTGTTCGAAACTCGGTGCGTGGTACATACTTTGTCTCCAAGCCTATATCTGCAAAGGTATGTTTAGATGTCCCCGCACCAGATAGTTGCATTTCCAGTCTGATATACATAACTATTTCTGGAGTTTTATTAAAGCATAACATTGTAGCTATTTGACACCTGCATAGCTGGGCAGCTTCTGTTTTTGTCGAGACGTCTCGGATGGTTCTTGATTAGTAATGCATTACTACGTTCTGTTCTAGTGGCGCCTAGGTATTTATATCTTGTAGTTAATAGTATTTTAATCGATCGAACCTTGTAGACGTTACCATTAAAACAAACTCACCGATCGACGTATTTCGGATTCGATTACTTGCGTGCCTAGCACTCCACATGAATGAATTCTGCCCAACTCATATAAATCATACTGTTTATAACAACAGCTCCAAATTATAATTAAGGTATCGATTTAAAGCGGCATCGATACGGCGAACTCTATCGAATTAAACGTGCATGGATGTGTGTGAGCTACTTAAATATCGATTGTCAAAAATTTGTATGCGCACAGCATCGGCTGCAGTGTTCAGACTTAGCTCATTGTTTTGCTAAAATTATTGCCTGCACCGGTATATAACATTATCTCGCATATTTCGTCTCGTTCTATTAATCTAGTCGCTGTCTTGAAGATTGAGACAAGTTATAAGTTTCTTGAAAAGCTGCTGTAGGTACCAATTTATTGTCTTGTTGGGTATATTTTTTACCCAAGTATTATTAATTAGATTCCTCGTCTATAAAGTTTTAAAGGTCAAAAGCTATTCCTTTAACAAAACTTAACAAAAAAGCGTACGCAAGTACTCTTACTTCTGAAAGTCTAAATGATTTTAAATCAGAATGCCAGTAATACTCGATGCGATATAATATTTGTCAATCTCAGTACGTTTTAATCTAGACTTACTAACTCCAATTTACCTACAGTTGACATCATTTACATCCCAATGCCTTTACCTCTCCAGTTCAAGACATCTCTATCAACATACCTCCCATCTCGACCAGAACGAATCCCACCAAAATTGCAACCGCAATAGCAAACACTAGAATATATTGTAATAAATTCCATGCTATTTATTTCCTACCTAAGCGGTACGTAGCGATATGTATGCCGTGCCGCGCAGTACCGTGCAGTCGGAACAGTGCAACACATATAAAGCAGCCTCGCTCCACGAAGCGCTAGCACTCGAAATCCTACAGATTTAGCACGTAACTCTGCGAAATCCGAGGCGAGGGATAAATTATTATTTTTATACTTTGCCTATTGTTGCTAGGAAAACTTAGTGGAATATATGAGGAAAGTGATGTACTTAGATATAGCTGATATGCAACAGCTTTTCTAAATCTTATAATTATCTTCTTATAATTTTATCAATCTTAAAAGAGGTAACATTTGTATTTGTACTTTCACCAATAAAATTTTATATTATCACTGAATATGGGTATAATTTTTAAAGATATCACGCTAATGAACCCGCAGGCAGAAGCTAGTAATATATACGTATATATATTTTTTAAACTCTACAGTGCTACAGATTTTTTGCAAGCGGTATGATATATAGATTTTCCACATAGACATGCCAGATAAAAAGCTCTAAAAGGCTCTAAGCTCGTCGAAAGTTATTGAAGCAATTTCGGAGCAATTTTCAGCCTAACATTTTTTATTTCCCTAAATTAAAAACAACAACTCCGGAAGTTACTAGCATTACATAGTAAGTAGCAAGATCCTCGTGGAATAATCTGTGTTCTAAATGATAGAGCTTTCGAAGTAATCATTCAATTGTAATCATCCGTTTATTACATCAACTAGCTAATAGGAGATATAACAGCTTGGGATGCTACTTGTAACAGAATGGTTGTGACCGCATGAACCATTAATCACAACGAGCTGTATAATTATGCTATTTAGGCACCTAAACTAAGTTGGGGAGTGATTGTTCTAAAAACATCTACACGAATTCAACCCCCGTCAAAAATACTTGAATATTAATATTTCTGCTCGAGTAGGCAGCTCTTGATATTGATACCAAACCGACTGTAAATAGATTGTTAATGAAACGAGGTCAAGGGCTTCCGAACTCTCGAATCGATACTAAAGTTGTATAATCGATTCGATTACAACACGAGTGTTCGTCCGCGAACCGACATTTCGTACCGAGTAAGTTGGAAGTTCCTACGTTACGTTCTAGAGAGCACGCTACTTATAGAATAGGAAGCGAGTGTAGGTAATGGCGCAAAATAGTGACGCAGTATTATTGCAGGGGGCGGTGGAACCCCACACTCCAGGCTCCGCGGCTCCGACCCACCCCAGAGCGACTGAAACGTCCACGAGAAAAATAAGATCCGTACTCCGTCCCGCTTATTCTTGGGAAAAAAGCTTTTTGTGTATTTTTTAGGTATTCTTTAGGTTGATAGGTAGCTTCGTGTCTGTGTGAGTCAGTAAATAATGCTGTATGTACGAATGTCCGCTGTATGTGTTGCGAAACGATGTCGAGTTCAGACATTTTTTCTTCTTCTCTTTCAGACGTTGTAGGGAAATAAGTTTATTATTTGTGAGGACCTTCTTGACGTCAGAGTTTCTTATTTCTTTTGTGAAGTGGTATATAGGTTTTCTTTCTTTAGTTTGTTTTGCAGATAAACATAAGACTTTATGGAAGTTGGACATGTTTGAGGTGAGTATAATAGAGGTACTATTATACTCACCTCAAACATGTCCAACTTCCTGAAGACACATTTAAGATTCTGAAATAGCAAACTCCATACATGCATACAGACATATACGTACTTCTTCTTAAGAAGAAGACAGACATATTATCAAATATCAAATATACTTACACTCACACACACAATCAGAGATAAGCCAAAATAGTGTGTAGCAATTTCATTGCTAAATTATAGTAAGTTTTTCATTTTCTTTTCTTATGGAGCCTTTAAAACTTAAGTTCTTACTCGTTTGTTACTCTACGGGTCACAGCAATGAGGAATAATACCCCACTGTAAATACAGAATCAACTAGTACGGAGGTATTGTGACTGTTACTGGCTGCCTTATATATTGTAATGTCAACAGTATACTTGTGGTAATAATTGTGCACAATAAATAAATAAATCTTTCAAGTCACACATAGGAGTGATTTGTTTACCCAAAATGCATTGCTTAAGCTACTTTTTGAAATTAATAATTTTCAATTACTGCTAAATTATCTAAGGAAATCTCAAATTTTTCGTTAATGGTAACTTTAGAAACTCTTCACTACTTAATTCCTATCTCAAGAACTTTGGAGCTTTGATTGCAATCTATACATATTATAAAACAAAGTCGCTTTTCACGTTTGTCTATATGTCCGCGTTGTTCTTCTAAACCACGCAACAGATTTTGATGAGGTTTTCACCATCGTTTAGAGAATTTATTCCGGAAGGTTTATGTGTATAATACGTTAATATTATAGTTACGTTTACCTAAGAAATCTCGATTTTTTTTCAAGTAGTAAAAACCGTGCGAAGCAGGAGCGGGTCGCTAGTTATTAATTAAAGAAACGCACCTTTCTCCAAAGTGAGTTTTCATTCGATTAACATTCAGTAAGCGGATACAAGGACAAAGGATTTATCTATTTCTTTACTCCTTGATATGCAATGACCTTTGTAGACCCATGAAAGCAAGGCTTCAAGGCCTAGAGCAAAACTTGGGTTTCATTCGATTTATCGATTCTGGTTAAACCACGCTGGGATCGGTGCATTTCATTTATTCATTTATTCTCTCATTAATTCAATCATTCATTCTCTTATTGATTCACTCATTCATTCATTCACTCATTCATTCGTTTTGTGGTTCTTTGTCGAACTGCTTACCTGAACTCAGCGTTGTTATTGATACGGCAATTCAATTCAAAATCAAGGACAAAAATCAAGTATACTGTACCAAGTTTAAGGTGTCGCACGACATGTGCCACAAAATGGGAATCAAGGACAAGTACACAATAGATAAACATTAATCTAAAAAGCTAAAGTAATAGAAACGATAAGAAACCTCTATGGAGAAGAAACAAATGGAAAATAGATATTTATAAAATAAATACTGCAATTTAGATTTTGTTTTCCTAAAATACGGCAAACTAGACAGTGATATACGGCAGCTCAGATTTTTACGATAACAACACTGCCTGAACTAATGAAATCCTGAATATTGCAAGAGTTTCTAGGCACGCGTTAGTAATGTCACTACTTATTCGGGGCCAACGCATTGCTAGTAATAGCTTCGTGCAATACTATCGCACCTACCTGTTGATACGACATAGAGTGCTGCCCTACCCGCAAGGGGAACACGTAATACTAAACTGTTGATAAATTTACTATAAGTAGGTACATAGGGATATACATATGTAAGTACGTATGTAGTTTAATTTGTAAGTCAGTTTAGGTGCGGACAAAATATCATCATTAATACGGATTCTGGAAAAAGATCGGAAATTGTGCATTTACGGCTAATTCCCGATCTACACGTTGTAAAGTGCTTAAAGATAGAAAGTGAGCAGTAAAACAATGCGCTTGCGCTGCGTAGCACTAGCGTAGTGTAGGCGCGTGGTTAGAAGTCAGTATTCCTATCATAACCTGACTTTAAAATCCTTTTGAGCGCGTGTAAGCGCAAATGAAATAATCAACGTGATAGAATATCAGCCTCCTATGACGTGCGTTTTGTCTCTGCAACTGCAGATACTGCAGAATAAACCATTTTTATTTTTACCTTTCTTCTTTTACCGTCTTGAATCTTCAATAATACTACTAGGTATTATAGAAGCCTTGTAAAAAAAGGACCCAAGATAACCTCAAAATTTTAATGGACCCAAAATAACCTCAAAATGTTACTCGTAGCGGCCGTAGTAACCGAATATCCCAAAAGTAACTTAAAAAATTGACGTCCGCAAACTTGACCTTTCTGCTCTCTAGTAGCAAAAATTTCATCGAATACAGAAATCTTCCTGAACACACAAAATTGACCTCGCAGTAACAGCTTCATAATTTGACAGTACCTGAAGTACCTACCTATTAAGAATAGGTACAGCGCCATCTATTCAAAGTTAGTGAAACTTTGTGTGTAAGCCTGCAGCCTTCGCCCGAAATATACTCTTGTAGTTGGTGCTCCTTACACGTTTCAAGATTTTTTTTGTGAGAATTGTAGATGGCACTCATATAAACAGCATGTCTCGTTATATTACTCAAAAAGGGATGGACAGAGGTGTAGGAAAAGTGTAATAACAGATTAATGATGATTTAGATCCACGTATTATACGAATTGATGGCAAGTTATCGACAACTGTTACTAAACTTTTATAATTTTCCTACCTATGTATGTCAAAACAACAGTTTAGAGGACCTACTGATAAAAACTTACCATCATCGAACTACGCTCTGCAATTCTGTTCTGTAAAACACCCCCTGAAAACTTTAAGCGAATTGTTTGCGGGAGCATCTGTTGTCAACATTTTGATAACCCTTAGTAAAAATGTTATTGGACTAAAAGTGATTAGGGACTAAGAGTGAGAAGAGGGCTTTGGTTTTCCGAATAGAATGGGCCTTTATTAGTGTAAAAATCCATTATAACTCTGTTTTCACTATGGTTACAGAAATAATCTGTACAGTGAGTTTTAAGTTGCAGATCCATTATCGGTTTTACTATGAGCATTTATTCTGAAACTGGGCAACGTTGCAAATAGCTGTCAAATATTTACCTGTTTTGCTTAATTTGGCAAAATTACTGTAGGGAAATATGAAATGTGGCTAACGAACTAGAATATTAATAATGAATTGCGATTATAACACTGAATTTGATGTTGTAACCATTTTAGTTGTAAAAAGGCTTTTGGAAAGTTTCCAAATACTATACTTTTGTTACGTCTAAAACTAAATATTCGGTATTACGATATTAATTATTGCAATTTCATAATCAATATTTTAGTTCACTAGTTAGCCATATTTCATATTTCCATACAGTATTATTACCAAATCAATCAAAATAGATCAATATTTGACAGCTATTTGCGACGTTGCCAACTTTTAGGAAAAACGCTCTTAGGTAATCAAAACCTTCTCTGGGTAGATTCGCTTGCAAATTCAATCATCAAGAAGAATTTACGTAATAATTTACCTAAAATTAAAACATAGTTTACGAAGGGAACATATATTGTGAAATAAAGGAGGAATAAGTACAAGATAATGTAACGTCAACAACGCAAATTATTGCATTGTATTATTACTTCCGGGAATCGATCACAAATTGGTTAGGCAAAATGTAAATAATTAATTAATAATTCCCAGTTGTAATAATAGACGACTGCGTAATACCTAATATACGAGTACGCTAATGATTTATATGTGACTTATTTAGAGTCAGATAGGTTATCAATTAACACATAATTAAAGAGACATTAATATTAATAAAGCAATGACGACAAAAATAAAGCACATCGATACAAATTTTACCTATATTAATATAATATCGACCACTGATCCTCAATCTGCAGATAATTAATTAATTAATGTAAAGGTTAATTTATAGTTATAGGTACTTAGTTAGTGATAAAGTTTACGAATAGTTAATCAATTTGAAAATATGTACAACAATAGTCTATTGCTAACTGTGGAGGCTTGTAATGGCTTCTGTATTGATAGCTGTAAACCACTCAAATACAATAATTTAAATCCTACGATAATAATATAACATATAAATATCCTACTATCCTACTAATATTATAAATGTGAAAGTTTAAGCATGCAAAAACGGCTTAACGGATTTGGATGAAATTTGGCACACAGCTAGTTTATAACCTGCTATCTAATTACGCAACACATTTTCGATTTGCAATTGAGTCAAATTGGTTTCGTTTGACTAGAATTGCTTTCAATTTACAACTTTTGAAAGCAATTCTAGTTAAAACGAAACCAATTTGACTCAATTGCAAATCGAAAATGTGTTGCGTAATTAGATAGCTGGATTAACACATAGAATAAATTTTAACCCGGTGGTACGCACGGCTACACATCAAGCTATACATTTCTAGTATAAGCTGAGCTCACATTGTACGGAAATCCTATACAATGCCAGATCAGCATAAAATGGAAATGTATAGCTTGATGTGTAGCCGTGTGTACGTTCCAGTGGGATAATTTCCGACATCCACTCGGGCGAAGCCGCGGGCGAAAGCTAGTAAATCCTACAATCCTACTAATATTATAAATGTGAAAGTTTGTATGGTTGGATGTTTGTTACTCAATCACGCAAAAACGGTAGAACGTATTTGGATGAAATTTGGCACACAGATAGTTTATAACCTGGATTAACACATAGGATAAAATTGTAACCCGGTAGTACGTTCCAGTGGGATAATTCCCGACATCCGCGCGGGCGAAGCCGCGGGCGAAAGCTAGTAAATAATAAATAAATATTACAATTTCTAAGCCTACGACAACTTCTCCTTTTATGACCTTAGTCATAACCTGCCTTAAGGCCCGAAACATTGGGACATCAATAAGAGACGAATTTAACCGTCGCGATGACTAAACGACCTATATCTCTCTCCTTCTAACATACCGATAAGTGCATCTAAAAAAAGAGACAAGAAATAATTTAAAAATTTGGGCAGTAAATTCGTGGGGCATTGCACTCACTGACTGGTTGTAAGAGGACGAAAGTACGATTTTTTTTTCAATAATAAGAGAAAGATTTGAAGGCACGCATTGCGATGCGTTTAATGTTCGGCTAATGTACGGGTCACATGCGTTTAATGTTCGGCTAATGTACGGGTCACATGCGGGCGAAACTTTGCAATAACATTTATTACATCACAAATCCATTATGGAACGGAGTATTCTGGGTATCAAACTAACAGACCAGGAATACGACCATCCGTTCCATCACAAAGATAACTGATGTCACTTGGAAAGCTGCCACGCTAAAATGGAATTGAGCTGGAAATATCTGCCGCTTGTCACACGACCAGTAGGCCAAACTTACGACCCAATGGGTCCCTCTTAAGGGCAAGCGACATCGTGGCAGGCCCAGACGGAGATGGTGGGATGAGCTGGACTCCTTCAACAAGAACTGGTCCTCAGCAGCTTTAAACAGAGAGAAGTGGAAAGAGAGGAGGGTGGCTTTTGCCCTGCAGTGGGACGTCATAGGCTTTTAATAATAATAATAAATCCATTAAAACGAATAAAACCCTGAACGATATGATAATAAATCATTCGACAATTCTTAGTGAACACCGGCTGATCAACGATAATATTCTATCGTGGCAGGGTTTACATTATTTTGAACTTTAAACTGAAACTCTAAAAAATCGTGGAAATCCCTTATTGACAAATAACCATAAAGGAATCTTTTGATACTCATGTAAATCTATAAAATCTAAGAAGTATGAAGTACATGCGTAATTCAAGAACTCCTCAGCTATCTACAATCAACGGCTCATAATCACTAGACAATATCATATGAAGTAACTAATACGTAATTTAAGAACTCCTCAGCTATCTACTTACAATCACCAACTCATCAATAGACATTATTACTTTGATAAACAAGTACCTATCATCAAAACAAGCCTAGTAAAATGTTGAGTAAGGTCAACTTTCTCCCATGACAATTATGGTAATCTATTTACCAAATGACGCCATACGCATCACAGACATTTTTTCAAACTTTCACTTGCCTGTTGCGTCACAGGGCTTAGAACAGGTGAAACCAGTAAGGTCGATGATCTGGACATCCAAGATGGTAATTAATCTTATGAGGCTTGAGACTCTTTAGGGGTTCTGCATGAAATAGAGCTTCAAACTTAAGGCAATGAAATTGTATGAGAACTCAAAGAAGAATATTGTAAGGTTGTAATACGCAAAAACGTGGAATATTTTAAAGAAATGACACGAAACTGCTCGATGCCAGGGATAAAAGTGCAAATACTCCAAAAGTAACGTAAAACTATAGTTCATCTGCAATTCCTTTATCCAGTTTATTTTTATAATTTACATTTTGAATTATGCAATATTTTCATAAAATGTTGATCTCCACGTTTTTCCACGTGAAACCTAATACGACGATAAAGATAGCTTACAAAACAGCGTGTTTTAGTGTAATAGAAATATTTATTTAGTCGTCGAAGAAAGTGATTTCGTAAAGATGAGTGTGAACACCATAAACTCACAACTGCTTATATTATATTTGTGTAGTTTTTGTTTGACAAACTCTGGTCCAAATATACATTTAAGTATTTTTTAGGAAACAAAAGTGCGTTTACCATTAAACGATGAATTTTCAGAGTGTAGCAGAATTAACTCATCTCACTCGAAGATTAAAAAAGCCGCAGACCTAATCTTCGTTGTTGTTGTTTTGTTGTGTGTGTGTGTGTGTGTGTGTGTGTGTCTGTGTTTTTCTGTTGTGCCTTGGTGAATAGGGTGATCCTCATCTTCCTTTAAAATACGTCAAACGATCTACTAGAAGCCGTTTGCATATAAGCGCCCAACGGTTTTCACGATTATGTTTATTGTTGTTTCGAGTGTAGTTTTGTTATGAACAATCGCTGGTTCAAGCAACATTAATTGCTGGGCTGTATATTTATTTTTGTAAATTGGTAAACAATTTAATTCAATTCAATTCAAAATATTTTCTTTCACATAAACCTACAATTGGTCGTTTCCTACGGAGAAGAGCCGGCAAGAAACTCCACGGTTACCCTTAAACGTAAATGATTTTTACAATGTTTTCAAATTACAGGAGAGGACAGTGTAGGCCTATCAACAAGTACCAGGTACTTAGCAAAATATAAAATGGCCCACAGATCTACAGTCTGTTAAGCCTACAGCGTTCTCACATTCACAAAATTAAAAAAAAAATAATCTATATAAAAGATAAATAAAATAATAAAAATAGAGACCTAAATAATAAAAATAAAGACCTACCCAAACAAAAATACATACCACTTAGGTATGTATTTTTGTTCGGGTAAGTCTTTATTTTCTCATCATGTCGAGCAAATAGTAGTGGTCTAGATTTGTTTTCTCTTTATCCCATTGTCTAAGCTGCTAAATTTCATATTATCGAAAGTAAAATTTGATGAAATATGGGTCTTGCAATATCTTTGAAATAAACACGACCCATGCTGTCAGCCATACAGAAAGTAAACAAACATTTAAATAATGTCTCTTTATATGGAGCAAGTTAAGTGCGTAGCTGGTACAATAAAGTTCCCTAAATATGAGCCCTTTTTCCTGCTCTTGCACGTTCGGCGGTTGAACCCGATCGGGGTGACATTGCTGGTGGCTACCACAACTGCATTGTCGATAATTTTGATACTTGCAGGACGGACTGAATTACTGAGTACCTCTCAAAAGTTACTCGCCTTAACCATATTATTACGCGATCGGCATCTGTTTTTCGAGAAGTTTTCCTCATTTTCCCCGTGATTAATTCATGAAATGAAAATAGCAAATCAGTGTAATGGTAAAACCACAAATAAAAAAATAGATAATTGTTGTGTCAGAAGATTCTGTGTATTTGGTGACGTTATTATTAACATGGTTTTAAGAGCGGTTATCCTAAAAGTTGTCAACGTCGCAAATAGCTGTCAATATTTACCTGTTTTGATCAATTTGGCAATTTTACTGTATGAAACGGTAACAACATCAAATTCAGTGTTTTTGCAATTCATTATTAATAATTATTCTCGTTCGCTAGTTAGCCACATTAGATATTTTCATACAGTACCAAATATTGCCAAATTAATCAAAACAGCGAAATAACTGACATCTATTTGCGACGTTGCCCACTTTCAGAATAAACGCTCCTTTTTATCCTGTGCGCCTTCAACCACTGAAAAATACCCTCCAAAACCAAGAAAAACACCTAAATTAAAATTTAATTATGTCAATGATCAAGATCGTTCGGCCCCTCGCTCAATATTCGGTGCACTTGCATTATGGCGTATGGACGCACTGATGCACCAACTTGAACTTTTTTCGCGAGTTTTTAACTTTGTCCTTGAAATACGAGTTTAGATTACGGCGCGCATATTTTGAGGTTTAATGCATACTTACATTATTCTTACTTCAGTGTATTTAAATGGGAATTTGGGTAACCTGTTTGAGCCGAAATAAAATCCAAGTCTTTTTAGGCAGTTAACGATGTAATGTATGTAGTTGTATCGATGGATATCAATAGATCTTTTAACTTTAAGTAATGCAGTCAATTTACGGCAGTATTTTTAGTGCTATTGCAACACGGTGAGAAGAACTGATTACCTGAACTTAACTACAAGATAGGTGGTACTTAGAGCAAGAACCTGTATTTCTTGCTAATTGCGTAAGTAGTTTCGGTGAACATATAAACATATACAGACAGACTTTCTTCAGTTCTTGTGGTTTTCTTAACTTCCATCTATCATCAATTAGTCATGTTCTTACTGATACCTACTGTAATAAAATAATCAATATTATACCTTCCAGTTGTTATTGGGTATGGTTAATAAGAAACATTTATTTATAACTTCGTATTCAGTCAAAATCATTCCCACAAAAATAAAATTAGAAAATATTCAAAACTCAAATAAATGTCCAAAAATATTCACAGTTTAATAGTGACCTAAAAACTACCCAACTGCAAAAACGTCATCTAACGTTTCGTCATCAATATAAATCACATTATGTTAGGTCAGGCATCCTAACCCAATTGAGTAGATACCGTCGACGCAAAAACTTAAGTAAAAAATACAAAAACAATGCGCGGGCGCAGGGCAATGCACTTTTTCGTGGACGGTCGAGACGATCGTCGCCATGCAACGATTGTACTCGTGAACTGAATTTCAATTCTCACTGCTCACATGAAAGCCTAAACCTTCGTTAAAGTAACTAACTACTGCACAAAGACAAACATTAATGCCCCATTACGTAATAGATCATTAACGCTAATGATTTCATTAGTTTCATTTTTTTTAAACATTAAAATCGAGTCTAATGTTGCTTTCTGCACCAAGTTATTAAAATGGAAGATAAGTATTTAATGACAAATTTAAAAGTTAAAGTTCTCTTCTGCCACTGGCTGTAATACTCATTAAAACCTATAAAAAAACATATTTATTACCCAGTGTTAAAAAGCACTTAGCTTATAATTAACAGATAAACGATTTTTTTGTCGAATTTATGACAGTAATGTTAATCATTCTAATTTATTAATAACGATAATTAACAGAGCTTTTGAAAGCTGCAACCTGAAGTGAAAAAGGGAACCCAGATATACGTGTCACAATATTACAATAACTAACAAGTTCAGTGCCGGAAGCCCTCCTAGAGGGTCGCATATGGGGGCCTCGCGGAGGGCTCATTTTAAATGTAGGTTTTTCTTAGCTAATACAGCATTATAAACTGTGAAAATAAAATCTGATGTATATTTTAACAAGATTTATTAATATATGCGTTGGTTTTAAAATCCAAGCATGTTTTTTTTTTGTTCACTGTTATAAATATTCACAAAACATTTCAAAGGTTGGAAACTACGTATAGCAACAAGACCCCATGAAAACACAATTTGACATCGTTTTACAGTATTTTATAACACGGTTTAAAAATGGTTTAAACCTAATGTCCGCGTAACTTTAGCGCAAACGTAATGCCGGCAACCCTCCCGGAGGGTTCACTTCAAATATGTATGGTGGCATGGCGTATGAGTTCGAAAGCAAAAAAAAATTGGGTAAGTTACGAATATAAGGTCTGTAAAATTAAGCTATCTAATGTATCTTTTTGTATTAATTGTGTTCTTAACTATTAATGAGAATTGTTACTTCGAAGGCAGGCACTAAAATATAATTTTAGTTAGCTTGGAAAACGTTGCAAATAAATAAGAATGGTCGTTCTGGTTTCGCTAAATCTCAGAAGCGTTTATGAATGAAAGTGTGTACATTATCTATTAATACATTATATGAAACAATTACAAGGCTTTATTTTGTATGCATTAGCTTTTTTTTATTAAGCTGCACTAAGAAAAAAAGTAGAAACAAATATTTTATAAACACTGAATATCAAAGCGGAAATAATTGCAATATCTAAACGCAGAATCTGGGACGGTAGCGATGGAGTTATCATATTCACCAGAATATGGCATTTTATTATTAAAATATATGCTAAATAGCCAGATTTTGGTGGTAAAGGTTTTATCGTTTAGGTAAACTAATAGGACACTTCCGGTAATCCGGACAAGACTTTAATTAATGCTATATATACTCGTAGATAGCTTAGTTAAGTTTTATCAATTATGAGACATTGCTCCTTTGCGAGATAACGTAAAGCTTTATGAGTTTTGACTCAGGCGTTTACATATACTGTCAGTATGAGTTTTCCACGACTTGTCTCTATCCAGACCAAGGCCTAAAATTTTTGTAGTTGTCGTTTCTGAATTGTCTTGTCTCCATATTTTATGTCAGGTTTTTAATGGTTTGTCCTTTGCTCAAAAGTCATTATTTTAGTTTTATCAATATTAATGTTTAAATTATTAGCGCCCATCCATTCTACTAATACTTGGAGACAGTGGTTTATCTCTCCCTCAAGTGTTGTCGCATCATTCTTACCACTAAAAACGACCGTGCTATCATCAGCAAACAAAACCATCGGATGATATGTTTCTCTGGGCATGTCATTAATGTAAATAATAAAGATCCTACGATACTTCCTTGGGGTACACCGTAGTTATTAGCTCTCTGACTCGATACATACGTACGCTCGGTTTTTGACGTAATGCAGACCTTATCCATTTTAGTAACTTGTTTTCTGTCGAACAAGTACTATTTCAAAAGGTTCAAAGCATTGCCCCTAACTCCATATTTTTCCAACTTCTTCAATAGTACTGTTCTGTGCACAAAATCAAATGCCTTGCTCATGTCCATGAATAAAGCAGCTACCGGACTTTTGATAACAATGCCAGTTATAATTTTCAAAGAGATTGAAAATTGCCATATTTATATTCTTTTTCTTATAAAACCGTATTGTTCATCAGCAAAAAAAATGTTACGTTAAAAAAATGTGTATAATGTATTGTATATCACTTTTTTTTCTACTATTTTAGAGAATATGGGTAGTGAGCCAAAAGGACGGTAGTATATAGTGGTTTTATAACAGTCAATTTTAACCTATCGGGAAACACCCGATTTTAAACACATATTTATTATACAGGGTGTTTGGTGCATCGTTTGCCAAATTGAATTAGCCGATAGGAGAGGTAATTTGCTATCTCTTCAGGTCCAATAACTCATTTTTTATTATAAGTTTTTAATTATTATTTAGAAAAAATCTAGAACTCATTTTAGTTTTTATGTGTACAGCAGTTCTATGAAATTCAAAATTACGTGCTAGTAACATCTAGTTCCCTTTATAATAAACTCACAAAGTTTTAGAAAAACAAAAAGCAAACTAAAAACTCAACTTTAAATTTCTGTAAAAAAAAACTGAAAGCGATCGGGATCTTCGAATTCTTTTAAAAAGTTCTCTAGTCTGTCCCCTTTCCAGCGGTTTGCAATATGTCAAAAAAACTTTTAATAACTTCAATAATTCGCAAAATTTGTGTATCCGGACGCACATCAAGTTATTCCATATTCGGGATAAAAACGTGTTTTTGTGTAAATAACACGCGCAAAACAGGTAAAACCTGCTGTCCCTCTCCTGCACAGTAGAATTCATCCGTCTCTTTTAGTCATTAGGTAACGCATACATTACCATGTGTATATTACTATCGCGGCCTGCAACTAGGGCATTACAGCCCGGTTAAGTAGTTACGATCCTCGGAGGTCAACTACGAGATGCTATTTATAAAAAAAAAACCGGCCACGTAGTAGGTAAGTAGTTACCCCAAAAACAAACTTAACATTGTAGTTGAAAAACATGTTCTCCCCAAACTGCAAATGTAAGTACGCACAATATTGAGAGATTTACCATGTTATTTTAAGACCATAAACTTCTTATAGATTTTCCTGTAATCTATAAGTAAAGAAACATTCTCCGTATTTTTTTCAAAATCTTAGGCTCATTAGTTTTAGAGATAAGGGGGGAAATGTAATGTGTTTAAATAATTGTATTTTTGACAGATTTTATTTTAATATTATTATTGTTTTACCATTTTAATTTTTATCGTTATCTTTTCTATTTCCTTTTATTTTTAGTTAATTGAAATCTCATAATAGCATTATTTACACTAACATTATCTCAATAACTTTATCTATTAATACGTAATTTATAAGATCACATATATTTATAAAAATTGTTATTTACGAAATGTTATCCTTTAATTGTAAGTTAATATTTATGTTGCTGTGCCCTAACAAGGTCCATAACTGTACTTTAGCTTTAAGCCTCATGTAACATCTTTTATACACATTATGGTATGCAAATAAATTAAATGAAATGAAATGATGTTCAATATTCATAAATTTTCTTGAATATCTTTAAAAGTATTGATTTTCAAATTATAAAAAATATATTTGAGATCCTCGTAACAAGCCTTTTCATTTGATATGTCACACGGTACAATGTGCAAAACTTTATTTTTCTATTTTTCTTATTTGCCTCCCAAAAGTCCCATATTCAAAATTAATTTATTTACGTTATACGTCCGTGTTTGGGTCACAGAAATACATATTTGTACCTTTCAACTTAATCGGTCCATTAGATTCGAAACAAATTGGCTGTGACAGACCATCAGACAGACAGATAAACAGACAAACGAGTGATCCTTTATGGGATGCGTTTTTTCCTTTTGAACTACGAAACCCAAAAAAAAAACTAGGGCATTGATGGACGATACGATGGAAGACAATAGTGGCGGCCAATTTGAACAAATTATGTAATTAGGTACTTATTAAATACATGGCTTTTATTTTATTTTTTCATGTTCGAGGAAAGCTAGTAGCCTATGTAAGAAAGAGATAAGAGAGTGCGTAAGAGTGAGATAACAGTATCTACCTACATGTTATTTTTGCGAACACCAGTATTCTTACCGTAATATCGAATATCAGCCTGATGTGTCTCGATTAGCCATTTAGCTAATTATTAAAGCTATTAAAAGGTTTTTTGACGTATTGCATACCACTGGAAAGGGAACAGACTTAAAATTTAAGGCTATACTCGTACTAATAATTACAACAAAAAAAACTAGCTTAAATGCTTTCTAAATAAAAAAATAAAAACTTATAATAAAAAAACCGGTGTGACAAAGAATGAGTTATTGGGCCTGATGAGATAGCAAATGATCTCTCCTATCGGCCAATTAAATTTGGCAAACGATGCACCAAACACCCTGTATAACTAAGTACTAGTGCTATAATGATTGAAACAGATTTAATAACATTTGTTGTAATGTCATCATAACCAGAGCTAGTATTATTTAATGAATATATTGGTTTTATAATGACAGGGGGAACTGTGGGTACTATAAATAAAGAGTCAGGTTGCATGTCAAATTTTAAATTTTGATTAATAATACCTATTATTGAAAAATTAATAAACTGGATATTACACCGTTTATGAACAGTTTTTAATGTTAATATGAAAACACTGTCACGTTCACGGTTCTAGTCTTATAACATTGTTGATTTGTTTTGTTTCCTTTTTTGGTGCTAGATAACACTATCACTGACGTATTTCGTATATTCAAGTCACTTTAGTTTTAATTTACTGTGTTAATACAGCTTTATGAATATTAGGAAATAAAAAAATCTAATCAATCTGCCTAGCCTTTTCCCAACTATGTTGGGGTCGGCTTCCAGTCTAACCGAATGCAGCTGAATATCAGTATTTTACATGGAGCGACTGCCTATCTGACCTCCACAACCCAGTAACTGGGTAATACGATACCCCTTGGTAAGACTGGTTGCCAGACTTTCGGGCTTCTGATGACCCGTAACGACTGTCAAAGATCCATGAATGACAGCTGGGACCAACGGCTTAACGTGCTTTCCGAGGCACGGAGGAGTCTCGGTATGTTAAGATTGTCACCCATCCACAGACCAACCCCGGCAAGCGTAGCTTAACCTGACAAATCGACCCGTGCTGCAGTTATTACTTAGCCACGACCTCCTCCATTAGGAATTAAAATTTTAAGGAGAGATATGTTATCGTGACGGCAGCGCCACATCGTGCCAAAAGTGCCTGTAAATGGTTTAATTGAAAAAATGCTTTGAGTTTGAGTTCACTATTTATACGGTTTTTGGAGAATTTACCTTTCATGGCAACATTTAAATCTATTGAAATCTTCGTTCGAATCCTAATTGTCATATTTTAATGTCACTTCTCTTGAAAAGCGATTCTGTCTTTATTGTGTGGCCGTGAATAGTTGTGAATTGATTTGTTTACTAGTTTTATTTGTTTTGTAGTGAAGCATAGAACACCAGGATTGTACGTAATCCAGGTGTGCAGAGATGATCGAGTCTAAAGCAATGTCATAGTTTACAGTTGCTGCTAGCATGTGTGATAAGCATATTTGGTCAAGTCAACGAATTTAACTACTCTCTTGGTCTGAGTCGTACGACGACGCCGACAACAATAGCATAACGCTCGCACCGGGTACTCATTTATTTGACGAAGTTCTTATAGAATTAGAATGCACTACAATATAAATGCCTTATGCATTATTCAACTACCAAATAAATGTTTTATTTTTGCTAAATGCATAATAAGTAGAAATAAATCCTTAATAGGTAGGAATAAATCCATAATAGGTAGGAATAAATCCATAATAGATAGGAATAAACGATCAAAATAATAAGAATAAAGTTTGAATCCTTCACAGGTCTAATGAAATGTTAGGTATTTGTAAATAACATCACTACAGAGCAGTACTCTCATTTCTCAAGTCCATTGACAAGTATTGTCAGTGATAAAGCCTCGTATTCACTAGGAGACAAATGTCCTGCCACACGTGGCTAGACATACCGAACGAATGCCGAACGAAGTTGGGCAACGTCGGCCGATGTCGACCAACATCACCAGAGGGGCAATTCCGGTAATATTTAAGAACGTTCGCATTCGCATCTCATTCGCAATCTGCCAAAAATACAATCAATTTAACCAACATTTTTGACAAGTTTGACAGATTGCGACTAGAATGTGAACATTTTTTAAGTACCAGAATTGGCCTTCAGATATCTTATCTGACAAACCTTTCGATATTGCCAGACCTGTCGTGCGACGTCGCCCGTCGTCACCCGACTTCGCCCTACATCTCTAGTGACACGTGTCTCGGGAAGCTTTATCCGTCCGAGCCTATCCAGCCATGCACGGTACACAATGCACGATGCAAAGCGATAGCGTGTTGGTTTGCAGTTGCAGGGCAACAAACGACCGCACAAAGTTCATGTTGGACGTATCCCTACGGCTTATTTTTGCTTTCTTCATTCAAAATCGTTAAGTTTACTTTGGTTTGCCTTGTGTACATATAAGATCATAATAATAAGAATGAATGAAAAAAAATACATGTTGTCAATCTTATAGAAGCACGTCATAATTATGGCTCCTTTGCAAAGAAGTGCATGGAGCACGATGGGACACGACGACCAATGTTTATAGGGCTTATTATAAAAAGTCGACTACTAGTGCTACTTTTCCCTTCAATAATATCATTGGAACTATTCATTGCAGCCATTTTGTACTGTCGTACATTTGTAGCATATTATATTCTTTGGTTAACTGTATGGAGTCAGTTTAAATGGGGCCACACTTGCTCTTTATACAATTTTTTTTTTGTGAAACCCAATATAAAATTAAAATGATTCGATTAACTTTATCTTAATTTGACCGACCTCTATGTACGTATATTTTAAGAGTATTTTTGCGAATGTACGCGAAGTCTAAATGTGTCGCATTTAGACTTCGCGTACATTCGCAAAAATACTCTCTCAAGAGATATGGACACCTGCCATTCTTCAATTTAATCGATCAGTTGCTATCAATTATTCTTTCTTCCCGATAGGTATTACAATCTACTTTTAACTTTCATACGTTTTAAAACTTTCCATGACCATCTAAGCCATTTATCCCGAAACATAACTTTCTGACCTTTCTAACAATGTATTTAGATCTCAACATTACTATGCAAAATTAATAATAGAAAGACATTGTATGCTTCTAACATTTGCGCAAACTACTTTCCTCCTTCAAGCTAGAGCAAAGTTGTACCTATGAATAAAATACAGATGAAGGCCAGTGATTGAAAAAAAAAATCTTATCACAAAAGACTATTGACGAAGAGACAGACGTGGTTGATCCCGTACTGATAACGCTGGTCTATTTTCGGTTACCTTAGTAAGAAATCGCCTTGTTACATTACTCAAGAAGGAAAATGTTGCAATTTAAGATGATTTGAATGAATAGAAGATCTTATCTAGTGACAACATTCATTCATACAACACTGTAACTACGTATATTTCCTGTTACTAATAATAACCAATTTTCCATCTTTTACAGAATCACAATGATCGATCCAGAATTCTATAACGTAGCAAACTCCTTACAAAAGAATGCAGCAGTCCAATGTCTTAACGAATATGCGAAGAAAATTAATTGGAAGAATATTGGAGACAGCGCTATAGATCTGGGCTGTGGCGACGGAAGCGTAACCGTTATTTTAAAGAAATACATGCCCAGTAACTATAAAAAACTAGTTGCCTGCGACATCAGTGAAAAAGCTGTTAAATATGCAAATGAACACCACAGTGATGAAGCGACTATGTTCAGGGTTATGGACATCCAGGGAGACTTACCAGAAGAAATGAAATCAGCATTCCATCATGTGTTCTCTTTTTATGCTCTGCACTGGATACGTAATCAAGAGTAAGTACAGTTCTGTTTTCTTTTTATAATCTAGGTTTTGCTTCCAAAAGACTGAGATTCATTGCTAGACATAGCAATCTACTGATAATCAGATAGGTACTGCCTTTTTAAATCACGACGCAACATAAACTCAGAATTTGAAAGTTCTCATGGAGCAACCGTGTGGCCTCATGCTGTTTCAGTAAGCGTAATGTGTGATGTTCACTGAGATTAAAGTTTTTCAATAGATTTCAGTTAAAGTAAAACCATGTTTAAGTAAAATGTCTCATTATTTCAGTAGGAGTTTTAACTAAAACCATCCTTTATTTTTCAGGAAAGCTTTTAAGAATATCTACAATCTTTTGGAAAAAGGCGGTGACTGCCTCCTAACGTTCCTGGGATACACACCTGTTTACAGCGTGTACAGTGTCCTGGCTCAGTGCTCAAAGTGGAAGTCATGGTTAAAAGACGTCAAAATGTTCATATCTCCCTACCACGACATGCAGGTAATTATATAAACTTTCTTTTCCTACATCAAAGTTCCCCATAAAATATCAATGAAAAAAATACTGTTGGAATCAATGGATTAGGTGCCGTAGGTATATAATTATAGCAGTTATGTAACTAACTAAATAATAGTTATAATAATCTTCCTTTTGCACTTGAAACAAATTCATGTTAACAAAAGAGCAAACATGACGTCATTTTTTAGGGTTCCGTAGTCAACAAGGAACCCTTACCTATACGTAGTTTCGATATATCCGTCTATCTGTCAGTCCGCGGGTTAGCTCAGAGACTCTTAGTACCAGAAACCTGTAATGCCAAACTACAGGTTTCTGGTACTAAGAGTCTCTGAGCTATAGGGTATACATATTAATATCGCCGACAAAGTGGTAAAAAAAACAATGAAAAAAAATTTTGGCTCTACGAGTTAACGAGTAATAATTGACCAATAAATAATGCAATAAAAATATATTTCTTTGCATTTGACTAAAGTGAAAAAACCGGCCAGATTGGCTGGTTTTTTCACTTTGGTCAAATGCAAAATAAATATCTCTTATTGCATTATTTATTTGTTGCATTGCATAATCAAGGCTGCTGCTCGGATGGGAAGTGTTGGCAACAAAACATCAGCCCGCCATTGTATTCCTATTCCTTGATAAAAAACAAGATAACACGCGATTATTCATTTATCTACGTGTAGGTACCTGTGTCTCTCACATTGTTGAATGCAGGAAATTCTGCTAATAAAAATATAGGCGAAGAACTTGAATAACTTGCATAAATAAATTAAAACTAACATTATAAAACTTTATGATCATACAGGGTGGCATCCCGGTACATCGGCGCGAAAACTGATACCATGGATTCAGTACATGATTCTGAACGCGTTGGAATTTTTCGTCGGTTATAAAAAAAAAACACCTGTTCCATACATTTTGACCGCGGCGTAGGTATTGCACTTTTCTATGAAACAGCAGATTTTTTTTTATAACCGACGAAACATTTCAACCCAGGGGTTTTCAGAATCCTGCCGGGGTTGCGAGTTGTCCGAAAGGGATATCGCAGCCCCGGCACACAGGCAACGGAAGGAACACGGGTGGGTTTTAGTCAGTAAAAGTCTGACATCATAACTTCTCCCGCTCCGGCCAGAGCGGGAGAAGTTATTTGATAATTACACACCGTAATAAAAATAAAAAAGGGGTCTGAATCCATGGTATCAGTTTTCGCGTCGATGTCCCTGCCACCCTGTATATTAATTTAATTTAGGTATTCAATGGAATTAATATTTTCATTTGCAGGAGCCAGAAAAGAAAGTCACACAAATGATGGAAGAAATAGGCTTCAGAAACATTGATGTTAAAGTTAAAGAAATGCTATTTGTGTTCGATAGCGTCGAAGCAATGAAAAGTAAGTTTTACTTTACCTTACCGGTTATCCAGTGTTCATCAGTTGGTATCTAGTAACTGCATCAAGCCCTGTCTTCAGGTAGATAGGTAATAACGATAGTACGCTGCCAGCATCCTCGCCAGTAAGCGATAGCATCATACTGCAGCTGCAGTCATCAATCATTCCATTTGTTGGTGGTAATAAGCCATTACGTACCCTAAACAGATCACTGAAGTGGTCCACAGGTCATGGACATGTCTTCCTACTCCTTACGTTACCCATGTGTAACATATCAAGTAATCTCAACAGTGTCTGACTTGTTTATGACAGTCGAAATCATGTACCTAGTTCCCATGCACAACGAATTTCCAATGTTATTATTCACCGGAAGCCTAAACACCAATTTCCATATTTCTACCATCAAACATGATGAACGTCCATACAAACTTTCAAGCCTCATTGCTAGTCTTGAGAGGATGAAGTTTCGAAAAAAATCCACAGTCTCACCTAAGAACATTACAGGTATAAATAACGCTGTGCATAATTTGTTTTTTTTTTACTTTTATTGATAATGTGCGTTGTCTGTCAATAAATTACCTCGTTATCTAAATAAGATTAAATCAAATGTTACGCACAGAAATGTTTTACCGTAAGTAATAATACTAAGAACAAAAGCATAACGTGAACATTGAATTTTTCAGACACCGTAAAAGCAATCGAGCCTTTCGACATGCCAAAGGACGTCTACGAAGAGTTCATGCAGGATTACTACACAGTAGCACAAGAAATCGGTGTCATAGAAATAAACAATAATAATATCGGAGCGGTCTCAATAAACTGCAAGTATTGCCTACTGGTCGTCTGTGCAAGCAAGTGATCGGGATGACCAAAAAATTGGTGCCAAAACCATAATGAAATTATATCGGGTAATCCGCCTTAGATCTGATTAATGTGTAACCGCTTATTATATACGTGCCTCCTAGTTAGATGTATAGGTATTACTTAAAACTCGTGTCTTATATTTTTTAATTAATATAGTTTTACATAAGTAACAATGGCAGTGTTAACAAGCTCTTATCGATATGAGACCGAAAAATTAATTTAGTTTTTGCAAATTGCTGCTCTGTTTTTTTTAATGTTTAACATCTTTCCTCTCGCTTTCCTACAATCTATGGAAGTCATTTCATGAAAAGGGACGGAAGTGTGTAACAGGAAGCCGCGGACGCGCGCGCAATTTTATTTGACCAATGAGCGCGCGCGGTGCTAGAGTTGGACGTCAGATGGTACCAACCCATTTTCCGAAAGGTTGTAAACAGGATGATGATGATACTGATAGTGACGATGACGATGGTGATGATCGTGATGAGCCAAGATGTCAGATGTTACACATCATATGCGACTACTGTAACGCTAGCTCGTTTTTGTAATCGGATCAACTTTGATTATGAAATAGGTACAATTCGTGCATGATTAACTTAATGTACATTAAAATCATCAAAACGACTCTTTGAGTTATAGCTATTTCATGGGTAACGTCGTTTTTCATGAATAATCACGTTAATGATTATTATCATTCAGGAAACGTCATATGACGTAATACGGAGCTGTTATTTGCAAAAAAGAAAGCATATTTAAATTCATCGAGCTTCCTTTTCTTGCCAGATCTAATTTATAATTTATATTCGAATAATACAGCATTTAATTTGGTATTCAATGAACAAAACTATTTTTTTGTAATTCTCCAGTTGCATTTCAAAAGTAGTTATAATACAACAAAGTTTCAAGAGTTTTCCGGGATCAAGAGAGATCATCTCTGTCCTCAATATGTAACGCCATACTATTTTTAAACTAGTGATGTGTAAACATTACATTAATGAAATGAGTTATTTAAGATATGGATTGAATGTACATTTTCTTAAAATAAGCATTTTTTATCTAATTTGATGAAGAACAAGAGTTGAATTATTCAGGAGAGAAATAACAGTTTTAACACGACGAACTCAAAAAACCTTTTTTTATATTGACTATAATCATATTGCTGAAGTGATAATAAATATAGTAATGTATTTGTTTAACACTTACTATAACTGTACATATAACGAGGTCTCTCCTTAAGCTTTTCTTCAGAATCAGTCCATCATTTTGTTCAGAACCTGTGAATCTTTACTTTAATTTTATTTTATACGGGGTGTCAGGGACATCGACGCGAAGCCGGTTACCATGGATTCAGTACATGATTCTGAACCCCCCTTCGTTGAAATTTTTTGTGGGTTATTAAAAAAAAAAACAGCTGCTCCATACATTTTGACCGCGTAGGTATTGCACTTTTCTATGAAACAGCTTTTTTTTTTTTAAATAACCGGGGGAAACAAAAAACGCAGGGTGGTTCAGAATCATGTACTGAATCCATGGTAGCCGGCTTCGCGTCGATGTCCCTGCCACCCTGTATACTGCCGTATTAATTTATATAATTTATGCTGCTACTAAAGCAGAACGCTCAAAATTACCGCACGTCTGATAGCAAGGAGAAGTATCTCAAAAAATCACAAAAAAATATTAAAAAAAATATTTAATCCTTAATATATAATCCGAAATTTCAATTCAAGGGTAGTTTATAATTTAGTGAAATCGGCAGATTTTGGTTTTAGAACAGCAGGTGCCTTACCGATATTTTTAGAAGGAAAACAAGCTCGTTTTACTTCTAGAAATGTACAACTAAAATCTGAAGATCTTACTTAAATAAATATAACCCCTGAACGAATATTCAGAGCATTTTTTTCGTATGTTAGCCAGTAAGGATTAAAACTGGAAGTATGTATTTTTTTAAATTAATTTATTGTGATTTTTTTAGATACTTCTCTTTGCTGTCAGACGTGGGGTAATTTTCTATGGAAGATGAGACTTCTCCTTTATTATAAATATTGTACCTAATCTTCTACATTATTTTATGTAAAAAAAAACGGAAATCGAATCGAACGATCGATTGATCGTTGAATCAATCTGGATGGATAAAAAATATTGGCCCCGTATACTTAAATCTGCGACAAAGGTATTGACACCCACTTTTTTCGTGTGAACTTCGTGGATTTAGTTACCAAAAAGGGGCGTTATGGCTCACTAACTATTTAGGTTCTTTACCAGGCTGATTCTAGAAACCAAACAAATAAATATTGACTTCAAGTCTAGTGTTACCTATTATTTAATCACATACTTACGGTTCTTTGGACCTATTTATTTTTAAGTTACACTATGAAATAAGTTACATAAATAAGACTTTTATATTGTTATTTTTCACGATGAATAAATAATTTACCGAATTATTCAGTCCTTGCCTATAATTTATTGGAGTTTTTGTAGTACATAGTTTACTATCATGGCCTTTAAACGTCCGTGTTTGGTAAGATCCTTATAGACTAGACTAGATCTAGTCTAACCATATCTACACCGTAACCATTTTTTTGATATTTGAAATAACATAGCCAAATGCATCTGCATCAGCTGGAAACGGTTAGATCTACCCAACTGGTTAGCGAAAATACTAAGCACTTGATTAAATAAATACCTACCTTCATAACATACCTAGTTAATTATTAAAAAAGAATGGTTAATTATAAATTATTTTCAAAATGTAATAGTATTTTGTAGGAAAAACAGTTTTTTTTGCCGTGGAACAAGCAGCACTGGTTTGGAAAAAAAAGATAGAAAATATGATAAACATTATCTTAAAAATATGATAATTTTATGTTATATTTGTTTTTTCACGTATGTTATTAAAATTATGAAATTTATTAAATTTGCGCTGTCTGCTACAAAAATCTCTACTCGGATCCATCAAAAATAAAGTAGTTTATAACTCTCCCAATCTCGAAAATATCCCTTTCATAACAGCTTATCAAGTTAAAAAGGTTTTAAATAGTATGCATTACAACGAAGGTAAAAAATAACACGAAAAAATATGTTTTTTTTTTAATTGTTTGGCTTAAAACTCAGCAACGCGAATATCGTTCGCTGACGCAACCATTAGGTCCTTACGTGTGCAGGTGACAGGGCATGTGGAGCAAGATGGAAGGTGAGCCATTGTCTGTGGAGAGACGCCACATAGGTACACACCGGAGATCTGACCCATCCATGAACCCCCAGGACGAAGACGACGTAATAACGAAATCCCTTAAATTCGGTTCTCCCACACTTCCGTATCACCATCCGGAAAAGTGCCAGAAAAGATTTGCCATGCAAATATCATCCTACTTCACAATTTAGGGGGATAAAAGCGATGTAAATATTTGTGTGTGATTAATGTTGACCCAATGCTAACGGCCCCGACTTGCGATTTGTAGGACGTGGATTCAAACATAGGCACTTAACTTTGTGTAAATAATTTCATCACCACTGCTCTCAAAACGGTGAAGGAAAACATTGTGAGGAAACCGGCATGTCCTAGAGCCAAACATTCGAAGACATGTGACATGTACCAACCCGCACTGGGCCCGCGTGGTAGATAACAGCCCATTCCTCGGCCCGTGTCCCAGCAGTTCCCGAACATTATGAATGATTATGCTAAGCTAAGTTTCACATCTATACGAGACATTTATCTATACCCGACTACGGCGAACAGGAGGGTTATTATTTGAGTATGTAGGTACTATCGAAGAATTCATATCGAAGCGGTTTGAAAACAAAATCCCGTGAACACGATGACCACATCTGTTACCGGCCCGGTTCTATAGCTGCCGAGCGCTGCAAGTAAGAATAGTCCTTACGGTGGTTAGTTATGAACTTTTTTGATGGTATGTTCATCTGTTCTCTCATAACTTCTAAACTACTCATCATAATTTCACAAATGAGGTATCGTTGGAAGTGGTTTGATTATCCGTTGGTTATAGGCTATACATTAAATTAATTAGCACATTTAAAAAATATACATTATAATATAACCACAAAATAATGTAAATAAAAATAAAAGTTATAATAACTAAAACCCAACTACGGCAAAAAAGTCAACAAAAAATCGCAAAGATAAAGTATTTCATAATGATACTATGAATTACAAAGTATTTTTTTGCAGTTGCAGAAAATCACCCATATTTAAATAAAATACCTTAAGAATCGGCGTTTTTAATTTGAAACTTTCAAATTTCTAAATTGTTTAGTCGTTGCGATAGAGCTCGTACAAAAATATACAACATTGTCCAAAATTTACAACTTGTACGGCCCCTTATTTCTTCATTTCCGAAGATAAAAAAAAAACAAATTGTACTATGCTCGATGAGCATTAGGCAATGAGACACGACAGGATAAGATTTTTTTTCAAACTCAATTTTTTATCGTATGTATCCTTTAATGTTTTACTTTATTAAATTTTTATTATTTGTTGTTATAGCGGCAATAGAAATACACAATCTGTGAAAATTTCAACTGTCTACCTATTACGGTTTATGAGATACAGCCCGCTGACAGACAGGCAGACGGACAGCGGAGGCTTAGTTATAGGGTTCCTTCGGGTACGGAACCCTAAAAAGGTATAAACAAGACATCACAGACAGAAAAATTAAAAATCCGGAGTCACACGTGATAGGGCATAAATCGAACAGTTTTCGTGTAGCTCCGGATTTTTCCTAACCGAAAAACACTTAAAAAGGAAACTCAGGGCCGATTTTGATGAAAACTAAAACTGCATCATTAGCTTTTTGAAAAAACCTTTTCTCTAGATAGGATTTGAACGATTTTGAAAAATAAACATTCTGTATTATTGCACCATCCGATGGAGTTGCTAATAAAGATCAAATTCTATCCTTCGAACACAGGCACTTCTACCGCATGACCCAGGAGAAGATGGCGAGACGAGCTTTACGCCGACAGACAGGATTGGTCCACACTAGCTCAAGACACAGAGGTGTGAAAAGGAGAAAGGGAGGCCTTTGCCCTAAAATGGGACAACACCGGCTAAAAATTAAATTAAAATAAATATATGAAATAAATGAAATAATCTATTTAAATAAAACGAGAAACTGACTGACTGAATGCAGGGGAGCACTAAGAAGGGGTTTTTGAAAATTCCACCTTTAAGGGGGTGAATAGGGGTGATTTCGTTTGCATGAAAAAATCTAAAAAAAAATGAGTTAATAAACTTCTTCTTTTCGTGTGGTTATTGACTAACCGGGTGTCAGAGTTTTAAAGCCGCCCATGGGCCTCTGACTTGGATTCACATGCCGTCGAGAAATATCTCTCAGGCATGCCGGTTTCCTCAAGATGTTTTCCTTCACCGTTTTTGAAGCAAGTGATAATTATACAATACGCACATGAATCCGAAAAGTCAGAGGTGCGTGCCTTGGGTTCGAACTCGAGACCTATGACTTGGCAGTCTGACAGTTACACCACTAGGCTATCACTGTTAGTTACCACTGTTAGTTCGTTCCAACTTGAAACTTGGAACAAGAAAACAAAACTAGGCTTGCATGAATTCAAGATAGTATTACAATCATTAGATGTTGTGCACAATTTCTGAGCAGTAACCTAACAAAAAATACTAGGCTTGCATGAATTCACGATAGTATTCAATCATTATGCTATGCTACTTATAGGATTTATTTGGATGAGGTAAATAGATGGTTTAAAACCTGGATTAACACATAGGATACTTTTTATACCGGCAGTACGTTTCCATGGGATAATTTCCGACTTCCACGCGAGCGATACCGCTGGGAAAAGCTAGTGATAGAAAATAGTATAGTAAAATAGTATAGTATAGTGAAAGAGGTAAAATTTGTGACTTTTCATGTACGGGGAAATCTTCGATCCGATTCCGAAAATTCTAATTAGTTAGTTGCTATTAAAGCAACTGAACTACGGAACTCTATAAGAGGTCGATGACCCCTTCAGGTTTTTTATGAAATATTAATGTATTAAACATTCATACTTCATACAATAATGATAGCCATTACAAAGGACGTAGGTACCTGTTATGTAATGATGGCCATTACAAAGGACGTAGGTACCTGTTATGCTGATTAATATCCATTTTTCAGGAGTGGTTAAATCGGACATACTTTATGCTACTCTATTGCAAAGTTAAACAACTTTTATTGCATATCTATTAAAAAAGTATTTAAGAATGAAATATCTATTTTATTCTCACGCATCGGTTATCGCAAAAAGGTACATAAAACCGTTCTCAATAATAGTTACTTATTGATGTCAAATAAGTTTGCAACACATCGAAAGCGCACAGTGCCTGCGCATTCCTGCTACGCAACGTGACGCTCCTACCGTGGGCCACATTGTGAGCTGAACCATGTAAGTTCACTCTACGCGTAAGTATGCTTAATGCATACGCATTATTATTTATCGGCACTAATTGCACAAGGGTTGAAAAAAAAAAAACTGTCATATTCAACAATCATTGCAAACGAAGTACGAGATGGTGTCTGCCAAAGAAATAAGATGATGTCTGCCAAATCCGCTGCTGCTATGAATGTTTGAGGCGCGATCGTGGCACGTATAAATGCGCAGTGCCTCGCTCCCGGCGCGACTGTCCGCCGAAACCGCGCTGCTCGGCCACGCGCACGCGCACCCGAAAATACTAAACAAAAATCATAAACACACGAAATTTATCCACTTAAAATCCCTACATTTTTTAAAAATAAACTATGAATAACGCCGTCTTGTATGAAAAATGCAACACCATGCAAAAAAGGGATGCACTCATGTGTTTAGAAAAACACGCGTCAAAAATTAAGTGGAAGCAGAGTAACAACAATATCTTAGACGTAGGGTGCGGAGATGGCAGCGTCACGAATATGCTGAAGAAGTACATCCCTACTGACTTCAAGTTGCTTGGGTGTGACATCAGCGAGAAGATGGTTGACTTCGCCAATGACCATCATTGCAATGAGCAAACTTCCTTCACTGTACTGGATATAGAGGGTGACCTTCCGGAAGGGATGAAGGGAAAATTCGACCACGTGTTTTCATTCTACGCTCTGCACTGGATCATAGATCAAGAGTGAGTATTTTTCTCTCAATTTCATAGTACAAAATATTTGAAGAGATCTTCAACTATTTCAACATAAAAAATCATTTGTTTACCTAAATTACTTTAGTTTTATATTTTATTTAAATAGCGGTTATTATTGTGGGAAACTACATCATTGTTTAATTTTATTATTCTCTTTTTAATCTACTGATAGAAACTTGAACCGGAATTATATTTTCTATTTTTTTTTTTCGTTTTTGTTTTATGATGTAGAATTGCTCTTTTGTTCATTGTCATAGAATTAGGTAACTAAAGTGCGGGCTCAACTTATGCTTGATATTCTATAATCACAATACTGAATTCCTTTCAAAATAAATTAGCCTACAGTTACACCCCATAGTTCCAATGGCCATAAGCGCGATGCTCAAACCCAAATACAGTATAGGTACACTATTTGAATTAGGAATCCTTTACCTTATGGTAGGTACTCAGATGGAATATTAATCTCCAGAATAAATGTGACGTCGTTCTGAAACTTCAAACATCGAAACATTAACTATAATGTAGGGTAAACTTGGACAACGAAGTCACCATAAATAAGTAGATTCTCATAAAGAATGATGGGCATTTGTCTATGAAGCCTAACCTGATGACCAATAGAGTTTTTACGCATGTCAACTTATTGCTTATAACCGGCAATTACTGTAACAAAACATTTTATATCAAAAATCAAACGTGGTTTGTACAGTAGAGGACAAAATCGTTATAATTTTGTAATGTTACTCATCATTCTTTGTGTCTGAAACGTACTTACCAGTTGTTTTGTGAAAGGCTAAATCTATTAACTAATAGATCAAAACTTAAAGCAAAGAGCAAGGTTTAAATTAAATAGTTCAGCAGCATAGCAGTGTTTTTATTTCGGAGCCAGTCAACGATCCTTGCCTGTAAATGAGTGGAACTATTTCAACATAAAAAATCATTTGTTTATAATTTTATATTTTATTTAAATGGCGGTTTTTATCGTGGGAAACTATATCATTGTTTAATTTTATTATTCTCTTTTAATTTTATTTTCATCTACTGATGAAATTAGCTTATAGTTACGCCCCATAGTTCCAATGGTCATAAGCGCGATGCTCAAATTCAAATACGACACTATTTGAATTAGGAATCCTTTCTCTAACTCAGATGGAATATTAATACTCCAGAATAAATGGAACATCGTTTTGAAACTTCAAAAATCGGAACATTTACTATAATTTTTAGGGTGGCTTAAGCTTGGACAGCGTTGTCACCATAAGTAGATCTAAGTGAGCAATTTTTTAATCGACTTCTTATAGAATGCTGAAGTGAATTTTCTATGAAGCCTAACCTGATGACCAATAGAGTTCTAATGCATGTCAACTTATTGCTTACTAGCTTTCGCCTGCGGCTTTGCCCGCGTAGAGACGGGAACGTATTACCGGGATAAAAACTATCCTACGTGTTAATCCAGGTTATAAACTATCTGCGTGCCCAATTTCAACCAAATCCGTTCAGCCGTTTTTGCGTGATTGGGTAATAAACATCTAAACATACAAACTTTCACATTAATAATATTAATTAAAAGATAGTAGGAAGTAGGATATATTATGGTTGTATAGTAGGATAGTAGGATAACCTGCAATTACTGTAACAAAACGTTTATCTCAAAAAGCAACGGGGTTTGTACAGTCGAGGACAAAATTCGTTATAATTTTGTAATGTTACTCATCATTCTCTGTGGCTGAACCGTACTAACCAGTTGGTTTGTGAAAAGCTCTGATCTACGTATTAACTAATAGATCAAAAGTTTAAAGCAAAGAGGAAAGTTGAAATTAAATAGTTCAGCAGAATAGCAGTGTTTTTATTTCGGATCCAGACAATGATCTTTGCCTGTAATTTGGTGATTACTTTTAATTTCTTTTGAAACCGATTCTTTCAAAAGACCTTCAGGTTTGCTGAAAGCAGTGACTATCGAAATCTATGCAAGTCTAGTAATGAAAATTCAACATCGAATGCATTGCACCGGCCGCGGCGAGCGTTAGCCATATTTAACGTTTACGTCTCAGTAAAAGTAGTAGAATCTACTTATAACTGACCTATAAAATGGCCGGATTGGCGCTTTGTTTCCCTCAACATTGAGTAGTTAACTTATAGTTAGGTAGGTATACCATTTTTTTCTATTTTTTTTTTGGGTGGGAAATCATCAAATGACTCCTCCCGCTCTGGTCAGAGCGAGAGGGAGTGTCAGACTTTTACTGACTAAAACCCACCCGTGTTCCTTCCGTTGCCTATGTGCTGGGGCCGCGATATCCCTTTCGGACAGACCCGCAACCCCAGCAGGCAAACACGCTTTATTGATAAAACTTTAACAAAACGGAATTATAATCTTTCATTAATTTACATACACAGTTTGATTATTTACATCATTTACATTTATACAAGGTAGGTAATGTCTGCTAACGCCGGAAGCAGGAATTGTATCCGCTTATCTCAACAACGCGTAAACTAGAGCCTCTTGAGGTGACGGCCCACTTCGGTCGAAGACCTTGGCCCTAACTACTATCAGCACAATAATGAGTAATGATAATGAATACTATAGATAAGTATGTCAATCAATCGGCACTGGTCAAGTGGTCCCAAGCGCGACCGCAAAGCATGGGATCCTACGTTTTACCAATAGAAATTTCTCAGTAGCCCAGAGTTTTTTGTTTCCAGTTAATGGGTTTAGGTTCGCACCGTATTATAACTGGAAAAATATACATAGGTGTAATTTTAAAATCACAAACGTACGACGATGTTGAACTTAGATTAACCACAATATTTTATTTATTTATTTATTTATTTATCATAAGCACACCAACAGCACAGTCACTTACAATTCAAATTAAAATAACATTTAGAATTATCATTTCAGTAACCATGCAAATGACAGGTATGCATGACATTCACATATGAAAAAAAAATTGAGACTAAGGAGAACAATTTAAAATGTATCTAGTAGACATAAATCTACAACACTACAAAACTAACCGATTTGAGCTAGATAGACTAGACTCATCACACTGTTTAAATAGGGAGCGCCTGTATGAAGCGAAAGTCATGGAGAAAATATCAATAGGGTAATCCGTCAAATTAGACCTTTCATTATATTGCCTTGCCATACGTGTAAGAGGGCTATTAAATGTAGTATTCAAGGTGGATGTAGGTAATTCAAAAATACGATGATGACGCTTATTACTTATTATATGCTAATGAAGAACCCAATACCCAATCATAACATATATCAATTAATCAATCATTATCACATACACACACCTACTCACACCCACACACCCCGCACAAAAACAAACACACACACAAACACTACACATACCTGAACATGCTACAACAATTTTGTAACATCCTAGAACCTAAACTTTTTCTTTTCTTTTTTAATTATGTCTCAACATTGTAGCTAGGTTCATGGGAAGTTGCGAGGTAGCCCCATCACAAGTATCCTTATAACTTACCGGGGCTGCCTCAATTTTGTGCTGTAGAACAATTGTATGAGAAACAATAAAAACTTTATATATTCAATTTTTATGTACAGGTAGGTTCTGCCCCCGGTTGCCCCGGTCCGGTTGTTCCCTCTGAGAATACAGGCGCGATAAAATGTTATTTGTGTGTGTGTGTGTGTGTTTTGTGTTCTATCTATTAACACTTCAAGTTGTAAGAGTTTGTTGCGCCACTTCTTCTTCCCAGCTAACGCACTAGGAAGTGGTGAAGGGCGGGCGTTTTGGAGGACTGTCTTATGTAATTTTGTCTATCGAAAAGTGCTGATTTTCAGCCTAGTTAGAATAAATGACTTTTGAATTTCTTAGGTACGTTTCAGGACATAGGAGATTTTTTACTTTAAATTACAATAATAATGTGAAAATTATTATCGTTTCAGACGAGCATTCACCAATATCTACAACCTGCTGAATGAAGATGGGGAGTGTTTCACGATATTCCTTGCTGGAGCACCTGTCTTCGACGTGTACCGTGTTCTAGCACGCAACAACAAGTGGAGTGAATGGCTGCAAGACGTGGATAGATTCGTGTCGCCTTATCATGACTCAAAGGTAATTAATACTAGCTACCATTTCCTATTTATTGATTCGTATCAATCAAAGACACAATCATAAAAATACTCTGTGGAGACAATATTTTTTCATCATTAGATACATTTTGACAGCTTTTTATGTTTTTTATTTATTTCAGTTTTTCATGTTTATTTTTAAAGGTCATTGGGCAACTAAGTATGGAACCTATACCCACGGCCTACAGAAAAAAAATAGGGTAGGATGTTTAGATAAACGCCTCTAGTTTACGAATATATATGTCGCATTAACGCAGATAATGAGAAAAAACTAGAGATGCGCCAAATATTCATTTTATATTCGGTATTCGGCGTATTCGGCAAATTTTGAGGTATTCGTATTCGGCCGAATCATTCGGTTGAAATGCCGAATGTATTCGGTTTAATTGATCATTGTAAATCAGCATTTAGCGCTTTATAATCTAACAATCGTATTTATTAGAAATCGTTTATTGTAAGGAGTCTTTCAGGTCTTTAATATCCCACTTTATAAGAAATCAATCCTGCAATGTTTGTTGCACAGTAGAAACCGATAATGGCCCGGCAATCAATGATGGGCCAGCCACTGGTGCTGGAACCGTATCCGCTGCGCTGTTGCTACTAGACGACGTCGAAGCAACTTTTTGAAAATGACTTTTATGCTTTAGCATTATGTAATTATTCATAGCACTTTTATAAGCATTCCGCCCAGTACCCCCGCGAGAAAGCACTGCGTTGCAAAACGTACATCGCACTTTTTTATTATCATCTTCGATTTCTTTCCAACATACGCGACTTTTTCCGTCGACTTATCATCTTTCAGAACACCCCAAATACCAAAATTTTAATCAAATAGTCAAGAACTACACTAAAATCTGGCACTCGTATTGTGTTTTCATACGAAATGACAGTGGCAGAGTGCAGCGGGTAGTGGGAGGCGAGGTACCACTCACTTCGTACGCGCGCAGCGCTTTGGAAATCTAACGTGTATAAACTTGTTTGCGCGGCAAAACTATAGAACGGGGAACCAAATTATCCGGCAGTATATTCGGTTCGGTAAGAACTTAACCGAATCTTATTCGGTATTCGGTTATTCGGTGAAATCACTATTCGGCGCATCTCTAGAAAAAACCTTTAATCAAAAAAAAAAACAATAATAAGGTTAATTTTAACAAGGCTTAGCACATTTTTATTGGTTTCTTGATAGTAAACATGATTTAAAAAATAAAACAAGTATTATTCGACAATGTCAACAGGAATAATTGTATCGTCTAAAAACGCCGCAGGCGCATCTATTTGTTCTTGCTGTCGGGCCTAAGACAAAAAATATACTATGCTGGTTATATGGCTATATAAGTAAAAATAAATTGTTTTATCTATACATTTATACCAATTTTTTATTCATCTTTAATATTTTATTCCCACGGTTTAAAAAAAAACTATCTAAAATTAAGTGTAGGTTAATACTTTAAGTTAACAATTTAAAACTAATTTGGTTTTTGTAGGAAAACTATCGTTAACTGGGTTAGATTTTGCCCAATGATTGTTTGATGTATTGTGTTTTCGGACAGTCTGAAAGATAAGATTTATATAAACTAAGTAGGTGAAGCAACATTCAGTTTCCTAACTATTGTTGAAGTTCTTTAATGATTTAAAATTACTCACACAAAAAGTTAAATTATGCAAATACTTTTATTTTTATCTTTTTATCACAATATAATGTCACGATTATCTAAGGTGAAAAAATAAAAATTCAGACTTAAAAAAAAAAAAACTAATTAATTGATGAAATATTTTTCAGGATCCGGAAAAAGAAGTAAAGAAAATATTGGAACAGATAGGTTTCGTTGACTACGAAGTGGAATGTAAAGACTCAATGTTTGTGTACGAGGACTTACATGATTTGCGAAGTGAGTATTATTTTATCTTTATCGATATTATTTAGAAGAAGAAAAAAAAAAAACATAAATCATAAATTCATTTCCTCATTGAAATAATATTTGCCTACAAAAATGACAGCAACTTAAACACTTACAAGTACAGTCAGCGCCATAGATCTGTGGTCACACTTGAACTACAAAAACTACAAACTCAAAGGATTTTTTGCAATAAACCATTTTAAATTGTCAAGGTGTCGTTCAGTCAGAAAGATGAAGCTATGTTGCCCATTCCAAAGCATAGGAGGTTGTTATGGAAAAGAACTCCATATCCAAAACCAACCATTTAACTGGCAGGGGGACACTTGACTCTAACAAAATTTCGCAAATGGATTTCTGAATCCAAAGATGGTTTTCATACCCTCACAATATTTTAAACGGCCTTTCCAATGACACCCCACGCCATGGGACAGACGAGAGAAAAAAATACTCATTGTGGTGGAATCCGAAAAAAAAAAAAAACATGATTTTATTTTATCACTATGTCAGCGTGATTAATAATGTACCTATACCTATGCCAAATTTCAGCTTTCTAGTACAGTCAGCTGCAGATACATTTCACCCCCTAGCAATGTATTTATACATTGCTAGGGGTGAGATTTCTCTGTGGTCTAAGAGTCTCTGAGCTAAGCTGCGGACAGACAGACAGACAGACGGAAATGGCGAAGCTATAAGGGTTCCTTGCTGACTAGGGAACCGTGTACACTTTTAGGGTAAAAGTGTAGAGGAAAGATTAATATTTTTTGGCTTTAACTACGGGGGATGAACCTACTAAATACGGTTTCATCCTTATAGTAAAAAACGACATGTCATTGGGACCCGTCGCCAACATTGGGGAAAAACTCGGCAATCGACCCGATAGACATATGTACCATCAAAGAAGTTCATATCTAACCAGTTTCAAAACAAAATCCTGTGAACACGATGACCACATCAGTTACCGGCCCGGTTCTATAGCCGCCGAGCGCTGCAAGCAAGAATAGTCCTGACGGTGGTTAGATATGAACTGCTTCCTGGTGCCTACCTAGACAAAAAAAACGAGTGAGACAATAGTCGCATAAGATGTGTAACATCTCACATCTCACCTTGGTAATAAGCAACATTAAAGGGGCGGTGCCTCGTCAGGGTCGTTTCTGACGGCCAACACTAGCACCGCACGCGCTCATTGTTCAAATCAAATAGCGCGCGCTTCCCCGGCTTCCTGTCACACACTTCCGTCCCTTTTCACGAAATCACTCCCACAGATTTGATTATTTTGATTTTGATTGCAGGATGCGAGAAGAAACATGTTACACATGAAAAACTCATGAAAGCACTCTTTTTACAGATGCCGTCACAGCGGTCAATCCTTTCAAGATCCCGCAAGAAAAGTACGACGACTTCATGTCAGATTACCTGGACATACTAAAAGAACTGCACATAATGACCAAATCCAACAATAATTATGAAACAAGCGTTCAGTTTTGCTATCGTTTACTCGTTGTTTATGCTCGCAAACCAGCGTCACAGGATAAATTGTTAGAAGAATTGAACAAGCAAGACTAAACATCTGTCTTGGGAATAGGGATGATGCCTGGGTAAAAAAAAAATTAAATTCTAATTAGTCCGTCAGTCAGATAATAAAAAAATATTAGACACGTATTTTTTACTTTATCATATTAATAAAAAAATACTTAGATAAAACGCATTTTAAGTTGAAGGTGGGGGTCGCTACGTCACTAGTATGTATAAAATCTACATACTCGTAACGTCATGGCACATTTTACCTCAATGTATCGCCGTAATCTTTAGATTACGTACAAAAAGAAAAAATACATGTCCAATATTTTTTTATAATCTCAAAGCTCAGAGTAATAACTAAGTCTCAAAGACGGACTAAAAACATTTTTAGTCATCATCCCTATTTAAACTCTGTATTTTTAGTGCCTATTTTTGCCTTTGTTGATGAACCACTGTTCCATTTGATAAATAGCCTCCCCATTAGACTAGAAATACCAACGTCCGGCGATGGGGAGTCAGTTCCACTACCGTATGTTGGACTGGTTGTTCACATTTTATGTAGTTGTGTGTGTGATAAATAAGTTCATGAAGCCTTTTTTCTTATTACTAAGGGAGAAGTCTTCAATCTCATAGCCAGTGGTTTCATTCCTTAGACCATTTATAAAGCTTGATTCACAAAATCAAACGTTAACCGGTGCGGTGGTTCAAATGACATTCAAGTCAGGGCTCGGATAACGGTATATTTTTCAAAACGTTTTCGTCTTAAAAACCTAAAGAACGATTTGTTTCGGTTACGTTTGAACGGAACGTTGTTAAAACGTTTTTGAAAAAGAACAAATTTTTTATCGGTCTCGATTAATAAAACGTTTTTAACCATTTTTGGGATCGATAAGAAACTCGCAACACAACCCTTTTCAAAACGTAAGCGGCAAGCGCATTGGAATCAATGATGTAATGAAATGAAGATAAGGTACAATTTAACTAAACAAGTTTATGGTTGTCGGCGCACGCACCGGCGCGGCTGCGACCTGCGGATAAACCGGTTTTTGAAAATGTTTTCATTTCGATTTCGTTCCGAACAAAATGTTGTACCTACTAAGAAGAACGTGAACTGTTGGAAACCTTTTAAAAACGTTATTTTAAATAACGTTTCCGAGCCCTGATTCAAGTAACTATGTGGAAGTCCTTTTGTAGTGTGATTACAAACCATACATGGGTTAGCCATGATTGTTTTGATCTCTGACTTGAACTCCAGTGAACATTCTTTGTTTTAGTATATTAATGGTAAGGGCAATTAATGATTTTATAGAGCTAATAAATTAAAAAGGCAAATCTTTGTAGACGGTGATGATAATATTGTCCTTCGTTCATTGTAAATAGATAGTAGCTGTACAAGGATGTTTTGGCACGTGGCCAAAATCGGAACTAACGCCGCCGCCGCTTAGTTTTTCAAAACGATTGCACAAATCCATTTAAGAATGTTTACCGACAGCGCCCCCTGTCAACGTCATTCGAACGCCAAAGATCCTTGTAGCAGTGTAGTCATTATTATTGTCATTTTCGACATGTTAGTTATTATTTATTTATATTGTATAGATCTTAAGAATGTTAGTTGTAAGGGGTTACGGCAATATTCAGTAACACAGCCTAAAGATGTATTTTTTTATTAAAAATTCAGTTCGATTTACACTAGTCTACTTATTCTGTAAACCCGAAAGAGTTAGGTACATTTGACTCCACAAGCGCACCTATCGAAATAAAACTTTGATCAAGAATATAAATAAAACAATATATCTCCTTATCTCCTTATTTTTTTATGGAAATAAAACACATTTCCTTATCTTGAAATGATGCTGAGTTTGAACATGATGGTTAGAAATAAAAGCTTTATCCCCATGAACATTGTGGTTATGTCCGGGTTAAATATGTAGGTGTTTAAATACTGACTTCAGAAGAGCCTGTGATTAAAAAGGTTACGTTCCAACTAATTGTGTATTTATTCTCTGGTGTTTTCGTAAGGTTGATTGTATTAGGCTCAGAGTAATAACTAAAGTACTCTGAGGTATTAGGTAATATGTAGGTAACAATAAAAACGCGTTTTGATATTCCATTTTTTTTCAGCCAGTCTATCCATCGTGAAACTACTTTTCACGTTGGAGTCTCATTTCCCACGAAATGTATGGGATTTTTTTTGCGAGATCTGACTTTTCTAGTAGTCAAACCTCAGCTGGTCTGATAGAGATTTTTAATCCTTATATGAAACAGGACCGAAAGGCATCAAAAAAAGTTTTTGTGAAAACTGCCTATTTTCTTGCTGGCTGTAGGTACATTGTTTTCAAAATCTGTGAATGCAGATAAAAATGTCTCATATTAAGGACATTCATCTAAAACGGTTTTCCTGTAACTACAACGGTAAAGGTAGCTGTCCTTACTGCCCTATCTCAAAAATCCACCCTATATATATAACGGAGAAGGGTATATGTCTATGAGTATCCTTCGTTATTATCAGCCATATTTTGACTACTGTGGACGTACTGTGTTGGTTATTGCGCAATAGAAAAACCGTTTGCAGTTCAGATCGAATTATAATTTACTATCAAATTAATCACACTAGCAATTCACACGACAGAACTATACAGAACGCGCGACAGTTTATAAACGTGTTCACTGCTTGACAGCTCCCGATGAACTCTGCTCAGCTCCGGTCGGTCCGAGCGTTGTGTTGTAGACACTGTCGAGCGCTGCTAGGCGGCACTGACGTCCCGATAAAAAGGGGCACATTATAATATTGATTGTAATTATTTTAATTCATTACATTACACTAAACAATAATTTTCTAAACATTATCGTCCACTGCTGGATGTAAGTCAGTCATGGAAAATGAAGGAAGGATGTACAAAGGAGATTGACCGAGTGACTAAGGAACCCAGTATCGGTATGAAACATGCATTGACTCAAAGATTGATGGTTTAATTTAGAGGATGATTTTAGGGCTTTCAAATGTAATTTACCATTTTGCCATAATTCTCGGCATTATACGGTAATTAGGTCTCAAAATCTAGGTTTAGAAAAGAATCTCTCGTCTTTTTGTCACAATGTGTGCTTGTAAATTCAAAATACGAATTAGTCAAAATGACGTTTGAGAACTTTTAATGCTCGTCAATTCCGACAGATAAAGGTTGATAGAGGTTTTAGAGTATTCGCGCATTTCTTCTGTTTTCAAAGAGTTTTTAATGATGAATGAAACAGGCAAAGATCTGTAAAACATTCTGCCTTCCGCATAACCAAAAGGTTTGCTTATGAACTTGTAACACCTTATCAGATTATTACCTATTCAAATGTAATAATAATAATTTGTTGTTATTAATATCTTTTTTAACTAATTATTCAACTACATATAATTTCAATAATTGGATGCGTAAATTAAATATTTTGCGTAAGTCAAGAAGGACATATTGTTTACATACTCTTTGAAGCTAATGACATGTGAAATTAATTGCATGAAAAAAAAAAAAGTATGGGAAAATAAATAAATAAATCGAAATAAAAACTAATACTTTTATGTGGTTTTTTATGCGGAGAATTTAAGGATTCACATTACTAGATAAAATTATTATATTTAAAAACAAGATTTATCAACAACTTAAGTTACCGCAGAACAACTAGCGATACGGGTCTGGTCAATCTCTTTTAAAACCTCCAAGAAATCGAAGAAGGTTCTTTTAAACAACAAAAAATTTTTGTCTGAGGTTTGTCTTCATCGAAAATAAAAAAGCTTATGTCAAATCTGACAACTATCGAAAGAAGTAACAGAACTGTATTGTTCTATTGCTGCAATAAATAGAAACGTAAATAAAATAAAAACATTTCACAGTAAAGCGTTCCACAAATAAAACAAAAATGAATAAGAAGAAAGCCGTAAGTATGTTGTAATCACATTAAGAACAATAGAGTAATAATTACATACTAATTATTCACGCCTTCTTCGCATAGGGGTAGGTAGAAACTACACAACGTTACCTGCTACGATCCCTACCCCGGGTGCACACTCTCAAGAATGCGCCCCATGGACGCCCTTGCAGGAGCCACGGCAAGCAGAGGCTTCACGAGTGTTACCCATCCACACTCTCGTTTTATTCAGTTGCCCGCCACGCCTCGCGTCCTTTGACTCCGGTCAGAAAACCGACACAGAGCGGAGCGTGCGCGAGGCGAGGCGAGAGACGACGAGAGGGCGCCAGGCATCCACACTATCCCGCTCGCTTCACCTTGTCTTGTCTCCTGGAGAGTGTGGACCCGAGGTTACGTACTCGTTTTATTTCGCTTATGTTTAGAGTTTATGTTCTGGACACATGATTAGGGGGAACGACAACTGGTGTAAATTTACCACCCAGGTGGTACCAAAGAAACACCCAAAGACAGCGAGGTACACCACAGAAAAGGTGGGATGATGACATCAGAGAGGTGGCTGGAACGACATGGGGCAGAGTGGCCAGTAAGAGACAGGAATGGAAAAGGTTGGAGGAGCCCTTTGCCGACTGGCAAACGGACATACAAAAACATTCAGAGTTTATTTAATTACCTACATTATTATTTTCAGACCAAATCGTCGTCCATTCTAACTCAACCTCAACAAAAGTCAGATGAAAAGTTTCCAGAGAACGAAATGCCACCATTAGACACGTTGGTTTTAAAAGTATTGAGTCTGCGTATCTCAGATCAGGATCTTAGAAACTTTGCAATAAAAGTGACGTTCTTCGACCAACTGTTGTTGCATGCTATCATCAAACCAATAGGCGCTAGGGATGAGGAGCCGGCCCATTCGATAGCTAATGGCAGCATGATTTATGATCCCTCAGATTACGAGAAAATGTGTTTGTTCGCTGATTCTCCACTCGTTGGTATGTCATGACTTCATGAGACAGGAATTTGGGTTTAAATTTTTGCTGCTTGTCACATTATCAAATTCTTATGCCGGCACCACACTATCGTTCAACAGTCCAACAGGTTGTGCAGCGCACACGCGATAGTCAGATAGAATATTCTTTATTATGCACACCATACAAATTACAGAAATAAATTTGGAAATCACGAGCGCGGGGTCTTAGCGGGCGGCTCCTTTATTCTAATACTTTTTACTCTTGTACACAATGCTTTCCGACATCATTTAAAATTGCACCATTTGCACCCGAATTTCCGTTCACTGGTGAAATATAACTGTAAGTATTCCATTTTGACCGAACGCCCTATCGGCAGGCACTGGCGGACTAAGGGCGGGTGGCAGGTGCAGTCCACAAAGGTCCCAAATCTCGAGAAATACTTTTTATCAAATTCCATAAAAGACCAAAATATGTTCAGTGAGTAAAAGGCAATCCGTAGTTGGACGCCCCCCTACGCATGCTAAATATAAACGTAGGGTGCTAAAATTTTCTAGCTCGCTTCGTTTGCTCTTCCATTTCACATTTTCTTTTTTCTCAGACTTCTCTGCGTAAGACGACAAAGTAACTGCTATTTATATATGAACAGTCAAAAGACAACTTTACCTATCCGGTGTGGGGTGCTAAAAATTTTATTTTTAGTTTTTCCGCCCCGGGCCCCCGACTGGACTGGAAGTCCATCACTGAATAGAGGGCGCCAGGGTATTGATTGCACCCGAGCGCTACTTGGGCTAGAGCCGCCTCTGCTCCAGACTGTCCTAACTCACGATCAATCTAAACAGACTGTCCACACATATCAATGTGCACGTTCCAACCTCATACACTAAGGAGCACGTATAGGTGCTTCTGCGCTATACCTTTTGAGTATTACCACCCTGATGTGTGGAGTTCATGTGAGTTGGCCAACTCCTTTAATCTGGGTACGATTTACTGCCATCGGATCGATCGCGCGCCAACACGATACGACATCGTCAAACATGCCTGAACTATCAACCACCTGGAAAGTTGGACGAACAGTTGGACTGTTGGATGATAGTGTGGAACCGGCATTACATATTATTTTAAACTCTTACTAGACTTTCATATGTTATATTATATTGTTGTCGTGATGGCCCAGTGGTTAAGGCCTCGCCTCTCATGCACGAGGTTGTGGGTTCAAATCCGGGCAAGTACCAATGTGACTTTTTCAATTCATATGTACTTTCTGAGTTTATCTTGGACATTACTGACATCGGTGAAGGAAAACATCGTGAGGAAACCTGGACTTTAAGTCTGAAATCGCCAACCCGTCTTGAGCAAGCGTGGTGATCAATGCTCGTACCTTATCTGTATGAGAAGAGGCCTTTGCCCTGCAGTGGGACAGTAACAGACTGATATTATAATATTATATACTAGACTTTCACGCACGCCTACTCAGTGCTTATCTAAGGGACTATCGTATTTACCTGCCTACACTTTGAAGCCTTATTACACGGTGCGATTTAATTGCCTGTAGCATACCATAATTTAAAGAAACAATATAAGTTGCACTGCCTAAACAGTGTTTAGTCGATGCAAGTCATTTGTTGCTCCAATTTTATTGTATGCCGTAGGCTATAAAGTTGCATCGTGTAAATAGGGCTTTATATTAGGTTTCACCTCAATAGACCGTATATTCCTTAACTTAGTTCCATTTTATTTGTCATTTTAAATGAGCTCCACCAGGTTAGTCACTAACCACACGAAAAATAAAGAATTCGTTCATAAGGCGAACAGGTACCCACAAGTATTTCAAAAAGTGATACCTACTCGGTGTCATCCATTAATTACCTCACACGAATTTCATATTTGGATACCCCTTCTCGTCACAAGTATATTTGTGTGACCCCCTGATGTGACGTCACATATTTTGAAATTGTATATAAAAACCTTAGGTAGGTATAATAATATTAATAGAGTTGGTAATAATTGTTTAAAGATTTTCGTTAGAGTTGAAGTTTCGAGTTTTAATACTTTAGATTTATACATGTGACGTCACGAAGCTTATGACTCGTCCACCCCGGGGTGTCTCACGATGTCATACTTTGTTCGCGCCCCTCGCCCCATCCCTCCCCCTTAAGGTGTGCTGTAATTTAATGATGACTCGTGCAGGATAATCACAATTAACATTCATCTCAATCTTATCCAATTTTAAAACAAAGTGAAGCAGATTGATTCGAATTCCAATTTATTTATTTATAAAAAAATCAGGATGTACAAGAACAGATTGGACAGTGACCCCCAAACTAGACATTTGGGGACTAGGCTTGGGGGTCGGAAATGCGACATTATTAGAGCTGTGGATAGTACACAGAGATTATTGTATAACCGAAGAACATAAACTAAACCAGGTGTAATCAATCAAAAAATAAAATAAAAAGCAAAATAATAAAACACTTAAAATATACATTGCCATCAGCGTATGATCAATCGAAGCGAAATAAAGTAATCAGAGATCAATAAAAGTAAATAATAAGTAATAATATCGTAACAAAAATCTAATCAATTAATATTAAATCAATCAAAATTAGTTGTAGAGTGTAAGTTTGAGTATGTGTTAGAGAGTGTGAGTGTGTTTGGGTTTGTGTGTGTGCTGTGGACGTGAGCTTAGGATGCACTTATGATGAGCTATGCGCTTATGATTGAACCCTTTAATTATCAAAATTATACTTCATTCGCACTTTTGTATTCCACAGCACAAATTCAACGTCTTAGAAATGTAGATGGCAACAGATCTGGAGTTTTCAACCAGGATAGCAACATGACCATATCGGAACGAACTGTGGATATAAGTTGCTGCAATGTTGATATTTTGCCCATTTTTACCGATATGACAGGTTTGACAAATCTCACTGACACATACTTCAAAAGATAATTATGTAATCAAATTATGTATACATCAATCTACCTAGCCTTTTCCCAACTATATTGGGGTCGGCTTCCAGCCTAACCCGATGCAGCTGAATACCAGTATTGTACATGGAGCGACTGCCTATCTAACCTCCACACTAGTGATGTGCCGAGTCGGCTATTTTTGGTATTCTAGTATTTTGGTACTCGTTGAAAAAGGAATCGAATCAGGATTCGAGTCACGGAATTCGGATAGGTATTCGAGTACCAGCATGAGTATTCGAGTACTTTGGTAGACTCGAGTACTTTTTTATTTGTTCTCGAAAGCTTGCTTTCGGTTCATAAGTATTATATGACGATAGGACAGTAAGTAAATAATAACATTATTATGGTATAATCAGTCTTTTTAATCTAATCAGTCATCAATATAATCAGTCTTTTTTTATTTAGTACTCTGACAGTAAACTTTGCATTTATTAATTAAATATTATGTACTTTTATTGAGTCATTTAGTAAGAAAATTCAATCTTAGTAGGAATTTGGAATGAATAGTGAACACACTGTAATTTTTAGAAACAATTAAAGCGAAACAAACTTATTTTTTTAACTTGTCACGCGCGACACTCGTGACTAGCTTCACTCAGTAAGTTACGCGAATCGTAAGCATGCAAAGTTCGACTTTATGCGTGGAGGTACAAGATTGCGATTAAAATACGCGACTTGGTATTCGAATACTGTAAGTACTCGAGTCCTGTATCCGAGTACTGTGGATTTGAATCCTATATTTTGAGTACTCGAGTAAGTGAGTACTTACTAGGTACTCGAGTCAGTACTCGAGTCAGCCTGACTCGGCACATCTCTACTCCACACCCCAGTAACTGCGTAATGCGATACCCCTTGGTAAGACTGGTTGTCAAACTTTCGGGTTTCTGACGACCCGTAACGACTGTGAAAGATCCACGAATGACAGCCGGGACCAACGGCTTCACGTGCTTTCCGAGACACGGAGGAGTCTCGGCATGTAAAAATGGTCACCCATCCACGGACCAACCCAGGCAAGCGTAGCTTAACCTGATGGATCGACCAGTGCGGCTGTTATTACTTAGCCACGAGCTACTCCTTCTCAAATTAATATACATATATAACTTTCATGTGTACTTTTTTAACTTTTTTACTTTCGCTAAGGTAGCCCCCGAAATTCAAATCTTCTTTCGTTTTTTGCAATTTACAGGTCACTGTCAGGTTATATGTTGATTAAAATATGATTCGCGACCGTAACAAATATGACTTTACAGAATTATAATCATTAGAATCTGCAATACTGCATAATCCTCAAATGTCATGATTTCATGAAATAGTCATTCAATAGTACCTATTTCATGAACTTAGAGAGTTGTATTGATGACTTTTATGATTATAATTCTATATTTAAACATTTGATACGGCCGCGAATCATATTTAAATCAACATATAACCTGATACTGAACAGTAAATTGCAAAAAAAGTAAGAAAATTTTAATTTCGTGGGCTACCTTGACGTTTTCGCATTAAGGGAATCAAGTATAAAGTTTCCAACAAACTCTACAGACCTAAAGTATCAATTGCACCAGACCCAGACGTACCTAATGTTATACAAATTCATTATAATTAATCTGACTTGTATGCTCCCTGCCAAAATCCGGTCAAAAACATCAACAATCCTTCCAGAAAATCAAAAAATATGTATTAAGAAACGAATGGAACCAATGGTCCTGCCGTCGGTGTTGAAGCGCAAGAGTTGGGACACCCTGCCACTACTCACGATGGAATTGACTGTAGAACGAAATCCACTCAACAGTGTGCATCACAAAGTTCTAAAGAAAGCTAACTGGATGAAATTGACTCTTATTGCTTCCTACAATATGATCATCCCGTTTGAAAACGACTACGTGTATACTGCAGCTTCGAAAACACCTAGTTACGGCGAAGAAAATTCTGTAAGAAAAAAAATTAAATAGGAACCTCCCTTTCACCCCTCACCCTTTCATTTTGTCAAAAGCGGCAAAAAAAAAGTTCCCAAAACATCATACTTACAACAGTTTTAAACCACACTATTATTTTAATTATGAAAAAAAATACTAATTCATGTTAGTAGTCACGAGCGCTAATATGTATCGACTTACCAAAATTCAAAAACGATTTTTTCGTGGAATATTGACTGCAGCTTTGAGATAAGACCCATTTCATATTAGTGTGGGTTCCAAAATACTATGTTCGTAACAGCATAAAATTATAATCAACACAGTGGGAGCAAATCACTTTTAAAAGTTGCTAAGTATAGGATACATATTTGTGGTCGTGACTGTACAACTTCTTTCATTAATCTTATACAAATTTTACAGAATGTTAGCCTTGTTACATATAGCCAAGGTTACAAACCACCACGACGGTTTGACTGTATGAGTTTCTTTCCGAAATGGGAGAGCTTAAGAGATTCTGGAGAGATATTTACACAAGGAGACCAAAAGTTCCAATGTCAACTAGAAGACATACAAACTGAACATAGAATTGACCTTCCATTTTACTTGAATAGAGGAGTTCCTTACAGTGAGTGCTGTCATTAAAAACATTAGGTATCGGTGCTTAATTTTTTTTATCGGACATACGACCCGATAAAAAAAATTAAAAATGTAAAAAAGTGAGAACTTGATATTCTTTTATACATGAGACTATTGGGTTCCCTTGAATTTTAGAGGTATCCACATAATATTGTGTTGTCCTAATAACCAGTCAGAGACACTGAAAGCTTGACAGAAACAATATTTTTTATTTATTTATATAGGCAGATCGCAAGCACGTCGTCTCAATTAAACAGTAATACAAAATCGTGACGTCACACAAAATCTTGCATCGCGCAATTAGAGTTTACCGCACGAACAGCTTAAGAGGGTTTATCCTAAAAGTTGGCAACGTCACAAATAACTGTCAAATGTTTACCTGTTTTGATTCACATAGCAATATTACTGAATATAAATAAGAAATGTGGCTAACTAGCGAACTAGAATATTAATAATGAATTGCAATTATAACATTGAATTTGATGTTGTACCCATTTTAGGTGTAAAAAACGCATTTGGAAAGTTTCCAAATAGTTTTTTTACATCTAAAACTAAACATTCGGTGTTACGATATTAATGCATTTCATAATCAATATTCTAGTTCGCTAGTTAGCCACATTTTTTATTTCCACACAGTAATATTGCCAAATTAATCAAAACAGTGAAATATTTGGCATCTATTTGCGACGTTGCCCATCTTCAGAATAAACGCTTCCTCAACAACAATCGTTTCGCAGTTGCCCGCCAGACACGACACCGTTCTTCATACCTCTAAAAATTTTAATGACCTAGATTTCATTAGACTTTATTTTTAAATTCGATTCTAAATATTTGGTTTTTATAACAGACACTGCAGTTTGGGGCTCTTTCCATCGTACTCTGATACTTCAGCGCGACAAATGGCTGTGGAAGCATCTCCGTAATCACAAGTGGCCCCTTGAACTTCATATCTACGGAGAAAACGGAGGATACAGCTTTATGGCATTCTTAAATCTGTTCAAGCTTCTTTATCCAGGAGGTTAAATTGTTATCCTAGTATCCTTTTCGTAATTTTTTAGAAATAAATTATCTATTAAGGCGAAAGCGTCAAGGGAGCCCGCGAAATCAAATGTTCTTATATTTTTTGCAATTTGCAGGTCAGTATCATGCTGTATGTTGATCTAAATATGATTTGCGGCCGTATCAAATGTTTATTTATAGAATTATTATAAAAAAATATCAATACAACTGTCTAAGTTCATATAATCGCATTGAATTACTATTTCATGAAATCATGACATTTGGCGATTGTGCTTACACAAGGAGTTGTATTGCTGATTGCAATGATTGTAATTATGTAAAGCCATATTTGTTACGGTCGCGAATCATATTTTAATCAACATAAAACCTCACACTGACCTGCAAAATGTAAAAAACTAAAGAAAATTTGAATTTCGCGGGCTACCTTAGCGCATGCCCCTTGATGGCTTCGGTTAAAATGAGAGTAGCTCAATGAAATAACATCTTGACTCTGTTACTACATACTTACTTACCATTAATCAGTACCCTAATTGCGTAATACATGATCAATCGATCAGAATCTGAATCGTTTTGAAACAGATTGCTAATTCATTGCTGCATATGTTAAAAAAAAAACTAACAACGTAACTAACGCAATGAATGTTGTTGAACTGTCAAAATGAACCAGAGTACTCGTAATCGTTTACGAAAATGTGTTGCGTAATTAGATAGAGCAGGTTTTTTAGTACAATTCATTAATCAAAATAAAAGTATTCAAAAATAGTTGCCTCGTTCGGCAGTCGTAAGTTCATAAGGTCCTGGGTTCGATTCCCTGGTCGGACAAAGTGTTATTGGGTTTCCATCAGGAATTTATCAGTAACAGCCCGGAGTCTAGATTTGTGCCCGATTGATGGCAATAGGTGTGGCCGATCTACAATCGCCACATGCGAACTACACATCAAAGACCTGACGTCACACAACATCCTGACGTCACACAAATCCTGCATCGCGTTATTAGAGTTTACCGCGCGATGGACATATATACAATCTCCCAACTTCAACCTCTGGGCAGTTGCCCGCCAGACACAACACCCGTCTGGTCGGAGGATCCTCCCTTTTCTATGGGGGATGAGTGAACTTTACACCCTGTTCCTCATACCCCTAAATTATATTCAGAACAAACCATCCGCCTCGCCGTGCCCTTGCATTGGGTAAATGCAGAATCTATGATGAGGGAGTGCGGCTGTGACCTACTACTAACTCCGAACGACAGACCTCCGTCCATCGATGATAAACTGCCACCCTCACCTCCCACTTTGAGAACTAGCAAAACCAGCAAGTAAGAATACATTAATAATTAACAGGAAAATTAATTATAAAGAAAGAAAGAAAGAAAATAAATTTATTTGACTCAGGTTAACGCACACAATATTCACACATTACTCATCACACACATCACACACACACACATTACTCATTCACACATTTCACATTTTTTTTCACATTGTACTTTTCTCACATTATTCTTTTTTTTTTTTTTTTTATAACAACTACCACTTCCCAGCGTTCATTTACATTCGGTCTTATTCTTCAAAAGCATCGTTATTCTGGAATGCAATTGCTGCACTATGATTACCAAATAGTTAAATATTGATTTTTAGAGTTCCGTCGCCCGAAGGGCGCCAAACGAAACCCTGTTACTAAGCCTCCGCTGTCCGTCTATCTGTCAGCGAGCTGTATCTCATGAACCGTAATAGGTAGACAGTTGAATTTTTTTTAAAGATTGGAGATTACGTATAGCGAGAAGACCCCCTGAAAACACTATTTTACTGCGTTTAACAAAGTTTTTTAACACGCTTTTAAGCCTAATGTCGTTGACCGTTCACGGTGGTTAACTTTAGCGCAAACGTAATGACGGCAACCCTCCCGGAGGGTTCACGTCCAATATGTATGGCGGCATGGCGTACGAGTTCTATGAAAAGTGGGTGGAGTCGAAAGTGTTAATAAGAAGAGGTCAATACTAAATCGAGTCGGAAATTTTTTGCTAGTTTTGCATGAGCCTAAAGAGATGGCAAATCTTGAACTTGTACCAGAGACAGTGAAAATTTAAAGTTCATTTAATACTGAACCACATATTGTGAATGTTCAATGGAACATCACAAAAACAATCTCACATGAAGACCCCGTCTGAGATAAAAGGAGAAAAAAAAAAGTAGTTTTGCATGGATAGCCTTTAAAACTATTCTGCAGGGCTACACGATTCATATAAACGTCTGCACGTAGTGTGATAAAACGAAAAATTTCAGACGGGAACCGATCACTTTTCCGATTTTTTTTGTTCGAATTTTATTTTACCGAAAACTATTGACCGACGACTTTTTTGCTATATGCATTATTTGACATATTTTTAGATCATCGAAGTATCATGCGTTATAGGTATTATTTTACCGAACTATATTTCGCCGATTTACAAACCTATTCATACCTCGTGGTATAATTAATGTTCGGAAACATAATACTTCGAACACATGTTGTAATTTCGGTAAAAAGTTTTTCGACCAAATGAAACGTCGCAGTAACGAAAAAAGTCGAATTGATAATAGGTCAACTGATACAGTGGCAGATGTGACTTCGATGAAGTAAAAAAAAACGAAACGATAATAGTTGAAAAGTTTTAGGTGAAATGAAATTCGGTCAAATATTTTTCGAACTTATGATGATAGGTAACCATTTCAGACTGCCAGAGTCTTACGGAACTTCGGTTATCAATTTGTTGAATGGTCTATTCAGACCTACAGGCGCTGATGAGAATGATGCTTTTGTTGTAGTCGAAGTTGAACTTGGACGACCCCTAAAGCCTATAATTGAACCACCGAGCATTCTCAAGTAAGTTAATTTACTGCAAGTGGATCAAACTTAACTACTCGTAAAACGTAGGTTTAATAACTGGTCTGGGTTTAAAAAAAATCTTGGTCATTCTGCGTATATATAGAGGGTAGAATTTGTGTGAGCACTAATAAGCTACTTTTTGGTCAACTGCAGCGATCTCCCTCCCTTCCCGTCCCTTGTTCCCTCGTAACTACTAAACGGATAAACCTATTTTCATTCATGATATATCGTTAGATTCGTCTTTATTGCGCGAGTGTCACTGGACATATAAAAATTATAAGGAAGTGAATTTGATGGAAACATGATGACCTATTGCTGTCTCCAATCCCACTTAATGCTTTTCAAGTATTTTCCATTTTTTATAAAGTTCACTTTTCGAGTCGAGTTTTTGATTACTTTTTTTAATTACAGAGAAGATGTATGTGCTATGCTTACGAAAATGGAATTTGAAGCCCCTAGAAAACGAATATGCACCGGTCGTGGACAACTGGAGTCCGACTGGCAGAAAACTGTTCGCAGTGCTGCGAACTCTTTGCGAAAAGTGCCTTATTATGGTAACCACGAGTTCATATCACAGATCCTACTTAGTGCGGAGTTCACCAATGAAACTGAACGCGATCAGCACATCTAAATCGAGTTTAAGAGCTGTCAGTGTCAATATTCCAAGGAAAATAATGACACTGACAGCGCTTAAACGTGGTTTAAGTGATTTCAACGACATTTTCAATAAAATTATAAGAAGATTTATAACTCGTTGCCACATGGCTGATGTTGATGCTGGAGTTGTACTAAATTGACGCAATGCTGCCCACCTTCCTGGTGCCGTGTTTGGGGCAGTAGAGGAAACGATGAACCTATCGGATTAACCATTGAATATTTCACGGCGATCTAAGTCTGCTGTAATTCTAAAAACACACTGCTGGAAAATTAACGGCTAGGCTATCAGTTGAGCATGGAGACTCCAGTGGTGGCCCTAAGGCGTTGCGAGCGGTGCAAGCGTACCAAAACAGCACCGGGTCTCTATTGACCGACTATCGATCGGATTTTAAGCTAAAATTTTCGAACTCACTTTGCTCGCTCTTGCAGCCCTTTTTTTTGGCGGGATATTATGAAATAACTTCTGGGGGGCGTGTCAGACACTTACTGACTAAAACCTACCCGTGTTACTTCAGTGTTGCCTGTACGTTGCCAGGGGCCACGGTATCCCATTCAGACATTCCCGCGACCCCGGCAGGCATCGGTCCTAGCAGACCCCTTAAGTTGTGCTGACAACTCTGAGCTCGCATGCTCGCTCTTGCAGCCTTGGTTCATAAACAGAAAACATTCAGAGTGAATATTTTTTTGCATAAGATGTCCAAGCAGCTGCAATTTATCTACGAATGGTCAAAACGAAATCTAACCTATCCGTTGCAGGGTAGTAAATTTTCTCTAACATCCAACATTATCTTAGTAAATTAATTGTCAAATCTGTGGTACTAGTAGCACATAGCAACCATAGTAGCCACCAAGAAGTATGCCAAAAACGGCAGCGATATTATCCGAAAAAACCAACAACCCTATAAGTTTATTTTTATTTTTATTAACTGTTATTATTTCTCATCTGTACAACTTGTCTCACCTCAGCAGGGCGAGCACAGTGACATTGTCGAGCGCAACATAGTAGTGCGAGCGGGATGGACAATATTTCTTTAACGCGAATGAGCAGAACAACTGCTATGTCAAGCGCGACAGACACCACTGTGCTTGTCCCGCAGATACACCTGTAGATATTTTGTAGGTCTAATACTCGAACACTCGATACTGGGTTTCGTATTTAGAGGGGCGTTACTTTGAGATCTCGCAACATCAAAAAATTTTGCTAGCGCCGCCTCTGTGACGCTCTAAATCTTCTCGACATCTTGATGTAGATGCTCGGCTTTTAAATACTTGAAAATGAACCTGTTTCAATAGTCTTTTATGTACAATTTTGCAGGAGCTATAGAATTTTGCACATTCAACCGACAGCTGAGTGAGACCAGGACTCGAGTGGAACTGACCGCATCTTGCTGGCAAGACGCTGCGATATTCGTCAACAACCATTTTGTTGTACAGCACTATCAACAATCTGATGAAGTTTTTGAAGTAATGACCTCATGATCTTAGTCAGTATTGTTTTAACATCGTAAGTACAGATAACAGGTTTGTTATTTAAAAAAATACTACTAGTATTTTTCAAAAATGGAAACAATAACAATTACTGACGGGTTTTTGATTACAATTTCTCCTTATCCTTTTCACCCAGTTTTCACCTAGCATCACATATTTTATAAAATGCCAGGCTTAGAGTTTTTTCCCTTAAGGAATTGGTGATGATGTCTCACGCTTGCTTGATGAAGTCGGCATTCAAGACGCTGATGCACAAAGATTACCTGACGGTCGAGTTGGAGCCGGCGGTACGAGCCGCCAGACACGCCCGCCAGATGCTGGACACGCATCACGCTATGGAAATTTATTTACGGGTATTTATCATTAGAAACTAGTTTTTTCCCGCAGTTTCGCTCCCGTGAAATTTGCCTATGTGACTGTCTGCCCCTTAAGGCGACGATAACCGACTTTTAATGATTTTATACCAAAGATCACACATCTAAACGAGTAGTGTTATTGATTTGGAAAAAAAATATGTGAAATTAGAGCATTTTCTTAATAACTTTATATACGAATATTTCAGATTATGTTTATATTACATAGTGAAATTAATTTGTAAATGTATGTCTAACGCGGACAAAAAACTAATAATGACGAAAAATTCCTTGTTGGGCGACATTACATTAGAGTTACTAAATATACGTCGTTTATTGTATTTTTTGTATTTATTTTCTACATCCCGACAAACTGTACCCTTACAGGTGATAGGCATATAAAAAAGCGGGTGAGTTCGAACGGGGAGTATGGACGAAGCCGTAAAAAGGTAACAGACAGACAGACCGACAGCCAGACAGACAGAGTTACTTTCGTTTTTATAATATAAGTACGGATTTTCTTTGTTTCAACATTTTCAGTTGGTTGTGGATAAGCCTCAAAACGCTGACTATTGGCGGGAGCTATCGACTTGCTTGAAAGACATCGACAGAAACTGGGCCAAAGTCTGTCTCGACAAGGCTATATGCATCAATCCTCGACACCCCCTGACGTGAGCTCTGTAACTATGTAATAAAAATGTTATTCAATTATTAAATGAAAGTTTTTGATATGCATGTCGATATTATTTACGCTTTATTAAATTGCTTATAAATAATTAAATATATTTTTTACGTGTAAATATTCGAATTCCAGCTTCTATTCTCAGCTCTGTTTCAAATTTTACTCGTCAATAATTATTTATATCGCAGTAAGATGGTTGAAGCCGTGTTATAGTTATATCCCTAGGGATATAGCTATATACCGTAATATAGTTACATAAAACCGGTTAATAACTGTCGGAGTGCCCTAACTTTGTTATTGCGACCAATTTCGACGAAGTGACGTAGTTGGTCATTTCTAACCTAACCGATTTGGTCGTAGTGCCCTAATAGTTATATTACTAAATCGTACTCGTTTCATAGTTATATTTCTAATAAAACAGTTATGAAGCGCTTTCATATAACTATAAGTATTATGGTGTATATAGCCATATCCTTAGATATCCCTAGAGATATAACTATATCACAGCTTCAACCATCTTACTGCGACACTTACAATGCCGGATGTGACCGCCCGTATTTTTCTGAATATTCATGAAAATAATATTCATAATTATTCTGAATATTCATAATTATCGAAACTTTAAAAGAGAGCTCTTTTTTTTTCAAAATCCTATGATTTTATGGACTTTATTACACTTGTTTTTGTTATTTTTTTTCCTTAATCGACAAATATGAATAAAACGTGTTAGTTACTAAAATAACTCATAAGCTTTTAGAAATAATAAACAGAATCCAAATCGAGCCAATAATATCGGAGATATGGCATACGCTACCCAAAAAAAAAAAATTGATTGATATGAAAAATATTAAAATCGTAAATTTGCCCTTGAAAAAGTAAATTTGTCATGAATATTCAGGAAAATACGGGCAGTCACATGCCCATGGGCGACATTGTATATGTTATTGGGTTCCCTATCCATTTGCATAAAAATTTTAGACATAATATAACATGGCATAATTTTGTTTATCCTAATTATATTTACGCATAACATTGTTTTCGCATAATAGCTTACGCATAATTTTTTTAGCATAATTTCTCTAATCATAATAATGTTTAAGCATAACATTCTAAAGCAGAAATTTGTTTACGCATAATGATAATAAAACATATTTTTTTAAGCATAAAAATACGCATAATATTTAACTTCTAAAATGTAACCATGCATGCAGCAAGCATGCAGCATGTAAACAAGCATACACCATGCATGGAACAAGCATGCAGCATGCAAACATGTAAACAAGCATACAAAATGCATGCAGCAGGCATGGTTTCTGTCACGGCTCCGGCGCTGCGGGGCTCTGGCGATCCCACGCGAGCTGCTCGTCGCCTACGCGATTTTAAATAACACTCTAAGGGTAGGGCAGACAAGACTACGTGGAGTCGGTTTTGCAACGATTCGTTTCTGTCACAAACTTTTCTAGCAATTTAATTTTTTATCAATAATAATATGTAATTGTTACAGAAACCTTAATACTATTATTACGCTAATAGTCATTAGGGCTAGTAACATTATGCGAATTAAAATTATGCCAAAACAAATTAGCCTTAAACATAATTATGCCAACATAAACTGTATGCCAAAAAAAATATGGCAAAGAATTATTATGGCAAAACAAATTATGCCAAAGTATATTATGAAAAAGAACATTATGCGACAAAAAGGGATCCCATGTTATTGACATGATATAGTTATTAAAGTCTTTTCTATGTTCCATAGACTCCTATCCAAAGGCGCCATGTTGTTCGAAGAGGATCCCTCGATAGCGGAGCCCTTCTTCATCGCTCTGCTCACATTACACCCGAATTGGACCACCGCATGGGTCATCACCAGCGTCTACTTCTACGAACGCGAGCTTTTCCATTTAGCAGCTGCTATCATGAGCATTGCAGAAAAGTATGTTTCACTGATGCTTTTTTGGTAACATTCATTCATTTTATTTAAATTTCTGCCTATTATAAGGGCCTGCTTCATTCAAGTTTTGAATTAATTTTACTGCTTAAATACAGTGGCGATAGAACCTACACCGTACGCAAAATACGCGCTTTGACGTGTAGTTGCGAACACCAGCCCGTATTACCATAAGTACTATGTACGGGATGGTCACGACTCACGAGCTCTACCTTTTCAGAAGCCAAAAATTACTTTGTCTTGTTGGCGGTGTTCGCCGAAGCATTGCTGCATTATCATGGTGCAATAAGATGCAACTTCTTGGTCATTTTTCCCTAACTTTTTCAAAGACACTGGGCAAACAAATGGTGGTATACCACTGCATTAACTGCATTTTGTTCGTCTGGGAGAAAAAAAAACAATAATTTTTTGCCTACGCTTTTCGCCTGCCTCAATTTTGTTGGTTTGCCGTCGCCTTTGAACACCCATACAGGAGACTGTTACTTTCTTTCTTGCATGTTACAATATATCCATGTTTCATCTCCTGTCACAATGTCATACAGAGCATTTGAACCAGAGAACAGATGTACTGTGATTTGAACGGCCGTGATCGTACTAAAACATATTTTTTTTACACCAATCTGTTTTTGAGTCTGTTTTTGTTCTGTGGTGGGTTCATGAGGAATCCAGCGGCTACAAAGTTTTCTAACTTTTGAATGTAGATGTAAGATTTTTTGGAATTTGGCTCATACCAATTCCCAAATGTCCTCGAATCTCCTCATAGGTGGTTTTCTTCAATTAGTCGACTGACAGTAGTCACATTTTCCTCAGTGATCGCAGTTAAGGGCCGACCTTCACAAATTTCATCATGGAAAGAAACACGGCCACGATCACATTCTGCGTACCAACGCCTTGTGGTGCTCAAATGAAATGTATTTTGAGAACGAGCAGTGAAGACAGTGATTTAAAATCACAAAAAATCATCGCCCTAAAATCTTTTCGCGTTAATTCCATTGTTGCTACGGACGACGAACTTCAACTTGTGATAAAAAACAATTCACATGCGGCTTCCCGCCAAAAATTATGTTAATCAATGAATGAGAGAAGATTAAAAAAATATAGTATTCGAAATTCAAACATTTATGAGGGGTCAGGAGCGCAGAACTTTCAATGTGCTCCTTATAAACATAATTTACAATGCATTTGCTCGAAAAGAGCGTTTTCCAAGCAACCAATTTGTGCGGAAAGTGTCACTTTTTTTCACTAGTGCTTTTGCTTTTGTTTCTGTTTTAATTTTTAAATCCGTCGTCAGCCCGTCGCAAAGTTATAATTATTTGAGAAAGGCTTTACAAATTAGATGATGATGATGACGATGACGGTGGCAATGACGATGGCGATGACGATGACGATGGTCAAAGTCAGGCAAAGTCAAAGTTAAAGTCAAAAGTCAAAGTCAAAAAGTAAAGTCAAAGTCATGAATGTTGTTTATATGATTTATATACGTCAGCCAATTGTCAGATGTTACACTTTAAATGAGACTACTGTAAGGCTCACTAGTTTTTTTCATTTCCTCGCACAATGCCTTGTCAAACATTGTATGAAACACGTGCGTAAGCTGATTTCCGCACTTGCAGCATAAATAACGATTACAATGCTTTTGCTTGAAAAGAGCGTTTTCTAAGCAGCCAATTTATGCGCAGTGTCACTTTTCTTCACTAGCACTAGTGAATAAAAGTGACACTTAAAAAAACAGATAAGTAAAAAGGACTTACTTTTCTGTTTATTTTAAATTTTTACTTTCTCGTCAGCCTGCTCGTCGCAGTTTTTCTTATTTGAAAAAAGTCTTAAAAATTAAATGATGTTGATGATGACGTCAAAAGTCAAAGTCAACGTCAAAGTCAACGTCCACGTCAACGTCAAAGTCAACGTCCACGTCACCGTCGAAGTCAACGTCAACGTCAAAGTCATGAATGTGGTTTATATCATTTATATACGTCAGCCAATATGTCAGATGTTACACATCATAATTATGCGACTATTGAGAAGCTCGGTCATTTTTAAAATTTCCTCGCACAATGCATAGTAAAACGTGATACACGTGCGTAAGATGATTTCCGACTAGTGTTGATTTATAAACTTGCTCACTTCGCTCGCTCGTGAAATAAAATGCCCCTCGTCGCAAATCACCTACTTTCCGCACTTGTAGCATAAATAACTATTAAGATCAATAAGAATAAGATAAGAATAATTTATTGGTCCATTGTTACAAAATAAAGATCATATCGTCACTTTAGAAACAGAAATAATATTATATAAACACACTAAGTACCGTTTTGAAGTTTAACAGCAACATCCGAAAATCCTTTTGGCATCTATCAGGCGGCGCAACCAACGGTGTGAAGAGGATGTGCGTTTCCAACATACGTGGGAGCAAGAGCTGGGAGACTGGTGGTCCTCCACGCCGCTGCTGCCCGACATGAGCCTCTACTATGTTGCCGCAGACCTGTTGCTTAGGCTGAGGGCTGTGCCTGTAAGTACTGCTTAGGAAGCTTAAAGCTGCCTGTCCATTAAAGCGGAGCGAGGCAGCGGAGAGGAGAATGGCAGTGGAGTGGAGCGGAGTTGCGGACAGTGTCTGTCCATTGATGCAGAGCGAGGTAGCGGAGCGGAGTTACGGACTGTGCGGAGTGAGGTAGCGGAGCGGTGTTCCGGACTGTGCGGAGCTCGACAGAGTTCACGCGACGAGTAATAATTCCCCGCTCCTGTTCCCCGCTCCACTTCTCCGTTCCGTTTCCCCACTCCGCTTCCCCTCTCCGCTTCTCCGCTCCGTTTCTCCGCTCCGCTTCCCGGTTTCGTATGAATTTTTAAACTAGTTCGCAAATCCCTGTCCACTGAAGCGGAGCGGAGGTTTTATGCAATTCCATTGGTTAGTATTGGCACACCGCTACTCCGCTCCTCTCCTCTCCGCTCCAGTGGACAGACACCCTAAGGGCACGGAGAAGGGGGATGCGATATACCGTATCCGTACCCACGACATTCAATTTTTTTTACGTTTTTTGCAATTTGCAGGTCAGTGTCAGGTTGTAGTCGTATGTTGATCACAATATTATTCGCGAACGTAACAAATATGTATTAATAAAATTATAACTCACTGCGCTCCAAAACACAAATCGCCGAGACGTCACCCAAAAAGAAGCCAAGCTTAACTGGGACTGGGACCCGTCTGCCGCATGTCGAATGAGTCATGGGGGAAATCTGCCACAATGTGGGATAACGTCCGTTGACATCGAAGCAGACCCAGGAGAAGCTGGCGAGACGAGCTTGACGCCTACAGACAGGACTGGGCCACACTAGCTCAAGACACAGAGGAGTGGAAAGGAGAAAGGGAGGCCTTTGCCCTGCAGTGGGATACACAGGCTAAAATTAACAAATTTTTTAATCATTAAAATAGATAGATAGAATATTCTTTATTATGCACACCATACAAATTACAAAAATAAATTTAGAAAATTTATATAGGGTAACACAACGGGCGGTCTTATCGCTAAAAGAGATCTTTTACAGACAACGTTTGGATGGATTAAAGGGAGAAGGAGAGACAATACTGCAGGTAGTCAGTGGTGTACCATTTACATACACAATAAATACATAAAGCACAAACTTATCCATATAAATATATATATATATATTTAAAGATATATACGTATATAAAATAAATAACATGAAACAATAGTGAGGAACTAGACTAAGGAATTTTAAAAGTGGACAAAGATTGAGAACGCCTTATCGACACGGGCAAGGCATTCCATAACCGTACTGCTTGAACTGTAAAAGATTTGTCAAAAAAGCTAGTGGAATGCATCATCTCTAGTCTCAAGTTTTCCGATGACCTCAGATATCTACTAAGATAGAATCATCAATACAACTATCTATTTTAGTATTGACCTTAAAGAATTTCACGGGCTACCGTGACGCTTTCGCTTTTTAGTTAACTTTAGCGCAAACGTCATGCCGGCAACCCTCCCGGAGGATTCACTTCCAATATGTATGGCGGCATAGCGTATAAGTTCTATGAAAAGTGAGTGGAGTCGAAAGTGTTAAGACCTTTGAAGCTTTGAGGCCTTTATTGGGTGACGTTAACGTCCATCATGTGTAACAATATTAGTACGTAGGTATTTACGGGAATGCAGTTGAACGTTCACACTGCCGCTCAGCTAGGCGCAATCATGTATTGCTGTTACTTCGTTTTTAGCGCACCTGATGATGTGATCTTCAGTAGCTTCTTCACTATTAACAGCTTTATTGGAAAACTTCTAATTTATAGATTACATATCCGAAATAAACACATAAGTAGCCAGTATCTACGTACAGCAAAACTGACCCCTTGGTCCTCTCGTTCCTATAGCTAGCAGAAGTGTGCATAGCTCGAGTTCTATCGGTGACAGGAGAGTCAGCTCAGTACTATCATCTGGTCGGTCTGTGCTGCCGTCTGCGAGGAGATTACGAGGTCGCCTTGTGCCATCTACATATTGGACTCAAGAAGTTTGGCGAGGTAAGGTATATGCAGAAATGTCTTGGCAAAAAACCTCTAGTCTTTGTGTAAAGAGTTGATTTTTATTCATTGTTGTAGTTATACCTACATACTTCTTGATGAACAATTAACAGTTAAATCCTTCTGCACTAGACACAAAAAATCCGAAACTGTTTGGTACTTTCTTCGTAATATGGAACAGTAATTTACCTTGCACAATCACTTACTCAACTGCTTTTAATAAAAACCAATGGTTTAGTCAGTTTACGATTTAAACATGTTACTTTTCTTCAAGATCGGTTACCTGAGAAGCCTAGAAGCTGAAGTCCAACATAGGCTCGGTAACTTTGAAGAAGCCATCGAGTCGTTTGGAAAAACCGGTACCAGCCATGGTTCCTTCAGGTGAGTATGATCCTTTATTTATTGTCTTTATTTCATTTGATCAATATCCCACCACATGGTGAAAAACGCTATGTTCGACGAAAGTGCACGCTTGCCCAGAACTAATCTAGAAATTCATCGTGATTTAAATAATTCCTGGCTATAGCTATCGAGAAAGACAAACTCATAATAGTCATAAAGTGCGTGGCGAAACAATGAATGTGCCTCCAAACTCAAACTCAAACCATTTATTTCAAATAAACCAATTACAGGTACTTTTGAATTGTCAATGGGTCGGGCAGTCAGAAAGATGAAGCTAGTTGCGCATTCCAACGCGTAGTAGGTTCCTATGGAGAAGAACGGGCAAGAATCTCCACGGACACTTTTTTAAATCAGAATATTGTTACAAAATATTGGTTACATCATTCATGTTGTAATTATACACATGAGAACAATGTAGAAACACGTGCACGTTAAAAGCGTCCGTAATAAAAATATAAAAACAAAAACAATTCAAAAATTAAAATAAGCCATGGCAGCTAAGAGATGACCAGTCGCCGCTGACGGCGCGGCGGCGCCCGTTCACGAAAATGACGGCAGCACCATTTAGCTCAACCATCTTGAAGGGAACTTAATGATCCATCACACACGCCACTACCAGCGAGACATTTGAGTGAGCATGACATTACGTACTCTCAGCCGCCAGTGCGCATTCAAGTCAATGAAAGACGTACCCAGTAAATGGTAGGTTTAAAGTAGGTACATAGTGCTCACACATGTGCTATGCAATTATATAATACTAAGAGATTGAATTTATACAATCTAAAGATAGTTTTACAATCTTCAGCAGCTCCAACAACATTTTCGAATGCTAATCAATTAGTTTATGCGCCCTTGTGGCCCTGGACCAGCGTTGAGTCAAGCATTCTTGTCAGCGATGTAATCCCCCAACTTATAATACTCGTATGCATGGCAGCATAGTGTGCGTTTTATATAAGATTTAAATTTCGTTTCATTCAGTTGGAGTATGTGGGGAGGTATTTTATTGTAACATTTTAAACAGTACCCCATGAAGGATGAGTCTCCTTTAGCCAGTCTGAAACCCGGTTGAACTAATTGGTCCCTATTTCTAGTCCTATAATTGTGTCTATCACCTCTTTTACTGAAAAGCATTAGATTTTTCCTAACGTACGTCGTTTAGTTCGTTTTCGTAACGGTTTCATAGATACGAGTATATTGACAAGGTACCGTCATGATGTTAAAATCTTTAAACAGTTCCCTTAGAGAATCGCGTCTGCGGAGGCCATATATTGCTCTGATGGCTCTTTTCTGCAGAATTAAAATAGAATCGATATCTGCAGCCCGTCCCCATTGTAAAACACACATGAATCGCAATGCCATAGTCAGATCCAGGCAGTGATTTTTGGTTTGGAGAAAAACAAATAAAATTATTCTTAGTGGTATTAAGGGTTAAACGCGCGCGGTGCTAGAGTTTGCCCTCAGAAACGACCTTGATAAGGCCCCGCCCCTTTAATGTTACTTATTACTAAGGTGAGATGTGAGATGTTACACATCATATGCGACTACTGTTAGGGCTCACTGGTTTTTTTTTTTTTTAAGTATACTGATGTCCCTGTCGACTGGAGACGACCTGCACGCGCGCGCTACACTCCTGGACCTAGTACGTCGCAACCCCAGCGCGTACGCATGGACGGCCCTCGCTGAAGACTGGTTGGCTAGCTCTCCTACAGCAAATAAAACATCTACAGTAAGAATTAATGTTAGTAGTCGGTAGTTTGTAAGTATTGTATTTTTTTGTTGTTGTTATAAATAGATACTACCTAGTTAAGCTGCATTTATGCTGCTGATTTTTGTTTAAATTCCTCTAATTTTCCAAAGAATAATGTCCGCCGCGTATTGTCCACAGTCCTCTAACACCAAAGACTGAGAGTTTGGCAAGGAAAGTTGTTTAAAATCTTGTGAATAATTACACAACATTATCCAAAATTGTCTAACTTAATATTTACTCGCTTTTGCCCGCGGCTTCACCCGCGTGGATGTCGGAAAATATCCCACGGGTGTACGCCGTGGGATATCTAAGCATACATAGGGACAGACAGCGCGAAGCGACTTTGTTTTATACTATGTATAGACACACACCTCTCTTACCACCTTACGGACTCCAGCTAAATTGTAAAAAACAAAATAATTATTAAGTACTTGTATTAATTGAGAAAAGGTGATTTTAATACCCGAGTTCAGTGGTCGGCAAACTCATTAGTCAATAGAGCAAAACATCAATACTATAATGACTAAGATTTCTTATGAGAGCCAATCCTTTCTGTATGTCCAAACTGTCTCAATATACTTTTCTTAATCCTTAAAACACCCACCCTCTTTCACTACACAACACTTCCTAAAATTGATTTGCTAAGAACTAGGATGCCTTCATCATCATCAACATATTGGCTGATAATAATATGATGAAGGCATCTTACTTATTAACAAGTTATCCTTGGAAAACTTTGAAAGGTATAATAAATTAAAAAATTTCTATATCCTGTAAATTTTTGTTGAAAATACTTCGGAAATAAATTAGTTTGAATTTTGAATAAAACTTGATGTCTTGCTTAGTGACAGAAACCCCAACTCCCGCGCGTATCTACGCTCGCACTCATCGACATTTGTACAGAGCCGCATTTTATAGGCCAAAGAGCCGTGAGGTCGCGAGCCGCGGTTTGCCGATCACTGCCCTATAGGTACTTCCATAATAAACAATTTAATTTCAAGAAATTAATACTCAACTGTTTACTTCTTTCATTGGAAGGGCGATGTAGGAGACCTCGACGAGGAAACAAAGGCCATTGGCATCGCGCAGGAATATAAGAAGGCGAAAGCTAGCGCAATAACCTGTGCCATCCAGGCGCTCAAGATCGACCGGCAAGCAGGCCGGGCGTGGGCAATTCTGAGCAAGCTTGTGATGCCCAGAGCCAAGCGCTTATACTGCCTCCACATGGCTAAAATTGTAAGCGCTACTTCACAATCACACAGTATATCTATTTTCCTTAGTAACTAGATATAGCCAGCTACTCTATAATCGAAGCTGTTCTTCTTCTTTTCATGTGGTTAGTGACTAAACTGGTGTCACAGTTTTAAACCCGCCTGCCTCTGACTTGGCTTCACATGCCGTCGAGAAATATCACTCAGGCATGCCGGTTTCCTCACGATGTTTTCCTTCACCGTTTTTGAACCAAGTGATAATTATACAATACGCACATGAATCCGAAAAGTCAGAGGTTTCGAACTCGAGACCTATGACTTGGCTGTCCGACGGTCACATCGCTAGGCTATCACTGATAGAAGCTGTTAAAAGGACTAGTATCCTGACACTATTTAGGTTTGGCGGAGGGTAAAGATTGAATGAAGTAGGATAAATTCTGGAAGATCGGTCGATGCATGATCCTAACCTAACGTAACGAACGAAGATGGAGGAAGTAAATCAAGTCCACCAACTCCGAAAAAATATATATTTCTAATGAAAATACTTGGCGTCGGTACTTATTGTGATCTGTCCATCAGTTGCGCCGTCAGTGGACTGGTCATCTCTTAGCTGCTACCAATACTATTACGGACCATTACTATTATTGCTTATTTGAATTTGTTTTTGTTTTATTACGGACGCTTTTAACGTGCACGTCTTTCTACATTGTTCTCACATGTATAATTACAACATGAATGATGTAACCAATATTTTGTAACAATATTCTGATTTAAAAGAGTGTCCGTGGAGATTCTTGCCCGTTCTTCTCCATAGGAACCTACTACGCGTTGGAATGCGCAATTAGCTTCATATTTCTGACTGACTTGACAATTCAAAAGTGCCTGTAATTGGTTTATTTGAAATAAATGCTTTGAGTTTGAGTTGATCTAATGTGTCTAGTACGGTGTCATAAAAGTGTATTGGTAATCAAACTTCAAGATTTGTGGCATCCTACGCCCGCGGCGAAGGTGCGAAGACGAGCTTCTTTCTTTCGCCTGTTGATTACCTACTAAATAGTTAATGAATCTTTGTATTCCAGAGCGGTTGGAAAGTGCCCAAAGAAGTTATTGAAAAAGCAAACGAGCCTTCTCAGCGCTCGTACTGCCATGCTGTTGGCACCGCGCTACGGGAGTGCCGCTGCGGCATGTGCGATAAAACACGAGTCTGAGATAATCACCAACATGGCCGCTGGGTACTTCGGGCACCGTGGACCTTGAGCGTCCCAACGATGATCGTTGAAAATGAAAAAAAAGTCGTACGACTCGGACCGTTCGGATTTTTCCGGACATGTCCGGCTTTTTGTCCTCCGTCCGGACATTTTCCGGCCTTGTCATTTGTCCGGACTTTTGACATATGGGGATTTTTTTTAAAGAAAGGAAAGCTTTTTTTTCCTACTTTCAAATTTCGAAATGGTTCCCCTACGTACAACGGGAACTCACGATATTTTATCACGATTGTTTTACATATTGAATGTACCTTCTTTTAACTGACATTAAACATTAAATTATTTCAATTAAATCGGCTATCTAATTACGTAACACATATTCGGAAATGATTATGACTAATCTGTTTTATTTTGACAGTTCGACAACATTCATTGCGTTATTTACGTTGTTGAGCAGATTTTTTTATCCAACTTATGAAGCAATGGATTAGCAATCTGTTTCAAAACGATTCAAATTGTGATTGATCCTGTATTACACAATTATGGTACTGGTGTACAATAATATATAATATAATATTAATATTATAAACGCGAAAGTTTGTGAAGACGGATGAATGTATGGATGGATGGATGTTTGTTACTCTTTCACGTAAAAACTACCGAACGGATTTGGATGAAATTTGGCACATAGATAGTTTATAACCTGAATTAATACATAGAAGACGTTTTATCCCGATATTCTTACGGGATCGAGACCTATGCAGGTGTAACCGCGGGGTGCTGCTAGTATATTCATATTAATATATTCATGTTCAAAACATGTTAAAAAAGAGATTAGAGTAAGCGAGACAGGATTAAATAGTGCTTTTTCGCCAAACAACAAAAACTTACTCACGTTTGCACTAAATCTATATTTATAAAAATCAATGCCACTTTTCGTTGTAATTTTATAACTCAAGAACGGCTGGGCCGATTTAGCTGATTTTGGTTTTGAAATGTTTGTCATAGTCCAGGGAAGGTTTAAACGGTGAGAAAATTAGGGTAGGTAAGGTGGGTAGGTAGGGTTTAGTGCTACCCGTGCGAAGTCGGGGCGGGTAAAGCTAGTAATATAATAATACTAGCCTGTTACTGTCCCACTGCTGGGCAAAGGCCTCTTCTCACACAGAGAAGGCACGAGTATTGATCACCACGCTTGCTCAAGACGGGTTGGTGATTTCAGACTTATATTAACTACAAGTCCAGGTTTCCTCACGATGTTTTCCTTCACCGATGTCAGTAATGTCCAAGATAAACTCAGAAAGTACATATGAATTGAAAAAGTCACATTGGTACTTGCCCGGATTTGAACCCACAACCTCGTGCATGAGAGGCGAGGCCTTAACCACTGGGCCATCACGACACTTATACGACTTAAAGCTAGTATTATATAAATATTGCATTCGCATTGTTGTGTTACCAAAGGAGTATCGTATTACCCAGTTACTGGGTTGTGGAGGTCAGATAGGCAGTCGCTCCATGTAAAATACTGGTATTCAGCTGCATCCGGTTAGACTGGAAGCCGACCCCAACATAGTTGGGAAAAAGCTAGGCAGATTGATTGATTGTTGTGTTTATTGACTTATCACAATATTGCAATGGACTGGAATAAAAAACAGCAGTCAAATAAAAATCTTTTAATATGCAACATTTTTTCTTAGATTGCTAAATTATCATAAAAACATATTTGTCAACGAATCCAGTTTACCTAAGGCTGTGTCCACAACGCGAGCATTAAAAAACAAGCCGCGATGTGGACTGGTGTTATCCGTTAAACGGTCGAGTAGTAACCTCGAACGCTGCCTTCGGTAAGGCGTTTTCGACCGCGTTCTTCACGATCCATAATGTTCCGTAGATAATAATTATGCCGAGCACCGTGCTGTAGAATGAAAATAGGTATATTTTTACCATTTACATGTTTATTTTTTTAAATATGTTCATTATTAGTGCGAATTTCACGAAAGAATCTAAACGCTGTGGTGCAAACTTTGGCTTTTATTGTTTTTATTTTTGTTTTAACACGTCTATTCGAAAAGAACTAGTTTATTCTTCGTAAACAGGTACTGAAATAGCTCTTTAATCCCTAGGGACTAACAGTGATTTGAATTTGGAATGTGGATATTGTTACAAAAATACTCTAATTATTTATATGTAAATAAATAAACGTAGTATTCTTTTTCATGATTTGCACTTATTTTCTCATAGTGGGTGATAAAAAGTAGAGTGTCCACCTCGGGAGCCTAGGGAGCAAACAACTATTTTAAGCTCGAGTGACGTACTTTAGAATCCCTCGCTGCGCTCAGGATTCAAAGAAACACTCTCGCCCTTAAAATTGCTGTTTGCTCCCTAGTCAAATAATCTATTATTTCTTGTTTGTATTTCTATTCTGTAAAAATCTAACCTTGAAAACTTAGGTGAAGTGAGCTGTACCTTAATCCCTAGTATCAGATACCTAGTACATAACAGTTCGCTTCACCTAAGCTTTCACAAGTTTTTTTTTTCAGAATAGACACGTTGATTTGTGAATTATGGCTTCTATGTCTTAACAATATAAGCACATCTCGCCTGTATTCCCTACAGTACACCCACATTTCGCCAGTTATGTTTAAGTCCCATGTAATAGAGGGCGAGCCTATTGCCATCAACTGGGCACAAATCCAGACCCCGGGCTGCTACTGAGATATTCCAGATGGAAATACCCAATAACACTTTGCCCGACCCGGGAATCGAACCCAGGACCTCATGCTCAGCAGTAGCGCTTGCGACCACTAGACCAACGAGGTAGTCAAGTTCTATGTCTTATAAATGAAATAAACAACTTAAACCAAAAATAATTGAAATGAAATAGTTACTCACTGTAAAACCATTGTCCTCACACAAACACTGACTTCCTTCTTATTGAATTTGGTGTTTCAATGCCTCTTTATGTAGCCATTTATATTGAACATGGATGTAAGAAGAGTAAAACAATAACATAAATGGATAGTTTAAATTCACGCATGTCGCATCAGAATTGGGTGAAAGTAGCCACAGATTAGGTTCCGAACAACAGGAATCGGCGACTTGGTAGACCCAGAAGGAAATGGCGTGACGAGGTAGACTCCTTCCTCAAGGATTGGACTCTAATTGCAAAAGACAGAGAAAAATCGAAAGACTGAGGAGGCCTTTGCCACAGTATAAATATGGACAGTACAGAAACTACTTAGTAGACGTTCGAAACGGCACACTAACTATTGTCGCGGTGCTGTCAGTTGCGGGTGCCGTAGCGAGACGAGTGGTCACCGCATTTTTTTTTTTTTATGGATGGTTATTATTTCAAAAATAGGCATAGTTTCCATACTGTGGCGGCATCTACATCGCTACATGCAAACTACGCATCAAAGACCTGACGTCACACAAATTCTGCATCGCGCAATTATAGTTTATCGCGCGAACACCATAAACAACCTTAGTTTTTGTTTACACTAAACTTCTTAAGGGGTCATTGTACTCATCATTATGAACAACTTTCACTATGGGGCCAACGCTGAAATCGCGAAAAAAAAAAGCTGCTGTTCCCTACATTTATGTTCGCATATCTCGTCGAAATGTAGGGAACAGCTGATTTTTATTTCGCGATTTCGGCGTTCGTCCCATAGTGAAAGTAAAAAAAAACTAAGGTTGTATAAGACTTTCCGACATCAAACGTTGGGCAGTTGCCCGCCAGACATGACACCCGTCTGGTCGGAGGATCTTCCCTTTTCAATAGAGGATGAGTGAACTTTACATCCTGTTCCTCATGCCTAAAATACTGTCCATATTTATACTGTGCCTATTTAGTTGGGAAGTCTGTAAATATATAAATAAATAATAATGTTGCTTATCAAGCATTATAAGGTTAATAATAATTAATTGTGAAAAGTCAGTAGATAATTATGTACTATTCTTCTTCCTATAGTTGAATCGGAGGCATTATGCAATAGGTATGCTTAAAATAGGTAAGAGGACTGAGGATGTTTGTACTTTTGCTCTCAAATCTACCTAAGTACCCAAAAAATATCTTCATGGTGAAAGATGTAGTGTGAAGTTAAAATTTTAAATAGTGTATTTAAATCAAATAGGCTTCAAAAATCTAACGTAGGTACTATCGCAGATACTGGCGCCTGACCACTTTTCGACTCGTAGAATTTGTAAATAATTCTCCAAAATTCTGAATACATACCATATCTATTTTACATATACTGCAGAAGAATAATTCTTTCCTCCTTGGATGTTATAAAATCTGCAAGAACTAAATTAGCAATTGTCTATATTGTTTACCTGAAAAAATAATAAACAAGTGTCTTTAACACATACGAGTACGGTTGTTATGAAATGAAATGAAATTGTTTATTCTGTAAACAGGATAACGGAATCGTTTTTACACGTAATATTAAAAAAAAAAGATAGATGGTGTCGTCATTTCCTATCTGACTAACCCTGATAAGAAATGGCGAAACAAACTCAGGGTTTTATTCTTTACTCTGGTGCAGCAGCTTACAAGATCATCTGAACGTTTTTTTTTCTATGGGTTAATCCTTTTGGATAACCCCTTCATCTGGGAAAAACGGAGGGTTATGTCGGAGACCTACCGACTGAAACCACACGGCTCCTTCCACTATCACGAATTGGAGGCCCGGGAGATTCTTTTATACATTCGCCGCACCCGAGATCATCTGGACCTGATTAGCAGAGAAGCCAGAGGGACTGATATTGAAAATATTGTCACTTCAACTTTTATCAATTATAAGTTAACCACAAAAGTAATAAAATGACAAAAAGAACAGATACCTCTTTTCTATATATCCTTTCAACACAATTTTTTTTTTTTTTCAAAATACTTTATAACTTTTTCAACTGATAAATATTACAATGGTTGCGGAAACCATAAGTTTTTAACTTCTAACGAGTGGAACTTAAATACCTACCTAGTACATGAATCTCCGTTTCATAATCGTGACATCCTGTAAACTTCCTGCATGCGTAGCATGACAACCATAGAAACGGATTTTCTACGGGTTTTGTCGACGGAAGAACAGACAAAATGACAGATTGTGATTATTTATCTGTCATTTTGTCTATTCTTCCATCGACAAAACCCGTTTCTATTGTTATCACGTCATGCGTGAAGCTCTTAAAAAAAACACCGTCAGCTAATCATCTAAATCCAAAAACTGCTTATCCAGAACAATCGAATGAGCCTAAATACTCTGCCGTACACCTAGGACTATTCTGGTTGTATCGGTGTAGAGTCGGGCTCAGGTAAACGCTAGGTAATGATGATTGCAACAAGTTGATCGGGCGAAGAAAGTAAAATTTTCATTGTACCTAAATATTGCTGTGATCGGGATGCAGCAGATGGTCTTCAAACCGATTTGCATATTTTTACCCACCTATATGTCGGATATATCCTTCAAACCAGAGCACAACCATGCTACTTGGATGCAGAAATAGATACTTAGGTAATTAATAGGTACTCAAATGTCCTTTCTTTGGTATGTTCGTCGAGTTGAGCTCCTTATGTTCTGAGTTGAGCTCCACGATTACTGATAAATGCTTGCACTGACTGGACAGGTCCACTCAAATCTGTGTGGTTCTTTTCTCAAAAGACCATTTCCGACACTAATCTACATGGTCCTCATATGGCTTGACCAAGATTATGTCTGGACTTTAAAAGAGACTGTGACCTCTGAGTTTGTTTCGGCCTTTCTTCTCAGAGTAGTCGGATAGGAAACGCCGAACTCATCTAGCAAATTTTAATAATATTTTTTTTAATATGACGTGTAAAAGTGATTCCTATATCCTATTTACAGAATAAACAATTTCATTTCATTTCGTACAATTTCCCCTTCTTCCTGCTCAAAGAGCTCTGCTACTTCTACACCTATTAGGGAAATTAACTGTCTCACAATTGGTAAATTATTTGAACTTTAGATCTAGTCAACGTCGTAAGCGTCATCATGGAATCGTCTAGATCCACTTTTAATACCATATTTAGTAGCCCCTTAACACGTACGGCAAGCTAAGATGGCAAGGCAATTTTATAATGAAAGGTCCAACGTTTCTATGAAGGTAAAATATCAATAGGGTAAGGAAAAATAACTTAAAGATTAATCGGGTAGGCTGTATCAGGTATGCAGCCGCAGTGGAGTACGTAAAATGTCTTATGCGTGCTATAGAGTGTGTAAAAAGCACTAGTGCAGGCCCTGATATAATCAAAGAAAGGACAGGCGCCTGACCACTTTTAGACCTTATTGCTTAGACAATAAGGTCGAAAAGTGGTCAGGCGCCTGTGTCCTCGATAGTACTTATACACAGGTAACATTTCTTTACATATTTTTTTAAACATAAGCTTATGGTGGATGGTAAGGAGGATATCTATTTCCATCGCTCTTGCTCCTGCTCATGGCTGGCATCTGTCGACGTTGACATGCGTCCAAGCAGAACCTCTTTGCGGCAGATTTTAAAGTTCACTGTATTCTCTCCTGGAAATGCTTCCTCTAAAATTCACGACACGGCTGCAGTTGCAGATTTCTTTCTTGAACCACAACCGGTCACATACATCACACTTGTGTCCAAACTCGTTCTCGATAAACACGGACTTGAATCACTGTAGCCAAATTCCAGCGCCTACGGTAATCAGGCGCACGCGTAATTTTCACTTTTCTAACTGTGACCTTGTACTGTTACTGTCGGGTGTAGCCTCTGGTCGATGTCCTGTCCCCGCGACAGATTACCCTATTGATATTTTCTCTAAGAGCTTCGCTAGCTTATTTGGTTATTGAGCGAATCGAATCCAGTTTTCATTTTTTTTTTTTTGTGCATATTGACCAGAACCGTCGCATTGGCAAAAATGTAAATAATCAAATAAAATATGTAAGTATAAAGTCATGGATTTGGTTTGCCAACCAATTTGAACGTTTTGATGCTGTACTAGACGCTTTTTATTGTTCTCTTTTGTCTCTATCATTCATACCTACCTACGACATTTGGTACGCACCAATATTTCATCCTAAGTTCTAGACTATACAACAAGCTTAAAAAAAAATAACAATAAATAATCGAATTAAAAAGAAAATTGTTAGATTTGCTCTTAAAGAGCGTTTATCCTAAAAGTTGTCAACGTCGCAAATAGCTGTAAAAAAATTACCTGATTTGATTAATTTGGCAGTATACTGTATGGAAATAAGAAATGTGGCTAACTACCGAACTAGAATATTAATAATGAATTGCAATTATAGCATTGAATTTGATGTTGTACACGTTTTAGGTGTAAAAAAGGCATTTGGAAAGTTTCCAAATCCTTTTTTAACATTTAAAACTAAATATTTGGTGTGATGATATTAATTATTGCATTTCATAATCAATATTCTAGTTCCCTGGTTAGTCACATTTCTAATTTTCAAACAGTAATATTGCCAAATTAATAAAAACAGCGAAATATTTGACATCTATTTGCGACGTTGCCCACTTTTAGAATAAACGCTCTTAAATCTAAATCTAAACTATTGCGATACAGAGGAACTCATTTATTCTACGAATTAACGACTAAAATACCATATTTTTCACTTCACTTCCTCGACAGATTGTTTTTTACTGAGCATACCTCCCTCACACATACACACACACACCAACAGACCAGTTTAACCCCACTGCAACATACTCGCACACACAATTAACCATTAAACCCACTCAATAAAATGTTAACATCAGAATTATTACGCAATTATAAATATTTTGTAAAACATGTCAATAGCACTAAAGAACACTGTCCTTCAAGATACAGGATTTTCCTAGTTTGATGGGCAGGGGTCTTACTCTTTTGCCAATAGCCATACCCATCACATAATTAAACAACACTGATGTTACCTAGGCTAAATTTAGGTAAATAAATGATTACTTACTTACTTATATCAATTTCATGCCTAACCTAGTCATATGCATACCCAACTGGCGACCAGGGAGGGGCAAATTGATATATGGAGGATGGGGAAAGTATGATTTGTAGGTACAGTCAAGAGTCAAGAGCACATGAAGCTTTACACTTTTAGTGCGAGTCCTACCTCTACGGCGCACAATAGGGCCAAAATCGACGCTGGTGGACATTTGATTTTTGACAAATCAGTTTCAACTCGGTAGTCCCTATAGGAACTGAGAAAAAAATAATCTATTTTTAATATGTAGATTGAAAACGGACCTTTTGGGTCGTTTTTCCCAAAACTATTCAGAACTGTAGGGGTGAAACCCAATAGGTATTATGACTGGGCCTACCACCAACACATAGCTATAAGATTTACGTCCCCGGACTCCGGATTAGACGGACTCCCGTTTAGGAGATATGGAACTTTAAAAAACCATGCCTTGTATTTGACTTTTTTTTTTTTTTGGATCTAGGCGGTTGGCAGCATCCCCCTTTGGCCCCCTGGCGACGCCCTTGTGCATACCTGTCATTTGTACTTATGATTACTGAAAAGCCAAGTTTAGCAGTTTTTTTATTTGTATTTAAGTGACAATGCTGTTCTGAGCAGTGGTGGCTCAGTGGTAACAGCCGCAATTTACGAGTTGTGGGTCGTAGGTTCGAACCCTGACAGGCGCTTTACTTTGTGTAAATTATTTCATCACCACTGCTCTCAAAACTGTGAAGGAAACATCGTGAGGAAACCGGCTGTTCTAGAACCAAAAATTCGAAGACATGTGACATCTACCAACTCGCACTGGGCCCGCGTGGTGGATTACGGCCCACTCCCTCTCACAGAGAGGAGGCTGGAGTCCCAACAGTGGGAACAGTGGGAGTGTTGGTGTGCTTATGATACATAAAAAAAATTACTATAGTGTTTCACGACTTTCTGAATTTACGAATGCACCTTTTATATTATCAAAACAGTTGGATATTTCATCCATTCCCAGTCCCACCCATATAACATAAATATAATACTATATGAGGCATGGCTAAGGAAGGCATACCATTAAGCCCCGAGCAAGGACACCGTCAGACCGTTTATAATTACGCCATGACCTGTGGCACCCTATTTTTACGGACTGTTTGGTTGCATCACACACCTAATTAGCTATTGAATTCAGAAATATAGGTCAGATCCGCCATTGCTTGCTTCTTGTTATTCCCTTCGATCTTGTTTCCCATAACTTGTATTTATTGATTTATTTTACATACTCGTGACGTCATGGCACATTTTACCTCAATGTATCGCCGTAATATTTTTTTATAATATCAAAGACCGACTAATATTTTTTTTTTGTCATCATCCCTATTAAACTATTGGCGCCTCGGAGCCGCCACCACCCCACTCCATCTCGCTCTCACTCACTCCGCGAGCAGTATGGTACGAGCGAGATAAAAAGTGAATTTGAGCTGAGGTACTATGGGCTCTTAATAGCCGGGGGTGGAACAGCTGCCTAAGTACCTACAAGTACGTAAAGTCCCCGTCGCGAGAAGCTATAAATTTTGTAAACAAAGAACTTCTACTAAGTTACGCTGCGAAACAAATAATCCCAAATTCAATCAACTCAAAGTAAGTCATAATGTTTTGTGGTACTGAATTCCAGTACCACAAAACATTAGACGACAGCGATTTATATCGCTAAAATATAACCCGACCAAGTGAAATGGCTCGTTAGTTTCGTATTACACGTATGTTACTTTGAGTTGATTGAATTTGGGATTATTTGTTGTTGATTGAATCGTCGCTACGTAACTTAGTAGAAGTTCTTTGTTTACAAAATTTATAGCTTCTCGTGACGCGGACTTTAGTTAGCCGTGGGGTGCTGTAGACCGACGTCTTGAAATCAAATTATGTTTAGTCGTGTCTGTGTGAAATAGTGTTTCATACACAAGACACTAATCTTTATTACACCATTTTAATTATACTGATTACCAAACTACACTACAAGAGGTTGTATTGCAAGTCTGTATGAGGAAGCCAGCATCGAGGTTGTGTTGCAAGTCTGTATGATGCAATCGACTCTATATTGGTTCTTTTTGCAATATTAAAAAGAAAATTAAAGAGCAATCTAGGTGCAACAATAAAGCTTTTACAATACATAATATTACATAGAACTTAACATCTCGCTTGTAATCCGTGGATGGTTGGGCAGAGGTATACCCATAATATCTACACCCACATTTTATCAGCTATGATTAAGTCCCATATAATAAGGGGCGAGCCTATTGCCATCAACCAGGCACAAATTCAGACTCCGGGCTGCTACTGAGAAGTTCTGATGGAAAAACCCAATAACACTGCCTTACCTGGGAATCGAGAACCCAGGACCTCTAGCTCAGCAGTAGCTCTAGCGACCAAAGAGTCAGTTTTTACAATACCTAAACAGTAAAATCATAATTCATTTAAGAGCAGTGATAGCCTAGTAGTGTGACCGTCAGACTGACAAGTCATAGGTCTCGAGTTCAAACCCAAGGCACCTGACTTTTCGGAATCATATGCGTATTGCATAATTATCACCTGCTTCAAAAACGGTGAACGAAAACATCGTGAGGAAACCGGCATGCCTGAGAGATATTTCTCGATGGCATGTGAAGCCAAGTCAGAGGCCGATGAGAGGCATTAACACCAGGTTAGTCACTAACCACACGAAAGAAAAAGATAATTCATTTCATTGATGTTTAAGGGTTTTAAGTGGGCAGTGGGCGTAATTCTTGTACTAAAATAATAAGTCTGTTTCAGTCCTACAATCTTGTAAACCTATTTTTGGAGCCTACAAGAATAACCCCTACTAGTGCCACATGCCTAGATAATATTTATACAGATGTTATACCAAGCCACAAAGAAATTATAAATTTACTAGATTCTGATCATTGCGGGCAGAAGATTACTATCCCAAACCAAAACAATAAAGTGGCTAAAAAGGATATCACTGTTAACCCCAAAACTGCAAGCCGCTTGGAAGCTTTTAAAGATAAACTAGTTAATAAATTACCACTTTTGTCAATTCATGCTGATCCTAATCATCTATATGATGATTTTTTTAATATTTACTGTAAACAATTTAATTCCACCTTTATTCCCAAGATTATCTCGGTTAATAGTAATGCATCTTTCAGTGATTGGGCTACCATAGGTATTCATAAAAGTAGAACACGGCTTTATGAGCTGTACAATGAAAGGACTTATGTAAACACGGCTGAATTTAATTTATATGTTAGAAATTATTCAAAATTATTTAAAAAAGTTTGTTGTATAGCCAAGTCGCGTTATTTGAGTTCGAAGATTAAAAACAGTAGTAATGTAATTAAAACGACTTGGAATATTATAAATAGTGAAACGGGAAGGTCTGGTAACCGAAATATTGATTACAGCCTATCTATTAATGATAACATCATAAAATCAGATTCACAAGTCGCAGTGGCCTTTGAAAATTTCTTTTCGGATATTCCCATTTCAACTACAAAATCTCTAAACTCATCACCTTCTGTTGCTGAGTCTTTGCTAAAGGAAAATGTTAATGTTTGCGATTCGGAATTTCTTTTTGAACATATTACCTGTAGAGACATCATTAAAACCTTTCACACTTTAAATGTAAAAAAGACTGCAGATCTGTGGGGTAATTCTGTAGAAGTTGCGAAGTCTATTATTGACATTGTAGCACCTAGCTTAGCTCTTATCTTTAATAATTGTATCGACTGTGGGGAGTTTCCTGACCTTATGAAAAATAGTAAAATAATACCTTTGTTCAAATCAGGTAGTACATCAGACCCCACAAATTATAGACCCATTTCAGTACTACCTACCTTTAGTAAAATATTTGAGAAATTAATTTTAGAGCAATTGCAAAGATTTTTTAATAAACATAAATTATTACATAGCAAACAGTTCGGTTTTACAAGGGGTCGTTCTACTACTGATGCCGGTGTTGAACTTTTAGGACATATTTATAATGCATGGGAAGATAAATGCGATGCCTTGGGCATCTTTTGTGATTTGTCCAAGGCATTTGATTGCGTTCTTCATGAAACGTTAATCAGGAAACTCCGCCACTACGGGGTCCGGAACACCGCTCTGGATCTTCTTTCTTCATACTTGAGTAATAGGATTCAGAGCGTTGACGTAAATGGACAAAGATCTCCTGGATCTATAGTAATAATGGGAGTCCCACAGGGCTCGATTCTTGGTCCTTTTTTGTTTCTTATTTATATTAATGACTTGCCTTACCTCATAAAGGATAACCATGATATAGTGTTGTTTGCGGATGATACTTCACTTTTGTTTAAACTTAAACGTCAGCAGTTGGTTACTGACGACGTAAATAGCGCGATCTCAAAAGTAGTTCACTGGTTCAATGTTAACAATTTACTTCTTAATGAAAAAAAAACCAAATGTATTAAGTTTACCCTACCACACGTTAGGCAGGTGAAAACTAAGGTGTTGATAAGGGGCGAAGAATTGAATCCTGAAGATAGCACAGTATTCTTAGGCTTAACTTTGGATGCTAAGCTTCAGTGGGGCCCACATATAGATAAATTGTCAAAAAAGCTAAGCTCCGCAGCTTATGCTGTTAGAAAAATTCGTAATTTAACTGACATAGAGACAGCCCGTTTAGTGTACTTTAGCTATTTTCATAGTGTAATGTCGTACGGTATTTTGTTGTGGGGAAATGCCGCCGACATTCAAACTATCTTTGTTTTGCAGAAAAGAGCCGTTCGATCAATTTATAAATTAAGCCCGAGACACTCTCTCAGAGAGAAATTTAAGGAAATTAATGTAATGACTGTGCCTTCTCAGTATATTTTTGAAAATCTTTTATATACCCATAAAAATATAAGATTGTATAAAAAATACAGTGATATCCATAAGATAAACACTAGGAACAAACACAAATTTGTAGTACCTACAACAAGGCTCAAGAAAATAGGTAGCTCGTTCAGATGTCAATGTATACGCTTTTACAATAAACTCCCAAGCCACGTACAAGATCTAAGCCTTAATAAATTCAAATCATTCATTAAACGTAAGTTGTGCCAGAAAGCGTTTTATACCATTAAAGATTACGTTGAGGACAAAAAGGCCTGGGATTAAGCTGCTCCAATTTTTATTTTTTATTTTTTATTTTTTTTACAGTCAGAAATTTGGTTTTTAATATTTTTATTTGTTTTTTTTTTCTCATTCATTTGTACCACTATATGAATATTTACTTTGTGAAGTATAATATATACATATTTTTTTAAATATATTATTGTGAACGTGAGGACTATGTGGATCATATATTTTTTATTTTTTTTTCTCAGTAATTATTAATGATAATCTGGCAATTTGAGTACTTTATGTGGCCTACCCAAATGTCCTTTCTTTGGTATTGTTCGTCGAGTCGTTGAACTCCTTAAGTTCTGAGTTGAGCTACACGATTACTGACAAATGCGTGCACTGACTGGACAGGTCCACTCAAATCTGTATAATACTTTCCTCAAAAGACCATTCGAGACACAAATCTACATGGTCCTTCAATGATCTGACCAAGACTATTTCTGGGTTTTATATACACATTGACATTAATGAATTTTATATATACAATGACATGAGTATTTACTTTTTAAAGTATTATATTGTTTTAATAATTGTGAATGTGAAGACTATGTGGGTCATTCCTTTTATTTTATTATTTAGTTTTTATCACGGTCTGGCAGCTTGAGTAATTTATGCGGCCTACCCAAACGTCCTTTCTTTGGTATTGTTCGTCGAATCGTTGAGCTCCTTAAACCCTGAGTTGAGCTGCACGGTCACTGACAAATGCGTGCACTGACTGGACAGGTCCTCTCAATCTGTGTGGTTCTTTCCTCAAAAGACCATCTCAGACACCAATCTACATGATCTTCACATGATCTGACCAAGATTATGTCTGGACTTTAAAAGAGACTGTGACCTCTGAGTTTGTTTCGGCCTTTCTTCTCGGAGTAGTCAGATAGGAAACGCCGACCTCATCTAGTTTAAAAAATATGATTGACATGTAAAAGTGTTTTGTCCAAACCCACTTACAGAAATAAAATCATTTATCATTTATCATTTATCATTTATCAATAAATAGGAGTTAGACTAAGAAATAACAGCCGCACGGGTCGATCCATCAGGTTAAGCTACGCTTGCCGGGGTTGATCCGTGGATGGGTGACCATCTTTACATTCCAAGACTCCTCCGTGCCTCGGAAAGCACGTTAAGCCGTTGGTCAAATCTACAAATGACAGCCGGGTCTAACGGCTTGACGTGTGTTCCGAGGCACGCACGGAGGGGTCTTGGTATGTAGGTAAAGATGGTAAGCCACTCGCGTATCACCGCGACAAGCGTAGCCGTGCGGTCATTATTACTTAGCCACTAAGCCACAAGCCCCTCTAGCTACCTCAATGTATTCGTAGTTATGTAATCTATAAAACCAACCAATAAACTGTGTACTCAAAATATTTTAATAGCTATAATTTATAAATAACCGAACATATCAAGTCTATCCTTTTTGAGGCGGACGATAAGTAGTAGTGCGTCGTGACGTCGGCGGGAGGTGGCGGTCCGGCGTGGGCCGCGGCGCCCTAGTGGGCGGGGTCTCTAAGCGAGGGAACAGCTCCAGCACCCCGGATATCACCAGCGTAAAGGTAAAGATGACTATAGCCGCACCGAGGAGACTTCTGGAAACGAGCAAAACAAACAACATTATTGGACAGGGATCAACAATTCGTTTATTGGGGGGTTCGTTCGTTTTAAGCTTCGTGCGAACTAGCGCGATGCGACACCGGTTATTGTTATACCGTGCAATTTTCTTAGAAATTGTATTGTTTGAGTCGCGTCGCGCTGGTCTGCACGAGCCTTTAACATAATATGGCTGTCACCGTCTACCCAAAATTAAAAATATTAATTAAGAAATAAAACGAAAAGGAACCTTTATAATTTTAACAAAGTAGGTACACACGCACAGCAGGCACATTTTTACTTTGAACCATCTGTCAGCAGTCTGGAATAAATTAAGTGCAAGCTATCTTCATCGGTAAGTCAAGATCGAAAGCGTGCATCCTGAAAGTTGGCAACGTACGCAAATAGATGTCAAATATTTCGCTGCTTTGATTCATTTGGCAATATTGTATGGAAATATGAAATTAGCCATATTTCTAGACTAGTGAACTAAAATATTGATTAGGTAGATATGAAATGCAACAATTAATGTCGTAACAATCTAAAAAACTTCCCAAAAAATATTTTGTTGATAAGAAAACAGTACATTCTGATTCTTAAAATAATTAAAAGTTGAATAATAAAACACATTATTTAACTTATATTAACGAGAAATATCGCCTGAACGAAAAAGTTCCTCAGAATTTCAACTTAAAGTTAGGATAAAAGGCTTTCAACTTTCCACATCTTTATCACTATTTTTGCTCTGTAATTTAAAGTAATACTCGAATTAAAATACTCACGACATAGGCATTTTGCTTGCACAATCACTGACTAGATCTTATTGAAATCTTTCGGCGGCGCCATAAATAGCCAAAATAAAACATGGAACTACGAAAGATCTACTTTTTCATGTAAGCAAAAGCAGGTATCTTACATTGGGTACAATCGTATCAGGCCCAGAGCCAAATTAAGGGAGGGGGTGAAGGGAGTAACTGCCCCGGGCGCTTTAGTCAGGGGGGCGCCAAAATAATTTTGATAAATGTCAAGTGCACAGGTCCAATTCATTCATTTAGTTAAATCACACAGAAAATCTAACTTATCCAAGTCGGGTGCTCAAATTTTTGCTCGCCCTGTATTCTCTTAGTAAAATGACGATGGCAATCACAGTCAGGATGGTTCAAGTTTCGAGCCCGCTTCCCTCGCTCTTTCATTCTTTTAGTAAAAAAAAACACAAAAACAGCTTCACCTAGTATACGCGTCAGGATGCTCCAATTTGCTACCTCATTTCGGTCGCTCTTGCATTCTATAATGTAAAATTATCCTATGCTCGTCCAGAATGCTCCAATTTTCGGGCTCGCTCCGACCGCCCTTTTATAAAATCGGGTCCGAGTCAAAACGCTCCAAATTTCCAGATCGCTTCGCTCGCTCTTACATTCTCTTAGTAAGATCACAATGACAGCTTGAACTTTCAAGTCAGTATCCCAAGAACAAACTTAACTGCAAAGTTGAAAAAATGTTCTTCCATACGTTACGATATACGTCACGGTCAAATGTAAGTTTGTAATCGAAAAAAAAGATATGTAATAAAACTACAAATTGACGATTTTCGTAATTTTTCCTTTGCTTGTCCTGTGACACCTTGGTTCTTTCCAAATTTCATAATTCTAGATCAACGGGAAGTACCATATAGATTATAATTTATTTGAGAGTATCCAAATATGTCGCATAAATGACCGTATTTGTTTATTGCGTTGACTTAGAAGCTTGATTTTTTTAGAGCTCCAAGACCACGTAGGTCTTGGAGCTATTATTTTGTTATTTGATATTAATTTCAACTAGTGCGACAATTTTTTTGCTATTTCTGACTTTTCTAGTACCCAAACCTCAGTTGGTCTAATAAAGTTTTTTTCATCCTTATAAGAAACAGGATCGATTTGCATTTCTTTTTTTTTTGTAAATATTGCAATTTTTTTTTTCAAAATCTGTGAATGCAAATCAAAATGTGTCAAAAAGTTAACGACTGTATCCTAGGACCGTTTTACTTTAGCTACAATACTGTTAAAGAAGCTGTCCTGACGCCCCATCTCAAGAATCCACCTTGTATATGTTTGTAGGGCAGTTTTTACTGGCAAATAACTGCGATGCCTCTTATTGCAGTTGTCCATAAATGGTGGTAACCACTTACCGTTAGGTGAGCCAATGGCTTGTTTCCGATACAACTTGCAACGTAAAAAAAACAAGTAGGTAGGTATGTTCTTTTTTTTTTTAGGGTCGTAAATTATCAAATAACTTCTCCCGCTCTGAGCGGAGCGGGAGGGTGTGTCAGACTTTTGCTGACTAAAACCCACCCGTGTTCCTTCCGTTGCCTGTGTGCCGGGGCCGCGATATCCCTTTCGGACAAACCCGCAACCCCAGCAGGCATTGGTCCTTACGGACCCCGTCAGTTGGTGCTGACATCCCTTTGAGGCGCGCGTGGAACACAACGCGCCGTCGACCCGGGCCTGGTCCTTATCGGACGGCGAGCTACCCATTGCTCACCGTCCGCAAGGCCGCGCCTACGATGGCCGGAAGTCGGGTCGCGACTCCCGACGCCCGGGGCGTCTCCTGCGGCGACTAGGGGCGCGAGGAAGCGCATCTTGCCTTTCCCTCGCGCTCTCCGCCTCCTCCTTCGCGAGCATTACTGCTTCGCAGAAGGAGGTGACGGCCTCACATGCACTCTCGCTCCGGACCATGGCCTGAACCAGGGCCGTACGCGAGAGATCGCCGCCACAAGTAGGTATGATCTACGAGTATGTTTACACATTAGACATCACACGAGTCGAACTAAGTACCCAATGTACCCATGTTATTGCAGTTATCAATTAATTCCACACTGAGGCCACGTGCCAATTGTAAACACACGTTTTTCTTGCCGTGAAAAACTACGGTTTATTCGCCGTGTGTAGGCACGGTCGTCAGTGTTGTAGGCATCACTATGGTAGTAGGCGCGTGTAACTCTTTACGGAACCGACTGATCCGGATCATTGAAGTGTTCCAAAAGATTGGTTCAGTAACAATGTTTCAAACGCATCATTTGAATCTGAATCATTACTTTGCCTCTGAGCTCTTTCCGCGCGACCGTCGCTTGCAAGGCGACTGAGCAACATATAGGCGAGAGAGAAAGACTGAGACGCTGAGTTACGTTTCTTTAGTCAGTACAACAGAACTGACTCGAGAGTCGCGTGTGAGCGGGTGACACATTACAATCTATTTTTCTTTTCTTTTCTTTCTTTCTTTTTCTTTCTTTCTATTTAAGTCAGAAAGAGATACCAAATGAGATGTCTATCACTCATACTCTCACAGTTTTTCGTTGTATCAAATGATCCAAATAAAACGTATCAATGATTCGGATCATTTCAGTGATCCAGATGCAAATGATCCAATCGCAAAAATGATATACTTTGCCCACCTCTATACGGAAGCTTGTTGACCGACACGTTTTTTTCTACTGGTCGTTTTATATGACATAGGTACCGTAAATAAACCGTACCGTGTACAAAGAGGGTTTACGGTGCCATATCCATTTTGCAATGACCGAGTAAGAACAACTTTTACTTCCTTGACGATGATATAAATATCACTACTCAAGTTGGATTACGTAATTGCTTATTGAGCTCGCGCGTAAAAATAAACAAACAAACTTCGTCACATTTCTTTTGCTTTTAATAATAATCGGTATTGCAAACGGAATCCTAAAACTTTATTTCTAGATTATATCGCAACAAACTACATAATTAAAGCAACAAAGTTTTATGGGTATTTATAATCCTATTGACTTACCTAATTTAAAATCATTTAAATATAAAAGAATTGAGGTAATGTAGTGACATTAACACTTTCGCTGTCCATGCATTTAAAACTTTCAGTGCCGGGAGCCCTCTTGGAGGGTTCACCTAGTCGCATATGGGATACCGGGAGCTCTCGCGGAGGGCTTATTTTAAATGTAGGTTTTTTCTTAGCCAATACAGCATTATATACCGTGAAAATAAAATCTGATGTATATTTTATCAAGATTCATTAAAATTATGCGTTGGTTTTAAAATCCAAGCATTTTTATTTATTTGAATTATTTTGTTCACGGTTACAAATATTTACAATTTTTTTTAAAGATTGGAAAGTACGTATAGCGACAAGACCCCCTGAAAACAATATTTTACTTCGTTTTATAGGGTTTTATAACACGGTTTTAAATCTGACCGTCCGCGATGGTTAATCTTAGCGTGAACGTAATACCAGCAACCCTCCCGGAGGGTTCACTTCCAATATTTATGGCGGTATGGCGTATGAGTTCTATGACAACTGGGTGGAGTCGAAAGTGTCACTGAAGACGTAGCCCTTAACGTCCGTGCATGACATGTAATGCACTAGTACCTAGTTATCTTTTTTATGCAATATTCTAGCGAAATTAATCAAAATTTAATAAAAACGAACTAGTTATATTATTTGTTTGGTGATGAGAGCGTATATACAAAAACTGGGCAACGTCGCCAATAGCTGTCAAATATTTCACTGTTTTCATTAATTTGGCGATATTACTGTATGCATGTAATGCATTTTTGAAAATAATTGTAAGTAATGGTTATCTGAGGGTGCTAGACGAATTTTCCCTATCGTAAAATTAGTAAATGACCATAAATAACATCACATTATTATTGGACGTATGGTGGTAGGATTACCATTTACCTTGGAACAGTGAAAGTGATAAAGTAGTAAAAGTGACGGGTTCTTTAATTAATTCTAATGACGTTTAATCACTATTAAAACGTTCTGTGACTGTAGTCGCATTAAACATTATTTAAGTGTCGGTTCCAGTCTTTAAATACAGCAGTAAGGTTGTGACGTTTACTAGTGTACTTTATGGATTGTTTTATTACAATGAAGAAATCGACTGTGTCACAATGTGTCTTCCTGATCCTGAGTTATATGTTCCGAGAAGCAACCTCAGTAATATGTGCCAGTAATACTGAAACGATCAATCTTCCACAGGGAATAATTAAAGGATCTTACGACAGGTTCAAAAATCAAAGAACATTTTTGGGAATACCATACGCTTCAGTAACAGAAAGATTTCAGGTAAGTGTTTATTTTACAAACTAATTCTTAAGGCTAGCTCAGATAGGGGTGACAAAACAATCACAATTTCAGTAATAGACTTCCACTGCTGCACATAGGCCTCCTCCAAGCTCCGCCACTTCCACTGGTTCTGTGCTTCCCGCATCCAACGGATTTCTGCTGCCTTCACAAGGTCATCGGTCCACCTTTCTTGGACGCCTTCCAACGCTACGTCTTCGCGTACGCGATCGCCACTCCAGAGCTTTCGGCCCCATCGCACATCTGTTCTGCGAGCAATGTCACGAGCAATGCCCATTGCCACTTAAGTTTCGCAATTATTCGGGCTATGTCGGTAACCTTGATGCTCCTGCGGATGTCTTCATTTCTGATTCGATTACGTAGGGAAACTCCAAGCATAGCCTTCTCTATTGCCCTTTGGGTGATTTTAGCCTTGTGAGCGACCACGTTTCAGTGGTCATCACTGGCAACACGCACTGGTCAAAGACTTTCGTCTTGAGACACTGCGGTGTTGTCACTGACATGGTGGGCAACACAATGCATTGCAAAAATCCTCCTTCATCACTTTCTTACATTTTCTATGAATCAACGCATACAGGTGAGCCACACCGCATTTATTTGTATGAAAATTAGTTGCGCTGCGGCCCGTTGCGGCAGCAATGTGCGCTTGGTATCAACAATGTATTAAACCATAATACATTTTTGATTCCAAGCGCACATTGCTTAGTCTTAGTAGCAGCAAGTAGTCTGAATTTGTGCCCGGTTGATGGCAATAGGCACACAACCTAAAATAACTGACGAAATGTGGGTGTACCATTTACCTCTGCCTATTATTATATTATATTACCCGCAATATCACAGATCATGTCATCAGAGATGTTGATGTGTCACTATGTTATCAGAGGTTGATATTAATTTTAAAATGTACATTTTCTTCCACCAGGTCCCTGGAAACCCTCCTTCATGGAACGGCACACTTATTGCAAACCGTGGGAACATACTGTGCAATCAGTACTTTACTACTTTGAAAACACCTGTTGGTCAAGAAGATTGTCTGGTATTGAATGTTTTCACGCCACCCTCCCTGGAACAAGAGCCTTTTCCTGTTATGGTTTTCATACCTGGAGGAGGATTTTACTCGGGCAGCAATTCGGATCTTATTTATAATCCAAAATATTTAGTTAAAGAGAAAGTTATTGTTGTTACTGTAAACTATCGTCTTGGGGCATTTGGTTTCCTGTGCCTGGGACTCCAAGAAGCTCCAGGGAACGTTGGTTTGAAAGACCAATTAGCTGCTTTGAAGTGGATACAGAATTATATCGCCTACTTTGGAGGTGATCCAAATGCCGTCACAATATTTGGTGAAAGCGCTGGAGCAGTTTCTGTCAATCATTTACTTCTTACCCATTCTGCCGAAGGGTTATTTCATAGGGCCATTATGCAAAGTGGATCAGTTCTGATGCCACAGGATTTTACTTACCAACCCGTTGAAAGCGCATCTGAGGTAGCTTCGCGTTTAGGCTTTAACACGTCAGACCCAACTGAACTATTTAAAATATTCAAAAATTCAACTGCTAACGATATTGTCAAAGCTTCCCATGTTGATCAATCTAATAACGCATTCGCGCCCTATTTGTTTACACCATGTGTGGAGACCGCTTTAACGAGCAGGACACCATTAATACAGGAAAAACCAACACAATTACTTCATAAAGTTGGTCTTAATGTATCTGTTATTATTGGCTTCAATAATAGAGAAGGTATTTATTGGGCGACTCATTATGTTTCTCAAACTCTTGACAAACTCGTGGCTAGTTTCGATCATATAATACCTTCGTACTTGCTGTTTCAAAAACATAGTGACAAAACAGCTTTTCGTGATGGTATCGTAAAAATTTACTTTAGTAACAGAACATTAACAAACGGCTTAATAGAGTACTTCACTGACTCTTTGGTTGCATTTCCAGTATTGGTCTCATCTGAGAGTTTTCTTCGAAATCCTAACGGAACAGTATATAACTATTCTTTTAAATATGATTCGTTTAGAAACTTTAATAAATTTCTGACCCGGCTACCAGCAACACCAGGAGCGTGTCACGGTGACGAGCTATTCTACATATTCGAACCAGTCATTTCCTCTGTGCTCCCTTCCACTTTTAATGATGCTAGTACGATAAAGACTATGACAACGTTATGGACCAGTTTTGCTAAAACTGGGTAAGTTCTATAAATCTTAAGAGAATTATAATTTTAACGATTTTAAACTTAATATTGATAGACTGAAATAAGTTACACAAATCAAATTCTTGGGTATACTCATAAATCAATAGATAATTTGTGCAATAGGATCAATAAATTTTCTTTACAAATAGAAAAACGACAAATATAAGTTTATTACATACCACGCTTATATAGAATCCATTTTACGTAACGGGCTTATTATATGGGGGAACCATACTGATAAGAATAGAGCACAAAAAAAATGCATCAGAGCCATCTGTGGACTCCATCCTGATGAGTCCTGTGAACCGTTTGAAAAAAATCTAGGTTTATTATCTACCATTTCTCTCATTTTACGAAATCTGTAAATTTGTGTACGGTAATATGGGATTGTTCAAAAAAGCGTATGAAGTAATCTCTCGACCAACAAGGGATCCACATAGACTCGTATGAAACGATAATCCAAAATCAACCAAGTGTGCTAAAAGCTGCCTTATGATGAGGGTATACAATAAAATACCAAAAGAACTAAAATTATTAAATAATCGTAACTTATTTAAAAACAAACTATATAAATGGCTGTATGTATATAATGTTTATGACATCAAAGATCTTTAACTTGAAGATATAAAATGTGTATGTACTGGTATTAATGAAAATGTTTGTGATGTAGGTATGCTATCTGAATGACTATTATTGTATTACCAATTAATCCGCAACATTCTATAGTTCACTTATAAGAGCATGCATTCTGAAAGTGGGCAACATCGCAAATAGATGTCAAATATTTCGTTGTTTTCATTTTTCAATTTTACTTTATGTAAATATAAAATATCACTAACTAGTGAACTAAAATATTGAATACGAAATGTAATAATTAACGCAACACCGAATATTCAGTTTTAGATGTAAAAAAAAAGTATTTAAAAACTTTCCAGTTGCCTTTTTTGTACCTAAAACGGTTACAACATCAAATTCAGTGTTATAATTGCAATTCATTTGTTAGCGATATTTCATAATTCCATGCAGTAATATTGTCAAATTAATCATAAAAACAGGTAAAAATTTGACAGCTATTTGCGACGTTGCCAGCTTTCAGAATAAACGCTCTCTCGTTTATTAATTATAGCTAAACATGTGGACATTATAATAAATCAAAACCATGGTATAATAATATACTTCGCCAGGTATGGCATTCGGAAACACAGCGGTCACGTGGACAACACAAGTCTACGTCGTCACATCTGTGTTACCAGAAGTTTGTAATAATAACTCCCCAACCACCCCAAGCAATGAGGTTTTAATTAACAATTACGTTGGTTTATGTTTAAATTGAATTGTTTCGTTTGATTAGACACACGAAACGACAATTTAAAAGCTTTGTACATATTTTTTAACAGAATGGTTTCTGAAAATCTTTCCTTAATCGTGTTTTGTTGCAATAGAGTGGCAACTGGATAGTGACGTAAGCCTGTGTTAGACCCGGAATGCCAGACCTTGTTTTATTAGACCATGATCACAACCAGACTTAAGGCAAATAAAGGCTTACCTTAAAATGTATATTGCTCTTAAATTTTTATTATTTTTATGTACCTACTTATTTTTTTTTTTTTTTAGGATACCCTTGAAATCAAATATTACTTGGAGATCTAGTGGAAAGCAATTGGAGTTTCTTGAAATAAATAAAGAAATCCAGATGACGGCGTTACCACATAAAAATCGAATGGAGTTTTGGAGGAAAACCTTTGAAAAATATGGAAGAAAATAAATAAATATGAAGATGCGACAATTTTTTTTTATTTACAGCGTTATACGTGGTTAAATTAAAAATATACAATTGCTTCCGGCCTCCAGCCAACCTAAACAAGGTTCTTTAATGTGGTGTATCAGGTGTTTGTAAGCCTGTGGTCAAATCTTAACAAGATTCACTATCTCCCACCCACTTATAAAGTCACAGTAACCCGAAAGTTGCGGGTTCGAAACCCTAAAACAGTAAGGCCAAAACTACACAGCTAGGAGCTTCGCGTGCCACAGCCGCGCTTGCTGCAGTCATAGTTAGGTGCTGGAAGATCTGCTTATGTATATATCCATCCTCCATCTTGTTGTTAACACGCCGCTGATGCGCGATACGCATGTTCACTCGGAGAAAACCTGTGCGTCTTCAGCCTAAGTGCCGTGACGGTGCAGGACTGTGCCATCCAGGGAAACATATGAGGGAACCTGGACTTGCCTATATTGGAATGCAATCGGCTATCCCACACTGAGCAAGCAGGCTCTCTGTACGAGACGGAGCCATAGCCATGCAGCCCCTGCAGTGGGACGTTTGATATTGTTGGGATTATTTAACTCTCAACTGCAGAAGCAAAATAAAATTAGGCTTTTTATTTGTACGTCAGAATGTAAGATAAAATGAGGACAGGAGTTTATGGACGGATCGTAACACATGGGGTTTTGTAGTATAGTTCTACCTGTCCAAAACTATAGCACTGGGCACAAGTGGTTTTTTTTTTGGAATTAATAAATAAAATTTCGTTAGTAATAAGATATATTTAATTATTAACGCTTAACATTAACTTAAGTACTTACAACGCGTTACAGAATAAACAAAATCCTAAAAGAAGTAACAATTTTTTGTCGTGCTTATTTCCTTAGTCTAATTGATAGTTTCTGAGATTTTACGCTGAGGTATTCTGTTACTTGTTGTACCTACAAATGAATGAAGCCTCATTCAACCGTGAATATTATGACGGCTAAATTCCGTTGTAGTAGTCCACCACGACGGAGGTGTGGGGGGATTTGGAAGCTCGTTCAGCTTCTTTGTCAGCCATATCATGAAGTACACGAACATACCCAGACCTGAGATCCTGAGAACAAAAACATACCTATGTATTAGTTACGCGCGTCAGTTTCAGTCAGATTTCAGAACTTTACACACACAAGCACAACAACTTATAAAATGTGCTTCTTATATTGATTCTTAATTTGACATGGTGTTTACCTACGTACCAAATATTTTAAATAAATTATTTTGTGGGTGTTGACCACCTCAGACCATTTAAAAAACCAAAGACATAGCGCTGCGAACAATACAGTGAAGCATGCCAAAACAACACTCCGCTCTGTGCAGACACGCTCACACGCACACATTTACAATCAAATTACCATCAAAATTCACCTCACTAAGTTCACTTTACGAAACGTCACTGTTAGTGTTTACAGTGCTATGTCTTGGTTTTTTATTTGGTCTGAGATTGACTATTTACCTCTACATCTACTTGTACACTTATTTCGTTGACGTAGGTAGGTACCTAGATTGTTGGTTCTACAGTCTACACCAACATGAAAAGCCCATAGATAGATACCATAACCAATTGACCATAGGCTATCTAATCAATCTTCAACTACCTTTGAGTTACTACCTTTCCTAGTAGTTTTACATATTCTCTATTTTTATTTAATCCCATTAGTTCAAAAATACAAAAAATTAAGATCACGAATGATATACCTAGGTACCATATTTACTTATATTACTTACATGCCCAACATTTTGGAAAAGTAATGATTCACTGCATTTAAATATGACTATACAAGACTTCCCGATCACACAATTCACACAAGTGAGGGCTGCATGTCTATCTAGTGACTGTATAACAATGAGACACACAATGAGATAATCGTAACAATAATGGCACATCGATGTGTAAAGGTAAAGCACAGATCACAACAAAATAGCTGGTCTTTAGCAGAAAAAATCTACATTTGGAGAGAATGATTTAGATTTTTTCTGCTAAAGAGATTTTTTCTGCATTTTTTTTCACTAATAATAATAACAAAACCATGGTCAGCAAGACGACCAGTCACCACCAGCGTAGGTATACCGGGAGAGATGCAGAAAAAATATATTTTAAGTAACATAAATAAACAGTTAATTACTAATAATTAACTGTTTATTTACGAGTATGGTACTTCGATGGTCCGAGTTTATCATTTATAACTTCAAGTTACGGCTATGTAGGGTAAAATTGAATTCATGGGCATCCTCTGTAGGTACACATAATTATGAACAACTTTCACTATGGGACCAAAGCAAAAATCGCGAAAAAAAAATCAGCTGTTCCCTACATTTATGTTCGCATAGCTAGTCAAAATTTTGATTTTGATTTGATTTTGATACTTAAAGCCAAATCATTGATCAGGATCAATTTTTCGAATAAATTAATATGTATACATTTAAATAATTTTCGAGATTTTTGGAAATGCACTAAAAACGTGAACCATGCAACTGCCCTCCTGGTGAGTGTCGATGGCCTGTCTGACTCCATTGCCATATCTAACATGTTTTTGTAATCGATTCACCGCTAGGACCGCCGTCGTCTTCGGGTGACGTAGAATTTAGTACCGCGACGTATACCAAAAAATCTTACCATAAGATTTACAGCGAAAGAGGTAAAAAACGCAATTAGTCAGATGAAACGTGGTAAGTCGCCCGGACACGACGGGCTCAGTGTTGAGCATTTACGACACGCCGGTAAGCATTTACCCCGAGTCTTAGTGTTGCTGTATAACTTTTGTATCTCGCATTCCTATCTGCCCAGAGACATGATGAAAACTGTTGTGGTACCTATTATTAAAAATAAAACTGGTGACATGCCGGACAAGTCAAACTACGGACCGATCTCTCTGGCAACGATTGTCGCAAAAGTTTTTGATAGTCTCTTGAACACCTTCCTACAGAAGAATATTACGTTGCATGATGCTCAGCACGGTTTCCGCCAGGGACTATCAACAGAGACTGCTATATTGTGCCTAAAAAAGGCAGTAAGCTATTACGTAGTTAATCAGAGTCCTGTCTTTTCTTGCTTCCTTGATATGTCTAAGGCATTTGATATGGTGAATTATGACAAGTTATGGGGTAAGTTACGCAACGCAAATATACCATCAGAAATTATAAAGATATTTAGGTACTAGTATGGTCACCAGGTAAACCAGGTGCGTTGGGCTGAGGGCAATTCTCATGAGTATAGGTTGCAGTGCGGGGTCAGACAGGGTGGTTTGACTTATTGTTTAACCTGTACATAGACGGACTCATTAGTGAGCTCAGTAGCTTGCAGGCCGGCTGTTATATAGATGGAGTAGCGTTTAATAATATCAGCTACGCCGATGATATGGCACTATTGAGCCCGTCAGTCTCTGGCTTGAGAAAGCGGTTGGATGTTTGTGAGAGGTATGTTGAGGAACACGGTTTAAGATACAATGCCAAAAAGAGTGAGGTTCTTATTTTTGGAGCTAAGTCCTCAGAAAGTTTTCCTCCTATTAAACTAGCGGGTAATATCTTAAATCGTGTTCAACAATTTAAATATCTCGGCCATATTGTTACGGCGGGCATCAAAGATGATCTGGATGTAGAAAGGGAACGAAGAGCATTGGCGGTTTGATGCAACATGCTTGTCCGTAGGTTTGCTCGTTGCACGTGTGAAGTGAAACTGACGCTTTTTAAAGCATATTGTCAGATATTTTACGCGTGCAGCCTCTGGACAAGTTGTACGCAAAGAGCCATCAATGTTCTTCGAGTTCAATACAACAATGCGTTCAGGATGTTGTTGGGGCTGCCACGCTTCTGCAGTGCATCGGGAATGTTTGCTGATGCGCATAAGCGTGCCGCATCGCTGCTGCAGAGGGTCAGGGGCAGCTCGAACAGTCTCCTGAATGTCATTGCGGGGAAATTTGATTGCCCGCTTGTCGATTATTTGTCCAACCTGCATGTTTTACTAACATAGATCAATGTTTACAAACAAATTATGGAAATATTATTCCGAAATAAAATGATTATTATTATTATGTCGTTTATTCATTTTTGTTTTCTTATAAAATAACATTTTTAAATATTTCTTACAAAAAGATATAAAAAAAACATTAAAAAATATAAAAAAATAGAGGTCCGCCGGTGTCGGGAGCAGGGTCCAAGCTACCGGTGGTTAGGGCTGCAGAGACAGGAACCTCCTCACAATGCGAGCCGTATCGAGGAGTACTGCCTTCTGAATCAGGCCCTTGATCCAACCGCCTAACGACAGCCTCGAGAGATGTTGGTTGACGCTTTCGGCAATCAGGCCATTGGCCGTTACGACAATCGGCACAATGATAGCCGAGTTCACATTCCACATGTCGACAACCTCGTGTGCTAAGTCGAGATATTTTATTTGTTTCTCTTTCTCAGCTTTCACGAGGTTCCCGTCATGTGGAATGGTAACATCGACTATCATTGCGCGGTGCGCTAATCGGTCTATCACCACTATATCAGGCTTATTGGCAACAATAGTCCTGTCAGTAATGATAGACCGATCCCAGTACAACGTAACATGGTCATTTTCGAGAACTGGGTCGGGCACATACTTGTAGTACGGTACTTCAGAATCCGCAAGTTTGTATTTCAAAGCAAGTTGCTGGTGAATAATCCTGGCCACTTGGTTATGCCTGTGCAAGTACTCGCCGTTAGCCAGACGAGAACAAGTGAACAACCAGAGATAATATGTCTGATGGACTCACCCGGACGGTGGCATGCCCGACACACGTCAACCGTCCCGTCCTTCATAATATGTCTCCGGTAGTTATTCGTCAAGATAACTTCGTCCATAATTGCACAGACGAAACCTTCAGTTTCCCCGAAAAGGTCACCAAAACGTAGCCAGGATACGGACGCTAGGAAATCTACATCGGGCTCATGAAGAGCCCGATAGAAGCGCCCGTGAAGCTCCTTGCTTTGCCATACCTCCTTGCGGTCATCTGTAGTAAGTACCACAGGCTTGTGCCAGTTCTCTTTAGCCATGGAGAGCGGGGTGAGCCCCTTGTCCACTGCCACCACATCACTTCGGCTTTTAAAAAAAGGAGTAAGAGAGTTGAGTTCCCTCGGATTCCATAATCTCCCCTCGCTTTACATGCATGACTGCACATTTGTCCACACCAAATTCCTCCATCAGTCGCAATTTGTTGGGGGCAAAGAGTTTCAAGTCATCCATGTAGAGGAGGTGAGATATGACCTGACCACCTCTCCTCAACCGATAACCTAGACCTGAACCTTCTAGCAGTGTGCTTAGAGGGTTCAGGGCTAAGCAGAACCAAAGTGGACTCAAACTGTCGCCCTGAAATATTCCCCGTTTAATCCATACAGGCTCATCATTCCCCTGGATCTGTCGGCAACCTGGATAGCGAAGAACCGTCCTCCATTGCCCCATACACGCCATCAGGAAGGTGCGCAGAGTTGCATCTATCTTGTACAACCCCAGCACCCTCGTGAGCCATGTATGTGGCACCGAGTCGTAGGCCTTCTTATAATCTATCCAGCATATCGACAGATCCTTGCGGGATCGCCGAACCTGTTGGCTTATGGCCATGTCAATGAGGAGTAGCTCCTTAGTTCCGCGGGACCCATTCCTACATCCATTTTGAGAGGCAGACATAATCGAGTTATTGTCAATGTGTGTGTTAATTTTTGCTCTCAAAATGGATGTAAGAAGTTTATAAACCGTCGACAAACATGTGATCGGTCTATAATTCTTAGGTTCCGCGGGACTGCCTGACTTATGGAGCAGGTGGGTAACGCCCGTTGTAAGGAACTGTGGTAGCGACCCAGACTCTAAGGATGACTGGAATTGAGATGCCAGGCAAGTGTGTGAACTAATTAGCCATTTTAGCCAAAAGTTGTGCAGTCCGTCCGGTCCCAGTGATTTCCAGTTCGTTAACGGACGGGCTGCACGGCTATATCTAATGGCGTGATTTCTACCTTATCCATTTCTGGTATAGTTTCACACACTCGCTCGACATCCTGCATCCAGTCAGCCTCAGCGTGACAGACGGGTACCGACCATATGCTGCGCCAGAATGCACTCGTGGCGGCATCATCTGGGTGGCACACGTCTGTCACATTTTGTTCAGGCCGCTCCCAAGCTCTATATACCCACCTCTCATCGCTCTGGAATATGCGATTCTGCGTGTATCGGTCAACCCGCCGCTTATACCGCCGAATTCGGCTCGCCTATGCACAAACTTTCTGCTTCAGCAAGTCGATGCGCTCTGTGACACAGGACATGTATTCTTGAGGACTGATTCCAGTCCCCGAGAATGCCTGCCTTACAAAGCGCATCACTCGTGGTCGTGTATTGCCCTCCCTGAAGCAGTATAGTTCGCCGATGAGTATCCTGGTCCCATCAATACGTCGCTCGATCCTGCATTGCCAGGCTGGTACGGCTGGTTTTGGTCGAGTAGCTCCGTCACAGTTTGGGAACTTGACGTTAGCTAAACGACATGCCGCAACAGCCGCACAATACAGGATCGAGTAAGTATCAATGAGATCCTCGCTGCTCTCGAAGAAATTCTTAAGCTGCGAGTCCAAGGCACACACCAGCGCCCTATTTTTTTTGTGCATGGGTAAGCCTATAGCCCTCGCGAAACGCATCCTCCAGTGCGCTCCTCAGTCGGACGTTGCACTGGCTACTTACTGTTTATTGTTATTATTATTAACGAGTCTAGAGTCTAGACGAGTTTAGATTAGACTATTCAAAAGATCTTTAATAACATATTAATATGACAATAATAGGAACTTAATACACAATTATGGAAGCACAAGTAACATAGAATAACATGTTCTATTTCTCAATTATTTTTGTTTTTACCTGTGCATTTGAGACAGTTCACTAGCTAGTGAACTGAGACCAATTAAAAAGAATGAATTTCTTAATGTATGTAGTCAATGGTTGCGGAAACGTTACTCCTACAAAGTTAACAATATTATAAAAGTATCCGCAAACAGACACAATTTTCAGTCAGTCTTATTTACTTATTATGTGGTGACATAAGAGGAGTTCCACGGGGATGTCATTTGGGGCCAACCTTGAAGTAAGGGTGTGGTGTGGAGTGTGGGTGTGCATGTGTAGTAAAGTCGTAGTTGGCTTTTAATCGTCGGACTAAACAACAAAGGAATCTTTGATCTTGAATAGATGTCTCAGGATAAGACTAAGGTCCAGGTCCTGGTTTAAATAGTTAAGTACATAAGTAGTTAAAATTTAAATTTATAATCAATACAACGGACATTATTACCTAGTTGTACAACTTTATCAAGGTTGTACCTAAATCTTGTATATCCATCCTCCCCCAACTGACGGGAAATAGTTCCTCCCTATTGTACCTACACACATTTAAATACTTAAATCTAGGAATAGGTCACAGTTAATGTTTCAGTTTATTCACTTTTTCATAGCTGACTATATAGCACATCGCTGTAACTGGCTAGTAAGCTCATCTGTAAACAAACGATTATTGTTTGTATGCAACCATGCCCAAATAGAATTGATGATGCCAATATAAAAATTATAAACAATGCATAAATAGTTTTATCTGTAGGTATGTTTTAATTTACCTCTCGAATGATGACGCTTATTTAATCAGATTAGATCAATAGACTTACGGGGTTTAGGAATTGGTTAAACATCCAGTCAATCAGACCACCGCCCACTAGCGAGGAGGTCAGCCACAAAAGCCGATTAGTCAGTTTTTTTTAATCGAAATATTCATAAAAAATCTGAACCCTTTTTTTTCCTCCATCGGCAATCAGCCCTCGAGCTTTAATCAGATTGGTTGTCACTGTATCTTCACTGGCAGTTCGAGATTGTTCACATCCTGCGATGCGTCATCTCGTTATTAGGTTTATTGTGTTGGTTAGATTGACGCTATTCGTTCTCTTTTATGTCTGTCGGTAGAGTCTGAGGACTTAAGAATTGTCTCTACAACCTCATGATAGTTGGGATTAGTAGGTACCTATTCATGTACTGCAATGCTTTTTGTAAACCAAGGTGCACCATTTAAGGTTTTAGTGCTTTATTTTGGAAGCGCTGTATTATCTCAATATTTGAGCGGGTTGCCGATCCCCAGAGCTCTATCAATATGTCCATACAGGTTTTTAAGATGCATTTGTAGATGAGAAGTTTATTTCCCAAGTTTAGTGATGACTGTCTGCCTATGAGCCTGTGAATATCTCTTAGTTTTATGTTTGCTTGATCCCATTTGGTTAGGTCTTTATATGTTCTCGCCAGGTAAGTCTTCTGTTTATGTGCATACTTAGGTAGGTATTTGGCAGTACTTTTCTGTCGCAGAACGTCTTCACCGAGTTTCATTTTATTAGAGCGAAAGTAATATGGACAGACTTGGCCGCCCTAGCCTTGATTCTCCACTTTTTGAGCAATGATCCAAATTTGTCTTGGAGGAGAGATTTGTCAAAGGTGTTCTTGGAGTTTCGTGGATGGTCTAATCTGATATTTATTGCAAGATACGACTGCAGTATCATCAGCATAGATTGCAGTAACAATTAGCTTTGAGGTGGGTAGGTCAGCAGTGTAAACTGTGAACAGAACAGGGCTCAGCACAGAACCTTGGGGCACTCCAGCTTAAATGGGATAAAATGAAGATTGAGCAGCATGTAAGCGGTGTGTTGTAAATTGTAAGCATTTTTTTTAGTTTACATACATAGTTGAATGCTTGTTGTATGTCAAGAAAAGCAGCTGAGCAGTACTCCTTTCTTTCCAAGGATTGTCAGACTGTGTGAACCACTCTGTGTATTGGTCCTGTCGTTCCATGGTGTGCTCGGAAACCAAATTGATGGTCTGGGGTTGTCCTTTGTTTCTTATGTAGGTATAGGTAACAGTCGTTGTAGTAATAACTTCTCGAGCAGTTTAGACCAGCTATCTAATTAAGTAATTTCTTAATTAGGTACATATTTTCGCAAACGATTACGACTAATCTGTTTCATTTCGACAGTTCAACGACATTCATTGCATTATTTACGTTGTTGAGCAGGTTTTTCTTTTCGAATTTATGAAGCAATGGATTAGCAATCTGTTTCAAAACGATTCAGATTCTGATTGATCGTGATCGTGTAATACGCAATTGGGGTACTGAGCTTTCCAACTGGTGGGGTGCGCCCACCGGTTGTGGTTGATCTAACAGATTTATTAAATTTAATATTCTTGATTTAGAAAAGGTTAAGGCTAGGTTTCAAAACTCGAACGTTTCACTATATGGTAGGTACTGTAAAATGAGCTTCAGCGTTTCTGCATAAGTCGACAAAACAAGTTTTCCTACTTCTGTATGAATGGACTAAAGAAAACTAAACCTATCCGAGGCGGCATGTAGCATGTCGCCTCGGATAGGTCATTTTGCTCGCTGTTCGATTCTTCATTCTATTGGTTCTTCAAATTTTCTGCCAGTTACTCCTTTTACTACCTACATGAAATGACATGAATGGTCAAAAGAAAAATGTAACGAATCTGAAATTGTAAATTTTTCGAGGTTTGGAACCCCGTTTAGACAATAAAGGAAGAAGACTTATTGGTCTGTACGAAAAAACTTCTGTAGGAGGCTTAGCTAGGTACCTACCATATTTATTATTGAGACTTTCCAGATGAGAAGGGAAATAGTGTAGTCTCAACACTGCATTGAATGATTAGCAAGACAATTCATTATCTCGGTAGATGATTAAGGACTTCTGATGTAATCAGATCAAAACCTGGTACCTTTTTCTTCTTTAAGTTATTAATAGCTTTCTAAACTTAGGTCGTCTTCTGGATACATGATGTCGGGTTAATTTAATTTCAATAAATCTTTTAGGATTTCCATTTACCATTTGGCTGTCTCAATGGAGGCATGATGTGTTCTTGTGGCCTGTTTAGTGACTTAGTTATTTTTCAAAGGGAATAGTCGTCTGCTTTGTGAGGTGATCAAAGTTTTTAGTTTATCTTGCAGAGTGGCGTTATGGTACCTTTTAAGCATTTGCTTTATTGAGAGCTATTTTATCATGTGCGTTCCTGCTTTTGTCATTTTGCCATTGTCGTCTGTCTCCGTTTAACAGCGTCCTTATTTTAAGTGTACGAGTATAGTCCTGTTTTTATGGACTGTATTTAATGGTGACCAGTCATTTCACCAAAACTTAATTTACAAATTTTCATTTGACAAGTAACAATTGACAAAAATATGATTTGTTATTTCATCATTACACAATAACAACTTTGCCAATTAATTCAATTAAGAAAATCATTATCCTATCATTGTCAAAACGGTTCAGAACATTGTACCTACTGAATCCATGGTAACAGGCTTCGCGTCGATGTCCCTGCCACCCTGTACGTTATATCCTTTGATGGCGTAGGATGTATGTTAAATAAAATCAATATTGTACAATAGATATTTACTTTGAATATTATGTTACTACGAACGCATTACCTTGTTACCTCCCCCGTCACACCGCTCACTTAGGTAGGTACCTCAGGCAGTGACTAACAGTCGCGCGCGGACTATAAACGTAGGTAATGCAATGGTAATCCATCTGAACGTTGTTCAGCTGTTTTATACATAACTGATTAAGGCTGCCTGTCCATTGAAGCGGAGCGAGGCAGCGGAGAGTCGATTGGCAGCGGAGTTGCGGACAGTGCCTGTCCATTGATGCGGAGCGAGGTAGCGGAGCGGAGTTACGGACTGTGCGGAGCGAGGTAGCGGAGCGGTGTAGACCCGAGTTCACGCGACGAGTAATAATTCCCCGCTCCGCTTCCCGGTTTTGTATGATTTTTTTTAAACTATTTCGCAAATCCCTGTCCACTGAAGCGGAGCGGAGGTTTTATGCAATTCCATTGGTTAAATCCATTTAATCCATTTCGTGAGTGTCAAGATAGCGGGATATCTTTATCTGCAGGTGAATACCAACCTTGCTGCAGTTGAACATACTCGTACCAACCTTGCTACAGTTGAACATACTAACCTCACTAGTTGAACATATATATCTGCCTGCGCCTGCTATCATGCTATGTTCTCGCTCTTCTCTGAAGAGACTATCAATCTGCCTAGCCTTTTCCCAACTATGTTGGGGTCGGCTTCCAGTCTAACCGGATGCAGCTGAATACCAGTATTTTACATGGAGCGACTGCCTATCTGACCTCCACAGCCCAGTAACTGGGTAATACGATACCCCTTGGTAAGACTGGTGTCAGACTTTCGGGCTTCTGACGACTCGTAACGACTGTCAAAGATCCACGAATGACAGCCGGGACCAACGGCTTAACGTGCTTTTCGAGGCACGGAGGATTCTCGGTATGTAAAGATGGTCACCCATCCACTGACCTTCTCTGAAGAGACTATGGGATTTTATTTTAAATTGATAAATAGCAATAAGTGCTGCTTTCATCCATCCAGGTCAGGTCATTCTGAGCATCTGAGCACATCCTGAGTAACTAACCCCTCATAGATCCCTACGGAAAAAAGAATTTATAGCACGACAACTGCAAACATAACCTTCATCGTATTTATAAGGGGATTTATAAATAGGGATGTCGTCGCATGGCAATGGAATCCATATGCCTGTGATGGTTTTACTGTTGTGTTGCTACAGCACTTATTTTTACTCATAGCCCCAAAAAAAATAGTTTGGTTGCCTTATGCCGCAGAAAAATAGATAGGTATGGTCGAATATAGTAAATGAACACAATGTGTTCATTTACAATGTGCGCATCACACGGTATACATATCATGTATACCGTGTGATGCGCACGATTGTGACCATGTAAATCATCAAAATAGCAACACTTGTTGACTTAATTCGGACAACCACTCTCATACCGCAACCTGAGAAACAAAGGCATAAGTACGTTTGTAATATTGCATTTATTTATTTATTTTTATACAAATTGACTAAATAACACATACACATTTATACCACTTCTAAAATTCAAAAGAAATGTTACAAAACATCGTCGGTCCTGAATCTGTACGTAAATCGGATTTCTACTTACGCCTTTATTCCCCTCGTGGTGCAATGTAAGCGATATGAAATAATTGATAAACCGTAAAGGCTTCGCCAAATAGAACGCGTACTTAGCGCCGGTGCTTAGTGTCGCGGCGTTGCTAGCGCCGGCGCTGTTTGACAGTAAACTTATGTCATAATGCAACACAATAGGGATGATGCCTGGGTCAAAAAAAGGAGTGGAGGTCGCTATGTCACAAGTATAAAATGTACATACTCGTGACGTCATGGGACATTTTAACTCAGTGTATCGCCGTAATCTTGTTTAAAGTAAAAAAAGAAAAAATTGTGTACGTTTTTATTTTTGGAACAAAGTTCCTTATCGCGCGTTGCGAAAGGGGGGTAAACGGAAAAAATTAAGACCAAAAGTTGTAACGACACTTTGCTATAGTTGTAAGCCGTGCGGCGTGCGCGTGTTTCTCTGTCTGTCTGTCTCTGTCTGTCTGTCTGTCTCTCTCTCTCTCTCTCTCATAGAAAGAGGAACTTCGTTCCATCCGGGTGTCCCTTGACATCTCTCAAGTTTTATTTTCTACATTACGGACAAAAATAATTGTTTTCGTCATCTTCCCTATCCGGCGCTATAGCGCGGCGTCAGGAAAGCGCTCTAACGCGCGCTTAATACGCGTTCTATTTGGCGAAGCCTTAACTATCCTGATGAATCTGTTATTTATGAGACAAAATGTTTATGATTTAATTGCATAGGGGGCCAGTTATTCTAGAAGGGTTACAGATCTACCAACATCAATATCTAGTGTTTACATTAAAACTCGCAACCCAATGAACCGACTTTAATGAATTGTTATAAATTGAATAATGTACATAATGCAACAAATGAGTTTATATAGTATGAAATGAGTATATAAGAGATAAGGAAGACCCATTTCTCAAAACTCTATTTTTTTTCTTGCATGGTAAAGTTATTCAGTCAATAAAATCTTACTTACTAGATTATTAAAGTAGGGGTGAAGGGAAGAAAAAAACAACAAAATATAAAAAAACAACATGCAAATCGGTTATGTTGCTTTTTACTATCAATTTTTGGATGTATGTGTACAAGTATGACTTCGAGGAAAATAAAGGAATATGTAATGGTTCATAATATATACTCTACATCGCAGTACTCGTTACGAACAAACATTACTTATGTTATTTTCGATATAGTACTTCTACTCAATCATTATTTTTGTTCGATTGCTCTTCATTCGCATAAGATATCATGAGAGCATGTTAATGTAATACATGTCACAAAACAAAAGAAAATATCATCTATAGAAATCCGATCGATTTAAATAAAAATAATCTAGCTAAGAAACACCATTCGTTCTTTGCATAATATTAGCAAATACTGCGTAACATTCTAACTGTACAGACACGTAAACATAATGAACATATCGAGGAAACATCGTCGTGTCCATATGATATTTATTATAAGGTCTCGCTCACAGATGCATAGAAACGAACAATATTCTCACTGAGTTTAGTAAAATCGGTGAAAAAGTCGCGATAAAAACCTAAAATCCACATACTGAAAGTCTAAAAATATATTATAATAAATTTCAAATGTCTATACATAGATGAGTGTTCACTACGCGCTTATAACGAGCGTCGAGCGCGCGTCCATTACGTTATAATATTAAATACGATAAAACGAACCGGCGGCTCCGTCCGTACACAACGGCGTCGTCGAATCGCAGATACGTCGCTACTCTAACCGTACCGAAGGGACTAGACACATAATCCAAGAGTACCGGTCGCTCCTCTACGAGCGATGACGCGACTCGCTACTGCGTTACATAAAGTTCGTATCGAAAGTAAAATTACATGTAATGTATATATACTATATATATGTGGAGCGGCTCGCTCAGACGAACACCTTGGCGAGCCCGTCGGCGCCCGCGCTGGCTATGTAGGGCCGCAGCGGGTGGAACGCCACGTCCAGGATGCTCTCGTCGAACTTCTTGCGGTGCGCCGTGATCTCCTGCACGCACGTCTTGGTGTCGAGGTTCCACAGGCGCACGGAGCAGTCGTGGCTGCCCGACAGCAGGAACAGCCCGTTGGGGTCCAGCGCCAGGCCCGTCACCGCGTCCAGGTGCGCCACCATGGCGTGCGCGCAGCGGCCCGACACGCCGTCCCAGAAGCGGATGTGCCGGTCCTCGTGCGCCGTCACCAGCAGCGGCAGCGTCGGGTGCGACCGCACGCGGTGCGCCGGGCTGTCGCAGGCCACGCGCAGCACCGGCTGGAACACCACGTATGTTATAGGAACTGCCGATTATACGAACTCGGGTAAATCATAGCAATAGCACTGATCGAATCTCTTATTACCTGTCCAGTTTCAAGGTCGTACAGCAGCAGCGTGCCGTCGCGGTAGACGACGGCGGCGCGCGAGGCAGCGTCGGCGAAGTCGGCGGCGGAGGGCGCGGGCGCGTTGGGCTCGTCGTCGGGCCGCAGCGTGGCCAGCAGGGGCCGCGCGGCGCGCGGGGCCCACAGCCGCACGGTGCCGTCCGCCGACGCCGACAGCAGGCGGCCGTGCGCGCTCGCCAGCGACCACACCGCGTCCGTGTGATCGCGCAGTACTGCTCCCTGCACGTCACGGTACTGATTTCATTTTAGTGAACTTTCAGCATGGCAGGTGTGAGGGTTTCTATCCCTGCCCGATAAGCTTCCCCGACATACGATTTATTTATTTTGACAGTATAAACATCTGCATGGGTACGTCCTGCTAATACCCAACAAATAGTTTGCGGGACGATCATCAGTCGCAGCCTGCAGTTTGACAAGAGTCATTCATATATAATATACTCAGAAGATAATCGCCTGTATTTATAAACTTTACTTGAAAGTTAAAAGACGTTTAAACTTCAAAAAATGAATGGTAAACATACACTAATCGTAACTTAACTCGAAGCGACGTCCATGAATATGGAGGATTATGGCTGACCATCGAAGCAAAATTACCCAAGAAAAACACGAGTCATACCTGAACAGCGGGGTCGTAGGGGTCGTAAGGGTCGGCCGTGGGAGGCGGCAGGTTCCACACGCGGATGGTCCCGTCCAGGCCGCCCGAGAAGCACTCCTCGGAGCGCGGCGCGCCCATGGCCAGGCACAGCACGGGCGCCGTGTGCGCGCGGAACGTGTACAGCGGCTCCACGTCCAGGCCGGCCGACTTCTTGGCCGGCACCGTGCGCTGCAGGTTCCACAGCTTCAGCGTGTGGTCCTCCGACGCCGTCACCAGCGCCGCCTCGGTGGGGTGGAACGCGAGCGCTCGCACCTGGAATAATTACAATGTTAAATTAGCATTTCGCGTAAGAGTGTACCTATGCTGAATTCGATGGGCAAACCATGGCCTCAAAATAATCATTTTTGCAAAACAAAAACAACAGACTTCTAAAAAAAAATGTAGGTACTACAAAGTAACTTTAATTTCGGAAGTTGGTGTCTTTAGTTTTGTATTTTCATTTTTTGCCACCGACTTGTGGTATTTAACCCACACAAATTCGTATATAAAGAACAGTGATTGGAACTTATAATAACATCATCAACATACACAAAGTGGATTAAATACGTATTATTGAAGCTAACTCAAAAACTACTCAAACAAAGTTAATTAAAAACCCACGAGCTTCTACCAGATGAAAAGAAACACGCAAATCGGCCCAGTAAACATGGGAGACATTGGTGTACAGTACAACTATTTTCTTAATGACCCTCGGCAAACTTCGTGTTTCGTCGGATTTCTACCAGTTGCCCTTTGCACTTGATGCTTATACGTATCGACTCCTACCGCTGCGCCCGCGATGCCGTAAACCATAATTACCAAGTGAAAAGGGCAACTGATAGAAATCCGACGACTGACGAAACACGAAGTTTGCCGAGGAAATACTTGTACTGTTGTACTTGTACATAAGCGAGTCCCAAATTATCTATATTTCATTCTCGAAAAAAAAAAACTCACCGAATACATAAACTCCTCCTTTTCTTGAATTCAGTTAAAAATTGCAAGAAAATAAAGTAAAAAGGTACTTACTCCATCGAAGTGCGAGCGCAACGTGTACTTTGCGTTCCAAGTCTTGCGGAAGGACTCCTTGTTGGCGCTGGCCACGTCGTAAGCCTCGGGCTCGTTGCTGACGGTGAGCTGAGCGAGCTCGCCGAGCGCCAGCGGCTCCTCGTCGGCCTCGCCCGCGCCCGCGCCTGCGCCCGACACTACTGCGCTGCCGCCGCTCGATCCACTGCCTGCGAAAACATAATATCATAATATTTAATAATACCAGCCTAATATTACTCCACTGGCAACGCCTCTTCTGATACTGAGAAGGCACGAGCATTGATTGATCTTCACGCTCGCTCAAGACGAGTTGGCGATTTCAGAATTTTATATTAACTTATATGGGAAACTATAATGTTATTGTAATATAGTTAGTATAATATAAATGTTAAGATAATAAAAACCGCAATGTAGAGGAAAATAGAAGTTCAGTTTTCTGCTCCGAATTACTCAAGTTCTGCTATGTTCGATGCCATAAGGAAGCAATACCGATCACTGACCTTTAAGCCAACTATTAAAAAAATACAGCCTATCTATAACAAATTGGTAACTGTGTTTAGCAACCCTGTACCCTGATTGCATAATTAAATAGCTGATCTTTAAACATTTTCAGTCTCTTCTGACTAATACCAGAAACACCATATAATATGAATCTTAGTTGTTTATTTTATGAATACACAACTTACCAACTGGGTACTCGTCACCCTGACCTCCACCTTCGGCCTCTCTCTCAGTCAGCAAGTTCAGCTCGTTCAGGACCTCCTCAGCCTCATGGTCGACTTCCTCGCCTTATGTGACAAAGTAAACAAACACCTATGTAACCAGGCATTATTTCAAGTTTTTCACTTATTAGAAAGAAGTCATAGGAGCAGAGCTCTAGAAGAAAATAACCATAACTATTGGTGTGTGAAGTTAGGCACCGAATTTGTGAAGCAACTTTATTTTCATGCATAACTTAATTTCCTTTTTACTAAATATTCCGCAAAACAATGTGAATTAATAATGGATTAATGAATAATGGTTATTACTAAACAGTATTTCCGCAGTAATGAAACAGGAAACTTTACTTCAAGACAAAGTACTATAAATATAATTTATAACTACTTGGTTGATTTGCGCGAATTTGTCGCATAATTTCATAAACTTTGTCTTATCGAAAATAACAATAACATTTTTTTTTGTATTCTTTGTTGGTAATTTAATGTGTGTCGCGAAGACACTAAAATAATAAGAAAAAAACTACTACAAAAGCTTGTTTTTTTATGAACTTTACCTTGTTTACCAGGAGGGTGGTGTGTCTGCTTGGCATCCAAGTCATCGATCTCGTCCATGTCCATCTCCTGGTTGGTGAGGAACTCGAAGTTGGCGAACACTGCAGCCGTCTCCTGAACCGAGAGCCCCTCCTCATTGTACCCGCCGCCCGCGGAAACGCCACTTTTACGCGGTTCTTTTCCAGTATCTGAATGACCATCACAAAAACATATTTTTAGGAAATTGAACCAAATGACGTTCGCAATAAAGCGTGTAGGTATAAAGCTGGCCGTGTACGTACGGTTTCTTGATTCGGAATTCCGTGAGACTAGCGCAGTCGTTCGTTCTTTTTTTTTGTTTCGAAATGAGCGTCAGGTTTTTTAAATGTACAAACGTGTGCGCTTAGTTGAACATTTTGTATGAAAGGCAAGTATTCAGGTTTCCGAATCAGGAATCCTGATCGTGTAACCGTACGTATACGCCCAGCCTAATGCGCCGATACCAAATAAATTGGGAAGAAAGATGATGGTATATTAAAAAAAACAAGTGAAACAATGCATTTTGGGGGACTGTCTTATGTAATTTGGACGTTCGAAAAGTGCTGATTTTCAGCCTATTTTGAATAAATGACTTTTAAATTTGAATGTTTTTTACTTAGCGTAGGGGTTTGATACCTGCCTTCTAACTGAGACATCTGAGTTTTTTTACTAAGGCTGTCTAGGCCAATTCTCTGCACATTGACATTATAAAAAGAGATTGTTATCTTGGTGATGAATGCATGTATTGGGTATTGTTAAAACAAACTTCTGAAAAATTAATTGAATCAAATACGACCTCCAACACATTTATGTTTTAAGAGCGTTTATTCTGAAGGTGGGCAACGTCGCAAATAGATGTCAAATATTTCACTGTTTTGATTAATTTGGCAATATTACTGTGTGGAAATAAAAAATGTGGCTAACTAGCGAACTAGAATATTGATTATGAAATGCAATAATTAATATCGTAACACCGAATGTTTAGTTTTAGATGTAAAAAAACTATTTGGAAACTTTTCAAATGCGTTTTTTACACCTAAAATGGGTACAACATCAAATTCAATGTTATAATTGCAATTCATTATTATTATTCTAGTTCGCTAGTTAGCCACATTTCTTATTTCTATTCAGTAATATTGCTATAAGAATCAAAACAGGTAAATATTTGACAGCTATTTGCGACGTTGCCAACTTTTAGGATAAGCCCTCTTAACAAGTGTTGTGGTACAAATTAATTATTTTTACTTACCATAATCGTATTTGCGAACCATATGGTTCATAGCGTAATCACATCTGTCGTGTTGCTGCTTGTCATAATTTCTGTAGTTTGGGTTTTCTACTTCCTCATTGTTCAAGCCGAGTAAAGCCCGCACTCTATTTGAGCGAACGTCCAGAATAGTGTCTGTGTAACCTATTTCCTGTTTGGCAGAAGGAATGGTTACAATTAATATGCATAATAATCACGTCATTTGCAAAGAATAAAATACCTGGACTCTCATAAGACTGACACTGGAGACCGACGCGGCGCTGCCGTGTGCTTTGCTTTGTAAAGATTCATATACAAAAGAAAAATTGAGGCGGAGTCAAAAGAATTACGGCGATTGCAGCACCCGTCGTCCTTAAATAACTTATGAGGCTCCTAGATAAATTATGTCACAATAGTGGCCAGCTGTTTTCCTGTTCACTAATAAAAATAACATGTCAAAAAAAAAACAGCAATCTGTTAAGAGCGTTTATTCTGAAGGTGGGCAACGTCGCAAATAGATGTCAAATATTTCACTGTTTTGATTAATTTAGCAATATTACTGTGTGGAATAAAAAAATGTGGCTAACTAGCGAACTAGAATATTGATTATGAAATGCAATAATTAATATCGTACCACCGAATGTTTAGTTTTAGATGTAAAAAACTATTTGGAAAGTTTCCAAATGCGTTTTTCACACCTAAAATAGGTACAACATCAAATTCAATGTTATAATTGCAATTCATTATTAATATTCTAGTTCGCTAGTTAGCCACATTTCTTATTTCTATTCAGTAATATTGCTATAAGAATCAAAACAGGTAAATATTTGACAGTTATTTGCGACGTTGCCAACTTTTAGGATAAACCCTCTTAACCAACCACTATTGGAAAGCCTAGTCAATAAATTAATCCTGAACATTCCCAATCCCGTAATTTACAAGCTAGGCTATACTTGTTTGATACAAATACTAGCAACATCCTTTAAATGAATCGTATTATCATTGCAATTATCTACTTTGCTAAACCACCTAATCTAAAAAATAATAATTATGTACCTACTTATAAAAATTTCAACGTATTTTTTATTGTTCGTGTTATTAGCAATTTGCGACACCAGATAGAGATAACACTTAGGCAGAGTAAAATAAATAAGAAATTTTTGTTGTAGGTAGATAAACAACAATTTTAAACATAACTTTAATTTAAATTCTTAATAAACAGTGTGGTTCTATAAACACGAGTGACCCTAAAGCCTTAAGAATATTATAAAAGGATCTTGATGGACAGTAGCAGATCCAGAGGGGGGCTAAGGGGCTCAAGCAACACCCCCCACCCCCACCCCCCCACCCGAATTTGGAATCCGCGCACCACTCATTCTGCCACTCACACTGCCCGGTTTGGACGCCATGTATATTCACCGAGATATCTATGGTAGTCTACTAACTAACGAAGTTATTGAGATATTTACTACTATTTATTTTTTCTTCTATTTATTGACGAGTATTGGCCCCAGTTCTCAACTTTTGTTATCAAATAAAAGTTGTGAACTGGCGCCAATAATTAGAATAACAGGGCACATACCTGCAGGTACTGTTTAATGAGCTGACGGCCTTGCTTCCACTGGGCTCGCTCAGCCGGTTCGGGCTCCGCAGGGGGTTCCTCCGGCGGCGGGCGCACGTCGCCCTGCTGTAACTCCACCCCATACTTGAGCTTGTGGAACTTGGCCCTCTCTTGCTTAAGTGCATACTCCAGCATCTTAATCCGCCTCACCAGGTCGTTTTTTAGATTTTCTTGGCCCTTCCTCTCACCCTGGAGGAAGGCAATCCGCGCCTGTGACCATAATGTGCCAATTAAGTAATGTGATTTAAAAACGTTACATTAAATCATCAACTAAAGTTATTAACTTATTAACATAAATTAAACTTATTTTCTTTTGTATACACATTTTTGGAAATAGTTCATCTATACACTATAAGATTTCACCGGCACTGTTTGACTCATTTACAATGTTACACACATTGTGACATTCCTGGGTGAGTAATATGATTTAAAGAATTATCAAGCCACTAGCTACGCCCTGCGGTTTCACTCGCATAAGTCGCGAGCCCTTGGAAATATCGGGAGAAAAAGTATTCAAAGTATCCAAGTCATGGTCTACCCATTTGCCAAATTTCATTAAAATCCGTTCAGCCGTTTTAGCGTGAAAGCGTAACAAACAAACACAAAAAATCAAATCTTTTGTCTTTATAGGTAATATTAGTTTAGAAGTTTAGATTTAGATAGGCAGGGAGACTTGTTATTTGACGTATTCCTTCTAGCACGTGATAGTGTGACCCATTTGCAACAATTAAGCACCCCTTAAGCCTAAGCGATTCATAGGATTCGAGAAAACAATTTTTAGGTGTTTTTGAAAATTTCCCAGAATTCGTCACTAAGAACGAATTTCACCAATGAAATTGAACGAGTTCAGCATTTCTAAAACGCGTTCAAGAGCTGACTGTGTCAAAATTGTTATGGAATATTGTACACTTTTTTTTTTTTTTTTTTTTTTTATTGTATTGTGTTTTGAGCTCTTGAACGCGTTTCATTGGTGAATCACCCCTAAATATCACTTTTCTCCAAACTATTTAATCTAAACAAATTGAATAGCCTTCATTGCGATAACATTGTTTACCAAATACTGTAATTAACCTTTCGATGTAATAAAATTTTCTAAAACATCAAACAGTTAAAAATAAAGGAAGAAGTTTAATAACCATTTTCAAAAATCATCTACCTATTTGAACTTTGACACCAGTTATCTCAAAATTTTACTATCGCATTAAGCGAACAAATTACGGCGAAGACATTTTCATTTAATCAGCTATCTAACGAAATACAAAAGTTAAAATATTTAGAGCTGGCGACGAAAATGTGGATAATGCTGGCAAAGGTCGAATTTGAAAGTTGTTTAAATATTTTAAAATTGTGTGATAATCGAATTAAATTACTGGTTTATGCCAACCCAGAAATCCATCACACGTTAGGCACCCAGGTCGTCATGACCAGGTCACAAGTCACAGAGCCGCTTAGGAGTTTTTAACATGACTCTCGGTCTATTCGCTGGCCACGGTTCAGTTGTTTCTTAGTTTGCGTATATTTCTTTAACATACAGCCCATATGAATACTCTAATAGCTTGACATACGTCGCCTGACCTTACTCCTCTAGATTTTTACGTTTATCATTTAAAAACCAGAAAAGATAGAATTGGCTATTGTTTTGATTAAATTTCAACAATTTCCAAATTCGACCATTATCGACATTTTCATCAGCACCGCAATTTTTATTTTTTTTGTACCTCATATAGCTTATTAAATGAAGGTGTCTTCGCGGTAATTTGTATGCTTAATATACAATGGTAAAATTTTGAGATAACTGGTGTCAATGATCAAGTACATGTATATAATTTTTGAAAATGGTTAATAAACTTCTTCCTTTATTTTTTAACTGTTTGATGTTTAAGAAAATATGGTTACATCGAAAGGTTTATTAAAGTATTAGGTACCCAATGATATCGCAAATGAAGACCATGAAATTTGAGAGTTTAGAGAAAAGTGATATTTAGTGAATACTTCAAAGAAATTTTCAAAAATACATATAAATTGGATTTTCTCAAATCTCATGAATTTTTGCCTGGGTTTTGTTCGGTGCTTAACTGTTGCAAATGGGTCACATTATCACATCCTAGAAGGAATACGTCAAATCGTCAAGTCACCCTGTATAGATTTTATAATATTCATATGACAATTCTAGAAATAGAAGCATCAGTGAGATGTGCCAACTTTCAGGCCACTTTAAGTCTTCTTCACTTCAAATGGGAGAACAGGAATTAAAATACTTACATCAGTATAAACCAATAAAATAAAACATAATGCACCAAAGAATAATTCAAAGAATGCTATTCAATTGTTTGCACATAAATTGTATACATCAACATTATTTATTTCAGTAACAAAGATAAACATGTCTCATTTTCATTATAACACACTAATATGATTTCAGTAAAGTAGTTGTTTGAGGAATTATTTAAAGAATCGGGAATATAATCTTTGCAACAATGTGAGGCAAAATGAGGTAGCAGTCAAGCATAAAACCAATTATCAGGCAACAAGTTACGGTTGAAACCTAGAAAGACAGCATCCCACAGACTTACTTACCAACACATCAAACACACAGACACACTCTTCCCATTTATGAGGAATCACAAACATCTAATATGCCACTTTCTTAACATACCTGATATCTATTAATATGTATGCCATTAATAAAGATGAAGGGAGCGACCAACAAAAATATGGATGAATTGTATGAGGGTAAGGGAGTGGTGAAAGCTGACAAGGGAATAATGAAAAAATACATTTTTAGCCTACAAGAAACATGGGACCAAGGCAGGGAGAAAACTTTAAGCTCTAGAAAAATGTGTTTTAAAACCTATAGGTATAATCTATACAACATTCTCTGTAGTTAGATGTTTTGCAAACCAACTTCAAAAATTAGAAAGTTCTCTGTTTGCAATCTGATTGGGGTGAGATTTTCATTGTTACCTATTCTTACGATTATTGGAAATATATCCAATGAATTTCTTGTACAATTAATTTACATAAAAATACATTGTTATCATTATATTACGTGTTCGCCCAAGGATAATTTTACAATAGAGTATTAATTGATTCTCATTACTGAAGACTTCTTATGTTTTACCAAGTTATGGATTATTTTTATTTTTTTAATAACTTGATCAATCAAACTTACATTTAGTTTGACAACATTATGTCTAGTTAAAATGAAGGATAATTTGCCAAAGACAACAGGTAAGAATCCTATAAGAAATCAGATGTATTTTGAACCCAATCTCTCATTTACAGCAAATTCAATACTAGCTTTAGTATTTTAACAATATAATGTTTAATATTGCAGTATCAGTGACTACTGTCATTTGAGTTAAATCAATTTATTCATCCACATCCTACTATTTACTAGCAAAAAAAAATCTTCAGGACAGCAATTGTAATTAAATAGCACATAATGATAACAAAACACAATTAAAAAGATAGATAAACAGATTTGAATGGGAAACAATTTCACCAACAGACAGTAAATTATATAAAAAATAAAGAATTGCTACTAAAAACATATTATGTACATTACATTAAAAATTCTAGTAGACAATTCTATATTTATCAACATCATTTTATCACAGTAGTGGGTTTAATAAAATGAAATCTCCATTTGTATGAAAGCATAAATTAAAATTCAAGCACCAATACTTTTACGTGTGATCAGGTTTCTGATACTGATAAAATAGAATACAAGACTTAATTAGTAACTGATTACTAGTATTTAGAAAAAAAAAGTCTGAAAAGAAAAAATAAATTCTATACAGTATACTACTCCAATATTTTGGTCTGAATACAGTACCTATCAGACTAAGGAGTAATTGTTTTGAAGTCCCAAAATGATGGTGTAGTAAAAGTACGTGGAGCGAACGACACGACAAATTCGATTTTAAATTTCAGTCCGTAAATTGTTTGGTGTCAATGAACGTAATACTATTTACGATAAACATTGATAAAATAAAAAAAATATCACCTCGAACTCAGCTCTGTCCACCTCCCATTGTGATCTCTCGAGCTCGAATCTCGCCCATTCGTGTTGGATAAAGTGCAAAATGCCCGGTATTGAATACTGGATACTTTGGCTAGGTTCGTCATTTTGTTTGTTATTTACACTGACTCCGATTTGAGATCCAACTTGCCCTCCGTTGTGATGAGATACGGAGCTATCATCCATGGCTGTGGGGATTTTCATGACATGGCCACCATTACCATTACCGAACTTTACTTGTCACACACCTATCATAAAGAACTACGATGATGAACTATGCGAAACGAAATACTAACACATTATTAAAACTATATTTCAACTAATGTTCACGTATGTGACACCATCTAAAATATTTTTTATCGACGAATTCATGAATGACAAAAATTATTGCATGACGGAAAGAAAAGTCGCAACGACGTCCGTCCGCTACATTGCTTTTACTTTTTTTTTCAATGTTGCCATACATTTCGTGACAATTCAAAGACAAAGAAGAAACCTATTTTATATGAGAAGGGGTTGAAATCGTTGTTTTCTTTCTACCACAAACCTTGACGCCAGCTCCACATGCTTAGCATTTGCCGCAAACTACAAACCTCCATAAACGCAAACGCATAAAGGGGTGAATGCATCGCAAGCGCTTCCCGCAAGCTTCATTTGATTTGTGCACAAAATCTGACCCTCGATCTGACTTCAACGAATCAGCATCAAAACCTTGTCAAGTTGCAAGCCTAAACCACAAGCCAATCCAAATGCCTATTGGATCTAGCATTACTATCACATTAGAATTTGAAGTTATTTGTCGAGGTTTAGCAAGTACATATCTGGATCTCTCAAACATGGTGTCCCTTTGCACTTACAGTTAGAGAAGTTTTCTTAGAAATTGTATTGTTCGAGTCGCGTCGTGTTGGTCTGCACGAGCCTTTAATTGTAAATAAAAACAATTATATAGCCTTTTAAAATTAAATAGTATAAATACGGACAGCTTTCTTTTTATGTTACGTAGTGCTGTGCCACCCTAGCGGGAAAGCAAACTGACATAATATATTGCCACGGGTTTCGCTAGTGTCTTTTGACTTTAGCTGTCAATTATTATAAAAACTTGTTTGCAAAAACATACGAAGACTTGATTCAATTCGTAGATCGTTAACATCGATTATATAATAAAATTACTGTATAATTACAATACAGTAAAAATATGTAATAACTTCGATAGAATAATGATCAACAGTAAGATAATTTAAAATTGGCTACTTGGCTTTTAACCAATTAGAAAATCTGCTAACAAACAGTGTGTTGGTAAGATTCAAACGACATGCAGCGCCACCTGTTCAGTCAGATTGGCAAAGGTAACCGATAGTGCTTGGTAAACCAGCGTATCTGATCTGCGTATCGATCAATATCGTGTCGTGGCCGGTGTTCGTGGCGATAGACGCTGCTAATACGGCCATAGCTTCAGAGTAGACTAGGCATACTGTATTTTTTAGTCTGTGCCGTTAGGATAATAGTGTTCTCTGGTGTGTGATCGGCTTGCTCCAAAAAACCAAAGGCTCCAAACTCCAATGTAACAAAAAAAAAATAACTAAATCCTTCCGGTGGCGTCTGCACGCCATTTTGTTCGTAATAATTTAGTGTAGTTCGATTGTGTTGCTTTACTAGCGGGTAAATATTATAATTCTGATGATCATTATCAAAATAAAATGCATTAACCTTTGTTAATTTTTATTTGCAATGAATTTATGATTTCTTGTTATACTTGCACTAATCCGAGTAAAACTACGCATTCCGTGCAGAGCATCCATTCATCCACCGCCACACTTGTGTTTGACTTCGGAAAATTCTTCCTATTGCTGATAATTACGTGGTATTTTTTCAGGAAAAATGTCACGTTATGGTGACTGTAAAGTGTATGTGGGAGATCTAGGTAACAATGCAAGCAAACCTGAACTTGAAGATGCATTTTCATATTACGGACCCTTGAGAAATGTTTGGGTAGCTAGAAATCCCCCCGGCTTCGCTTTTGTAGAATTTGAAGATCCTCGTGATGCTGAAGATGCCGTAAGTATTCTCTTTTTAACTGAATAATATTTGGTTTAATAATTACTGTTTTTAATAAAAATGTTCGTCTATTTATAGATACGTGGTTTAGATGGACGAACAATATGTGGTCGACGCGCTCGTGTAGAAATGTCCAACGGCGGTCGCGGTTACGGAGGCCGGGGACCACCACCTCGCTCTCGCCTGCCGCCTCGGCCGTATGATGACCGCTGCTATGACTGTGGAGACAGAGGACATTATGCTCGTGACTGCACACGCCGCCGCCGCCGCAGGTGACAATTTGAAATCTGTTTACAAATCTTGTGTGTCGGAACCTATCTTTGGCATGGAATCTTTAAAGGTAAAAGGAACTATTCCAAACCTAGTGTCAGAAACACAAGATATTAACTGGACTTGTCATTGCGAACTGTTGTTCTTATTCAAAGATTCCATCCCACTGTATTGGACTCACTTATACCAATGATAACTATGTTATAGGTTATCATTGGCCTGTGCGCCGAGAACGAACTCGTCAGTGTCTGCACTTCTTATTGTCTGCGCTACGTAGCTTTCACTTCGCGGCGTGTACTCCAATTGAGTTGGTTGCATCGGTAACTTCGCTCGCTCTGCGAACTACGTAGCTACAGCCTACGTGCACACTTCACTTGTCGAGACCGTCATTGAGAGTAAAGTTCGTTCTGCGCGTCGCAACGCACGTCTAATGTAATCACTGCGTGCACTCAGTGAGTTACACATTACTATCCCATTTTTGTGTTCAAAGAAAGCCTGTGCTGTTATGGCAGTCATTTTTTTTAGTAGGAAGGTAGTATGTTTAGAATAGACACTAGATTAAGCGCTGAGATACTAGAGGACCAGAAGATATAAATCATCAAGGACCGAACTATACTAGCCTACCACTGTTTAGGTTAGCCCGTTAAATGAGAAACTTCTCAAATAATGGGTAAAACTGAACAGTAAATGTTAAGTACTATTGTTAATAAACAGTTGTTAAAAAGACTACATCTGGTTTATTAGCACTAGTGTTGCAAGATTTGTGTCTAATCTAATTTAGTAAATATGAATTCCTATTATCAGCATGTTTTCTGTAAACTGAAGTTGTTGTACATGCTTAGTACTTACTAAATTAGGTTAGGCGCAAAGTTGTAACCACAATGGAAACTTTTCTAATACCATATTCTGTAAATTTGCAGCCGGTCGAGGTCCCGTCGTCGCACGCGCTCCCGTTCCCCGCGCTCCGGCTCTCGCTCCCGCAGCCGCAGCCGCTCTCGCTCGCGCTCTAAGGCAAGGTCTATGTCGCGGTCAAGATCTCGTTCTCCATCCAAAGATTCTAAAAAATCTACCTAACAACCTACACTAGTTCTGTGCATACCTACATTGAACAAATTAAGTTTTGCTTAAAATATCCGTTATTATAATGTGTACAACAGTCACTCAAATCGAGTGTAATTAAATCCACTCCACCTGTTCGTCAGTTGTAAGAATTTTATCATTCCTGTGTATGTGTATTGATTTTAAGTTGAAGAACGATTGATTTTGAGATCAATAAATTGACGTTTTAAAAATGTATGGTTATTATTTCATTGAACTTGCTTTACACAGTAGACCACAGGTTCCCAAACTTTTTTATGTTGTAAACCACTTGGCATGTTTTTCGGCTTTGGACCCCCTATCCCTGAAAAAGAAAAAAAATACAATAGACGACGTATATTTAGTAATCTAATCTGATAATGGATTTCCGCAAAGTCACGCCTGAATCAATTAACTAATACCATGAACTATCCCATATCCCTGCTTACCTAAACCGACAATTTAAGAAGCCCGATTTGACACCTATCAAAATATTTTGTGTAGTGACGGGAAAAAATAATCGGTTGCTCTAACCGATTCTTGAGACATAGATTTATCATACTTAGAGTTTGTAATCGACAATTTTATTTATCTACAACTGATTCTTGAGGCATATCTTTTTATTGCACGTCATCATCATAATCACGACGTGTAAATAAATAAATTCACTTTTGTAAAATAAATAGTCACTTTCGGATGATCCAGAAAAATTATAGTAAGTATTCTTGTATTTTTGCAAATTCATTAACTTCAAATGTGTTGTTGACAGCTAGTTTTATTATGTACAGTGCTCTTAGTGCTACATTACTCTGAGAGTGCTACCATTGATAGGTATATTTTATAATATGTCTATGAGTGCTACCTTTGAAAGATTTACATTTGTAATCTGTGGTGAAGAGTAAAATGAAAAACAAAAAAAAATATATTCAGAAGTTTAAAAAAAAAAAATTCTTGGCTGTAGTTTCAATATTCTTGATTCAAGAAAAAAGTTATGAAGCCCGAAATTATCTTGGATGAAGTAAAAAAATTCTTGAACTAAGAAAATTTACTTTACTTCGTGCAAGATAATTTTGAGCTTCATAACTTTTTTCTTGAATCAAGAATATTTAAACTACAACCAAGATTTTTTTTTTTTGTGGTGTCGCAAAAAATAGTCGCAGCGGAAAAATTTCGAATTTCTTCATTTCAGTTTAGCAGATATTTAGTGTATCACATTGTGTAATTGTGCCCAAGCATTGGGGAGGTATTCAACAAAAACTGTTTCCGCTGTAACTATGTCACCCCAGCACTTTTTTTTCCTATGGACGTCAAGAAAAAAAATACATTTAATAATTAGTGTGTAACGAGAGGTAAATGTGTATGTTTAAATGATATTAATTGTGTGTCATAAGCGGAAACTTGAATAACTTGGTAGTTTTACGACACACATATTTCAGTATCTATCTATTGTACCTACCTACTTACCATACACAATAGGGACGATGACAAAAAAAAAATATTTTGTCTGTCTTTGAGATTATAAAAAAATATTGGACACGTATTTTTCTTTTTTTACATAATCTAAAGATTACGGCGATACATTGAGGTAAAATGTGCCATGACGTCACGAGTATGTAGGTAGATTTTATACATACCAGTGACGTAGCGACCCCCACTCCCCAACCTAATATGCGTTTTATCTAAGTATTTTTTTATTAAGTTAAGCAAAAAATACGTGTCTAATATTTTTTTATTATCTGATGGACGGATTAATTTTAATTTAATTTTTTTTACCCAGGCATCATTCCTATTACACGATGTCATACACTAAATATTTGCTAAAATGAAATGAAAAAATTCGACATTTTGCGCTGCGACTACGCACACTTTTCTGAGCAATATGTAATACAGGGATATTACATATTGCTCAGAAAAGTGTGCGTACTTAGGTAGGTACTAATATTATAGTTAGGGGTGGCAGGCTGATACCACGGATTCAGTATATGATTCTGAGCCCGCTTTGAGGATGGGAAATCATCAAATGACTTCTCCCGCTCTGGGCGGAGCGAGAGGGCGTGTCAGAGTTTTAGTGGCTAAAACCCACCCGTGTTCCTTCCATTGCCTGTGTGCCGGGGTCGCGATATCCCTTTCGGACAAACCCGCAACCCCAGCAGATTCTGAACCCCCTGCGATGAAAAATTTCGTCGGTTATTTAAAAAAATCATCTGTTTCATAGAAAAGTGCAATACCTACGCGGTCAAAATGTATGGAACAGCAGATTATTTTTTAATAACCGACGAAAAATTACAACGCAGTGGGGTTCAGAATCAATTACTGAATCTGTCGTAGAACCAAATAAATATATATTTAAAAAGACATGAATTCAGTGAATTTCATGAATTTTAACAACTTGAATCACTCTGATCCCACAAACATTTATATCCGTAAACCATGTTACTTAATAATTTTTTCTATACTTACTCATTTTTAATTTTCATTTTCAACGCACGAAAGTGTTTTAAAATCACAAAAAGTTCCGATTGTTTTCGGACGTCCGCGCGTTCGTGCGTAAGTATTTTTATGTGTTCGCACGAGTGCTTAAGCCCACTCGCTGCGATTTTGTTTCGTGCACTGGATTTTCAACGCTCTGGGACGATAGTGCGTCCTAGCGCGTTGGATTCTCAACGCTCGGCTCCACACCGAAAGTTGAAAATCCAGAGCGCGATAAAACCCTGCCGCGATATTTTTACGTCCGTGCGCACTTTGGACGCGAATTTGTATCGTACGTAGACGTATGATCGTGGTCTTATGAATTATGTGCGTTACCCCAGCAAGAAAATCTCTTCTAGAATGAATTGAGTTCAACGAATAATTAGTGCGTAATCTGCTGTAAAAGTGCGCCAAGTAAAAAATTTGTGCGTGGTGTCATTTTGGAAAAAAAACGGAAACCGAATCATGCTGGAGTAACGTTGTTCCAGCATGAAGATTTTTAAACGAATGACCGGAGAGCGAAATTAAGTAGGTACATGGGCGGATAGCTTATATTTGTGCCCCTAGCTATAACCGACGCCGCGCCGGCAGGAACTAGGGGCCCCATGGATCGCGGGGCGCTGGGCAATTGCCCGAAGTGGCCAATGGAAAAGATGGCCCTGGTAATAGATACTATTTGTAAGTACGAGAGGAGTAGCGCCCGAGATCGGAATTCCATCCGTCCGAATCTCCGAATTTAGACCATCGTCAATTCTGATCGGATGCCGGCGTCAAGTCAGGCAGTAATCCAAAACTCCCACTGCCTTATCAACAGTCGGGTAGGTAGGTTTACGAAGAAAACACCGTTTTCATTGATAGTTTGTTTATTAACACTTATTAAAACGTTCTACTATTACACTTATAAAATGGCGACTGAGTGTTAACTAATTTAGGTATGTAAGTTTTCCAATTTGGCTGCTATTGAATTTAGTTAATATTATTATGGTGTCTAAAAAACTATCAAACAAACATTTGAATCACCTTAAGTTATAATTCACTCTTGAGATCATTTAATGATATTTAGTTTTACATAAAATTGCAACTCAGAATATTTTGCATTATATTGATAATATTGTATTATTGACTTAATACAAAAATAACGCGATCAATAATCTCACTTATATAATCTTTAACTTATAAGTAAATAGGTATATATTATGTATGTATAACTTAAATAATATTATTCATTTTGTAATACAAAAACTGTTTTTAATAGGTATACACACATTTTTAAAGTGTTGGATTTGGGTCGTAAAGTCACATTTGTTCACCTAACTTTTTATGTTAATAAGCATTTTAACGGATTATTAAATATAGTGAGAGAATACGTTACCGAGTACCTATGGCTAAACTGGCATTATTCAAATTGTTCAGGATTACATTGCAGTGAGCTCTGATTCCAATATAAAATTATGTACCTAAACAAGAACAAAACCGATATTCAGTTCATCAATAACTTAATTTAAATCCTTCAGTAAGGTACAATACTAGATTGGCGGAAGATTATATAAATTAGGAGATGTTCCGTCTATAGAGCCAGTATCGAAAACTAATCACCGATTAATGTAATACAATAGGCCAAATTTTTATTAAATAGATGATAAGTACTATTAAGATCAGCACCTTAATTGCGTAATACACGATCTACCACAATCTGAATCATTTTGAAAGAGATTGCTAATACATTGCTTCATAAGTTCGAAAAAAAAATCTGCTTAACAACGTAAATAACGCAATAAATGTTGTTGAACTGTCAAAATGAAACTGATTAGAAATAATCATTTACGAAGTTCAGTTACGCAATTAGATAGCAGCCCTAAATCACATTATTTTCATGCGGTGCACCTTCATCACCATAAACCGAGTGGTTCAGTTAGTACTTAGAATTTTGTCATGGGGCTTGTTTTGACTGCACAAAATACTGCTTCCTAAACATTGCTCATCAAGTCATGACAAACTGTCATGCATTTATCGGTGTTATTGTCACTGGGGTTTCGGGGAATAATCGGAGGATATTCATGTACATTCCTGCACGCTTAGCGACCGGAATAGAAACGGGTTTTGTCGACGGAAGAATAGACAAAATGACAGATGGTGATTTGTCATTTTGTCTATTCTTCCGTCGACAAATCCAGTAGAAAACCCGTTTTTATGGTTGTCACGCTATGCGTGCTGGGTGATAAAAACGAGTTGGGGAGGATTCTGACAAAAGCGACTTGTAATTTTCTTCGTTGAATCTGTTTTACTTTACCGGTTAATATTAGTGTTATGTGATTTTAAAATAGAAAAATAAAGAGATGATTGTAACATTAAGTCGAGAAGAAAATTGTTCAGTTTACAAATTAGTATAATCATTAAGTTTTGAATGAAACGAAACTAAATATAGTGAAATATAACTTTTACGAATTGGTTAGTCCTACTTACGATCTATCTACTAATATAGCAATACATAGTATCTTCTCTTATATTTTGTTACATAGAAAATAAACACAAAAAACATTAATTGACGAGACTCGCACACAAATATACACACTTCCATGTAAATTATCAGTACTTAAACGCACTGAAATCATAAAAGACATCCACTGCGGCAAATCATTATTATCAATGTTTTTACTGAAATCAATACTGCTGATAAAACAGTATAGAGATAAATGTCTGATTCTACTCTAAGTAAAACATTCGATGTAATAGATTTGCGACAAGTAAACATTTAACTTATCACCCATGCATTCGATACATAATATTATGTAGTACACTGCTTTAAGACTATGCAACATTTTTGCCAAATCAAACGCAATATACAAAAAAAAATATGCTAATCTATGCCTTGGCGGAAAATTGCCACTAATTAGCGACAAAATTTGGGAGAAAGCAGATCTTCGCTAGGTGCTCTAGCTTTTGAAATTCAATTGGGTCAAGCTGAGGATATGCTCCCCAGATCGGCCATCTATAAACCCTTATAACTTTTGAACCAGTGACCGACAAATTCTGATATTTGGCGACAAATTTTGACTAATTATTTGTGTTATCAAAATTGAAATCCCTGATGATGGCCACGCCAGTGGCAGTCACACAACACATAATTATGCTGACGGTACTTTACGTTGAAATTAACATGTTTTTGAGTTACGAGGAAAAGTTCTGATCAAATCTATTTATTACTTACTAAGGTAAAATGAGCTGATCTGATGATTGTCATAATACAAGGTAAAATAGTAGTACAATTAATTCCGCTTTACACAGCAAAGTAAATAATATAAATAACATCACAATGTTGCGCAGTATCAAAGCAGGTCCATGTAACATACAAGGTCAAAATAAATTACCTAGCGAAACTCCGCAGAGGTGACGAGTATATCTAAAAATAATAAAATTAATTAATTTTATGAGTTTTTTTGTGGGGTCTTCGACCACTGTTAGTGTAGTCACTTGTTTGAAGGTATGAGGGAACAGGGTGTAAAGTTCACTCATCCTCTATAGAAAAGGGAGGATCCTCCGACCAGACGGGTGTCGTGTTTGGCGGCCAACTGCCCAACGGTTGAAGTCGGGATCTTGTATATATTTCGATCGCGCGGTAAACTCTAATATTGCGCGATGCAGGATTTGTGTGACGTCAGGTCTTTGATGCGTAGTTCGCATGTGGCGATGTAGATGCCGCCACACTTGAAATATTAGCTTAAAAAATCAGTTTCTTTTTGGGTAAACTTCACAGACATGAAGGGTATCGATATCCAAACATGATTAAATAAAAGAAAACACATTTTCTCAACTCATACTTCAAGTAACAACTCTAAGGCTGCGTTTCCATCAGAGATGGGCGAGGATGCGTAGCGAGGGATGTGTGTGAAACTAACCAATAACATCACTTCACTGTCATAGCTTGAGCTAAGCTAGCGTTGTTATTGGTTAGTTTCACATACATCCCTCGGTACGCATCCTCGCTCATCTCTGGTGGAAACGCAGCCTAACATTGGTAACTAGTTGACACACAAAACAAAAACATTTTATCGTGTTTTATATGAACACCTCGTCTGCAGTTTAGCTAGCTAAATTATTTTGACCCTTATATTTGAAAATAACCGCCATTTAAGATATATATCCAATTCAGTAATGCTCATCGAAATTATGTAAATTGCAGATTCATAATATTGAAGGCATACGAACCCCACCCCAATCACCAGTCCAGAAAATTATTTCAGTTGACATTGGATATATATCAATGATATGGAATAATTTTAAACCTCTCATCACATTAAACCATTAAAAACAATGTAACAAAAAATCAATCACATAATATACATAAATACCAGAACACTCAAATGCTAATCATTACTATCACATACATAATATACATATCTCTATGAGAACTTCGTATGTATTAAGTCTGCATCTGCATTCATTAACACAAGAGACAGACTAAACAACACTCAACATTACTGCAATGTTTTATGAATGAATGGAAAAGTGAAAATAAAACATTAGGCCATTCAAGATAATCACCCAGCTATAACACTATGATCAATGCTTGTCATTCAAAATTCACTCTTATTACAAGAGCGTAAGTGTCAATATGGATGCAGACTCAATATCAAATTGAACTGAGAGCTTACATTTTAAAGTAATTTTGTTCTCAACAGTCTCCAATTTCGAATCAGCTGTTATTCTTATCCTTCCTCCTTTGCTGCCGATCCGTAAAGGCCCCAATCAATTTAATAACATCAATTATGAATAAGAAAGAACACCTTTCCAATCTTTGTAAATATATACAACAAATATAAAAATATGTGTACAGAGTATTCTACTCTTAAAAGCTCTTGAGAATCATTTTAAATGTTCATACAAACAATAGAACTGGGATTTCCAAACTGATCATGGTTTTATCACAATATTATCACAATAAAAATAAAACCAAATTAATAGAAAGCAGTTTTCAAATCGAAGTTTATGATAATTTGTGCACATCTAAAATAATTGGTAAGTACCATAGTACATGGGTACCAAAGCATTTTATTTGTACAATAATTATTTGATCACGTTATAACGACACTATAAAGCTATAAAACATGGAAATATCAACTTATATTACTTTCCTGTACAAGAATACTTTCGTGTCGTGTTATTATGTTCCCTCACAGTACATTTTTAGAAACAATGAAGAGTAATTTAAAGGTATCCCTTTTTCTTTGGGAGAATTTTGCATGAATCTGCAATTTTTCAGATTTATAACTTTAAAATCATGCTTAGTTGATAAGCTTTCGACGCTGAGAAGTTTATCCTTATAATTTATCGTTGATTACTTGAAGGTGACAAGAAGGTAAATTCAACTCAATATCGTCATTATGACCTGTCTACAAATAGACGACAAAACTGGCAACCACAAATTTTTCAGCATTCACCTTTTATTGCTTCTTTTCAGGTTTCTTCACAAGATGTGCATTCAGTGGGTACTTCAGTTCCGTTTTCAACTGATCATTATGTTCTTCTAATGAGTTCACAGCGTAATGGAGAACAAGCTCATTTAAAGTTCTGAAACATAAGAAAATAAAAAGTTTTAATTGATAGTTTTTTAATTGATTGGATATTCATTTAATTGTTTCCTAAAGTTTTATAACATTTACGGAATAATAAGTAGGTAATATTTTATTCATTTCAGACATTCTAAGGTCCAAAGAACAAAAAAAACCTCATTTTATATATAAATTATGATGCCAAATAAATCTTAAAAAGTGGTACCACCAGATTGGTAATGGGCTGGCATTCTGTCAAGACATAATGATGCATCACTAATATGTATTTAATTTATAGTATCTATGCCAAAACTATTTACAAGTCATTCTTTATCACTGACTATTATGTTATCAGATGGAACCATTTGATCAAAAAGTGCAACAGGAAAACTTACTCATAAACATTATAGGGTTCTGCAAATCCATACCCTCTTTCAGTCTTAAAGATAATACAGTGATAGACCTCGTTGTTACAACAAATAGATAAAGCTAATTGACCAGTGGAGTTAGGCCGAATTAAAAATGTGCCTTGAGGTTTCCCTGTGAGGAATTTTTGTGCCATTTCTCTTGTACAATTAACTTTCCAACTAATACACTCTCTGTGTGCATATAATTCTTCAAGTTTATGTATATTGTCATCTTCTAATAAATGCAAGTATTCATCAGTTTTACCTCGTCCTTGTAGCCACCTGTAAAGAACATAATAATGAAAACTAATTATATTTTAAGAAATCCCATGTGAATATAAAATTACGCAGATGTCTAGTCAACAATATGATACAATCACAAATTATTTCATATACTAATCTGAAACCTATTAATATTTCAGTTTACTTTTTGTAACTTTACATGCAATTTTTTTTTTTTTCAGTTATTTCAATCAGTGCTATAAGTACTATACATATGTAGCCCTAAACCTAACAAACATCAGAAATATCCCTCTGTTTTCCTTGTTTTATTGAATTAATATTCTATTTAGTGTTATAAAATTTTGGAGCAGTATTGTTTGCATTGGGAGGAAAATTGGATGGTCCATCTAATGACACATCTATAACTCATACAAGCATTTTCCAATAAATAGGTAGTTGAAGTATGTACATAGGAATAGTTAGGTAAATGAAGAAACCTTTCAAGAGACTTCGGTACAAATATACCAAAACTTAGAAACCAAGAATACTATTGTATTGTAGAGCTTTAGTTTAATTAAATTAACATTATTAAGAGAGAAGATAAGATTTTTGTATCTTTGTTTGTTACACTTTCACGCTAAAACAGCTTTGGATGTTTGGCACATGGGTAGACCATTACCTGAGTTAGGAAATAGGATACTTTTTATCCTGATATTCCTCTTATGGGGGTGAAACTGCGGGGCGCAGTTAGTGCTAAATACATCATGTTTAATAAAACTAATCTATGTTTGTGAGCACTCATAACCTGTCACACCATTGCACTGCTTGCATAGTGAGACACCTGTTTTCAAATCCCCATAATAAAATACATTATTATGCCAAATGAATAACAATTGGCATAACGTTTTTGGGTGTGTGAAAATTGTTATGATCTTAAGAATGCTATTTAAAGAATGTCACTTACACTTTATAGCGGTCTTTTATTTTGTAGAGATCTGTAACATCTGACTTTAGTTTAGCGATTTCTCTCTCAAGCAGCAATTGAGCTGTAACTGTATTTCTCAAAATATCATTTAGTTCAGCTTTGGCTTGCTTTAAGTTTTGAACTCTTGATATTAAATTTTTATTATTTTCTAAAACAGGATTCTTTTCGTGTGGCTGTGCTTCAGCTTGCATTTTCTCTTGTAATTTTAAATGATCTTCACAGATTTTAACTGTTTCTCTAAAGGCATCCAGTGCTTGTTTTTTCATATTTACTTCTTCTCGTAATCTTGTATATTTGTAAGAGCGACCCTCAAAGTCTTTTGTTTTCAATACATATTTTTTGTGGATTTCCTTAAATTTAGTTTCTAGGGTATCATCACTCATGTTTTCTCCGCCTTCATTTTCGAGGAGTCTAGACAGAGGGTACATAAGCTTGATGTCGAGGCTGCTGTTACAATGTGCCAGGGAGAATTCCCTATAAAACCGAACCAGCTCCACCACTGACTTGAAGTCAAATGGTTCACAAAATCCATAACGCCCCTCATGGTTATAGATTTTGATAAGTTTGTTCATACCCCCTTTTCTCACTGTCAGAGTATAACCACTATCTTTGTTAGATGCGTTGCGCACCAGGAAGGTGCCATCGCATGTATCCCGTAGTTTCTCTGTAGCCTCATCTCTGGAATACACAATTAGCATCAATGAGAGACGGAATAAGAAAAATGTTTTAACACAGAAGATCACTAACTTGAACCTAAGAATGACCTAGAAAAATGGTGGTACATCTTCTAATAAGAACTATGAATTGCTCCTAAAGTTGTAATATTTCACAACATTTGGGTCATATGTGAGCATCTAGTATTTTTGTAAACAACCTGAATGGTTTTGAAACCACTTGACATTTGGGTTGCAGGACATAGGTTTGACACTGTAGCGTAGCTATAATATATATGAATATACTTTGCTTTTTTTTTTGCATAGTTTTTGGTGACATACTAGAAATGTATACTTACGTATTATAGCTCTGTTTGAGGTCACTTGAAGATTACTATAGAAAATATATCGTAATATGTCTTGCTATAATATATATTATTGCTACATCTGTGATGGGCTTATCCCAGAATTCTAACCTAATAGCAAACTATGGTCTAACAGTTTTAATGGAATGTGGAAGAAGTTAGATAAACTAGATGCAGATTCGTTTAGTTAATCAAATGCCAATTCTGTGCAGCCTCAAACTTAACTGAGCTTTTGAGAATGAAATCAAAGTCAAACAAAAAAAAAAAAACAGTATTTTTGATTCCCGATTTCTATAATAATAAACCTAATTTTGCATGTGCAAACAAACACAAACATTATTGAAGTAGACTTACCTAGTGATATCACCCCAATACCAATCGGCATTCTCCAAACTCTCTTCGGCTGACTGTTGAGGGGCGCCTATTTCAACCATTATTTCATAATTGGCACTCAAAGTTCATACATAATGAGATTTTCACTTTATTCATCAATAACTAAGATAAACTAAACACCCTTTAACACATCTTCCGAGGATATTGTACTGTAAGAGCGGCTAGATCACAAAACTTCCGCGTTCGAGGTTACAAGATAACCAATTTATTCACTCTCAAAACTTTTAAAACAATATTTAACTCTATTTTACTGAGTTCACATGCACATAATCTGTTAAAACACGGCAAATCTTGAACTACACTCCGAAAAAGAGGTATCTAGATCACAAAGGAAATGGGCAAGAGTATGATGATTGTTGCTATGGCACTAATACTTCCTTAAATCTGTATACGGGAGTTCGCGTATATGGTCATCATTTCTTTATCCTAGAAAAAGGATATGGTAAATCCATGTTAAATACAATAACTCAATGTAACTTCGTTCACTTCCTTTTTTTAAGTCAAAGAGTAGCACCAAACCCGTCCGCCATCTATTTAATCGCCATATACTGCCATAAACTAAAAAAAAATGCAAGTGATGCGCCGCTGAATGCCGATATTGCAGATGTGCATCGAAAGTTGAAATCGTTGAAATACACGAGACTAGGAGTATCGAATTAAATAGAAATGAACAACACTATTGTGGAATGTTGAGAATAGAAAAAACTAATGTCTTGTGGTAGATTTTTTGCAAATTAAATAACTAGGAGGTTTATAATAGCTTAGTACTTAGTAGTTTCTCCATAAGTATCTGCTTCTTTTATACGAATCATCATGAATAACTAAACTAACTATTCTTATCTTTCATTGCATACCCAGTCTGAATAAGGTATTTCTAATCAACGGCTTGATTGTACCAATCAGTGATAAACCAAACCAGTCGGGGGCCGGGGGCGGCAATACAAAATGACCCCCCCGGTCTTCTTTGTTCATATTGGTATTTCTAATAACATTTAGCAAATAATGAATAATATCAAAAAATAATATGTTTAACGTGCATCCTCAATCGTAATTTATTAAACTCTTTCTATACCACGGGTTCTACAATATTTTTCTGGAAGGTGCATTTTTATTTCCTCATTATGCTATTGACAAACGTAAACGCTTTCATATGGGAGGGAACATCGAAAAGCAAGAATGTAGGAGAGCGAGCAGCGAGCGAGGCGAGTTCTTTTTTTTGCACCTTGTCTCTGTATTGTCGGCTAGGTTTCTTTTTAACATTCATACGGAAATAAGATAAGCTTTGTCGACTTATGCAAAACAAATTTGAGAACAATAAGAATTAAGTAGGATGCAGTGAGTGAAGTGAGCTCGAAATTTTTGCACCCCATGGCCCTCGGAAAGATTTGGTTTTCTTTGAACATTCATACATTAATAGTTGTTAATTGTCGCCTTATCTCGAGAGCGAATATAATAAAGGATGCATGAGCGAGCGAAGCAAGCTCGAAAACATAGCACATCACGGTGGGTTAGATATTCTTTTGACTCTTGACTATTCATACAGAAATAGTTATTTGTTGACTCGATGCAGAAAAGCCGGACAAATAAGAGAATTTTAACAAGAGCGAGCGTAGCGCACTTGTAAGTGTAAGCACCGAGTTACTTTTTAGATTTATTTATGTAAATAATTTTAATAAGAGAATGTAGGCACCTAAGACATAGAGCGAGCAAAGCCAGTTCGAATTTTGTATCCTACATTTATATTTTGCATCCGTACGGGGGCCTCGAACTCCAAACTGCTTCTTTCTGAACATATTTTGGTCTTTTTTGGGATTTGATCAAGTAAAAAGTATTTCTAAAGATGGTTAGACCGTCCGTGCCACCCTCCCATGGGTGTTCCAGCGTTTGGACCTAGCTTAGCTTTTTTTTGGGAGAACCAATCAGAACTTTGTAGGTCGCCCACAAATGTTTATGTTTTACCCTACACACAGTACACACACACTTTAACCGTAGTAAAATAAGTAAACTGTGTGCTTGCTTGCTGCGTTCTCATATTTTACATGATACAACATGACCGGCAGCGAAGAGCAATTTTTCTAAAATTAAATGCATAATATCTTGTAATTGTAAAGCAAGTCTTAACGTGGCTCTAACATAACTTTTATTGATAAAAGTAGGTACCTAACCATACAAAGTCCAGAAGGAGGCAGCTGACCTCCCCTGCCCCCACCCTGGGTACGCCAATGCACCCCTCTTACCAGTATAGAAGGATATTATTAAATAATGCTTGAACCAACAAACAATTCCACAAGACTCTAAAATCCATGGCCCTAGATGGATGGGTGGCAGTGTGATAACCTTTCTGTTTGTGAAGGAAGACGTCCAGAAACCGTTCCGTAAAATTCGAAATCAGATTTTTGCCGATTCCCGAATTAATTGGATTTATAGGAGAAATCAATCTTATGAAATCTGGTAACACATGCAGTACGGGTCAACGGGTGGCAACTGGCGTGCGAAGTGTCTTTGTAAATTTCGTACATCTGTCTAATCAAAAATGTTTTTTATTTTCATTTTTGCCTGGGCATTGTGAATTTAATAATGTACTGTTGTATTGAAATTTCGGTGTTATGAAATAACAGAAAAGGAAATCATACAAAAAAGCTGCGCTGTTTTACAGAAATGTTATTTTTCTGCGGTCCCATCCACCGATTCTCAAAATGTGTATCAAAGCTGGTACAATAATATTTTGCTCACTTTTCCTCTTTGTTTCGTCCACGCATATAAGGGGAGAATTTTCGACAAATGAATTTTTCAAGTTCCTAGTCAAATTCGGGTTCCAGAAAACTGACATCCATTATCAAAAGGAAACATATGGCTATATTTTCGGGAACTTAACAGCGAATGTTCAATTCAAATACCCCATAACGTTCGCTGTATTAGACAGAGGTCACTTTTTACATTATTACAAAAGCCGTGATATTGCTGATAAAGAGCTAGCATGCCAGGCTATGTTCCAAAATTTGAATGGAACTGCCTATCATCCCAAATGCAATGCCTATGGTCAAGATCTGTTTCGAAGAATTCCATGTCCGAAAGGTGGTCTGTGTATAGATGAAGACACACCTTGGAATGTGATAAAGAAGAACCAGTTTACTTATGTTATTCAAAACTCTGGACAACCAAGGTAAATGATAACTGACATCTATCTTATTCTATTGTGTGGTAGATAATATCCTAACTAATATTATAAATTCGACAGTGAGTTTGTTTGTTTGTTACGCTTCTTTCAAAAATGGCTGAACAAATTTGGATTAAATTTGGCACATCGTTAGACCATGACCTGGAGAAGAATAATACCTTTTATCCTGATAAGCGATTATATTTTATCCAAGACTTATGTGGGTGAAACCAAGAAGCGCAGCTAGTTATAAATAGAAGTGTTTTCATAGAATAAAAATGATAATAAAAATTAAAAAAATGTAAATAGACATTCCTTGGGTCCATAGCTTTGTTACTTTACTATGGTTTTTTAAATGTTCACACAGGTTTTGGTATGTTTCAATGGTGTCATGTTACCTAGATGAGGTTTCCTGTACATGGCACCATTACACTGGAGCACCTTCAAAGGACAACAAAACCTTGACAAATATACCGCAGACTGTAAACTATGATTTCTGGCTAGTCAATGGAAGTCCCAACTTATCATTCTACAACACATTGCTGTACCAGTTTTCATTTGATAGACAGAACACGCTGGAACTGTATCTTGTTTTCTGGCTCTGCTATATTATCCTATTGCCAGTACAGATTTACGCTGTCAGGTAAGATTTTAAAACATTGTTTAATAATTAATGATTGTTTACATAAACCATTATGTAAAATTAATTAATACATTTTCAGAGATATTCACTCCAAAACTTTTAGATCAATAGAGTAAGCAGTATTTTATGTACCTATTACTGTGATTTTTGTGTAACTCAATGCAACATCTTTAGAGCTTTATCAGTTCGTAAGATTGTCAGATATTTCATTGAATATACTCTTCATATTTAACCTGTATTTACACCTATTCATCGTATTGCTATAATTTTACTTTTTTCTATTGCATTATTGCTTTGAATTTTGACACAAAAATTTATAGTAAATGAACCATTTCATTTCAGAACACAAAAGCATCCAGTTACAAAGTTGTTCTCATGCAGCCTTGTCCTGGAGTTTATTGCTCTATGCTTCAATGTGCTACATACTGTGAAGTTTGCTGTGGATGGTGTAGGGTTTGCTGGGCTGGCGGCCGCTGGCGATGTTTTAGATATTATGAGCAGAGTGAGTCACAATGCATCCTCTTACACTAATCAATCCGGTGTTTGTGTGTGACCTGTCATTGTTGATTTTAAACCAGTATACAATAACATAATTGCACTAGATATTCTCGCCCTGTGACAGGTCACATACTTGGCCCAAGACAAAGTTGAAAAAAATTGTATAATGGCTTTGATGTATTTGTTTTAACTTTGATGTATTTGTTTTAACTTTGATGTATTTGTTTTAACTTTGATGTATTTGTTTTAACTGCTGTTATTGGTATCATTATTACTGCTCTTATCTGCAAACTTTTGTGGTATTTAATTTAATATTATAGGTTGTATTTTTTTTGTGTTTGAATCTACACTCTACAGGGTTAAGTTAAATTAGCTAGCGAAACTGCACAGACATGTTGGGTATCATTATCTAAACATGATAAACTAAAAAGGATTTAATTATTTTTGTTTTGGGGTCTGACTGCAGCTAGTAAACTTCTTTTTTGTTACAACATAAAATCTTTTTGTTTTATCATGTTAAGATACGGACACCCATCACTTAAGCGGAGTGTTTCGATAGTTCATTTATTTTCAGCCTGTATAATTATGTGATGTGTCCATGCTTTTAATTTAAATTTTGTTGTGCTATGTAGGTAAATTATTCATGTTTATTTTGTTCTTTTTATAAATACATTCCAAATTGCATGCCACTGATCCTGCCTTACTACTAATACAGATTGCTTGACAGAGTTGTAACAAACCTTACAATCAAAAGTAATATTGTTGTCCTAATTTCCTAAGCTTCTCTAGCTACAAAAAAAAAAAAAGCTATAAGGGCTGTACTTCGGGTCACTTTGTTAGAAAGCTCCAGAAATGCTAGTATTGCCTCACAGTATTCAACACTACTGATGTTTGTTTTGGTTATTCATATTTTGATTGCCTATTTCCTTAATATGCATATTAGGGGGGGAGTATCCCTGGGGGACCTCGGCGGCGAGGTCGGTATTACGGGTGTTGGTTGTGTTTGTATACTGTACTGGTGGCCCGTTAGAGACTTTTATAAATATTATATATAAGGATACCTTTATCCTGTATGGAAAATTCCATAGATGTTTCCTTATTTAGCCATTAATTATTATTTTCGCCATCTAATTATATTGCTGGACAAGGTCGAGAGGAAGCAACATGTTTTGTTTAGAGTTTAGGCGTTTTACTTCTTTTCGATTTGCGGCCATTGAGCTTCCGTTGTACATAAAAAAATAAGTGTTAATTTAAAAAAATATTACCTTTAAGTATAGGTACTAATTACAACACCACTATTTCTAATACCTATTATATATAGCACATGAATGAGTAACTGATCATATCTCTTTTTGTTTATGCAATTTCAGTTATTTACATACATTTTATTGCATGCTAAAAATTCCGTTGGTTACTTATCTGCCATAAACTACACTTGAATAATGAATATTTGTTGTATTTCAGACACTGTTTATGTTGCTCCTACTTTTGTTAGCAAAAGGCTGGGCAGTGACTAGGTTGGAGCTCACATACAAACCACTTGTATTCGGAGTCTGGCTTGCATATGGAATTGTTCATATTCTACTTTACGTTTGGAATACAGTGAGTATTTCACTTTTTGAAACATATTTTGACTTTTATAACTTAAAAATAATATTTAAAGACTAAGGGTCTGCTCAAACTGATGGACGGGACGGCAGATGATTTTAAATTTATCAAATAAATTTAATACTTATCCCATCGAAATAAGGCATATATGTATTTCAATGCTCGGTGACCGACCTTGGAGCATCGCAGCGCAGTTTTCTTTAGAGCATCGAGCATTGAAATATATACCTTATTTAGATTGGATAAGTAATAAATTCAATTGATAAAATTAAAATCCTCTGCCGTCCTGCCGCCAGTCTGTGCAGGCCATTATGCTGGATTCCTATAAACAAAAACGAATTGTTTTGCTTACCAATGGTAGCTTTATTTATTGCCAAACTGGTCATATAAATAGATTCGTAAGCTTGTTTTACCTGTGATAGCTACTTCCATATGGGAGGGTCTACTATGCAAGGCTATGAGGTCTTTGCTTCATTATTGGAAAAGATACAAGAATCTTAATTTTAACCAATAACGGTCCGTAAATTATAGGAATCGGCCATTAGGCATTGAAGGTGAAGTTTATTATGAGATTAGACAAAAGCATACCTACTGTAATGTAGCGTAAAAAAATATTACAATACGCCTGGTAGTTCTATTGTGTGTAAAATGTTTTTAATAATCAATACCAGTATAATGGAATGGTGACCTTTATTCGAGACAATCTCTTTTAAAAGACAATATTATTTATTTATAGACTGAAGTGGACATTATAGAAGAGATTGACGAATACCAAACATGGCCGGGTTGGTTGATCCTTGCGCTACGTGTAGCGATAATGACTTGGTTCGTCCTAGAACTCAGATATACAATGATGTATGAACACAATATGCCAAAGCTTAACTTTTTACTACACTTCGGCGCATCTAGCCTTGTGTGGTTCGTGTACTTGCCGATTATTGCGCTGATTGCGCTGCAGATCAGCCCTCTGTGGAGGTTCAAGTTTTTATTAGGTAAGTGTTAAGTACTTTTTCTTTCTCATTATGTAAGCCCAGTGACATTGCACAACTCTTTTAATTTATTACAAGTTACATTCTCCTCAGTTGCGGTTTAATTTTGTAGCTGCTAGAAAGTTGGTTCACTTTATGAATGACATCATTTTGAATTGTTAGGGGGCTCGGAAACGTTAAAATAACGTTCTATATCTGAGGAGATATCATTTTCTCTTTGTTTGTACCTTATACTTTCGCTGCTAAAACTATTACAATTTATTTAAATGTTTTCTTTAAGTATTAAGTTTCATTTATATGCGGAATAACTTATTTTTTACTATTGCTGAATAACATATGAATAATTATAAATATTTTCTTCAATCTGGGTTCTCGTTAGAATTGTCACGGCCAATGCAGTTAACCGAATAATATCTGGTCACGTATCGGCAATTATCTTTTACAGTCGTGTAACTTGTTGGTGTAAAATAATTAAATTATCGCTAATTAATTGATGTAATGAATGTTAAATCGATCTACGTTTATTAGTTGTTTTAAAGCTGGGCCGATTATGTACGAGTTTGAAGTTTTAACGTGTATCCGTACTGGGCATTTTCGCGTCATTAAAACTATGCAAATCAGGCGTTTCAATGGGATTTCCGTACTGTAGTAGGTACTTTCGTAGTAGCAATTTACGCATTCGCATTACTGCACTCGGTAAAGTCCGCTATAATCTAATGCCCACGTCATATGTAGTCATTACGCTTGAAGACTCTTTCGTTGAGGGAATTAGGCCTTGTAAATTAATAAGGAAAGGCTCAATAGTTGAAAGGATGGGAATTTAGAGTAACTTTTATTAGAAATCTTTGCTAAGCCTCGGAGCAATGAAAAAAACTACTTTAAAAATTTAATTAAATGGGAAATCATCTATCGGGCACAAGGCCTGTACCATATAATAGGGTTGCCAACAACCGTCCTGTTTTCCCAGGATATGTCCTTCTTTTTGGGATGTCCTGCATACACCTGCTTTACTTAAAAACTATACAGGAGGGTGTCCTGTATAGATTTTAAGTAACGTCCTGGATTTTTTAAAGCATCCTGGTAAAATCCTGGATTTTAAATTTCGCGCCTTCAACCTTACGTTTATCGGTCGGCACCGCGCGCCCCGCGTTTAAAGGTCATAAAAAAGTCTACTCTATCACCTTCCTACCTTCAAATATGTAGTATTTTAAAAATAAAGATGTAACGTGCTCAATTAACTCTGCTTGTGGTCTCTTTCTCACTACTATTTTCGCGCACTAGAGCTCTCTCTATTTAACGGTTAAATAGAGAGATCTTTGGTACGCGATAGTTGAGTTTCATTGAACCTGTTTTCATTGCGTGTTGCCATTAACTACTGCTCTTATACTGCGTCTTGTATTTAAACCGAAATGTCCTGGTATTTTCACCCTCTAATCCTGGTTTTCAAAATTTGGGGATGGCAAACTTACCATATAAAAGCTATTTGAACTTTTGCTTACCTCTTGGGATATACAATATTATTTTAATCTTATGCTACAAAAAATACTAAAACTTGTTTTCAGGTATCACATATTCAGCGGACTGTCTCGCGTTTTGTGTGATGGCTCACCTGCTGTGGCCGACGCGCTCAGAACAGTACTTATTACTAGCGCCCTCTGACTATACAGGTATTTATTATTAAATTATTACTATTTTTACACGACTGCCCAAAAAGGAATGTAATGTTTTCTGGGTTCATGTATGTATGTATCTATTTGAGTTTCTTTGTTCCACCATAACTCTTAAATGTCTGAACAGATTTGGATGTCGTTACATCCGAATCTGTTGAGGCATTTAAACGATATTAACGATACCCCATGGTATCGTTAGAATCCTTACTTCATCCCGAGTGACATAGACAATCTTTTTTTTTTTAATTAATATGGCGGCCGTGTGGCTCCATTTTTAATGTGAAAAAAAAACAATTATTACTTATTGTAATTTCTTTTTTCCTTTATTATTCCAAAACTATATAATTTATTGGCATACATTTTACATAGGTGTACATACAAAACAAACATTTTTCCCCAGCAGCACAGCTGTCTGCTCAGTTGGAAAAACTTGATTCTATATAATAGTACTTATGCAAAAATAATTTACATTACCACAAATTGCTATTATACAACTCATAAATAATAAATTAAAATAAAATTAAAATAGCTTAATTAGTCCCAAGCCTTTTTGTCGTCCAAATAATCTTTAACTTTATAGAAATCTTTTTAACATAGTTTATGTTTAATAAATGATTTAAATTTATTGAGGCTCAGTTCTTTGACATGAAATGAAATGAAATTAAATTAAATGAAATGAAATGCCTTGACATGCCTTGGGAGTTTGTTGTAAAGACGTATACTTTGGCACTTAAATGAATAAAAAAAAATTTGGAGCGTAGTCCTTGGCACAATAAATAAATCTTTGTTTCTAGTATTCATGATATGATTGTCGCTGTGTTTAGAATTGTCGGTCGTGATTTGGTCCTGGGTTCGATTCTTAGATCGGGCAGTGTTATACTCATCTTTTTTCTTGCCAGATAACAGCAATAAGCTCATTAACGCTGTTACATGAAAGTATGAAACTATAACATAACTGGCGAAATATAGGTGCACTACCGGAGAATAAAATGCGTTTTAAGCTATTTTGTTGTTGGTCAAGGAAGGAAAATATCAGAATTACAATACTTAGATAGTGTAATTAACCTACAATTACTATTTACTATTTTAAAGTATTGTTTGCGTATAGATTACCATTATAAATATTACAATACCAACATTACAAACGTTTGTAACAAAATGAGAGTGCTTCATGTATTTGATATTATCGTAATTTCTGTTTTAGGTACCTACTTGTATTAAGGTAACGATAACTAACTTTTAATCATTTTCTACTGAAGATCACGTCTAAACGAGTAGTGTTAATGATTTGGAAATAATATATGTTAAATTAGAGCATTTTCTTAATATTTTAATTCATGAATATTCTAGATTATGTTTATAGTGAAATTTATTTGTAAAGTTATGTCTAATGCGGACAAAAACCTGAGAATCACGCAAAATCTATCAAGCGTTTTTTTCTGAAACCTTTACCATTTTAAAGATAATTTAATTATTGATCTTTTAGTTTACGTGTTTTATTAAAATACCTTTTGTTCTATGTATTATAAATTAATAATACGTCTAAATTGGGACAGCGCTCCTGGATGGGCAAGTCCTATTACTGGCTGGACGTACGACGCGTTGCGTGAGCTTAGTACAGAACACGCAAGCTAACCACTCAAGGTCGCGGGCATATATCTGCGTCTTAAGACCACGTTACGATAACGCGTTATTCAAAGCATATCAATAATGGTCAGCCATGAAGTAGAAACAAATCACTTTACGTTCTTGAACGCCTCTATATTGGAAGTCATTGTAACGCGTTATAAATATACAATGTAGTTGTAGTCTATATTTATTGTATTGTGCTCTTATCTATCTACCAGTCAGTCCATTTGCTAATTGGTATGTTGTGGGTGTAATGTCAATGATGTCGTGACGTCACAACGATCGATAATGAAGCTGCCTGTCCTTTGAAGCGGAGCAGAGAACTACAGAGCTAGTAAAACATTATCCAATAAAATTCCATTAAATTCACGTTTTGTGGTAATCTAGCTGCCAGAGGAACAGGCAGCCTAAACTCGGTCGGTCTATTAGGAGAATCGTGTAGATTAAGATCAAGAATCATTTGATAAGTAAACGTTTCATACAAACGTGTACTTTATTCGTAAGTTCATATTCGTATAAGTGAATGTGAGCAAAATATTAATGTGATCAAAAAATAGGGATGTAGACAAAAAAAAATTGTCCGTTAGATAGTGTTTATATTAAAAAAAATATTAGACATGTATTTTTTCTTTTTTTACGTAATCAAAAGATTACGGCAATACATTGAGTTAAAATTAATGTGGCATGACGTCACTCTCCGGTAGATTTTATACTGAATTGTGACGTAGCGAGCCCCCATTCCCCAAGTTTAATGAGTTTTGTCTAAGTCATTTTTTATCATATGATAAAGCAAACAATACGTGTCTATTATTAAACAGCATTTTTTTTCCAGTTTGCATCCCTGTTCATACAAATATGAACATTAACTTTATACAAATAATGTTCATATTCGTTTGAGTGATTGATATAAACAATGATTAATATAATACCGGTCAAAATAGCTTCGGAAATAACAATGAAATTTTTATCAATTTCTGAAAGATAATAATGGTTCCTGTGGGTCATTCTTTGAAGATAGACATATGCCACCGCGTACTTTTTAAGATGAAAAATCCCGTATAACTTAAGTTTTATCTATCTTTTACGGATTAAGCGGCGCACGCCAGTAAAGCTCCCAGTCGGCATGATTTTTTCCGATATCTTCAACAATAATCGTCATGTTTCAGCCAATTTACACAAAACCTTAATAAATTATACACTAAAACCTTCCTCATGAATCATTCCGTCCATTGGTGAAAACCGTTTGAAAATCAGTTCGGTCGTTTTTGAGTTTATCGCGTTCAGACAGACAGACGCGGCGGGTGACTTTGTTTTATAATATGTAAGGATTAAATTTTGGGTTCATTTTATTCACGTTATTCCCTAGTTTTTTTTTTTTTTTTTAAATGATGTTCTGAAACGTTCCGAAGTTTCGTTTTGTGAGTCCGTGCACAGGGAAATAGGTATCACAGAATTAGGCGCGGGTATAAGAAGGATAAACTGCTCAGTTTACTAAACCCTATTGATTTATTGACAAATAAAATAATCAAACCATAATAAAAAGTAATCTTGATATCTGTAGGCTGGATTACTCGCATCGCCGACGTACCATAGTACGCTATCACTTTTTCGTTCTTAATAAACATGATTTTATCTGTACGTTTATCAAAGCACTTCATCTATCGCCAAACATCATATAGTAATGGAAATGGCCGCATGCCTGATTAAGTGTGTACTTAAAAAAAAGAACATGAAGCGTACATTAAAATGGTCCTGATAGATTTTTGCTACAAACAGTTATTCGGGTTATTCCACAGAATTAGTACAGATAGTTCACTCCGCAAAATCATTTAAATAAAAACGACTCTTGCTACGACACTATAACGTGCAATTCAGATAGCACACCGCTAATTACCTACAGTTATATTCACCTAGATGTTGCCTCTCTTTCTATCGCGTAACTTTTGTATCTTCTGACTACGTTACGCCCACTGAGTTCGAAATGTCGATCCCGGCGGGTATATACTTGTAGTTTCATACCTAAAAGGCGGCGTCAAGCATCTGAATTCATCTGTGGTTATACCTACAATCTTATCAATAAGGCTGCCTGTCCATTGAAGCGGAGCGAGGCAGCAGAGTGGAGCGGAGTTGCGGACAGTGTCTGTCCATTGATGCGGAGCGAGGTAGCGGAGCGGAGTTACGGACTGTGCGGAGTGAGGTAGCGGAGCGGTGTTGCGGACTGTGTCGAGCTAGACCGAGTTCACGCGACGAGTAATAATTCCCCGCTCCGGTTCCCCGCTCCGCTCCGTTTCCCCGCTCCGCTTCCCTGTTTTGTATATGAATTTTTAAACTAGTTCGCAAATCCCTGTCCACTGAAGTGGAGCGGAGGTTTTATGCAATTCCATTGGTTAATATTGGCACACCGCTACTCCGCTCCTCTCCTCTCCGCTCCAGTGGACAGGCAGCAAGTCTCTTTTAAAGACATTTTCCTCTATATTTCTACTCGTTAACAATAAGCTTTTTCTATTCTGGACCAGAATACGAGCTAATAACTGTAGGGATACAGTTATTTTTAATTGTTGATATAGTAATTCGTTATTGCAAATTAAGAGCGCTCGCAATGTGGCTTTTATTAACATTGTTATAAGGTTTAAATAACAATGGTTGCCACTCGCTTGTGAAATGCAATGACTATCTTACCATTATCACATTCTGCTGTATATTGAACCGCCATAGTTAGAACTATAATCATTACATTAGTCTCGCAAAAACTCGAAAATGGCTCTACCGACTAGTGTTCACCTCTTTATTGGACTTTAAAGAAAACTAGGAACAACCCGAAAGACCAGCTGAAAAATCGAAAAAAGAGAAAAAAAAATTTTTTTGTTTGTTTGTAATGAACTTAAAACAACTAGACCTATTTAATAAATTCTATCACCAATAGAATGCTATATTATCACTGAGTAATATAGGCTATAATTAATAAAGATATCACGCGGGCGAAGCCCCTGGCAGAAGCTAGTGTTTAATATTTCTATTTTATAATTTTTCAGCGGGTATTGAAGAGCTAGACGAATTCAACGAGTCCCCTCACGTAGTACACAGCGACACCGTAGCACTCACAACAGCCGAAAGCATCAACGCGGACGACGAAGACATCATATTCACCAGAGCGACACACAAAAACGGCACCGCTTTCTCATAGCAATGCGAACAAGTAAGAGAGGATACCGTCAAATAACGTTCAGGGCCCGCCCCCAGAACGAATGAAATTATGAATTTAACACGATCGAAATTATTTACTGATATTGGTCTCATTGAACTATTTGTCTCCAATATTTATGTAGTAAAAGTCATGTTGATTGTGTCGATTTAATATTGTTATTTGTAATATTTATTATGAAATACGAGACGAATGATGTTGAGTGAAGGAGATTATGAATGAGTGATAGAAATTCGAATATAATGGCTAATAAATTTAGCCAATAGTAAATTTTAAATTAATGTATCCAGCTGTGTGATATTCAAGTACATTGATTCCTTATCGAAGAAATCGTTGAAAGCACAAAATTAATTGAATTTTACTAAGAAAACATAATTATTATGTAAGCGATGTAGTTCCGGTCTCAAAGCGATCGTATCAGTGTCAATTAACAAGTTTATTTTCTTCAGTTTCAATATAATATGACACTAATGCACGTTTACACCTTCACTAAGTGACATTTAAATTAATCCCTAAATAAAAGTGCACTGTTGGATTTTCAACACTAGGCTCACCGCTGAGAGTTGAAAATCTAACAGTGCACTTTTATTTAGGGATTCATTTAAGTGTCACTTAATTGTCGGTGAAAACGGTCATAAGAGTGGTACAAAAAAAATCACAAATGTACTATGTGCCAACGATTGAATCAACTATTATGTAATGCGAAGAAAATATTGCAGATACCTATAATATAAGAGTATTCGTAATCATTGTGTCTTTGTGAAAAATGTCTGAATTTACCAAAATATATTTAAGAAAATGAGTGTTAAAAGTGCTGTTAAAGTTGAATGGAGTTTTTCTTATTGTATGAATTTGTATGTTTAGGTTTATATTGTTCTGATTCACTCTTGAATAGATTCCATGTTCGATTACCTACGTCTGGTACTTATTTACTGTTTACTTAAATTGTTTGTGGTATGTGTAATTAAAACATTAAAAGCACAGTGATCCTGGATGTACCTGAGTATTGTAAAAATATTATGATATTTGCATAGCACTGATATATACCATTGCACTGATTAGCCATCTTTTAACCGCGCTATGCAGTCGAACCTGGATAAGAGAGACTTCAAGGGATCACGATCTCTCTTTCGCTTATGGAGGTGTCTCCCTAACTTGAGTTTCTAGCTTAGAGGTACAGGCGCGGCCTGTCTCACTTATAGAGGTTTATAAAAATAAATATTTAGCCATTCGAATAGAATACGATACAAAAGCAATGTTAGTTCCACGAAATTTTAGAATGAATCATAAATAGCAGATGTTAAATTACGCTCGACTGTCACTTATAGAGGTACCTAAAGGCAAGTAGCAGTCTTAGTGATAGAGATCCAGGAGAGATGTTAAATATGCTCGACTGTCGCTTATAGAAGTACAGTCTAGTAGCAGTCTCAGCTATAGAGGTCCACGAGAGATGTTAATAAGCTCGACTGTCTCTTATAGAAGTAGTCTAGTAGCAGTCTCAGTTATAGAGGTTCACGAGTGAAAAATGGTTTTCTCTTATAGAGGTTTCTGTTTCTCAGTTATAGAGGCTTTAGTGGGTTAAAATGACGGGACCTGGCAATTACTCTCATTTATAGAGTTTTCTCGCTTACCCAGTTCGATCTTACCCAGGTTTGACTGTAAATGAAATGGTATCAATTTTGGTCTGACGTTGTTGTTATGCCAAGACAGTAAAGCTCAATGCATACACAAGGTGGGTGCGTGTCGGGCGCGGAACGGGTCGGGAGCGGGAGCTACGCACGCGTTTCGTGTGCTGATCCATATTAATACAAGGAATAGGGATGATGTGTCTGGGTAAAAAAAAAAAAATCTAAGTAGTCCGTCAGTCAGATAATAAAAAAATATTAACAAATTACTTAGATAAAACGCATTTTAAGTTGGGGTGTATGTGGGGTAAATGGGGAGTGGGCGTCGCTACGTCACAAGTATAAAATCTACATACTCGTGACGTCATGGCACGATTTAACTCAATGTATCGCCGCAATCTTTAGATTGCACAAAAAAAGAAAAAAAATGTGTCCAATATTTTTTTAATAATCCCCATGATGGACTAAAACAAACATTTTAGTCTTCATCCCTATAACAATATATATAAGCCCGCTGTACTGCCGTCCCGACCCGCGCCCGACACGCACCCGCCTTGTGTGTCGGGTGAGCTTTAGTTGTTAGGCGTAAAACTGTTTAATTCTTCTGTTATGAACATCATATTCAACAAACTATCAGAACGTACAAAATTGTATTCATTTAATGTATTATTTCGGAATGAGATCGAATAATCTTACGGGTTACGGTTCGCTAGTTAAATCGAATTCTTATGAAAAAAACGCTGATACATTTTGTATACAAATAGATACTTGAATATAACAAATATATTCGTGATGTACAGTGACTTTTAGAAATGTTAAAGTACAATTAGATCTCAAATTGATGTTATCTTTGTGATTTTTATAAAAAAACGGCAGCTGAATTATATTTTTGTCAATGTCTAAATTAATTTGCTTTTCGTGTTATCTGTCTAATTATTGTGTATAAATTATTTATATCGTCGCCAAATTAACTAAATTGTCAAACTAACACACTATTAAAATTATTAGACAAAAATAGCTTCTAATGCATTCTTTTAGCAATCTTTAGGACGTAAAATAAATTAATTATAGCAGAGCATGCTCTTTAAAATTTTTAGAATAGTTAGATTCGATGGTCATATTATTTTGTTGTGGAACACGTAAATTAAAAGCAAACTCGCTTTTTTAAATTCACAGATATAATTTGTGTAAAGCATGCTCTATTATCTATTGAAGTATAACGTTATTGTTTCAAAAATAATGTCGTGTCAATGTAGCATAAGAATAGAAAAGCTAGTGATGTAAATTTTGGTTACATAATTTTTATTTTAGTAGAAGTAAATTATTTTATAACATTTAAAAATAAAGTTAGCCGAATGCTGATTTCTAAACTTTGACAAAACGTAATCAATTAATAATATGAACTTAGCAGTCGACTAAACCATTACTATGCGTTAGGCCCTACCATGTAACAGAAATATTGTATAATTTAATTTACCAATAGGGGGCTAGAGTTGGTTTCAAACATTAAAAAGACCTATTCACGCAGGATATCGTGTTCACATACCTACTACTAAATATTATTGCCGTGAATTGTAAGCTCGAACAAAATATTTATGTTCACTAGCTTAAGTCACCTATTGCTAAATTAAAAAGAATCACAAAAGTACTGATGTAATTTCCATAACAAAACCAACCGCAGCAACGTTGAATCAAAATTTTGACTAAGGGAAATAATATTTGTTAAAGTTTTGAAGCCGTCTCAAAATCATAATATGCTAAACGTTTATTTACTTGCAATTTATGAAATAAAGAAGAGCGGAGTCTTCTCAACAAATGCTTTTGCTGCGCTTTATACGGCGCGAACACATGCTATTTCCATGCGTCCAGAGAACTGCTTTTGACCACAAAAGAGATACAGAAGGACGGCTTCATACAACGAGCGAAAATAGGCTTTCTATCTCAGACGAATGCCACCCGCGAGTGTACGTAGACGCGTGTCTATGTGTGCAAGCCACCCGCGAGCGTACTTGAACTCTGTACGGAAACGCGTGTCAATGTGTGCATGCCACCTGCGAGCGCACTTGCACTCTGTACGTAGACGCGTGTCTATGTGTGCAAGCCACCCGCGAGCGTACTTGGTACGGAAACGCGTGTCAATGTGCTCATGCCACCTGCGAGCGCACTTGCACTCTGTACGTAGACGCGTGTCTATGTGTGCAAGCCACCCGCGAGCGCACTTGCACTCTGTACGTAGAAGCGTGTCTATGTGTGCAAACCACCCGCGAGCGCACTTGCACTCTGTACGTAGACGCGTGTCTATGTGTGGAAGCCACCCGCGAGTGTACGTAGACGCGTGTTTATGTGTGGATGCCACCTGCGAGCGCACTTGCACTCTGTACGTAGACGCGTGTCTATGTATGCAAGCCACCCGCGAGCGCACTTGCACTCTGTACGTAGAAGCGTGTCTATGTGTGCAAACCACCCGCGAGCGCACTTGCACTCTGTACGTAGACGCATGTATATGTGTGCAAGCCACCCGCGAGCGCACTTGCACTCTGTACGTAGAAGCGTGTCTATGTGTGCAAACCACCCGCGAGCGCACTTGCACTCTGTACGTAGACGCGTGTCTATGTGTGCAAGCCACCCGCGAGTGTACGTAGACGCGTGTCTATGTGTGCAAGCCACCCGCGAGCGTACTTGAACTCTGTACGGAAACGCGTGTCAATGTGTGCATGCCACCTGCGAGCGCACTTGCACTCTGTACGTAGACGCGTGTCTATGTGTGCAAGCCACCCGCTAGCGCACTTGCACTTTGTACGTAGACGCGTGTCTGTGCGCATGCCACCCGCGAGCGCACTTGCACTCTGTACGTAGACGCGTGTCTATGTGTGCAAGCCACCCGCGAGCGCACTTGCACTCTGTACGTCGAAGCGTGTCTATGTGTGCAAACCACCCGCGAGCGCACTTGCACTCTGTACGTAGACGCGTGTCTATGTGTGGAAGCCACCCGCGAGTGTACGTAGACGCGTGTCTATGTGTGGATGCCACCCGCGAGCGTACTTGAACTCTGTACGGAAACGCGTGTCAATCAGCGGCGTGCCATGGCGTCAAAATTAGGGCAAGCCAACATATTTTTCATATGTTGTTCATGGTACAACATTATTAGAAAACCTTTATAAAATGCGAAGAGTTCTAAATAAGTATTATCAAGCATTAGTATGTAATTTTCATAAGCGCCATCTATATGAATGAATGCGCGTAAACACACCGTTTAGCCGAATCTTTTTACCTTATTTCATATGCACTTGTCACATGCTAAAATTTTCAATCAAAATCCACTAGATGGCTCCCAACAAATGATCGATTTGTTGTTCTATTGCCGTACGCATAATTTTATGAGTTTAATTGAAAATGTTAACATGAGATAATACCAAAATAACTTTTTATAATTTATCATAATGACAATAGCCAACTCTTATCTTTATTTCAAAACACCTATGAAGAATCTCTTCGATACGAAAATTATTGTGTTTTGTGATCTCAATGAGAACTTATTGTTATTATAATAATAGGACATAGGGTTTGTTTTTCAGTGGTTTACCAAAACTACAAATGCCATACAAACAACACTAATTATGTGTTTTCATGGCACCAGCTACCTACCTAAAGTTGTCTAATAAACAATCGAATGCCTATTTCAATCTATTTTTCGACTGACAAAAATACTTGTTTTTATTTCCGAGAAACAAGTATCTACAGTAATTTGAGGTTGGTTACGGTAAAGTAAAGAGTTACTTATTGTCGAAAAACTCAAGTTACATACCTTTTCGAACACAGTTTCCGAATTCCCATTTTGATGATAAAATAACACTATAATCACTAACAAAAGCGCGGAATGAAATCGCCACAATAACTATCGAGATTATATTTGTCTGTAAAACTCAAAGTATTTACCTTTCCGAGTAAGGATTGCACACTTTAGTCCTTCACAAGGAACAATTGCATGCGTTTCCGAATTCATTTCAATGATAAGAAACTTTTTAATCACTTCAAAACTAATCACAACACTTAAATTCACAGAAAATGAAAAAATATCAAAGCGAAAAAAAGTGCACCAGGTACCTAGCCGCTCAAAACAAATTTGAACAAATTTGCCACGTCATTACTCCTACTATTCATAATCAAACGCACGATTCGTTCCATTCATAAAAAAATCAGAAGCCGGGCTTAATATTTAGAACATTTTGCGAAATAGGTACATACTAATGGTATCAACAAACTTAACTATTTCTATGCGAAAGAAGAGTGGTAAAAAAGCCTCATAAAAGCCAACACAAGTGCGAGCGAGAAAGAATAAAAATTATGTTTTCATTTACGATGTGATCTCGCGTCCTACTTATCGCTATAGTGTTAGAGCGAGATCGCAACTGCATCCGAGATAGTTGGCAACGGTGCGTGATGCAAAACGGCGCGGAATTTAAATATTATTCTTTGAGTACGTAAACCTGGCATCGTAGCTTATAAAGCGCGCGGCTGACACAGTGCAGCGCGGAGTTTAATGTTAGGTATTATTCTTATCAATTCTTGCGAGATGATTATTGACTTGGTTGCTTTTATAATTTTTTTTTTTTGTTGGTGGGCTCACTTTTTAAGGCAAGCCGGGCTTTTCGGCTTCTATGGGGGGACCGCCACTGGTGTCAATGTGTGCATGCCACCTACGAGCGCACTTGCACTCTGTACGTAGAAGCGTGTCAATGTGTGCAAGCCACCCGCGAGCGCACTTGCACTCTGTACGTAGACGCGTGTCTATGTGTGCAAGCCACCCGCGAGTGTACGTAGACGCGTGTCTATGTGTGCAAGCCACCCGCGAGCGTACTTGAACTCTGTACGGAAACGCGTGTCAATGTGTGCATGCCACCTGCGAGCGCACTTGCACTCTGTACGTAGACGCGTGTCTATGTGTGCAAGCCACCCGCTAGCGCACTTGCACTTTGTACGTAGACGCGTGTCTGTGCGCATGCCACCCGCGAGCGCACTTGCACTCTGTACGTAGACGCGTGTCTATGTGTGCAACCACCCGCGAGCGCACTTGCACTCTGTACGTAGACACGTGACTATGTGTGGATGCCACCCGCGAGCGTACTTGAACTCTGTACGGAAATGCGTGTCAATGTGTGCATGCCACCTGCGAGCGCACTTGCACTCTGTACGTAGACCCGTGTCTATGTGTGCAAGCCACCCGCGAGCGCACTTGTACTCTTTACGTAGACGCGTGTCTATGTGCGCATGCCACTCGCGAGCGCACTTGTACTCTGTACTTAGACGCGTGTCTATGTGTGCAAGCCACCCGCGAGCACACTTGCACTGTGTTTGTAGATGCGTGTCTATGTGTGCATGCGTTTTCACTCGTTGTATGGAGCCGCCCATCTGTACCTATCTAGTTTATCGTTTGACGATTTTAATAAATGGTCAACCATTTGGAACACAGAATGTAGGACGATTAGCCCCAACAGCGTATGTGCGCGCTTGCTTTATTAAATACCTACCTACAGTTTGATAACAGAGTTTTCTATGAGTCCGGAATAATGCGGACAAAAATGAAGCTTATTTTTTATTTTTTTTATCAAATTTTAATGAGATTTATGGACTAAGTTATATCACGTATAACCTGTTTACGCATAGGTATGATTTTGTTAATCATGAATTATTTTTTGTCTTTACAAATGTACACTGATGTGGGAAAAGAGCCACAGTTTTTTATAAATATTATAACCATTTGTGGTATAGGTTGAATAACAAGCAAATATAAAAATGTAACTTATGTTTCATTACAATGTTATTGAACTTAAATCACGATATCATAATTAACTGACTTGTTTGATTACATTTAAACAATGGGTGTATAAAATCATACAAGGCAGTTGTGTCGGTCTGTTAAATTAGTTCATACAGGTGATGTTATATTTTAACTCGAGGCCATTGTAAAAATAGAATACTGATGATGAAGTAATGGGTAGATGATCAAAACTGGAGTTAATTGAAGGTTAAGGTTATCGAGGTTATCGAGGAGCATTGAGGTTAAAATCAAGATCCTATTAAAAATCGCGCTTCGACTTTTTGAGTTCACTGTTCAGACCTTAGGTAAGTACCTCCGATAGTCTCACAGACACATACATTTATTTAGCCACCCATCTGCTGTCAAACCTCGAGATTAAATATAAATCCTGTATACATAGGTATATTTTTTATTTTTTAGAACCTGCTCTCACTTACGCCTATTCCTAAAGAAAAGTATTGTTTTAATAGTTAATATTATTTCAACCTACCTTTAACGTTTTATATTTTGTGTATAATCCACATTTTTATACGTAGTGGTATATAGTTATTTCTAAGCCTTTGTAGGTGTAAATTGATGTAAATAAACTTTCTTATTATGTACACATATGGTTGTTTAATTTTGTAGTTGAATAAGGGGTTACTAATAGAGATAGCAAACAAGGAACACTTATAGTTTTGCCATGTCCGTATGTCTGTCTGTCCGCGGCTTAGCTCAGAGACGGTTAGTAATAGAAAGCTGTAATTTGGCATGGGTATACATATTAATCATGCCGACAAAGTGGTAAAATAAAAACATGTTTTTTTTTAAGGGTACCTCCCCTACACGTAAATTGGGGATGGTTATTTCTTTCTCGTATATCCTATGGTGTGGGGTGTCGCTAGAACGGTCGTTCAAAAATATTGTGGGTGTGTGAAAGCCATTTTTCAATTTAGGGATTCGTTTGCGAAATATTAAGCTTATGCTTATGTTAGAGTACAGTGTCCCCCCCCCTGCCAGCTAAATGGTTGTACTTGGATTTATGGGAAAAATCACAGCAGTAGTTTAAATAGCGAAGTTAAAAGGAAAACTATCACAGCTAAGTAGGCTTTACAGGTTAACGAGTAATAATCGACCAACTTAAATTTGCAGTTTGAAAAACATGTTCTCCCATGCGGAATGGACAGGAGAACATGTTTTTTAATTACAATGTTATGTTTGTTCTCGGAATAAATTCATCCCAACAACGGAACCCTTCATTGTACGTGGTCCGACACGCACTTGGTTATTTGTTATTCGTCAAATATCGAATAACAGTTATTTTGAAGTTAATTAGTTGGGCTTTTTAATTCATAATTTAATATTTAAAGTCCAAAAGGAGACGATTGGGATCAATTCGGTTGCGGTTTTTTTCATAAATCAAACCTGCCTCAGAAAATAAATCCTACTTCCTACTAATATTATAAACGCGAAAGTTTGTATGTATGGTAATTGTAATTTATGATTATTTATTTAGGCATTGACTGTACTGCTGGGGTTGCGGGTTTGTCTGAAAGGGATATCGCGGCCCCAGCACACAGGCAACGGAAGGAACACGGGTGGGTTTTAGTCAGTAAAAGTCTGACACTTCCTCTCGCTCCGCCCAGAGCGGGAGGAGTCATTTGATGATTTCCCACCCAAAAAAAAAAAAAAAAAGGCATTGACTGTAGAAATTGTTTTATTGTTCGTATTTCGCATGCCACCATATTTGTACGCCTCTTGGCATAACATAGCGACCTATAGCTTTAATTGAAGAACTGTATTCACTACCTATGTTACCCAAATAAAGAAATGATTATGATTATGGATGGATGTTTGTTACTCTTTCACGCAAAAACTACTGAACGGATTTGGATGAAATTTGGCATACAGATAGTTTATAACCTGGATTAACACATAGGATATCGATATTATCCCGATATTCCCACGGGATCGAGACTTATGCGGGTGAAACCGCGGGGCGCTGCTAGTAAACTATATTATTATTATTTGCGAATAAATAAACGTTCTTTCTTATTCCTTTTTTATGTCGAGTAATAATGGAGTATTCGACTATTCGCCATAGGGAATTGCGATTAATCGGTATTCGACTATTCGCTGTAACAACTATTCGCGGCATCTCTAGTGCGGCCATTAAGTTAATTCGACGGCACTATCAATCTTGAGGTCATTCGCAAATATTTCACGGATTTTAACGGTACTTAGACGAATGCGGAACCTGAGGTGCTAAGTGGGCGGCTGGACAGCATTCCAACCACCACCCAAATTGCGTAACACACGATCAATCACAATTTCAATAATTATGAAGGATATTGCTAATCCATTGCTTCATATCTTCAAAAAAATTGTCTGCTCACCAACTTAAATAACGCAATGAATGTTGTTGAACTGTCAAAATGAAACAGATTGTGATTGATCGTGTGTTATGCATTAAGGTGCTATTTTCTAATTGTTTTGGTCGGTTATCGGGTAGTATTTCCTTTGACGGCCCGTTTCTCGGTATTCCGAAAGATGATGCAAACAGACCCCAAGTCTAATTTGACACATAATAGAATATTATTTTCGTGCTCGTATCTACTGAATTGTTCACACCTCTTTGTTATGTCTACCTAACTACGCGAACATCATCGTGAGTCACCAATTACATCATTTTTAGATAATCGATAAGTACGAATGATACGATTGAGTTCGAGTACATAACCACTTAGTCAATTTAGATAATTAATGCGAATTTAATGTTGCGGTTGTCAAGTGCTCGGCTAAATGAGACTGATGTACTGCGACTTTTATCGGCTGCTACAGCTATTATATTTATGAATTACCAGTGGCTTCGCCCGCGTGATATATTTACAAATAATAGCTTAATATAAATTATTGTGTTAATATACTTACCATTCAACTGGTGAAATAATTTATAAAATCAGTTCAGTATTTTTTGAGTTTATTCATTACAAACAAATATACAAAAAATCAAATCTCTTCTTTTTTTTATATTATATTTAACATACATAACGTTATTTTTTTATTTATTTTTATCGTCCTGTTAACTAGTCGTTCTATGTTAAAGTAAAATAAATAAATAAATGCTCAATACCATTCTAAACCTACCTTAATTGCAGTGACGGAAACGATAAAAATACAAAGAATTTTAATATGTTTTTACAAAATACCTATCTATGACTCAATTGTGACGACTCACTTACTGACACTTGACCTTGATTATAATCAGATAAGTAAAGATTAGGTACATACTTAAAGGGTTTTAGCTTTATCCGTCGACTGCTTTTTGTAGAACCGACAGACGATTTTCTTAATTCTGTGCCGATAGTCACCTGGGAAATAAAACTTGGGTGTGTTATATGATCGCCGCAGGAGACCTGCCTTGAGCATCGGGAATCGCAGGCCGATTCCCAGCCACCGTAGGCGCGGGCTTGCGGACGGTGAGCAATGGGTAGCTCGCTACCTGATATGGACCCTGGCCCGGGTCGATGGCGTGTTGTGTTCCACGCGCGCCTCAGAGATGTCAGCACAACTGCCGGGGTCCCCTAGGACCGATGCATGATGGGTCGCGGGAAAGTCCGAAAGGGAAGGAAGGAACACGGAACAAGAGTCTGACCCGCCCTCCCACTCTGCCCAGAGCGGGAGAAGTTATTTGATAATTTCCCACCCAAAAAGGGTGTGTTATATGATGAGACCCGACAAGAGAGTATGCTGTAGTCTTGATTCCGATATGCTGATGAAATCCTCAACTAAGTACCCTCTTACTTTTTATTCGACTTTAAAAATAATGAGGTTCCGAATTCGACGCGATTACTTCGCCAATTATGAATTGATTTTGATGATACTGTCCCATATAAATTTGAATAACTTGCTTGGGTAGTTTTTGAGTTAATTTTAATAATACTTATATATTTTTCCCACTTAGTCTGTATGTGGATGATGTTATAATAATTTCCTGTCACTGTTATTTACACAACAGGTAGTGGCATTCGAATTTGTGTGGGGTAGGTACCACAACTAAAAATAAAAACAAACGACTTCAAAAAAAAAAACAGTACAAAGTGAAAAATAACTTTATTTTCAAAAGTCAGTGGCAAAAACGAAAATCCAAAACCAAGGACACCGACTTCCGAAATTAAAGTTATTTTAAAGTTTACAGTGTCTTTTTTTTAAGTCGGTTGTTTTAATTTTTTAATTTCAACATGTAAAATTAAACAACAGTTGCCAACAACAATAATTTATTTTCCCACACACTAGTACATACATCATAAAAGAATTTGAAGCTAGCATAATATAAAGGAGAAATTAATTATATAACAGGTACAAATAAATACATTAAAATTTTATCGTTAAACTTCTAATTGTATAGGTTTTTAGAGAGACCCGCAGTCTAATTACGCAACACATTTTATTTCTGTTTACAATTCTGAATCGAAAGCAAGTCCAGTTTTAAACGCCTGCCCAAATTCGAATTACGCTACACATTTTATATCAGTCGACCGTAATTGGATAGGGATGTTCTAATCAATTGGCTATAATTTATTTGGATGATGTGTTTTGTTACACCATGTAGGAATGATTAATTTCCAAATTATTGTGCTATATTTTTTATTTTTTTTAATACAACTGATACTCTACTAGTGCTTATAAATGAAAATGTACAATGATTGCCGAAAAATTAAAAACCAATTTTTAAAACACTTTCTACCAAAAACTACCATAATTGAAATACGTAACAAAACGTTTTTCTTTTCACGTTTTTGTTATCTGTAGCCAATGACAAAATCGTAGAAAAGCAGTGTTGTCAACTTAGTGGGATTTCCACTAAACCTGGGGATTTGGACACCCCTACTGGCGGAGAAATTTTGCTTTCAGTGGCCGGTGGTTGTGTCTAATGGTTAGTTTAATTCAATTTGTAGAAAACAATACAATCAAACTAAAACTTTGACTCGAGAAAATATTTAAATAACACGATAATGGCATATTTTATTGTTTGTTTAAAACCTGTGTCAGTGATTTTTCGATTTATTTCTTTCAAATGCCGAAACCACTGCGGATTCGAACGCTGATTTGGAAAGACTGACACAGCATGACGAATATATTGAAGTCACACAGAGGCTCCGCCCGAGTAGAGATCGAAAAACAACGTCATTTCAAAAAACATATCTCACGGCAGACGGGAACGTACTTACGGGATAAAAAAATCTGCCGTTAAGCCGTTTGAAAACAAACATCTTCACTAAAATTTCAATAATTATACTGCGGTTGCCGTTTGTCATGCCACCAAATCAATAGAAGTTAAAATCGGTTGAACGGACTGTAAAAAAGGTTTATTCAAATGTCAAATCTTATTTTATTAATCGAATAAAGTTTTTAACCAAACGGTTAAATATCCCATTTCAGATTTTGAAATCGCTTTCAAAATCCGTTTTTAGAAATCGGTTTCAGGAGTGGCTCCAGCTCGCAGTTTCAATCGTCTTTAGTAATATTATTCGGTTGTAAGTGCATCATTAAAAACTATTCAAACATAAACAAATACGTACTTACGCAAAGCTACTATTGCCGTGGTTGGTTTTGTGAAATTGGTTTGTCTAGTTCGGATAATCGATACGATTCGATTTCTGACTGAAATCTGATTTTAAATTCGTTTTGATGTATCTGACGCATGTCTATACCGGACTCAGGGAAAAAAATTGGCAGCACTGAGTAAAAGTTGAATAACCTCTTGAACGATCTGCCGACTTATTGTGAGGTGTTCAGAGTCGAATTTATTGCAGAATATTGCCTGTCTTTACTGGTCTAACTTTATCAGTTTGTAGAGAAAAGAACAAGAAAGGCATATAACACATATTAAACATCGAAAATAATCTGCGCTGGAAGCTGGAATGATCATTCTTTGAAGTCTGTGGAGAATACGATATGTACATGGCGAATTGGCGATGACTTTGTTTACATTTTAGTTTTCGGTAATATTTTTGATAAGCATTGTTTTGCCTTTAATGTTTTATATTTTTCAACATACAAGATTATATTTACTATTCTCTTACAGAAACATGGGCCTATGCTAAGCAGTTTTGGAACATTTTTCTTGTGGCTTGTGGAAGTCGGAAAAACTTTGGAAAATTCTCTCGTTCAAGACACTGAAGACACTGCGTGCTTACTTAGGCTGTTTTGCTCAATAGCGAAAAGTAACTAAGTCGATATTATCACTACAAGTAAGTAAGCCAATATAAATAGGAATAACGTGTGTAAGAGAGTACCTTTGTATCTCATTACATTATTGTAGCTGTAGGTACATTATTGGTCAATCTACCTATGGACAATCATTCTTTTGTTGTGTAGACACAAGCATCTAACTTTTTATTGTGGTTAAATATAGTTACTATGTCCGTCAACCTCAGTCTTAACTGAAATTGTTAATTGATATTTATGTACATAAGTAGATGCTGAAATAAACAATTACAACTAGCCAAATAATAACTAACTACACTAGCCAAATAACAACTAACTACAAAACATATTTATAATATTTTCACAGACCGTGCTAGAGCTGAAAATACAAGAAGGGAACGCAACCCAACATCAATCTTGTTGTTCAAACATGGATTGAATATCCAATCTTCTGTATTAATCATTGAAGGTAAGCTTTTTGACACATAGTTAAGAATAAAGCGTAGCAAGTCACATAATAAATAAAACTTTGAATATATTTCCTTGGCTGAACTTAGTACATAGACACAACATATATTTTGTGTGTACCTAACTAATGTTTAATATTATAATTCAGTATTATAAAATATCTGGAGACTGAAATATCAGCCCTAAATAAAGATGAAATTATACAACCAGCACCAATGACTAGGCTGATGGGTTTTGTCCAGCCATGGGCTAATGAAAACCTAGTTGAGCCTACTTTACTTTGCCACATAATTTCTAAGTAGGTACTTTATTTGAGCAAAAAATAATAAGATTTTGTTTTAAAACTATAGAGTTCCTGGGGCGTTTCACCTATGAAGACATGAGGGCAGCATGTAGGATGTCGCCCATGCTGCGTTGCCCCGTTGCTCTGCTACTTCAGTTTTCAAGCTTCTCAAGAACTAAAGTAAAAACTGAAGATTGTTAATGAAAGATAATCTTCTTTTTTTTTACTGTTCTGTCTTGTACAACAGCAATATAAATATGTGTTACTATTTTGTTAATTGATAACAGTGTAAACTTTAATAAAGTGTTTTTATTTTGAACCTGTACTTGTAATTTTTATTTGTACCTATAAAGGTGCAAATAAAAATAACTTATAATGAAATATTTAAGAATTGAATACTATGCCTTTTATAAACACAGCCAATTGATTATTTTATTGATACTATTTAGAGGTAGGTACCTATTTGCCTAAATTAACTGTCATTTATTAGGTAACAGTAAATAGAGAGAAATAAATAATGGTAATCAAAAACGACTTTTATTATATCTTCACATTATTATGAAATATTTGGACACTACTGTAAGGATTAGTGGAATTTGGAATCTAATGTCCTGTGGCAGTCATCATGGAATAAGTATGTACTGCTTGCTAATTCTTGCTGTAAGCGCTCATGAGAGTTAAATTTTTTCCTGAATAATATAGTTGAGCCTGACACCTGAAATATAAAAAAAAAAAAAAAGTAAATCCTCATTAGATTGATATTCCATGAACCATTACATCCATCCACAAAGTCTAATAGGCCTCTCCCTTAAACACTTACATGCACAATCTATCTACTTTATAGAACAGCAATATTCTGCTATAAACAACAATTAGGTGCCTACAATTGACTTTATTTAAATGTATGGTAAGTTTACGTTTGATGGTGCATTTCGTATTTACCAACAAACAATAAGATTGTGTGTAAAATTGTTGCTATGCTAAACACACAATCAATGTTCAACACTAAGAAAGAAAATAATATTGATATTAAGTAGGTACCTTATACAGACAATGATGTGGAAATAGATCTATTTATGGTGTGGTGAGTATGTTCACCGATGTCCTTACAGAATCCATTGACATAAAATGCTTCAAACTATATTATAATATTTGTTCTTCCTGTAATAAATTTGCTTTTCCAATGAAGTACAAGCCCGACTGGGTTGCTAAGCTTGTGGCTTATGATAAGTTTGATACAGTACGAGGTACGAATTTGTCTTTCCTTTAAAATGCCACCAAAATACCTCGTTTCTGAAATATCGTAATATATATCTTTAGTTTAGGTTGTAAGCACTTGTAACAGAAGAAAACTTTCACAATTATTATTAAAAACCGACCTCGTTGCTTCGGTATTTTACAGACCCTAATACTGATCTATCATTGAGGTTTTACACAAAAACACATTCACAATTTATGAAGACGACGTTCACTTACATAATTTTGTAATAAGTAAGGAGATTATACGAGTAAATCCCAAAAATATTGCAAAGAAAATCGAATGCGACCAGTAGGGTGCCTTCTCTTTAGATTGATAGCTGAAAGCAATTTCTCGTTGATTTGAAACAAATTTTCAACTGTCAAAATGATTACGTAATTCCACTAATAGCCTTTTTAGACGAGTATCGTTCACTCTTTAGCGTTTGAAACAGAGTGCAGTTGACAACGCAGATTTTAGAGTTACGTAATTCGAAAATTATAAATTGAATGCAATTGTATTCAAATCGAAACAAATTTGACTCAATTGTAAATCGAAAATGTGTTGCGTAATTAGATAGCTGGTACATACACATTAAGTCATTTATTATAATACTTATCAGAAATACTTTTAAACTCTAATGAAATAAATATTAAAATGAAGAAACGATGTAATTATCAAAATACTGATTGAATATTACGCCTGCTGATACAATAGACATGAGATTGCTGAATTTGAACAAAAGTATTTAGCAAAATACGAGACCGTTTCATTCATGAATTACTTATAATAATTACAGACAGCCTATTACGAAATTTTAAATCATAGTTGCTATCTAAATGGGCATAGCCAGCAGGCTAATTGCGTAACTCACATAAATCGACAATTGATCGCAATGGCTTTCACTTTGACAGTTCACCCACGTTCATTGAGCATTTACTGAGATTTTATTTATATATTGAGAATTTAAGTTGCTGAGCAGAAGAATTTTTCAAATCTATGAAGCAATGGATTAGCAATATCCTTCAAAACTCTTGGATGGTGATTAGAAGTGTGTTACGCAATTAGAGTGCAGGTTGGGACAAAAACCACTTGGTATGTGTATCTACTCTTAGATATTAGGTAGAGCAGCTCTATCTAATTACGCAACACATTTTCGTAAACAATTACTACTAATCTGTTTCATTTTGACAGTTCAACAACATTCATTGCGTTATTTACGTTGTTGAGCAGATTTTTTTTCGAACTTATGAAGCAATCTGTTTCAAAACGATTCAGATTCTGATTAATCGTGTTTTACGCAATTAGGGTAAGTACCTACTGATTACATTTATACCAGTGGTTTTTGGATGTCAAAAGAAGTGTATAAATCTTGACCGCTTTAATACAATCGTAGTAATTCATAGTACAAATAACACACAAGGTGAACAAATCCATCGCTTTGTCGCGTTTACAGTTTCGGACTAGGCTAGGGTGCGGCAAGGTCTTCCATCGTGACTCCCCGCCCCACCCCATCATGGCTACGCCCTCGCTATCAAGTGTTGTCTCCGCTCTAAGTGTCTAATTTAAAGGTAAAGTTACTAATTCGGAATGACTGCGAAAAACAAACAACAAGAAATAAAATAGTAATTTGAAAATTATTTTGAAGTTCGAACGACACACAACACACAACGACCGTAAGGACTATTCTAACTTGCAGCGCTCGGCGGCTATTGAACCGGGCCAGTAACAGATGTGGTCATCGTGTTCACGGGATTTTGTTTTGAAACTGGTTAGATATGAACTTCTTTGATGGTACTTACAGACAAATTGCATGGTTTACATTTTCTGTTTGTCCCAAAAGTAAGCTACGGTTTCATAAAAGCTCGGCGCTCCCTACTAACAGTCACACCACGGCTTCGATCAATAATGCACTAGATTCCCGGTCAGCGCTTCAAAAACGGAACGAAAAATAAGAGCACAGATTTGGTTGTGGTCTTATTTCAAATTAGTATGGTCCAATCATAGCCAACGTTAAGACGTCAAAATGCCACAGTACGCGTTCAAAAAATTTATAAATAACCACCGTAACACCAAGATTTTGGAAGGATTTTATTTTTCGGTAAGTTTATTATCAGTAAGTGTTTTTCATAAAATAAAAACAGAATTAAATAGTAAATATAAATCAATTAGCAAATATTATGATTGTTTGACCAATGTTTGTGACAACTACCAACTATTGTAACAAACATCGACTGTTCTGGAACAGAGAATGCATGGTGTAGTATTGTTATTTTATATTTTATTTCTGTTTTTAGATTTCCTAGCGACCCATTTCGCTGTGTAGAATGGGTATCTACTGTCGCGATAGAAAGAGGAATAGAAATATATAAGCCTTATAAAAATTCGACAATTTGTTCGATTCATTTTAATAGATTGGACATAACAGGAAACACGCAAAGGCGTAGATTACTAAAAACAGTACAACAGTAACAATAAGTATTTTTGAACTTATATAAAATTTACTTTTTATTTTCAAGCGACATGACATTATATTTGTTTCTCCGATGACAGAAATATTTAATTCTGCCTTTGTAATTAAATATTTGTTTCTCCGACGACAGAAAGATTTAATTTTGCCATTGTAATTAAACTTTATGTTTGAGTGTCAAGGCTTATAATAAACTGAATTTGTTAGTATATTTTTTTTTTCTGTATTTCATAGAAAGAAATATAAACACATTTCGACTCCACTCATTCCTTGTCCAAGCGGCGAGCCTCTGTCATAAATTTTTATTGCTTTTATTAGCACTTTGTAATTCGAACTTTCAAACCAAGCGTGTATGGTTGAATTTGTTTTGATGTATGTTTGACTTTATTGTTTTTTGTACATAGCTTTGTGAATACAACTTTAAGCATTGCATTTAAGGTTGAATTTACATTAATGTATATTTATTTCAACTAGAAGTACGTAAACACAATTGGCGACAGTTTTAAGAGAACTTTTGTATGGGATAGTGTATCTAGTGCATTATTGATCGAAGCACCACGGTGTATATTCAGCTAAAAAAGTGGTCTACAAGTGTTGGCAAGTCAATGATCCGCCAACCGTAGGAGTCAGGAAGTCTTCGCCACACTCCCTTTATTTAATTTATAGGGAATGAAAATGACGAACGAATTTTATGGAACAAAATGTGTCCCTTTGAGTTAAGTTTTCTCCTAAACTATGTATACAATCGCTGAATATGGAATACACGTTGGTGATATTATGTCGTATTATGCCCTCGGAAAAGACTTAAAAAAAAACATTTTAGACTACTTACTGTAAACGGTCATTAGATTCACTCATACATAAATCAAGGTTACATTGTAAGTTGTCTCGACTAATATTTACCGGTTTCAGGCGGGCTTCAATGCTGACCGCTTATACATACACTCAAATTTTTTACTCAGTTCAATAACCTCACTCTCAACACCTACAGTACCTACCTACCTGTCTCACATATACTTGCATGTTTAAAAAATTTGAGTGATGTTTAATATAGTCAATTTATACGACTTCGCAAGTTCGCAATACAGCTATACCTACAACATAAGTACCTACTTAGATGTTGCAAGTATCCATTTATAGGACATGATTAGGATGCCTACCATGTATTATGAGAATAAGCATCTGTTCTCTGATATAAACACAATTTGTATCGAACTTCCGATCAATAAATAGACTAGTAGGAAGCGGACTATCGCGGATGAAATGATTGACCATTGAAACGTAAAAAGTAGAACAGTGGTTTATACTGGAATATATAACACCTAACTGACCTCATATGGATAAAAATAAACATTTAGACCCTTTGAACTTTAACCTTGAACATGTTTACATGGTCATACTTGATCGAGTAACCACATAATACTGGGTGTTGATATAATGTTTAAAACGATTGGAAGATATATTTTCAGTCTCCTAGCTGGTCAAGTCTGAACGAAGTAATTGACCTTCAAAGACATCCACGATAGTTCAAGCATTTAAATAAAACCGCTAAAAATAAATCAAAGTACTTATAGTATAGAGTGCCAACAACAGATCTGTTAAAATTCTATCTAACTACGTGGTAGGTAGGTATAAAGATTGATAGCTAATGTCTGCACATCGTATCAACATACAAGGGCGCGTTTGCGCTAGCTGTCTATTTGCGCAACACGTTACGGCTTTCGGATATAAACATCAAATAGATCATATTCTCCTGTGTTAGTATCGATGCCAGGGCTTCAGGTTTATACCAAACGGTTAATTTTAGATTGGTAGAGAGTAGGCGACCTCGCGTGAAGCCATGCAAGTGGCTATGTGCTTATCTACAGGTTGCACTTATATCCAACAATAACCAACTATAGTACATACTACAAACCGGTTTATATCGTACTATTATTGAAAGACAATTGTGACTTGGGACCTCGATTACTTATAGCTTCAGATAAATTTATATAAATTCAAATACCTACTGATTTATTGCAATATAGCATACATAATTTACTGCTTTGTTAGAGGAAATTAGTTATTTATGGATAATACAAATATGCGATTAAAATGCGTTATAATATTAATCTGATCATTCTGACTACGTCACACAATATTGCCTTCTCGTTATAGGTATCTTATTGTATGTTTCAAAATTATGATACTAACATCAATTGGATACACTGATCAAAAAACTTTAGGTGGTATTATCTGACTTTGATTGTCTTATTAAGAAATTCAAGTCAGATTTTACTTCATTTTACTTATGCAAGAAAATAATTTGTAGAACCTTTAAATAAATCTATATTAGCTACAATGAGAACATTAGACAATATTATAAATATTTTACGTTTAGGTACATTATTATAATAATTAATTTCAAAAAATGTAATAACAATAGAATTATCTCTGAAACAGGAATGTACATAATAAAGATTATACAATTTTCTTTATAATAGATAATAATAATTAATATAATTTACTTATTTTATGTTCCTTATGATCTCAAATAATTGTGAAATAGAAAAATAATTTTATTATCTGGTTTATAATTTTTAATATCAACGATATAATTATATAAAAAATTGAATTACAATATTAGCTTTTCAGTTATTTACTTATTTTTAACCTTAGATAATTCTAAGTTAGTAATAACACACTCTTTGTGTCACTTAATTTTCCAGATATTTGACAATCAGCTTAATTTTTACAATGCATAATACAACAAGAATTTATAAAAACAATAGCAAAGTCGGTATGCAAAAATGAATAGCATTGCACAAATATTTAGAATAAGAACTTTTTCTAACTGTAAGTACTCTACATGATCAATTCAGTTTCAGCTAACATCAATATTTTAGAACAGATTACAGCCCACTACGGCAATTTTAACAAAGGATTAAGAATTATTAGTAATTCAGATAGTAGCTAAATTATTACTAATCCCGGAATATATCATACCTTAAGGTAAATATTTTATTAAACGATTTATACGTAACCGTAGCCGGGTAGTAAGTTGCAAATGCATAAAATATCAATATTATATTATTTGTTCAAAAACTATTCAGAACTATAAATAAATAACAAGATATAATATCACGTAATATAGTTACAACGTCTTAACATTACCTATAAGTATTGTACCATTACATATATGTCAGAAACAATGGAAAACTCACCAATAAATAAGAAAAATATGTATCCTATACATACATTGTAATTTCGTAATGATAAAAATATACAAACAAACGGTTAAGACAAAGTATATAAATTATTTAAACAAAACATCACGGGTAAATCTAACTATGACTGCTGATGTATTTCGAGACGTTACACTACCAGACAAGATTAGTAAACATTCCTGTAAGACTGCGATGTTACTTTTTTCACATATTCTCGCCATTAATAAAAATTAGATACATAAAAGCAAAAATAATATCTACGAATAGCGAATAGACTAGAAATAGCACATTACCTAAGTCATGAAATTCTGTGCAGAGATTTTGCTCCTCCACTCTCTAGCATACACTCGTAACATTAAATCATAAGGATGTTCTTTAATTATATTCTGCACGTTATCAATTACAACAATAGAAGTACGTAACAAGTTTTTACAGTTAGAACTTTAAAACAGTCCAGTCATTACAATATTTTAGCATTTAGATATACAATGAGGATAATTAGACAGGCGCTCTCCTTATCCCGATTTATTTATTTTAAAAGTAGTTTATCCATCCTTATCCATACGCAAATCTGAATGAATAATTAAACCCGAATTGGGAAAGTATGTGTATGTAGTATGTATGTAGTCTGCCCAAACAATAGCGATGTACGTGAAACAGAATAGTCATAATCTAAAAATGAGATGATAATGTTACGATGATTGTACATTAACCACTATCCTATCACAAATATCGTCTAACCCGAGGAAGATTAAGCGTTTTAAAGGAATACTTTAATAGAAGATTTCACTAAATTAACGACGAATTCGTGATGTAGCCCCGCCACTAACAGGAGCCAGCAGCCGTCTAGGAACCAGAAGACGAGCGTTGCCTCTGGCAGGCCTCGAAGCTCCAGGCAGCTTTAAATCAGCTAAATGCGAAGCGTAGCCGTCATTAAGAGTCGTTGCCATATTGCTGTACTTTTTACTGATGCGTCCAATAGCATAAATTTGCTTTGGAGCAAGGCCACAGTTATGATAAACAGTAATGTCTTTCCCCGAACCGTATGCTGCATGCATAATTACTCCATGTTCAGATATAAGATTGTTCAAATGCGCTGCCTTATGTCCTAATGGATCCGTTGAAAATCCATCAGAGAAAAATACTAAGCCATGAGGGAAGTTATGTTCAGCCAACCATGATATTACTTTCCTTTGTTGCATGTCAGGCCTCCCGGTTATGTATAGAATGAGATACCCAAGATCTTGCCAAAATCGCACGACATCAACGGCACCTGCTCTTACTTTTGGGTCTCGACCAGTAACTGATACGCTGGCAGTAAAAGATCCATCAATACTGAACACTACACATTCAGTTTGGGGAGGCACAACGGCTAAATGGAAATTACACATTGTGTGATCCCCTCGAACAACAACTCTTACTGGATATATGCCGCAAGCGACACTTTGTCGTTCTGGTAAGGTGTAGGTGATTCTTCCAGTCTTATCAGTCACGACAGTAGACAATATTCCCCATTCGCCTGCAGGAGGATCTTTCATCATATAAATGTCTACTTTTTCTCCAGTTAAAGTAATCATATCTAATGGGCCGTACATGAAACGGGCAGAGAAGGTTTGCGGGCACCCTTCCTTGACGATAACGTCATTAGCCCTATGATTTGCAGCTACATTTTTCAATTTAACCGACGTTCGTTTTCTCATCCATTTTTCTCTCTCTTGTCCAGGTTTAAACATTGAACACTCTTTATCGTCCGAGTGTCCATAAAGAGCTAAATCAAAATGACCAATTTGGCGCAATATGAAAGCGATTACATCAGAACTTTCCCAATAGCTAGCATGGAATAAGTGAGGTAAAGCGTTTGTGGGAAAATTCGTCAATCCTTCGGGACAGTACAAAGCGTAGTCAAGTCTTTTGGATCCCCACCATTTCTGCTGTAACGCGTTCATAGTAATTAAAGGAATGTTATCCACTAAGCCACTTATAGTACTTTGTACAGATACTTCAGAAAGCCGTCTCAAGACAGGAGTTGGCGGCATTTGTAAGTGATCTCCAAATAGTTGAGGATGACTCTGTATTAATTCCATTAAATGGTAAGGTTGACCATTACCTAAAGGATATTTAGTATACCTAGCAACATTTATTGGTGGTAAATTAGTGAATCTTGCTGAAAGCAACGGTTCTAATCTTGAGCCAACAGGATCTGTAGGATGAAACAAGTTGAACACTTGTTGTACAGGTGGTTTCGTAATGTCTCGAGTTTTGTCATCAGAAATTTTTCTTGATGCTAATATAAGTGCCAATGGACTCCCAAAGGTGAAAAAGTCGCTCACTTCAAATTCAAATTTTATATGATTGTCACTTGTGGACGACGAACGCCTCCTGGGTGTCGGAGCTTGTAAGTGAGACTTGTTGAGGTAATGTGGTTCTAATGGATCATTTGGAATAGTTATTTCAGTATCCAGTATGCTATTCTCACTGTCGTGTCTGGATTGGTACTGCATAGTTCTGATAAGAGCATCATACGCTAACACTGAGCCCATGCTGTCACCAACAATACAGACTTGGCCATTGAAACCTTTTCCATCATCAGATCTGATAAATTCAGTGTAAGTCGCATTGGCCGAGTTTATCGTTTTTGTTACAGACTCTGCATAATCTGGAGAAGTTGTTGCAATTAATGGTATGGCACCAATAGGTATAAGATCGTTTGTGAGAGAAGGAGATTCAATAGTTGAAGGTGAACAATCAAAACTGTAAGGACTCAGTGTTGAAAGGACCCCCAAAGCTTCAGTGCATATAGATGGACATGATACAAGTTTTATTGCTATATGTCCTATAAGCGTTGGATAATGCTGGCGCATTACTGATTCGAAAGCTCCTTTAAAAGTGGTGACATCCGATTTCTTGGCAGTCATATCAACATTTGCATCTAAAACACTTCCAGCATGAAATACTAGTATCAAGACAGTTGTTGGGCATGAGCTGTGAACAGGTGTCTCTGGGCAACCATCAACACTAGGATGACTTTGTAAATTAGGCATCCTGCGTGAGCCTCTCTCAGATGTCACCCTTCTTAAGAAAGAGGGGTTGAATATGCTATCTTCTTGACTATTATCGCCTTGTGTTGGTGATATATCAATGTCAGCTTCATCAAGAGAGCACATGGAAGACCATTTATTAAATGAGGATTCACAGTCATAAAATTCATCTTCTGAGCCTGTTTCTGTTTCTGATTCTCTAACAAGAGTTTCCATTCTCCAGTTAGCAGCTTGTGCTTGCAAACTTTTAATAGATCCTGAAGATGAAGATCTAAGATTTGTTTTGGAAGAGGTTTTGTGTTCTGATGGTGGAGTCCCCTCAGGTGTAAGATGTTTTTGTATTCTCTTTTCAACAATTTTCTTTGAGACTAATGGTGTTGGCACATCTTCATTCTTTTCTAAACTGCTCATTGTAGCTGCCAGAGACTTAGAATTCTCTTCAGAGACATCTTGTTCATCACTTGTATCACCTGCCATCTTCTTCTGCAAAGCTAATTGTGTCTGACGCTCTATTTCTCGGATGTCATCCATTGTAAGACCATGCCATTCATCCTGCCATGCCCAGGCTTGACGATGAGCTCTTAACATGGTTTTTCTTAGTGCAACATCATGAATAAATTTTTCTAGTTTTGTTTGCATGCCCCAATATCTGAATTCTACTTTACAGAGTTTATAAGCGCACATGAGAGATTTTCCATTTGCCAGTGGCTGCGTCTTACCTTGTACTTCACCCCAATATTCTTCAAGCCAGTTGTCAGTAAGTGGACCCCTATTACATTTCTGTGACTCAAATATTGCAGGATCCTCCTCTTTGACATAATCTGCACCATAAAGCTGATCTTTGCAAACATCAATAACATCAACTATTCTACTTTTTAAATCACTTCCAGTTAGTTTGAAGACATTTTCTTGGTGGCCATTATCAGAAAAATAATATGTTTCTATTTCTAATGAAAACTTTTCAACAAATGGGCATGTGTATCTTGTTTTCGTGTAAGGATAAGCATTCCAAGCTTCTTCAGACACTGTTAAGGCAGATTTTGGAAGCAAGCTTTTGAACCATCCAGGTAAATGGCTACCAACATGATAAATTTTCTGAGTGTACTGACCTTTTCCACCGGGGCCATCGTCATAGGGTTCATTAACTAGGATCTCCACACCACTGCCTTCACCAGAGCTTTCTTCTCTACTCTTTTTGGCTATCATATACAGCTGTGCGATCCTGTACTCCTCTACAGTAAGAGGCAAAGGTATTCGGTACTCCTTAATCAGCATTTTGGCGACTTAATTAGAGCATTCAATATAATGAAACATATTCTGAAACAAAGAGATTAAAATGTTGTTATTGTAGTAAGAAAATATTTGGAACAATGCCACTTAGAATATCAATTCAAGGGCACTAAAGTATTGAGTGCTTTCTTCCTTATTTATTCAATCTGATCAAAGTTTTATTTATTCAATAAAATAGAAAGAAAAATCCTTTATTACAATGCCATTTATTATTATAGTTGATTCTCATAGATAAAAAAATAATTTAGGTATTTTAATCAAAGGGGCAATATTGTTGTATCTACAATGCAAGCGAGCTTACACTTCATCACGCCAATTTCTATTGGAAAATGAAAAAACAATGAGAATGTAATCATTTGAAAATCAATGCATTTGTTATCTTTTATTTATACTGTACTACACATAAAGGTGATAATGTAGGGATTTTAACGCATGAAAACATTAATCCTCCGTTTAATTGAACGTAGATAGTATTATGATAAAATGTGTACATAACTTCGATCAATAATGCACTAGATACACTATCCCATACAAAAGTTCTCTTAAAACTGTCGCCAATTGTGTTTACGTACTTCTAGTTTAAAAATATATACATTAATGTAAATTCAACCTTAAATGCAATGCTTTAAGTTGTATTCACTAAAATATGTACAAAAAACAAAAAAGTCAAACATACATCAAAACAAATTCAACCTTACACGCTTGTTTTAAAGTTCGAATTACAAAGTGCTACTAAAAGCAATAAAAATTTATGACAGAGGCTCGCCGCTTGGACATGGAATGAGTGGAGTCGAAATGTGTTAATATTTATTTCTATTAAATATAGAAAAAAATAATTTATACTAACAAATTCAGTTTAGCCTTGACACTCAAACATAAAGTAAGGCATACAATGGCAAAATTAAATCTTTCTGTCGTCGGAGATACAAATATTTAATTACAATGGCAAAATTAAATCTTTCTGTCGTCGGACAAACAAATATTTAATTACAATGGTAAAATTAAATCTTTCTGTCGTCGGAGAAACAAATAATTATAAGGTCATGTTGCTTGAAAATAAAAAGTCAATTTTATATAAGTTCAAAAATACTTATTGTTACTGTTATACTGTTTTTAGTAATCTACGCCTTTGCGTGTTTCCAGTTATGTCCAATCTACTCGTATTAAAATGAATCGAACAAATTGACGAATTTTTATAAGGCTTATACATTTCTTTTCCTCTTTCTTTCGCGACAGTAGATACCCATTCTACACAGCGAAATGGGTCGCTAGGAAATCTACAAACAGAAATAAAATATAAAATAAATATACTACCTACACCATGCATTCCCTGTTCCAGAACAGTCGATGTTTGTTACAATAGTTGGTAGTTGTCATAAACATTGGTCAAACAATCATAATATTTGCTAATTGATTTATATTTACTATTTAATTCTGTTTTTATTTTATGAAAAACACTTACTGATAATAAACTTACCGAAAAAATAAATATTCTTTCCAAAATCTTGGTGTTACGGTGGTTATTTACAAATTTTTTGAACGCGTAATGCGGCATTTTGACGTCTTAACGTTGGCTATGATTGGACCATACTAATTTGAAATAAGACCACAACCGAATCTGTGCTCTTATTTTTCGGTCCGTTTTTGAAGCGCTTACCGGGAATCTAGTGCATTATTGATCGAAGGTACATAAGTTATTTTTTTACTCTATCGTTTTTCATAAAAACATAAACGCTGTTATATTTACAAAATTTCGAAAAGCTAATAACACAAATATTTACCTCAACAGATCAAATATGAGGAGTGCCGCATCACACTTTACACGGCATTTTTAATTCAATAATTTCTGTTTTTCACAAAACACATCCCAAGCACAGATCTACGGATGAACTTTGACATTTTCGCGATCGTAATGTCAATACGGCCTAAGTGCCATTCCTTTTCAAGTTGTACACACGACCATCCAGCATCTCACAATAGTAACAAGGGGTGCTATATATCCACTGAAGAAGATATTAGTCGCATGTACTTCATATGCCAGCACGGTATCACATCCTATGCGAGACTATTTCACAAACTACATGCACCATCAAATCTAGTGTTCCACGAGTAGAGTAAATAAATATACTTTGTGTACAGTACTAGCAAAGTTTATGTTGCTATATGCGCGAACGTAGATTGGAACGCTGTTGATTCTGCGTAGGTACGACGAAGTCGTATTCATAGCCTTTCTCACTTTAAACAGATTTTTGCGATAATTATAGTAATTCATATTTTATAGAATGTGTGGTGTGGTGGCAATTATTATTATCTGCTTGGGTAGGTACATAATTTGAGGTACTTCTTTTTGTGTTCCCAATTTGTCTTATTTACTCATTTTATATCCAAGCTAGTGATCTGTATGGAGCTTAGATACCTAAGTGCTTTTCCAAATATCGACTTATTAGATATCTTGGCTGCATCAGCAGCAGGAAAAGAGCTAAGCCCTGAAGAATCAAGGTTAAATATATACCTGTAGATTCAAGGTACCCAGATAGAATTGCACGTCCTTGGCCCTCCCATCTCTAAATTCGCAATTAATACCTACATGTTTAAAATGGAATTCGTCAAGGATGCTTCCCCTCCTCTTTATCTTAGCCCGGAAACTGAAGCCAACATCCGCCCACGCCAGATCAGCTGTAGCCTCCGTGCAAGCGCCATAATGTAGGGACAACAGTGAGTAGTAATTCCTATTCCTACTCGGTCTGTGGTCGTCAGTTTCCCTCAGTCGTCAGTTTATTTAATTCGCCAGTTTCGTTGATTAGTCAGTTTCACTGATTCGTCAGTTTTATCGATTAGACAGTTTCGTTAACTCGACAGTTTCCACTGTTTGCCAGTTTTCATCGATTCGTCAGTTCTGACGAATTAAATAAACTGACGACTGAGGAAACTGACCAGTGATACGCGGACTCGTTTGATAGTTAGCATGGCACGAAATAATTTATGTTGGAAAATAAACGGCTCGACTATGAATGTTCTCCTCTTTACTAGATGGACATGAGAAAATCGATAGCAGTCGTCGCCGACGTTGTAGTTATACATGTATCTACTCACTTACACAATACACTATTTGAAGTAGCAGTAAGCTATTTCATTAGTAAATGCAGGTTTTTCATAAATTAAGGGATACTTATTATAGCTTACTTACCTAATTGGTTTTTTGTCGGTTGGTATCGAACGTCGTAGTGTAGGTACCTACTCCCCATACCTAGGTACCTACTATTCAGCATTTCATCTAAAAAAACTTGTACTTACTTACTACCTAGGTATTTTGTAGGGTAATTTTCCATTATGAAACGCAGAGTGCAACTGATTAAATAGGTACATTTCCGATAAGCAATAACATTCTGCCTGCCACACAGTGGCGGCGTAAGGGGGGGGGGGGGGGGAGGGGCGGTCCGTCCCGGGTGCCAAGCACCAAGGGCTGACAAACTACAAATCACTCGTACAGCCAAATATTGCGCACAAAATCTCCCTCTTTATAAAGACATACCTACCTACTTACCAATAAATAAGTACCTCCTCTTGTACTTAGTTACTTACATACTAATATTATATTTTCAAACGAATCTTTCGATTATTATATCAATTGAAAAAGACAGGGACGCCAATTTTGACAATGTGATCGAATATTTTTGTAAAATAAAGCCTCGTAAGCATGTCTAGTACCTATTCGATGTTTAATTTTATTAAGAACGGGTACCTACCTACCCTACGCCGTGACTGCTGCCACATTACACTTATGTTTGCATACGTGGTGATTGTTCCCGGAAACCCCTTTTATCGTGGTATTGTAATAATTATCTATTACAATAAATGACTATCTACCCTATTAGAATAACATCACGCATAATATTCTTGCAGAATGGTGGCATAACAAGCCATAACTCAAAATGCGGTTTATTCAATGTTTGGGTAGTTCTTGTGTCCGATTAGTCGTGTATCAAGGTCTAAACCCAAAGTAACTACCTAAAAAAAAGACAAAATTAAACAAATCAAAATCTTTAATACAAATGAAAATCAAAGTTTATTGTATATCACCACAAAATATATTACAACCATTTTATATTACTTATATTATAAAATATACTTACGTGGAATATCAAAAAAAATAAAAATGCTAAAGCGTGTTGTAATGAGATTATTATCAGAAGCCGTAGAGTTGCATATCTATGTTGCATTGCATCATTCATGGATTTCTACAAGCAAAATCCTTGTCTGAAGCCCGTTAGGGTTACATAATTCGAAGGGTGCATAAACACGACGTGTATAATAACTTTATCATCTACTATTTTTGTATATCAATATATATAAAACAAAGTCATGTTAGTTACACTATTTATAACTCAAGAACGGCTGAAACGATTTAGCTGAAAATTGGTGGAGAGGTAGCTTAGAACCAGGACTCTAACATAGGATTTTTATCCCGGAACCACCCTCTAAAGGAGTGAAAAGGGGGGTGAAAGTTTGTATGGAAAATTAAGAACTGATGACTGGATTTGGATGAAAATTTAGTACTAGGCTTGCATGAATACACGATAGTATTTAATTTTTTGGATAATCCAACGGAAAAGTAGATATTTATCAAGACCGTTCTGAGCTAACCTAACAAAAAGTACTAGGCTTGCATGTATTCACGATAGTATTCAATCATTACGTTATGCTACTAATAGGATTTCGATTAAGGCAGACAGAGGTAGGTAGGTAGGTAGGGTAGGTAGGTAGGTAGGTAGGTAGGTAGGTAGGTAGGTAGGTAGGGTAGGTAGGTAGGTAGGGTAGGTAGGTAAGTAGGGTAAGTACGGTAAGTAGGTAGGTAGGGTAAATAGGGTAGGTAGGGTAAGTAAGGTAGGGAGGGTAGGTAGGTGGGTAGGTAGGTAGGTAGGTAGGTAGGTAGGTAGAGTAGGCAGGTAGGTAGGTAGGGTAAGTAGGCTAAGTAGGGTAGTTAGGGTAGGTAAGGTAGCCAGGTTAGCTAGGGTAGGTAGGTAGGGTAGGTAGTGTGAATAGGTAGGGTAGGAAGGTGCACCGTAGATAAGTACTTAATGCTACCCGTGCGAAGCCGGGGCGGGCAGTTAGTTACCAATAAATGACTGAACACATTACATAAATCACGCGCCGCTGTCGGAGACCTAAACTCAGCCCGACAATGTGCTTATTTCGTACCTACTAAATTTTCATTTATAGCCGATTCCTATAATGTACGGGCCGTTATTGGTTAGTATTAAGACTCTTGTATCTTTACCAATAATGAAGCAGACCTCATAGCTTCGCATAGTAGACCCTCCCATGTGGAAGTAGCTATCACTGGCAAAATTAGCTTACGAATCTATAATTATATGCCCAGTGCCCAAAAATGGTAACATTTTTATTGCCTACAATAAAAATGTTACCATTGTTAAGTAAAACGATTCGTTTTTGTTTAAAGGAACCGAGCATTAGTGCATTAGAAGATGTTTATTTTCACAAAATACGCATAAAGCCCACCACAGACGTAGGTAGCTATAATATATATTATAGCAAGACATATTACGATATATTTTCCATAGTACCACTTCAAGTGAGCTCAGACGGAGCTATAATATATATTTCTAGTATTTCACCAAAAACTACGAAAAAAAAAAACAAAAGCAAAGTATATCTTCTAATATATAAAATTCTCGTGTCACAGTGTAACAAAACTCCTCCTAAACGGCTCGACCGATTCTTATGAAATTTTGTGTGTATATTCAGTAGGTCTGAGAATAGGACGTTAACTAGTTTTATTCCTAAGTGATAAGGGTGGTCCACCTCAAAAAAAAATGTTTTATTTGTTTGGACAATTTTTTTTTTTTTGTTTCGTCATAAAAAAATACATACAAGCCTAAATTTTCACCCTTCTACCAGCAATCCCTATTTTTTTATAGCGATATTAGTACTGTAGGTAGGTAGGTATGTAGGTAGGGTACATACCTACATACTTACCTACCTCTATCTATCTACATACCTATGTAGATAGATAGAGGTAGAATAGAGATGTAGGTAGGTGTAGGTAGCTAGGTATGTAGATAGGTAGGGTAGGTGGGGTATGTATGGTAGGTAGTGTAAATAGGTAGGGTAGGTAGATAAGAGGTAGGTGCGCCGTAGATAAGTACCTAGTGCTACCCGTGCGAAGCCGGGGCGGGTAGCTAGTTAATATATATTATAGCTACGTCTGTGACGGGCTTGAAGGCTCCTCAAATATGCGCGACGCGACTCCAACAACACAATTTCTAAACAAACTTCACTGTACCTATAACAATTACTGGTGTCGCGCCGGACGATAAGTGGCGCCTGTCTGCACGAGCTTTAACATAACATAACGTAAAGCATGTAGTCCCCGAAGGGTTAGGCAGAGGTGTACACCCCGATTCAAATTTAATGGCGGCTCGGAACATGAGGCGAGTCGCTGCGCAGTAGCGAGTTCATGTGTCAGCGGGGGTGAGGGGTGCGGTACTGCGCAGCGAGTGGCTAACTTCCGAGCCGCCATTAAGTTTGAATCAAACTGTACCTAAAGTACATTTCGCCAGTTATGTTTAAGTTCCATGTAATAGAGGGCGAGCCTATTGCCATCAACCGGGCACAAATCCAGACTCCTGGCTGGTACTGAGAAATTCACAAAACATAATAACAAAAACAAGTATTTCTTAATAATTAGTAGTTTCGTGTAAAAGCTAGGGCACTGTCTTAAATTGCTCGCACTGACGAACTTGTTTCGTTTCTGAATTACATATTTTTTAGTGCTACAATGGTGTGAAGTCGCCTCTTTTTAAAAGCTGCCAAATGGATCCTAAATCTCAATATGTAATTTCATAGTTTCGAATGTATAATATAGTTCTGCACAAGAGTCGATTTTAATCGCCTTAAATATCAGTAGTAAATCACAATATAAAAATAACAACAAAATATTTTATATACCTACATAATGTGCTTATTTTAATATTATTTCATAGCATAAATAATGGTGAACAATATGCCCAGTAAATAGTTTTCTTCTTATCTTTACGGTATTAAACTTTATACATGACATACAATACAGTAAGTATTAAAATAGTATATTTTCTTATATAAAACCAGTTTTTTTTTAAAGTTTTATCGTGTTCTAAAATGCAATCAGTTAAAAATATATAAAAAAGCTTTGTTTAAAAAAAATATAATATCTAACGTTCCAGACCAGTAAAAACCCTGGGCTTAAAAAAATATTCAAAAAAATATGTAACAAAAATGCAACAGAAATATAACTTATCAATTACACTATAATAACACAGAAGACTACAGATGTTTCCCTCCGCAAAAACATTTAAATAAAAAGCTACTCTAGCAACGAAGCAATAAAGTGCAATTCAGCTATCTAATTACGCAACACATTTTCGTAAACGATTACGACTAATCTGTTAAATTTTGACATTTCAACAACATTCATTGCGTTATTTACGTTGTTGAGCAGATTTTATTTCGAACTTATTTTGAATTGAATTGAACTGTTACATTCACCTAGAAATTGCCTCTATATCACGTAACTCATACCTTCTGACTACGGTAAACTCAAACTCACTGAATTGGCCCGACAAGACGGGCCCGCCGCGTACTTGTAGCTTCATACCTAAAATGCGGAGTGAACCATCTGTATTTATCTATGATAATAATAACTTATGCGGATAATATTTTGGTAATGTCTAAGAATGATTTGTGTAACGCTTCAATGTACTGTGAGCTGTCGTTGTGTGGTTTATAGCTCGCAACTGCTGCGCCTAACTTATCAGGGAACGCCGAATATCTGAAAAAATAAAAACCATTTATACAATACAATAAATTAAAATGATTTAAATCTGTCTGTATGTTTACTATAGTTGCTTTATTTCTCGATGGCGCGTCAATCATTGCATTTTAAACCTTATATCGATGACATAAAAGTCACATGACACACGCTTGTGATTTGAAACGATTATAATTTAATTCGAGAGTTTTAATAAACAGTTGAGTTTCTCATTCTCTTTTTTAAGTTGTGATACTTACCTTCGAAAACATATCGTGTATAAAACTCGTACAGTACAACTATTTTCTTAATGTCCCTCGGTAAACTTCGTGTTTCGTCAGTCGTCGGATTTCTATCAGTTGCCCTTTGCACTTGGTAATTATGGTTGACGGCAACGCGGGCGCAGCGGTAGGAGTCAATACGTACAAGCACCAAGTGCAAAGGGCAACTGATAGAAATCCGACGACTGACGAAACTCGAAGTTTTCCGAGGGACATTAAGAAAATTGTTGAACTATATTGATGTTGTTCAGACATGTATTGTTAAATATTTTGTTCACCTTTTCGACAAGATTTGAGTACTCACAACAAATTTTAGGTGTAAACAATAAATAAAACTAGTAGACACAAGAATGTAGAATACATGTTTTATACCTTGGTGTAAACAAGGGAGTCATAAAAATTACGTACGCTATTCCAAATCCTTCTTTGACAACAGGTCCAAATCCCCCGGCCATCACGCTAGGAGAAGACAAAGTACTTGTGCTCAAAATGGACTTATTCAAGAACTTGTACTCATATGAGTCGAATATCTCAGGTCTAGGCATGTTGTTGTCCTCAGCCATCTTCATCAGGGCAAACATGTGCCGATCGAAGCCTTGTCCCATTGCAGCATCTTTGACGAGTTCCAAGTGCATCTTGGAACATTCTGCCAGTTTAACGCGCAGTTCTTCGTCAGAACTCTTGTTGGAATGTAGGGTTTCGCAAAATGCCTGGAAAGTGAGAAGCATGGTATAATAATATACTTCGCCAGGTATAGCATTCCGAGACACAGTGGTCACGTGGGTGACACAAGTCTACGTCATCACATCTGTGTTACCTGAAGTTTGTAATAATAACTCCACAACCACCTTTATTACCTGTGCGAATCCGATAAAACAATGAAGTTTTAATTAACAATTCCGTTGGTTTATATCTAAATTGAATTGTTTCGTTTATTTAGACTAACGAAACGACAATTTAAATGCTTTGAACATATTTTTTAACAGAATGGTGACTGAAAATCTTTCCTTTATTCGTGTTTTGTTGCAATAAAGTGGCAACTGGATAGTGAAGCATGGTGTCACTACCAGAATGCCAGACCTTGTTTTATTACACCATGTTGCCAACCAGGAAGACGCGCCCCACTCCGCGATCTCTGTACTGTTAGCTGTACTTTAGAACGGGGCGGAGCGGAGTGTGGATCGTCTTCGTGGATGGCACTATCTCATAGCCGTGAACATTATCCGCTGATATGATATGATTTGTAATGTAGGATTAATTTGTTTACTAATGAGAGTGCACATAGGTTTAATGTTATAATTATATCCGAGTAAGCTGGTGTATCGGTCAATTATAAATCGCTTAGATTTTACTGAAGGACCATAAGATAAGCGAAAATGAGTTTGTTTATTTGTTTGTTACACTTTCACGCCAAAACGGCTGAACGGATTTGCATGAAATTCCATGACCTGGATTGGGATATAGGATAATTTTTATCCCGATATTCCCACGGGATCTAAACTTAGCCCACGAAAAAATATCACGGTGGGATTTTATCGCGCACTGGATTTTCAACTCTAGGTTTTGAGCCGAGCGAGAGAATCCAACGCGCTGAGACGCGCTCTCGTCATTGAAAAAACACACTGTTGGATTTTCAACTCTCGGCACTAAGCAGACCGTTGAAAAACCAGTGCACGAAAAAAAATCGCCACTGCGAACCTGGGCTTAAGCGGTGAAAGCGCGGGGCGCAGTTCAAATTCGATGTTTATTGCTCAACACGGTCAAGGTACATAATCATACATTTCTAGATATCAAGTGAATGCGCCAGTCCACTGTGTTGCACAAATTCAGGCATGCAAAATTATAAAATGTCATAAATTCCAATTAATACCTTTTACAATTTCATAAATTCCAATTAATACCTTATACAATGTCATTAATTCCGATGACTACCATAAAAAATGTCATAAATTAAATTTTATACTCTATACAATGTCACAAAATAATTATTAATATCTTATCTACTATCGAAAATCGTCAACACACAATTAACAATTCGAATAAAATAATTTTAAGATATTTTATTTTTTTAATATTTTTATTTTTCAGTTAGTCGGATTATAATAACTTACCAACCATTGTATGATTGTATCATATCGTCGACCGTAGGTTCAATTGAGGTAAGGGACAAAATACGTTTTTTCAGGAGAAGCCGACAAAGTTTATTTTCGGACTAAATCACCCTATAACTTTTTTTGTTATTAACCTTTTTCGGATCTGTTTTCTCACATAATCTTGTATTTAAGTGCTCTATCTACCTGTATAACATTTATTTAAATAAGTTAGCTATTTAAGAAAATAGACGTCACTTACACCAACGTATTTGGTTAGTAATGTCCCTTACTGACCAAGTAGCTCGTAGTCCCGTCCCTTACATTAAATTGACCTCTACGTTGGATCCAATCTATTCATAAAAAATGGTGTAAACAACTTGTTGAAAAAATGTATGAAAAAAAATACAGTGTAAAGAGATTGTTGACAGAAAATGAAGTACATATTTTTGACGTACTGAGTAGTCCGTAATGGTAATTCGGTGATTAGGAAGACCCTTACCTTATTTGAAGTGGATTGGCGGCGGTAATTACACCATTTGAAGTTGCTATATTGCATAGTTTTTCATATACATTGTTATTATGGGGCTGATTCGAAATTTGGATCCAAAAAATCAGTAGGGTAAGGGACATTTTTCTTAAGCTAGAATTTTTTCATATACACCATTCGAAAGATTGAAAAATTCTGAACAAAACTGTATACTCAACTCATTTAGGGTATTTTGTCCCTTACCTCAATTGAACCTACGGTCGACGATATCACGGACAAAGTTTATAGATAAAACAGACAAGTTATTTTCTCACCTTTGTTTCGTCCGTGCAAGGCCGCATTGTTTCCGTGCGACCGTGTTTGAAGGCCGAAGTACTGCAAGACTCGTAGGTACCAACGAAGTTTCCTTTTAACAGATGATGCGCAGCCTGAAACATTTACAATATAATATACAAATCAAAATCAATCTGCCTAGGCTTTTACTATGTTGGGGTCGGCTTCCAGTATAACCGGATGCAGCTGAGTACCAGTATTTACACGAAGCGACTGCCCAGTTACTGGTTAAAACAATACCCCTTGGTAAGACTGGTTGTCAGACTTTCGGGCTTTTGACGAGCCGTAACGACTGTCAAAGATCCACGAATGACAGCCGGGACCAACGGATTAACGTGCTTTCCGAGGCACGGAGTCGGTATGTAAAAATGGACATCCATCCACGGACCAACCCCAGCAAGCGTAAATAAACCTGATGAATCGCCCCATGCGGCTGTTATTACTTAGCCACAAGCTCCTCAGAGTATAATATACAAATACACACAGTATAATATTAAAATGATATACTGAGTATACACCGTGACATTTTATTCGTCGTACAAAAGCAGCCCACTTCATGTATCCAATGACTACTAAACTTTCATTTAAAAAAAATTGATTGTAACTATTTTTTTATTGCTTCTAGAGGTATTTTATGTCGGGTACATTGAGTGGCCCTTTGTGAGACGACAAAAATGTGAAATGTCACGGTGCATATATTCTTTTTTAAATGAATGTTTAGTAGTCATTCAAACTCACGCATACCAGTACCCCCTATTCTTGATTATTTAATTTTGTTTAATCAGCACTTTATTATTGTAATTTGTTTATGTTTTAATTTTATGAATACTGTTCTCAATTTTTAAGTTAATTTTGTTTTATTTTGATTTGATGAGAGTATTGTATTTTATTTGCTTTAACTATAATTAATTTGTTTTATTCAATTTTTAATTTAATTTAATTTAAAGTAAGATAATTTTATCACCTAGCTGCTATAATATTGTAACCTAAATGGAAGAAGTCACTGGCTCCTGAAATACAGGTACTCTAACCTAGCTCTGGAGCCAGGGTCTCAATTTTTTTGTAATCTATTATGGCAATAATGAATTTAGTTATTTATTAGTCATTGGATACATGAAGTGGGCTGCTTTTGTAAGACGGTTAAAATGTCACGTTGTATAATTTTAATTCTTGTGTATTCGTAATTAAGTACTTAATTAGTAATTATCTAGGATGCTCTGAACTTAGCCAACTGGTGAAAACAGCATTATTATAATTTTTTATCACCATTATTTAATTTTATTATGTGAAGTTATTTTTTTTTAAGCACACCGCTGCCTGGAATACGCTGTCAAATAAATAACAACTTTGTGCTAGTTGAAATAAGGTGGAAAATAAATACACTTCCGTCTGCTTTAATGTTCTGACGGACTAATGGAAGTTGGTTTATTTACGACTTTATTTCAACTAAAGCAATGTCGATATTTGATTGGCAGTGACACCACGCTGCGCTGTGCTTGCCTTCAAAGTTTATTTTTGCTAGAATCTTAAGATGCAATACCTGAAACGACAGTTGCATAATGCAGTCAGGGCTAACTTTGAACTTCTTACAAGCTGCTTTGTTTAGACCTTCATACAAAATGTAGTCTATGCTGAGTGAGTCACACCATGCCTTGTATTCTTTCTTGGCATTGTCGATAAAATGCTTCGATTTGTCGTCTAGTTTGAATTCTGAAAATATAAGTTGTGAAATGAACAGGAGCAATATTTTTATTTATTGTACTCTCGTTTTTTAATTAAGCAAATCGTATAAGAAAGGCGGTTATTACGAATCGCTGCATTAGTTGACTTAAACAGGGTGTTTAACAAAGGATGGTTTTGAATTGGACAAAACAAATAACACTTTTCCTTCCAAAAAAGTAAAAAATACTGTGCGGGAATTTAAGGGATATTCCGGATGAATAAACTCAGGATGCTCGATGCAAGTAAAATCACTTTTAATTACGTGTTAACAACATGGGTTTTAAAGAACAAGTGCAAGTGTCATGAAGACTGGCACACACGACAAGTAATATGTGCTAATTAGATGTATTGCTGCTATGCGATATTGATCAGGCTCCAACAATACTATAGATTTAGTAGTATAACTATTCTCAAAAAAAATCTTTTTGACTACTTAGTTCTACTTCCTACAGTGTCAGATTTCACTTTGAAGTTTCATCTGATGAAATCTTGTGACGGCATCTGCAACGCCACATGCGAAGTACGCATCACACTGACGTCACGCAAAATCCTGCATCACGCAAGCAGAGTTTAACGCGCGTAGAGTATACATAATATATATAACGTCCCGACATCAATCGGGCAGCCGCCTACCAGACTTACAGACACTCGGAGGATTCTCCCTTTTCTATGGAGGATGAGTTAACTCTACACCCTCATACCTCTATAAACTTATCCCATATTATGATAAAAAAAATCACTTCTTACCTAATTTCTGAACACTAATATTACTATCTACAGCCTTCGAATCTGGGTGGATGAAAGGTTTCTTGGTAGTTTCAGCATAAATGTCTTGGAAGCATCTCAGTACTGCCACTCCATCACCCCAGGAGTGTTCAAAGTTAACTCCAGCCACTCCATCGCTGGTCACAATCAGGCTCAACGATTTGTCAAACCACCTGTAAATTACCGAAAACACATAATAAAAAATATGTTGTAAAATACGAAATCTGAATGTAATAGAAAATATTGCTACAAGCAGTTTGTTATATTTTGTCCAAGAAATAGTAGAAAAAAGAAAGAAAGAAAAAGTAAAAAAGAAAAACAAAGAAAGACAAGAAGAAAGAAAAAAGAGAGAAGAAGAAAGAGTAGCTGTAGTTGTAGAATGTATTACTGTTAGTGAAATGAAATGAAATGAAATGAAATGAAATGAAATGAAATGAAGTCTGTTACACAGTAGGAAAATACATATTCTAATAAAATAAGGGCATCTAATAGTTTATGTAATTTTGTCCTATTATACCTATTATTATTATAATCTTAAGTATTTTTAACTACAATACTTTTTCTAGCTTCATTACGGTGGAAATCATTGGTTGCACATTTTGTATTAAATAATGTGTAATTGTTAGTCAAGTCAAAAAAAAATAATGTCTACAAGTGCTCTTTAAATTTAGCATAATTAGTTAATAACCTTTTAACATGTTTACCTGTTAGTACCATCACTATGTAAATATTTCTTCAAGAGTACACGCTTATCATCATTTATTTTATCATCATCTAATATCATATTAAATACTGCTGAGTCTATCTTCCTTAAAACTTCACTATTACCCGTTGACTCCAAATGGGCCCGTTGTTTTGCCCATTCGTCCCTGTTCTGAGTAGTTAATATTCCTAGAGGATATTCCGAAGCTGGTGTATTGTCATTCATGATTTTACTCAAGTTGCCAAGCATTTCCAGGGGTGACAAAAGGTTACCTGAAAACCATTTTAAATTTAAATAACGTGAATAAACTAAATTGATAAGGTAATCTAAAGATTAGGATTAAAGAACAGTACATTGAACTGATTAATGAAATTGTTTGCCGTTACTTATCATTATTTTTTTCTATTGTGTCAGTATGAGGGACTTATATGATTTTATTTTACAAATAAAATAATAGGCAGTTCATGCGGTGGTTAGGCAGTCAGCAGACCAGCCAGTTAATAATTAATACATTTATTGTCACCTTTAAAGCTTTTTTAAATACATGCTTTTTTTCCTTTTCACAGACAGAAAATGTTGCACAACATAGGTTAAAATAAAAATCAATATTAAAGGTTCCACTTGGAAGAATTACCAGAAATGCTAGGGTTTATTTTTGTTAAGACTCTCAGACCTGGCACAGATTAATACAGATGGATCTCTTTGTGAAATCATTTAAATAAAAAATTACTTTTTCTACAACACAATAAATTGCAATTTAGGTTGCACAGCGCTAATGACCTACAGTTATATTCACCTAGAAGTTGTCTCTCTTTCTATCGCGTAACTCTTAGCTCTACTGACTATGTTACACTCACTGAATTGGCCCAACAAGTCGAAGCTGCCGCATACTTGTAGCTTCATACCTTAGAAAAGTGTAGTGAACCACCTGAGGGCCTAGTGTGAGTTGCTTTTAACTATTGGTCCTTCCGATTGGTCCTTCACTGGCCTTCACTGGTGAAGAGCCAATAGGAGTGCCGAATGCGGTTGATGTGTTAAGTCAAGATGGTTAAAAGAAACTCACACTAGGGCCTCTGTACTAATCTGTGGACATGGTTTAAAGTAAACACTACTATGTACGTGAATTTAAAAAAAACTTAAAAATTACCATTGGCATCCAAAACATCAAATGCATAAAAGTTTCCTTGTTTCTGAACAATGACATGCTTGCTCTTTGGGTCCCTAAAAATCTCATCCTTATTCAGCCGAGGCAGGCGAGTGGCTCCAAATAAGCCAACAAACTGACTCATGTCTAGAGGAAAGACCTTCATTAGGTAGGCACCATACCTAAAAATATAATATGTATGATGAATGAATGATAATATAGAGGTATGAGGAACAGGGTGTAAAGTTCACTCATCATTGTATATATACTCATGGAGCGATAAACTCTGCTTGCGCGATGCAGGATTTTGCGTAACATCAGTGTGATGCGTAGTTTGCATGTGGGGTTGTAGATGCTGCCACAGTAATAATGAATGGAGGAGCAGTGGTGGCATGGGCTGGTGGTGGCATGGGCTGGTGGTGGCATGGCCAATGGTGGTGTGGCGCAGTGGTAACGGCCATGACTCAAGTTGTATAGGTTCGAAACCTGACAGGTTTTTTACTTTGTGTAAATTATTTCATCACCACTGCTCTCAAAACGGTTAAGGAACATAGTGACGATACCGGCATTTCCTTGAATTGACAGTTCAAAATCATGTAGCATTCACCAACCCGCACTGGGCCCGCATGGTGGATTATGGCCCTGTCATTCTCACCGAGAGGAGGCCTGTGTCCCAGCAGTAGGAACATTATATGCTAATTATGCTATGATGAATGAATGACCCACTAAAACATTGAAAAGTTTTTATATTGTAATAAATTTAATTTGTACCCTCAAATAAATTCTTCTTTGAAAGTTCATATTAAATGTTTAAAAATATAAAAAAATATAAATAAATTAGGGCCATTTCCGTACTGTATTTAACGGTACAGTCAGCATCAAAAGTTGATGACCACATTTAGATTTTCAAAATGGAACCACTGTACTTGTGTACCCGGCGCTTTTATATAGTAGGTATTTTTTTTTGGGTAGAATAGACCCGTTTTAGTGTATTTTTGAAAACCCCAAAGTGCGCAAAACCATAGGTGCCGAGAAAAAAATCGCCAAAGTTTCATTCGGGATTGGTGGGATAGTGGGAGTATTAAGGGTGGGGAAGATCACGTGGGGGTCTAAATATGTTTCCAAGCAATACTAAGGTCAATGACATCTTCAAGGTCAAGGTCAACAGACCATAAGTCAAGGTCATACACCCCAAAAGTCAAGGTCAAACCAAAATATGCTCAAGGATATTTCTTAGTAAGGGGTAGTCGACGGAGCCCCGCGAATGCGGGGCTCCTATTTCTGAGTGGTTTAAAGAAAAAAAACCACGAAGGGGATGGCGGGGTCTGTTCGCTCGCTTCGCTCGCTCACTAGACCCCGTCATCCCCTTCAAACCTAACCTGTCCAAGCCGGGGTGCCCCAAGTCCCGAGCTCGCTTGAATCGCTCTTACATCCTTCCATCCAAATCTTGCACGACACTTATCACTTCGGGATCTGATGACGCAGAAGAACACGAAGACGGGGACTTCGGGAACGCCATGACGCCATGTGTTTATTTGTTTATTTATTTATTTATTTTACATCGATGGTCCTAGTTTATCATTTATAACTTCCAGTTACAACTATATGTAAGCGGGCACGCCCTTTATGCCTGGAGGCTTTTTTATTTAGATATTAATTCTGTTTACGTTTAGTTTTTTTTATTTCGGCCTGAGTATCGATGATTGATTGGTTGAGTTCTCGATGATTTTGTTTGGTATATTGGCGTGTGCTAGCTAACATATGGCTAATAATTTGAATTATGTTTTGTGTTGCGTAATGTAAATTATTTTGAATACTATTATATAGAATCTTTTTTTTTTGTTCTTCTAACTGAACAGACAGCTGTGCTGCTGGGGAGTTTGTTGCGCCACTTCTTCTTCCCAGCTAATGCACTAGGAAGTGGTGAAGGGTGGGCGTTTTGGGGGACAGTCTTATGTAATTTTGACGTTCGAAAAGTGCTGATTCTCAGCCTAGTTTGAATAAATGACTTTTGAATTTTGAATTTGAATTTTGAATTTTGTCAAACAATCGTTGTTGCAAACAGGAGTACGATAGACGCTCTCGACTGTGTGTACATACGATGAATGACAACTATCAACGTTACCTTCACTTACATTCGATTACGTTCCGTTACATATTGACGTTACTGATTGCGGACGTTTGCAGGATGATATTGATAGGATAGTGGAATGGAGTCATGAGAACAGGCTCTACTTCAACGTATCCAAGTGCTCGGTGATAAGTTTCACCCGTGCACGTGCACCTCTACTCTACGAGTACGTAGTGGATGCAGTACCTATGCAACGAGTCACGCAGGTACGTGATTTAGGGGTTGTTCTCACTCCTGAACTGTCGTTTCGCTATCATATCACTAGAATCTGCAAAAAGGCATTTAGAAACTTGGGTTTTGTTCTGAGGCAGACGCGAGACTTTACCAGCATCACAGCTATCCGAGTCCTGTATGACGCATTAGTCAGGAGTCATCTGGAACATAGTGCTGTCATATGGGCTCCACATGAGGCTAAGTATTCAGTGATGTTGGAGCGAGTCCAAAACAAGTTCACGCGCCACCTGTACAATAAACTTTATGGGGTATACCCATTTTACCCCTTGATGTACCCCACTCTGTTCGTACTGGGTATGGTGGGGTACAATCAACTCGGGGTGAGACGGGAATTTGCGCTGGTGTCGTATATGGTGAAACTGCTCCGAGGCATAGAGCACAACTCGAGAGTGCTGCAGCGGTTGCACTTGTACGTACCAGACCGTTATGTGTGGAGGCGACGGCCCCCGCCATTGCTGGTCGTACCAACAGCCAGGACCAACTTGCTGGCCAAAACCCCTCTAACTCGCACAATCAATTATATGCAAGTAGAAATTGATATATTTACGTGTCAGTGGGGTGAATTCGCAAAAGTACTATTGTTTACATTATGTTATAAACAATATTAATGTTTATGACTTAAGGTTTTTGTATTTTAATTTGGTGTGTTTGACTTGGCTATCGCATTAGGCTAAGACCTGTAATGGTAGTTTTAAGGAATTTAAATAAAAAAAAATTAATAAAAAAAATTATACAAGGGTATATTTTTTTTTAATATAATTAACTATATTAATGACTTCTTATTTAGGTTAATTGCGGTAGCAGCAATTTAAAAATGAATGAAAGTTAAAAACTATTTAAATATAGACAAAAACCATAACAATCCGCTGTCACTTTGTCTGAACGTAAAATGGGACAACCTAGGAGTGAAACTCGTACATTATCTGTGGTAAAATGACAATAATATTACGTCAATATTACGTAAATTAGTTAAAATTTCTGAAACTTAAGGGTTTTTTTTCTCAAAAACTAGGCGTTTGCGCAGTGTGAAATTTTACAAAAGCGTTTTACATGAAGACATCTATACCCAAAAAAAAATTTAAGCTTCGCACGCGCGGGGAGCGAAGTACAGTGGAGCCTCAACTTTTGATGCTGACTGTACCTGTATTAAGATGTTAGAAATTAAATTAATGTGTAAACATACCAAGAAATTGCTTCAGGCAGCATTCTGGTAAAGGTCCTGAACATTGGTGTGTCACTTTTCTTAGGATTTAAATGGTACACTTCAGGTTCCAATATTTGTTCTCTTAGAGACAACATAAACCGAACTGCGGTTATCAAAATGTTAGTGGACCTTATGAGCTGATCATTGTATTCTGGTCTCACATCATTTTGGAACACAATCATAGGATTATAATTGATGGGAAGCGCCGCTCTATCACGTAAATAAAGATCAAACCAATACTCTGAAATATAACTTGTATGCTTGTTCCTTTTATCTTTTGCAATGAGTTTCCCTTGGAGTACTTTTCCCTCTTTATCAATAAAATTGTTAGTACGCTGTTGAGCTTCTTCAAACTGATTATCGTTCAATAAAGGTCTAAGGGCTTTCAAATATCGCTCCCCTGTCTTTGATAGGTCTGGTATCGGCAAACGAGGCAGAGACTTCTGAAAATGCATCGTCGGCAACTTGCTTCTTTGCAAATACTGGTAATTAACATCTTTGATATTTTTATTTGTAAAGTTTCTTTGCTGAATAAACTTTTGACACAATATATTATTTTTGCTAATGAGTTTGTTAGCTCCGATCATCTTAAATAATAACACAAAAAAAGGTTTCACTTAAATTACAGTAACTACTCTACAAAAATAATAGTACTAAGAAAATAAAGAAATAAAATAATTTGCACCTAAAAATTATATTACACTGGAGAATGTCATCGAACTCGTAGTAATGTCAAAGTCAAAGTCCGTCTTTGTTTTTTTTAAACCGCTCGGCTAGTGCTGCCCCACATCCAATTTTTGTAATATTAATTTTAACCACTAGAGCAGTCCATTTTAGTCGATGTCGATGATAATAAAATGTCAAAACCTTGATCAACCGAAATTAAATGTCAAAAAAACTGAAAAAGATCACTGCGATGCGATCCTGAAATAGATTTTTGCGTGCGAATTAACTGAACAATTGATAAATTGTATAATAAAACATGCAGTAAGTCTATTCTTCTCTACGTTAAAGTCAAGTATCAATTGACGAATGTTTAAGTATCAATTTGTGTTAATAAAAATTCCATTCAATTACATCCACCAATATGAATGAATCGCCGGAGATTAGTAACAACTCTGGCGGCAATGATTTAGAAACCTTGGATTATTTACGAGGTGTAAAGTCGTCAACGTGCCTGTTACTACCAACGACACCTAGCCCTACACCACTAGATTTCAAACATCCTCTCTCAGAAGAAATGAGTGACCGTCCGTTTTTAACATTAAATGATGATCCTAACATGGTCAATATACAGACAGGTGAGATTATATTACATCAGTGTGCTTTTTATGTTTGTAGTTTTTGAATTATTATCATGCTTTTCCATAGAAAACTAACTATAAGAACCTGCTGAACAAGCATTAAATTTTAAAGTTGCATCATTTTACTGTATGTTGTAGGCACTATAGTTTATTTACCATAACTGCTGAATAAGTAACTTGCATCATCATATTTAAATAGCACCTACCTATTCATCTTTGAATGTTATTTATCAAAGTTTCTGATTTCAATAATGAATGCGAACCAGATTTTCAACTTGAAAATAATAATAAATAATTTATCTCAACGCTACAACTATTAAAGTTGGGTTTATTTAAAATTAATTTAGTCATTGAAACAATTTCAGATGCTTCAGCAGGGGATTCTAGTTCCTCGGGAGACAACAGCTCGGTTATTCAAGATCCAGTCAGCGCTCAGCTTATCAATAACATCAGCATGCTAGACTATCAGACTCTTAGCAAGAATGGTGATCTCATCATGGGACAAGTAAGTATTTATTTACTACTAGCACTTCGCCCGCAACTTTTTCCGTATGGATTTCATACTCCCCACTATAAATCTTAACAAACCCCTCCAACCCGTTTGAAATGTTCGGAAGACGTCGTAAATTAATGTTTACGATATTTATCATTTATTTAGATAAATAAGCATTCAAGCCAATTTACAAGTTTAAATATAGATAAATGGGGTATGAGTAGTTAAGGGTACCCCCACGGGAAGGTGTGAGTTTATGTATGTAGATCAATGAAATAAGATTTTTCAAATTAACTGTCTTCCCCTTTTCATAACAACAGAGCTTGTTTAAAAAAAATTGTTTGGTATATTTCCATTATATGACTTAAACATTATTTTAAACTACCCTTCTACGTTTATTAAACAACTCCTGCCGCTGCGCCCGCGTTGCCGTCAACCATAATTATTTTGTTACGCGTAATTTTGAATCTGTGATATCTTTTAAATTATTCATATAAATTATATGATGTCCAAGCATATTTTAATCTAAATTAAATACCCAATTTAAATAACATTTTTATTGGATAAGGATTAATATAAAACCGGTCAAAATTGCTTCGGAAATAACATTGAAATTATCAATTCTGAAATATAATAATTTCTTATTATGTTTCTGAATTTGATCATTTCTGGAATTTCTCAATAGCAGCCCGGAGTTTGGATTTGTGCCCGGTTGATGGCAATAGGTTCGCCCCTTATTACTCGGGACTTAAACATAACTGGCGAAATGTGGGTATACTATAGGTACACCTGTGCCCAACCGTTCTGGGAATCAAGGCGTGTTATGTTATATTTGACGGTTTACGCGGCGCACACCAGTAAAGCTCCCAGTCGGCATGATTTTTTCTCCGACATCTTCAAGAATAATCGTCATATTTCAGCCAATTTATACAAAACCTTTAATGAATTATACACCAAAACCTTCCTCATGAATCACTCCGTCCAATCGGTGAAACCGTTTGAAAATCCGTTCGGTAGTTTTTGAGTTTATCGCGTTCAAACGGACAGACGAAGTAGGGGACTTTGTTTTATAATGTGTAAAGACTATAAATAAATCAACTGTCCCATACAAAACTTAATTACCTCAACCCAAATGTACCTACGGGACAGCTGATAATTTTTCGCGATTATGACGTTGGTCCCACGGAAAAAAATCAATTTTATGGTTTGTACCACACCCATAAATATGACTGACAATATGAGAAGGTGCCAATAGTTTAGGTCATTTCTTTTTACGGCAAAAATAAAAGTATTACCTTTATTTTTTTTTAATAAAAAATAAACTTATGTTATATAGTTAGTTCAGTTTTTATACAAAGTCTAATTTGAAGTTTTTTTTTTGAATATCAGCGGTTTATTGTTCGGTTTGGAGGTAACTTTGTTTTTTTTTAAATCGACAATATAGAATCTTGTTTTCGTCAAACATAGTAGTTAACATCCTCAACTTTACCACATATTTATTTAAAAATTAATGCTGTGCTTAGTATTTTCGATATAACGGAGGACAATGATAACGGCCCCGACTTATGATAGGGATGATAACAAAAAAAATTTTTTTAGTCCGTCTTTGACGACTATGAAAAAAAATGGTTGTCTGTAAAGTCGGTTTGCGGTTGCGGACGATAGTTTAACGTGACAACGTCATAACAAAACATTCCCTTCCCTCGCTCGCTCCAATCCTAACGTTACAATGAGCGTAACGGGACAATGAGCGTAACGGGACACTTTTTGGTGCGTGCAGCCGGCGTTCATTGATTTATTAGACGTTTTCACGTCAAAAATATAGGACACGTATTTTTTCTTTTTTTACGTAATCTAAAGATTATGGCGATACATTGAGGTAAAATGTGCCATGACGTCACGAGTATGTAGATTTTATACATATACTAGTGACGTAGCGACCATTCCCCAACTTAAAATGCGTTTTATCTAAGTATTTTTTTATTAATATGATAAAGCAAAAAATACGTGTCTAATATTTTTCATTATCTGACTGACGGACTAATTAGTTTTTTTTTTTTACCCAGGCATCATCCCTATTGTAGGTCGTGAGTTCGAAACTCAGGCATGCGCTTTACTTTGTGTAAATAATTTCATCACCACTGCTCTCAAAACGGTGAAGGACGAGCAACGAGGAAAAAAATCGTGAGAAAACCGGCATGTCGTAAAACCAAAAATTCGAAGACAAGTGACATATACCAACCCGCAATGGGCTCGCGTGGTAGATTATTAGCCCACTCCCTCTTGAAGTAAGGAGGTCAACAGTGGAAACATGATAGGCTGAATATGCTATGCTATATGCATCATTGGTTTTGATTGAATGATATTACTGTTACTTAATCATTCGGCATAACAAGAGGCCAGAGCAGCAGTCGAAAAAGATTAACTATGTGGTCTAGACTCAGATATTACATTAATGGATACAGAACTCGGTATTATTATAAGAGAAGCAAAAGAAGCTATTTCCTAAGAATTGGTCTTATGATTTTCATTTCATAATTTTCAGACTGAAGACTGCAAGCTGAATGGCAACCACAATGTCAATGGCAGAAAGTTACCAAACTTTATCAACTGGAACTGGAGCGTCATCAGGAAAGTACTTCTTTGGATTGTCCTCTCTGGTCTCATTGCCTGTATCGGAGCTATCATAGGTATGGTTGTGACTATACCAAAAAATTGCAACCCTGATCTGCCATGGTATCAAGGAAAGGTATTTTATGAAGTATTCCCAGCAAGTTTCAAAGATTCTAATAAAGATGGCACAGGTGATATTAAAGGTCTTCTTAATAAATTAGACTATATCCAAGAATTAGGAGCATCTGCTATTAGGCTTAATTATATTTATGAAGCACTAAAGTATCCGGATCAGTACTTTAATATCACTTCCTTGGTAAAGATAGATAGAAGTGTTGGTGTTCTTAAAGATTTTAGAGATTTGATCACTGAAGTTCACAATAGAAATATGTCTTTAATTCTTGATCTGCCTGTTGTATCTCTAGCAAAATCTGATTCATCTGCAAATTTTACTCAAGCTGTATTAATTGCAAATGAAACCATAACCAATAACCTTGTTGATCCCACATCTGCAGCTATCATATTTTGGGCTAGGGAGAAGGTTGACGGTTTTTACTTAAAGGATTTAGAAAATTTTGTTGATGATGATAGTTTTGGTAGAAGTTTACAGTTGTGGAAACAAATATTAGGTACTGACAAAATATTTATCGCCAGTGAAAATGCATATGAAAAAGCTAAAGGTAATGGTTTGAAATTAAATGTGTTGTTGTCTAGAATTGATCTTATTGATATCCATCTAGATTTAAATGACGGTATTACTGGTTTGAAAAATCGTATTGATAAAGTTATTAAGGGCAAATTGTGGGAGAAGCCACATTATCCATGGGTTCATTGGAATATTGGTAGTGTGTATAGTGAACGAATATCTACAAAACATGTGAATAACACTTTGGTGTTGACTGCTCTTGAATTAGCCTTGCCTGGAACTGTTAGCATATTTTATGGAGACGAAATCGGACTCGGTGGACTTGGTGATATTGAAGGAGATTTTCACGAACATAAAGATGTTGACAATATTGTGTCGATGTCATTTCCAAATGAAAAAGATTCTGCAATTATTTTACCTTGGATTTCGAAATCTGAAAGGAAGCCAAGCTACCATTTCTTGGACGTTATTAAATTGTTTACCAAAGTGAGATTAGACACGCCAACAATATACTTAAGATCTATTTTCAAGGAAGGCAATAATCTGAAAAATATGGAAATGCGTGAAACTGAAGAAAACCTCGTTGTTATAGAACGTTGGTACCCTAGGAGGAACACTTGTGTATTTGTAGGGAACTTAGGAAGTACATCTATTACAACTGATTTATCCACCATGTTTTATGGTGGCACTGTGCTTGCTGGAACAAACACCTCTTTAGTCGGACAAGTATTGTATTTTGATAAAATAACGTTTCCTCCAAATTCTGCCATCATTTTAAAGTTAGAAAAGTAAGTAAACATTACTCTTGTTGATAAACGGCATTATCAAACAAAATTATATTAAGCTAAAATTTAAATTAATTCGTTTAGGTACACTACCAGGCTAAAAATGTGGAAAGTCATTCACTAGCATCAGGTCCTTGGTACCTGTCGACAGCTTACGAGTTACAATCAATATATTTGTAGGTAATGTGAAACTTCGGAACTTAACGTGTTATGAATGTAATTTCATATTTAAACTGATATTTTAACATAGATTACAATTATGTACTAAAATAAGAAAATGTAATTGTTTGTAATTGTAAGACAAATACATCTATGTTTATCATAGTAACAGAATCTCGAGCTTCCGAAACGATCTGAATGTTAATCTCATTACTCACTAAATTTTGTAACAGTATTAATAATAATTTAATTTAATAATATTTATATAATTACAGTTTTCTCATAAACATAGATAATATTATCAATTACTTGAGAGTGATTTAGGTTTTTTACACCATACAAATTTTATTTGTTGATAGTTTCTGTTGTTTTGTATAACGAGCGTGTCCTGTCCTGACTCTACTCAAATATTAGTTCCTGATTACCAAAGATATTGCATGATATACATACTTAATATAAATTGTAAACCAAAGGAATGTACTTACATAAAAATAAGAAAAAAACAACTCTAGAGTTACAAAAAATTTAATATACATTTGTACATATTGAAAACAAATATTATGTACTTAGTATATGTATTATTATGTACACATTATGATATTGAAGTAAATAAATAGTTGTTGAAATTATTACACTTTCATTTACTATGATTACAAGCAATGATTTTTGATAGGTACACTTAATTATAACAGGTAATATATAAAACAGCGAGTATTTCATTACAAAGTTTCCTTACTATATTTCACTATTTCATAGTGAATTAGAATTGTGAGTTATGTGCCTATATTTTAAACAAAAAAATAATTTGCAGGGGTAAGTACCTATGCGAAAGGATAGCGTTTTAGTATGTAACGCTAATTCTATGGAATTATTCAGTTTCATTTGAATATAATTATTGGGAAGGCACATTTTGTATCACATTTGTTTAGATTATATTATGTTCTCTTGAGGCGTCTAACATAGACAAAATAGGATACTGGAATGCTTATTGCTTAGTTAGGAAAATTCTTAAAATTTTCAGACAAACGTACTTAATAAGATAAGATATTATTATAGCTAAGCGGGTAATTTTGATTTTTTTACCAAGGATTTTCATATGAGTGATGTTATTTTCTAAATACCTATAATCCGCCAAATTACTTTGGTATAAATGATGTCTAAAAATAATTTAGGTATAATTTCTATTATAATATTGAGCAATACAAAATTTAAAAATCATATGCTTACATAAATAGTCATAATGTTTTAACCCTGACATTATAAATAGGTACCTACTATTCTTGTATGGTAAGTATAAAATTTTGTTTATTTGTTCCAATAATGTAAACAAAACATGTAGTTCTTTAATTATGACACTTAAAAATTCAGTGGAATTTCAACCTTATGTCATTATAGTAAAGATCACGTGATGCGTCACAATGTAATAGACCACTACAGTACACAATTAATATAGTAGGTAAATAAACCACTTATTAGTCACAGTTCGTGGGAAACAGTATCCCTAAATACATTTTCAGTAATTTTTTGTTTGCCATTGTTTACATTCTTGGTAATAAATATGAACCGTTATTACTTTTGTGCAGCAGGTGGATTTAAATATTAATTATATGTTTTAAGTTTAACATGTATAGTAAAATCTAAATTCGGAACCACATTTGTATGTCAGTTCAATTCGTAGCAGAATTTGAATTTTCAAAATTAAATCTTATTTGATTTGGTTTTAAGGTCAAAATTAAAATATATGAGTTAACCATTGATGTAAGTATGGCCCTTATCTTAAGTTCTGGTGGCGTTAAGCTCAGTCTTTGTATCGGTGGATGAAAGATCATAGCACTGGAAGGATTCACAAGCAGTAGGTAAGAATTTATCATAATGTCATGAGCTGGGTTGAGACTTTTTAATTTTAGCTACAGTTGGATGCATGACATAAGTATTGGACATTGCTCTCGGATGACTTTCAGTAACCGGCAATGCTGGGAGTTTATCAGTAGGATTTCGTAACAATATTTTTTTCTGGGACCCTGTCATTACCCTCTTAGCATTATATTCTTGTTTATTCTTAAGATCTATGTTATCGGTGGTGTTTGGAACAGACTTTACGCACTTCCGCTCACTTTCACAGTCACTACCTGTTGGTTTGTTTAGCTTTGGAGCACCAAAAGCTTTAGTTTGTTTCAATAACGAACGATCGTTGCACAATGCCGCGATAAGTGGCAAATCAAGGTTTTTACTTTTCTCTCGAAGAGTTTTTATGTCTAAATCACAATTGGAGTCTTTCACTTTGTTCACACTTAGTTCACTGTTCACATTTGTTGAGGGTTGCGGAATTTTGACTTCTCTCGAGTAGTTGAGCAGTTTCTTTTTGTATTCGTATGGCGGCGGGGGAGGCGGAGGCATTCGTCTCATTTTAACTGGCGGCGGATCCTTGGCATTTAACACATTCTCGTCCGATTTCGCCCGCATGAAATGCGAAACGTCTGGGACGCGCGCGGACTGTTGCGGCCGTTCAAGATTTATGGAATGGTTGCTGAGCGACGTCCTGCTCGTTAACGAGTACCAACTCGTCCGCGTTCCCGGTAACTGGACATAAGAATCCGAGAGATTTTGGATCGATCCATACATGGACGACGCAGCCATGGAAGTCGATAGGTAAGGCGTACTTCTGTACTGCAGACCATTTTTGTGCATGTTCGACACGCGAGACTCGGTCAGTTTGTGGTCAAGATAATTTTGCTGCGACACGGCCGGGTCTTGTAAAGGGTAGTAGACGTAGTCCACGTCGCTGTACAGTTGCTGGTGGAACATAGGGTTGTGCGGCGGCGGAGGCGGCGGCAGGCGCGCGGCGGGCGGCGGCGGCTGGCGCGGCCGGCGGGGCGCGGGTGGCGCCGGAGGTGGGCCCGGCGCCAGCTTCATCATGGCCACCAGCACGTTAGAGTCCACGCCGTGCGCCATGTCCCTGGACGGTGACAGGTTATTGCTTATCCCTTGAGCTAATTTCGACCTTTCGGCTCTACGACTCGATGCTTGTTGTCGTTTAAACTTTTGGAATTTGTGCTCCAACACCATGGGACTAGCAAATGTCCTTTCACTAGACGCGTTCACTTCGCCCGCTTCTGCTTTCAGAATTGTTATCATGGGCTTTGATGTTACCACTCTGGCTGCCACTTCTTCTTTGTTTTCGTTCAACTGTTTCAAAGTCCTGGCTGTTGCTGTCGGGCCAGGATAAGCTGGTGGCGCCTTGGCAGGAGGTGGTGCATAAGATGAAACAGTTTGATGATTGTATTCGTAGGGAGGTGGCGGCTTATCAGGAAATGGAGGCCTGATGGGTGTATCGCCGCTTATGTCAAAAATATTTGGTAAAGACAAATTGAGCACTTTACGACTGTCAATTCTAGTTGGGGGAGTTGGCGGTCGATCGAAGAAGGAGTTATTCGGATAGTGATCATCTGAAGGAGCAGTGTCTTCGTGACCCTGAAGGTAACTGTCACCAGAAAACGGAAGAGGCAGCCTCACGTAATCTGACACTGAATCCAAAGTGTCACTTACAGACTGGCTCTTAGGATACACGCCTCTTCCCACAATGAGGTCACTTAATTCACTTGCAGTCAGTAAATTATGTTTGTTATCTGTTGGATCGCTACCGTCACCGTGGAACGAGATTGCGCTAACGTTGGAATTTGTTCTTTCTCTAAATAAGTTTTCTTTATTATGTTGTTCTTGGTTCTGGAACTTTCCAGCTCCATCGACACAATCCGAGCTAGGTTGAGATGACTGTAATCTTAATGTGCCTGTTGCATGACTAGTTCTTTCTGACTTGTTTTTCAGGATTGAAGAAACGCTATCGAAATCTGCAAGATCATTTTCTTTTGTTGGCTTATAGCTGTCATAATGAGAGCCATCGTAATCTGTTCTACTAGCTTCAGATAAGGTGTCCATTTTCGATCGCGCAGTAAGTTCAGAACTGCTCATGGTGTAGACTCCGCTTGTTTCACTTGATGCCGCTACAGTAACTGGCTGACCTAAACCGTCATACAAAGCGGAAGCTGTATCTTGAGAATATTCTACATCTATGCCAACTGTACTGTTGTCACTCATCATTGAGTTCTGAGCAGTATGACTGTATCCTAATTCTAAACTGCTCGCGTTGGATGTCCTACTAAGAGTGCTGAGACCCGCTCTGGCCATTATCACAGTACTGCAAGATGAGGAACATTGTGATCCGGTGCATTTTAATTTATTAGATCTTGGACTGTCTGTCAAGGTTTCGCTAATACTTTGATCAGGTAAAGAGGTCGTTTCTTCCAATTGGTTCATAGAGTGTTGTTCTGGTTGTGTAATTTCATTTCTATTGCCATTCTCACAGTCTTCCTTAGTCTTCTTCACTCGGATTTTAGATTTTTGTAGTTGTAATGACGATGTTTTAGTTAGTGGCTGATTATCTTGTGGCATATGCTGTATAAAGTAAGAATGTGTGCTATCTAGCAAATGAGCGAAAGCCAAACTTTCCGTAGACGGTGCTGGTGGAGAATCTATCATAATTTCTAATTCATCTTCAGATTGGACTCTGTCACTCACAATGCCAGATGTGGTATTCGAACTTGTAGAAGAAATCACTGATATTCTTTGTTCACTTTTATTTTGATTGTATTGAATGTTTAACGATTTAGAGTAACCAAAGCAAATTTTACGCTCTTCTTCTTCCATTCTCAAGATTTCATTGAATTTTGGTGCAATTTTCATTGAGAATTGATGTGTCTCTCTACAAAGAGCGAAAAGATATTTACATTTTTCTTCACTTGACGAAAATAATGTCATTTTGCCCTCCTCGGTTCTAATTTCAAATTTCTTTCTATCGAAGCTTAGTTTTCCGATAGCGCTCCATATGAAGTTTGAAAGTGATCCATTATCAGGCAGAATCTTTATGCCCTTAGCTGTGACAAGTAGCCAAACTGTCCCAGGCTCAGGTTCTGATTTAGATTGTTTTAGGCGGTATCTATGCGAGTTTATCGTATCAGGGAGGAGACAAACTTCTCGAATAAATCTGGATTCAGCGTCAGCTTTTGTGAGCCCACGGTGTTCTCTATGGCAAGCGCGCATGGCTGCTGCTACCCAATCGCCAGTGAGGGATGAGGGTGCGTAATCATCAACTTTGAAGTAGTCCCTGTCCTCGAAAGTGTCTGCGTCACCGTATTCAGCTTGTAATGCGAGTCCGGTGAGCAGCAGTATCAGTTCGGCGGGCAGAGCGTCTCGCGTGCGCACGTTGTGGCGCAGTTGCAGGAAGTAAAGATGGCGGCCGACTTCGTCGTGCAGGAGCAGCGGACTCTCCACGTGGAACTGCACGACCAGGTGCAATTCAAGGAGCGGCTTGCCGTTAGCGTCCAAACCCTACAACAAATAAGTTAATATTAATACTGAACATTTTAGATTTCTATGATTTATCAATTGCTATTTTAAATATTATAAAAAATCTTACATGGGTGTGAGATGATCTCCAACTCTTTGGCGCATACTTAGATAGTTTGCTTTCCAAGTCAACAAACAAGTATTCTCCATCTGAAAAGACAACATGTTATGTTAAGTAATGTGTTTAATGTTACATTAATTTTATTATAAAAACTAATGTAGGTACGGTACAGCCGATCTGTATCGGTATGTATAATAGGTGATCTGCATAAAGATATTGTTATTTGGTCAATACACTGTTTCTTGTTGGAGAATACATTATTGTCTCTATAATGTCACATTGTGACGCCTGTACCAATATAGAACATTGATTACCCAACAGCGTTTGTTTGTAAAGTTACACAGAATGTTTATGTGGTGGAATGTGTGACGCCATGAATACATAATAACTTTGTTTTGTGAAATCACTTCGCCAACGTTTAGAACTTAGTCAGGTACAAGTAGTATGTGTAAGTCTTAGGGTGAAAATGACGACACTCACTTTGCAAAATTGCTAATCCGAAGAGTTCTGTGTCGGTCATGCCTTGTAGTTGCGCGTGAGCATTGGCCAAAAACTTCAATTCTTTGACCCTTGCTTTGGCTTCGACGACGAAGTGCAGTGGTTGGGGCTGGCCGGGCATGCGCAGTGACAGGAACCGCGCGCCCGCGCCGAGCGCGCGCGTGTCGCCGCCCAACGGCCCGCGAACCGAACACAGAGCACGCATATCGCATCTCGAAACCACTGTTACTCGCACTGAAACAAAAAATATTGATATTAGCCATCATTGACAACTCATCTCTTAAGACAACTGGACCATTGCTGCTCACATGGTTTGGTCTTAAGACGAGCGTTCGTTCACCACGACCCTCTTGCTTTAAAGAGCCTCATGACGATTGACATACAAATATCGAACAATACGTGTTTTTCAAGCAAACAGAGGCTTAAAACCCTAAACATTTGTCTATTCCTAAGCTCGATACCAGTATCCCACTAGTTGAGTTTTAAAGGTCGAATAATAGTCCTATATTAACAGAACGAAAGATCCTTCATAAGTGAATGCATTCGAACCGAATTGGGACAGAAGTACTTATGCAAAGAGTGAGAGCTAGATATATTCGAAAAGACATCGTCACCAAAAGCTAAAACCTTAATGACATTCCTAAAATTTACATTGAATTTGTACATAGCCAGTGTTAGGTAGCTTTGTTCTGGCTTGCGTCTTCGTTCGACCGGATTCCAATGTGTTTACATCCTCACGAATTCTTTGTGCGTCATAGTAGATTTAACATTCACCGAAAACTACAAATATACGACGTAAGACGATAATAATCATACCTAATTTAGAATCATAAAGCTAATATTGTTTGAGTCAATTTGTTGCTCACTTGATATTTGTTTTGTTTAACAGATGCATGGAATGTTGTATCTCATAAAAATATGATACCATTATATTACTATTATAGGCACACAAGTCCTACCTACACGCTAGTCCTTTTCGGTGTACTTTCCTATTCACCAGTAGAGCCTGAACGTGGTAGGAATGTCGGATCCGCGCCAGCTGTGCATTCCATTACTTTTTTTTCGTACACGATCTCCTTTCTGCTACCTGCTGTTTTTGTGGCGCACATTGTTGCGTTTACTTGTAAATTATATTTTTGAAAATTTGAACACATGCGCACGTGTTCATTTGTGTAGATTTCGTTATTTTATCTTATTGATTATAAGCATTTTTTTTTTATGACACAAGGCTAGGTATAAATTAGAAATCGGAGAAATAAAAACGCTCGATTAAAAGAATTTTAAATGTGTCAATCATTAATGAATACGACGCGTATTTAAAAAACATAATTAAATTTTGATTTTAATGCTAAATTAACCTATATTGAAACCTATAAGGACGTCAATGCAGAAGAGTTTACTTAACTAAACCATAAAGTTATTGAAACTGACCTACTGATAACAGTTATAAATTTAGTTAATTATAAATAGTCTATCGGAACATAGGGACGACTTATTTTAGGTCGATACCGATAGTCGAGCTAGATCATTTGGTATCTCGTTGAATACCTATGTCTTGTGATAATAGAACAATGAAAAATAAGCGCTGTGCAAAGATGAGTAACTGACACAAAACTAAAGGCTGAACTACTGATGGACTCTACAGTCTGCAACATTTTTTTAAATTAGGTAGTGTGTACCTAATATTAAGTTTCTCCCTACCTAATTATTTAGTTTTAAGTATATAAAATATTAGTAAGTATATAATTTTTCAGGGCCTTTGAATGTGCTGACATAAAATGTAGAAAACCTTGTAGCGTAGAAAGATTAGACAGCTTAGTAAGACCTGGACAGGCTTGTCGGATATGAACGATCCAAATCCGCGCCATGTCAGTGGTATGTTCACTATGATAGTGCCTACGTAGGTAGGTACCTACATATTAATATAAAACATTTAAAGGAATGTAGAACCACAAGATCACGTAAAAAAACTAGACGCGAATAAATTTCATCCCATCCGGTACCTCTGCGGCTCTTCAGCTCTTGATAGCCATAAGAACATGTTTTTTGTTTTAGTAAATGCGCGATAGTTTGTGATGGCGGTCAGGCGCAGCGGGGCGGGGGCAGACCGGTCGGCGCAGGCGGCTGCGGGCGGCGGATGGGGCGCGGGCCGGAGGGGGAGGGGGGGCGCTACGTAAGCGCGGTAGCAGCGGACGGCGACGCGAGGAATGCGGACGACCTTCAGATGCCGAGCGCCCCTCCCCCTACGCCAGCCGCATCTTGCGTCCTCGCATACCTAAAGCCGTCGTTGCCTCCAATTTTCGACATCTCGCCACCAATTTTGACACTCAAAATTTTTTAAGGACGATAATGGATGGACTCGAACAGGGTCATCTATCATCTCTTTGTAGTTCCGACTGGGGCACAAGTCCAGTAGTGGGTATGTAAAATAGCACCAGCAGTTTTTTTTAAATTTAATTTATGGTAAGTAATTCATTTTATTTACCTTGAAGATAATAATCGAATCATAGTGGCAGAGTTTATATTATAAACTGCTAATACAATGAATTCAATCAGTCTCGCCTTAGAAAATATCAAGAATGTGCAAGAAAACGAGGTACCTACCTGAATGGTTTCTACAGCACACTAGGTACTGCCTAATGAGACAAACAAAATGGTACCTGGATAGGCATAATATTACTTAAAGCTGTATAGCGCTAAAAGTTCCTCTCCCTAGTCCTTTTTTTATTCTCTATTCTTACCACCAAAGATGACAAAAGTGATAATGTAGGTATTAAATTAGCATCGAGTCACTGACGTCAATAATTAATTGACGATCAATAAATAATCATCTTACCTTCGTAATATGGTTCTCAGTTCTCATCTTACTAAAATAACAGACAAGATAATTCAGGCCACGCAAGATGAATGTTGGAACAAAACTACCTACGTACCTAGGTTTAAAAACTAGTACTTATGCAGATAATATTTGCCACGTACGACGACCAGTTCTAGTTGATAAGCACGTATACGAGTAGAAAGTTCCTTAAAAGAAAAAACTGGCCAATGAAGGGTTCCTTAGTTGAGATGAATTAATCCCAAGAACAAACTTAACATTACAACAACAGTATTTTGAGATTAACTATGTTATTTTAAGACCATAGACTTCTTATAGGTTTTCCTGTTGTGAGTAAAGAACCATTCTCTGCATGTTTTTCAAAATTTTTGGCTCGATATTTTCGGAGATATGGGGGGGGGGGGGGGGTTAATGGTAAATTTTCATAATTTTTCTTAAATATCTTTAAGTGCTTAGTTTTTTAAATTATAAAAAAAAATTGGGATCCTCGCAACAAGTCCTTTCATTTGATATGTCACACGGTTCAGTTTACAAAACTTTTAATTTTTATTTTCTTATTTGCCTCCCAAAAGTAACCCCAAAATTCAAAATTTATTTATTTACGTTACACGCCCGTGTTTGGGTCACATAAATACATATGTGTACCGAATTTCAACTAAATTGGTCCATTAGATTCGGTGCAAATTCGCTGTGACAGACGTACAGACAGACAAACAAACACACGAGTGATGTGGTCCTATAAGGGGTCCGTTTTTTCCTCTTGAGGTACGGAACCCTAAAAAATACCAACTGTTAGCAAGCATAATATACTTATTATAATCATCATCATTATCTATGACTTCTGACAGTTACTTTTTAATGAATGTTTTTGTAGGTTCCTACTTACATCCTGTTTTCTAAGGCTAAGGGCTCATTGCAAGCATCGTCTTGCATCTTGTCATCGATAAGTTTTTGTATACAACTAGGCTCTAAATCATATCATAGCAAAAGTGATAGCCTAGTGGTGTGACCATTGGACTGCCAAGTAATAGGGCTGGTCGAACCCAAGACACGCACCTCTGACTTTTCGAATTCTAGTGCGTCAATCAATCTGCCAAGCCTTTTCCTAACTATGTTGGGGTCGGCTTCCAGTCTAACCGGATGCAGCTGAATACCGTATTTTACTAGTTTTTCGGCGGTGAAGGAAAACATCATGAGAAAACCGTCATGCCTGAAAGATATTTCTCGACGGCATGTGACGCCAAGTCAGAGGCCCATGGGCGGCTTTAAAACTGACACTAGGATAGTCACTAACCACACGAAAAGAAGAAGAAGATCATATCAGAAACTTTGGGATTGGTTCGTTTTTGTTTGTCGGTTAGGTTCTTAACTGGTTTGTGAGAAAACATTGTTTCGACATAGTCTCAATTTGCCTAACCTTTGTCAGAAGAATGGCGACCATCATTATTTTAGATGAAAATTTAAAAGTATTCTGTACTAGCCTGTAGCTATTTCTCAAGTTCAACGTTTAGTAAGGTATACCTAGCTACGATAATGTAGGGCTTAGTATATCATTCAAATCTTGCTAATATAGAGCACTGGACTCCTTTTGGTTTATTTAATTACATATCCAAAATAACTAAAAAGTTAACCAGAAAGATTAGGACTATGGGCTGCGCGCATAAGTTTCTTGAAACCTTTGACCGAAATGAACAATGTTACGATTAACGTGGAGCTCTGAGCTCCAAATGTGAACAGACAGTGAGTGGCTCTACGAAATTCCGAGCATTCACATTCCCGCACTATATCTAAAGTGTTTGACCTGCTTATACGACGACAAAGCTTAGTACGAATTAGTGTGCCATCACACACTGTCCGGTCAGTCAATTACCATCACACTTTTGGAGCTCTGAGCTCCAAAAGTGAACAGACAGTATGAGTGGCTCTACGAAATTCCGAGAATTCACACTCCCGTACTATATCTAAAGAGTTTGACCTGCTTTAAACGACGACAAAGCTTAGTACGAATTAGTAGGCCAGTTGACCATTTAGCAGGAGCGTAGATTGACGTACTAGAGTTCATGGTTCAATGAACACATCCGTAACTCGAATGGCCTGGCGGTTAATACCCGACGAATTCGAATAAGTAGGTACAGTTGGGTGTTTAGTTTTAACTTTCTATGGTTGGCTGCATTTTCTAGCTAATATTACCAGTGCAAAGATCGATCAATCTGTGAGGAGTCTCAACTGTCTCACGGAGTCATCGTTAGGTCTAGTCAAGCGGTTAGGTCCAGATTAATGAACCATGGATGATTTTCTTGCAGGCACATAAGCAAGCCAGCAAATTAAACTAGATTTTAAAGGGTATATTTTAAATCGTCATTATTAAGTGCCTACTGGCTATCACAAAATCTGCCCATATGAACACTGAATGCTCATGAATGTGCCTGCACCTTTGCTTGCAGGTATTGCAACACTAATGGATACAATGGGGCTATATTTACAAATAAATGCACTTATATTGTGTTGAGGTGTCCATGTGTGCGTTTATAGAGCTACCCATGTACAGAACGTTCGCTTAGACCTATCAGTGATTGGAAGAAAGGGATTAAATTAGCGTTTATCGTCTTTACGTAATTTATGATGAATGGACTAAATGTTTGGCTGGTGTAGGTATACTGAGTAATAGTGACATAATAGTTTTTAACACTATCGCGTTTCATCCTCAAGTAACAGCTCAAGTTTCTACAAATAGGTCATGATTAGTTTACGTTGGTCAAATCTAGCTCTCTTTTATTTTCTCAATTACCTGCACCTAAATGCTAATATAATCGTGATTGAAATCTCTCCATTGTTTTGTATGGTGAGCGATTTTATGTAGGTACTCTATGACTGCGTTCATGTGTTCTAGAGCCGACAAAACAAGCCATAAAATTTTAAGTAGGTATGCTTTGTCATTGGTTAAATTTACTTTTATTTACCTACAACGTTCTGCTATCAACGGAATGCGGTCGCTATGTTAGTCGTTTATTACGAGCTAATGATTCATCGACTTTATCAATCACTGCAGTGATGAGTCTGACCACTTAGTATTACAGCTATGTTTAACATTCTTATTGTATGAGATGCTTAATGCGAATTGCAATTAATATCCATAACTTCCATAAGGTACAGACTCTACCTACAGAGGTGCCTAGCTATTTTATTTGTTTCTGAATCGAAAAATATGAAGCCTATGTAGGTAATCTACTTATTCGCAGAAACTTGTAATGAAATGATTATTCTCTTCTCATGGATTTGGTAGTGACGGTTCTCATACTAAGCAGGGATATTGCCAATTGTTACCATGCACTCTTATAGCAGGCTTATATTGGCTCTATGGTAGGTATCAGGAATGCGAGTTTTTGTCAAGGTGTAGGTTAGTTTAAGAAGTGATCTAATTCTATGAGTCTATGGAATAGATACCTATTTATCTCAGAATATTCTATATTACCTATCTGCTGGGAGTCTGCACTGTAGGTATGCTTCGCACTTGGTGAAACTGTATTATACTCATCATCATCGGATGATTTAATGGGCGCCGGGAGGGGGTGCACTTGCACCCTGGCTTCAAAATAAAATTTTGGTGTAAAAACATTCAAAACTAAAGAAATATCTGAAAACGCCTAACACATTAATAGAGAACTTAACCTATTCGAAGCGAGATCCTAAAACTTTCGAGCTCGCTTCGCTCGCTCTTGCATTCTGCAATCTCTGTATTCTAAAGCTTCTGTACATTAATCGACAAAGTACCGAACTCCTATTTCTGAAAATCGAATCAGCCCTCGGCGGGGTGCTAACATTATCGAGCTTGCTTCGCTCGCTCTTGGATCCTTCTCTATCTTAATTCTTAAGCTTCTTTGTATAAGTCGACACAGTTAGTCCTCTTTCTGTATGAATGGAGAAAATAAAACCTATCCCATTCGAGGCGAGATGGAAAAATGGCGCTTATTTTTTAACCTTTCTGCATAAGTCGACAAAGTTACTGTTTGTATGAATGGGTAAACTATAACCAAACATACCATACATACCGCAAAAATGATCGAGCTCGCTTCGTGGAGCTGAAGATGCACCCCCTGAAAATAAACCTGCCGGCGCCCATGGACGACCTCAATTTATTTGTGGTCGGTGTAGCATGTCTTTTTCTCATTGAATCTCTATTAGCCGTCATCTCAGTCACCTCCTCGCTAGCAATATCATCTTTCGCACAATCCATCCATCATTTCGTTTGTCGTCCTCTACTTTTATAACCATTCAGTACCTGGTCGACCGAGCTCTGCTCGGGTGAAAACAGATAAACATATCGTCCAGGTATACCAACGTTGTATCACATTCCCGAAGCTGTGAAAATAGAGAAAACGTATTTTCCCTGATATGAGACTTAACTAGATCGATTTTTCGCCCCCGTAAACTATATTGCATCTTTCATCGAAATCGCTAGAGCCGTTTTCGAGAACGTGATAACATATATTGCTCATTTAATAGTATAGGAAAGGATATTAGGAATAGTACGCAAGCAAAGATATTATTCAGAAATCCTGAAGAACTGAAGAACCTTCAGCATAGGGTGGGATAATAAGAAACCTATTCCTATATTTCAGTGCAATGCAGCAATGAACACTAATTCATGCTATTACAACTTGGTACAACATATCCAAGGATTAACTGGTCCAGGGTCCTTAAGTATCTTCCTAAGCCTTCGCAAATAATAATAAATCATGCAGCCGTCGCAAACCCTGATTTAAAACTTTACTTTGAATCCAATTTGTTTTGAAACCAGATTTATGGTCTCGGACTACCGTTTTGTAACGATTCGTTCGTAATGATGACGTTTTGTAATGATTTGGGTAGTAATAATAACTACTACGTTACACTAAGGTATAGTACCTACCTAGGTACTACTAGGTATGTATTGGGAAATCTTGTTTCAAATCCAAAAAACACGTGCGTTTGTTTTGTATCTATAATAATAATAATAATACAGGTGCGGGTCATCCAGCGTAACCATATGCTGGACGACGCCGTACTTGATCGACTACGCCTCGAATCACGGAATAACCGTGTAACGCCTGCTTCGCCACTGGTCACGGTGCAACTACAAAATTTACCCAGTGCCACACCGCGACCCGACCACGTTGGTGAAGAGGATGATGACGGGGTTATATCTGTGAGTTCCCAATGCAATGCACGATTGAGGAGCGCTTTGGAGGATGCTTTCCGGGAGTACCGCTCCACTCCACCTGAACTTAGACCACGTTTACCTCGTTTGCCCATGCACAAGAAAAATAAGGCACTAGTGTGTACTCTAGACTCGCTGCTGTCAAATTGTTTTGACGGCAGCAAAGACCTTGCCGATACCCACTCGATCTTGTACTGTGCAGCTGTAGCGGCATGTCGTGTAGCTCATGTTAAATTTCCCAACAGTGACAGAGCTCCACGACCAAAACCAGCTGTTCCAGCTTGGCAGTGCAGGATTGAACGCCGTATCGGTGAAGCTAGGGTACTCATCGGCAAGCTAATCTGCTTCAGGGAGGGCAATACTCGCCCTAGAGTGATGCGCTTTGTGAGGCGGGCGTTCTCGGGGACTGATATTAGCTCTCGAGATTATTTGACCCGCGTCACAGAGCGTATCGACTTCCTGAAGCAGAAGATCTGTGCATGGGCAAACCGTATTCGACGGTACAGACGGAGAGTTGAGCGGTATACTCAGAATCGCACATTCCAGAGCGATGAAAGGTGGGTTTACAGGGCTTGGGAGCGACTGGATCAAGGTGTGATTGACACGCGCCTGCCAGATGATGACGCCATGTGTTCGTTCTGGCGAAGCATCTGGTCGGCGCCTGTCAATCACACCGAAGGAGATTGGACTAGGAAGATCGAGCGGGCGTGCGAGGGAATACCAGAAATGGGGGCACTGAACATCAGCCCTCAAGATGTGGCTTGTGCAGTCCGTCCGTTGCCTAACTGGAAATCTCCAGGGCCGGACGGGCTGCACAACTTTTGGATAAAGTGGTTCCAAAGGTCGCACGCCCGATTGGCATCCCAGTTCCAGTTAGCCTTAGAATCAGGGTCGCTGCCCCAGTTCCTAACGACAGGTATAACCCACCTGCTCCATAAATCAGGTAGTGCTGCGGAACCCAAAAATTATAGGCCGATCACTTGTTTACCGACGGTCTATAAAGTTTTTACATCCATTTTGAGAGCTAAAATTAACAAACATATAGACAACAACTGCATCATGTCTGCCTCTCAAAATGGATGTAGGAACGGGTCCCGCGGTACTAAGGAGCTGCTCCTCATTGATATGGCCATTAGCCAACAGGTTCGTCGTTCCCGAAAGGATCTGTCGACATGTTGGATAGATTATAAGAAGGCCTATGACTCGGTGCCCCATACATGGCTCATGAGGGTGCTGGAGTTGTATAAAGTAGATGCAACTCTACGCACCTTCCTGATGTCATGTATGGGGCAATGGAGGACGGTTCTTCGCTATCCAGGATGTCGACATATCCAGAGGAATAGCGAGCCGATACGGATCGAGCGAGGTATATTTCAGGGCGACAGTTTGAGTCCACTTTGGTTCTGCCTAGCCTTGAATCCTCTTAGCACACTGCTGGAGGACTCAGGACTAGGCTATCGATTAAGGAGAGGTGGTCAGGTTATATCTCACCTCCTTTACATGGATGACTTGAAACTCTTTGCCCCCAACGATTTGCAACTGATGGAGCTACTAAAGGTAACCGAAACTTTCAGTAGCGCCATCAGGATGGAATTTGGTGTGGACAAATGTGCAGTCATGCATGTAAAGCGAGGAGGGATTGTGGAATCCGGGGGAACCCAACTCTCGGACTCCATACACCTAAGATCCCTCTCCTCAATCGAAACCTATAAGTATTTGGGTATGTCGGAAGCGTTAGGTATCAACGCTGCTGACATGAAGCAATCGCTGAAGGAGCGCTTCTTTTGCCGCCTGAATAAAGTATTAAATAGTCTTTTATCAGGCGGAAACAAGGTGCGCGCCTTCAACGGTTGGGTCATGCCGGTTTTGATGTACTCTTTCGGCATACTCAAATGGACCCAGACGGAACTTGACGCCCTGGATAGGAGGATCCGCACACTGCTGACCATAAATCGGATGCATCACCCACGTTCATCGGTGATGAGACTGTATATCCCGCGGAAGTGTGGAGGTCGAGGCTTCTTAAATGCTAAGACCCTGCACAACCGTGAGGTATGCAGTCTCAGGGAATACTTCCTAGAAGCCGACGTGGGGATGCACCGAGATGTGGCCTCAGTGGACAAGGGCCTTACCCCGCTATCCTTGGCTAACGAGAACTGGCGCAAACCTATAGTATTAGATACTAATGACCGCAGGGAAGTATGGCAGAACAAAGAGCTTCACGGGCGCTTTTACCGGGCCTTACATGGGCCCGATGTAGACCTACTAGCGTCTGTATCCTGGCTGCGATTCGGTGATCTCTTTGGGGAAACCGAAGGTTTTGTCTTTGCGATTATGGATGAAGTTATGATGACGAACAACTACCGAAAATATATTGTGAAGGACAGCACGGTTGACATCTGTCGGGCATGCCACCGTCCGGGGGAATCAATCCGACACATTATTTCTGGCTGTTCTCGTCTGGCTAACGGAGACTACTTGCATAGGCACAACCTTGTGGCCAGGATTATCCACCAGCAACTTGCTCTGAAATACAGTCTTGTGGAATCGGAAGTACCATACTATAGGTATGTGCCCGACCCAGTTCTCGAAAATGACAATATCACGTTGTATTGGGATCGATCTATCATCACTGACAGGACTATTGTTGCCAATAAGCCAGACATAGTGGTGATAGATCGATTAGAGCGTCGCACAATGATTATTGATATAGCGGTCCCGCATGACGAGAACCTCGTGAAAGCCGAAAAAGATAAACAGATCAAGTATCTCGACCTGGCTCGCGAGGTTGTCGACATGTGGGAAGTGGATACAGCAGTCATTGTGCCGATAATCGTGACGGCCAATGGCATAATAGCCAAGAGCCTCGACCAACACCTAAGGAGGCTCTCGTTAGGCAACTGGATCAAGGGCTTGATCCAGAAAGCGGTACTTCTAGACACGGCGCGTATCGTTAGGAGATTCCTCTCTCAGGAGCCCTGACCACCGGTAGCTTGGACCCTGTTCCCGATACCGGTGGGCTACTATTTTTTATATTTTTAAATGTTTTTGTTTTGCCTTTTGTTTTTTATAAAAATATTTAAAAATGTAAATTATATGTATTTAAATGAAATAAAGGAGATAATAATACAAAAATAAAAAAATATATAAAAATAATATATAAATATATAAAAATATACAAAAATCACTGGCAACACAAAAACGTCAACACGTCAGAAAAATAGTTCCCTGAATTTTCATAGTTTTATTCACGACGCAGTATTTTTTTTGTTATATCAGAACCCGAAAACAAGCTTAAAACCTTTAAATCAAAATAAAACATAAAAAATAACAAAATGCACCACATAAATAGACCTAATGAAAAAATATCATAACGGAGGTGAAGTGACAGATGTCACCTCCAATAAAAGCTATGAAAACGGAATGAAAACTAAATGTTGACGAGATCTGCTGCACGAGCACGCCCACCACCTCCGGACTCGTCGCTCAGCTCCGCCTCGCCGCCGCCGGTATCCAGCCCCATCGTGAGCGCTGTGACGACAACGGCCGCGGTAGTTGTGTCGAGCTCGAGTGACGAGTATTTTTCCCCGCCGACGTCGCCAACACCTGTACGTCGGCAGGGGAGAGGCCGGCCACCGAGAAGCTTGGGACTTAGGGGCCAACCGGCCTCGAGCCGGGTCCCCGCTGCCGGTGGTTGTGTGCAGCGCATGAGATGGACTCAGTCTATGAACGAGAACGTCATGCGCGCATATTACGGGTCTACAGAGGGAGGAACTAACCTCACTGCGTACCGTGTTAGGATGCTGTCTCTATTTCAGGAACTAGAGCCAACCGTCAACGTCTCGGCCCAACGACTGTCGGATCAGGTGCGTGTCATCCAACGCAATCATAGGTTGGACGATGCCGCACTTGATAGGCTGCGCTCAGAGGTACTGAGCAACCATATCGTATCAACTCCGGCACAAACCGCGGCACAAACGTGAAATACTGATGCAATCCCGCCGCGGTTCAATCATGGTGTTGCAGAAGAGGATGATAGGGTTGACACAGTAAGTAGCCAGTGCAACGTCCGACTGAGGAGCGCACTGGAGGATGCGTTGCGCGAGTATAGGCACACCCCGACCGAACTTAGACCCCGACTTCCACGCTTACCCATGCACAATTAAAAATAGGGCGCTGGTGTGTGCCTTGGACTCGCAGCTTAAGAATTTCTTCGAGAGCAGCGAGGATCTCATTGATACACACTCGATCCTGTATTGTGCGGCTGTTGCGGCATGTCGTTTAGCTAACGTCAAGTTCCCAAACTGTGACGGAGCTACTCGACCAAAACCAGCCGTACCAGCCTGGCAGTGCAGGATCGAGCGACGTATTGATGGGACCAGGGTCCTCATTGGCAAACTATACTGCTTCAGGGAGGGCAATACACGACCACGAGTGATGCGCTTTGTAAGGCAGGCATTCTCGGGGACTGGAATCAGTCCTCAAGAATACATGTCCCGTGTTACAGAGCGCATCGACTTCCTGAAGCAGAAAGTTTGTGCATGGGCGAGCCGAATTCGACGGTATAAGCGGCGGGTTGACCGATACACGCAGAATCGCATGTTCCAGAGCGATGAGAGGTGGGTATATAGAGCTTGGGAGCGGCCTGAACAAAATGTGACAGACGTGTGCCGCCCAGATGATGCCGCCACGAGTGCATTCTGGCGCAGCATATGGTCGGTACCCGTCTGTCACGCTGAGGCTGGCTGGATGCAGGATGTCGAGCGAGTGTGTGAAACTATACCAGAAATGGATAAGGTGCAAATCACGCCATTAGATATAGCCAGTGCAGCCCGTCCGTTACCGAACTGGAAATCACCGGGACCGGACGGACTGCACAACTTTTGGCTAAAATGGCTAATTAGTTCACACACTTGCCTGGCATCTCAATTCCAGTCATCCTTAGAGACTGGGTCGCTACCACAGTTCCTTACAACAGGCGTTACCCACCTGCTCCATAAGTCAGGTAGTCCCGCGGAACCCAAGAATTATAGACCGATCACATGTTTGTCGACAGTTTATAAACTTCTTACATCCATTTTGAGAGCGAAAATTAACACACACATTGACAATAACTCGGTTATGTCTGCCTCTCAAAATGGATGTAGGAATGGGTCCCGCGGAACTAAGGAGCTACTCCTCATCGACATGGCCATAAGCCAACAGGTTCGTCGATCCTGCAAGGATCTGTCGATATGCTGGATAGACTATAAGAAGGCCTACGACTCGGTGCCACATACATGGCTCATGAGGGTGCTGGAGTTGTACAAGATAAATGCAACTCTGCGCACCTTCCTGATGTCGTGTATGGGGCAATGGAGGACGGTCCTTCGCTACCCAGGATGTCGACAGATCCAGGGGAATGATGAGCCTGTATGGATTAAACGGGGAATATTTCAGGGCGACAGTTTGAGTCCACTTTGGTTCTGCTTAGCCCTGAATCCTCTAAGCACACTGCTAGAGGATTCAGGTCTAGGCTATCGGTTAAGGAGAGGTGGTCAGGTCATATCTCACCTCCTCTACATGGATGACTTGAAACTCTTTGCCCCCAACAAATTGCGACTGATGGAGCTACTGAAGGTAACTGAAACATTCAGTAGCGCCATCAGGATGGAATTTGGTGTGGACAAATGTGCAGTCATGCATGTAAAGCGAGGGGAGATTATGGAATCCGAGGGAACTCAACTCTCGGACTTCATACACCTTAGATCCCTCTCCTCAGCCGAAAGCTATAAATATTTGGGTATGTCGGAAGCGTTAGGCATCAACGTTGCTGACATGAAGCAATCGTTGAAGGAGCGCTTCTTTGGTCGCCTGAAGAAGGTTTTAATTAGCCTTCTTTCGGGCGGAAACAAGGTGCGCGCCTACAACGGTTGGGTCATGCCGGTTTTGATGTACTCTTTCGGCATACTCAAATGGACTCAGACCGAACTCGACGCCCTGGACAGAAGGGTCCGTACACTCCTGACCGCAAACCGGATGCATCACCCACGTTCATCGGTGATGAGACTGTACATCCCGCGGAAGTGCGGGGGTCGAGGCTTTTTAAACGCTAAGACCCTCCACAACCGCGAGGTATGCAGCCTCAGGGATTATTTTTTTAAAGCCGAAGTGGGTATGCACCGGGATGTGGTCGCAGTGGACAAGGGACTCACCCCGCTCTCCATGGCTAAAGAGAACTGGCGCAAACCTGTAATACTTACTACAGATGACCGCAAGGAGGTATGGCAGAGCAAGGAGCTTCACGGGCGCTACTATCGGGCTCTTCATGAGCCTGGTGTAGATTTCTTAGCGTCCGTATCCTGGCTACGTTTCGGTGACCTTTTCGGGGAAACTGAAGGTTTTGTCTGTGCAATTATGGACGAAGTTATCTTGACGAATAACTATCGGAGACATATTAAGAAGGACGGGACGGTTGACGTGTGTCGGGCATGCCATCGTCCGGGTGAGTCCATCAGACATATTATCTCTGGTTGTTCGCGTCTAGCTAACGGCGAGTACTTACACAGGCATAACCAAGTGGCCAGGATTATTCACCAGCAACTTGCTTTGAAATATAAACTTGTTGACTCTGAGGTACCGTATTACAAGTATGTGCCCGACCCAGTTCTCGAAAATGACCATGTCACGTTGTACTGGGATCGGTCTATCATTACTGACAGGACTATTGTAGCCAATAAGCCTGATATAGTGGTGATAGACCGATTAGCGCGCCGCGCAATGATAGTCGATGTTACCATCCCGCATGACGGGAACCTCGTGAAAGCTGAGAAAGAGAAACAAATTAAATATCTCGACTTAGCACACGAGGTTGTCGACATGTGGGATGTGACCTCGGCTATCATTGTGCCGATTGTCGTAACGGCCAATGGCCTGATTGCGGAAAGCCTCGACCAACATCTCTCGAGGCTGTCGTTAGGCGGTTGGATCAAGGGCCTGATTCAGAAGGCAGTACTACTCGATACGGCTCGCATTGTGAGGAGGTTCCTGTCTCTGCAGCCCTAACCACCGGTAGCTTGGACCCTGCTCCCGACACCGGCGGACATCTATTTTTTATATTTTTAAATGTTTTTTTTTTATATCGTTTTTTAAGAAATATTTAAAAATGTAAATAAATAAGAAGACAAAACAAATAAACGAAATAATAATACCATTTATTTCAGGCGACACAGGCCCATAGAAACTATATCAGACTATCGGTATCCTACATAATACAACACAAATATCGCGACGCGATTTCTTGACTTGCTGCTTCATTAGAATCGGGCTATAGAACCGTTTCGGAATATCGTAGAAATGTTATCAAATTAATGATTACATTTTATACATATTCGATATTGATCTTTACTGCGATTCTGGACAACCTGACCTCTTTGAATAAATTAAATAGTTATTTAGTTGTCATTCGAGAAATACTTATTAAAATTGGTCCTTGTATGTGACTCAGGCAGGATGTTTGTAAGTATACAAGTAGAGCGTGACGTGATGAGCTATACAAATCCCGTTTGGTTTTCGGACTAGTTTTGCAGGTTCATTCTACAAACATGTTAGGTATATTGTGCTTCTTTTAGAATTTTACTCAATAGCTAACAACTGGATTAATTTATGATATCGCCTGATTCTTAGCGTAGAAGCATTGAAGACCTTCTAATAACTTGAAGTGACTTATGATGAGATGAATAGGTATTAAGTATGTTAATAGCGTTTAGAAATTTTACAATACTTAATTATGTATTTAAGTCAAAAACTAAATAAAATGTTTCTACAGTAATAATTTGTAACTCTTTCGTAAATTAGTTTGATAGCCAACTTCCTGCACAGTCTTTGTACAGCCTCTAATGATCTAAGTAAAACTTGAACATGAATGTTTATTATTATCAGTCTGCATTGACCATTCGCCGCATTGAGCATGGCTGCTATTGCTGCGGTGGTGGTGTCGAGGAAGGGCGCGCGAGCGCAGGGTCAGCGGCCGCGGCGCGGTCGGCGCGGGCGCGCGGAATTCGAGCTATGCGTATGAAATGAAAGTGGCCGCATCGTGAAAGCGCGCGCATCTACTGCGGCTGTCCGTGGCGCCGTCTGGGTACACCTCACTCACCATGAATAGACAAATCCAATGCAGCTGCACGTAAAGACACTATAATCCTTGGTAAACCGCATCCATTGGCACTTCACTTCACTATAAGTTGCGCGATCTTGTAAGCTGAATGGCGTGACGGCTGACGTCGAGGCGCACTAAGTCCATGGGCGCGCTAGTACGACTGAGTGAAGCAAAGCGGGCGCGTGGGTCGGCGGCGAAGGCACAGGCGAAGGCACGCGCGGGGCGCGCCGCGACTTCGGCTCGGTGGAATGCGGCAAGATAGCGCGCGGGTACCGGCCGAGGCCCGCTGTAGGCTGGAGCCTCCGAGTGGGTACGGTGTGCGACGCGACTCGGCGGCGTCACCGTGCGGCCGGAATGCGCGCGGTCAACCTCTGCCCATTAAAATAAATAGAATTTCCAAACACTTTGAGGCCGCGGCCCCAGCGACCTGCCTATGAGCACCTCTAATCTTTTGTTTAGCTTACAGTTAACGACAACTAGGGCTCTAGTGGGCCCACACTGCTTAAACTTGACATTTCTAACTTCTTTTTAGTTTTGATTGTTTTAAAGTAAGTGCCTAAGTGGTTAAGACCTAGGTACCTTCTACCTAGGCTAGACCTTAGGTAACTATTCCACGGAGGTAAATTATATGCATAATTAATTATGTTGAACAGTGAATTATGTATTTATCTACTAAAATCTGATGTAGTAAGTAGGTACAGTATTATATCACCTTAGAATTAAACGTATTTAGGTACTGCAGTGCATACATAAAATTGTATCTATGTGAGTATCTACCTTTATATTATGAATAAATAATAAGCTAGTTAAGTAATAAGTACCTACGTATGAGAATCAATCAAGACGAATCATAAATTCATAATTGCACGAACTATAGGTACCTACCTACGGTCATACTAATAACTCACAGATATGTAGTATGTAAAATCAATCGCAAATCAGTAGTAGGTAACACTCGACACTCGCACTACGAAAATCACCCTTACTGCTACGATCTCATTATCTAATTTTTTAGGTTTACCTATGCTGCTACGACAAGGCGCTGTCAATGTCAAATTGTTACAGTTACAGCTGGTGTGCGACTTTACTATAATACTGTGTACTGTAGTCAATGACTAATAAATCATAACTGTAGTCCTAATGAGTCCTAATGAGTCTTTTTTTGTGGACTATGGTTTCTCACACGGGACTTCACAGGAAGAAAGTCTGAAATTCTGAATACTTTTTACTCGCACTTAGGTTGTAACACTTGCACTACAAAATTCGTCCTAACAGCTATGGACATAAAGGCGCTGCCAATTTTTTACCACCCGATGTGATGTTGACGGTACTTCTAACATTTTATTCTAGTTCGCTTTATACGAACGAAAATTGTTATTGTAAGGCGGGTAGTTAAGGCGAAAGCGTCAAGGTATACCGCGAAATTCAAATTTTCTTACGTTTTTTGCAATTAGCAGGTCAGTATTATGTTGTATGTTGATCTAAATATGATTTGCGGCCGTATTAAATGTTTATTTATAGAATTATAATCATAAAAATGATCAATACAACTCTCTAAGTTCATATAATCGAATTGAATGACTATTTCATGAAATCATGACATTTGATCGCAAATCATATTTTAATCAACAGTAAACCTCACACTCGCAAAATGTAAAAAACTAAAGAAAATTTGAATTTCGCGGGATACCTTATCGCATGCCCCATAACTACCTACTGCATGGAATTCAGTTTATTTGGATTTCTTTATTCTTTGTTGAGGAGTGGAGGCGTGTCACAGGAATAACCTGATCGGAGTTGAAGACCAACCCAAGGATGATTTTCCTGATTGAAAAACTTCAGAGATGCCTTATTCTAGCATTGATCTAATATGATAATTATAAACACACACAACATTACTATAATTTACATAACATCACACCAAAATTACATGTAGACAAAGTTCTTTTGAGAAAATCACTTGTATACGAATTTCTCCCTTTCAGTTTAAAAAGGATAGCACATCCGTCCCGACGAAATATCGGGTTTCAAATTTTTTTTTGGAGAGCTTTCTCTCACCGTTTTCGTATAATAACATCTTTGGCAAATACATGGGTCCCCGTATTTTTGCAGTCAATAGCTGCGCAACGCGGCATAATAATTATATTATTAAAAGAAGTCGCTTGTTTACAAAAATATATAGAAAGTGCCAGCTAGCTATCAAATTGTTGGACACGTGATAGTAGCGACATCTGAAGGGAGTAAGTGGCAGTTTCTATCTCCATTTGTTTATTTGCTATAGTGCCCACTATTTTACAGATATCATGAACGTGGCGAAATAGAAAACATGTTGTCTAATGAAATTATGGATCCTGCTGGATTTGAGCACATAACTAATTCTATTACTATCTAAGAGAGTCCGGTATTTTATAATTCAGGAGTCTTCTACCTTAAATATCCTTCTCTATGTAAGATTGTGCGTTATAGCGCCAGTAATATGATGTCGAAATAAATAAAGATTTATGATATGATTATTATGAAACTATAGAGTACCTTAGTTATTTATAGGAGCGTTTATCCTAAAAGTCAGCAACGTCGCAAATAGTTGTCAAAAATATACCTGTTTTGATTAATTTGGCGATAGTACTTTATAGAAATAAGACATGTGGCTAACTAGCGAAGTAGATTATTAATAATGAATTGCAATTAAAACATTGAATTTGATGATGTAGGGTGTTTTATGTGAAAAAAAAAAAGGCATTTGGAAACTCAAACTCAAACTCAAAGCATTTATTTCAAATAAACCAATTACAGGCACTTTTGAATTGTCAAGGGGTCCGTCAGTCAGAAAGATGAAGCTAGATGCCCATTCCAAAGCGTAATAGGTACCTATGGAGAAGAACGGGCAAGAAACTCCACGGACACTCTTTTAAATCATAACATGGTTACAAAAAATTGGTTACATCATTCATGTTGAAGTTATACATGTGAGAACGATGCAAAACGTTAAAAGCGTCCGTAACAAAAATAAAAATTCAAAAATAAAATAAAAATTAAACTATGCCGTGGTAGCTAAGAGATGACCAGTCCCTACTGACGGCGCCCGTTCACGAACATGACGCATGGATTAGCACCATTCAGCTCAACCATTTTGAAGGGAGCTAAATGATCCAACACACGCGCCACCGTCAGCGAGACATTAGAGTGAGCATGACATACTCTGAGCCGCCAAGGCATATTCAAGTCAATGAAAGACATATCCAGTACCTAAATGGTAGCTAGCTTCATAGTACTCAACATGTGCTATGCAATTATACAATGTTATGAGACTGAATTTATATAATGCAAAGATAGTTTTTTAAATCTTCAGCAGCTCCAACAGTATTTTCAAATGGTAATCTATTAGTTTATGTCCCCTTGTGGAGCAAGACCAGCGTTGAGCCAAGCATTTTTATCAGCGATATAATCTCCCAACTTATAATAAAAAGTTTCCAAATACTTTTTTTACATCTAACACTAAATATTTGGTGTGACGATATTAATTTTTGCATTTCATTATCAATATTCTAGTTCAGTAATTAGCCACATTTCTTATTTCCATTCAGTAATATTGCCAAATTAATCAAAACAGCGAAATATTTGAACCTATTTGCGACGTTGCCCACTTTCAGAATAAACGCTCATAATTCCACATGATCAGATCAGATTTGAAAGATTCTTAGCATTTTCTGCCACTAGAAAGAATAAAAGCTAATAATGTCGATAATTGACTAAAAGTTTAGTAAGGTACATCACTACAGTGCGTTCATTGTATCTTGACCCGTGACGCGATTGGCAGCACTGAACCATAGATTATAATAATTATTGTAGTCTGTGGCACTGAATTTTACAGTCTTATTCTACGGTCCTGATGAGTGCTCAGCGCGCGCATTCTGTATAGCGTACACATGGTGCGCGCTTATCAGGCGTTGAACGCATGCGGCCCCCGAATCAGTTAGAGTTCTACATTCTTAAATACGTCCATATACGTCAACGGGAGCACGGCACGACTAAATGGTAAACCAATGATCTCAAAGCCGCGTTGACGCGCGCTTACAACAGTCGGGCGCTGGCGCAGCGTTGACGTGCGTTTACTTAAAACGCGCGTTAACATTTGTACGCCTTGAATCTGTGGTAAATTACTTAACTAACTTAAGAATATGTCCAGATAACTAATTGAAACGCGTCATAGAATTTCGCGGCGCCAGCCCGACTCATAGTTAACTAAATTTCTGAACTGATTTTGATAAAAGATGGCAATAAAGTGAATTCATCGTAGTCTTTATGATGGGTGCTGAGAAAAGGGCGGCTGATAGTCTAATACCATACATGGCCTGGGGCCTAGGGTGGCCAAGACTACAAATCCGCCACTGTTTTGAATACAATTTGAGAAGTTCGCGTTGTAAAAACGCGTGTTAAACGCTTGTCATGTGAACTAGCTCTTACTATAGTTTCAATTTATTAGACTTCAAAATAGCGACTGACAGAACAGTACTACCCACAGAACAGTGGTACTACCAATCACATGACCGCAAAATTCAGTGCTACCAAATCGCGTCACGGGACAATTTATAATGAACGTACTGTATGTGGGAAGTGGGAATTGACTAATTTGAGGAAGTCAATACTGAAATATCAACTATCGCACTATCGATGCTATCGACGCTATCGTTCCGTTTCGAACTTTCGATTGTAACATCACTAAATGGCATAGTTGTCATACCAGAGGTACGTTCAAATATAACGTTCGCTCAAATTCGTCGACGCACGGAGCGATAAAGGACCCATTAATGGTTGGCCAGTCATCGGTCAACAGCCAGAGAAGGTTTCGTGGGTCGTCGAAAGCGAGCGTGCTTAGTAATTGAACGTACTGATACAAACTGTCAGAACTAGAAGAATGAAAGAAATGTCAAATCGAACTTTTTTTGTTGACTGTTGAAGATAATTTTTCTGATTATTTAATTCAAAAGATAAATTCTTTCAAGTTTCCTGACTCAAAATTAAAAGATATACAATTTAGTAATGATTCCTTCAAAAAGTACTGTATGGTGTTTGTGTGTGCTGTTGTTGCTATCAATTTTTATGGCCAATTTTTTTAATAGTATAGCTACGGATCACAATTTTTATATTGAAAATGAAAACGAAGGAATAAACTTTACAAAATATTTAGCTGAAAAATATGGTAAAATTTCAGATACTACTGAGAAGATAGTTTGGTTTCTACAGGTATGTTAGTTTTAATACATAGTGCCCACATAGATACTTGCTTGTTCATTAATTGTGACGTAGTTTAAAGACAAAGGCAAAGTACTACCTAAAGACTACTATTGTTTTGATAAATAATGCCGGCACTTAATGCGTCGCTTTAATTTAATTATTTATTCTGCTTTGTTTTCACTGAGTTCTAATAGAGGTAGAAAGCAATATAATGATAAGTTTGTCTTTCCTAGATTTCAGATATACATATCAGTATTTTTCGGGATCCTGGAAGAATATCACAGTTTCAACAATTTTGTGACAATACAGTAAAGAATATTAAACCTGCGGTAGTTTTGGCTACAGGTGACCTGACTGATGCTAAAGCCAAAGATAACTTAGGGAGTTCTCAAGTGAAGACAGAGTGGATATATTACCACAATATTATAGAAGAGTCAGGAGTAACTGAAACTACTGTCTGGTTAGACATAAGAGGAAATCATGGTAAGTTTGCAATAAAAATAGAATAGCTGGTCTTCACTTAGCAGGTTATGGATAGTGTGAAAATATATATTTAAAAAAGGATCTTGTGCAAATGAGTTATGTTTTGCTACTAGGAAAAGTGCACAGGAGAATCCTGAGATAGATTGTCATTTGACATCACTATTTTTTGTTTAGTACACTTCAAAGACATTAAATTATTTCACTTTCAACTTAGATGAAAATACATAAGGTATTATTTTAATTTTTTATTAATTCTTTAAATTATTCTCATTGTTTATATTATTCATAATTTATGAGAGAGAAGACAACTGCATTATGACTCGCAATATATTTGAAGTGTTCATTGTAATCTAGGTATGGATTAATATTATCACCTTGTGTTTTCAATATTTTGGTATGTCTTTATTATTTAGGTCTATAATATTTAGGTCTATCTTCTGTATTACATTTGTTTCCAATAATTATTTTAAAATTTTGCTATAAAGAAAGTTATAATCTATGCAATCTTTTACAAAATGTGTTCTATGCAATCTCATACAAAATTTATTTTTCCAGATAACTTTAATATCGGAACAATAAATGCAAAAGAGAATTACTACAGAAATTATTCAGTACAAGGAAAGGTACATGCTAAATCTTATGTGCATTTCAAGGAATCAAATGGTGTTAATGTCGCATTTTTGGGCATTGATGCATGTCCAGACCCTGGGCTAAGAAGGCCATTCAATTTCATTGGCATCCTAGATCCAGCAGAACAACTTGTTGTCCATAAGCTAAAAACAGAGGCAGAAAGTAAAGCTGATCATATTGTTTGGTTTGGACATTATCCTACCTCATGTATACTGCCCCTCGAGAATGAAGCCGAAAGACTAAACTTGCGCCAACTTATAGGTAGTATTCAGGGATCTCAGGTTTATGTTTGTGGGCACTTACATTCCATGGGTGGTTTGGTGCCAAGAATGTACACCAAACAGAAAAAAGGCTACTTAGAGCTTGAGTTAGCAGATTGGAAAGACAACAGAATGTACAGGTTGGCAGCAATAGACCATGGGCATTTCTCATTTGTTGATCAAAAACATAATGTGTGGCCACTTGTATTGGTCACCAATCCTAAGCATGCCAGGTATATCATGCCTGGGAGAGAACCTTTACAATTGATACCTGAATCAAGTCATATAAGAATACTTGTATTTAGTGATGTAACTGTTAAGACTGTGGAAATATCCTTTGATAAAATAAGTTGGATGGCTTGCAGGCAAACTAAACTAGAGCCTCTGTATGTTTGTAAATGGCTACCTCATTTGTTTAAAACAGGTCTTCACTATTTATTTGTAAAAGTTAATGATGAGTTAGAAAGAGAGGCTTATATAGAACACCCATTCACGCTAGATGGAAGTTTAATGAATTTTGAAATATCACCAAGAATTTTGCTGATGTTGGACGCTGGGGTGGTGGTAAGTATTGGTGGAATTATTTTGTTCTGTATGATCTTGTATTTTTTTGATCGAACTGGACTCAAGAATGTTGTTTTTAACAGTTTCAGGCAATATTTGGAACACTTCTGATGGTTAATGTTTTACCACTAGTCATTTTAAGATTATTCAAGTGGCCACCGAGGTGTCGAAGAAAATACGGACGACATATGTTAAGGAGACTTTGGCTATTGAGTAAAATTGATCGAATATTTTATCCGATTGTGCTATACGCGGCTTACTTGCCTATTGGGCCATGGTCCATTGGAGAGCTCATAGATGGCTATGTTGGAGCAATTTTTGCTTGGGGTATACTGATAAAAGGATCATTTCTGCCAGAACCATTTACTTACATGTATGGAAGTGTGCAACTAATGTTTGTTCAAATACCCTTAGTACTTGTATTGGCCCACTGTTTAGAATATCGTCTGTATGGGCAGAACATAAGGGGTGTAAGACGGGTGATAAAAAATTTGCCATTTGTCTTTTTACTGTCAATACAGCTGCTATTGGCATACTTCTTTTGGCTGGAATATGGAACTATGTCTCTTGTATTTGGACCGCTAAGGACGTGGAGTATTGCTTTAAGTATATTACTGTGGTACAAAACACTGAATTTGCCCCCAGAATATTGCAGGTTAGTTTCTTTTTAAGTGCTGCTTATTTGTCAGTAAAATATTAATAAACTTACTTTTTTTTTTACCCACTAAACATCCCTATAGGATGTTTAGTGGGTGAACGCGTCCCAAAGGGTCATGGCCATTAGGCTGGTCCGGGGATACCGCACGGTCTCCCGCGAGGCGGCGAGCCTTCTTGCCGGACTACCGCCATGGGATCTGGAGGCGAAGGTCCTCGCGCACATGTGGGAGTTGCGCGAGGAGGCGAAACGCCGGGGTATAACTCCGCTGCCGCAACAAATCGCGGCACAGCGGACAGAGCTCCGGCGGGATCTCATGGCGGCATGGAGTGTGCGATTGTCGCAACCCAGCGCTGGGCACGCCACAATTGCGGCGGTAAGTCCCCTCTTTGAGGAGTGGCTGGAGAGGCGCCACGGCGTCCTCACCTTCCGCCTGACGCAGGTCCTCACCGGACACGGTTGCTTCGGGAGGTTCCTGTTCAGGATCAAGCGGGAGGAAACGCCCGGGTGTCACCATTGTGAGGATCGCCCGGAGGACACGGTGGAGCATACGGTGGAGGTCTGCCCGGCTTGGGCGGAGCACCGCCGTGTCCTCACGGAGGCGATCGGCGGCGGCGATCTCTCGCGTCCGGCCCTGGTTCAGGCCATGGTCCGGAGCGAGAGTGCATGGGAGGCCGTCACCTCCTTCTGCGAAGCAGTTATGCTCGCGAAGGAGGAGGCGGAGCGCGCGAGGGAGATTGAAGCTGCACGCCCTCGCGCCCCTAGTCGCCGCAGGAGACGCCCCGGGCGTCGGGAGTCACAAGCTGACTTCCGGCCACCGTATGCGCAGGCCTGCGGACGGTGAGCGATGGGCAGCTCGCCGTCCGATAAGGACCAGGCCCGGGTCGACGGCGCGTTGTGTTCCACGCGCGCCTCAAAGGGATGTCAGCACCAACTGACGGGGTCCGGAAGGACCAATGCCTGCTGGGGTTGCGGGTCTGTCCGAAAGGGATATCGCGGCCCCAGCACATAGGCAACGGAAGGAACACGGGTGGGTTTTAGTCAGTAAAAGTCTGACACTCCCTCTCGCTCTGCCCAGAGCGGGAGGAGTCATTTGATGATTTCCCACCCAAAAAAAAAAAAAAAGATGTTTAGTGGGTAAAAAAAAAAGTAGTCTGTCAGTCAGATAATAAAACAACATTAGACACGTATTTTTTTATTTATCATATTAATACAAAAATGATTTAGATAAAACGCATTAAAGTTGGGGAGTGGGGGCTCGCTACGTCACAATTCAGTATAAAATCTACCGGCCAGTGACGTCATGCCACATTTTAATTTGTAATCTTTTGATTCCGTAAAAAAAGAAACAATAAGTGTCCAATAGTTTTTAATAATCTATCTGAAGGACAAAAAATATTTTTTTGTCAACATCCCTATTTGGAATGGCAAGCCTTATCAAATGTGAATTTTAATGTCACGCCTTTTTTGTTGCAGTAACCTGAAAAAGCTAACCGAAATGCCATCATAGTATTGTCATAGAAGACTTCTTGAACAAATTGTGTAGCAACAAGATATATCATGTGTTACGTGTTGATAGCTGTAGCTTTCCAAGTGCGCCTAAGTCCAACCGTAGGCTTTTGTGATAGATACCACATAAAGGTACTAATATTAATCAATAAACAGATCTATTTATTTATAGCTGATGTGATCAAAGGCCGATTATTCAATCGACAGATTACTTTCTCGCTTCGAATCAAAGTTACCGGATGATGGAAGAATGGAAGAAACTATTTGCACCAAAGATTTATAAAGTTTATTAAACTGAATGGATATACCTAGATAACGTGTTATTCGCAACAGCATTGTTATAAAGTCGATTTGATTGTTCTTGATAATATTTTTAATTGATTTTCTACTGATTTATTAGGTACGCATTTCTATAACCACGTATTTTTTTTAAGTATTGTGCATAACATGTATATTGTATACTGGCACTTATGTATAAATCGTTATTTTTCCTTTGAACCGATATTTTTTTTGTATTTTTGTGAGTATTTTGATTTAGTAATTAAATATTTTAACTGATGAAACCTAGTCTGTAACTTGTAAAACAAAAACGAAGTATTTAGCTGATACAATACAGTACTACAATAGCATTTAAATAATTTTATTTATTCTTTAAATTGACGAAATTGCTTGATTACAATGAATAAAATAACTCGCTGAGTGCAGAACGGATTCGGTTAGTAAAATATCGCGTGTCCGAAATTTTAAGATTAATAAACCATTCCTATATTTATTCCGACCTAGAAGTCATATCTTCATTTTATATGTAAAATAGATAATAATGATCAGAATCCAATAATAAAAATAAAATGGTGCTCCACATTGTACCTACGGGCAAATACAAATGAAACATGATGTATAAAAATAAAAAGTATATTGAAATAATCATCACATTCACCTTAGTAGCTATGTACAATAAGTTTTATCGCTTAGATCCTAAAAGGCTGTGAATGAATCAAACTTTGAGATAACGAACGCACTTATTTTCGACCCCCTTAGTACAGCTTTTGTATGAAATAGTAATTATTTAAGACATTTACACTTGGTTCCTAGTTGTTTTCGTAAATTCTTTGGTTAGGTATATACTTATACATCTATTTTTAATGTACTTGCTTTTTAAATATTTAATCGTCCTCCATACCTCCACATGTCTGAATGTAATGTAGTCGTTAATCGTTATGGTGGAGGATATGGTAATGTGTTAATAGTATTAAAGTGCGCACGCTGTGACGACAGTGTTACTCAGCTTTTGTATCATTTAGAAATGTAACCTAATGTCATGTCTATTTATGTATAGCCGACCTCGTAATTACTTTACCACCCTAAGGTTGAATGTCAATTGCACGTCATAAAACGAGAAGGTCCATTTGTCTATGTTTTTTATTGCCAAATGGGCCAGCTCTTTAGAAAGAACAAGCCCAGAAGATGCGGTCACTCTTGCTTTGAAGGATGACAGGTTATATGTGGAAGGGGACACACGCTGGCAGTGAGTTCCACACTTTGGCCGTGCGTATGATAAATGTGGAGGAGAAGCGCTGAGTACGCCTAGTCAATATACCGACCAAGCGCGGATGGTACCCTGCAGGAAGCAGGTATGTAACGTGATTTCAACCTTCGTGAACTTTTAATTTACTGGGATTTGATGTCAAAAGTGGTAAAGCCTATTATGAGGTCGACTATACATACAGCTTTTTAATATAGTACAGCACGTCAGAAGATAATAAGTGAGCGATTATATGTTTAGATATTATTGATATTGGTTGCTTTCCATTTATTACAGAAAAAAAATAACGAAGATATTTACCATTCCAAGATGATATTTTTTGTTATCTAAAACTCGAAGAATTTCATGAAATCATTTACAGGTAGCCAACATAATCTATCTGACCTACCTTTTGTATTGTCAAAGAGACGTTCAAATATGACAGTTGAAGCTATTCTGTGTTGCCCGTTGTCTAGTTGTCTATACGGGCAAGAAACTCGATGGTTAATCTATAAAATCTCTCGCTCTTTCCTTCTGACGTGTGCGTTAATTTAACTGCGACCATTGTATGACGATTTCCGTGGTGCTATATTAATTTAATTTAATTAATTAAAAACATGTAACACTTTTCCTGAAAGCATTCATAGAGACGTTATTTTTCTAGCGTGTATATTTTATGTTTTTCATAAAATGGTCGTAGTGTTGTACCAAGTAGGTATCTAAGTATGTTTGTATCTCGTCATAGTCTTAAATGTCTAGTCTGGACAGTATTTTTGTATCGTAATGTAGATAGTTGTATTGTCAATATTATATTATACTTAAATTGTACTGAATGTTTGTAGTAACTTAAAATAATCATAATAAAAAGATGCTTGATACTTTGCTAAGATAAAGAGAGCTTTCATAGAGTAAACATTTACATTAAAAATACAATGGTAACTTCAATTATTATCTTATAATTTTAGTAAATTTATTGTTTATTGTTATTTTGACTGGAACAGGCCTATGATTGGCCCAGTGCTAACATACTACATTGTTTAAGATAATGATACGATAATGAGGGCAAATTCGCACAAATGAAATTCGAGCGATTAATTTCCTTGTTTATTTCCTAGTTAGATATTTAAATGAACAGTTGGTCAAAATTTGCATTTTAATTACAGCTTAGATAGTGCTCAGCATATTTTGGTAAGTGGCAGAAACTAATAGAACTAAAATTAAATGTACTGAGTTTGAACAAATTTTGTTTCGTCCAAAAGCGCTGAAAGGACAGCAAAAAAAATCTGGAATCTGTAAATGTCCGTAATCTAAATGTTGTTTGGCAATTTGAACTACCGTTGGCACAGATCACATTATTGTCTGATAATTAACATTGTCAGGTTACTTGAATCAACCGTGGGCGGACTTTAGATATTATTAAATATTATACATTATTTACAAATTTCAATTAAAACAAACTGATGCAATAAAATAATTTCATGTCGTATGTGAGTATTTTAAATCTTCGCCTGGAACCCCTCTTCCACTCATTTGTGACCAACATCCGAAATTAAAATTGATATACCACTCCTCGAAATCTTATTAAAATCTCACGATTGTAGGTTATATAAAAAATAATCTGTAGAAATTAAAAATACTTCAATCCATAATTTCTTCGTGCTTTTTTAACAAAGAAACTCATTCATAAATCTAAATAAAAAAGTCATTCAAATCATGTATCCTAGGTACCTATAACTTAACAGATCAACATAAGTAGGTATTTTTCGTACATACCTATGGATTTCTGCGACTCTTAATATAGGTACTCAGAGAGAGTCAAAGTAAACAGATTGACTATTCTGCGTCCATATTCTTCCGGTCTTACGACGCGGATAACGTCTAAATAAATATTGCAGAACTAAGAAACAGTGTTCTTAATTTGAGATTTATAAAATGACCCATCAAGAGTTTAGCCTATGCACAAAATTTAATGTTCGAACTTATCTGCAAGCCTTGTAGACCCTTAGAAGTAAAACAAACACCAAAGCGATTTGTAATAAAACAATCCATAACACCAAGGCAATAAAGTCTGCTTTTAGATTTCTAGATAGGCCTAAGAACTCTAGATGTCTGCTGGGGTCTTTGAACATACAATATATTTCATAGCAGGGTAGTTTTCCTCGACCAAGACCATACACGGTTTCCAGAAAAGCGTCGAACGCGTATCGGAAGTATGAAATAGTGGCGAATGGTCGAAGATACACAGGCATCTCGCGATACGGTATGAAGAATTCGGAGAACATCAGCATTGGAATGTTTGCCGCCGGAATCACGAACAGTCCCAGCTGAAAATAAATCACAGGTTTAGTGATGGTGCATGGGTTTTTTTTCACTAGTCTGAAATATAACAATGTGTAGGTAGGTAAGATTAACACAACCCAAGTTATCGCAAAATTAAAACTTCAGACGAAAGTTGGAGGTAGGTAGTAGGAGTGAGGCGTATTTATCGAAATAGTAAAAAATATCAGGGTTTTTAAAACATAGAACAGTGAACAGATATCTCAAAACCAAAAAAAACTGTTCCTGCCTGTTTCACCTGTTCCACACGTTCCACAACCTACTACAGCAGACCAAATTAAAACATTGTCGACATTGCCGTAACTGGTGTGTGTATCTGTGTAACATATCTCAATTCTCTTTAACATAGCTCTCTATCTAGCTTAAGGATGTTAACTTTGTTAGAAAGAGATACAAACGAAAATGACCTGGAACAGTTTGGAACAAGTTCTTTTCTCTTCCGACTTAAGGTAATAGAAAGAGATAGCATCTGTTTTCTGCCTGTAACTGTTAGTAACCTATTCGGGTCTGTTGCAATCAAAGAGTCTGGTTCCAATGTAACAGGCTGTTATTTTGGAACACGATTTTGGAACTGTTTTTTCCCTGGAACTGGAACAGGTGAAACAGGTTTCTAATTTTACCTGTTACAGACCACCTCTATTATGTAGGCCACCCTATTGACAATTTTGTGACTCCCATGCCAGTTCCGTATTAGAATAAGTGGCTATGAAATGTTTATGAGCTGTCCTCATTCTTACCTTCATTCCACATGATGCGCCCACAACAAACCCGAATGTCTGAGCCAATATGGTGACGAGAGCACACGTGAGCCACGCCAACCCCATGCGGTTCATGTCCAGTGGTTGAGAAGTCAAATACCAGGCAGGGAATAAGAATACTGTCGCACATAATAACTGAAACAAGTGCAGGAAAACGTTATCTTAGGGCTTATTAAAGTAGGTACTTACGTTTTAATGTGAGTACCTTTCAGGAATGAATATATTCAAGTGTTTTTGACGTGACAACGTCTAATAAATCGATGAAAGCCGGCTGCACGCACGAAAAAGCATGACTCATTGTCCCGTTACGCTCATTGTAACGTTACGATCGGAGCGAGGGAAGGGAATGTTTTGTTATGACATTGTCAAGTTAAACTATCGTCCGTAAACCGACTTTACCGACAACCAATTTTTATTAGAACTAAGTACCTACTTCAATATCCAACCAACCAACCATATTTTTTTTTGCACTTATATTTATTCCCCCCCCCCCCCCTTTTTATATACTTGTACATATTATTATTTTATGTCAGTTAGTTTTTAAATCATGGAAATACGTTTGTTTTAATAAACATAGTTCGAACTACTAGGATTACTTGGAATTCATCTCTCCAAGTGTCAAACCACATAAGTTGTTAAGTGCTGTACATACACTTCAGTTTATTTGTTCTCTAGAGGCCTACTTAGAGGAATCTTAAGAAGGCATTGACCCTTGATTACCTAAGGAAACCCGATTGTAAGTACGTAACAGGTGTGACAAGGCTGTTATCACTATTCAGTACCTATCCACCTTAATATCCCATTGCAGCATTGCTGGGTTAGCTACGCATGATAGTAATATGATTGATTATTTGAATCATTCCTTTTAGGGTTGGCACCTTTGAATTTGTGTAGTAAGGTATGCTCGTATTTTATATTTGTTTGGAAAAGATAGAAATTTACATAACGAACTAGGTAACGTTGGACTTAGTACATAGGTAGTATTTTTAAATAAAAGTACAAAAATAATTGTTTGGAAATTTTTATTTACTACTAGCTTTTGCTCGCGGTTGCGCCCGCGTGGAGGTCGGAAATGATCCCACGGGAACGTACTATCGGAATACTACTACCTACACAAATTCTAAGGTGCCAACCCTAGTGGGTCAGAAACCACAATATTTAAGACTAGTGGAATCTACCCCACCAAGTCGAACTACTGGGAACAATTCCACTGCAAAATTTTAGGCATTCCACTTTGCTCCATCAGTGGGGCGCCTTGGTGGGGCAAAGTGGAATGTTTCGATTATTTAGATTAATATACATCTTCATCTGGGACATAAAAGAGAGAAACGAATAGGTGTTCAGACTTAGCATACCTGTATGGGTAAGTCCACAATGATTTTGGAGGCACAGTATGCTGGCAACGAGTACCACTTGTTCAGGTGTTCATGTAGGACAACTTTAGCTTCCACAGGAACTGAAATAAAAATTTGTGTTGACAAAGATTCTGTATTTGCTACAAGCACAAAAACCAGCCCGATTGCTGAGCGTGGCGTCCTGGGTTAAATCCCTAGGTCGCGTAAATACAAAGGCGGATGCAACACAGACAGTAGCTGTTCTATAACGCGGCCACGTCCGAATTAATAAAGTATTACAAACACTATTTTACCACAAACATTTGAACACTGTCTGCAATGTTATCGGCTTCGAAAGATAAAGTTTTAACAAAAACGACAGCAATACAGCTTATAATAGTACTTGTTCTGTCTACACTGCAGGTATCAAATTGCTTGCGACGTAACGTAATGCACCTTGTGCTAATTTAATACTAAATAGCCTGCCTAGCTGCGAGCAACTTGGAAGTAGCGCGGTCGGTCACAGTTCTAATCCAACCTAACCCATTTCACCCAGTTCACAATTTTTTGACAGTTTATAATCTAACTAAAATAATACTATGGGTGTCTGCGTTGAATCCACCTTGTCATTGCGTTATACAAACAAATGCGGCTGCACTACAAACCGCTGTCTTGCAGCTGGGTTCGGACGGTCTATTACTGCTTTAAGCAATTCGCAAGATAATGCAGCACAGACTATGGGTGTCTGTATTACGTCCGCCTTTGTATTTACGTCCCCTGGTCGGGCAAAGTGTTATTGGGTTTTTCAATTAGAAAATTCTCAGTAGCAGTAGCGCAGTAGCAGCCCAGAGGTGGTTAAATTAAAGGTTTAAATAAAGTTTTAAAGGCCGCGTATGGTACGTAGGAACCACTCAAACGCCCAGGCAACCATGGTTGCCCTAAAAAAAATCCGGTTGTACGTCCAGCCCGCTGACTTGTTCCCTTAATTGCGCGGAAAATTCGCGAGCGTCTATAACGACCTTTTCTTCTTTGACATGTATTCTAATGTATCTAAAACAATTCGACTAACTTCTTTTAAGAATCAATAGTTACTTACACGTATGTATCGTAGGCATGGCATTCGAGAAGAAAAGAAACAGTAGGAAGAAGAACAGGCATCCAGTATTTGACATCATCCGCCCTGCTTCTGCGCCCGCGCCGTTGTATAGGGCGCCCAGAAGCAACGCGACGACGAAATGACACACCAGCCGAATCTGAAAATATTTATACAATGGTTTTATTAAATGGCGACCAATAACAAACTGGAGGATGGGTTCTAATGGGTTGGTACCACGGCTAAGTAAGTAAGTTGCAAGTGCAATGATATTCATTTTCTTTAATATCGGCACGAACTATAAGAGCTTAAACGATAGGCCAGTGGTCGGCAAACTCATTGGTCAATAGAGACAAATATCAATACTATAACGACTAAGATTTCATAACAGCATAAGCAGCTGACCTCCACTGCCCCCCTTGAGTACGCCCATGGCTGTCATGGTGTGATTGTGTGCTCATTGTCGGAATCCAGACGTGGATTGTTTTTATTAAAATAAATAAAAACACTAAACAACAGTGGATACGAACCTGAGTCAAGTAAACATCTCTGACGACTCCTATGCAACATCTCCAAAGGAGAGCGTTCAGCTGTTGACAGATGCTGGCGGAGTATCCCTTTGTATGACTAGGGCTGGGGTTCAGCAGAGCTACCGACTCGGGTGACAACTCTGCAAAAATTAATTAAGAACATTCAACGATCAGCTTGGAAGATGATTATCTAGGTAAAGTCTATTTATAACCTTGTTTCCCACTTAAACAAACATCAGCTTTATGCAAGTGTAAATTAAGTTGATTTCAGACTGACTAGTACTGTTGAAAAATCATAAAAAATATGATGTTGTAGCGCAAACTGAACCTTATGGGTAGGCATTACAATTGTTTTTCCTAAAACTCAGGTTTGTTTACATGTTTGGCAAATAAATTGCGAACGCAGATTAGGTAGGTATCTACTGTTACCATAGGTAAAATCAGGGAAATTAATTACATAATATCACGCCTGTAATCCCCGATCCCGTAGGGTTAGGAAGAGGTGTACGGTATCAGACATCGTCTCCCTAAACAACTTCAACACCCCCCAATTTTTTTTGAGCCCCTTACCGCCACCCTCTATGCCTCCAGCGCCCACAAGGGGGCGTTATCGCCACTGACAAATTCTGGGATATCGGTTAGGTAAAGCAAATTGATACCCTATGTCAATTTGCCGTTTTAATTTATAGGAAAGGAATTTACGGGAAAAAGTTCTGTTTGTTTGGGTAGTAATCAGTGGGTAATAATTAATTTCTCTACTGCCTTGACGGTCTAGTAGTCGCGCTACTGCTAACCATGGGGCTCTGGGTTCGATTCCGGGATCGGGTTAAGTGTTATTGGGATTTTCCATCTGGAATTTCTCAGTAGCAGCCCGGAGTCTGGATTTGTGTCCGGTTGATGGCAATAGGCTCGCCCCCCATTACATGGGACTTAAACATAACTGGCGAAATGTGGGTGTAGGTACTATAGAAATACCTCTGCCCATCGCTTCGGGACATACAGGCGTGATAGATAGATAGAATATTCTTTATTATGCACACCATACAAATTACAGAAATAAATTTAGAAGTTTTACATAGGGTGACACAATGGGCGGTCTTATCGCTAAAAGCGATCTTTTACAGACAACCTTTGGATGGATTAAAGGGAGAAGGAGAGACAATACTGCAGGTAGTCAGTGGTGTACTATTTACATACACAATAAATACATAAAGCATAAACTTATCCTTTTTATTACCGTCTCGAAAAAAATAGGGTTTAATAGGTGAACGGAGTAGAAGCCTATGGCACCGAAACAATTTTTTTTTTTTTTTATACGATAAAAAATATCGAAATAAAAATCATACGCACCCTACTAAATGCGCGGAATTTATCAAAAATATCGTAGCTTTCCTTAGCGGCTGATAGGTAGTCACCGCACTTGCCGTCGGCCTCTTTGATACCCTTTTGCAGGTGCACAAGCCGCTCGCGCATGGCCCGCCCGCGTGGTCAATGCTACTAAGCAAATATTCCCGGGTATGGCTTCTGTTCCACTTACACAACACACCATATTATTCTCGAGACGGTAAAAAATTTCAGCGGGTATATATATATTCAGTAGAATCCGTTTATTTATGACTCCCCCTATATTGACCAACCGCCTATTATGACGTACCTAATTAAACAACGAAGTTTGGTTTTCATAAAAAATATATGTAACAAAGTCGGTTAAAATGACTTCATGACTTCGCTTACAGTGAGTGACATGTCGCTTATTATGACCCATTTTTGACAGATTTCTTAAGTAAAAAAATTAAAATATTCTTACATACATACCTACATGTATTAGGTGCAATTTTTATTTAATTCAAAATTCAAAATTCAAAAGTCATTTATTCAAACTAGGCTGAGAATCAGCACTTTTCGAACGTCAAAATTACATAAGACAGTCCCCCAAAACGCCCACCCTTCACCACTTCCTAGTGCATTAGCTGGGAAGAAGAAGTGGCGCAACAAACTCCCCAGCTGCACAGCTGTCTGTTCAGTTAGAAGAACAAAAAAAAAGATTCTATATAATAGTATTCAAAATAATTTACATTACGCAACACAAAACATAATTCAAATTATTAGCCATATGTTAGCTAGCACACGCCAATATACCAAACAAAATCATCGAGAACTCAACCAATCAATCATCGATACTCAGGCCGAAATAAAAAAAACTAAACGTAAACAGAATTAATATCTAAATAAATAAGCCTCCAGGCATAAAGGGCGTGCCCGCTTACATATAGTTGTAACTGGAAGTTATAAATGATAAACTAGGACCATCGATGTAAAATAAATAAACAAAGAGTTAATTACTAATAACAGTAAATAATATGATCAATTGTCGAGGTCACTAGCTAACCACATATTGCAATACAACTCATAAAAAAACAGTGTGATGAGTAGATATTGTCAAAAATAAATTGAAGTTAAATTAAAATAACTTGACTTAAAAAGTCAAATAAAAATAATATTCTATGTTTCTCTAGTATTTACCTAAAAAAAAGGTTTTTTTTTCACATAAATGCTTAGTATGACTTGTTTGTCAATTCCCTTCGATATCATTATAAACGGATTCCACTGTATATACGAGTATATATATATATATATATATATAAAATAATAAACATGAAACAAGTGATTTTATGTATGTATGTATGTGTTCCGTAGTATATACAGATTTATCAGAATTGAAAGTTACCTGTTCCTTTTCCATTACAAATGTCATTCATGGCGATCTTGCTCATCTCGTGAGCATAGCTGTTGGCTTCTTTCTCCAAGAGATTCATGTCACCAGCGTGTTCGTCGCTTGCTATCTCTAACACTGGAAAATAACAATAAAAACAGTTACCTAATGAAAAGCTGGCACTTGTGGTGTCGTGAGGCGTGTAGGGTAGTGGGTTCAAATCCGTGCAAGCACCAATATGAATTTTTCAAGTCATGTATTTTCTAATTTTATCTTGGACATTATCTACTGATATTGGTGAAGGAAAACATCAGGAGGAAACCTGGACTTATAGTTAACTAGCTGCATCCCGCGGTTTCACCCGTATAAGTCTCGATCCCGTGGGAATATCGGAATAAAAAGTATTCTATGTCATAACCAGATCATGGTCTACCCATGTGCCAAATTTCATCCAAATCTGTGAAGCCGTTTTAGCGTGAAAGCGTAACAAACAAACAAACAAATTCACTTTCGCATTTATAATATTATAGTTAGGATTCAAGTCTGAAATCACCAACCCATCTTGAGCAAGTGTGATGATCAATGCTCGTGGCTTGTCCTGGCCTAGCCTTATCTGTATGAGAAGAGGCTTTTGCCCTGCAGTGGGACAATAATAGGCAGGCATGGTAGGCACTTACAGTGGTAAAAACTTGCGAGAGCGAAAACTTTAATGTAACCATATAAACCAGGCACATGGGGGCCCAAAATGAAGCCTCTCTTAATCATTCATCGTTCGAACTGAACCGTTTCAAAACAAGAGAAGTGTCACAAACTCACAACCCTTGTTATCAATAACTGATGAGTTGATTCAATTATTTCCGGTTAGTCTTTAACACTTTCGACTCACTTTTCATAGAACTCATACGCCATGCCGCCATACATATTGGAAGTGAACCCTCCGGGAGGGTTGCCGACATTACGTTTGCGCTAAAGTTAACCATCGCGGACGGTCAACGTTAAAAACACTGTAAAACGTAGTAAAATCGTGTTAAATACCTATATTTTTTTTAGTGAATATTTGGAACCGTGAAAAAGAAAATAAAAAAACCTTGTATTTTAAAACCAACGCTTCTATGAATAATAATTATTCGTAGCAAAGCATATACTAAAAACATACACTAAAAACACACACTACACACACACACACTATACATTTAAAATATATACTATATATATAAATCTTGTTAAAATATAGGTACATCAATTTTATTTTTACGGTTTATGTTTCGCTAAGGAAAACATACATTTAAAATGAGTCCTCTGACTAAGTGAACAGTGTTAATATATAATCCTAGGTCCCAGCTCAACTATAACGCTTGAACGCAACAGATAACAATTTTAAATTCTTGTAATAACTTGTAAGTTTGTGTAAATTTGAAGCGATTTTATTTTCCTCATCGCTCGCGGTAATGATAACACCACTTTGTCAACAGCAATCGTCTTCGACGCCGCCTATCTATCGTTGACTTACGCGACCAGAAAGTAAATAAGGAGATAATATTTATTTTTATAATTCTGTATCAATCACAATGGTTTAAATAAATACTTACAAAAATCAGCTATATTATAATACTGTGGACACGTGAATCCAGCCCTGGAGAGTGCACTGGGTACATCAGCTATGGCACCAGCGTACAGTGTCCTGCCATTGGCTAGCACGATAACGTCATCAGCGGTGTTGAACAGTTGTGATGACGGCTGGTGAAGAACACATGCTACAGTCCTGCCACTGCGGGCCACTGTGTGAAGAGCCCGGGCCACGGACAGGGATGATACAGCATCTAATCCGCTGAAAAACCAATCGAATCGTAGTTATATTTTTTGGATATCATTGCTTCATTTTTAATTCTTTTTACCTATGTTGGTATAGTAATTTTATTCTAGGTGCATCGTTATCACATAACTAATGTACCTATACAAAATATTGTAAAACATTTTAAAAGAGTACTGTTTCTTGGCCATTCTTCTCCATACGAAAACTACCTTTTGAAAGAGGCGACTAGAATCAATTCGATTTTTTGGTAAATTTTGACGTTCATTTGAAATAAATGATTTGACTGTGACTTTATTCTAATACATACAAAAAAATTTAAGTCCGTACGTTATTACTAAAATTAATCGCGGATCTGAATACTCGTAATTCAGAAAAACTCATAGAATACTAATAAAAATCAGCATTAATTAAGGGTCACCAGGTACTTATTATTATTACAAATCAAGAAAACATGGGAAGCGTCTGACTGCTACGAAACACGTAAAACACGTAGCAGGTCTACGAATTGTGCTACGAGAAAGATATTAAAATAAAAGTAGTATTTTTTCGAAAAGTACGTAAATATCTAGCGTTTGGTGAAGACAGTTGTAGACAAGCATTTATTTTTAGGCGTGCAATTTGTACTGACGTGACTCCGAAGTCCGAACTTCTCAATGACATTGAGGGAAGAAGTATTTTTTTTTATTTATTAAAAAAATATTGACGTAGAAATTAATCAATTATTTTATTCTATTATAGCTCCTACACACTATGGCACTGCCGCCGGCGCCCTGCCGCACAAAGCCGCACAAAGGATCGCAAAGCCGGGAGTACGTGCCGCTCGGCAAAAGCCGGCGGCCATGCCGGCGGCATAGTGTGTAGGAGCCATTAGTTGGGTACAATCTAATCTGGACTATCCTGTTAGGTATTGAACTAAACGTGTGAAATGCAAATTAACATTTTATCTTTAACTGAAGGTTGTGATAAAAGTGTAAAGAATTTCCATTAATTTGTACATTGTGCTTAGGATTACCTGGTAGGCTCGTCTAGTAACATAATAGTGGGGTCTGTGAGCAGTTCGCAAGCGACGATAAGTCTCTTTCGTTCCCCGCCTGATAGGCGACCCGCTCTGGTGTTGAGAACTTCATGTATGCCGAGCTGCTTTGTGACTGTGTTGATCTGTAACGGTATGATAAACGTTTATTTACGATTGCAGATTGTATTACAAAAATAATGGTTTCATTGGGTTCCCTTTGTTACACCGAATAACGAATGACATAAACCCGAACACTCAAAAGCGATGACCTGTTTTACCGATGCTTCAAAAGCCCGTATACTTAAAAGGGTTTTTTGAGGGGACTAAGTGCAAATCCGCTACTAACCATTAAATAACAAAATATGTTTTATTATGTCTGATGACACTCAATCACATTGTCCATGGTTCTGTAATGTTAGTTACGGTCAAACACATACAAAAAGCAAGAAATAATAAGAAGTGAGATTCAAAACCTACACTATCCAATTGCTAAAATGCAAAACCGCCATTATCCCGTTTTGACCAATCACCGAACAACAGCCATCATGGCCGTCCTAGTCTATTTATGTTTATTACGTGCGTAATTTTTTATGTGTAACATCTTTTCTCTAGCTTTCCTGCAATCTGTGGGAGTGATTTCGTGAAAAGGGACGGAAGTGTGTAACAGGAAGCCGGGGAAGCGTGCGCTATTTGATTTGACCAATGAGCGCGAGCGGTGCTAGAGTTGGCCGTACTAACCCATTTTCCGAGAGGTTGGTACTATCAGCCAAGATGTCAGATGCTGCACAACATTATTATGCGACTACTGTGGCTCGCTCGTTTTTTATTAGGTTTCTTTGAAAATTTATGTATTTAAAAATTAAGTTACTTAGGGTTATTGGTTTAATTTTACATAATCAATCCCAGACAGTTTCGGGCAAAACCTCCTCTATTCCTGTGAATGAAGTCCAAAAACGCCTCTATCCAGGGCTTGAGGTGCAAAATCGCTATCCGCTTTTCAATTGAATTTTATGCATAAGATAATTTATGCTATTGTTATTAAATTAACGATGAGCATGAAAAAAAACATTTTCATAAAACTAAAAGAAATCTGCAAAAATTTGAAGATGGACTTAATAAACTTTCCTGTTCATGTTAAGAAAACTGTCACCCATCCGTGGACTTGGACCGCGGCAAGCGCATCTTAACCTTGCAGATTTATTTAAATTGCCACATCATGTTTTTTTAAGTACCAGAAACTGGATCGTGGCAGATTTGCACTTAGAATTACATTTAAACTGTTTAAAAAGATTTAAAACTAAGTACTACTATATTCTAGAAGTTGCAACATTTGTCAAAACAAATGCAATGCTATTTACTAAATGGTCTCAAAGACGGAGAGGTCCTATACGTGCTCAATATCAAAATGTTTAATGTGCCAAAAAATGTAAGACAGCTTTAATGCGCAAAAGCTTGATGGGAATAGCACCCAGAATATATAATAAGTTACCTGACTCCTTGAAGCTACTTAAGATCTTCTTCTTAAGAAGCTTCAAGAAGAAATTATCAATTTTTCTAATCCATAAATGTTATTACACTATAGATGAATTCCAATATTCCAATATTATGAATGACAATAATATTATCATAATTTGACTAAGTAATGAATGTGTGTTTTTGTTGTATATTGTGTGATTTGTGTATTGAATTTATACTAATTAATCTAAAAATACCTTACTAAATTTGTAAATACTTAATTTATTATGACTTTGAATTTAATATTAATGTTATTTTACTTACCCACTGTAATTATAAAATTTGTACGCCAATGGCAAAACATAGAGAGCCAACTGAATTTTAACTGAAGACCAAATGTATGTACCTGTGTTTAACAAATAAATAATCATTCATTCATTCATTCATTCATAAGCTCGGATATCTGGATCCCATAATCTCGTAGTAAGTCTTACTTAGCTAAATAATAGCTGGGGATCGATCGATTTGCGAGGCTAACTACGCTCGCACTTAGTTCAAACATGAAATGTCAAGGCCTTTCGTATCCCTATGAGCACATTAAAAGATAACTAACGCAGTTGAACAAAAAGAACTTCGGTTTTAAAACCAACGCATATACTAATAAATCTTGTTGTACATCAGATTTTATTTTCACGGTTTGTAATGCTGTATGCGCTTAGAAAAACCTAAATTTAAATGAGCCCTCCACGAGGGCTCTCGGCATCCCATATGCGACTAGGTGAACCCTCCAGGAGGTCTTTCGGCACTGAACGTGTTAATTTAATTTTAACAGTCCATCTTTCTATTGAAATTGACTGTGTATGTGGATGTGTAGCAAGGCTATACCCACATATATAAATAAATCATACGAATATCTATGATAGTCTAACATTGACTGTCAGAAGTTCGACAATCTGACTTGGTTCAAGCATGCATTACGCAGAACAAAAAGTTTTCGTAATTACCGCATTATTACGTTCTCTATAGGAAATATTCGGCAGCTTGAGACTGGCGGCGAACCTGAGGGTCTCTCCAGCAGTCAGGGTGTCAATGAGCGTGGTGTCCTGGGCCACCAGCACTGAGCTTCGACCGGCACCGTACAAACACCCCGTTACACCTGTTTTTCTGCAACAAATGGTCTTAATTATTAAGGTTTGAATCTAAGTATACCCCACACATCTGTACGAATATCGTTACGAAGTATTTTGTTCTGTTTGTAAGTTCGTCTTCGACAAAACTGCTGGACCGATTTGCTAGTTTCCTTTAGGTATTGCAGGGTGGCTCTATTAGATCATAATATACATATCTTCCTAGAGGTACTGAGACTGGATGACAATAAAAACGATCTGTCGAAGCACTCATTGACTCTGGTGCTAATTCCGCAATCACAATGCAATCAACAATACAGGCACTATTTAAAACTGTTATTAAATTGCAATTTAAATGTGTTTGAATTAATAATATCTCTGTATAAAATCAAAGGTATTTTTTTGCAAAAATACAGGTTTTATGTTTGATACCTAATGATTTTTATGTACACACGGCTACACATCAAGCTATGCTGCTACTGGGGACTTCGTTGCGCCACTTCTTCTTCCCAGCTAATGCACTAGGAAGTGGTGAAGGGTGGGCGTATTGGGGGACTGTCATCTGTCGAAAAGTGCTGATTCCCAGCGTAGTTTGAATAAATGACTTTTGAATTTTGAATTTTTTTACATATCCAGTTTATGCTGATCTAGCATTGTATAGGAATTCCATACAATGCGAGGTCAGCTTATATTGGAAATGTATAGCTTGATGTGTAGCCGTGTGTACCTAAGTAAAAAATAGTTGCATACAGGGTTATTGGTTGTATGTCGGCAATCCCTTAAGGGGATGTAGGAGAGGTCGTTTGCGACCAAATTACCCTCATGACCCTTAAGCTAAAGTCAACCAATTTCGACTAATTTGGCATTTTATTTAATTCATTTTAAAATATTAAATGTTAAATTAGCTATTAAATGTCATAATGCTATGTTAACTCTTGTAACAGTAAGATGTTTGAACAGTTTAAAATGCGCTGCAAAAAATTCACTTGATAATTAACATACCCGAATTCTTATAAAAACAATAGGTGAATCGTGTGTCCCGAAGTAAGTATTAAGTTATTGGGGGTTTCAAACTTGGCAGATAAACCTACAAAGCCCATTGTTGTATGATGCGTTATATTTAGGTCAACCTCAAGGAAAACATCTTGAAGACGCAGATTTATGCCAGTGACCTTGAGTGGTTAGCTTGCGTGTTCTGTACTGAGCTCACGCAACGTGTCGTACGTCCAGCCAGTAATAGGACTCGCCCATCAAGGAGCGCTGACACACAATGCTAATACACAAAACAAAAGGTATTTTAATAAAAAACACGTACCTATACTAAAAGATCATTATTTAAATAAACTTTAAAAAGGTGACGGTTTCAGCAAAATACGCTTGAAAGATTCTGCGTGATTTTCAGTTTTTTATCCGCGTTAGACATAACTTTACAAATTAATAATTTCACTATGTAATATAAACATAATCTAAAATATTACTATATTAAGTTATTAAGAAAATGCTCTAATTTAACTTTTTTTTTTCCAAATCCTTAACACTACTCGTTTAGACGTGATCTTCAGTATAAAATCATAAAAATTCAGTTATCGTCGCCTTAAGTCTCATTTATATTCAGCCTCTGCCACTGCTGTTCGCGCTGCCGGAAAAATTGCCGTGGTAGAATCGAGGGCAGTGAAGTGTTAACATCTGCTCCGTCACTCATTTTGCGTCCGACTTTGGGCAATAGAGGACGTCGAAATAATTCAAAGTCAAAGTCAAACAATTTATTTCAATTAGGCACATAAAAGGCACTTATGAACGTCAAATTTACAAAAAAATAGAATTGATTCTAGTCGCCCCTTCCAAAAGGTAGTTTTCGTATGGAGAAGAATGGGCAAGAAACTCCACCGTTACTCTTTTAAAATGTTTTTACAATATTTTGTATACATTAATTATATAATTATATGTGAAGACGATGCATCTAGAATAAGATTACTATACCACGATAGATAAAAAAAAAAAAAAAAAATTAAAAAAAAAAAAAAAAAAAAAAATTAAAAAAAAATTAAAAAAAGAAAAAAATAAAGCAATTGCAGATAAATTAATTATGATAGATAGATACATGGTGCTCACATATTTACAAACATTGCAAAATTATACGATATTCCTAACATTTTAATAAGTAATACTAATAAGTCAGTGTGTGAGTTCAAGAAATCACAGAATGTAAAATCAGAGTTATAAAAAATAACTAAACTATATAATTAAATAAGCTTCCAGTTTGATTTTGTCTAGACTCTAAATTGTCCTACGGAGCAGGACCAGCATGTTTCCAAGCATTCTTATCTTGGATATAAATACATATCTATTGGATATAATTACAGCATCAGCGCTTTATCTCCTTAGTTGAAACAACTATGTAAACTGATGAAAAACAAATAAAATAAAAAAGTCTGCCTAAAAGATGGTGGATGATATCGATTCATTAAAAGTGGCCTAAACTCCTTAAGCCACTTTTTATTTGCTTCAGAATCAGAATTTATTTATTTGTAATAATGTAGTTTTACATAGTATGGTGGTATCCTCCATACGTTCGCTTATTCTCCTCCAGGCGTCGAGGACTTTATGCTTTAGTTTATAGGTTTTTTCACTAGTATCTCATATTACTTTTTACATTTCGATTGCTCAGTACGTAAACCATGCAACAATCGTTCAGGACCCCTGCGCGAATGCCCTCAGGATGCCGATGGAGCTAACCCAAACCCTGCGTGCGCTCCAGGTAAGTTTGTGCATCGTTTCCGCATAGTAGAAACAGCCTATTTGCAACTCGGCGAACATCCCTGATGCGCTACAAAATCGGGGCGGTTTCATCGGCACCCTGAACTCGCAAGGCGTTGTACTGCATGCGCGTGTATGAAACCCACAGGCTGCTCGTTTAGAAAGATGTACGCTAAAGATATACGCTCTGAACAATGTTGTTTCTCCTTTGCGTTGGTTTTTGTTAAAATATTAATTAAATTAAATCTTATCACTACTTTATTTGCATGCACCTAAGTATACGGACAATACGAGTATAACAGTCATTAAGCTCTATGAGTTCAACAAACCCAGTGCCCTTAAGTTTTCTACATAATGTTTCTACCGTCCACTTCTATAAGTACGATGTGCATGAAAAGTCAAGAGAGGTTTCCAAAGTTAGCGGTTCATATTTTGTTTTCCAACCACACATTCTTGCATACCGTGGCCGTGGGTCACAGTAGACCAGAGGTTCCCAACCTTTTAACATACGCGCCCCCCTAAACGATCCCCCCCTTTTTTTTTTGAGGTTGGCATTTTATCAAATAATTTGGAGGGCGTATCAGACTTTTACTGACTAAACCCACCCTAGACCCACCCGTGTTCCTTCCGCTGCCTGTATGCCGGGGCCGCGAAAACGTTCCCCCCCAACTTTCTTTTAAAATCACTCCGCTCCTGAGTTACTTAGTCGATATAAGCAGAAAAGCAAAGGAATGTAAAGCGAGTGAAAGTGAGGTCGAAAATATTTGCACCCTCTTGATAGTTTAGATTTTCTTTTGATAATTTGAACAAAAATAGAAGTCACTTTGTCGAATTTTGCAAAAAAGCTCAAGAGTTATGAGAATGCATATTGTAAGGGCGAGCAAAGCGAGCTCCGAATAATTTGTTCATTTTCGGAGTTAGGTATTTTGTCCACTTACGCAGAAAACTTGAAGAATCAAGGGTATGTAGAATGGAAGACCGAGCAAAGTGAGCTCGAAAACCTCTGAAAAGTGATAGCAAAAATATTCTTACTTTCTTCCAGCTAAGATTTTGAGTAGTGTGGTTTTGCCGGCTCCTGAAGGACCCAGTATGAAGGTCATCCGCCCAGGTCTGAGGGCTCCCGAAGCACCACGTAGGATGATATTTGGGTCATTTGGATCCTCTGTTAAGTCTGGTTTCTTTCTGCAACATCGCCCTGAGAATAAAAAAAAAAGGTTGATAAGATAATGATAACAAAAAATTGTGTTGCAAACCTTTTGAAAACTTGACTTTGTCGACGGATGTAAGAACAAAAGTTCAATGACTGAGTACGTATTAAATGCTAAGTCAATTAAGTAATATTCGCATAAAGAACATGATTGTTTTTTGTTGACTTATTGTTATAGCCTTTGTATAAGTAGGGAATCTTTGTTTATGTATAGGGAATTACAATTATCACAATATATATACTTAATACCTATAATACCTAAAATACCTGAGGAGCTCGTGGCTAAGTAACAACAGCCGCACTGGTCGATCCATCAGGTTAAGCTAAGCTTGCCGGGGTTGGTCAGTTGATGGGTGACCATCTTTACATACCGAGACTCCTCCGTGCCTCGGAAAGCACGAAAGCCGTTGGTCCCGGCTGTCATTCGTGGATCTTTGACAGTCGTTACGAGTCGTCAGAAGCCCGAAAGTCTGACACCAGTCTTACCAAGGGGTATCGTATTACCCAGTTACTGGGTTGTGGAGGTCAGAAAGGCAGTCGCTCCATGTAAAATACTGGTATTCAGCTGCATCCGGTTAGACTGGAAGCCGACCCCAACATAGTTGGGAAAAGGCTAGGCAGATTGATATACTTAATACCTATGCAAATATATTGAAAAAAAAAATGGATTTAATTTTTAACACATTTTACCTTTTTTTTACTCGACTACGGCGGAGGGTTATTTAGTTTCACTTGTAATTTCTTAAAATCTGTTTTTTTTATACAGTCAAAAGAAAACTACAAATATTTGTAAACAAACTTAAGATTTTAAAGTTTTACTTATAGTATGTGAACTTACGTACAAATACAACACTTCGAATGTTTGATATATATTACCCACAGTTTTGCTTTCTACTATTTAAAAAGTGAGATTATCTAATAATTTTCTCTCGAATCGACGATCTTTTAGATTCATAGAAAATAAGTACATACTAATGTATTTGTTGTAAGGTAGTTTATTATTTTAGTAAATAAAGATTAATTATTATTATTATTTTTACTTCTTGATATTTTCTCGGGACTCTGGGGGTCACGGTCCTTTGGAAGGCCTACGAGGGGCAGAAGCCAACTCCCGGAGGCTCATTCCAAGTTTTTAACGGAATGGGGCATCCATCGACGATTAGGTATCCTATGCATTGTGAATAATTATTGACACTATCCTTGCATAATGTGAATAATCACACTACTATGCAAGTGCACCCAAGGACAACCCCTGGTTGGTGCGGGACTATTGCTGGATAAGGAAAAAAATAACAAAAATGGGTGTCCGTGGCTAAAGTGGACTGGTTACCTAGAAGCGTGTCAGCGTTGAAATGTACCGTGGGTTATTAAAAAGAAATCTGCTGTTTCATGGAAAAGTGCCCACCTGCGGTACCTACGCGGTCAAAATGTGTGGAACAGCAGATTGTTTTTTAAATAACCGGCGAAAAATTTCAACACAGGGGATTTAGGATCATGTACTGATTCCATGGTAACAGTTTTCGCGTCGATGTCCCTGACACCCTGTACACAATACACAGATAAAATATCAGACGGTGACTTGCACAATATTGGACCCCAAAAACTGTCGCTAGCACGTAGTGTCGTAGCGACAAGAGGGCAACATGTCTTGCGGTGCTTATGAGGAGTGGAGAGGTATTCCACGGCTATCACGAAAATCCCGGAAGTACGGTCAAGAGCATCTTACTGGAATACTTCCTTTCTGCGACCACGTTTGTTCTTGCGAATCTCCACTCAAGCCGGCTAATAAAGGCACGAAAGAGGTGGGAGCTCTGTTCTTCGACAGTGTTTACTCATAACGGCAAGCCAGAGATGAGGAACAAGACATCTCCCGGGAGATAAGGTCCATAGGGTCGCTGCTGGTCAACAGTTCGATATGCTGCCCTACGGGTTTCTGTATCTCTCTTGGTTTGGCTCCTCAGCCTAGACCTGTTTCTGCAAAGTAAACTCTACCGAGAGTACCATAGGAGCGTGCAAGCCCCACCACGACGTCAACGTAGAGGTACGGCGGTGGAGTTATTAACATTATGGTTTTTAAATTTAATTTTCTCAGGTTAGTGCCTGGTATTTTCAGAATGCCACGGGTGTGAACCAAGGTGAAATTCTAGTTATTGTTCTGTATCAATCAAGCCTTCGTACCTTCTTGCATGTGCAGTTATTTTATGCACGAACCTCTGACTTTTCGCATTCATGTGCGTATTGTTTATTTATCACTTGCTTCAAAAACGGTGAAGGAAAACATCGTGAGGAAACCGGCATGCCTGAGAGATATTTCTTGACGGTATCTGAAGCCAAGTCAGAAGCCCATGGGCGGCTTTAAAACTCTGACACCAGGTTAGTCACTAACCACACGAAAAAAGAAGAAGAAGTAACTTTAGTCCTTTACTAAGGTCAAGTTAAACTGTAACTCGATTTATATGTCGTAAAAATTTGTAATTTTCAAACTGAGCCTCGGACTCATAAATAAGCTTAATTCAGTCACGGGACTAACTACTTAGGTATTAATGCAAAGATTCAGACCAATTTTTACTGACCGGTCGGTACATTATATGAACCACCAGGCCATTTAGGCAAATGTTAGTTCGCCTCGTTTGCTTGAATTCTATTTAGTTAAGCATACGCTTTTTTTTTTTTTTGTTTATTGGTGCAACTTATTTGTAGTGATTTTTATCTCTTCTTCTTCAATCGGTTCCTCATTACTGAGGATCGTGGCCACGGGACAATCTACCTCCATCGGTGCCGGTCCAAAGTTACCATCACCAACTGCTGAAATTTGCTTGCGGACATAGCTTCTTTTACTTGGTCGGACCATCGTTTTGGCGACCGGCCTCGTACTCTATTTCCTTCGGTATTGCCAACAATGATCAGCTTTTCAAGGCTGCTATCTCATCTTTGCATTATGTGGCCGAAATAGGTCAAAATAGACAATCGGGTCTTGATGTCGAGTTGGGAAACGATAGACACATTATTTTGTGCGTTTGGCTGTCCAGTAATTTGAATACGTAGAAGGAAAAGCTTCGGATTCAACTTAATATTTTAACTTATCTTCATCCTTAAATTAGAGTTGTGCAGTGATGATTGAAGATGAAGGTCGTGAGACGCGAAGCAAAGGACCTGTCGCTGTGGCGATGCTTGGTGTCCAACAGTAAACGCCTTTTGGCTCAATATGAGAATGACCACACTTATCGACGCGGAATCGGCTCGAGCCGGAAAAAGAGCAAGTCCGTGCAATAAAAGCGAAAAGAAGTCATTCGCCTCGTTTCGGTGCGGACAGCGCGATTCGACACCACGTCGAACTTAATGAGAGTAGTGTAGTTATACGGGATCGGCTCATTCCACTTCGTTTAGTGTGGTCACTCACATGAATGATTATTGTGATTCTGGACATTTGACATGTTTAACTTTACCAGAAGCTTTCTTAGCCATGCTAAATCACCTTTAGTAATTTAAAATCATCGTATTATTCCCGACTTCCAAAAAGGAGGAGGTTCTCCCACGAACACGTAGCGTATGAATTTTTTAATGTTTTTTATGCATGTCCGCCGATTTCTCCGTCAATTGTGGACCGATTTTGATAATTCTTTTTTGCATGAATAGGTATGCTCTCAAGTTGGTCCCATATTAATTTTATCATCTTTGCTTGAACAGTTTTTGAGTTAGCTTTAATAATGCGTATTTTTCACAACACAACCTTGCTGTACATCGCACACGTCTCCACAGAGTAAGCAACTCGTTCATGGGTCAATGTATACGCTTTTACAACAAACTTCCCATTGACATTCGAAACTTACCCATTAAACGATTTAAAAGCTGTATTAAAACCAAACTTTGTAAAAAAGGGTACTATAAAATTTCAGATTATTTAGAAGATAAAAAAGCTTGGGATTGAGCTGCTCGCTCTGCTAAGCCTTGTGAAAACCATAAAACTTGACATTTTAATTATTCATCACAATAAACCAGTTTTATATACACATTGACATTGTTGAAAATTATATTCAAAATTACACGATTACTTTGTAAAGTATTATATTATTTTAATTATTGTGAATGTGAGGACTATGTGGATATTTTTTTTTCCCTTTTCATTTCTTTTTTCTTTTCAGTTTTAATGATGGTCTGGCAGTTTGAGTAGTTGATGCGGCCTACCCAAATATCCTTTCCTTGGTATTGTTCGTCGAGTTGAGCTCCTTAAGTTCTGAATTGAGCTCCACGATTACTGACAAATGCTTGCACTGACTGGACAGGTCCACTCAAATCTGTGTGGTTCTTTCCTCAAAAGAACATTTCCGACACTAATCTACATGGTCCTCACATGACTTGACCAAGATTATGTCTGGACTTTAAAAGAGACTGTGACCTCTGAGTTTGTTTCGGCCTTTCTTCTCAGAGTAGTCAGATAGGAAACACCGACCTCACCTAGCTTATTTTTAATATTTTTTTATATGACGTGTAAAAGTGATTCCGATATCCTATTTACAGAATAAACAATTTCATTTCATTTCGTTTCATTTCATTTCCCACTTAGTATATGTGGATGATATGATGATAACTTCCTGTCACTGTTATTTATATAGCAAGTAGTGGTATTCGAATTTGTGTGGGGTAGATACCACAACTAAAAAGTGAAAAAAGATACCGACTTAAATAGTTCGATAGTTCAGTAATAATCTAATAGTTAAGTAGTTCAATAGTTACTTCTTATATATTTATTGCAACTTTAGTTGACAGTCGTGTGCCCGCGTCCCTTCGCTTGTCACCATAGATAAATAATAGTCTGTACTATGGACAAGTGATGTTGGAACGTCGGGCGAGTATAGATTAATTTATTTAATATTTAGTTTCAGTTTTTATTTGTCCTATTTTTTTATTATTATTTTTGTTGCTTTTTATTTTATTATTATTTGGGATGGGATTTATGTGAGTCCGTATATGTGTCCGTGACATCACAGTGGGCCTTAGCAGAATACCAGCGCTGCGGTATTTATTTTTAAATATCGCAGCATTATGCTGAGATAGTGGCCTTTTTGGTCTCGCACAGGTCGTTACTATGTTTGTATTTTCATTTTTTTTATAATTTTTTCTTATTATTTACTGTTTGTATTTCCTGTGCGTGTCCCAAATAAAATATTTTTCTTTCTTTCTTTCTTAAAAAAAAAACACTACAAAGTGAAAAATAACTTTAATTAATTTCTGAAGTCGGTGGCAAAAAACGAAAAATCAAAACCAAAGACAAGAAAAAGAAATTAAACTTATTTTTCACTTTGTTGTGTTCTTTTTTTTGAAGTCGGTTGTTTTTTTTTGTAGGTACTTAGATAAATAAATAAAATATTTCATTATGCTGGGGTGTCTTCATTATCTTTTTCTTTGATGCTAAAGACTGACAATTAAGACTTACCTAATCGTTGAAATTAACCATTGTGAGAGGTAATTTAGTAGTGAGACGTAATTATCTTATCGCTCTGTGCAGATTCATTCAGACCTTGTGTGGTTCCAGAATGTACAACCAGACAAATTAATTGTTATTAATGAAATTATATTATAATTAAAATTTTAAATTATTTGGTGAAATTTTAATTTAATAAAATTTTATACAGGATGTTAGCGACATCGACGCGAAAACTTTAACCATGGCTCAGTACATGAAAAAAAAATCTGCTGTTCCATACATTTTGACCGCGTAGGTATTGCACTTTTCTATGAAATAGCAGATTTAAAAAAAGAAGACGACGAAAAATTTCAACGCATTGGGGTTCAGAATCATGTACTGAATCCATGGTAACAGTTCTCGCGTTGATATCCCTGCAGGGTGGCAGGGTATCGACGCGAGAACTGTTACCATGGATTCATATCATGAAGTCATATTTATTTATGATTTTATAAAAAAATCCATTCCGTACAACTGTCAAGCAATGACAATTGTGATTTGAATATATGGGCAACTTAAGTTGGTAGTCAAATTGTTTACCGATAAACCCTGATATTACGTAAGTTACGTACCTAACGCCTTGAGGATTTCCTCACGTCCATGATTTTAATTAATGTTTATCCTTTTATATCTTATAATATAATTATCTTGGATTACACTTGTTAGTAGGTGCACAGATAATATCAGCATTAAGATACTTGTTACAACACTGTTGGCAATATTATTAGGTTATTTAAATTATTATCGCTAGTTAATAAAATATGTATGTATAAATTGTTCCTGTTACATACAATGTTATTATATTATGAAACGGATGCTGCAGTAGTGTTGATAAAGCACTCTGATTTCTGATCGGATGTCCCGTTTTTATAAACGAGATAAATAGCTGGCATGCCCCGGTAGGTACCCCGTGGGCTTCCACAGCTGATTGCATTCTGATATAATTTTAGGGCTCCGTGTGGTGCTAGACGTAAAGAATAGTACCAACCCATTTCTTCCCGTGGGTTTCGTAAAAGGCGACTAAGGGACTCAGTAGAGAATGGGCAGCAGCGTTCTCTATGTATTTTAACACCATACTGCGATCGCCAACCCGCCTGCCAAGCGTGGCGATTCTGGCAAACCCCTCCATTTGGGGGAGGCCTATGTCCAGCAGTGGATTTCTTTTCGGCTGAAATGATGATGATGATGATAATTTTAGGTGTTCTAACTATGAATGTTTAAATGTTAGTAGGCAGGTACCTATGTTAAATCCATTTTTTCTACAACAACTCTTTATGTGCTCCTGCAGACAAGCGCGACGCGACAACGCGAAGCGACTTTAATAGAACAATTTCTATGAAAACTCCATGGAAACTGTTCTACTTGAATGGCGTCTGCGGGAGCCTTTAGTCAGTGTTGGTAAATGCTTTGTTCTAGAACTGAGTCATACCCCCTGAAAACTGAAGGGATTTTCTTGAAAGAGTGAAGCAGTTTTTAGTTTAGAGTTTTTACGATCATACCTCGTACATTTTACAATCTAACAATTTGCGCTGTGTGTCATGTCTACATCTTACGAGTTAATTTCTTCTTGTAGGTACCTAACTAAATTATGGCAGTCCGTCTAAATAAGCGAGTTTTCATTTGACTTTGAAAGAGTCAACAGTGAATACGCACAATTATATTGGTATCGAACAACGTTCCACTACAACGTTCCGTAGCCGTCTCCCTAAATTTAAGATCCCTCTTCCGACAAATTTCCTTTCCAGATTTGCTTGTGGAGCTGATGACCTTCATTCGTCACAATAACAGTTATGAATTATTGTGTCTGTGGATGCGGTATGCGTATATTCTGTTTTAACAATTTTAATATTTATATTTTTTGTTTGTTTCAGTTCGGTACTAACCCAACAAGATCTACATTGTGTTCAACTGTACCTATCAATCGAAGAATTTTATTTATTAACCGACTTCCAAAAAGGAGGAGGTTATATGTTCGACGCGTATGTATGTTTTTTTTTTTTTTTTTATGTTTGTCTGTCGATTTCTCAAGCTATTGCATAGCTTCTATCGCGGGCCTTGAGCGTGGAGACCGAATCCAGAAATTCCGTAACGAAATAACCTAACACCCATGGGGGTGTGAAATTTTAAGATTCGCGCACTGTGACACAAATTGCATAAGTTGATAACAATGCTATGCAATAGCTTTACCGCGGCAGTCTCCGAGTGCCACACGTCTTTTTTTTGTTTGAAAGGGTATGCGCCCGGATTGGTCCCATATCAATTTTATTAACTTTGCTGGGATAGTTTTTGAGTAAGCTTCAATAATACGTATTTTTTCCCCACTTAGTTTATGTGGATGATATGATTATAACTTCCTGTGACTGTTATTTACATAGCAGGTACTGGTAATCGAATTTGTGTGGGGTAGGCACCACAACTAAAAAGTGAAAAAAAAAACTTTTTACAAAAAAAAAAAAACAACCGACTTCCGAAAAAAAACACTACAAAGAGAAAAATAACTTTAATTTTGGAAGTCGGTGGCAAAAAACGAAAATTCAAAACCAAAGACACCGACTTCCAAAATTAAAGTTATTTTTCTCTTTGTAGTGTTTTTTTTCGGAAGTCGGTTGTTTTTTTTTTTGTATAAAGTTTTTTTTTACTTATTTTTTTCCTTTTTTTATATATCATACACACTTGGTTTTTCCAACTCACTTTAGACATTGGCAGAATATACATCGGCTTAGCTTGCCATTTATTAAAAATTGAAGAGAATAGAATTATATTGGCAAAATTATTATGTACCTACAATGGTACATAGCTGTGAACCTGCTAATTTGAGTGTTTCTGTGATTAGTCCCTCATTTAAATTCAAATCTTTTATTTCAATTAGGCACTTTTGAACGTCAAAATGTACAAAAGTAAATACAATTGATTTTTGGGGTTCCAAAAGGCAGTCGTATGGAGAACAATGGGCAAGAAACTCCACCATTGCTCTTTTAAAATATCTTGCATACATTAATTATATAATTATACGTAAAGACGATGCACCTAGAATAAAATTACTATACACAAAAGGTAAAAATAATTAAAAATAAAAATGAAGCAACGACAGATAAATTAATTATGTAATATATACATGGTGCTCACATATTTACAAACTGTAAAAGTATATGATATTCCTAAAATGTTAACAAGTAATACTAATAAGTCAGTGTGTGATGTCAAGTAATCACATAATGTAAAATAGATGTCATAAAAATTTATAAATTATAAAATTAAATTAGCAACCAGTTTGATAACAGAACCACAAAATAAAAACCGGCTTCCAAAAAAAACTTTTTTGTTTTTTTTTTGCAAGTCGTATGTTTTTTAATTTAATTTTAGCTATCAATAAGCTAACGTACTAAATATGTTCAATGTACAATTTAATCAATAAACACTCGTTCATTCATGTGCCTGTTTTTGCGGCGTCTATACGCCGCCCCGTCGTGTCTACGCGATATTTACTCTAATATTTTTTGGTTCGCTTACATAAAGTCACACAGTTATTTGATATAGTATTATTCAACAACCTAAAATAAAAAGTCCTAAACAGAATCTTTGTTCAGATACCAACCATGTCACGCCATCATGCGCAGGCGTTGCGCTTCCGTTCGTCGCAGGGGACGCGCCAGCCCCGACAGCAACCTGATAACTAATCAAGTAAATAACTAACTATGTAAATAATCAAGTACCTATCCAATACACAATCACCATCGAACAAGAACGTTTCCAAATGCTAAACTTTCCTGTTATCATTCATAAAGTAAGTATGTCATTATTTAAATTGCGGGTATACTTACGTAACTTCATTCTGCACATTTCACTTTTCACAACACCAATAATTCGCATATTTATTATCTCATCTACTCGATCGCGACGTCCGTATGTCACTGCAGGGATCCAGCAGAATATCAGCGTCAGGTATATTTGCCTCACGGTGGAGCATACGGTGGAGGTCTGCCCGGCTTGGGCGGAGCACCGCCGTGTCCTCACAGAGGCGATCTCTCGCGTCCGGCCCTGGTTCTGGCCATGGTCCGGAGCGAGAGTGCATGGGAGGCCGTCACCTCCTTCTGCGAAGCAGTTATGCTCGCGAAGGAGGAGGCGGAGCGCGCGAGGGAGATGCAAGCTGCACGCCCTCGCGCCCCTAGTCGCCGCAGGAGACGCCCCGGGCGTCGGGAGTCACGAGCCGACTTCCGGCCACCGTAGGCGCGGGCTTGCCGTCGGTGAGCAATGGGCAGCTCGCCGTTCGATAAGGACCAGGCCCGGGTCGACGGCGCGTTATGTTCCACGTGCGCCTTAAAGAGATGTCAGCACCAACTGACGGGGTCCGTAAGGACCAATGCCGGCTGGGGTTGCGGGTTTGTCCGAAAGGGATATCGCGGCCCCGGCACTCAGGCAACGGAAGGAACACGGCTGGGTTTTAGTCAGTAAAAGTCTGACACGCCCTCTCGCTCTGCCCAGAGCGGGAGAAGTCATTTGATGATTTACCACCCTCAAAAAAAAAGAAAAAAAAAAGTATGTTTAATGCTAAAACGTCTAACAATTCATTACATAGTTCCAGTCTTTATATCTGACGGCCATTTGAGGTGACCACGTAGAATGACAACATTCATCGACTGTTTATAAGTTATTCTAAAACGCACGTAGGTATTATTAGCATATTTAAATGCAGATTGCGTGCAAGAATGCAAAATCTTAACCTGTAGGTATTAGGTATATTAAGAATTTAAAATAAATATTTTCAATTACTTAAATGCTAGACATAATCAAACTGGTTGCTAATTTAATTTTATAATTTATAAATTTTTATGACATCTATTTTACATTATGTGATTACTTGACATCACACACTGACTTATTAGTATTACTTGTTAACATTTTAGGAATATCATATACTTTTACAGTTTGTAAATATGTGAGCACCATGTATATATTACATAATTAATTTATCTGTCGTTGCTTCATTTTTATTTTTAATTATTTTTACCTTTTGTGTATAGTAATTTTATTCTAGGTGCATCGTCTTTACGTATAATTATATAATTAATGTATGCAAGATATTTTAAAAGAGCAATGGTGGAGTTTCTTGCCCATTGTTCTCCATACGACTGCCTTTTGGAACCCCAAAAATCAATTGTATTTACTTTTGTACATTTTGACGTTCAAAAGTGCCTAATTGAAATAAAAGATTTGAATTTAAATGAGGGACTAATCACAGAAACACTCAAATTAGCAGGTTCACAGCTATGTACCATTGTAGGTACATAATAATTTTGCCAATATAATTCTATTCTCTTCAATTTTTTATAAATGGCAAGCTAAGCCGATGTATATTCTGCCAATGTCTAAAGTGAGTTGGAAAAACCAAGTGTGTATGATATATAAAAAAAGGAAAAAAATAAGTAAAAAAAAACTTTATACAAAAAAAAAAACAACCGACTTCCGAAAAAAAACACTACAAAGAGAAAAATAACTTTAATTTTGGAAGTCGGTGTCTTTGGTTTTGAATTTTCGTTTTTTGCCACCGACTTCCAAAATTAAAGTTATTTTTCTCTTTGTAGTGTTTTTTTTCGTATCATACACACTTGGTTTTTCCAACTCACTTTAGACATTGGCAGAATATACATCGGCTTAGCTTGCCATTTATTAAAAATTGAAGAGAATAGAATTATATTGGCAAAATTATTATGTACCTACAATGGTACATAGCTGTGAACCTGCTAATTTGAGTGTTTCTGTGATTAGTCCCTCATTTAAATTCAAATCTTTTATTTCAATTAGGCACTTTTGAACGTCAAAATGTACAAAAGTAAATACAATTGATTTTTGGGGTTCCAAAAGGCAGTCGTATGGAGAACAATGGGCAAGAAACTCCACCATTGCTCTTTTAAAATATCTTGCATACATTAATTATATAATTATACGTAAAGACGATGCACCTAGAATAAAATTACTATACACAAAAGGTAAAAATAATTAAAAATAAAAATGAAGCAACGACAGATAAATTAATTATGTAATATATACATGGTGCTCACATATTTACAAACTGTAAAAGTATATGATATTCCTAAAATGTTAACAAGTAATACTAATAAGTCAGTGTGTGATGTCAAGTAATCACATAATGTAAAATAGATGTCATAAAAATTTATAAATTATAAAATTAAATTAGCAACCAGTTTGATTATGTCTAGCATTTAAGTAATTGAAAATATTTATTTTAAATTCTTAATATACCTAATACCTACAGGTTAAGATTTTGCATTCTTGCACGCAATCTGCATTTAAATATGCTAATAATACCTACGTGCGTTTTAGAATAACTTATAAACAGTCGATGAATGTTGTCATTCTACGTGGTCACCTCAAATGGCCGTCAGATATAAAGACTGGAACTATGTAATGAATTGTTAGACGTTTTAGCATTAAACATACTTTTTTTTTTCTTTTTTTTTGAGGGTGGTAAATCATCAAATGACTTCTCCCGCTCTGGGCAGAGCGAGAGGGCGTGTCAGACTTTTACTGACTAAAACCCAGCCGTGTTCCTTCCGTTGCCTGAGTGCCGGGGCCGCGATATCCCTTTCGGACAAACCCGCAACCCCAGCCGGCATTGGTCCTTACGGACCCCGTCAGTTGGTGCTGACATCTCTTTAAGGCGCACGTGGAACATAACGCGCCGTCGACCCGGGCCTGGTCCTTATCGAACGGCGAGCTGCCCATTGCTCACCGACGGCAAGCCCGCGCCTACGGTGGCCGGAAGTCGGCTCGTGACTCCCGACGCCCGGGGCGTCTCCTGCGGCGACTAGGGGCGCGAGGGCGTGCAGCTTGCATCTCCCTCGCGCGCTCCGCCTCCTCCTTCGCGAGCATAACTGCTTCGCAGAAGGAGGTGACGGCCTCCCATGCACTCTCGCTCCGGACCATGGCCAGAACCAGGGCCGGACGCGAGAGATCGCCTCTGTGAGGACACGGCGGTGCTCCGCCCAAGCCGGGCAGACCTCCACCGTATGCTCCACCGTGAGGCAAATATACCTGACGCTGATATTCTGCTGGATCCCTGCAGTGACATACGGACGTCGCGATCGAGTAGATGAGATAATAAATATGCGAATTATTGGTGTTGTGAAAAGTGAAATGTGCAGAATGAAGTTACGTAAGTATACCCGCAATTTAAATAATGACATACTTACTTTATGAATGATAACAGGAAAGTTTAGCATTTGGAAACGTTCTTGTTCGATGGTGATTGTGTATTGGATAGGTACTTGATTATTTACATAGTTAGTTATTTACTTGATTAGTTATCAGGTTGCTGTCGGGGCTGGCGCGTCCCCTGCGACGAACGGAAGCGCAACGCCTGCGCATGATGGCGTGACATGGTTGGTATCTGAACAAAGATTCTGTTTAGGACTTTTTATTTTAGGTTGTTGAATAATACTATATCAAATAACTGTGTGACTTTATGTAAGCGAACCAAAAAATATTAGAGTAAATATCGCGTAGACACGACGGGGCGGCGTATAGACGCCGCAAAAACAGGCACATGAATGAACGAGTGTTTATTGATTAAATTGTACATTGAACATATTTAGTACGTTAGCTTATTGATAGCTAAAATTAAATTAAAAAACATACGACTTGCAAAAAAAAAACAAAAAAGTTTTTTTTGGAAGCCGGTTTTTATTTTGTGTAAAAAAGAAAACGTTTTTCACTTTTTGGTTGTGGTACCTCCTACCCCACACAAACTACCACCACTTGCTATGTAAACAACAGTGAAGGGAAGTTATAAGACATCAGCAATATACACAAAGTGATTTAAATACTTATTATTGAAGCACTCAACAAACCACTTAACAGAACTTGACCAAATTAATATGGGATCACTTCTCTGGAAAACATATTCCCAAAACTAGACTAGGACCAATTTGAACTCAACATCAACGGGAGAAATCTAAATCATCTCAGATCCACAGATGACCTAGTCCTGTCCGAGGAAACCCCAGCACACTTAAAGAAAATTATGCAAGACAAAGAACTAAGCAAAGAAAGTGGAAGCGTAGGACTACTAATGAACTCAGACAAAACAAAGACAAGCTCAGTTGTCTTGGATACGTCGAAGAATATGTTTATTTGGACCAGCTTATTTCACACAGAGACCAAACTACTAAGGAAATTGAAAGACAATAAGAAATGGATGGATAAAATACTGGTAGAAGGAAGGAAGAAGGAAGTCATGAAAGCAACGGATCTAAGTATTGGATTAAAACGTCTTCAACTCATGTATACTGCCTTGCATTACATATGGCAGTGAAACTTGGGCTCTTACAAAACACCACAGAGAAATGCTGGCACATTGCCAACAATTCAATGGAAAGGAGTATGACTGGTATTAAAACACAAGACAAGGGTATTTCGTAGGATACGAAATACCCTGATTAGAGAAAAGATAAAAATTATTGATGTTCTTACCAAAATAGACCAAGAAAAGTGGAGATGGACAGGCCACTTGTTAAGAGGCATTCAAGACAAGTGGAGTAAACTTGTTGCAGAACGGTACCCCAGAGATGGCAAAAGATATAGGGGAAGACAATATAAAAGATGGGAAGTCGAATTGAAGCTTGCAGCGGGTCCAAATTGGAGAAGGTTGCAAGAGATAGGACTCAGTGGAAGTTGTTAGAGGAGGCCTTTGCCAAAAGGCACACTGAACTAAGAGAAATTCTGTAAACTACTGAAAAATACCACAACGCAAAGATGTTCAAATAAAAAGGCCTAATTATTATATGGGATCAACTCAGAAGTATACCCTTTCAACAAAAAAAAGAATTTTCTGAATCGATCTACAATTGATGAAAATATCGATGAACATAAATAAAAAATACACACCGACGGACAGAGAAGCTCCTTCTGTTTTGAAGTCGGTTAAAAATTTACAAACAAAGAAAAAAAAAGAAAAAAGATTTGAATTTAATTGAGAAAACCCAAACAGGCGCACCCAAACACTACAAAGTGTTTCAAGTCAACAGTTTGGTACTTAGGTAATCGGTGTTCGTACAGTGTATCATCGAAAAAGTTTATTACTGTTTACAACTTATTATACACCGTAAGGGCTATTTCTGCTTGCAACGCATGGCCGCTATAGAACCGGGGCGGTAAGAGATGTTGTCATCGTGTTCACGGGATTTTGTTTTCAAACTGCTTAGATATGAAGTATTACTTGCTTGTTTGTTAAAATTATAGGTAGGTACCAATATTATGTCCCTTGGGAACTCCACGTGCTTAAAATTAAAAGAACTCGAATGAAGTCGTATGCTGTTTGATTATGGTTTGACCAAACAATGATTCCGCATAAGTATTATCAGAATGCTGTTGGTCAGATGGCTGCATTAGGTGTTGCACATTTATGAATCACAGTGCACGTGCACAATGCAAACAGAAAACATCTCTCGGTATCACTATTTATCAATAGTTCTATTTCATAGTTTTAATAGATTCATTGGTCTCGAGTTCGAACCCAAGGCACGCACCTCTGACTTTTCGGATTCATGTGCGTATTGTATAATTATCACTTGCTTCAAAAACGTTGCAGGAAAACATCGTAAAGAAACCGGGATGCCTGAGAGATATTTCTCGACGGCATTTGAAGCCAAGTCAGAGGTTCATGGGTGGCTTTAAAACTCTGACACCAGGTTAGTCACTAACCACACGAAAAGAAGAAGAAAAATAGTTCCATTCACAAAGAATAGGAAATTAAATGAAAATAGGTAGAACGGTGCCTATTAATTCTACAACCAGGATATTGGAATAATTTGTAGGTACAATTAATTTTTATCGGCTCAGAAATGGAGGTGGGGTAGGACACTTGGTTAGATGTAATGATGGCAGGTGGAGTAGACCTTACTGAATGGCTGCCGCGATACGGTAGAAAGAGTGTTGGCAGACCAATAGCAAGATGCTGAATGACATTCAGAACATCGCGGGTAAGACCCGGTTGAGACTCGCACAGACCAAGGTAGCATGTCACAAAAGAGAAGAGGCCTTTACTCAGCCGTGGGTGGAACAAGACCAATGATGATAATGTTTTTCCTAAAGCTGTCTGGAGACCAGTCCACATTTCCTATCTGACGTCTGGGAAGAAATTTCGAAACAAACCTAGAGGGTCTCTTTTCCAAGACTCAAGTTCAGACTTAAATTATGTTATGAAACATTTAGATAGTGAAACTCAGATGAGAAAGGACCAGAACAATTTGAGTAAACCTGTCCGAACGAACGGCATGTGGGAGTGCAACAGCCTTAAGATGGCGACTTTAAAACTAAACAAGTGACGAGCTCAAGGTTAAATAAAAATTGATAACTGTATATCAATTCCTCTACATGATCTTTTTGCCAAAAACTAGTGCCTATCAAAAAAATGTGCAAGAGGTCATCGATTCATGCAGCCGGTGCACGTGGTCGGTGGTGAATAAATTAAAATTTTGTACGACAAAAAAGAACCAGATGTATTTAGGTGTTTCGTTGTGATCTGCCTGGATAACACAACAAACATTTACCTACTCCGCAGAAAGATATTTTTATAAAAAATATACAGGTATTTTTATATTTTTGTATTCCAGTCTCCAGCTACTCATTCCGATCACTGGTTATTCAAACAATTGTTGTTCAGTGACTCTACTACTGTACGAGTCAGTACGAGTATACATATAATAGACAAAACTTAATAAATGAGTTCGTTACGTGAGCATTAATAACATTTCGAATTCACGTGTGAAAAGATGCATAAAATTTGTGTACAGTCGCCGGCCGTATGTAACTTGGCAAGATTTTGGCGTATTGGGAGTAAGTTGCGCATATACACACATGTATATATACTATACTATACTATACACTTAGTGTAGCATAAAAAAACACATTTTTATTGCATGTCATTCCATGCTTATTGCCATAATTCATTTTTGAACATTTCTGTTAAGAAAAATAAGCGAAAACGAATTCTGTGCATCTACGATTCCTATGTTTTGTATCCATGTCAGAATTACAGTTACTTCTGTCATTGTTCACAGAAGACCCAAAAAAGGTTTCTGTTGGTCTGAGTTGTTCACTGATGACGTCCTTTACTTGATCAATATTTCTTTATATCTTTTCTGGTGCTATATTAAAAACTACGTCTGCAATTACTTATCAGCGACGTTGACGTTGCATCTAATATTTGCTTTGACATTGTAAAATTGGAAGGTCGATGCAATGCAATAATGTTCTAAAATATTCGGAGCCGCCGAGCCGGATTTATAAAGTTAAGTTTTGGCCGTGTATTAACTTCGACCGTTGATGATAGACAAAGGTTAAAGGTTTATATTAAAATTTAAGTACGAGCAAACCGGTATAAAGCTAAAAAAAGGTAGATGTAAGAATTAATAAAAAAAGGTGTCGGTATAACCAGTTGGATTGGCAAGTTTAATGGAGTGTAACCAAGATGAGTTTTTAAGGGGCATTCGTTTTTTGTCGAATGTAATATGATTACCTCAAATAATTCACTAATTCACACAAATCAATTAAATGGCCAAGTTATGGCTACTACCTTGGATGTAGCGCGGTAGCGCGGTTGGTCGCAGTTGTTACCTTTTTGTTACCTTTTTTTTTTGGTAACCGTTTGGAAATCCTCATGGATGTCCTCCGTTTGACTAAAACCACCCTGTGTTCCCTCGCACACTTGCACCGGGGGTTACGGGGGCACTTAAGTACTCTTCAACGCAGCCCCCGACTGGTGCCAGCTGGTCAAGCGGGGGGAGTGAGTTGTGCACCACCTCGGGTCTTATATGATAAGTGGGGGGGGGGGCGGCGGAAGTCTCTGTCACCGTCCCTGGACCCATTTAGGGGGCACTATCTGCCCTCTACCGACACCCGGTGCGCCTGCTGCGGGCCGGGAGCGCACTAGAAATCTCCCTCTCCCTTTCCGCTGGCTTCTTTTGCAACATGACATTTTCGCAGAAGGAGATCACCACGTTCCACGACGCTGCGCCCCCGACCATGGAACGAATCACAGCCGACAGCGACAGGTCACTTCCCAATTCCGAAACAGGCTAAGTGGGAAAACTACGTATTATAGAAGCTAACTCAAAAACTACTACATATGGGACTACAACGCAGGCTTCTTCTACCAAATGGAAAAATAATTTTCAAAATCCGTCCATAATTGACGAAAATATCGATGGACATAAATAAAATAAAAAATACATAGGCTACGAACATAGAACCTCCTCCTTTTTGGAAGGCGGTTAAAAAGGCATAATAATTAATACTATTTTGCGTCAAAATTGAGTCGTAAACTGTTAAAATAGATAAGTGTTGGTAAAATTATGTTGTAATTATCATTTCAGATAATAGCCACATTGACATGACCACGTAGGAAGGCCGGGATAAAAAAATATGACCTCAAATGAAATGATAACCAAATGAAACATTCGACTGCTTAGATAACGTAGTAGCAAAGTGGGACAAAATAATAAAGTCCGGCCATCCTAAAAACAGTATCAACATCATCACCACTGGCCGCCTTGTTCCACCTACTGCTGAGTATAGGTCTCCTCCCTTGTGGCCATGCTAGTCTAGTCTGTGACAGTATCACCAGTTCCCAATTAACATTGTCAGTCAAAATCAAAGTAATTTCTAAAGTCGAAACTAAACTAATATTATGAAGAGAAACAATTCGAACGATGAATGATTAAGAGAGTTCCCCAAGGCTTCATTTTGGGCCCCCATGTGCCTGTTTTACATGGTTACATTAAAGTTTTCGCTCTCGCAAGTTTTTACCACTGTAAGTGCCTACCATACCTGCCTATTATTGCCCCACTGCAGGGCAAAAGCCTCTTCTCATACAGATAAAGCACGAGCGTTGATCATCACACTTGCTCAAGAAGGGTTGGCGATTTCAGACTTGAATCCTAACTACTCGTATATAATATTATAAATGCTAAAGTGAGTTTGTTTGTTTGTTACGCTTTCACGCTAAAACGGCTGAACGGATTTGGATAAAATTTGGCACATCGGTAGACTATGACCTGGGTTAGGACATAAAATACTTTTTATCTCGATATTCCCACGGGATCGAGACTTTTGCGGGTGAAACCGCGGGGCGTAGCTAATTCCTTAATAAATACATTTTAAAATAATGTCAGAAGGATAACTACTTAATTCAAGTAGTACCGACCCTCAGGTTGTAGCCGCCATGATGTCTAACTGCATAATAAACTAAAACCACAGATGAATACAAATGGTTCTGGTGATGGTTCACTCCGCATTTTAGATATGAAGGTACAAATAGGTACGCGATGGGCTCGACTTGTCGAATTCAGAGAGTCATAAGATATAAAAGTTGCGCGATAGAAAGAGAGGCAACTTCTAGGTGATTAAAACTGTAGCTTTTTATTTAAATGATTTTACGGAGTGAACGATTTTTACTAATCTGTGCTAAAACTGAAAGTTACGAGTTCTAATTATGTAAAGTTAGAGGCAAAAAATATATGGTCCGCCTAAGATACAATTTACTTATTTAAAAGGTTCAAAGCACCAGTTCTTTTGCATTTCACGAATACAGGGTCAAATTAAATTAGCTAGCTAAACTCCGCAGACGTGATGGGTATCGATATTTAAACGTGATAAAGAAAAAAAAAGAAGATTTTATTGGGAAAAAACAGCTCTGCGTCCGGCGCTCGGAATGGCAACACGCCGTGTTCGGGTTCGGGACAAGTCAATCGTCATCCTGAGGATGCCTCGTTGAGAGGTGAAACACGTGTCAATTTCTTACAGGGTTTTTTGTAACTCATTAGAAATAGTTAAGCGGAATAGGTTACTAAATATGTCTACGTCTATTGTATTTTATACTGGATTTCCGCAAGGTCAAGCCTGAATCAACTAACGATTTTATTGGGGTCTTCAACCGTAATGTACTTAAAATATCAGTTTTAAAAAACCAGTTTGTTTGTGTAAGCTTCACAGACGTGATGGATGTCATTATTTAAACACGATAAAACAAAAAGAACATTATCAACTTATACTTCAAGTAACAACATTACCAGCGCTGCAGCGGTCGTTGACCCCAAAAAAACAATCATCAATTTTTTTTTTCGTATTTATATATCGATCATCACGTCTGCGTAATTTCGCTAACTAATTTAACTTGACCCTGTATAAATATTATGATAATGAACGAATTTCTAACTATTTACCTATCAGTAGAATATCGATAACTATTTTTGTATGTATGCAATGAGAAAATGAAGAATGGAATATATGAAGATGAAACTCTGCAGCATTCACCAAGTAAATACTTTTACCTATACTAAATATCTTATTGATTTTAGAAAATAAAAATCACTTCCAGTTTATTGTGTTGTGTTAACTATGTGACGAAGTTGCACAAGGCCGAGAAGGTAAAGAATGCTATCAAACGAGTTTATAGAGGTAGGTCTAGGTAGATTTTTGCAAAGGTATGAAAGATATTTTGCTAAGATGCTAAAGAAAGATTATCAAAATAAATTTATTGCACCTTCATGCATGATTGCAAATTTCCCTTTCATCAAAAAGGGTGTGATTTTACAGAGAGGAACCTTGATATAAATATCTCATATCCTTTAGTTAGAGGATAGGTACCTGCTACATTTTATCTCAAGTAAATAACAGAGAAGTAGGTACGATTTCGTAAGAAAGACCCGCAGCCACTGTTGCAGTAACACCGTCGTAAGTCGAACAGCATATTACCGCCAAAAGGAAACTTTCACTTAGAAAAAGAACATTTACCATTAGGAATCCTAAAGTGTATATCCGAAAACACAGACACATTAAATTTTTGTTTGATATCATCACGGTTTCCAAGTTCGATGTCCATTTTGTGGTATTTAAAATTTAAGTGGGAAAGTTATGATTTATTTCGATCGCGATATTGATTTGTTTGCGCGTGCGATGTATGCGCAGCCGGCTGTGAGACTGACCCGCGATATTAATGTAACGCTTGCATCGGGTACACTCGTGGCAGAGAGGGTTCTCTTTCAACTCGTCGAATTATCTTGTTAGACTGTGACATGTATTTGATTGTTAATTAAACGTACCTAATAGCGACTTATTTTAAAACTGATTTCGGTTTTGGCGTTGATAATTTCTGTACTTGAATAAAGTTTACGTAGTGCTAATTTTGCTCGTGTGTAGGTTTTGTATAAAATTTTCAATTTCTTCTGGTGCCACTCTAATTACTGAAAAGGATGGCCATCATCTCTGGATATTTCTCCTTGTAATTTGCAATTATCATAATGTTTGTGAACACAATTCTTTCTAACAGTTAGGTAGGTATATGTATAAGATACGTTAGAAAATCAATAAAATCTAAAATCACGTATTCAAATTAGGCTGGATATCAGTACTTTTTGAACATCAAAATTCCCTTCCTAGTGCTGGGAAGAAAAGTGGCGCAAAATCTGCCCAGCAGCACAAGGTTAAATGCAAAGGTGCAATGAAAAAACACTGGGTGCGATACACGGCGTTTATTAAAATCACAAATGAACACAATAATCACAAATTACAATTAACACAAGAACCGAGCACAACGAAAAGAGTACCAAGTTCCACGACATCTTAATTCCGTGTGCAGGGAAGTTTGTATAATAGTTTGTTTGTATAGTTCATTTTTTTATTTAATTATACTGTGTATTTTTCTGCTGTAATGCCAATTAACGCATCTTTCTTTCTTTCATTCTTTCTATAAAACTTAGTACCTTAAGTTTACTCACTTTCATACTGGCGGCACCAAAGTTAGCAGATTAGATACTTGGTAGGATCTTAATTACGGCTTAGTTAACCATCATATTGTTATACACATACTCAACTTTGATTGTTTTACTTTGAGTTCACTGTCTTCGAAATTGTAGATACTTTTTTTGTTTTGGTTTCATTCTTAGTTTTCCATAATTCAGGAATTTCTAACCGACAGATGAAAAAAGGAGTTTGCTTTAATAAAATTCCCACCTGCTTGCAAGTACCTACTTCAAGACCAACCAGTAATTTTAAAATTAAATATAGTAAAGGCTCGTGCAGACCAGCGCGACGCGACGGCGCGACGCGACTCAACAATACAATTTCTAAGAAAACTTCACGGTATAACAATAACCGGTGTCGCGTCGCGCTGTCGCGTCGCGCTAGTCTGAACGAAGCTTTATTTAAAAACAGCTCTCCTAATACAGTTTAGAACAGTAGGTATTAAACGTGTATATGGAACAGCAGATTCTTTTTTCACGATTTCGAAATTGTTCCCATAGTAAAAGTTATTCAATTCGATGGTCTAAAGTACCTCTACGTACTACGTACTATACTCGTATAGCCACCAGCACGCGTAGCATGACCAGCGTAGACACGGGTTTTGTCGACGGAAGAATAGACAATATGACAGATTGTGATTATTTATCTGTCATTTTGTCTATTCTTCCGTCGACAAAACCCGTGTAGACCCGTGTAGAATAGACAAAATGACAGATTGTGATTGTTTATCGGTCATTTTGTCTATTCTTCCGTCGACAAAACCCGTGTAGACCCGTGTAGAATAGACAAAATGACAGATTGTGATTGTTTATCGGTCATTTTGTCTATTCTTCCGTCGACAAAACCCGTGTAGACCCGTGTAGAATAGACAAAATGACAGATTGTGATTGTTTATCGGTCATTTTGTCTATTTTTCCGTCGACAAAACCCATGTCTACGGAGGTCATGCTACGCGTGTTAAAAAAAAAAAAAAGGACAAAGCTTTTACTTGTATATTCGAACCGGTTGAAAGTGAAAGTGTGAAAATTCCAGACATACCTAATTAATAAAATTGAAGTGTCTGTTTGTAATGTCAAAATAACAGGTTTTTACTAAATGCATATGAAAATATATACGGTACTTATAAAAAAAAATATTTTTGTTCTATCTGTCTGCCTGTTTGTTCCGGCTGATGTCCGAAACGGCTGGACCGATTTTGACAAGACTTTCACTGGCAGGTAGCTGATGTTATGAAGAGTAACTTAGTTAAACTTAGGCTACTTTTATTTAAGAAAAAGAATTAGGGTCCACACGGAGGAAACCGCGGGCAGTAGGTAGTATGTAAGTACATAATAACGCAGTAAATACAACTCATGTTGACACAACAGTAGATAAGAGTGACTCAATTGATTAAAACATAATCCAAGTATAATTTTGTAATGAACATGTATAGCGACCTAATCCTGCGCATATATTGTGATGACCAAAACAGTTCTCTATGAAGGATACAAAGACCTGACTAAATCGCGTGTAGCATTGGATTAAAAGCTGTTCCTATACAAGTTTTTAATACAATCTGTTCGTTTTTATAACGCCTTAACGTGAATGACTTGAAATGATAACATAGTAAATCAAAAACACATAGTAAATCAAAAGCTAAACGCTATGGTGACGTTTTACTTGTTAATTTTTTTTTTGTTATTTCTCACTGGTTTTGGATTTTTATTAATTTAATTAGAATTTGATTGGCTAGAAGCTATTATAGGAATATGTACCTTTTAGTAATTTAGATAAGTATCTGACTTATAGTAGGAACCGGGAGCAGGGTCAGGTATCAAGTGGATAGTTTACTCTAGGCAAACGTAGGTACACTATTGTGAACATCATCATAGCGTAGGTACCAGCAGGCATCAGGCGTGTTAAAAATACTATCGGCTAAAGCAAGATTTCTTAACCTTTCCGTTATCATGGACCACTTGCAATATTTAAACAATCTGACGGACCCCTTATGTAGGGAAAGAAAACAGGACATTTTAAAAATACACTTTTATTTATTGCCATATAAAAAGATAAAATTAATGCGACTGTTGCTGCTATTTCTTTTCTATAAGTAGGTACGTTAAATTGTGGGATTGTCTTGGACTACGCAAGACGCATAACACGTTTCATGTCTGTCGTTTCGGTTTCGACTTTATTGTTTTTATTGCAACTAATGTTGAGAATCCAGAATGTAGTACCAAATGGCCCTAACAACGACATAACTCGTTTTACTAGTAGAGGGTAAGACTAAGCCTGTCCTAAGCGTTGCAAATATCTTATCTAATACTGCTTGCGTTCTTAAATCAATCAAGTCATCTTTGATATTATCTTCATTTATGACTGATTGTATTTTTTTTACTGATAACGCGCAGAATTTTTTAACGCCTGTCTTGACCCCAGGTTAAGTACCCTTCGGCTAGCGCAAGCGGTAGTAGTAGGCGCCGCTGGTACACACGGCTACATAATTATCAAGCTATACATTTCTAAGGTCTATTTATAACCTTTTGTCCAATAGATGTTATTTCCACTTAAACAAACATCAACTTTACACTAGTGTAAATAAAGTTGATTTTAGACTGACTAGTACTGTTGAAAAAGTCATAAAAAATATGAAGTTGTAGCGCAAACTGAACCTTAAGTGTAGGTTACGGTTGTTTTTCCTAAAACTCGTGTTTGTTTACATGTTTGGCAAGTAAATCGCGAACGCAGATTAGTTTAGGGTGATCTCCCATTGTATATTTCCGTACAGTGGGTGGTGAGCTTATACTGGAAATGCATTAGATATTTTGGTGTTTTAAGCCACGAAATGTGAGTAATAACTATTATCGGGACCGTAACATAGTTGGTAACTCTACTGTATGTACAAATATATATAAGGTTTGCACTACATTCGATGATAAAACTGGGTTGACGATAAAACTTCGCTCGCGCATTGCTTGAGTAAGTGCGCTCTGCTCAGTCATAGCGTCATTGGGCTCGCTTCGCTCGGTCGACACGAAACTGTTCTCGAGCTCGAGGTTTTTTCGCTCTATCAGAAAATCACAATTTATCTGTATCAGAAAATTTTGCACAATACTGTTGCGGAGAGTTTCCGTGTAGGGTATAGAAATCAATTCATTTGCAGTCGATAAGTACCGTGAAATATTAGTATTACCTAATAGAGTATTACCTAATACCTACTTGATAAGTGAGGTGCAGTCATATGTTGTTCGCTAGAAATATTCATTAATTGTCTTTATCTCCGGCTCTACTCTACTTGGGAAAAAGAACGCAGGGATAAAGTCTACAAACAACATTCAAATATAGTGACTTATTAAGTACATTTTATTTATTCATTTTATTATTTATGTGCACACAGTAAAAATTTACATAGAGATATGACATAATTATAATTTGAGTACAAAGGTACTGCTTATTTCTTAAGAAATTTCTTCCAGCAGACCTGCGAAAGGAAAAATGAGAAAGAAATGTAGACAATAGTGTGTGAGAACAAAAAAAGAAAGAATTTGCGTAGTCTTATACTAAAAAATATCAAAATATACCTACACGTATAACGTAATAAATTAACATATTCATAAATAAATACATTATATTTTAGTTATTATTAGGTCATATCCTTGCATCTGTTACTGCAGATAATTTAAATGTCTACATCGATGACTGATATGCATGATAAAGTCTTTGATGCAAGTGATGACACGAATGAAACCAGCTCTTTTGTTGCGTAAATTATAAAGATTAGGAATCATATAGGTACAAAAGGTGAAAAGTGGTTAGAAACCAACATAAATTCCAGAGCAGTTTTGACGCGTGCAGAAATTAAACGTGATCACAATCATAACGACCAGTGAGGTTATAGGGCTCAGCTGTAATGCAGATCTGTAGTCAGATAAACTTTAAGGTTACTCAGTAGAATGTGGATAAAAAATTAATTGTCATCATGGTACAATTTCCTAGTTGTAACTATATAAGTATATATAACTAAGATAAGTAAAGGTTGAATTAGGTTGAATAAATGAAAAAATGGTTAAATAAAAAGTAGTTGAGATAAATTCGAAACTGATGCGATTTTCAAAGGAAATCCGGAAATATCCAAACTAAACAATTGGTTTCATACAAAGTTCGAGCATAAACAATATCCCTTACGTCTGACGTAGACTAATAAACAGAAACTGCACTCCTGCAACATGTATTCTAGTACTCACGTGAAGATTTAAGTCGTAGAACATGTAAAATGGGTCTGAAATTATTTTAACAGAATATTCGCAAAAGCATGTTTGCGGACAAAGCCATTCGCACAGCAAGAACTTGATTACCTTCACACACTTTCCATCTCAGATACTTTAGCATATTATTCTAAAATTGCGACTGTTCAATTGGAATATTCGAATGTAACATAATTTTGTTTTTCACAATAATATGACCTACTACTAGCTACTTACTTGTACTTTTGACTGCGTAAAACATATCAGTGTACACAATGAAACTCCCATCTTCGATACTAATGTCATCCCGTGCTGCTTCCACATCCATCTTAGCACTCAAAACTTTAATTTCGTTATTTTAGTATATCAGGATCTGGCACGGATGGTAATGCTTATCACGTATTATGCGCGGAATTGGAAAATTGGAGCGATGCAGGCACTCGTCTGTCACAAGACCGCGAGACTTCCTCTCCGCGAGACTCTGTACGTATTAACGCGCAAGTCGCTACTAGCACACTATACTGGATATTGGAACACCGAATGGTGTTATATTTATCTTCATACAGTAATTTATCACCAGATACACAATAATGACCACTGTTACTTTATCTTCGCTTATTAACTTATTATTATTTGGATAGTGTCCTGTGTGATAATTATCGACGATAAATTGGACTTCGAAGCTTAGAATTAAATATTCTCAGCAAAGGATTAAAACTTTTGGACGTCACAATCACGTATATGATAATAAAAAGAAGTACTTATATAAATCGCAGCTATTATCACGAAACACATCGTTGAACCCGGTGTTACAGTGAACTCACTCCGTAAGGTAGATGATTCTTCATTCATTTGCTTTTTAGGGTTCCGTAGTAAACACGGACAGACAGACAGACAGACGGACATAGCGCAACTAAAAGGGTTCCTCCTTATAGTTTCGCTATGTCCGTCTGTCTTTCTGTCCATGGCTTAGCTCAAAAACGGTTAGTACTAGAAAGCTGGAATTTCGAATGGGCCATACATATTAATCACGCCGCCGACGAAGTATTAAAAAAAAATAAAAAAATAAAAATTGGGTACCCAACTACTTTGTGTCGGTAGTTGGATGTTAGAAAAAAACCGACCGACCGATCAAGAACAATAAAACCGGCCAAGTGCGTGTCAGACCACGCAAAATGAAGGGTTCCGTAGTTAGGATGAATTTATCGTAAGAACAAACCTAACTTTGTAGTTGAAAAACATGTTCTCCCATACGGAATGTATGGGAGAACATGTTATTGCAACCGCAAACTTGGACATTAAAAAATATTACTCGTTAACTTGTAAAGCCTACTTGTGATAATCCTTTTAATATCGTTAATATACTACTGCCTTGAATTTTTTCATATATCTATTAGCAACACTTTAAAGCTTAATATTTCGCTTAATATTTCGGGTTATTCCACGAATCCCCACTGACGATCCCCATCAATGGGGATTTGTGAACTTTTTGTCCACAAATCCCCACTGATGGGGATTGAGGGACAAAAGGTTCACAAATCCCCATCGGTTTAAAAATAAAACGTAAACAACATAATTATTATATAAGAAACACGAAGTCTTTCTTTCTTACGGGCGTTGATTATTTTTATAATCAAACAAATTAAAGTAATGGCTATAATAGTCTTGGTGTAAAATATTTCTGTCATGTCATATTGCAGTATAAACTTTACAACAAAATATAATCTTTTGGAGATCTACTTTTAAATTACTTTATGGTAACTTTGTGGTTGATTATTGTAGAACTTTTGTTTACCTTTTGGGCACTTTTTCCACTGACAGCGATGCGGACGAATTTTTTGATTATTTATTCTGGTTTTCCTCTGTATATTTGTACATAATTTATATATTTTAGTGTTAGATGTGTGTTATAATAATGTTTGAATAAAAAATAAAAAGATTTTTTTAGAATCTAAGTCCCCTAAGTAACCTAAGTGGTACCCTTTCATAAAAAAAAAAACTCGTGAATATAGATGCTTATTAAATGAAAATCTATTACATTCACTCAGTGAGATATCCAAATATTACTATCTTATTTTTCTAGTACAGTCACATAGATTTACATTATTATTAATACTACTGTTAAAAATGAATATCTCGTGAATGTTTAAAAAGATCTCTTCCACTTCTTGAGACATCCAGATACACATATTTGAAGACATTCGTTAAAGCTTTTTGCTTTATTTGTTTGCGTCACTATGTATTTTTCATCATTACAGAAAACTATTCTATCATAAAGCTGATATGAGCGTCTTAAAACCTACGTATTTGGATGTCTCGCTGAGTGAATGTAATACACATAATCATAATCACAAAGTAATTTTGATTTAATAAGGATATTTATTCACGATATATTTTTTTAAATAAAAGTGGCACCACCTAAACAAAAGGTAAACAAATGTTCTACAATAATTAATCACAAAGTTACCATAAAGTAATTTAAAAGTTGATCTCTAAAAGATTATATTTGTAGTAAAGTTTATACTGTAATATGACATGACAGAAATATTTTACACTAAGGCTATTAAAATAACCGATACTTTCATTTGTTTGATTATAAAAAATAATTAATGTGTTCTAAGGGCCTAAAACGGCCACATTAAGCAATTCCTCTAAAAGCAATTCATTTTCTGAATTCCTAGCAGTTCCTCTATGGTGACACATATTTTAGCTGAATCATATTCTTTTAAATTCATAACATAATTATATTTGGTGTTAATTTAATATAGCCGCATGAAAAAAATAGAGACTGTAATTTTACGGGATCATTTTTCTTAACAGTTTTTATTAATCCAGTGAATTTTTTATTTTTTGTTTCTACAGTTTAAATATTATTTAATTATAATATAAAGCTGTCAAACAGATGAATTGATCGCAGTTAATATTATGAATTGGCAGTTTGTGACAGTGTGATTCATAATCTATTCATATTATGATTCTGCCAAAGCGGCCGTTTTAACCCGTAAGAAATAAAGACTTTGTGATTCTTATATAATATGTTGTTTGTATTTTATTTATAAACCGATGGGGATTGGTGAGCTCATGTCCTGAAATCCCCATTGATGGGGATTGTCAATCGGGATTAGTGGAATAACCCAATATTTCCCTGAATCTTAAATGGTTTTCACAAACTCACAATATTTTTGAACGACCTTTCCACGACAACGACACATGCCAAATTACAGCTTTTTAGTACAAAGAGTCTCTGAGCTAAGCTACGGACAGACAGACGTACAGACAGACAGACGGACATGGCGAAACTATAAGGGTTCCTTGTTTACTACGGAACCCTAAAAACTGAAAACGAAAGGTAATTTCTAACGATTTATGCAAAGCCTTCGATACAGTTATCGTTGTTTCGATTAATCTTAATAATATAAGTATTCGGTGCCCCACAAGGTAGCGTTTTTGGTCTCAGTGTATTATTTATCAACAAAAAAAGTAGGAACTGAAGCTGATTCCTCCCTTCTTTTTTATAATGGTTTTGTGTACATTGGCGTTTTCACCCCCTTTTATGTAGCTTTTCAACCTCGGTTTATTTCATACCTGAAAATATTGATCTTATGAAGAAACGATTCGTCAACTTTGATGGTAATTTCAGCATGATCGTCTAGTCTTCTAGAGGTAGGTAATTAGAAATAAAATTTCATTATTACAAAGTTTCATTATTTATTCGCACGACCGTCCCGTTTGTATGCACCAATTTTTTTAAATTTAAATGTTTATCTTAAACGTTTATTAAATTTAAAAAAAAAGTTAGAATCTAAACAGAAATACAGCTATGAGAAACGTTTTTGTTTTTTCTTATTTTTTTCGAGCCCTGTTTTTTCATTTTAATGACTTACTCAAATTGACATAATTTCAGCTAAACACATTTATTTAGGAAACTGCATAACATTAAGAAGTTGTTTCATTACTTATACATTACGAAGATGTTAATGACAATTTAATATTATTATTTTTCATTCTGAGTCAATGTATTATTATATACAACATATCAGAGCTGCATTTCTGATGTCGAAATAATTTATATGTAAATTAAAAGATATCTATGAATAGGTACCTAATATTTATTTAAATGCCATTGCATTTATCATATTATAACACTAATAAACGTTATGGCAAGACTTTGGTAAAAAAAACATATATAATGAATGATTAAAAAAAAGACAAAGATAAACTTGCGACTTTCATAAACTTCTTAAAAATATTGGGTTAAATTATATATAATTTAGTTTTTGACACAGCTTTACTATTTTCAGGTAGCAGATTCGCCGCCCAAAGATTTACAATAATATCATACATAAATGACAAAAGTTGAATAGTTTTAATGGATAAACCTTATAAAGCACTTTTGTACCTGTGTGCATATAGTCTAATATACGAGTAATACATCAAAAATATATTTACAATAGGTAAAACTGCTGTTTTACTCGACAAAAACAGTTCCGTTGTCATTTATTACTATGTCTATATATTTTTTATTTACATTTATATGGTCTTAATTGTAATACCGCCAGTAGCCCTAATGTTTCATTCTGGTATTGTATTGAGCTCCGCAAAGTACACCTGTCTGTTGACTCATTGAAAAAGAAAAGATTCATGCATAAAATGTTGCAAAATTCAATGTTTACGAATTTGACATTAATTATCTTTTTATGACCCTTCGTATTTAAAATGTCTTTGACATATCTTTGGAAGGCGTACGACGACGGCCCGAAGGCAACTCGCAGAGTCCCGTTAGACGTTTGTAATAAAATGAGGTACCAACAGACGATTACCCCTCTATGCACTATGCAAGTGCACCCAAGGACAACCCCCGGTTGGTGTTGGACTATTGCAGGATATTCGAAAAGATATTGAACGATAGGTTCGGGTGGCTAAAGTGGACTGGTTACCTAGCTAGAACTATTTAAGGACTCAATAGTCAGGGGCAATCCCCTGCCTGATCAATGTTTTATTTATTATACATATATGTATGTCCATTATTATTATTATAATGTTCATCATCACAGATTAATGCTTTAAGTAAACCTACAGTAGGTACAATTTTTTTTTTTTTTTCGTCTTGTAAACTAATACACATTTATGTTTTAATTATTTAAAACACTAAATTACACTTATTAAACAGATATAATTCCGTTGTCAAATATATATAATTATACTTACATAGTAAGTATTTGACAAAGAATTCAAATTGTAGAGTACAATTTTAATGAAACGTTACTTAAATTCGTACTCGGCTTCACTAGATTGTTGGGAATTTACAATTTTGTAGATAAATACTGTATCTGCATTGATTATGGGCAACGAATTAACTCATTAAAAGAGTTAAAAATAAAGTTGGCACCGAAATACTACCTTGAGGTACTCCTAGTGATATTTATTTTATATTAAGGTACTGGCTTGAACATTAACCCAAAAACTGGCTATAATGAGTAAAGATACTTTAAAACGAATCTATAATAGTTTTCAGCTTATTGCCTTGTTTATTTGGAATAGGATAAAGATTATATTCTTGTCGAAAGTTTTAGTTAAGTGTAATTGGGATAATTATTCTAATGGCTAGGAAAATAATAAGAAAAAAGCTGTTATTAGTTTACAAGACGAATCTGTTTTTAAAAGGTACTTACATACATACATCATAACATCGTAGTCTAGTCTAGATTATTGTGTATGCGTATTTTGTTTGAGCTTGTAAAAACAGAACATACTGTGGTTACTTATTTTTGATAAAATTATGAACATATTTTTGGTAATACGTATTTGCTTGGACATTGGATATAGTTGATTGAGTTTAAATCCCATCTCATAAATAATATTCTTAAAATGTACAATATTTACATTGGAATGTCTATCATAATTATCTTGACATGTACAATCTATTTGTATGTCACCTCAGAATAGGCGTATTTCCTACATTCTGCAACAAAGAGATTTTTACATCGTTCTTGTCAGTATATGGAATTGTGTTTATAACATTACAGTATATAACTATTAGGTACATCATGTGTGATTTTAAAACTTTGGAACTCCTTAAACCATATAACATGTAGTTTCTAAAAACTCAATTTCTTGACGTTGTAAAAACCTCGTTTGGTAAAAATATCATAATAAATAATGCTGACGCGATACGCATTTCATATATTCTATGTTTGACGACCACGAACCGACTAGTTGTATTGTCATATTCAATAAGAAAACGAGAGTTTCACATCTCGTCTTACAATTACTATTATTAATTCAATACATTTCTATCATCACCATTTGTTCTTTAACCGTATTTTTAATATAAGAAAAGCTAATACACTTACAATTAGGCCTATGGAGAATAATGCAACAATGAGCAAGGAAAATTTCTCGCCGACTACGTGGTTGTCCTGTAGGAATTGTGTGGGGTATGCGTAGTGGCAGTACAAATTTGAACACGCGAGGTTTGGCCGGTCCATGCCGTAGATGGAGAGAACGAGGCCGACGAGCCCGTGCTTGAGGAAGGAAGCCTGGAACAACCAGCGCACGAACACCGGTGCGTCGTAGAAGCGGAGGAAGAACCCGGAGAAGATCGTGAACGGCATTATAAAGAATGGCCCGAATATCACTCCGTTCTGAAATGAGAGAATATTTGATTGACTTCAACAATACTTTATAAACAGACCAGGACTTTTAATTAACTTCTGGAGGGAGGTGGGCTGGTTGGAATAAACACCAAACGGCCGCCATGGCCCACGCACAATGATCCACCTGACGGACTAAGTGCGGAAACTAAACCCCATACATAACATAGAACTTTATACAAGGGTAGTTTATTTTAGTGGTAGCATGATTTCATCTATTTGGTATTTTTTTTAATAAACATTATAGTTCAAGTAGATCTGATATCTTTGACACTAATAATGAATCAAGTTTTCAGTATAGAGTCCATTTCTAAGCCTGATTAATTTTGCTTTAGTCTCAATTGTACGAAGCATCCTAAGATCATCTACGGCCGTATTTTTTTCATATACTACGGTGCTTCTCATCAAATAAAGGATAAATAAGGGAAGCAGTACTAACCTTAACATTAAACAAGGATCCAATAAGCAGTCCTTTACACAACGCTACATAGGACACCAGCAACAGTACGCAACAGAATCCAGAAAACCGTCGTATTTCGTTCGGCTGTCCCGTGAGCCAGTACGCTATAAACGCGTAAGACAATGTGCACACCGTCTGTGTTGGGAGCGTCGATACTAAGGTCGACGTGTAGTATGCTCCCGCCGTATACCACCTGTTGAAGTGCTCGCGACGGATCACCGGGATTTGTTCGGGAACTGAAAGTGAGAAATTGTTTCGTGATTTGTCTTCCTGTCGAGTTGGTGGAAAATGGTATTTTTAAAACCTGTGATGTGAGGAAATAAATTGTTTGATTTTATAGAATCAAGATAATGGTGTTTCTTTGTGGGATTGTATGAATTCTAGTAACTGTAAATGTAATTCTAGTGTTTTGGGAACAAAGGATTAACATAAATACTATTGAAAATAGGTTTTGTGTAGACGTAGAGCTTCCTTACATATTATAAAACAAAATCCCCGCCGCGTCTGTCTGTCCGAACGCGATAAACTCAAAAACTACACAACGAATTTTCAAACGGTTTTCACCAACGGACGGAGTGATTTATGAGGAAGGTTGTATAATTCATTAGGGTTTTGTGTAAATTGGCTGACAGGATTGTACAACTTAAAAAGTTCAACAAAAAACTCCACGATGGCATATGTCTATATTCTAAGGATGACCCACAATAACCATTTTTATCTTTCAGAAATTGATAAATATTTCATTTTTATTGCCGAAGCAGGATTGTACAACTTAAAAAGTTCAACAAAAAACTCCGCGATGGCATATGTCTATATTCGAAGGATGACCCACAATAACCATTTTTATCTTTCAGAAATTGATAAATATTAAATTTTTATTGCTGAAGCTATTTTGACCGGTATTTATCCTTAACCAATCAAATATGTTATTTAAATTGGGCATTTAATTTAGATTAAGATATGCCTTTAAATCATATCATTAAAATTACTACTTTAAAAGATATCACAGATTCAAAATTACGCGTAGTAAAGTAATTATAGTTGACGGCAACGCGGGCGCAGCGGTAGGAGTCCATGACCTTTTCCTCGCCTATTAGGTATGTAATCCCGTTAGTACGGTCCCGTGGGATATTTTGCGACATTCATGCGGGCGAAGCCGCGAGTAAAAGCTAGTTTAATATAAATATGACTTTATGAGTATCCAAAACAGTACAAACACACTTCAGTAAACAGTAACAATGTAGTAGGTTATTCAATGCTCTCTGTTTATGCATAACAATTCGTACGTGCAAATCAAGTTTTAATTATTCAATTATAGCTTCCGTTTGACCTAATAACGTGTTCTGACTCAGAGATGTAATTGCCAATACCTTGTCGTTTCAAGTTCACCGACACGTACGTGAAACCTTTACGAACCACTTAACTTGTTGCAGTTCTGTTTCAATGTGCATACAATATTTTAACTACTTAATTTAAATAAGACACTCTTGACATTTCAAAGAATGTGGAAATTGGATACAAGTATTGTAGGTATCAAATATCGGGATTGCCGTAAAATTCTAAATGTAAATAGGTACGTTTAACCCAAATTTCTTTAAGATTAAATTGGCTAACATTTTTCTACAGAGCAATATCAAACCATTGACAGGCAGGAAGCCCACAACTGTTTAACATTACCTAAAATTAAAATAAAATACTTACACTTGATAGTAACGGCACTGAAAGCCGTAAACATGAGGAACATAAGGCTAAAGTACAAGAAGTTATAGTTGTCGCGCACGTCCTTAGCGTCCTGTCCGATGTTGTAGAACAGAGAGCCGATGAAGAGGGCCATCGCGCAGTGGATGCCCGTCGTCATTACTGTAAACGAGGGGTCTCGCCATATTGACTGGAAAAGAAAACAATGACGGTAAATTGACATATTAATCTAACGAAGATTTTGGTTTGGGAATATAATTAAAAGCTTTTGATTGAAGATACATGGAAACGAAGAACACATTTCTAAAGTCAATAAACTGACGATCACGTTTGCAGTGAATGACTAAACTTAAGGCAGAAATATGCTTTTAAAAATTACTTTTCAACCAGATCCACCATTGACAGTTCAAGAGAACGAGCAGAGCATTGCCCTTATTTCGCACGAAATGAAAGGCAAACGAAACGTATCCAAAGCATATAATTTAAAAATTATTACCAAGTATTTAAATTGTTGTTTTCGATATATTTTGTATGCTTGTTTTTCTATAGCAGCCTTGTCTAATGAGACGTTTGAATCTCGGTTAGCGGTATTTCGATTCCGATTTCGGAATAGTAGGTAATTGAAAGTTAATTTAAGTTACAGTTTTGGATTCAAACAATTTTTTTTACAAACGTATCATTAGTTACTCAAACATAGGAAATAAAATAATTTACACTAGTTTACCAAAAGCGATCTCCTTGTGAGGGTGGTGAACTGTTTCATGAACGATGTGGTGTATGTACTCTTTAGTGCTAATAGTATTTTACTAGTTGGGTCCTCCTTCGGGGCCGGCAGGGTCGTCAGGCAAACCTCTTCACACGCACCTAAATTAGATTTTACTGAAAAGAGGAATTAAAAAGAACATTATCTATTTGTGTATTACGTCAAAGTCAAGAACCTGTTTATCAGTTTGATCTCAGAAACCAAAAATATCAAGAGTTTCATGCTGTATTATAGTTTGCTTATAAAGATCTTAAAATACAAGTATTTTGTCACATTACTGTGTGAGGTTTTCATTAATATGATAATTTTTATAATGAATTCAGTCAGTTTGGACAAAGTCCATACGAAGCATGATAGAAAGCGACGTGCCTGTGTTATAGTCATCGGTTCAAGGATTCAACATTGTTGGAATACGGTAGTATAAATACGGAATACCTACTATCTTTAAATATCAAAAAAAATTACAAAAAAAAAAAACAACCGACTTCCAAAAAAAACACTACAAAGTGAAAAATAACTTTAATTTCGGAAGTCGGTGTCTTTGGTTTTGAATTATCGTTTTTTCCTGACTTCGAAATTACAGTAATTTTTCACTTTGTAGTTTTTTTTTGGAAGTTTTTTTTTTTTTAAAGTTTGAATTTTTCACTTTTTAGTTGTGGTACCCCACACAAATTCGAATACAACTACCTGCTATATAAATAACAGTGACAGGAAGTTATCATCATATCATCCACATAAACTAAGTGGGAAAATACGTATTATTGAAGCTTACTACAGCAATTTATATGGGACCAATTCGGGAGCATACCCTTTCATACAAAAAAAATAATTTCAAAATCGCTTCACAACTGACGGAGAAAACGGCGAAAAAAAAAAAAAATAAACACATACGTGACGAGCATATAACCTCCTCGTTTTTGGAAGTCGGTTAATAAAACATGACGTCTTTCTGTCAGTGCGCTTATAGGACAATCACATATCCGATTTACGTGATATTTTTTTAAAATTCGTTCAGATGTGTTAAATGTAGTTAGCTTTAAGTGTTTATTATTCGTCGTACAGCTATAGTAGTATAATTAAGTAATACATACCTATTAAATTACTATCAGTCTCATGAGATATGTTTGAAATCCACCTCTTATTTCTTCCATTTCCCGAGCTCTCCACGAGATCGCTAGCGTTTTCTACACATATTTCGATTACTAAAAAGTAAAAAATATTATGACAACACATATAAGTATATGGCTATTTGAAGCTGTTGGAAGATATTCGTTCTAATCCAGTTGTAAGTAATAATACATGGTGTTAGTATATAATTCGTATAAATGATAGCAATGCACAAATGAATGTAAATGCTTGACTTGCAAAATATTCTGTTTGTGTGGATATGTTTTTAATGTTCTAACAGTCAGTAACAGTTAGTTTAAGTCCAGTATTAACCCCACAAGTTCTATATTAAGCTCAACTGTATCATCGAAGATTTTTACAATTTTATTTTTAGCAATACACACTTGCTTTTCTAAATTCACTTTAGACATTGGCAGAATGGTCGACATCGGCTTTGCTTGCCATAACAAAAAATAGAATAGAATAGAATGTAAATGCTGGTGTAACGTGAGGTTCACTGGCTGTGAGATTCAGAATTTTAGAATATTATCTTTTATACAACATCCGTCATAGAGTTAAAAAAGTATAGTATCTAAAAGTGAAAAATTTAGTTTTTGCTATTTTCAGACGTTAAAATGAATATTTTTGTTGCTGTCAAGGTAAATAAATAATAGAATTATGCATAAAATAATCTTCTACATTCATATTGCACTGTTTCTAAATAATAATAATAATTCTATTTATTTCACCAAAAATTACATCATCGACTATGATCGACATGTTCCGTGTCCCGAAGAAGGGGCCGGTTTATAACTAGGCTGATTGATACTACGAATAGTGATTAATGATGAATAGAATAATTCGTATTAGTGATTTTGTTTGCAGTAGAGATGTAGGTGGACAATGAAATGTTGACAACAAGTAACAAGTGTAAGTGCTCAATTGTGCTTTTAATAGAAACTGAATAACAGATGTTAGATAAGCCTATGCCTAGCAGTGAATGTCTTACGACTGAACGATGCAGTTAAAAAGAAATGTAGGTACCTACAGAATAATTTTCAACTACCAAATAAAAAATTATGAACCTAAAAATCAAAACGTATACTTACAGAAATCAACAGGATTATGGTACGGCGGGCACATCAAGTTCATTTCCTCTAGACATGGCAGCAGTTGCGGCACGGAGCCGACGTAGGCGCAGCGGCCTGCCACCACGGCGTACAGGCGGTCCACCATGTGCAAGAGGGCGGCGGACGGCTGGTGCATCGTCATAACCACCGTCCGCCCTTGCCGCGCTAAAAGGTGAAGTAAATATACTATTTGCTTCGATATTGAACTATCCAGCCCACTGGAAAGAAGATATAGTTAGGTTGAACTTTTTGCTATTTGTTTTATGGACTGTTTGTTTATTTGTCTGTCATAACACCACGCGTGTAATCCCCGAAGGGTAAGGCAGAGGTGTACCTATAGTACACCCACATTTCGCCAGTTATGTTTAAGTCCCATGTAATAGAGGAGAGCCTATTGCCATTAACCGGGCACAAATCCAGACTCCGGGTTGCTACTGAGAAATTCCAATGGAAAAACCCAATAACACCTTGCCTGACCTGGGAATCGAACCCAGCGCCTCATACTCAGCAATATTACTTGCAACCACTAGACCAACGCCTCTGACTGTCAATAATGTGTATCAAGTGCACTCTCAAATAGCATGCATGAAGAGCTTGCACTGGAAAAATCGCGTCTCCAAAAGTAAGTAAACCTTTTTTCAGAGAATTTCAGGAAAAGCCAGAGAACGAGAAATATATAATAAACTACCCTTAATTATACGCAGTTCAAGTAATGTAAATCTATTTAAAAAGAAACTTCAATCTTTACTTATAGATAAGGCTTATTATTCGGTTGAGGAGTACTTCGAAGACAAAATGTAACGCAATCATTGTTTAATAATGAATTAATAGTAATCCAAAATTTAATTGTCGTTGAAATAATATTGTAATCTACCCAGCTTAATTCTTAATTTAATCTAAGTAATTTTACTCTTACTGAATTTGACCTTTTATTGTAACATCATCTATTTGTAATGGATTGACTATCAATGTATAATTGATATTTTTTTTTAATGATTATGATCTAATTGTTTAAATATTATGACACTATATTATAATTTGCATGCTAACATAAACTGAATATGGTGAAACCGTACCTGTATAACATCCTTGTAAACCCATATTATGCGAATAAACTTGATTGATTGATTGAACGTTCCCGTTAACCCGCAATAGTAAAGCGTCCACATATGCAAAGAAAAAAATTTGAAAAAAAATTATAATTTTGATACTTAAAAGAAACACTATACACGCGCACTTGTGTTTCAACGTGGAAAGACAAGTGCGACAAAAAACTCCTTTTTTTTTTGTTTTTTTTTTTTTTTTTGCCCGTGTTTACGCTACTTTTGCGGGCTAACGGGAACGCTCTCTGTTAGTTAACATACTGTATATTAAAGGTAGTCCAAATATCTTGAGATAATTTCATATCAATCTACCTAGCCTTTTCCCAACTTTATTGAGGTCGGCTTCCAGTCTAACCGGATTCAGCCAGTATTTTACATGGAGCGACTGCCTATCTGACCTCCACAACCCAGTAATACGATACCCCTTGGTAAGACTGGTTGTCAGACTTTCGAGCTTCTGACGTACCGTAACGACTGTCAAAGATCCATGAATGACAGCCGGGACCAACGGCTTAACGTGCTTTCCGAGGCACGGAGGAGTCTCAGTATGTAAAGATGATCACCCATCCACAGACCAACCCCAGCAAGCATAGCTTAATCTGACGGATCGACCCGTGCAGCAGTTATTACTTAGCCGTAAAGAGCTCGTCTCTTTGAGATAATTTCATATCTGGTAGCTAATTTCAAAAAGTCAGGCATTCGTGATAAGAAATAGAAAACTAGTGTCTATAGTATACAATATAATTTATTGATTTAAAATACCTTCCACTTATATTAGTGCCGAAATTATAAGACTCACGTATACCGGATTTATTGAACGTTACATTGTAATAATCAACAGTAGATAATATGTAGGTATATTTGATATTATAAATGGCATATATTGGATTAAATTACAATGTTTTTAGTCTCACCTCATTATCAAGATAATGATATCATTAAAATGTTAAAAGATAAATACTTTTGGCACGGAGCCATGACGTTATGTAATTTTACATTTATTTTCTTGTTTAAGGGTCCGTGCATGAAAAATCCCTTTTTCTTCAGTGTGTTGCGACGCAGCCCGGCCACAGTCGATTTCGTAATTTATAGACGTATCAATTAAATGTTCTTATACTGTTCTTGTAGTACCAATGAATAGATTAAATGTACCACACATATATCTTGTTAAAAAAGCACTTTCTTTTGGTATATTTCTTTAAAAAAATAAAGAACGCAAAAGGAACATTTATTTGTTTTATATTTTAGAACATTCTGAGCATCCTACCAGAAAATATACACGTGGCCGGGCTGCAACGTATACGGTACTGCCCGGCCACAAACAAGTGCTTTTTTAACAAGATATATTTGTGGTACATTTAATCTATTCATTGGTACTACAAGAACAATATAAGAACATTTAATTGATACGTCTATAAATTACGAAATCGACTGTGGCCGAGCTGCGTCGCAACACACTTTTCTTCAATAGCTTATCTAATTGTAGGTAATAAAGCTTGAAATAATTGAAACATTAAGTCTGTGTAATTATAAAAGTACAGTTTTCGTGTGCTAAAAACCATTCGTGTCAGTCATAGCCCCTGTTAATAGTTGCATTACTTTTGCGCTCTCAAACATATAGTTTATTTTGAATGAAGATATTGTATGTTTGTTTAGCATAAAATAAAATTTTGATTTTATTTCAAGGATAGCTGATGACTAATATGTGATTTTTTAATTTCTTGATGTTTTTTGCTAAACAATAGGAAAAATAAAAGGATTTAAAAAAAAAAAAAATTCAACATTATTTTTCTGCTATATTTTGTATCGAAGTGCCACATGCAAGTAGACTATATGCAACGATGTTGATGATTTTTAAATATTCAAAATTAAAAGTAGTTTCTTGTAAAAAAGCGATCAAACGTCTCGCGTCATTTTTCGAAAAACTTGTTGCGAATATTTATGATTTTCTATAAATACTTAACTTATTTGAAAAATACCTTTCAGCCACATGCAAAACAAAGAACTCAAATCACAAATAGTTTTAATTAAATTCCTTTTCCCTTTCTCGCAACTAATGAACAAAATTGATCAAAATCAGTCGATTTCGTGCACGGCCTCTTAACAGTTTCGTGAAGACGCATCTGCGTGACTTGGTGGCCGGAAAACGTAATTTTGGTCAATCCTCTAAAAAAGTGGTGAAAGTGCACTATTGGATTTTCAACGCTAGGCTCAGCGCTGAGTTGAAAATCCAACAGTGCAATTTTATTTAGGGATTCATTTAGGTGCCACATAGTTGTTGGTGAAAACAGGCATCAGTGTCACTAATCATGGTAATAAATAAATGACTAATTTCATGAATAACTGAGTTGTAAGTGAACTATACAAATTTCAGCATAGTTCATTTCATAGCTAGCCTGACTGAGTCATGATTAGTGACCGACCGAAGCTTCGTTTTCGTTATCAGCCGTTTTCGGCCAAAAAATCATAATTCGCCCATATTTTTGTTTTTGGCCATAACCAGCCGAAGCTTCGGCCAAGCCGAAAAACGGAAGTTTGAAGAATTATATTGTATTATATTGGTAGCAAGACATACACGAAATGTTGTATGTTCTTATTGAATTATCGTGTTTTATTTCTTTTAAACCCTAAATTTGCTCCTTCACCACCTTAGGAGTAAAAAATATTTTTTTTATGTCTAAATTATTCTTGTGTTCGGCCAAAAAAAAAAAAACATAAAAGCCGAAGCTTCGTTTTCGTTTTCGGTTGAAAATCCATTTTCGGTCGGACACTAGTTATTAGATGCTTGGGTGCAGTGTGATATTTACCACGCGATGCTAATATAAACACAACACCATCTCTTAAACAATACAATTTTAATTAAAAATTGTATCTACTAACAACGTCCGTCGTTATCTCGAATATTTAATTCCTCGACTAATCCTTCTGATTTGTGTTTGATAACGTTGTTCTAGTAGTATTTACAGTGGTACTTTTAGACGTTTCATGTGACAGTAACGTGTTGTTTGAGAACAGTATTTTTAAATTATTATGATAGACAATAAATAGAAGCAGGATGTCGTACTATTATTAACAATAATGCAATTATTTTATTTAGGTGGCTTCGGTTGGAACGAACGTGTAAACCGAACAGTTTAAAAGTGTCGTGTCAGTTTAGAAATACGCCACTAGAGGCGCTTTAGTAGATGTCAACTATCTGTCATGGTCGGGTTATACTCTTAAATTGTAAAAGCTACACTGTCTATACGCTAATAAATATATCTGCAAATTAATACTTTAATCCTGGTTTATTCTGTTAAAAACCCTTCAGCTTCGATACCCTGCTTTCAATGAAAGAAGGCCCACACAATACCACAGCCATGAGCCGTAGAAACTTATCGCGTTACATTTCGTACTTTTATCATCGACTGGTATTTTTTATCATACAGTTTCTTAGTCACCTCTAGCCACTCCCGAAAGGAAGCAGTGGGTTGGTTTTATTAGTTATCAAGGCCAAGAACTAAAAAGTATAGAGCCACTTTACTTTTCTTTGTCGTGCAATTGAACATTGTAGTTGAAATATAAATAACCATTTACCTGGTAGGTTCGTCTAGAAACATGACCGGAGGGTCACTGATTAATTCCAGACCTATTGCTAGCCTTTTCTTCTGTCCTCCAGATAAATTGCCAGCCCTAGTGTGTCGTGCTCTAATTAATCCAAGGGATGTGAGAATTTCCTCTACCTGAAAGAAGAGGAATCATTAATACCTTGATAGCAGAAAAAATTACGTTGAATTTTAAAACATGGTTATTTTGAGAGGTATCAAGCTTAGAGTATATATCACTGGAGAAGCCATAAGCGCAATATTCCGAACAAAAAAGTCTGTCACTTTTTGCGGGGGACGGGGTAGCTACTGTCAAAAATAACAATAGCTGCTCGCCCGGATAGAGAAGTCCGTACCATATTTTTTATTTTTATCGATATCGATATTCATTCGGAATTTTACTTGAACCCAGAAATAAAACAGCTGTTGCATAAAATAGTTAAATTTTAATAAGAAGAGAAAATAACTTCAATTAAATAAAAGTAACTAAATTTGTAATAAGTAAGTAATCTCAATAAAAAATTAGATCAAGGACAATTTTTATTTTTTTATATACAAACACTTCAATGGACTTAAACAAATTATAAAACATTGAACAATAAAAATAAAACAAACAAAAATAATTACTAAGTAATTTTTACTAGGATATTATCGACATGTCAATTTTGGTTTCAAACATGACCTCAACACTACGGTAGTCTCGTTAACATTTTTACTAGAGGACATAATCGCATGTCAAGTGCGTGTAAGTTTTGCTGATTTGACGTATATTTTCGTAATGCAAAAGACAAGTATTTTGATCTTTACGAACATAAAAACGAGATGTAGCGAGACTCGGTGACGTCACAGAAGCAACGTGAGGAAAATACTCGATTCATGCTACGTTTTATATTGAATCATGGTTGAATCGAATGAAAAATCGTATTGTATTATGAGGTTAGGATTTTTAATTTCAATAAAAACATGACTAAATCTTAGAAAAAAAAAACTGCTTAGGGAAAGTTATTCAGTTCTTTAGGTAAATTTGACGTATTTGAACGCTTTTTACACCATTTAACAGTACAAATAGGCATTTTCACGGAGCTCCGCGCGCCTTTAAAACGATTCACGAAGTGCGTTAGAATCGATTTGAAAGTAGTTTTTATGAACGTACTAGAACATTTGTTCGTGTACTTTTACAGAGGGGAAGTGTTCGTAAGGCTTCTCCAGTGTTATATACTCTAAGTTATCAAGGTAATTGCTTTACACACATAGACTATCACCATCTTGCTTTATAAAACTTGCAACCCACTCCAGCTTTGCACGGGTGCAATTTACAAGTGAAGACAGTATTATGTTCAGGACGCGTTGTGCACAAATTCTGAGCAGTAACCTAACAAAAAGTACTAGGCTTGCATGAATTCAAAATGTTATTTCATTAGTATTATTAAGTTATTCTTTTTGTATATACAGGGTGGCAGGGAACCCAACTACGTTGAAATATTTCGTCGGTTATTTAAAAAAAATCTGCTGTTCCATACATTTTGACCGCGTAGGTATTGCATTGCACTTTTCTATGAAACAGGAGATTTTGTCCATGTCCCTGCCACCATGTATTTACAGTACCTGGGCGACCGAGCTCTGCTCTGGTGAAAATAGAGAATGCTCATTTAATAGTATAGGAAAGTTCATACTAATTCCATGCTGCCATGATAGTACATACTAATTCCATGCTGCCATGTCATTATTCTTGTTCTAAACTTTGGGCGACCGACCTCTGCTCGGGTGATACGGAGAAAACTAATTTTTCCAGTTAAGAGACCTAGCTAGATCGATTTTTCGCCCCCGTAAACCTATATTGCAACTTTCATCGAATTCGATACAGCCGTTTTCGAGAACGTGATTAATACAAATAAAATAAAAATATACTTTTAAACAAATATCTCGTTTAATATACGAGAGCTAGGAATATTATATAGCCTATGTCCGTCTGGAATAATGTATTTTTCAAATCATGAAAGAATTTTTCAAATAGGAGCTGTGGTTCCGGAGATTACCCTCCACAAATACACAAACTCACAAAATTCTTTCTCCCTCTTTATAAAAGGAGTATATAAATGGTAAGCGACTGGTTTCCATTCAGTTTCTTTTAATGTTAATAGTGGTAGAGTTGCATTACTGAATGAGGCGTGCACTATGACCGTTGTAAACTTGAAGTAAGTGACAGAAGTGGAGCTACTTAGAAGAAAATTAAAAAATGTTTACTATTTTTATTTAGCGATATCCTTAGAGACTATAGAGAGGAGGTTTTACGGATTATAGAGAGTTTATTTTTATTCCTTCAACACAATACGGATGCTGACAAAATATTTGTCAGCATCCCTATTATATTTATATTTTTTTGTCCGTCAGGTAGATTATAAAAAAATATTGGACACGTATTTTTTATTTTTTTATTTAATCAAAAGATTACTGCAATACATTGAGTAGGCAATGCGTTAAAATTTAGCATGACGTCATTGGCCGGTAGATTTTGTACTGGCTTGTGACGTAGCGAGCCCGCACTCCCCAACTTTAATGCGTTTTATCTAAACCATTTTATATTAATTTGATAAAGCAAAAAATAAGTGTCTAATATTTTTTTATTATCTGTCTGACGGACTAAATAGTCTTTTTTTTTTCTCATTCAACATCTCTATTTCTTTAAACTGCTTATCAGAAGCGAGGCCCTTGTAACAACGATGGCAGTTGGCATTTATAACTGATATGATTATTTAAAAGTCGAACATTTTAATATTATTATGATTCGACCTCAAAAGATTAGAAACATGTGATGCAATCAATTTAGATATTGAAATAATCCGCTACATTGTAATGATAGATAACACTTACTCGTCGTTTTTTCTGTTGACCACTTATATGATTGCCTAATTTGAGATCCGCTGCTATGTGGAGTGATTCTTGTATTGTGAGCATGTCTTGTACTCTGTCGTCTTGTAGAATGTAACACGATCTTCGCCTGAACATCTTTTCATTGCGTACGCGACCATTGACGCAAATACTGCCACTTGTCGGTTTTCTGAAATTGAAATAATATTCAAGTTAGTTATGAAAGAAAGTAAGACAACACATTCGATAGAGCTCTTTTGTCATTTATGTAACTACTAGCTGTGCCCCGCGGTTTCACCCAAATAAGTCTCGATCCCGTGGGAATATCGGGATAAAAATTATCCTATTTCCTAATCCAGGTCATGGTCTACCCCTGTGACAAATTTCATCCAAATCCGTTCAGCCGTTTTAGCGTGAAAGCGTAACAAACAAACAAACCTACTTTCGCCTTTTTAGTTAGGAATTTAGGATAGTACTTGGCTTAATGATAACAGCCGCAGGAGTTGATCGAAGGGTATGCTACACTAGCCGAAATCAGTCCGTGGATGGGTGACCATCCGAGACCCCTGCGTGCCTCGGAAAGCACGTTAAGCTGCTATTCCCGGCTGCCATTCATACCTAGATCTTTGACAATCGATACCGGTAGTCAGAAGCCCAAGTCTGACAACCAGTCTTACCAAGGAATATCGTGTTACACAGTGACTGGGTTGTGGAGGTCAGATTGGCAGTCGCTCTATGTAAAATACTGGAAGTCAGCTGCATCCGGTTAGACTGGAAGCCAACCCCAACATAGTTGGGAAAAGGCTAAGTAAATGATGATTTATGTAACTATAGTGATTTAAGGTGATTTAATAACAACGTACCTAAGTAGCTTAATTATTGTTTCTAATTCTCATTCTTCATCAAGTATACATTTTTGAGAGTCTGTTGATTTTGCAGCCATTCCTTATACTTGACTTGTATATTTATGAATATCAGTATGTGAGTAGCTTAAGCAATGTTGTAAGATCGTATTATAATAATATGATGCGTTTGAAAACATGAAGAAGACCAATTCGAATGTCATGTTTGAGCAGCTGCCTACGTGTAATTCACCTAAAAACTACGTAAGGCTAATGCTGGGGCCACTCCAACGGGAAACGCCGTTGATTATCACGATGATGGACGTAAACCGTGGGTGTATCCACAACTTATCGCGAGAATTTGACAACGGAATTCACATTGGCTTTTGACGTTAGGCGGTAAATGAGCATTGACGTTGACCGTTCAAGTGTGGCCACTCAATTTATCGCTATAATTACCGCGTTGTTTATGGCGATGATGGGCATTGACGTTTCCCGTTGGTGTGGCCTCAGCATAAAGACATAGCCGTGATATTTGTACTGTATTTCATGAGTTCAACATTGTATGTATAAATGCACTGTGACCTACTTAGCGCTTTTTCTGTTTACTTTCGTTTGGTACCTTTCAGTGGTGCTTGCGCTAAGGGCTCTATATTTTACCCTCTAATATGGTTGATGGAAAAGTAAGTTTTTTTTTGCTGTATTTTGTCAGAAACCTTCACAAAACAAAAAATCAATAACACGTCCATGAATCATGGTTTACGTTGCTAGTGGTAATCTAATCTTATCTAAATACGTATGACATTATGAATGCAATGCGTACCCCCTACACGTGCAGTCACTACCAATCAAGTTTTTTTTTGTTGTTTTTATTTAGTAATAAACAAATATTAAGTATTTAACAAAAATAACAAAGTTAGTAATTAATATGAATGTGAACAATTTCATTTTTTACTCGGTACTATCTATCTGAAGCCTCGAGTAAAGTTGGTGCAAGCTATTGCCATTAAATACGCCATCAATTGACGGTTCGACGGCAAAAAACACAAAACGCGGGCTAAATTAAATTACTCAATACTTTAGGCTAATATTTATAAACCGCGGACCGTGGTCCGACATTTGGTGACTCCTGACGTACCCACCTTAAGTCAATTACATACAACTGTCACACAAAGAAATTTGTGATTTAAATATACTTACTGACAATTTAAGTTGGTATTAAATTAGCTTAGCTTAACAATTTATTTACCTACCTTTACCTATTTTTATCATTTAAAACTCTGTGATCAATTTATTTAGGAACGACCCAATGCTCAACGCTCTAGAGCCTATTGTTTTATCGTACGACAGACTTGGCAACGTTTATCTATAATACGCAGCGCACCTATCGATTAGACTTTAGTTTGTTGTATCTAGCAGGTGCAAGGATTTATTTAATCTTATTAGGTACAATGATAGTATCTGTGTAGGAATCTAACTGTAAAAGTATCTAGATTAATTTTATTCTTATGATTGGAGATAGAAAATAAATCTGTAGGAAGTAATACTGTATCTTTACTTATCGCGAATTAAATGTTTGCGTAGGTAATTGGCATTCCAGTACCGATGCTTTTGACCTTGCGGCCCCGGCACACAGGCAACGGGAGGAACACGGGTGGGTTTTAGTCAGTAAAAGTCTGACACACCCTCCCGCTCCGCCCAGAGCGGGAGAAGTTATTTGATAATTGACCACAAAAAAAAAAAAAGACTGCCTCGTTGGGTTTGTGGTCTAGCGCTACTGCTGTGCTTGAGGTTCTGGGTTCGATTCCCGGGTTGGGCAGTGTTATTGGGTTCTAGTATCTAGAATTTCTCAGTGGTAGCCCGGAGTCTGGATTTATGCCCGGTTGATGGCAATGGCCCCCTATTACATGGGACTTAAACACACCTGGCGAAATGTGGGCGTACCTGCTACAGGTACACCTCTGCACAACCCTTCGGGGACACAAGGCGTGATGTTATGTTATGTTATGTATTAACGTGGAATTTAAAAGTTTCAATTAATTTCTAACTCCAAATAAAGATTGTCTTAAGTGTTCAATTCCGCTCAAAGCGTAGACCACATAAAACAAATAGTCTACGTTTGCCCCTAGACTAATAAAAGTCAGATCTAATAAAAGCTTTGCCAATTTGACAATGTACCGTGTTCCAAGACAATAAAATGACAGCTACAATAAGTCCGATATCCATTAGGAGAGGTTAGTATAGTAACAACGTAAGTACTATCGGGGCTTCTCATCTCCTACGCTTTGACTCACCGCGCTCAATGTAAGAATTTGGAGCATGAGGAAGTATCCATTAATTGTCCTGTATGTTGTTTCCTTTGTGTAGGTAGGTATACGTGGAATGTAACTTGTTCCTTATATGTACTTCGGTTGAAGGAATATTTCCCCTGCCTTGTATGTGAACTCAGCATGAGATCAGTAACAAAGCAGTATCAGCATCAAGTTGAAAAAAATAATGTTCGAAAAATTTGTCTGCTCAACAACGCAATGATTGTTGTTGAACTGTCAAAATGAAACAGATTGTGATTGATTGAGTGTTACGCAATTAGGTTGCAGCATTGTTAAAGATTCCTTACTTTTATGCAAAGCTATAAGAACTGGTTTCCAGTAGCAATTAAAAATGAATATTTATATTTAAATAATAATATGGATGCCTTATGTCGAATCTAAAAGTCATTTATTACTTCATTAGCATGTACGTTGAATGTTTGTAAAAAAAAGTGTCAAGAGGAGTAGATATGAATTAAGTGCAGTTTTTTTTTGCAGTGTTTCATTCAAAGATAACTCGAGGAAAAAAGGGTGTCAAAATATCTTTTTTAACTTCTTAACCGCTTTTATTTGTTATTTAACCGGTAAATGACATCCACAAGTCCACAACAAAGTTACAGGGGGGTCGAAAATGTCCTGACTGGCTTCGAGAAAAGAATGGTACGGCTCAATACTCAATACTTTATTTGCATTCTACAATGTGTACTTAGGTGGTAAGTTAAAATTATATGTGATCATTATGGACCCTGTCGGGCACAGCAAAATAGTAGGAGAAAGCTTTGAAAAAACTTAGCTTATCAGTCTTCTGAACTAAATCTAATATATTATAATATATAATATTAGGTTTGTTTGTTTTGCTCAACATGGCGGGGGCACTGCCGTGCTCCCAGATCAATACTTCTGACCTTCCATTAAAAGTGGTCAGGTTAATATTAAAACTACTTAGTTTTTGTTTTTATTTAAGCCAGAAGTTGTTTGACAACTTTTGCTGAAGATATTAATTTTATTAGCATTATGAGGATAGTAGGCAGAACTCATTACAATTATGTGAAATTAACAAACCAGAAATTCTTGCATTTTTGTCCTAAGGTACTTACAAATTTTTGTTAATAAACGTAACGGCACAGACGCACCATTTTAAATCTATTTATTCATTCTAGATGTGGTGTTTCAGCGTAAGTACCATGAAAGAAGTTCATATATCTAACCGGTTTCAAAATAAAATCCCGTGAACAAGATGACCACATCTGTTACCGGCCCGGTGCTATAGCCGCCGAGCGCTGCAAGCAAGAATAGTCCTTACGGGTGGTTAGATATGAACTTCTCCGATGGTACCTACTAAAAGTACCTACCTACATATACACTGAGTTACTGAGTTACATAACTCAGAGTACATATTTACTGAGTTTCACTAAACAAAGGCAATGTTGTTTATATTAAAGTAAAAACAAGCTCAACAAGGCTTACGTAGTTCTGAGTAGACTAAACACATAACAATGCTAAACATTTGACTGTATTAATAATGAATAACTTCTACGAAGAATATTTTGATAATAATAATACCATTTATTTCAGGCGACACTGGCCCATAGAAAAATACCTTAACATATTTTTTTATTTTTTTTTAACTTGTCTTAGTAAATAAGGCTTAAAACCATGGGTTAGGAGGGGGTAATGCAATTCATTCACAGATAGAATAATAATTTATGAAAATTATATACGGTACTCATTTGTGTCACTGCATGACTGAAAACTATATCGAGAAAAGATGTATGTCCCTTTAGTTTTAAAGAACATTGGGAAAAAGCGTCCCCACCCTTTTTTTTTTTTTTTTTTATTGGGTTAGAAATCATCAAATGACTCCTCCCGCTCTGAGCAGAGCGAGAGGGAGTGTCAGACTTTTACTGACTAAAACCCACCCGTGTTCCTTCCGTTGCCTATGTGCTGGGGCCGCAATATACCTTTCAGACAAACCCGCGACCCCAGCAGGCATTGGTCCTTCCGGACCCCGTCAGTTGTTGCTGACATCCCTTTGAGGCGCGCGTGGAACACGACGCGCCGTCGACCCGGGCCTGGTCCTTATCGGACGGCGAGCAGCCCATCGCTCACCGTCCGCAGGCCCGCGCCTACGGTGGCCGGAAGTCAGCTTGTGACTCCCGACGCCCGGGGCGTCTCCTGCGGCGACTAGGGGCGCGAGGGCGTGCAGCTTGAATCTCCCTCGCGCGCTCCGCCTCCTCCTTCGCGAGCATAACTGCTTCGCAGAAGGAGGTGACGGCCTCCCATGCACTCTCGCTCCGGACCATGGCCTGAACCAGGGCCGGACGCGAGAGATCGCCGCCGCCGATCGCCTCCGTGAGGACACGGCGGTGCTCGGCCCAAGCAGGGAAGACCTCCACCGTATGCTCCATCCTGTCCTCCGGGCGATCCACACAATGGTGACACCCGGGCGTTTCCTCCTCCCGCTTAATCCTGAACAGGAACCTCCCGAAACAACCGTGTCCGGTGAGGACCTGCGTCAGGCGGAAGGTGAGGACGCCGTGGCGCCTCTCTAGCCACTCCACAAAGAGGGGCCTTACCGCCGCAATTGTGGCGTGCCCAAAGCGTCCCCACCCTTGTAGCACCTTTTCTCATATATCAAATGAAAGAGCGTTAAAAATACATAATTTTATTATATAGCAGTAAATGTGTGAATAATAAGGGAAAAAAGTAATTCATTCATAAAGATAGAAAGACAATAAATTAATTTTATTAAGAATTATTTTGTTGAGCTTAAATAAATAATAATTACGACCGAGAATCAGTATCAGTCAGTTGTTTTCGAACTATCATCTATGGAGGGCGTCGAAGAGTCCGCGAGCCCCTTTGACTCGTGCCCAAAAAACGTTTCCGACGCGAGCGCTGCGAATGGCGTAAATTCCAAAAATATCATTTTTGGGGTCCATACAAATTTTCCCATTGTTAATTTAATTTTTATTATTTGTTACTAAGGCGGCAATATAAATGCATAATCTGTGAATTTTTCAACTCTCTACCTATTACGGTTCATGAGATACAGCTGGCTGACAGACAGACGGACAGCGGAGGCTTAGTAATAGGATTCCGTTTGGCACCCTTCGGGTTAGCAACCCTTAAAATCAACAAGGGTGCAACAGAACATCACAGGTACCTACAACAAATACACAGGTATTTGTGTTAGAAATATGGTATTGTTGATCGAAGCCACAGGCAATTAAAAATTTATCTCACATTACATCTTGATGAATCAAAATAAATCTCGAACTTAAGCCTACCATAAATTATATGGAGCAGTACAATATAGACCTAGTTATATTTTTAATCTAACAAATCCTTTATTATCTTAATGCCGGATTTATATTACTCTGTCGTGTCGTGACGCCTTCTGCCGCAGTGTTAGTCAATCAAAACTCGTTGTGATTTGATGTAGTCCTGAACAGATTCATTTGATACGTGTATCCTGCGTCACGACACAACACGACACGGTAATGTGTGGGTGACATAAGCATTAAGATAACTACTGATAATTTCTTCTGTGTACTGTTACTTTTCTGTTTGAAAACAGAAATATGAAAGTAATGGCAATCAGCATTTTATGAGAAATTGCCGAATATATTTTTATTACTTGTAACATGTCTGAATCGTGATACGTCTGCTGATATAATACGACGATACTGACCGTCCCTTATAACACGAGTTTCTTGGAACAGCTCAGATAAAGAAGAGATTAACAATACCAAGTCATTGTGAGGACTGTTCTGAACTTCTGACGTATACGGGTAGATAACGTACATCTACATATTTAGAGATAAACGCGATTAAAACTGGTAAAACACTGTTACCAGGTAGTGATAAGCGAATGGCCGATTAAAACAGCGACGATTCGGTATTTTTGAATTTAAACCATTTTAATTGAATTATTACCAGAGATTTCTGAGTTTTTTTTTTTTTAGTTCTGTCTCGATTCAATAAATGTGTGGCGGCATCTAAAGCGCCAAATGTGAACTAATCATCAAAGACCTGACGTCAAGTGACGTTACACAAATCCTGCATCGCGCAATTAGAGTTTACCGCGCGAACGACATAAAACCTCGTGCAGATCAGCGCGACGCAACGCTGCGACGCGACTCCAGCAAAACAATTACTAAGAAAACTTCATGGTATAACAATAACCGGTGTAGCGTCGCGCTAGTCTGCACGAAGCTTTATACAGGGTGGCAGGGACATCGACGCAAAAACTTTTACCATGGATTCAGTACGTGATTCTGAAACCCCCTGCGTTGACATTATTGTTCGGTTATTAAAAGAAAATCTGCTGTTCCATACATTTTGACCGCGTAGGTTTAGGTAGGTCACTTTTCTATGAAACAGCAGATTTTTTTTCACCCTGTATAAGACTATCCGACATCAATTGTTGGTCACTTACCCACCAGACATGACACCCGTCTGGTCCGAGGATTCTCCCCTTTCTGTAGAGGATGAGTGAACTTTACACCCTGTTCCTCGTGCCTCTAAAAATTAATTACTATGTGTATTATTATGTGTATCACTATGTTCTACCTCCTATCCTGCCATCTGTGTCTGTGTTTTCTTTCTCCTCGGTTTGGTTGGTGATAGGGCTTGTTCTAAGTCCTGTCTAAGGCAAGCTACCACTATCTTATCTAAGTCTGTCGCCATAACAACAATGTTAATAGCATTGTTGTTTTCGGTAATTGCAGGTAAGGATAGCCAGTTCCTCAGTCTGTGGTTTAGGATTCCGAGTGAAGGTCGCTTTCACCTTCGACTTGATCATCACTTACCACCAAGTGAGATGCAGGCCAAGGGCTTCCCCGTTGTGAAAACAATAAAAATGCAGCCGTGGAAGTGGAAAAGTTTTGACCAATAAGATCTGAAACTACTGTCGTTTTGCGTGTCGTCGCGACACGAAAAAGATGAAATATATTTATTTAAGATCATTATTGAAGCGGAGACCGAAGCTGGTTCCATAATAAACGTTGAAAGCGTTTTACTACAGTTGTCCTGAATGCTGAGTGACAATGCAGGGGATGTGCCTGCGCACGGGTACAGTCGCGTCCTTAAGTACTAGGCTGTTGTTTTATAATTAGAAGTGTAATTGTTTTATTGTAGAATCATACTCGTAATAGGTACTTTAATCGCTCAGTGCGCAGGTAAACGGCCAGCGTTATTTTTACGTGACGAGACCAGTAGGTACACACGGCTACACATCAAGCTTTACATTTCCAGTATAAGCAGACCTCGCGTTGTACGGAAATCCTATACAATGCGAGATGAACGTAAACTGGAAATATATAGCTTGATGTGTAGCTGTGTGTACCTTAATTCTGTCAATTTTGTGAATTACACTGCAAGTATGAGATTTGTTTACTGAGGTGTTGTCAGTGTTTATTTTAAACTGATTTTTTACTTCGAACAGTAGAAAAGAAACTTTGTTATAAATAACAGACTTTTGAATTGTAGCTATTTATTTATAGAAATGTACTAGGTATTCGACAAACACAACCAGTTGACCTTTACTTTGTAATGAATAGTAAAAACATTAAAAAACACGACTGCCCTGCCAAAAAACGAACTAAAAAGTAAATAAAAAACAAGTTGTATTAGTTACTCTGTTATACAAAGCGAAAGGTCACTCATTTACTCGAATGTTTTCCCATTGTTTGTCTTATTTGTTTTAGTATATTTATGTGTATTTATTTGTGCTTATATAATTAGGTGTATTTATTATATTAATAGTTTTTAATAGGTATATGTAGGTATATCTTAATAAATATTTATTCCTCAATTCACTCTACATATAGCACCTACCACTGTTTGTCTCTGCATCACCCAAAGGTTGAAAATGCTTATGGAATTAAGTCCGCCTCTGTACATTTGTGTGCTTGAAGTATTATATAAATTAATTAATTAAATTGTCATTGCTGACGGGGATCGTTTTGTGGAACATTCGCCTCACCGGGAATATTCGCCTGTAATGTAACGTTACAGATTCGATTTTGAGCATTACGTTACAATACTGGCTCCCTGACTGACGAGCATTCCCCTGTAATATAACATTTCAGATTAAATATTACAGACATTGCGCACTGTAATTCTCGGTTCTCCTTCCTCACTGACGATGACGTATTGCTCGAATTGTGTCATTCAGGTTGCGCACTGTAATGCTCGGTTCTCCTCCCTCACCGATGTAATGCTCGAATTGTCATTCAGGTTGCGCACTGTAATGCTCGGTTCTCCTCCCTTACTGATGTAATGCTCGACTCTGGGGGTCTACTCCCTAAGCGATATCTGTAGTTTCGGCCGTCGTTACGGGCGCTATGTTCTCCGTCTCACTTATGGACATACCCTAAGTGAGAAAGAGAGCGAAGCGCCCGTAACTACAGTACAGATTTCGCTTAGGGAACCCCCCCCCCGGCCCCCTGAACGTTACATGACAGGCAAATGCTCCCGGTGAGGGAGCATCTTAAGAGGTCCCCCGACTTTTAATTACAATTTATTTTATACATTTTAGTAAAAACTTCGATGTGTGATGATATAATAAGAATTCTAATGATAACTCAATCATCTATGAAACCATTCACTCATTTAGACATTCGCAGTCTTGCTAAAGTCTGATCAAATCGTTTGCAGCCAAAGATGAATTAATGTTTGTTTTGCATGTACACACGGCTACACATCAAGCTATTCATATCCAGTATAAGCTGACCTCGCATTGTACGAAAATCCTATACAATGCGAGAGCAGTATAAACTGGAAATATTTAGCTTGATGTGACCTATGCAAAATGTATGCCAACAAATTATATAGTTTTGGAATGTGCTCATCAAGACCATCAATTTGATACCCATATAATAATAGAAGGATTTGATTTTCACTTTTGAAAATGGAGCCGTACATCATATTAAACAAAAATAAATAAAAAATAGGTCGTGTTCCTCAGGATGATGTAAGGATTCAACGACACCCGGTACCCCACCACATACAAAATCTGTTCAGGCATGTAAAGTTATGGTGGAATAAAGAAACTCACATACATAAATGAACCCTGAAAACATTACACTTCTTTTTTGGGCATTCGTGTAAAAAGTGTTTATTTCCTGAGTGATTGTCTAGTAAAGAGACAAAAGTCGAAACATTCTTTAACATTTGATACAATTTATGTTTAAAGTACTACATACATTACATATTTTTCATATCGATGTCAATCTAATCAGCAATGCTATTTTAATTAAAAATGGTTAGACATTAATAATATAATAATTTTATATTTATATTTGGTACCTAAGTAATGAATATTGAGTTTTTGGGTATTGGGTTGGTTGGGTTGGGAATATTGGTTTATTTTTTTCTTTTGTTTGGTGGTTGGGTTTGGTTTATAGATATACAGTATACACTTCACTTGAAATATTACAAATAGCAGCCAACTGTTAAACGTCCAGATCCTAACTAATATTATCTAGAAATGCGAAAGTGAGTTTGTTTATTTGTTTCTTATGCTTTCACGCTAAAACGAATGTACGGATTTGGATGAAATTTACGGATTTGGATGAAATTTACGGATTTGGTAGACAATAGCCTAAATTAGGTCATAGGATACTTTTTATCCCGATGTTTTCACGGGATCGAGACGTCTTATGCGGGTGAAACCGCGGGGCGCAGCTAGTAATACAGTATTGATAAGGTCAGTCATCTTGTCATTGAAATTGCAGCTTTAATACTAATTAAACTCAGTAAATATGGAAAACATTGAAGAATCTGCGTTATTTATAGTAAAATGCAACTTTTTGCTTTGCCAGAACGAAAGAAATTCAAAATTATCTGAATTAACAAATGCGTCCCTGAAGCTGTAGCTACCAACCTACATAGGCAGATAGATACTCACATTACTCATGGTCATTATTACTCATAGTTTAGATGTAACTAGGGTTGCCTAGTGTCCGGCTAATAGCCGGCCATGTCCGGCTAATAGTCGGCCATGTCCGGCCTTTTACAATCGTGTCCGGCCTGTTCGGCTTTTGTAGTATTTCAAAGGATGCCTGATTATTGATTGTTTTAATTACTTTCAATATAATGAAGAAGGCTGAATAGATTGTTTTAGTTACTGTCAATATAAAGAAGTTACAAATTACTTGAGTTAGAAGAGAATGTGATTCATAATTAATAGTAGTGTCTCAAATGATAACAGTAAAAAATACACATGTAATAGTAGATTATTAACCAAGGGGATAAAGCAGTGTCTTCTGTCGCGGGTGACGATTTAAATTGCGAGCGTAACGAAGGACTCGAGGTTTACTCCCGAGCGTAGCGAGGGTGTTAAAAACTTAAATCACGAGCGAAGCGAGGGATTTAAGACGAGTCCTGAGTGTAGCGAGGGATTTAAGTTCACCCAAGACTAAGACAGCTTTATCACAGAGGAAAATACTCTACTTTTTGTACCATTTGCGAAAAAATTAAATATGTTAAAAATTAATTAAAAATGAGATAAGCATTTATTAAAAATAATGACAAGTAAAAGTTAACATTGGAAACATTTGGTCCAATTATTGATAGAGAGAGTTACATTTTTGTTTGGTACATTTATTGTTGATGAGTTGATTTGAGTATTTCTCTGTTCTTGCGTCTGAGGAACTTGCGTTTCATTGTAGATAGTATACGTCGGAGATAGTGGTGGTGGTGCATCGTGAGTTACGGACGAAGATAAGATGCCGGAAGTTGATGGTTGTGGCTCTGATGGATTAACGGCTTTTCTATTTTTGGGCCTGGCAACCCTAGATGTAACTAACAGTGTGCATTGTCGACTAAAGTCCACTGCTCCTCATTGTTTACAAATAAAATGATAAACAATTCTATAATTTATTGTGTTTTCTGCATTCCACGTAAGCATTTCTGTTTCCCTGCGCAGTCTTCCTTTGTCATCTTGATGTTTTATTCTCCTTTTCTAATCAAAAGTTGGAATACTATACAATTAATCTACAAGTAAGTATAAAATGTATGCAAATTCGATTAAATATATGTGATCGTAATAGAATAAGGTAAACTGATGACGGCCAACTTTGTGTACTCGTAATTGATGTATGTTCTAGTATTGTTCTCAAGTAAGTGTTTATGTCTTGATTGAGATTAAAGCTTCTTAATAAACCTATATAGTTTGTGGTAGGTGGAAAACGCAGAAATATGTTAATTACAGTCGCGGCCTGCAACAAGGGCATTAGCCGAGGCACACATACATGTGTCCATCGATGCCTGGTTGCGGTTGGCAAGGCTTGTATAGAACTTTTCTCAAATAATGTACGGATATTCAAAGTACGAGTAAGTGCATTAATTATAAATTCTAGAATACATGAGGAACAACGATAATTTTTCACTCGTAACCGGTCTATTTGCAAACCATATCGAAATTTAAATAAACTCTGTGACATGTAACTTCCTCGGTTGCCATGTGTTGAAGTAAAAAGTTCGTTCCATTTTTAAATAACTTGACAGCTATGAATTTTCATACAAACATTGCCGGCCGGGCGCTCGCATGTATTTTACAGCAATTTAAATGTTTTCTCGAAGATGGTTGCCCAAATGCTCGAATTTCCAAGCATGTTTGAGACTTCTCATTCATCGGGTTATCTTGATAGTTTTGCATACTATCATAATATCCTAATCTACTGACGCACTGCAGTTGTGTGGTGACGGTTGTTTTTATTATTGCTGTTATTTGTTTATATTGAATAAGAGTTATTTTGAATTCACTTGAGTAACAAAATACTTATTAGTAAACAAATATTACTGGGCCAGTAGGTTGGTACCGGCAACCTTGTAATTATTATCGGTGCATTAATAATAATTAATAAAACGAGTATTATGTTCGATTGATCACGCGTGACGTATTAATTAATATAGAGAAATAATAAGCTTTGGTTATTTTTGTTCTGAGATTGTCGTCAAATGTTAAGAATAACGTTAAAAATAAGAATAAAAACATCAGTTCATCAATGTTTTGGTTCATTAATTTCATTTTTAGAATATTCAGAAGTTTTTTTGCAGAATAATAAATAAGTTAAGTACCTAATGAAGAAATGGAACAGTTAGAGTAAACGTAGAAAATTTGATAGGTAATAATTATGTTATAGTGTGGTCACTAACATCATTTTAACTGATTAATAAGACCGGTTTTCGACCGTCAGTGTGTTAAAAAGTTTCTGACACAACATGCCTACGAGTCGACATCAACTCATCAAGTTATGTAATTAACTACTCGTGAATTATTGATGGAACATTTGTGTGAACTATCGTTTATTTTAAAATTTAACATAGGCATAATATGACAGTATAAAGACGGCGCGTGAGTTGTTTTCGCGGGGTGTTAAGATAACTGTCATTAACTTATGTAATTGTTCATTTAGTTTAATGTAAAATTAATAAACCGTTTAGGTACTTGCTAGAGGGTTCATACAGGGTGTCAGGGACATCGACGCGAAAACTGATACCATTGATTCAGTACATGATTCTCAAACCCCCTGCGTTGAAATCTTTCGTCGGTTATTTAAAAAAAACTGCTGTTTCATAGAAAAGTGGTCAAAATGTATGGAACAGCAGATTTTTTATAATAGTACCTTCCTATCCATGGATTTGTATCCGGCTAGGGTTACCATATGAAAAATTGAAAAGTCCTGTCAATAAGCCTGATTTCCATAGAAAAGTCCTGAGATTTCACAAAAAAAATTACAAACATGTGACAAAAAAAAAAGAAATCATTCCACGCAGTTCACCGCCCACCCCGCCCTTATTTATATTTTGGTATTTTAATTTAAACCAAAGTATGGGTAAATTAGATTATGTTTTTAAAGAAGTTAATTACGTTGATTTTTGTTGTGATAGAAGATCATATTTTTGTTTAAGTTGATTGTAACTTTCTAATAAAAACATCAAAACAATCTAGATACTGTATTATTTTGATGTTTATTAAAAACGTATTTATTAAAAAATCGGAATTTTCTGAGCTTTTCTACACCCGGCCGATCCTGTCAGGAGCCTAAAAATCCTGAGATCTCAGGACAAATCTTGAGATATGGTAGCCCATGAGGTATGGTGTGGCTATAAAATATAAGTATGTTTTCTAATTTAAGACAAAGGGTACCTACATATACAATTCCAACACCAAACACTACGCTTTCAAAATATTCTGATTTGTTTAATTTTCAATCTTACAGCCTAAATTTTAAAGTCGAAAAGCATAATATATCAAATAACAGTCAGTGTTGAATTGTTATCAAAAGTGGTAATGGACTAGATACAGTCATTAGTTTTGTTGGCGTAACCGTTCTTCTATTAGTATCGAATATAAATGGGGTCGGTACAATTAGTAAACAATGAGTTCATATCGAGTGTAGTCTTTGTGTCTTTGGTACAGGAAGTTTTGTTTTGAGTCCGTCATAAAATAAATATAACCTACAATATTTTCATTTTAAGTAGTTATCTACATGAAAACTAAGATGTTCGTAATACCGTAATAAATGGATTATATGAGATTAAGATTGAGGTAAAATTATGTTTTAATAAGAACTAGCTGCGCCCTTCGCTTTCATCCGCATTAGTCTCGATCCCGTGGGACTATAGGGATAAAAAGTATCCTACGTCCTAACCCAGGTCATGGTCTACGCATGTGCCAAATTTCATCCAAATCTGTTCAGTCGATTTAGCGTAAAAGCGAAACAAACTCACTTAAAAAGTTAAAATATAGTAGGATTCATTTTTTTCTCGAGCAAAGACGCCGAGACTGCCTTGGTTAGGCACATACAGGCAGGTACAGGAAACGAACATATTACCTGTGTGTGCCCGACAATTATGTATTGCGATTTGCGAAGGCGACGGCCACGTCCATTGGCGGTGCCCAGTAGTAGAACCAATCTACTGAGTAAAGACCCTAAAACGCGTACCTTGCGTGTACTTAATGACGTAGCAGACAGCATACGTATTTTTACTTTTTCTCTGAGTGAGTTCACAAAAATCACGACGTACATCATATTTTATGGTAAATAATAAAACTGTAATTAAGGCCACGCTATTGTGTATAGTGATGATGAGTTAATTAATAAATAAATAAATATTATAATCGAAAAATATGGTAATTCAACATGATAACTGTTTCCAGGCAAAGTGTAAAGCTAAAATTTATTAAAATCACTGGCACTTTATTATGTAAACACTAAACATAAAAACGTAAAATCACGTGAACATTGACACGTAATGATTATGGTCTGATGGGATCAGCTGGATTTTCCTTATAATATTTGGTACATTTAAAGGTCAAACTGACTTGTGTGTGAGTTTGTGAGTGCAGTAAAAATACGTCTAAGAATGAATTCAATTAGGTTAGTCACGTTCTCTAATTGCCTACCGATCATACGACCAACAATGCGGTTTTGTCGCACGATGAAAATGGTCGTGCGATGGTTCAATCTGTTCTGTGGTTCAACAGGTGTCGTAATAGCTCGCGCGATGGGCATCATGCGATGCCGATGCCGCCGCGTTGCTGTGCTCGCGCGATGACGCGTGACGGCGGCCGCGGCGTGACCTATAAGGATACTCAAAAGATTTTTGTAGCTTTGATTATTACGCAGGAGACGCCCCGGGCGTCGGGAGTCGCGAGCCGACTTCCGGCCACCGTAGGCGCGGGCTTGCGGACGGTGGGCAATGGGTAGCTCACCGTCCGATTAGGACCAGGCCCGGGTCGACGGCGCGTTGTGTTCCACGCGCGCCTCAAAGAGATGTCAGCACCAACTGACGGGGTCCGTAAGGGCCAATGCCTGCCAGGGTTGCGAGTTTGTCCGAAAGGGATATCGCGGCCCCGGCACACAGGCAACGGAAGGAACACGGGTGGGTTTTAGTCAGTAAAAGTCTGACACTCCCTCTCGCTCCGCCCAGAGCGGGAGGAGTCATTTGATGATTTCCCACCCAAAAAAAAAAAAAAAAAAAGCTTTGATTATTAAGCATTTCCTGTGCTCGCGCGATGACTTCGAATAGGACACTCTAAATAAATGTGTGTGTTTAATATCGTCGTGTGAGGAAATCGCGTCGTTTGCTCTTACGATCGTAGCCAATAAGGACAACGCCAGGTCTCTAACTGTATACTTTTCCCAACATTTCAAGATTAACCTTTAGTGTCACTATGACTGTCACTGTGTTTTTTATAAGTAATGAATTGCTGAATAAGATGAATAAATTTATCATTTCATCTAGTACCTACCTACCTATTCTTTTTAATAGAGATGTTGGCTGGGAAAAAAAACTATTTAATCCGTATGATAATAAAAAAAAATTGACTCTTATTTTTTGCTTCATCATTATTAATAAAAAAATGATTTAGATAAAATGGGAGTGGGGGCTCGATACGTCATAAGTCGGTACTGTAGGTATTGTGTTTTAACCCATTGAGCGTTGAGGTAGGTCAAAAAGCTCAAGGGCGTTAGATAGAATGAATTATCAATTACTACAACATTATGCTGTGATTCTTAAGAATGTATCTCATAGTATTCATTAAAATTTTGAAATGATTAATAAAATATCAAAACATTAAAGGAACGTAAGTACATCTGATTGATTATAAAACGAATTCAATCAATCTGCCTAGCCTTTTCCCAACTATGTTGGGGTCGGCTTCCAGTCTAACCGGATGCAGCTGAATACCAGTATTTTACATGGAGCGACTGCCTATCTGACCTCCACAACCTAGTAACTAGGTAATACGATACCCCTTGGTAAGACTGGTGTCAGACTTTCGGGCTACTGACGACTCGTAACGACTGTCAAAGATCCACGAATGACAGCCGGGACCAACGGCTTAACGTGCTTTCCGAGGCACGGAGGATTCTCGGAATGTAAAGATGGTCATCCATCTACTGACCAACCCCGGCAAGCGTAGCTTAACCTGATGGATCGACCAGTGCGGCTGTTGTTACTTAGCCACGAGCTCCTCCGAACGTTATAAAACGAATTAATTGGATTAATTAGTTTTAAGTTGTTAAACGTCAAAATTTTGACTGTGTGGGCATTTACATCGCCACATGCGAACTACGCATCAAAAAGACCTGACGTCACACAAATCCTGCATCGCGTAAGCAGGGTTTAGGTACAGCGCGATTAAAATAATTATATTTAACTTCCCGACATAAATCGTCGGGCAGTTGCCCACCAGACACGACACGACACCCGTCTGGTCGGAGGATCCTCCCTTTTCTACAGAGGCTGAGTAAACTTTACACCCTGTTCCTCATACCTCTTTATCTGTGCTTTAGAAGTCAGTGGCCAACATGAAAAATACGAGGTACGAGTAACTCGGTAGGTACAGACACCTAATTGAAAATGCCTTGGGCCACCACATGAATGAATAAATGAAATACAAGAATAATTAATTAGTTCCTGTCAACAATGGTCTGTCACATGCTTTTTAACATCCATTGTCACATTAAATCATGGGCATTTATGGTGTTTTAATATTGACTTATTGACTTGTGTACCTTGCCAATGTATGTCATGTCACAAAAGGGAGGGTTCAACGCCTGCAGCAGTAACCCAAAAAAAGTCATCGACATCCAAGCAGTTGGTATTTATTTATTTATTTATTTATTGGATCTCCAACAGAGGCTACACAATTACATGCAAGTTTACAATTTAGGAATAGGGACAAATACAGTGTGCGCTTCCAATTATAGGAGACCACATCATTCTCTTATAATCTAGGTAAAACATTAAGTTTGACAAAGCGAAAATATAACAATGAATAAATCACAACATACAACATGATATCAGAGATCGAATTAAAATGAGATACAAAACAAATTAATAATAAAAACATTAAGAATAAAAATAAAATAATAATCATAAAAGACAACAGACAAAATTATTGAATTATGGCTTGGATATTTATGGCTTTTAAGCCTTTTTTAAACTTTGACATTTTGCATGTAATTTCCAATTCATCACGCTTCGATGCTTCGTTATACTGCCTACAGAGCCTCGGCAAAACGGCGAAGTGTCCGAGGTTTGTTTTGGAACCCGGCACATAGAAAAGGTTATAATTACATGTACGCGGCAAGCGACATGGAGCACTTATCTGCAGCTTTCCAAGAAGCTCGATACAGTCAACAACCCCATTAAACAGTTTGTGAAGAAATGTGAGATCTAGAAACTTTCTTCTATCCAACAACGAGGACATTTTATAATGTTGTAGTCTCAAGTCGTAGCTCCTGATTTTTTTTGCGAGACGGTCTTTATAGCAGATGTAGATGGTAGATCGTAAATTGTTGACCTCTGAGTTTGTTTCGGTTCTCAGTAGTCAGTTAAGACGCAGATATATGCCAGTGACCTTGAGTGGTTAGCTTGCGTGTTCTGTGCTGAGCTCACGCAACGCGTCGTACGTCTAGCCAGTAATAGGACTCGCCCACCCAGGAGCGCTGTCACAAATAAGACGCATTATTAATTTATTATACATAAAAACGGTCTTTTAATAAAACACATATACTAAAAGATCTATAATTAAATTATCTTGAAAATGGTGAAGGTTTCAGGAAAATACGCTTGATAGATTTTGCGTGATTCTCAGTTTTTTATCCGCGTTAGACATAACTTTACAAATTAATATCACTTTGCAATATAAACATAATCTAAAATATTCATATATTAAGTTATTAAGAAAATGCTCTAATTTAACATAATTTTTTCCAAACCATTAACACTACTCGTTTAGACGTGATCTTCAGTATAAAATCATTAAAAGTCGGTTATCGTCGCCTTAAGTTTATCTCTGACTACTTCGTTATTTAGATGGTGCTATCAAACTGGTTTATTTTGAACTCCTCAATAGTTGTTGACAACTGGTTCAGATGGTGCATTGACCCGATTCGACTTTGATTACCAGTCGTCTTGGTGGTTTTTAACGACACAGGTTTAAATTAAAGCCGAAAATATTAAACTACCCAAGACTATAACTATGTCGTATTTATATGTATTTTACTGTGTGTACATAAATAATAAAATAAATAAACTACTGTTCGAGGTTGTGCGCGCTGCCGATCGTTCGAGTTTATAGTTATTCGAGATTTTGATGCATCGAGATAGTGAACTGTCGCGCTCATAATTTATCGATTTCAAGTACTATCGAGTTAACGTTTTCGAGCAAGTATTATTCGATCTTACGTCATTCGATTTCGAGTAGGGAACCCGTTTCTGCCACCCTGACTACATGTCAGGAAACATCATCTTATCTAACTAATAACATGTGATAACGAAACTTAAAGAAAAAACAGCACATACTGAAAAATTACTTTAATATTGGAAGTCGGTGTTTTTGGTTTTGAATTTTCGTTTTTGCCATCGACTTTTCACTTTTTAGTTGTGGTAGGTACCTACCCCACACAAATTTTGGCCACTACCTAGTATGTAAATAAAAGAGATAGGAAATTATTATAACATCATCCACATAAGCTAAGTGTGAAAAGTACGAAATATAGAAACTAAAAAAAAAATATACAGACGGACATCAGGCGATCATCGAGACATCGAGGAGGTTCTCCTCCTTTTTGGAAGTCGGTTAAAAATAAAAGACAATGGTGCCGATTCTCTTGTACACCGAACTAAAGTAACTAAACTACCACTAAAATTCCTTACTTTTGGCTATGAGAATTATAAAGCCAACAAAGCCAAGAATTCTGACAAAACAAATCTCTAAATTTAAAAATAATTTTGACAAAACTAAAATCGAATTTGACAATCGCGACTCCACGTGGTACCCGTGGTTTGCCCTACCCGGTCATTTTTATATAGCCTCGACGGGTTTTTTTAAGGAATTTTTATTTTTTTTTATTTAAAATATGAAAAAATAGTAGGTACCTACATTTTGAGTGTTGGGGTTTAAGGGTTTATTTTTGAGATAGGACGCACCATTTTCGAGATATAAGCAAAAGAAAAAATAAATACAGTAGGTACTGTTTTTGCACGTGAAGTCGAGATGCTGTTGGTGTGAATTTTAGTTCATGACAACGTATTTTATCCCACATCTTTTTAATCGCGATTAAAATTTGTCAGGTTTAGTCTGGTTTGGTTTTTACAATAAAAAATTTAGGTGAAAAACGTCAAAATCAGAATAGTTAAATTGCCATTTTCACTCAATTAAAAACTCAGTACTATCTTAGAGCTGTCAAACTAAAATATGGTTAAGTTGTGTCACTTTAGTCTATTTCAGAATGGGAAATCGTTGTTTGACAGGTTTAAACAAAATTTTGGTGATTTTTTGTCTAGTTTGGAGGTATTTGTGACAAGCGAATCGGCACCAATGTTTATGTAATTTAAATTTGGTTTTCTTTAGAACGCATCTGAACGAAAATGCGCGTTAGTTAGATAACTATTATGTGTAATGTTTGGAACGTGCTCTTTTAAGTAAGTTAATACATTGTTATTACGTGCTACGGCGGTGTACATTGTTTTATGCGTCATGATTGCACACGTTTATAGAGTGGGCAGAAAGCAAAGATTTGTGCGCAGTAAAAAAGTAAAGACGTAGCAGCGTGCGCAGCATGACAACCATAGAAACGAGTTTTCTACGGGTTTTGCGACGGAAGAATAGACAAAATGACAGATTCTGATTGTATATCTGTAATTTTGTCTATTTTTCCGTCGATAAAACCCGTTTCTATTGTGGTCATGCTAAGCGTGTTGGGCTGGACTGCAGGATAACAATCACGCCACAATTGCGGCGGTAAGGCCCCTCTTTGAGGAGTGGCTAGAGAGGCGCCACGGCGTCCTCACCTTCCGCCTGACGCAGGTCCTCACCGGACACGGTTGTTTCGGGAGGTTCCTGTTCAGGATAAAGCGGGAGGAAACGCCCGGGTGTTACCATTGTGTGGATCGCCCGGAGGACACGGTGGAGCATACGGTGGAGGTCTGCCCGGCTTGGGCGGGGCACCGCCGTGTCCTCACGGAGGCGATCGGCAGCGGCGATCTCTCGCGTCCGGCCCTGGTTCAGGCCATGGTCCGGAGCGAGAGTGCATGGGAAGCCGTCACTTCCTTCTGCGAAGCAGTAATGCTCGCGAAGGAGGAGGCGGAGCGCGCGAGGGAAATGCAAGATGCGCGCCCTCGCGCCCCTAGTCGCCGCAGGAGACGCCCCGGGCGTCGGGAGTCGCGAGCCGACTTCCGGCCACCGTAGGCGCGGGCTTGCGGACGGTGGGCAATGGGTAGCTCGCCGTCCGATTAGGACCAGGCCCGGGTCGACGGCGCGTTGTGTTCCACGCGCGCCTCAAAGAGATGTCAGCACCAACTGACGGGGTCCGTAAGGGCCAATGCCTGCCAGGGTTGCGAGTTGGTCCGAAAGGGATATCGCGGCCCCGGCACACAGGCAACGGAAGGAACACGGGTGGGTTTTAGTCAGTAAAAGTCTGACACTCCCTCTCGCTCCGCCCAGAGCGGGAGGAGTCATTTGATGATTTCCCACCCAAAAAAAAAAAAAAAAAAGGATAACAATCAAATAATTATTTAATTCTTAACACAGTTGAATAGAAACATAAAAAATATATAAGTATGAATGTTATTTCAAAACAAAATAACAACCGAAAAAAAAAAATTAACTGACCTGTTACATGTGATCCAGAATGCATAGCCACAGCACAAGTCAAATTTGAACACTATTCAAGAAATCGTTTGTGAGCATCCTAAATTTTAATATTATTTCAGAAATATTTTGCTTCATTCGTGTTCGATATCAACAAATTATTTGCAATTTGCAAATAAAAAAGCACGTATTCACAAACAAGGAAAAAAAAACAATACTGTGAATACTGTGATAGAAAATAATTCATTCTATTGTCGACGGCCAGTACTAAAACTGATAATTATGTATTTAAATATTGACCAAAAAGTTTAGTTTAGTATAGGCTTGTTTTAAAATAATACAGGCCCAAAAAGAAGAGAAAATGCAACAGAAGCCATAAACTACAAAAAAAAAAAATACAAATAAAAAAAATGTTTTTTTTTGTTATTTTGACATCTTCTGGCCAGTTAAAACCGTGGTTTATGCATGGAATTAGTATATAATAATATATTTCAACGTTTACGTAATTCATTAAACTAAAGAGATGGAATTTAATTTAATAATTTAAAGGTTCGTTAAAAGGAACAGATGAAAAAGGACGGCCATTTTGATGAATTTAATATTTGTTTTATCTACGGATGATTTTAGGGTTCAGTAAAAAAGCAATTATGAAATTAATGCATATAACTCTTTTCCCACTAGCAAGATAAGATATAAATTCATGTTTGGGCTGTCATAAAACAACTTGTATGAAAAATAGAACAAAAACAAGGTAATGCATTTAAACACAACTGATGTAGCTTCCTGCTTTGACAAATAACTTAATAAACGTACGTTTTGTATATAAAGAGGTAGGTATTTAAATTTAATCTAGAATAGTTTAACATTATAATGCAATTGAGTAAATGCTGAAGTCCTTTAGCGAAGTGTCCTAAAGTCCACTAGCAATTTTATTGCGGAAGTCACCTTCCGCGACCGTCTTGCACAATGGAAACACTCTTAGCAAGTCAACTTTCTTGCTGCAAGATTTAGGTATCATTTAAACTGTCAAAGTGACCAAAGACGGGAAGTCATAAAAAAATGGTAACGAGTACACCATACGAGTACATTGGGTAAAACCGAATCATTTTGATACCTGTTTCTTTAAAGTTAGGAACTCTAAAGAAACAGGTATCAAAGTTAAATCCTAACTTACAATAATAAGGACGTTGACTGCGGACAAAAAAAAACTATTTAGCCCGTCAGTCAGATAATAAAAAAATATTAGACACGTGTATTTTTTGCTTTATCATATGAATAAAAAATTGTTTCGATAAAACTCATTAAAGTTGAGGAGTGGGGGCTGTGGGGGCTCGCTACGTCACAAGCCAGTATAAAATCTACCGGGGAGTGACGTCATGCCACATTTTAACTCATTGCCTACTCAACGTATTCCCGTAATCTTTTGATTACGTAAAAAAAGAAAAATACGTGTCCAATATTTTTTAATAATCTACCTGATGGACAAAAAAAATTGTCGACATCCCTATTCATTAATCTATAGAACTACGAGTAAGTACATAATTCCGCTTCACAAGGCAAGTGAAAGCTTAAAAATTGTGTTTGGTCGCTATTCTCGTAACTTCAACTTAGTAATAAAATACCTTTAAAAGTACTAAATACAAGTAAACAATACTGTCAACCATGATGATATAGATTTCAAGGAACAAGTGAGCTTTGGAGCAGTAACACGTGTCTCTTTGTGGCCGTTTCTCGGTAGCGCCACAGAGTACTGTATGCGTTGTGTTTTTTGTACGGAATTATGTCAGTATGACAACAGCAGTGAGATAATGCATTGTTTGGTGTTATGTAAACGTTTCTACCGTAATATTGTTGTGTACTCTGTGACCGTTTCCTGAGCCTTTGTTTACGTTATCTAAGTACTTTAGTCTAGACGTCGATTGTGAAGAGTTTTACGCATGTAAGTAAATTAAAATAGGACCAAATAGAGCAGTCTTTCTCAAAGTGGGCGATAACGCCCCCTTGTGAGCGCTGGAGGCCTAGAGGGGGACGGTAAGGGGCCCAGAAAAAAATGGGGGGTGTTGAAGTGGTTTATGGGGGCGATGGGTGATTTGTAATTATATCTACGAAATATTTTAAAATTCACTAGAATTAAAACCTACCTACTACACAACATCGATTATTTAGTTCATATTTCTGCCCTGCTTGATTGTATAAAAACTAAAATTATATAACATAGCTTTCGTAGGATAGTCCGTGAGCAATTAAGTTTTAACAAGTTTCTGTTAAATAACGCGATTTGTGCAATCCTGTATCAATCGGCTGGTGCATCGATACTTATTCTTACTTACTCAGTACGATTGAGCGTCGAATGAGATAAACGAGTTTGTGTTCTAATTGTTCTCACTGGTAAAAAAGTCTCGCTTAGAATTTAAGTTTAAACCCCAGACCAGACGAATATAGCACACTATAATTAAATGTATTAAAGTAATGAACGTCATTGTGGTTTTTAAGATATGGCAAGGTAAAAAAAATATGGTGGGCGTTGCAAAATAATTGATTATCAAAGTGGGCGGTAGATGAAATAAGTTTGAGAACCTCTGGAATAGAGTAGTACTAGTAGTTCTGCGAACAGTAGATTTCGCGAGCACAACATTTTCTGCAACAATTTAATATACGTACAGTCAAAACCGTTTATAACGACTTCGAAGGGACCATCGGATTACGGTTGATAAAGCCGATAGTTGTTATAACCAAACACTATGTTAAGTAAACAGAAATGCTGGGTCCTCAACATTTCGTCGTTACGAGTATAACTGGTACCTACGTCGTTTAAAGCGAAGTGGTTATAAACGGTTTTGACTGTACCACTAAAGTTATTTCGAACGGGATATTTACCATGTTTTTTGTTTTTAAAATTAACGAGTACCACTCGTAAATATCCCGTTTTAAAATATTTTAGCAGTGAAAATAACCATGTCAGTTTTAAGTCCTAATACCTACTCAACTTTAAAAGAAACCCGATTGCGACTGTACAAGACGATAATTAAACAGAAATAAACTAACCCACAATTAACCAACTAATTTTATTTATTTTCTCACCACAATAAACATTACAGACATTGTTGCACATGGTTATATGGTATTTGGTTTAGTTTACTGTGGGAGACTGGTGCCTAAGGTAGGCTTTAAGGGCCTGTGTTTCAGGTCACCAGGTCTCCGCCCTCTAGCAGTTCGATACATTGCATGATAATAATAATAAAAGTGATCTAAAAAAAATTGAATTAGCTCAACATAATGGAGTTTAAAAATGAATAAATAATAAATGTATTGAAAAACAAAACAGAGTACTATCCGTTAAACATGAACTAGATAGAATAGGACCGAATAAGAATAAATAGATTAAAGTTAAATAATAGAGATACTTACTTAATTATTACATTAATTCATCCGAAATTTTGTTACTAAGTACGTTTTAGGTATAATGATTTTTTAATTATCCTCTTAGATAAATGTTATCTTTGAGACAAACTAAATGACTTCCGGTCACCTAGGTACCTACCTTACGAGTATTAGTAACTTGTTTACACTACTTAATCATGTTTTTGTAAAACTCCTGATTATTCAAGTTCTTTAATATCGAGGGCGGCACTGAAAATTTCGGGAATCAAGGAAGTGACACAACATTACTATTTAAAAATGTATTTATTGCTTTTCGAAGTATTCTCCGCGAAATTTGACACATTTTTCCATACGATGGAACCAATCATTGAAGCAACCATTCCATTCGGAAGTTGGGGTCTCCAAAATGGCCGTTTTGTAGGCGTCCACAGCTTCTTCAGGTGATGAAAATCTCTGTCCACGCAATTTATTCTTTATTTTAGGGAAAGTATAGAAATCATTAGGGCTTAGGTCGGGGCTGTACGGCGGATGGTCTGATAATTCTATGTTTTCTTGCTCTAAAAACTCTTTTGTTCTGTGCGCGGTGTGAGAACTCGCATTGTCGTGATGGAGGATGATGCGGCGGTTGCAGTTCTCTTTACGGAGTTCAGAAACGACCTGTCGCAAACAAATGCTAGCATACCATTCTGCATTAACCGTTCTTTGTCCCTCAAGAGGAATAGTCGTAACATGGCCGGTTTTGGAGACAAACGTGGCCACCATTTTTTTTGTAACACTCCGTGAACGAACAATTTTTGTTGGCTTTAACTCATTTTCGAACACCCAAACTCGTGACTGGTTTTTTGTTTCGGGTTCGTACGCGTATATCCAGGATTCGTCACCTGATACGATGTTGTATACAGCATTTGAGGATCCTGCGTGGAATCTTTCGAGAGTTCTGACGCACCAAGTAACGCGAGCCGCTTTTTGCTCTTCACAGAGCGAATGCGGTATCCATCGGGAAAACAACTTTTTTACACCTAATTGTTCATGCAAGATTATTTGTATTTGACTCATGCCAATGTCTAAAGTTGCCTGAATTTCGCGGTATGTCACATGTCGATCTACCTCAATCAGCTTACGCACAGCATCAACGTTTTCTTGGGTGACTGCAGTTTTTGGACGACCTTGACGGGGATCATCACTGAGCTTGACACGTCCACGTTGAAATTCAGCAAACCAGCGATAAATTGTGGTTTTGGATGGGGCTTCATCACCAAATGCAGAAATCATCCGGTCAACACACTGTTTTTGTGTTAAACCACTTCGAAAGTCATAATAAATCATCGCTCTTGAATTTTCTCGAGTCAATTCCATTTTCTCAACGACTAAACAAGTTTGACAAAACCTTGTGACGAGACCGAGAATCTTTTTTAAAATAAATAAATGGTATTCGATTTTTAAAACCAAGGAGTTTTCAATTAAAAAGATTTTAATATGACAGGAACAGTGGAAATATTCCATTCCCGATACTTTTAGTGCAGCCCTCGATATTTTGTATGTTTTTGTTTTTCGTTAGTGACCTCACTTCCAAATTAATATTATAAAGGGGTAAAATTTTTTGTTTAAATGTCTGTAATAGTTAAGGGGCTGTGCACGAAATCGACTGATTTTGATAAATTTTGTTCGTTAGTTGTGAGAAAGGGAAAAAGACATTAATCGAAACTATTTGTGATTTGAAAAGTCGAGTTCTTTGTTTTGCATGTGGCTGAAAGGGATTTTTTAAATAAGTTAAGTATTCATGTAAAAAGTAAAAACACAAAAATCCGCAACAAGTTGCGTTAGCTATTGCGGTTTTGACTACATTCGAAAATATATTATTTCTGGCTATCAGTCACTGGTTACGATGAACCTGTATAAATGCTGAGATATCTGATATGTGTTATACTGAGATAGGAGCCTTTTTGGTCTCGCACAGGTCGTTATTATTCTGTTAGTTTTTAAACGCTTCTTTTTTGTTTTTTTTATAATTTTTAGGAAATCAAATTTTTTCCCAAATTTTCTTTTCTTTTTTTTTTTTTTTCTTTTATTTGACATACAATACGGCCGATATCACTTCGCGCAGAAGGTTGCGCAACAACATTTTTTAGGACCCAAATGGTGACATGAGGCGAGTGTGAGTGAGAGAACATGCGCGAAAGTTTGCAGTGCCTATGTTTAGACCTGCCAAGTTATATCGGCCGTATTGTATACAGTCGAATAAAATAATATGAAGTATATATGTATGTGTGCAGAAGATAGAGACCGTTGGTCATCTCTGGAGGACGCTTTCATCTTCTAATAAGAGGGGTTCTTGCTAATTATTTTATATACATTTATATTTATTTATTTATATTTTATGTAAATAAATAATCATAATAATTTTATTATCAATCAATAAGTACTTATTTATTAATAGAAAATAAATATATTTTTTAATTGGTTTATTGTTAAATATTAGGTAAAAAATATATATAATATTACGAATTGGAATGCTAAATTATGATGGCATGCAGTGTTTATATTATATTTTTTGTAATTCAAACAGCAAGAAATAAAAGGCTATATTTATTTTATTTATGTATGTGTAATGTAGGTACTCGCATCTATAGGTACGTTCCTAATGCACATCCATGTAGAGAATGATAAGCAGTGGACCTACGAGTATTAGCTGCTTGACCGCAATGCTTGTGTCGAAACACGCGTCATTATTAATTATTGGTATTATCGTACATTAGTGGACGTTATTTATATGCAGAATTCCTTTTTTATCAACTTCGAGGAAAAATTTAGGTTACCTTAGGTAATAGATAGTTATATAAATCATCACTGACTGGTTACTATATCCTTGATCTAGTGGTCGCTACTGCTGAGCATGAGGTCCTGGGTTCGATTCCCGGGTCGGGCAAAGCGTTATTGGCTTTTTTCATCTGGAATTGCTCAGTAGCAACCCGGAGTCTGGATTTGTGCTCGGTTGATGGCAATAGGCTCGCCCCGAAATGTAGGTGTACTATAGGGACACCTCTGTCTGACCCTTCGGGGAATACAAGCGTGATGTTATGTTATTTTATAAATAACCAAAAAAGGTATCAAAAATATCTTGAAATGCTGCAAAAAATACTTCATATTTCGCTGATCACCAACATTCTTATTTATTGGCCATCCTGATCTGGTGCAATTTGATAAAAAAATGCAATACATTTTACTCAGATTTTGAAAGTGAGTTAAACTAAAGGATAATGCTCAAAATTCAAAAGTCATTTATTCAAACTAGGCTGAGAATCAGCACTTTTCGAACGTCAAAATTACATAAGACAGTCCCCCAAAAATGCCCACCCTTCACCACTTCCTAGTGCTTAGCTGGGGAGAAGAAGTGGCGCAACAAACTCCCCAGCAGCACTGCTGTCTGTTAGAGAAAAAAAAACAACTTGAATTCTATACAATAGTATGCAAAATAATTTACATTACTCAACACAAAACATTCAATAAAATTATTTAATTGAATGCTGAAGCAATTAAATAAAAAATCAAACTATTCATTTTAATCTCGGGTACTACATAGTTTCGACAGCACAAAGAGATGTCAGCACCAACTGACGGGGTCCGTAAGGACCAATGCCTGCTGGGGTTGCGGGTTTGTCCGAAAGGGATATCGCGGCACCGGCACACAGGCAACGGAAGGAGCACGGGTGGGTTTTAGTCAGTAAAAGTCTGACACTCCCTCTCGCTCCGCCCAGAGCGGGAGGAGTCATTTGATATCCGATCCAAAAAAAAAAAAAGGCCCTTGCTCAACAAGTACCTACGGTTACGACCTTGGTAGGTCCGATAGTTCGATAGATACGTACTACGTTAAGGCGACGATAACCGACTTTTAATGACTTTATACTGAAGATCATGTCAAAACCAGTAGTGAATGATTTGGAAAAAATAAATGTTAAATTAGAGCATTTTCTTAATAAAATATTTTAGATTATGTTTATATTATATAGTGATTTTAATTTGTAAAGTTATGTTTAACGCGGATAAAAACCTGAGAATCACGCAAAATCTATCAAGCGTATTTTTTTAAACCTTCACCATTTTAAAGATAATAAAAAATTTGATCTTTTAGTATGTGTTTTATTAAAAAACCTAAAAAGCTTTTGCCCGCGACTTCGTCCGCGTAGAAGTCGAAAATGGTTCTAATAGGATTTTTTTTTGGTTTTTTACGTTATTAATTTTGTTATAACATATAAATTATTTTGTTAAAATGTTTGAATAAATATCCTTTCCAATGATAATTGCTGTGCTACAGCAGGACACAAGTCATAATCACCTGATAATTGCTGTGCTACGACGGGTAGATTATGGTCCAAGTTTATTGCGATTATCTATGAAAGTATGAAACTAAGCGCCCTATCTCTATCGTTCTTGTGGTATTGTGATCACGAAAGACAGAAATAGCAATAAAACATGCCATGCTACCAACATTATAAGCATTAAAACGAATGCATGGCACTCGGAAATTACTACCGAATGTTGCAAAGAAAAAAATGGCGGCAATTCGCAAATGTTGCGAATTTATATTTTTATTTCTCAAATAAATCATAAAAATAGAACTGCTTTCAATAGAGAGGTAATTAAATGTAGTTTTTATTAAAATTAATAAATAATTATGAAACAAAAAGTTTCTTTGTTTATAAAAAAAAATTGTTAGTCGGAACCATCGTGGTGAAGTGGTTTTTGTTTGTGATGTTAAGTGGTAATATTTAATCTAGTTGAACGTTTAAGCATTTGTAACATTTAGATAATCCCACAAACTTGCAACTTATCTCTCAACATAAACAACTTTGACATGTTTACAATAATTACAGAGCGTTGAGTGAGTCGGGTTGGCGCCGCGAAATTCTATGATGCGTTTTAATTCGTTATTTGAACGTATTTTTTAATGGTTTTATGTTATAATATTGTTCTTTCTTATTGGAAAGTTAATAATCTTCGTAGAAAAATGATTTTATAATGTAAAAATATGCAGAAATTTGGTATTTATGTTCTTGAATGAGAAAAATGGGTGAAAATAACAAAACTTTTTTTTAGTGTAAATAGGCTCGTTTTATTGTAAACCACATTCTTATAAGTCTTATAAGAATCAATTGGAAATATTTTACAGATTACGAAACAGTTATTGTTTTATATGGGTTTCATAGTAAAATAGCGAGAAATCGGGGTTTTATCGCAAGCAAACCCAAAAGGGGCGGGGCCACGTCAAGGTCACGATCAGAGTTTTTTTGAAATGCGTTTTGACAGTTGACTGTCAAAAAAATATAACAAACTTTATTATAGTGTAGGGTTATAAAGGTTAAATAAACTTGAAAAAATATAAAATATGATATATTTTATGAACACGAAGCTCGGCCTTTGATCTGGCGAAAGTTACACGGGTGTATTATCTTTTTACAATGAAATCGAAATACTACACCTACCGCAGTATTTCTTTGTAAACAATATTTTTTGTTTTTCTTTCGGGTGCTAGAATCACCAGACTACTCTGTGCGCTTACTTTGGAGCATGCCACATACAATTGGCCGTGGGAGAAGCAGCTTTCCCTTAAGTCTACTCCCGCTACCTTAAGAGTTTGTTATCTCTTTATCGTAATAATTGTTTCATGAGACAACTTTGAACTTAATTTAATCGAACTATCGGATCTAATCTATTGGATAATATCGAACTATCGAACCTACCAAGGTCGTAACCTTGGTAGGTCCTAGGTAAGTTCGATAGTTCGATAGATACGTAGATACTTGTTAAGCAATGGCCTGTGCTGTTAAATATACCTATCTTATAGTTATCTCTTTATCGTAATAATTGTTTCATGAGAGAACTTTGAACTTAATTTTTCCTGAAGCCTCGTATTTTGGAATGTTCGACTTTTTGAATTTGTAGTAAAGAAAAGTAGAATTAATTTTCTATTTGATTTAAGATTTAAGACAAGATTAAGTCAAATACAAGATTTTGTGGATTTACTTCCTGATGCCTTTTAATACATTTCGACAATGGAGATGAAACTCGCTACGCCGTAGCAAACAGCTACGACGTAGCAGAGGTGAAGATCCGCCATGCGCGTCTTGAGTTTTATTATGTTGTATAATAATCTTGAGATATCCTCGAAGCAAAAGAGAGGTGTGCTGGATATTTTATCATAATTACAATATTGTAAATGCGAAAGTGAGTTTGTTTGTTTGTTACGCTTTTACGCTAAAACGGCTGAACGGATTTGGATGAAATTTGGCATATGTGTAGACCATGACCTAGACTTATGCGGGTGACACCGCGGGGCGCAGCTAGTAGAAAATATTTGTGACGCCCACGTCTAATGAAATATTACAAATAGTACGTAGGTAATGTATTTATAGGTTTAAGACCCAGAATATATCAAACATGAAACAATGTACCTATGTCCATGCTATAATTTCTATGTATATTAGTTTTTAAGCATTATCTGTAACACCTGAAAACTAAATATAGTGACGTGTGGTGATTATCAGTAGGGTGATTAGCGCAATAGATGATATTGTGGGTCAATACCACCAGTTATCAGATATGTGATTGATCGTAGTCACGTTTTTAAACATTGCTGCAACTTTGTAAAAGATAGCAGTCGAAAAAAATTTAATCCGTATAGGACATCTATAGCAGTACGGCTCCGACACGGCAAATAACTTGTCATTCAAGTTAGGATTTTAAGTCAAATGCATTAAAGTTTATTTTACGATGGCTATACAGAATATAGTGGCCCGCGAGCCGTTACACATCGCGCCGACAGCACGCTTCAAGCGAGGAGCCCGCTCCCCGACGAAGAAACGCCTGCAGGCGAAATGCATGCAGACGCCTCGCCGTCCGCGCGGTGACGCCTCGCTTGTGAATGAACAACAATCTGTCACCTCACCGGTGGCGTGCCGGCAGCGAGCTGTTGCCTTGCTGACGGCGTGTTGGCGACAAGAGGTCGTCTTGCTTACGGCGCGTTGACGACTACCTTTTTCGAGGTGATGCCAGGACGTTACTGCGCTGGAGCGGTGCTATTATAATGGGCGATGAACTTTAATCTGCGATTTTATTTCCAGAGACCTCAATAACATACAGCTAGATACACAAAGTTTCAAATTAAAATGTCAAAGACCCAAACGCTGTTCAAAATATCGCGCTATCAAAATTATTCGGGGTTAAAGATTTTTTTGTCCTAAAAATATCTTTTGCTCTTTTTATGTTGTGTAATTATTTTATTTATTACTCAGTAAGTTTATAGCAAAATTTTTTTCGTCGACTAATAGAAAGAAATTAAATAATAATTAATTTAATCAAAACTGGCCACTAAGTCGAGAAATATGTGTTGGTAAGCAGAAGTACAAATTTTAATTTGAGCCTTATATCTTATATACCTCATTTCTTTGCCCTCACAAAAAGAACAACTTCGGGTATCTGATATGTGATCATCTGCTCTCAATCTGCTTAGCCTTTTCCCAACTATGTTGGGGTCGGCTTCCAGTCTAACCGGATGCAGCTGAATACCAGTATTTTACATGGAGCGACTGCCTATCTGACCTCCACAACCCAGTAACTGGGTAATACGATACCCCTTGGTAAGACTGGTGTCAGACTTTCGGGCTTCTGATGACTCGTAACGACTGTCAAAGATCTACGAATGACAGCCGAATGATCATCTGATTGTTACAAAATATAAACAAGATATTATTGCATTGAAAACCTTATCAGTACCTACCTAATGGCCTTGTTTGTCTCAAAAGGATAAATTATCACCAAATATGTATGCAAGAACATGAAGCATGAGACATGTGACAAAGTTTTTTATTTTATTTATTTTTCGTCTAATAATGGACACTTATATTGTAGGTTGACATGTTGAGCTAAAAATTTTTATCTGTATAGTAATATGACTTTACAACAATTAAAGATAAACTTAGTTTACGTGACGATATATTTTTATTGCAAGAACACCGCGCCCAAACAATTCAAATCGGGTTCAAAGATCTTTTAAAAATACAATCAAACACAGACGCAATTCTATCATGCCACAATTATTGCTTGCCTACATTTGAAGTTCGAATGCCAAAAATAACAATGGCGCTCATGTAGATTATAAAATTAAAAAGTAGACTCACGTATATCCCGCTAGAATGTCCATGAGCGTGCTCTTGCCGGCCCCGGACTGTCCCATGATGACGGTCAGCTCACCAGCGTTAAACGTGCCGCAGAGCGCGTTGAGGATTGTCTTGCGTCCTGGGAGATAGAGGAAAATGTGTCACTCACCGTACTGTGTTCGAATTTTAAAAGGGTCTGATTGTTTTAAGATAGGTTTTCCTTACGATATGTAGTAAACGTAATAAGACTGGGTTTAAGATTGCAGCTGCACCATATTGATATAAGCGCGGTTCCTATAAACAAAAACGAATCGTTTTGCCTACCAATGGTAACTTTTTTATTGCCAAGTCGAAAGCTAATTTTACCTGTGATAGCTACTTCCTTATGGGAGGGTCCACTATGCAAAACTATGAGGTCTTTGCCTCATTATTGGTAAAGATACAAGAATCTTAATACTAACCAATGACGGTCCGTAAAGTATAGGAATCGGCCAATAGTAGAGATATGGGTTCGGTAAATCATGAATACTTCTATCAGTTGGTTTATTGCAATTTATTACTACATTTATTGATGCAAGATAAGTGTCACTGTGTCAGGCAGGTGTATATCGATATTAAGTGACAAGAAAAACTTAGTTACATTTTGGGCTGCTTGAAATCTTAATAGTTAAAAAAAACATTCACTTTCATTAATTAAGACGTAATAGAAGGTAATCTGCGTTCGCAATTCATTTTCCAAATATGTAAACAAACACAACTTTTTGGAAAAATAACAGTAATAGCTACACATAAGGTTCAGTTTGCGCTACAACTTCATATTTTTTATGACTCTTTCGTGCTAGTCGGTCTAAAATCAACTTTATTTTCACTGTGGATAAAGTTCATGTTTGTCTAAGTGGGAAATTTGTTGTTTACATGTTTGCCAAATAAATTGCGTAGGTACGCAGAGTAGTGAAGGAAGTGTGGATGCGCCTGACATCCACAATGAGCTGATTCGACTCTACACACCGAATAATTATCTCCGTGGCAGAAAACATCGACTGTTAGGCGTGCCTTCATGTTGGACAGTGTGGAAGCAAACCCCTGACTGCGATCTCTTCGATAATAAGTTCGCTTATTTAATGGTGATGTGCCTACATTTTTGTGAGAATAATGGTATTTAATTGTTGTTATTCATTTATGTGTTATGTTTCTACTTATTATATGTATATACTTTGATTTATGTAATTGTTTTCTTAAGCCGTGTAAATCAAATAAATAAATAGAAACTCAGTCTATATTCGTAGGTAATCATTAGATTGAGCAGTGATAGTGGTGTGACCGTCAGACTGCCAAGTCATAGGTCTCTAGGACTTATCACTTTTCGGATTCATGTACATATTGTATCATTATCAGTTGCTTCAAAAACGGTGAAGGAAAACATCGTGAGGAAACCGGCATGCTTGAGAGATATTTCTCGACGGAATGTGAAGCCAAGTCCATGTGAATGTGAAGCCAAGCCAAGGCCCTTGGGCGGGCTTGAAACTCTGACACACGAAAAGAAGAAGAAGAAGAATATGATTCGATTTGTTCGCCATTAAGTCGGTTTTCGATCGGCCACGGACACTATAAGTACCAAAGAGTTTTGTAGTTTGAACTCCTACGACATCCGCATCTGCAGGAAGACGCAAATAAATCAGAAGATATATCTTTTTTTGACCACACAATTGGAAGTAGGATTAGAACTGATTATTGTGCAGACCTGCCTATGATTACCTACGTGAAGGGAAATCAAAAGCGACACATCCCGGAGGGAATAATGTAATGTAGAGCAACTCTTCTACAGTTGTACAAGTTATTGAGATATCTTATCCAGAGCGATTTTGCTCTATTGTTCTATCGTTAATAAAGCTCTTTGGGTCAAAGGTGTCAAATCTATGTACAGTCAGCATCAAAAGTTGATGAACACATTTAGATTTTCAAAATCGCTGTATAGTGAAGTGCTAATAGTGAATACGGTGTACAGTGATTTTGTAAATCTAAATGTGGTCATCAACTTTTGATGCTGACTGTACCAGAATTAAAAAAAAAAGCACATAAAACTACATGGGCACTTATGAAACGTCAGAAGCTAGGTGCACGATTCCAATTGGTTGTTTCCTATGGAGAAGAGTCGGCAAGAAACTCCACGGTTACTCTTTTAAAAATACCACGATGTTATTCTAAAAGTTTAATAGAATAACTTGACAATTAATAAATGTACCCAATTTTTGTTTGTTGTAGTATTTGTAAGAACTCATGTCACCTAAGATACAGGTTAAACCTAGTACACGTACCAACTTTATAACACCTCCATTATTTCAGATTAATAACAAACATCATCATCATTCATCACTAATTCAATCATCATTTATTTTTCATAATTTTTTTCAGTAATGTGTCAATTTTTATTATTGAATATCTCTATATACAAGATATAAATAATTAGTAAAAATATTTATAACTTAGACGATAATAATACTATAAAAGGACCTCTGACCCGATTACATCATAATTAAATACATATTTATGTACATTTTACATAGTTCAATACAAAATATTAAGATAGTGCTACGTTGGCATCAATACAAACTTATCATATTTTAGAAGCGAACACACAAAACGAAACTTAAGTAAATATGTAGTTACATCCAATATTATTAGTACCTATTTAACCAGAAAGGGCACAACCTTGTGCTGGTTTGCCCATATGTGAACATCGCCTAAACTGGCTGACTTTTTCGGCAAATGAAGTCGAAGGTCTTGTTTTACTTTATAATTCTGAGTAAAGTGTTACCCGGGATACATCCCTGTAAGCTAATTGTGAACATCGCCTAAACTGGGCGACTTTTTCGGCAAATGAAGTCAAAGGTCATGTTTTAATTTCTCAATTTATAATTTTACCCGGATACTTCCTTGTACCCGAATTGTGAACATCGCCTAAACTGGGCGACGTTTTCGGCAAATGAAGTTGAAGGTCTTGTTTTACTTTCTCAATGTATAATTCTGAGTGAAGTGTTATCCAGGATACATCCCTGTGAAGCAGTAATGCTCGCGAAGGAGGAGGCGGAGCGCGCGAGGGAATAGCAAGATGCGCGCCCTCGCGCCCCTAGTCGCCGCAGGAGACGCCCCGGGCGTCGGTAGTCGCGAGCCGACTTCCGGCCACCGTAGGCGCGGGCTTGCGGACGGTGGGCAATGGGTAGCTCGCCGTCCGATTAGGACCAGGCCCGGGTCGACGGCGCGTTGTGTTCCACGCGCGCCTCAAAGAGATGTCAGCACCAACTGACGGGGTCCGTAAGGGCCAATGCCTGCCAGGGTTGCGAGTTTGTCCGAAAGGGATATCGCGGCCCCGGCACATAGGCAACGGGAGGAACACGGGTGGGTTTTAGTCAGTAAAAGTCTGACACTCCCTCTCGCTCCGCCCAGAGCGGGACGAGTCATTTGATGATTTCCCACCCAAAAAAAAAAAAAAAGGATACATTACCCTAATTGCGTAACACACTATCAATTACAATCTCTATGATTTCGAAGGAAATTGCTAATCCATTGCTTCATATGTGCGAAAAATTTGTCAATAACGCAATGAATGTTGTTCAACTGTCAAAATGAAAGCCATTGCTACTGTCAGTGAGTTACGCAATTACCTCGGTGGGCAAGTTATATTTATAAAGATAAGGATTTGGGTTACCAAGATTACAGGCTGTGCCTAGTTTGGGACCCGCTGTTAAATCTGTCTAAGTTTTCTGTTGTTAAGAATGTCATGCCATGTTACTTGTATGTTTGTGAATTATGTGTACATTTAATAAATTAATTTGAATATTGAATTTGGGTATAGTATGGCTGGTAAAAGGCAGGCAGGGATCGCGTCCGGCCCTGGGGGCCTACTCCCTAAGCGAAATCGGACATACCGTAAGTGAGGAACACAGCGAAGCGCCGGTACTTACGGCCGAAACTACGGATTTCGCTTAGGGAGAAGGCCCCCTGGTCCAGGCCATTATACGGAGCGAGAGGACATGGGAAGCCGTTACCTCCTTCCGCAAAGCTGTAATGCTCGCTAAGGAGGAGGCGGAGCGCGTGAAGGAGAGGCAAATTTCGCGCCCTCATAAAAGTGCTAAAAATACTAACGCGATCCAAAGTATATTAAGTAACCACATGAAAAGTAAATGTGATGCCAATGCGTAGGTATGCAAGAAATGCTGTGGAAATATGATTTTAAACATGTATCGTACTTAACTTTTATTATATACGTATATGTAGTTTCGAATTGTTATCTATATTCTCTTACGATAATGCATACTGTCTCGAATGGTACGATGACTTAGTTATTCTATCAAAAGATAAAGGAAACGTTTGTAACAATAAAAGACGTTGGCTTTTTATTATATGCCTACGTATATCGTGGACAGTTTAGTTCAGAATAGTCTGGATTTTTGTCAAAGAACGAGAAGAAACGTTTTGGTATGGATTTATTGAAAGTCTAGAGTCTAGTCAGTAGTATAGACACTAGACTACTGATGGTTATAATGTTTTCCGAAGACAGAGCAGCTGCCCATAAAAATAAGCAAAAAGGTCAAGGGAAGTGGCGAAGCTCGTGAAGGCCCTATGCTCCAGGGGTTGAATTAGCATAGCAACAGCCTATGACAAGATGTCACACGAGATAAGAGTTTCCATATAGCATTGCTTTTCAAGCGTCAATTTGGAGGATGGCTGTGTGCTAAGGGGGATTAATCTTGTTACTTACATATTAATATGTATTGATGAATTAAGTGACCTCACGATTGCAGACAAGTACTTTAGAATAATCAAACTACGATTGAATTCAAGTGGTACTTTTAAACCAAGTAAGTGGGTATTAATATCAGCGTTCTTGACGCATATCTGGCACTCATGAGGTAATTAAATGATAAAATATGATCAAAGGTGACAAGTGGATTCCTAAAATAAATTGAATCTAAACAGACATTGACGAATACGATAGCAATAGCAACGTAAGTTAAAATTGAGTTTTACTATACTGAATTAATTAACTGAAGTTATTTCGTTAGTTTCACAAAAAATAAAAGTGTTTTAAGACATTTAATTTACTCTTTTTATTTGGGGTTTGGGGGTTTTGGAGTGAGCAAGAAACAGTTGTTTAGTTTTGTGCATTATAATTGGATATTGTACTTTTTACAATAATTAGGTAGGTACTGCAATGAATGAAGAATCATAATAATGTGAATTGAATGAATTAGTACAACGTTTTATTACATTAAAATGTTTAAGTAAGTAATTCATTAAATTAATTAAAGTTTTTTGGATAATGACGTTTTGTTTTTCTTATCTTTTTATGTTTAAAATCATTCGAGCTCGATTGACAGAATATTGGTTATAAACATACACAGTCTCATTTATTTACGAACATCTAATCTTGATGGCCGAGCGATTGTCATTGTATAATCTTTAGAAACGATAATAATACATTATTATGTAACTGCATTTAATGAGCTGGCGATTCAAATTTTCTCTATTATTAAAAAGCATTTTATTTCGGTTCGTGTACACACACGTACCCAAGTGATGGAACTGTTTATGTACAGTAGTCCACACGACAGTGGCAACACTTTGACCTTGAGCTGGCCTAGCCTAGTACGGAGCATCAATAGAATAAGAGACCACACGCTTAGCACGACCACAATAGAAACGGGTTTTGTCGACGGAAGAATAGACAAAATTACAGATAGCCTAATACGGAGCACCAATAGAATAAGAGACCACATGCTTAGCACGACCACAATAGAAGAGAAGGAAATTACAAATAGGAAAATTACAGATAGCCTAGTACGAAGCATCAATAGAATACGAGACCACACGCTTAGCACGACCAAAATAGAAACGGGTTTTGTCGACGGGAGAATAGACAAAATGACAGATTGTTATTGTTTATCTGTCATTTTGTCTATTCTTCCGTCGACAAAATCCGTTTCTATTGTGCTACGCGTGCAGTTTAGTTTTGATGTGCGGTCTACGTATGACTGCAAACAAATAATGAGATTCAAAATGGAGTCTTAGAAGTCTATTAGACCTAAAAGGAAGCTAACTTTCATGGAAACAGGCTTATATGTAGATATAGATACAGCAACACGGACACGGAAACGTAACTGCTTGGAGCGGAAGTTATTCTACCTGTTGAAGGCAAATGAAGTATGTTACTAAATTGTTTACGAGTTTTAATGAAATCTCTCTTCACTCTGTACCCTAATTGCGTAATACACGATCAATCAAAACCTGAAACGTTTTGAAACAGATTGCTAACCCATTTCTTCATACGATCGAAAAATTTGTCCCCTCAATAACGTACTTAAATAACGCAATGAATGTTGTTGAACTGTCAAAATGAAACAGATTGTGATTGATGAATGATTGAATGAGCACTTCAATCGTATGTTATGCAATAAGGGTTCCGTTCTAATAACTTCGTAAACAAAATGGTTTTATATTTGGACACCTATCACAATGTTCGGTTTTAAAGAATTTATTCTCATATAGAACACAAACAGTTCACTTAAAATATGAGATATACAAATAAATCATGCACTTATATATATAAAGTTGTTGGGTTAAAAAATAATACAGAATGCTAAGGGGCTAGTCACGAAAAAAAAAAAAAAATTGGTAAGTATTTAGATACTTTCCACATGTCTTCACAATTAATTCATCGCAGAGTATTTTGCCACATTCAGCATTTTTGTTGACAATATCAGAATTTTTAAATTCATTGATTGATTTCGATATCAGTCATTATGACATCAGGTAGGTACCATCGCGGACACTGGTGGCGAACAACTTGTCAACCTTATTACCAAGGACATAAGGTTGAAAAGTGGTCAACCGTTATTGTCCGCGGTCGTACCTACTTATTGTTTTCACAATTCGTAAAATCATCAATTACTTATTTAATGATTCTCAGAAGGTTGCCCTTCAGACAGAACAAGCATTCCTTATTACTTACATGTAAAGAGAATCTTAAACTTAATGGTAAATTGTTACACGAACAAGATTAAGATTGGGTCCATAAAATGAGATGTGTCGTAAGGGGCCTGGCTTAAGATAAGTAGTTTCTTTACAAGTATACCTTTGTTAGCACTTGTTAACAACATGCTTGGATTACCAATCAGCTTTCTTAGGTCCGAATTACAGAACCTCATTTAAAACTCAAGCATTACTTAAAAGTCGTTTAAAGCCTTTTGATTGGTTGAAACTAGTTATAATTAATGCTTGAGCCTTGAGTGAGGTTCTGTAATACGGGTCTTAGACTTAGTACTACTTACCTAAGCTTTTAAGTAACTTACAGCCGCCATCGGGTTTTTTTTGAAGTTGGATAGGTAGGTATATTAATTTTACGATTTTAAACTGACATGGTTATTTTCACTACTAAAGTTATTCAAAACGGGATATTTACCATGTTTTGAAAAACGAAAAAACATGGTTAATATTCGCAGAGCTACTAGTTTTTAGGGTTCCGTAGTAAACAAGGAACCCTTATAGTTTCGCCATGTGCGTCTGTCTGTCCGCGGCTTAGCTCAGAGATGGTTTGTACTAGAAAGCTGTAATTTGGCATATGTATACATATTAATCACGCCGACAAAGTGGTAATAAAATAAATAAATAAAATCAAGAAAAACATTTTTTTTAGGGTACCCCTACACGTAAAGTCGGGATGTTTTTTTTCTCGTCTACCGCATGTTGTGGGATATCGTTAGAAAGATCGTTCAAAAATATTGTCAGTTTGTGAAAACTATTTTTGGATCCAGGGATCCGTTTGCGAAATATTAAGCTTTTAACTGAAATTTTTTAGCCATTAATTTTTTGCCAGCTAAATGGTAGTAGGTACTTGGATTGGTGAAAAAATTCACAGCAGTAGTATATATAACGAAATTAAAAGGAAAACTATCAGAGCTAAGTAGGCTCTACAGGTTAACGAGTAATAATCAACCAACTTAAATTTGCGGTTTGAAAAACATGATCTCCCATTTATTTCGTATGGGAGAACATGTTTTTCCAACTACAATGTTAAGTTTGTTCTTGGGATAAATTCATCTCAACTACGGAACCCTTAATTGTGCGTGGTCCAACACCCCCTGGGCCGGTTTTTATATTTATTTATTTATCATAAGCACACCAACAGCACAGTCACTTACAACAATTCAAATTAAATAACATTTAAAATTATCATTTCAGTAACCATGCAAATGACAGGTATGCATGTAATTCACTTATGAAAACATTAGAGACTAAGGAGAACAATATAAAATGTGTATAGTAGACATAAATCTACAACACTACAAAACAAACCAATTTGAGCTAGATAGACTCATCACACCGTTCAAATAGAAAGCGCCTGTATGAAGCGAAAGTCATGGAGAAAATATCAATAGGGTAATCCGTCAAATTAGACCTTTCAATACGAATAAATTGCCTTGCCATACGTATAACAGGGTAGTATATGTACCGATCTACATAAAAGGCTAATACTACTTTATATGATAATATTGTAAAATGAGATCAATAAATGTATGAAATTAACTACTCAAATTAGGTATACAGATGTACGAGTAGGTTTTTTTAGTCCGTCTTGGAGATTATAAAAAAATATTGGACACGTAATTTTTTCTTTTTTTACGTAATCTAAAGATTACGGCGTTACATTGAGTTAAAATGTGCCATGACGTCACGAGTATGTAGGTTTTATACTTACTTGTGACGTAGCGACCCCCACTCCCCAACTTAAAATGCGTTTTATCTAAGTATTTTGTTTAATGATAAAGCAAAAAATAAGTGTCTAATATTTTTTTATTATCTGGCTGACGGACTAATTTGAATTTCTTTTTTTTTACCCAGGCATCATCCCTATTACAATAACAGCCACATATTCAGTCAGTAATCGTAAAAGTAATAGTCTTGTCAGTAAACGTGACATGGTCATCATTATTATTATTATTTTGACATCTCTTGACATTTCTCGAGACCCTGGGGTCCCGGACCTTTAGAAGGTGTACGAGGGGCCGAAGCCAACTCGCAGAGGCCCGCTACACGTTTTTAATGAAACGAGGCACCAATCGACGATTGCCCCTGTATGTACTATGCAAGTGCACCCAAGGACAACCCCCGGTTGGTGAAGGACTATTAAAGTATATGGAAACAAAAAGATATTGGACTATGGGTTTGGGTGGCTTAAGTTGACTGGTGACCTGTAACTATGGAAGGACTATGGCTCCTGCCTGATCAATGTTTTATATGTACACAGATAAAATGGCAGGGGTGACTTGCACACTCAATAATGGGCCCCCGAAAACTGTCGCTAGCACGTAGTGATGTAGCGACAAGGGAGCAACATGTCCTGAGGTGCTTGAGGAGATGAGAGGTATTTCTGAACAATCCCAGAGCCTGGAAGATGGTCAAGATCCCTACGAGCACTTACTGGAATACTTCCTTCCTCCGAGCACGTTTGCTCTTGCGGATCTCCACTCAAGCCGGCCAATTAAAGCAAGAATGAGGTGGGACCTCTGTTCCTCGTCAGTGTTCACTCCAGCCGGGCAATAAAGGCAATCCAGAGATGAGGTACGAGATTTCTCCCGGGAGATAGGGTCCGTGGGGTTGCTACTGCCCAACAGCTCGCCACATGCTGCCCTGCAGGTTTCTGTATCTCTCTTAGTCTGGCTCCTCATCCTAGATATGTTCCGGCAAAGTAAACTCTACCGGCACAGACCCAGAGTTTGGAGCGCGCAAGCCCCACCACGACGTCAAAATTGAGATACGGCGGTGGGGTTGTTATTATTATTATAAGTTACACAATATATTATTAGCTACGTATGCATCCCTAGCCACTTACCGTTATCGTGCTGTATACTATATTGTGTACTTAGACAATAGAGAATTCAAGTGCAATGAGTGCATCCGTCAATGAGTGCAGAACAATACGTTTAGTATAGTTAGGTATATCGGCTAAAGATTGTTTATTAAACTCATAATGATCAATAATGTTACCTGCTTCTTCAGTACCGACTAGAAATTACAAATACCTACGAAACCAGTTTTATGTCGAATTCTTATTAAAAATTGAAAAATTAGTTGCTATCCTATCCTTATTCACTGTTTATAATTGGAGCTGTTACAATGTATTTTTTTAAGGAAAAAGTATTTCAATGTTGAACTGCTTCGGTCCGATGGTCGCTAGCGCTACTGCTGAGTATGAGGGGTTTGATTGCCAGGTCGGGTAAAGTGTTATTGGGTTTTTCTATAAGGAAATTCTAAGCAGCAGTTTGGAGTCTGGATTTGTGCTGATGTTGATGGCAATAGGGTCGCCCCTTATTACATGGGACTTAAACAGAACTGGCGAAATGTGGGTGTACTATCGGTAGATCACCTAGCCTTTCGGGGATTACAAAATTATAAAAAACCGGCCAAGTGCGTGTCGGACCACGCACAATGAAGGGTTCCGTAGTTGGGATGAATTTATCCCAAGAACAAACTTAACATTGTAGTTGAAAAACATGTTCTCCCATACGGAAAGTCTCCCAGTCCCAGTCTCCCATAAGTTGGTTGATTATTACTCGTTAACATGTACAGCCTACTTAGCTCTGATAGTTTTCCTTTTAATTTTGTTATATATACTACTGCTGTGAATTTTTTCACAAGTTCCAGTACAACCATTTAGCTAGAAGGGTGGGGGGGGACACTTGACTCTAACAAAAAAAATCAGTTAAAAGCTTAATATTTCGCAAACGGATTCCTGAATGCAAAAATGGTATTAACAAACTCACAATATTTTAGAAAGACCTTTCTAACGATACCCCACAACATGGGGTAGATGAGGAAAAAAAAACATCCCCACTTTACGTATAGGGGAGGTGCCCTAAAAAAAATGTTTGTCTTGATTTTATTTTACCACTTTGTCGGCATGATTAATATGTATACATACGCCAAATTACAGCTTTCTAGTACTAACCGTCTCTGAGCTAAGCCGCGGACAGACAGACGGACATGGCGAAACTATAAGGGTTCCTTGTTTGCTACGGAACCCTAAAAAGATCACAACTATATGAGCTGTTTGTGTGGAACAGGAAGCCTACAACAAGCAACGGATATATCTCATAAAGAAAAAATTGACTTGGCTTATCACGCGATTACTTTTGGGCGCGACACCTATCTACGTTGGTTTTCGCGACAATAAACGACAGTATGTTAGATACTGTCGTTTATTGTCGCGAAAACCAACGTAGCAGCTTTTGTCCTGCCCTGGGATGGTTACAGAATACCTTATGTGAACCGCAAACAACAAATAAAACTTACTAATCACCATAATTATTTGATTTAAGATTTACCATCGATCCCTGGAGACTGGCGGCTTCGTGCGCGGTCCAGAAGGACAGGAACCGAGTCACTACAGCACGACAAGATCTGTTTATCCTTATTACCAGCCTGCGTAATCGTCACCTGACCAGACCAGGTCCAAGAACAGCTTAGAGACTTTCATGGACTGACTGTTAGCGCTCGAACTGTTAGAAGGAGACTCGAAGAACATGGACTGAAACCTTATAAGCCAGCTAATGGTCCCAAACTGACGCGAGTTCAAAGAATGGCGCGCGTACAATTTGCGCACAAACATGTGCATTGGACTCAACCTCAATGGAGCTAAGTTCTTATTACGGATGAAACCAAGATTATGCTGTATGGCAATGAAGGACGTTGGAAAGTCTACCGAAGACAGGGAGATCATTTTCAGCAAGTTTGCATTGAAGAGAAATTGAGTTATGGACCGTCTGGGGTCCCGGAATATCCACCGAAGAAAAGCTGTATACTAAATAGAGACCGAACATTCGACAGTGCCTAGAGGCTCATGTGATGCAATATGCTGTGTTTGTGGGCCAGGATTTTATTTTTATACATGATAATGCGAGGACGCAAACTTTAATAATACCTGCATGTCGTTGAAAAGTAATGGAATGGCCAGCAAGAAGCCCTGATATGAATCCAATAGAGCACTTATGGGATGAGCTGCAGGCGTGTTCGAACTATCCGACCAGCTCCAGAAACATTGCAGGAGCTGAAACTGAACACTTTGTATTTACTGGTGGGACCCAATACAACAACGTAGTCACAATTTCCACACTTACGTCACCAAAAAACTAATTAAACACCACAACCAACAAGAATGAAATGTGTTTAAAGATCCCGTTAGTGAGACCTTTAAACAATAATATGCAGGGTGGCTCGATTCAGGGGTCTACCCACTAAGCGAAATCCGTAGTTTCGGACGAAGTTACGGGTATCTCGGGCTTCGTCTCACTTGCGGACATACCGTAAGATAGGAGCAGGTCTAAGACGCGTAACTTTGGCCGAAACTACGGACTTCGTTTAGGGAGTATACCCCCAGCACGCTTAGCATGACCACAATAGAAACGGGTTTTGTTGACGGAAGAATAGATAAAATGACAGTTAAACAATCACAATCTGTCATTTTGTCTATTCTTCCGTCGACAAAAGACGTAGAAAACGCGTTTCTATGGTTGTCATGCTACGCGTGCAGGTGTCCGGGAGTGTATAAATAAACTAGCACCAATTTCACTCGGCTTATTTCTCATTCTTGAAGTTTGTTGCGCAAAACTTGTTCTTTAACTTTTATCAACTTAACTTATACATAACATAACATCGCGCCTGTATTCCCCGAAGGATTAGGCAGAAGTGTACCTATAGTACACCCACATTTCGTCAGTTATGTTTAAGTCCCATGTAATGGGGGCGAGCCTATTGCTATTAACCAGGTACAAATCGAGACTCCGGCCTGCTACTGAGCAAGTCCAGACGAAAAAACCCTATAACATTTTGCCCGACTCGGGAATCGAACCCAGGACCGCGTGCTAAATGGTAGCGCTTGCGACCACTACACCAACGAGGCAGACAACAACATGTTTGTCAAAATTGATTATATTTTATATGTGAGTCATTCGGCCATTTTGAACCGAACTGTGCAGTATTGGTTCATCGGTCTTATCATAGGCCTTGCAGATATCTATATGATCTGTTATCGTAACTTGTGACACCAGTACGCGTAGCATGAGAACCATAGACACGGGTTTTCTACGGGTTTTGTCGACGGAAGAATAGATATTGTTTGTTTTTCTGTCATTTTGTCTATTCTTCCGTCGACAAAATCCGTTTCTATTCTAAGCATGCTGGTTCTATTTCTGTTTATTTTGATTTATTTATTACCCACATGTATTACAAGTACGCCCAAATACTGAAACGTAAATCAATTTTCAGATATTCGGTCCCTTAGGGCGTGAAAATACTTTCGGGAATAGTGGAGTTGATCTTTATTGAAAAAAATAACAAATGTTTTCTATTTAATCAGTTTGGAGTTACTTAATCTTTCTTTGTTGAGTAACAGAAGTCGTCGAAAGCAAAAATGTGGAAAATATTTCATCAAAATTGAGTTATTAGTTGAAGGTTCTTCCGGGAATGGTTCATGGTTAAGTTAATAAATGATGAATTTATGACAAAAAATCCTAAAACTACCCATCTATTAGTTGTTATTGTTATTGAATCTCTAGCGATATTGAAGCAGCTAGTGTTCGAGAACGAGTATGGAAATGCATTCAGCTTTTTAAAGGGTCAATTGGGTATAACACAATTTTTGCCTGAAGAATAATTAGTTAGCATCATTGTTAGCATCTATTAAGATGAGAGATTTGATTACCTAATTTAAATGTACATTTCTTATTTTACTTACCCAGAGTCAAAATGTATCAGAGCTGAACAATAGAAAAAAATATTAAGTATTATTTACAATGACTAAATCCTCAGTCACGTGATGGCTCAGTGGTTAAGTGGTTAAGGCGTTAAGGCTCTTCTGCACGAGGTTGTGGGTTAAATTTCCGGACAAGTACCAATGTGACTTTTTCAATTCATTGAGTTTATCTTGGACATTATTTATCTTAGGTCATCTTGTGTGGTTCAGAAATTAGTAGAGAATAATGGGGAATTCCTGCGAAACACGATATCGCTCCATGCGTTAACGATAATGCCACAAACTTTGGTCTGTTGTCGTATCATTAGAATTCGTTCAATGATAGCGAGAGCTGTCGGCCAATTAAATGAGCAGGACGTGCTGGATAGGTACTTACTGAGATTTATCAATATTGGACCTTGGCAAGACGTTCTGACGTGTACTTAATTAAGTTGAGCCCTGACCGAAACTTGCTAGCTTGCTCTCACCATTCATCTTGCCACTATCCCATTTTTTGTAAGATTAGTACCCCAATTTCGTAAAACATTTCAATCACAATCTGTAGGATTTTGAAGGACATTCCTAATCCATCGTTTCATAGATTAGAAAAATTTGTCTGCTGAACAATGTAAATAACGCAATGAATATTAATGAAATGTCAAAATGAAAGGCATAACGGAATTACCCCGAAGGTTGACATAAATATCCATGTTTACTTTCTTCCTAGCCATTTCACGTTTCAAACAATTCTTTCGTCTTGTCTTTGGACTGTCACTTTCTTTAAAGCCTACATCATACTTCCTACAGTCATACTAACAACTTTCAAGTGACTTGTTCTTTTAGGAACCTATGCAAAATAAAAGTATAGTAAATATATTTATTCCTCAATTTTCGTAATTACCTTACCCAATCTACCACTTTTTGTCTTTGCATTCCAAAGGTTGACTACCTTTAGGGTGATGCAGATGTTTAAAATGTCTATGGTATTAAGTCCGTCTCCGTTTTGTGTGCTTGTAGTATTGAATAAATAAATTAGGATAGTTGTAATTAATGAAGTTTCAGCTGTAAAACTATCAATGTGAACTCAACTACCCGAGTCAAGGACAACCTATTTTATTTTTATCACATCACATAGTAGTTGCTAGATGTGGTAGGTCTGCCCACACCCAGATAAATATTGAATGTTGATAGTTTCTCCTAGATTATAGGAATGTATCAGAGTAAAAAGAAGGGATAGGGGTGTCTCTACGTGTTCCTTGATTGATATTGACAATGTCAAAGAATCAACTGGCATTATGAATTATTTTGCTAATTAATTTTCTTTTTTCGATTTCATTTTTCATACAAAATAATTCGAAAAAGTCAAAGTTATATAATAAACTCTTACGTGAAATATGACAACGTCGCATTTTCTTAGCTTTATGTGTGAATGATTGGTTTGAATTAAAATGATTTACTCGTACTTATTAATGATACTTAGATGCAGACACATCGCGAGTTTAGTGTTATGTTATCTTCGAAACTATGTATTTTTGGAATTTCTTGTTCTAGAACTTTTTGTATTATTATTACTTATAGCATATAACCTTCGACTAATGGGACATCAAAAGGAACATGTTTTATAAGTAGTCAACGCGGAAAGTTTTGTCAACGGTGCTGAAAGTTGCAATGTTTGGATAGGAAAAAAAATGGGTCTGTGACAGCACGGCCCGAGTCAACTCAACCCGAATAATTCCGGGCCGAACTGTCGCTGACCCAATAAAATAACTATCTGGTTTTACCTGAACCTGTACTTGTTAACCAATATTGGATACTTATTCTATAACTAAACAAAGCATTTACTGAAACCGTGCTGTAGCATAGTAGCACGCAGTAGCATAGGTATCTGTGATTATTTCCAGCCCTAAAAATCATGTTTACAAGTCTGTCTGCGAAGGACACAAAGTAACCACATATGCATTTTTATATAATTTTCTTTATAATGTTTTCAAGCGCCATTAGTTACAGCACATTTATATGCTTAAAATACTTTTGAAGTCGTTGTATTATTTTAATCATTTTCCTTATTTTTGTTTCTGGTGGTTTTTCTTTGTTTACCTACACTTTAAACTTTAGTTTGATATAAAAATAAGTAGGTATTTATATTTTGAGTAGGTAATCAAGAAGTGGTTCACGTATATTTACAAATCTAGGGAGCTGTTATCTACGTAGTTTTATATTGGTAGAGTAAAAATTGTAATCATAAGAGGGTGTGGAACTAATAAATCATTGCAAAAGTAGAGAGATTGCACGCATATAATTAAACTATCGCTAATGGGTTAAAAATAAGTTGTATTATTTAACAACATCGACATAAGCTAAGTGGGTATCATAATGTTGCTTAATGGGTGAAACTCATGTAAGTAAATAAACTTCATAATAGTGTGAAGGTTCGCTTACCTCCCGCCAAGACGCCATGTCGCACAGTGTAGCTGATGTCTTCAAACGATATGTTGAGCGAGTCCTCCACGAGCGACGTGGAGTTGGTTTCCTGGGACTCGGAGTGTTCGCTGGCCATGTTCGAGAACTTTCACTCACACACAAAAAATAACTATAACACAACAGAACGCACTTTATCCATCGCGCGCTAATTTGAACAAAGAAACGCGCCCGATGTAAACAAAGAGGGTAGCGCGACAGTTGCGCGTTAGACGGCCTGACGCGCTGGCTTTGGAAGGCGAACTGCGCTGCGCAGGCGGCTGGCGCTGCTCCGCCGCCGATTATCGGTCGTTCTCCCCCACTCCCCACATGGTCGTCAGCTGTGGAACTAGCAGTCGGCAACGCGCTCCGGTAGCTGTTATCGCTGTAAAATAGATAGGCTGTTGTAAAAACTAGAGCTGAAACAGTAACGCAACAACGGTCAATGCCGGAGCAACACCGCTGCCATTGTGCCGTAAACAATTGTTGTTGTGGCGATTCACGACGTAGATAAAATATTACTAGTTGTTATTGTCCACAAATCTATTGTCTATGAGCATTCGGTGGCAAGCTGATTAATTGAAGGTACTTAATAAAACATGAGCTAATCCAAAAGTTTTTATGTCGTAATTGCAAGTGTGAAGAGCGATACTAATTATACACGAACAAATTACTCGTGTTTTATTCGTTTGTAGAGACAGGCATTGAACATTATTATTGACAGCAAAATTTGCACAAATTATGTTGAAAATCATGTTAAGTACATTACTCAATCGATGAACTCTACAAGGTCCACTGCAGGAAATCTATTTCCATTTTGATCTATTCTGCAGTCATTTTATCTATTCTTATCACGCTACAGATAACCGGGATACTACGCCAGGGGTAAAACTATGTAAATCAATAACCCGCTCGCTAGTACACACGGCTACACATCAAGCTATACATTTCCAGTTTATGCTGATCTCGCATTGTATGGGATTTCCGTACAATGTAAGGTCAGCTTATACTGGCAATGTATAGCTTGATGTGTAGCCGTGCGTACGCACGGCTACACATCAAGCTATACATTTCCAGTTTGTGTTGATCTCTTATAGTATGGAATTTCCGTAAAATGTGAGGTCAGCTTATACTGGAAATGTATAGCTTGATGTGTAGCCGTGCGTACACGTTTCGATGACGGCGACTAAACTTGGGCGACACTGAAAGTTTTAGAAATGGCCACTTGTAAACGATATAATAAAAAAATAAGTTCAAATTTTGAAAATGGAACTCTTACCCAATATTATTGTGTATGTATTTTATTCATTTGTCATTTGTTTATGATTTGGCGGCAAATTGAAAATTGTCTGTGTCACGTCAGCATGAATTTAACGCGAGAAAATTTTCGTACAATGATTTTTTATGACTTTCGATGTCATTTAAGTCAACAAGAAAGTTATGATAGTCTTCGATTGGCCTTTCACGATGAAGCCCCATCTCGTGCCAGTGTTTACAACTGGTTTAATGAGTTTAAACGTGGTCGCACTAATCTCACCGATGATCTGCGTGAGGGACGGCCTTCTACGGCGACGACTGAAGATAACATCAGTGTTGTGCGGCGTATGATAAAGACTGACAAAAGAGTGACTTATCAGCAGATTCGGACAAGCTTAGGCATCGGTAAGAGTCAAGTGCACAAAATCCTCCATGAACATTTAGCGGTCAGGAAGCTTTGTGCCCGGTGGATACCTCATAATTTGACAGAGGCCCAAAAACTCCGTCGTGTTGATTGGTGTCGTGAAATGGTTCAATGGAGGAAAGATTTAATGGAGGTGACTCAAATGCTGTGTTCGACATTCTTACGGGTGACGAAGCTGGATTTATTGATAAGATCCTGAAACTAAGAGACAGTCTGCTGTCTGGGTGTTTCCTTACGAGGAGTTGCCAACTAAAGTGAAGAGAGGTCGAAGCGTGGGAAAAAAGATGGTGGCCTCGTTCTTCAGAAGGACAGGTCATTACGCAACAATTGTTTTAGAGAATCGAAAAACAGTTACTGCAGAGTGGTACACTAACAATTGTTTGCCACTTGTCTTGGAAAAAGTTCGGGAGAAACGACCTCGCACTAGGATCCTCCTTCACCACGTCAACGCCTCGTCGCACACCGCCAAGCAAAAAATCGACTAGTCGGCGACGTCAGACGTAGAATTACTGGGTCACCCGCCCTATAGCCCCGACCTCGCACCTTGCGATTTTTATTTATTTCCGAAAATAAAAGAAAAACTTCGAGGAAAACGTTTTATGGACGCCGAGGAAGCAGTGGCTGCGTTTCAAAATGCCGTCGAAGAGACCCCTAAGGACGAGTGGGCAAATTGCTTTTCTCAGTCGTTCCATCGGATGTAGCGATGTATTGATGTAAATGGACACTATTTTGAAAAGATATAATAAAATAATAACTTGCAGTTTGTTCAGTTTTTGATTTTCTAAGAACTTTCAGTGTCACCCTCGTAAACACATACACTCTATCTGGATATGGGAAATTCCGCAAAACTTTCACGCAGACAGTAATATATTCTTGCTAGTGAATTGATATGGTTTTTGATGTGTAACATGCTTCCTCTCGTTTTCCTGCAATCTATGGGAGTGATCTCGTGAAAAGGGACGGAAATGTGTAACAGGAAGAGTTGATTTGATTAATGAGCGCGCGCGGTGCTAGAGTTGGCCGTAAGACGGTACCAACCCATTTTTCGAGAGGTTGACGATGACATGACGATGATGATGATGGTTGGTACTGTCAGCCAAGATGTTACACATCATAATATGCGACTACTGTAAGGCTCGCTCGTTTTTAAGTCTTGTTTTGGCTTTATTTACTCTCATTTTATAAACTGTTTACTTTAATTTTAATAATTTACATCACGACATTCACGTTGACACGATCTCCCTGTAACGCTCCACATTTGAGGACTGACTCCCAAATACAAATCCTGGTGTAGTTTGGGTATCAGTTTTAGTACCTTAAGCAAAAATAAATAAATAAATACTGTATCTATGTATCAAATTCTTGTGAATGCTCTCATTTGTGAAAATAAACTTTTTACTTTTTGTTTACACTTTGGTTAAATCTACACCTAACGTTGATTAACTCGTTACTAATGTTTGTTGATTAAGTCGAGTAGAAAACTAGTTTAAAACTAAAGCAGCATAAGGTGTAAAATATCAAATAATAGTATAGTTGTCGGTTCTTGACACGTGTAAAAAATTCCAAGCGACAATTTCATTACATGCGACATTATAATCTGAAATGCGTGTAATCCATTTTATATGAATGGTATAGTACACACAATGGTAACAGCGGGTTAATTGCGTAACACACAGCAAGCAGCTTGCTTAGTAGCAATGTCTTTCATTTTGACGGTTCCACAACATTCATTGCGTTATTTACGTTGTTGAGCAGATACATTTTTCGAACATATGAAGCAATGGATAAACAATATCGTTCAAAATCATTCAGATTGTGATTGAAACTGTGTTAAGCACTTATAACACCACGCATAATCCCTCGGGGAGTATACCTTATGTATACTCCCTGAGGGATTATGCAGATGGGTTACCTATACCCACGTTAAAAATAATAACGAATTAAAAAACCGCATGCCGGAGAAACTGTGGGCCCAAATAGCACAGAACTGGTGCTCTGGGAAAGTGAGGCGGCAAACCACATTGGAGACGGGACGAGCTGGATAGGTTCCGTCAAAACTGGAAGGAAGACGCGTGGGCTCGCGGACGATGGAAGGAGTGGAGGGACGCCTTTGCCCAGTAGTGGAACAGCGTAGGCCAAATAAAAAAATAGAAAAATAAAAAAATGATTTAAATCAATTATTTGAAGTCCCTATGAGAAATAGAGTAAACAGAGGTTTACTCTATTTCTCATTTGTTGTAATCAATGATGATTTATCTTCCTACAAAACGATAATAAATTATATTTTCCCACTGACGTCAAATTAATAAATACGTAAGTAAATGGCGTTGCATCAATTGTTTAGAGCTAAGTTATGCATCAACGCAAAACACTTTCTCACTAACTGACTGCGCAGATACGTACGTAGTTCGCGGCTTATCTCACACTACACATAATATTTGTGACTAACACAATATAATGTATTAATGTGTCATTTTATATTGTATACGTTGGTTCGGAATGCCTAATTATGTAGGAGTAATTACATCACAAAGGAGAAGTGTAGATAATTACCCCACGTCTGACAGCAGAGTGAACTATTTATAAAAATCGCTAATATGAATTAGAAAAAATTACATACTTCCGATTTTAATCTTTACTTGCTAACATACTAAAAATATGCTCTGAATATTCGTTCAGGGGTAGTTTAAAATTTAGTAAAATCTGCAGATTTTAGTTTTAGAACGACTAAAAATGCAATAAAAATATACTTTCGGTTTTAATCATATGTATACATAACATCACGGTTGAGGCAGAGGTGTCCCACATTTAGCCAGTTTCGATGGCATGTGAAGCCAAGTCAGAGGCCCATGGGCGGCTTTAAAACTCTGACACCAGGTTACTCACTAAACACGCGAAAAGAAGAAGAAGTATATTGTGATATTGTATGTTTATATTTAAATTAGTGAATAGTATTTTATTTTGTCTTCTACTCTTACACACGTTATCTACATCTCTTTATCTACTTTCCTATCGCAGGCAGGTATGCTGGAAGAGATTTCTTTAGAAATAAGCAGCATCTTTGTACAGTTTTTTTCTTCTTGTCTGTGTGTGCATAAACGTTAAATAAATAAAAAGCTGTAATCTGCCATGGTTGTGAATAAAATCTTTAAAAAACATTTTTTTTAGGGAACCTCTCTCACAGGTAAAACGGTGATGTTTTTTTACTCGTCTATTCCATTGTGTGGGGTGTGGTTGGATAGGTCTTTAAAACATATTCGATTCTGGGATCCGTTTGCAAAGCATTAAGCTTTTATGTGAAATTATTCACGATATTAGATACAATTTGTTACTGAATTAATGCTCATTATCAAAGTAGTTTTTTCAGAATACTTGACTAAATCGATTTCTGTAATTTTCAATATGGGTAATTTTTTATCCCAAAAATAATTAAAATCACGTAGGTAAATTACAGCCATTCTTCCGCTGTTTAATCAAAACAAACTAAAATGAACCGTAAATCAAGGCTGTAAGATTATATTTTTTTTGCGACCATGTGCGTGAGTAGATTTGTTATGTGACCACAATTTTCTCCCACAATCAGTATAACTAATTCATAAATAATATTATATTATAATTTATTTTTTATATAGTTTATTTATTATGTATATTAATAAATAAACATTTTGTGTTGTTTTATAATAGTAAAAAAAATCCTATTATGATTATAACAATATTCTAACTGGGGTTCTTATTCCGGGACTTGTTGTATTGTATCGAAGTTAAAAGGAAAACGATTACAGCTAAGTAGGCCGACCAGCACCCGATTGTGTAGCACACGACCAATCACATCATCTGTTTCATTTTGACAGTTCAATGAATGCATTGAGAAAAAGAAAAAATAGGATTTAATGAGAAAGAGAGCGGCCTCCATACTCTACCGTATCTGAGCAGCCTCCAATAGCATTCTGAAAGTAATAGCGGACCGGTTAGACGGTCCTTTTGTTAGACACTGGATCGCACTCCATGTGTTAATTTGATGTAGTTTGTTTTATTTTTGTGTTTTACTAACATAGTTCCTAAGTACTTACTAACACAAAAATATGGATGATTCTGTAATAGGACTATCCTAACTAAAGTATTAAGAGCGTTTATTCTGAAAGTTGGCAACGTCACAAATAGCTGTCAAAAATTTACCTGTCTTGAATAATTTGCCAATATTACTGTATGGAAACAAGAAATGTGGCTCACTAGGGAACTAGAATGTTAATAATGAATTGCAATTAAAACATTGAATTTGATGTTGTAGGTACCCGTTTTAGGTGTAAAAAAGGCATTTGGAAAGTTTCCAAATCCTTTTTTACATCTAAAACTAAATATTCGGTGTTACGATATTAATTATTCAAATGATTGCATTTCATAATCAATATTCTAGTTCGCTAGTTAGCCACATTTCTTATTTCCATACAGTAATATTGCAAAATTAATCAAAACATCGAAATATTTGACATCTATTTGCGACGTTGCCCACTTTCAGAATAAACGCTCTTAAAATTAAGTTGAGTTATTTAAGTAAGACGGTAAGACGGTATTACGAGTACTACTGAATCACTCCGAATTGGAAAACAAACCTTATTACCCCCCACATATGCAACCTCTTCAATTCAATTCTTAAAACAGCCATATTCCCGAGTAATTTCTGTCATTCCAATATAATCTTGCTACACAAGAAGGGAGATAAATCAGATATTGGGAATTATCGCCCTATAAGCTTAATTTCACATCTGTATAAAGTTTTTGTCAAAATTATTGAAAACCGTGTAACAGGCATATTAGACCTGCACCAACCTCCCGAACAGGCTGAATTTCTTCGAGGCCTTTCGACTTCTGACCACCTACAGTCCCTAAACCAGGTGATCGAAAAACATCAAGAGTTCAATCTACCTTTGTACCTGGCGTTTGTGGATTATTCGAAGGCTTTCGACAGCCTAACGCATGAAGCCATATTCTCGGCACTCAGAAAACACGAAATCAAACCCACTTATATACACCTGGTACAAAGAATATATCACAATAGTACAGCAGCCATCCGCATAAATATCACCGGGCGATCCTTTCCAATTCAACGAGGAGTCAAGCAAGGCGACCCGCTGTCTCCCAAACTCTTCACAGCTACGCTGGAAGAGGTTTTCCAAAAATTAAATCCTCTCTGGCAGGACAAGGGTATTGTCGTCGGAGAAAGGAGATTGACCAATCTACGTTTCGCCGACGACATTGACCTCTTTTCATCTTCAGCAGCTGAACTAGGCCAAATGCTCGAACAACTGAGCCACGCCAGTCTTGAGGTCGGACTTAAGATGAACATGTCGAAAACAAAGCTGATGACGAACAGCACCGAACGCAACGTAGAAATTGGGGGTGTGGAGGTCGAGTATGTCCATGAGTATATTTTCCTCGGCCAAATAGTATCCTTCCAGGTGAGACAGGACAAAGAAGTCGCTCGACGCACAGAAAACGCCTGGAAGAACTATTGGTCCATGAAACATCTGATGAAAGGACCACTCCCGCTTTCACTAAAACGAAAGCTCATCGATATGTGCATTCTTCCCACCCTCACCTACGGAGCGCAAACATGGTCTCTTACAAAGCGTCAAAAATCCGCACTTGGGGTCTGCCAACGGGCTATGGAGCGAAGCATACTAGGTGTCAAACTCACAGACCGCATTAGAAACTCTATACTTTCTAAATCACCACTCAGTGGATCCCAAATAGCAGGAATCGACTACGCGGCAGGCCCAGAAAGAGAGCGGGATGAGCTGGACTCCTTCTCAAAGGATTGGCCCGCAATCGCAGTAGACCGGGAAAAGTGGAAAGAGGGAAGGGAGGCCTTTGCCCTGCAGTGGGACTACACAGGCTTATAATAATAATATTTACGTAGTTGAGGGGTCAATTTTTTCAAATATAAAAAAACTATGGACAAGCAATATCCTTCAAAATGATTCACATTATGATTGATAGGTATCTTGGATAAGTAAAAATCCCATAGAAAATTACTTAGATTACGTTTAGCCACTAGGTACATTATATCTGTGTTATGTTATAGGAAAATGTAAAAAAAAAAACATGATGAAAACAACATGCCTACATATGTATCTACTGCTAGTATACATGTACGCTTTCCTTTGCGTTTCCTTTACAATGGTGACATGAATTTAACACACAAAAAAAAAAAATTACGAAACAAAAAAATAAATACGAAAAAAAAAAAAAAAACGAACGCTCGGCGACGGGCTCTCCCGTTCCCTCAATTTGCCTTCTCATTGCACGTTATTCGTTTTATTTTCATTGATGCGATGTTATGATCCGTGACCCCAGTAAATGACCTCTGCGCAAGCGTTTATTCTAAAAGTAGGCAACGTCGCAAATAGTTGTCAAAAATTTACCTGTTTTGATTAATTTGTCAATATTACTTTATGGAAATAGGAAATGTGGAAATTTTCATTTCATGTCTTTCATTGGGTCAAGAGTTTTTGGGATATTTTCGGTTACAACCGTAGAAATAACTTTGTTTATCATAGTTTTTTCGAAAAACACCATGAAATACAAACTTATTTTTGCGGTTGATAAGAGCAATACTTAAAGGCATGAATAAATAAATACGAGTATTTATCAAAACCCTTCTGCATGGCACGAGGACTTATTTTTTTTTTCTTGTATTTTTTCAATGTTGGTATTTATTGGTTAATTCCGTCTTGTACTTATTAGAATAAATGTTAAAATAATAATAAAAGATTTATTCATAGATAATAATTGTTACTAACATTATATGGAAAATTTTAATTATGTCTGAAATAAATGTATTATTGTTATAAAATAGGTACTCACATTTTGATCACTCGTAGCTAATATCCGAAGCGTAAACTGATTTTTTTATAACTTCCCACGTAAATTTCAGGAAGTTTTGACAGTAACCCTACAATGCTCGTAAACTAATGGTGACTATCTATTGACAACGGAAGACTGCGCGTTTTATCAACTCACGCATTACCTACACATTGGGGCGTATTATATATCTTGTATTTGTTATCGCAAAAATAAATAATTGGATTTTTATAACTGGTTCACGAGCTATTTAGGTAAGATAGAGTTATTGTAAACATAAAGAGCGGTTCCTACTCATTTGTTTTTTAATTAATTACTATCTTTGCCCGCTGCTTCTCCCGCGTGGAGCTTGGATATTATCCCACGGCTACGTACTATCGGGATGAAAAGTATCCTATATGTTAATCCAGTTCATAAAATATCTGTGTGCCAAATTTCATCCAAATCCGTTCCGCTGTTTTTGCGTGATTGAGTAACAAACATCCAAACATACAAACTTTCACGTTTTATAATATTGGAGGATAATAGAATTAGTAGAATAAAAGTGATCAATGCCTTTGTGTAACATAAAGTATAGGGTAAGTATACCTAGGTACGGGTATGGTTTATTAATAGGAAAGGGTTTTTTTGTTTTTGTATCATAATTACTGTTTCATTCAAAAAGTAAAAAAAAAAATCGCTCTGTATACGTTATAGATTCTATAGTTTTTTTATACAATGCATGTATCTATCACATAATTAAACTGCGTTCGAAATTTATTTGCTTAAAATGTAAACAAACACGAGTTTTAGAAAAAACAACTGTAATGCCCACACATAAGGTTCAGTTTGCGCTACAACTTCATATTTTTTATGACCTTATCAACAGTACTATATAGTAAGTCTAAAATCAACTTTATTTACACCGGTATAAAGTTGATGTTTTATGTAAGTGGAAATAACATCAATTGGAAACGAGGATTTAAATAGACCTTAGTTTATCTGTCATTGCTTTATTTTTAATGCTTTTTACTTATTGTAGTATAGTAATTTTCTTATAGGTGAATCGTCTTCACATATGATTATATTTAATTAATATATACAAAATATTGTAAAACATTTTAAAAGAGTAACGGTGGAGTTTCTTGCCCATTCTTCTCCATAAGAAAACCATCTTTTGGAAGGGGCGATTAGAATCAATTGAAATCAATAATTATAAACGTTTGACTTTGAATAAAAGGTTATTTAAAGTCAAACGTCAACACCTAGGGGTCTTCATTAGCCATTATAAACCAAGTGCAAATACGTCAAGAATAATCAGGTACAAAAGCACATCTTTTTCAAGTACACAAAGATGATTCATATATGTGAATGCAGGTGTGTAACCTCGTATCACAAAGGTACCAATTCTATGATAACGAGATCTAAATGTATTTTAGCGTATAGATACCGTGATACGAAACTAATATCACTTTTACGATGATATGATTCACGCTTTCAAGTACCTATAATTTTTTTAATAGAATGACTCATGCAAGATGTGACACCTATCAGACTTTGCAGCATCATTTTTGTATATAATTGACTGGAATAATCAAATCTCGGCGAGCCGTGGCTACATGACGGACGCCGCGGCATACCGGCGGATGCTCCGGTAAGCTGGCTGACGCTCGCGGTATCGCAGAGGATTTGTGCGCTGGCGAATAGAGGAATCCTCCTCGATGCTCTCCCCTGCCATCTGCCAGTGTGCACAGGCCCTTCATGGTTTTTATGAATATGTACCTTAAAGTGGGCATGCAACGCGTGATAAGGAAAGAAAGAAGGAAGTCTAAGAAATTTAAATTAAATGAAGTCTCTAATAAAGGGAACGTTATACCTAATATATATATTAATGGTCACTGTATTTTGTCACGATTTAGTATTAGTTAAGTATTGTCATATAATTCTATTACAACAAAGAGACAACAATACCTATGGTAACTGGCGAAATGTGGGTGAACTATAAGTACACTTTTTTTCTTATTTTATTTTTTTGTTGAGGGTGGGAAATTATCAAATAACTTCTCCCGCTCTGGGCGGAGCGGGAGGGTCAGACTTTGACTGACTAAAACCCACCCGTGTTCCTTCCGTTGCCTGTGTGCCGGGGCCGCGATATCCTCCTCCTCCTCCTCGATAGATAGATAGAATTAGTACACCTCAGCCTAACCATTCGGGGAATAAAGGTGTGATGTTCATAATATAATGTTACTATAAAGAGTTGATGGTGCCTCGAGACAGTGAATCGAAGTCGGGGTAGGCCACGAAGAAGATGGTGAGATAAACTGGATGGATAGGTTCCGTCAAAACTGGTACGAGGAAGCGAGGAATGAGGTATTGCTTGATTTCTTACTAAAATGAAATGAAATGAAATTGTTTATTCTGTAAATAGGATATCGGAATCACTTTTACACGTCATATTAAAAACTAATTTAAAAAAAAAACGTGAGCAATTCACACGTGGTAGAAGTGAAATCTTCAAAAATTTAGGCCCAAGCAAACTCCCACTATGCCTTGGTAAACACGAGTGGAGGGGATACGAAGCAGAGCACAAAGAGAACACAAACGAAACACGAAACACTGTATAATGCTTCCTATCTCATTTTCTCCCACGTTAAATCTTATAAATTTATGTGTCTGTCTCTTTTTACTGTTGCTTTTTCGTTTCATCGACTTTCGAATCACAACGATACTAAAGCAGTTTTCACTACAATAAGCTAGATGAGGTCGGCGTTTCCTATTAATTTATTTATTTATTTAATACTTTAAGCATACAAATGTACAGAGGCGGACTTAATGCCATAGGCATTTTCTACCAGACCACTACTCTACACTCTCTACTTCCTACCCTTTTTTGTTTTTTGTTTTTCTTTCTACTTTTCTAGATTTTTTTTGTTTTTCCTATCTGACTACTCTGACAAGAAAGGCCGAAACAAACTCAGAGGTCGCAGTCTCTTTTAAAGTCCAGACATAATCTTGGTCAAGCCATAGGTATGAGAACCATGTAGATTAGAGTCTGAAATGGTCTTTTGAGGAAAGCCTCCTTAGAGACCTACGTTTTAAATTGAATATTAAAACATGGTATAATTTGACTGACTCCTATGAGTCAGTAAGATCATAACATGTTTATATCATAATATTATGAGTGTGTAAGATTATAATATTTTTTTAACCTACCTACCTCATGTTAGGTTCATAAATGTAGATTAATATGACGAATGTCCCAATGACTCACATGTCACAAAATCTAAGGACCGATAAAGCTTACTTAATTCGTCATTTAGGTTTATTAGACGACGTGGGAATCCGATAACACAGAGTTTGATTAAATCTAATAGCTAGTTCAATTTATTTTTACTGGAAAATTCGTCACACTTGTCCCCAATCAGTGTAACTCGTAGTCCTACTATGAATAAAACGTTATATCGTAGTAACGATAGTAGTAATTAGTATCTACTAGATCCTATACTATTTAACGAGCAATATTTGTGTATACAGTCGAACCTGGATAAGCGAGAGTTCAAGGGACCGCAATCTCTTTTTCGCTTATAGAGGTTTCTCACTAACTCGAGTTTCTAGCTTATAGAGGTACAGGAGATGCCTTTCTCACTTATTGAGGTTTTTAAAAATAACAGCGAATACGAAGTGATAAACATGTACATACATGTTTATCACTACGTATCCGCTGTTATTTTTTTGTTATTGTATAGGTATTATACATTAGAATTTGACATAGATTGACGCGATTTTACAATCTCCCGCACTAAAAATTTTTGATTACGCTTTGATTTATAGTTTTAACATTATGAGTACGCGCCGAACCTTTCTACGCAATTGATATTTATCAACTGTAGTAAGTTCCACAAATAAGTCTATACATACGCAATCTGGCCATTCGAATAGAATACAAAACAAAAGCAATGTTAGTTAGTCCCTCGACATTTATGAGAACAAAGACAATGTTAATTCCACGATATTTAAGAATGAGTCATAAATACCAGATGTTAAATTACGCTCGACTGTCGCTTATAGGCAAGTAGCAGCCTCAGTTATAGAGGTCCATGAGTGATAATGATAAATGAGTTTCACTTATAGAGGTTTCTGTTTCTCATTTATAGAGGTTTTAGAGAGTTTAAATGACGGGACCTGGCAATTAATCTCATTTATAGAGTTTTCTCGCTTACCCTGTTCTCACTTTCCCAGGTTTGACTGTATATATATACTCGTATATTTGTAATCATGTTCTCGAAAACGGCTCTAGCGATTTCGATGAACGTTGCAATATAGGGGCTTGAAAACGGGGGCGAAAAATCGATCCAGCTAGGTATCTGGGAAAAATCGTTTTCTCTGTATTTTCACCCGAGCAGATCTCGGTCGCCCAAAGTTTAGAGCAAGATGGCTACCTTAGAATAATGACATGGCAGCATGGAATTAGTATGAACTTACCTATACTATTAAATGAGCATTCTCTAATTTCACCAGAGCAGAGCTCGGTCGCCCAGGTACTAGTAGTAATAGATCGTAGTAGATATCTAAACTACTGGTAAGGTTATAGCGACGTGCAACTAGAAAAAACATTTTTTTTTGGGTGTGGAAATTCTCCTGGATGTCCTGTGGCGAGTGGAGGTTTCTGTCAGACTCTTCTAAAATCACACACGATGGTCTTCAACCTTTGCCCGTGAAGCTAGAAAACTGGCACAGCTCGTCACGTTCAGGTGCGGCCAGGTATCGGTCCGCATGACTTCCATACGGACCCCGACATCCTATGCGGCTGCAAACGCCGCAGTTGCTTTTGGGCCCTCCGGCGACATAAAAAAGCGCCTGAGAAAATAAAGCTCAGCGACTCTTAGGAATATGATTCAACTGCCCTCGAACCATATCAAGCACGAGGCCGAAAATTGGTAAAACATTAGGTATGCGCAAAAAGACGTTTCCAAAATGCGATTGAGATGATATTTAAAATAAAATAAATAAAATGTCTATATCCTTTTGGCTTGGATCACACCGGAATGAAGAAAGCCCTAGCAAGTGCTGCTTGGCAAGGCAGCAAGGCTTGCTTAATTTCGATGTGGCCTAGTGATCAAGTGCAAGTGCCAAGTCAGAGGCCCATGGGCGTCTTTAAAACTCTGACACCAGGATAGTCACTAACCACACGAAAAGAAGTTTTGATCAGTAGGCGCCTGAAAACGAGCTCCCTTTCACCGGCTTCATAAGGTTCATAACTCATTTGTTGGGCTTGGTATAACCTTTTATAACAAGCTACCCTCTTCTTTGCTAGATTTGCCTTTTAATGCGTTTAAAACGAAAGTAAAATCCAATCTTTGTTCAAAGGCATACTATTCTATCAACGACTACTTAAATGATAAGAATAGTTGGTCGCTGTGATTAACTCAAGACAATGTTTATGTTCTTTCTCCAGCTTACGTACTGACAAGTTATATGAGTTTATATAATTGTTTATTTTATTTGACCTTTTAAGTCAAGTTATTTTAATTTAACTTTAATTTATTGTTGACAAAATCTACTCATCACAATGTTTTTTTTATGAGTTGTATTGCAATATGTGGTTAGCTAGTGACCTCGACAATTGATCATATTATTTATTGTTATTAGTAATTAACTCTTTGTTTATTTATTTTACATCGATGGTCCTAGGTTATCATTTATAACTTCCAGTTACAACTATATGTAAGCGGGCACGCCCTTTATGCCTGGAGGCTTTTTTATTTAGATATTAAGTTCTGTTTACGTTTAGTTTTTTATTTCGGCCTGAGTATAGTTCTCGATGATTTTGTTTGGTATATTGGCGTGTGCTAGCTAACATATGGCTAATAATTTGAATTATGTTTTGTGTTGCGTAATGTAAATTATTTTGAATACTATTATAAAGAATCTTTTTTTTTGTTCTTCTAACTGAACAGACAGCTGTGCTGCTGGGGAGTTTGTTGCGCCACTTCTTCTTCCCAGCTAATGCACTAGGAAGTGGTGAAGGGTGGGCGTTTTGGGGGACTGTCTTATGTAATTTTGACGTTCGAAAAGTGCTGATTCTCAGCCTAGTTTGAATAAATGACTTTTGAATTTTGTTTTTTTTTTTGAATTTTGAAAGGAATAAACGTAATGTTTTTTTGCAACCCATAAGTATAGTCAGTCTCGTTATTACTTTATCTTTACTTTTTACAAGAATTTCCAGTAAATTGAAACTTTACTAAGGTCCAAATTATCTAACTGTCCCATAGGTCCTCTTAAGACGTGCAAATGACATCCTAACTAATATTTTAAATGCGAAAGTGAGTGTTTGTTTGTTATGCTTTCACGCTAAAACGGCTGAACGGATTTGGATGATATTTGGCTCATGGGTAGACCATGATTTGGTTTAGGACATAGGATATTTTTATTTATCCAGGTAGTACGTTCCCGTGGGATAATTTCCGACCTCCACGCGGGCGAAGCCGCGGGCGTAAGCTAGTTACTAATTATTATATTAATACGTGAAGCAAAAACTTTGTACCCCTTTTTACGAAAATTACGCGGACTGAGGAGTATGAAATTTGGCACAGTTAATATTTATATGGAGAAGGAGTGCAGAAAGCTAATATTTTTATATAATTTATACATTAGAAATAAATTAAATTAATAAAAAAAAAACATTACACACACTACCATGCGTTTGTCACAAGATGGCTATCTTAGTTAGAATCATGACATTAAAAATGAATGGTCGAATTTCGACCTCTGGGCGACCACTAGTAATAATAATTTTGTAATAACCTCACCACCGTATCTCTTCGTTGACGTCGTTGTGGGGCTCTGCGCGGTCCTATAATATGAACTCTAGGCCTGTGCCGGTAGAGTTTACTTTGCCGAACAGTAATAGGGTGATGATCAAGAGAGAAATACAAACCCGCAGGACAGCAAGTGGCGAGCCGTTGGGTAGTAGCAACCCCACGAACCCTATCTCCTTGGAGAAGTCTTGTATCTCATCTTTGGCTTGCCTTTATTGACCGGCTGGAGTGAAAATTGACGAGGAACAGAGCTCCCACCTCTTTTTTGCCTTTATTGGCCGGCTTGAGTGGAAATTCGCAAGAGCAAACTTGGTCAGAGGAAGGAATTATTCCAGTAAGCTGCTGGTATGATCTCGACCATCTTCCGGGCTCAGGGACTATCCTGATAGTCATGCAATACATCTCCTCTCCTCATGCATCTCAAGATTGGTTGCGCCCTTGGCGCCACGTCACTATGTGCTAGCGAAAGTTTCCGGGGGCCCATGATTAAGTGAGCAAGTTACCCCCTGCCATTATATTAGATCAGGCAGGGGACATAGTCCTCCCATAATTCTAGGTAACCATTCCACTATAGCCCAATATGTTATGGTTGCAAGTTCTGCAATAGTCCTGCACCAACCGACGATTATCCCTGGTGCAAATTGCTCTTGGACGTTTCAGAAACTTGCACTGTTTAAATGGAGCTTTACCCTATCATTGGGTAAGAAATATTATACAGGGTGGCTAATTTGCCTATAATTATGGGGTGGCATACATCGACGCGAAAACTGTCACCATGGATTCAGTACGTGATTCTGACCACCCACCCCTGCGTGGAAATTTTTCGCTGTTGGACACATTTTGACCCCGCAAGTTTCATGAAATAAAAAAAAAAAAAAATCGAACGAAAAATTTCAACGCAGGGGGTTAAGAATCATGTACTGAATCCATGGTAGCAGTTTTCGCGTCGAAGTCCCTGCCACCCCGTAATTATAGGCAAATTCGGGGACTAAAATAAAAAGCATATAATCACTGGGTCTATTTTATTTTTTATTAATTCGGTAAACACATATTGTCACGGTTAATCATTCGTATCAGTCATTAAATCTCTGATCACCTCTGAGATTCATATTTATTAAGGTATATGATATCTAAGTGATTATGAGATAGTACCAGGTGTCCACTTATTGAGAAAACTGTAGAAATAAATGCGGCATTATTTCGTATTTTTATCAAAGGACTTATCTCAAAAAGTGGCCAAGTGTTGGTCAATTATTTGGAAGTTGGAAACAAACTTGCGATTACGTTACAAACATTATTTTTTGGGAAAAATTTCTACGACAGTGTCCTTGGATATAATTATCATCTCTTAGCCATGTGTACGACCAGCGTGCACGAAACATTAACTATACTGGGTCATTGGATATATGTCGGCAATCCGTTAAGGGGATGTAGGAGAGGTCCTCAATGACCTTTGATGACCCTTATGCCAATGTGAACAATTTTCAAGTAACTTGACATTTTATATTTTAAAATGAATGAAATTAAAAATACCTCGAAAATATTTGACGTTTGTATCAGTAGGTGTCATTTGGTTGTAAATGACCTCTCATACATCCCCTTAAATGGATTGCCGACATATAACGAATGACCCTGTATATCTTTATAAATTATAGCTTATGTTACTCAGTGATAATAAAGCATTCTACAGGTATTTTTTTATTCTATCGGTTTAGTCGTTTTTGTGTCTTTTCATTACAAACAAAAATAAAATAAAATCCTCTATATAATATTCGTGTAAATTAATCGCAAGACTTTTCCCCTTTTTACGGCGTAAGTACAGTCATTTATTTATAAAATATTCCTTTTGCAAGCCCCCTGTATGTCTTAAAATAAACCTATTTAATTAATACTATATTACATTATCAATTAAGCTTAGTAAACAATTACTTTAAAACATATTATTATCACAAAAAGAAAAATAATTTACCTATTACATTATTCGCTATAACATTGCAAAATATAATAACGGAAATTGTTTAAATAATACTTGTTATTAAATATATATTTTGATTTTAGGCAAGCGTGGCTCAATAATAATTTTGGTGATAATAATTTAAAAGAAATTGATAGATGGTTTTTAGATCAAGAACCAAAAATAATATGATATAAAAACGTCTTTAAAAAATATTTTTAAACAAAATGGCTAAAGAAGTTACACAAGTTACAGATGAATTAATTATATATATTATATATTCAAAGTTTCCTGAGGTCCCACAGTTATATTATTTTTATCAGTCATAGAGTCAGATCTGTTCAATAAATATTCCAAGTTTTAAGTTAATATTAAGTAAACTAAGGTTTGTATGATTGTATCTTTATTTTCGGTGGAATTGGTAACATTATTGCAGCTTTAAATACATGAAAAAATTCTAATTGACTTGACTAAATAGTTGAAAATCAAAAGAGCGCTTCCATTTTTACAAAAGATATTATTACGAATGAAAAGATTAAAAAAATATTTTAGGCAAATGCGATGATAACGAAATTAAAATAGCACTCCAAACGGTATACGGTAGCTTGAACAAAACAGAAATTATCACACGTTTATCTAGCGCCTGTCACTTCATTCATTGTTTTAATTAAACTAAGTACTTTGCTATCACTAAATAAATAGGGAACTACAAGACCGCGCAGACAGAGAGCCCTCAAATATTTCACGTTCTATGCAAATATAATCTTCTTTTAATATAGTTAAAACATTTGCTGAGTAATTAAATCCTCGAACGCAGAATCCAATCACTTAACCCTGCCTACGCGGTCTCTAAACTAATACTAAGTACAGTAAGATCCCAAACCAATATCAAACGCTGGTATTAAACTAAAGCTTATCTATTCATCTCTTGTTGAGTCTGTACCATAGAGCTGCTACAGTCAGGATGTGCATGAGGACTGTGTTGGATAGAACCAGCGCCATGTTGCCTCCGATGTCCACGTTCTCCATGTCCATTTCTTTGAGGAATGTCTTTGGTGTGATGTAGTGGCAGTATTCTGAAAGAAGATTTTTTGATTAGCTGGTGTAAAAATGTAAATGCCCTAGGATTATGATTTGACAGCCGTAGAACATTTTTGATTGATCCTCATTGAAAGTCAACTTATTTATGACTAATTTTGCACTAGTTGAATAATGTTCGTTAAATGGACGCTACTACGAAAAAAATAAAAGTTTATCTAATTAATAGATAATATAGGAGCTCGTGGCTAAGTAATACAAGCCGCACGGGTCAATCCATCAGGTTAAGCTATGCTTGCCAGGGTTGGTCTGTGGATGGGTGACCATCTTTACATACTGAGACTCCTCCGTGCCTCGGAAAGCACGTTATGCAGTTGGCCCCGGCTGTCATTCATGGATCTTTGACAGTTACGGGTCGTCAGAAGCCCGAAAGTCTGACAACCAGTCTTACCATGGGGTAGGTATCGTGTTACCCTGTAACTGGGTTGTGGACTTCCATGTAAAATACTGGTATTCAGCTGCATCTGGGTAGACTGGAAGCCAACCCCAAAATAGTTGGGAAAAGGCTAGACAGATTGATTTTTTAACTAATAGATAATATAGACAACTGTCATGGTTTTAATCTGTAATTTATCGAATTGGTTATAACTTAAGCTTTAACTAGTAGGTGGGGTCATCATTATCATAAGCCTATACCAATCCACTGCTAGTTATTGGCCTCTCGAATCGTACGCCTTTTTTGCCTCTATCTGGGGTCATTTCGCATAGATTTAGCGATGTTCACTCATTTTTATCTCACCTTTAGAGCAGTGCATCCTGGTTCTATTAAAGCCGTAGACAGAATGCACAGCGACGTGGAAGCCAGCCCTGAAGTAGGAGATATGATGAAGCCAACGAAACTGGTAGGGAGTGTCCGTCAGTGCTAAACAGAAGCCGAAGATTGAGAACAAGCACGCGAGGACAGGACCGATGAACACTGCGATCTGGAAATATAATTAAAAAAAAAAATATGGTTGTAGTTATAGTCTTTACCAAGAACTTAATAAGAATTAAAATTGCTGATGCTTTTCAGCTGGAATTACTGGTGTCTGGTGGGCTGGTATGTAAAAGCATTATTCCTCTACAACGTGTCCTTTTTGATGTCCCATAACTGTAAGGTTTTTACGAGTATACTAAAAATAATACAAAAACTCTTAGAACAAGTGTTCCAAAAATACACAGTTTCACTAGACTCTTGCGCGATATGTTTATTAAGTTTCATTGTTAAGTACCTACGAGTAAATCATTTTCATTCAACATATCATTCATATTTAAAGCTAAGAAAATGCGACGTGGGAATTTTTTTTAATCTACAAAATATAGTCTGAATAAAATGTTTTTTTTATATTCAGATGGTGTATTACATAAATAATCGCGACTTTGTCGAATTATTTTGTAAAAAACTAAAAAAAAAAAAAAACATTTGACAGTTGATTCTTTGACATGGTCTCATTAATACCCTAGAGTTATGGGATATCCAAAGGAACACCTTGTATAAGGCACGTTGGTATTTCCCGGAGCTAGTATCTGGTAGGACATATTTTACCAATCATGGGTTCACGTCGTCAATGAGAGTCAATTGTGGTTTTGTGGGTGAAACCTCATTAACGGCATAACTATACGTATGTACGAGTAAATGTCTATTAACTGCTCCCAAATTACGATGATTATTTTATTTAACCTTTTTTTTTTGCTGCATAGTTTCTTGACATACCTAATCATTTCATTATTTGACATTATATAAGTACCTAAAATATTCTATATATTTTTTACTAAATTAGATTTCTCACAGCTGTAGTGGCAATCATGTCATTTAGTTTAAATAAGTCTTTATTTTCATTATTTTATTAATTTTTTACATAGTTTTTTTTTCTTTTAGATCTTGTCAATGTGAGAACGTTGTAGGCTTAACAGACTAGATCTGTGGACAATTTTCTATTTTGCTAAATACCATCAGAATTTCATATCTAACCACCGTAGCCACCGAGCGCTGCAAGCAAAAATAGTCCATTCTTGCTTGCAGCGCTCGGCGGCTATAGCACCGGCCGGTAACAGATGTGGTCATTGTGTTCACGGGATTTTGTTTTGAAACTGGTTAGATATGAACTTCTTTGATGGTACCTGGTACTTGTTGATAGGCCTACACTGTCCTCTCATACCTATTAACACTGTAATTTGAAAACATTGTGTTGAATAACAACACATGTTGAAAATTGTCTTACCTTGGTAGGTGTAGTAGATCCGATGAAGTAACCCCAAGCCTGCGCGCACAGTGACGTGGCTACTATGGTGGCAAGGAACAGGGTCGCTCTCGTTGGCTCCAGAGGGTTATCAGTCAGCCAGTATGACAGCACCACGTAGGATACGCAGGATATCATCTGGAATTAAAGGAACTGGGTTTAAAATATTGTATTTTTAGCCCCGCTTGCACCACGAATCATTGCTGCTGTTTTTAACGAGTTTAAGACATCGTCTTGTTTCGATCAATCGTGTGAAGATGGTGGAGACAGAATGATGTTTTAATATGTTTTGCGCTAAACGCATTTGGTTACGTAATCGGGTACAGTACGACACAACTTAGATGTAGCATCGGCAAAATTCGTAAAACCGATCACCATCTGTACTGAGTGCGCCTTCAAAATCACCGATATGTATTACTGCTTTAAGTGAAAATGATCTTTATGCAAACGCAATAACTTGTGAAGTCATATAACCAAATACATTCGTAAAATTGAAATGAATGCAGATTTTCAAATTTATGCTACATCTAAGTTGTGAAAGAGTGTTATTTACTTTCGTTTTAAATACAATGTACTGAGAAAAAAAATCGTGTATTGTACCTAGCGTTGACTTGACTAACAATGGACTAAGAATAAAATTAGTGCATTGTAAACCTAGCGTTGACTTGACAAACAATGGACTAGGAATAAAATTAGGACATGGTCAACCTAGCGTTAGCGTTGACTTGACTAAAGGTACCATTCCGTACCCGACCGCAGGAGGCAACTGCAGGCGACGTGTCGCCGCGACATGACTGGTTTCTATGAATTTCTATGAAATACGTTTCGTAGCTACACGTCGTTGGCAGCTACGGACGAGTGACAGACGACACGCGCAGCCCGACCGCAGGCCAGTAGTGCCACCAACGCTCGATAACTCGTTTTAAACGTTTTAACTGCTGCCGCCTGGTTTCGGAACGCGACGTGTCGTCGCGACATGATGCCGCGACACGTCGCGTGCTGTTGCTGCCTGCGGTCGGGTACGGAATGGTACCTTAACAATGAACTAAGAATATAAACAGTACATTGTCAACCTAGCGTTGACTAGTGACATGGAATTGTTGCGTATAGTATTGCTTGGGTAGTGCAAAGATTTTTAATGTTAATTAGGCTTTTGATTTGAGCTAGAATTGGTAGCAAACTGGGTCTGTGCGTAGCACTAAACATGATACCTAACATAAAACATTGAGTTAAAGAAATATCGACACTCAAGTTTTTATTCGTTGGATTATCTTGTGCAAATATTAAATACTTATTTATTCTTTAAAATAAATAAAACTCATATTTTTATTGCATTTAAACAGGTTTTTTTGCAAATAAACGTCCACTTAAAAATGTTGTTGTTTATTATGAGAAAATAAATGGTAGCTAAAAACTTTAAATGAATCAAAGTTCAATTTATCTTTTTTGCGGTCATTGTAGGTACATGCAAGAAAAGAAGTAATATTTGTGTCTAAGATTTTTACCTGTTATGATAGGATTTGTAAGCTGCAATAACATTTAATAATAAATTAGCAGCCTAAAATAGTATGCCCTATCAAAATATGAAGGTTTTTAATCAAAATTTGAAGAAAAAGCCGGTACACGGCCGAATAAAAAAAAATTAAAAAAAATTGTCAAAACTCACCTGAAATGGTAACTCGACTGCTAATATTGATACTATGTAGGGTCCTAAATTATACCATCGATTGAAGTATTCGCCTCGTAGTATGTCCATTTCTAAGGGAACTGGAAATAAGAAAATGTAGGATTTACAAAATGCTTGAAGAAATTGTGAAAACGAGTCATGGCAATTACGATTGTATTAAATAATTTAGTTTGCTGGTCGAAATACAAAATTACAATAGGAACAATAGCTCATTCATATATTAATTTTTATTTTTTTTCGAAATAAGTTTTATGCATTGTAATTGCTTGACGTAAATAATAAAATACAGCGGTCATTTTAAAGTACCTAAAGCTGTTTTAACGAGAATAATAGGTAAGTTATCTTTACGTTATTATAAAGTTGCATAAATAAATAATAAATACGTTTTATTTGCAAAAATACCCATGGCCATTTTTCTTTTAGAACACGTATTCAAAATCCTACAAAACATTCCAAAATACCTCTTTCATTTACATTTCCACACGTGAATTAATAATACGTGATTATTTATCGCGTAAAAGAAACGGATTAAATTAGTTAAAACGCGATTCTAATCAAGTTCCTACGTCATAATTAATCATTTGCGTAAAACTAAAATAGAGCAGGTGCTTAAAAGACGCTGGTCATCGTGAGAAACGCAAAATTCAGCTGAAGTTTTCAGGATTATCTGTGGAGGCAATGAGGAATTCCTAATCCCCACTAAGCTCTTACACATAACATGATAGTTTATGGACGTTTTAGTTAACAAAACACGAAATAAATATTTTTAAGTAGGTATGTGTAAGATAAGTGGTATTGCAGCACAGGAGAATGCTGCAGCAATTTTCTTGAAAAAAATCTATTTTGAAAAAAAATAACAATCTGGACGATAATTAGTTGGTCTCTTCTTCATTACGGAAATCTTTAATTAGATAAGTTAGGTATTTTAAAATTATAAAAAGTAAAAAAAAAAACCGTCAAGACATAAAAAAATATTGGACATGTATATTTTGTTATTTTAAGTAAACAAAAGATTACTGCAATCATTCAGACGACCTCACCCGTCAGGGTGCTAAATTTGGCTTATATAGAATACCCACAGATGAATAAATTGAGTGAAAATGTAGCATGTCGTCACTCTCCGGTAGATTTTATACTGATTTGTGACGTAGCGAGCCCCCACTCCCCAACTTTAACGCGTATTATCTAAATCTTTTTTTATTAATATGACAAAGCAAAAAATATGTGTCAATTTTTTTTTTATTATTTGTCCTATGGACTAATTGTCTTTTTTTCCTAGTTAACATCCCTAATAATGGTCTACTTACATGATAACGTAACAGACATCTTTCCAGTGTAGACAACCAGCAGCATAGACCCATATAAGTAGACGTAGTTTCCTAGGACAGAGCCTGCTTCGCTGCCCACACCCAGATACAGGTAACCGAAAATTAGCGCGATGACCACGTGTGCAGCAACTCGGTACATGAATAAAGACTGAAAAGTAGAGAAAATTTCAATTAAGTCTCCTGGGGCCTATTTAATAAAACTAGCAGGCGACAGGTTACAGGCGAGAATCTGACAACCCGATGTTTTTTTAAGATTCTATAATTTTCTGCTTTTAAAAATCACATGTCATGAAAATTTGTAAACTTTTACGAATATTTCGCATTGTCAGTTACTAATAGAAAATGTGTCAATTTTGACAAATATGTCTCATTGTTAGATAGATTAAATAGAAAATGTGTCAATTTTAACAAATATGTCGCATTGTCAGTTATATTAAATAGAAAATGTGTCAATTTTGATAAATATGTCGCATTGTTAGATAGATTAAATAGAAAATGTGTCAATTTTGACAAATATGTCGTATTGTTAGTTGTATTAAATAGGGCATGGTAACCACTGTAGAGTTTGCTTATAAACAATTGACGCGCGAAAAGTGCCGCTCACTTTTTTGGAAAAGTAGAATTTCAGGGTGAAATTGGAATTTGCAAATTGACATAGTTTTCAAAAGCATTGTTTAGTGAAGCTTATTGAAGCAAAAATTCAACGATAACTATAACGACGATTGAATGACAATTTCTTTATGAAATTTTAAGCATTTTGAGGAAAATGTTTAAGTTTTTAGATACTTATCGGGAAAAGGTTGGTTTTTTAATTTTTTTAAATTTATTTGTATTATAATGTACACTAACTAACTATTTTCTTAATGTCCCTCGACAAACTTCGTGGTTCGTCAGTCGTCGGATTTCTATCAGTTGCCCTTTGCACTTGGTAATTATGGTTGACGGCAACTCGGGTGCAGCGGTAGGAGTCAATACGTACTTCACCAAGTGCAAAGGGCAACTGATAGAAATCCGACGACTGACGAAATACGAAGTTTGCCGAAAGAAGTACAGTACAACTATTTTCTTAATGTCCCTATTAAGAAAATAGTTGTACTGTACTTTTTTCTTCTTTGTGTCTAATGGTACGGACTATATGTAAAGTAATACTCACATAGTTCCTTGTCGTCATTAAATAGTTCCTATAGAGCAGAATCCAAGTTTGTCGCAGTAGTCCAGATTGCCTGTAAATGTTCTTCGATACCTTCGTGTGTTTATATTTCGGGCTGAGCAGATGTTTGGATTTCAAGTCTGTACTTATATCTGCAATAAATAAAATAAAATTGGGTTAGTATACTAGTTAGCCTAATGTGAACCCTACTATTCTAGTTTTAAGGCATATTTTACCATAAAGTGATTTGGAGGCCTGTCTTATGTAACTTTGACGTTCGAAAAGTGCTGACTCTCAGCCTAGTTTGAATAAATTAATATAATGATGAGCAAATGTCCCAGTTAGTACCATATTCTCTCTAGTTTTGGTACTCAGTTCATTTTGGCCGAATTTCAGATAATATTATCATTCATTCATTCTTGATTTAATTTTACCACTTTGTTGGCATGATTAATATGTATACATATGTCAAATTACAACTTTCTAGTACTAACCGTCTCTGAGCTAAGCCGCGGACATACAGACGGACAGACAGATAGACAGACAGACGGACAGACAGATAGACAGACAGACGGACATGGCGAAACTATAAGGGTTCCTTGTTTACTACGGAACCCTAAAAAGTGATGTGCAGACGAACTCCCAGGCAACAGCTAATATTACGGTTTAAGACATTTATTTCTCAAAAAGAATACATTTCACATATCATGAGAAATACAAGTTAAGAGCGTTTATTCTGAAAGACGGCAACGTCGCAAATAGCTGTCAAAAATTTGCTTGTTTTGATTAATTTGGCAATATTACTGTATGGAAGTAAGAAATGTGGGTAACTAGCGAAATAGAATATTAATTTAAATAACATTGAATTTGATGTTGTACCCGTTTTTGGTGTAAAAAAGGCATTTGGAAAGTTTCCAAATACTTTTTTTTACATCCAAAACTAAATATTCGGTGTTACGATTTAATTATTGCATTTCATAGTCAATATTCTAGTTCGATAGTTAGCCACATTTCTTATTTCAGTACAGTAATAATTGCCAAATTAATCAAAACAGCGAAATATTTGACACCTATTTGCGACGTTGCCCTCTTTCAGAATAAACGCTCATACGCCATTTGTTTCTCAAAAATAATACATTTCACTTATCATGAGAAATACAAATTAATCTTAATACTAAATACACAAACATTTATGAAGAACGGTAGGTACTCGTAAATAAACTAGTAGGTAGTAGATCTAAGCAAAAAAAATAAAAAAAACTAGGTAACAAGAAAATCTGAGTGAACCAGCCTGTTTTTTAATCTCGTAGACTAATTTGACATTTCAAGTGATTGTTGTTTGTTTTTTCAATTTGGAGTTTGACATTTTTTGCACCTGTCAAATTAGTCTTACGAGATAAAAAAACAGACTTTAGTACTATGTACATGACATATCGTTTCTTGATGGCATGTCAATAGCAATTACACATTGTAAACAGTATCAAGCTGTCAATATTGTTTCATTTGTTAATGTATCAAAATGATAAGATTAATAATTAATTGAATAATATCTATTTTTACCCGGCTTATGATTTTGACCGGTATGTATGTATGTTCATTTGTTACCTCATAACTTCTGAAGTACTTATCATAATTTGAAAAATGATATCGATAGATGAGGTACCTATCATTGCAAGCGTCTTGATTGTCCGCTGGTTGTAGGCTATGTGACGCCACATTAAATAAGGGGCCCTCTACATCAAGACATCAAGTCAATCATAAAAAAAAATATGATGCCATGTTGGGTTTCAAATGAAAGGGCTTAATTGGCACATTTAAAATATATATGTACTATAACCTAACAATAAAGTAAATAAAAACAAATTGGTTGTCTGTAAAGTCGATTTACGGACGATAGTTGAACGTGACAACGTCTTAATAAAACATTCTCTTCCCTCGCTCCGATCGTAACGTTACAATGAGCGTAACGGGATACTTTTCCGTGCGTACAGCCGGTTCATCGATTTACTAGACGTTGTCACGTCAATTAAAGTTATAAAAACTAAAACCCAACTACGACAAAAAATTCATCTAATAAAAAGGTATAAACAAGACATCACAGACAGATAAATTAAAAATCCGGAGTCACACGTCCTAGGGCATAAACAGTTACAACAGTTACGAACAGTTTACGTGTGACTCCGGACTTTTTATTTGTCTGCCGGTGATGTCTTGTTTATACCTTTTTAGTCGACTTTTTTGTCGATACAAAAAGTTTTATTAGTAAAGAAAAAGTTGATAGTGATCTTTTATAGATACAATTATGTTTATACATCACAATGTTTAGGTTTGACCGTTGACCCCCACACTAAGCAGGGCTTGTATCTAGGGGGTCGGAGTGCGATTGAGCAGAAAGAAATATGTCTATGGTCGTGTCTCGTATGGTATTATGTTGTATGAATTTTTGTGTGTGTTAGTGTGAGTGTCTGTGGGGGTCAAAGTGTGAGAGAAGGATGTTGTTTTCCTTGAGGCTTTTAATTTGGCTTAACATAGTGGATATGTACCTAAAGGGCTAGGTAGTGCTGGTAAAGTAGGAATCTGGCTTTCCCAACTGCCGTTGCCGACGGGTTCCGGCTTGTACTGGGTCATAGTCTGCGCACTCTTCACCAAGTCCACGTCGTACTCTCCTGACGCAACCTCCATCACTGGAAAATAAAGGATAAGTCTAAAGTTAATAAAATAATAAAAGATAGTGTATCTATCACATAAGTAATTAATTTATCTATCGTTGCTTCATTTTTAATTCTTTTTACTTATTGTGGTATAGTATTTTTTTTTAGATGCAGCGTCTTCACATTATAATTATATAACTAATCTACCTACATATACAACATATTGTTAAACATTTAAAAAGAGTAACGGTGGAGTTTCTTGGCCATTCTTCTCCATACGAAAACTACATTTTGGAAGGGGCGACTAGAATAAATTCAATTTTTTGTACATTTTGACGTTCAAAAGTGCCTTACAAGGGCCTATTTGAAATAAATGATTTGACTTTGAATACTATATTATGAGCAATATTATTTGTTTACAGATTAACAGTAAGGGGGAGCTCGTGGCTAAGTAATAACAGCCGCACGGGTCGATCCATCAGGTTAAGCTACGCTTGCCGGGGTTGGTCGGTGGATGGGTGACCATCTTTACATACCGAGACTCCTCCGTGCACCGGAAAGCACATTAAGCCATTGGTCCCGGCTGTCATTCGTGGATCTTTGACAGTCGTTACAGGTCACCAGAAGGCCGAAAGTCTGACAATTAGTCTTACCAAGGGGTATCGTATTACCCAGTAACTGGGTTGTGGACGTCAGATAGGCAGTCGCTCCATGTAAAATACTGGTATTCAGCTGCATCCGGTTAGACTGGAAGCCAACCCCAACATATTTGGGAAAAGGCTAGGCAGATTGATTATATGTTTAGGGATTAGCATTAGATAGATTAGATAGCCGCTTCTCTGATCTAGTGGTTAGACCACCTGTCTCAGACTCAGAGGTCCCGAGTTAGATTCCCAATGGGGGCAACATTTTCTGCTCTGTTTGGTTGGTGGCAGGGCTTGTTCTAAGTCCGCCTGGCTAGCTACCACCATCTTATCTAAATCTATGTTCCTCTGTGGTTGGGGATTCCGGGTGAAGCTCACTTCCACCTTTGGCCTGATCATTACTTAGCATCGGGTGAGATGTAGGCCAAGAGCTATACCAATGAGGATAAAAAAGGAGGCTCTTATTCTGGGTTTTGGCTAGGACAGACCGGATGCGGAAGGCGATGAACCGGGTATTATGGCAACTATTATGGTACTAAAACGAGGAGGTTCTATGTTCGTAGCATTTTTTTTTCGTATACACTGATTGCTCCTTCATATATGGACTGATTGAGAAAAATATTTTTTTAAGGGTATGCTCTCAAGGTGGCCCAACTTTTCTTGGATAGTTTTTGAGCTAGCTTCAATAATACGTATTTTTCCCACAATAAAAACAACCGAATTCCTAAAAACACTACAAAGTGAAAATTAACTAATTTCATTGGCAAAAAACATAAATTCAAAACCAACACCGACTTCCGAAAATAAAGTAATTTTTCACTTTGTAGTGTTTTTTTTAACAAAAGTTTTAAGTAGTTTCGACGACTACACGTTAGTGGTAACAATTTTTCCTTGATCTTGCCTAGCGTAGTAGGTACAGAGTTTCAATAGAATACGAGGCCAACTTATACAACTAGCTTTGTTACCACTGACGTGCGGTCGACTGGACCTGGTATGATCTCACAGGTTATTTTACCTATAACAGCGAAATACCTGCACTGATGCCGGTATACTCCGTTGGTTTAGGTAGTTAAAGAAAGGTAAACAAAAAAAAAACCACCACGTGACGTGAGAGCTGTCAAGTAGGTACCCGACTAAGCTTAATTCCTGTCACTTTGTTGCACACAGTTGTACGAGTACTGTTCAATTTCTTTCAACGTTTTATTTCGTTGACGTTTAGAGAACCTGTCCTTTGGGCTCTTTACAATAGACAGACTACAAAATATTATAGTGTTATTATAAATCTGACTAAAAAAATCTGCTTAAGCAGTTACATTTACGAAGAATAGTTTAAGAATAAAATAATGATAAAGTTTCACATACATTAATAAAAGGGGAAACAATCGTAAAAATCTAAAATAAATTTAATTTGGTTGTTACAACGTAAATAAACAAGAAAGTGTCATCTATAAAAACCCTTTTTACGATTTGTTTACCTTTATGCAATTACCTAAACCAATGGTGTGTAGAGTAAGACTGACATAACTCATCTACATAACAAGATATTCTCAGTACTCCGAGTCTTAATTAATCAATCATGTAAATGATCAATTCTGCGGTCTATTAGACATGCAAATGTAGGTGTTGTCGCCAAGCGGGTGATGCAGAGTGGATTAGCTACAGATTATGTAATTGAGGAGAAAGAACGTGATACTACATAAAGACGATTTGTTTATTTCCTGATTTATTTTATAGGTGTCGTAAAAAAATCATGCAATTAAAATAACAAGATTATATCCCGCAATCACAATTTATACTGCCTACACACATTGTTATATTATGATGCATTAACATATAAAGTGGTATAGCAAAACGAAAAACAAATGCAAAGTTCGTAAATGTACTTTTTACTATCCAATCAATCTGCCTAGCCTTTTCCCAACTATGTTGGGGTTGGCTTCCAGTCTAACCGGATGCAGCTGAATACCAGTATTTTACATGGAGCATGTACTTTTTACTATCCAACAAGTTTAAATAAATACATCAAAGTTAGCAGGAATTTATCATCATATTAAAGACAAGCTGCGCCCTGCGGTTTCACTCGCATAAGTCTCGATCCCGTAGGAATATTAAGATAAAAAGGATGCTATGTCCTAACCCAGGTCATGGTCTACCCATGTGCCAAATTTCATCCGAATCCGTTTAGCCGTTTTAGCGTGAAAGCGTAACAAACAAAAAGACAAGAAGAAAATCATACCTTTTCTCTTTTTACCGACTTCAAAAAAAAGAAACGAAGGTTATCAATTCGGCATGTATGTAAAAAAGTGCGACGCGGTCCGCCTGTAGCGTGCGTTGGTTCATAGAAATTGTAGTCTTTCAGATCGAATTTAATATAATACTAACCTTCTTATTAGTCCAATGTTATTTCAATTTCCACTCGTAACAACACAACGTAAACTGGCCCTGGATTTTCGTATGATACTCGTAGTACCAGAACCGTCAGTTTGACGTGCTCTCAAAAGCACATTGTGGTCTCGGTTCTAAGATTTATGTTACGTAAATCTGACATGTCAAATTTTACTAAGCTTAAAATACTCCCTTCCAAGCAATTTCATAGTCTTTCTTCAAGACAAATTAAAATGTTACTCAAGTACTGAAATAATTCATATAAATTGCTCGTTAATTAGTTTCAATAGTCTCCAAGACTTCAACATTATGGTCAGATGGACGATTAGTCGTATATAATGAGTGGTAGTGGACTACGTGTATTTATATATGGTCGGAGACCATGTGGGTATTTAAATATTCGATTCATGTACAAAGATGTACAGATAGCTATACCAGGAACCTAATGTGTCAATCATATCGATGTATTTAGCGTAGAAGGACTTGGAGTAAAACGAATAAAGGTATGATTCCGAAAAACGCCGCACGTGGCATTACTGCCGCGGCAAGCAGCACTGCCGTTCGTGGTTTACTTCTCAACAGTTGTCAACATTAACGTGTTATCGCTGTGATGAACGCCCGCACTACTGGTCGCAGTAATGACGCGCAATGCAAGAAATATAATGCAAAGCAATGCTGCCGTGCTCTAAATATTATCTTATTTAAACCTATAGAACATGTATGGGGACAAGTAATGACGCGGCAGTAATGACGCGTGCGGCGTCGTTCGGAATTAAAGTTATTTTTCAATTTGTAGTGCTTTTTCGGAAGTTAGCTGTTTTTTTTTTGTTTTGGTACCTACCCCACACAAATTGGAATACCACTACCTTGAAACAAATGAAAAAAGAATTTTCAAAATCGGTCCACAATTGACGAAAATATCAATAGATAAAAAAAAAACAAAAACAGACGAACATCCTCACTATGACAATCCACACGATGGCACGTGGTTCCAAAAACAATATAGTATTTTGAATTAACTACCTAGGTTTTAATTTGCGATTTCTTACTTACAGCTTATTATGATTGCATTATCGTTTGCTAAACATTGCATTTTATAAATAAGTTAGTTAATCTGAACGACCTAAAGTCACTTCTGGGGCGTGATAATGCAATTACTTTTTTTGGCTTACCTTCTTATTTTTATTTTGCGCTAATTTTGGTGGGTAATATATTTTGTACCTAAATCAGCTTAAAATTTGTGTTAACCCTGTTCAAAATCATACATTGATCAAATTTTGGGTAAAGAAAAAAAAAATTGTCGATGAATCCCGAGTTTTTTTTTTTAACATTTAGAATTTTTTGGGTCCACACAAGTTTCCATGATGTCATTACATTTGTTCGTAGAATAAATTATTTTAAATACTCACAGAAATCAGCCGGATTATGATAAGGTGGACATCTCAGGCCAGCACTGGCTAAAGCCGGTACGAGATTGACCCTGGGTCCATTGTACAAGGTCCTTCCTTCTTGCAAGCAGTATACGGTGTCAATCCTCTCGAAGATCAGGGCCGAAGGCTGGTGTATGGTGGCAATGAGCGTCCTGCCACCCCTGGCTAGGCTGTTCAGTAGAGCTATCAGAGATGTTGATGCTGATGAATCTAAACCGCTGTTGAGGAAAAGATAACATGATATTAGTTCTTTGAAGTGTGAATTTAATATTAAAACATTATGCTTAGCTATGCTGCACGCTACCTGGTACCTGCCCTACCTGCGGTCTACCGCCGCAAGCTACCTGAGGAGCCTGAGCTGACCTCCGACGCTTACTGCCAGCGGTCTGACGAAGGCCGTCCGGTCTACTGCTGAGCCTGTGGTGAACCGGCCCCCACGTCTACTACGTGCTGCCAAGGACGGTACCCTTCCTACGATGTGCGAGTGCTCAGTAACTCTCGTGGTCACTTGTAGGTGGAAAGCTTATGACATATCTTCATTAAAATATTACGATGGACAAGATATAACAAAAAAAGGATTTCTAACTCATTATGTTATATGCAGATGTGTCTTTGAAATTAAAATAAAATAATTAGTAATCTTATTCCAGGTGCATCGTCTTCACATATAATTAGATTTATAATTAATGTATACAAAATATTGTGGAAACATTTTAAAAGAGTAACTGTGGAGTTTCTTGCCCATTCTTCTCCATACGAAAACTACCTTTTGGAACTAGACTAGAACCAATTCTATTTTTTGTAAATGTTGACCTTCAAAAGTGCCTTTTATGTGCCTAATTGAAATAAATTATTCGAATGAAAAATTTATGAGACAAACATTTAAAGATAAAGTTTTTGTACACATCTGTTGCTATGTTGCTAAGATGAAAAATACACGGCACAACATACTTAGTATTAGGTATAATGATGAATGACTAAAGGGCTTGAATTCTGAAAGTGGGCAACGTCGCACATAGATGTCAAATATTTCGCTGTTTTGATTAATTTGGCAATACTGTATAGAAATATGAAATATGGCTAACTAGTGAGCTAAAAATATTGATTATGAAATGCAATAATTATTTTTAGATGTAAAAAAAAGTATTTGGAAACTTTCCAAATGCCTTTTATACACCTAAAACGGTTATAACATCAAGTTTTCAGTGTTATGATTGCAATTCATTATTAATATTCTAGTTCACTAATTAGCGATATTTCATATTTCCATACTGTAATATTGCAAAATTTATCAAAATAGGCAACAACATGACAACACTTTTTGAATGAACGCTCTAAAGTAATTACGTTAGTAATGACCACTAAACTTCTTGTTTACATCAAGGATGGGGCACATAAACTCCAATGTCAAGCCTGTCATACATGTCATTATAGTTTTCCTTATGGCAAGATAAAACCATGAAAGTTATGCGTTCGACCCGTGGTCAGTTTTTGTGACAATAGGTACTCCATTGTTTGGCAAAACAAACCGCATATCTAATCGAGGAATCTCATCGTTATGACGTCAGTTCGCTTGGTGTTGCCAGCACACCTCGCGTAGTTCACGTCTAGCATGAACTGATGCACGGTTAATCATAGGTGTCAGTAGAATTACCTATTTTTCTTGAGGAATTTGTAAAGTTTGGCTCGTAGAAAGTTGTTTTATTTTATTATCTGCCCGCGACTCGCCCTGCTTCGCACGGTTTATATGACTTGACAAAACATCGAGATTCCTTGATTATATATAACACTAGCTGCCCGCCCCGGCTTCACTAAGTACTTATCTACGGCACACCTACCTACCTACCCTACCATACCTACGCTACCTACCTACCTCCCATACCTACCCTACCTACCCTACCTACCCTACCTACCCTACCTACCCTACCTACCCTACCTACCCTACCTACCCTACCTACCCTACCTACCCTACCGACCCTAAAACATAATTATCCGGATTCCGGGATATCATGAATGAGAAAATGAATTTTGAAATTGTAGACGTTGTCCTGTCCAAACAGCGCCATCTACCGGGTCCAATTGTGAATCTAAACCATCCAGGGACCCACTCAAACACACACAAAAAAAACATAAAAATCGGTCTAGCCGTTTAGGAGGAGTTCAGTGACATACACACGTACAGTAGAATTATATACGAGTATATAACATAATTGTTTTCCTGAAGGGTTCGGCAGATCTGTACCTAAAGTGCACCTGCATTTCATCAGTTATGTTGAAGTCCCATGTAATAGGGGGCGAGCCTATTGCCATCAACCGGGCACAAATTCAGACTCCAAACTGAGGAAGTCTAAATAGAAAAACCCAATAACACTTTGCCAGATCTGTAATCGAACCCAGGACCTCATGCTCAGTAGTAGCGCTTGCGACCTAGATCAACGAGGCAGGCTGATGACATGTAGTTTAATAATAATATATTATACACGTAAACCTTTCGGAATGAATTCTCTTAATGGTGTTGAAAACCCAGAACACTTTAGAAGGGCAACGCGGTCAAACAGAGAGACACGTAAAGCCACTTTATCTTAAGTATAACATGTTTAAATGTACCTACGTTAAAAAAAAAAAACAACAGAACGCACATTACAACAAAATGACATAAAAAGCCAAAAGCCTCATATTCAAGCAGTAGAAGTTTAACATTTCATCTATTGTTCGAAAATTTGGTTAACATTTATTGACCGTGACCATGAATTAGGAGATTGAAGGTCTCATTGGGATGCAGTCAACTGTTTCAGTTTAGATTAAAACGTATATAGATGTATCCGTAGTTCGTTACGGAACAAGAATCGTGTTAATGGATTAAGTCCGCCTTGTGTAGGAATCCAAATGGATGTACCGGCTTATTGGTGATTTGCCCGAATTTACTCACCTGAAACGGGCGAATCAACACTTTTAAATAATATTTTACTTACACAGGGTGGCATCCCGACATGGACGCGAAAACTGTTACCATGGTAACACTTCCCTAAGTTGAATTTTTTTGTCGGTTATTTAAAAAATGATCTGCTGTTCCATACATTTTGACCGCGTAGGTATTGCAGTTTTCTATGAACCAGCAGTTTTTTTTTAAATAACCGACAAAAAATTACAACGCAGGCGGTTTCAGAATCATGTGCTGAATCCATGGTAAAAGTTTTCGCGTCGATGACCCAGCCACCTGACAACTCCAGAAATCGATTCGTCTACAAACAAATTAACATCGTACACTACAAATCAATAAATTCGGGCGAATCACTAATAAGCCGATGTACCATAGATATTGTATAAATGAATAATTCATTGAAAGTCTCATTTTCCCATGTAAACCCCTAAAATCAATAACGGTACTTACGTGGTAGGCTCATCAAGAAACATGAGGGATGGGTCAGACAGAAGTTCAAACGCTACGGCAAGACGTCTCCTCTGACCTCCCGAGAGGTCCCGGCAGAGGGTCATCGATGTGTTGCTCAGACCTAGTAGCGCAAGGATCTCGTACACCTGAAAAGAAGTGAACGTCTTAAATTGGCCTTCTTTCTTTCTTTTTCGTATGGCTAACCAGGTGTCAGAGTTTTTATGCCACCCATGGGCCTCTGACTTGGCTTCACATGCTGTCGAGAAATATCTCTCAGGCATGCCGGTTTTGCCTGGAGCGGAGTGCACGGGAGGCCGTCACTTCCTTCTGCGAAGCAGTAATGCTCGCGAAAGAGGAGGCGGAGCGCGCGAGGGAGAGGCAAGATTCGCGCCCTCGTGCTCCTAGTCGCCGCAAGAGACGCCCCGGGCGTCGGGAGTCGCGAGTCGACTTCCGGCCACCGTAGGCACAGGCTTGCGGACGGTGAGCAATGGGTAGCTCGCCGTCCGATTAGGACCAGGCCCGGGTCGACGGCGCGTTGTGTTCCACGCGCGCCTCAAAGAGATGTCAGCACCAACTGACGGGGTCCGTAAGGGCCAATGCCTGCCAGGGTTGCGAGTTTGTCCGAAAGGGATATCGCGGCCCCGGCACTCAGGCAACGAAAGGAACACGGGTGGGTTTTAGTCAGTAAAAGTCTGACACGAATTCCCGCTCCGCCTCCGTTTCCTCATGATGTTTTCCTTCACCGTTTTTGAAGCCAAGTGATAATTATTATACAATACGCACATGAATGCAGGAGGTCAGAGGTGTGTGCCTTGGGTTGGAACTGCAGACCTATGACTTGGCAGCCACTAGGCTTGCACTGCCTGGCATAGATTGGCCTATTTAACATGTACGAGGTAAGGAGAATAGCTTCATGCGAAAATATTTAGCCGAAAAAGTTCTATAACAAAAACGTTCTACCAGTGTAGGTAACTGTTGGTACTTGGTAATGGTATCAGCGACGTTCGATTCGATGAGCCGTCAAGCTGTTTGCCAAACTATGTATTATATTGAAACCGAAGAGTTCCCTACCACCGTTCAATATTTACCAAAAAACGCCATTTTGATTTTGACGTTATTACAAGAGACGTGTTTTTTTCGGCTTTTTTAACCGACTTCCAAAAGGAGGAAGTTATTATGTTCGTCGCGTATGTACCAGTATGTTTATTTTTATTTATTTTTTATTTTTTTATGTATGTCCGCTGATTTCTCCGTCAATTGCGGACCGATTTTGAAAATTATTTTTTGTATGAAAGGATATGCTGCCGAATTGGTCCCATTTAAATTTTATTAACTTTTCTTGGATAGTTTTTGAGTAAGCTTCAAAAATACGTATTTTTCCAACTTAGTATATGTGGATGATATCTTCCTGTCACTGTTATTTACATAGCAGGTAGTGGTATTCGAATTTGTGTGGGGTAGGTACCACAACTAAAAAGGGAAAAATAAAACCTTTTTACAAAAAAAAAACAACTGACTTAAAAAAAAAACACTACATAGTGAAAAATAACTTTAATTTCGGAAGTCGGTGTCTCTGGTTTTGAATTTTCGTTTTTTGCCACCGACTTCCGATATTCAAGTTATTTTTCACTTTGTAGTGTTTTTTTTTTAAGTCGGATGTTTTTTTTTTTGTAAAAAGTGTTTTTACTAAAAATATTGATCGGTGGTACGGAACTCTTTATACGACTCGCACTGCACGGTTTTTGTGCATTTGTATAGTTAGTTATTTAATTTAGACCCGAGTGTCAATAGTTAGTTATAGTTATACAGAGTTGATATGACAGAGGGGCATTAAATAACACTACGTATACTATACGTGTTTAGTATTAATTCGATACGGTATAAAAATAAAAAGCACCTAAAATGAGTTTTTTTTTTTTCAAACAAACTAAATAGCTTACAAATCAGAGTAAAACGCAACCACCCTTTGAAAATAAATTTAACTGACCTACAGATACCTAGGTAACAGCGGCAACGTCGCGCGTGTCGGCGTGTGTTATCTCGTCAAAGCGGGCGGCCGCCCGCCGCGCCGCCGCGCCGGCCCGCGCCGGCGCGGCTGCGGTGGCGCGGGCGGCGCCTCCGCTCGCGGCGGCTCCTCGGCTCGCGGCTTTTGTTAGGTATGATTTTGAAGTACAACAATCACAAAAAAATTAAATTCTCGATGTGTCATTCACATGAATGCACAAATTATACCGACAGAGAATAATGTTATTTATTTTTCTAATTAAAAATCATGTCAGTGTATTCTAACGCCGTGTCAGTTACACGAGGCATTGTTGAACACTTTAATTACACACACACACACACACACACAAACCCAAAGTTTAATTACGTGTCGTATCACAATAAAAGCAGTCGATCACAAAAAAACACACTAACACTAAATAATAATAATCCCAAGTTACGTGTCCTTTTGTCACAATAAAAAAAGAAATACTGTCTTAAACTTATTTAGTGTCCTATCACAATAACAAAACAAAATCCCAATTGTCAGCGCGCGAGTTCGACAAAACGGAAGCGGAGCAGGTGCTACCGTGTTACGTAACATCTTGTACGTTCCGAAAGAATAGCGTCGGCGCACTGAAAAAACCAGTTTTTAGAAGCCCCACTGCCCCACTTACCGATCGCAACCCCTGCCCCTCGATCGCTAGGATGCAATAGCAACACACTGACCTATTACTATTTCTTTTACGCGCGGTGTTTTGCAGATGATTGTCCCTCTCGTAATGAAAATGCAAGTGTGTGTATATTTATTGCTTCCTTGTTTGCATTGTCATCTTTTTAGCGAAAATATTTGGTTGTACTTGTGACTTGCGTCACAGCGGCAACAACGCATAGGTTATACTCAGATTTATCGTTTTAAGGTGCATGACCTATGCGTATAGACATAATCAGCTGTTAGGAAAGATACATCGTGTTCAAACGGGGCAAAAACTTAAAAAATCATTTGCGACTAAACTACTGCTCCTATTTAATTGATTTTTGGTACAGAGCTTGAAAATGGTACCTAGTATACTCAGTTTAAAGAAAAGCCCCTCTGTCGTATCAACTTTGTATAATAATTTATTTATTATGCTAAACAAATATAGGGTTAGATGGAGATTAAGACAATGTACCTTCTCTTTCCTTTCTTGAGGCGTGAAGTCAGCCAGTTTAAGGGCAGCGGCAAGAGACATGGCTTCGTACACGGTGAGGTGCTCGCGCAGGTCGTCGTGTTGCCGAATGTACCGCGCACCACCGCGGCCCGACGACTTGGATGCGCACCCGCAGACACCGTTTATGGCTATCTCGCCTTTAGCTCCGCGTGTTCTGAGGAGAAAATAATGTTTAAGAATTGTGAATAAACCATGGAAATAAAATACACATATTAACTTATGAATGCCGCCGCCATTTCGTCTAAATTATTTACCTAGAGTGCAAATAGATGATTCCATAATGTAGTAGGTGTTGGAAAAAAACTTTCAATATTGTCCTCGCACTAGTTTGTCTAGGGAAGGAATAGGAATGTTGACAATTTTTTTTGTCTTTCAGGTAGGTTATTAAAAAATATTGGACACGTATTTTTTCTTTTTTTACGTAATCAAATGAATACGGCAATACATTGAGTACGCAATGCGATAAAATGTGGCTTGACGTCACTGGCCGGTAGATTTTATACTGACTTGTGACGTAGCGAGCCCCCATTTTAATGCGTTTTATCCAAACCATTTTTTATTAATATGATAAAGCAAAAAATACGTGTTTAATATTTTTTTATTATCTGACTGACGGACTGTTTTTTTTTTTTTTTCCTAGTCGTTATCCCTATTAGTTGGACATTATGCACAGCGTAGACGCCGTGTTGACGTACGAAGACGCTACAAAGATGCTACGACGACGCTACGGAATCGCTACGAAATCGCTACGAGGACGCTCCGCAAAAGGCGCTTGCGTCACGCAATCTAACTAGGAACGACCGCCTACGCTGGACCAACGCACTATGTGAAAACGCCCCTTGTGTCAATTTAGGCAATAGCAATGCAAATAGGCATTAAACGGTCGTAGGTCCAGTTTTGCCTATCTAACTAAAGGATACTGTGGTTGACCGCAATGAAGCCAAATAAAGGAATATAAAATTTAAAGAAGCAAAACTTTTTGACAAAGTGAGGCAATAAATTAATAAGTATATACCTTACCTAAAGGTTGGGATTGTATAAAAGAAGCAGTAAGGATATGTATCATTATGACAAATGGGTAGTAGGTAAGTAATAATCCGTTAAGCATAACATTAATCATTGGGATCAATATATAAAAATCGCAGAACTTTAGTTTTATCCTTTGTTTACTTATTTTATTATCATTATTCACCACTAGCTGAAAGGTAGGTTTTATGCATTTGGTATAAGAGGATGTTTGTTCATAATAGGGATGACGCCTGGGTAAAAAAAAAAAAAAACTATTTCGTCTGTCAGTCAGATAATAAAAAAAATATTAGTCAGATGTTTTTTGCTTTAACATTTTAATAAAAAATGATTTACACATTGATAAAACGCGTTAAAGTTGGGGAGTGAGGGCTCGCTACGTCACAAGTAAGTATAAAATCTACATACTCGTGAGGTCATAGCACATTTTAACTCAATGTATCGCCGTAATCTTTTAAAGAAAACAAAAATACGGGTCCAATATTCTTGAATAACCTACAAGACAAAAACAAAATTTTTAGTCATCATCCCTATGTTCGGATTTTTCTGCAGTTTTTTTAAAGTCACACCTATGTTTTAAGAGAGTTCCTTCTAAAAGTTAGCAACGTCGCAAATAGCTGTCAAATATTTACCTGTTTTGATTAATTTGGCAATATTACTGTTTCGAAATATGAAATATCGCGTAACACTGAATGTTATAATTGCAATTCATTATATTCTAGCTCACTAGTTAGCCGTCTTTAAACTTTCAAAATGCCCTTTTTACATGTAAAAAGGGCATTTTGTAAGTTTCCTAATATTTTTTGTACATCTAAAACTAAATATTCGGTGTTACGATATTATTATTGCATTCCATCATCAATATTTTAGTTTACCTACTATTTAGTGATATTTCAAATTTCCATACACTAATATTGCCAAATTAATCAAAACAGCGAAATGTTTGACAGCTATTTGCCACGTTGCCCACTTTCAGAATGCACGCTCTTAAGACCTCAACCAAGTTGAGGGACTTTACTGTGTTACAATATATGTTTGTAACTCCTTCATTATTTTTTATTATCTACCTAATAATAATCATTAGTTTTAACCGTGGTTTGTGTTAATTTATCGTCTGTAAATTTGGTTTAAGATATCAGCTGATCTTTGGCCAGACGTTATTATTCGGTTGTTGTACCTAATTATTAAAGTATTTGCGTGTGTTACAAGTACATTTAAATATATAATATATTCAAGTAAATGAATAATAAAGTAAGTGAATTACAAAACACCATCACACAATGACGCATACCTACAAATTTCCTGATAAGTGAGCTTGACTACTAATGAAACATTACTTCACGATGGAGTTGCCAAATAGATCACTGTTTTAAATAGTGATCTGTTTGTCCATTTTGACTGTGATACGTAGTAAGTAACTACTTAATTTCAATCTTTCAGTATTTTCTAGCTCCTTTTTTAATAAAACCAGGCCAAGTGTGTGTCAGACCACGCACAATTAAGGGTTCCGTAGTTGGTGAGGTATTTATCCCAAGAATAAACTTAACTTTGTACTTGAAAAACATGTTCTCCCATACGGAAAGTAACAACACAACAAATATAAACAGGGAGAACATGTTTTTGCAACCGCAAATGTAAGGTGGTCTATTATTACTCGTTAACTAGTAAAGCCTAGTTAGCTGTGATAGTTTTCCTTTTAATTTCGTTATTTAAACTACTGCCGTGAATTTTTTCACATATCCAAAACGAACCATTTAACGGGGAGGGCGACACTTGACTCGAACAAAAATTTGCACTTTAAAGCTTAATATTTCGCAAACGGATAACCCTGAATCCAGAAATAGTTTTCACAAACTCATATTTTTGAACGACCTTTCCAACGACACCCCACACCATGGGACAGATGAGAAAAAAACACATCCAGACTTTACGTGTAATAAAGAAATAAAATTAAAAAAACATTTTATTTACCTATGCCAAATTACAGCTTCCTAGTACTGAGAGTCTCTGAGCTAAGCCGCGGACAGACAGTCAGACAGACACACAGACTCAGACACTCAGACTCAGACAGACAGAGTCGGACATGGCGAAACTATAAGGGTTCCTTGTTTACTACGGAACCCTAAAAAGGACTCGAAATATAAAATAATGAATGTTTCGGCCAACAAGACACAAAGAAACAGAATTACCGAAATTGGCACACGAATTCAGGCTACTTTCGGTTTTTTATAATATTTATTTATTTATTTATTTATTTATTAGGGACAAAAAACAGTTACATGCTACAAATTACAGAAAAATACTTAAACTAGGATTGAACAAGCACGTAACCCACACCATTGTCCACGTTTTAACTTAAGGTTAGAAGTGCTAAATACATTTAAAAAAGAAAATATTTAAGTAAAATAATAGTCGCTGCCACAATAGTATAACTATGTTAGGTACTTAGCTTAGCTCAACAAAAACAAAAATTACTCGCTAAACAAAATATCCATAGCCATTTTCTTAAATGCTAGCTTCGATAAACAAAATATGTCCAGTTCAACAAAATGCGTGTTGTAGGAGTCAACAAGGCGACGAAGAGGTGCACGTTCCCCAGCGTTAGTCCTGCAAATGTCTGTATGGAATAGTTGAGGGACACGGACCCCCCTTCGAATAACACTTCTGGGTACCTTGTAGCACAATTTGTTTGTGAGGTCAATACAATCAAATTTGTTACTGCATATGCCGTGTAGTGTCATGACATCAAGTAACAGCCGCCTAGATCCCAAATCTAGTACGCCATACCGCTTCAATAGCTGCTCGTAAGGAACATTTGACAATAAAACTTATTGTAAGTATTTTCTATGGACTAGCAATATTCAACAACTACCTAACATAACATAACATCACGCCAGCATTCTCCAAAGGGTAAGGCAGAAGTGCACCTATAGTACACCCGCATTTCGCCAGTTATTTTTAAGTCCTATGTAATATATGGGTATGTATGGCTGTGTATGGGTTTTCTATCATCAACCGGGCACAAATCCAGACTTCAGGCTGCTACTGAGAAATTCCAGATGGAAAAACAACTATTAATCCAAGTGTAAATAAGGTGCAAAATATACAACATGGATTAATTTACTTTAAACTCAATCTGCCTAGCCTTTTCCCAACTTTATTGGGGTCGGCTTCCAGTCTAACCGGATTCAGCTAAATACACGTATTTTACATTGAGCGACTGCCTATCTGACCTCCACAACCAGTAACTGGGTAATACGATACGCCTTGGCAAGACTGGTTGTCAGACATTCGGGCTTCTGACGGCCCGTAATTACTGTAAAAGATCCATGAATGACAGCCGGGACCAACGGCTTAAAGTGCTTTCCGAGACACGGAGGAGCATCGGTATGTAAAGATGGTCACCCATCCACAGACCAACCCCGGCAAACGTAGCTCAACCTGACGGATCGACCCGTGCAGCAGTTATTAGTTAGCCACGAGCTCCTCCATTATTAGTTTATTTTAGACTCAAGAATATAATACAATGTTTTTTAACTGTCTGCGAATTTTGTTGAATTTTGATGATGTTGATTACGGTTTTAAACTACCTTTTGTGTATGCAACCCCATAATTAGTTGTTATATGCAACTCGATTTGGTTCGTTTATTTACAAAGCAAAAATAAAACTGACAGGACCGTGAGAGTGAGTTCAATATTGAACAATGGGTCACCGAAGTTAAAAAGAAAACCATTTATAATTAAGTATTTACTCGTACATACATAAATGAAAATCGTTCCGCATGGTAGTCATATAAATACCTACATAACCAGGCTAGTTACATGACTCACGAGATTTCCAGCCTGTTCTGGATGACGAATGCTCGGTTCCTATATTTAAAAACCCAATCGTTATTTTTACTGAAGATATCTTTTGCAATGACACTGCTCTCATAAAGAAGTCAATTTTATGAAATGAAATGAAATTCTTTATTCTATAAATAGGATATCGGAATCTGTTTTACACGTCATATTAAAAACTAATTAAAATAAGCTAGATGACGTCGGCGTTTCTTATCTGACTACCCTGAGAAGAGAGGCCGAAACAAACTCAGAGCTCGTAATCTCTTTTAAAATCCAGACATACTCGTAATCTTGGTCAAGCCATATGATAACCATGTAGATTAGTGTCTGAAATGGTTTTTTGAGGAAAGAACCACAAAGATTTGAGTGGACCTGTCCAGTCAGTGCAAGCATTTGTTAGTAATCGTGGAGCTGAACTCAGAACTTAAGGAGCTCAACTCGACGAACAATACCAAAGAAAGGACATTTGGGTAGGCCGTATCAATTACTCAAACTGCCAGAGCATAATTAAAAGTAACTTAGAAAGAAAACATAAATGAAAGAGAAAAAGAAAATATCCACATAGTCCTCACATTCACAATAATTAAAATACCTAATACAACACTTTACAAAGTAGTGAATCCATGTATTGTGCTGATGGATAAGTGCTCTTTTATGACTCCACATAAATAGCATATTGTTTTTTAATACGAGTACAAGTAACAATTTGGCCATTTAAAAAAAGTTAATTTTAACCAAAAATCAAAACTTATGCGATAGACGGCGCATATATTTCATGTTACCTACATCAATAGCTTGAAACAAATGATGTTATATTACTAAACTTTTTAGTAATTATTGATCCCTCATCAGCATCAACGAATTAACCCAAAACGTTGTTCTAATCACTTATTCAGTCACAACTATTCACAATGGATGTTACCGAAAATCAGTCTACTAAATTAGTCCAGTCACGATGGTGCAAGCATGTGCTAGTAAATACCCACGACTGTCATAGGTATTCCCATTACAAGGGCTTACAGCACGACACAACTTAGATGTAACATAAATTTGAACATTTTCATTCATTCATTTCAATTTTACGAATGTATTTGGTTATATGAATTTACAACATATGGCGTTTTCGTAAAGATCATTTTCACCTAAAGCAGTAATAAAGATTAGTGATTTTGAAGACGCATTCAGTTCGGATGGTGATCGGTTTTATATTACGAATTTTGCCGATGTTACATCTAAGTTGTATCGTAGTGTACCATACTTTAGAAAACACCGAGGTGATAATGTGACAAAGCCGACTAGTCACAACAGAATTAACCGCCGCTACTTTGTTCCTATTTGATCGATTTACACAATCCTTATTATGTTTCGAATTGTTGTTTATTATCATTATTCATTTAAGATTTTCACACCTATGTATGTGGAAACTTAGCAATGGAGTACCTACTCACTTTTTATTAGTCAGTAAATTAAGAGATTTATGAATTTATCATTCGGACCTTGGCTGACTTACCTAATAACTAGTAATCAATTGTATATTGGTCATGATGACAATGCCAATGAGTCAAATGCTTCCTATTCTTTAAATTATTTATATATACATATGTGACAATCTAAGATTCATTTTGACTTTAGAACAGAGCACGATTTAAATATTACGGTTCAGAGGACCAAAATTGCCGTGTTAAAACTGTTCACTAGTTCAGTTTTTTACTAAATCAAGTTTTTGGTCGAAAAACTAGATTTTCAACATATTTAAAGTAAGATGAGATGGAATTCGATTGAGAAAAATGAGGTTCAATTCAAGTGGGAAGAAGAAAGTTGTTTTTTGTCTTGCACAGATACGAAATATTGACATGTTGTGCAAAAGCTAAAGCTGAAAAAATCGCACAGTAATACTTACGAGTAACCAGCCAAAATGTTGAGAAGAGTGGTCTTGCCGGCTCCAGAGGGGCCCATGATGGCTGTAAGTTGTCCTGGCTTGAAGCTTCCTGACACACTCTTTAAAATGTGCTTTTTTTCTGCAAAGAAAATAATAATTAAGGTAAGTAATCTTTTTAACATAAGTCTAGGTGTGTATGATCCTGCCAGGGTTGCGAGTTTGTCCGAAAGGGATATCGCGGCCCCGGCACACAGGCAACGGAAGGAACACGGGTGGGTTTTAGTCAGTGAAAGTCTGATACACCCGCCCGCTCCGCCCAGAGCGGGACAAGTTATTTGATAATTTCCCAAACTCAAAAAAACAAAAAAAGGTGTGTATGATGAAATATCCACAGTCTAAAAAAGTAGAATTTGCAGTTAAAAAGTAATTTCTGGAGTTCCGCTAATTACTTTTTTTGTGTCTCGTGATAGCAAGTTCATTGTACCTCATTATCTCGGGCAGTAGAGCAACGAAAAGAAATATAGACATAACAACTACAATAGTTACTGGTTAGTATGTACGAGTATGTCTCGTTTCGGTCCTCTGGGGGTCTACTCCGAAGCGTTAAATCCGAACTATCGGGCCGAATGTTCGGACGTTTCCTACTACGAACTTCATTTAGTTTCGGTCGGTCGGTTCGGATTCGACCGAACTTCATTTTGACGTTTGTTGTATCGTAAACCCTACTCTGAACGAGAAAAGTCCGACCGATGTATTGAGTTTGACAAGAGTTGCATCGTGGAATTAATGTCAAAATTCACGACAGCAAAACCTTTTGAGTATCGTAAGTATGGAATTTAATTAATTATTACAATTATCTTGAGTTTTATATTACTTTAAAGTGTTAAAGTGAATGTGCCTTATTTAAAATTGTAGCGAAATGGCATTACGAATGTATATGGTGGAAGAGGCTCTCAGAGAAGAGCGTTTGGAGCGCAGAAGGAATCGCCGACGACTTCGTGACTCCTTCAACACTAATTTAGTGCCCGACCTTGAGTTTGTAGCTAATTACAGACTCAGTCGATCGCTATACGAAGAACTCTGCCAGGATATAGTGCCCCTGTTACCCCGGAAGCGTAATCGCCGTGCAATTGACCCTGCTACAAAGGTATTTTTGATACACAAAACGTACTGGTGGTCCGTTATGGTAGATTTTTTAAATTGTTATGTTATGGCCGCACAAGTGGATCATAGAAAGGTTATAACAGCATAACTGACAGCAGGAAATTAAATTACTTATGTTCAAAGTGTTGTTAAAATTCATCATCATCATTTGATATACGAAGTATTATATTATCTGTGACTATATGAACAAAATAAAATTAGAAAAACAAAAAAGTGTACCAACACGGAGTAATATCATGTTTTTAATTATGAAGCATATACGTACAGTACAACCTACAACTGTTTTCTTAATGTCTCTCGGCAAAGTTCATGTTTCGTCAGTCGTCGTATTTCTATCAGTTCCCTTTGCACTTGGAGCACACCGGACGCTCTCAATCGACTTGGAAGTCAATCGAAGCTGGCGAAACGCGAAGTTTGCCGGGGGACATTTAGAAAATAGTTGTACTGTACCTAAATTTCTTGTTATAATATAACCAATAATTACATTAGTGATAGCCGTTGCTATATTAAAATTAAGTACTTGATAATAATATACATTTAAAACTTCCTGACTTTAAAAAATTAAAAATACTAATTAATACCTTTCCATCTTTGTACGTATTGGAAACTGCATTATTTGTTAAAGCGAATCAACAGTTATTTAAAAAAAAATTAGCAGTTAAGAGACCCCAATTCGTCCCCAATATGAGTATTTGATATGTCAAAACAAGTGTAAAACAGCTTTATTTAAAAAGAGTTTCTTTGGTCTTGCTCCAAATATTAATAATAAAATACCAGAGATTATTAAAAGTATGCCTCTAAAAAAAATTAAAAAGTCCCTTCATGACATCGTTGGTTATGTAACTAATTTTGTACGCCATAAATGGCAAAACATGTAGCCACCACACATTAATTATAAGACCTTCATACTGTACTCATGTTTTACAAAATAAATATTATCTTATCTTATCTTATAAACTCAAGCCTTCTTCACGCGGGGGTAGGCAGAAACTACAGAACACCAACTGCTACGATCCCTAAGGATAGCGTAGCAGTTGGTGTTCTGTAGTTTCTAGACGTAAGCAAAAGGAGTATCTAAATACTCCTTTTGCTTACGTTCATACACGCACGCCGCCGCCGGTTGCGAGTACCACGCATCTAACCTTTCTGAAGAACATGACTAAACTACCAATACTTATAACTTCCCAACTAACCGAAGGGACCACCGAGCATTTTATCAGTATTGTGAGTATCTATGTGTGTTGCAATATTAATGCATAAAAACTTACTACAAGTACAGAGAGATTTTTTTTGCTGAAATGTTACTCCCTTAAGGAAATGATAACTATTCTTTATTGACAATAAAAATAAAAAAATAGAAATACGAGATTTTGACGTCTTGATTTATTGATATTTTATTATTTTAACTATTAGTGTTTGGCATAAAATTGTGACATGTAATTAACTTGACTTTATATTTTTATTTTCATTTTGTTATTGTGACACTTGATTATCTACCTAAACAATTTTGTATGCCTTCTGGCGGGACGTAGTATGGACCGACATTTATTTGTAATTTTACCATATGTTCACAAAATTAATAAATGAATTGAATTGAACGGAACCTATTGATCAACCTAGAACTACAAATCACATCGAATTAAAAGCAAATTACTTAGTAATTTAATACCTAATTTGCATCATCAATAAATTATACATTGAACGCAAAAACTCGACCAGAACATATTTATCAAAGTTTTGTTAAACAGGACATTCGTCATCCTTTCGTTCATATGTTAATATTGAAACAATGCTTGTGGATGATTCATTGTGATATAATTTACATCCTGTACTTAGTACCTACTATGTTCATGATAATGTTTCAACGGATTTCTATTTATGTATTATTGTGGGAATAGGTTCCTTTTGATTGCCTCATTGGTCTAGTCGCAAGCGCTACTGCTGATCATGATGTCAGGAGGGTTCGATTACCCGGTTGCAGAAAGTGTTATTAGGTTTTTCTACAGGGTGAAATTGAATTCATGCGACACCTCTTCAGGAGTCATTTTACTCATCATTATGATCAACTTTCACTATGGTACCAACACTAAAAATCGCGGAAAAAAAGTTGTTGTTCTAAGTCCATAAAATCCCCACACAATAAAAAAAGAATTAAAAAAAAGTATACTGGATAGGGGGGCCCACAGGCATGGATTGCTTAGGGCATCAAGTAGTCTTAATCCGGCACTGACTATAGGTACACCTCTAGCCAACCTTTCGCTGAAACAAGGCGTGATGTCATGTATGCTAGTTTCCTTTTGCATAGAAATACGTATCCAAGTAACTCATAACTATTCTGCATTATAAACTCGGGTTACGGAGGTGACAGCGTCTACTTACTTATTTATTCATAGCAACATAAAAGGTATGACAGTGCATTTACAAAAACAAAAAAAATGGCATCATACCTGCTTAAATGACATGAAGAGTTCATGTAAATTAAGTTTGAAAATAATTTATTAGGGCTCATCCGTACGAGGAACGAGGACGAGGAAGATTCGTGTTTTTTGACGGATCGTCTTTTTTCACTATACGTTTTTTCTTTGACGGTGGCTATGCTTTTTACATGCCCGTGTTCTCACGCATCACGAATCGTGATGATAGACAAGTCTTAAATCATTATCATCTTTTAAAATTCACGTTCGTCAAAAAACATGAATCGTGATTTTATTGTGCCGGATCCACTGAAGCGCTCGTCTAAAAACTGAACTCTGAATCACGAATCAAGTGTGAACATCTATTCGGATATTTCGTCGAATCGCGGATAAACTCGTTTCCATAGGCAATGTGAACGTGTATCCGTCATGACGTATCGTTTTTTTTTGACGAATCGTCTGTGACCGGTCCCATGTGAATGAGTTCTTATTCAAGCTATTCAGTTATGTGGTCCCATTCCAAGTGACATACAATATTAGGGGGCTATTTAAATATGTATAAAATTAAAAATCTTACAAGTTGTTTCCAAAAATATCTAAGCACAACAAATAATTCAATTATTTATGACTTGAATGGAACCTTCAGAGAAAATCATTAATATTATAAAATAATTAATATTATAAAATGATTAATATTATAAAATGATTCATATTATAAAGTGATTAAATATTATAAAAATGATTAAATATTATAAAATTATTAATATTCTGGGATGTCTTATTAAATTGTACAATCTATGCAATCGCAGAGGAGCTCGTGGTTAAATAATAACAGGCCCGTCGGTTGATCGGAGGTTAAGCTACGCTTGCCGCAGTCGGTTCGTGGATGGGTGATCAGCTATTAGGTACTATCGCGGACACACATATCTAAACATCGTAACGACTATTCCTTCTTGCAGCGCTCGGCCGCTATAGTAACGCTTACCTAAGAAAAAAAGAGTCGTGTGCACGGTTTTTTTTTTTCAAAGTTATTAGATATGCGTGACCGCGATGGTACGAGTACATATCGAAATCCGGAAAGCACGTTAAGCAGTGGGTCCCGGCTGTCATTCGTATATCTTTGTCAGTCGTTACGGGTAGATAGACGCCCAAAAGTCTCACAACCAGTCTTACCAAGGGTATCGTGTTACCCAGTAACTGGGTTGTGGAGGTCAGATAGTCAGTCGCTCCATGTAAATTATCTTTCCGTCTGAATACCAGTCGCTCCATGAGAATACCAGTACTATTCAAATGCATCCGGTTAGACTGGAAGCCGACCCCAACATAGTAGGGAAAAGGCGAGGCAAATGATGAATATTCCGGGATATCTAATTGAATCTATGCAATTGCAGAAAGCACGATACTGTTGAGAAAGGGCCTGCTTCACTACCATTTTTTTTTTTTTTTGGTTTGCAAATGGTCAAATAACTTCTCCCGCTCTGGGCGGAGCGGGAGGGCGTGTCAGACTCTTACTGATTAAAAGCCACCCCTGTTCCTTCAGTGGCCTGTACGTTGCCGGGGGCCACGGTATCCTTTTCGGACTTTCCCGCGACTTTCGGACTTTCCCGCGACTTTCGGACTTTCCCGCGACTTTCGGACTTTCCCGCGACTTTTGGTCTTTCCCGCGACCTGCTTCACCACCTACTATTAAGTTCCTATTAACTTACTTGGCAGATCATTCCATACAAATTCTGTTCCATTTTTGAATTTATTCGGTAAGCAGTGGCTATTCAAACATGAAATAGGCCCTAAGTCTAAGTTTGAAGAGAATTCTAGTATTTCATGAATATTGACGATATCTCCATCGTCACCCTGTGTATGTCGTCGACCTCTAATGACATTGAGAAATTCTAGTTGCTTTGCGGTTTGTTTACCTTTATTTCTATTAATAAACGAAGTTACTAGAAAATAATTAACTGATATAATAGGAAGACGTTACCGCAAAGTAATCACAGTGTAATTAACGACTAATATTTTTTGGAATTCTTTGACAACTGACGTATATAAATGACTCTTTTCCGTATTATTTCCTTAAGCGTTCTAAGAGCGTTTAAACAGAAAGTGGGCAACGTCGCAGTAGATGTCAAATATTTCGCTATTTATTACTGTATGGAAATATGAAATCTCAACTCACAATCACTAAAAAAATCAGCTGTTTCATAGAAAAGTGCAATACCTACGCGGTCAAAATGTATGGAACAGCTGTTTTTAAAAAAAATTACCGACGAAAAATTTCAACGCAGGGGGTTTCAGAATCATGTACTGAATCCATGGTATCAGTTTCCGCGTCGATGTCCCTGTCACCCTGTATATTATTTGTATTCCTATATTTTGAAATAAATTTTACTTTCAAAAGTTAAAACTTTTTTTAGAACAGACTGGAAGAAATACATAACATCACGCGTATATACCCCAAAGGGTTGGACGGAGGTGTACAAATAGTACACCCACATTCCGCCAGTTATGTTTTAGTCCTATGTATTAAGGGGCGAGCCTTATATTGCCATCAACCGGGCATAAATCTAGACTCCAGGCTACTACTGAGAGGCGCGTTGTGTTCCACGCGCGCCTCAAAGAGATGTCAGCACCAACTGACGGGGTCCGTAAGGGCCAATGCCTGCCAGGGTTACGAGTTTGACCGAAAGGGATATTGCGGCCCCGGCACACAGGCAATGGAAGGAACACGGGTGGGTTTTAGTCAGTAAAAGTCTGACACACCCTCCCGCTCCGCCCAAAGCGGGAAAAGTTATTTGATAATTTCCCAACCGAAAAAAAAAAAAAAAAGGCTGCTACTTAGTGATAACATATGGAAAAACCCAATAACATTTTGCTCGACCCGGGAATCGAACCCAGGCACAGCAGGAACGCTTCCGACCCTAAGACCAGCCAGGCAGTCAAAGAAATATCCTCTGAATTTCATCTTTTGTTTTTTTTTTCTAGGTTGCATTTAATGTTGTATTAATTAGTACAATAATAATAATATCATGGCGAGTGTTGGCAAAACATGACACTAATTGATTTTTCAATTATATTATTGATTGTCAACAAAGTCGACGTAGGTAGCTGCGGTCAGTTCAATCGAAAATCACATTAAAATCCGATTTAATTAATTACCTATATGACAGAATATTCTTTTGTGTACTGATGTCACACAATGGAAAAGTTAACTTCGTTTTTTATCGGTTCCAACTGTAGATACTTAATCTTTTTCTAAATTTAAACATAGCGTTTCAATTATACCTTGTCATTCCTTGTTAACCACAAAAAATATTTTCCTCTTTGTTCGTCATGAAAATAATTATGTTCTTGTGACCATAATTAGGTACCTAGGTATTTTAAAATTGTCAACAATACAACAACAACATAACAATAGTGTTATTTTCATGACCTGAGATTTTTGTCATACGTGTGGAATATAATAATGAGATTATAAATATTTATGTATATTTTTCGTGCTTTTTAAAACTTTTAAAATATATAAATTAATTAATTAAAAAAAGTAGCTATTTAATTTATTTATTAATTTAAATTTTTTAAATTAGTTTTTATACTTTTAATATATTCTTTGCCACCTTGAAACACGGTTAGTCCGTTCGTTTTATGTCTATGAATTAACGCAACTGCATAATTGGATTAAAAAAAAAAGATTGTCGTCGACGATCTCACGCCAATTTGCATTTCAACTATTCATCAAAGGCAGACATTTAACTAACATATTACGGAACAACCACCACCGGTTGTAAAGTCGAAACCACACGATCTATAATTTGACTAATTATGCGTTTACGCGATAAAAGCAAAAAAAAAGAGTAACATAAATGTTACTCTTTTTTTTTGCTGTGCACGAACCGGTTCGTGAAACACAAAAGACAAATAAAAAAATCAATAAGTGAAAATAACGTTTTAACAATAAACCGCTGTGACAAAAAGGTTAATTTCAGCGTTAGTGCCAGACAGATGCTGTCTTACGCTGGTTTTCAAGGAATACATATCAAGCTATACATTCCCAGTTTAAGCTGACCTCTCATTGTTCGGAAATCCTATAAATCACTTTATACCTACAAGAAATGTATGTATATACGTAGTTTTTATAATTATAAATAACTAGTAATCAAATATAATTACAAAACCAAAACGAAAACAACAAAACCTGTTCTTAGCGATTAAGAGCTAGATTGGGTTCTATTGTAGCCCGGAGACTGATTTGAGACTGATTAAGGTCGCCCCTGTCAAAATGGAGTTTGTATAGATAGATAGATAGAATATTCTTTATTATGCACACCATACAAATTACAGAAAGAAATTTAGAAATGTTACATGGGGTGACACAATGGGATCGCTAAAAGCGATCTTTTTTTTTCTTTTTTTTCTTTTGTATATTATAACTATAGCGAAACGTAGGTGTACTATCAAATTTCCTGATACCTTCGGGACATAGGCATACCTATCTTATGTCTTAATTTTATTAAAACAATAAATACATATTATATATCTAGATAAAAAAAATAAAAAATATGGCTTAATAGCACATTTTACTTTTAATTTAAGCGGGTTCTGTCAAATGTGTTTTATTTTTAAATGCTATGTGAACCTATAATTTGTGTAGGTATACATTCATTAGCAGTAATACCTTTCCTAAGTACTTTTGTAAACCAATGTTGAATGTATACGCTGTTAGTGTTCTTTAATAAAAAATAAAAATAATATAAAATAATTAAGCATAATTCATGGGCTCTTAAAACAGACGTCTGTTATTTCAATTATCTATCTCTAGATTTTATAAAAAATCCGGTTAATCAAGATTATGAACACTACAAAAATAAATAAAATGCCTTGGGGCTCCGAAAGCGAGCCACAAATAATTTTATTTTAAAATGCAGCGGAACATGCTACTGAACATTCAGATTAGCGGTACTTTGACTTTTAATAGGTAAACGCATTTAATTTACCCATATTTACGTATTTACAAATCATATTACTCGTATACAGGCTGGCGTTGAAATTTTTCGTCGGTTATTAAAAAAAAAACAGCTGCTCCATACATTTTGACCCCGTAGGTATTGCACTTTTCTATGAAACAGCTGTTTTTTTTTTTCAATAATCAACGAAAAATTTCAACGCAGTGGGGTTCAGAATCATGTACTGAATCCATGGTAGCCGGCTTCGCGTCGATGTCCCTGACACTCCGTATAATATTTGTAGGGCCTTGTAGGACCTTGTAGGGCCCTATTGCAAAATAGAACAAGAAACCATAAAAAAAAAATCCTAGATATCGTTTTGCGAGGCAATTGAATAATAAAAATAGTAATAGTAAATAAATATAGTAATAGTAAATAAATAAAAAATTATAAATAGAGCAATAAAATTCCTCACCCGCGCTTTCTGCTGCCTTACTTAGACAGAATGTGAAGGCATGCTCTTTGGAGTTTAGGTTTCAGCATACAAACCCACAGGCTGTTATAAAAGCTTTTAAAGATCTTAAAATTAAATCAACAGAAGATCTCTGGGGAATGTCTGTAAAAGTCTGTAGAACTATTATCGAAACCATTGCGCCCTATTTAGCTTTCATATTTAACACCAGTATAGACCAAGGAGTCTTTCCGGATCTCATGAAACACAGTAAAGTAGTTCCATTGTTCAAATCCGGTGATAGTAAAGAACCTAACAATTATAGGCCCGTCTCAATTATACCAGTTCTCAGTAAGGTGTTTGAAAAGTTGATGCTCAATCAAATGTTACGTCACTTTAATAAAAATTCCATCTTTCATGAACAACAGTACGGTTTCACCAAAGGGCGTTGTACCACTGACGCTGGTGACACCCTAATAAAGAACATTTTTAATGCCTGGGAAGAAGCACAAGATGCCATTGGAATCTTTTGCGACCTCTCGAAGGCGTTTGATTGCGTAGACCATGAGACACTTCTGCTGAAACTGGAGCACTATGGGATTAGAAATGCAGCTCTTGATTTACTAAGATCATACCTTAAAGATAGGAAGGTTAAAGTTCAAGTAAACGGCGTAAACTCATTAGGGTCTGAAATGGCATTGGGCGTTCCTCAAGGTTCGATATTGGGTCCATTCCTCTTTTTAGTTTACATTAATGATTTACCCCAATTACTTCAAAATCAACCGAAGATGGTGTTATTTGCAGATGACACATCATTGATCTTTAAAATCAACCGACGGTCACAAAATCTTGACGACGTGAATAGCTCTATACTTCAGGTCCAAGATTGGTTTACGGTAAACAATTTGGTACTAAATAAAAAAAAAACCAAATGCATTAGATTTAAATTACCTAATGTTAGAAGTAGCGAATGTGACATCATATTGAATGGAGAAAAACTGGAATTTATTAATCAAACGGTTTTCCTAGGAATCACGCTAGACGAGAAATTACAATGGGGACCTCATATAACATCTCTTGCGGGGCGGCTAAGCTCGGCCGCTTATGCGGTTAGAAAGATAAGACAGTTAACAGACGTTGAAACCGCGCGTTTGGTCTATTTTAGCTACTTCCATAGTATTATGTCGTATGGAATTTTACTGTGGGGTCGGGCTGCTGACATTGAATCCATCTTTATCTTACAAAAGAGAGCTGTCAGAGCCATTTATGATTTACATCGTCGCGAATCTCTCAGGGAACTATTTGGAAAGATTAATATTATGACGGTACCTTGCCAATTCATATATGAAAATATTATGTATGTAAGAAAAAATCTACATATTTTTAATAAAATAAGTGATAGACATAATTTTAATACTAGAAATAAAGATAAAATAGATCAACCATTTTTCAGATTATCTAAAGTACATACATCTTTTATGGGGTACTGTGTTAAATGTTACAACAAAATACCTTGTGATATTTTACAATTAAATGAAAGAAAATTTAAAACTCATATTAAAAGTGCACTTTGTAAACAAGCATATTACAAATTAGAGGATTATATCCAAGATAAAAATGCTTGGAAACATGCTGGTCCAGCTCCATAGGATAATCTAGAATCTAGACAAAATCAAACTGGTTGCGAATTTAAGTTTTATAAATTATTATATTTTATTATATGACATTGATTTTACATTCTGTGATGACTTCCTCACACACTGACTTATTAATTGTAACTTTTTTTTTATTTTTTTTTGGAAAATCGTCTTCTTTTACAATGTTTGTAAATATGTGAGAACCACGTATCTATCACATAGGTAATTAATTTATCTGTTGTTGCTCTCTTTTTAAATTTATTTTTACCTATTGTGGTATGGTAAATTTTATTTTTTTATTTTTAGATGCATCGTCTTCACATATAATTATATAACTAATGTACCTACATATATACAAAATATTGTAAAACATTTTAAAAGAGTAACGGTGGAGTTTCTTGCCCATTCTTCTCCATACGAAAACTACCTTTTGGAAGGGGCGACTAGAATCAATTCATTTTTTTTGTAATTTTTGACGTTCAAAAGTGCCTTGCAAGGGCCTATTTGAAATAAATGATTTGACTTTGACTTTGACTTTGAATAAAATAAAAATAGTAATAGTCCATATATTTATTTAAAAGAAGAATTATATTATATTAATAGAATTATAGAATTATTACAGAGATGTTACATAGATTTTAAGTACATTATATTCTGCCGATTCCGGAGTACAAATACATGGTAAGGGTTTTGGTTCGTTTATTAGATCGCACATTGAATTAAATAAACGAGGATAGCATTCAAATTGCAAATTAGTCAAAAATTAGCTATAGAAATGTCAACAACATTTAATTAAGTCAAAGAGAATAATATTACAATTATTTCCTAATATTTATGTCAACTTATCATTCATAAAATCATTAGATATCACATTACACACATTTCACATTTTGATATTAGATATCATTCGATTTATAATAGAATTCGAAAGATAACTAAGTCTACTCTATGCAGTGGCTGGAGGCCTTAATTTATTCATGCAAAAAAATACTTCGAAATAACGAAACTTCGACATGTTTCACATTAATTGCACTATTTATTTCCTAAGTTTCAACACATAGTTATTAGCATCAATGTTCTGTAATACAGATTAACATAAAACTTGAATGAAATTATACGGTTTTCCTTCCTCTTCCACTGAAACTGTCGATAACTTAAGTATCATGTTCCTCTACTTAACCGTTCGTTATTAGAGGATACAGGTCGGTATTGTGTTACAATGGTCGGTAGCCTTTCGAATAACGCTCTAGATATGTTAGCAAACCGAATAATGTACTGTTCCTGTACAAGTGTATAATAAAACATAGGAGTACAAGCTTTTTTTTTTTGTTTTTTTTTTTTTTGAGGTTTGGATATTATCAAATAACTTCTCCCGCTCTGGGCGGAGCGGGAGGGCGTGTCAGAATTTTACTGTCTAAAACCCACCCGTGTTCCTTCCGTTGCCTGTGTGCTGGGGCCGCGATATCTCTTTCGGACAAACTCGCAACCCTGGCAGGCATTGGCCCTTACGGACCCCGTCAGTTGGTGCTGACATCTCTTTGAGGCGCGCGTGGAACACAACGCGCCGTCGAACCGGTCCTGGTTCTTATCGGACGGCGAGCTACCCATTGCTCACCATCCGCAAACCCGCGCCTACGGTGGCCGGAAGTCGGCTCGTGACTCCCGACGCCCATGCCTCGAGTACATGCTTGATACATGATGCATGTGTAATTCCATGCTTTAAATCCAGTTATCATCTATCTAGCCTTTTCCCAACTATCGGATGCAGCTGAATACCAGTATTTTACGTGGAGCGACTGCCTATCTGACCCCCACAACCCAGTTACTGGGTAATACGATACCCCTTGGTAAGACTGGTTGTCAGACTTTCGGGCCTCTGACTACCCCGTAACGACTGTCAAAGATCTACGAATGACAGCCGGGACCAATGGCTTTCTGAGGCTCGGAGGGGTCTTGGTATGTAAAGATGGTCACCCATCCAAAGACCAACCGCGGCAAGCGTAGCTTAACCTGAACGCCCGATCCGTACGGCTGTTATTAGTATCAAGTAATTACTATAATAATATTCAGGATTAAATAAAATTGACTAGCTAAACTCCGCAGACACGATAGGTATAATTAAACATGATAAAACAAAAAAGAAATACAATTTGATGTTTTTTTTGTGAGGTAATCGAATGCATTTATTGTAGTCACTTGAAATATATATTTTTTTAAACATAAGAAATCTGATTTTCTCATCATATAACAGTACTAACAGCGGTCGTTGAACTATCAAAAAAGAATCAAATCGTTTTATTTTATCGTGTTTATAATAATCCCGAGGCCATATTTCCATACAGTAATATTGCCAAATTAATCAAAACAGGTAAATATTTGATAGCTATCTGCGACGTTGCCAACTTTTAGAATGAACGCTCAAGTGTCCAATATGTTACTGAGAAAGTGTATAAAATACGTTTTAAGTGTTTTTTTAAGTGTGTGTCCAGTATACAGTATTCTGTTATTTAGTTAAAACATTTAACAAATTCAAAAACAGGAAATTTAAAAAAAAGGAGATCATTCTCAGTATAGGAAAAACAAGTGCTGAAAATAAAGGCTTTCAAGGAAATATACCCTATCTTTTTGATAGTAATGCTCAATGTTTTGCAGCATCATTTTACAACTATTACGACTGTGGAGCCACATCGCAAACTATGCCCCACCTCTTGTCGTGCTCTGTCCTTTGCGAAGCCAACGATAACGCTGTCGAAGTGGTCGAATTCTGGTCGAAGTAAAATGTAGTCATCGATACGACGGAGAAGAAGAAGAACTATTACAAATATTGCAATAAGTATCTGCATTGAGCATCGAGATTTTCCGAACAGAATGAAAAACGTTATGAATTTATGAAATAAACGCTATAAAGTACCTATCCTACTAGCAAACCGCCCCGGTTTCACGGTTTGTACGACTTGACAAAATATCCAGTTCTCTTTATTTTATGTGAGTTTAATATAAAAAATTTAAAGACATGAATCTTCCGGAATAAATTCTCTAAATGATGGTATGGTGAAAATCGCATCAAAATTCGTTGCGGAGTTTAGAAGAACAACGCGTTCAAACAGACAGACACGACACGCACTCACGACAAAAAGTAAAGTGTCGACACACGACAGACATTTTAATTTATAAATGAATGAATGGAAATGAAAATGGAAATGTGATAAGTAGGAATTTACATATAAAAAAAAGGAAAAAATAATGGTGAGTTAGTATTATGGACTGCATACAATCCAATAATGTGCGCACCTCATGCTCTATTGAACAAGATTATGACGAGCTGTATTTCAAAACTATGAATGATTAAGGTTAATACTCTTTTTAATTATAGCAACCTGGTTGTTCTAGAAACTTGAGGAAAAGTAATTGCTGTGTTTTGAAGGTGAATGGTCAAGTTTAACTTGTGGGTAAGGACCATCCGATCTAATCTGTAAAAATCACAGTGATGACTGAAGCGAAGTAAGCTTGAAGCAAGCTGTCATTAGTGTCAATCCCTAGCGTCAGGTGGAATGACAGTTCAAATCAAGCTCATTTTTTACGGATTTGACTTTTTACAGAATGAGATTTCTGTGGAAATTAGGGACGAACTCAAACGTATTGCGCCAACGTTATTCTGAGAACTACTTATATTTGTGGACAAATAAATCGAATTTAAATGTTTTTTTTATTATCCTGTTTATGCCCTTTGAGTATTTCTTTTTTTATTGTTTATTGTTTATTAATTAAGGAATAAAATAAAATATAAACAGAAACATCACAAAAACCTCAATAGGTTTGTCCGGATGTTAAAACACTTTTACGTAATCTTAATACTAACGAAATATATAATTTATGGTTAAAACATAGTATATAAGACATTGTGAGGTCGATTGTATTAATATCAAAAAAAGCACAAAAACGACGTATCTAATTATATTTCAATATTGAAGTCGGTATCGGGAATCAATCGTTATTTTATTCTAATATTAACATTAGCTGTTAACGTAGATTGTGTGACAAATGAATAATAGGTATTGGTGACTTTAAATATAATTTAGTTTTATTGTTACAAAAAAATTTTAGAACGATGTTCCTTATCGCGAGCTATACTCTGCACACTTGGCGTATGAGAGCTGGACCGCAAAAACTGTAACATTTAGAACGTCACGACAATTTTTTTTTTGTCATTTCGTTTCTCTCTGTTAATTTATCTCATTGTTCCTGTTGTTTAAAGCTTCGTGCAGACTAGCGCGACGCGACACCCGTTATTATAATACCGTGATGTTTTCTCAGAAATTGTGTCGCGCTGGTCTGCACGAGCCTTTATACATAATATACCGCGAAAAGATCTCCGTTACAACCGCGGGGGGTCCTGCGACACCTCTCAACTTTTTATTTCACTGTTCTGTGTTGTTATCTTATCTTATCTACTAAACAGTGTCTTGTCTTTCGAAATAATGCCGTCAATATGAATTTAAAAATAAAAGTTCTAGGCCATCAAATATTTAAGTAGATTCCGCGCTACCACTGAAGTCCGGCGGAAAATTCTGGAACTACATTTAAAATTCAATTTGATACAATGACGTAGACACTAGCGCCGCGGCTATCGTACTTGACTGGTGGCGGGGACTCTAAACAATAATTTGACATGTAACATTCCAGCTGTTGATAGTTATTATTAAAAATCTCGAAACTAGATAATTAGTATGCCAATAGTAACATTTGCATGAAACGATAAAAATCTTGGTTGTCGATAACTTACGGTTCAACAATACACGTTGTCCTGATGAATAATTTATAATGTGCAAAAATCGATTGGCAGGCGGCGTCTACGTGCGTCCGCGCATATGGGTATCTCGTCTCAATATGAATGAGGAAGTGATTTGTAAACATAGCCATTGCTATATATTATTTAACTACCTATATGCTTACAACTAGGTACGTTAAATGATAACTGAGACTTGGACATACCTGTTCATTCATAAGTTTGTCGAGAAATTATTGTTTTCATTGAACACTTGAACGAGGTTTCGGGCCATCGGAGCAAGATAATGTTCTAAAGTGCCCTAAATGCTCCCGCAAACACGCGCGCCGCGACTCTAATAAATCAATTTCTAAGAAAACTTCACGGTAGAATAATTACCGGTGTCAGTGTCAGTCTACACGAACCTTTATCTGGGCGGGAAATTCACAATTTTGCACTTGAAATCCCACAGCGGTTTTCCGTTCCTATTTTAACCTAGGCAAACATTATTTAACATAGAAATTAGTTTAGAAATTACTTCCTTACTAACTGCTTCCTTTTGCTAGTGTGTGAATTCCCAATGACCCATTCATTAGATAATTGACTTTGATTTTTAGAAATGATTGACCATAATGACATGTCATTACGGTGAGTTTTCCCAAATTATAGTGTTTAATTATGTTTTAATAATATTAGCAATAAAACAATCGTTAAGAACGATTGGTTTATTGCTATTGTTGAATGAACCGAAAAGGCGGGTTCAATCATTGCCATCTTAGTTCCGAAGTCTAATGGCCCATAATAGTGCCTTAACTCAAACTCAAAGCATTTATTTCAATTAAACCATTTACAGGCACTTTTGAATTGTCAAATAATCGCTCAGTTAGTCAGAAAGTTGAAGCTAGTTACCCATTCCAAAACGTAGATCTCTATGGAGAAGAACGGGCAAGAAACTCCAAGGACACTCACTCTTTTTAATATAGCATGATACTCGTATTACAAAATCCTCCAATATTCTTGTGAGAATAAGTCAAAATTAAAAATAAAAACAGTTCAAAATTTAAGATTTAAAATAAACCCTGGCAGATAAGAGATGGCCAATCTCAACTCACGGCTCCCGTTCACGAACATGACGCGTGGATCAGCGCCCTCCAGCTTATCCAGTTTGTAGGGAACCGAATGATCCAACACACTCACCACCATCAGCGAAACATTTAGGTGAGCATGGCGTGACGCCCATAACAATGGGAAATCTGAAATCTGTCAGAAACACGATTGGAAAGATAGTTCTTGACTCAGGAGTGACTTTGCGGAAATCCATGATAAAATACAATAGACGACGATTTAGTAGCCTAATCCGCTTAACTGTTCTTAAAGAGTCATAAAGAACCCAGTAAGAAATCGACACGTATTTTACCTCCCAAAGAGACATCCTCAGGATGACGATTGACTTTTTGCCACGCTAAGAACGCAGTGCCTGCGTCCGACGCATGGCATGGCAACACGTCATATCCGGGTTCTCAACAAGTCAATCGTCATCCTGTGTGTCACACAATGTCGCGTTAAACTGGAATGTACTATAATACATAACATAACATCACGCCTTGTTTCCCCGAAGAGTTGGGCAGAGGTGTATTTATACACCTCCATTTCGCCAGTTATGTTTGTGCTATATTCAATCTACCTAGCCTTTTCCCAACTATATTGGAGTCGGTTTACGGTCTAACTGAATCCAGCTGAATACCAGTATTTTACATGGAGCGACTGCTTTTCTGACCTCCACAACCCAGGAACTGGGTAATACGATACCCCTTGGTAAGACTGGTTGTCAGACTTTCGGGCTTCTGCCGACCCGTAAAGACTGTCAAAGATCCATGAATGACAGCCGGGACCATTCCGAGGCACGGAGTAGTCTCGGTATGTAAAGATGGCCACCCATCCACAGACCTACCCCGGCAAGCGTAGCTTAACCTGACGGACCGATCCGTGCGGCAGTTATTACTTAGCCACGAGCTCCTATGTTTGTGCTATATTACAGCTATTAAAACGAATATCCACAGAATTTTTTGGTATTTTATAACTGAGCATATTTGCCAAAATATGGTCGAGTAGAAATAGAGCAAACAATATGGAAGCATGGTGATATAGTTTTAAACAAAAAACAAAAAAAATTCACATAGTCAACGAATGAACTATGTAAATTACATAGTTCATTCGTTGACTATGTGAATTTTTGTTCAGATTACAACATCAATTAATGTTTTTCGAAAGTAATCCAATGACGAAATCTGACACATAGAAATTAAATTATATGCAAAGTTTGTATCTAGTGTAAAACTTGCATAGTTATGTAAGCGTGTTTTAATCAAATCCATTAAAAAAATTGCGTTCCGTCAATTATTTTAAGTTTTAGAGTACATTATATACTGTGCTCGGCGTTGCTTTAGGATTATTTACGTTCTCATTAATTTCAACCTCGCCCAAGGTTATTCAGCAGGTAAGAATATTAGTAATTTACTATCGACGGAGACTGCACTAATCGTAAAAAAACGACCACGCACAATGAAGGGTTCCGTAGTTAGGATGAATTTATCCCAAAAACAAACTTAACATTGTAGTTGACAAACATGTTTCTCCCATACATCGGTATACGTCTTGGTCAATTCTCCAACTGCAAATGTAAGTTAAAATCCGCAAAAAACAAAAAAACAAGATAAAACCACAAATGAACGATTTTCGGACATTTTCCTTTGCATGTGCTGTGAGACCTTGCTTCCTGCCAAATTTTATGATTCTAGGTCAACGAGAAGTACCCTGTAGGTTTTGATTTCTTTGCGATTATCAAAATATTATGTCATATAAATGGCAGTATTTTTTTATTGTGTTGACTAAGAAGCTTGATTTTTTTAGAGCTCCAATTTAACTTAAAAAAACGGGTCTTGACAGACTGAGAGACAGACAGACGGACGGACAGACGGACAACGAAGTGATTCTATAAGGGTTCAGTTTTTTCCTTTTGAGGTACGGAACCCTAAAATATTTGTAAACAAAATGTGAGTCATGATTTTTAACGAATTTTTTAACGAATCAAGTTAGTTTATAAAATGACTACTGGTTTATGAAACCAGTTTAATAAAAAGTTACACACTAAAACTAGTTTGAAGCAAGGAAAAGTAAGGTACTATTGACGTTTCCACGACAACAGCATTCGGGATTCGCTATCACTGCCTGCTTGTGTGTCGTGTACCTACTATCTGTTACAAAAGTATTTGATGAAAGTTTACACTTTCATACATGTACGTTTTCTGAACCATTTGTTTACATTTTAATCAGATACTTTTGGAACAGACTATAGGTCTCGATTTGTAGCTATGGGAGCTCGGAACATCATTCCCGACCGGGATTCACTTCCTTTCATGAACTGAACCCCACATGCTCGTTAAATAATTACTAGATACGAGTAGGTACTGCTTTGACTGACAGTAAAGCAAAATACGAGTACTATTGTACTCGTATTTTGCTTTTAATATTGTGATTCTTTTGGAAAAATCACGGTTATACTAAATATAATTATATAATAAATTTTCTAAACCAGTCACAAAGGGATCATGGTTGAAATTTCCATTTGGGTCTGTAGTACTTTAAACGTACAAAAAAAAAAAAACTATATGTTCTAGTCGTGTTTGGCACTCACCGGCCGCTACCCCACCTTTTTCTGATTTAACCTTTGAGAAACTTGCAATATGGTCAAATATTTTAAGATATCACGACAACCATCTACGATGTTTACCGAGCAATATCTACGTACGTACTACACAAAAAAAAGCCCTTTCTAATAAAGGCTCCTGTAAACAGGCGCAACGCGACACTGGTAGAACAATTTCCCAGAAGTTTTCATGAAAATAGTTTCACCAAAATCGGGTCGCGCCGTCAAATCGCGGGAGCCTTAAGTCAGTGTATTTACGAAATTTGGACATCTAAGCATATCTGACGAAATCTTCAGAATAGATTAGACGTGACCTAAATTTAGTTAAATGTATGTGACACATAGTTACTCAAACCTCGGTAATTAGTGGTCTAAGTAGGTACGTAGGTGTTGCACCAACACCTTAATTATTCCGAAATAATCACACTTTGATACGTTACGCAAACTAATTGAAATTGTCTCTAAAAATTAAAAGTCATTCTAAGGTCAAAATAAGTCTCAAAGATTTACATAACAATAAAAACTAAAACGTGAACTCTGCAATAATTTTACCGAAAATCGTTACGGATAATGGCCTAATAGCGAAGAGCCTCTCTAATTGCGCGGCTGCGTCAACGGATTGATTCAGAAAGCTGTACTCCTGGACACGGCACGCATAGTGAGGAGTTTCCTCTCTAGAGCCCTGCCCACCGGCAGTTTAGACCCTGTTCCTGATGTCGATGGGCTATAATTTTTACTCGACTACCCAAAAAAAGAGTGTAATGTTGCAGGGTTCATGTATGTTTGTCAGTTTCTTTATTTCAACATAACTTAAAAATGCCTGAACAGATAGTATGGGGTATCGATCCTTACATCATCCCGAGTGAAACTGGATATATATTTTTTTTAACTGTTAATTTCGCGTCAGTACACTCAGAACGGCTCCATTTACAAACGTGAAAAAAAAGACACTTGTCATTAGGGCAGGGCCGTCGTGTTGTTTATTTTTGTTAATTATTTCGTTTTATTTATATTTTAAAATGTATTTAATATTTGTAATAAAATAGAGAAAATGAAACACGGATGTGAATCTTATCATTAATAGCGTAATTTCGTTGCAAATGTCAATGAAAATGCAAATGTTGTAAATGTCAACAAGTTGTGTATTAATTTTAAATACGTCAATAATCATAAAATAGATTAAATCATAGCATCGGAAAATAGTTTTCTACTAATAGAGGATTATTGCTAAAATATATTTTGATTTTTTATAGATAGTATTAGAAAATCGTAATTCATACAAGGCTATTTTATTATATTCATGAAGGTAATAACAATAATTGGTTATAATTATTACAAATTTTTGTTAAAGATTTTCTAAACAATACAATCTAGTTTTGAATGGTTTCTGTCTGTTGGCCTAATGACTCCTTTATTAATATTGTATTTAGGACACTAAAACTTGGCAATTAAATCTATTGCTACAACATCGTCTAAACAAATAAATTTAAAACTATTCCTCAATCAATTAATTAAACCAAGGTTAAGAACAGTTTACCATTGTTAACAAACAAAAATTTTTCGATATCAAACTAATCACGGATATCGATTATAATCCTACTATGTAATTTAATACTCGTTTATATAATAATTAATAATTTAAATTTTATATAATATATAATTATAATCCTACTAATATTATAAATGTGAAAGTTTGTATGTTTGGATGTTTGTTACTCAATCGTGCAATAACGGCTGATCGAATTTGGATGAAATTTGTCACACGATACTTTTTATCCCGATCGGAACGTTTTACCCGTGGAATAATTTCCGATCTCCACGCGGGCGAAATCGCGGGCGAAAGCTAGTAAACAATAAAACATTCGATTTATCGATTTTTCTATCGGTACCTATTATGCAATGCTCTCCCGCGCAGTCATAACGGTATGTTGGGTAGATCAACGTTATAGCGTTCGAAGTAATAGCTTTGCTTATGTAACCTTTGACTAATGACAAAACTGAGTTTGAAATGTAAAGAAAGTTCTCGAGAGAATTCCAATGTTATGAGTTAGCACATCATTAACGGTTAGTGTGTCTGCACACGGACCACTCGCCGCTGCCACAATTAGTGGACAGCGACAACCACCTTTTGAGTGGTGGTAACCACTTGATAACTGTATGAAAGGTGACTGACTGTCGCTGTGTTACAAGCGGCAATCGCGTGTGGCCCGTGTACGTGAGCCTTAGCCGAAACCGGAAAGAGATGTGAGATAAGTGTCTTGCAAAGAATTTATATAAATATTGCGTATGTTATGTATGTAGTAGTACCTATGAGAATAGTCGCCCTACAAATGGATATTAAGAGAGAGAGTTATTATATCTTTAGCAGCAGTTCCGCGACTGGGTGAATGAATAAATGAGAAAAAATACACAACATAACTACTGAAGAATATAAAAAGTTAGAAAAAATCTCATGGGAAGGAGAAAAATGTATGTAAGAGTTTTCAGGCCATTCCTGAGTAGGGCTGCCAGGCCCAAAAATAGAAAAGCTGGACACAGATTCACATTTAGCCGGACATTTTGCCATAAAATCCTGCCACACCGGTTTTTAAAAGAAAAAAAAATATTATACTTTTATTTGTGTATTTATTACTGTCATTCATTTGGGACTTACTCTACTCTTAATTATGAATCTCAAATTTTGTGCTTAATAAAGTAATTTGTAACTTGTTTACATTGAAAGTAATTAAAACAATAAATAATCAGGCATCTTTTGGCGGGACGGGGTTGAACAAAATAGAAAATAAATAAGCCTTACAAATGCGGCGACAAGCCGGACTTGTCTTTATTTGGCCTGACACGATTGTAAAAAATCGGACATGTCCGGCTAATAGCCGGACACCTGGCAACCCTATCCCTGAGTGTCTCCAAAAGTGATTAAAGTATGAAATTTACAGACCAAAGCTAGAGCTTGTCTTTAGTTCCAACTGTTTGTCTAGATGTGAATCTAGGGTAGTCTACGCCGCAGCAGCTATAGTAAAACCTGTTTCTAGCGAAACGTTCACAGCTTAGAGTAGAGTAATAAAACCTAGAGTCTAGACTTATTTTAGGTTTTGTAATTTGCTACCTAGACTAGTTCCTGTGTCTTTGGTGAATGCAAAAAGGTTTTTAATACCAATTCATTGTAGCAGCGTGTTTTAGATCAATTGGAATATGTTTCTTCATAAGTTACATTATAACAGAAGATATGAGGCAAGAGTTTTGTTGATTCATGTTGTCATTCCATCAGTTTCGGTCGTAAGTTCTTATTGCCTAACTAATAATGACGAAGATGCTTCCTTTTGACAATCTACGCTGTGTTGCGTGAGAGTTTGCTAATCGCTGTCAATTTATTGAAATTATAAAACCAATAAGTTTACACTTACTGTTATCATGTTTATACAACCTTAGTTTTTGTTTACCCTAAACCTCTTAAGGGGTCATTGTACTCATCATTATGAACAACTTTCACTATGGGAGCAACGCTGAAATTGCGAAAAAAAAATCAGCTGTTCCCTACATTTCGACGAGATATGCGAACATAAATGTAGGGAACAGCTGTTTTTTTTTTCGTTTTTTGCTTTGTTCGTTTGCATAAATCTAGCCGATAGTTTAAATTCTAACCCAATTGAGGTAAAGATAATAATAAGATTACTGCTTTTATTTTCGTCCTTAAGGCTTCCTGTCCATTGAAGCGGAGCGAGGCAGCGGAGAGGAGAATGGCAGCGGAGTGGAGCGGAGTTGCGGACAATGTCTGTCCATTGATGCGAAGCGAGGTAGCAGAGTGGAGTTACGGACTGTGCGGAGCGAGGTAGCGGAGCGGTGTTACTCCCCGCTCCGGTTCCCCACTCCACTTCTCCGCTCCGTTTCCCCGCTCCGCTTTCCCTCTCCGCTACTCCGCTCCGCTTCCCCGCTCCGCTTCCCGGTTTTGTATGAATTTATAAACTAGTTCGCAAATCCCTGTCTACTGAATCGGAGCGGAGGTTTTATGCAATTCTTTTGGTTAATATTGGCACACCGCTACTCCGCTCCTCTCCGCTCCGCTCCAGTGGACAGGCAGCCTTAAACGGTAGTCTAAAAGTCCATTTTCAATATATAACAATACTTAATTACTGTTTCTTATTTCCGTACCTAACAAAAATGTGACTACTTAACATTTTCAATTAAGTTTACAATTCTGGGAGAATCAAAATTTTTCACAATGAAACCGCCACTGTTTTTACTCCGACATGGTCATAAACAGCCACAAAGTACTTCCGTTAACATAACGTAAACCAGCGGAAGCCAACACTGCCAATACATCTTGCACGTGAGAAAGATACCTGATGATACAATGGATTGTAATTGTAATCAAACGCACGATTATGCATGCAAAATTATTATCAATCGCAATTTTGATAAAGAAGAATTGATTTCTGGAAGGGTTAAGGTATATGTGCCCATGTACTATCGAAGAAGTTCATATCTATACACCGTAAGGACTATTTCTGCTTGCAGCGCTCGGAAGCTATAAAACCGGGGCGGTAACAGATGTGGTCAGCGTGTTCACGGGATTAAGTTATCAAACCGCTTAGATATGAAGTTCCCGGTATACGGCCACGTACACGGACGGACACGCACAAAAAGGAGGCTAGGACCGACTGGATGCGGAAGGCGAAGTATCGGGTGTTGTGATGGGACAGGTCTTTTTCTAGCAGAGGACTGTGATAGGTTGAGCTGATTGATGAATTTATATCAAGAAGTCAGCATTCATCATTACAGCCAAAAGACGTCCACTGATGGACATTGGCCCAAGCACCGCCAATTCGTTCTGTGCTTCCCGCATCCAGCGGTTTCCTGCGGCCTTCACAAGGTCATCGGTCCATCTTGTGGGAGGCCTTCCAACGCTACGTCTTCCAGTACTCGGTCGCCACTCCAGAACCTTTCGGCCCCATTGGCCATCTGTACTGCGAGCAATGTGCCCTGCCCATTGCCACTTAAGTTTGGCAATTCTTCTGGCTATGTCGGTTACCTTGGTTTTCCTGGGGATCTCTTCATTTGTGATTCGATCACGTAGGGAAACTTCAAGCATAGCCTATTGTGAGCGACCACGTTTCGGTGCCATAGGTCATCACTGGCAACACACATTGGTCAAAGACTTTCGTCTTGAGACACTGCGGTATGTGGTATTGCTAGGAGAGTGAGCATTGCCAGTAATAAAACACTTGTAAGATATCAATTAGAACTTAGTGGTGTATTGATGGAACGCCGTTTTACGAATCAGTCATTAAAAGTGTATCACTGCATTTATGTGCCTTATACTCGTACTTACGTAAATACGATCAATCACAATACTCGTATTTGTCAAAATATCGCATTTTTTGTTATCATTCCTGATGAATTACATTTATTTTTTTGTCATGTTTATCACGAAACTCGTATCTCGCGAAATGTGTATTATGGATATATTGTGTCTTCATTTTATACAAAATCACTTATGTAGCTATTCAATTAATATCATTTCACTTGACCCCAAAGCAAAGGTAAGCGAAGCAATGATAAATTATACCTACGTAGAAACTGCAGTAGCGTTCTGACCTTTAAATATCTAAGAAGTCTGAAGTTGTAGACGATAACATTGCACATTCAAAACCTTGAAATCGTGGAAAAAAAAACAACTGCTCCCTACATTTATGTTCGCGTATCTTGTCAAAATGTTGGGAACAGCGGATATTTTTTTCGCCATTTCAGCTTTGGTCCTAAAATGAAAGTTGTTTTAATGATGAGTGTTTCAATGACCCCTTAAAAGAATGCCCATGAATTCAATTTTACCCTGTGTTTTAAGTTTTACAGGAGTAGTGTTTTTGGTCAACCGTAGTTCGTAGTATGTTCATAGAAACATTTGATTTTACATTATTACACATAAACGTCACCAATTTCTTGTAATAATAAAAAAATCATTAGTATTTAAATCCCTAAGCTTACCTGTTATTATTTATTTTAAGGGGAACCTATTCGGTTCATCTTGATTTACCTATCTTGAAATTAGAATAAGTTTTAAAATCTAGAACTGTGAGTATTTTTTGTTTGTAATTGGATCTAGTTGTCTTTTTCAAATTCAAATTCAAAAGTCATTTATTCAAACTAGGCTGAGAATCAGCACTTTTCGAACGTCAAAATTACATTAGACAGTCCCTCAAAAACGCCCACCCTTTACCACTTCCTAGTGCAGAAGAAGTGGCGCAACAAACTCCCCAGCAGCACAGCTGTCTGTTCAGTTGAAAAAACTTGATTCTATACATATAATAGTGCTTATGTTAAAATAATTTACATTACCACAAATTGCAATACAACTCATAAAATAAAAACATTTTAAAGAGTAGATTATGTCAACAATAAATGAAAACAAAATAAAATAAATTGGCTTACAGTCAAATAAAATAATCCGATTTTGAATAAATAAATAATTATTTTTATTATAACACAATTAGGTACCTATTATAATAACTGATCTTTCCTTATATACTGATACTGGATAATAATAAGCTATTAATTTTTATTATCATGACATTATTAAATTATTATTATTTTATGACATTTTAAATAATCAATTGTGAATTAAGAATAAACTGCCAGATAGGTTATTCTCTCTAGGTGTTACAGTTACTTTTTATAGAGTAACTTTGCTTAACTTTTTGTTATCTGTCATTGCCCAATAACACTTGCAAACGTTTCTCCACAAAAAGTAAAAAAGGCTACATGGAAATTGTTGTACCAAAATCGCGTCACACGCACCGCCCGCCGTTGCGTCGCGCCTGTCTGCGGAAGTCTTACTCCGGTGTGGATGCACCTGTATCTACACGGAAATGTCTTGGATGTAGTAGCTTTGTCCACCAGGTGGTTGAGCTAATTATTTCATGCTAGAAGAGAACATGACCTGCGAGTTGTTTGGGATGTAAAAAAGTAAAAAAAATACAAAAAAAACATACGATGTAATCGTATGTTTTTTTTTACTTAAAAATAATTTTAGTTTCGGAAGTTGGTGGTAATTTTGCAATTGTTTTAGTCTTTGCACTATGTATGTGTTGCAGATGGGTACACAAAAAACAAGCAAAACCCAAAGCAAGCTATCTTTCTTACTGAGAATATCTAAATCTATTACTAATTTGAATTAACAAAGTGGGTATACTTAGCAAATTAAAATTAAACATATTTTGATTGCAATTTGCAGTGTGATTTAAATAAATTAGTTTATAAATTGTATATACCTTTTAGATCCTGTTGTAAATTATTTATTTATTTATTTGTGCTGATCAGGATTTTCTCTAAATTATACATTTTATTTGCTAGTTTTTATTAAAGCCAAATCATTGATCAGGATCTATTTTTCGAATAAATTAATATGTCATATTTAACGACTCTAGAGTCTAGACGAGTCTAGATTAGACTATTCTTAAAAGATCTTTAATAACATATTAATATGAAAATAATTATAAACGCTAAATAATTATCTGGGTTTTAATGCCAGCGTTAGATTGTCTTACGTAAGTAAAAAAAGTTGAACTGCAGTCTGTGTTTAAGCAACTATACATATACTCGTAACACTAGTATCTATCCGAAATTGTTTTTTTCTTGTTTTATATTAATAATAGTCACTGCTATAAAAGTTTTTTTTGATGATTCGTTAAAGCTTCGTGCTGACTAGCGCGACACGACAGGGCGACACGACAGCGCGACGCGACAGCAGTTATTGTTATGCCGTGAAATTTTCTTAGAAATTGTATTGTTCGAGTCGTGTCGCGCCGTCGCGTCGCGCTGGTCTGCACGAGCCTTGATGTTGAGAGAATGAGTGAAAGGCTATTAACAGAAGGTAGGGTAGGGCAGATGCGACTGGGAAAGCCGGGAGGGGACGCCCTAGAGGACATGGGTACATGACCTTATTGCTGATGTTCAGAAAGGCGCAGTCCTAGCAACTGGCACGGTCGCAGTGTATACAAGGATCGTAGCATAGGCATAGGGGATAGGCAGAAACTACAGGGTTTCTGCCTATCCCCATGGGAAGAAGGCGTGATGGTATGTACCATCGAAGAAGTTCATATCTAACCACCGTAAGGACTATTCTTGCTTGCAGTGCTCGGCGGCTATAGAACCGGGCCGGTAACAGATGTGGTCATCAGTGTTCACGGGATTTTGTTTTGAAACTGTTTTTTTTTTTATCGGATCCTGATTCTTCTATCAGCTTTCAGTAGCCTGCAGCGCTTCCCTCTATGAAGCGTTCTAGCATGAGCGTTTAGGGGCAGTCTAATATTTTTTTGCTATTTATAAAGTGCTGAAATCCAAACTTATATATATAAAAAAAAAACAGTTACATTTATTTTAGTCTAGTGGTCGCAAGCGCTACTGCTAAGCAAGAGGTCCGGTAAAGTGGTGTTGGGTTTTTCCATCTGGAATTTCTCAATAGCAGCCTTTGTTTTGTTTTTTTTTTGGGTGGGAAATTGTCAAATAACTTCTCCCGCTCTTGTCGGAGCGGGAGGGCGTATCAGACTTTTACTGACTAAAACCCACCCGTGTACCTTCCGTTGCCTGTGTGCCGGGGCCACGATATCCCTTTCGGACAAACTCACAACCCTGGCACCCTGAATTTGTCAGTAGCAGCCTGGAGTCTGCATTTGTGCCCGGTTGATGGCAATAGGCTCGCCCCCATTACATGGGACTTAAACATAACTGACGAAATGTGGGTGTACTGTAGATACACCTCTGCCCAACTCTTCAGGGAACTTAGACGTGATGTTATATTGTATTATTTTGAGTCACTAAATAATAATATAATAATACCAGCCTGTTACTGTTCCACTGCAGGGCAAAGGCCTCTTCTCATACAGAGAAGGCACGAGCATTGATCACCGCGCTTGCTCAAGACGGGTTGGTGATTCTATAAGTCCAGGTTTCCTCACGGTGTTTTCCATCACCGATGTCAGTAATGTCCAAGATAAACTAAGAAAGTACATATGAATTGAAAAAGTCACATTGGTACTTGCTCGGATTTGAACCCACAACCTCGCTGATTGAGTCACTAGAATGTATTTAATTTAAGATTGTTTCACTTCCTTCCGGTTGAATGTAACAAATGGATTCCGGTGTTTTAGCGCATTTCGGTAGCATCAAGTTTCTAGAAAAACCTTCGCTCAAGATTTTAAATTTTAATTTGTTTCACATCCGTGGTACATATACCTGTGTTTTTATAACCATGAAAGAAGTTGTTGAACAGGTACAAGTTACAGTTCTAGTTGTTTTATTTTAACCTAGAGACCCTCTCTTGCTTCGCACGGTTTTTACGACTTCACAAAATATCGAGATTTCTTAGGTAAACGTAACTTTAATATTAACGTAATATACACGAGCTCGTAGCTAAGTTGTAACAGCCGGGTCTGTGAATAGGTGACCATCTTTACATACCGAGACTCCTCCGTGCCTCGGAAAGCACTTTAAGCCGTTGATCCCGGCTGTCATACGCGGAGCTTTGAAAGTCCCCGAAAGTCTGACAACCAATATTACTAAGGGGTATCGTATTACCCAGTTACTGGATTGTGGAGGTCAGATAGGCAGTCGCTCCATGTAAAATACTGGTATTCAGCTGCATCCGGGTAGATTGGAAGCCGGATATATCCCAACATAGTTGGGAAAAGGCTAGGCAGATTGATTGATTGAATTATACACATAAACGTTACGGAATAAATTCTTTAAACGATGGTGAAAACCTCATCAAAATCTGTTGCGTGGTTTAGAAGAACAACGCGGACATACAGACAAACGCGAAGAGCGACTTTGTTTTATAATATCTATGTATAGATATCGATTCTTATTTAATCATCATAAATTGTATTTATGGTACTAAGGAAATCTTCAAACATATAATGATGTCTGCATTTTAAAATTAAATAATTTGATCGTAAAATTAAATTGGATTTATTTTTTACTAGCTGCGCCCCGCGGTTTCACTCGCGCATAAGTCTCGATCCGGTGGAAAAATCGGGATAAAAATGTCCTATGTCTTAACCCAGGTCATGGTCTACCCATGTGCCACATTTCTTCGCAATCCGTTCAGCGGTTTTAGCGTGAAAGCGAAACAAACACACTTTCGCATTTATAATATTAGTTAGGATGTATTTGCACGATATTAAGGATATTAGTAAATACCTACGTATACAAAACCTTATAACCTTATAACCATTATAACCTCAACATGCTTGCCCAAGCATGTTGAGGTTATAATGGTGCCTAAAATATAAAATTTCATGTCATAACTCAAAGGTGAAAAGGCACAGGACACTTACCTGAATGGAATGTTGCCATTTTAAGTATTATACTTTTTATAAACACGTAGAGTCATTATTGTATATTTATTTTATTTTTATATCTTATTGTATATTGCACCGGTTGACGTCATCACGTCAACCGGCTGTCGCAAAAAACCAGCGCTGGGACTTTGTCTCGCATAGGGTCGCAGCGTTATGCTCAGCGATGGCCGTTTTGCGTGGATGTGACGCATATTTCCCCCCTACTTGTTCTTATTTTGTTTTGTGTTCTTTCTTTGCGTCATGGTTACCGCAATTAAGCGCATTTTTTCTTTCTGGCTACCTCATAGGTATTATTTTACCACGGCTACCAATCATAATAATAATGATTCCGTAACAAATTGCCTAAGAGGCCTCTGCGAGTTGGCATCGGGCCCTCGTAGGCTTTCCAAAGGTCAGAGAGATATGTCAAAGACATTAAAAACCTATCGATGTAATATTTATTTGTAGGTATAAAAAATATTCTAAAACATTATAAAAGAGTAACTATGGAGTTTCTTGGCCATTCTTCTTCATACGAAACTACCTTTCAGAAGGGATTACAGTGTTACAAATGTCTATTTGGGGCTATTCATCACGATATCCGCAAAGGTGACGTAAGCAGACCAAAGGTCAGGTACGTAATACATAATTCAGGAAGGCGCGACTATTCGGGGAATATCTGTCAATGCTTGAGTTTTTGTCGAAATCATTCAATAACAATCTGCCTAGCCTTTTCCCAACTATATTGGGGTCGGCTTTCAGTCTAACTGGATGCAGCTGAATGCCAGTATTTTTTATGGAGCGACTGCCTATCTGACCTCCAGTAACTGGGTAATACGATACCCCTTGGTAAGAGTGGTTGTCAGAGTTTCGGGCTTTTGACGACCCGAACGACTGTCACAGATCCACGAATGACAGCCGGGACCAACGACTTGATGTGCTTTCCAAGGCACGGAGGAGTCTCGGTATGTAAAGATGGTCACCCATCCACAGACCAATCCCGGCAAGCGTAGTTTAACCTGATGGATCGATCCGTGCCGCAGTTATTACTTAGCCACGAGCTCCTCAATACAAATATCAATATATATTTTTATTTGTTATTTTAACATGAAATGGGTGAGCAAGGTGGAATACCGGTTTGTAAGTTGACGAAACTGGCCGAAGGGACAACTATCTTTCAAGTTCACGCTCTAGTATCGATCGTCAGTCGGAATGATTTTGACTTTTTAAACAGGGTTTAAGTACACCAAATAATAAAAGAGAAAAAAAATACTTCACATTAGGTGTGAAAATGACACAAAGGCCACATTTTACAACAAATTCATTAGCATGTTAAATTAAAAAAAAAAGTAAGTTGAGTTTAGTTAGGAAAACATCGTGAGGAAACCATGCCTGAGAGATATTTCTCGACGGCATCTGAAGCCAAGTCAGAAGCCTATGGGCGGCTTTAAAACTCTGACACCAGAAGGCCAATTCTCGTACTTTAAAAAACGTTCACATTCTAGTCGCAATCTGTCAAACTTGTCAAAAATGTTGGTAAATTGATTGTATTTTTGACAGTTTGCGAATGAGATGCGAATGCGAACGTTCTTAAAAATTACGGGAATTGCCCCTCAGGTTAGTCACTAACCACACGAAAAGAAGAAGAATTAGCAAGTGACCAGAAATGTCAATTTCACACCTATCTCATTCAACAAGTAGGTACTAACTGTGTCCCTTGACACCATTGTCTCAGGTGCATATGTACTTACATCTATTGGCAATAATGACCCACAAGTAGCTGTAAACATGTAATGGGTGGGCTAAGTGGAATACCGGTTAGTAAGTTGACGAAACATGCCGAAGGGACAGGTACCAACAAGTTCACGCTCTAGTCAATCGTCAGTCGCGTTCAACAAACTTCACACGTTCGACGCGAGCAGGTGAAGTGTTAAAAAAACACCTTTTAAGAGTCTGTAATACCTCAAATTGCTTAACATGGTTATATCGAAAATACTGCAGCATTAATTTTGAAATAAATATGGTAAAGTTGAGGATTAATTTTATGTAAGTACTATGTTTGACGAAAACACGATTCCATAAAATTAAATCTATAGAAAAAAAAAACAAAGTTACCTCCAAACTGAACAATAAACCGCTGGTATTAGGAAAATACTTCAAATTTGATCATGAAACTTTGCTCAATAACTGAACTATAAAGCTGATACTTTGTTTTTTACTTCTTTTTAATTACCATTATTGTCACCGTAAAAAGAAATTACCTAAACTATTGACGCCTTGGAGCCTTCTGACCGCCCGCCGCTCATACTCGCGCTCACTCAGTCCGCGAGCAGTATCATGCGCGCCTTAGAATAATGACGCATAGAAATCACTAGGTTTCTATGCGTCATTACGTCAGTCAGTACGAGTGCAAAAATTGAGACAACTAAAACTTAGCCATAGTGGCTAACTTTTCTCGGCGAGCCGTCAGTACTAGGTCACGTTCTGTCGAACACAGCTCGCGAGTAACTAATTTAAATTAATTGAAAATGACTGTTTGTAGCGTGAAGGGATGTCATAGCACTTCAGGAACACAAAAAAAATGTGATCAAATTACATTTCACAAATAAGTACTTACTCGTACATTTTATACATATTTTTTTACGTAAATCGGTCATTATACAAAAATTGTAATAACCTAACTTATCACAATACAGTGTTGTTATTTCTGAGGAAAAAATACCCACATTGCTTTCAATTTTGTTCTTATTTTTGTTTAACAAAAAAAAAAATAGTTTTTGATGTACCTACGCTAATGAATACGATATTAAAAAAACCAGTTTCGAGAAATTAACTTGATAATAGGTATTATATATTAGTCTTTGTAAATAGGATACTGGTGGCGATTCTGTGTACGTCAAACTAAACTATATTTATTTACAGCCTCTAAATTAAACTCATTATCCGCCGACGTCCGTCGTTGTCGTTATACTGCTGCCTACAATGTTTTTAAACTAAAAGTTAATTAGTAATTTACTGTAGTTAAATAAAACCGGACCAAATAACTAAGTTTGTTGGTGATTATTTTGCTGTAATTGTTTGATTAGGTACATAAACCAAGTGCTGTATTAATTACCTGGTGTGCCTATAAAATAAAGATTACAATATTATTGATTAACATGTTTTTCATTTTTGTAATTTTGTCAATCATGCTTTCTTATTTAATATACAACACTTACTATTAATTGATATCAAACCCGATTTTTTTACATGTCTGCAATTAAATATGCCTATAATATTATTATAACACAGCATACATCAAACATTCGTAGCGCATTGTACGATATGCTATTCTTCATGCGATTAATGGTTAATTTATTTCCTTTTATTTTTAAATAAATTGAATTTTACCTTCCGTAAAAATATGTCATAGTACATGAAAAATCATCTTCATCTTATCCAGTTCCTGATAACATAAAATCAGTAACTTAGTAGTCCATTTTCCCATATTTTTGTGGGTAACGGCCTGGTAATGGTATCACTGAAAGCTATATTTGTGTGCGTTTGAGGAACGTAGACACATTCGGCTCACGCACACAAAGAAAATGAAGTGGACACACGATATTGCTCGTGTTTTGTTCTAGACGCGGCTTCTATGCGTTATTATTATGCGCGCATTATGCACTCTTAAGGGGTTCGGCAGTCGCGTCGGGGTCTGCGGGAGCCTCTACACCCTCGTGGGACCATATTTTGTTCAAAATAGGTAGGTACACACGACATATAGCTATAAATTTCCTGTATAAACATATCTCACATTGTATAGGATTTCCGTACAAGGAGAGGTCAACTAATACTGGAAATTTCTAGCTTGATAAGTACCCGTGTGCCTGTGTACCTACAATGGTTATCTATTTGTCAGTTAGTCACGCACTGTACTATGTGAATAAATGAAGATAAGCTTGGTAATATAAGCAATATAGGTGTAACGGATAATTCAGGATATGCCCAAGGGGAGCACGGGATTAAATTAACGTTAAACTCACATAAGAATTCAGAAAAAAAACGAGCGGGCAATAATTAATTTACCATAAAATTTAATCTTCATTAAGGGTATGCTAGTCGGTCATTCTTCCATATAAACGTAGTATTGTGATTACTCGTCTGTTTGACGGTGTACGTTCAGAACTAAAAATTATATAAATTTGTCTTGTCACTATTTAGCTCTTTATGAAAGAGAATTTGAAAAAAAAATTGGTTTGGAAGTTATGAGCGTCGAAACTTCCATATTAAAACACTAATTTTAACTCGTGTTTGGGCGTAAATAAATAACTTATGTAGTAAGAAAATGGCAAAATAGAAACCGTACAGGGATAGAAAATTTATTGAATAGTTCAAATAATTTTATTTTGAGTAAATTAATTCAGTAGTTTTTTCATAATATCTATACGCCCAAAGGTCTATTCATGAAATTTTACGCATTCCTTTTCGTTATAAATCATTGTCTATTTCACTAAATAAATTAATAAATATATATATAAATCAATAAAACATATATAAATAAATACAAAAAAAAAAAAAAACTCGAACTTATTTCAAGCCAATTAAGCCAATTTCAATAAGGGTGCTTCTAGCTAGAATGTGCTAGAAGTCGTGTAAAAAAAACAGACGACGCGCACCTTTTTTTGACAAGATTAGTCTATCATCCGTCAGCTGAGCAGTGCACCAACGTATACAATTTTCGAAACCTTTTCTTCGCTCCGAAACCCTATTGTTTCCATCTATATTGTGATGTGTATATCTTAAATATGTTATATCGTAATATCTGTATGTTAAAAAACTAAATAAATAAATATACTAATTAGCATGCATATTAGTCATCCACCAACGAGTGCGAGCCGTCGACTAGTGTATCCTTAATGGAATCAATAAAACAGATAGGGAAAAGGGAACGGACATCGCACTTAGATGTTTTTTACGAAATTAAATTTTATTTAGCACAGCGTTAATTAACAGCTTATCTGTAAAGTGATTTCACTGGTAGTGTCAAGGTGGCTCAAGTGAACTCTGGCAATGTTGCAAACTAGACTGATAATGGAAATAACGTCACTTCTAATATAGATGCGTAAAAAAAATGTACAATCAACCGACCCAAGTTCAGGCACTAAAACAGAATAAACAAAAAACTTACCGAATCGTAGCTTGTTCGATATAAACATGTTTATATCACATGATATATTCCTGAACTCCAATTCCACAGTAGGTCGGGGTAGTAAAGGCACAACATTATTGTTACCCCCCAAAATAGTCAAGTCTTCCGCACCAGGCGTCATCTTCGTGACACTAACAGAACCGCGGGATCACTTTCACCGATACACGGATATTGTTCTCACTTTCTAAATGATTCTGTCTCGCTCGCACTATGGTATGGGGAATTTCTATGCTGCCGTTCCAAGTTCGAGGTCGAATAGGGAATAATCCATTGGCGCGTATCTGTGGAAGAGACAATGACGTTAGAATACAGTGACAATGTAATGAAGAATTCAAGATTGTTTGCAGTTTGTCATGACTGTTTGTGATTGACACCTATCACAGTAATGTGACAGGTGTCAAATCATTTAACTAAACGTTGGTAACTGTAAACTGAAGGGTACATATTTTTGCATGTATTGTTATTTTTTTGCAGGTCAATTGACGTACCAGTGACCATTTCGAATATTTGACAGAAGAATAGCGTTTTGGTTAACACACAAAATAACCTAAGTATTAACAAAAAATAAAGTCATTGTTTGACGAAAAGACACTAAGAGTAAATTAACAAAAAAAAAAAACCGTCATCAAAATCAACATTTTGACGCTAAAACATGGGATAAATTCATCCCAACTACGGAACCCTTGGCCGGTTTTTTTAAATATTAATTCCGATTTATGACCTTCTGTTAAAAAAAAACAATGTAATCATTTGCATCCTTAGCTTATCAGATATTTTGTTTACTCTTCTTTAGCCTTGATATCTCGCGTGCAATGTTCTAGGTTATTTAATTTTGTCAACAAAAATGATATTAATGTATGAACATAATGTGTCACTTCCGTGTATTTAAAATACTGGGAATTGATAATGGTCTAATCAACTAAAATATTTAGTCGTTTACACAGTAAACGACTAAATATTTTAACTGGGGTAAATATAACAATTCATTCAACGTTTATGTTGAATTTGACGTAACAATATTTACTGCAGTGTACAAACGTTAAACAAAATCATACATAATCAAAAGCAAGCAACGGAAACATTTTTGCGACGTTGCAGAAAACAAATAATACTGACTTACATAACTTAAAATATATTGAAAGTACAGAGTCATTTAATTGCAAAATTAATAATGACGTGAATTTAATTTTTACCTTAGTAGAGCATTAGCGTAGTATCTAAGTAGAGCAATGTTTAAATGAGTAAGTAAAAAAATCGTAAAAAAGTTTGGGAATGTGGTGTTTTACAGCGAACTAACCTCAACAATCAAACGAAATAACAAGTGACAGCGACTTAGTGACAGTGACAATGACAATACAATGCTTACGGCACTTTATCCGAGAAGAGGGAGCGCAACTATTATGCTGCTAGCGGCACTCTATAAATTGCCAAAGTCTTATGTTGTACAAAAATCAAACAGGAATTCCAAAAAATTAAATAAATGTGTGTGTGTGTGAACTAAAGTCAAGGAACTCAAATGAAACTCCATTTACAGGCACTTCTGAATTGTCAGCAGTCGGTCAATCAGAAATAAGAAGCTAGTTACCCATTCCAAAGCGCAGTAGGTTCCTATGGAGAAGAACGGGCAAGAAACTCCACGGGCACTCCAGTAAATCATTTTTTTTTTTTTACAATATATTGAAAATTTACTGACTGGAGAGACAACGCGCGACTTACATCGCAAAGTATGCAATGATTGCATTACAATTTACATTAGTCCAGAAACTATTTCTGTAGATACTATTTTTGTTATAGTAGGCATCAGCAATATATTATCGTAAACACAAACTGTGTAAGGCAAGACTGTAACAACTGCAGTATTCAGGAATGAGCTCATGTTATACGCAGTTCAATAAAATTATGATCACAAACTATACGAATTATTCCACTACTGTTGAAAGTTCGCGAAAATGTTTGTATGTTTGTTATTCAATCAATCAAAAACGGCTGAAAGGATTGGGGTGAGATTTTGTGTACAGATAGCACATGTCTTGGGTTAAGAGCGTTTATCCTAAAAGTTGGCAACGTCGCAAATAGCTGTCAAATATTTACCAGTTTTGATTAATTTGGCAATATTACTGTACGGAAATAAGAAATGTCGCTAACTAGCGAACTAGAATGTCAATAATGAATTGCAATTGTAACACTGAATTTGATGTTGTAACCGTTTTAGGTGTTAAAAAGGCATTTGGAAAGTTTCCAAATAGTTTTTCACATCTTAAGCTAAATATTCGTTAAGATATTAAATATAGCATTTCATAATCAATATTCTAGTTCGCAAGTTAGCCACATTTCTTATTTCCATACAGATATGATATGATTTCCATTTGATATTGCCAAATTAATCACAACAGGGAAATATTTGAAATCTATTTGCGACGTTGCCCACTTTCAGAATAAACGCTCATATGATATAGTGTACTTTTTATTCAGTTAGGTATACATGAAGTGGTTTCTATAGGATACGTACGCGTGAAACTGCGGGAAACAGTTAGTGTCCCTGAATAGACTAGATAGAACACTGTATGTCTGTGACACGAGATTCACGTTATCAATGTACAAGCTTTATTGTATCAATCAACGTTTTAATAGAATTTAATTGGTAATAAACGATTCATGAAGAAACAAGTAGGTTCATTGAAAAGACGTGCTGCTTTGTTCTTTGTATTGAAATGAATAATGTTTTTATTATACGCATTGGTTTATTGAGGGTGTCTTGCAGTGTAATGTTGAAGGGTTTAATAAATCAGTTCATTTGTAAGCAAAATGGTGATTCGCCCGGACTCACTCGTCCAAAACGGGCGAATCGATACTTTTAAATAAAAATAAAAATGTTGAGGTCATTCGCACGAAGTTAATTTATTTGTGGGTGAATCGACATCTCCAGAAAATAATTCGCCTACAAATAAACAGATTAATATAAAAAAAAAATTATACAAATTGGCCGAATCACCAATAAGCCACAAACTGATATAAAGTTCTGGAGTAAAATCAGACACTTAATTAAAATTTGTTTTCTAATCCCAAACAAATCTTTGTTCTTTGTTTTTTTTCAATTTGGTGATTTGACATTTGCAATTTTGCACTTGTCAAATCTGTGATAAAAAAACGAACTATGACTTTATCTCGTACACTTGCGATTTTCTTGTTTTAGAAAAAAGAACACATGAATAACTACCTGTTTCCGTAGATGAATACAGTTGGACCAAAACTGAAACGTTTCCACGAAACGATAACACTTTATTGGCAATTGAAATGGTTATAATCAACGAACCGCGCTTTCAATCAACACTATTACTCGGTTCGATTACAACATTCTGCATTATTTTCGACCTTAACAGCTAAGTAATAAAACAGATTTTTGATTGGATATTACTGGCATATGGTTTATCGACGATATTTGAAACTGCACTTATGAGACCATGTGTTTGCATTTTATTACAATTGTTCACTACTTTGTGATTATCAATCTGAGGACTAATAGAGAAGTATGGAAGAAGAAAACATGTTGCGCCAATCCCATTTAAATTGGGACAGGAGAATAATGATCATGACGAATCTGATGTAGTATTTGATGACGTTAAAATATTTTACAATGCATTTGCTCGAAAAGAGCGTTTTCCAAGCAGTCAATTTGTGCGGAAAGTGTCACTTTTTTTCACTAGTGCTTTTTACTTTTCTGTTTTTTTTTTTAATTTTTGAGGCCGTCTTCAGCCCGTCTCAGAGATTTTATTATTTGAGAAAAGTTTAGCAAATCAGATGATGATGATAACGATGACGATGGCGATGGCGATGACGACGGCGGTGACAAAAGCGATGGCAATGGCGATGATTCTGACGATGGTCAAAATCAAAAAGTCAAAGTCGGAGTCGAAGTCAAAGTCAAACTCGAAGTCGAAGTCAAAAATGTAAAACGTTGTATGATACACGTGCGTAAGATGATTTCCGACTCGTATCGACTTATACACTCGTCGGAAATCACCTACCTTCCGCACTTGTAGCATAAATAACAATTTTTTAATACAGTAGGCGCTCGGTAATCCGACACGTCCAATAGTCCGGCGTTTTCTAAATTAGCTCTCCTACCATAGATTTCCATCTCCTAATCTTTAATCAGGTTTAATAGTATAGTGCCGGATTACAGAGCGCGCGCATTGATCGGTGTTCTGCATTCCGGTCCGATTCTACGAGTAAGTAGGTATTATTATTAGGTAAACTAATAAAGATTTTTTTACTTTGCAAGTCTGTGTTAAAATTATTTCTTACTAGCTAACTGATAAGGTCATATAAAAATCCGATGATACGGCGTTACCAATAATTCGGCATGGGCGAAAAAAATGGGTGCCGGATTACCGAGCGCCTACTGCAATATGAATATAATTGTTTTATTACCACGTAGTTAAACTATCAGCGAATCATTTAAATTAGTTATAATGAAATTCGTTTTTTTTTTATTGTAGGCATACGTACCTAGAACTTAAATTAGCATAAGCCTAAGCATATTCCTAACTAATATTATATAAATGCGAAAGTGAGTTTTGTTTATTTGTTCCGCTTTCACGCTAAAACCGCTGAACGGATTTGGAAGAAATTTGGCACATAAGTAGACCATGACCTAGGTAAGGACATAGGATACCTTTTATCCCGATATTCCCACGGGATCGAGACCTATGTGGGTAAAACAACGGCGCGCAGCTAGTTTATAATATGTAAGTTACTAGCGAGCCGCTGCTTCGCACTGTTTTTCCGACTTGAAAAAAACCGGGAACCGTGAAGGTACAGAAATGGTGTTAATGTTGGTGTACTTAATATTATGTTTACAATTTAACTTTTTTTTTTTTGCATTTGATGTAACGTAAAACAAAACGTGACTTAGTTTATATCTGATAAAAAACATTAGATTCATTGTTTTTCAAATAAACAAGATCACGTTTTTCAAGCAATCAGTTTAGTAATTAGTAAATCTAATGCGTCATGGTTGGAATTATAGGTAATAGGTATTATAGGGATAGTTGCGAATGGAAAATAACAATATTAGACAAATAATAATTGTACTATTGCCTCGTTGGTCTAGTTGTCTTAAAGCGCTACTGCTAAGCGCGAGGTCCTGGGTTTGATTCCCGCGTCGGGCAAAGTGTTATTGGATTTTTCCATCGGGAATTTCTCAGTAGCAGCCCGGAGTGTTTGTGCCCGGTTGATGGCAATAGGCTCTCCCCCTATTACATGGAACTTAAACATAACTGACGAAATGTGGGTATACTAATAGGTACCTATTCGAAGAGCTCGTGGTTAAATAATAACAGCGCACGAGTCAAGTTAAGCTACACTTGCCGGGGTTGGTCCGTGGATGGGTGACCATCTTTACATACCGAGACTCTTCCGTGCCTTGAAAAGCACATTAAGCCGTTGGTCCCGGCTGTCATTCGTGGATCTTTGACAGTCGTTACGGGTTGTCAGAAGCCCGAAAGTCTTGACAACCAGTCTTACCAAGGGGTATCGTAATACGCAGTTGCTGGGTTGTGGAGGTCAGATAGGCATTCGCTTCATGTAAAATACCGGTATTCAGCTGCATCCGGTTAGACTGGAAGCCGACCCCAAGATAGTTGGGAAAAGGCTAGGCAGATTGATTTTAACAGGTACCTATTAGTATAGTCACATTTCGCCAGTTATGTTTAGTAGTTATAATAGTATACCCACATTTCGCCAGTTATGTTTAGTAGTTATAATAGTATACCCACATTTCGCCAGTTATGTTTAGTAGTTATATTACTATACTCACATTTCGCCAGTTATGTTTAGTAGTTATAATAGTATACCCACATTTCGCCAGTTATGTTTAGTAGTTATATTAGTATACCCACATCCTAACCTAACCACATTTTGGGGCCAACAAACTAAAAAAAAAAAAGTTTTATGTGTTATTTTGCTATAGACACACTAAGACGAAGATAGGTCCTCCTGGTAGGTATACCTCTGACTAACCCTTCGAAAAATACAAGCGTGATGTTATGTTACGTATTATAAATCTTTTAAATAATAACTAAATACCTTGAAGAATTAGATTATCAAGAATCTGTTGAGGTAGGTTTTACCTATTCAAATAATAAATAACAAGCAACAGATAAACTGTACCTACTCGTACAAGGTAATTATGAAAATCTGAAGATTGATACGATTTCTAATGGGTTATATCTTTATTTTTTATCCGATAAAATATTCATGATTATATTTCAAATGAATTATCATAATTCTTTAACAATAGTTGACTGGGTAAAAAAATAATATTTAGTCCGTCAGTCAGATAATAAAAAATATTAGACACGTATTTTTTGCTTTATCTTATTATTAAAAAATTATTAAGATAAAACTCATTAAAGATCCAAGGAGTGAGGACTCGTTACGTCACAAGTGGATATAAAATCTACCGGACAGTGACGTTATGCCACATTTTAACTCAATTTATTGCCGTAATGTTTTGTTTACGTAAAAAAGAAAAAATACGTGTCCAATATTTTTTTATTGTCTATCTGATGGATAAAGGCTTGTGCAGACCAGCGCGACTTGTCGCGCGACGCGACGCCGGTTATTGTTATACCGTACAGTTTTCTTAGAAATTGCATTGTTTGAGTCGCGTCGCGCCGTCGCGTCGCGCTGGTCTGTGCGAGCCTTAAAAACAAATTTTGTCAACATCCCTGTACCGCAAATAGCAATAAATAAGCTCCTGTTACCTATATAAAACACCTCAATTCCATCATAAAAATAAAATTCAAATTAATTTATTAAACTTACACATAGTTCACAAACAAAAAAGTAACATGGCATGACATTCTAACCAACAGTATACTTAGACAGATTAACAACGGGTCCCAAACTGGCTTATTGGTCGATTCGCACGAATTTACTCCCTCGAAACGGGCAAATCGACCAAAAAGCCAGTTTGGGACCCGTTGTTAATCTGTCTAAGTATACTTATAAATAATATTATACAGGCTGTGCCTAATTTGAGGAGTAATTAGTCGGCCCCCAAACTATCTATGGGCCAAAACCAAAACCCCAATGTATCTTGGTGACCAAACAAAAGCATTCAATGATAGACTCTAATCCATCTACTCAACATCCATCTAACCCCCACTAAATGACTGCAAAATGAAAAAGTGTAACCCTAAAATGCCGCACTAGTTGCCGCGCTCAAACTCACTCTTTGCGGTCATATCGGCCGCATGATCGCAATCCACTCTATCGATTTAAATGCGGTCATGCGGCCTCATTGAAGGTCGAGGTCGTTGAGGTCACTCCACTGCACGCGCCAGGCTATACGGATCAATAAACTAATGCTAATGCCCTAGTAGTGCAATGTGTGTCATCTTTTGTGTTAGGCTTGTGTTTAGTGGAAACTGAACTTACTTGCTTGATATATTGACGCCTGACTGAGGCCGAGATTTTTAGACGTTATTTAGCACGAGTAGGTACCAATACTTTGGCTAAGCGGTTTTCCTGTCATTATCAAACTACAAGTTAAAAAGGTTTAAAATCATAGTTAATTGACTCAGGCGTGACTTTGCGGAAATCCATTATAAAATACAATAGACGACGTATATTTAGTAACCCGGACCCGACGTGTTGACACGTCGATAGAGCTCTGCTCTCGACGCTTGACGGGTCCGGTTCGCAACAAGTCAATCGTCATCCTGAGGATGCCTCGTTGAGAGGTGAAACATGTGTCGTTTTTTTTCAGGGTTCTTTATGACTCTATAAGAACAGTTAAGCGGATTAGGTTACTAAATATACGTAAAATCATTTTGATAAGAACAGTGTGTTTTCTTAATTGATTAGCCCGAATATCAAATCTATTGGTGTATAATATCTTGAAACTTAAAAGAATAATATAAATAGTTGCCGCAGTAGTGCTGTCTTGTGCTTAGCACGCTTAGCATGACCACAATAGAAACGAGTTTTGTCGACGGAAGAATAGACAAAATAACAGATTGTGATTGTTTATCTGTCCTTTTGGGTTTACAAATGATTGCCATAATTTAAAATGCAATAATTTTATATACGATACTTGTATTTGCCATAATTTAGAAATAACGCTTCAGTTGCCATAATCGTGAAATTACATACAACCATTATTACTAAGTTCATTGGTAATAATCGATCAAGTGTCATAATAATTTTAATCCATAAACTTATATGCTATATTTTTTATTTTCAATAATGTCGTTTTCCATATTTATTTGCCCATTTTCAGTTGATTAATATATGATTATACGATACCGATTTTTTTATTCACAAGGAAACCTAAAAATAAACCTAATCTACCATGCATGCTTGCTTTTGCAAAAGAAGAAATCTAGCATTGCGTTGTGTGGTCACAGTTCTAACCTAACCGTTTCGAATTTGATAAACTGTCTATTATCTAAAGATTGTTTGCTGTAATAAGTCATTTGATTACAGACCAAGTGCCTTAATGACATTATTTTTTGTACAAAACAATAAACGTTTCTAAATTATATTAAATGTTGCTTATGTCAAGTATCGATTAAGTAATGTGTTACTTATAGAAACTAATGATTATAACAAATGTTATTATGGAAACTTATTTTATGGCAAATAAGTTGATATGACAAGCGTTATTAGTATAAATGATAATAGTGCAATATTATGAGGGGGGACGATTATGGAAAACAATAATAGTACAATTAATTTTAGGGAAAACAAGACAATACATTCATTTTGTCTAATCTTCCGTAGACAAAACCCGTTTCTATTGTTGTCATGCTATGCGTTCTGTTCATGTATACGGCAGTTTACAGCTTTACTTCCCTAGGCACCTAGCGGTAGATCGCTACACAATGACCTACGAATAACAGATCAATCGGTTTTCCTCTATTCTATTATTGACAATCCTTCCTCCAAGTTCTTGACAATAATTGCTGTTTCAATGAAACAGGCTAATTCTACACTTATTTCAAGAATACAGACAGCTAATAAAAATATCAGTGTGTCTCGCCTTCTTGTTATGTTCTAGACTAGACTATTGTAAATTTGATGTGCAAGAGTGAGATGGATTTTTTTTCTATTGTCATGAGACAACCGATGTGTGACATTTTCTAAGCAAAGGAACGCTTATCTTTTTAAATCCAGATAATTTAAAAAACTTATGAACTTAGGCTAGATAATTGATATAGGCGTTATAGATAATTATATGTTTTCTTGCTTTGTATGTAAATAAAAAAAAAAAAAATATCGGAAAAAAACATGATTTATTTTAAAATATCGGTTTTCTGCTTGATCGTAAAAATCACCGTAATCGTGAATAAAATATCTTGTATATTATTATATATTCGGGCCCAGTTGACTCGGGCTGAGCTGTCAGTGACTCGTGACACGATCTCCTAGAAGAGCGGTTCCCTCAAATTATAACTGCCGTCATGAAAATCTGTCATTTTCACCAATAGAGGGAACAGAGCCTGCGATTCTCCATTCAAATGTATTCCCTGTTTTTCTTCCTGAATAATGCTCGTAGAGCAATTTTTCATAAAATCAAGGTCTGCTGTTGACACGTCACTGTGAAGGACAACATCGTGAGGAAACCAGCATGCCTGAAAGATATTTCTTGACGGCATGTGAAGCCAAGTCAGAGGCCCATGGGCGGCTTTAAAAATCTGACTCCAGGTTAGTTACTAACCACACGAAAAGAAGAAGACGTCACTGTTATTTCCTTTTTTTCAGCAACTTATTGGTAAAGAAAATATGATCTTCCAAAAATTACAAAAATGCCCGATTTTCCCGCCGCGATTAGAGGACTCTACCAGACAAATTCGAAAAGTTTTTAACAAAAAAGAAAATGATAGCCATACTCTTTCTTAAAATTTTAATGTAAAAAATAATCGAATCGGCTCAGTTTTCGAGGAGATAAAGGGGAATTTGAAACGTCGATCTCTTCAATTTTTTTGTGATATAATCGGTCTGAGCTGCAGCTGTTCCTATCGTAGACGACGGTAATAGTTTCTTCAAATACCTATTTTCTAATTCCTCGCAGGCCCTGTTCCCTCTTACTTAGACAGCCGTTATTATGTGATCGTTCACCGCTTTTGTAGGAAACCATAGTTTTAGTACGAGTGAAAAACCAGTCTTCGATTTTCACACCCTTGAATATAAAACTATGACGGGGCATGTTAACACATAATAAACACTGATGAAAAGGCAATGTTATTCTACAAACCGCAGATATTTTACATAACACATAAACCTACGATAACCTACCCAATCCATTTTATTACGTATTGTACATTTGTATCTATTAAATTTGCTATAAATACGACTGTTCAGTAACATCGTAAAATTATAAAACAAATGAAAACTATGTAAATGTAATCGCTTTTAGTTCCTATGATACGACGAACAATAACATACTATGGTTATTCTGTATAGCAGTTATAATACCTGTATTTATTTTATTAGATTAAAGGAAAACAAAAGCGAGTCTTGGATAAAAGTAATAATGCGACATATGCCGCCAGTATTTTACTCAACGCAAGTTTCTAGCCGAGGAGTCACTCAGATGGTTGACCGCGGTCCGGATCCGGACAGCCGCCGATCTATTTTGTGCGGGTTTTAAGTAACCAGTAAAATTTATAACTAAAATTAAATCTAAAAAATGTTCATATAATTTTTTTTTATTTTAGCTTTGTCACTTTACTCTAGACTTCAGATGGATAATATGAGTTAGTTATTTTTTATTTTGGTTCTATATTACTTTTTTTTTTAAATATTCGGGTTTCTTTTCATTTCACAATTTAAAAAAAATCTTGGTTGCTAGTAATCGTCTATCAAACGGACCGCGACAGTCACATATTAATTTTTGAAACGGATTCCCAATGAGATTAATTGGTGATCCCTGTTCTTGCCTGTAGCATACAATAAAAATAAAGAAACATAAGACTTACATCGTCTGTTGTTAGTCTCTAAACACGGTTTACACGATGTAACTTTGTTGCTTTAACTTATGGTATGCCACAGGCAAATATAAATATGAGGATACTCCAACCAAATGCCGCGGCAGCGACCGAGCGCGCTAAGTCGAAATTGAGCGCAGTAACAAATTTAGGGCGCTTATGAAACTGCTTTCATATAATTATAATACCTACGGTATATCCCTAGGGATATAACTATATCACAGCTCCAGCCATCTTATTGCGACATTATCACGTCACTGAAACTCTAGTTCGACACTGGCGCTCCATTCCACATAAAAATAAATATGTGAGTCGATGGTATTTAATTAACTTACGAAATTGTGAGTACACGCAATTTTTGAATATTTTTGGATAACCTATTGCATAAATGAATTTTTCAGAATAGTTTAATTCAATGAAAAATTATATGAGCTGAAGTCTCAAAAAAAAAACCTTTTTTTTGTTATTTTTGAGTGATAATAATAGTTCGAAAACAGGACATAATGCTTGCCAGGCGCGAAAGTAACCTAAAAGAAAATTGCCTAATCATTTTGATCCGCCAGTGTATTTAAAGATTAATGACGCGGTCATTCTCCGATGTGACGCGGACGTTGGCAATGCGTTGAAAAGTGAAACTATCTTCAACCTCAATATTTGGCTTAATTACAAGACGCCTATTAGTGTGGTGTCGTCTCACTTTTATTAATAGATTTACGGCGAGCACTTTAATTAATTAATGTTCATCTTGGTCTCTGCCTTTCGTTCTCTATTACTGAAGGAGGTAGTATTTCTATGTAAATTCGCGGACTAAAAAGGTGTCGTGTTTCACTTGCACAGAGCAAAGGTTTTTTTTCCCAGCTACCATACTCTGAGTTGACATTAACGAAGAATTGACGAAGAGACACTGTGTTGAAATAGTGAAACTATAATTACCTACGACTCGACTTCAACGTCAATATTGGCTTGATTACAAAACTCCTATTTGTATGATGTCGTCACTCTGATAGTAATGTTTGGGTATAGCAAAAACAAATCGCTCCTACTTCCAACACTATAGTCTTCTCATCCTAACACATAAATATTATTTTTGCTATCCGAGCCCGCCCTTACCCACGGTAGAAATCCGTACTTTCTCATAGTGACTGTACTATTATTTTAGCCTTGTCACACGTCTCATGTAATATTCGTAAAATACACCTTCCAATATAACAAAGTAAATAAGACAGCGAAACCTCGCAGACATGATGGGTATGATATCTATGATATCTAAAATAAAAGAAAACATATTTTCTCAACTCACACTGCAAGTAACAACAATAAAAGCAGTCGTTAACCAAAAAAAAACCATAATTTCTTTTTATTTTGTTGTGGTTAGATACCGATGCCCATCACGTCTTCGGAGTTTCGCTAGTAAATTTAATTTGACCCTATATAAAGATAAGGATAATAAACGTATTATTGAAATTCTTAGAACGGCCTTTCCTTTGGTGTCCTCTTTAACCCTAACAGGTTATGGGCCCAGAGCGCTAAGCCAGAAAGAGAATAAATAATATGGACACTAAATAATAAAAACTTTCTGTGCATTTACCAATATTAATACAAAGTTATTTTAGTGCGAGTGTTTAAACAAATTAAGATCTAAAAGGAACATTAGAAGATTTGATAGAGATTAATGTGTGAAAATTTCGAATCCGCAATCTATTAAATGAACTTGAAGTACTGAAAAATGCTTAGAACAATGCTGATGCATTGATATAAGCAATTATTTCTTCTTTTTTTAAACTTTTTAGCTGATGCTAAGAATACGATAATAGAAGTTTTGTCAGACTACAGAACGAGACACCACAAAACAAATTTTCACGAAGGTGAACTTTATCCTTGACAGGAAAAGCGTAGCGACGCAGCCGTCTCTTAGAAAAGGGTTGCTGAACTTGAAACTGGATCGTGACACTAAATCAATAAACCATTTCCAAATAACGAAAACGAACAGGGAATATGCACGTAATTCAAAACGTATTCATTATTTTAATATACATTGTATAGGAGTCAAGAAACAAATTACTATTTTTGTATCAACTCCCTATATATATTACTACGAGTATCCATGTTGCGTTTTTTTGGTGGAACGGAACGCAAACTCAAAACGCGTTATCTATTATGCCAGAAGTGACGTCAAAAACTATGTGAATAAAATCTATTCTTTGCAAAGTGCTTGAAATTGCACTAAGGTAAGTACTCGTAAGTACTCGTAAGTGCGATTTCTGCTTGAATAAAGCACAAAAAATAATTTAATATAATAAATTCTGATAAGCTTGTATTTATGAAAAACAAGTATGTTTGCCATTAAACGACCTCTATTTAATAACGTGCATACGAGTTTTTGTTAAATTTCGGGATTATGTCGCAAAAAGTAAACCTCTTTTTTGCCTGAGAATTGTTAACTTATATAGTGATAATGGAGGGGAATTATTATCCAATGAAATGAAAGAATTCTGTGCGCAGAAAGGTAGCTACCACATAACAGTGCCCCATATTCGGGCTTTAAGTAGTATTGCCGAACGTTTGATAAGAATGGCCCCTGGCTTTAAGGGGGATGCGCTAAGGTAGCCCGCGAAATTCAAATTTTCTTAAGTTTTTTGCAATTTGCAGGTTAGTGTCAGGTTGTATGTAAATTAAAATATGATTCGCGACCGTAACAAACATACATGGCTTTAGATAATTATAATCATTACAATCAGGAATACAACTCCATAAGTAAGCACAAACGTCTAATGCATGATTTCATTAAATAGTCATTCAATGGAATTATATGAACTTAGAGAGTTGTATTGATCATTTTTATGATTACAATTCTATAAATATACATTTGATACGGCCGCGAATCATATTTAAATCAACTAACAACATGATACTGACCTGCAAATTGCAAAAACGTAACAAAATTTGAATTTCGCGGGCTACCTTGACGCTTCCGCCTTAAGTGTAGAAGCTTAAGGTGGCAGGAAAGCCCGGTTAAGCAGCTATGACCTCCTCTGAGGTCAACTGCGAGATGCCCTATATAAAAAAATATATGATAAGAACAATTACAGAACGGAGTTGTACAAGGGTCTAAATTAGATCAATCGTTTTAGGGGTGAGACTGTTTTAGCTGCTACTTCTATACATATTATAAAACAAAGTCGATTTTCGCGTTTGTCTGTATGTCCGCGTTGTTCTTCTAAACCACTAAGAAATGTCTATGTTTTGTCAAGTCGTAAAAACCGTGCGAAGCAGGAGTGAGTCGCTAGTATTTATAAATATCAGTTCCACGAAAGCACTGAAGTTGGATAACACACCTTATGAGCTATGGCATAATACTAAGCCACAACTGAAGTAATTAAAAGTTTGTAGTTCTACTGTTTATTTTGTTAATAAAAGTAAAAAAAAAAAAAAAAATGCAAAAGTTGTTTTCGTTGGTTATGTATGAACCAACAAATGGTGGTGGTCTGATATGTGGTAATCGAAGAGCTCAGTGCCCTAATTACGTAATACATGATCAATCAGAATCTGAATCGTTTTGAAACAGATTGCTAATCCAATGCTTCATAAGTTCGAAAAAAAATCTGCGCAACCACGTAAATAACGCAATGAATGTTGTTAAACTGTCAAAATGAAACGGATTAGTCGTAATCGCTTACGAAAATATGTTGCGTAATTAGACAGCAGGTTTCACTGGCATATTTGATAAGAAATTAATCTCATCCATTACCTCATCTCTGACTCTCACAAACTAGTGTACTAAATAAGGCAGGCAGAATTGCTATTGGTCTATAATTATTAATACAGTGACGGTCCCCACTCTTGTGAACGGGATGGATAAGTGCTTTTTTAAAGACAAGTGGAAAAATACCAGATTCTATCGCCAAGTTGCAGATATGTGTAATGGATGGCACTAAAAGATTCTTATGGGCAATGAGAAGGTTTGAAGAAATATTGTCATAACCCAGTCACGGGTCACAGTCGCGTTTCAGAGATAATAATTGCAATATATTGTTAACTAGCTTTCGCCCGCGTCTTCACCCGCGTGGATGACGGAAAATAAATTATCGCATGGGAACGTTATCGGGATAAAAAGTATCCTATGTAGTCATCCAAATCCGTTCAGTCGTTATTGCATGATTGAGTAACAAACACACAAACATGCAAACTTTCACATTTATAATATTATAGTACAAAATACAATAGACGACGTATATTTAGTAACCTAATCCGCTGTTCTTAAAGAGTCATAAAGAACCCTGTAAGAAAACGACACGTGTTTCACCTCTCAACGAGGCATCCTCAGGATGACGATTGACTTGTTGCGAACCCGGACACGACGTGTTGTCACGTCAAACGTCGAGAGCAGTGTGTTGTAAAAACACTCACAGTTCAGAGTTTTTATAACTCTTTAAGAACAGAGCGGATTAGGTTACTAAATATACGTCGTCTATTGTATTTTATAATGAATCTCCGCAAAGTCACGCGAGTCAATTTACTATCAATATTATAGTAGGATATTTTAGATCACTATTTAGCGATATTTCATATTTCCATACAATAATATTGCCAAATTAATCAAAACAGGTAAATATTTTACCATTTTATTTTTGCCAGCTTTTAGAATGAACGAGGCATTCTCTGCCAGAAGGTAATATGTGTCATGTGGTGCGGAAAATTATTATCATAATACTTATATGAATCATTTTCATTATTAGTTTCCCGTTTCTGTTTTACATAGTTTAATAGCTAGGTCAATATTTTTATCGTCACATAACTGCGAATGTTTCAGATAGTAATGAATCAAATTAATTGAACACTCACCACACTTACAAAATACTCACCAACATACTGAACTTTTCTTTTTCTTATAATGTATTTTCAAAAATTTGTATTTTTAGATTTATGTTTTTTTTTTTTTTTTTAAATTGTTTAATAATAATAATAATAATAATATCAGCCTGTTACTGTCCCACTGCAGGGCAAAGGCCTCTTCTCATACAGAGAAGGCACGAGCATTGATCACCACGCTTGCTCAAGACGGGTTGGTGATTTCAGACTTATATTAACTATAAGTCCAGGTTTCCTCACGATGTTTTTCCTTCACCGATGTCAATAATGTCCAAGATAAACTCAGAAAGTACATATGAATTGAAAAAATCACATTGGTACTTGCCCGGATTTGAACCCACAACCTCGTGCATGAGAGGCGAGGCCTTAACCACTGGGCCATCACGACACAACAAACAAACAAATTGTTTATTAACCTTAATTTTCTTATCCCATTTTGTAGCTTGCTGTAATGATTACGATTTACATATAATATTAATAATCAACACGTGCTTATATATAAGTCAACCACTTGCGACGGGGCTCGGAACTGTTTCTCCTTAACACAGGTTATTTTGTAACCTATCTAGTGAACAGTACGGCACCCACTAGCTAGATTTAAGAAACCTTATGCTTGTGCTTTATTTAATACCTTGCCATGTAATCTAGTCCTAGTTAAACAATAAACAATATAATATATATATAATTGACGACACGGTTGGCGCAGTGGCTGAGCGATCAACTGCTGCGCAACGTGTCGCGGGTTCGATCCCTGCACGGAACAAATATTTGTATGATCTGCAAATAGTTGTTTCGGGTCTGGGTCTTAGTGTATGTGAGTTTCTATGTTTGTAAACGCACCCACGATACAAGAAGAAATTCTTAGTGTGGGGCAAAGTTTAAAAAAAAAACTGACCAAGTAACTCAGTTAAAATTATTCAAAATCAAGTCATTTATTCAAACTAGGCTGAGAATCAGCACTTTTCGAACGTAAAAATTCCATTATGCAAAAACTCAAAAGACAAAAAACGCTCGCTTTAGCTCGGAAGAAAGAAGTGGAGCAACAAACTCTCCAGCAGCACAGTTAGAAAAACTTGATTCTATACAATAGTATGCAAAATCATTTACATTACATTTACACAAAACATTCAATTAAATTATTTGCCTTATGTCAGCTGGCGCACACGCCATCAATATACCAACTAAAAACAATACTATACTCAAGCGGACATAAAAAATAGAACTAAACGTAAACTGAATTAAATAGGTACCTAAATAAAAAAACCTCTAGGCATAAAGGCCATGCCAGCTTACATATAGCTACATATATATCGGCTGAAATTGTTTACCGTCTCGAGAATAATATGGTGTGTTGTGTAAGTGGAACAGAAGCCATACCCGGGAATATTTGCTTAGTAGCATTGACCACGCGGGCGGGTCATGCGCGAGCGGCTTGTGCGCCTGCGAAAGGATATCAAAGAGGATGGCATGTGCGGCGACTACCTACCGGCCGCTAAGGAAAGCTACGAATTCATTTATAAATTCCGCGCATTTAGTAGGGTGCGTATGATTTGAATTACGATATTTTAAAAGTTTAAAAAAAAAAGAATCTGTGCCATAGGCTTCTACTCCGTTTCCTATTTTTTTCGAGACGGTAAAAAAAAACATGCGGTATAGTTGTAACTAGAAGTCATAAATGATAAACTAGGACCATCGAAGTAAAATAAGTAAACAATTCAATACTAATAACATATTATTATCTAATCAAAATGTACAGTAAAGTGTTATATGTTTATTTTCGTTCACTGGTTATACTATGAAAACTGATAATATTTCAGTCTAATCAGTTAAAAACAAATGCGATCAGCATTTGTGTGTATAATGAATGTATTATACACATAAACCTATCGGAATAAATTCTGTAAATTATAGGGAAAACCGCATCAAAATCGCGATCACAAAGACAGACACGAATTTATGATAAGTATAGATTTTCAATAACATCTGTTTAACATATACCTACTTTGATGAAATAAATAATGAGTTTGACAATGGAATTACCAACTGTTCGATTATTCCTTGAAACATTGTTTTGTTGTTTCCTCGTCAATATTTTTAGTGACTTAACAGTTTTAGTTGACATGATTAAAATTAATATTTTACCTAACCGTTGCAAAACAATCGGGTTGCTTACATAGAAATTGATTGTTTTATCACTATTTTCAAATTCCATCTCCTCTTCTCTTGCGTTTCATCACAAATTGTAAAATGATGATCATGAATATTGAATATTTCGATAATCTTACAGTCCGCCCGTCTAGAGAATACGTTTTTGACACCAGTTAGTTTCATAATAACGAATATGTGTTTTGCGAATTTGATCCCTATTAGTACTATTAAAGACATTGATCTTACTGCACCAATGCAAGCACACTAAGGAAGCTCTTAGCAAAGACAGGAGTTTTTGTACAGGAGGCACCTGCATGCACTTGAACCGTTTGTTGTCCGGATTGGCTTAAAATTTGAACAGATTGGCTGAAGATTGAACAAAATTATTGTTTGAATAGAATACGAGTAGATTATAAATAATTTATTTTGCTTATAATGTAGGTATACCTACGGATGAGATGTCATTGAGACTATGAGACTCACTCATGGTCTAGGTTAAATCTTATCTGTCATTCTATATTTATCTGTAGGGGCTTGTAATTGTTGACGACACGGTTGGCGCAGTGGCTGAGCGATCGACTGCTGCGCAACGTGTCGCGGGTTCGATCCCCGCACGGAACAAATATTTGTATGATCTGCAAGTAGTTGTTCCGGGTCTGGGTGGTAGTGTATGTGAGTTTCTATGTTTGTAAACGCACCCACGATACAAGAAGAAATTCTTAGTGTGGGGCAAAGTTTAAAAAAAAAAAAAACTATGCAATTTAGTTAAATATTATTGTTACTATAATGTTATTAGTCTGTAAGCCTTCCGAAAACAAATAAAATAAAATGAAATAAATTGTCCAAGTGACAGGTGTCACGAACACATTCTTTCGACGGCGGGCCTGTAGGTGCTTATTGCGTTAGACTCAAGTCAAATAATGACAACATTTACCCTAGTTACAAAAGTATCTACCGGCAATATTGACATCGCCCAGTCGTTGCTGACTTCATATGCTTTAAACCTATAGGCTACACATCTATAAATATGATCAGCCACAATACTTATGAAAGAATTTTAATTAATTTGCGTAATGAAGTGCGTGTGATTTCATAAATTAATTAAGCACAGTAGTTAATGAAAGTATTCGGCAGAATTCGTTAACCTACATGAACTCAATAATCAAATGCAATTCTGTTACTGTCCAAAATGCACTGCACTTCTGAGGACCGAAAAATGCCACTGATGCCGCAATTGGCGTGGCCACAACTTGTATAAAAGTTGGGCCCAGTAGGCCACGCATAATACATATTTTACCATCGACTCGAAAAGAAAAATAATTCTGTTACCATACCATTGTTTACTACCAACTATCCCCTTTATTTTTAAATGCTGCTAAAGGTCAAAAATGTATGGGTTGCTAATCATTACTTAATCATTTAAAACCGGCCAGTTCTTAAAATGCCACGCAAGTGGCCAGTTTACGTGAAAGTCAATTATTTTCCAAAAGCGGTACATCAAAAATGTAAGCCATTTTTTGTGAATTTAAAAAGCGAATAGTGGAGAAAGTTGGAGGTTAAAATTACTGGCAATGACCACGAAATGTTCAACTGTTGTATAATATTTACTAAGTAAAATTCATGGAGGGTAGATGACGACAGTTTTATGCTTATATTGAATCGTTATCTTTAGCGTTGTTTACGATGGAATTCTATAGTGTTTCGCTTCGAATGTAGGTTAGTCACGTTTATTTAACAGTTCGTATAAAATGAAAGTAGATACGACACTGCACCGCTAAGTGTTAAGCAAAAAACATACACGCCTTTCTACAATATCTAAAACAACGACTCACCAAAAATAAAAACGAATTCTTAAATGTAGAAATTCATTTAAAAACAACCTATAATTTTAAATAAAAATTTAATTCTTACATTTAAACTCCGCACACATTAGTTTTATGTCATCCAAGTGATAAAAATGTTTTGGTAAACGAACTCCGCGATATTATACTCGTCGCGATATAAATTGGGACGCACAGCGACGCGACCGTGACGCGTACGGTTCAAACCACGACTGAATATTATTTTACGCGGCGGCGGCGATGCAATGAATACATATACCATCGATCCACACACAAGTACACACTTTCATTGATTGTATTTTGTTCGTTCGTGATTTTTTTTGCACTGATTGCTACAGGTGTGATGGAAGTCAGCGATTTGGATATTATTATAATGTTCTTCAAATGTATAGGTATACACAGTTACTTCATTTTACTTATTTATTTATTTAATACTTAAGCACACAAATGTACAGAGGCGGACTTAATGCCATAGGCATTTTCTACCAGTCAACCTTTATAATACCTATTACCTTATACCTTTAGAATCTTATTTATTCAACAGCCAAGTTGCACGTTTTAACTGGTATTTTTGGCCATCAGAAATTGGTACATTTTAACAAAGAAAATTTAATAACTAATACTACGAGTACACGGATATTTTATTTGATACCATAAAGGTCACTTTAGGATTTGGCGTTGGCTAAGCGTAGGCGTTCGTCGTTCGACGAACGTACCTTTATGTAGCGCAGATGCCACACAATAGAAATGCACCGATTATTTATACACACACACACACACAGTACCTACGCTGTGCCTACGCCCTGCTAAGACATACCTACGCTGTGTTACGTAATCCGTGCCTACGCCCGAGAAACGCACACTGCGTTTGCGAAATTAAAATGTAATATAAGATGTGACTTTTTCATGAATTAATAATTAAAAATTAATTAAGTATTATTAATTTAAAATTATATTATAAAAATAAAAAGCATAATAATTGTGATAAAAGACGAAAACAAGATGTGCAGTAAAATAACTTAAGCTCACGTGGCCAAAAAAGTTACGAAAATATTTTAATCAACCCATTGTTTTGCTTAGGAATAGGTATGTAAAAAAAAAGCTTTAAATGTATAAGTATAGTGGTCAGGTATCGCATGAAATAAGTAAGAATATAAAAGAATTATGTAATAGATATTTTTCTAAATTTGCGTTCCCATCCATTCATAAGATTACGCCTGTATTTCCTGAAGGGTTAAGCTGAGGTGGTGGTGGAGGTGTAAACCCTCATTTTTCACCAGTTATGTGTAAGTCTTATAGGGAGCGAGTCTATTACCGTCAACCGGGCACAAATCCAGACTCAAGGCTGCTACAGAATTTTTTAATTTCCCACCCTAAGATAAAAAAATTAAAAAAGATGGGCTGCTAAAAAATAAAATAAAAAAATAAAAACAAAGACAATTTTCCCGACCTGGGAATCGATCCCAGGTTCTCACGCTCAGCAGTAGCGCTTGCTACCACTAGATCATCGAGCCAGTCCGGTAAATAAATGAGCCAATTGATGTAATGAATAATAACCGATTATTTAAGTAGCCGATATTTCCGTATTGAATCTTCAATTACGAGTTAAAATACAAAAAAAAATTGTTTTAATTAAGCCTACGATAACAATGGAACTTCGCTTTGTAAGATAATAAAGAATATAGGAGATTTATAAAAAAAAAAAAAAAATGTCACAATCATAGTACCTACTGTGGCGGCATCTGCATCGCCACATGTGAACTACGTATCAAAGACCTGACGTCACACGAACTCTGCATCACGTAAACAGAGTTTACCGCGCGGACAGCATAAACAATGCCGCCCATGGGCAATACGGGCATCTGACCGCCCGTATTTTTCTGAATATTCATGGAAAAATATCGAAAATCGAGTTTAAAAGAGGGGTCTGTCTATCTTTAATATTTTTCATATTAATCAATATAAATTTTTTGAGTAGCGTTTGTGACCTTGCTTTACATCTTTTGCCATATTTCCAATGTTTTTGGCTCGATTTAGATTCTGTTTACTATTTCTAAAAGCTTTACCCAGTAGTCTGGGAGAGTCACTGCGGTTTCATTCTCAAAGTTTTTAGAACATGCATCGTATTTAAGATTGTAGATCATACTTCTAAATATACATATAAGATCGATACGAAGTTTACACACTGATACATTATGTTTTTTGTACCTACCTATTGATCCTTTTTTTACGAGTAGGTATACTACATATCGCAACCAAGTATTTAGTACTAAATGAAAAACAAAAGACAACGAAACATTTTCCTTCAAAGGCTTAGATCGACTCTGCAGAGTGTTTCGCTTACGGCTGTATATTATGCATTGGCACAGTGCCTCTCATACTGTATATCAGCGTGGTGCTTATGCCACTGCGTTTCTAAAAGTTGAAAGAGCACAGAGAGCTGTCTTAAAGGTTATGTATAAGAAACCACGCATGTACCCTACATTTCTGATATATAGCGAGTGTAAACTTATATCTGTGAGACAGCTTTTTGTCCTTCAATCGATTCTGCGCCAATATTCCTCTCTAACCTATGTTCCATGGCTCATAAGAGAGAAACGACGCAAAAGGTATGTATGTCCCACAGTAGGCCATAGGATCACTCTTGCTTGTCGACATTTCTAAGTCCTCGGTCCTCGACTTTATAACAAAGCGAACAAACTACTCAACATTTACGAGCATTCAGTCCCTAAGTGCAAATTCAAAAAATCTCATATAGTGATACTGAAAGTCTTTTTACTTGAAAGCCTACTTATTACCGATATAGTTCTACAGTGAAATCTGTACACTCATACGCAATCACACCCACACACACACACTGCACCGACTTACTCACACCACACAACACACTTACACAACACACCTACACAACACACACACACCTACAGTTACTTTCTTTTAATTACCAACGTGTTCCTACTTTTTCATGTAAGTATCCTTTTATTACCTATTAGTTTTTTTTCCAACAAACATCGGCTTACATACATTAAATAAATAAAAATCTTCATTGCAGATCACACGAGCCATAAAAAAACACGATTAAAAAATATATTTTAATATCATGTACAAATTAAAAATAACAAAAAATTCAAATTAAAATCAAAATTCAAACAAAAATTGTCAATATGCTGATTCATTTTAAACGGAAGGCCCTGTCTCCTATGATACAGTTTTTTTTAACTAGTGCAGGATACAGGTGATCTTTTCCACTAAAGTTAAGTACTGTATTGTATTGCATAGTTTCTGCTTATCAATAAATGGTGGGAAAAATAATCTGTAACACTGTTTTTAGAACAATAAAAAATTATTTCATTATTATTAAAAAAACTATGAAATGATATGAGCAATCGCTTAACATTTTATCTGTCAAACGCACGGCTGATTGAATGATTCCATTAGGGCTCCGTTTTGTAATTATGTAGCCTAAGAGACACTATAAATAATCGAAAAATTAATTAATGAAAATTATAAAATAAAAGTTATAAAAACTAAACCCAACTACGACAAAAAAGTCAACAAAAAAGGTAAGTATAAACAAGACATCACAGAAAGAAAAAGAAATCCGGGGTCACACGTTCATAAATCGAACAGATGACGTTTTTATACCTTTTTGGTCGACTTTTTTGTCGTAGCTGGGTTTTAGTTTTTATAACTTTTAACTGACAGGCGCTTTACTTTGTGTAAATTATTTCATCATCACTGCTCTCAAAACAGTGAAGGAAAACATCGTGAGGAAACCGGCATCCTAGAACCAAAAATTCGAAGACATGTGACATCTACCAACCCGCACTGGGCACGCGTGGTTGATTACGGCCCACGGGTTGATTTGTCCCAGCAAATTTTAGGCTGATTTTGCTAAACAATGTGAGCATAATATTATGATTTCATGTTATGAGCGCTTATCCTAAAAGTTGGCAACGTCGCAAATACCTGTCTAATAATAGGTAGGGACCTATGAAATCAGCGTTTTGTATGGAGAATTTTAAAGAAGTTGCATTTTTCATACTAACATTTTCTTAATTTATATAACAACCATGAACACGAATGTTTTAAAACTTTTATGCACTACTGTTTAAAAACTAAGTTAACGAATATGCCACTTAGATTAAAAGACAAAAATAAATTTTGGCTAAGTTAAAACAAATTGTGGTCATTTCTGCCAACAAAATGGGAAGTCATTTTTAAGGTATTTTTTATGTTTATAAAACCATAAGTAATAAGGTTTTTTTTTACTATTGATAGTTGTCTATGACGGTCATTATTCCATATAATACCAAGCAATTGATAAATATCTTAAATCATAGAAGTGACGAGGTTCTCTATTTGTGAGAAATAAACGCCAATTTCATAGGACCCAATATTTACCTGTTTTGATTAATGTTGCATTATTACTGTATGGAATTAAGAAATATGGCTAACTAGTGAACTAAAATATTGATTATGACATGCAATAATTAATATCGTAACACCGAATATTTAGTATCAGTTGATAAAAAGTATTTGGAAACTTTCCAAACGCCCTTTTTACACCTAAAACGGTTGCAACATCAAATTCAGTGTTATAATTGCAATTCATTTTTAATATTCTAGTTCGCTGGTTAGCCACATTTCATATTTCCATACAGTAATATTGCCAAATTAATCAAAACAGCGAACTATTTGAAATCTATTTGCGACGTTGCCCATTTTCAGAAATGATCCGCTAGGTGCATGCACTAGCTAGAATCTTCATATTATGTAAACATTATGCACAATCTCTTGAAAAAAAAAAACAATTTATCACACGTCCGGGGAACATAGGGCACGATAATTCTGTGATAGCTATTGGCCTATTACATTGAATATTGCAAACAATTATTATTACAGTGATGATGTCGCAAGCGCAACTATGAATGTGCAGCTGATTCCAACAAAACCGCAAACTTTTAGTATTATATTGTTGTATCCTAGTTTCATTTGTATGTAACATAAAACAAAGTGATCATAATAATTAAGTATCTACTAACAAATGTTTTCTGAAATCACATCAGCCCGCTACTTATTTTGTAACGGCCTTTACTCATTCTGTATTTCCACAATCGAATTCTATTCTATTTTTAATAAATGGCAAGCAAAGCCGATTTCGACTATTCTGTCAATGTCTAAAGTGAGTTGGAAAAACAAGTGAACATCATAAAAAAAAATGTAAAAGAAATGTTAAAAACAAATAAAATTATTTCGTGAACTGTTTTGTCACGGACACCGACGCGACAGTGAAATGAAATGATTGAAATGCTTTTAATTTCTGTAAATAGGTTTGAACAAACACTTTTAGACGACGTCAATAATATTTAAAAAACTAGATGAGGTCGGCGGCGGCGTTTCCTATCTGACTACTTTGAGTAGAAAGGTCGAAACAAAGTCAGAGGTCACAGTCTCTTTTAAAGTCCAGACATAATCTTGGTCAGAAATACCTTTTTTTTTTTTTTGTGTTCGGGGGGATTCCTACCTCACTAAAACCACCCCGGTGGTCACCATCTACACATGGAAGGGGCACCGTTACCTCTCAAAAGACCAATCCGGAACCCCCTCTGTGCAGCGCCTGCTAGGGCACATCTCTGACATACATAATATGTACATATAGAAAACGAACATAGCGAGTTTTACGAAGTAGTACGGTGGTTTAAAAATCTTGTTCATTAATTTGGTGACAATATCATCGGTGAATGTTAATTCTAGATACCTATTAAAAGGCCTTTAGCACTAACGTTTGTCCAGCGTTGGTGTTCGCGGCGTTTCCTCTGCAGTTAATTGAAAGCTGTGCTAGCGCGGTGCAGACGTCACACAATTTATTATAAACAAAAAGACGTCGTGCTAGCGTACTCATGTGCCATAGACGCCGCGGATACGTTCATCGACCATACGGCCAACGCTGGACAAACGTAAGTGTAAGGGAGCTCTAAATTTAAATACCAATTTTCTCACGAATATGGAAATATAAGCTGTTCAAATAGTAACATTAAGTATGGCAAAACAGCTGTTAATTCCTACTGAGGCCCTGGCACGAACGAGCGACGTAAACGTAACGTAAATTTTAACGTTTTTGGAATTGAATATCCAACTATCCTATAACATTTTGATAAAACTAAGTTATGAGCGAAACGAATTTACGTTCCGTTTACTCCACGCGTTCGGGCTAGGCCCACTGTAGTTCATTCATTCTGTTTTGTTACATTTAAGAATAACCAAAGTATAGCTTGTCAAAGAAATCCGCATTACCGTGTACGTAAACGTGGTAGTGGGGCGGGTCATTTCAGAGTGGACAAGCTATTACCGATATAGCTCGAAGAATTGCCAAACTTAAGTGGTAGTGGACAGGGCACATTGCTCGCAGAACAGATGGCCGATGAGGCCGAAAGTAGAGGTGATCTGTAACAGGTAAAATTAGAAACCTGTTTCACCTGTTCCAGTACCAGGGAAAAACTGTTCCAAAATAATAGCCTGTTATATTGGAACCAAAGACTCTTTGATTGCAACAGAGGTCCTACTCCCTATCGCGAAGTCCGTAGTTACAGGAGCTTCGTACTCCGTCTCTCTTAGGAAATACCGTAAGTTATACGGTAACTTTGTCAGAAACTACGGATTTCGCAAAGGGTGTAGACTCCCAGATCCGAATAGGTTAACAACAGTGACAGGCAGAGAAAAGATACAATCTCTTTCTATTACAATAGTCAGAAGAGAAAAGAGCTTGTTCCAAACTGTTTCAGGTCATTGTCGTTTGTATCTCTTTCTAACAAACTAAAGATCCATATGCTAGATAGAGAAGAGCTTGTTATGTTACACAGATACTCACACCAGTTACGGCAATGTCGGCAATGTTTTAATTTGGTCTTTTGTAGTAGGTTGTGGAACGTGTGAAACAGGCGAAATAACAAACAGCAGATATCTTAAAACCAAAAAAACTGTTCCTGCCGAACAGTATTTTTGGTTTTGAGATATCTGTTCCCTGTTATAAAAACTTGTTCTTATTAACTGTTGCGATAAATACGCCTCACTCCTAGCCGAAAGACGTAACGTTGGAAACTCTCCCACAAGGTGGACCGATGACCTTGTGAAGGCCAAAGGAATCTGCTGGATGCTGGAAGCACTGAACCGGTCGAAGTGGCGGTGCTTGGGGAGGCCTATGTCCACCAGTTTAAGTCTTTCGGGTGAAATTATGACTTTTCAGAATTATACCAGTCAGTCAAGTATGAGAGATTGAAGTTGACAACTAAATGTTTGCAATACGCACAAATGATTCATCCTTTAATTGTGTAAACTGAACTTAATTATTTCCCTGGGAAGACTCATTATCATGTAAATCACTCTTGTAGATGACATGACTAAAACGCTGCCTACTGCTTTAGGTATACCTACTGACTTGTGGTCATATGCATAACATGTTACGGAGATTGACTTCTTCATCAATATACGGGTTTTTCAATCATAAAGATTACGACATTATAGATAAGTTTTTTTATTTATAATGGAGACAGGAAAAATACTTGTCCGTACCTACCGCAACATTTGATCTTCCGTAAGTCTTTGGAAGCTAAGCTTTAATTTTCTTGTATCTAGATTACTTTGTGTTTATGGAAAGTCATTTGAGAAGGATATTCCATATTTCGTGCTGAGGATAAATCATTTTTCGCTATATTCTTCTCTAAAGGTGTAGGTAGAAGTCAAATCGTTTATTTCACATATTAGGCACATAAAAGGCACTTTTGAATGTCAAAAATTAACAAGAAAATAGAATGATTCTAGTTGCCCCTTCCAAAAGGTAGTTTCGTATGGCGAAGAATGGGAAAGAAACTCCTCCGTTACTCTTTTAAAATGTTTTACAATATTTTGTACATTCATTAAATAATGATATGTGAAGACGATGCAACTAGAATAAAATTACTACATCCCAGTAGGTAAAGAGAATTAAAAGTGAAGCAATGACAGATAAATTAATTATGTGATAGATACATGGTGCTCACATAATTATATGTGCCAACCGTCAGCCGTCTCTGATTATATTTTATAGATTAGAGAGTGAAAGTATTAACGATACAGAAGGCCATGGGCAATCTACGTAATTTAGGTAGGTACGTTATGATTTATTAAACGATCGTACTTAATTACAATGATCTCGGCTCATATTAGCATACAGCAAACATGATGAAGATACTAGTCCTACAGCATAGTTAAGGTTTCATTTCTCAGGAACATATTGTGTTGAACACGACTTCGATGCTTACGCTTGCTTACCAACTGAGCGTAAGTTTCCTCAATCAACATCATCATTATTAATAGCTTTGTTCCAACCAGTGCTGAGTATAGGCCTCCTCCCTTCGGGCTTGCGGTGAGCAATGGGTAGCTCACCGTCCGATGAGGACCAGGCCCAGCGTCGACGGCGAGTTGTGTTCCACGCGCGCCTTAAAGAGATGTCAGCACAACTGACGGGGTCCGCTAGGACCGATGCCTGCCGGGTCGCGGGAAAGTCCGAAAGGGATACCGTGGCCCCTGGTAACGTACAGGAAGCTGAAGGAACACGGGTGGGTTTTTGGCACGCCCCCCGCTCCGCCCAGAGCGGGAGAAGTTATTAGACAATTTCACACCCGAAAAAGAAACCGCCTCCTCCCTTTTATGAATCGATTTCTGGAGTTGTCGATTCGCCTCCAAATAAATTAATTTCATGCGAATCCCTCAAGTTTTTTATTATTATTTAAAAGTGTCGATTCGGGTGAGTAAATTTGGGCGAATTACCAATAAGCCCTTCCGTTAAGGCTCTGCTCCACCTGCCATTACTACGACGTCTAGCCACGTGTCCTACCCATTTCCTCAATATGTATAAGTAATTTCCTTCAACCGTAAATCAGAGGAGCCAATATCAAATAAGAATGATACATAATAATAATAGTATGATATCGATAGTAAAAAATGCATTGGTAGATTTGGTAGTTAAAATATGCTCAAAGTCAAAATCAAATAATTTATTTCAATAACACATAAAAGGAACTTTTGAACGTCAAAATTTACAAAAAAAAAAAAAAAATGATTCTAGTCGACCCTTCCAAAAGGTAGTTTTCGTATGGAGAAGAATGGGCAAGAAACTCCACCGTTACTCTTTTAAAATGTTTTACAATATTTTGTATACATTAATTATATGTAAAGACGATGCACCTGGAATAAGATTACTATAATACAATAGATAAGAGTGGTGCTCACATATTTACAAGCATTGTAAAACATGTGAGCATATTTTTTTTTTTTTACAAAGTAATTAAATTCTAATAAGTCAGTGTGTGAGTTCAAGTAATCATAGAATGTAAAATCAGTGTCATAAAAATAATAAATTAGACAGTTAAATTAAAATCTGAATCGTTTTAAAATAGATTGCTAATCCAGTGCTTCATAAGTTCGAAAAAAAAATCTGCTCTACAACGTAAATAACGCAATGAATGTTGTTGAACTGTCAAAATGAACCAGATTATTCGTAATCCTTTACGAAAATGTGTTGCGTAATTATTTAGCAGTTTAATTTTGTCTAGACTCTAAATTGTCCTATGGAGCAGGACCAGCATGTTTCCCAGCATTCTTATCTTGGACATAATCCTCTAATTTATAATATGCTTTTTTTACACAATTTTTTTTATATGAATTTAAAAATTTCTTTAATTTAATTGCAATATATCACAATGTATTTTGTTGTAACATTTAATACAGCTTAATTTGGAAACATTCATTCTCTGTTTTGAAGTTAACGATTGCATAAAATGTAGGTCATAAACAACTTTATTTATAAACGATGACTCAATATCAATATTCTGAAACCGGTTTATGATTGATGGCATAAAAACTCGACGATGATATATTGAGCAATATATTATTATACATAGTTCTACGAACTTAACACTTTTTATTTGTATTCTTTCTTTTTTAATTTGGTTTTTACTTGTAGTACAATATGTTGTGTTGTGTGCCTCTTAGTCTGTGCTAAATAAATGTATTTTCTTTCTTTCTTTCTTTCTTCGGCATCCTGGATTTCTATGGTACGTATTTGTATAATAATATTTTTTTAGTTTTTTTTTAGCATAAGTGTTTTAGTGCGTCGTTGCTCTAGTGGTCGCAAGCGCTACTGCTGAGCATGAGATCCGGGGTTCGATTCCCAGGTCGGGCAAAGTGTTATTGGGTTTTTAAATTAGGAATTTCTCAGTAGCAGCCTGGTATCTGATAGGTTCGCCCCTCATTAAATAATAATAACTTTAATACTAATAACTTTATTAAAAAACTTTCTACATTTTTTTTTTTTTTTTTTAGGGGACTTTAACATAACTTGCGAAATGTGGGTGGACTATAGGGACCCCTCTGCTTAACCCTTCGGGGATTCCAGGCGTGATGTTATGTTATGTGAATTAGAATTTTAAAAAGGGGCAAATGCTTGCCTTAAGGGCCATTCACATCTCTCTATGTACTGCCGTCTGGGGCCAACCTTTTACTGATACTAAATAATGTAAACAAAATCAAATATTACTATTAATCATTTGGGTGATACCTTATCTCCCCAAGTTCCAATTTGCCCAAAGCTTTTATTATTAACTAAACGGTCTACGACTCTGTCTTGATTCGGTCATCTTGAATGGGGTACAGTCGCCGAATCAATGCGCTTACATATGTATGTCCCTCGGGAATCATCGCATTTCCGAATACAAACCAATGCTAATTTCCATGTCCATCAATTATTAGATTTATCGTGTTTATGAAGTTGAATTCAGAACTAAGTACCTACTTTAGCTCTATACAGGATGGATTTTTGAGATGGGGCAGTAAGGACAGCTACCTTAACCGTTGTAGCTACAGGAAAACGTTCTTAAGAGACTGTCCTTAACTTTTTGAAACATTTCGATCTGCATTCACAGATTTTGTATAAAAATTACAGTCAGCAAGAAAATGGGCAGATTTCACAAAAACTTTTTTAGATGCCAATCGATCCTGTTACTTATAAGGATCAAAAAAGTCTGGTGGACCAACTAAGGTTTGAGTACTAGAAAAGTCAGAAATCGCAAAAAACTGTTGAACTGTACTGTGTGTGTGTTGTACTGTTGTTGTTGTGTGAACGTGACTGCAGCTTACTATTTTACGATGATAGGCTGGCTGAAACTAAACTAAAACAAATTGAACTTCAAATTTCGAACGAATAGAGAACAAAATTTAGAACCTTTGTTGCTTTTGAAAAACTTTTTACATAGGTAGTTCTTTTTCTTGCAATTTCTGTCTTTTGTAGAGGATAGTCTTTTTTAACGTTTTCCAAACAAGTCTGAAAGTTCTTAATAATTTGAGGTCATTTTTAGAGTTTCGTACCTCAAATGGATAAAACGGAACCCTTTTAGGATCACTGCGTTGTCCGTCCGTCAGTCTGTCATGACCCCTTGTCACAGGAACGCGTGGAGGTATCAAGTTGAAATAACATCAAATAAGTAGGTCTGTGGTCCCTTGAAGCTCTAAAAAATCAAGCTTCTAAGTCAACGCAATAAAGAATACGGCCATTATACGACATAATTATTTTCATACTCGCAAATAAATCAAAACCTACAGGGTAGTTCCCGTTCACCTAGAATTATGAAATTAGGCAAGAAGCAAGGTCTCATAACACAAGTAAAGGGAAAAGTCCGAAAATCGGTAAATTGTAGTTTCACCACACAAAAAAAAAAGTTTATCAACTTACACCTGCAGAGAATTGACCGTGACGTATATCGGTGTATGGGTGATCATGTTCTTCAACTACAATGTTACAAGTTTGTTTTTGCGGTAAATTTCTCCCAGCTACGGAACCCTTCATTGTGCGTGGTTCGACACGCACTTGGGCGGTTTTTTTCTCAGAACGTTGGACATCACAAGCAATATACTATCTTGTTCATATAGTAAATAAAATTATAACTCGTATATTCGTATATATTCGTTCGAAGTTTAATTTTTTTGTTTCTGTTTGGCTAGTCTGTCTATCATAATAAAGTTTGTTGGAGTTTCTTTCTTACCAAAATGTATGGGAAAAGTTTTTTGCGATTTCTGACTTTTCTAGTACTCAAACCTCAGTTGGTCTAGTAAAGTTTTTTGATCCATATAAGAAACAGTATCGATTGGCATCAAAACAAGTTTTTGTGAAAACAGCCCATTTTCTTGCTGACTGTAATTTTTTTTCAAAATCTGTGAATGCAGATCAAAATGTCTCAAAAAGTTAAGGACAGTCTCCTAAGACCGTTTTCTTCTAGCGACAACGGTTAACGTAGCTGTCCTTGCTGCCCCATCTCAAAAATCCACCCTGTATAGTTCACACAAAAATCAAGTCAAAACAACAATAAAGTACTTAGTTCTGAATTCAAATTATTATACACTTTAAATATAATAATTGATGGATATGGAAATTAGCATTCGTTTTAATTCAGAAATGCGATAATTCCCGAGGGACATTAAGAAAATTGTTGTACTGTATTATTGTTTAATGTTATTTGTTATTAGTTGAGAGAATGAATGGGGTTAAAACGAAATCTTTTCATTGCAATTTACGCTCAATTCAATAACATTACAAGCTTTGATTGTCAAAGATAGTTTAGTTTCAATGTGTGTTTTAAAATAATGCCGTGATAGCATTGGCAACCTTGCCTTGCTATCACATTCCGATACCGAATTTTTTGCATAGCGGAATTGGCTCACAAATGACGACAAGCGACTGACGAACACGGTTTTTTACATAATTTACATAAATACCTATTGATTATAAGACTTTTACAAATATTTGCTAATTGTAGCTAAGGATAGTGGCCTACTGATAAAAATACATTTGTGAGTTATATAAAACTGTATATTTATATGTTTGTTCAGTCTTGAAGTACGTATATAAACTTATATAATAAATAGATAATCATTTATCTGCCTAGCCTTTTCCTTTTAACTTTGTTGCGGGCGGCTTCCAGTCTAACCGGATGCAGCTGAATACCAATATTTTACATGGAGCGACTGCCTATCTGACCTCCACAACCTAGTCAATTAAGAGTCCATAATACCTCAGTTCAAATTCACTCCTTATCTCACTCGCTCGGTACTGCTCGAGGACAGAGTCAGAAAGAGACTGAGCGGCGGGCGGGCAGAAGGCTCCAAGGCGCCAATAGTTTAGGTAATTTCTTTTGCGTTGAAAATAATGGTAATTTTATAACAACAAAAAAAAAACATAGTAGGTATCTGCTTCATAGTTACTTCAGTTGTTATGCTTAAGTTTCATGATCTAAGTTGAAGTATCTTTTTAATAGCAGCGGTTTATTTTTCGGTTCGGTTTGGAGATAATTTTATTTTTTTTCTATCGAGAGAATTTTATAGAATCGTGTTTTCGTCAAACATCAATCAATCTGCCTAGCCTTTTCCCAACTATATTGGGGTCGGCTTCCAGCCTAACCGAATGTAGCTGAATACCCGTATTTTACATGCAGCGACTGCCTATCTGACCTCCACAACCCAGTAACTGGGTAATACGATACCCCTTGGTAAGACTGGTTGTCAGACTTTCGGGCTTCTGACGACCCGTAACGACTGTCAAAGATCCACGAATGACAGCCGGGACGAACGGCTTGACGTGCTTTCCGAGGCACGGAGGAGTCTCGTTATGTAAAGATGGTCACCCATCCACGGACCAACACCGGCAAGCGTAGCTTAACCTGATGGGTCGATGACCCGTGCGGCTGTTATTACTTAGCCACGAGCTCCTTGTCGAGTTTTCGTAAAACAAACAACATTAATCCTCAACTTTATCATATATTTATTTCTAAATCAATGCTACAGTATTTTTGATTTATCGGAAGATCATGCTAAGCAATTTAGGTATTACAGATTTTTAAGTTTCTTATTTTTTTGTCATGGCATTGAACTATCCGATTTGAAGTTTTGCGTATATAGATAACATTAACAAGTGCACCATAATCAAAAATATAAAACTATCAGCTGTTGCTTCCGTATGTCACGGAAGCGATATGTTAAGGTTAAAAGTTAAAAATAATTTGATAAAAACAGAATGGAATAGTTTTATTCCCGATAGTTTCGTAGGATAATTAAATGTACGTAATTGAAGTTTCCTGGAAAAACAATGTGCTCAATTTACATTATCGACCTGAACCTTATTAGTGTGGTCGGTAATAAAAATTAAGTATTATGAAAGTCACTTTGGTCAACTTTTAAAGAAGTCTGTAAGCCTCAACTGAACTGGCGTTTTGGAGCGTCATCAGCGATCAATCCATTAATTAATCCTTCCTTTCCATGATTATTGCATAGCTATGGCGCAGCAGCTGTGTCAATTTAAATATGAATGCTGTTATTTAAAGAAGTACCTGGTCGACCGAGCTCTGCTCGGGTGAAAATAGAGAATGCCCATTTAATCGTATAGGATAGTACATACTAATTCCATGCTGCCATGATTGTAGGTACTTACTAATTCCATGCTGCCAAGATAGTAGGGTACTTACTAATTCCATGCTGGCGTGTCATTATTGACATGTTATGGTTATTATAGTCTTGTTCTAAAATTTGAGTGACAGAGCTCTGCTCAGGTGAAAATACGGAGAAAACGAATTTTCCCAGATATGAGACCTAGCTAGATCAATTTTTCGGCCCCATAACCCTATATTGCAACTTTCATCGAAATCGTTAGAGCCGTTTTCGAGAATGTGATTACAAATATATATATATATACAAATATTGCTAGGTCTCTGATTCTTTCGTGATTGTCGTAGAAGGTGCTATTGCATGGCATTCAGTAGTTTCTGCTGACGGCTACATATATTGTATTTTTTTAATGATCATGGGAAAAAATCAATATACCTTGAATATTACAGTGTTACAAATGTCTATTTGGGGCTATTCGTCACGATATCCACAAAAGTGACATAAGCAGACCAAAGGTCAGGTACGTAATACATAATTCAGGAAGGCGCGATTATTCGGGGAATATCTGTCGATGCTTGATTTTTGGTGAAATCATTCAATAACAATCTGCCTAGCCTTTTCCCAACTATATTGGGGTTGGCTTCCAGTCTAACCGGATGCAGCTATACCAATACCAGTATTTTACATGGAGCGACTGCCTATCTGACCTCCACAACCTAGTAACTGGGTAATACGATACCCCTTGGTAAGACTGGTTGTCAGACTTTCGGGCTTCTGACGACTCGCACCGACTGTCAAAGATCCACGAATGACAGCCGGGACCACCGGCTTAACACTTAGCCACGAGCTCCTCATCAATCATTCAATATCATTCAAATCATTGAATGGACAGAATGTTATCCAAGGAAGAGAACAAGACTAAGAGGAAGACAGTTAGAAAGGTGATTGGATAATCTGTCAAAAGGTTGGAGACGAACAGCTTTGGACAGGAATAAGTGGAGGGCAATAGAGGAGGTAAGACGGCCTGACCCTGGTGGCTAATAGTTGCTAATGTAGGGTTCACAACCAGAAGGCATATATTATTAAATGTTATTATTAGTATTAAGAACTTTTTGAAGGCATTTATTTTTTATTTTTAACGACTTCCAAAAAGGAGGAAGTGCTATGTCCGTAGCGAACGTGTTTTTTTTTTAAGTATGTCTGCCGATTTCTCCGTCAATTTTGGACCGATTTTGACAATTCGGTTTCAATTTTTTGTATGAAAGGGTATGCTCTGAAATTGGTCCTTTATAAATTTTATCAACTTTGCTTGGATAGTTTTTAAGTTAGCTTCAATAATACGTATTTTTCCCACTTAGTATATGTGGATGATAATTATGATGATAACTTCCTGTGACTGTTATTTACATAGCAGGTAATGGTATTCGAATTTGTGTGGGGTAGGTACCACAACTAAAAAGTGAAAAAAAAAAAAAAAAAAAAAAGAAACAACCGACTTCAAAAAAAAATGCCGCTACAAAGTGAAAAATTACTTTAATTTCGGAAGTCGGTGGCAAAAAACGAAAATTCAAAACCAAAGACACCGACTTCCGAAATTAAAGTAATTTTTCATTGTAGCGGCATTTTTTTTTGAAGTCGGTTCTTTTTTACAGTCTTGTCTGTATTTAGCGCAAACGATTTCTGATGTGAATTACTTAATGGTGGTATTGATTTCAAAATTAATCAAAAACGGTAAGAAATTGTTGTTTTCAAACAATATCAAATATTTCGGGGCCTTGGCTGTTTAAAATAAAAGAATCAATGTCACTTTGTTTTGAAGAGCTTTGAACTCGCTTTGATCCCGACTGCGTCTCTGAACTAACATTGAAACACATTGGCAATACTGATTAGGCTTTCGTGTGATATGGAACTATGGAAGATATCAGTAGGTCAATAATCAGCTTACTTGGTGATTTTTTTTTTATTGAGGTTTTAATTTTAATAGTTGCATATTTCTTTATCATATCGTGCTCTCTCTCGCTATTTTTAACCGACTTCCAAAAAGGAGGAGGTCTTTCCACTTCTCCGCTCCGCTTCCCAGTTTTGTATGAATTTTTAAACTAGTTCGCATATCCATGTCCACTGAAGCGGAGCGGAGATTTTATGCAATTACATTGGTTAATATTGGCACAGCTCCGCTCCATTCCTCTCCTCTCCGCTCCAGTGGACAGTCAGCCTTATACCTATATTTTACAAGGAGTGACTGCTTATCTGACCTCTAAAGACAATGACCTGTCAAAAGTTCGTAAAGTAAGTAAAACATATATTCCATTCATAAGACGTAGATACACTTCCTAAGTGACATCACAAACTGTAAGCCAGGCCATTATTATTCTACCAACACTATTTCTTTGGTAAGATTTGGTAGGTAGGTACAGTCAACAAAAAAAAAAAAAAACATAACTACGCAAGCAATTTTCAGTGTCATTGCGTGCTTACGCATACATGACACTGAACAATGTATTTTTTTTACAAAAATAAATTGTGACCGACTTGTGCAATCTTAGTTTTATTTATAAACGTTGCATACGAGTACAGTGAAGTAATGATTAACGTCTGTTTAATCAACCATTTTTTTGGCGTTTAAAAAAACTTAAATAAGAATAAGAATAATTTATTGTTTAAGAAAATACATTGGAATGTGTTGATTCCTGGAACTCACACTAGGATTCCCTGTGCGTGAGATCCAGGCTCCTTCGTTCCGTTTACATTAATTGCAATACATGTAATAGTATATAGTTATATACAATACAATAAATTTCCTATTTTTAATATACAATAAAAACTAATAAACAAAGAAAACTAAAATTAATACACAAAGAAAACAGTAGATATAAGTATGTATGTTTGTTGTGTGTGATTGTGATGGTGTGTGTATGTGTGATATGGTGTGATTGTGTGGGTGTAAGAACTTAGATAGTTTAGTTGATGTTGAGAGTTTGACCGAATGTTATACCTGAGGATGTATATAATTGTGTGTTTGTGATATAGATACAATTTTTTTTTTTTTTTTTTTTTTATATTAATACGTTTTCAGTCGTTTCATAGTCCAGGGTAAGAAGCCATTTTGTAACCGAAGTTTCGCATTTAGTTTGAGTAAGTTGTAGAATTTTGAGTTGGTTATTGATTTTCGAGTAAATGAGCGGTCCCATGAAACTGAACGACCTTCTACCGAATGTTTTACGGCATCGAACCTTTTCCCATTGTACCCTTCGACTTGACAGGATACAAGTGCCCATGGAGGTTTTGTGAAATCTTAGAGTGACTGATAGGATGTAAAGTTGTCTGACTCTAAGAACTCCAACTTCGGTGTAGAGTGTGTTAGTGGGGTACCGGAATGGTCTACTATAGGCAACTTTAAGCAGAGCTCGTTGAGCTCTTTCAACCTTAATTAACGAGGTTTTACCAGCCGCGCCCCATGCTATTATACAGTAGTTAAGGACTGATTGACAGAGAGAGAAGTAAATCATCTTTAGAACTGACTCATCTGCAATTTTACCCAGTTGCTTAAAGATGCGAAGCATCTTTCGAACCCTACCCCTTAAAGCACTCAGATGTGTGGACCATGACAAACGGTTATCTACAAACACTCCCAGGTATTTAATCGAATCTGTTTGTTCGATGTAAGGGCAAGTACAATTTTCTGGGCTAGAGCAGGAGTGCAGCGGTATACAAGTTATAGAGTCAGGGGCGGAACGTTTCGAGATGGCAAAGTTTATTGCCTTCGTTTTGTCAATATTTAGCGTCAGAAGATTATATTGCAGCCAGTTCGCAATACTTTCAACCGAGGACTTAACGTCATCCCAAGTTCTCCCATAAAATACGACTACGGTGTCGTCAGCATATGTAAAAAATTTTGCTTGAGGGATTTTTATGGCGCATAGTCCATTTATATATATAATAAATAGGGTAGGTCCCAGCACGTTTCCCTGGAGCACACCAAATTGCACTGTGTTTGGGTCACTGGAAAATTCCCCTAGCACTACTCTTTGCATTCTATCGTTGAGATACGAGGTAAACCAGTCCAGGGCAATGCCACGAACTCCCAGAAGCGAATTTTTTTTTATCAAGTTTTTTTTTGTCGCTGTATGAATTACAAGTTTGTTTTTGAGATAAATTCATCCCAACTACGGAACCCTTCATTGTGCGTGGTCCGACACGCACTTGGCTGGTTTTTTTCTCCAAACGTCGGACATCACAAGCAACAAACTATCTTGTTCGTAGAGTAAATAAAATTATAACGCGTATTGGCTCGAAGTTTAAATTTTTTGTTTCTGTTTGGCTAGTCTGTTTATCATAATAAAGTATGTTGGAGTTTCTTTCTTACAAAATGTATGGGAAAAGTTTTTTGCGATTTCTGACTTTTCTAGTACTCAAACCTCAGTTGGTCTAGTAGAGTTTTTTGATCCTTATAAGAAACGGGATCGATTGGCATCAAAAAAAGTTTTTGTGAAAACTGCCCATTTTCTTGCTGACTGTAATATTTTTCAAAATCCGTGAATGCAGATCAAAATGTCTCAAAAAGTTAAGGACAGTCTCCTAAGACCGTTTCCTTCTAGCGATAACGGTTAAGGTAGCTGTCCTTGCTGCCCCATCTCAAAAATCCACCCTGTATAGTCTGTTAGCAAGATATCTGCCCATATACCAACCTCTTTTATCAACTGTACCTACGTCACGACACTACATTGTTATTCAGGGAGTGTCGAAGATCATTGAAAACGTTTGATAATTGTGGTAAAACGCATGATTGGTGACGACAACGTGAATCATTTTATTTTTAAACATGGATATGTCGTATTAAAATGAGAGAAACGATACTGGAATGTTCCTGTTTTTAGACTATTGATATTTGGCTCATGGCTATTACGTATGATGTCATTATGATTGTGGTTATATTTTTTTCTTATGATTAATCATTAGAAAAAAATATCGCATACATAAAAAAATTAAAATAACTATGAACCACGTTAACATGACGTGTGCAAAAAATTACAGTACATTTTGTACAAGGTCAGCAGAGTGAAAAGTCATATATGATTCATTGAACTGCTGGTTGAGCAATTGAGTTCAAAACTAAATTTAACTATTCATTCTATTACGTAAGTCAGAGGGGGGTGTCGGAGATTAAAACAGGCCATCCAGGCACAGTAGTGTAACGTTACTGAACTGACTGTATATGTATATCGGACCACGCGCAATGAAGGGTTCCGTAGTTGGGATGAATTATTTATCCCAAGAATAAACATAACATTGTAGTTGAAAATGAGATAATTTTTTAATTTTACTGTTTTTTTTATTGTTTTGTATTTTTTATTTATGTTTAGTGTGTTTTTAGTTTAATTTGTGATTTCCTGTGCGAGTCTCAATAAATACTTTTTCCTTTCTTTTTTTTTTTTGAAAAACATGTTCTCCCATACATTCAACTGTAAATGTAAGTTTGTACGTACAATATTGAGAGTTTTGTCACGGTATTTTATAACCATAGACTTCTTATAGGGTTTCCTGTAATTTATAAATATAGAACTATTATCTGTTTATTAAAAAAAATATTGCTCAGTAGTTTCGGAGAAAGATCAGTTACAAAAATAAAATTGAGACCCTCACAGTAAGCTCGTTCATTTGATATGTCACACGGTACAGTTTGCAAAACTTAAAAAATATCTTATATGCCTCCCAAAAGTGGCCCTTATTTAAAATTAATTTATATACGTTACACGTCCGTGTTTGGGTCACAGAAGCGCATTTGTGTGAATTTTAACTTTACCGGTCCATTCGATTCGGAGCAAATTGGTTGTTGCAGACGGACAGACATACGGACAGACACAAGAGTCTTCTTATAAGGGTTCCATTTTTTCATTCGGAGGTACGGAACCCTACAAATTTGTTGTAAATTACCCAATGATGAATTATCCTTAAAACTCTACGTACAGTAGACCGCACGTGTCAGTGTTATCACTTGCCTAGCGTAGAACGGAGTTTCAATACAATAAGAGGCTAGGTTAGGCTGCCTGTCCACTGGAGCGGGGAAGAGAGGAGAGGAGCGGGGCCGGACCTTCCAAGTACAAAGGGAGCGCGCAGACTGGGTGCGAGTTAGTCGTACGTATACGTACGTATAATTTCGACGTCCGAAAACAATCCGAACTTGTTGGGATTTTTCGTGCGTTCAATGCGATATCACCGGACCACTAGGTGCCTATTTGACGTGCGCGCGGCCTTTTACAGGTTTTGTTTCCTCTGACGTGCGGCCTACCGTACCTACGCATGACGCAAAATTAAAACTAGAACAGTTTTTTTCTCGAAAATGATTCTCTGATTCTCTAGCTAAATGATAATATTGATAAATTTATTTCCTAATACAGTTCAGTATTGCAATATTAGCGAAATGAAATGCTATGTTATTTAGCACATTGCTAAAGTGTGTCACATGATGACACCGAGTCGTTAAACTGCGCGAGCGCATGTATGCCATATGGTTTCTGACATAAGTACGACGGTTCACACAACCACGTGATATGCTGAACAACGAAAACCACACTTATGTATACAGAACTTTAGTGGCATGAGGCCCAGGGTGTAAAATTCACTCATCGTCTACAGAAAAGGGAGGATCCTCCGACCAGACGGTTGTCGTGTCTGGTGGGCAATTGCGCAACGATTGATGTCGGATATTCTTATATATGTCGTTCGCGCAGTAAACTCTAATTGCGCGATGCAGGATTTGTGTGACGTCAGTTCTTTGATGCGTAGTTCGCATGTGGTGATGTAGATGCCGCCACATCACTCTCCTCCGGAGACCGGAGGTCACTAGTGGGCTGAGTCTTGTATCTTGTGATGCTTCACAGTCGGAACCGCGTGCCACATAGTTCTCGGTGAGTCGGAACTGTCTGTGGTGATTGTGGTGATTGCGGTGATTGCGGTGATTGCGGTGATTACGGTGATTCCCCAGGGAGTCGGGGTGGCGTTGCGTCATGATCCAGTGAGTCGGATGCGGTACAGCGCCGGGTTGTGGTAGAATGATGTCTGCTTGTGAGACCGGCCGAAAGTGCAGGTGCTGTGCCAAGGTTGCTGATAAGGCTGAGGGTGATAACCAGGAATGCGCATTCGCTGCATGCTGGTGGTCAGGATACCCGTTGAAGCTGTAGGTGCTGGCTGGCTGTGTGACTCGCCTCACGAAAGTTTGCCGGAGTGATGATGATGATGTCGTCACGCTAAAGTTGTTACACGATAACTGCGCTGGCGTTCATGTTCGTGGTCACCAATTTAGATGTATGAGGAACAGGGTATAAAGTTCACTCATCCTCTTTAGAAAAGGGAGGATCCTCCGACCAGATGGGTGTCGTGTCTGGCGGGCAACTGCCTTTTTCTAAAGAGGATGATTGTGCTTGCCACACTACCACGGCGTATTTTAATTCATTATTCGAGAAGCGGAACATGACGGCTGTATTGAGTGAGGGGGCCAGTACTAGCCAGTACATATGTAGAGGTGGCGAAATAGACAGTGCAAGGGTCAGGCGGGTAGCACACCTCCGCCGCGAAACCATAGCAGTGAAACCACAGTAGTTCAATCAAGAGACTCGCGTCATGTTCTGCTACTCGAATCCGATTCAAGTAGCGGAACATTACACGAGTCAGTTGAATTGAGTGAGGGGGATAGTACTAGCCAGTACATTATGTACAGGTGGCAAAATAGGCAGTGCAAGGGTAAAAAAAAATTACTAATGTCAAACTAGGCTGAGAATCAACACTTTTCGAACGTCAAAATTACATAAGATAGCCCCCTAAAACGCCCATCCTTCACCACTTCCTAGTGCGTTAGCTGGGAAGAAGAAGTGGCGCAACAAACTCCCAGTAGCACATCTGTCTGTTCAGTTCGAAAAAAAATGATTCTAAATAATAGTATGCAAAATAATTTACATTATGCAACACAAAACATACTTTAAATTATTTGCTCTATGATAGCTAGCACACGCCAATATACCAACTAAAAACATCGAGAACTATACTCAGACAGAAATAAAAACTAAACGTAAACAGGACTTAATATTTAAATAAAAGCCTCCAGGCATATAGGGCGTGCCCGCTTACATATAGCTGTAACTGGAATTTATAAATAATAAACTAGGACTAGGTCAGGCAGGTAGCACACCTCCGCCGCGAAACCATAGCAAACCGAAACCACAGTAGTTCAATTCAACAGACTCGCGTCATGTTCCGGTACTTCTTTGAGTGGAGTGATAAGTACCGTATCCGTGTGAATAAAATTACGTCGTTATTGACATGAAAATTATCTCTTAATTTGTAAAAATGTTTACATTGATATTCTCTCTTATTGCCTTCAATTGATAAAACCCTGCATCCCGGCACACGTAATTATGCGAAGTTCAAATTAATTTTAAATTGCAACCAAACATTTCATATAAATGTACTTATGCACAAATAATGTCCGTAATTATTCCATTTTGCCAAATACACATTCATTAGTTATACATATACGTACAGCTCCCTATTAATGAAAATTATGTTTTTTTTTGCGAAACTTACCAATTTCGTACGTTAGTTGACAATCTACTGATTAATTTATTATTTGGCTACGATTACTTTTGAAATCGTGATATTTTATCGTCTCATAAAAGACAATAAGACATTTGAAGAGCAGTATTTTCCAAAATCATGTAGCATAGGATCCGCAGAAGAACAACCTTTACCCATGTTTAATGTAGAAAAGTATTTTAAATCAAAATTTGTATGTTAGAAAATATATCGCGAGTGAGTTGGCTAAAACATCCTGGCCAGACTGATTAATATTTATTTTTTATATTTTTTAACAATGCAAGTTATACACCAATCGCGGTGACATAATTATTCTTTATGAAAACAGCCTGTAAATAAAAAATTGAAAGAGCTTTTCAACGAGAACTTTTGCTACTAACTCGAATTTTGCCAACTGTTAGTCAATTCATAGTTAATGACCTAAATAGGTGACTAATTGGCCACCTAAGTTTAGGAATGTTCTTGGCGCCTAATAGCCATTAGTGATATATCAATGGATAGTGCTTTTTAAGAGAAACATTTGTTACTATAACGAATTAATCGTTAAACTAAAGAGTGCAATTTTTGAAAAAAAGTCGTGAAATTTTAATTAATCTAACCAATTAGTCTAACCAATCCATAAACTCAACTTTGATTAATCATAGTCTAATCAATCCATAAACTCACGCTTTCTTTCCATGGGGTAATCAAAAATCAAAATTTCCATCTAAATACAGTCGCGTCCATGGCGCGTCACAGCCACCGGGCGACGATAATTTAGTGAGTGTAATTAATTTACTTATTTAGGTATTCATATTTGACATAGTATTGTGACCTTTTTAATTTTCCATGGTACATAAGTGTGACTTCCTGACTGATGACATTGTACACAATGATGGTAATTAAAATAAATTAATTGTTCCTATTAATTAATTGGTGCGTATGCTGCTTCATGAGCGCCGCACTTTCATTCAAGTCGCGACACTGCTATCACGAAAAAATATATAGGACCAACGAGTGATGTGCGAAAGTTAAAATAAAAGATTTAAAAAATAAATGTGACATTTAATGTTCGTTTTTTGAATTCGAATTCCGAAATCGTTTGAAATGAAGTGGTTATTTTATGTGATCGTTATTGTGTACATGTTCTATAGGACAGGTATCGTATGAGCCTCATACATAATTGATTCGTTCATAAAAAAATCATTCTTAAAGTTACTGTTAAAAAACAGATTTTCGTTTTTAGATTTGTGTTTGGGACACATTAATGAGGACTGACCGTTTCGCCTTTGAGAAGGACATTATTGTAATTAGTTTAAAAAATGAGAATACTTATTCATCTATTTTCTCTTTTATGCTTATAATAAGGTTTTTTTAGTACTTTTAAGTCATTCAATCATTCCGTCTTACAAAAGGCTGAAGTATCATAATTAATTGAATATTTGTTTAGTGTACGGGCTAAAACCAGTGGAAAACACTTTGAACGTGGAACCTGTCACGTATGGCGACGACGAATTCCTGAAAGTGGGGGGTCACAAAACCATCAGCTGTAAAGCGTCCAATAGGAATCAAAAGGTGAGTTTTAAAACGGTCACACAATTTCGTTTTCTAAATCTAAATTATTGAAAAATATTTAGTTAAAATAGGAACAAAAGTAAAAATTATAGAATAATAACTCTTAGCTATTTTGTGAAATACTCAAAATCAGGATAACGAATAGATACTTTGTTTCCATTTAGATGATGTGTTAAAGTAGCGTTGTTAATCGACTTTTGTTGCTGACCATATACCAACCTTAAAATAGTTTTAACGCGCAAATATTAAGAAAATTTGCATACTTGGGTGCCCCGTACGTCTTGTGGTTGGCGTGATGGCTGAGGGTTCTAACATTTTTGCCCAGTTAATGACAAAAACCAAATTATGGCAGAAAGGAAAGAAGGCCTATGCCCAGCAGTGCATGGTGGCAGGCTGTAATGATGATGATAATGAATAGCAAAATCCTTGGCCCCTGATACATTAGACTTTTACATAACTGGCGAAATAAGGGTGCAGTATATCTCTGTCTACCCCTTTTAGAAGCATAGTAAGTGGTGTGTCACTTATACTATTATTATATAGTATAATATAATATAATATAATACAATGTATTATAATACAATAAAATATAATATTATTTAATATAATATAAAATAATATAATTAATTAATAATATTATAAAGATGTAAAATTTGTTTGTTTGTAAGTTTGTATGTAGGGGGCAATCTCCGAAACTACCAGTCGGATTTGAAAAAAATCTATATATATATATATATATATATCTATCTATTAGATAGCCCAATTCTTGAGGAAAGTTATAGGATTGCAGACGAAGTCGCGGGCAGAAGCTATTATGTTATAAATGTGAAAGTTTGTATGTGTGTGTGTTTGGATGTGTGTTACTCAATCACGCAAAAACGGCTGAACGGATTTGGATGAAATTTGTCACACACATAGAATACTTTTTATCTCAGTAGTAAGTTCCCGTGGGATAATTTACCACATGCATGCGGGCGAAGCCGCGGGCAATTATAGCTAAGTAGTTGTGTTAATAATAATGCAATATTTTCATTAATAACAGTTGCAAAATTCCGCCATTATCGTAATAATCAGCCCGTAAAACTCTACTGCAGATATATGGAGTCAGATAAACTGCCATTGCCATTAAAATTAATTAATTCATCATTTAATTCAGAATAAAACATTCCATTCATTGTTAGTAAAAACTACATAATTATATCTAAGTTAGTAAATTATTAATTATTTATTTGATTATTATTTACAATTCCGCTATTTTATATTGGGTTCTCACCTATGAAATTGCCGTTAAAAAAAAAAAAAACACCAATTTCACTCCTATGATTTAAAATATTCATCAATTGCTTGGTATTATATCGAATAAAGACCATCATAGACAACTACCAATAGTAAAAAAACCTTCACCACTATTTGTTTTAACCTAGCCATATTACGTTATCTTAGTTTTAAAACATTCGTGTTCATGGTTGCTATATAAATTAAGAAAATGTTGGTATGAAAAATGCAACTTCTTTAAAATTCTCCATACAAAACGCTGAGTTCATAGGTGGGGACCTAATATTTGATATATAGGGCACCTCTAGATCCGTTAACGGTGTTCCAATGTTCCTCACAACCGGGCAATCAATCCTTCCCAATATTGTATTCAGAAGACTGTTGGAGCTGCCCCGCACGCGGCGTATCAGGGAGTCCACTCTTTTTCTTACTATTGCCCTAAAGCAGTCCGTAATGGCCTTAGCAAACATACCTGATGCACTGCAAACGCGAGGCAACCCCAACAGCATCCTAAAACCATTATTGTATAGGACCCCTAGGGCATTTAAAGATCTACGCGTATAACCATCGTCTGCAAACATTTTGATTTACGCTGCATTTTTTTTCAAAGCACACCGGACAATGAACATTCCGATTGTACTATTTTTATTTATTCTCATCACTTAATATCGTGTGTGTCGTGGAGGTCGTTTTCATACCATCATAAAAATACGAAAATAGTCTATAGTAAAAATAGAAACTCCGAAAATATTCAGGGCGGGGGGCGGGTTTCATAGTTGCCTATGATAGAAGACGTGATACTACACATTGTGTGATTTATAGAGTTTCGACCCATAGAACAAAACTTTGTGTAGCGAAACTGGAAGTTCCAAACACTCCTAGCTGTGGTTTGCTTCACGATTTTGAACATATTCGAAGACTACAAAACGTTGAATAGTTCGAGATTGAATTCGTCACTATCCTGACTGACTCATCATCGTTTTCGTAGGGTATTTGTACTCTTACATAAACAAGGCTTTGCAGGACAACAGCTTCTTAATTGATCTTATTTCAGGTGGAATGGGTGGATCCAAACGGTCACGTGGTCAAACGTATCCCGGGTAGTCGGATCTTCTCTCAGGAACATTTCGTGCAGTACATGAGAGGACGAGTGCCGGCATTGGTGCTGACCATCACTAAGGCTACAGTGCAGGACTCTGGGGTATACCAGTGCAGGTCCGGGAATTTGTTGCAGAATGTGTCTTTGTGTGTTATTGGTGAGTTAGCTTACCTTATATTTTTTTGAGGTCTTTCAAAATTAATAAATAAAAATCTTTAGACCACAATGATCCCATGATCCCTAAAAAAAAACACGATTAAAAAAATTTAAACGGAGCTGCTAATCACTGGTCAAGGTGTCGCAATAGCTCTGGGCCCTATACCACAAGACTTTACAAGTCAACAATTCTACAAAATAGTTGTAAAAAAAATTGCGTAACACAGAAATTACAAATATGTATGAGTGGTACAATATTGCAGACGTGTCATTTCAATTTACATATTTTTAAGGTTTTCCTGTTACTGTTATGTGGCTTAGAGTTTTTTGGTACACGCACTTGTAAGATCAACAACTTTGTAAATTGTAAATTGTGTATTGCAATTGTAAAGTTTTGTTGTATATGGCCCATAATAGTCTTGCTGGCCTTTCATGTTTTGTCCGTCATTTTTGCGCCAGTTACTCTCCATTTACTTTTACACTCCAAGCGAAACATAAGTAGGTACTTAGGTATCAACTAAAACGTGTGCTTACATTTTAATTACTTTAAAAACAGTTCCAATAACTGTTACTTACAACTTCAACGTTCAAATTTCAATTCACGTCCAAGCTCGTCGAACTACGAAATGGAACGAGCAAATTCGATTCCATCAGTTCTCAGCTGCTCACATAATAACTGAAACATAATAACTATCATAATATGATTGCAACGTTCTGCAAAGGTTGGATCGAGGTGGCTCTGGAAAAGGATGCCTGGAAGGATTTGGAGGAGACCTTTGCTCAGCAGTGGGACAGTGTAGTGTAATTTAAAAAGAAAGTATTGTTTTTGATGCGAATATTACTCGTGTTGAGTGGAAAAAATACCTGAATATTTTTTTTCGGGATATAATGTTAATGTTGCTTATTATCAAGGTGAGATGTCAGATGTTACACATCCGACACGTCGACGATCGACGAGTGTAATGAAAAAAACGAGTGAGCTCTCTCGTTTTTTTCATTACACTCGTTGGTATGACCAAACGAATTGACATTGACCTTGAAAGGGTCTATTTTAGCCAGTTGACGACACAAGACAATTTGTACTGGATATAAGTACAGTATAATAAAGTAACAGTATTAAATCTCGGTAGTGACCTTGAAATAATTACCTACGGTCGGTCGGAAGATAAGCCTTCCACGTCCGTTTTTGGTGAAAAAGCTTCGGAAATAAATCTTTGAAATATAGTTTGAATTTTGAATAAAACTTGATATCTTGCTTAATGACCGAAGCCCCGACCTCCGAGCGTATCTACGCTTGCACTCGTCGAAATTTGTTCGGAGCCTCACTGTATAGCACAAAGAGCCGCATGTAGGCTCGCGAGCCGCGACCTCTGGCCTAACCCTTCGGGGAAACACATCACACTCGTATCGTAATGTTTTTTGTTAAGTTCGACGAATGTTACCTATAAAAGGTATCTAAGCAAATTGTGTAAAACAATTGTATTATTGCTAACAGGTCATGGAGCTATAGTCTAGGTCTATTATTAATTATGTAGTAAACCTTCCCATTAAATATTGGTTACTTTAACTTAACTGAATGTAAAACCTGCTTATACATTCATATTATTACGAAAATCTCATTTTATGTTAACCTTACTGTTAAGAAAAACTAAATATTGACGGATAAACATACATTTGAAGCGATATCGTAAGAGCTCTGTGGTAACTTGAAGTGGAAAATCAACAGATTTCAGGTTAACTATGTAAGTACAACCAGATACTCGATTATAATGGTACTATAGAAATCTACTGGCAAAAAGCGTAAGTCGTGTACGCACGAACGAACGAAAGATTGTGAACACGAACATCAAACACGAATATTTGATGCGTACGTGGATGTAAATTAATATAGCGAACACGAACCCCATACTAACACAGTTCTCGCTAAACCGCCCCGCTCTCTTTAGTAGCCATGGATTCGAAATTAGAATGCAAGAACATTTTTGACGAACACAGTGTTTGATGTTCGTTAGTGGTACGCACATGCGTACAAAGTGTTCGATTTCCGTGTTCACCATGTTCTTGTTCGTTCGTGCATACAAGCCTTTAGGAAATGATTAAATAGTTTACTTACATAGGTACATTACGTATTTTTATTATTTGAAAAATAAATTATAGTACCTATCATCTTCTTTTTTGTTTGGGATGAGTTTCGAACTGTTCAAAAAAGGTGTTATTTTTTATGAAAGTGAGGATGCTGCTAATCATCCTTTTTTCCACATTCAAAATCGAATGATGGAGAGGGGTTGGCTTATTCCTGGAAAGGCAAACAATTCATAAGTATGTCGGAAATACGTCAATGATTTGACTAATCGGGACGCCAGCGCCGCCAGGCGGCGCTCGACAGAGTCTACAACATAACGCTCTGACCGGCCGGAGGTAAGCAGAGTTGGTCGGTGGTTTTCAAGAAATGAATACGTTTAGAAACTGTTGCGCGTTCCATATAGTTGTGTACCTATAATGTGTGAATTCTAGCAATTCTAGTGATAAATTTGATCGTAAAATTATAATTTGATCTGAACTGCAAACAGTTCTTCTATTGCGAAGAACTGAATAACCAACACTACTCACAGTACGCCCCCAGTAGTTAAAATATGGCTGATAATAACGAAAGAGAGAACTACCCTCTCCGTCAGGTATAAAAACTCAGTGGAATATGCTTGTCTTTGAGGTAATCGATTTATAAGGAAATAGAGGCTAGTTTGTTCCTCACAAGAGACGAACAATTCTTAAGAGGATTCCACTGGGCTAACATTAACCGTTGTCCTCAGAACCGTCAGACTTTGCAGACACGCCCGTGGAAGTGGTCGCAGATTTGGGACGTTCCATAACCTTATCCTGTCAAGCTAAGGGAGACCCTGAACCTAGGATTTCATGGAACCGCAATGGAGTAACTATTAGTGGTAGGTTTAACTTTTCGTTCCTACAAGAGAGTGAGTGAGTATCTACGTAGGAGCTACGAGTTTTCGTTTTTTGGAATGCAAAGTAGGTACAATAGCCTAACAACCTTCATGTCCAGGTAACAAATCGACTCTTGATTTTTTTTGTGATATGACTGTGCAAGTGTGTATAAATTGCACACTTGCACAGTCATGTTATCAAGATCATTAATCACTCAGAGTAGTTGTGGTATTTTTTTAGGCATCTCCTGAGAAACAAAACAAAAGGTGTTTTTAAGTTTTTGTTTTGAAACTTTGAGTAAAGTTTATTTACCTTTGCGGAATATTTTATATTTAAATGAGTGACACCACGCCACAAATTACTAGTACAAAAAAAAGGTGCTTGACTACAAGAAAAGTATACTATGTGAACATTCAAAAGCAATAAATTCCATGTTATTGTCACTCCATGGAAATATTTCTTAGTGCCTATTCCTTTTGATCGTAAGAAGTTAATGCTTTTTGTAAATAAATGCATTAAAATAAATATAAATAAAGCCTTTTAATAAATGCTTTGTCCTATATTTGTGTAAAATATAATTAATGCTTTGTCACGTATTATTATTATATACCTACATGAGTAAAATATTTATTTTATGTCTACTGACTTTATTTTTTTTACATACAACCCGTATAAGATTTTGTCATTAACATGAAAAACAAAAGAGTCCTCTGGTATATCTTTATATATATAATTCTTCTGTACTTACGTGTCTATATTACTGAACTCCTCCTAAACGGCTGGACCGATTTTGACGATTTTTTTCTGTCTGTTTGAGTGGGTCCCTGGGACGGTTAGATTGGACTCGCGAGGTGGCGCTTGAATCGAATTCTAGGAAACAGGACGACCTCTGTCTGGTCACCTAGTTACCTGTGTATTTTTTTACAAAAAGATATTGATAAAGGTTTTTGTGCTACATCCGATATTTTCTCATCTCTCAGCCGGCACACAAGCTGATTAAGTTAGAGAACAATAAAAAATCTATTGAGTCTCGTTAGTGACAGTTAAGCACATAAACTAGTTCGCGGTTCACTTAATCCTTCTAGTTTAATCTGGTATTAATAAAATTTTCATAAGGAATGTTTTTACTAACTGACAACATAACTTCGTAATAGTTATAAAGTATTTTTCTGTTTTGGAAAAAAAAACGCATCCTTGAATTCATTTTCAAAAATATTAGATTGGTTTTTTTCCGCTTGCGTATATATTTTTTAGGAACAATTATGTAAGTAAATATACACAATTCTTCCTTAATCACGCCGATAGTAAGCCACAACTATTTTGTCTAGATGAGGACAGTTCAGCAAAATACAGAGTGATGACGAAGTACAACATCCAAGGGTTCGAAGGTCTGTTGACCATCACATCGCTGGAGCCAGAAGACACTGGTATTTACTCCTGTCTGAGCATCCAAGAGAGCCCCCAAGCCGAAGACTGCAGCCACACCTCGACGTTTAATATCACTCTGAATGTTAACTGTAAGTATTCAAAAATTATCTTTGTGCCTACAGCCGTTTGGTTAATTTTGTGTTCATTTTATGTTCTTATATTTGTTCTATTTCAGATTCTCCAATATTTGATGATGGCAATAAAACTAAGCTTGTTTACGGCAAGACTAACCAAGAGTGAGTACTGTAAAACCTGCACTAAACTACTCGCAAAGTTGCTTCGCAAAGAACTGGTCGAAATTTACCGAAGTCCGAAGTACGTGACTGTACACTCGTGCAAAGAACTACAGGACTCTTCGAGTTCTTTGACTAGGGCGCAAAAACCGACAACAATCGAAGAAGCCCGAGGCGAGCCGAGGTTGCACGAAGCGAACCGAAGTGCCCTTCTAAAATCTCGTATCAACTTCGCGAGTAGTGTACTGGTTTAACTATTTGTAACCGCACTTGACGTTACTCTACCTCCAACAGTCCACTGCTGGGTTATACACCTCTGCAAAGTTCCCCCACAATAACCAGTTCTTCGCTTTCCAGAAATCCACACTATATATCCAGTTTAGCCTCATTTTTAAGGTCGTTGATCTACCTAGCAACCGCATTTTTGTTGACTTTACTGAGCACAATCAGTAGCTTTGAATTAACGTGTTAATGTACTCACTTATGTCTTTTAGATTAGATGTTTGAATAGAAAAGAATAAGTACCTACCTACTCAAGACTTCCGAAAGCTTTTAACGTATCGAAATGAAATGAAATTGTTTATTCTGTAAATAGGATATCAATCACTTTTACACGTCATATAAAAAAATATTAAAAATAAGCTAGATGAGGTCGGCGTTTCCTATCTAATCACGTGATTCGTAATTTGAGCTGTTACAATATGATGGAGGATTGCAAACTCGGTAATTAATTAGTAAAATAAGCGTGATTTACACAGTGCGATTTCATTGCCTGTGGCGTGCCATGAGTTGCAGCAACAATAATAGTTGCACTGCCTAGATCGTCTTAAGAGCGCGCATTCTGAAAGTGGGCAACGTCGCAACTAGATGTCAAATATTTCGCTGTTTTGATTAATTTGGCAATATTACTGTATGTAAATATAAAATATGGATAACTAATGAACTAAAATATTGATTATGAAATGCAATCATTAATATCGTAACACCGAATATTTAGCTTTCCAATCCGAGATTAGATTTTGAGCATTACGTTACAATACTGTCTCACTGACTAACGAGCATTAGCCTGTAATGTAACAATACGAGATTCGATGAGATTCGCATTCATGTTACAAATTGTATCATTACAGGCGAATGATCCCGGTGAATGTAATGTTACAAATGATATTATTACAGTTTGCGCACTGTAATGCTCGGTTCTCCTCACTGACTGATGTAATGCTCGAATCTGAACTGTTACATTACAGGCAAATGCTGCCGGTGGCAGTGCGCCTTTATACATATAAAATGGCAATCGATCACAATGCCTTTAATTTTGACATCATTGCTTCATAGCAATGCAAATGGTCCTTGGTACATAAGAAATGATGACCTCCACCGGGACCTAAAAGTTGAGTTCATCGAAAAAGTGATCCAGAAACTTGCAGAAGCTCACGAAGAGATACTTTATCAGCATGTGAACGTCGAGGCAATCCAGCTTCTCGATTACACAAAAATAGTTAAAAGACTAAAAAGAACAAAATTGTTCGAGCTAGTGTTTAGTGTTAGTGAATAGTGTAAAGTACAAAAGTACCAAACAAACACAAGAACAAAGTGTATTCGCCATAATAGAGACGATAAGAAAAGTGCTATTGGACACATTCTTAGTAAAGACAATGAAATAGTTTAGGCTATAATTAAATTATTTATTAGTCTATTGATAGGCAATTTTTTATTTTTTTATTTTTCTCGTGGTTAAGTTATAACAGCCGCACGGTTCGATCCATCAGGTTAAGCTACGCTTGCCGGGGTTGGTCCGTGGATGGGTGACCATCTTTACATACCGAGACTCCTCCGTGCCTCGGAAAGCACGTTAAGCCGTTGGTCCCGGCTGTCATTCGTGGATCTTTGGCAGTCGTTACGGGTCTGGTCCAAGGGGTATCGTGTTATTATTATTATTTATTTATTTATTATGAACAACGTTAATAAAAATATTAATTTAAGAACTATGCCCCGCAAAACCGTTTTCACTGTTTGTCTGCGGGAACAGAACAAACAGTAATAGAAATATAGTTTAATGCGGACACTATAATACTTATTAAGTAACAAACAATAATATGAAATGACTTAAATCATATAAAACTAAATACTTAATTACTTATTTGCTCTCCCTCAACAATCTGCAAACCACTTTCCTAAGAACATCGCTTACAAACTCCTGAAAAAGAACTGCTTTAGTAATTTAGCAAATTTACCTTTTGTTTCCTGACTTCTTACATCAGTAGGCAACTGGTTGACAAGGTACCCAGTAACTGGGTTGTGGAGGTTAGATAGGCAGTCGCTCCATGTAAAATACTGGTATTCAGCTGCATCCGGTTAGACTGGAAGCCGACCCCAACATAGTTGGGAAAAGGCTAGGCAAATTCATTGATAAGGCTAGATTTTAATAATATTAGGGTCATCCTATTGTTGAACCAAGGACAAGGAAAAAAAGAAATTTGCTTCTTAAATTTTTAAAAATCGTCTGCTCAACGATGTAAATTACTAATAATAAAATGACCGTGGCCGAACTGTCAAAATAAAAGGCTTTGCGATCGATTGCCATTTTATTTGTGTTACGCAATAACCCCGCACGTAACAAAAATACATGTTCTGAGATGGTTTGTGAGATTAGCCGTTGGTTTAAGGTACTTAATGGTGTCTGTAATTTATCATAGACCTCATAGTCTATTTTAAAATATAAGTACTTGCTGTACTTAGAGCTGCTGAATAGATGTTATATGAAGTGTATTGTCAACATGGTGTTGCTTGAGTATTTGCACTACATCACGCCGAAGAACGTATAAATACGAGTGCCATGGCACTCGTAAGTTCTTCGCTTGTTAGTATTAGGTCCAAAACAACCTATCAAAATAAATTTATTCGATTATTTCAACCTTGTTTCTTGACAGGTATTTGCATCGCCGCCAGTTACATTCCCTCTAGAATCAGTCAAATTCTTACCGATCCATGACTTCATAACACTCCTCCAGGAGAGTACAGTAGGGCTACCAGTACAGTAGATAAAAACCAGACGTCCGTCATTCCAACCTCGATCCACCGCGGTCACGACCACGAGTTAATAATACTCCCCCCGACCCTTGCTCAATGACGCTCCAGCCCGCGTCAAAGCTGAGCCTGTAGCTTTAAATTAATCTGATAATAATAATTATCCACTTGTGATCCAGCTTGTCCTCCCCCCAGCAACGCTCTAAGCCGAGATCCGTACCCCACAGAGGGTGCCCTTAGCGAGCAATCGCCTAGTATATAAGTTATTTTTACGCCCTGGCTGGAGGCTTTAAGTTAGTAGCTTAACGCAGCCACAGGAAAGCCCGGTAAAATAGTCATGATCTCATAGGTCCATTAAGAGATGCCTTACATAAAAATTAAAAAATAAATACAATAGATGACGTATATTTAGTAACCTAATCGGCTTAACCGTTCTTAAGGAGTCATAAAGAACCCTGTAAGAAAGCGACACGTGTTTCTCTCGACGCTTGACGTGTTCACACGTCGGGTCCGGGTTCGCATCAAGTCAATAGCCATCCTGAGGATGCCTCGTTGAGAGGTGAAACACGTGTCGATTTCTTAAAGGGTTCTTTATGACTCCTTAAGAACGGTTAAGCGGATTAGGTTACTAAATATACGTCATCTATTGTATTTTATAATGGATTTCCGCAAAGTCACGCCTGAATCAATTAACTATATAAAAATTAAATAAAAAGCCAGTTTTTGCAACCTTCTGTCTAACATTTTCGAAATATGTACTTCGTTTTTTTACTGTGGTTCTTACCTTTCAGAGTCGAGATAGTTTGTTCCGCAGACGGTTACCCAGCACCCACATACAGATTTTTCAAAGACTTAAGAGACGATATTTTGTTCGAGTTCGATAAAAAACAGATAAAACTGATTGATGACGGCTCCAAGGCGGTATTAACTGTGGTAGCTAACCAGTCCACGTTTTGGACAAGGTTCAAGTGTCAGGCAAGCAACGAGCATGGCGACACTGACAAGTATTTTACTTTGATGAAGATTGAAAAACCAAAAAAGCCTGATGAGGTTAGTTGGCATGAAGATATTTTAATTTAAGAGAGGAAAGAGTTAAAAGAGTGCCACAAGGGTCCCCGGGATGATTCTGGGCGTCGGGAATCCCAGGCCGATTACCAGCCACCGTAGGCGCGGGCTTGCGGACGGTGAGCTATGGGTAGCTCGCCGTCCGATAAGGACCAGGCCCGGGTCGACGGCGCGTTGTGTTCCACGCGCGGCTCAAAGAGATGTCAGCACAGCTGGCGGGGTCCACTGAGGCCGATGCCTGCCAGGGTCGCGGGAAAGTCCAAAAGGATACCGAGCCCCTGGCAACACACAGGCAACTGAAAGAACACGGGTTGGTTCTAGTCAGTAAGATTCTGACACGCCTTCCCGCTCCAAAGCGGGAGAAGTCATTTGATAATTGCCAACCCAAAAACAAAAAATGGTTCCCCGAAACTACAATTGTCAATTTATGTATGATTGGATTGATACATGCGCAAATTGATCGTCTACAAAATGCAATTGAAGCGATTAACAATATTATTAGGTACAATAGAGATTGATGGCAATTGATCGTTTCAGTGATCCTCTATACAGATGCCTACAATAACTATCAGACCAAATCATATTCAGATGCCTACAATAACTATCAGAGCAAATCATAAATTTAAAACAATTGGCTAAGTGCCTTTCACACGCTTCAACCGTCACTGGTCCCTGGTTGTCAAGCGGGTAAGTAAGAAAGCTTACACACGCAACAGTAAAAAAATCCTTCTTACCAATCCGCTTTGCTACCGGGTACTCGAGTTACCGGACGTGGGACAACCCGCCAGTTGGAGTATCAGAGAGTTTGAAAATGTTTTAAGTTTATGATTTGCTCTGATAGTTGTCACAGGCGTCTTCTGAATAAGGTTTTCTCATATCACAATTTTACAGAAAAAATCTAAGAAATCGTTATGAAAAATTATTATTTATGTATTACCTACTGTGGGTTTCATTTTGTCTAGGTATATAGGATGAGATTGTAAATTAAAAGTTACTGAATTTTCAGGTAAACTGCTATAACGCCACTTCAGATTCAGTGTTTTTGAATATAACGTGGAATGATGATATACAGTTTCCAATTAATGGTAAGTTTAAAGTATTACGTTTTATAAGGCCGTAAAATTGAGTTATTCTACTAATCCCCATTGACAATCCCCATCAATGGGAATTAGTGGAATAACCCTTTTTTTTCTTTTGTGATTTTTTTATTTTTATTTGTTTGGTTATTCAAATAAACAACGAATCCTGAACTCCTTGAGAAATAAAGACTCACGAAGTCTTTATCTATATTTATATGTTGTTTGTATTTTATTTTTAAAACCATGGGGATTTGTGAACTTTTTGTCCCTCAATCCCTATCAATGGGGCTTTGTGGACAAAAAGTTCACAATCTCCATTGGTGGGGATTGGGGATTAGTGGAATAACCCGTAAGATTGTTTATCATCAAAGTATTCATAAAATATTATACAAAATTGTAGGGAATTGCGTAACCAACATAGTTCAGCTCATTGCATTATTTACGTTGTTGAGCAGACGAATTTTTCAAAACATAAGATGCAATGGACTAAGAATTTCCTTCAAAACCTTTGGATTATGATTGAAAGTTTGTTACTGGCTTTACAAGCAGTGATAGCCTAGTGGTGTGACCGTCAGACTGCTAAAGTATAAGTCTCGAGTTCGCACCCAAGGCACGCACCTCTGACTTTTCAGATTCATGTGCGTAATGTATAATTATCATTTGCTTCAAAAACGGTGAAGGAAAACACCGTGAGGAAACCAGCCATGCCTGAGAGATATTTCCCGACGGCATGTGAAGCCATAACAGAGGCCCTGGGCGGCTTTAAAACTCTGACACCAGGTTTGTCACGCTAACCACGAAAAGAAGAAGAAGACTGGCTTTACAAGTCAAGTTTTTATCGATATTCGTGATCCCGATAAGAACGGAGAAAAATAATAATTTCCATTTTCAATGTATGGATTGGAAACAAACCTTTCGGTCGTTTTTCCCAAAACTATTGAGAACTGCAGAGCTGAAACCTAATAGGTATTATGACTGGGCCTAACTAACACAATAGATACGCACTGGACACCTGAGGGCCAATTCCCGTAATTTTTAAGAACGTTCGCATTCGCATCTCATTCGCAATATGTCAAAAATACAATCAATTTACCAACATTTTTGACAAGCTTGACAGATTGCGACTAGAATGTGAACGTTTTATAAGTACGAGAATTGGCCATCTGATTAGACCCAGTTAAGTAGATATGGAACTTTAAAAAACTAAATGTCTTCCAAAATTGGCTTTAATGTAGTTTCCTAACATTAAAATTAGTATTTGACCAAACAAAAATTAATCTCTAGGGATGGGCCGCTGCCCCCTTTGCCCTTGGCGACGCCTTTGAACTTAGAACTTACGGATTATTTGTTTTTCAGCGTTCGAACTTCAATTTATAAAAGAGCAAAGTGATGGCAGCAGAAAACTTGCTTTGCCTACTTTAGCCATGTGGAGGAAAAGTAAGCAGACTCAAATTCAGTTTGATGAAGTGGAAACTGTTGATCCAGAAATTAACGGTAAGGATTTCATTATTTTGTAGTAGAAGATCATCAGCTTCATGGTTAAAATTTTTGGGCTGTTCAGAATATCGTTTTTCATTGGTTTGCTTAAAGTATTTGACTTTATAGAATACTTTATAATTGAATAATAATAATTTAAAAAAACTGTCCTGTTAAAAACTTTTTATTTATTACTAAATGAGCGTGCTTTTGGCCTTGATCGCGCCAATTGGTATTCTGTTGCGATCGAGAGTGGCCAATAGTTTACACTCTTGCTTGTACTCATTGACAAGAATGAAAGAAAACATTACGTATCCTCATTTTCGAGCAGTCTGCTTTTACGAGGTAAAAGTTCGCTGATGATATTTGTTGAATCCTGTTGATCCTGTATTTAAGTTTTTATTTTACCTTGTTATTGGCTCACTAGCACACCAAGCCGCTCGCCACTTCACCTTTTACCTTTTCCCGCCATTCCTGGTGACTGACAGATGACATTAGTGACAGCAGTTACCTCACTAGAGTGCGTGCCACGGAAGAAAGCCCGCGGAAAGTTGTGGAACTAATTACATTTTTTTAATGCAATGTTTTGTAATGACATAGACACTAGCGCTGCATCAAATGGATTTCAGTGGTGGCGTGTACTCTACTTGTATGTTTAAGAAACACCGTTTACACATCTATTAAAAAGATTTACTACAATACTTTTACGTTACTTTTAGTTTCGTTTCAAGACTACCTATAAGTAAACAAGTACGCACAGTTTTCGGTAGTTTATATGGGATTTCGTTTTATTTTTTGTGTTGATGTCACGCTTTTTTACTTTCAGGCCTCGTAGTCGGATTAGACAAATTAGAAGTAGATTCCTCGTACTGGGTCAGGCTCCGAGTTACAAACGAAGTCGGGGAGTCTCTCTGGTCAGACCCTATACTGGTTTCCACGACAACAGAAGACGATGAGACCACCACCACGGAAACTCCTGAAGCTGAACAAGAAGTGGGTGACAATGAGGAGTCTATGACCGATGCCACTTTCTATGGCATTTTCTTTGCTGGTGGCATATTTGTCGTATCTTTCGTTTGCATGTTCGCGATGAGAATGGTTAAGTAGATTGTGTTTTGTTTTATGTAAAGTGAATTGTTTGTATTTATTGTTTTTATTGTTAGTTTGATTCTAATGAAGTATTTTAGTTGTAAATACTTATTTTAAAGTAATTAAATATAATGTATCTTTGTTTTTTACAATCTGTCCAATATTTCACGAGAACATGTTTCATAGCAAATAAATAGTAATTCTTATGAAGGAGTCTTATTTAAAATCATATAATAAAACAGTAGAATCCGGTGTCTGTCTGTTTGTTTGTTCGCGTACATCTTTGGAACCGGAACGGATTTTCATGTAGTTTTCACAGGTAGACAGAGATTAATTTGAAGTAGAATATATTTTTGTTATAAAAATGAAAAATGTTGCAAAAACGTGTCTGTCGTGAAAAAATACCGTCTTGTATGACGATTACAAGACGGTATTTTTTCACAACACGTTGTGCACAATTTCTGAGAGTGACCTATCAAAAAGTACTAGGCTTGCATGAATTCAAGATAGTATTACAATCATTAGTATTGCCCCCACTTTATATGATTTAGATGAAAGGCACACATATAGTTTATAACTAACAAAAAGTACTAGGCTTGCATGAATTCATGGTTACTTTATTTTGAGTACATAAAAAAAAAATGATATCTATAGATAAAAAATCTATGTATGAAACATCAAAACTAGAGATTGGCTCGACCGATTTGGCAGAATTTTAATTTTTTTATTCGTAATTGTCTAGACAAGGTTTGCAAGAAAGAAAATTTTGGAAAATCCACCGGAACAGTCGGAAATGCACCCGGGCGACGCCGGGCATGAACAACTAGTAAATTAATAAACCAATTAAATGTTTATAAACCATTTTATTAGAGGCAGAAACACCAGTGTAATTAACATAACAATTAGTGTATATGAAACTCATGAGCCGACAATATTATGTATATACACAGTAGAAATGACGTGTACATTACGGCTATAAACATTTTATAAAACAATGATTTTAGTTCAACTACTTATAAATTTTTATGTAAACGCTACATTGTTCAATGTTTGACGACAGTGAATATGCAGCACGTTTTGTATAAGGCTCATACAAGCCCTTAATTTAGTGATACCAAGCTTCTTAAGCTAACTTTGCAAGTAATATTCAAAGGTACATAATTCTTAACGTGTTAGGAGCATTGAAAATTACAATGGCGGTTGTCAATCATGACATTTTTCTTCAATCAATCTCAAAGATTGACCATTTTTAGCTCGTATTAAGGTAAACCTATCTATATTTTATCTAAAAAAGCGATACAAAGGGAAACACATATACAATAGAATAATCAGTCTTCCTGCAAGAACATGGTAGAACTGTGACTAAAGCAAAAATTGACTGATTTTGTTAGGTAAGTAGGTATTAGTAACTTGGAATGTAAAACTCTAAACGAAAATCGTCAACAAATTTTGAATAAATAGTACCTGCATAAATATTGTCATAGTTTATAACGTTAAGAATTCTATTTCGTCAACATTTAAAATTAAACTTACTCTAACAACGACCATAACTTAAAAATATACTTAACAGTAGTTATTTACTCGTACATGATAGTGCATGTATCAGTTCCCGCTACAAATACCTATGAGTGTACTCTTGGAGTTAATTCATAGACTCAACACTTACTAAAAGAATTAAAACAAAAACAGGAAACAAAACTATTTCTATTAAGTTCCCTTATTTTTGTAAATGGGAATGTCGTTGGCAACCCCTGTAGGGTTTAAACTTACTTATAATTCCTAAGCAAGTGGACATCACTTTTACTTAAAAGTGTTACTAGGCAATAGATGATTTAATTTCAGATTACATGGATGTAAATAAAATATTAACCCCAAAAGTACGCAGTTAACCCTTTTACATATTAATATATGCGATAACTTAAAAACTACGTTACTTTATGCAGAGCTAAATAATTTTATAAGTATACGTATTTACAAGTGAAAACCAAGCTGCAAAACTGGGTGCTCTTGCTGCAGTTGGTCGGAAAAATTTGCTTCCGAAGTGTTGTCAATAATAAAATAATCCATATCGGATATCGCAAGTTCAGTTTAATTTTAAAAACTTACAAGAAATGTTTTAGAAGTCGTATGTTTTGCCTTAAAATGGAAAACGTTTAACGTTTTCTTTTAGACTTAGTTAGGCAGTACATTGTCTTTGTCTTTTCGCACTCAAGCAAATCACAGCAATATAATATAATTAAGAAATTTATGCGCAAATTTACTTGCAACTTAAAATAAGCAAGAACTCCTCAAGTCGTTACCAATCATGTACATTAATTTATTTTATTCAGTTAAATACAAGTTCTATTAAAAAGTATAACGTCAGGCTGTTAATATATTTGGTAAGAGAATTGAACACTTAATAATTTAAAACTTCAATAATAGACAAATATTTTGTTTAAATTAAAATATTATCTATCTACATTACTTTGGAATGTCATGGGGATAGAGTGTTTCTTAAATTAACACTAAATGAACGATTTGGCTTAATATTTGGCATCAATTGCTAAGGAATTTATATTAATCTGATTATAAACATTTTAAGAATCTTTCTCACAAATCTGAAGTCAAACGATACCTATGTTTATTTCATTTATTAACACGAAGTAAATATATTTCTTAACTGATAAAAGTAACATCAACACTGAATCAATCGCACTTAACTTTAAAACACAATATTGTCTATCTTGACGGCTCTCATCCGTACTAGGAAACATCTAAATGAACGCCAAATATTATTGCACTGCATTTTTGCATTTTCAACTTTCGGCTCTATTCGCCGAGTGCTGAAAATCCAACAGTGTGTTTAGCCATTCATTTAGGTGTCACCTAGTCAGTGAAAACGGGCAAAAAATTTTCAAAACCTCACCACAAACCTCTTTATACATATACCTCAAAAGAAAAAGTATCCCCACGTCAATCGAAAGCTGGTTTAATAATAAAGATGCACAAAAATGGCGGTGATGACGAGCAGCAGTGTGGCGGTGGGCCTGATCGCGTCGTCAGCTGTTTTCGCGTCAGTGGTCTCCATCCATTCGGAGTTGCCCGCGGCATTACGCGTGCGGACGCGCACGTGATACAACGTACCGTTTGTTAGAGGTCCCACTGTGAAGAGGGTGTCTGAAAGAGGAAGGGAGAGAGTTGTTATGGAAAACTCATTTTTATTCTGTCGCCGTGAAAATCATAACTAGAAGATAAGAAAGTCATTTTTGCCACAAGTTTCTGAATGCCCAGGTTATTGTTATGCTGGCTTGCCGTGAAGGATCTTCGGACGGATCAAATTGATGAAATTGAACAATGAAAAGTCTTACTATTGGCTTCTTCGATGTCAGTACGGAATTCAGGTGCTCCATCCCAGTCCGCTGCATAGCCCTTTTTAGCTGGAGCGAGTTGGAAGATATATCCTGAAATGTAACGAACTTTGTTAATTTCTATAATATCATGATCAAATCAATAGGTACTACATCTTATGACTATAAGTTCTTGGCTCCTGATTAACTGGAATGACAAAATTATCAGGAAAACAAAAAAGAATATTGATCATAATTATTTTGCAAGGTTCGTAATCATATTATAATTTATTTATTTATTTATTTATTACATAGAGTACATACGCCACCATGACAGTGTCCCAATTCGGTAGTGTAGTTACTTAACAGTTTATCAAATAAATTTATGACATAATAATATCAAATCGATTTACAAATTGAAAACATAACACGTGTAACGTTACCCTTGCGAACTCGCTCAGTGAACATGAGAAAATATCTATTCTGTCGGCAACCAAAAGTGTGCGCATTGTTCGCGTCAGAGGGACATGTCCAACAGTTTAGTTCGACCGCGCGGCACCGCGAACAAGTTGGGCCGTCGTCGGCGCTGCACGTACCTATCCTGCACACACAAGCCTATCCCCTGTAGCACACCCGGATTATTTATGTTACCCCGGAACACTCCAAGCATTTACGACGCCAGTGCTACATCCCTCCTTGTTTCCAACTTGTTTGGAGTATATCCCATGCGTGCTCAATTGGGTTGAGGTCTGGCGATTGAGCAGGCCACGGCAAAACATTAAAGCGAGCATCGGCAAGAGTGCGTGTTACGACTATAGCCGTGTGACTCTCGTGCACGTCCTGCATTGTCGTGCATTAGTCGAAACGAATCACCAAACCGGCTTCGCAAAGGGATAATCACGTCTGAAACAATTCTCTCCGCATAAATCTGAGCATTGAGCTTGCTCATGATCCAAATGAGATCGGTTCTTCCACCGATCCAAATACCGGCCCAAAACATTATTGTTCCCCCTCCATATGATTGAACTTCCTGACAAAATTTCAAACGTTCTTGACGTCAAGAGGTCCTCCAAACTCGAGTACGTCTTGTATCCGGCCTCATACCGAAATGAGATTCATCGGAACAGCAAACACAACGCCAGTCTTCTTCCTCCCAATTTCTGTGTTCGCGAGGCCATTGTAAACAGGCCCTACGATTGCGGGGTGCTATAGGTGGAACTCTCAGCGGCCTTCGGGAACGCAGAAACACTTCACGTAAACAATTTCCGATGGTTTGGTCGCTTATCAGCAAGCCTGAAGAGCTGTGGAGCCTCGTAACCAACATCATGGTGGTCATGATACGATTCCGTCGAATAGTATTTTGGATGTACCAACCCTGTCTGCGAGTAGTGATGCGAGGTCGTCTTCCAAGTCACTCGGCCACGCTGCCTGTGATACGATAGCGTGTCCAGAGGCGGCTTATGATGCTCTGTGTAGTGCCAAGAGCAACCGCCACAGTACTTTGCCTAGAACCAGCTTGTTACATTCCGACGGCTCTCATCATCTCTTTTCGTGTCAAATGATGTCGTCGCTCCATATCGATGCAATTTTTTTTCAGTTCCAATGCAGAAATTGTAATGGTTTTGTAAAAACGCTATTACACACTTTTTTAGGAATCCTGATCGACAGTTGATTTTCTATTTTTAATTAAAATTTAATGAAAATTCTCTATTCAAATAGTGAAAATCACTAGAAACTCTAGAACTCTTGAATCAGTGCTCTTCCGTGGCAAATTAGGTGTAAAAACTTACAAAACACTTACGTGAAAATTCCAAAATGAAATGACTAGGACTATAAAAGGAAGCTACTCTAAGGAAACAAGGAAAAAATAAGATAAGACACAAACTTGACGGGTCAGTAGGTGAATGTATGTGGTGTTTGTAGTGTAAGTATAGGGTGTGACTGTGTGTGGTATGTGTAGTGTGGGTATAAGGTGTGAATGTGTGTAGTGTTGATATAGGGTGTGAATGTGTGTGGTGTGGGTATAGGGTGTGAATGTGTGTGTACATTGTTCTCACATGTATAATTACAACATGAATGATGTAACCAATATTTTGTAAAAATATTCTGATTTAAAAGAGTGTCCGTGGAGTTTCTTGCCCGTTCTTCTCCATAGGAACCTACTACGCGTTGGGATGGGCAACTAGCTTCATATTTCTGTGTTTGAGTTTTGTGGTATGTGTCGTGTGGGTATAGGGTGTAAATGTGTGTGGTGTATGTCGTGTAGGTATAGGGTATGGTAGGGGTGTACACGCGAACGTGTAGGTGTGCTTTCGGTATATTAATTCTACCAATAACTGGAAAATATTATTATTTACCAATAACTGGCAAGTTCTTGGGGTCTGGCGAAACCTCATCACCAGTAGCGAAGATGCAAGATGAACAGTTCACGTTGAAAGTAAGCTCGGTGGTATTGACCACAGCCAGTTGTACCTGTAACATAATAAATTCGAATAAGTATACGTATATTTGTCAACAGACAAGCTTGGCCATCATCCAGGAAACTGGAAAGTTTTTCGCTAAGCAAGTTTTTATACAGGGTGGCAGGGACATCGACGCGAAGCCGACTACCATGGTTTCAGTACATGATTCTGAACCCCACTGCGTTGAAATTTTTCATCGGTTATTAAAAAAAAAATCTGCTGTTTCATAAAAAAGTGCAATACCTACGCGGTCAAAATGTATGGAGCAGCTGTTTTTTTTTTATAACCTACGAAAAATTTCAACGCAGGGCGTTTAGAATCATGTACTGAATCCATGGTAACCGGCTTCGCGTCGATGTCCCTGCCACCCTGTATACTCCCAAACGGCTTTAGCCTTCACAGGGACAACTTTGTGAAGGCGCAACTTCCAAAGCCAACTTCGACATAATGGTACTTGATCGTATATGTACCTATTTTGACTGTTCGAGCTGTATGGCCTTAAGCCTTATATTAACACGGAAACTTTTAATAAGTATGTTGCTACTTACTATAGAACTTTTAAGAACACTTGTAAGACAGCTAAAGCCTTATACATTAGCAACAAGGTTAAGTCAGCAGACAATAAAATACAGACGGTTTGGAAAATTATCAATAATGAAACGAACCGGAACAAAAAGCATAATTCTGACTACACACTGAAGACGTCATGTGGTGGTCTCGTTCGCGATAGCAAAGAAGTTGCTCAAGAATTTGTAAATTTCTTCACCAGTATCCCACTTAAAACTACTGAAACCTTAAATTACTCGCCCTCGCTCTCTTTTGATTTAGTAAGGGCGAATGTTTCAGCTTGCCCGATTGAATTTAACTTTAAGCATATTAACCCTTTAACAGATTAAGATCAAATTAACCGAAGATATTTGGGGAATGTCCATTAAAGTATGTACTTCCATAATTGAGACCATAGCGCCTTACTTAGCATTAATATTTAATTTGTGTGTGGACCAAGGAGTCTTCCCGGATTTAATGAAATACAGTAAGGTAATACCACTTTTCAAATCCGGGAACAGTAAAGACACTAATAATTATAGACCCGTGTCCGTGTTGCCGGTTTTCAGCATGGTGTTTGAAAAGGTAATGCTTAATCAAATGCTCAATCACAAACTAACACAAATAAAATCCTTCATGATCAACAGTATGGTTTCACCAAAGGACGTTGTACGACCGACGCCGGTGTAACCTTATTAAGACACATTTTTAGCGCGTGGGAAGAGGCCCAAGACGCCATAGGAATCTTTTGTGACCTCTCAAAGGCATTTGATTGCGTCGATCACGAAACCTTGCTCTTGAAACTTGAGCATTACGGACTTGGAAAACTTGCGCTCAATTTAGTAAAATCTTATTTAAATGATAGACAACAGAAAGTCCAAATAAACGGTGTCAATTCACTAGGTTTAAAAGTAAAAATGGGCGTGCCACAAGGCTCGATATTGGGTCCATTCCTCTTTTTAGTTTATGTCAATGATCTACTCCATTTATTAAAAAATCAACCACAAATGGTGTTATTTGCTGACGATACTTCCTTAATTTTTAAGGTAGATAGACGTGCCACAAATTTTGACGACGTAAATAACGCCCTAATGCAGGTCCAAAGTTGGTTCACTGCTAATAATTTAGTATTAAATGGAAAAAAAACGAAGTGCATAAAATTTTCTTTACCAAATGTCAAAAGTACTGATTGTGAGATAGTATTGAATCAAGAGAAACTAGAATTCGTCGATAAAACTGTTTTCCTGGGGATCACGCTCGACTCAAGGTTACAATGGGGTCCTCATTTAACATCTCTTGCAGGACGGCTAAATTCAGCAGCATATGCTGTCAGAAAAATCCGTCAATTTACTGATGTAGATACCGCGAGGCTGGTCTATTTTAGTTACTTTCATAGTATCATGTCTTACGGTATTTTACTATGGGGACGGGCTGCAGACATCGAGTCTATTTTTATTCTGCAGAAAAGAGCGATTAGAGCTATATATTATCTATTATCGCAGGCGTGACTCTTTAAGGGAACTGTTTAAGGATATTAACATCATGACGGTACCTTGTCAATATATCTATGAAAACATCATGCACGTAAGAAAAAATGTACATCTTTTTAGTAAAAGAGGTGATAGACATAATTATAGTACAAGAAATAGGGACTTATTAGTTCAACCAGGTTTCAGACTGGCTAAAGTGGACTCATCTTTCATGGGATACTGTTTAAAATGATATAACAAAATTCCTCCCCACATACTTCAACTGAATGAGACGAAATTCAAATCTTGTATAAAACGCACACTATGCAGGCAGGCATATTATAAGTTGGGGGATTACATCGCTGATAAAAATGCTTGGCTCAATGCTGGTCCTGCTCCACAACCACAACTATTTGATTAACATTTGAAAACACTGTTGGAGCTGCTGAAGAGTTTAAGACTATTTTTGCATTGTATAAAATCAATTTCCTTTGCATTATATAATTTCAGAGCACAGGTGTGAGTACTATGTACTAAAGAGCTAACATTTACCGGGTAATACGTATTTTATTGACTTGAATGTGCCCTGGCGGCTGTGAGTATGTCATGCTCACTCAGATGTCTCGCTGATGGTGGCGCGTGTGTTGGATCATTTAGCTCCCTTCAAAATGGTTGAGCTGAATGGTGCTCATCCATGCGTCATGTTCGTGAACGGGCGCCGTCAGTTGGGACAGGTCAACTCTTAGCTGCCTTGGCTGATTAAAATTTTTGAATTGTTCTTTGTTTTATATTTTTATTACGGACGCTTCTAACGTGCACGTCTTTCTACATTGTTCTCACATGTTTAATTTCAACATGAACGATGTAACAAATACTGTGTAACAATTTATTTAAAAGAGTGTCCGTGGAGTTTCTTGCCCGTTCTTCTCCATAGGTACCTACCTACTACGCTTTGGAATGGGCAACTAGCTTCATATTTCTGACTGACCGATTCCTTGACAATTCAAAAGTGCCTGTAAATGGTTTAATTGAAATAAATGCTTTGAGTTTGAGTTTGAGTTTGACCTATGTTCTTTTGTCCTAACTGGTCTACGTCAGTACTACAAGCAGAAGCAAGCAGTCTTAGCCCACGTTCGCACGGACGTAAAAATATCGCGGCGGGATTTTATCGCGCTCTGGATTTTCAACTCTCGATAAAAGCCAAGCGTTAAGAATTCAACAGAGTGCATCCCAGCGCGTCGGATAAACACACTGTTGGATTTTCAGCTCTCGGCGCCAAGTAGAGCGTTTAAAATCCGGTGTGCGAAAAAATCCCACCGTGATATTTTTACGTCCATGCAAACGTGGGCTTAGCGTCTACAGTGTCCGCAGTAAGTTGAAACCAGTACAATAAACACTAAATTTAAATAAAGCAAAAAAAACAATATTCCGTCTGGTAGTGATGAAAAAATACCTAAACAATAAAATATTTAAATGAATACTCACGAAATCCGGGGGCTCGGGCTTAGAGCCAGGGTTGACGTGGAAGATAATGGACTCGGAACCCTTGCTGTTGTTGGCAGAGCAGCGGTATTCGCCGTAGTTACTCTCGTCTCGAATCCTCAGGATGAGCACGGAGTTGGTCCCATCTTCAGAAGTGATCACCTTCAAAAATAAAAAGTCTGTAGATATAGATTTTGGTACATAAGACTCAAGATTTTGAAGGATTTGAAACATTTTTGGGAGCATCGTTTTTTTTTTTTTTTTAATTAGCGCTTCTCGCAGGTGACCACTAAGGTCGTAGCTGCTTAACCGGGCTTTCCTGTGGCTGCCTTAAGCTTCTACACTCAAAACCTCCAGCCAGGGGCATAAACTAATCTAATTAAAGCTAGGCGAATGCTCGCTAAGGGCACCCCTTGTGGGGTACGAACCTCGGCTTAGGGCATTCGCTGAGAGGAGGACAGCAAGAGGGACAGGCTGGATCAAAAGTATATCATGATTATTGAACGGGGAATTTAAAGCTACAGGCTCAGCAACGACGCGGGCTGGCGCATCGTCGAGCAAGGTCGGGGGGGATGGGAGCATCGCAATATACTGTCAACTATATAAATTTGCAAGGGGCGAACTAACAAGTTCACGACTGACCACTAGCCGCAATGCAAAACTTTGGACGGCCTGCAGTATCTTTATGTCTACATCAATATTCGTTTTGATGAAGGCTCTAACAATTCTCATATTCAGCTGTAAACGTCTTTAGTACATTTTTTTCTCCTATAAAGTTTAAATAGGAAGAGCTTTCCTAGAATTTTCATCTTTAGTGACATGTAATTTGATGTGGTTTACATAATAATTGCTATGCTAAGGATTCAGAATAGATTTTATTAAAGCTAATAAAGTATGCTTACCGTGTCGGTATCCGTAATTGGGTCGTCATCGAAGCCGTTAATTCTCCTGAACCATCTGTAGGTAGGTGGTGGGTTCGCGATAGCGCTGCAAGTCACGTTTTTGCTGGAAACAAGAAAATAGAGATCTTCAGGGCTGTCTATATACCTATTTTATTCCATTTCCTGGAAGTAATTCACCGTCTTCAAACTACTCACTCCATTTTAGTTTCGTTATGACCTATTTCTAGGGCTTGCCAATAAATTGATATTGGTGCTAATGAAAGCTTTCAAACTGTCCAAACGTAGTGTTTATAGATCACTTTTATTGTTTAGAAACGTTGACAGCAGGTAACATAATGAATTTTCAAAGGTCCAACTGTATTAAATACTGTTTGCTCATTTAAGAAATAATACAGGTTACCACAGCTATTAAGAGCGTTTATCCTAAAAGTTGGCAACGTCGCAAATTGTTGTTAAAAATTTACCGGTTTTGGTTATTTTGGCAATATTACTGTATGGAAATAAGAAATGTGGCTAACTAGCGAACTAGAATATTATAAATGAATTGCAATTATTACATTGCATTTGATGTTGTAACCGTTTTATGTGTAAAAAAGGCATTTGGAAAGTTTCCAAATACTTTTTTTACATCTAAAACTAAATATTCGGTATTGCGATATTCATTATTGCATTTCATAATCAATATTCTAGTTCGCTTAGTTAGCCATTTCTTATTTCCATACAGTAAAATTGCCAAATTAATCAAAACATCTAAATATTTGACATCTATTAGCGACGGTGCCCACTTTCAGAATAAACGCTCTTATGCGCTTATAAGCCTTTTTTCGTAACGAGAAAAAAGGCTTATAAGCGATTATGACACTTGGCTGAATTTAGTCGTCTTTATCCAGTCGTTACTGAATTTAGTCAAGTATAATCGCATTGAGCAAGCTAGCATCCTAAATACAGAAGCAAGAATGGTTTCTGGCTGACTGAATCATTTAGAAGTCTAATTAAAAACGCATTTAGGAAGGTGTAATCTCATTTAGTTACTGTAGTGGTACCTAAGTTTTGACGGTGAGATTTTTTTATAGAATACTATAAAAAATCTCACCGTTAAAACTTATGTAGGTGAAATGAGTTGTCATTCCACCTGACGCTAGGGATCACTACGGATTGACAGCTCACTTCACCTAAGTTTTGACGGTGAGATTTTTTATAGAATAGTACTACAGTTGTAATTAACTGCGATTACACCTTCCTAAATGCGTTTCTAATTAGGCTTCTAAAGATTTTTACAGAATAGATCGGCGGATTTCAGTCACTGCGAGGCTCAACTTTTTTTCTATTTTAATTGAGCCAACGTCCAGAGCTAGTACGGCTTTGGGTGTCTGAACAATACTGGAGCCATCCTCGTACACGACACGCTTTAACTGGTAATTGATTCAGTAACTAAATAAGGACAGTGTGATCAGAGCTTCTAATTTGCTTGTAAAGTTGCTTCTGAATTTAGACGACTAAATTTAGCGTAGCGTAATAAGCGCTTTAGATTTAAAAAAAAAACATTTTTTTTATTAATTGTATTCTGTATTCTTTTCAAATAAAGAATTGTTGATACAAATGGATATGATTTCACGCCAATAATAAATACTCGGTAAGATATACGAGTATTATCAATTCGTAGATAAATTAGATAAATGGTAGATATTATTATTCTCTTCTGCCGTTGAAAACCTTACTTCTATTACTAACTTGAGCTTTGAGGTCCTATTGTTTGGTAAGGAGAACGATTAATTGGTAGAAAGTTAATAATAAATACTTACGTATCATTTAAAATAGCGTACACTTCTTCAGTCTTGTATTTTTGGTTCGTGTAAATCATTTGAGTGTCGCTGTTGTACAAAATTGGTTTATCTGAAATAAGAATTCAGTTCATGCAAGTGTATTGGACATTTTAAATGGAAGCTCGTCGGTATTGGTAAATCTGTGAAATATAACAAGTACAGAAAGAACTGTGTAATAAATGAGGATTTTCTCTCGAAGTGAGGATTCTGTTTGTTTGATTAATCGGATTCCACACGAAACAAACAAATAATAAGCGCAAAAATTCGGAATTGAAAATCGTTTTTATTTATTATAAAACATGTAAATATTTTCACTGCAAAGTTCGGAAATGGAATCTGCTGAAAGCTCAACAACAATTAATCTTTTCAGTAATATTTCAGTCCATATTTTGACGGCACGATTTGTGCAGTGGGTGAGCAATTTGTTGCAGCACTTCGGTAAGTGGATTTGAATCCTACGTTGGAACATATAAATACATCTACGTATATACGTATATATACGTATACAAAAGGAGAAACTGACTAAAATATCAACGCAGAGCCGAAACTACTGGGACTAGGAACGTGACATTTTGCACACACCTTCCTTTTATAATTATGGGGCAGGAGCAATATGAAGGAGTTTTTGAAAATTCCACCTTTAAGGGGGGGAAAAGGCGGGATTTCGTTTGTATGAAAAATCTTATGCTATTTTTTTTTTTTTTTTTTTTTTTTTTTTTTTTTTTTTTTTTTTTTTTTTTTTTTGCGTGGGAAATCTATAAAACCCACCCGTGTTCCTTCCGTTGCCTGTGTGCCGGGGCCGCGATATCCCTTTCGGACCAACTCGCAACCCTGGCAGGCATTGGCCCTTACGGACCCCGTCAGTTGGTGCTGACATCTCTTAGAGGCGCGCGTGGAAAATGAAAATGAAAAATCTTATGCCTTGAGTTAATAAACTTGAAACTTGGCTCCAAAAGTACTAGACTTGCACGAATTCAAGATAGTTTATAGGGTTCCGTAGTAAACAAGTAACCCTTATAGTTTTGCTATGTCTGTCTGTCTGTCCGTCTGTCTGTCCGCGGCTTAGCTCAGAGACGGTTAGTACTAGAAAGCTGTAATTTGGCATATGTATACATATTAATCATGCCGACAAAGTGGTAAAATAAAACTTGGGGATATTTATTGACAAGACCTTCTCTTGGACTGCCCAGCTACAGGAAGTTAGCCGCAAGCTATTTGCATCCGCTGCATCTCTGAAGAGACTGCGTAATTTTCTACCGACTGCCACCAAGATTGCGCTTGCACAATCACTTCTTCTGCCCATCCTTGATTATGCTGATGCCAGCTATCTTGACCTTACTCAAGACCAACTCGATAAACTTGAGCGGCTTCAAAATGTTTGTATACGGTTTATATTCGGTTTACGCAAATATGACCATGTTTCCGAATTTCGTGTGAAGCTCAAGTGGTTACCAATTCGCCTTCGCCGGAATGCTCGTATTCTTTCCCTCTTGTATAACGTGCTATTCTCCCCTTCCGCCCCTCTCTATCTTAAGAAACGTTTCCAGTATCTTTGCGACTCCCATTCGAAATGTTTAAGGTCATCAGATAACCTGAAGCTTAAAATGCCAATGCATTCCACAACTTTCTTCGACAAATCCTTTTCCGTCCAGGCTGCTCGTTTGTGGAATGCATTGCCAGTTCAAATAAAACGCGCGCAATCGTTACCAGTATTTAAGAGACTCGTGAAGGAACATTACTTGTTGTTCTGATCTTGGTCTTGTAGCTGTAATAATCTGTGGTCGTTATTTATTTTTGTTGCTTATATAAATATTCTTATATATTTATTATGTATCTATTATATAGCATATACATATATATATCTATCTATGTATCTATTATAATATATTGTATCTTTATAATTATTATTTTGCACCAATGTCTACCCCATTTTTATGTCCACGCAATCACTGTCCATTCCAAGGTTGCCTGGAAGAGATCGCAGAAAGCGATAAGGCCGCCCATTGTATGTTTTGTAGTGTTAAATTTATGATTAACTATGTATTTTCTGGTGTACAATAAAGTTTATATAAATATAAATAAATAAATAAAATAAAATCAAGAACTATATTTTTTTCTAGGGTACCCCCGTACACGTAAAGTGGGGATGCTTTTTTTTCTCGTCTACCACATACCACATGTTGTGAGGTATCGTTAGAAAGGTTGTTCAAAAAGTTGCTAAGTTTATACATATTGGTGCTCCTGACTGTACAGGATAACGAGTAATAATCAACCAACTTAAATTTGCGGTTTGAAAAACATGATCTCCCATACATTACGTATGGGAGAACATGTTTTTCAACTACAATGTTAAGTTTGTTCTTGGGATAAATTCATCCCAACTACGGATCCCTTCATTGTGCGTGGTCCGACACGCACTTGGCCGGTTTTTTATTCAATCATTAGACGGTGTGCACAATTCCTGAGCAGTAACCTAACAAAAAATACTAGGCTTGCATGAATTCACGATGGTATTCAATCACAATGTTATTATGCTAATAAGATTTGGATGAGGCAGACAGTTAACACATAGGATACTTTTTATACCGGTAGTAAATTTCTATGGGATAACTTCCGACTGCCGCGCGAGCTAAGCCGCCGAAAAAAGTAGTATTTGTATATTTGGTCAGTGGGTCGTCTCAGCCTTTAAACCCTGTCCGTTTGTGTGTAAGGCCCACAAATAGTTATTCCGGTTCTGAATGTTTGCATATTAGAGTTATAAGGCGCTCAGAACTTACGTTGTACGGACAGATGGACAGTCTTCTCGGTATAGTGGGACAGAGCCTTTTGTCGCACTTTGCACACGTAAAGGCCAACGTCGGCGTGGTTCAGTTTCTTAATCTCAAGAGTGTTGTCTTGCTTGATTGAGTACTTCTTGGGTTCGTCCTTATCTGGAATGGAAAAGAGAATGAATTAAAACGGGAAATTTGTAAACAATTTTTGTAGATTAAATACTGATTATAAGTCATGATTCCAGTTTAACATCTGTGCCAACGTTTTCAAGTAATTTTTGAATAATTTGCCAGATAAGTAACTATCAAAAATTAAAAGTTTAATGTTAATCACAATAATTGGTTGTTCTAGCTGGTACTGGATGGAGCTATATGTCACTGTGATACTATACAAACTTCAGTACACGTTACATCTATGTGGTCTCGAACCCCTGAACTAGGACATCCTGTATGACAATGGTTGAGGTTTCTCCAGTTACATGGTTCAGCATGAGAAGACTATATATATAAGATATCGTGGCCCCGGCACACAGGCAACGGAAGGAACACGGGTGGGTTTTAGTCAGTAAAAGTCTGACACTCCCTCTCGCTCCGCCCAGAGCGGGAGGAGTCATTTGATGATTTCCCACCCAAAAAAAAAAAGCATGGCGCAAAAAAAAAAAAAAACAAAAGAAGACTTAGATTACATACAATTTACACTTAATTTTTACAATAACTAAATATGAGTAAATGGGCGATGACTTATACTGTCAAAAATATGTTTACCTCGCGTCCTACCCAAAGCGATCGGTGGTGCGAATTTGCCATCGTGCATCGTCGCGTTCATATGACACGCCTTAAACTTGTATATTTAAGTGTTATTTATTTTAGAAGTAGGTCTGTAAGTATATTCTCATATTGTATGTTTATATTTAAAGTGAATAGTTAAGGCGAAACCCTCAAGGTAGCCCGCGAAATTCAAATTTTGTTACGTTTTTTGCAATTTGCAGGTCAGTATCATGTTGTTAATTAATTTAAATATGATTCGCGGCCGTGTCAAATGTATATTTATAGAATTGTAATCATAAAAATGATCAATACAACTCTCTAAGTTCATATAATTCCATTGAATGACTATTTCATGAAATCATGACATTTGACCATTGTGGTGTGACCACTTACTTATGGAGTTGTATTCCTGATTGTAATGATTATAATTATGTAAAACCATATTTGTTACGGTCGAGAATCATTTTTTAATCAACATAAAACCTGACACTGACCTGCAAAATGCAAAAACTAAAGAAAATTTGAATTTCGCGGGTTACCTTAGTGCATGCCCCTTAAGTGTTTTTATTTTCTCTTCTACTCTTACTCACGTTGTCTACATCTCTTTAACTACTTTCCTATCGCAGGTATGCTGGAAAAAAAATCTTTACAAATAAGCATCACCTTTGTACGTATTTTTCTGTTCCTTTCTTCTTGTATGTTTCTATTTGTGTACATAAACGGTTTAAAAAATAAATAACATCAGATATGTGCAATAATATCTGATATTATTTCTTGTTTGTCTAATAAACTCACCCTTAATCTGCTGCTTATCCTTGTACCAAACAACGACTGGGGGAGGGTAGCCGTTGGCTTCACAAGTCAACTTCACGGACTTGCCTTCCTCACCTTCCAAGGTTACATTCCTGTCAGCGATTTTTACTTTCTCTGGAAATTAAATATTTACACGTTATAATAAGGAAAAAATGAGGAACGTGCAAACATACCGTCTATTTGGTTTAATTATGCTTTTTTTCTCTTCAAACTGAATATACTTAAGCAGATCGTGTATTTTCGTCTTTTCTGAAGAGAGAGACTGAGGAAAATATATCTAATATTTTTAATTCATAAGAGGAAAATACCAATTATTTTTAATTTAGTAAATATTTTTCAGTAGGTTTCTTAATTTTCTTGGCTTTCTCACTAATCAGTACTTAGTAAGATAGTGAAATTTTAAACCGCAAAATTAGGTACCTATGACTTTAAATTAACTCGTGAAACTAGTGAATCATTGGTTTGAGAGCGTTTATTCTGAAAGTGGCCAATATTTCTATACTTACAGTAATATTGCCGAATTTACCAAAACAGCGAAGTATTTGACAGCTATTTGCGACGTTGCCAAGTTTTAAGATAAACGCTCTTAGATAGTACCAAGCCTGATGGCCAAGACAAGTGGCAATATACTTTCAACAGAATTACTGACATAAGCTTTTCGGTAGCTCATATCAGTCTCATAATAGTCCGATTTTTTTCTCTTAATTGCAGTTTGTTCATTAAACAAGTGTTATTTTGTTTAATTTTGTTATTTCTCGTGTTCATATAAATATATGTTTTTTTTTTACCTAACCTACTTACGTAGGTATGTGTGTAAAATTTTAGTTTGTATATTGGTCTGTACAACGCCTTGGGATTATATTCTGTACCAACATTACAGAATATAATCCCAAGGCGTTGTACAGACCAATATACAAACTAAAATTTTGTCATACATAATATATAGGTACCTAATTTTGCGGTTTATAATTTCACTATCTTACTAAGTACTGATTAGTGAGAAAGCCAAGAAAATGAAGAAACCTACTGAAAAATATTTACTAAATTAAAAATAATTGGTATTTTCCTCTTATGAATTAAAACATAAATAGATATGTTTTTTTTATTTTTTTATTTTTGGCGTTTCCACCGTCGTTATCGCTCATACAATGTCACTTCGTATAGGCCATCTGGTTTAAAAATCCGAATTGTATAACAAAACACTTACCTCCGACAATAAACTCCCTAGTTTCACTAAGGTTCCCAGCTTTGCAGGTCCAGTTGCCCCCATCGCTGATCTTGATAAAATGGATGATGAGGGGCACCAGGACTCCGTTGTCCTCAGTCTTGCGTTCGACAAACACCCGGCTACTCTTGGTAGATCGCTCCTCGATTAACTTGCCCGAGGGGGAGTACCATTGAATAGGCTGGAAGTAAGAAACCGTAGATAATTTTAACATAATATGTATATCAAATGAAAAACTGCCCGACTGCGGACTAAATGGCAAGAGATGGCTTGCGTCGCCTATTGACTCATGCTACACAAAGGGTTTTAGGGTTCCGTACTTAAAAGGAAAGCAGTGGTGGTTCATTGGTAACGGCCTCGACTCACAAGTTGTAGGTAGTGGGTTTGAACCCAGCGGGCTCTTTACTTTGTGTAAATAATTTCATCACCACAGCTCTCAAAACGGTAAAGGAAAACATCGTGAGGAAACCGGCATGTCCTAGAAACAAAAACTTGAGAGGTGTCAAGGGACACCCGGATGGAACGAAGTTCCTCTTTCTATGAGAGAGAGAGAGAGACAGACAGAGAAATACGTGCACGCCGCACGGCTTACAACTATAGCAAAAAGTGTCGTTACAACTTTTGGTCCTAATTTTTTCCGTCTAGGCCCCTTTCGCAACGCGCGATAAGGAACTTCGTTCCAAAAATTCGAAGACATGTGACATCTACCAACCCACATTGGGCTTGCGTGGTAGATTATAGTCCACTCCCGAGACTCCCTAGAGGAGGCCCGTGTCCCAGCAGTTGGAACTTTATAGATTGATTGTGCTTATATGCTATCACTTCGATGACCGTCTGTCTGTCAGTCTGTTAAGACCCTTTGTCTCAGGAACGCGTGGAGGTATCAAATATAAATTAATATTAAATACGTAGGTCTACGGTCCCTTGGAGCTCTAAAAAAGTCGAGCTTTTAAGTCAACGCAATTAAAAAATAAGCCCAATAATGCGACATATTTTGATACTCGCAAATAAATCAATACCTATAGGGTACTTCCCGATGACCTAGAATCATGAATTTTGGAATAAGGTCTTACAACAAAAGTCCGAAAATCGTTAATTTGTAGTTTAATCACATTTAAGCAATATAATTTTGCGATTAAAAACTTACATTTCCAGTTAGAAAATTGACCGTGACGTATAGCAACGTATGGGAGAACATGTTTTTCCACCACAATGTTAAGTTTGTTTTTAGGTTAAATTCATCCCAACTATGGAACCCTTCATTGTGTGTGGTCCGACCCACAGTTGGTCGGTTTTTTCCGATGCGGTTAGACCAGAGATAAAGTTGTAATGTCTTTGTTCACACTTTATCTTTTCAACTGGAAATCACGGCATTTCTTTTTGACAGCAGCTAGTTTTCTAGCTATACTTCCTTTCGTGTGGTTAGTGACTAACCTGGTGTCACAGTTTTAAAGCCGCCCATGGGCCTCTGGCTTAGCTTCACATGCCGTGGAGAAATATCTCTTAGGCATGCCGGTTTCCTCACGATGTTTTCCTTCATAGTTTTTGAAGCAAGTGATAATTATACAATACGCACATGAATCCGAAAAGTCAGAGGTGCGTGGTGTGTCGAAAGTCGAGACCTATGACTTGTCCGTCCGACGGTCACACCACTAGGCTATCACTGCTGCTAGATTAGCTATTTGACACCGACCAACCAGCAGTCGATTTGCGTGATGGCACACAGAGGTCCAGCTGTGGGAGCATTGTAGTCTGATTATGTATTTGACATTATATACCTACAATTCAATTTCAACACTTTATTAGTGGCTTTTGTGTACATGATAATTATTCAGATTTGTTACAGTTGTAATAGCAATCATGTAATTTTGTTTAAAATAGGTTTTTATTTTTATTAATTTATTCATATTTTTTATACTCAGTTTTTTTTTTTTTTTTTTTTTTGTGAATTTGAGAACGCTGTAAGCTTAGCGGACCGTTGATTACTCACCATCTTCTATTTTGTTAAGTACTTGTTGAAAGACCTACACTGTCCTCCCATACCTATTAGGTACTGTTATTTGAAAATATTGTAAAAAACTATTATTTTTTAAAGAGTAACCGTAGAGTGTCTTGCCGGCTCTTTTCCATAGGAAACGAAAAATTAAAACCGTGCACCTAGCTTCTGATGTTTCATAAGTGCCCATGTAGGTTTATGTGAAATAAAATATTTTGAATTTGAATTTGCAGTGCATGGGTATGAGTATTCATAGGGTTCATGGGTATTCATAGGGTAGCACCCAGCTTTTGGCCTAGTGAGGGGCAAATCAGAAAGGACATTGTAAAAAATGGCCTATGGATCAACACGTATGAAACCTTTACAATAATTACTAGTTTTTTTAATAATTTACATTACAATTATTACAATATAACGGACACTTCATAATTTCGAAAACATTTAAAAAAGTAATTCACTTTGGTCTTATTCCCCAGCGCCATTATTTTTTGTTTCAATTTGACGTTTTGAATAGGCTCTCTCAGCGCTTTCAATCGCTTTATTTTGCTTGTAACTAAAAACCTTATTGATAGATAAGGTTTTTAGTTACAAGCAAAATAAAGCGATTGAAAGCGCTGTGTGAAACAAGCAACATTGGCACTGACAATCGATGAATTGACTGATGACACTTTGACATTTTATAGTAATGACAGTGTACATTTTTTTACTCAGAGTACATTTTTATACCTATTGGTCCCAACTACAAATAAATTAGTATAAAGAAATAATGGTTCTGACTACCAATGTGCCTTTTCCAAATAGTACATAATATGTAATGAAACGTTTGAAGATAAAATCCAATGTGTTTTCACTAATAAACGCTAAGTTAATATGTTTCTATTGTCCTAATTATAACCCCAAAATCTGAAAGTGTTTTAGATTTTTTACAATTCTCAGCAGTGTCCGTGATTTTAATTTAGATTCAATGAAATATGTGCATTATATAGAACACAGAAAGTTAATTCACGTCTTTGTTGGTTCTTAGGCGAACAATGTATGGACGCCGAACAATGTCCTTTCTTAAGCCATCACACGCACATGTTTTTCCCTACACACTACACGAAACATGAGTATGCAAAACACCCGTAGCAGATTCTGCTTTATACGTAGTTAGTAAAATAAGTAAACTGTGCTTGCTTGCTGCGTTCGCGTTTTTGGCATGATACAACATGATATTATGATGATATTTCTTTCTAATGCATTATTGTAATTGTAAAGCATGTCTTAACGTGACTAACATAACTTTTATCGACAACAGTCGGTACTTAGGCTTATAAAATCCAGGGGGGGGCAGGGGAGCCTGCCAAGGTTGCGAGTTTGTCTGAAAGGGATATCGCGGCCGGCACACAGGCAACGGAAGGAACACGTGTGGGTTTTAGTCAGTAAAAGTCTGACACACCCTCCCGCTCCGCCCAGAGCATGAGAAGTTATTTGATAATTTCCCACCCAAAAAAAAAGGGGGTTGCAGGAGAGGGCAGCGTCCCTGCCTCCCCTGGATACGCACGTGTTGGGTACGCCCATGTTGCCATTGAACAAAACGAACCATCATGTACGAACCTCTACTAGATGTTGTCCTTTACAAAAGATGGCTTTGGTTTCTCCGACGTTGTAGACCGTCGACCTGGCCATGATGCGGAGCGTTGGCTCTGGAAACTCCTCATCTGGTCGAACTGGAATAAAAGAAATATAAGTTAATTAAAATCATTATAAGTTTGAAGAGAATAATTATAATTGAATTGAATTGTATAATTTACTATTTTCATGACATTGATTTTACATTCTGTGATAACTTTAACTCACACACTGACTTATTATTATTACTTGTTAAAAAAAAATGGGAATATCATTTACTTCCACAATGTTGGTACATATGTGAGCACCATGTATATCCATCACATAATATGTTTATCTGTCATTGCTTCATTTTTAATTCGTTTCACCTATTGTGATAGTCATTTTATTCTAGGTGCACCGTCTTGACATATGATTATATAATTAATGTATAAAAAAGATTGTAAAACATTTTAAAAGATTAACGGCCGAGTTTTTTGCCCATTCTTCTTCATACGAAAACTATATTTTGACGGCGCGACTAGAATAATTTTTTATTTTTTTTGTAAATTTTGACGTTCAAAAGTGCCTTTCATGTGCCTAATTGAAATAAATTATTTGACTTTGACTTGATGAATTCAATGATTTCTTCCCTTGTCGTAAAAGGCGACTAAAAGACTCACGAGAGAATGGGCAACAGCGGTCTCTATGAATTTTAACACCATATTGCGATCGCCAACCCCCTGCCAAGCGTGGCGATTATGGCAAACCCCCCAATTTAGGGGAGGCCATTGTCCAGCAGTGGACGTCTTTCGGCTGAAATGATGATGATGATGATGATCAGATATCTATGAATCTTCATGAGATTAGTGGTACAGATTTCGATTTTTAAAGGAATTATAATCGTTTGTTTAATTGACGGTTTTCATAAGAAAATTGACACCGGGTCTGCAGCAGTAGGTAGGTACTTTATACATATTATTTACACATAAGCCTACCCTTTCGGCCTTTATGCCTTATTAAATCTTAACATCTACCTAGAGAATATACATTTTATGTTTTTATTATCTTTCTACAAAATTGAAGAGCGCGTTCGCTATAGCGAACGCGCTCTTCAATTTTGTAAAAAAAATAATGTAATGTAATTTTATTCAAATTTTTGCAAAGTTAACCGCAGTGCTAAACATTGATGTGACTCGGAACTATGTACAACGAAACTTGTTGTGTCCACAAATTCCGGTCACGGGAAACTTTGTCCTGTCGCTGTACTAAGTTTAAGAGGCACGCCCTCTGCTATTAGCGTATTTATACGTATTATAGTTTGACCGGGAGCGTTATTCCGCGCCTTAGGAATGCGCGGCGAGGCGGGGGCAGCGTTGACGAATGAGCGGCGTGCGGGAAGCTGCGCGCCGTGAGCATTGACAAATGAGCGGCCAGAACTACCGCCCTGTCTCGCCGCGCACATACTTAAGGCGTAGAATAGCGGTCTCGGTCAAACTATACCTACAAATAAACATATAATTGTGATTTATTTCTTTCATCCTTCATTTTTATAACAAAACAAGCCGTGTGCCCGGTGGCTTTTTGCATCGGTTGAAATGACTAACTTCCAAAAAATAATTATCCGCCGCCCCATTTATTTATTTTTTGCGTGGGAAATTATCAAATAACTTCTCCCGCTCTGAGGGTGTCAGACTTTTACTGACTAAAACCCACCCGTGTTCTTTCTGTTGTCTGTGTGCCGGGGCCGCGATATCCCTTTCGGACAAACTCGCAACCCTGGCAGGCATTGGCCCTTACGGACCCCGTCAGTTGGTGCTGACATCTCTTTGAGGCGCGCGTGGAACACAACGCGCCGTCGACCCGGGCCTGGTTCTTATCGGACGGCGAGCTACCTATTGCTCACCGGCAAGCCCGCGCCTACGGTGGCTGGAAGTCGGCTCGCGACTCCTGACGCCCGGGGCGTCTCCTGCGGTGACTAGGGGCACGAGGGAGCGCATCTTGCCTCTACCTCGCGTGCTCCGACTCTTCCTTCGCGAGCATTACTGCTTCGCAGAAGGAAGTGATGGCCTCGGGTCTCCCTTTTTTCATAGAAAATAAATTGCCAAATTGTCACTTCCTAAACAATTTTCCGCATAATTTCATTTGCCAAATTATTACTTAGCAAAAAATCTCCTCCCAAATAATTGTAACGCAAACCTAATGTTTTGCAAGTGAACATTTAAAGAATAACTTGTTTACCAACTAGTACTTTTACCAATTTTTATTTAGTCAAATATTTCAATTGGAATAATAACTCATTTTACGCAAAATAAAGACGTTTTATTTCAAGGGTGTTTTTTCCACTTGGGACAAATTCTAAACAGGTAATAATAACTATTCTGGTAGTATTTTTTTTTTGTTAGTAGCAATTTTTAAATAATTAATCTCGTCTAACTAGTTCAGTTTCGGGTAGCCTGTTTTTTTCCATATTTTTTTTCTATATAATCTAGTCGTTTCTGGCACTCGCCGGCCGCTGCCGCGGCACCGCTCGCTTCGCTCGCTCGGCTCGTGCGTAGGAGGTCACAGTTTTAACCTAACTTAACCTAACCATTTTTTAAATAATTAACCTACTCTAACTAGTTCCATAACTAACTGACCAAACGTTTATTGTCTAAAGATTGTCTGATGTAATAAATCATTTGATTAAAGATCAAATGGCTAAATGACATTATCCTTGATAATATTCTGCCAAGTAAAAATTTGACCAAATGATAATGTGCGTACTAAAATCATTCCAAACATTGCATTGGTATAAAAAAAGGTTGCTAAAATTTGTTTGGGTAGTGAAATTTGGGCAAAATCTTTTCGGTAAAACGGCAGGATCCCGATGGCCTCCCATGCACTCTCGCTCCGGACCATGGCCTGAACCGGGGCCGGACGCGAGAAACGCCGCCACCGATCGCCTCCGTGAGGACACGGCGGTGCTCCGCCCAAGCCGGGCAGACCTCCACCGTATGGTCCACCGTGTCCTCCGGGCGATCCATCCACACAGTGGTGACACCCGGGCGTTTCCTCCCGCCTTATGCGGAACAGTAACCTCCCGAAATAACCGTGTCCGGTGAGGACCTGCATCAGGCAGAAGGTGAGGACGCCGTGGCGCCTCTCTAGCCACTCTTCAAAGAGGGGACTTATCGCCGCAATTGTGGCGTGCCCAGCGCTGGGTTGCGACAATCGCACTCATCCAGCCGCCATGAGATCCCACCGGAGCTCTGTCCGCTGTGCCCTGATTTCTCGCGGCAGCGGAGTTACGCCCCGGCGTTTCGCCTCCTCGCGCAACTCCCACATATGTGTGAGGACATCCGCTGCCCCTTGAGGGGGTGACTTTTCAAAAGTCCTTCCTTGGTTTCAGACAAATTTTCAAGCTTCTGACCCAGGTTCAGGTTGTGCGTTGTCTGCCAATGAATTGAAGATTTTTTATTAGAAGTACAATACGCCCGATATAACTTGGCAGTTCCGAACTTCGCGCAGAAGGTTGCGCAATAACGTTTTTTAGGAACCAAATGGTGACATGAGGCGAGTGTGAGTGAGAGAACATGCGCGAAAGTTCGTACTGCCTTTGTTCAGACCTGCTAAGTTATATCGGCCGTATTGTACCTAGATGTTTTTAATTACGGCTGCATCATTGGTCTGGAGTTCGGGCTTGTATATTGTGGATTTTAGGTTCAATCCCAGATTAGCTTTCTCCCTTTTAAATGGGACTGAAAAATACTATTGCTCCGCTCAACGGCATTATTGGATACTGGGTTCACGGGTTTACAATAAATTTAATGCTGTTCTAAATATTTGCTTACTTACCAGACAGCAATGCAGAAACGCTGTTAGTAACTGGCTGAGAGGTCTCACCTACGAAGAATCTGAGAGACTTATACAATTAATGGGTTAACTGTCTTTTTCATCGACGCATACTCACTCATACCTTTTGGATTTCTGGAAACACACACATACACACACACACACACACACACACACACACACACACACTACAGCACACATACAAACAAAAACATGCTCCTTTTGTGTATTTCTTTGTTTGTATAAGTTAATTTTATTTTCGTTTAGAATTTATTAAAAATTTCATTCTAAGTAAGTATAAACAACTATTTTAGTTGGTCCGGAGGAAGGTGATGTCATTCGTGATACAGGGTAATCTTAGTACGAGTGCCAAAGCACTCCTTTGACACCTAAGTGAAATAAATAAAACAAAATGATAGAAGAAAATGAAAATGATAGATGATGTTATGATAGAAGTGTTGTGTAAATAAAATAAATAAAAACACATAAAAAAACATATATCATATATCATGTATATATTGTATAAAACCAAATTTGTATAAGGTAAGCTTTACTGTACCCATTCTTCCAGTAATAAACACATTTATTATTTATTATTATTGGCGAAAAGTAGGTTTACTACAATATAATATACACATCTTTGCTTATCCCTTTGTGAAATACGAGCGTGATGTTAACTAGTTATGTTGTTCAAATTACGGTTCAGCAATCGGCATCGCGAAATGGGTCTAACCTAAAAGTGATTAAGACTTCAAAGTGACCACTTATCATACATGATGAGTTCAGAAGAAAAAATTATTCGTTATGTTTATAAATTATTTTCTCTACATATTCCAGTTTTGTACCCTCGTAATGAACGTTTATTACATATTTGTTTCAAAGGCAATGTACTACCTAACCTTAAGTAATTGGTCATGTTGCTAAGGGTGTGGACACGTGTAGGTGCGCCTGACCGCGGGGCGATGACCTAGCCTAGCCTATCTACATCATTTGTAATACCTAGAGACCTAGCCTATGTCCCAGCTATGATATTTTTGAGGTAATGAGGTATTTTTGTCGTTACTCGTGCCTACACATACTTATTATTTAATTAAGTTTTTATTAGGGACCAGATAGCTTAGTCACTGAAATTATAGGTTAATTAGGATAATATAATAGGATATTTTATATGCATATAACATAACCTTCGTTATGATATTATGGGAATATAAGCTGAAGTATGCCAACACAGTTAGCTAATAATATAAGGTCGTTCAGATACCTTTATGAATGAGTTACCTCTAACGCATTTAAATCACTTTAGGGGTAACCCAAGTGTCCTTGTGGAGGCAATCGGCGGCAGTGATCTCTCGTGTCCGGCCTGGTCCAGGCCATGGTACGGAGCGAGGGGGAGTGGGAGCCGTCACCTCCTTCTGCGAAGCAGTAATGCTCGCGAAGGAGGAGGCGGAACGCGTGAGGGTGAGGCAAATTTCGCGCGCCCCTAGGCGCCGCAAGAGACGCCCTGGGCGTCGGGAATCGCAGGCCGATTCCCGACAACCGTAGGCGTGGGCTTGCGGACGGTGAGCAATGGGTAGCTCGCCGTCCAATAAGGACCAGGCCCGGGTCGACGGCGCGTTGTGTTCTACGCGCGCCTCAAAGAGATGTCAGCACAACCTACGGGATCGTTATTTGATAATTTCCCACCCAAAAAAAAGGGGTAACCAAGTGTTACAAACGTCAGTTCATAAACTATTTATCTTACAAGCTTAGGTTTTAATATTGTTAAGGAAATAACTGAACATTTCAACAGCATCGGTATTTCTTATCTGCAGCGAAATCCCTCTTGAATTTAAAGCGACTGTGAGCGCGCTAAGCACTGAGTGGACGATCATTTACTGCAATTACAACCGTAATTTACAATTAAAAGAGTAGTTTTTTGTTTGATAAATGTTGGCAGCAGATGGTCTTTACAGCTCGCCAGCGGAGAACGGATAAGCTCTTAAAGCGCTCAGACGGGGCTGTTACTATGCAGTAACAAATTAAATGGCCATATACGAAAATATACTAATTATATCCGTTCACTGAAAATGTCACTTAATTCTTCGGTAAAGCAAACAACACAAATTAATTTCGAAGATTTTCAAGTGTAAATATGCATACGTTTAATGCATAAATTAATCCCACGTTAAGCATATATTAACGCACCGCATAATATGAGGAAGATGTCAAAATATTATATATCCTTAATGGAAGGTATAGGTACCCCTACCTTCTTAAATGTATTTCGTGAGAGTGAGAGGCTTGACAGGTATGGGTATGTCTAGCCTACGTAACTATATTAGGTACATTCACACATTCAGTGTATACCAACCATGATTGTTAGCTGTTAATTATCTTTTATTTTCCGGATTTTCCGCTTCTCCATGATTCTATGAGTAGATAAAGAGGATAATTAAGAAAGTCCGCCTCTATATATTTGTGTGCTTAATTAAAGTATTAAATAAATAATTTAGAGAAAACAATTTATATGTAACTTACGAAAGTCAATGAATAAGACCCTTGATTGCTTAATTCGCTTTTGACAGTGAAGCCATCAAAATAATGAATGAATTTTTCTGCTTCCGCCAATTCAATGAAAGCCTTTCAATTCGTCGAGAGAGGCTATGGGAATAAATCTTCGACTGATAATGGATTCCCCATTAACGGTGAAATTGTGAACTTTAATATAAGTTATTCAATAATCAATATACTTAGGTAATGGAACGTATGGGTACCTAATATACGTGTTCATTAAATAACAATTTGCGAATCAATAAACAATATATTTTACACACTAAATTCTCATCATTTTTATACAACGAATTGACATGTCAGTTTGACATACTTTTTGTGGTAGTCATCATAGACTCTCACCAGCCAGTGTTCCGCCTGTTGTGCAGGTCGGATATACGCTCGCTGAATGCGTTGTCCCACAGTATCCCCCTTCAAAAAAACCGTACGTTTCTTGTAGGTTTAACTGTCCTTCCGGAGCGAGTAATGTATGGGACATCTTCCATCTTTTCATCTGTGGCTACTTGTAATACGTGAGCAGGCTTCAATCGATCCAATGACACCACTGCTTCTCGGTTGGGTAATCGTATCTTGAAATACTTGTCGTATTTCTCTATAATTTCATACGGGCCTTCGTACGGCGGTGTAAGAGACTTCCGCACGCGATCTACACGCATAAAGACATGCGTGCATGTAGATAGCTGTTTCGGTACGTAGGTGTTGGTCATGCGGTGTCGCATTGATGCATCTGCAGTGACATGCTCATTAAGCGATTCCATTGATTCCATTAAATGACGTAAGAATAACGGGTCTTCAGTGTTTGACTTTATCGGTGCGAAAATATCTGCCGGTAATCGTAATGAGGTGCCGTATATCATTGTAGCGGAACTGTAGTTTATTTCTCTATGAATGGCTGTGCGTAATCCCATTAATACTGTTGGTAATTCTTGTACCCATTGTTGACTATTTCCTCTTGCTGTTATTGCTGTTTTCAGAGTACGATGCAATCTTTCTACAAGTCCATTCGCTTGAGGGTGGTAGGCAGTCGTGCGAATTCTCGATATACCCAGTTTGTTCATTAATTTTTGAAATAATGTAGACTCGAACTGCCGTCCTTGGTCTGTAGTAATACGCAGTGGACAACCGAAGCGAGTAATCCATGTGTCGTATATGACTCGGGCAATTGTTTCGGCATTTATGTCGCTAACTGGTACTGCTTCGGGCCATCTGGAAAATCGGTCGATGATTGTGACTAGATATCGGTATCCTTCTGATGGAGTGAGAGGTCCGACGATGTCCATATGTATGTGTTCGAACCTTCTCGACTCGGGAAACTGTACTAGTGGTGTAACAGTATGACGGTGAATTTTAGCACGTTGACATGAAGTGCAGCATCGTGTCCACGATGAAACGTCCTTGTTCATTCCAGGCCAGAAGTACTTTTCACTGACCATCTTCCTTGTCGTGCGGATACCAGGATGACTCAATTCGTGTAATGCTTTGAAGGCAATCTCACGAAATGGTTGCGGTAAGTACGGACGTGGAAATTTGGTTGAGTTTTCACAGTAGATTTCTTTTAGTGATCCAGGTAACGATATTTTGACGAAGTGAAGGTTGTCTTGCTTTAACAGGCGGTTTAGTTCTTCGTTTATCTTTTGCTTCTCAGCCACGTCATTAAAATTGATAACCGAGGGGCAATCAATGGTACTAATGCGCGATAATGCATCAGCAACTACATTATCTCTTCCATGGATGTACTCGATCTTGCTACAAAATTGAGATATGAAATGAAGTTGTCTCTCTCGCTTAGGTGTATCGCTTGAGCTTCCAGACATAGTCATGGCGTAGGTGAGGGGCTTATGATCCGTATACACCACAACATCGCTCCCTTCTATTAGTCTTCTAAAATGCTTGACAGCCATATAGATCGCTAAGAGCTCGCGATCGTATACGCTGTATCTCGCCTGTGTGTAGCTGAGCTTCTTCGAAAAAATGAAAGCGGTTTCCAGATGTTGTTTACTTTCTGTTGTAGGACTGCGCCTACACTAAGACACGAAGCGTCGGTCATAATGCATAGTGGGGCTCCTTGCACTGGATGTGTCAACTGAGCAGCCTCCGATATGCTTTGGCGGCATTTATAGAAAGCGTCTTCAGTTGCCTGGTTCCAGATGATAGGCGTCTTGTCATTCTTCTTCTTATTATGTAGGAGGTTATTCAATGCTATTTGGATTTCAGCTTGTTTAGGTAAGCAATCATGGTAAAAATTAACCATACCCAGGAAGCGTCGAAGGTCTTGCACGGTTGTTGGTTTCGGGTAATTAAGTATTGTTTCTATCTTCTCTGCTGTGGGATTGATACCGTCTTTTGTGACTTCGTAGCCTAAGAAATTGAGTGTTTTCTCACCAAAAATGCACTTCTCTATATTAATCCCGATTCCGTAGTCAGACAAACGTTTCAGAACAAGACGTAGGTGATCGATATGCTTTCCTTCTGTGTCAGAGTATATCAAAATATCGTCGACAAAACAGTAACAGCAGTAGTCCAGGCCTCTCAAGACTTCATGCATAAATCGTTGAAATGTCTGTGGTGCATTTCGAAGACCAAATGGCATGCAACGAAATTCGAATAAACCAAAAGGTGTTGTAATTGCTGTTTTTTCTATATCTTGTTCTGCGACTGGAATCCAGAAGTATGCTTTTTTCAGGTCTATTTTAGAGAAGATCGTCATACCACTCAATTGGTAAGTAAAATCTTGAATTCTGGGTATTGGGTAACGATCAGGAAGCGTTACTGAGTTTAGACGGCGATAATCCCCACAGGCGCGCAGACCACCATCCTTCTTGCCCACGACATGTAACGGGCTGGCCCATGGACTCTTTGATGGTTGACAAATTCCATTGGCCATCATTTCTTCAAATTCTGCCTTTGCTGCTTTGTATTTTTGCGGTGGTAGCGGTCGAGGTCTTGCGAAGAGAGGAGGTCCAACAGTTTCAATATGATGTCTCACATTATGCTTGATTTCCTTCGTAAGTGTCAGAGGCTTGAGTACATCAGCAAACTCGTGCAATAGTGTGTGGTACCGGTGGTTTGGTTCAACTACGTAGAGCGTTGTGTCTTGAGCAGTTCGTATTGCCATAGCGTTTACTGAGAGTTCAGTCACGCTGTCTATGAGTTTCTTGCTATGTAGATCCACAAGCAGTCTGTGATATTTGAGAAAATCAGCACCGATGATCGACGTCTTCACATCGGCCATAATGAATGTCCACTTGTAATTGCGGCGAAGTCCCAGGTTCAATTGTAGTGTTTTTTCTCCATAAGTGTTAATCGGTGTGTTATTTGCGGCGAATAGTTTGAACGACGTTGATATCGGTGTTCGCTTACTTCGTGTAGCTAGCACTGATATCTCTGCTCCCGTGTCAACTAGGAATCGTTCTCTCGTGGTTCTGTCAGTTATGCATAGGCGGTTATTTGTATTCGCAACACCGACGTCCGCCACAGTCGATGTGGTCTTCAGTTTTCCGCCGGCTTCCGTGAACAAGGAGATTCACATTTCTTGGCTTTGTCTCCGAATCGGTAATGATAATAACATTCCCAGTTTCGATCTCCCGGCTTCTTCCCAAGCCCAGTTCTTGAACGAGAACGAGATCTTGAGCGAAAATTGTTTGGACGGTAAGGAGGTCGGCGATAATTATTGTAATTGTGCTTCTGTAGTTCAGCAATTTCGAGTGTAAGCTTCTCTATTTGTTTCGATAGTAGTTGATAATGCAGGTTATGACCACTACCGCTGCTTGTAGAAGGTGTGTTTTGGCTGAGTTCCGCAATCGTATTGTCTGTATGCTCCATCATCTTGTCTGCCATCATTGCTAGAGTGTCGAGCGTTGATTCTGTGTTAACAGATAACACAGCGCGAACTTGAGCAGGTAAATGGTCGGTAATAATCACGTCGGGGTCACCAAATATGGGTACCTAATATACGTGTTCATTAAATAACAATTTGCGAATCAATAAACAATATATTTTACACACTAAATTCTCATCATTTTTATACAACGAATTGACATGTCAGTTTGACATACTTTTTGTGGTAGTCATCATAGACTCTCACCAGCCAGTGTTCCGCCTGTTGTGCAGGTCGGATATACGCTCGCTGAATGCGTTGTCCCACAGAACGCATGTATGTATGTAGGTTATCTAGAAATAAAACTAAAAGTTAAAAGGGATCACTAGCATAATTATCGTCAGAAATGCAAGCGGTCAAATACGCATTTTGTCATCTCTCAGGATAGACTCGCAACTTGTCAGAAACGGAACTCGACAGACACGCAACACGACAGATACGCATTTCGTCAAATATTTGAAACCACCCACCTAGATTGATGTAAACACAATAATATTGACTTAATATTATAGAAATAACTAATATACTTAAAGCTTATACTGTTAACTAGACAGAGATCATGAAGTTAATTGAATGTCATTTGCACTGACAGCTTTGATATCTCATTGAATTAACTGTATCATGTTATAGTTCTAGCTATGTGTAATTGTGATTGACTAAATACGATGTGTGTTTGAAGTGAAATTATCGAATGTCTAGTATCGAATTATTTCGTTAATGATATATGCCAATAAAATACACAGCCACGCGAGTAAAACCGCGGGCAGTTAATTCTACTGTACGTGTGTATGTCACTGAACTCCTCCTACACGGCTGGACCGATTTTGTTTTTTTTTTTTGTGTGTGTTTGAGTGGGTCCCTGGATGGTTTAGATTTAAAATTGGACCCGGTAGATGGCGCTGTTTGGACAGGACAACGTATACAATTTCCAAATTCCTTTTATCATTCATATCCCGGTATTCGGATATTTCTGATATCCCGGTAGATAGGTAGGTAGGTATGTATGTAGTAGATAGGTAGGTAGGTAGGTATGTATGTAGTAGATAGGTAGGTAGGTAGGTATGTTGTATGTACCGATATACCTACCAATCTACAATATCGGTAGGTAGGTGGGTAAGGTAGGTATGTAGATAGGTGATAGGTAGGTAAAAAGGTAAGTAGATAGGGTAGGTAGGTAGGCATAGTACTAGGCATGCATGAATTCACGCCAAGTTTATTTTGAGTACGGGCAGGACAACGTCTGTCGGGTCCGCTAGTATAAATATATAGGTATATAAAAGGAGAAACTTACTGACTGACTGACTGACATATCAACGCAGAGCCAAAACTGCTGGGACTAGGAAGGTGAAATTTTGCACACAGCGTCGTTTTATAAAATAGAGGAGCACTAATAAGGGGTTTTAGAAAATTCCACCTTTAAGGGAACGAAAAGGGGGGATTTTGTTTGTATGAAAAATCTTAGGTAATAAAATTTAAACTTGGCACAAAAAGTACTAGGCTTGCATGAATTCAAGATAGTATTTAAATCATTAGACGTTGTGCACAATTTCTGAGCAGTAACCTAACAAAAAGTACTAGGCTTGCATGAATTCACGATAATATTCAATCATTATGTTTTGCTACCTATCTGTCAGCCTCATTCAAACCCTATGAGTACATAGGGTTTGAATGAGGGTGACAGATAGTTTATAACCTGGATAAACACGTAGGATACTTTTTTATACCGGTAGTCCGTTTCCATGGGATAATTTCCGACTTCCACGCGAGCGAAACCGCGGGAAAAAGCAGAAAGAAGTTTGAACATAATATCGAAAAAGGTGACGAATTTCATAGTGAAGACATTATTACTTTATTTCTCAATATTTACATTTAACAACTAACAATTTAAAAACTAACAGACTTAAAATAATAATAATATGTACAAGTATATAAGAAAGGGGTGGGGGGGAACAATCAATCAATCTACCTAGCCTTTTCCCAACTATGTTGGGGTCGGCTTCCAGTCTAACCGGATGCAGCTGAGTACCAGTATTTTACATAGAGCGACTGCCTATCTGACCTCCACACACAATACCCCTTGGTAAGACTGGTTGTCAGACTTTCGGGCTTCTGACGAACGACTGTCAAAGATCAAGAATGACAACCGGGACCAACGGCTTAACGTGCTTTCCGAGGCACAATCATACTAATCATATTGGGGGGGAACAATCATAGGTCATCAAAAAATTCGTCCGCATCGATGTCAACAGGAAAAGTGCCCAAAAGGCTGGCAGCATTGCCACGTTGTATGGCAATGCTGATTCTCTGACCGAAGAATAGGCCAGCCTTCTGGTCACATGAAGAGTCGACCAATCGCTTTTATAGTTAAAAAAATATGTCAAACAATATATCAACGCAGCCTTTCGAATTCCGCTGCTGGATATAGGCCTCTCCCAGGCCACAACACCCTGCCCTCTGCATTCCGCATCCAGTCTGTTCCAGCCACCTTTTTTAAGGTCGTCGCTCCACCTTGCTGGCGACCGTCCCACACTACGCTTGCCATACGCGGTCTCCTCTGCAGGAAAAAAATATGTAGGTATCTATACAATATGTAAAAAAAACCCTGTCTGATCCGAAAGGGGCACATAGGTACTGCAAAAACATTACCAAAAAGTAATAAAAAAGTTATAATCATTAAAAAAAAAATGCTATTTAAAATTCATATTTTTCGTACCAAATGATGAGTTTTGTTGACGTCAGCAGGTTGTTTTATAGAAACAAATATGCACAAACACAAACTGTTTAATATAACTTTGTTATTACACACTTCACTATGATATTGGGTGCTTAATTCCACAGTTATAAATAATATTGTACAGAGCGCGTGTATGTCGAATGGCTGTACCAGAGAGAGAGAGAGAGTGAGATAGTGAGAAAGGGATAGATAGATGTGAATAGTATATTATAAATTAGTATGGCAATACTAAACACCAAAATTACCCCAAATCCATAAAAAAATTGCAAATTTTCATCAGGGGTACACCCGCTATACAACGGCCGCCCGCGCTCCATGTAATAAGCCGGCAAAACTCACAACTGAAAAAAAAAATAGCCAATTTTTTTATTTATTTTTTCTTGGAAATTTCCACATAAATAGACTCTCAGTATGATACTTAACAACAGCCACGGATCGGACAGGGTTTTTTTATATGTATACTTTTCTGTTTAAAATAATTGCCTGTAACCTATACTAAACATACACACTTTTACTTATTTCAGCAGTTGACGTGTCCCGAATAACTTTCAGAACACCAACTAATCGTTTTTGGGAAAAAACTCGTAACAGAAAAACTAGCGCCGAAAACAGATGAAAATAAGAAAATGGAAAACTGCTCCCCAATAAGTGAGCAAGAAATAAATCATTTTGACACTTATTACTAAGATGAGTAACGACCAACAATAACTTTGGAGGTTTTTTTTAAATATAACACGAAAATAATTAGAAGCAGAGGAAAGGCATTGCTCCTTAATGATCAGTATTGTTTTTGATTAATGTTCACGTTTGTTTGTTATGAGTACCGAAATTATTAATGAGAGAAAGTAATTTTTTGGTAAAATAAAATACAGCAGAAACAGCAGTCTATTGAAAAACTCTTTACCTAACTCTTTACCGGATATTTTATATTCAGCTTTCATTTAGTTATTTTTGTATTTAAATTAGGTAATCATCTAAAATTTTTTTTTTTTGTATGTTTGTTTGTACCTAATGGATAAACTCAAAAAATACTTAACCGATTTAAAAAAATCTTTCACCTATAGAAAGCTACATTTATCAATGAGTAGCATGGGCACATTTTTTTTTTTTTATCGAGATCTGCGGAAATTGCTATAATGTAACCAGAGGGGCAATTCCTGTAATTTTTAAGAGCGTTCGCATTCGCATCTTATTCGCAAACTGTCAAAAATATAATCAGTTTACCAACATTTTTGACAAGTTTGACAGATTGTGACTTGAATGTGAACGTTTTTTAAGTACTTACCAGAATTGGCCTTCAGGTATCAAAAATTTGCCTATAAAAGTCACTATTTCGCGTGTACGAAAACGATTGATGATACATAAAATAATGTGCTAAATACTCGTATTTATAGTACTCATCATTACCCACAAAAATACCGCGAGGCTATTTGTCTAACTATTATAGTTAAGTTACAATAACCGTGTTTGGTCAAATTACTCAATCAAAACATAATATAAAGATATTCATATTATGATATTAATCCTTATCCAACTAAATAGTTTCATAATCAAAGTTGATTATCATCACACTATCACCTATCACCATCTTATATACTTTTTATTTGCACCAAAGACAGCCCCATTTTATGTCCAGAAAATCACCGTCCATTCCAAGGTTGCCTGGAAGAGATCGCAGTAAGTTATAGCCCGCCCATTGTATATTTGTAGTGTATCTTACCCTGTCTACCCTACCTACCCTACCTACCTACCTACCCTTAGACTTGTATGTATTTTTAACGCCAAATAATAAAATAAAAGTTTTTTTTTTTTTTTTGGGTTTGACCACCTTTATCTTTAGGGGTATGAAAAATAGTTTACGTCCTATTCTTTAGACCTACTGCATATACACACAAAATTTCATAAGAATCGGTCAAGCCGTTTCGAAGGAGTTTTGTTCCAAACACTGTGACACGAGAATTTTATATATTGTATAAATAATAAATAAAAGTAACAAAATTAGAAAACGCTAGGCAAAAACGAAGTAACAGCGCAGGCGTGCGATGCGAAGGACCAAGAAATTTCACACGGACGAAGTCGCGGGCAGAAGCTATTCCCTTTATAAATTGGTGCCCTTTAACATTGCCCAAGAAATGAAAACTTCACCTCATTACCTTACTAAAACTAAAACCTTCAATATTTTCCGTGTCACCGTTCAACGCTAAAGCAAGATAAGTAGCTAAGTCAGGGGTTGTCAACAAAAGTTTAATGTCCGTAGGAAAACATTAAGGACATGAGAAGTGGTCAAAGTTGGACGCAAGCGTCGCATAAAGTCCACAACTTCATCTTAATGCTATGTGGCGTCCATTAGCAACTTACATGGACGCTACAGGACCATGCCAAAATTTACGAAACGGAATCTTTGTATTACGAAAGTTCTGGATATGTGACGACATGACTGTGTTATGTCTCATACGCAAACGTGAAGTGTGACCCACTTGATAGTTCTTACTGAATAATACCTAACAAAGTTTACAGTGTCATGCCCTTTTACCCCTTTCTGCAAAAAAACGCAGAAAAATCTTTTAAAGGAGAGAAGTATACATTTTTCGTTTAAGTTATAAAAATGCTCGTGAAAAAGTTTAATTAAGCGTTTAGAACTTTACAGTCATTTGTTTGACTCTGACATGAATGTAGTCTCAGCAAATGGTGGCCGTTAATCAGAGCTTCACAAAGCGGATGAGCAAAATGGAAAGACTTATACAAGGACACCGGGCTTAGCTGTAAATCCTAATTAAACATCAATTGCTTTAAATCCTATCATTATTATAACGACCTTTACATCATCGTATTATTAAAGTTAAAAAGATTTTATTAGACAATCCTTTGCAATATAAAATACATCCAAAAATAAAGGAAAAGTGGGGAGTCCCTAAAATGTTTACACATGATTTCACTCTCCTTAATAACGTTCACATTCACGTCCTTATAAAAATAAAAGGATACGAATTTGTTTTGTATTCCGCCGTTGTAAATTAGGCCCCATGAAGAATGTTAAACGCTCGACAACGCACTGAAATTTGTTTCAACTCGTTTCGCGAGAGTAAAGTAAACGAATGTGTGTGGTTCTTTTAACGAAATTGGGAAAATCCGTTGATTTACTTCACTTGTACCTGTTTTATACTAACTTTGCTCTGTTGATATAGTACTTTTGTTTATCAATTGTTTAGAAACATTGAAAAGATCTTTGGGAATGTTATCCTAAGCGAAAGTGAGTTTGTTTGTTACGCTTTCACGCTAAAACGGCTGAAGAGATTTGGATGAAATTTGGCACATGGGTAAACCATGACCTAGATTAGGACATAGGATACTTTTTATCTCGATACTCTTACGGGATTGGGACTTATGCGGGTGAAAACGCGAGGCGTAGTTAGTAAGTAATATGCTTGGGTCTAGAATCCAATACCTACTTTATATCATAGCATAAGCTTCAGTTTTATAATAATATACGAGTAGTTGATTGTTTATTAAATTGACACACTAAGACAATTTGCCGTGTTGTAGCAATTTCATACATCTGTCAAAATTACATTTATGAATAAAAATTGACTACCAACTGAAATTGTCCGGTTATTCGGACAATACAACACAACACAATACAATACATAACAATTTCATTTGGTAGTTTTACTAAACAATTAATTTCTCACGTAAGTACGTATTCTGTATGTAACAAAGATTATAAAATCTGCCTAATACTTACATAACATAATATGAGTGATAAAATATCAAACCTAAGCACAAATGGATCTCAAATTGTCGATATAGACGCAAACTGTCGAGCGGAAATGGGTTTAGACAGGACACGTCTATCAGGTGTCGAATGAAAACTGGCCAGAAATATCAGGTGCATATGGATTCCACAAATGAAAAATGTTGTCTCAGTAAAGATGGCGATACGACGACAAATTTAAAATATTGAAATTTTTAAGTCAACATGTAAAAAAACTCTGTCCGATACATAAGGGTGTTGTTAAGTATTGTACCAAGTCTATTATGTGGAAATATCAGATTTAAAAAAAAAAAAATTGCATTGTTTTTTTTTTTCAATGGCGAATTTTGCCGGTTTTTTTCAATGGGATACGGGCGGCCGTCGTTTAGCGTGTGCCTAAATTATAGCCCGTACCAAGAGTCTATTTATGTGGAAAATATCAGGAAAAAAGAAAAAAAAAACAATTTTTACCGGTTTTTTCAATGGGACACGGGCGGCTATCGCGTCGTTTAGCGGGTGTCTAAGTCATAACCCCGGTTGAAAATTTGCAATTTTTTTATGGATCTGGGGTAATTTTCGTACTAAAAATGTGAATTTGAAATAGCAATAATTTTTATTTTCAATAATAATAAGATTTTTTATTACTTTTTGGTACTGGTATTGCAGTACCTATGTGCCCCTTTCGGATTGGGCATGATTTTTTACATATTGTATAATTAATTTTTCACAAAAATGTCAGCGCAACAGATTACTCATCTCTCTTGTCTTTATCCCAATTTATTTGTTTGGGGTCTTTTTTCGTCTTTTCCTCCATACTTCTCTATTATTCGTCATCTCAGTGGTCACCCCTTTCTAGCTAAAAAAATTTTGTACCATAATATGATATAATATGTACAATTTTTTTTTTATTCAAAAATCTTACTCATCAAATTTAAGATATATTTTAATATTCATAAAAAAAAACTGGAATGTGCCAATGTAGCTATAAATGTCTTTGAATTACACATCACATTTCAGATGTTCACTCAAGTCGAGTATAGAAATGTAGATACCGACTTCCAAGAACTCATTAAGATGCTCTTTTTAAAAACCCGTATTGACTGGTAAGGTACATCGATTATGAAGGTACCTTTACAGTCAAGAGCCTTTCATATGAAGTGTGCGATGAAGCTTCAAAAATTGATATTCGGTCTGTCTTCATCATCGAGGTTTACTGAAAAGCTTACCGACCGTATTAAGTTCCATGTCAGGTAAATGTATGTAGGAAACCCTTTACTTATACCTGTGTTTAGGTGACTTTAGATTTTTTCCAAGAATTTACCTATTGTGGTGTAAAGATTACACAATCGATTTTATTGGCGAAAGTAAGAATGTTTATATATATAGTCAATTGAAAGAATGTAATTCAAATGCATCCCATAAATTAAAACAGTAATTAAGCTTATTTAAATATGGCGACACGTCTGCATATTTCAGTTGATAGCCTAGTGGTGTGACCGTCGAAATGCCAAGTCATATGTTCTCGGTCTGGGCTCGGCTCGGCTGGGTCTCGAGTTCGAACCCAAGGCACCTCTGACGTTTCGTATTGATGTGCGTATTGTATAATTATCACTTGTTTAAAAAACGATTAAGGAAAACATCGCGAGGAAACCGGAGTGATATTTCTCGACGGCATGTGAAGCCAAGGCAGAGGCCCATGGGTAGCTTTAGAACTCTGAAACCAGGACACCAGGTTAGTCACCGCACGAAAAGAAGAAGTTGTTTTTCTGATTCATATATTGTCATTAACCCTTATTTAAATAATTGAACGTGTGGTCAGAAAATTAGTCAAATTATTGTTTCAATAAGTTGGTTAGTTTCAACCAAAGTACAGCGCTTAATTGAAAGGTTAAACTATTAACAAAGGCAAAAACCTTTAGAACTATCTTCCAGTTACCAATAGACAAGCACTTCAATACTAAACTTCAAATTAAACAAGATAGTTCACATAAACTGAAGCCGGAATCATCTTCATTACACGATCTGTTTATTTTGAATATCGAACTAGGTCTGATGTAATTACGCCGACGCTCAAGGTGCGAACTAATACCTGTCAAGATGATTTATTAACGTCGTCTTATTGGGCTTCAGCTCGGCGGCTGAGTTACAGCGAATTCTGGAACAGTAGGATAATCTCCCTAAATACGTAATACGTACAGACTTTTCAATAATTCCCAATCTTTGTGCTACTGTGCTGCGACTCCTGACTCATATCGCTAAGGGTTGTATTGCGCACAGGTGAAATTTGATAATTAATTTTCTGAAATTGATTGGCTTTTCTCAAGTGTGCTGTGTCATGTAGGTTGTCATGTTGTGAGCTAGTGGGAGCACATTACGAATAACGAGACTTAGGCTACCTGTCCATTGACGCGGAGCGAGGCAACGGAGCGGAGCGAGGAAGTAATGCGGAGCGGTGTTGCGGACTGTGTCTGTACATTGATGCAGAGCGAGGTAGTGCAGAGCGGAGTTGTGGACTGTGCTGAGCTAGGCTGAGTTCTCGCGACGAGTAATTTGAGCGTGCTGCAATACCCCGCGGTCGGTTTTTATCAATTCCGCGCTCCACTTCCCCACCCCGCTTCCTCGCCCCGCTTCCCGGTTTTGTATGAATATTTAACTAGTTCGCAAATCCCTGTCCACTGAGCGGAGCGGAGATTTTATGCAATTCCATTGTTAATATTGGCATAGCTCTGCTCCGCACTTCTCCTCTCTGCTCCAGTTGACAGTCAGCCTTACTCTGGAATACATAAATTGTTTTTGATTGATGTAGGTACAGTCAGCATCAAAAGTTGATGACCACATTTAGATTTTCAAAATCGCTGTACACCGTATTCACTATTAGCACTTCACTATACAGCGATTTTGAACATCTAAATGTGGTCATCAACTTTTGATGCTGACTGTACTAGCGCTAGTTAAAGACCAATAGGTAAGTAGTTGCTCGGAGTGACTCATGAATACAGCGAAAATCCGAGATCAAAGTACTCGTTGCGTAAGATGTAATAAATTTTAAGTTCTTTGAAACGAAAAGTTTATGTAACAATAGGCTTTTGTAATGAAAGAACTTTACTCGAATTAAAATATTTCATAACAAAAATATGTTACAGATGTAGGTACGAAAATAATTTATTACAGCTCACAGTTTCCGAGTGCAAAATTTTAGGCTAATTTACGCCAAATTGGCTGCGGTACTGAAGCAAATTTATATTCAAGCGTACAGACAAACACAGTGAATAACGTCCTATTAGCCAATTAGTCATCATGAAATATTCCGTATGATTACTACAGCTCAGCTGAAAGTGTACACGCTGTGCACGCTTTATATATGACCTTATTACGTAAACTCAAAAGCTAGGTAATTTGGTTATTTCCTCCATGAGGGAATCGTGTACCATTGCTGTTGATATTTTAGAATCATAAAATGGATTAATCATTAATATTGTATTATAATGGTCTGCAGAATTAATACTGGCCGCGCATAGTCAACTTTGCACAGCCTGTGGGCAGATGGCGGGATGAGCCTGGTTTACCGACGAACCAGCGTAGTACCACCATAAACCAGGATAATGTTTTCTCATTGATTGTTTTAGTTGTTTTAGTATATTTATGTGTATTATTTTGTACTTATATTTATATAATAATAATAATAATAACAAAAAACGATAGCTGGCAACACTAACGTCAACACATCAAAAAATCGTTTTCTCAATTTCCATAACTTTATTTATTTTAGACGCAGTTTTTATGTTATAACAGAAGCCGAAAACAAACCTTTAACCCCATAAATCAAAATAAAACATAAAAAAGAATAAAATGAACCACAGAATTAAACTTTAATGAAAAAATGCCATAGCGGAGGTGAATTGACAGATGTCACCCCTCCAATAAAACCATGATTTCATAAAACGAAATGAAAACGAAATGTTGACGAGATCAGCTGCAAGAGCACGCCCACCACCTTCGGACTCGTCGCTCAGCTCCGCCTCGCCGCCGCCGGTACCCAGCCCCACCGTGAGCGCTGTGACGACCCCGGCCGCGGTAGTTGCGTCGAGCTCGAGCGACGAGTATTTTTCCCCGCCGACGTCGCCAACACCTGTACGCCGGCAGGGGAGAGGCCGGCCACCGAGGAGCTTGGGACTTAGGGGCCAACCGGCCCCGAGCCGGGTCCCCGCTGCCGGTGGTTGTGTGCAGCGCATGAGATGGACTCAGTCTATAAACGAGAACGTCATGCGCGCATATTACGGGTCTACAGAGGGAGGAACTAACCTCACTGCGTACCGTGTTAGGATGCTGTCTCTATTTCAGGAGCTAGAGCCAACCGTCAACGTCTCGGCACAACGACTCTCGGATCAGGTGCGGGTCATCCAACGCAATCATAGGTTGGACGACACCGCACTTGATAGGCTGCGCTCAGAGGTACTGAGCAACCATATCATCTCAACTCCGGCACAAACCGCGGCACAAGCGACACCTATTGATGTAATCCCGCCGCGGTCCAATCGTGTTGCTGAAGAGGAGGATGATAGGGTTACCACAGTAAGTAGCCAGTGCAACGTCCGATTGAGGAGCGCACTGGAGGATGCGCTTCGCGAGTATAGGTACACTCCGACCGATCTTAGGCCCCGACTTCCACGCTTACCCATGCACAAAAAAAATAGGGCGCTGGTGTGTGCCTTGGACTCGCAGCTTAAGAATTTCTTCGAGAGCAGCGAGGATCTCATTGATACACACTCGATCCTGTACTGTGCGGCTGTTGCGGCATGTCGTTTAGCTAACGTCAAGTTCCCAAACTGTGACGGAGCTACTCGACCAAAACCAGCCGTACCAGCCTGGCAGTGCAGGATCGAGCGACGTATCGATGGGGCCAGGGTACTCATCGGCAAACTATCCTGCTTCAGGGAGGGCAATACGAGACCGCGAGTGATGCGCTTTGTGAGGCAGGCATTCTCGGGGACTGGAATCAGCCCTCGAGAATACATGCCCCGTGTCACAGAGCGCATCGACTTCCTGAAGCAGAAAGTTTGTGCATGGGCGAGCCGTATTCGGCGGTATAAGCGGCGGGTTGATCGATACACGCAGAATCGTATGTTCCAGAACGATGAGAGGTGGGTATATAGAGCTTGGGAGCGACCTGAACAAAATGTGACGGACGTGAGCCGCCCGGATGATGCCGCCACGAGTGCATTCTGGCGCAGCATCTGGTCGGTGCCTGTCTGTCACGCTGAGGCTGGCTGGATGCAGGATGTCGAGCGAGTGTGTGAAACTATTCCAGAAATGGAAGCTGTAGTAATCACGCCATTAGACGTAGCCATAGCAGTCCGTCCATTACCGAACTGGAAATCACCGGGACCGGACGGACTGCATAACTTTTGGTTAAAATGGCTGATTAGTTCACACACTCGCCTAGCATCCCAATTCCAGTCATCCCTGGAGTCTGGGTCGCTACCACAGTTTCTAACAACAGGCGTTACCCACCTGCTCCATAAGTCAGGTAGTCCTGCGGAACCCAAGAATTATAGACCGATCACATGTTTGTCGACGGTCTATAAACTTCTAACATCCATTTTGAGAGTGAAAATTAACACACACATTGACAGTAATTCAATTATGTCTGCCTCTCAAAATGGATGTAGGAATGGGTCCCGCGGTACTAAGGAGCTACTCCTCATCGACATGGCCATAAGCCAACAGGTTCGTCGATCCCGCAAGGATCTGTCGACATGCTGGATAGACTATAAGAAGGCCTACGACTCGGTGCCACATACATGGCTCATGAGGGTGCTGGAGTTGTACAAGATAGATGCAACTCTGCGCACCTTCCTGATGTCGTGTATGGGGCAATGGAGGACGGTCCTTCGCTACCCAGGATGTCAACAGATCCAGGGGAATGATGAGCCTGTATGGATTAAACGGGGAATATTTCAGGGCGACAGTTTGAGTCCACTTTGGTTCTGCTTAGCCCTGAATCCTCTAAGCACACTGCTAGAGGATTCAGGTCTAGGCTATCGGTTAAGGAGAGGTGGTCAGGTCATATCTCACCTCCTCTACATGGATGACTTGAAACTCTTTGCCCCCAACAAATTGCGACTGATGGAGCTACTGAAGGTAACTGAAACATTCAGTAGCGCCATCAGGATGGAATTTGGTGTAGACAAATGTGCAGTCATGCATGTAAAGCGAGGGGAGATTATGGAATCCGAGGGAACTCAACTCTCGGACTCCATACACCTTAGATCCCTCTCCTCAGCCGAAAGCTATAAGTATTTGGGTATGTCGGAAGCGTTAGGCATCAACGTTGCTGACATGAAGCAATCGTTGAAGGAGCGCTTCTTTGGTCGCCTGAAGAAGGTTTTAATTAGCCTTCTTTCGGGCGGAAACAAGGTGCGCGCCTACAACGGTTGGGTCATGCCGGTTTTGATGTACTCTTTCGGCATACTCAAATGGACTCAGACCGAACTCGACGCCCTGGACAGAAGGGTCCGTACACTCCTAACCGCAAACCGGATGCATCACCCACGTTCATCGGTGATGAGACTGTACATCCCGCGGAAGTGCGGGGGTCGAGGCTTTTTAAACGCTAAGACCCTCCACAACCGCGAGGTGTGCAGCCTCAGGGATTATTTTTGTAAAGCCGAAGTGGGTATGCACCGGGATGTGGTCGCAGTGGACAAGGGACTCACCCCGCTCTCCATAGCTAAAGAGAACTGGCGCAAACCTGTAATACTTACTACAGATGACCGCAAGGAGGTATGGCAGAGCAAGGAGCTTCACGGGCGCTACTATCGGGCTCTTCATGAGCCTGGTGTAGATTTCTTAGCGTCCGTATCCTGGCTACGTTTCGGTGACCTTTTCGGGGAAACTGAAGGTTTTGTCTGTGCAATTATGGACGAAGTTATCTTGACGAATAACTACCGGAGACATATTATGAAGGACGGGACGGTTGACGTGTGTCGGGCATGCCATCGTCCGGGTGAGTCCATCAGACATATTATCTCTGGTTGTTCGCGTCTAGCTAACGGCGAGTACTTACACAGACATAACCAAGTGGCCAGGATTATTCACCAGCAACTTGCTTTGAAATATAAACTTGTTGACTCTGAGGTACCGTATTACAAGTATGTGCCCGACCCAGTTCTCGAAAATGACCATGTCACGTTATACTGGGATCGGTCTATCATTACTGACAGGACTATTGTAGCCAATAAGCCTGATATAGTGGTGATAGACCGATTAGCGCGCCGCGCAATGATAGTCGATGTTACCATCCCACATGACGGGAACCTCGTGAAAGCTGAGAAAGAGAAACAAATTAAATATCTCGACTTAGCACACGAGGTTGTCGACATGTGGAATGTGACCTCGGCTATCATTGTGCCGATTGTCGTAACGGCCAATGGCCTGATTGCCGAAAGCCTCGACCAACATCTCTCGAGGCTGTCGTTAGGCGGTTGGATCAAGGGCCTGATTCAGAAGGCAGTACTACTCGATACGGCTCGCATTGTGAGGAGGTTCCTGTCTCTGCAGCCCTAACCACCGGTAGCTTGGACCCTGCTCCCGACACCGGCGGACATCTATTTTTTATATTTTTAAATGTTTTTTTTTTATATAGTTTTTTAAGAAATATTTAAAAATGTAAATAAATAAGAAGACAAAACGAATAAACGAAATAATAATAATCGTTTATTTATAAAAAAGGACACGCTTACAATAACCTTAACAATTTAAAATATAGCACAGTTGCCCCTTCAAATGACAACTGCCGTACCACGGCAGCTGTCAAAATTATAGTCAACTGACACTTGCCGTGCTACGGCAGGTTGATTATGGTCACACTATATTGCGATTATCTATGAAACTAAGCGTCCTATCTCTATCGTTCTTGTGGTATTGTGAGCATGAAAGACAGAGCTAGCAATAAAACATGACATGCTATCAACATTTTAAGCATTAAAACGAATGTATGGCACTCGGAAGTTACTTCCGAATGTTGCAAACAAAATGGCGGCAATTCGCAAATGTTGCGAATTAATATTTTTATATTTTATTTCTCAAATAAATCATAAAAATAGAACTGCTTTCAATAGGGAGGTAATTTAATGTAGTTTTTATTAAAATTTATAAATAATTATGAAACAAAAAGTTTATTTGTTTATAAAAAAAAATTGTGAGTCGGAACTATCGTGGTCAAGTGGTTTTTCTTTGTGATGTTAAGTGGTAATATTTAATCTAGTTGAACGTTTAAGCGTTTGTAACACTTAAATAATCCCACAAACTTGCAACTTATCTCTCAACATAAACAACTTTGACATGTTTACAATAATTACAGAGCGTTGAGTGAGTCGGGTTGGCGCCGCGAAATTCTATGATGCGTTTCAATTCGTTATTTGAACATATAATAATAACTTTCCAATAAGAATTATTGTTCTTTCTTATTGGAAAGTTAATAATCTTCGTAGAAAAATGATTTTATAATGTAAAAATATGCAGAAATTTGGTATTTATGTTCTTGAATGAGAAAAATGGGTGAAAATAACAAAACTTTTTTTTTGTGTAAACAGACTCGTTTTATTGTAAAACACATTCATATAAGTCTTATAAGATCCAATTGGAAATATTGTACAGATTACGAAACAGTTATTGTTTTATATGGGTTTCATAGTAAAATAGCGAGAAATCGGGGTTTTATCGCAAGCAAACCCAAAAGGGGCGGGGCCACGTCAAGGTCACGATCAGAGTTTTTTTGAAATGCGTTTTGACAGTTGACAGTCGAAGGGTAACTAGGTTGAACCTGTGTTTCAGGCTAGAAATAATCAGGTTCAGGTTAATTTTCAGGTTAGAATTAGGTGTATATATTATATTTATAGTTTTTAATAATAATAATAATAAAAACAAATTATGTAAGATTTGAAAACTAAATAAGTATGTTGACGAGATCAGCAGCTCGCCGTGCACGCCTTCTACCCCCGGACTCGCCGCTCAGCTCCGCCTCGCCGCCGCCGGTACCCAGCCCCATCGTGAGCGCTGTGTCGACACCGGCCGTGGTAGTTGCGTCGAGCTCGAGCGACGAGTATTTCTCCCCTCCGACGTCGCCAACACCTATACGTCGGCAAGGGAGAGGCCGGCCACCGAGAAGCTTGGGACTTAGGGGCCAACCGGCCCCGAGCCGGGTCCCCGCTGCCGGTGGTTGTGTGCAGCGCATGAGATGGACTCAGTCTATGAACGAGAACGTCATGCGCGCATATTACGGGTCTACAGAGGGAGGAACTAACCTCACTGCGTACCGTGTTAGGATGCTGTCTCTGTTTCAGGAACTAGAGCCAACCGTCAACGTCTCGGCCCAACGACTGTCGGATCAGGTGCGTGTCATCCAACGCAATCATAGGTTGGACGATGCCGCACTTGATAGGCTGCGCTCAGAGGTACTGAGCAACCATATCGTATCAACTCCAGCACAAACCGCGGCACAAACGTCAAATACTGATGCAATCCCGCCGCGGTTCAATCATGGTGTTGCAGAGGAGGATGATAGGGTTGACACAGTAAGTAGCCAGTGCAACGTCCGACTGAGGAGCGCACTGGAGGATGCGTTTCGCGAGTATAGGCACACTCCGACCGAACTTAGACCCCGACTTCCACGCTTACCCATGCACAAAAAAAATAGGACGCTGGTGTGTGCCTTGGACTCGCAGCTTAAGAATTTCTTCGAGAGCAGCGAGGATCTCATTGATACACACTCGATCCTGTATTGTGCGGCTGTTGCGGCATGTCGTTTAGCTAACGTCAAGTTCCCAAACTGTGACGGAGCTACTCGACCAAAACCAGCCGTACCAGCCTGGCAGTGCAGGATCGAGCGACGTATTGATGGGACCAGGGTACTCATCGGCAAACTATACTGCTTCAGGGAGGGCAATACACGACCACGAGTGATGCGCTTTGTAAGGCAGGCATTCTCGGGGACTGGAATCAGTCCTCAAGAATACATGTCCCGTGTTACAGAGCGCATCGACTTCCTGAAGCAGAAAGTTTGTGCATGGGCGAGCCGAATTCGGCGGTATAAGCGGCGGGTTGACCGATACACGCAAAATCGCATGTTCCAGAGCGATGAGAGGTGGGTATATAGAGCTTGGGAGCGGCCTGAACAAAATGTGACAGACGTGTGCCGCCCAGATGATGCCGCCACGAGTGCATTCTGGCGCAGCATATGGTCGGTACCCGTCTGTCACGCTGAGGCTAGCTGGATGCAGGATGTCGAGCGAGTGTGTGAAACTATACCAGAAATGGATAAGGTGGAAATCACGCCATTAGATATAGCCAGTGCAGCCCGTCCGTTACCGAACTGGAAATCACCGGGACCGGACGGACTGCACAACTTTTGGCTAATTAGTTCACACACTTGCCTGGCATCTCAATTCCAGTCATCCTTAGAGACTGGGTCGCTACCACAGTTCCTTACAACAGGCGTTACCCACCTGCTCCATAAGTCAGGTAGTCCCGCGGAACCCAAGAATTATAGACCGATCACATGTTTGTCGACGGTTTATAAACTTCTTACATCCATTTTGAGAGCGAAAATTAACACACACATTGACAATAACTCGGTTATGTCTGCCTCTCAAAATGGATGTAGGAATGGGTCCCGCGGAACTAAGGAGCTACTCCTCATTGACATGGCCATAAGCCAACAGGTTCGTCGATCCCGCAAGGATCTGTCGATATGCTGGATAGACTATAAGAAGGCCTACGACTCGGTGCCACATACATGGCTCATGAGGGTGCTGGAGTTGTACAAGATAGATGCAACTCTGCGCACCTTCCTGATGTCGTGTATGGGGCAATGGAGGACGGTCCTTCGCTACCCAGGATGTCAACAGATCCAGGGGAATGATGAGCCTGTATGGATTAAACGGGGAATATTTCAGGGCGACAGTTTGAGTCCACTTTGGTTCTGCTTAGCCCTGAATCCTCTAAGCACACTGCTGGAGGATTCAGGTCTGGGCTATCGGTTGAGGAGAGGTGGTCAGGTCATATCTCACCTCCTCTACATGGATGACTTGAAACTCTTTGCCCCCAACAAATCGCGACTGATGGAGCTACTGAAGGTAACTGAAACATTCAGTAGCGCCATCAGGATGGAATTTGGTGTGGACAAATGTGCAGTCATGCATGTAAAGCGAGGGGAGATTATGGAATCCGAGGGAACTCAACTCTCGGACTCCATACACCTTAGATCCCTCTCCTCAGCCGAAAGCTATAAGTACTTGGGTATGTCGGAAGCGTTAGGCATCAACGTTGCTGACATGAAGCAATCGTTGAAGGAGCTCTTCTTTGGTCGCCTGAAGAAGGTTTTAATTAGTCTTCTTTCGGGCGGAAACAAAGTGCGCGCCTACAACGGTTGGGTCATGCCGGTTTTGATGTACTCTTTCGGCATACTCAAATGGACTCAGACCGAACTCGACGCCCTGGACAGAAGGGTCCGTACACTCTTGACCGCAAACCGGATGCATCACCCACGTTCATCGGTGATGAGACTGTACATCCCGCGGAAGTGCGGGGGTCGAGGCTTTTTAAACGCTAAGACCCTCCACAACCGCGAGGTGTACAGCCTCAGGGATTATTTTTTTAAAGCCGAAGTGGGTATGCACCGGGATGTGGTCGCAGTAGACAAGGGACTCACCCCGCTCTCCATGGCTAATGAGAACTGGCGCAAACCTGTAATACTTACTACAGATGACCGCAAGGAGGTATGGCAGAGCAAGGAGCTTCACGGGCGCTACTATCGGGCTCTTCATGAGCCTGGTGTAGATTTCTTAGCGTCCGTATCCTGGCTACGTTTCGGTGACCTTTTCGGGGAAACTGAAGGTTTTGTCTGTGCAATTATGGATGAAGTTATCTTGACGAATAACTACCGGAGACATATTATGAAGGACGGGACGGTTGACGTGTGTCGGGCATGCCATCGTCCGGGTGAGTCCATCAGACATATTATCTCTGGTTGTTTGCGTCTGGCTAACGGCGAGTACTTACACAGGCATAACCAAGTGGCCAGGATTATTCACCAGCAACTTGCTTTGAAATATAAACTTGTTGACTCTGAGGTACCGTATTACAAGTATGTGCCCGACCCAGTTCTCGAAAATGACCATATCACGTTGTACTGGGATCGGTCTATCATTACTGACAGGACTATTGTTGCCAATAAGCCTGATATAGTGGTGATAGACCGATTAGCGCGCCGCGCAATGATAGTCGATGTTACCATCCCACATGACGGGAACCTCGTGAAAGCTGAGAAAGAGAAACAAATAAAATATCTCGACTTAGCACACGAGGTTGTTGACATGTGGAATGTGAGCTCGGCTATCATTGTACCGATTGTCGTAACGGCCAATGGCCTGATGGCCGAAAGCCTCGACCAACATCTTTCGAGGCTCTCGTTAGGCGGTTGGATCAAGCGCCTGATTCAGAAGGCAGTACTCCTCGATACGGCTCGCATTGTGAGGAGGTTCCTGTCTCTGCAGCCCTAACCACCGGTAGCTTGGACCTTGCTCCCGACACCGGCGGAATACTATTTTTTATATTTTTAAATGTTTTTTATATAGTTTTTAAGAAATATTTAAAAATGTATTTTATATGTTAAAATGTTAATAAAGATAATAATAATAATAATTTTTATTTGTTGAACATAGGTAGGTTAGGTACAGATGTTGTTAATTTTTACAGATTTTGATAGATATGTATATCTTTATATATAAATAAATATTTATTCCTCCATTCTCGCTATTGCACCTGCCACTGTTTGTCTCTGCATCACCCAAAGGTTGACTGGTAGAAATGCTTATGGCATTAAGTCCGCCTCTGTACATTTGTGTGCTTAAAGTATTAAATAAATAAATAAATAAACCAGCGTAGCGGGACTCTTAATGAAATGTTTCACTAATATTTTTCTCTAAATTCAAAAGGCATGTATTTAATCGAACCTCATATAATTCCCATTTTGCACTCCTAAAAATATTTTTGAAAACTCTAGTATAATGATTGCGCCTCTTTTTGAGAACCTCAAATAATTACAATCAAGGGGTTCTAAAAATCCTAAATAGCCAACGGCGACCAACTTGGATGTAGCGCTCACCGGCCGCTGCCGCGGCATTGCTCGCTTCGCTCCCTCAGCTCGCGCGCAGTGGTCACAGTTCTAACCTTACCTGTTTGGTACCCTAGCTTAATTACTGCGAGAAAAGGCCAGAAAAATAAAAAGAGGCTCATTTATTAAACATATTAGTGCATCATTAGAAGTTCAATAAGTTTTTAGAGGATAGAGAGGATAGTAAATTTATGTACTCGTAAATATTTCTCAATTTTAAATAATGTTATATGTCGTAATGTTGTCTATGCAATCCAGAACACTAAACGCCGCCGCGCCGTCAGCAATTTGCTGCACAAATTGATCAAACAGAACTTTGTTGCTCCGACAACACTCAGGTCTGATCTCCGAAACTACCAAGTAATTTACTCACTTACTAACTGTCAACTTGACAGCTTGCCACTTGGTTAATTTTCTCCGACGGACAGACAAACGGGTCCCGCAGAAAATTGTTTTATGTCACAAGAGTTTCAAACTAATTATATTTGATATTAATGTAACCTTTTGCACATACTGTGGTCCTAGTGTACTTTAACACAGAACTTTAACATTGTGTTCCATTGTTTGGGCGCGGTTGTTACTAACAATGCTGATTTACTTTTGTAGTTGAGGAAATAACCCCTAGTAATTAATAATTTAAAATTACTACCCTTAGTCGTTTATTAGGAACTAATAATTAGGTATTTATTCTGTCATTTAATGAAATTCTTGCATCCATGATGAATATTTCTATAATAAAGGTTATATGCTATAAGTAAAAATAGTTTAAAAAAAGTCCTAGAACAAGTGTTCCAAAAATACATAGTTTCGAAGATAACTAGACTCTCGATGTGTGTATCTACTTAAGTTTCATTGATAAGTTCGAGTAAATAATTGTCATTCAAAGCAATCATTCGTATTTAAAGCTAAGATAATGCGACGTAGTCATATTTTTTTTTGTGGACAAGAATAGCTAGAAATAAATGTTATTACTTATATTATTTTAAAAATTGTCAGAATTATTTTAATTTTAATTTTATTGCACGTAAGAGTGTTCTACATAAATAATCGTGACTATGTCGAATTATTTTGAATATAAAGAAAATATGAATTGAAAAAAAAACATGCCAGTTGATTCTTTGACGTGGTCTCATTATTACTCTAGAGATATGGGATATCAAAAAGGAACACGTCTCATTCAGCATTGTTCCTTTTGAGTTTTATCATCCTTGTAAATTCAGTTAAAATATCCTGATGGCCTAAACAAAGTGAATTTCTATTAGTGACAACTATGTGAAGTCAAAAATGTGGTTGCCATTTAAGTGGGGAGTTTGTTGCGCCACTTCTTCTTCCCAGCTAACGCACTAGGAAGTGGTGAAGGGTGGGCGTTTTGGGGGACTGTCTTATGTAATTTTGACGTTCGAAAAGTGCTGATTCTCAGCCTAGTTTGAATAAATGTCTTTTGAATATGCTACCGAAAAGCTAAATGTAACCAGAAGGCCATTCACGTACTTAAAAAACGTTCACATTCTAGTCGCAATCTGTCAAACTTGTCAAAAATGTTGGTAAATAGATTGTATTTTTGACAGATTGCGAATGAGATGCGAATGCGAACGTTCTTTTATATTACGGGAATTGCCAGGTGACGCCCTAAGATGATCCTTGTGTTTTAAAAACATATGAAATAACATAGAGACCTGTCTTCTTAACTTATTCCGACGCACTATACATAAGTAGATCCCAAGTAAAAGAAGGAACACAAATATAAAAGGAAAATATATCTGTGTGTCAAGATTTACGGCTTATATCTATTGGCTTTAAAAATTCGGGCACGTGCCTTTGTCGAGTCTAAGACATTTGTGCAAAGGTTTGTTCAAATCTTGGGCGAGACGCCGTCTTCACGGCAAAATGTTGGTGGACGACAACGTAGGTAAATCTGTCACGCGTGGCTGTGAATGTTTATTACAGTATGAGTTCTTACTGAGGTGTGAACGTGATCCATTGTGTACGTGGAAGGTCCAGGATTTTGGAAAGATGAGCTCATCTTCCTATTTTTATGAGAGCATACAACCGGGTGGGTTTTGCCTTTGTATTGCGTAGATTTGAGCGAGCTTATGAATCTCAAGATAAAAAAGAATCAAAGCGCCAGCTGCGCTTTTTCTCACGAAGTTGTGCAGCACTGGTTTAAATATAGTTTCATATTTATTAAAATAAATGTAAGAACTGTAGATGTACTGCCAGTGCAGTATTCATTAAATTAAATTAAATTCTTGTAAGACGACTCGAAGGTATATTATGGATTTATAAAGACGCGCAACGAAGCCAAAAGTCATTTATTCACAGTGATATTTATTTACCAAACCTGGGAACCTTCTGGTCTTCTTCTTTTCATGTGGTTAGTGACTAACCTGGTGTCAGAGTTTTAAAGCCGCCCAATTGGCGGACGTGGCTTCTCATGCCGTCGAGAAATATCTCACAGGCATGGCCGGTCCATGGCCCTTTACCGGTGTGGGCGCGTTCATTAAGGCTGCGACCAGCCCAGCGATTGAACGCGTCCCAAAGGGTCATGGCCATTAGGCTGGTCAGAGGATACCGCACGGTCTCCCGTGAGGCGGCGGTGGGATCTAGAGGCGAAAGTCCTCGCGCACATGTGAGAGTGTCGCGAGGAGGCGAAACGCCGGGGCGTAACTCCGCTGCCGCGAGAAATTACGGCACAGCGGACAGAGCTCCGGCGGGATCTCATGGCGGCATAGAGAGTGCGATTGTCGCAACCCAGCGCTGGGCACGCCACAATTGCGGCGATAAGTCCCCTCTTTGAGGAGTGGCTAGAGAGGCGCCACGGCGTCCTCACCTTCCGCCTGACGCAGGTCCTCACCAGACACGGTTGTTTCGGGAGGTTCCTGTTCAGAATAAAGCGGGAGGAAACGCCCGGGTGTCACCATTGTGTGGATCGCCCGGAGGACACGGTGGAGCATACGGTGCCGGCTTGGGCGGAGCACCGCCGTGTCCTCACGGAGGCGATCGGTGGCGGTGATCTCTCGCGTCCGGCCCTGGTTCAGGCCATGGTCCGGAGCGAGAGTGCATGGGAGGCCGTCACCTCCATCAGCGAAGCAGTTATGCTCGCGAAGGAGGAGGCGGAGCGCGCGAGGGAGATGCAAGCTGCACGCCCTCGCGCCCCTAGTTGCCGCAGGAGACGCCCCGGGCGTCGGGAGTCACGAGCCGACTTCCGGCCACCGTAGGCGCGGGCTTACGGACGGTGAGCGATGGGCAGCTCGCCGTCCGATAAGGACCAGGCCTGGGTCGACGGCGCGTTGTGTTCCACGCGCGCCTCAAAGGGATGTCAGCACCAACTGACGGGGTCCGGAAGGACCAATGCCTGCTGGGGTTGCGGGTTTGTCTGAAAGGGATATCGCGGCCCCGGCACACAGGCAACGGAAGGAACACGGGTGGGTTTTAGTCAGTAAAAGTCTGACATAACCTCTCGCTCCGCCCAGAGCGGTAGGAGTCATTTGATGATTTCCCACCCAAAACAAAATAAGATAGGCAGTCGCTCCATGTAAAATACTTATATTCAGCTGCGTCCGGTTAGACTGGAAGCTGACCCCAACATAATTAGGAAAAGGCTAGGCAGATTGATTACTACTTAATTTGATGTCTAAGTTACCGTTAGAATAGAGAATACGATAATATGCGTATTAACTGGGTAATCTGCAAATTACCGGGAAGGATCCGTTAAAGTGTGAAATTTTACTTAAAGTAGCAGATATCTGCACTCTACTTCGTTATTCTGCATATTAACGGATGCTACACCGTTAAATCGTGGAAGACAATGAGCGAAACACTTTTGTATCGTTTTTTGCCTAATTTGATGGGTTATTTCAGTGGATTAACATACGAGTAAAATTTTAATTACATACTACTGTATTGATTCTTTTTATAACTTGGTTTATGCGTTTAAATTAAATAAATCATTATAATGAATTCGAATGTTTTATTCAAACAAAGAACCTGTTTTATTAACTTAACCGTATTATACTTGGTCGTTAGTCTGCAGATTACCTAGGAAGTCTGCACATTGTCTAGTATTTTTTTATTTTTTGAGTACCGTCTCCGTATCTCCGATATTATTGGATTATGTTTATTATTTCTAAAAGCCTACGAGTATAAGTAAGTTTATCGGAAGAACTACATTAAAAAAAAAAAACACTAGTGTAAGTCCTTAAAATCGCCATAAAATTTAAAAAAAATATATATTGAGTAACATGAAAAATATTAAAGATAATTAAAAGTAAATTTTGGAAAAAAAAACATGAATATTCAGAAAAATATGGGCGGTCACATGCCCATGGGCGGCATTGTATAATGCGGAGATAACGGATATATGATGGGTCTTACTAACAGCCTGTATCATCATCATCATCCATAGCCCGACTTCATTCACTACTGAGCTTAGGCCTCTCTTTTCTTCTTTTCTTGTGCTAATCTCCACGCTGTATAGCTAGATGATAATGAAGAAAAAGCCCAGCAAGTGCGTGTCGGACCATACGCAATGAAGGGTTTCGTAGTTGGAATGAATTTATCCCAAAAACAATCTTAACATTTTAGTTGATAAACATGTTCTCCCATACATCAATAAACGTCACGGTCAATTCTAACTACTCGCAAATGTAAGTTTGTAATCGCAAAATTATATTTTTTTATGTGATTAAACTATAAATTAACGACTTCCCGATTTTTTCATTTACTTGTGCTGTGAGACCGATTCTAGGTCAACGGGAAGTACCTACCTATTATAGGTTATAATTTATTTGCGATTCTCAAAATATTTCGCATCAATGGCCATATTTTTTTATTGTGTTGTCTTAGAAGTTTGATTTTTTTTAGAGCTCCATGGGACCTACGTAATTGATATTAATTTCAACTTGAGCCCTCCACGCGTTGCTGAGAAAAAGGGTCTTGACAGACTGACAGACAGACGTACAACGAAGTGATCATATAAGGGAACCGTTTTTTCCTTTAGAGGTATGGAACCCTAAAAATATGAAGATTCTCCTAAGTGATGTAGTATAATTAATATAATTTTCCTCTTAATTTTTGATGAATCACACAATCTTAAGAAACCCAAATAACTGAGATACAATCTCTCAGGATTCGTCTTCAGACAAACAAAGAGTTATTACTTATTGCTACATTTATTCCGTGAATGGATTCTGGGTTTTCGTTTGTAAGATATTTCTCATGATTTCTATTTTCTAGGTGTCTTCATATGGATTGTGTGGCGTGGAAAATCACGATTGTTGTTTGTTTTGAGGAGATTTAGATAGAACTATAACATCTCGCCTCGTATTTCATATTAAATATGTCTACTATAGATACCTTTACCCACATTTCAAGAGATATTGTAAAAGATTGAAAATGTATTCCGTACCAATTGAAATTATTTAGGTCGAGAGTAATTTTAAGCTCCTGAGAGTAGGATAAACCTCCCAAATTACACATTTATTTGAGTGCTTTCAGAGTTTTAGTACTATCCTTGGTCCCCACGCTGTTAAGCATGCCTGTGTACAGTATACATTTCCGAAACATTATGAATATTGCAAAAACATTTTTTATCGATACTTCACTAAACATTTATATGAAGAACGCCGCCTAGGGAAATATATGCTTCAAATTAATCACATCCAATCTGCCTAGCCTTTTCCCAACTATATTGTGGTCGGCTTCCAGTCCAGCTGGATGCAGCTGAATACCAGTATTTCGTCGACCGTTGGTTCAATTGAGGTAAAGGACAAAATACCCAAAATGAGTTGAGTAGGTATACAGTTTTGTTCAGAATTTTTCGCTCTTTCGATCCAAATTTCGAATTAATCCCATAATAACAATGTATCTGAAAAACTGCAATATAACAACTTCAAAATGGTGTTATTACCGCCGCCAATCCACTTCAAATAAGGTTAGGGTCTTCCCTCAGAGTAATATGAGGGTCTTCCTAATCAACAAATTACCATTACGGATTACTCAGTACGTCAAAAATGTGTACTTCATTTTCTGTCAACAATCTCTTTACACTGTATTTTTTTTCATACATTTAATCAAAAAGTCCTTTACACCATTTTTTATGAATAGATTGGATCCAACGTAGAGGTCAATCTAATGTAAGGGACGGGACTACGAGATACTTGGTCAGTAAGGGACATTACTAACCAAATACATTGGTGTAAGGGACGTCTATTTTCTTAAATAGCTATTTAAAAAAAAAAAATGTTACATAGATAGATAGAGCACTAAAATACAAGATTATGTGTGAAATCAGATCCGAAAAAGGTTAATAACAAACAAAGTTATTGGTGATTTAGTCAGAAAAGAAACTTAGTCGGCCTATCCTGAAAAATCGTATTTTGTCCCTTACCTCAATTGAACCTACGGTCGACAATTTTACATGAAGCGACTGCCTATCTGACGTCAACAATCCAGTAACTGCGTAATACGATACCCCTTGGTAAGCCTGGTTGTCAGACTTTCGGGCTTCTGACGACCCGTAACGACTGTCAAAGATCCACGAATGACAGCCGGGACAGGCTTAACGTGCTTTCCGAAGCACGGAGGAGTCTCGGTATGTAAAGATGGATGCGTCAAATTAATAACGTCGTATTTAATCAAATGTACGTATGTAAAAAGAGTTCACGTACCGCATAAATAATTGGACAAAACCCCTCGTAATGAGAACAAGTGTGCTGAATACTAAAATAGCTTCTTTTGTACTAAACGACTCCTCCAAGGAGTTTGATTGTCGCAGACATTATCACTTAGATCTTTGAAATCATTGAAAAGAAAAACGTTGTTGAGTTTAGTGGGTTGAGGTCGACTCATCATTGTCATCATTCTCTCTCCGTAGTCAAATTTACATATTATATAATCGTAAAGACATGGTCTGCCGACCCCTAGTCGGCAGAACATGTCTTTACGATTATACTCGTACTTGTTAATTATTTACCGTAATCCGGATCAATTTATTTAATTTATTTTATTTTATAATTGATGTACACACAGTAAAATACATTAGATACGACATAATTATTATTTTGGGTACAAAGGTACTACTTATTTCTTAAGAAATTTCTTCCAGCAGACCTGCGAAAGGAGAAATGAGAAAAAAAATGTAGACAATCGTTCAATTCAGAATATTGAAGCGTAACTATCATAACATAGCCTAATCCTAACAAGGTTTCACAGAATTACTTACGTGTAAGATTAAACAAGCCACCCTGAGATGTAGGAACTCAAAATTAAGTAGACACTTTAATTAGCTTCTTTGCAACTTTGCACGCAAATATAATTAATATAAATCTATCTATGCATATAAAATGCTTTGTCCTGAATGACTGACTGACGGATCAACGCACAGCCTAAACCGCTGATCGTAGAGACCTGAAACTTGGAGGGTGTGTTCTTTGTATGACGTAGGCATCCGATAAGAAAGGATTTTTCGAAATTCTACCCCTAAGGGGGTGAAAAAGGTGGGCAAAGTCTGTATGGGACAACGTGATTCCTTGGTCCAATCTACTTCAATTTGGCATAAACATTCTTTAACAGAATTAATGGAAGACCTGTTTCGTATTTTATTGAAATTCATCCCCTAACGGGGTTAAATAGTGGTAAAAAGTTATTTTGGGAGTGATTTGCTTCGAAGTTGATATCAATACTCCTTAGTGCTTTTGATTTAAATTACATTTTTTTTTTGACACATGTTTGATAAGTCAATCCGTTTTATTCAAAAAAGGTTGAACTCACATAAAGGCTTGCAATGCAAATACTCTTTAAAATTGGAATGTCTCGAAAGTCACCGTACTATACATATTAGTACCGCATTTGAAGGTTTCTAAGCTTTACAGAGGTCTGTATTTATTCCTAAGATTCCCCTAACACCATCAAATTACCCCTTTGAATTCAACAGAGAGTGCAGTTTCCCATCAAAGTATGCTTCGCAATGACTATAAACAAAGCTCAAGGTCAAACTCTTAAGGTAGCGGGAGTAGACTTAAGGGAAAGCTGCTTCTAGCACTCGAAAGATAAACAAAAAATATTGTTTACAAAGAAATACTGCGGTAGTTGTAGTATTTCGATTTCGTTGTAAAAAGATAATACACCCGTGTAACTTTCGCCACATCAAAGGCCGAGCTTCGTGTTCATAAAATGTAACATATATATTTTTTTCAAGTTTATTTAACCTTTATATCCCTACACAAAGATTGTTATATTTTATAATTATTCAAACATTTTAACATCATAATTTATATGTTATAACAAAATTAATAACGTAATAAACCAATAAAAAATCCAATTAGAACCATTTTCGACTTCTACGCGGACGAAGTCGCGGGCAAAAGCTAGTACTATATAAGAATAAAGGCTCTGAAAATAGCAGTTTTAATCGTTGGTCGACTTTAGCCAAGCCTAAAGTTAACTTTAACGAAGTGGATAACACAATGTAAAGTTTGCAGGTTCAAACATTGTTATTAAAGTGTCGAGCGACTTCTTATGTAAGTAAAATAATTTGTATGGACATTGCCTACTAGCTTGTTTGATTAAATTAAAAACGAATATTTACTATTATACTTACATCTGTTTTTCAACTTAAAACTCTATTGTCCGTTTAGTTTATACACTTCAATACTCCTTAAGAGCGCTTATTCTGAAAGTGGGCAACGTCGCAAATCTGTCAAATTTTTACCTGTTTTGATTAATTTGGCAATATTACTGTATGGAAATATGAAATGTGGCTAACTAGTGAACTAGAATATTGATTTTGAAATGCAATAATTAATATCGTAACAGCAAATATTTAATTTTAAATGTTATAACAGTATTTGGAAACTTTCCAAATGCCTTTTTTACACCTAAAACGATTACAACATCAAATTCAGTGTTATAATAATTGCAAGTCATTATTCATATTCTAGTTCGCTAGTTAGTCACGTTTCATATTTCCATACAGTAATATTGCCAAATTAATCAAAACAGCGAAATATTTGACATCCGACGTTGCTCAATTTCAGAATAAACGCTCTTTAACGCGCACCGTGCATTTCCATGTATGGTATAAAAGCCCCAAACATCAAAATAATGATGAGTCAATGAATCATTTTCATGCAGTTTGGAAGCAGAAACACTCGCCATCATCTTGATGTCATGATTGTTTTAAATTTGAATTCATAACCATTTAAAAAGTCATAGGCCTTTACACAAAAAAAAAAAAATCGGGTGGTACGATTTAGAAGTCCAGAAGTTTATTTTGAAAAGGTCTTTGATCAAACTTAATTGCAGTAGAAAACTATTTACTCGTATTAATCGTTATTTTTATACTAGTTGCACCCCGTGGTTTCACCCGCATAAGTCTCGATCCCGTGGGAATATCGGGATAAAAAGTATCCTATGTCCCAATCTAGGTCATGGTCTACCCGTGAGCCTAATTTCATCGAAATCCGTTCAGCCGTTTTAGAGTGAAAGCGTAACAAACAAACAAACTCACTTTCGCATTTATAATATTACGAGTAGTTAGGATTATTTTACTTTATATTTAGGAAATAGCTTAATATCGGTGAATGTATATAAAATAGGTCCTATTTCCATGGGACGAACTGAGGGCGAAATAGAACATAATATCGATAGTTCGGAATACTACACTGATGGTTTGGAATCACGATGTTAATAATAATTAGTAGATTTCGGGTACTCAATGAAATACGATCACCTTGTTTGAGCTTACCGGTACCTTCAGTAAACAGACATCTCCCTATATGATAAGTGGTGCTAGCTGTATGTAAGTACCTCTAAACATACATAGGTACATACATATGTACAAGTGCTATCAATATCTTTGGGATATCGAGTGTCAGTCAGTGCAGGGATGCTTGACGCCCGATATATCGACGACGCGACGGACCGATATCTCTTACTAGACGTGACAAGAGGCGTTCAATTTCACGACTTGCAACCCTAGTTTTCATCTATCCGAGTTATTCTTTTAAAAGAGGCTTTATTTTGAATTCAGGAATTATTTGCTAGTGAAGGCCCACATTTAAAAACAAAAGTCATTCATTCAAATTAGGCTGTGAATCAGCACTTTTCGATCGTCAAAATACATAAGGCAGTCTCCCAAACGCCCGCCCTTCACCACTTCCTAGTGCTTTAGCTTGGAAGGAGAAGTGGCGCAACAAACTCCCCAGCAGCACAGCTGTCTGTTAAGTCAAAGTCAAAGTCAAACAATTTATTTCAATTAGGCACATAAAAGGCACTTATGAACGTCAAATTTACAAAAAAAATTGAATTGATTCTAGTCGCCCCTTCCAAAAGGTAGTTTTCGTATGGAGAAGAATGGGCAAGAAACTCCACCGTTACTCTTTTAAAATGTTTTTACAATATTTTGTATACATTAATTATATAATTATATGTGAAGACGATGCATCTAGAATAAGATTACTATACAAAAAAAAAATGGTAAAAAAAAAATACTACTGGTAAAATAGGTAAAAAAAAAATAAAAAAAATAAAGAAAAAAATAAAGCAATTGCAGATAAATTAATTATGATAGATAGATACATGGTGCTCACATATTTACAAACATTGCAAAATTATACGATATTCCTAACATTTTAACAAGTAATACTAATAAGTCAGTGTGTGAGTTCGTTAAGAGAACTAGATTCTATACAATAGTATTTTATCGTATATGCAGAACTGGAGGGTTGATTGAAATAGAACTTACATTTACAAATTACATAGATCAATTTAGGTTTATATAAATTACTACTTTCTTGTAACGCAATACGTTAGTGCAATGAAAGGACTTGTTCTGTCTAAAGAGAAAAAACCGGCCAAGTGCAAGTCAGACTCGCAAACGAAGGATTCCGTACCATCGTACAATATTTAGCAAAAAACGCCGAAGAAAACACGTTTCGTGTATTCGTATGTATATGTCCCTTTAATTTCTAACTTGATTTTATTTTTATATATTTTTGCTACAGCGGCTATAGAAATACACAATCTATGAAAATGTCAACTGTCTACCTATTACGATTCATGAGATACAGCCCGCTGACAGATAGACGGACGGACAGCGGAGAGGGTTCCGTTTGCGTTTCACTTCGGTTACGGAACCCTAAAAATGTATTTAGATGGTGCAACTTTTACATAATATATCTATTGCTTCCATCGGAAACAACAACCACCTAAAATGTTTCTTGTAAATGGACCTCAGCTTCTTTACGTAACATTTCATACACATAACATTACATCACCCCTGTTTCTCGCGAAAAGCGCAGAGGATAAAAAAAAGAAGTTTTTTCTGCACATACGTATATAAAGAAAAAAACACATAAAATACACACTTACAAAAGTAGCCAAAAGCTTCGTGTTCAACCAATAAATAAAAATTAAAACAATGTTCACCAAATACATTATTGCGTAATACTCTTGCGACATTGGCATTGGCAAACAAAATGCTGATTGCAGAGTTACTAGGTACTACTTTTGTAACAAATAATAAGACAAATTATGCTTTGCGTCGCATCTGTGCAAGAACAGGTCATTGCTCAGCGAAATGCGAGGATGTACCATAGTACTCCCACATTTCGCCAGTTGTTCTGTGCTGTTGTGTTGTGTCAATATAAACCAAAGGTACCAGCATCATCTACCTAGCCTTTTCCCAATTATGTTGGGGTCGGCTTCCAGTCTAACCGGTTGCAATTGAATACCAGTATTTTACATAGAGCGACTGCCTATCTGACCTCCACACCCCAATTACTGGGTAGCAGGATAACCTTTGGTAAGACTGGTTGTCAGACTTTCGTGCTTCTGACAACCCGTAACAACTGTCAAAGATCTAAAAATGATAGCCGGGACCAACGTGCTTTCCGAGGCACGGAGGGGTCTTGGTATGTAAAGATGGTCATCCATCCACGGACCAACCGGGGCAAGCGTAGCTTAACTTGATCGATGGTTCCGTGCGGCTAAAAACCTTAGGTACCATAGTAGTCTATTACCTAATAAGTCCTACCCACCAGACGTTGTCCTGTCAAAATATCAATAATCCACATAAATAATTTAAAAAAAATGTGGGAAACTTTTCCAATTTGTCTTTCTTTAAGAACCCTGATTCGGTCTACTACGAACATTTTAAAATAAAAAACTTTTTACAAAAAAAAAAAAACAACCGACTTCCGAAAAAAACACTACAAAGTGGCAAAAAACCGAAAATTCTAAACCCAATACACCGACTTCCGAAATTAAAGTTATTTTTCACTTAGTAGTGTTTTTTTCGGTAGTCGTTTGTATTTTTTTTTGTAATAAGTTTTTATTTTTCACTTTTTAGTTGTAGTAGCTACCCCACACAAATTCGAATACCAGTACCTGCTATGTAAATAACAGTGACAGGAAGTTATCATCATATCATCCACTTATACTAAGTGGGAAAAATACGTATTATTGAAACTTACTCAAAAACTATACAAGCAAAGTTAATAAAATTTATATGGGACCAATCCGGGAGCATACCCTTTCAAACAAATAAATAATTTGCAAAATCGGTCCACAATTGACGGAGAAATCGACGGACATACATAAAAAAAAACATACATACGCGTCGAACATATAACCTCCTCCTTTTTGGAAGTCGGTTAATAAAATAGCCAAATCGGTACAGCCATTCTGAAGTGATGTGCTTACCAACGGATAGCATTTCATTTTTATTATACAGAAAAATACGGGTGGCCACATGCTCACGGGCCTTTGTCTGAATGTTCATTAAAAATTATCTAAAATTAACTTTAAAAGGGGGGTCTATCTTTTTGGGTAGGTTTTGCCATATCACCGATGTTACTGGCTCGATTTAGATTCTGTTTATTATTTCTAAAAGCTTATGAGTTATTTTATCGGAATTACTAAGGTTTTTTATTCTCGACTAGGAAAAAAACGGAGGTGACGACTTTTTTTAATAGTTTTTTTTTTAATAAAAATAATTAAAAAAAAAACAGTTTTTATTTAAAAAATACAAGTAAGTCCAAAAAAAAAAATACAGAAAAATGCGGTCGCTCACATGCCCATGGGCGACATTGTATAGAAGATAATGGACCACTTATTCCATAGTTTCGCTATAAACTCCGCCTTGGAGCGATACTTCCAATCTTTTCAACTAGCGCTCCTGTTGCTCACGGAAGAATACATACATGGCTCGTTATGGGGTAATTGGAAGAAGGGGGATCATGTGAATGCATTAATGTAAGCAGTGTCATTATAAAATGACGCTTATATGAAACGTGATCGTTCGCTGGTGACGGCACATTTACATGAGCCACTTTGAATTTAGCTTGGAAGTGGGTCAGTTGTTTCCATCAGGAATCTTTTAGATTAAATAGTTTTCTACTGCAATTATGTTTGATCAAAGCCACAGCACGTTGTGCTTATGTAGTTACTTGATGTATGAGTTCAGAAAATCTGTTTTTAGGGTTCCGTACCTCAAAAGAAAAAAAAGGGACCCTTATAGGATCACTGGTGTGTCTGTCTGTCACAGCCGATTTGCTGCGAATCGAATGATCCGATTAAATTAAAATTTGGTACACAATATGTATTTCTGTGATCCAAACACGGGCGTGTAAACGTAAATAAATGAATTTTGAATATGAGGCCACTGTTAGGGAGCAAATGAAAAAAAGAAAAAAAAAAGATAAAGTACTGAGACTAAAATAAAAATAAAAATACAGAGAATAGTTCTTTACTCATAGATTACAGAAAAACCTATAGGAAGTCTATGGTCTTAAAATAACATGGTAAATCTCTCAATATTGTGGGTACAAACTTATATTTGCAGTTGGAATGTATGGGAGAACATGTTTTTCAACTACAATGTTAAGTTTGATCTTGGGATAAATTCATCCCAACCACGGAACCCTTCATTGTGCGTGGTCCAACACGCACTTGGCCGGGTTTTTTTTCATGTTTGGATATCGTACGTATTTCAGTTCATAGTAAGGATATTTCATAGTTTTTAGGGTTCCGTACCTCAAAAGGAAAACTTACCCATCACATTTGCGGAGTAATTTTATGTGACCCTGAATAAGCAGTCTATCGAGTTTAAGTCGAAAATCGGATGTATAATAGTAAATTCGACTGTCTCGTTCGTCTAGTGGTCGCAAGCGCTACTGCTGAGCGTGAGGTCCTGGGTTCGATCCCCGGGTCGGGCAAAATGTTATTGGGTTTTTCTATCTGGAATTTCTTAGTAGCAGCCCGGAGTCCAAATTTTTGCCCGGTTGATGGCAATAGGTACACTTCTACCCAACCCTTTGGGGAGAAAATGCGTGATGTTATGTGTTATGTTATGTAATAGTAAATATTCGTTTTAATTTTATCAAACAATGTATGCAATGTCCATACAAAATGTTTTACATAAAAAGTTGCTCGACACTTTCATAACAATCTTTTAAACCTGCAAACTTTTCATTGTGTTGTATTGTTAAAGCTAACTTTAGGCTTGGCTGAAGTCGACCAACGATTAAAACTGCTATTTTCAGAGCTTTTATTCTTAGTAGAGTCAATCTGCCTAGCTTTATTTTATTTTATTTTATTTTATTCGAACGGAACAACAAACAGCTACAATATAAAACATAGAAACAAGAGATTCATAAAAAAATATAGAAAATATTGCAGCCCACAACGCTGTTCACAGATTAGCTACAGGATACAAACAATGAATATAATCGCTAGGGGGTAAAATACATATACATTTTGTTTATTTTTCTTAACTAACTTAACTAACGTGTTTAATATATCTAGTATAACTCCATATAAATCTCACGAAATTGTGCACAAAAAAGAAGGTAGTATTATTTGTAAGAAAGCACCTTAAGTATAAGACTTTTGAATGTATAGGGAGCACAAACAAAGATGTCTATATGTTCAAAAGTCCCATTGTAGGAATCGACCATTCTGCGTACAGGCGAACGCAAGCCAGAATTGGACTTGCAAGTACCCACTGAAAATAATGTGCCAGCGCGCACCTTTCGCTTGTGTACCGTCCTAGGAACTGCATAGCAAACCATGTTGGACAGTTCAATGCAGTCAAATTTATGTCTTACAATATTATATAAATTCATGGCTTCTAAGAACTTACGCCTATTTTGCTTTTTCCCAACTATGTTGGGGTCGGCTTCCAGTCTAACCGGATGCAGCTGAATACCAGTATTTTATATGAAGCGACTGCCTATCTGACGTCCACAACTGTTAGTGATTCTTAGTAGAGTATTTATGTATATTAATCATTTTTGTGTGCAAAGTGGGAAAGAAGCTAATTAAATTGTCCACTTAATTTTGAGTTCCTACATCTTAGGGTAGCTTGTGTAATCTTACACGTAAGTTGGTCACGATACGCGAGATTACAGTCAAGCCCAACTGTGACCAATAGGTTACGGCCGATTCACGCGGCTTATATCACTATTTTAACTGCCAAATAATGGCTAATATCGTCTGTGGGCTGTTTCACTCTATGGCCTGACGGATATTCTCGTCATTTAGACCATTAATAAACAAAAAATAACACCGAAAGATTTCGAAACTGACGTAAAGCGCGCGTCATTTTAATACGTTTCATTTTTTGAATCCCAGACCGGATTACCATATCTTTCGGTAAATATTAACAGGTATAATCATAAAGACATGTTCTGCCGACCTCAAATACGTAAAGCGGGATAATCACAAGATAATGATGATGATGAATCGACCTCAACTCACTAAACTAAGCAACGTTTTTCTTTCCAATTATCTCAAAGATCTAAGTGATATGTAGTGTCTGCGACAATCAAACTCTTCGGAGGAGTCGTTTAGTACAAAAGATGCTATTTTAGTATTCAGCACACTTGTTCTCATTACGAGAGGGTTTTGTCCTATTATTTATGCGGTACGTGAACTCTTTACTTGGCAATACGTACGTACATTTTTATTAAAAACGACGTTATTAATTTCAAGCATACATTTCTCTAGGCGGGAATTCTTCATATAAATGTTTAGTGAAGTACCGATAAAAAGTGTTGTTGCAATATTCATGATGTTTCGGAAATGTATACGTAACAGGCATGCTTAATAGCGTGGGGACCAAGGCAGGTAGGTTGATAAATTCTGAAAACACTCGGAGAAATGTGTGATCTGGAAGGTTTATCCTCATTTCGGGAGTCCCACATAACTTTAATTGGTACGGAATTCATTTTCAATTATTTAAATACTAGCTGTGTCCCACGGTTTCACCCGCATAAGTCTCGATCCCGTGGGAATAACGGGATAAAAAGTATCCTGTATCCTGACCCAAGTCATGGTCTACCCATGCGCCAAATTACATCCGAATCCGTTTAGCCGTTTTAGCGTGAAAGCGTATCAAACAAACAAACTCACTTTCGCATTTATCATATTATATTAAGTTAGGATGTTCATCTTTATTGATGCCTACATGAGCCTACAGCCTACCTACCTACAGTTTATCTGAAATTCCTCAAAATCCTCACTCAAATTCCCACTGTACCGTTCTGAGTCTGAAATAAATAACTTTGCCGTTTACACCAAAAAATTGTTATCACAGGACCAGAAACTGATTCAAATAATTCAGATCAATTTCATGTTCACTAGTCGTGATTCTTTTCGAACGTTACAATTGATACAATCATACGATATTTGGCAAGGCCATTCCCGTTTGGCAAATAACCAGAACGCCTTTCTAGCGATAGTGTGGGGGCAATTGATATTAATGTCGGTTGTGATTCATTTATCTCATCTTGCGACTGTGTATTCAAGGCTACTTCTTTATATGCATTTGTTTTGGTAACGATCGACGCGTATCTAGATAGTTTTTTTTTAGGATTCCGTATCTCAAAAGGAAAAGATCGGAACTCTTATAGGATAAAGAAAAGAAAATACATTTATTTAGCACAGACTAAGATCCCTTCGTTGGCCGTCCGCCAGTCTGTCAAGACCCATTTTCTCGAGAATGCGTGGAAGTATAAAAATCAAATTAATATCAAATACGTAGATCTATGTTCTATGTTATAGGGTTGGTTCCCGCCCTTCGTCCGTCAGGTGGACCATTGTGCGTGGGCCATGGCGGCCGTTTGGTGGTTATTCCGACCAGCCCACCTTCCTCCAGAAGTTAATTGGTTTGGTTAACTGGTCTGTTTAGATTTATGTTCCATTGGAGCTCTAAAAAAGTCTAGCCACTAAGTAAAGTCAACGCAATGAAAAAATACGGCTATTTATCCCAACTATGGATCCCTAAATTTTGCGTGGTCCGATACGCACTTGGTCGGTTTCTTTGTGACATATTTTGATGCTCCAAAATGAATCAAAACCTACAAGGTACTTCCGTTGACCTAGAATCATGAAATTTGGCACGATGCAAGGTCTCACAGCACAAATAAAGGAAACATTCCGAAAATTGATAATTAGTAGTTTAATAACATTTTTTTTTTTTTTACAATTACTCACTTACATTTGCAGTTGGAGAGTTGACCGTAACGTATATCGTTTCTGTTTCTGTGTTTCTCAAGTACTAAGTTAAGTTTGTTCTTGGGATAAATTCATCCCAACTACGGAACCCTTCATTGTGCGTGGTACGACACGCACTTGGCAGATGTTTTCATTCTTTCTCCCTCTCTTTCTCTGTGTTCTTCTGCCAGTATCAGTCAGGATATTTTTTTTGTGAAACCAACTTAAATCTTCCATTATACTTCAATCACAACTGTAATTCTTTGACATTATGTTATGAATTGACTATACATTTAGCCCACGTTCGCACGGACGTAAAAATATCGCAGCGCGATTTTATCGCGCACTGGATTTTCAACTCTCGGTATTAAGGCGAAAGCGTCAAGGTAGCCCGCGAAATTCAAATTTTGTTACGTTTCTTGCAATTTACAGGTCAGCATCATGTTGTAAGTTGATTTAAACATGATTCGCGGACGTATCAAATGTATATTTATAGAATTGTAATCCTAAAAATGATCAATACAACTCTCTAAGTTCATATAATTCCATTGAATTAATTTATCATGAAATCATGACATTTGACCATTGTGCTTACTTAAAGAGTTGTATTCCTGATTGCAATGATTATAATTAAGTAAAACCATATTTGTTACGGTCGCGAATCATATTTAAATCACCATAAAACCTGACACTGATCTGCAAAATGCAAAAAACTAAAGAAAATTTGAATTACGCGGGTTACCTTAGCGCATGCCCCTTAAGCTGAGCTTTGAAAATCGAGTGCACGAAAAAAATCGCTGCGGGAAAAAATCGCCCGTGCTTCCTGGGCTTACAATCTATCTTTTATTTATGGCTTTGGTTGTAATCACAACTTCCTTTTAAGGATACAACCGGATAAAATCCGGAGAGCTGAAATTGAATACCGGAAAAATTATTCATTAAGTACGGTAAAGCAATCTGTTGCCAAGAGCTGAAAAAGTATTTTGGTAAAGAAAGGAGATCATTGTTACAAATTGTCGAATACCGACATCATTCAAAATAATTATGTGACAGAGTCCCGTCACGTAAGATCTATTTAAATTCTTGTTTCCAATTGATGTTATTTCCACTTGAACAAACATCAACTTTATGCTAGTAGTGTTAATAAAGTTGATTTTAGACTAACTAATACTGTTGAAAAAGTCATAAAAAATTTGAAGTTGTAGCGCAAACTGAACCTTATGTGTAGGTATTACAGTTGTTTTTCTAAAACTCGTCTTTGTTTACATGTTTGGCACAGAAATTGCTTGTGTATGTTTCATTTGGATCATTTGAATCATCGACTCAAAGGATATAAAAATGCATAACGACAACGAAAAACTGTGAGAGTATGAGTGATACACATCTCATTTGGTATTTTATTCTAATTTAAATAGATTGAAAAGTGTCACCCGCCCACTCGCGACTCGCGAGTCAGTTCAGTAGTACTGACTAAAGTAAAAGGAAAGTGCACAGAGGCAAAGTAATGATTCAGATTTAAATGATGCGTTTGAAACGTTGTTACTGAACCAATCTTCTGGAACACTTCAATAATCCGGATCAGTGAGTCGGTTCCGTTAAAGAGTTACACACGCCTACAACACGACCCTTCCGATTTGTTTAATACATTAATATTCAACTTACTGTACTAAGAAAAACTCGATGTTTTGCCAAGCCGTATAAACAGTGCAAAGCAGGGGCGAGTTGCTAGTTATGTACTCGTATATTTTGTCGTATTCAAAACATAATTGTTTCGAGTCGTATTGACTCTTCACACATTGATGCCTCTTGAGGATACTTTCCGAAAGCGTCCTTTAGAAATAGGGTGTGTACGTGAGAAAGCAAATTCTATCACATTCAAGAGAATTCCCTAGACGTTGCTACGTCGGCGCCTTTTAACGAGGGTAGCTAATATCTTTGTAAATAAATCGATTATTTTAAAATTCAACTAGGAAGGTTGTAGCCTACAACGTGTTTATCGGTTAGAATGTTTCTTTGTTTAAGGAAAGTTTTGGTGCCCTTATAGAGGTATGAGGAACAGGGAGTAAAGGTGGGCAACTGTTCAACGATTGATGCCAGGACGTTTTATATATACTCGTCGCGCGGTGAACTTCGCTTTCGCGATGCAGAATTTTGTGTGACGTCAGTGTGATGCGTAGTTCGTATATGGCGTTGTAGACCACCCCTTTTTTATTGTTCGCAGGGACTAGAGTTGTCGTTGTTTGTTGGTTGTTTTTTTTTTGTAAAAAGTTTTTATTTTTAATTTTTTAGTTGTGGTACATACCCCACACAAAGTCGAATACCACTACCTGCTATGTAAATACATAGCAGGTAGTGGTGTTCGACTTTTCTGTTATTTAACAGTCACAGGAAGTTATCATCATTATCATCCACATACACTAAGTGGGAAAACAACGTATTATTGAAGCTTACTCAAAAACTATCCCAGAAAGGTTAATACAATTTATATGGGACCAATCCGGGAGCATACCCTTTCAAACAAAAAAAAATATTTCAAAATCGGTTCACAATTGTCGGGGAAATCGATTGACATATAAAAAAAAAAAAAACATACATACGCGTCGAACATATATAACCTCCTCCTTTTTGGAAGTCGGTTAAAAAGAATTGACATACTAACATAAATAATAATTAACAAGTACGAGTAAGTTAAATTAAGTATCCGCCCTAATAAGTTTACAAAAAAAAGGAAAACAGACAAACCGTGAAAAGGTTTTGTGGGGCATAATATTAAGTAGAAGACTATTGTAAACTCTTTATAAATAAAATCTACAACGCCACATGCGAACTACGGATCAAAGACTTGACGGCCCTCAAAATCCTGCATCGCGCAAGCGAGTTTACCGCGCGACGAGTATATATGCAACGTCCCGACATCAATCGTCGCCGTAGCTTGTAAAGCTTTTTTACTTTTTGAGGACTACATGTAAAAAGGGTTCGAATACAAAAATAAAAATGGCAATAGAAGAGCTTCTGCAAACAGGTTCTTGGGAAAGTCTGATAACTAACTCAAAACTAGTAATATTGAAAGCAAAGTTTGAAGTCCCTAAGTAAAGTCACTTAACAAGATGATAACAGCCCTTATTCCATGCGAACTGAGATTACCTAGAAATAGATGTAAGAAAATACTTTTAGGTTTAAAGAAAACAGTAACTTTCAGTAACTTTATTCTCAGTAAAGACATATACTTAGCACTAACTTGAGAACAATACTAAAACATACATAGATTACACAAAGTTCCTTGTCATCAGTTACAAACTAGATACCCATCCAATGCTTTTATTCCTCCAAAAGTGCGCAATTATATACTGACCAAGTTGAGTTTTAAATGCATTGAACGAGTGAAAATTATGCTAGAAGATATTCTATTATAAAGTTGTGCTCCTTCAAAAGTAAGCATTTTTTTGCCATAGTTAGTTCTAGTTTTGGGTAAAACTAACAAGCTAGCTCGCCTTGTGCTACGTTGACTGACTTGTTTATATTGGGTGAGTGTTATGTTCAAGTTTTATCTGGTAGAAAGAATCAAACTGACTGTTCTGATAAAACATTGCTCGTTACCTATGCATAAGTACAGTTTGGGTTTTACAGAGCGTTTATACAGAAAGTGGGCAACATCGCAAATAGCTGTCAAATATTTCGCTGTTTTGATTAATTTGGCAATATTACTGTATGGAAATAAGAAATATGGCTAACTAGTAAATTAAAATATTGATTGATGTTATGGATAGTAGCAGTTGGCTTTCTGAAGTTTCTGCCTACTTTTCTGTTTCTGACTTTGACTTTGACCCCATGGGAAGAAGACGTGAGTTTATGTATGTTTATAAAACTATTGATATCAGATTGTCCGACAAAACCCCACTGTGACCAATTGGTTACGGTCGGCTCACGCGGCTTATATAACAATTTTTACTGCTAAATAAAAGATATTATCGTCTGTGGGATGTTTCACTCTATGGCCTGACGGATATTCTCTTCAATTAGACCAAAAATAATCAAAAAATTACACAAACACCGAACACCGAAAAATTAACTAAAAAAAAAAATTAACAAAAAAAATTAACACCTAAAAATTCTGAAAAATGTCGAAAGTGACGTAAAGCGCGCGTCAATATCAAACCGCGGGGCTAGCCTCTAAAGTCCAACGTCTAACTAAATATTATTAATTATTATTATTTATATTAATAATAATTAATCAATTTAAACAAGTAAAAAGGCACTAATTTAAAATTCCTCTTCAAACCTAAATAAACTTTGTAACCGTTTTAGCAAACAAAACAAATAAATTTTCAAACTTTCTACCTGGGTTAAACAAATACGAACAATTAGCGATTGATGCGGATCCATTAATAGATGTACACATTGAAATGATCTGAGGGATCTTTAGGTTAAAGTTTCGTCTTAATTGTATGACAATATTGATATAAGATTGAACCTGTAAGCAGTGTTCGTTAATTTGAAAGTTGGTAATAACCAACAGTTAATTTGTGTTCATAATAGGTAATTTTCCGGTTTATATACGGCTAGCTGCGCTCCGCGGTTTTACCCGCATAAGTCTAGATTTCGTGGGAATATCGGGATAAAAAGTATTCTATGCCCTAACGAAGGTCATGTTCTACCCATGTGCCAAATTTCATCCAAATCCATTAAGTGGTTCAAGCGTGAAAGCGTAACAAACAAATTACCTCACTTTCGCATTTATAATATTTGTTAGGATAAGTATAGTTTGTAGACGGGATCTTAAAACATATACGAATTAATACGAAAATAGTCTTGTTTTGATGATAAATACTATCATTGTGGGTCATTAATAGTTAATTGTTATGTACCTACATGTTTTTGGCGCGAGTACTTGCATCTTAACTTTGCTGCCGAGCGCAACACACAACTTTTCACCTCACTACAGCGAGGAAATTGTTAGGTGTAACAAAAACAGCTTAAATAATATAATATATTGAATAAGAAAAGTAAATTCGGCATTAAGTACCGCTTGCACTAACTCAGCAGGGGTTAAATTTATATCTTCGTCGCTGCTGGACTCGCTCATATTTTATGATTTCTTACTAGTTTATCATAAAACAATACAAATGATGGAAAGTGAATTGAATAGAGAGATGCATTTTTTTTAAAGTTTTTTTTTCATGCTGTCTTCGTGCTGGCCAGTGCGGTTATTCTAAAAATGAAGTTGGTGCACTGATATGCATTTTCAGTGGACTGGCGGTATAAGAAATGACTGAATAGAAATATTCGAATTACAAAAACTCTTTCCACCCTAGCGGATAAAATGCACTTTTGCTCTCAGATTTCGAATGATAAACAAAATCTTTCCGAGGTAGTGAGGTGAAAAAATCATTCCAATCTACATTTTCGTCATCGAAAATTGCAAGTCAGTTGTTATTTAAAGATGATTCGCCGGGTTTCCGGAAACTATCGGTATCTGGCCTATTCGGACTATTTTATTTACCTAATACCTGGCCGGATTCTGAATTGAAGGTCAATATTCGGCCAAATAACTATCCGTTTCATAACAAATATAATGGTTGCAATAGCTCCATGTAAGCGTATTGGAAACATAAAAAGTATCTTGACATAATGGGATTGGCTACCGAGTAACACGTTATTAAGACGTGATGTGGACTCACACTGATAAAAATGTCATTTATGGCTGTATAGAACAAGCCATTACGGACTATTTACAACAACCATTGAGGTTATTGTTAAGAAAATAATTTTCTTTACACATCACTGTACCTACTTAGGTAAATGTTAGTGAGGTAGTATTACTATATGGGGTAGGTATTGTTATGATTAAAGATGTCCAAAAAAACGTAAACGTAAAACATTTCAGATCAGATCAGACACCAGAGTTGGTGTCTGATTCTTATTACCTAGTTATTATTATTATTATACAGAAAAGCACATATTCAGGGTGGAAGGGACATCGACGTGAAGCCTGTTAAAAAAAAAGAATCTGTTCCATACATTTTGACCGCGTAGGTATTGCACTTTTCTATGAAACAGCAGTTCATTTTTTTAATAACCGACGAAATATTTCAACGCAGGGGGTTCAGAATCACGTACTGAATCCATGGTAACAGGCTTTGCGTCGATGTCCCTGCCACCCTGTATTTATAAAGATAGATTTGTAATAAAAATCTTTCAAGGACTTAAGAGCGTTCATCCAAAAAGTTGGCAACATCGCAAATAGCTGTCAAATATTTACCTGTTTTGATTAATTTGGCAATATTACTGTATGGAAATATGAAATATGCCTAACTAGTGAACTAGAATATTAATAATGAATTGCAATTAGGTGAATTATGCTATTATATTAATGCGTTTTAGGTGTAAAAAAGGCATTCGGAAAGTTTCCAAATACTTCTTTTTCATCTAAATTAAATTTTCGGTGTTACGATATTAATTATTGAAATTAATAATCAATATTTTAGTTCACTAGTTAGCTTCATTTTATATGTCAAAACAGTAATATTGCCAAATTAATCAAAACAGCGAAAATGACAGCTATTTGCGACGTTACCAACTTTCTGTATAAACGTTCTTAATAAATTATTCTCAAGTCACGTTCAAAATATAACTATATAATAGTCAACTTTAAAATATAAAGTTATTCTCGCATTTCTGAAATAAAAACTGCAAAGACACAACTGAGTAGTTTTGGTACTACTCAGGAACCTACTTTATGCAATACTTAATGAGAACTTGCAGGACGTAAAAGACACAAAAATGTATAAAAAGATGACAGAAAATACCGTTGATGTCTAACAGTAATTACACTACTGTGAAAACAAGTCCTGTAAGGGACAAAGAAAAAAAGAAAAAAAAAAATATTTGGGACCTGCACAAAAATTACAACAATGAAAAATAAAAACATTAAAACTAACAAAATCATGAAAACAATAACAATGAAAGAAAAGAACATTAAAACTAACAATCAATCTGCCTAGCCTTTTCCCAACTATGTTGGGGTCGGCTTCCAGTCTAACCGGATGCAGCTGAGTACCAGTATTTTACATGGAGTGACTGATATATATATATATATATCTGACCTCCACAACCCAGTAACTGGGTAATACGATACCCCATGGTTTTTTTCATTGGTTGTCAGACTTTCGGGCTTCTGACGAACCGTAACGACTGTCAAAGATCCACGAATGACAGCCAGAACCAACGGCTTAACGTGCTTTCCGAGGCACGGAGGAGTCTCGGTATGTAAAGATGGTCACCCATTCACGGACCAACCCCAGCAAGCGTAGCTTAATCTGATGGATCGGCCGGTGCGACTGTTATAACTTAGCCACAAGCTCCTCGTAAGATCATTAAAACTAACAAAATAGTGAAAAAATATATAAGATCTGTGCGAGACCAAAAAGGCTCCTTCTCAGCATGAAAATACGATATTTGAAAAAAAAAAACATTTGGAGGGTATTTTACTATGATATAGTATATTACGTTACTACTTACCTTGTATATTTTATTCATACAACGGTCTACGTTTTATTTATGCAATACAGATTTAATGAGATTCTAGTAACCCGGATATGATGAGCTTTATTTTTTATCGCTCATATGCATCAGAGGACTCCCTTTTTTATTCCGTACGAGTTATCTCAAAACGAGTCATAAACGCGTTTTATAGGATTTTTAATTTAAATTCCCAGCTTTGCTGAAATGTACGGTGTAATTTTATTATCTCTGCAATACATTATTTTCGAACGTTACTTAATTTAAATAATTACTGCCTTCGGTAGGTCGTTATCGGATTTATAAGAAACGTAATGTTCTTTAAATCTTGATTAGTAACCCGAGGAAAACGTAAAAAAAACAGCAACGAAACAAAATATACAATGGTTTACTGCTACCACGTAGAAAGGCATACGCAAACGTGTGCATAATCTAATCGTAAGTAACGTTCATGATATAAGAACCCACATTTATAAGCATAAAAGGTACCACCATAAGGCAGAGGAAAATGAAATAGTCTGTTTTGGGTATTTTTTTATTTGCTTAAGCCCGCACAATATCGTAATGTACAATTATTATTTGTGCAAGGCGCGTTTCAACGAGGTTCCTGACCTCGATAGCTTGTGAACCTTCCATAAAACCAGGTAGGTACAGGTCAAACAAATAGCTGGTTGTTGATTCTAGGAACGGTTTAAGGCCGAATTAACAGAAGAATGCTTTGGATACGGAAATACGGCGAGGCTTTTCAGCAAATTTGATTGTTTCTGAAATAAATAAATAAAGCTTTTTCAAAATACTACAAACCCCTCCATGTGCATCATCTTTGTACGTTACACACATACAATACAGGTTTCTTTTTATTCTAGAACCCTTAAATCTACACGCAATGGATGAAAAATGCTTTGAAGATAGAAAAACAAATAACACAATAAACAAAGCGTATGTCTAGAACAAACCATGAAAGCACGGACACAGGGAAAATAATGCAATGTAATATCCGTTTTTGTGCGGAAAATACTGTACAATTGACGTTTTAGAATTCAGCGGTAGTGCTTGTTAGCACCCACAGTCGACGGCTCTTCACTTAGTTCCTGTATTATACAACATACTTGCATGCAAAAATAACAAGACACTCGTGGCTTACCAGGGAAGCATGACCTGAAAATGTATTTTTCTTTATTTCTGTACTAAAACAACGCAAAGCGTGAGTTAGGACATCTATAATTATGCAATGATAAGCGTCGGCATCTCGAAATTTGCCATTTGTGAAATTGTAACTGCCTAGCTTTTTCCCAACTATGTTGGAGTCAGCTTCCAGTCTAACCGGATGCAGCTGAATACCGGTATTTTACATGGAGCGACTGCCTATCTGACCCCCACAACACAACTCAGTAACTGTTTAATACGATACCCCTTGATAAGATTGGTTCTCAGAGTTTCGGGCATCTGACGATCCGTAACGACTGTCAAAGATCCATGAATGACAGCCGAGATCATCGGCTTAATGTGCTTTCCGAGGCACGGAGGAGTCACGAAGATGATGACGCATCCACGGATCAACCCAGGCGCGCTTAGCTTAACCTGCCGTGCGGCTGTTATTACTCAGCGACGAGCTCCTCAATGATCGCTCTTGATATTATACTTATCAATAAATGTTAGCCCAAATTTTTGAAGTATCTATAAGAGCCTAAGTTCTGAGACTAGTACGTAAAACAAGAACTAAAAGACATCCAATTTCAAATTCAATTATTTCTAGCGTTTACTGCTGAATAAAACTGGAATGAAGAAATAGTGATGTGGCATGAAGCCGCCGTAGGCTTCTGAACTGGACAGGTCATCCCACTCTGGTTTTGATTGGCGTCAATACAAATAGAGGTGCAACCAACCGTGTGATTGATTGTCTTACACAACGCAATTTTTTAGAGAAAACCTGACGAAAATACTTCAAAAGCATATAAAACGTGAACGAAAATTGTTAGAATTGCTTCTCGGAAAATGAATTACGAGTAAACTGTATTACACTGTTTATAATCTGTAAAGCTGAAAGAAAAAAATTGAAAATAGAAAAGCCGTTTAAGGAAACGTCCATTTTTAAATCATTTGTACGGGATTATTCTGTTTCAGATGTTGCAAAATACCGAATTGAAAATCTCTGAAGATTAAAACTTTTTTGCTTTCCGTTTCAAACAGAATGTAAAAACCAAAACTATTATTTTATGAGAGATTTGGAACGTGTACCTATCCAATATTACAGTTAAATAGGTCTCGAGTTCGAACCCAAGGCACGCACCTCAGACTTTTCGGATTCATGTGCGTATTGTAAAATTATCACTTGCTTAAAAAACGGTGGAGGAAAACATCGTGAGGAAACCGACATGACTGAGAGATATTTCTCGATGGCATGAGAAGCCAAGTCAGAGGCCCATGGGCGGCTTTAAAACTCTGACACGGTTAGTCACTATCCACACGAAAAGAAGATTAGAGCAAATTGCATTTGAAAAAATCCAAAAGAAAATCGACGCTTCATGTGACCAGAGGCCTGGCCTATTCTTTGATCAAAGAATCAGCATTGCCATACAACGTGGCAATGCTGCCAGCCTTTTGGGCACTTTTCCTGTTGACAGCGATGCGGACGAATTTTTTGATGCCCTATGATTATTTCGCCCCCCCCCCCCCCCCCTTTTTATATACTTGTACATATTATTATTATGTTAAGTCTGTTATTTTTTAAATCGTGAGCATATATGAATGTTTACGATAATGCAGAATACATCATAAAGAAAATAATTAAGATATTTTTTTATTCCAAAAAACTACTTACTCAGTATTGCACCTGCTTTTATATAAGTCTACTTGTTACTTTGGCATCATACTTTGTAGATTGAAAAAAATACTATCATAACTTTCTTTACAAACATTCGTACAAGCATAAAGAAAAGTATTTGTCTCACAACACAAGTTCCTGACAAGGGGAAATATCTTCCACAATAGGTATTGTGTTATCTGTTTATCAACTTCTCTATACTCACACAATAACGTTAACAGACAAGTTTTTCAACGATAAGTAGGTGCTAAGTATCGGGGCACTCGACATTTACATAAAAGATAGACTTTTGTTCGCGATAGATATATGACTAATATTTTATGTTTTCATTACGAGCGTTTATTCTAAAAGTAGGCAACGTCGCAAATAGATGTCAAATATTTCAATAATTTGATTAATTTGGTAATATTACTATATGGAAATATGAAATATGGCTAACTAGCCAACTAGAATATTAATAATGAATTGCAACTATAACACTGAATTTGATGTTCGTTTAAGGTGTAAAAAGGCACTTGGAAAGTTTCCAAATACTTTTTTTACATCTAAAACCTAATATTCGGTGTTACGATATTTAATTGCAGCTTAATAATATTTGACAGCTATTTGCGCCGTTGCCAACTTTTAGGATAAGCCCTCTTAAGATTGTCTTTTCATTATTTCGTTTTTACTACTCGCTTTTGATTTTTTCCCACCGTGCACTACCGAAACATTCACCATCATGTTTATGATATAAATATCTACTTAAAACTTTATTTGCATGATAATATTTGAGAAATAAACTTTAACCACAAATTGTGTAAGTCGTTCGGCACCGAAAATGGAAAACTTAAAAAATATTAAAATTCAGAGCAGTTTCCTTAACTTAAAAGTTATTTAAGTAAAGAAGTGTTTCCTTTCTTAGCAGAAAAGTCTAGTCTGTCTTCTAGAAACAGGAAGTTGAAAAACTAGAGGACGCGAAACTTTTGAGATCTTTTTGTCTGCACCAACTTAAACAAAAGCAAAATGGCGGAGTGTAGTTCAAACAACATGACATTTGGTCGAGTTAGTTTTGTGTTCAACACTTTTTTTAGTCTCATTTTCTCTTCGTTAATGTCGTATATATTTTGCATGAAAACCCGCAGTTCAAATGCGAGTTTTTATCTTTTACAAAAATTATTCTTCATCATTTGAAATTCAGGATAACTAACAGCGGTCTGAAGCAGTTAAGTTTAAAAAGGTACATTTTAAACGCAAAATCAGGTTAGCCATGCTAACGTTGATGTTAATGTTCAGATTTATTATTTGTATAGAGATAAAATATTTTCTAAGTCGGGAACAATTGTGCAAAGTGCAGTTTGCATTGATGTGACACCTGCGCTTTAATCAGTAAGCGACAACTCGTTTTTAAGCCATTATTCTGTTAAAAAAAACACCAGTCCCTACAAAGAATTTTATATTTTTTGTTTACCATGTTGTTCATTATAAACCTTTGAAACAATCTTAATAGTTCGTTTATTGGAAAATGTTCGAGTTGAGAGTCGATTTTCATGCTAGAAATAAAGAGCGCCGAAGGCTTTGAACTTCATCGTAAAGTTTTGCCAATGTCATGAAGTTTCTTTGTGAAATGTAGTCTTAAATTTTACAAGAAAACAACATTAAATAGGTGAACATAAATTGTGATTTCTTGACTATATTTGCAATTTAATTTGGCCCTTATTCCAGGCAATGTTTGTCCATTATTAAGTGTGTTTGAACCCTAATAAATGAAATACTATTGCAAGAACAATAATGCGTATTCCAGCTTTCAAGTCTTCTCCGAAGCTTTCCGATACCACAACAGTTTAATCTGAGACGTCTATTAGATTCTGAATGTTCAATTAAAACGTTATTTAGGAACCATTTTGGTATTTTGCGGCCGTAGTTGGTATTAAATCATAAGCTGTAGATGGTGGTTCTACATGCTATTAATTTTCGGCTATGAAACCAACGAGTTGCCTTTGAAGTCGCGCTTTGTACTTTGAGTGATTTTATTAGCCATTTTGAAGATTAATTAATGTTTCCATGTAATACGTCTAGTGTACAACGCCACGCAACGCAACGTGTGTGTATTCTCGCGTCTTTATAGTCCACTCAACCCGAGCTGTTCTTAAATTATATACCAGACACATTGTATGCGACAAAATGGTACAAATCTTCCCTACACATAATAATATATCTACGGCCATTATGGTACACGAAACCCATATTTGCCGACGTAAGCAAAATAGCATCCAAGTTACTCCGGTAGTTTGTGTACAGACACGACAATTTACCGACTCCCAGTGCTATTTTCGTGACTTCTCATACTTTATTACTTGGTTTTCGATGTCCATATTTATAGGAATAAAAACGGGCTGAGGGTTGGTTTTATTTTATTTTTGCGAGCTGTTTTTATGGCCGCATACTCAAACGCCTGCTGCGGCTCGGTTTCCGGAACTCTGCCTCGTGTGTAGGAGTATTTGATGCGGAAACTTAGTTAGTCCGGCATGTTACAAATGACGGTCCGTAACGGCGGTCAAATGTTTGCAATACTAGAGTAATTACATAAATAAGATAGCGCCAAATTACCTTTCGCAGTACTTGGCTACTTGTTTTTTGTTTGCTCTGCGGTTGTAACAGTATACATTTTGAGGTGTAATGGTTATGAGGGCGACGTTAGGGTATGAAGGTAAAGGGCGAAACCTTAATTTCGCTGAGTTTTTAGAACAGTTTTAGGCTAAACAGAAAGTGGTATTAAGAGCTTATTCTGAAAGTCGGCAACGTCGCAAATATATGTCAAATATTTCGCTGTTTTGATTGATTTGGCAATATTACTGTATGGAAATAAGAAATGTGGCTTACTAGCGAACTAGAATATTGATTAAGAACTACAGTAATTAATATCGTAACACCGAATATTTACTTTTAGATGTAAAAAAGTATTTGGACACTTTCAAAATGTCTTTTTTATACCTAAAACGGGTACAACATCAAATTCAATGTTATAATTGCAATTCATTATTAATAATCTAGTTCGCTAGTTAGCCACAATTATTTCCATAAAGTAATATTGCCAAATTAATCAAAACAGGTAAACTTTTGACAGCTTGAAGCGACGTTGCCAACTTTTAGGATAAACAATCTTAAGTTTATTTTTGGAAAATGTGATGAGAGGCTGCAAGATATTGTATAAGCTGCCTATTATAATCTGAATGGGCTAAATTTTTTAGAAAGTCTAGTTCATCATTTCAGCCTACCCCAAGAACCGCCACTTCGACCGGTTCTGCGCTTCTCGTATCCAGCGGATTCAAATTCTAAGTTTAGTTAAACCAAGACAAATGAAAACGCGATAATCACTGAAGTGATAAGCAAAGACGTAGGTAGGTACTACACAACACATACAATTAGCCTACATCTGCCCCAAACGAGAGGAATTTGACCTTCCGCAAGGCAATCACGACATATTATTACCGATTTGCTGACCCTTTTCTCCTGTCAAACATAATAATTTGGTGCGTCACTTTCGTTAGCTATCAACCAGAGCAGGGCGTGTCTCTGCCACCTGTATGAGTGTGTGCTAACCTTGGAGCCCAATGTCGCTACAACTGGGCTGACAGGGCCCAGCCAAAAGGCTTTTACGTTAATAACTTTTTTTAATTGTTCACTTTGTTGTCATGATTGTAAACAATATTTTTTTTTATTTTTTTTTTCCAGTATGTTGTTGGCACTTTATGATTGCAATTAGGGACGGGAAATGACTGATTAAATATGCATGCCTCAGTGTTTTAGAATTGTAAACAGTGCAGGTAAGTAAAATTTAGGTCTTTCATAACACAGTGAAGTATCTAAAGTTTACTTTTTTACACATCTACGGACACCCCTAGGAGTGTGAAACCATGGATTCGATCCGATTTTCATGTACTTCAAATATTTTATTAATATTATAAAAGTGAAAGTGTTTGTTTGTTACGCTTTCACGCTAAAACGGCTTAACGGATTTGAATGAAATTTGGCACATGGGTAGACCATGACCTGGAAAAGGACATAAAATACTTTTATCCCGACATTCCTACGGGATCGAGACTTATGCGGGTGAAACCGCGTTGCGCAAATAGTGATAAAATAATTACTTGAACGCTTTTAAAGCAATAATTTCAAAAAAAATATCTTTTTCATTATTTTTTTTTATTTATTTTTTTCATTTCTAAATTTATTTCTGTAATTTGTATGGTGTGCATAATAAAGAATATTCAATCTATCTTTTTCATTCGGCAACATAGCACATGTAGCACCCTTTTTTTAAGCAATGAAATTGACACTTCTACAGTCATGTTTGCAATTTCATTTTAACGGCAACCGAATATCTTTCCTTTGACGAAATGCTAAACAAAAAAGCTTGTAAAGTGTACGTGTGTTTTGCAATATTCCTCAAATATCTTCCAATCGTATTTCAAAATAAATAGGGAAATGCATGCGTATCCGTAAAGGTGCTTACCTTCAAAGGTATGAACCCATTTCAGCCCCTGAGGAACGAAAAGGGGCCAACGGCGTTGTCAGTTTATCAAACGTTTTTATCTTCATCATTATTTTTAGAAATAAGTCCATCGTCCTATGTTTTGTTTATTTTACCCGTGATTTCAGACTCAGGTAGATTTCGTAAATAATTGCGAAATCAATTAGGAGTCCCTTAGGGCTTACACAAGTGCTAATCGCTTTCAAAGCGCTTCTTATTACGACAGCTCTTTTCAACAGTATTGACATCGCTTTTCGGAAACTGATGTCGGTTCCATACCTTTTTATGTTCCATCGTTGTTATCGCTGATAGAATTTCACTTTATCTAGGTCCTCTGGACATAATTTTGAGAAAGAATTCTTATATATATTGGCTAGGCATTAGTTAGTATATTGAGCAAACTTTGATGAGTTTTCTCTAAAAGCGGTATCGTTACTAAAGATAGATGACGTATTTCATGAAAAAGGGTCGTTTAAACTCCTACAACTGGTATTACAGTTTTTTTTTTTTTTTTTTTTTTTCATATTTTATCAGTTTTTTTTTTTTTTTACATTAATTAATAGGAAGTGTATAGAGTACCGCTATTTGCGGCATAATAGTTGCGCTACCTCGGCCCGGCTAAAGTGCCGTAAGCATTGCCTTGTCATTGTCACTTGTTATTTTGTTTGATTGTTGAGGTTAGTTTACCACCCTTTGTATTGATTGATCGTATTTGTTTTATATAATTATATCAAAAGTCACTATATTGACTGAATTTAGGAAAAATTAAGAAGCAAATGAAAATGGCTGAAAGGTGGGTTAGGCTAGGTTGGAAATATGAACACACAACGCACGAGCCGAGCGAGCGGAGCGAGCGGTGCCGCAGCAGCTACCGGCAAATGCCAGGATCCGTTTAGGCACATCAAGAGAATGTAATGTTTTGGGAATGTGGTGTTAACCTCAACAATAAAACAAAATAACAAGTGACAGTGACAATGCAATGCTTACGGCACTTTAGCTGTGCCGAGGTAGCGCCACTATTATGCTGCTAGCGGCACTTTATCCGATATGGATAGAGTGCCGCTAGCGGCATTCTATACGCTGCCTAATTAATTTTAGGAAACTCAAGACTGACTGACAGTCATGAATATATTTAATTAAACAAATTGACACCATACGACAATTTACCATTTTATTTAAAATACATTTCAAACTACAGTCAAAGAATGAAATTTTTTATTTGAATATACTAATAATTTCCCTGACTGACCATACATGGCATACATTCTTACAAAATGTATAACCCACCAAATAAAGCTATAAGTACCTGTTTACGTCAATCTGTTTACACGAAAACAAAAGAAAGAAAGATATTACCATTTACACGTGTCGAGGGCGAGATACATAAATAATTCATCCGAGATACACTTCCTTATAACGACGTATGATTGAGGTGGGAGATTGTACGTATATACTGCGTTCCCATTCGCTTTGGTCGGGACAGGTAACCTAGTTACAAGAACAATGCTCGCATAGGGATGAAACTTTGTGTGGACAGGCAATCGGCAATATATGTATAAAAGTAATTATATAAATTAAGGCGACGATAACCGATTTTTAAAGATTTTATACTGAAGATCACGTCCAAACGAGTAGTGTTAATGATTTGGAAAATATATATGTGAAATTAGAGCATTTTCTTAATAACTTTATATAGGAATATTTTAGATTATGTTTATATTACATAGTGAAATTAATTTGTAAAGTTATGTCTAACGCGGGTAAAAAACCGAGAATCACACATAATTAATGTATATTATCGAATGCTACGTCTATAACTGTTGAATCCATTGTTTCTTTTAAAGAATGATTACTAATATGACCACACGCTGTATTCAAATAAGCTCGTGACTAAATAATAACAGCCGCATGGGTCGATCCATTAGGTTAAGCTACGCTTGCCGGGGTTGGTCCGTGGATGGGTGACCATCTTTATATACCGTTGGTCCCGGCTGTCATTCGTGGATCTTCAGAAGCCCGAAAGTCTGACACCAGTCTTACCAAGCGGTATCGTATTATCCAGTTACTGGGTTGTGGAGGTCAGATAGGCAGCCGCTCCATGTAAAATACTGGTATTCAGCTACATCCGGTTAGACTGGAAGTCGACCCCAACATAGTTGGGAAAAGGCTAGGTAAATTGATTGACGCTGTGTTCAAATAGTCGCGTCAACATATTGTAAAATTCCAATAAAGATCTTTAGTCTTGCATTGCATATTATTTTTATTCCGTCAGAGTCCTTAAAAGTACACTATCAAATAATTTGATTAAAAACAAATACAGGACCTTTACTTTCGATACAAAAAAAAAAGAATTCTGAATTTGTTAACAGGTCAGAAACTGACCCGCTTATCAAACGCAATATCCAAGAATTGCATCCTTGATCAATTACATGTTACCATTAAGATCTGCAGTCATTCAACCCTATCACGCCATAAACTATTCAATGCAGCCTATTCAAGCGATGCGATATCCCATTGTAATATTGATTGATATAAATCGTCTCTGTATCACAGTTCCAAGCGAATGGGCTATTACACTGTGCTGGTCTCCTGGCGATAGCGAATTATCCGTTTGTATGCCCGTTATCGTGTGTGTTTCGGTACAACCACTAAATACGCCACATATAGTGTCGACTGGTTCCCATATCTGCCTGTAATCGACCGATGTATATTGTATATGGTGTGACGATGCGATAGGCTATCAGCATTTTGGGGTTAAAAGAGGTTTCTATGAAAAATCTCTCGATATAGGGTATGATAGGTATATAAGTAAATTGCAAAGTTTGATAAAAATAATTGAAATTGGTACACGTTGACTTATTTATTGGATTCTGTTGATGATAAAGGAAACCAATACTTATATACGTATACAATGGTGATATGTCGGCAATCAATATCAAAAATTTTCGAGTCATTTGACATTTTATATTTTTTTTCGTACATTTTAGAATACAAAATGTCAAATGACTCGAAAATGATTGACATTGGCATAGAGGTCATCAGAGGTCATTTGGTTGCAAATGACCTCTACATCCTGTTATTGGATTACCAACATATTTATAACCAATAACCCTGTATAAATGCTTTATTATATTTATTTTCATTAATTGACTTCATCATACATACACAAAAATGTTAAATTAATTGCGTACGATAGAATGAGGTCATATTCAACGATAATCGTATATCCACTCAGTTGCCCTATCTATTGAAACGTCGCATCGTCTCTCTCCGTATAAAACCGTCGACGAATGAAAAGTGTTTAAACGAAATTGGACAAAAACGTCCGAAAAAACTACACGAACCGAGCTTTTAACGTGGAACTACTCGCTACGGACGTTCGTTGTCAACTAATGTGCAATCACTCTAAAGCATAGGGTAATGGACTAGTGATCCTAGTATATCAATAGGGAACAAGATATATGGGCTCTTTACATGCTATTTGGTGTCGCTGTGAGTTACTGGGCGCTGAGTGGATAGATCAATAGATACTTCATCATTATGGCTTACGCTCAAGATATTCCTACACAGGCTACTATCTATTTTTCCAATAACTACTGTCTCTTAACGATCGTTATAAATTGTCGCCGACTACCAATCTGAATCGATTAGCATTCTCATTCGATACACGGCTTAACGATTAAACGTACAATTTTAGAGCTGTGCTGTTACTGAGCCAAATTAATCTATTGGATTCGTTCGAATTCCCCACGTATGGCGAAAATATGGAAATGTAGATATTAGTTAAATACAAAATTGCGCATTGTCCGCGAAGTTTCATTTTGTTTTACTTTGCTAGAATAGATTCTGCTTTGTATTTATACTAATATTATAAATCGACACCAGCAACTTACGAGTACACTACGCTAACTTGAATTTTGTGCAATTTCCATTTTTAAGCCAAATTATGTATAATATGGACTTTCATTTAATACCAAACAATTTTATAGAAATTCGAAAAAATTACGAAGTTACAAGTCTTACATAACGCTAAGTGAATGTAATTTTTGCAATCGCACGACGTACATTAATCGTTTTTTTTAGTGTGTGGCTAACTCGGGTTAAATTAAAAAAATAACAATTAATAAAGAAATTAAATAACGACATTCCTTCTATTGTCAAGAGAACTGACGACAGTGAACATTATAATAAATTATCTTTATTAATAAAATAGTTATAATTTTTTTTCTTTTAAATGCCTCTGTTGTAAAATTTACTTTTACAAGTTAGCGTTATGTTCAAACTCAAACTCAAAGCATTTATTTCAATTAAACCATTTACAGGCACTTTTGAATTGTCAAGGCTCATTCATTTAATTGCTGGTAAGTTTGTATGTAGAGGGTAATCTTCGGAATATTCACTAATGAGAAGCTACAGTATTGCCGAGTGGCATAGGATATATTTTATGTTAAAACAATAAATGTCACGCGGCCGAAGTCACGGGCAGAAGCTAGTGTTTTATAAGTTCAATAAAACTCACAAATATGAAAACTTTTATTATTTTTCTATCTTACGTGAGCCGATTTCAAACTGGGTTAATACGTCCTATGACTGAATTTATTGTAAATAAATGAACATAAATAGATAAAAAATAATTTTCTTTGAATTTACTCATATACAAGAAAATGACTCCAATATTAAATTACTTACTTCTTATCTTTAAACTCTTAATGACCTATTTTACGAGTACCTAAGTGGCCCGCATACCTACTATAAAAGTCTTAGCTGGATTTTTATTGCCTGGACAGATGACGTAGCACCTAGATAGGATGAGAGTACCAATGTGTACCATTCATTCATTAATTTCAGTTGAACGTCCACTGCTGGCCTTAGGACTAAGCACTGCCACTTCAACGGGTTCTGTGCTTCCGGCATCCACCGGATTCTTGTGGCCTTCAGAAGGTCATCAGTCCACCTTGTGGGAGGCCTTCCAACACTACGTCTTCTGATACTGTCGATACGTCTGATATATACAGGGTGTCCAGTAAATAGCACGACATACTGCAGGGGGTGTTAGCTACGGTCACTACCTATCAATACAACACAATATTATGTTCAGCAAAATCTTACGGATTTACAGTTTTACAAAATTTTCCGAAATACCGAAAAATCTCTACCTTGAAACAGATTTTTAAGCATCTCGTAATGAAAAAATCCTTTTCTAGTACTTTTTTTACATCAAATTATTCGTGAATAGACTTTACTCATTCATAAGTCTTTACTCATTGATAAGTCTTTTTTTCTATCAAAGACAAGAATGTTTTCAAGAAATACTATTTTTTGTTTAAATTTGCACCGAACTATTTTCTTTTCGATATTTCGGAAACTGTAAATCCGTAAGATTTTGCTGAACATATATTGTGTTGTATTGATAGGTAGTGACCCAAGCTATCACCCCCTGCAGTATGTCGTGCTATTTACTGGACACCCTGTATATACATCTGATACGTCTGATACGTCGTCACTCCAGAACCTGTCGGTCGTATCGGCCACTTGCTCTGATTTGGTACTATTAGGATATCTACTCGTCCCTCCTATATCAAAGAACGCAATTTCTACAATTATTTTCAAGGAATTATTAACAGATTTTATTTTCATTTCAGCCGTAAGACGTCCACAGATGGACGTAGGCTTCCCCAAGGTCATCGGTCGAACTTGTGGGGGGGGGGGGGGGGGGGAGCTTTCAACGAGAGATGTTATCACGAAATAATAATACAGACGACCATCATTAACTTTTAAAAGATCTTTTGCATCTAAAATAAGACCAACAGAGATTGTAATTAAAAAATCTCAGTTACGTTTTATCCCAAAATAAATTTTCTTTCATACACGTCCTAAAATAGACTCAAGCATCCTATACAAGTGCTCCGATGTGATTAATCCATAAGCCCGAACCTTATGGATTAATCACATCGGAGCACTTTGTTCAGAGCATAAAGGGCTCATGTACATACATGTAGTTGGTTCCCTTTAAAACTTATGTGTATCTTAATTACTTATTGATCTCCAGGCAGTTAGCGTAGATTAGCCACAAATTGATGCTCCTTTAACACGGGTGGGAGTGGCATGGTACGGGACAGTCTGTTAATTAAGTATGGTGTTGTAAAGATATTTATTGGGGCTCTTAAAATAGCGACCGTTCCTAATTCACTTAGGTACGTTTTGTGCAACTACTGCAGTATTTATCAAATTCTGGGGGACAGGTACTTACATAAAAGTCGTGCTGTCTACACAGACAGCATGACTTTTGGTTGGTTTGGTTAGAAAGTGTCATGGAAGACAGTTTGGCTACAAGATACAAGCGACGCCTTAGTTTGTGGCTTACCGAATATGTCACATTACCCCATACCCGTAACACAGGTATTTTATGCCATTTTCGGACAGCCGTCTCTCACAAATGTTAACCGTATATAGGTTGAGCAAAAAAAAAAAAAAGTTTTTTGATAAATAGGTAAACGTTATTATTTAACGTTACGTTAACTAGTTTTCGCAAGTGGCTTTACCTGCGTGATATCTTTATAATAATAGCCTATGTTACTCAGTAATAATATAGCATCAGTTTTTTTTTAAATCGGTAATTTTTGAGTTAATTAATTACAAACTTTTTTATAATTATTTTTATAGATGGTCTTGTTTGTGATGGAGAGATTGACCCACCTCAATAAGGTAGGCAATAATGAAAAAGACAAGAAAACGAGACAATGTATTCCTAAAGTACCTACTTATTTAGTTAATTTTAATAATCATTTATCTATACATTTATTTATGAGCTTTAATTTATATTTATCGCCTAGGTTTAGCGCTGCCAATAAACATCCACGCTATATTAGTTCCGTCGTTTAAGCTAAGCAATCAGTTACAGAGCACGGTAGCAGAACTAATTTAAATGTCGATGTTCTAATACAGTGTATACAGCAGGTTTCAGAAAGGTTAGGCTAAATTTAAGAGTTTTCCATGGGACCAATATCGTAATCGCGAAAAAAAAATCGATAGTCCCATACAAAACTTTAATAAGCACTCGACCCAAATGTATGGGATGGCTGATCTTTTTTTCTTTCACCCTTAAATATGACCACACCTTTTTGATACATGCTGTATATAGTATAGTGTACCTTTAATTTTCATATTATATTTCACATTATTAAATTGTTACCTTCAAATTAAAACAATATGAATTATGTACGTGTAATAAAATCATTACATATTTTAACACTGCATTACTATCATGTAATTTAAATGTTAATGAAATGAAGGTAATACGATAATTATTATAAATTCTTTATTTAAAAACCCATAAATACTAAATGTTGATTAAATAGTAAATGTTTTTGAATATTTTCGTCAATTTGTTAATACATATTATTTTATTCGATGATTAATATTAATAAAATGACGGCCTTTAAGTCGAGACAAGTAAGACAAACGATTATGAAATAAATGCTTGACAGGCGTCAAAGGCTTTTAATAGGGATGTGCCACGAACTTTTCAATAACGTTTAAATGTTCGTGAAAACTTCGTGAAAGGTCGCGTCTTTATAAATTAACTTTGATTATATCCGTCATTCCATTGACTTAGGACTAAGGAAATGGATTGTGAGAAATATACAGTACTACTTTCTTCAAATATAACCATACAGTATAAAATTTAATTATCTAAAAAAGGATTCATAAATTCCTTTTTCAGATTATTTAATTTTATACTGTTAATTTCTAAAGTCGATGTTATAAAACATAATATTTTTATAAGAAATGATAAATAGGCAATATATTACAAATCTCAATTTTAAATAATTTATTGTAAATATATTAATCCAGCCTATTACGGTCCCACTGAAGGGCAAAGGCCTCTTCTCATATATATACGTACATAGATAAATAAAAGCACCTCGTAAAAATAAAACAGTAAATCCTAATTATAAAACAATCTCAAACAAGCTTAATTCTTCTAAACATTATAAATAAAACATTTTGTGTTGTATTATTTACTCGTACTATACTCACAGACCTATAAGTCTGTGAGCAAAGCAAAGCCGCTTAAATTCAGATTAAATTAAAACGTAGTATCATTAATATCTCAGTAAAACTCGTAGAAACTTCTCAAGCGGGTTATAGTAGATTTTAATTACCCCTGAGTCGCTTATTTCATGGCCCAACCGTAGGATCGTTAGCGACCTGAGTAATAGTTAATCGCAGAAGTAGTTTGAGCATTCAATTCTTGTGCTGTTATTTTAGTACGGAATTATTTTTATTTTACTTTTAATTATTGAGTGTTTTTAAATGTATTATTATTTATAATAGGATCTTATAGATTTGTGATGTGTGTGTCATGTTAATACATTTTTTTAAGGTTTGCATATTAAATTTTGAAGTTGCTACAATAATAATTATCAAAGATTATTCCTTTAAATAAAGTACCTACTTATGTACAAAATCGAGTTTTTGAAGGCAAAAACCATCATAATTTTTTATTAATTATGTCAATCTCAATCTGCCAAGCCTTTTCCCAACTATGTTGGGGTCAGCTTCCAGTCTAACCGGATGCAGCTGAATACCCGTATTTTACATGGAGCGACTGCCTATCTGACCTCCACAACCCAGTAACTGGGTAATACGATACCCCATGGTAAGACTGGTGTCAGACTTTCGGGCTTCTGACGACTCGTAACGACTGTCAAAGATCCATGAATGACAGCCGGGACCAACGGCTTAACGTGCTTTCCGAGGCACGGAGGATTCTCGGTATGTAAAGATGGTCACCCATCCACTGACCAACCCCGGCAAGCGTAGCTTAACCTGATGGATCGACCAGTGCGGCTGTTGTTACTTAGCCACGAGCTCCTCCAATTATGTAAAAGATAAAAATTATCTATAGAGGCAAACCGAAAGTCAAAGTCAAATAATTTATTTCAAATAGTCTTAATTGTAATCTCTTTTGAACGTCAAAATTTACAAAAATATAATTGATTGAAAGACGTAAGATTCAATATTGTGATAAAGAATTCGATACAAGGCATTTACAAATGCTTTTTCTTTTGCATTATTTTGTTTCTAGATTTTTCTTTTTTTAAATTTTCACTTTTCTTTTTTTTCACTTTTTCTAAACTGTTAAGTACCTAAACCATTACTTCACAGACTCACATTTTCTGCAAGCTGAAACAGCTTTGAATTTGTTTGTTAACGCCGAAGAAAACAGCAAACAATTCTATTATTATGTTAACTAGCAGCTAAAGTGTGAGAGTTAAGAGCTTAAACAGCTTGCGTAGTTTAGGAAACAAGAATTAAACTAAGCCATAGAAGCTGAGCTGAAGAAATTTAAAAAGAATGCTGTTATATCGTATTCTACTCGAAATTGCATCCTAGATCTCCCACAAAGTGGCTGAGCTCAGATTTCAGTAATGGACTAGTTTCCTTGTCCCTGATTGGTTCTGTCAAAGATAGTTAATTGACTTAGGCTTGACCTTGCGGCAAATCATTATAAAATACAATAGACGTAGACAGGCAGGGACATCGACGTGAAAACTGTTACCATTGATTCAGCACATGATTCTGAAACCCTTGCGCTGAAATTTCTCAAAAAAAACAGCTGTTACATAGAAAAGTGCAATACCTTAGTGGCGAAAAATTTCAATGCAGGGGTGTTTAGAATCATGTACTGAATCCAAGGTTTTCGCGTCTATCCCTGCAACCCTGTATAAACCTTTTCTATGTATCATATTGATTTCCTCTCCACGCTTTGTCTCTTTTGGGAAAGTGATCATCCTTTAACCTGTGGCGGCATCTACATCGCCACATGCGAACTACGCATCAGACTGACGTCTCGCGAAATTCTGCATCGCGCAAGCAATATTTACCACGCGATCAGCATATATATGACTTCCCAACATCAATCGTTGAGCAGAAAAATACACTCTTTTCTTGCTAATACTTTAAATCCATACAACTGTACTATTTGACAATCCAATGACAACTGACTCATTTTACAATTTTGAATGACGTTTGCCCCACCCAGAAATAGTTGCCCACCAGACACGACACCCGTATGTTCGGAGAATCCTCCCTTTTCTATGAAGGATGAGTGAACCTCCGACGACAAATTTCAACGCCGGGAGTTACAGAATCACGTACTGAATCCATGGTAACAGTTTTCGCGTCGATGTCCCTGCCACCCTGTATTAAGTAACCAATTCCGCTTAACTATTCCTAAAGAGTCATAAAAGTCTTACAGGTTTTTTATGACTCTTTAGGAATAGTTAAGCGGAATTGGTTACTAAATATACGAGTATCTACGTCTATTGTATTTTTTATATTGCATAATGGGCAATCAAGCAAAACTTCCCGAAAAACTAACCATTCCGATGGCAAAAAGGTGACATTTTGGGCTTGCTAGGAACTTTTACTCGATCATGACGTTATTCTTACAATTCTTCAGAAAATTTTGCTTTTTTATTGAAAAAAATATAATTTTCGAATTTTTTATTAATAGTCTAGCCAGGAAGTTTTTAGCCAACCCACTTGCGATTTATTTTGTTGATTGACATACTAAATTTGTTATAAAATACTTTTCATCCATTAAGCAGATAGGTGAAGGTCGTTTCCAGGTCGGATCTTATTAATGTATTGTTAGCCTAGTACTTTAGCCAGACAACGTCATAATCAATATCGACCAATATACAGAAAACGTTAAGTAACTCAATGTTTTCTTTATTTATGTATTTTATTACCTTATCCTCCGCCTTTTTGTGATCGTAATGTCTTTTCGTTATAGTTCTAGTTTCTTTTATTTCTTTTATTTCTTTACATCTAGATAATATAAGTACTGTATTGAAGCAAATTTATTTATTTTACGACTCGCTTCATTACTTAAGGTTATTGGATTTGTAATGATCGGATCTCGTTTTTGTCTGAACTAATAAATTGTTAAGCATATTTATTTTGTTTATTAAATATACTTGAACTATTAATACGTTTATTCTTACATTGTGTTTTGTTTCGAAGGTTTTCATAAATTATTGTACTCATTGTTTTAGCAGCCCACGTTGCTGCTTCCAAAAGCAAGTTCTAATCAACACTCGAAACAAAACCGCTAAATTAACAACACCCATCATTCAATATTCCCCACTAAACATAATACAAAGTCTATAAACATGATGGCTTGCCCTCCAGAAACACGCAACTCATCGGCTATTTATCAAAGGCCTCCATAAACGCCTCTACCTACTCCTGAATCCATTAAATTTATTAAACGAGCATTATGTTAACCAGTTTGCCTCTCTAAATTCTCTCTATGTTCGTCTGTATCTTTTTGTAATCGTATCACGCTCTCTTCAGTCTCGAAATGGAATAAAAAGCAAATTTTCCCTGTTTTTGCTTCGAGCGTTTCTTTGTACTAAGCTTACGTCTAAAGACTGTTGGTATTCTTTGCATAAGTAATATTGGTTTTAGCGAGCTGGATTCGTAACTCTGCGTAAATAAATGGGGGCTGTTTCTAGGCGATGATTCTTCATTTGGCTGGAACATATCTACAAGGTTATTCTACTTGTTATTTGATCTTTATAAAAGAAGTAGCGTTTTCAAAGATATGTAAAACATTATGTTCACCAACTAAAACATTATACTCTATTTTGTTAAGGATAACAAAGCCAGAGAGAAAACACAAGAATAACACGAGTGAAGCAGTATAATAATTACTTCGTCAGACCTGAGAGGCTGAGAGAAACTTATCATCCTCTTTCTTTAGCCGAAAAACATCGTAGCTTCCTATTATATCGCTAAATTGCTTCATTACAACAAAAGTAAATAAGGCAGCATCCGCAGAGACCACAAAAACTTTTTGAATTCGTCTCAATTACGACTTGCCACAATAAAGTTAGGGTTTATTAGGAAACTTATTAATACAATCTGAGAAAAGGATGTCTTCAGATATTGTATAATATTTTATCAATTGATTTTCAAAATATATACACATTTTCTATGTACTCGTATCATATTGATTTCCTCTCCACGCTTTGTCTGTTTTGGGAAAGTGATCATCCTTTAACCTGTGGCGGCATCTACATCGCCACATGTGAACTACGCATCAGACTGACGTCACGCGTAATTCTGCATCGCGCAAGCAGTGTTTACCACGCGATCAGCATATATATCACTTCCCGATATCAATCGTTGGACAGTTGCCCACCAGACACGTCACCCGTCTGGTCGGAGGATCCTCCCTTTTCTATGGAGGATGAGTGAACCTCCAATCAATCAATCTGTCTAGCCTTTTCCCAACTACGTTGCGGTCGGCTTCCAGTCTAACCGGATGCAGCTGAATACCAGTATTTTCCATGGAGCGACTGCCTATCTGACCTCCACAACCCAGTAACTGGGTAATACGATATACCCCTTGGTAAGACTGGTGTCAGACTTTCGGGCTTCTGACGACTCATAACGACTGTCAAAGATCCACGAATGACAGCCGTGACCAACGGCTTAACGTGCTCTCCGAGGCATGGAGGATTCTCGGCATGTAAAGATGGTCACCCATCCACTGAACAACCCCGACAAGCGTAGCTTAACCTGATGGATCGACCAGTGCGGCTGTTGTTACTTAGCCACGAGCTCCTCCATGAGTGAACCTCCAAATACTGTTATATCCGTCAACTAAACCCTTGACCTCTCTGGTCATAAAAACATGTTGTACCAAACAAAATTATTACCTATCTTCTTCCTAGCTTTATGCCATCTCTTTGCTACTAAGTCTTCTCAATTTCGCACAATCTTGTCCGGCCTTCATGTTGAGTTTATTAGCACTTTGGTCGGTTTTTACGATATCCTGCCAGCATTTCTTGGGCCTCCTGCGGAGCTCACTTGGGGTCTCAGTAGGAAGAGGATTACCCGCTGGTCTATGAGCAGTAAACTGTAGCACTCCTATAAACAATGCCATAGTATGTACGTTATGAACTTGTGTATTTGTATGTATGTAGACTTTACATGTTTACAATTTATAAATTAAAGTGTGGAATTATTATATAAACAAAAAACAAATTATACGTTATTAATACATATTTTTCTTAATATCATGTCTTTCATAATGCCCACCTTCGTAATCACTTCCAAAATTACCACTGCCTACCACAACATCAGTATTAATTAAGCTAAAACCCACGAAAAACTAAAAACATGATACAATATCCACGAGCAGAAATTAGCTTCGTTCAAGTTCCGATGTTTATTTTAGACTCCATCGTGTACAGTGCACTTTATTGTAAAGTTGTTGTTCTATTTAACATCCGCGACTTTGGCATCGTCCTGATTACTTCCCTATTTGCTGCGAAGAGCGCCTTTCAATTTAGGTGTCTGCTTTATATTTTCATTCAATAACTTGGACGTACGATCGAGCCGCACAATGACGCTGTTAGTTGACTTTATTTGACGATTTTCTATTTTTGACTTGGGACGTTTTTGGAGATAAAATGCAGAATTTTTTAGGTAGTGTAACTATTTTTATGTACAGTTTCCGTCCCAATTTAATTTTTGTTTTTATTTTGTACTAACTTTTGTGGAGGTCGAAAATTATCCCACGGGAACGTACTATCGGGATATCCTTTGTGTTCAGGTTATAAACTAGGCTATCTATGTGCCAAATTATATCTCAATCCGTTTAGCCGTTTTTGCGTGATTGAGTAACAAACATTCAAACATCTAAGCTTTCTCATTTCTTATAAAAAAACTTTTTACAAAAAAAAAAAGAACCGACTTTCGAAAAAAAACACTACAAAGTGAAAAATAACTTTAATTTCGGAAGTCGGTGTCTTTGGGTTTGAATTTTCGTTTTTTGCCACCGACTTCCGAAATTAAAGTTATTTTTCACTTTGTAGTGTTTTTTGTCGAAAGTCGGTTGTTTTTTTTTTGTAAAAAGTTTTTTTTTCACTTTTTAGTTGTGCTACCTACCCAACACAAATTCGAGTACCTGCTATGTAAATAACAGTCACAGGAAGTTATCATAATATCATCGACTTATACTAAGTGGGAAAAATACGTATTATTGAAGCTTACTCAAAAACTATCCCAGCAAAGTTAATACAATTTATATGGGACCAATCCGGGAGCATACCCTTTCAAACAAAAAAATAATTTTCAAAATCGGTCCACAATTGAAGGAGAAATCGACGGACATACATAAAAAAAAAAAAAAACATACATACGCGTCGAACATATAACCTCCTCCTTTTTGGAAGTCGGTTAAAAAGTAGGATTAAGTACGATAGCACGATAGATGGTATACACTTCAACTTATCTATTACTTGTAACAATTTTCTAATTTACTTTGAAACCGGCACTTTGTATCACCATCATAAGAATTATATATTTCACCAGTAACCAGTAACAGCTCTTATTTATACGATTATTAATGTAGGATCTCTACGTTCGTAATATCCGATGTTGGAACACAGCCTCACTTCCAGCTTGCTGTTGCTAATAATAACCATTCGTATGTATTGTTTGTTTTGATTAATTCGTACAAGTTATTGTTATTTGTTCGATAGTCTAACGATCACTGGATACACAACACGTGTGGTCTCATTAAACGCTGCTTAGACTTTTTCGTTCATTCGATTTTCGTTGCTTCACTGGTAATGTTTTATGTGTCAGTTGGTTGCAGCGTTTACCATCATACTACTTTCACTTTTCGGATTAGCTCTCTCATTTGCAATTTTTTTAGATTTATAATCACGTGCCTTATTTGTTCGTAAGCTTGTATGTAGGGGTAATCTCCGTAACTAACAGTCGGATTTGAAAAATCTCTTTTGCATTGGATAGCCCAATTCTTGAGGAAGTTTATAGGCTATGTAAAATCACGCTTCGACCCGTAAGAGCTGAGCAAAAAGTCAGCAAGAACGCTAACCGAAAACGCAGTCTTAGCACGGGCGGGCGATGGGATGCGACGGGTTAGGTTGGGGCCAAAATATCATGCGAATGAACGGCACAAGGGCGGTGACAAACGGGCAGAAGGCCGCTATTTTTTATTATACTTTTGCAGATTGAATGGTTTAAGGCGGAAGCGTCAAGGTATCCCTCGAAATTCAAATTTTCTTACGTTTTTTTGTAATTTGCAGGTCAGTATCATGTTGTATGTTGATCTATGTAAATATGATTTGCGGCCGTATCAAATGTTTATTTATGGAATTATAATCATAAAAATGTATAAAATACAACTCTCAAGTTCATATAATCGCATTGAATGACTATTTCATGAAATCATGACATTTGGCGATTGTGCTTACTTATGGAGTTGTATTACTGATTGTTATAATTATAATTATGTAAAGTGGTATTGGTTACGGTCGCGAATCATATTTTAATCAACATAAAACCTCACACTGATCTGCAAAATGTAAAAAATTTAAGAAAATTTGAATTTCGCGGGCTACCTTAGCGCATCCCCCTTAAGTCAATTTAGAGCTTCATTGTCATTTTCATGTCAATGAAGTAAAAGGAAAAAGATTATATACACCATTTTGGCTGTGACGTTAATAAGACAGGGGACTGACTCAAGGCAACCGACTTTCGTTGATGGTGCCAAAAATAAATATCATTAAAATAGTAAGTACGTAAGTAAAACCTCTCTAACTGTGGTACTTTTCACAACTACAGAATTCACTCTGACCCGAATGATTGATGACGCAATGACGGTGAACCAGTCGGAATGATTGACACTCGATTGACTAGTCTAAACCGCGAGGGAACGCAACGCAACCACCGTATATGACGTCATTATTTTAATAAGGTAGGAACATACAGGTACCTTGAAGACACTAAGGATCATGAGAAAAACATGTTATTTAATCTACATTAATGAGGTAGAAAAACTTGTTTTCTAGTGCAGAATTCAGCTCCTGCAATATGGAGCGCTGCATTATCCTTTATTATTATTATAAGCCTTTGTTGTCCCACTGTAGGGTAACCCTTCCCCAGGCCCTTCCCTCTTTCCACTCCTCCCGGTCTACTGTGATTGCGGACCAATCCTTTAAGAAGGAGTCCAGCTCATCCCACCATCTCTTTCTGAGCCTGCGGCGTAATCTTTTCCTGCTATTTAGGATCCACCGAGTGGTGATTTTTGCGTATAGCTGCTCCGACATACGACAGATGTGGCCAGCCCAGGTCCACTTTAATCCAGTAACTGTGCGGCCAGCGTCCACTATTTGTGTTTTGGAACGACGTATCGAGTTCCTAATGCAGTCTGTCAGTTTGACACCTAGTATACTTCGTTCTATAGCCCGTTGGGAGACTCCAAGTACGGATTATTCTTTGGTAACGGATGAAAACTGTGATCAAGGACCTGTGGTTATTCTAACATTTCACTGCATTCTTTTGATATTCACCGTGTTAGCTTTTCTATCTCAGAATGACATCATACAATGCTATCTCAGAATGAATAAAATTACACTTCTTGCCCATTTAAACGAGTTCACAGGGCCCGCTGGTCCCATTTCTATTCGAGGATAATACTATGCTTGCTAGCTTAAACACAGCCACTATTTACCTAACCCGACTGCAGTTGAAACTCCTCATGAAGTGGGTCAGTTTATCGATCAAACGTGTCGGTTCCCGCCTCTGACCTTTGCTCTGTCGCTAATGAGTTCTGGCTGCGGCCTCAGTGTTGACTGTCCCTGCATAGCAAGGTTACCGGCGTTGCGTCACGTATAATTAAATAGTCGGGACTTGTGGTTGCGTGCATATTAAGTACTCAGACCAAATAAAAAACAAAAATAATAAATTAATAGTTTAAAAAACACTAGAAAAACACGCTTTTATAAATGCACGTAAAAACAAAAAATGTATCGTGTTCAAAGTCCGTACGTAAAAAATTACGTGGCCTTTACAATATTCCATCATGAAATTCCAGTGCCTATCTTTCGGCTTCATCATCAGACCTTGAAACCTAATCGTGGTCAAAGTTCATTACAAGACTTTTCTAAGAAATCCAAAACAGCTATGATACGATTTTCCATCATGAAGTTCCAGTTTATATCTTCCGGCTCCATCATCAGATCAGTTCGACAGTACCATATTATTGTATTGTCATCAGAACTATAACATACAGCTGCAAATTTTCATTACGCTACGACCCTTGGAAGATGGTTAAATTAGTTACCTTAGATTCCATTACAGTTACATACATGTCGACCTAATAAGAGCGTGTTAAAAAGCGAGCGCTGCGAACAAAAACTACACCGGCGCTCTGTACATACACGCTCACACACACACATTTACAACCTTTTACAATGACACTACAATCAAACTACACCACACAAAGTGCACACATGTTTACGAAACCGGCTTCACTTCACTGTTGACAGCGCGCTGTCTTGGTTTTTTATTTGGTCTGAGATTAAGTACCTATGTTTTATAAAATACTAGTAAGGCTGCCTGTCCATTGAAGCGGAGCGAGGCGGCGAAGAGGAGAATGGCAGCGGAGTTGCGGACAGTGTCTGGCCATTGATGCGGAGTGAGGTAGCGGAGAGGAGTTACTGTGACTGTCCGGAACTAGACCGAGTTAACGCGACGAGTAATAATTCCCCGCTCCGGTTGGGGAACCGGAGCGGGGAATTATTACTCGTCCTACTCGTCGTTACTCGTCGTTACTCGCTCCACTTTTCGGCACCGTTTCCCCGCTCCGCTTCCTCTCTTCGCTTCTCCGCTCCGTTTCCCCGCTCCGCTTCCTCTCTTCGCTTCTCCGCTCCGTTTCCCCGCTCCGCTTCCCGGTTTTGTATGAATTTTTACTTGTTTCACCGAGATGTCTTTTTATACATAAACAGTCCGGAATAAATACTCTAAATGATGGTGGAAACCGCCTAAAATCCAATGTGTAGATTAGAAGATCATCGTCACACAAACAGACACGAAAAGCGACTGTCTTATATACATAATATGTACTAGCTGCGTCGCGTAATATCGATTTAAAAGATATTCTATGTCCTTGTACAGGTCGTGGACTACCCATGTGCCAAATTTCATCCAAATCCGTTCAGCCTTTTTAGCATGAAAGAGTAACTCTTTCGCGTTTATCTATACATATTATATTCATCTATCCTAAGATGAATATAATATGTCAATCTGCCTAGCCTTTTCCCAACTATGTTGGGGTCGGCTTCCAGTCTAACCGTATGCAGCTGAATACCAGTATTTTACATGGAGCGACTGCCTATCTGACCTCCACAACCCAGTAACTGGGTAGTACGATACCCCTTGGTAAGACTGGTGTCAGACTTTCGGACTTCTGACGACTCGTAACGACTGTCAAAGATCCACGAATGACAGCCAGGACCAACGGCTTAACGTGCTTTCCGAGGCACGGAGGAATCTCGGTATGTAAAGATGGTCACCCATCCACTGACCAACCCCGGCAAGCGTAGCTTAACCTGATGGATCGACCAGTGCGACTGTTGTTACTTAGCCACGAGCTCCTCCATAAGATGAATATAATATGTAAAGATGAAAATAGATTAGTTTACTTCTCAACATTTCATGAGTTTTTTTTTGTTTCGGTCCAGATATTCATTCCCAGGAGTGGACTCAGAAGTAATGAGGGCTTAAACAACACTGTCATTTAACGACAGACTAAGTTGTATCTGGCAAGTATGTTAATTAAATCACTATTGTAAACCCGTGCTAGTTCAGACACAGGTTCAGCAGATTTTTTTTTTCATTTCTGTAGCTGTCAGGAAATGTTTTGTCTTCGCATTTATTATGTCCGACACAATAACTCCGACTCAAAAGATACAGTTAAATCTAAGTAAGTGAGAACTGGGTAAGCGAGAAAACTTTATAATTGAGAGTAATTGCCAGATCCCGCCATTTAAACTCTCTAAAACCTCTATAAGTGAGAAGCAGAAACCTCTATAAAAAAAAATTAATTTTACGCTGTGGGGCCCCTCTGTAACTGAGACTGCTACTTGCCTGTACCTCTATTAGCGACAGTCAAGCGTATTTTAACATCTGCTATTTATGACTCATTCTTAAATTTCGTGGAACTAACATTGTTTTTGTTCCTCGCGACTTTTCCCAACCAGCCCCAACCTCTATAAGTCAGAAAGGCCACTGTTATACCTTTATAAGCTAGAAAGTCGAAATAGTCAGGAACCTCTATAAGCGAAAAAATATCAAAATCCCTTGAACTCCCGCTTATCCGGGTTCAATTTCATTACGATTTCTCGCTATCTAGATAAAAGAGGTATCTGAAAGTTTATATCGGAAAATATTCATTTCCTGAAGTATAATCTTGCAGTCAGTTTGAAGTCTGAATTGTGACTGAGGATTTTTAATAAAAGGAAACAAAGATACCTTTAAAATATACTTTTCATTTAGGCTTATGGACATTTATACAAATTTTGTCCTCCATTTACATCCAAACTTTGGTACATTTTATTATCTCTTTCTGTAATAACAAACTTTTAATAATATAAGTTCTAAAGAAAGCCTTCCTTCGGCGTCGCGTCGGGTTTAGTGGTTGTCATAATGAAGTTAATCGTATAAGCATCCAAAAGCCCGAATGTCACAATAAACGACTTGAGGGAAAGAACAGAGTGGAGGCGTAGGCGGCGAAATAGAGCACAGAATTTAAATGCACTGAATTTAGACAAATTGTTGACATTTGTGTTAACAAACAGCGACTCTTCGGACGTCCACGTTAACTTGGAAACGAGAAAGATTTTCGTTTGACAGTAAAAGTACGATTCAAAACGAAGTCAATCGGAGCGCAACAGCAAGCATCGGCGGGATGCAATTTAAATGAATGTTGTAACAAATAAATGGAAAATGGAAGAGAGATAAACAATTATATCGTTACGAACAGCAATGGTAGATATTTGCGTTTCTTTTATATATTCATGGGGGTACTACATAACGTTAATAAGAAGGGATTATTCCACTAATCCCCATTGACAATCCCCATCAATGGGGATTGAGGGACAAAAAGTTCAGAAATCCCCATCGGTTTAAAAATAAAATACAAACAACATAATTAATATATAAGAGTCACGAAGTCTTTATTTCTCACGGAGGTAACGGACTCATTGATTATTTTTATAATCAAACAAATTAAAGTAATGGCTAAATTAATAGCCTATGTGTAAAATATTTCTGTCATATCATATAACAGTTCAAACTTTACTACAAAATATAATCTTTTAGAGAGTAACTTTTAGATTACTTTGTGATTGATTATTTTAGAACTTTTCTTTATTTGAGTCTTTACCTAAGTCTCGTGGTGCACGGTTATAAAAAAAAAATATCTCGTGAATAAAGATGCTTGAATTTAATAGATTTTGATTTAATAAGAATCTCTATTCATGAGACATATTTTTTTTCTAAAAAGGTACACCACACCGGTAAACAAAACTTCTAAAATAATTAATCACAAAGTTACCATAAAGTAATTTAAAAGTTGATCTCTGAAAGATTATATTTGTAGTAAAGTTTAGACTGTAATATGACAAGAACAGAAATATTTTACACTTAGGCTATTAATTTAGCCATTACTTTAATTTGTTTGATTATAAAATTAAAAAATGGGTCCTGACCTCCGTCCGTAAGAAATAAAGACTTCGTGATTCATATACAGGGTGGCAGGGACATCGATGCGAAAACGGATACCATGGATTCGGTATATGATTCTGAACCGCTGCAGCTGCGTCGAAATTTTTCGTCGGTTATTTAAGAAAAAATCTGATGTTCCATAAAAAAATATTTACATTACAAATTTAAATGCAGGGGGGTTCAGAATCCTGTATCTAATAATATATAATCCATGGTATCAGTTTTCGCGTCGATGTCCCTGCTACCCTATATAATGTGTTGTTTGCATTTTATTTTCAAACCGATGGGGATTTGTGAACTCTAGTTCCAAAATACCCATTGATGGGGATTTGTGGACAAGAAAGTTCACAAATCCCCATTGATGGGGATTGTCAATGGGGATTAGTGGAATAAGCCATAAGAAGATCCCGATACTTTCACAGCTCGCATAATTTCGCGGCATGTACCAGCTTAATAAGGAATTTCAGAAAAATATAATTTGGTGCTGGTGCTGGGGCACCTCAAACCATTATAATACATAAATATTATTTAACATACTTCATTTACTCATCCACAGGCAGCTTTAAAAATACTCCGTACATTTTCACTCCGCCGAGCACAGCACTTAAAGCACAGTGAGCAAGCCTTTGCAATGAAACAAAATATTTAAGATTGTAACAATTAACCCTCCAGAGATCCTTTGATAAACGTGTTTTTCCTGTGATAAACGGCAGTGAGAGAATGTTACCGTAATCACTACGCAACTACCGTCACACGAAAAGGGGCTTCAGCTCATTGTACTTAGGTACATATTGCGATAAGCCTAAACGCCTCTATGGGCGTGAAACACACCATTAACACGCCTCATAAGGCTTACCTCAGGAAACTGCATAGTAATACACTTAACTCTTAGTTCATAAAATAACCTTTTCATGTAAAATTCCAATAAAAACGTTGCAGTTATGAGGGCAGCCATTGTTTCTCGGAGCACTATTTGAATGAAGGATTTTAATAAATAAAGTTTTTCCATTAAAATGTACGGGTACAGTACACAAAATGGCGGACGTTCGCAATATACAGACGTTTATGAGTCTCTGTCTACATTCTACCACAGATAATAGCAGAAGAGTTACTTTTTGTCAAAGCCAGTGTAAGTTTAATAAAAAAATACGCACTCTTGCTTGTTAAGAAGGAAAACATAAGTAATACTTCAGAACAAGCAAGAGAAAAAGGTATTAGTATAAATTAATACATTTTCTTGACGTTAACACCAGTCAGATATAACATAACATTATACCTGTAATCTCTGAAGAGTTAGGCAGAGGAATACGTATAGTACAGGTTACATTTCGCCAGATATGGGGTGATTAGTTGGCGAGCCTATTGCCATCAACCGGGCACAAATCCAGACTCCGGGTTGCTACTGAGAAATTTCGAATGGAAAAATCCAATAATACTTTACCCGACCACGAAATCGAACTCTTTACCTCGAGCTCAGCAGTAGAGCTTGAGACCAGTAGACTAACGAAATCAGTCAAATATGAAAGTATTATAAAAGTGGTCACCCAATTCAGATTTTTTTATTTCAACTTTACAGTTCGATTCATATGGCCGCTCGGAAGTGCGGTGCTCGCTGCGCAGTACCTCACCCCTCACCCCCGTTGATCCATGAATTCGTTACTGCCCAGCGATTCGCCTCATGTTCCGAGCCGCCATTAAGTTTGAATCGGGGTGTATTACTAAGTAAGTCGTACAATTTTCTTGATATTGAGTGAACCTTCTAGCATTTTTCTCAATATTTTGTAACTCTACGTAGATTCCGGAATTGTACCCGGGAAGTCTGCATTAAGTAGTCCAAGTAGGTACGGCAGAAGTTTAATTAAACGTATAGAATATTAGATGTATGCATAACTTAATTTTGGTGTTGAATGTGTGATTCGAAACAATAGCATATAATTAGAGGTAATATGCAAACACAATATCGCGTTTATACGGGCGCTGATTGATGATGTTATGGAAATGATGACAATGTTTTGACACTACAAAATTATAAACAAGGAGGTACTTCTATAACATAATATAATATACTATAATATCAATATAATCATATTTATAACATATTTTACCCAATTTTTATCTAAATAGATAAAAATTGGGTAAAATATGTTATTATTAATAATAATAATAAATACAATATGTTTGTAGTTTTCTATTAATTAATCTATATAATAAAAATGAATCGCTAAATGTGTTGCTAAGCGCAAAACTCGACAACGGCTTGAACCAATTTCGCTAATTCTTTTTTTGTTATGTTTGTTAATGCAAGGAGAAGGTTCTTACGAAAAAAAAAAAGAAGAAAATTGCGCAGAAAATTGGAAAATCTCAGAAAACTTACGACTATTTTAACTTCGCGCGTTGGACAGTTAGCGCGTTTGATGAATGTGAATTTAGCAGAGTAATAGGTTCGTAGGTATGTAGGTAGGTAGGTAGGATAGGTAGGGTAGGTAAGTAGGTAGGTAGGATAGGTAGGTAGGCAGGTAGGGTAGGGTAGGTAGGTAGGGTAGATAGGTAGGTAAGCAGTAGATAAGTACATAGTGCCACCCGAGCGAAGCCGGAGCGGGGCAGCTAGTTCAATAATAAATATGGTACAAAATTTAAAATAACATACAAAACATAACATCAGTCCTGTATTCCCCGAAGGGTTAGGCAGAGGTGCACCTTATACAGCCACATTTCGCCAGCTATGTTCAAGTCCCATTTAATAGGGGGCGAGCCTATTGCCATCAACCGGGAACAGATCCAGACTCCGAGCTGCTACTGAGAAATTCCAACAGAAGTTGTTTTTATTATAATGAAATATAAAAGGGCGCCAAATGCATGGCATGACTCGTTCGGGGCGCCTACATGGTGAAGGCCGGCCCTGCGTGGAGATTATGCAACCAGGAAACGAAAGTTGGGTATGAAAAGTATGCTGGGACAAATTGGATGAAAGTTGGAGAACAGCGTGTTTGGCGCAGTTTGGGAGAAGTCTACGTCCAGCAGTGGACTTACAATGGGCTGAGTTAATTAAGGTTATGGAACTATTTAGTGCCAATATTAAAAACCTCTCAGTAGCTTTAAAAAACTTACTACTACGTTCAATCACGATCGTTCTAAAAGATTCTTCTACGAACCGACGATGCTTTGCATTTCGCTTCAGAATATTTGCCTTCGTTACCCCCTGTAAACCAAACGTGACCACTTCAAGCGGGTCTCGAACGTCACCGATCTTATTTATGCGGTCTGATTTAGTTTACGTTGGCATAGACTTTCAGGCAGCTCGTTACCTTCACGCTCGCTTAGCTTGCGGTGTGGTAAGTGAACTGAGTGGGTAATCGATTCGCAAAGTGGGGTAAAGATAAATTAGGTATTAAATAAAAAAAAATATGCTTAAAAGAATAAATAAAGTTTTACTAATACAATAATGGCGGTGTATAAACTGCCGCTAGTTATTGGATAAAGAGCCGCTATTTGCGGCATAATTTTACGACTAAAGTGCCGTAAGCATTGCACTTGTTCTTTTGTTTGATTGTTGAGGTTAGTCCGCCACCCTTGATATTTGTTTTAGATAATTATATCAAAAGTCACTACAATAGAGTATAGAGTGCCGCTAGCGGCATTCTATACACTGCCTGCAATAAAAGTATTCCAGTTCCTATAGCATAGTCATCATTTTATTATGGTTGTGTGCTAGCAATGGATCAATTGGTGTCTAACACATGACCGTTCTGTTGTTAGAGTTTAAGAGTTACTTTAAGACGCTTATCGAAGTTTTTCTGTTATGTTGCGGCCACATCTGCATCTATCGTGACAGAGCAATGCGTTCCGCGTGAGTTTGAGTTTAGTATGTACCCGGGCGATAAGTGCTACGCAGCCCGAACTATCGCGACGATAACCGATAATGGTTGGTCACATCTGCGTGTATCGTATTACTGCGAGGCTTCGTCACGATAGACGAAGATGCGGCCGCAGCATTATAATTATCCTTAAAAAACAGTAAAAAAATGTGTTGCTTTTGACTATTCGGCTTTAAGTCCAAAAAAATTAGAATTTTGAATGTTTGTATTTCTATGGAAATGTGTTATGGTGGTTGCTATGTCAACTCAAGATGAACAGTCTCACCGGCATTGTAGACCGGTCAGTTCCCTAAACTTAAGCCCATTAGCATAATTACAAAGCCCGTTGTGAAACGGAGTGAAATCAAGATTTTCTGCGAAGAGCGGATTTGCGACGATATTTCCTCCCTCCACTCCTTCCGTAGTTCGCGAGCTCGCGCGTCCTCCTTCCAGTTTTGACGGAACATATCCAGCTCGTCCCGCCATCTGCTACGCGGTCTGCTGCGACCCGCCTCACTGTCTCAGGGCAGCAATCTGTAGATACCTATTACATAACTGTATTTTGTTTTTTGTGTACACCTACCTAATATCACATGGAAATATAAAAAAACACGAAGACTATAGTTGCATGGCAATAGCGGCCCGGTCTCGTTCCGCGTTCGCGTATTAAGCGGGGAAATCGTACTGTAGTTGCATTTACCTTCTAACAAATAATTCCAAGTTCATTTTAAACTATGTATTAATTAAAGTTAGTACCTATTTGAACCAAGTTCCATGACCATAATGTGCGTGTTAAATAGTTTGAAGGACGATTTAATTATTTAACACGGCCTAAATGGCCGCGTTTATTGCTAAGCAGACCCTGCGTACTGACACACCTCGTACAAAAATGCATAAAATACGTATCGTGTCTACGTCATAAATAGTCCTAGAGTTTTAGTGGCTTGGTTCCCCTTACGACTCCTCCGGGAATTAATGAATTATCGCATGTGTATTGAATGTAGACAGTGACAGACTAATTACCCGTTTTATATATCCGTGAACACCTTTACTGCTAACGGGAGCATATAAATATGCCCATTCAATTAACTCGGCGTACTGCAGTGTCACGGGCATACATCCGACTTATCCTTATACGTGTTCGCAATTTATTTGCTAAAAATGTAAACAAACACGATTTTTAGGAAAAACAACTGTAATGCCTACATATAAGGTTCAGTTTGCGCTACAACTTAATATTTTTTATGACTTTTTCAACAATATTAGTCAGTCTAAATTCAACTTTATTTACACTTTCATAAAATTGATGTTTGTTTATGTGGAAATAACATCAATTGGAAACGAGGTTATAAATAGACCATAAATTAAATTCTGTCATCGTATTATCTCACGCCGAAAAGGTATGATTAAGTATATCTGTGTACAAGCATCTTATTTTTTTAATACATTCCTTAGACGCCCTTCTAGTTAAAGGAAATCTACAAGAAGAAAATCTACAAGAAGAAAATCTACAAGTCAGTGATAAGCCCTGTCGTACTGTAGGTATGGATCGGAGTGCTGGGCCTTGAAGAACACGGATGAAGAAAGATTGCATGTGGCGGAGATGAGAATGTTGAGATGGATGTGTGGAGTGACGAAAATGCATAAAGTAAGAAATTAGTATATAAGGGGAAGTTTAAAAGTCACAAACGATTTCCTTGCAACTTTTCTGTAACTGGCGCAAGTTACAGAAAAGTTGCAAGGAAATCGTTTGTCCTGGTATGAGCATGTGGTGAGGAGGGAGGAAACGAATATGACTAAAAGAGTGATGAATATAAATTTTGATGGATGGAGCGGACCGCAGCATGCATAACCGGATGCAGCTGAATATCAGTATTTTACATGGAGCGACTGCCTATCTGAACTCCACAACCCAGTAACTGGGTAATACGATACCCCTTGGTAAGACTGGTTGTCAAACTTTCTGGCTTCTGACGACCCGTAACGATTGTCAAAGATCCACGAATGACAGCCGGGACCAACGGCTTAACGTGCTTTCCGAGGCACGAAGAAGTCTAGGTATGTAAAGATGGTCACCCATCCACAGGCCAACCCCGGCAAGCGTAGCTTAACCTGATGGATCGACCCGTGCGGCAGTTATTACTTAGCCACGAGCTCGAGCACAAGCACGAGTACGAGCTCGAGCTTTGTTGACCAGTGTGGAATTAATATTAGGTATATGTGTTAATCAAACAAGAACAGGAAGTTTGCTGTTAATTATAAACATAGTAACTCCATAAAATATGATGTTAAAACTACTTATCAATATTTGTATTGACTGAAACTACAAATAAGATCATTCAATTGCAAAAGTAAAACAATATGTTTCAATTTCAAATATTATTTTTAAAAAACTATTGTAAACGAGAAAACACAACACACATGAAACTGTATGTTGTAACTCAATCAAAAAGCAATAAATATTTCAGTACTCTTCTGAAAGTGTTTTGTCCTTTTGATGAAAATTGGTTGGTTGGTTGGTTGTAGGTTTAATAATAATCATAATAAAACAGGCTAAAAAAAAAAAAAAACCTAATCCTAGAACCAAAAACTCGAAGATCCACCACGCGGGCCCAGTGCGGGTTGGTAGATGTTACAATCTACCAGCCCGCACTGGGCCCGCGTGGTGGATTACGGCCCACTCCCTCTCACAGAGAGGAGGCCAGTGTCCCAGTAGTGGGAACAGTATAGACTGATTATGCTTATACGTAAGGTCCTAACATCGCTATAACTCCTGAAGTCATGAAATTGCAATAATTCGAAGAAACGGTCACCAAAACAGACCCTTAAGTAAATAAAGAATATTGCGGGCTAGCGGTCAACAATAAAAACGGATTGGAAGCCACAGATTCTTGGAATTTCTGTTTGTCCTTAAATATCCGGAACATACTTTTATTTCGAACTAGCCTTCGCCCGCGGCTTCGTCCGCGTGGATGTCGGAAATTATCCCATGGGAACGTACTACCGGGATATTCAATGTGTTAATTCAGGTTATAAACTATCTGTGTGCCAAATTGCAACCAAATCCGTTCAGCCGTTATTGCGTGGTTGAGTAACAAACATACAAACTTTCACATTTATAATACTTTTTTATATTTTTTTTCTGGTTTCCTTTGTCTATACTGAACTTACCCCTAAGCTATGGCACGCAATTATTTAACACCCTATATATATAATATATACATATAATTTATCCTACTTCCTACTATTATATATAAAGGATGAATTCTTCCTTGACTCCATTTGGTTATTGGGTTTTTCCATTTGGAATTTCTTAGTAGTAGCCCGGAGTCTGGATTTGTGCCCAACTGATGGCAATAGGCTCGCCCCCTATCACGTGTATATGTCTCATCTCTCATATGTCTTAAACATAACTAGCGAAATGTGGATGTACCATAGGTAGACCTCTGAGTAATGGTAAGTTATGTTTTGTAAATTCTTCACCGAATTCTCTGTTGATCAATCAACTGGCTGAAAACGGAAATATAATTGTACCGTTCACGTTTCGTTAACGGAATTGGTAGAAAAAAATTGCAGAGTATTCCATCATTACTGATCAGCGATTTTAATTAAGCCGGCATTTCATCGAAATATTTTACGTAGCCAATTTGAAAGGCTCATCAAAGTACCTATACGCAGGTTATCCCTATTTAATTGCAGCTCATTTTGACGTAGTTAGTTACTTGACAATCGGGCAAACCAACAGACATGACACGGAACCCTTATAGGATTTCATTTATTTATTCTGAACAAAAATACATTTGTGTCGAATATAGGATTAATAATAATCAATAAAAGTTACAATTAATTACAAGTTAATGAATACACGGAATAATAATAATAATAATCAATAAAAGTTACAATCAATAAATAGATAAAATGTCAAAAATAAAATCAAAAATAAAGTCAAAAAAACTTAATCAAAAAAAAAAAATAACATGTCAAGAATTAGACTTAAACAATATACAAGTTACACTGTGGCATTATTTTTGTCACTAAAAAACTCTTCTATACTATAGTAGCACTTCGTCAATAGGAATGAGTTTAATTTGAATTTAAATATTCTTGGACTATTAATAATTTTTAGTTCTAATGGCAATTTATTGAAAATTTGTACAGACTGTACTTTAGAGCTATGTTTGACAAAATTTAATTTTGGCTTCAAATAATTTAGCAAATCTTTCCTGCGCGTTTCCACCCTAGTTTCCCTTTCTTCCTTTGTCTCGTATTTGTCTAGGTTTTTTAGAAAACTACTTAGTAGGACCAAAATATAAAGACAAGGTACAGGTAAAATTTTTAATTTCACAAAATGCTCTCTACATGATTCAGTTTGCTCTATGCGAAGAATAGTTCTGAGGGCCCTTTTTTGCATAACAAAGGCTGCATTTATATTGTATTTATAACTGTTCCCCCATAGTTTAATACTGTACCTCAGCTTGGACTCAACTAAGGCAAAATAAACATTTCGTAACTGAGCAATGGTTAGTTCGTCCCTTAAACTTCTCAAGGCATAGCATGCACTGCTGAGAGTATTTGTGATTGCTTCCAGTTCTTGTTTCCAGCTTAAGAGCGTGATAGATTATTCTTTAATTGGACACAAAGGAAAACATCCCTATAATAATTATAACCTTGTTTACATGTGAAACACAACTTAGCAATAGTTTCTTATCAAAATATTATACATACTATTACGAAATACGTTTATAACATAAGTTTAAACTGTGTTCTTTCATTATTGTTCTGTATAATATCATATTTAACTGTTTAATGTGACTCGTTTACTAATTATGCCATTGTAAGACCAAATAATTAATAGAACTAATTAATTTAAGCATATTTACTCTATTTTTATATAATTTAATCATAGTTTTATGTTAAAATGCAAGTATTAACAAGTCTGTATCAAAATCGTACGATGTGACGTCACTTGTTGACTATCGTTTATAAAAAGCCGCCGCTCCGCCGTTCTCGGCTCCCCGATTAATAATAATAATATATCATTGATCCAGCCTGTCCCTCTTGCTGTCCTCCCCCCAGCGAACGCCCTAAGCCGAGGTTCGTACCCCACAGGGGGTGCCCTTAGCGAGCGTTCGCCTAGTTTTAATTAGCATAGTTTTCTGCCCCTGGCTGGAGGCTTTGAGTGTAGAAGCTTAAGGCAGCCACAGGATTGTCCGGTTGAGTAGTCATGACCTCAGTGGTCAGCTACGAGATGCCCTACATAAAATAAAAAAAAAGCCGTTCTCGGCCCATTCGCTCCGCAGCAGTCGCACCGAACGGACCTAAGTTAAGTAATTTGATATTATACCGTAATTATTGCCTATTATGATTATGTGTTGATAGAATACTGTCATACTGTTTCCATGGAGTTTCTTGTCCTTCTTCTCCGTGAAGACCTAGTTTTGCGAACGGACAACTAGCTTTCTGATTAAATAATGACAAGTCTAATTAAATAAATGTCTAACCTTGTCTTTCTGTGCTTTACTTCATACGATCCTTTCCCTACAAAACTTATTCAACAGAACTTACATACACAGTGATCATTCCGACTTTTAAAACTTGCTAAATTAGGTAATACTTATACATACACTTATAGTGCTTACTGCCTCTTCTAACATCATATTTTCTAATATATTTTTATTATGTGATTTATGTGTATACTTCAACTAATGTAATGTACAATGCAAATATATAATATTTCTTATATGCCTATAAAGTAAATAGCTAATTCAAATATCTGAATATTAAATAAATAAATCCCTTGCCCTTTAGTATGTCTATTATTTTTAACTCTTCTAAATACATTATTTTCTCACAAGCGCATCAATTTGTATCCCTAAAAAATTTAAATTTTGTACAATTTCCACTTTATTTCCCAATGAAGCTATTTTAATACTATCATTATTCCTCACAGTTGATTTGAATAGCATACATTTAGTTTTCTCCACATTGAGTTTTAAATTGTTAGTGGAAAACCAATGTTCAAAAGTAGACAGTGCATGATTCACTTTATTTTCTAAGTCCCTTATAGAGATATCGTTCATAGCGGCACTTGTGTCATCAGCAAAAATAACCATTTTGATGTCTGGTACTATCTTATACATATAGTTTGCTAAGTCGTTAAGAAATATTATAAAAAATATTGGACCCAAGACTGAGCCCTGTGGAACTCCCTTTTGTACTCTAACAAGCTTAGATTTGTAAATTTTTTCATGCCTGCTTTCAACTGACTTAATTTCGACATACTGTGATCTATTCTGTAAGTAAGAACTGAAAAGCTTTAAGACGTTATCTCTTATCCCATAGTGTTCTAGTTTGTCTAAAAGGATTTTATGTTCAACAGTATCGAAGGCAGAGCTAAGATCTAGAAATAGTCCTGCCACTTTTCCTTTATTATTCAATTTGCTAACCACATCATCCACTAGTGAGTCTATTGCATCAATGGTTCCTATGCTTCTTTGATACCCGAACTGTTGATAGCTAATGATATTGTGTTTAATCAAATGTTTGACAAGCCTATCTTTCATTACCTTTTCAAATTTAATCATCACTTCGTTGTCGTCCGTCCGTCTGTCAAGAAGACCCTTTTTCTCAGAAACACGTGGTGGTACTTATCAATTTGAAATTAATATCAAATACGTTTACCTACGGTCCCGTGGAGCTCTAAAAAAAATCAAGCTTCTAGTCAACGCAATAAAAAAAAATCTCCATTTATGCGACATATTTTGATACTCCCCCTCCTGGTACTTCCCGTTGACCTAGAATCATGAAATTTGGCAGTAAGCAAGTCAGAGCACATATAAAGAAAAAAGTCCGAAAATAGTTAATTTGTAGCTTTATCACACAAAAATTGCGATTACAAACTTACATTTGCAGTTGGAGCATTGACATTTGAATTGAATTGAGTGTATGGGAGAACATGTTTTTCTACTACAATGTGTAACGTTACGTTTTCCTCCGTGGAGGGAAACGTAGGTCACAAATTAAATTAAAATAAAAAGGTATTAAAATTAAAAGTTAAAATTAGTAAAAGTACAGTTAAGTTTAGGACACAGGACAGGCTCGGGTTAGGCAGGAACAGGCACAAGACAGGCTCAGGTTAGGCAGGAACAGGCAGGCAGGGAGTGGAACAGGTGGACAGGCAGGCAGGCCGCAGGCAGCGTGCAGGAGGCTGGGCTGAGGATTATCCCCCTGGAGGTACACTCCAGCCTGTGGAACGGAGTAGAGGTTGTGAGACTTTGTAGATGGAGGCGCTTTGAGGCGCCTCACCTAGCGGGAGGACCGCACTAGCGTCACAGGTGACGGCGGAGGTCTCTCTCGGAGAGTAACGACGTCTAGTGTCGGAGGCCTTCGTGTGCGTGTGCTCGCGGCGTTTTACGCCGCGTGGTTAAGAGTTCGTTAGAAGTGAGCACCTCCTACAGGGCTAGGCAGGAGGGCCGAGCGAATTAAACACAGTATTACACAGTACTAGAATGTTTATTGACATAATCCACTCAGTATCGATAGTTTAAATTACACAATAAAATTAGGACACTCGCGCACGCTAGTTATGCTAGTTTTAAGAGACTAATATTCGAGTAGCTAACTGTTCAACAAATAAGACTTAAGGGCATAAAAACAGTGACTCCGTCTCAAGTTAAAAATACGACTCTCCGAGGGCTCAGACAAGACTAGACTCTAAAAATATGAAGACCGTTTTTATCGTTCTGTGTCATATTTTAAACGTTTTTAAAACATATTCAAATTAATTCTTAATTTAGATATGACCAGCACTAATAAAAACGGCTTACAGAGGAGAAATCTTAGATCTATGCTTAATGCGAAGGTTCAGTGTGTACACCCACTTTATGAGAGAAGATAGAGTGTACTTATCTATGATGTGTTCTGTCTATGTTTTAGAAAAGTAAATTACGACAGATGACAGTTTAAGATGAAAACGTCAGAATATAAATATTCTAAAGTTTTTACAAAAGGGAAAATTAAATACTATAAAATCGATTTGGATGATAAAACAATCAAGAGATAATTAAGAGTATGCTTTACAGAGGTAAACAGTGCTACAGAATATAAAAGTGAGTTAAATATATGTGTCATAGAATATCAATAGGTAAATATATCAAAAGGTGGTTTGTTTAATGTAATAACATAAAGAAAGTAACGTGTTTATACGTAAATAAACTAAAAGATGTGGTTCCAAATAATGGAATACCACAAATGTTAAGGTTGCTTTTGGGATAAATTCATCCCAACTACGGAACCCTTCATTGCGCAGTCCGACAGATACTTGGCCGGTTTTTTTATTACTTATAGTTTCCTTCATGACTTTTTGTTTACATGTTATGGTAATTCATGAAAACCAGGTAAATTATCGTTAGATCCAATAGACATAAAAGTTTCACTAAACACTTAGTAGGAAACTTCACATACGGACATACATTAAAGGTACATTAAACGTGATCGTTTATACAAAGATGTGTCCAAAGTCAGACATAGGTATAAATCAAGTCGTTTTACATTGCACTTGCATACTTCTTGAACTCGGGCCATTAATCAGGCTCCTACATTCTTGCTCCTTATAAGATGTTACAAGTTACCTGATAATATTGTGTAGATATTAAACTATGCTTTTGAAATAGGAGGCATTAATATTTTTATATACTCGTAAGTATCATGCCTGTATTACTCGAAGGGAACTGACATTTTACCAGTTATGTTTAAAATAGTAGAATTATGAGCGTTTAAACAGAAAATGGGCAACGTCGCAAATAGCTGTCAAATATTTCGCTGTTTTGTATGCAAATAAGAAATATCGCTAACTAGTGAACTGTGAATATTGATAATGAAATGCAATAATTCATATCGTAACACCGAATATTTGGTTTTAGATGTAAAAAAAAGTATTTGGAAACATTCCAAATGCCGTTTTTGCACCTAAAAAACACGATGGTTACAACATCAAATTCAGTGTTATAATGATTTCAATTCATTATTAATATTCTAGTTCACTAGTTAACCATATTAAAGTATCATCAGTGAACATAGCTCATAAAAGAGATTGCTAACCCCTTGCTTCATATGTTCGAAAAAAAAATCTGCTCAACAACGTAAATAACATATTGAATATTGTTAAACTGTCATATTGAAACAGATTAGTCTTAATCATTTTCGAAAATGTGTTACGCAATAGCTGGTCTAGGCCAGCGAGGCAAGCGAAGCAATATTAATATTTATATCGTAATAATGTGGCGGTTTAATCAATGTAGCTGCGTCGTGTTTTTTTTTGTGGGTGAAATATTAAATTCTTTAGCGTCTACAATGTTATAGATGTATGTGTGTGTGTTATTTGTGGGTGTGTGTTTTGGATTCTGTGCCATCGGTCAAGAATTTTAAAGTGTTTTACACGGTCCATTTCTAGCTGTGGACTGTGGCTGAGTTGATTGATAACACTGGTTGGGTACAGTTTTCAGAACAACAGATATGGTAGGATTTTTTCAGAAAGGGTGGCGTCTGTTACATCCGAAATACAAGACACGTATATAAAATAGTGTTATTGCGCTATAAATAAATTGTGCTATTCACTTGTCTTAGTTGTTTCATATTTACATAGAATCGTCATGCGTCAGCTATTATTTCATATATTATAAACTTTAGTAGCTTTTTTTTTTATTCTGTCTGTGTGACCGCGTTGTTCTTCTGAACTATTCCGATGCTGTTTTCACCATCATTTCGATTATTTATTCCGGAAGGTTTATGTGTAGCATATTATTAATAATAAACGAACACATAATATAGTAATCTCGATGCTTTGTCAAGTCGTAAAAACCGTTCGAAGCAAGGCCGGATCGCTAGTGTAAACTCAAATCAATCTACCTAGCCTTTTCCCAACTATGTTGGGGTCGGCTTCCAGTCTAACCGGATGCAGCTGAATACCAGTATGTTACATGGAGCGACTGCCTATCTGACCTCCACAACCCAGTAACTGGGTAATACGATACCCCTTGGTAAGACTGGTGTCAGACTTTCGGGCTTCTGACGACTCGTAACGACTGTCAAAGATCCACGAATGACAGCCGGGACCAACGGCTTAACGTGCTTTCCGAGACACGGAGGATTCTCGGTATGTAAAGATGGTCACCCATCCACTGACCAACCCCAGCAAGCGTAGCTTAACCTGATGGATCGACCAGTGCGGCTGTTGTTACTAAGCCACGAGCTCCTCGATCGCTAGTGTAAACTATAATATTCTAAAGAGACAAGATTTGAATGTTTGTATGTTTGTTACGCTTTCACGTTAAAACAGCGGAACGAATTTGGACGAAATATGGCACATGGGTAGATCATGACCTGGGTTTAGTACATAGGTACTTTTTATCCCGATATTTCCTCGGGATCGAGACCTATGTGGGTGAAACAGCGGGATGCAGCTAGCTTATAATAATTCCCGTTCGACGGGAGGAAATTGAATCTATGTACTTACCGTAACTTTCCTACGTAGTGATAAGGATGTAGCTACCTACCTATCTTGCGCGAAACAGTTCAAATGGACCAAAACGAACAAACGCGAAATCCATTTAGAAATTGTTTTTACGTTTTAGTGGGAAACTCAAAAACGTTCCGTTGTTCAGTGGCTGCGAATAGTTTGGAACAAGCCCGTTGTTTATGTACTAATGTGTACTATGGTATAGACAATTTGCTGAAACTTGTTGTTTTGCGAATGATATTTATGATTAAAATTTCGCCACTGCTTTGACTGGTTAGTTGGGTCGTTAATGGATATACCTAAATCACTACTAAAATGCACATGACATAATGACCTCCGGATACTAAAAAGATACAAACTATCTTTAGGTTTCTTAAATTTAGGTACAGGTGAGTTCTTGTAAATAAAATAATCGCAGCATTTTAGTATTTTACTACATTACCGTACCGTATTACAAATATTACCGTCGCCAGCGCAGCTGCTCAGTACTTATTTGCTTCCGAGGCCCGGCTTGTCGTCCGTTCGCGCGGCGAACGTTTATGCGGGCGCTAGCGTAAGTATGTGGATACGTGAGTCCCACAACTCTATGAGGTAAAGTACAGTCAAAATCCATCTGCCTAGCCTTTTCTCTACCATGTTGGGGTTGGCTTCTATCTAACCGGATGTAGCTGAATACCAGTATTTTACATGGAGCGACTACCTATCTGACCTCCACAACCCAGTAACTGTGTAATACGATACCCCTTAGCTCATTAAGGGGTATCGAAGGTCCGAAAGTCTGACAACTAGTTTTAACTAGTTGTCAGACTTCTGACTTCTTCTGACGACCCGTAACAACTGTTAAAGATCCACGAATGACAGTCGGGACCAGCTTAACGTGCTTTCCGAGGCACGGAGGAGTCTCAGTATGTAAAGATAATCAGTCATCCATCCACGGACCAACCCCGGCAAGCGTAGCTTAACCTGATGGGTTGACCCGTGCGGCTGTTATTTCTTAGCCACAAGCTCTAGGTATAGTACAGTGTAGGATATTAATTGTTAAACAAATATTTGCCGTATATTAAAATCGTTGTGATTTTAATATACGGCAAATATTTGTTTATAAATAAACTTCTTTGACACTTGTATGAAATGGCTATAACATGGCAAATTGACGTAGGGTGTCAATTAGCTTCACAATTAATTTCAATTTATTTAATATTTTTTAAATAATAAGTAACTGAAGCTTGAATAGTTAACCGCACATGTGTGTTCCCGAAGTTTTTGCGTTAGTTGTGGTGGCTATCAACCGGGCGTGGGTTTACTATTTCAGATGCTTTAAGAGGGGAGGGAAGTACCAGTTGCTGGTTTAATAGTTGCAAGCTTTAAGGCTGCCGCGACGCGACTCTTGTGGAACAATTTCTATGAAAACTTCACGGAAATTATTCTGCCGGTATCGCGCAGACACACTAAAGTTTTAGTGTGTAAACATGGTGATCAATTAATATTGCGTCTTCTTTAATGTACAAAATAAATGTGATACATAAAAGAAGACTTTATTATAGCTTTTTCGTGCAGTTACTAAGATTTTGATAAGTTCAACGCGGGCGCGTTGAACTTATCAAAATCTTAGTACCGGAGCAAAAAGTATAGGTATTTTGTTCTAACCCAGGTCATGACGCCTACCTTTGTGTCAAAAGGTAGCAGACATACAAAGCAAACAGACAAACAGAGTTACTTTCGCCTTTACCTTTAAAATATTTATTTATTTATTTATTTGCAGGAGCTCGGGCTAAGTAACAACAGCCGCACTGGTCGATCCATCAGGTTAAGCTACGCTTGCCAGGGTCGGTCAGTGGATGGGCGACCATCTTTGAATACCGAGAATCCTCCGTGCCTCGGAAAGCACGTTAAGCCGTTGGTCCCGGCTGTCATTCGTGGATCTTTGACAGTCGTTACGAGTCGTCAGAAGCCCGAAAGTCTGACACCAGTCTTACCAAGGGGTATCGTATTACCCAGTTACTGGGTTGTGGAGGTCTGATAGGCATTCGGTCCATGTAAAATACTGGTATTCAGCTGCATCTGGTTAGACTGGAAGCCGACCCCAACATAGTTGGGAAAAGGCTAGGTAGATTGATTTATTTAATTATTTATATATTTATTTGCTCTCATGCAAATCACACATTTACAATTTATTACTGTCGGTTTTTCTACATGAACCCCGTCATATTAAGTATTGATGGGAGGTAGTGGTGAGAGAACAGTGGTAACCCAGTGGTATCGGTGCCAACTTACTTAGCTTTACTTTATGTAAATAATCTCATCACCACTGCTCACAAAACGGTGAAGGGAAACATCGTGAGGAAACATGTTCTAGAACCAAAAAATTTGAAGACATGTGACATCTACCAACCCACACTTGGCCTGCGTGGTAGATTACAGCCCACTCCCTCTCACTGAGAGTAGGCCTGTCCCAGCAGTGGGAAGAATATAGGCTGAGTTGAGTATGTTATTATGCTTGTCTGTGGGAGGTAGGTATTTATCCCACTCTACCTGCAGTCATAACAGGCTAACTTTATGTTCCCACGCGTGACTTCACACTCACACATTAATTTCACAGAAACAGAACTCCGAATTGAATATTTGCCCCCCCAAACTAATTAGCTTGACCAATGTCCGTAAAATCTACGGGCATTGCGCTTAAAAGCCATTACTTAGTATGACCAGCGGCACAGTGCCACATATCTGACGGCTTGTGTAATTTACGTACGACATTCATTGCTGCGTCAGCTCCCTGTGTTTGATGTTGCACCCGTTGCGAGCAGCTATGTGACTGCAAATGGATTTATACCTGTTTATGCTCTGGGTACCTCTGGGCTATTTGGTGCTTTGTGCTGATTGCTATTTGTGTTTATCGACATTTTATGTTAGCACTGCAGGGCAAAGGCCTCTTCTGACACAGAGAAGGCACGAGCATTGATCATAACCACGAACGACGATTTCGTGGAAGGTTACGCGACACCACGCAGCGCAACACGACGCCGACACAGTCATCACTTCGTGTACAATTAAAAAATCAAAATAAAAAATAATCAATTAATCAAAAAATAAATAATAATTAATTATTATTAATCAATTTATTTCTGTAATTTGTATGGTGTGCATAATAAAGAATATTCTATCTATCTATCTATCTATCTATCTACAATAATAATTAGCAGTAATTATAATAAAAATATATGTATGTTTAGGTTAAGGTATTTATTTATGGGCCTGCGTCGCCTGAATTAAATGGATTTTTTTTTTTTTTTCTTCTCAGCTTTTTAGCTGGTTTTTGCAACATTTACGGACCGAAGCCAAGTAAATGCAGCGTGTGGTGTGTTGTGTTGAGAATGTGTTATGATGAGGACCTATTTCGTTTTCATCTAATTGCATGAACTTACTCACGATTCGACACGTATTTATTATTATTATTATTTCGTTTATTCATATTTTTTCATATAAAATTACATTTTTAAATATTTTTTACAAAAGATATTAAAAAAAACATTTAAAAATATAAACAAATAGTGGTCCGCCGTGGCTGCAAAGACAGGAACCTCCTCACAATGCGAGCCGTATCGAGGAGTAGGTACTGCCTTCTGAATCAGGCCCTTGATCCAACCGCCTAACGACAGCTTCGAGAGATGTTGGTCGAGGCTTTCGGCAATCAGGCCATTGGCCGTTACGACAATCGGCACAATGATAGCCGAGCTCACATTCCACATGTCGACAACCTCGTGTGCTAAGTCGAGATATTTAATTTGTTTCTCTTTCTCAGCTTTCACGAGGTTTCTGGCATGTGGGATGGTAACATCGACTATCATTGTGCGGCGCGCTAATCGGTCTATCACCACTATATCAGGCTTATTGGCTACAATAGTCCTGTCAGTAATGATAGACCGATCCCAGTATAACGTGACATGGTCATTTTCGAGAACTGGGTCGGGCACATACTTGTAATACGGTACCTCAGAGTCAACAAGTTTATATTTCAAAGCAAGTTGCTGGTGAATAATCCTGGCCACTTGGTTATGCCTGTGTAAGTACTCGCCGTTAGCCAGACGCGAACAACCAGAGATAATATGTCTGATGGACTCACCCGGACGATGGCATGCCCGACATTATTATAACCGATGTTTTTATGCATCGATGCCAGTAGTCTCCAAGGTTGAAGTTAGCCTAAATTTTCACTGATCACTTTCAGGGTAGGAGGTTAGTATATCCCTTATGTCCCGGCCACATATGCGTCTATAGTACATAAATAAAATAATGTTTATTTATCTCCACAAATTACATTCATTCAGTAAGTTATACATAATAAGTTGACAGATATTTTGACAAAATGTTGTAATGTCTAAACTAAGCCTAGGCCTGTATTTAAGAACTCCAGGTTCCCCATTCTAACACATAGTAAAGATTGACAACGTAGTACAATTGCAAGTGGTTGGTGGTGTGTCTAAGTGCATGTTTGTTTGAACGTCTGTGTGTCTGCGTGTATGCCTACATTCGTGACAGAGCTATGCGTGCCAAAGCTTCGTAGGTTTTGCTCGCTAAAAAGTTATCACGCTAATGCGGTGGTCACATTAGCGGTTTCATAATTTTAACGAATTATCGTGCGATAATCCAAGATGGCTCCTCATTATTTCAACAGAGCGTTTACGCAGTCCGGAAACGACCAACGCTATTCCAACCACGCGCCACGCTTATTATGTACCACCACCCGGGCGATAATTGCTACGCAGCTTGAACTATCGCGACGATAACCGATAATGCTTGGTCACATCTGCGTGTATCGTATGACTGTGCGGAGCTTCGTCATGAAAGACACAGGTGCGGCCCCAGCATTACTAATACGTAGTTCCAGTAAAAAGTCACAAAAAACAAAAGAATTCCAATTAAATCAGTGCACCATTCCACTTAAATCTCGGAACAGGACAATCACTGTCCTAACAATGGCAATAATACCTCCAGAATAAAACCAAATTAAGATCCCGCCGCTATTTCACGACAGCACACGAAACGAATGAGATAAAAAGATAGAAACAACAATTAAACATTGTTTTCGTATAACAAAGTGTACTGCAACGGCCCCGCTAACCAATCCCGGGTAACAAACGAAGATTATGCAAATTATTTCATTAAGTATGCACAGACCCGTGCCTAAAATACCCACTTGATTAACAGACGTGGACAGAATTCGTGCTGGATTCTGGATAGTTCTCGTGAACGCCAGAATTGTGCAGGGTTGTAAGATCTGGGACTGATTGGATTATTCTGTGGAGAGGTATCATTAGAACGACGTTATGGCTAATAGCTTCGTACGGAAATCTACTAGATCCTTAAGATGTTAATTAAGTTTGGTAAGTTTCGAAATATCAGGAAGAGCGAACCCGATTTAAGAATCCTGGAGTCGGTTCAGATCTCCTTCTTGATGAAAATGAAGGAGAACACGACTCCTAAAATGCTCGATCATTAATGAAGAGTTGAACAGTTTTTTTAAGAAGATATTGGAGGTAACAACCCTAGAAGCTACGGCTATGCTACACTGGTTGTGTATTTAACAAACAGGAGCCTAAATTCCGAGAAACTGCTAAACGTAGTGAATTTAAATTAATGAAGTTAAATCCCCTTACCTTTTAATATCTAACGATTTAGAAAGTTAACTTATTGGTGAGTATATACGAGTATGTACCTTTTTCGTCAGGTAGCTTTTCATAATAAGCCAAGTAAAGTTTTTCATAAAAATGTGCAATTTATTTGCCAAACATGTATTGTAAACAAACACGAGATTTAGGAAAAAGTAAAAAAAAAAAATTTTTTTTTATTTTTTTTTGGAAATCATCAAATGACTCCTCCCGATCTGGGCAGAGCGAGAGGGAGTGTCAGACTTTTACTGACTAAAACCCACCCGTGTTCCTTCCGTTGCCTATGTGCTGGGGCCGCGATATCCCTTTCAGACAAACCCGCGACCCCAGCAGGAACAACTGTAACCCTTAAACATAAAGTTCAGTTTGCGCAACAACTTCATATTTTTTTATGACTTTTACAACAGTTATAGTTAGTCTAAAATCAACTTTATTTACACTTGCATAAAGTTGAAAATTGTTTAAGAGGAAATAATATCAATTGGACACAAGGATTTAAAAAGACCTTATACTAAAATGCTATAATGTTACTTAGGTTACATTTTGAAACTCATGTTTTTAAACTATAAATACACCTCTGCCAAACCCGGAGGTGTGATGTTATGTTTTCTTTTAAACACATTTTAAAGTGTCGCGTCTGGCCACTACCACACTTGATGCTCAGTGATCCTGCCGTCGACGATGGTGCACCCTTGCCCAGATGTAACCCATTCACTCGCGTTACTTGAAAACTTCCAGTTTTGAGTATGAATGTCGATGGCTATAAGAGTAGGGGAAGACCAAATAAATGATGGATGGACTGTGAGACAGATGATGTGGTTAGAAAGGGGGGGAAACTGAGATGACAAATAATAGACAAGTATGGAAGAAAGGGACATCCAAATAAATCGGGATAATGGATGGAGAATGTCGATGACTTGAAAACTCTCAGGGCCTCAGCACGCTTAGCATGACCACAATAGAAACGGGTTTTGTCTACGGAAGAACAGACAAAATGACAGATGAACAATCACAATCTGTCATTTCGTCTATTCTTCCGTCGACAAAACCCGTAGAGTAGTGTGTGCGTTTTTGGGGGACTGTCTTATGTAATTTTGACGTTTGAAAAGTTCTGATACAGCCTATTTTGAGAATTTGAAAACACGTTTCTACGGTTGTTTTGTTACCCGTGCAGGTACTTGAAAACTATCGGGAATCAGAAACTCTAAACTTTTGATTGCTCACACAAGCTATTAATGTGGAGAGTTTTCATAGGGTACATTTCAATTTTATTTAACCTGCAAAGGCCTGACTAATGTAGCACAGCCAATAATCTATTGTTACTTTACCCCCGGGGGGCACATGGGCAGCTATATTGGTGGACGGACAAAGTACAAATACCTGAATTAATTGTGTACGTTTCTCGCATACAAATTAGGTGCAAAATATATTTGAAGAGGGGGTCCCAAATCAATGCAGCCGTCCGTACCTTAGATTCGATATCCAATAAATAGTCCTATATCTACAAGAACATTCAAACTACTTCTCACGCTGTCCTCTCTGTATTTTATAATGGAATCACTAAAACTAAAACGCGAGTTCTCCCTAAAGGCTTCAAATAATAAAACAAGTGCTGGCCAGCTCAGGAAAACGTTGAAATATATTTACTGTCGCATACTCCCCGTTGGTCTGTTTGAGAATATATTTTAGAGAGCATAAAGTTCTGTATCAAACTACAAAGTAACACCACAAAGGATATTTTGACTTGTAGGTAATCAAGCATCATCATCAATAGGGGTTCGCTATCTCTGTTATAACTGAATGTGTGTTTTGTGTGGATTATGTCATATTTTTACCAAAAAAACTAGCTTACCTATGTTGAATGCATCAAACAAAACTCTATATGTGATTCGGAGTGACTTCATCATGAGTGATTTTTATTCTGCAAAGTAAACTCCGTATATCCTTAATTTTACTTCGAACTCCGACCTTGTTTCCTTGCTGTTTACCCCCTCATAAGCAATTCTTGTATAGCTTGCTCCTATACGTGAAAAGAATTTAATACAAATTCCAATTACTGCAAGGTAAATCTTTGAAACGTGGCATAAAAGGAAATTGTATTACACAGAGCGCAATAAATCCATTGAAACGGTCAAATAAACAAAAAAGGGAACGAAGACTGGTCAAAAGTTCCAACCAGTGCCTTTGGAAAGGATGAAAACATCTGTGGCCCAACTGTCAGTTCACAGGACCAAAACACACCGCAAATTGTTTTAACCCGATATAAATTTTGGTGCTTTCGCGCACCGTCCGATACGGATGAGTGGTACACTCGAAATGTTTTAATTAGTTCCTGGAAGTAATATATCAATGCGCAGGTGGTCTTGTAATCTCAATTCTTTGGATAGATGACTAGATGAGTCGACACTGATGCTTGAACAGTTGTTAAAATGCGTGAATTATGAATTTACAAATTTTTAGGGTCTTACTTCCCATTTCTTGTTATAGCTATACTTATGTGTATATTTTTATATTATCATCATTATCATACTTTCTGCCCTAGTCCCACGTTACGTGGGTGCGCCGACCCCACGTTTTATTTTTCCGTTCTCCCCTGTCACCCGCCACGCTATCATGCACTCCTTTTTCTTTTATTATCGCCCCACAGTCCATCCATAAAAAAATTATATTATGATACTTAATATTTATCTATTATTTTTCGTCGTAAACGTAAGAAAAATTGCATCTACTCGTATATGTAGAATAAAATGCGGAGCAAAAGGCTTGCCTTGGCTCCGTAGTTTGGCGTGATTTATCTTTTAGTTCTCCACCTAAAGACCTCATGAAAGTTTTAGTATCGAATAAAGAATATCAAGACAACGAAAGGAACCACGTTCACAGTTTTCAGAAAATAAACCCCCATATGCTTGTGTCATCTACAGTAAAAACGTGTACATACAAATTTAAGTCGATTTTCGCAACCGATTTTGTTGCGATTTTCACCTTCATTTAGACCATTTATTCCGGAAGGTTTATGTGTATTAAATAAAAATAAAAAATCTCGATGTTTTGTCAAGTCGTAAAAATCTTGCGAAACAGTGCCGGGTCGCCAGTATATTATAAACTATAACAACAGTTGACGCGACAGAAAATAATAATATCTTACGTACCCTCATCATTCATCGTATTCATCTCCAAATATTTATTTACGCCTTCACCCATAAAGTACCGATATCAAGATATTCATACACAAAGCACCTTATCAAGAATTCCATAGTTCCGTAAGTACTAAAAAGGTTGACATACGCGCCATATCTAAGTTCCGCACTAAAAAGGTCAATGAATTTTGTTATTGTTGAACTGCGAAAGTGACACGGTGGCATTTAGACTCTTCGGTGGGTAGAGCTTCTTTATTTTACGGCAAAAACTGAAAAAAAAAAAACGAAACCGTCTTCTATCTCGACAGACATGTAACCTGAGTGTATAGAATTCTTTATCGATAATAATGACAGATGTTTTTGGATTTTGAGCAGTAAATTACCAATTATGATATTTGTAGCCAGGAACTGGTTATTGAAATTATCGATAGCATTGCTAAAATCCACGAAAAACAATCAAAATACCCCGAAATAAACGTAACAATAAGGTTATGACTTATATAATGCCAACCAATAACGCAGGATAACTCATAAAAATCTTTACTATATTTTTATTAATACAGACAGATCCAAAAATAACTCATAAACCCGATTTCTTCGATCATAAATCAAAGCCAGGCTGTTTACAAAGCTCGGCTTTTAGAGCAATGTGCGGGCTTTATTGCTTGCCAACAAATTGTTTTATATATCGCCGATACGGCGTCCTGTTACCTAAAAAAACGTAATTTAAGTTAAGCAAAGCATTAAAACTAAAACTAAAACTCGGTGGCAATAAGCTTAGGTACTGGAACCTACAATTTATGTTGTTTAGTCTTTCTTTTAGTGTTGTAAGCCTGTGTTAGAACAGAACGTGTAACCCCAATTTTGCGAGGGTGACGTAAAAGTTGGCAAAGTGATTAAAATGTCTGGATAACTAGCAATTAGGCATACCTATGTATTTTTGTCATGGTAATTTCTGTAATTAATGAGATCACTTAGTCTCGACAAACAAGGTGATTGTTTCATTATCAATTCAGGATCATTAAGAGGAGCAAAAGAAGCAGACTGAAATAGTTGTGACTACATTTAAGTCCATTTAAATCAATGAGCTAATTACTGTTTATAAAGTTAAGTTCGTTTAAGATCGAATTATATAACTCTTTTTATTTTTCAGTTACTTTATTTTATTTGGAAAAGTCGGGAAAGCAATCAGTGAAAAAACACTTTTGGCAACAAAACAAATGATAGTTACAGACAAACAGCACAAAACAACAACATTACAACAAGCTTATGTTTTGTTCCCATTTGTGGGACAAAATTCTGTCTAAATACAATGTTCAATGTACCGTCCGCTATAAATAAACAAATAACTAGGCAAGAACAGCTCGTTTGGCTTGTCCTAATAGACTAGTCTGCGATACAGACTACGATATTAACAAGGAACTGTTTTAAATTGGGGCATGTTGTTTGACACTGAGTGTCCAATGCCAAATTAATTTAATATTATTGATTTTAGAGACGTGTCTGATCAGATGCTTGAACGTGAATGGACGAACGAATCAATATTGATACTAATAATTGAAAGAGTAACCGTGCAGTTTCTTCCTGGCTCTGCTCCATAGGAAACGACTAATTGGAATCATGCACCTAGCTTCTGACGTTTTGCCCATGTAGGTTTATGTGAAATAAAATATTTTGATTTGATTTGCATGATAGAGAAATGAACGTGGAAGGAATCAAAAGGAGTAGGTAAGGATCGCAGCTTGAGGGATTCTGCAGTGTCTAGGGGCAAAAGGCTTGTTGTATTCATGACACAAAAAGAAAATAATGCATGACCACTTCGGGTGACCACTGAAAATCAGCGCTGTGCTGTGGGTCCCCATAGCACAGCATCATGCTGAATGAAAGCCTTCTTGTCACAGTCATGACGTGCCAGTAGCTGCCGATTATTTCTGTGTTGCACGAGTACAACACATTGTACATATTGTATTTAAATCTAATGTGTTTTATTTTCTTGTTCAAATGAGTTTATTATCTTTTTTTTTATGCACGTGTTTCTGTGACAAATAAACTTATTTTTCTTTCTTTCTTTCATTCATGAAGTCTCCCGCTGGCAGGCGCGACGCGACAGTGCGACGCGATTCTGGTAGAACAATTTCCATAAAGTTTTCCTAGAATCTGTTCTACTAGAGTCACGTCACTCAACTCATGTATTTCAAGTACCTACATAAAATCCATTGACACGAAAAGAAGAACAAAAATCGATTCCAATTTCTGATACCCATAAGCAACTTTATAACGGTATACGAGTACCATAAATAAATAAATAAATAAATAAATAAAATAAAATTGTTTATTTGGTCTCAAACGATTACATTTTCGAATAAATGAAATAACCCCAGTAAGTTATTAATAATACTTGTGTTGGAGTTATCTCGCTCCTTCCCAGGATGTTAGACAAAATTGAGACTATGTAAAACAAAATAAAAATTTAGAAAGATAAAATTAAAGTACTAATTTAAACAGAACAAAAAGAAACAATGAATTAGAAAAATACTTAACTATTAGCTCTGCGTAGTGTGTAATTGTATGTGCAAGTGTGAAATAAAATTGTGTAAATGTGGGATTTTGTGTGTGTGTGTGTGTTAATGTTTGTGTGAGCGTGTGTGCGTTAGTGTGTATTTATGTGTCGAGTTTACTTGTTTTCTGATTGTGCCTTTATAATAGAAGTTTAAGATAACATTAGGTAAACACAGGGTGTTACATTATGGTAAAGAATCCAAGTATACTCGCATTATACAATTCTGACTAAAAGTTGCTCTGCCTCCTGATAAGTTAGAGTGTTTAGCCAATCGGTTATAACTTTTTTGCATTGATGCGAGACCTCGTGGTGGAACTCGTTATTGTAAGCTGATTGACAAACATACTGACGTCTCGCAAAAGCCGTGCGTACCCCCGGAGAGTAAGCCATGAATGCCTTCCAGACTAATCTAGTCAGCAAATATACAAAATCGGGGCATAGAACCAATTTTAACAGATTTTAAGTTGGTTGGATAAGTATCTACTATATCAATGCGAATACTGAATGGAAGCCAAGTCTGGGGTCACAGTGGCGACGTTATGTCTCGCCAAGAAACAGTCCCTGAAAATTCGGGGCAAATATATTACTCCGTACCGAAGCCTTGTAACCTATATTTTGACCTATTATACGCAGCAAATAACCGTGTATGAACAGCTATCTTACTAGTATTACTGTGTACGATACTTTTTCATAACCTACAAGTACCTATCGTAGGACGCTTCATACTCACAGACAATTAAAGCCAGATATATACACTAACGTTTGCGATGATAAATTCACTTAACCTTATTTTTTGTGTCTGTCGCGTCCTTGCCAAGCCTTTGTTATAGAATTTGGCACTGAAATAGCATTAATTATCAAAGATATCTACAAATGGCAACGTAGCGAGAATTGATGATGTCTCTTAGAGGCAAATACTGCCCGGTCGTTGCTCAATTATGAAAGTAACAATAATGAAAGACCTGTCATAAAACGGGGACCACTGTAATGATATATCGTTAGTAGAGATATCTAAGCACTGCACAGTTGGATAACCAGAAGAAATATTACTGATGTAGAAAAGGCAGAAGACTGTTTGCCGGCCAGGTAAATTACTTGAAGTTACTATCACGTTCAGCAAGCTGAATACTGTTAACGTTAAAGAGGTTGTAGTCAAAGAGGGTATTTACTAGCTCACAAGTTTGAATTCTGAGGAAAATAAACGATAGTACGCTATAGGGTGGGCGCTAGCAAAGCCGGGATTAATCTTGTCTGACATAAAAATAACGAACACAGTTACTGTCTTCATGAGTTAGGTTGTAGAATATCACTACTTACAAACTGCCAGACCATTGAACCACGTATGCTGGACATGGAGTCAAGTGCAACACGTTTACTGATAACTAATGCAGTAACTATCTTCCTCGGCTACTTGAAACATCCCCAGGAATCTTTTTGTAAGGACGAAAACCGTACCAAATCCACATAAGCAAAAATTACTTTAGGTTAAAACATTCGCTAAAAGCACTTAGTCTTTTCTAAAACGACTTTGATTGACTTATTCGATTCATTTATTGTAATTACCAACGCTTGGTCCCAAAAAGACATATCTACGTAATACCTAAGTAGATAATATCCCAATGAATCTTGCCCAGACACAGTAACTGGTAATATTCAGAAATCCTTTAATCCATGTCGCTATAAATACGGACAAACGTATCGTGAAATACATCGCGATACTGAAACAGATTCATTAAGGCTTTAGTAGAAATTGTTTCTATTTAGTTTTTGAAATCCTCGCGAAGATACAATCAGAATTTCAAAATTTTTATCAAGAAAACAATGACACAGCTCCGCCTTCACAAAGTTTTGGAAGAAACATTACAAATTCATCAAGGCCTTGATGTAAAACTAACGATCTTTTCTAATGGTAGAACCTTTCAAAATCTTGAAGATGAAAGGCCGATTTTCGTTGAAAATTCAGAATACGAAATTAAGTTGATTGCCTGTTAGCTAATTAATTCAAATAGGAGATATCGGCCACCATTTATAGATCCGAGCTTTCCATAAAAATGCTTAAAAAATTGTCCATTTCGTGAGAAGGAATAGACAAATAGCAAGGTTGTGTTATGTTTCACAAATCTGCACTTGCAAGATTCAAGCAGCTTTTCTGTGCACGTAATTAGAACAGAAATAATTATTCGAACTTGTTCGTCGACGCCTTCGGACTAGAATTAAACTGTGTGTTTCTGCAATCTTATGTCTAGTCTATATTGGTGTAGATATTTGTCTTCCAGCACTTTCAGCTGACCGGGCATTAATATTGTTTAAAGCTAAGTGCTTTCTTCGTGAGAGAAATGGAAGTGATATACACCAAAATGCAACGTAAAGCTAAGATTTTGTGGGAACTAAATCATAAATAAGTGTACCTTGCATTAAATAATTATAGGGAGATAAAAACAGGCAGTAGCCTGTTTTTACGATTTACTAGAAGCCCCATTAAAATAAAAACCGGCCAAGTGCGTGTTGGACCACGCAAAATGAAGGGTTCCGTAGTTGTGATGAATTTATCGCAAGAACAAACTAAACTTTGTAGTTGAAAAATATTTTCTCCCATACGGAATTTATGGGAAAACATGTTTCTGCAACCGCAAATGTAAGTTGGTCCATTATTACTCGTTAACTAGTAAAGCCTACTTAGCTGTGATACTTTTCCTTTTAATTTCGTTATTTATATACTACTGCCGTGAATTTTTTCACATCCAAAACCAACCATTTAACTGGCAGGAGTTGACTCTAACAAAAATTAGCACTTAAAAGCTTAATATTTCGCAAATGGATCCCTGAATCCAAAAATGGCACAAACTCTCAATATTTTTGAACGACCTTTCCAACGATACCCCACAAGATGGGCTAGATGAGAAAAAAAAACACCCCCACTTTACATGTATGGGAGGTACCCTAAATAAAATAAAAAAATCTTGATTTTATTTTACCATTTTGTCGGCGTGATTAATATGCTGCTGTCAATCATTTACAGCTTTCTAGTACTAACCGTCTCCGAGCTAAGCCGCGGACAGACAGACAGACAGACAGACGGTAATAGCGAAACTATAAGTGTTCCTTGTTTACTAAGGAACCCTAAAAACCGGCCAAGGGCGTGTCGGACCACGCGGTCCGACACGCACTTGACCGGTTTTTTTTCAATAATACGTAGATGGATAAATTCATCCCAACTAAGGAAACCTTCATTGTGCGTACAATGAAGGGTTCCTAAGAACAACCTTTACATTGTACCGTAGTTGAAAAACATGTTCTCTCATACATACATTCGATTCGACGATTCATTAAAAGCCTTATTAGTAAATAAGGCTTTTAATGGATCGTGCCTATGAGAGAGCTTACTGATGAAAATCTGTGTAAATGTTAACGTTTAATAAATTTCATATATTTGACATTTTAAAAACATGTAAGTAATAAAACGACACTTAATGAGAACTCTGAACTGGAAATAATTTATTAATATGAGTCTAAAAGTTCAATGTAATAAAATAACGTTTCGTATTTGTGTAGACACTTTGGCACTGACAAGTCTTTATTAAAGCTTGGAATTCTTTAATTTTTTAACCGACTTCCAAAAAGGAGGAGGTTCTATGTTCGTCTGTATGTTTCTTTTTAGGGTTCAGTAAAAAAAAAGGAACACAAGGATCACTCGTGTCTGTCTGTCCGTCTGTCACAGCCAATTTGCTCCGAATCTACTGATATACTGGACCAATTAAGTTGAAATTTGGTACTCATATGAATATCTGTGACCCAAACACAAAAAAAGTGTAAAGTAAATAAATGAATTTTGAATATGGCCCACGTAAGTATAACGTGACCCACGTTTCAGGGGCAAAATGAAAAAAAAAAAAAATGTAAACTGTACCGTGTGACATATCAAATGAAAGGGCTCCTTGTGAGGATGCCAAATATTTTTTTTATAATTTTGAAATAAACACTTAAATATATTTAAGAAAATAGATGAAAATCGACCATGCCCCTCTTATCTCCATATCTACTGAGCCAAAAATTTTGAAAAAAATACAGAGAATGGTTCTTTTTTTACTCATAGATTACAGGGAAACATATATAATCTTAAAATAACATGGTAAATCTTTCAATATTGTGCGTACACATTTTCCGTTGGAATGGTATCGGAGAACATGTTTTTCAACTACAGTACAATGTTAAGTTTGTTCTTTGGATAAATTCATCCATCTATTATTGAAAAAAACCGGCCAAGTACGTGTACCAGCCGACTCGCACTTGGCCGGTTTTTTATGTATTTCCCTCGATATTTTTATCAATTGTGGACCGATTTTGAATATTTTTTTAACATTTGGTACAAGAAGCTTGCACGGTGGTTCATTTTTTTTTATTAACTTTGCTTTGGTAGTTTTTGAGTTACCTTCACTTAGTCTCTGTGGATGATGTTATAAAAACTTCCTGTTACCGTTATTTATATAGCAGGTAGAGGTATTTGAATTTGTGTGGGCTAGATACCACACCTAAAAAGTGAAAGATATTATTTGTTTTAAAAAAAAACACTACAAAGTGAAAGAAAGAAAGACAGAAAGAAAGAACGAAAGAAAGAAAGAAAATAAATAAAAGAAAGAAAAGAAGTAAAAGAAAAGAAAGAAAATAAATTTATTTAAGTGAAAAATTAAGTCGGTAGAAAAAAACGAAGATTCAAAACCAAAGACACCGACTTCCGCACTTGAAGTTATTTTGTAAAAAGGTTTATAAATATAATTTTACTGTCTAAAATTTTATTTCTTTCAATTTCTTTTTAGACTATGACCTCATTTTCCGACGGTGATCCTCCTTCTAAAGTTATTTAGGGACATACTTAAGAATAGACAAACATTTTAAGATCTTGCTAATTGATTGAATGATATTTCTAGAAATCCTTAAACAGATCTTGACGTCTAGTAAAGTACTATTAATAATACAGTTTATGGCAACTATTTCGGGAACTAAGGTAATTAGGTAATTTTTATTGTCTGTCACTGCTGTCTTCTCGGTGTTTAGGGTTCCGTACCCAAAGGGTGGCAACGGGACCTTATTACTAACGTTCGGCTGTCCGTCCGTCCGTCCTTCAGTTCGTCACAGTGCTGTATCTTTAGAACCGTAACAGGTTGACAGTTGAAATTTTCACAGAGTGTGTATTACTATGGCCATTATAACAACAAATAATAAAAATAAAATAAAGTAAAAAATTAAAGGAGGTAAAAAAAAACACCGAAGAAAAAACGTTTCTTGTGGGAATACAAGAAACGTGTTTTTTTTACTCGATCTTAATAATTGCTATAATAAAAAAAAAAAAGTGTTCACTATTGTACGGTGAACGGAACCCTTCGTGTGCAAGTACGACTCGCACTAAACTTGTTGTTGATTTTTCTGAGTCAATCACCATAAACTATTGCAGTGTTTGTCAATTTTCCCTTATTTTTAATAATTAATATAGTCTTTTAATTGAAAGAATAGCTACTTATTATGAACTCTTTCGTAGGTATCCGGAACTCCTGCGACATTTCAATATCTCGAACATAAAACCCACGTAAAACTTTTCAACCAAAAATAACGTTCAAACGTTTTAGTGGCATTTCGCCTCATTTATTTTATTTTACCTGATCACATGACAGCTCGCGGTAACCATGACAAAATGTCTTTAAAAGGCTTTCATAGGCGACGCAATATTCATTATGTTACGGTTGCGGTCTGTAGCAACCCGAGGTCATGAATTAAGGTGGAACCATTATACCAGACAGGAAATTTGCACGCCTCGCGTTTCGGGTGCGTATTATGGCGTGTTCCTACTACCAAATTAGTAATGTTATCATACTAATGTTTTATTATAAGAGGATTTTGTGTTAGCTGCTTGGTTGTTTTGGGCTGTTTGTTTGTGGTTTAGTTAACTTTTATTATTAAAGAGCAGGTTTGAAATTTCACAAAGAGCTTATCTGTTAACTGTCTTTATAATGAGAGAAATATCTTAAGCCCTGATTCCAGAACGGTACTCAAGCATTTATCTTGGTTTAAGCTGATATTGAGGCGAAAATAGTATAAAATTAGTTTCAAGTCGAGATTTATGATCGGCTTCTTTCTAGAATCTCTTCACTTAAGGTTTATCTCTGAGAAAAGACTTACTTATTCAAAGCACAAAACTATGTATATAACTTGGTTTACCAATTTTTCTGCGTATTTATTTCTATTTGGTCCTAAAAACGGCTTATTGATTCGCACGAATAGACGAGCGACTCAACACCTTAAAATAAATGTTACTTTTTTGTGGTTATTAACAAGAATTTAATTTATTTGCGGGCGAATCGACAACTCCAGAAATACGTATTAGTCAATTGGCACATTTTGAGTTTTATGCAGTAAAGTTAAGGAAAAAGTACACCAATTTTACTGCATACAATTCAAAATGAGAAAGTAATATTATTTAAAAGCGTCGATTCGCCCGTTTCGGGTGAGTAAATTCGTGCGAATCAACCAAAAAGACCTGAAAACATTCAGGTCGTTGTTTGTCATTCATTGCGTAGGTACCTGATAAGGAAACTGGCGTACATAATAAACGCGCGATGGTCCATAATTTATATACTCAGGGTAAATATAGAGGTCGTAGCGAATGTAAATATAATAATGGCGTACGAAAATAAACTACATAAAATACTACAAAGAGCTTTTATTGCGAAGAGGTTCATACTTTAGTCACATAATGAATTGACTGACCGAGTTTTTTTTTAATGAAAGTATTTTTCTGAAATGTAGGTATATTTATACAACACTAGCCGTTGTCTGCGACTTCGCCTATTTTGTATTTGATCATGTTTTTTTTTTTACAAATATAGAGATGGAAGGTTGCGATCGGTTCAGTGTTTTAAGAGTTAAAAGGAAACAGACCGAGTTATTTTCACATTTATGATAATAACTAGCTGCGCCCCGCGGTTTCACCCGCATAAGTCTCGATCTCGTATTAATACCGAGACAAATAGTATCCTATATCTTAATGCAGGTTATGGTCTATCCATAAGCCAAATTTCATCCAAATTCGTGCAGCCGTTTTAGCGTGAAAGCATAACAAACAAACAACCTCACTTTCGCATTTATAATATTATATAAAGTTAGGATTAGGATTAGAATAGTTAGGATTTTTGGTGGATGGGTGACCATCCATTTGATCCAAGACATATCGACATATCGAAACCTCTCCATACCTCGAAAAGCACGTTAAACAGTTGGTCCCAGCTGTCATTTGATGATCTTTGACAATCAATCACAGTCTAATCAAAAGCCCAAAAGTCTGACAACCAGTCTCACCAAAGGGTATCGTGTTACCCAGTTTACTGGGTTGTGGAGGTCAGATAGACAGTCACTATATGTTGAATACTGGTATTCAGCTGCATCCGGTTAGACTGGAAGCCGACCCCAACATAGTTCGGAAAAGACTAGGCAGATTGATTAGTATTCATGTTTATAGTTTGATTCACGTGCATCATCATCATCCTGCAGCAGTATCTCCAATTGCACGCCATTCAGCTAGATTCCGGCAACTCTTATCCAGGTGCTCCCAGCCACCTTGCGAAGATCATCGCTCCATCTAGCCTGAGGGCGTCCTACCTTACGTTTACCGATTCACGGTCTCCACTCAAGAACACGTCTACCCCAACGGTCATCGGTTCTACGGATAATATGGCCGGCCCACTGCACTTCAGCTTGCTTAGTCTGTGAGCTATGTCGACAACTTTGGTTCTCTGCCGGATCACCTTGTTCCGGATTCGATTCCTCAGAGAGACTCCAAGCATGAATTTATGGACCAGCCGTACCGTGAGTGTCCACATTCACGTTCACGTACATACCTATTGCCATATTACGGGTTTCATAACATAACATAACATCAAGCTTTTAATCCTCGAAGGGTTACGCAGAGGTGTTGCTAAGTGCACCTAGTAGTTCAGGTTTCATGCTCCAACAATTCGCCGTGTCGCCTAAACTGCAGTTAGATGCATTGTGACGCAAAGGGAGTTGATGAACACGGCTCCGGTTGAGTTCGTACGTAGTCGAGCATACACGAATATTCTGTTGATTTATTTACAGTACAACTATTAAGATTGTTAATTGATTCAGGCGTGACTTTGCGGAAATCCATGATAAAATACGATAGACGACGTATATTTAGTAACCTAGTCCACTTAACTATTCTTAAAGAGTCATAAAGAACCCTTTAATAAATCGACACGTGTTTCACCTCTCAGCGAGGCATCCTCAGGATGACGATTGACTTGTTGCGAACCGGGATCTGACGTGTGGACACGTCAAGCGTCGGTACCTAATTATGGTTGACGGCAACGCGGGCGCAGCAGTAGGAGTGAATACGTACAATCACCAAGCCCTCCAAGTGCAAAGGGCAACTGATAGAAATCCGACGACTGACGAAACACGAAGTTTGCCGAGAGTCATTAAGAAAATTGTTGTAATGCATGTACTTGTGGCTAATGTTTGAAGACTAGCTACAAATTAAAATCTTACCGATTTATCAATACATAGTCTTATAGTACAAAAAAGGTTCCGTGTGGTGCCGGCCGTAAAGAATAGTACCATCCCATTCCCCTGTGGGTGGCGTAAAAGGCGACTAAGGGACTCAGTGGAGAATGGGCAGCAGCGTTCTCTATGTATTTTATTTAACACCATACTGCGATCGCCAACCCGCCTTCCAAGCGTAGCGATTATGGCAAACCCCCCCATTTGAAGGAGGCCTATGTCCAGTAGTAGACGTATTTCAGCTGAAATGATGATGATGAGTACAAAAAAGTCGCTTTTCTGTCTGTCTGTATAACCGCATAGTTCTTCTAAAATACACATTGCATTGTGATGAGATTTTCACCATCATCTTTAGAATTTATTCTGGAAGGGTTATGGGTATAATGCATTCATAAAGCACAAAAACCTCGATGTTTTGACATGTCGCTTCATTGCACCCGTGCGGAGTAGCGGCGGCGTGCCCGTCTGAAATACAATAATACCTATTTTTAACCGACTTCCAAAAAGGAGGAGGTTATTTCGACGCGTATGTAAGTTTTTTTTTTTTCGCCGATTTTGAAAATTCTTTTTTTGTTTGAAAGGGTATGCTCCCGGATTGGTCCCATATAAATTTTATTAACTTTGCTAGTATATGTTGATGATATGATGATAACTTCCTGTGACTTATTTACATAGCAGGTACTGGTATTCAAATTTGTGTGGGGTAGGAAGTCGGTGGCAAAAAACGAAAATTCAAAACCAAAGACTAAAGTTATTTTGCATTTTGTAGTGTTTTTTTCGGAAGTCGGTTGTTTTTTTTTGTAAAAAGTTTTTATTGAATTATAAACTTGTTTTGTCTCCTCCTTTGCCTATTATCGTAATACTAAATTCCCTACTAACGATCTCTTTATGACTGTTTCATACACAAAAGTGTGAATATACTGTAACTAAGAGGTATAATTTCTTCACGACACACTTCACAGGAATCCATATCTATTGGGGATAAAAAGAAGCCTTAGTTTTCCGTAAAGCGAGTTCTCTGTCAATATTTCTCTGTTACCTTTTGCTCCGTTCAGATATACACATACATTCAAAATGTTCTTTAACATCTTCAATTTATAATGGCTCGATTTCAAAAGATTTTGAAATGTACCATACAGAGTCCCGTTCCTGACTATCAATTACATAACATAAATATCATCACACCTTTATCAAAGGAGTAGGGCAGAAGTGTAAAATACACCCAAATTTTGCCAGCTATGTTGTAATAGGGGATTCGCCCCCTAAACCTGGAAATTAACCTATTAGTATCAACTGTCTCGTCGGTCTAGAGGTCAGCGCTACTGCTGACCAGGAGAACCTCGATTCGATTCGGTCGGGCAAAGTGTTATTGGGTTTTTCCATCTGGAATTTCTCAGTAGCAGCCCGGAGTCTAGATTTGTGTCCGGTTGCACTGGGGTGCACTTTAAACATTATGTAAAAAAACCCTGTCCGATCCGAAAGGGGCACATAGGTACTGGAATAACTGTACCAAAAAGTAATATTTTTTTTATTTTTATTGAAAATAAAAAAGTTATTGCAATTTATAATTCACATCCATACAAAATCCATCCAACCCCAAATCTAAGATAGTTAATTGATTCAGGCGTGACTTTGCGGAAATCCATTATAAAATACAATAGACGACGTATATTTAGTAACCTAATCCGCTTAACCGTTCTTAACCCCAAATCCATAAAAAATTTGCTAATTTTCAACTCATAAGTTATTACTTGTAGACACCCGCTAAACGATGGCCGCCCGCGCCCAATATAAATAGCACCCGGTAAAATTCCCCACTGAAAAAAAAATGAGGTGGTTTTTTTTTATTTTTTTTATTTACCGTTTATATAGACTCTTAGTTACGATACATAATAAAACCTTCACGGAACGCACATGGTTTTTATTACATGTTGTATAGGTAGGTACCTACACCTCTGCCCAACCCTACGGGGAACACAGGAGTGTTATGTTATTTAAGACTCCAGGCTGTACTGACTATTTTGAAAGAAAAATCACATAGGTGGATATTTTTTATTTTTTTATTTTTTTCACAACTTTTTATTTCTTTCTCAGTTCGTTTTTTAATGATGGTCTGACAGTTTGAGTAGTTTATGCGACCTACCCAAATATCCTTTATTGGTATCGTTCGTCGAGTTGAGCTCCCCGATTACTGACAAAATGCTTGCACTGACTGGACAGGCCCCAAAAGAACCACTCAGATTTGAGTAAATCTGAGTGGTTCTTTTCAGAAAAAACCATTTCAGACACTAATGTACATACATGGTCCTCATATTGCCTGACCAAGATTGTGTCTGGACTTTGAAAGAGACCTTTGAGTTTGTTTCGGCCTTTCTTCTGAGAATAGTCGGATAGGAAACGCCGAACTCAAATAATTTAAACATTTTTTTAATATGACGTGTAAAAGTGATTCCAATATTGTATTTACAGAATAAACAATTTCATTTCCCGATTCGAACATTGAAACTACAACCCAACGCACGGCATTCACGCTTGCGACCACTAAATACACGAACGCCGCAGTCAACTGAAATATTAACCTGGTAAATATCTAATGGAGTTACAAGGCCACACCAACACAGCTATGGCAGTTTTTGAGGTATGGTTGTTAGTGGTTATCTTATTAATGAGTTGGTCACGCGAATATCAATAGGACATGAAAGCATTCGGGGTGAACATCGGCCTTCAAACACGGTGGGGGGAGGAGTAATAAATAGCTCTGACGTCACACAAAATAGACAGGTTCCACAGAAGGCCAGTTCTATACAGCGTGGCAGGGATATCCACGCGAAAACTGTTACCATGGATTCAGTACATGATTCTGAACGCCCCAGGCGTTGACATTTTTCGTCGGTTTTAAATAAAAAATCTTCTGTTTCATAGTAAAGTGCAATCAATACAGCTGCCAGGTCAAAATGTATGGAACTGTTTTTGACGTGACAACGTCTAATAAATCGACGAACGCTGGCTGCACGCAAGAAAAAGTGTCCCGTTACGCTCGTTGTAACGTTACGATCGGAGCGAGGGAAGGGAATGTTTTGTTATGACGTTTACAGACAACCAAATATTTTTTTTTAAATTACCGACGAATTGTGTTCAGAATCATATACTGTATCCGTGGTAACAGGCTTCGCGTCGATGTCCCTGTCACCATGTATAACGAGTGAGAACAGACGCACGCATACTTAGACGCGTATGTGCGGAGGTTTTAGGTAGGACATTCACGATCGACGTAAAACGATTAGTAAGTCATTGCGATGTAACTCTTATCTCAGTAAAGTAAGGTATACATTAGAATGATTTATCAAACCGAGAGTTTTATCCAAGTCACGGCAAACATTCTAATTTATACTTTTTATCAATGAAATAAGAGTTACATTGCAATAACTACTAATGGTTTCGCGCGTCAGTGCTTTAAAAACTATCTCAAACGAATGCACGTCGCGAGTGCGCTTGCACTCGCTGTATGTGACCTGTGTCTATGTGTGCGTGCGTTTCTGCTCGTTGAGCTGGCCGAACTTCTGCTCTTCTCTATTTTGTGGCTCCAACGTCACACAATTCTAAATGGGACACACATGTCGCAAACACGCTCGCATTCAATTCGTACGTGCATTGTTTAATGGAAACTGTTATTAATGTTCTAATTAGTTTACTCTTAGAATTAATTATGAATTTAAACAGCGGTTTTAAACTGCAACGTGTTTTATGACCAACTACTCCAAATGCACATTTACTTTCAGTAGGTATGCAAGTTATCGTAAAAAAAATATTCATTGACCGTTTTTTATAACTCAATTTTACGACTGACAAAAAGTCAAAGTCAAATAATTTATTTGAATTAATTGATTCTAGTCGCCCCTTCCAAAAGATAGTTTTCGTATGGAGAAGAATTGGCAAGACACTCCACCGTTACTCTTTTAATATTTTTACAATATTTATGTACATTAATTATACCCTACCTAGAATAAAATTACTATACCTCAATAGGTAAAAATAATGTACAATGAAGAAATGACAGATAAATTATTAAAAACAAAGATCCATGTTTCACTACTAAAACAGAATAAAAATAGCACCCAGAATTTTTTTGATGGAAAATTATATTATGTTATACATTCAGAACATGGCAAGAAGACCTCAAAGTCAGATGCATTGGTGCATATTGAAACCAGAGCACATACAGCAAAGCAAAGAAAGTAATGAGTTTTAAAATACAACTCTCACATGCACAAAGTTGGACTCGGAAACCGCTCGACATCGAAAAGTATGATATGAAAATATTTTTGTTTATGCAATTGGGTTATATGAGTTTTGGCTATTATGAGATTTCACTTTTTGGCGGCACCTATTAAAAAAAGTTATTGCTGGGTGCATGCTGGAAGCACGAAGTCAACGAAACCGCACTTTACCTTAATTATACCTACAAAAAGTCAGTTTGTAGATATGTCGCAAGATGGTTGAAGTCGTGATATAGTTATATCCCTTGGGATATCTAGGGATAAAGCTATATACCGTGATATGGCTATATCCCTTGGGATATCTAGGGATAAAGCTATATACCGTGATATGGCTATATTCCCGTCAAGTTGAAAACCAGCGTCAGGCACTTATAGTTGTCTGGTATTTTTGCTGAACTGGGCCTTTTTGGCGCAGCTCTGAGGCACATTCCCCATCAAATTTCTGGTTACATCGCACTTTACCCTTTTTATTTGTTTTTTTTTTTTTATCTGCTGTGTCTGTGCTAAATAAATGTATTTTCTTTCTTTCTTTCTTGCTAAAGTTATATGAGAGCCGTTCATACTTGTCTTACTAGGAATATAACTATGATACGAGCACGACCAAGTAATATAACTATTAGGGTACTCCAACCAAAAAGGTTATAGGTTGGTTTAGGTTAGAACTGTGACTAAATATGTGCGAGCCGAGCGAGCGAAGCGAAATCGAAATCGAAATTTGTCGCAGTAACAAAATTAGGGCACTCGGACAGCTATGAACCGTTTTCATATAACTATATTACGACATATTGCTATCAAAAGAGGAATATTTCCTACCATCAACTTATACAAGATGCGCGTTCGATTTGCATACAAATAATCATGTGGATATCCTATAACAGGAGCTACCTGTAACTATACGGTGTGATTCAAAGAAAATATTGATTTATAGTACTTACTCGGTAAGGTACAGTCAGCATCAAAAGATGATGACCACGTTAAGATTTTCAAAATCGCTGTATAGTGAAGTGCTAATAGTGAATACGGTGTACAGCGATTTTGAAAATCTAAATGTGGTCATCAACTTTTGATGCTGAATGTACCTACAATCTAACTGCAGGCGACCCACTCAATAGACTGTTTGGTTTACCTCAATATTGCGACGCACTACATTTTCCTGTGCTTAATAAACCTATAGTGTTCCCACTACTGGGACACTGGCCTCCTCTCTGTGAGAGGGATTGGGCCGTAATCCACCACGCGGGCCCAGTGCGGGTTGGTAGATGTCACATGTCTTGGAAATGTTGGTTCTAGGATATGCCGGTTTCCTCACGATGTTTTCCTTTACCGTTTTGAGAGCAGTGGTGATGAAATAATTTACACAAAGTAAAGTACCTATCACGGGTCAAACCTACGACCTATAGCTCGTAAGTCGCGACCGTTACCACCGGGTCACCATTACTATGCGACGCACTGTGGATCGAAAAAAGGCTAACAAAGACATGGGAGCTTTTATAAAGTGTATATTTTTTGCTTGAAATAGCTAGCAATTGCCAATATCATGCATAAATAAATATATCATAAGATACAATCTGGGAGGCAACTTATATTTTTCTTGCCAACTTATTATATTTTTGCAAAAAAATATGTATTGATCTAATGCTTATATCTCCGAAACGGAGAGAATAACCATAATGTCCTTGCACACGGTGATGTAACTATTTATTTATGATTTTTCGACATACTTCATTTATCGAAATCTTGTGCGGTTTTATTTTTTTAAAGCGCACTGCAATCTGAAAAAAATCAAGTACAATGTCAAAAAATCATAAATAAATAGTTACATCACCGTGTGCAAGGATTTTGTTTAAAAAAAAAAAAAAAAATTTGGTGCCTCTTTGCCTACCAGATTGTTTCCTATGATATATTTATGCATGATAATGGCTATTAGAAGCCATTTCAAGCAAAAAACCGACACTTACACTCCTATTGCTTCGAGAGCCTTTTTTCGATCTACTGTCGACGCACTGATTTTATTTGTAAACGATTGCGTGTTAACTATAGTTGTCCCGTTTTAGCATGGCAATAACGGACATTGCCTTATACCTAGAACCCAAACAATAAACTATGCAAGTCCCAAACACACCAAATTGTTGAAATAAGTAAAATAAACTACCGCGTCTAAGTTTTCCTTTAAGTATTTCGTGGCCTAAGTGAAAGCTGACCTGAATACTTATACACTGTTAACTTTTTAACAAGTGTGGCATATCGCATTTTTGTAGCATGTTGAACTTAAAACACCGCCACATACCACCTGCTTTGTTGAGTAAAGAGAACAAGTGAAAACGTACTAAGATCTAGATTTTACTTTTTGCCAGACATTTCATTATGTCAGGTGTGGTGGGCTATTATGTTAGGTTACTTTGTAAACGCACAGGAATGTTTTTATTTTATTTTGCGGTTATACTCACAGGTTTATAGCTCCTGCAGAGAGGCGCGACTTGTCGCAGGACGTGTTGCATTGCGACTCTGTTTTCATAGAAATTGTTCTACGGAAATATATCGCAGAAATGAGTCGTACCTGTCTGCGGGAGACTCTTTTTGTAAATAAAAATGTGAAGTATTCATTATTATCATTTTGACATAACACTAATGTACCTATTAGATTTTGGAAGTGGGAAAAAATGTATTTTTTTAAAAATACAAACCACAAAGCTAACTGTTTGATTTACGTGTTTTATATTTTATTTTGGTAATATTAGAGGATTGTTTAACCCACTTTCAGATGGGTTAACTTGAGTTTCCGCATGTGAAACGTATTCAGTGACTTTAAAGCGACTGTGTGATTATAAAATATTCTGAAAACATCAGAATTTTTACACGTCTTCAGATTTTAGAGTGATGTTATTTTATTGAAACTGGCTGACTTTACAATTCATTGGCTATCTATCAAAAGGTGAAATATGGAAAGCTTTTACTATGGGGTTAATTTATAAAACGGGAAAAATCATCTGCTGGCTGTATCGTACTCCAGCACACTATAAAGCCTATCAATAAAAAAATAAAATAAAAAAAGCATAAAAATGAAACTGAAGCAAAATCTGTTTGTGCTATATGACATTTGGTTGCTACATAGGTGTTTGCTCCTAGAGATTATGGATGTGTTAACCTGACTTTAAACCGAGGTTACTCCACTATAATCGCTGCATTATTCATATTTCCTACGAGACACGTCAATCAATAATATTATTATTATAATTACGTCTTTTGTTACCCTGTTTCTTGAAAACCCGTCAAGCAGCACTTTACAGCAAACGAGCGAACCTTTTGAAAAGGTAAACATTTTCACACTTTTAAACTTAATATTAAATTGTAAAAGCAATATGAAATTGGGTTTCAGAAATTTTACTTGAATTTTTCATTAAACAAGTACTTATCCAGTTTATTAGTTTTGAATTTTAATATTTCAGGATGTTGACTCGACTTTAATTTAAAACTTTTGTGTACTAACGTGATTTCCATTATTTTTACGGAAAGGTAAAGCTACGTATTTCTGTTTTGTTTGCAACACCACAGTTTCCGGAGCAAATAAATACCGACGCAATAAATTGTATTTATCAGGTTTCACGAAATAAAGAGGTTACGTTTTTCCGGTGTCTATACAACATGTAAAAAAAACCTAGTCTAATCCGTGAGGGTTTGTTAGGTATCGTACTGAGAGTCTATATAAATGTGGTACGTTTCAGGAAAAATGAAAAAAAAAAAATCGCAACATTTTTTTTGCATGGGAAATTTTGCCGGGTTTACAAATGTGGTAGTCGTTCAGCGGGTTGTCTACAAGTCATAACTGTTGAAAATTTTCAAATTTGGAATTTGGATTTGTGATAATTTTGGTAATAAAAATGTGAATTTAATAGCAATAACTTTTTTATTTTCAATAACAAAAATTTTCCTTAATAAAAAAACTTTTTGGTAATGTTATATTGCAGTACCTATGTGCCCCTTTCGGATTGAACAGGTTTTTTTTACATATTGTATATTTATTTATATATATTACTTGGAAGCAAGTCTTTTACCAGTACACGCATTTATTTATTTGGAAATTCGCGCAAAGGCTACAAAACCAATTCGGCCAAATGACGCGTCATTCCATTTATCTCGATACAGGATGTTAATTGGTACAAAAAAAATTGAATTTGAAATGGAATCGGACATCCCGAAAAATACGCATTTACTGAATGGCTATCCAATTTACTTACGTAAATGATTTTTAATAAATGATCTTTGTTACGGTTCGAATATCTTCCATAATATAATAAAAATGAATAGCTAAATGTGTTACTAAGCTCAAAACTCAAGAACGGCTGCACCAAATTGGATAATTATTTTTTTGCTGTGTTCGTTATTCTTAGGACAAGGTTTGTATAATAGATAGGTAGGTGAAGGTAGGGTAGGTGGTATCTACATACCACCTACCCTACGGCGCACATACCCACCCTACCTACCTACATACCTACCTTCAATATCTACATATTGAAGGTAGGTATGTAGGTAGGTAGGGTAGGTATGTGCGCCGTAGTACGTAAGTACTTAGTGCTATCCGTGCGAAGCCGGAGCTGGCAGCTAGAATAAAAAAAAATGAGGTTAAAAAGTGAAGGTTATCAGAAGTTCTTTCCTTGATCAACAACAAACTGCGAAACTTAAACAAAGGTTTCGAGCAGGGCGGTAGTTACACACAAAATAGTTAACATACGCTTCTAGGGACTTAAGTTCTTAGTTCTAAGCCTCTATTTTGTTGAAACGCGTATTCTATTTGAAGTTTCAAGTTGATAGTGGCACCCATATGACCTTCATTTGTGTCTCTGCACGATAAGACGAAGGACGTTGAAACTCATTTACTTGCGGAGGGCAACTTCGATTTATTCATCTATTCATACGAGCCTGTTTACTGAAGATACCAATAACTTTTTTATACGAAATAGAGGGAAGGCCTTGACATACTTTGGCACTCTTCATTTGATTAGTTTGGCAAAGGTGTCGTTAATCTGAAGTGTTTAATGGGTACACAGGGCAATCAATTAGAATACGAATCAAACCCAACTTTCCGATAGCCAATCAAAGCTAATGGACAAACTAATAAAAAACTTCAACGTTGGTTTTCATCTGCCGGGGTCGCGGAAAAGTCCGAAAGGGATACCGTGGCCCCTGGCAATGTACAGGCAACTGAAGGAACACGGGTGGGTTTTAGTCAGTAAGACTCTGTCACGCCCTCCTGCTCCGCTCAGAGCAGAAGAAGTAATTTTTTGATAATAATCCACCCAAAAAAATGGTTGCTTTTCATAGGTCTCGAGTTCGAACCCAAGGCACCTCTGACTTTTCAGATTCATGAGCGTATTGTATAATAACCACTTGCTTCAAAAACGGTGAAGGAAAACGGTATGCCAGAGCATGTGAAGCCAAGTCAGAGGCCAATGGGCGACTTTAAAACTCTGACACCAGGTTAGTCAATTACCACACGAAAAGAAGTAGAAGACCTGAAATATATGTTTTTTTGTTTACTTCTAATCTTTACGAAAAGAAGAAGGTTGGGTTTTTAATAAAGACTCAGGACTAACATGTTTTCTAAAGTCACTTACGTACATAACCATAATCAACCTATAGTGTTCCCACTACTGGGACTCTGGCCTCCTCTCAGTGAGAGGGAGTGGGCCGTAATCTACCACGCGGGCCCAGTTCGGGTTGGTAGATGTCACATGTCTTCGAATTTTTGGTTCTAGGATATGCCGGTTTTCTCACGTTGTTTTCCTTCACCGTTTTGAGAGCAGTCCTGATGGAATAAAATCACTTAAGTAACTAGACTTTATTCTAAAGGACATGTCCAAAAATGTTTTTTTTATTATTCAATCATTTCTAACCAGGATAAATTAAATAAATTTGGATAGGTATCCCAAAAACTGGTGGTTCTAACTATAACTAAGTATCATTTATTTTTAAATGAAGAATTGATTGAAAGTTAGGACCTCAGAGTAATAACTGTTAGTTATTACTCTGAGGTTAGGACAGTACCATCCTCAGAGTAATAACTAAAGATTACTCTGAGGTACCATCTGTAAATTTATGTCGTATTTGACAGATGAATTAAATCATATGTCAAATAAGACATTGTCAAATTGTGTGGGGGTGTTATTTGGGTTGCCATCAACAAATAAAATATATGTGCAAACATAATTTTTCTCTAAAATGGACGGGTCTAAAAATATTATTTCAGTGGTTCCTATATTTGTCACATTTATTTAGGTGTAGTTTGATGCTGGTTAGATTTTTCTCGATATAAAAAACCAACGTCCATACAAAGGCGGACATCTTTACTTTTTTATTAAATCACGTAGGCATTAAATTCAACCGGCTTATAAGTGAGTCTACAGATTTTTAGTGCGACGATCAGTCACTATAATTTGATAGCTGAGCATATTATGAGCTTCAAACCAAATTTATTCTACTCCACCAACTGTCGCAAAAAATATTACGTCAAAAGATTTACGATTTAGTTATATTCTCTCTTAACTCCGTTTCCTTGCAAAAATAAAACTATATTTTCGTTGAAAAGTAAGAAAACTATATATTCCATATAAAAATTGATTAAGTTACACTTAAACAAAGCCGTGGGCAAAACCGGTAAAGGGACCGGAATCTCACTGTCGTAAGTATACAATTTATTTGAAAAAAAAAACATACAAAGTGAATGTGTGTTTCCCCATTAACGGGCAGGGTAAAGGGACTTGGGAATAATTTATTGCCCCACCTGTAGCCTGGTCCGAATAAAGCCGGCTTTAATAACTAATCGCTCGTGAAATTAATATGATAACTTTGAGAAATATACTCAACTTTATTGTAGCTAGTTAAATTAAGTTTCTGGTTATCAGGTTCAGCTTTCAGTTTGTTTTAGTTTATGGATATTAAGCGAGAATAAATTTTATAATAATCGCTTCCGTATCAAAAGTTTTCTGTGCTACTTCTGTGCTATTGATAGTCGGGAGTATTAAGGCACATAATACACATTGGTTCATGACTTTCTTCAGAATCCATCGCTCTAAATCTATCAATATCCACAAGAGGTTCGTCGAAGTACTTAATATTAATCAATCAGCAATGCGGACAGTATTGTGTTGCCAACATGATTAATTATTGTAATCTAAACCTCACTGTATAACAGTTTCTCAGTTAACACAATTACTAATAAGACCTCTACAATATTTTAGCACCGACAACTTAATTCACAAATAATAGATATTTGTGAATTAAGTAAACAAAAATAAAATCACTCTCAATTCGTTGAACTGTTTGCTCGATACCGATTTTCTATTTTAGTTTTTTAGTATTATGTACCTTCTAGTTTAATAATACAATTATGTCAGTAGCCCATTAGTACCTTTATATTTATGTCACATGTTAAAGAACTACCTGAACATCGATAACATGGAATATAATGTCCTTTTAGTGGAAATCAGTTCTGACGCATGGTCCAATTTTTATCGAGTTTTCCTTCTTTCCTACAAACAGGAAATATAGTTTTTCTTCATAATTATGATTTAGAAGTAAACCTTGGGGACATGTTACGTACCTATTAGCCACATGATATAAATTTTTCGAACAGATATAATTTTTTGTGGTAGGTATATCTTACGGCACCAGTTATGCGGCGCGAATACCTTCCTAAATAAACGCGCCATAACAGAATCTGAAAATAAAAGCGCTTATTATTATGTTAGAATGTAGGATCCCATAGGTTCGAAATAAATTAATTATGACTATTTCCCCAAAACAGATTTAAAGCCCAGATGTTCCAAAACGTAAAACAAACTAAAACATTTTCCTATATTCTGACACATTTATCCTCTGATCGTGAATTAGGGGCTAATCCAGCAGTTTTATTAATACCGTTGACATTATAGTTGCCTAGGCTATAATCCTCTGATTGATTGCCCAAGGGAGCAAGAATTATTCAATGTCGCCTTGCGGGCTATGATAGACACATAACACGTTTTTGCTCGTTCATTCGGCTTTTGTTGATAAGCTGGCTTGTTCTTTGTTGTAATGAGATAATTTATTTATTTTGAAGTTTATTATGAACTGTTTCTAACCTGGAAAGGTGGGCAGAGACTCTGTAAGGTAAACAGTACGCATTAGTTACCATTGAAATAGAAACACCTTCCTACGTCGAAATAAAGGCGCTGTCAAAGTAAAACCATTTTTTTATTTAACCATGTACGTGCACTTTCTCAATTACGGTTTTATCTACCTACTATACCTATACATATAATTATGACATACTTATTTCCAAGTATTGTGCTCAAGGCAAATCCCGGGTAGCTACTAACTTTTTCCCAGAATTTGCCTGATCTGGGAATGGAGATTTTTTTTTTTTTTTTTGTAGGGACAAAAAAACAGTTACATGTTAAGGTGATACAATAAGATTCTTCAGATAAATAGTTAAACATATACCCCACACTATTGTCCACAGATTATTCAAATAAGTGAAAAACGGAAACTGATTTTAAGAATATTGTTCTAAGTTATTTGAATCAAGTGCTAATTTAAAGTTTTGATGCTAATGAAAATTAGCATCAAAATCATTATATTATTATGGATGGTTAGGGTCCTCAAGTCAGTTTCTGCATGGCTGTATGTGTAAATATTTATTATAGCCTACTAACTGCGTCCCGCGGTTTCACACGTATTAGTATCGATCCCGTGGAAATATCGATAAAAAGTATATATTGACCTATCATGTCAATATATACTTTTATCATATCATGATCTACCCATGTGCTAAATTACATCCAAATCCGTTCAACGGCGTGGCATGAAAGCGTAGTTTTCATATTTATAATATTATTATATCCTTTAATATTAAATTAGCAATATTTGTGTATATTCGCGATGTTTTCCTTCACCGTTTTTTAAGCAAGTGGTACAATACGCGCATGAATCCGAAAAGTCAGTAGCCTTGGGTTTGAACTCGAGACCTATGACTTGGCAGTCCGATGGTCACACCACTAGGCTATCACAGCTAGTTCGGGTAACACCCATAATTATTATATTATTACGTAAAGCAAAAACTATGTACCCCTTTTTACGAAAATTACGCGGACGGAGGAGTATGAAATTTGGCACAGTTCAAGTTTTTAAGGAGAAGGAGTGCATAAAGCTAATAATTTTATATAATATACATTAGAAATAAATTAAATTTAATAAAAAAAACAACACACTACCATGCGTTTGACACAAGATGGCTACCTTAGAATCATGACATTTAAATGAATTATGGTCGGATTTAGACCTCTGGGCGATCATTAGTAAAAAGAAATACTCAACATTCAAATTAACGTTCATATTTAGTGAGATCAGAATTGTATAGAGTTACCACTAGGCCCTATCTTAAAAACCTACAAGCTCTCCGTAAACAAAATTAATAAAAGCATGTTCTTCATAATATTATTTTATATTTACGCCCTTCGTAATATATTTACCTTCCATTAACCATGTCCCCATTAGGTAACATTCTCATCTTACCAATTTTTTGCTTCAGCTTAATGTTGTAAAGGAAACATGTACTAGGCAAGCACATTTACTAGGAGTTATTTCTTTTAAAAACTCTAAAGACTGTCTCGTTTATATTTTCGTTTTCTTTATTCCAAGCCACGTGAAAACCAGAGCACGTTGGTTGAGATTTGTGAACTAACATCCGATCGTGTCTCTAGAAGATTTCTGCTTTTCAAATGAATTTAATTCGGTTTGATTTACTTAAAACTTTTTACAAAAAAAAAACAACCGACTTCCGAAAAAAACACTACAACTACAAAGTGAAAAATAACTTTAATTTCGGAAGTCGGTGTCGTTGGTTTTGAATTTTCGTTTTTTGCCACCGAATTCCGAAATTAAAGTTATTTTTCACTTTGTAGTTTTAGTGCTTTTTTTGGAAGTCGGTTGTTTTTTTTTTTTGTAAAAAGTTTTAGTTTTTCACTTTTTAGTTGTGGTACCTACCCCACACAAATTCGAATACCAGTACCTGCTATGTAAATAACAGTCACAGGAAGTGATCATCATAACATCCACAGACATTAAATGGGAAAAATACGTATTATTTTGCTTTTTTAAGCTTCAATAGCAGCATAGTAGCTTCAGTTAATAAAATTTATATGGGACCAATCCAGGAGCATACCCTTTCATACAAAAAAAGAATTTTCAAAATCGGTCCATAATTGACGGAGAAATCGACGGACATAAATATATTAAAACAAAAATAAAAAACATACATACGCGTTGAACATATAACCGCCTCCTTTTTGGAAGTCGGTTAAAAATTGAGGTTTATTAGTTTTTTTTCTCTCAGAGGTTTGAGTACAGTCAACTACATCAGTCATCACTTGCACTACGAAATCCGCTCTTAATGCTACTACATAAAGGTGCTCTGAATGTACAAAAAAATTACCACTGATGTGCGATTGCATGTACAACTTGATCCCTGCTGTAAAACATCGCATTTTAAACATAAAACCGTTACGACTAGGTACTAGGAATTCAGTGATCTCTTGAGAGCAGTACGGTACCTAAGTTTTTGCTGTTTTCAACTAAAAAAGCTAACTCTAATATAAAATTTATGTTATTTATACTGGAGAGCGGTGTTGGTAAAGGTACAGTCGACCGCACGTCGGTGGTAACACTTTGACCTTGAGCTGGTCTAGCGTAGTACGGAGTTTCAGTTCAAGAGGGGCCTGTCTCCATGTCTTTTCTAAAAAAAAATACAAAAAAAATCGGAGTGGATGCGAGAAATCGTGAGGCGATCACATCAGCCCCTGGATAAGAAACTACATGAAGACCACGACTGTTCTGACAAGAGTGCTACGAAGAAGAAAAATGAGGCCAGTTTGTATTGCTTTTGTTACCACTGCCGTGCGGTCTAATGTACTATCCAAGATAAAAAAATGAAGTTGCTCTTACTAAATGGCTGTGAGACCAGTTGTTTTGAAGCTTCTTCTTGTTCTTTTCGTGTGGTTAGTGACTAACCAGGTGTCAGAGTTTAAAAGTCGCCCATGGGCCCCTAACATGCCGTCGAGAAATATCTCTCAGGCATGCCGGTTTCCTCACGATATTTTCCTTCACCGATTTGAAGCAAGTGATAATTATACAACACGCACATCGATCCAAAAAGTCAGACGTGCGTGCCTTGGGTTGGAACTCGAGATCTATGACTTGGCAGTCCAACCGTCATATCACTATGCTATACCTTGGAGCTACCAACAACGAAATAATCCAGATAATATTGGTACCACCGCTTCGTTTCCATGCATTAATGTCGCTGTTTTTTCAAGGATACTCGGAACTCTTTTTTTAAATACAGACTAGCATGAAATGCCACTAATTAGTTGCTTTCGCCAGAACTTTGAGACGTGTACCTTTGAACCCTCGCAAGTATCTAATTACCGCTCAAGGGTACCAGCATAAGCAGGGAAGCGAGTTTAGTTTACATTTTTAATGTGACAAAATTTTAATAATAATTCTCTTGAAAAAAATCTGATGGAGGATTCTAAGGTTGGTTATGAAGCAGGCAGTATTTTTAAACGTACTTTTTAGTCGTTTTAGTAGGACAAACTTTTTACCCATTCCGTCATAAAATTTATATTAAAATATTGAAAAAACAGAACCATAAACCCTAATGAAAACAATCACACATACGTGCGAATGAATACCAATTTTTGTGAACTCATTCCATATGCATAAACATGCTAACAATAGTCAAATAAACGGGACGATTCCCTTCATTCCAGATTAAATTCCATTGCACTCACTTTCATACTCGTATCGGAAAAGTGTTCTACAATTCATGTCACGAGTCGCGACTCGGACAGCCGTATCCGCTATTGAATACCTACCCGAGTACCCGTAGTTAGAGACCATTTTATTTTATTCCCTCTCAGACTGCGAAAAGAATATTTTTACTCTTTGTCGTCAGTAATTGAATTTCGTTAGTAAGTACTACCCCGGTTTCGTGGTGAAATAAAGAGATTCCTTCCAATCTCATTGGGAAGTATTTGACGTTTATTCCGAGCTTGCTTTAAGCGCAAGCTTTTGATGCTGGGTTTAGTGGACTTTGTGGGGGCTGTTTATCATTTTTATGAACAGCCCCTTTATTTTATTCAGTACTGTCAAGAACACAGACTAGATACTAGAAGATATTCAACAAAAACCAAGGATCCTCCAATTGCGCTACGATAGGAAACAGTACTACATGCAACCAGTTGTGCGTTCACTTTACGCGCTGGGGTTGGACGAATTGGTTCAGTCAAGTGTGACGAGAATCCAGCTCTATTTAGAGACTACCCGATACATCCATTTATAATATCTTACAAAAAAAAACAATCTCCCTAGCCTTTTCCGAACTATGTTGGACTCGGCTTCCAGTCTAACCGGATGCAGCTGAGTACCAGTAGACTGCCTTTATGAGCTCCACAACCCAGGTACTAGATATCACGATACCCTTGTATAAGACTGGTTTTCAGACTTTTGGGCAGATCATTAACCCAGCATTTATTCAAAAGAAGATAGCAACTCGCAACACAAACGTATCCAGCAGATATGTTTTCAAAGTAAACATGAGGCGTGCGTCAAAAGTTACGATCCTCACATCGCGATCTCCGTTGCAGAGTCAACAGTGAAACGGGAGCGAAAACTTTTAACCTCTGTACGTCTCTTCCTTCCTCGTCGTACTTACTATTTAGCTATCCTCATGCAAATACTGTTTTGAAGACTTGACTTCAACTTACCACTAACTTGTTTTGGTTACTGAGTGGTTTCAATAACTTTGAAATTGATCTTAAGCCGTTTAATCCGTTCTAATAAATGCGAAGGTGTCTCTATATGTATGTTTGTTACATTTTCACGGCCATAGTGCCAAGTCATGGGTCTCGAGTTCGAACCCAAGGCACGCACCTCTGACTTTTCGGAATCATCTGACTATTGTATAATTATGACTTGCTTCAAAACGGTGAAGGAAAACATCTTGAGGAAACCATGTCTGAGAGATATTTGACGGCATGTGAAGCCAAGTCAGAGGTCCATGGGCGGCATAAAAACTTTGGTACAGTACGACAAAACTTAGATGTAGGATAAATTTGAAAATTTGCATTCATTTATTTAAATTGTACGAATGTATTTGGTTTTATGACTTTACTAGTTATTGCGTTTGCATAAATATAATTTTCACCTAAAGCAATAAAGATTGGTGATTTTGAAGACGCACTCAGTTCGGATGGTGATCGGTTTTACGAATTTTGCCGATGCTACATTTAAGTTGTGTTGTACCAGTGAACCACACGAAAAAGAAAAGAAGAACGGCGATAACGCTGCTGGATCAATTTCGATGAAGTGTGGCATAGGGATAACTAGAGCCCTAAGGAGTCATATATAAGGGATACAACCCTGAAGGGGTGAAATTGGCTCTTGAACTTGAATGTGGAAATCCGGATGAATACTTGAGCAAAACGCTAGGAGATAATAATTGAAAGTTGTGAATCAAACTGTACCTAATCTTCAGCCTAGAAGTTTCTGCTCCAATTTCAGTGAAACGTAGATTTGTTCTAAGTCAAACTGAGATTAGACTCCTCGTAATCCAGTTAGAGTTGTAGCCAGATTGTTAATCACAAGTTATCAGCTTGTTAACAAGCCATTATCGGTAGGTATTACACGGTAGTCTGTTGGATCAACAATTAATTGATTTGAACTTATATGCCTAAATTGAACTTGGGGTTCGTGACCTGGTTTACATTTAATCACCGTTTGAAATCGTTCGTGAACGAAGGCATTGACCGGAATAACAATGACAGTAATTTCAGAATTGCTTGACTTGACAGAGGAATTGCCGTGCCCCCAGATACGATATGCATTTTCACCATTCTTACAGAGGCGCGTAACAGAATGAATTACTAACGTTACTTTCAATATTTTAGTTTCGGGACGTCTACCTGTCTTACTGACGGCCTCTGCTGGGAGTGCTGGGACCCTGCAACTATTTACACAGCACACGTATAATGGTGAACGTTTTTCAGTTCACTATTTAGTTAGACATCATTAAAAAATATTGCTCTATATTTTTTTTATCAATAATGAAAATTAACAAACAGCCTGTAAAGAGCTTTTCGCGATTTTCAAATGGTGGCGTAAACTTTCGCATGCAATTATTACTTTTGACAGTCTCAGAGTCCCAACTTAGAACAATCGTTCTAATTTTAGAGACAGCCATTTGGTTGGCAACTTGAAAGACCTGAAGAATTGAGAATCAAAGCGGCTATAGCTGTAGAATACGCCGCAATAATGATAAGAAAGCCATTTCGTTTATGTTAAAGAAAAATACACGGTCTCTTCAGTCGAAAGGGGTCGTTTTTTTTATCAAAGGCAAACATTCGATTAATCCTCATACATTCTGCAAGATAAATATAATAAAGCATTATGCGTGCAAGTCCAGATGAAACGACTAAATATGGAATGGAAATACTATTTATGGAAGATAAGAAGCTAAAACAAAGCACAAATGTTATTTATCTATGTATAAGATGATTTTATTAACGTTACTATATATTTCAAATGTATAAATTAAATTAAATATGTTTCCAAAGATATTATACATTAGAAGTAATAATAATGAATGTTGTGATATTGGTATTTAGTAGGTATGCAATATAATGTTAACTTCCAAATATGTATTTAACCTTTTTTTTTTTTTTTTGGGTGGGAAATCATCAAATGACTCCTCCCGCTCTGGGCGGAGCGAGAGGGAGTGTCACTTTTACTGACTAAAACCCACCCGTGTTCCTTCCGTTGCCTGTGTGCCGGGGCCGCGATATCCCTTTCGGACCAACTCGCAACCCTGGCAGGCATTGGCCCTTACGGACCCCGTCAGTTGGTGCTGACATCTCTTTGAGGCGCGCGGGGAACACAACGCGCCGTCGACCTGGGCCTGGTCCTAATCGGACGGCGAGCTACCCATTGCCCACCGTCCGCAAGCCCGCGCCTACGGTGGCCGGAAGTCGGCTCGCGACTCCCGACGCCCGGGGCGTCTCCTGCGGCGACTAGGGGCGCGAGGGCGCGCATTTTGCATTTTTCCTCCTCCTTCGCGAGCATTACTGCTTCGCAGAAGGAAGTGACGGCTTCCCATGCACTCTCACTCCGGACCATGGCCTGAACCAGGGCCGGACGCGAGAGATCGCCGCTGCCGATCGCCTCCGTGAAGGACACGGCGGTGCCCCGCCCAAGCCGGGCAGACCTCCACCGTATGCTCCACCGTGTCCTCCGGGCGATCCACACAATGGTAACACCCGGGCGTTTCCTCCCGCTTTATCCTGAACAGGAACCTCCCGAAACAACCGTGTCCGGTGAGGACCTGCGTCAGGCGGAAGGTCCTCACCTTCCGCCTGACGCAGGTCCTCACCGGACACGGCGTGGCGCCTCTCTAGCCACTACTCAAAGAGGGGCCTTACCGCCGCAATTGTGGCGTGCCCAGCGCTGGGTTGCGACAATCGCACTTTCCATGCCGCCATGAGATCCCGCCGGAACTCAGTCCGCTGTGCCGTGATTTCTCGCGGCAGCGGAGTTACACCCCGGCGTTTCGCCTCCTCGCGCAACTCCCACATGTGCGCGAGGACTTTTGCCTCCAGATCCCATGGCGGTAGTCCGGCAAGGAGGCTCGCCGCCTCACGGGAGACCGTGCGGTATCCTCTGACCAGCCTAATGGCCATGACCCTTTGGGACGCGTTCAATCGCTGGGCTGGTCGCAGCCTTAATGAACGCGCCCACACCGGTGCCCCGTAAAGGGCCATGGACCGCACGATCCCCGCGTAGAGCCTCCGGCAGGAGGCGTTTGGACCCCCTAGATTGGGCAGAAGCCGCTTCAAAGCGGCCCCAGCCCTCTGCAGTTTGGGAGCCAAACGTCGGAAGTGCTCCACGAAGTTCCACCGGGTGTCGAGGACGAGTCCCAGGTACTTCATCGTCGACTCGACACCGATGTGAACCCCTCCCGCCGTTATCTGGGAACCCGACAGTGGCGCGTTCCGAGGACCATAGAAACACATGGCCTCGGACTTGTGCAAGGCCACCTCGAGTCCCAGTTGCCGGATCCTATCGATGATTGTTGCAACCCAACGTGTCGCTAGTTCGGCCGCCGCCTCATGCGACCTCCCCTGCACCAGGACCAGCGTGTCGTCAGCGTAGCAGACTACGCTAACGCCGCTAGGGAGGTCGGCGCGCAGCACCCAGTCGTAGCCGATGTCCCACAGATGCGGCCCCAGGACCGATCCCTGCGGAACACCGCACGACATCTCTCGCCGGTTCCACTCTCCGTGGTGACCGGGGTAGATGACGGCCCTATCCGTCAAATAGGCCTCGACCACTCGACAGAGGTAGTAATGCAACTCCAGGGCAGGGTATTGAACGCATTGGCGATGTCAAGAGACACCGCCAAGACCACCCCAAAATATGTATTTAACCTAGATGTAAGTTATGTAAATGTAATAATACTTGCTGCGCCCTAACAGGGTCATGTACTCATAAGTTTTAGCCTAGCCTGTAACTGAGTGTACATTATGCAATAATAAATAAATAATTTGAACACGATAACATGAGATTCAAAGACACTCAAATTGAATCACCCTGTTTAATGATAATCAAATAATCTCATAAAAGGTTATGTTTATTAATATATATTTCCTCGTATATATATATATTTTTTTTTATATATTTTTTTTATAATTTATATTTATTATTACAATACCTTAAATCTATCTTTGCTATTGCGATTATTGTAGTGTGTTGTTGTCGTGTGTTAAACAGAATTAATAAACTTAGTTTACCTATTACATATTCCGTTTCACAAAATCCTCTACGGTGCTTCAAGCTAAGCGTTTTTGAATAGCAAGCTTAATGGCTAGTCTTTTTAAAATAACTCGGTTTTCTTTCGTATAGCATCCAACTACTTAGGTGTGAAATATTGCACTTCGCAGAAATGTTGCACGTTAAGGTGAGTTGCGAGTGTATTTACGTATTTTTCGCTTGCATGCTTTGAATTTTATTTGAAAATGTTGTATCTTCATGTGCTGTCGAATTTTATTTTACTTTACGAGACGTTTTTGGTTGGTTGGAAATACTACATCTATCAAGATCCGGTTTTATAAAAAACTTTGTGCGAATTTCATCAATAAAACTGAACGCGATCAGCTCATGTACACCGCGTTCAAGAGCTGTCAGTGTCAATATTCCTCAACGATAATGACACTGACAGCTCTTAAACGCCGTTTAGAAGTGCTGATCTAGTTGAGTTTTGTTGCTGAAATTCTCCCTTAAATGTATTATATTTTTGTAGCATAATCTTACGGAAAACCTCTCAGAATATCCGCGCCACTAAGTCACTAGTATCTCCGGGAAAAAGTGGAAAATAATTTTGGGTTCTTTTCCTTGTCCCCAGATAATTTATTACATCAAACAAGTTCCAACAAGCGCTATCCCAAAGCGCTAACAAGACAAAACAAATTGTCCAACTGGAATCGAACCACGGCCGCCTTTTCCTGACATAAACGACTCTGCAATGAGAAATTGTGCAGAGATCGTGTGGAATATCGTACAATTTTATGCGGTCGCCGGGAAAAGCTGCATTTACATAAATATTCGTTTATCGGGACAACTCAGTGATTTAAGTGAAAATCTTGTTCGGTCTGCGAAAAAAAGAAAGGAAGACAATAAAGAAAAGGTTTAGGACGCCTGTCTAGGATGAAATAATGGAGGCACGGCTGCGACATATGAAGGTAAATGCGTCATAAGGGAGCCTAAACGATTCCTTATAAAACTTTAATATAGTTAGGAAAAAAAATGATATTAGACATCTTTGCGATATTGAAAAATGAAGATTTAATACGCTTACTCTTATAACTATGACCGTTGGAAGTTCGAACAGTCAAGTTCCGGATAGGAATGTTGACTGGTGAAAAAAAAAAAACTATTTAGTCCGTAATATCAGAGGTATCCGTAATATCGTAATATTTAGATCGTAATATCAGTAAGGTCAGATAATAAAGAAATATTAGACACGTATTTTTTGCTTTTTCATTTTAATAAAAAATGGTTTAGATAAAACATATTAAACTTGGGGAGTGGGGGCTCGCTACGTCACAAGGCCAGTATAAAATCTACCGGCCAGTGACGTCATACCACATTTTAACGCATTGCCTACTCAATGTATTGCCGTTATCTTTTGATCACGTAATAAAAGAAAAAATACGTGTCCAATTTTTTTTAATAATCTACCTGACGGACAAAAAAAAATGTTTTTGTCATCATCCCTATTGAAGAACCCTGATAAGAAGAAGAAGAATTGATCGACAACCCAAAGAAGGTATCAAGTGTGGATTGTATGGGGAAAGCAACCTGGAAGAAGCAGCAATCAATCAAACAAGTGCAGTCTATCAATCACCTCGTCTACCTTGGTAGATTGATAACAGAACAATCTATTTACCGGTAAATGAGTTTAATGTCAGTACAATGCGACACCGAGGAGTGTTAAAACATTTCCAAGTATGGCCGCTCGCAGTCATATAATTGAATTAAAAACTTCACCTACTGGGAATTCTATTTCAGTTTCTACCACGTACAATGTATTACGCCGTGTTCTCGTATGTGACTAAGTTTATTCTATGTTTTTTACGTAGATGTTGTATTGTTTTACTTTAGCCACACATTACAGTGCAGAATTTGTCTCTAATATTGGATTGTGCGAATAAAATTTTGGAAATTACTTTACCGGAATTCTAAACATATTTAACCTAATTCTCTTTCTGTCATCTTCAAACGACGGAAACAAAACGATGTTTTAAATACGTTTAGTGCTAAATGTATTTAGTGATTTGCGGCGCCTTAGGCTGCCTGTCCACTGGAGCGGAGAGGAGAGAAGCGGAGTAGCGGTGTGCCAATATTAACCAATGGAATTGCATAAAACCTCCGCTCCGTTTCAGTGGACAGGGATTTGCGAACTAGTTAAAAAAAACATACAAAACCGGGAAGCGGAGCGGGGAAACGGAGCGGAGAAGCGGAGAGGGGAAGCGGAGCCGGGAAACTGAGCGGAAAAGCGGAGAAGGGAAGCGGAGCGGGGAAACGGAGCGGAGAAGTGGAGCGGGGAAGAGGAGAGGCGATGCGGAAAAATACGTGAACTCGGTCTAGCTCCACACAGTACATAGTAATTTTATTCTAATTGCATCCTGGACGGAATATCCAAAAGTGTATTGATGGTAAGATCAATTACGCCACTGCCCGCTCTACCCAGCAGGGCATTAAAGTCTTCGTTCCCTCGTCCTCGGACTTCAGGGAACTAACCCGTCTCCTACGTGCACGGAACTATTCGTTTCGCAATTATTCTCTCCCGGAGGAAACTCCAACCCTCGTCATCATCAGGCGCATCCCCAAGGAGATTCCTACTGATGATATCCTAAATTACCTGACTGCCGAAGGCATTCCTGTTTTGCCGTCCATCGCTTGCACAGAGCGAAACAAGGATCTGTCTACGACATGGTCCTTGTTGTCTGTGACCCCCCGGACGGCTATCACCCGATCTTCAAAGTGAAGTCGAATTTTGGTATAGTTATTTTATTCTAGGTGTATAAAATAAAATTACTATACCTACGTATGTGCAGTTTTCTACCGACTATACTTTGACTGACGAATCGACGAAAACTGGCAAACAGTGGAAACTGTCAACTTAACGAAACTGTTTAATCGATAAAACTGACGAATCAGTGAAACTGACTAATCAACGAAACTGGCGAATTAAATAAACTGACGACTGAGAGAAACTGACCAGTGATACGCGGACTCATTGTCCATATGAAAACTAGGAAAACGCAACAATTTTTTTTTTTTTGTATATTTTGACTCTTAAGTGCCTATTTGAAATAAATTATTTGAGTTTGACTAAATCGAGATACAGCCACTGAAGACAGGTACATGAAAGGAAGTAATGATCTTTAGAGAGTTCACAGTTGTACTCCTAAGAAAAGATTTTCCGAAACTCTACCTGTCTAGGGATTGAAGTTAGTATGCGACAGAAGTCGCAACACCGAGCAACAGCTAGCTTAATACACCAATCTTTTTTCCCGCATTTGTTTCGCTCCACTCACCTCATATGACAAAAACGTGACCATAATAAATATATTTATCTACGTATACTAATATTAAAAAGAGTGAGAGCTAATTCTGTGACTTTATGTATTTGTGGAGGGTGATCTCTGGAAGTGGCTCCTATATGAAAAAATATTTCTCTATTTGAAAGGTCTTTGACTGAGGTCGTATTCTATTCTTCGTTCTTGTTTAAATTTCATTGGATTCCCAGGGTTTAGCTATTTAGGTACATCCTGATTGAAAACTCTTTAGTTTTTAAGTCGATTAGGTTAGGTTTATTTTGATTTATTAGTCCCTAGTTTTTGTGTGGTTTTTGAGGTATGAGGAACAGCGTGTAATATTCACTCATCCTCTATAGAAAAGGCAGGATCCTCCGACTAGACGGGTGTCGTGTCTGGCGGGCAACTGCCCATTGGTTGAAGTCGGGAGCGTCGAGCCAGTCGATCGCGCGGTAAACTCTAATTGCGCGATGCAGGATTTGTGTGACGTCAGGTCTTTGATGCGTAGTTCACATGTGGCGATGTAGATACCGCCAAATCTTTAGCTTCTCGTAGTTTAGGTCGCACCTGAAGTTCGCACGGATAACGTTTAGGTCGAGGGTTGACTTTAGTATTTATTCTGTATCTGCTGCGTATTATGCACATATTTACAAAAGAGAAGTAAGTACTAAATAATACTAATGAAATACTATCTTGAGCAAGCCTAGTAATATTTCTTAGGTTACTGCTCAGAAATTGTGCACTACGGGTCGTGAACAGAATACCGTCTTCACATGTAAATTGCAAACATGCGAAGGCCAGTAAAATGATAAAGATCATAAATATAAATTTTCGAAAAGTACCTTTTAAAGGTGTGTTAATTTAAGATAATTGAATTAATAATTGATAATTGAAGTTAATTGATTCAGGCGTGACTTTGCGGAAAACCATTATAAAACACAATAGACGACATATATTTAGTAACCTAATCCGCTTCCGATCGCTTTCGTTTTTTTTATCCGCTCTGCTATCGACGCTTGACGTGTCAACACGTCGGGTGCGGGTTCGCAACAAGTAAATCATCATACTGAGGATGCCTCGTTGAGAGGTGAACTACGTGTCGATTTTTTACAGGGTTCTTTATGACTCTTTATGGATGTTACTAAATATACGTCGTCTATTGCCCTTTTTTGTGTGTTTTTAGAGTACGGAATCCACGCGAGCGAAGTCGCAGGCGAAGTGCTAGTAAGATATAAAGAAATACATAATACACCAAATCAACAGGCCTTCATACGTGATCTGAAAGTGAATTTCATTCACTCATTCCGTCTATTGAGAACAATGTTTGCTAGTTTACTTTGCAGGTACACGGTAAACAAAGTAGAGTCTATGTAGCTTCATTACTGCTGGGACTCGTCCGGTGTTCTATAATTATCTAGAACAGAAAAGTTTCTTCGAACTAAGCCGGTGTACAGCAGGAAGTTAAGTTTTTAAATTATAATTATACAAGCGTTGATTTGCACGTGCCTGATGTTGCAGCTTCAAAAAAAAGGTAGTCTAAGCCTCTACACTTTTTGGGTCAGTGACAGCTTGGCCCGAGTCAACTCAAACCGAATAATAATACCAGATACTACGTCGTCAAAACGCCAAAAAAAGTGGTGTACACCGTCGCATTGGAAGGGCACGGTAAATTTTTCGCCTTTGTCTTGTCTTTTATGTTCTAGACTATTGTAAATTAATTTGATGTGCAAGAGTGAGATAGAAAATTTTCTATTATTATCAGATCTGATGTGTGTCATTTTCTTAGCAAGGGAACGATGGCGTTGTAGATAATTATGTTTTCCTGCTTTGTATGTAAATAAAAAACCAAAATCTTCGGAAAATAAAATTAAATTCGTAATTATTTATTTTAAAATTCTGTTTTTCTGCCTGACCGTACAAATCACCGTAATCGGGAGCGAAATATCTCGTATTATTATTCGGGTTGAGTTGACTCGGGGCGAGCTGTCACTGACCTCACTTTTTAAGGTTTTATTCATCTGATAATTGAGAATACATAATTCAGGCAGCAATTGTGAAAATCAATGGGAAGGTACTTACATGTGTCCGATTAGTGATCAATGCATGCAAGCTGCGAGCATGGTTCAGTGGTGATGGCACTGAATAGTTCATGCACATTGCACACGTTGCTTTTGTCTTTGATACGTGAACCCTGAACTGTGACACTTTTGAGCTTAGGACGTGCGCAGTCTGAGTAAATGGCAAACTATCGCTCTTTAAAAGCAATGATATCGCACGTATTCACAATAAAATAGTCTCACATCATCAAACTCTATTTTAGCATTAGGTACTACTTAAGGTACTTCAAAAATTACACCTAGTGGGGTTACAACTAGTGGGGCAAGTAATCCATCAAGATTTTAGACTAGTGATATCTGCCCTACCAAATCGAACTAGTGGGGCAGATTCCACTGAAAATGTTAGGCATTCCACTTTGGACCAGTCGATTTGATTGGGCAAAGTGGAATGATTAAAATTAACCGCTTTGTGGGTGAACAGGGGGATACATTTTGTATGAAAGATCTTATTAATTTGGTTTAGAAAACGTGGTATAAACTTATCTAGGTAATAATAAAGATTTAATCATACATTTTTCAAAACTGGCTTGAAGGTGTAGAAAGGGCGTAAAATTATTTTTTTGCCTCTCAATGACATCTATTGGCCCAAAATGGTACTAATGAATGCATTTTTCTACATACAATTTAGAAGATATAACATTTTTGAAATTTAATTACAGTCCTATTAAAATTGTAAATAGAATAAAATCACGATGTAACATTTAGTTCATTGCAAGCGTCTCATCCAATAAAAAGATATGCTAATTTATAGTTTTCAAAGTGATACCCATATCTACCACCAACAAGCACTACGTTCCAGGCGGCAAGGGGTTACGGAGATGTGGAGCATCGTATGCTGCCTCTAATATTAAGCTGGGTGGTCACAGTCCATAAATTACAGGGTACCATCCTCGAAAGATCTGTGATCTACCTTGGTAAAAAAAATTGCAAACGGGCAAATATACGTCGTACTTAGTCGTGTCAGAAGTTTGGAAGGCATAGTTTTTATCACATTTGGACGCGAACAAATTATTAAACCGACCACACGATGACAGGATCATTGACGGAAATAACGAGGCTACCAAATCTGTCTTCTGACAATCAAGGCCACACATAGCAGACGACTCAAGTAGCGCAATTTGATGCCAGGATACTACCATTAATCATTTATAGGCCGAGTGCACCTCATGGCAATTCCAATAAGCCCAAACACGGCTAGGATATATTGTTTTATGACGGAGTTCCGGTGCAAGGAGCTCATGGCTAAGTAACAACAGCCGCACTGGTCGATCCATCAGGTTAAGCTACGCTTGCCGGGGTTGGTCAGTGGATGGGTGACCATCTTTACATACCAAGAATCCTCCGTGCCTCGGAAAGCACGTTAAGCCGTTGGTCCCGGCTGTCATTCGTAGATCTTTGACAGTCGTTACGAGTCGTCAGAAGCCCAAAAGTCTGACACCAGTCTTATCAAGGGGTATCGTATTACCCAGTTACTGGGTTGTGGAGGTCAGATAGGCAGTCGCTCCATGTAAAATACTGGTATTCAGCTGCATCCGGATAGACTGGAAGCCGACCCCAACATAGTTGAGAAAAGGCTAGGCAGATTGATTTTGATTGACGGAGTTCCGGTGCCTTCCTTCCGGCTTCATCTTCAGATCAGCTCAATGGTACTATTTTCATCAGAATGTGCTTCATAGTCGCTTAACTATTTTAATCGAGATATCTTATCGCCACCCGTAAAATATTTATCATTGATTAGTTCCGGTGGCCATCTGTGGTCTTCCTCATCAGTTCCACTTCACCAAATCATACTTTCTGAAAGCAAATGCTTAACTCGTTGCTGAAAATATCAAAATCGCTATGTGTTTGCCTATAAAATTTGAGGAGTTCTCTCAATTCCTAATGGATTCCATCATCAGAACTGAATTTTGATAAAAATGGGACCAATCGGGAAGTATATCCTTTCAAATAAAAAAAAAACATACAACCGAATTGATAACCTCCTCCTTTTTGGGAAGTCGGTTAAAAACAGTTTGACACCATCTGCTCGAGGCATAATTCTAAGATCATTATCGAATTTCCAATGACGTTAATGCTGCACTTTATCGATAAAATAAGTGCCTATCAATACCGTCGATAAATCTATTAATCTTTAGGCTATTGTTGAAGATCGTGATAGCATTGTTAAACCTTCCGTAGACCGGATTTAACGTTATACTGACTTGAAAGAAGATTCAATTCGAAAATAAATATCTTTTGTTACTTTAACTCTTACCTATAGTAAGGACATATTATATTTTGGTGTTCTAGTAAATGGCCTTTTAAGTATAAATTGGGAGTTCTACTTTTACAACATAATATAAAAGAATCAGTCTATATTGTTCCCACTACTAAGACACTGGCCTCCTCTCTGTGAGAGGGAGTGGGCCGTAATCCACCACGCGGGCCCAGTGCGGGTTGGTAGATGTCACATGTCTTCGGATTTTTTATTCTAGGACATGCCGGTTTCCTCACGATGTTTTCCTTCGCCGTTTTGAGAGCTGTGGTGATGAAATAATTGACACAAAGTAAGCGCCCGCCATTATTATTTTTTTTGGGTGGGAAATTATCAAATGACTTCTCCCGCTCTGGGCGGAGCGCGAGGGCGTGTCAGACTTTTACTGACTAAAACCCACCCGTGTTCCTTCCGTTGCCTGTGTGCCGGGGCCGCGATATCCCTTTCGGACAAACTCGCAACCCTGGCAGGCATTGGCCCTTACGGACCCCGTCAGTTGGTGCTGACATCTCTTTGAGGCGCGCATGGAACACAACGCGCCGTCGACCCGGGCCTGGTCCTTATCGGACGGCGAGCTACCTATTGCTCACCGTCTGCAAGCCCGCGCCTACGGTAGCCGGAAGTCGGCTCGCGACTCCCGACGCCCGGGGAAGTAAGCGCCTGCCTGGGTTGGAACCTATGACCACAATCTAATCTAATCTACAATTCGTAAGTCACGGCCGTTACCACTGGGCCACCACTGCTCTCCACTGGTCTACTTTTATTCTGCTTAAAATTAAATTAAATCAATTTTTAAAGTGATGTTTAGATATTCACGGCTTGCTATAGATATATAATGAAGCATTTCTAATTATTAAGAGTTAACAAAATGTAGTGAATCTACTACGCGACTTCGTTCGCGCGGGAGTTTATAAAATACAGCCCATGTTACTCGCTGATAATGTAGCTTTCTATTAATTAAAGATTTTTAAATCGGTTAAGTATTATTTGATTTTATCCATTAAAAACAAACATACAAAAAATCTAATCTTTTCTCTAGATAAAGTCAGACATATACTATAATTGTTTTTAACAGTAGGTAACAATAATTTTTTCGTGAAAATGTGTCTGTACCTAATACTTCGGTTTGAAAAACAGTATTTTTTTACTACAGATCCACTCTCGACCTAAAAAATATATTAATCTCTTACCTGCTTCTAACTGAGATATTAAATACTTAACCAAATAATCACATAAGCAACATTAAAATAATTCTATCTTGCTCACCACTCTAATCTCATCTATGAACTGGAAACTTTCTAAATCCTCCATGTAATCTATAAAGTATAACGTAGTTTACCGCAAAATCTCACAAAATTAAATCAGGACACGTACAGCAAGGAGAGCTGTTAAACAGATCATAAACACTGTATTGGCTAAACGTTTTATTTGTCGCAAAATCACTCAAAAGGTATAGAAATAAAACGTAGGATAAGACGGTTTTTTTTCCAATATATTATGTCCGCAGGTCGATAAGCCTCTCAAAGACTGCTGTGTCAACACGCTACCAACTGTACCTAATAATATCCTAACGATCGCGGACAATTGTTTTTTTTTAATCAATTTCCAAAAAGGAGAAGGTTCTATGTTCGACTTAATGTTTTTTTTTTAATGTATGGTCATCGATATTTTCGTCAATTGTGTACCGATTTTGAAAGTTCTTTTTTCATTTGGTAGAGGAATTTTGCGCAGTGGTCCAATATAAATTTTATTAACTTTTCTTGGGTAGTTTTTGAGTTAGCTTGAATAATACGTATTTTCAGTGCAAAGTAGTTTTGCCTTTACGACACTAAATAGAGGTTCAGTCCTTTGTAGTAGGTAAAATTGTTTATTCGCAAATTCAGTGCTAAATATAGAAGATATCTTTATAATTTCATTATTATCGTGTAGATCATAGCATAAGTCACATCTTTAAAACATAATTGATAGCTCTAGAATAAATAGAATTGATTTAATCTCTAAGTATTATGTCTGTCTTTTTTCATTGCTTTTAATTTCATCCTTTAGGTATATACTATCTGGTTAATAATCTTCGTGCTTTATTGCATAGCATTTTTTAACAGTTTTCCTCTTTAGTAATAACAATACAGCATGTATCACAAAGGTGTAGTACAAAGCAATAAACTGAACAACATTCTCAATAAAAAAATAAAAACACGAATTTCACAAAAAAATATTAACGATTCCGTACAAAACTTCAATACCTACTCGACCTACTCGCCTCGTCGTATGGGACGGCTGATAATTTTTTGTCCATTACGATGTTGATCCCATAGAAAAAGTCGTTCACTGTGCTCTGTACCACACCCTTAAATTTGACCACACCTTTCTTATACACGCTGTATAAGAGTTTAAACTAAATTATTATCTTAGTTATAACGAACCTGTTTAATTATATTTTAGTTAAACAAAAACCCTTTGTGTTAAGACCGGTTACCCAAATTCTAAGAACAAACTGTTTACCCATTCATAAGCCCTTGAATTATTAAAATCATTAATCATCAGGTACAAAACATTTTTGGTGTTCAACATTATAAATAGGGCTTAACAATAAAATTAGTGCCTTTCAAAAACATTCATTTTTAACCCCCGACGCAAAAAGAGGGGTATTATAAGTTTGACCGCTATGTGTGTCTGTCTGTGGCACCGTAGCTCTTAAACGAGTGAACCGAATTGAATGCGGGTTTTTTTATTTGAAAGCAGGTTCTAGCGATGGTTCTTAGACAAGTTTTATAAAAACCGATTCAGCCATTTGAAGATTATCAGCTTTTTTCTAGTTGATGAATGGATATGGGTGTCTTCCACAGGTCTAATCGATTTGAAATTTGGTATTCTGTTACTTCAATGATATTAAAAGAACGTAGTAATCTTGACCTGATGCTGCAGCATCACCTGGAATTTGCAGGATACCCAACTCCCTTTCCAAGTTACAGCACAGGTATTGTGTTTGGGCTCATTGAAATGGTCTCAATGAATAGATTATACTCGTAGATGATAATGAACATGGTCTGGAGATGGAGTAGGAAAGAGAAATGGGGAAATGTTTGTGTTTTTCGGGGGCTTTTTAAATTTTAATATAATTTCACTTGTCTTATGAAATACTTAGGTCTTTTTTTGACAACTGCGTTTGAAAAGGGTTATTTATCTATCGTCCTAATCCTAACTATGCCAAGTAATATTATATATGCGAAAATGTGTTTCTTTATTTGTGTGTTTGCTTGTATGTTACGCTTTAACATTAGAACGGTTCAACGGATTTGGATGAAATTTAGCACATGGGTAGACCATGACCTTGAGAAGGACATAGGATACTTTTTCTGGATTGAGACTTATGCAGGTGAAACCGCGGGGCGCAGCTAGTACATAATAATTTTGTTTATGCATCTAATTACATAACCTCTACTTTTTATAAGTCTGTCAAAAGGTTTACTGTTGATTCTTTGAGAGGAAATCGAGATTTGTACACCATCCATGATTAGGTTGACACTAAATAATATTTTTGAAGTAGGTACTTACAATTTCATACGATGTGCTAACATTTGTTGTCCTTTAAAATATAATAATATCATCAATAGTATTTAATAATGGTTTTATTGAAATGCTTCGTTGGTCTAGTGGTTGCAAGCGCCACTGCTAAGCATGAGGTTCGATTCCCAGGTCGGGCAGTGTTATTGGGTTTTTCTGATGGAAAAACCCACATTTGTGCCCGGTGGGTGTACTACAGGTACTATCGAAGAACTTCATATATATGCAGTTTGAAAACAAAATCCCGTGGACGCGATGACTACTGTTACCGCCCGGGTTCTATGGCGGCCGAGCGCTGCAAGCAGAAATAGTCCTTACGGTGTATAGATATGAACTTCTTCGATGGTACACTTTTGCCTAAACTTTCGTGAAGAATAAGCATCATGATCTTCTATTTTTTTTTAGGGTGGTAATTTATCAAATAACTTCTCCCGCTCTGGGCGGAGTGGGCGTGTCAAACTCTTACTGACTAAAACCCCCCCGTGTTCCTTCACTTGCCTGTACGTTGCCAGGGGCCACGGTATCTCTTTCGGACTTTCCCGCGAAAGAGCGAAAGCATCATGATCCTAAATATTTCACAATACTTTTGATTTCAATTACCTACAGGAAAGTTACACAATGGGTGTGACAGTGTTCATCACGAATTATTCATAATTCCATATTAAATAATGGCTAATGATACTTAATTACTTAATGCACTAAAAAGCTTTTAACATGCTTTGAGGAAGAGTAGGAACTTAAACGTCTTCCGACGATGTTACTTTCTGAAAGCCTGCTACACTAATTTGAGCATCGTCTTCCACTTAAGTAGTTTTAATTGAATTATAACGACACAGCAGCCCTCGCATACTAATGCATAGTGTGTTAAACGTTAAATGGCAGGGAACTAGATGTACAGTTTTCAGGAAATGTTCCCTAGATTTTCTGAACACTGAAAAACATCAATTAGTCCTTATGTCTCAGGAGAAAATTAACGCTTTCTTATTAAATTAAATAAAAGTGTCCTCGGAAAAAATGGAGAATAATCTATTCGATTTCAGCTTGGGAAATTGTTATTCAGTTCTTGGCACACTGACTTTCTTTAAGAAAAAATTCACATATGACAGTAACGTGATTATGGCCAATGCATCTGAAATATATTAATTACATTAACTTAGTCATCCTTTCAGTCGAAAGACTGACTTCATAAGATCATCGGCTCCCCTTGTCGGGCGCCTTCCAACGCTACGTCTTCCGGTACGCGGTCGCTACTCCAGAACCTCAGAGCCCCATCGTCCATCTGCTCTGCGAGCAATGTGCCCTGCCCATTGCCAATTAACTTTGGCAATTCTTCGGGTTATGTCGGTTACCCTGGCTCTATCAATTAACTACTTATATATTTTAACTTAGTAAATTTTGGTAAATACCTAAAATATCTGAATTAGAAAGAAAGTTCTGTAACGCAATGACTGCAATAAATTATTTGAAGAAAACATTCAGCACGAAAACCATTTTAAAGAATTGCAACCGAATGCAGAATACTTTGATTGAATTATAACATTTTCTTAATTCTCGCAGCTGTCGAAAGCGAGCCAGCACTTCATTTTATTTCTGCCTGGAACTAGTTGGCAAACCTGGGCCAATAACTGCCAACTATGATTTAAAATGCTCTCTGAGGAAAGTTGGTTATAAAGTATTTACAAAATATTTGAGATCTTTCACCGGATATGTAAATATTATATCTACAAAGTAATCTTTTTAAAAGGTTGTGAAAATATTTCTGAGCAAGGCAATTCACGTGAAAGTGTTCTCAGTTCCAGGAAAGCTGTTGAAGAGTTTTAATTTTAAATTAGGTAGTTACTTTACAGAAACACTTTATTGGAATAAGCTCTGGTTACTATGATAATTTCGGATCCGGAATTTTTGAAGGAAAATAAATGAAGATTAGAGCGGAATTTACAAGTTATTAAAGCAAACAAGGTTTACCAACCTATGTTCCAGGAAACTACAGAAAGCATTTTACGCAAAATGAATATTAACTCATAATTTATAATATCAACAATTTGGTCCTTCTAGGAATACGGATCCCTCGATTTTAAGTCAAGAACGATCATTTAAAGGCAAAAAGGCCACGCGACACCGGCAATAAATTGTTCTACCGTGAAGTTTTCTTAGAAATTGTTTTATTAGAGTCGCGTCGCGCCTGTTTGCCGGAGGCCTTAGTTACAAACTACACAGTGTATACAACATGTAAAAAAAAACCCTGTCCGATCCATGAGGTTGTTGATAGGTATCGTAATGAGAGTATATTTATATGGAAATTGACAGGAAAAAAAAATCCCCACATTTTTTTTCAATGGGAAATTTTACTGTGTTATTGGCCATTGGGAGCGGACGGCCGTCGTTTAGCGGGTGTCTAAATGTCATAGATTATGACCCCTGTTGAAAATTTGCAAATTTTTAATGGATTTGTGTTAATTTTGGTACAAAAAAACTATTTTATTTTCAATAATAATTTCAATAAAAACCTTTTTGGTAATGCAGTACTTATATGCCCCTTTCGGATCGGACAGCGTTCTTTTTTACATTTTGTATAGGTATTTTTCCTAAATGAAGAAACCAGGGCCGTTCAATATCGCGTTGGGTTTACGATTATCGTTAATGTTGCGGGAAACACCTGGATGAGGGAAGCACGAAACCGGGAAGTATGAAAGAAGAAAAGGGAGGCCTAGCGGTGAGTGATTCCGGGATAAAATTGTGTTAATGATGATGATTCCGAAAGATGGATTTTATCACCTCAGACCAAATAAAAAACCAAGACATAGCGCTGTCAACAGTGAAGTGAAGCCGTTTTCGTAAACATGTGTGCACTTTGTGTGGTGTAGTTTGATTGTATTGTCATTGAATGTTTGTGAATGTGTGCGTGTGAGCGTGTATGCACAGAGGGGTGGTGTAGTTTTGGCATGTTTCACTGTATTGTTACATCAAGACTAATCAAATCAGTTTTCGCTCAAGAACCAGCGTATGACAAGCGAAATCCATGCCGTTCGACGTGGAAATACGTAATGTTAGTATATCGAGGCGTTCAGCTGACAGCTAACGTGCTTATCTTCACGGAGGCATGCACGTTTGATAGTAAGTGACACTGACAGACAGACAGCTACACTACGAATATAATGAGAATACACTTAGGAGCTATGTTTTGGTTTAGGTAGTTTTGATTATATTTTGCCGTGGTGTATGAAATGTTTTAAATGCTCTGGCAATCTTGTCATAATGGGGTCCTAATTATACCCTGTTTTTAGATGGTGAAAAAAGACTACAGATCCCAAAAAAAAAAACTGGTCAATCTCCAGCATTTTATGATCTGTCAGTAGCGGTTACACCGCCACATACAAACTACGCATCAAAGACATGACGTCACACAAATCCTGCATCGCGCAATTAGAGTTTACCGTGCAAACGACATATAAAAGACTAGCCGCCATCAACTTTCGGGTAGTTGCTCGCCAGACACGATACCCGTTTGGTCGGAGGATCCTCCCTATTCTATGGTGGATTAGTGAACTTTACACCCTTTTCCTCATGCCACTAAAGGTCTATTATAGTACAGTTAGTGCCATCCACGAAAAGCGCCCCACTCCACGATTACTGCACTGCAAGCTGTACTTTAGTACGGAGTGGAGCGAGGTGGGGTGCGTCATCGTGGATGGCACTATCTATACCCACGTGGCAAAGTTGTGTTGTCTCTTCCGCAAAAGCTATTTATTAATGAAGACTTGAAGTTGACAAGCTTAAGGCTGTTCACTGGAGCGGAGACGAGAGGAGAGGAGCGGAGCTGTGCCGATATTAAACAATATAATCTTAACTCTGGAGCGGAGTTTAAATTCTTTGGTTGGCAGGCAGCCTTAGGCCGCGCACATTTTGGATACGTTTTCGTACGAATTTCACTCATGCGTACACGTACGACCATGGTCATACAAATTGAGTGCGCACACTGGATACTTTTTTCTCTCTCCAATAGGTAGGGTTCCGGTGATATCGCATTGAACGTACGAAAAATCCAAACAAGTTCGGATTGTGTTCGGACGTCAGAAATATACGTACGACTAAGTCGCACCCAGTCTGCACGCTCCCTTTGTACTTGGAAGGTGGGGATCGTTCGTGCGTGTTCGTACGTAAACGCACGAGTGATATTCGTACGAAAACGCATGTAAAGTGCGCGCGGGCTTGTACTAGCTATACCAACGGAGTATAAATTTGAGTAGGCATTACTTTGATTGCAAGTCGATGCTAAAATTGGCAGACCAGACAGTTTACTACGATCATTTAGATCTAGTCATAAATTACATACTGATAATGGCTTCTTGCTACGAACCCTTTTCTTTTTTACGGCTTCGCTCATACCGACATTTTTATAGTAAATACCTTTTAACATAGATATATTATTACGCATGGAATATCTTAAATATATTCATTGCATTATGCAAAAATTGCTGTAAAAGACATACAATTTTGAAATTACCAAAATGTGACAAAGAAGGTTTCGCAGTTCGAAGAGATGTAATTATCTATGTTTATAATTTATACTCTGCCAGAACGTGGGTTACAAAAAATACCACTATTCACCCTGTTTAAAGAGGCGTTACATAAAAGCAGGTTATGGCGATCAAAAACAATTACATAATGACGTAAATTACTACTTAGTTATGTTTCCAAAATTAGCTGAAATAGATAATAATCATTTTTTTTTCAATAATAACATATTTAGTAGATAGAAGATTTTAATCATGTTATGTGACAGTAATTAGGAATCATTATTATCACTGCACACTACTGATCGCACTTGATGTAATGATCATGATTATGTGTGGTAGATAAGATTATGATCGCTTGGCTGCACTTGGGGGTAGTTCCCCGAACAACAAACGCATACGGCGCCGAAAAAAATATGTAGATATCTACTACCTATCTGATCAAATCAGTCCTTATTATAACCGAGGCATTGCATTAAAATATTTTTAATGTTTACTTTTGGCATTAAATTAAAATGCATTTTCTGGACGCAAACATTAAGAATACTTACCAATTTTTGACGAGAATACGTCTTTAAATTTACTTCCATATTGGTAGGCAATTCAAAAAACTGATGATAATAAAAGCGGGGATACAGTTTGATGCTGCTGCAACATATCTATATCCAACATTTAATTACACCAGCCGATAGCTAAAGGATCAAAGACTAAAAAAAAATTAAAAAATATGACATATACTCGTAAGGTACACGTATCCATGAAAAACATACGGCCGCGCCCACGACACAGCCACACAGCTGTTCAATTCAATGGCATCAAGTTGTCGGATATTCTTCCACGACAATGGTATGTCGAGTCCGAGCTTTGCAACCTACCTTCTCACTTCATGTTTGTAGTTTTCTGAGGTTAACTTAAAACTCAGCTTACCTGAAAGAAAGAAAATAAAGTTTAAATGACCTGAAGAAAGTAAGTTACGATGCAATATCTAAACAGCGTCGACACCTCGTTTAGATACAAGTATTCTTCCGAACCTTGATGTTTCCTAAAATAAGATAATGTGTAAACGTAAAACTGATTGTAGATAAAGGTTGTTTGCAAGAACTTTCCAAGAAAATCACATTTTAAGAACATTTTGATTGGGACATATTTTTTTATCGGCTTCATTATTTAGATATATCCGTGTAGAATCGCTTCCCAATCGTTATTAGCACAGATTAGGCTTGTAACAGCTGCCCGCAAAAGTATCAAAGGAATTATTGTGAATATTGAAACAAAATACAGTCCTTCAGTTACGAAATCGATTTTTTATTAAAGGAAATAGGTTTGCCAGAGGAGCAATTAAGGCTCAAAGAAAGGAAGAAATAAGCTTTCATAATGCTGATTCCACCATTCGATTTTACAATTCGAATAATTTATCCGATATCGATTTGATACCCACTCGACTTGTTGTGGCGTTCCAGACTCGTTTCTTTCGTACATTGATTCGACATTCTCTCATCGTTAATTTTAAATCTTAATTTCAATAACACAAATACGTTTCATGAAATTATTAAATCTCATCGTGTTACTTTTAAACTTTCCTCAGATTTCTCCGAAAGTTTTAATAACTTTTGTGTTTTATTTAGCACCTCGAGCTTCGTGAAAAGATTTTGGTAAAATTAATATTTCGGTGGCGGTTTCCTCAAAGGGGTATTTATTCCTTTAAGTTTATTAATGAACAGGATTAGGGGTAAATTGAAAATGCTTTTGTCTCGCACTTTTAAGCGATGTCAGCGGAGCACTTCAGTTCTTTGATATTATACAATATCATCATCACCATCACCATTTCAGCCGAAACGTCCACTGCTGGACATAGGCCTTGTGGTGGTACTTGGGGGACAAGCACCACCACTTCGACTGATTCTGTGCTTCTCGCATCCAGCGGGCCATTCGTGCGGCCTTCACCAGGGCATCGCTCCACCTTATCGCGGCCTTCCAATGTCTTCCGGTACACGGTCACCACTCCAGAACCTTTTGGCTCCATCAACCATCTGTTCTACGAGCAATGTGCCCTGCCCACTGCCACTTAAGTTTGGCAATTCTTCGGGCCATGTCGGTTATCTTGGTTTCCCTACGCATCTCATTTCTGATTATACAATATAACAAGACGTTATTTTGAGCTAGGAACGCTAAAAATACTCTAACTTTTCGTTTAAAATTTTTGACTATGCCTAGAAGTATACCTATGTATGTATACATATATATATATATATATATATATATATATACGGGTAGAATACGGGGGAGAATACGCCAACTCAATGTGCGTTAGTAACTGAATTAAGTAACAATATATCTAATTATAAAGAATTCAATAGTAAACCTCAAAATTTAATGTAAACTAACAGATAAGCTAACTATTGTAAACTTCATTATGATTAATTTGTTTACGATGGATTTTTTTTTGAGGCCTTTTTTTTTTTTTTTTTGGGTGGAATCATCAAATGACTCCTCCCGCTCTGGGCGGAGCGGGAGTGTCAGACTTTTACTGACTAAAACCCACCCGTGTTCCTTCCGTTGCCTGTGTGCCGGGGTCGCGATATCCCTTTCGGACAACCTCACAACCCTGGCAGGGGTGTGATACCCCTGAGCCTCGGAAAGCACGTTAAGCTTTTGGTCCTGCGCCTGATCTCTCTCCGGTCGTATCGGATTGCCGTCCCATCGGACTATGAGAGTGAGGAAGAGAGAGTGCACCTGTGTCTGCGCAGACACTTGTGCACTATACGAGTAATAATATCTCCCGCGTCGAAGGCTAGTCTCCGTTTAAATTGGCCGCCGTGGTTGAAATACATCGCTATTTACGAGAGGAAACCGGCCTGAGAGATATTTCTCGACGGCATGTGAAGCCAAGTCCGAGGCCCATGGGCGGCTTTAAAACTCTGACACCAGGTTAGTCACTAACCACACGAAAAGAAGAAGATTTGTTGACGAGAAAACAAATTGGTGTTTCTAAGTCAATGACCTCGAACAAATGGTGCAGTAAGGCGTGAAACTCACAGGTTTATGCTCCAGTTTACTCCTCGCTTACGTATTGTGTGACAAGGATCCCGTCTGTCACAGTCAAAGATGTAGATAATGTAGAAGGTGCTGAGGGCCGAGACAACGTGACATACTTGTAGCGATAACGATGAAGGAATGTAAAAAATGTGTTGGATTGACATTAGCTACGAAATAATAGTGGTGGCTCAGTGGTAACGGCCTCGAGTTACTAGTTGTAGCTCGTAGGTCCGAACCCTGACAGGCGCTTTACTTTGTGTAAATTATTTCATCACCACTGCTCTCAAAACGGTGAAAGATAACAACGTGAGGAGACCGGTATGTCCTACAACCAAAAATTCGAAGACATGTGACCTCTACCAACCCGAACTGGGCCCGCGCGGTGGATTACGGCCCACTCCTTCTCACAGAGAGGAGGCCTGTGTCCCAGTGAGCAGTGAGCAGTGTGTGAGCAGTTGGAACAGTATAGGCTGATTATACTACCGTAAAGCTTAAGTCAATCTTGTTGAAAGTCGTTGTAGAAAAACGAAACGCTTTGAAAGCCCTCTTGGGACTAACAAGGGAATTAACGCATCCAAGGACACTGAACGAGAAGTCTTAGTAATAGAAGTCTTATTTTTAACCGACTTCCAAAAAGGAGGAGGTTGCATGTCCGTGGATTTCTCCGTCAATTGTGGACCGATTAAAAAAAAAAAAAAAATCATGTGGATGATAATATGATGATAACTTTCTGTGAATGTTATTTACATAGCAGATATTCGAATTTTTGTGGGGTAGGTACCAGAACTTAAAAGTGAAAAATAAAAACTTTTTACAAAAAAAAAACAACTGACTTCCGAAAAAAAACACTACAAAGTGAAAAATAACTTTAATTTCGGAAGTCAGTGGCAAAAAACGAAAATTCAAAACCGAAGACACCGACTTCCGAAATTATTTTTTTTTTCACTTTGTATCGTTTTTTTTCGGAAGTCGGTTGTTTTTTTATTGTAATTTTTTTTTTATAACGCCTATTGACGTTTAGTGTCCCTCAAAATATTATTCAAATACTGGTACGTTGAACTAAAAGCTAACAATGGCGTCTGAGCCGTTTGGGGTCAAAAACGGTCGGGTCATGGGCCCGAGTGCGCGTCTCCTTTGGCGACGATAACCGAATTTAATGATTTTATACTGAAGATCACATCTAAACGAGTAGTGTTAATGATTTGGAAAAAATATATGTTAAATTAAAGTATTTTAGATTATGTTTATATTACATAATGAAATTAATTTGTAAAGTTCTAGTCGAACGCGGCTAAAAACTGAGAATCACGCAAAATCTATCTCGCGTATTTTCGGAAACCTTCACCATTTTCAAGATAATTAAATTATTGATCTTTTATACGAGTATAAGTGTTTTATAAAAATACATTTTGTTTTATGAATAATGAATTAATAATACGTCTAATTTGGGACAGCGCTCTTTGTTGGGCGAATCCTATTACTGGCTGAACGTACGACGCGTGAGCTCAGCACAGAACACGCAATCTAACCACTCAAAGTCACTGGCATATATCTGCGTCTTAAGAAAATTTCTCGCCGTCTGGTCGACACTTCACGTGACCAGAGGGCTGGCTCGTTCTTTGGCCACAGAATAAGCATTGCCATTCAACGTGGCAACGCTGCCAGTCTATAATAAAAAGGAGAAACTTAAACAAAAAAACAATTTTGTTAAAATATTGTATAATTTTTCTGCCACTTGTCTACTCACTGTTTATGCGCATTTCTAGGTAATCACTAGGTTCTAGCTTATAGGAGTTCCAGTAACTGGGAACTAATGTGACGGAGAAAAACTGTAAAATTACCAATTGTGTTAAGTTACATACACTTAGCGGATATACGTATATGAATACCTATCTTCTCCATTCTTTGAATTGGTAACTCTGCTAGTCACGGTACCTTTCAAATATAAGTTTAGGTAACATATTTTGACCATGATAGTTGAGATTCGTCTCTCTGATCCTTTGAAAACTTTAGTTAAGAGCACAAAACCACTCAAAGTGCGGGCCCAATGCTTTGTATTCTCGACGTTGTTGAACCTATACTCCACGACCTTTGTGTTTATTTTCTGGCAAAAATACTCTTCTCTTTTTTAACTATAAAAACACCATTCTTATACTAGACCTAGTAGGTACTGCAAGCATTTGCACAGGCAGGCTATGGATCTTGACAGACTGACAGACAGACGGACAGACGGACAGACGGACAACAAAGTGATCCTATAAGGGTTCCGTTTTTTCCTCTTGAGACACGGAACCATACTAATATTGTAGGAAACTGTAATTCAAATCTACCTAACCAGAGACCACAACCAAAACCTAACCAGGCTTGGCTTAAACCAGTTTTGAGTTATACGACGTTTTTTATCCAAAAAATATTGACAAACACGCCTATTCCAGTAAATTTATAGTGAATTGTACGGCTCTGCATTACGTTTTGTATGGTTTCGCATTGGATGCAGCCAGCCGTCGCTGCACTTAGTCGCAGGCAGGGCGGAGCGCGCGAACATTACTCATAATTATCCGCTTTTGACTTTGCTACCATTTAACACAGTTTAATTGGCTTTTTTGTAGGAAGACAAATTATCTTTTTGGTTGAACGTTTGGCAGGTGACAAAGAAAACTAGCAAATATAGTAGCAACCTATTTTGTAGGATATGCTGAATTCTCAAACGCAACGAAATTTTAAGTCGGCGTAAAATTTCGTGCAGTGTCTGACAGTTTTGAAAGCCAATTTCACCAATGAAATTGAACGCGATCAGAACAGTCTAAACTGCATTCAAGAGCTGTCACTGTCATAATGATTGTGGAACATTGACACTTTAGCGGCATCTTCTTCATCTTAATTTAGGGGTATGAGGAACAGGGTGTAAAGTTCACTCATACTCTATAGAAAATGGAGGATCCTCCGGATCTTTCACTACTGCATCTAGTTCAGGCTGCACGCGTTCAGCACATCTAAACGCGTTCAAGAGCTGTCAGTTTATAATAGTGCATAACAATTTTGACACTGACAGCTCTTGAACGCGTTTTAGAAATGCTGATCGCGTTCAGTTTCGTTGGTGAAATCTGCCCTTAGTGTATTGTTGAGTCATGAGTTCATGACTAACTAACTAGTGTCGATCGTAAAAAAACTTGTGCCCGTCTAAAGTGGCACCTGCGATGAACTAGATGCAGTTGTGAAAGACCTTTGGTTCTGTTAATCCAGTAGTCCATTCTGATTGAATGAGCAAATGTAAAAGACTGAAGAACCGACCACGGGAAATTAATTCAATCGGATTTTGATAAGTTCAGTACGACACAATTTAGATGTAGCATAAATTTGAAAATTTGCATTCATTCATTTCAATTTTACGAATATATTTGGTTATATGACTGTACTAGTTATTGCTTTTGCGTACAAATAATTTTCGCCTAAGGTATACTACTTCAAAATCACCAATCTTTATTACTATAAACATTGGTGATTTTGAAGGCGCACTCAGTTCGGATGGTTATCGGTTTTACGAACTTTGCCGATGCTACATCTTAGTTGTGTGTAGCAATGACCTCCAAAATCCACTGATATTCCTGGAATTTTGATTAAATGAAAAATACATTCACGTTTCTTGATAACTTTTTAGTTTATTTGTTTGACTAGACAATTTTAACAGAACAGAAATATAACTTAGGTATTGGAAAGGTAGACATTTCTAAATTGTAATAGCTGTAATAATAAGTATATTAGGTTCATAACAAGTACACCAAGCAACGAATTTTCAACGCAAAATAAATTTTTATCGCCGTCCCAGGGACGCTTTGCGATCCTGTTTTAATGGCGCTGATGAGAATAACATACACTACTCGTACAAATATTTACGATAGCAGATTATTCTGATAAAAGGTTTTAATTTTTATACCTCTTTTATATTCAGAAAGCTTTTTTGGATCACTGTTACACCAGGCGTCCTAATATGATGACTAAAATGATTATTTTTAATAATTGTTTTTTTTTAGTCCGTCTTGGAGATTATAAAAAAATATTAGACACGTATTTTTCTTTTTTCACGTGATCTAGAGATTACGGAGATACATTGAGTTAAAATGTGCCATGATGTCACGAATATGTAAATTTTATTAATTGTGACGTAGCGACCCCGACTTAAAATGCGTTTTAGTATTTTTTTATTAATATAATAAAGCAAAAAATACGTGTCTAATATTTTTTTTAATAACTGACTGACGGACTTATTAGATTTTTTTTTTAATCCAGGTAGGTTTGGTGATTTATAAAAAAAAAAAAAAAAAAAATGGTCTTTTGTTTCAGACACACAGTCCATAAAAAATCAAACAAAACAAAGAAAGAAGTCGTTAGTAAGGTTGTTAGTAGACACACAAAAAATAAAATGGTGTTAGTAATTTGTGAGTAAACAAGTCACACAATATTTACTTCAGTCTATTTCCATTTTTTTATTGTGCAGGTGTACGCCTGCCCAGTACACAGTAAATGGACTGTAAATTTTGCACGCTATCGTTTTGAGGTCCGTGTTGGTGCTACCAGGAACCCTACTCATCATCGATGCAGTTCTTTTCCTCATTACTGCAAAGAAATCATTGACAGATGCATCCGCAAACATTGCGGTCGCACTGCAGTATCGGGGTTTTCTTAACACTGCACTCAAAGCGTCGTTGTACTGAACACGCAGGGCGTTGTAAGTCCGCCGCGTAAAGTTGATCCACAGACTGCACGTGTAAAAAGACTGACAGATAAAAATGAATGAAAACGCATTTTAAATGTTATAACTTAACGTTAAAAACCTCCACGACCCCGGTACCATTGCATGCACCCGTAAGCACAATGTTTCGCGTGCGATTCAATACGCCCGTTCGTAAATAGCGATTTTTCACACCAAAATAAAAGTAGTTTCGTATTTCAACCACGGCGGCCAATTTAAACGGAGACTAGCCTTCGACGCGGGAGATATTATTATAGTGCAAGTGTCTGCGCAGACACAGTTGCACTCTCTCTTCCTCTTGTCAGTAAAAGTCTGACACGCCCTCCCGCTCCACTCAGAGCGGAAGAAGTTATTTGACAAAATCCCAAGCTCAAAAAAAAAAAAAAAGGGGGTATCACTCCGCCAACTTCCAATCTCCGGGCTGTTGCTAAGAAATTCCAAATTCAAAAACCCAATGGCACTTTGCCCGACCCGGGAATCGAACCCAGGATCCCACGCTCAGCAGTCGCCCTTGCAACCACGAGACCAACGGGGCAGTCAGGCAACGGGCAGGCAGCGGGGTAGGACACAGTGTATTTGTAAACAATATTTTCCTAGATCTTTGTAAATACTGCTTCTTTATTACATTTTAGCGTTAAAATAATACAATATTATAACTTTATGAGAGTCCAAAGCTTTAATCTTCCTGCTTTTCTAGAGCAGTCTTATTCCTTGTTCACAGGTCATCTTAAAGGACAAACTAAGAATAACATTAACATTACAATGAACTAATTTGAAATTGCAAAACGGAGTTTGTTGTTTCTCAGAATGAAACTTAATAATGCCCGTTTTCAGTAATACTATGGTGACTCCTAAATGAATGCTTAAATAAAAGCGCACTGTTGAATTTTCAACGTGAACAATGCAACCCGCAGTTGTTTTCGCATTTTCTTAGTTTTTTTGCAATTTACGGGTTAGTGTCCTATTGTATCTTGATCAAAAATGATTCGCGACTATAACAGATATGTATTTACAGAATTATAATCATAAGAATCCAGTATTTCGCGGTCTATAACTGCGGATCCACTTTAAGGCGTTCATTTAGGTGTTCCTAGTGTTAGTGAAAACGAGCATTAGCAAATTGGTTGTCTCACCAATTTGCTAAGTATGTCTCTGACTTCGTGAATAACTTTATCACATGTTGGTCTCAAAATGTGGCTTCCTTTCGTTACACGTGGATTAGACCCTGTACAAAGAAAATGTTTTGTTTTAAAGTTAAGGTTATCATAGGTATCTAACATAATTATGGACTATATTAGAACTGCCATTTTAGCTTAAATGTTTTCTTATAAAACGGTTTCCATCATATAAGCACAGACAGCGATCTTCATTATTGACCTAAATATTTAATTAAAATCGGAACAGAAGTAAAATAAAAGAATATTTACTCTTAGCTATATATGAAATACTGAAATACAATTTATTTAATAATTTTGTGTCAATTTAGATGATACGAGTATGTAAAAGTAATAAATAGTTTGTCGCTGATGGCTGAAGACTTACGGTTTAACACAATAACCTACTTTCAGTAAAAGACAGATCAGTATTGATGGTAGACTTGATCGAAGTGGTAGACAGTATAATTCTATCTGTCATTGAATGTTGTCCTACAATTCCGTAAGATTCTTCATTCTCTTATAGATTATTGGGACGTTAAAACCATAGATAGATATGTTTTTCTTTCTTCAGTATGCCAAAACTCATTATAGGTAGGTTATTGGGTTCTTCCGTTAAGAGTACACTTGTCGATGGCTCGAACTTGTTGGTGGGCGTCACTAATATGCATGCTAATTAGTCTAATTATTTATTTAGTATTTATTTATCCAGTTTTTATTTATTAATTTATTTAGTGAAATAGGCTATGATTTATAACGAAAATAAGCGCGTAAAATTTCATGAACAGACTTTTGGGCGTATATTATTATGAAAAAACTACTGTATGTAAAACTCAAAATAAAATTATTTGAACTATTGAATAAATTATTATCTATCCTTGTACGGTTTCTATTTTTCCATGTTCTTACAACTTACGTTATTTATTTACGCCCAAACACGAGTTAAAATTAGTGTTGAAATATGGAAGTTTCGACGCTCATAACTTCCAAACCTTTTTTTTTTCCAATTCTGCTTCCGTATAGGGCTAGATAATGACAAGACAAATTGATATAATTTTTAGTTTTGAACGTACACCGTCAAACAGACGAGTAATCACCATACTACGTTTGTATTGAAGAATGACCGACTAGCGTACCCTTAAACGAGAGACGAACCACGTCTTTGTGTCGCGGATAATGAGTATTAAAGTATATGAACATCATGGCATTGAAAAATATACTAACCCTTAATAAATCTATAGCCTATAGGTTAAAATAACAGGCTCTAGTTTCGTTTAAAAATTCTACGAAAGTCGGTATTAGAAAACAAAGGTTTCTTAGAATAGAGAATTTATTAAAGTAGGCATCATATTACTTTCACAAACCTTGTAGGTTGTTAAAATAATAATTAACGAAAAAACTGTAAAGTTACTCTAAAAATGATATTTTCTTTTACCTTTTAATAACTTCAAGCAAGCAATTTTTCGGGGCCATATTTTAGTTCGTTAATACTTTTAGTTAAGTTAGGTAATATACATTATTATTTTTTATATTATTAAAATAGTACTTTTTTAGTTAATTTCCAGGTAAATTTAATAGGTTCTGGTTATTTTTATCGACAAAGGCGAGTCCCGGAATTAACGCACACCACTAAACACTCTAATTAGAATATTATGTTATAATTATAATACATTCACTGAATTTTTATTGTTATGTATATGAAATTGTTTATTTACAAATAAATTAAATTAGTTATACTGATTGTAGGAGAAAATTGTGGTCGCATTACAAATCCACGCACGCACACAGTCGCACACGTATATGGGTCCAGCGTAGTATGTGCTTCCTCCATTTTGGTTTGTTTTGACTATACAGAGGAAGTGTGACTATAGTTTACGAAGCTTTATTTTTGCGATAAAAAATACGTATATTATAAATGACAAAAATCGATTAAGTAAACGCTTCTGAACAAACAAAGATAACGTGCAATAATTCAGTTACACATTGTATAATAAATACCTATTTTTATATGTCGAAAAAAAAAAACTTCACCAAAAAATCCGAATCGAATTTACGACGGCACTCTGGAGCTTTCAGTAAAATACGATGTAAGTGTACATGTGTCGATATTCACAGTGTATTTTAAATCATAGACGAACAGCGTAATATTGAAGGCACACCTGCCGTCCCCGTTCGATTTAATAACACGAGTTCATGTTCAATTCTACTATGACGTCGTAAAATTTAATATTTTACACCTATGTGTGCTTGAAGTTTGTTCTGATAAAAATCCAATCTCCCTAGCCTTTTCCCAACTATATTGGGGTAAAATTCCAGTCTATGCGGATGCAGCCTATTTGACCTCCACAACCCAGTAACTTGGTAATACGATACTCCTTGGTAAAACTGATTGTCAGACTTTCGGGCTTCTGACGACCCGTAACGACTATCAAAGATCTACGAATGACAGCCGGGGCCAACTGCTTAACGTGCTTTCCGAGGCACAGAGGAGTCTCGGTATGTAAAGATGGTCACCCACCCACTGACCAACCCTGCTATTACTTAGCCACGAGATCCTTGTTTGTTCTGAAAGTGGGAGATTTATGTTTTTGGAGGTGCTTTGGTTTGCAGACAGCTGACCTGTTACCTATCAAGCAGGAAAGGTTAGTGCTAAATAAATAGCAGTAACTTTGTTTAACTTTGTAGTTGTAGAAGATGTTTTCCACAGAGAAAATATTTCTTTCACTGAAGCTTTCAAGTAGACTGATACTGAAAATATAAAACCGGCCAAGTGCGGTAACATAAATATATATGAATTTATTGTCAGTTTATTTCTTAGCAAATTTTTAAAAAAGAAACCGGCCACGTGCGTGTCGGACTACGCACAATGAGGGTCCAGGAGTCCGTAATTTGGATGAATACATCCCAAAAATAAAACTAATATTTTTTTATTTATTTTTCTAACAAAATGGGTCATGTTGTCTGAAATATAAATAAATATAATATTGTAGTTGAAAAACATGTTCTCCCATACATCGTTATACGTCACGGTCAATTCTCCAACTGCAAATGTAAGTAGGTATAATAGTAAAAAATATATTGTATGATAAAACTACAAATTAACAATTTTCGGACTTTTTCCTTTACATGTGCTGTGAGACCTTGCTTCCCGCCAAACATGATTCTAGGTCAACGGCAAGTACCCTGTAGGTTTTGATTTATTTGCGGGTATCAAACTATGTCGCATAAATGGCCGTATTTTATTATTGTGTTGACTTATTAGAAGCTTGATTTTTTAGAGGTCTAAGGGATCACAGACCTACTTATTTGAAATTATATTCAACTTAATACCTCCACGCATTCCTGAGAAAAAGGGTCTTGACAGACTGACGGACGGACAACGAAGTGATTCTATAAGGGTTCCGTTTTTTCGTTTTGAGGTACGCAACCCTAAAATCAACCGATTACATAACCACCATTTTTTTTTTAAATCACTTTATAAAGTAGGTAGGTACTTTATAAAGTGATAAAAAAAAAAATGTAAATAAATAGTGAGCGCAATGGTTAGAGTTTTAGACTCGGAAACAACACTACAATCACAAACGGATATAATCCCATTTAGTGCTTACCCACTTGACTTACCATACGTTTGCAAATAAAATACGAGTATTCAATAAATAGGATCACACTGTAATCCAATAGGATTTTATATATCGTGGGCAACATTACATATTCAAATCACATGCGCAAATATCCGGGCACTACATCCCGAACTAAGCATTTGTAAGTTGTGTACACTTGTACCGTATATTATCCGGATATAAGAATCGAAGTCGCCGCTTGACTAAGAAATATAGACGTTCTTCTGTGTAGTAAACCAACTACAGCGAGTTTTCCTTCTGTGTCGTGACTATTGAGTCAGACTGTTCTCCTGTGCAAAGTGAAAAGGCTTGGATATTTAAATGGAGTTGTTGATATTATACGATAACGATAAAATTAATTAATTTTATTTATTTATTTATTTCACACATAATTCTAGTCCATAGTTTTACACTCATACATGTAAATGATAAACTATTTTAAATTCTAAACAGTTAAAAACCCAAAATAAAATAGTGATTAATTAAATTTAAATATTCAGTAACTCATACGAAATAATTAAAATCGTCAAAAAATTATAAAAATGTCAGAATCGTGTGAAATTTAATGTCAAATTCTAAAATGTTATAAAATGTCTAGATATTAAAAATAAAAATAATATAAATTGCAAATAAAATAATAATATTACAAAAAATCTATTGTAATTCTTTTACTTTTTTACCTGCCCCAAGCCCGATATACGTTTGCATGTAAGGCCATTAAATGTCATCAGCGATTTCACAGTGCGATTTTCAGCATAGTAGGTATTGTCATAATTTACATCTCGCCTAGATTCCTCGAAGGGTTGGGCAGAGGTGTACCTATAGGTACTCGTAGTACACCCACATTTTGCCAGTTATGTTTAAGTTCCATGTTATTACATGGAACTTAAACATCGCACCCTATTGGGTGCGAGCCTGTTGCCATCTACCGGGCTCAAATCTAGTCTCCGGGCTGGTACTGGGAAATTCCAGATAGAAAAACCCAATAACACTTTGCCAGACCTAGAAATCGAACCCAGAACCTCAAGGAGTAGAACTAGCACTAGAACAACGAGGCAGTAAGTAATATTAGGTTTTTATTTTTGAAAATTGTTCCAAAACATTTTAAATTAGTTTCCACAATTTTTTAGCTCGTGCCCAGAATACTATTTAGAATACGTAAAAACTATGAATATAAAACCGAATAGTTTATTTCAGAATCGTGTACCAAATAAAAAATATGTAGCAGAAAACTTTAATTTTAGGGTATACATTCTGAACGGATTTCGGCAGAAGTCGAATAAAAGTTTTCGTCGGCTTTGCCTCGAGGTTTCAAAGTTATGTACTTGATGCAAAGGACGTTTCTCAAGTATTACCATGATTAAGGAAATCACTTTTTACAGGATGTTTAGGGACTAGGAATAAGGGTCTTATTATACAATAAGGAGAAAGTCCACCTGTTGGTAATTGGCTACTAAGAAAGTATTTGCTTAATGATTTTTTTTAACAAATTACTTAAGCGTAAGTGCTCTCCTTGTAGGAAAACCATCGTTTTTACCATATCTAGTTCACTAATTATAGAGTTTTCATCGGCGAAACGTTTGTGTCTTTTTTTTCAAATATATTAGTTAGAGAACAATACAATTAGTTGCAGAACAGTTGCAAGAAAGAAATAAAGAAAGACAAAGTATTTATTGAGACTCGCACGGGATATCTCAAATTAAAAAACATAAATAAAAATTTGTACGAGGTCAAAAGTCTCCTGTCTCAGCATGATGCTGCGACATTTAAAAAAAAATGTCACGTCGCTGGTATTCTGATAGGGCCCACAGTAATGTCACGGATGGATAGATACAGAAATAAATACTAAATAAAATAAAATAAAATAAAAAGACATGGTGACTGTGATGGATGAAGCTTAAAAGACAAAAGGCATGAATATAAATGTGAATAAGATGAAGGTCATGGTGTTTGAAAGAGAAGAGGATGTATCGGTGTGTGATGTAAAAATAAATGATAAGAATGTGGAGCAAGTAAGTGAGTTTGTATATTTAGGGAGTCTGTTTACAAGGGTTGGGAAGATTGATGAAGATGTGGAAAGAAGAGTAAATGCGGGAAATAAAGTGAATACATACGATTATAACCAACCAGTTGATGGCTCGACTGGCTGTTCACAATAGTGTGCTGGTACACACGCTTATATACAGAAGTGAATGTTGTGTGTGGCAAAAAAAGCATGAAAGTAGAATAAATGCTGTGGAAATGCGTTCCTTGTAAAGCATGTGTGGTGTGACTATGAATGAAAGGCTTTTTTTTTTTTGAGGGTGGGAAATTATTAAATAACTTCTCCCGCTCTGGGCGGCGCGGGAGGGTGTGTCAGACTTTTACTGACTAAAACCCACCCGTGTTCCTTCCGTAGCCTATGTGCCGGGGCCGCGATATCCCTTTCGGACAAACTCGCAACCCTGGCAGGCATTGGCACCCGTGTTCCTTCCGTTGCCTGTGTCATGTGTTGTGGGGCCGCGATATCCCTATCGGACAAACTCGCACGGACTTTGCGCAGCTCTGTATGTATTTGGTATAAAGGCTTTTCAAGAAAATATAAAACTGCACCGATCAGAAAACTTAGTACCTAGTTCAAGGTTATCTTGCATTAATAAGAATTGATGAATTTCAATTTCTTAAGACGCAGATAAATACCAGTTACCTTGAATGGTTAGCTTGCGTGTTCTGTACTGAGCTCACGCAACGCCTCGTATGTCAAGCCAGTAATAGGACTCGCCTATCCAGGAGCGCTATCCCAAATTAGACGCATTATTAATTTATTATACATAAAACAAATGGTATTTTAATAAAACACGTATACTAAAAGATGAACAATTAAATTATCTTTAACATATTAAAGATAATTTAATTGTCTGTCATTTTTCATTTCGTAAAGGTTTCAGAAAAATACGCTTGATGGATTTTGCGTGATTCTCAGTTTTTTATCTGCGTTAGACATAACTTTATAAATTATTTTCACTACGTAATATAACATAATCTAAAATATTTTGTATAAGTTATTAAGAAAGTGCTTTAAATATTTTTTCAAAATTATTAACACTACTCGTTTAGAGGTGATCTTCAGTATAACATCATTAAAAGTCGGTTATCGTCGCCGTAAAACTAACTATAAATCCTAAGATCTAATGTAAACTAACACACACTGTCGAGAATTTTCAATATAAATGAACAATGGCTGCATGAAAATCTAGTGTGGACTGCTGACAAAGAATATAAATCATGTTTTTATCTCTTAGAAGTTAAAACAGTCAGTGTAGAACCTGAACGTGGCCTTTGCATGGCCTTTTTCAAGCTCAGTAGCCTCCTTCAATTGCAGCTTATTCTACATTTTCTCGGCAATGTGATCAGAAATAAAACTAGTGTTGTCAAGCTTGAATACTCTGAGAAGAACTTTGATGTTATGATAGATTTTTAATTAGTGGGGTTTTTTGTGAGTGTAGTTTTTTAGTGGGGCTTTATCAAAACCGGGACAGCATGTCCCACTTTTGATAAAGCCCCCCCCCTTCCTTCTACTTTTATCACTGTTATGCTACCTCTTGTCATGCCAACCGAACAGTGCATCCTAAGGTTCCCTTACTTTAAAAAACCCGTAGTTTTAGTACAGCTGTCCAATCATTAGTTACTGACACAATGTATCATTCCAACAAATTCAATTCATATTTGTATAGCTGCTGAATGTCAATACATACTATTTGCTTTTATTTGCATACCTAAGCCCACCTATGTACACTCAATGTACTGTTTTCGGGGAATATATTCCATTTATGAATTCAATATTCCTAAAATCAATCAATCAAATCCGTTTATGGTAGTGCACTGCCGGAGATAGGGGTCTGCGCTTCCCATAACACCCGGTTATAGGACCGTTTGCCGTCTACAAACAGTTCCCACATGCAATATGAATTGCCGTTGTATACTCGTATATTACTAGGAGCTATATTACGAGGAGCTCGTGGCTAAGTAACAACAGCCGCACTGGTCGATCCATCAGGTTAAGCTACGCTTGCCGGGGTTGGTCAGTGGATGGGTGACCATCTTTACATGCCGAAAATCCTCCGTGCCTCGGAGAGCACGTTAAGCCGTTGGTCCCGGCTGTCATTCGTGGATCTTTGACAGTCGTTACGAGTCGTCAGAAGCCCGAAAGTCTGACACCAGTCTTACCAAGGGGTATCGTATTACCCAGTTACTGGGTTGTGGAGGTCAGATAGGCAGTCGCTCCATGGAAAATACTGGTATTCAGCTGCATCCGGTTAGACTGGAAGCCGACCCCAACGTAGTTGGGAAAAGGCTAGGCAGATTGATTGACTCGTATATTACTAGCTTATACCCGCGATTTCGTTCGCATAAAATTTCTTGTTTTAACATCCTAACTATACAAGGTGGCAGGGACTTCGACGCGAGAACTGTTACCATGGGTTCAGTACATGATTCTGAAACCCAGTGTGTCGAAATTTTTCTTCGGTAATTACTATCATGTCAGCATGGAATTAGTATGTACTATAAATGGCATTAGTATGAACTATCCTTTGTTATTAAATGAGCATTCTCTGTTTTCACCAGAGCAGAGCTCGGTCGCCAAAATACTTTTATTAGTATAGTAGGTATATAGATATCAGAAGTATGTTTCTCAGACGTGAATCTATAATTGAAATTAGTTAACATTTCATTGATACTACCATTAGATATTTTAATTATCTTTATCTACGCTATCGTATCGTTTTTAGCCAGGCTGAGTTAGACTAGATACTGCGTCAAATTGACGACATGGTATACGTTAAGTAAATTGACTAAGTACCAACTGAAATTATCCACATTATGAAATCACGACTGTCATTTCTTGACAGTTGTATGAAATGGCTATAACACAGCAAATTGACGTAGTGTGTCGATATGATAAACAATTAATTTCCCTGAATGTAGGCAGGCACATGAAAGGGCCGTGTTAACTCTTCCTCTGGACTCAAAAATGCAATAGAGTGGTTCTCAAACTTTTTTGGCGATGGAACCCTTTTGGAAAACGAAATATCTGACGGAGCCCTAAAATAATCAAAACCTAGTTGTATATGTTTTCTTCATTAATAATCATAATACTTAACATTTACATTTGCCTATAATGGGGGGTATGAAATAGATTTTTACTTTTCACCAATTGTTTGATGTCAGGCTTGATTGAAAAGAGTTGAAGTCACATGGCAGGTTCGGCATCCACTCTTTATAAAATGCGGTATAAAATACTGGTTGTGATAATACTGGTGTAACTAGTATTTTCGCAGAATCCTCACCGAGGCTTTGCGGAGCCCAGGGGCTCCGCGGAGCACACTTTGAGTAACACTGCGCTATAAGAATCAGTGGAAAGCCGTTGTCCAGCAGGAATCATGACTTATAAGGTATGGATTAATTATTGTTAAAGCTATGGCAAAGACCTACTAATTATTCACTTGCAAGATGCGTAAGTTTTAAGAAGAACGATGGAAATACTCGTTCCAGGAGTTAATTTGTACCATTTTTAGGGTTCTACGACAGCTGAATGGTTGTTTCTGGATATGTGTAATAAATCACGGCAGTAGTATATATAACGAAGTTAAAAGGAAAACTATCACAGCTAAGTAGGCTTTACAGGTTAACGATTCATAATCGACCAACTTACATTTCCAGTTGGTATGTATGGGAGAATATGATTTGAACTACAATGTTAAGTAAGTATGTTCTTGGAATTAATTTATCTAAACTACAGCATCTTTCAATGTGTGTGGTCCGACAGGCACTTGCTCGGTTTTTCTCTTTTCAGTTATGTGTTTTTGCAGTCGTATTTTTTATTATACCTACCTGTAAGCAATATACATTTTTTACCGGAAAAAAAACGATGCACGAGGAGGAAAGCCAAAAGAAAAACATATGGCGTATAAAATATGTTTATCCTAATATTTAGGACGGCCGTGTATCATACAGAAACAACTTGAACACTTTGTTACATAAATTATAGAAAATCCTTTTTTTCCTTATAAACGTAACAGAAGTTACAAAGGAATAGGAAAGTGACGTTACATGCATTATTACGAAGCAGTGGAGAATATTAATGTTGAAAAGGAAATATAAAACTATTTTCGTATGGCGCTTAGGAAACATGAAAACTTGATACGTAATTAGTAACTTAATTTATAATTCCATACCTTTCAAGTTACAATGATTAGATACGCTGTTCCGTACCAATTAAAGAACACCATCCCAATTTTGACATATAAGAAATTTTCCTAGCTGTATTGGATTATTCCACTTTACCCCACCGATCTGTCCCATCACTGGGACAAAGTGGAATGTTCACAATTTCGACGTCCACTGTGTCCCACTAATTAATTTTGCTGGGACAAATTGCTGTGTGGTAACGGCCGTGACTTACGAATTATGTCGAAGTTCGAACCCAGACAGTAAATTATTTCATCGCCACTGCTCTCAAAACGTTGAAGGAAAACATCGTGAGGAAACCGGCATGTCCTAGAATTAAAAATTCGAATACATGTGACATCTACCAACCCGCACTGGGCCCGCGTGGTGGATTATGGCCCACTCCCTCTCACAGAGAGGAGGCCAGTGTCCCAGCAGTGGGAACAATACAGGCTGACTATGCTATAAACTATGGGTTCACATTCACAAAAAAAAAAAGCGACTCGACTAGAATTCAAATTATCTACGACAATCTTTGTTCGATTTGTCGCCACAATACCAAATTTAGACCGGGTTTTGGAATAAGACGGAGGTGCTGAATTATAGCTACACTTTCTACAGTACTATGAAACACAAGTTGTAGAAAATCAAATGACGATATTGTCGATGTTATACCTACATTTTTTTCAAGCTGACAATTGAAACGTTGATGCCGACATGACCGAAGAACCAGGAAGCTCGTCCCATTAATAAGGTCATCATGGGAACATTTGAAACCTTATAACTTTAATTAATTAGTTCTCTAAAGATATTTCCTTTGCAAAAACGCAAATAAAGGTATATATTAAATAAAAATTTGCATTTTAATCAAAAAGATTGGAAACCAGGTGCCGCGGACATTTATTAAAATGTAAGACATTGCAATTCCGCAAATCCGTTGTAAAATTAACAACAGATAGGAAATTGGAGCAATTTTCTTTGTTACCGCCATTTTGTTTTTTTTACGGGGCACAACACTGCAGTAATTTTATCAATGAGTTAGTAGGTTTTTAACCTTTCTGGAATGCCTTGAAGATATAGAGGTGATCCTATGGTAGAAATCCAATTATAAATAGTTATTAGACTTATAAATAAGAACCGGTAGGTAATAAACCGAAAAAACTTATCAAAAGTCCCTATCTACCTAGTTAAGTTAAAAAGGTCTCTCTAAATTATCTATTTAAACAGGGTATCAGGGACATCGACGTGAAGCCGTTTACCATAGATTCAGTACATGATTCTGAACCCCAATGCGTTCAAATTTTTCGTCGATTATTTTAAAAAAAAACAGCTGCTCCATAAATTTTGACCGCGTAGGTATTGCACTTTTCTATGAAACAGCTGATTTTTTTTTAAATAACCGACGAATAATTTCAACGTATGGGGGGTTCAGAATCTTGTATTGAATCCATGGTAGCCGGTTTCATGCCGATGTCCCTGCCACCCTGTATATGGTTCGCGTGTTACTAAAATATCACATTTCCAGCAAAAAATCGTCACCTACTGCCACACCTACGTTTTCCTTCTATATAGAATAATCCACTTCCCCAAAAGCAAAGCAAGCAACGAATTTGAATATTTATATTTCCTCCGTTCTCGATAGTCTATTGAAGCTACCATCTATTCATTTTTTATTCACAATATCCCAGTATAAATAAAAGTTCAAAATTAAATTTATGTGCTAGCATACGCGACCGACGCATATTTTGTTTACCGATAATTCAGTTAGTTGACTAAATGGAGATTTTTCCTCTCTCCTTTAATTCGTTTCGTCCGCAGTTATATTTCATAATTTTACCAGCAGCGCCATTTGTAGCGCGAATTTATATTCTGTATTTTATTGGTTCTGTTGCTTCCCTATTAGCTCTATTTCAATTTTCAAACTTACGATTGTGGCCCAGCTATATTGCTTAGGGAATGATGTGGTATCGATAATAATAGGGATGTTGACTAAAAATTTTTTTTTATCCGTCAGATAGATTGTTAAAATATATTGGACATGTATTTTTTCTTTTTTTTACGTAATCAAAAGATTATGGCAATACATTGAGTTAAAATTTAGCATGACGTCAGTCTCCGGTACATTTTATACTGACTTGTGACGTAGCGACCCCCACTCCCCAACTTTAATGTGTTTTATCCAAATATTTTTTTATTCATTTGATAGTTAAAAATACGTGTCTAATATTTTTTTATTAACTGACTTTTTCGTTTATTTTTTCCCAGTTAACATTCCCATTGTATTTGGAATTTAATATTATCTGTTAGGTACTCTCTTGTTACTCCACAGATTCTGTTTGAATATTTTAGTTGACTATCTACGAGGTGAATTTAGTTCCGACAGAAACAGTTTGACGGCCAGTAAATAAGCGGCTTTTAGCTGATAACGTATTTATAATTACACTATCCAGTAGGTACTTTTAAATCTAAAGCGAGTTAGGCTAGCCACTTATATAGATACGGAATTCCGAAACGGAATTCAGTTTCGAAATATCGATTCGGAATTTGAAAGGCATCTAATCCATCAAAATCAAGGATCTATCACATACGTACACGTTCTCTGTTCGAAATTTTCTCCGATTCGAAATTCCGTCCGTATGTGGCCGGCCTTTTGTATGGCTTTGCTGCCTTCAAAATTCTGAATCAATATTTCGAAACGGAATTCCATATATACGAGTATGTGGCCGGCCTGAAAAGCAAGGTTTTAACGAAAGGAAAATCAACAGTTGAACATGGTTAATTAAAAACGAATCTGCCTTCGATAGTCCCAGGGTTCTGCCACACCTCGTCGTAGTACTTTTCAACGTATAAACAGTTGAACGTTGAACATTGGACATTAATTTCCCGGCAACCATCATTTGTGAATGAAACAACGGTTTAATTGAGCCCATTATTACATAAACAGACAGAGCATGAGAGAAAACATTATTGCACCTGCCTGCCATGTCATCTCTGTTGATATAGACCAGCCGACCATACCCTTTAGTGGACTAGAAGAGGCACTGAAGGATAACGATATCCTATACTATTAAATGAGCAATGTATTATATTTGTTTATAATCACGTTCTCGAGCCATAAGGGGGATTACGGGGAGAAAATAAAAAGAAAGAAAATAAAGAAAAATAATTTTATTGGTCATAAAAATATGTGCACAAAAAAATAAAACACAATAGATTTAAATACAAAACGAGCACAAAACAGAAATAGTCAGCAGCTGCTGGCACGTCGTGACTGTGACAAGAAGGCTTCCACTCAGCATGATGCTGTGCTATGGGGATACAGCACAGCGCTGCTTTTCAGTGGTCACCCGAAAATCGATCTAGCTAGGTCTCATATCTGGGAAAATTCGTTTTCTCCGTATTTTCACCCGAGCAGAGCGCGTTCGAAAAAGTTAAGAACAAGATGGCTACCTTAGAATAATGACATGGCAGCATGGAATTAGTATGTACTTTACATGGAATTAGTATTAACTATCCTATACTATTAAATGAGCATTTTCTATTTTCACCCGAGCAGAGCTCGGTCAGCCAGGTTCTTAATATAAATTACAAAATCAATAGACAAATACTTCTCCTGTTCAATATCAATAGTCGAGAACTCAGATAAATTAAGCACAATCAATAAAACAAATTAAACATTTCAGCTGCTTATTCAAAATGAAATTGATTACGTTCATAAGTCCTAAAAACCAGCCGAAGTAACCCTACACTTCGCAGCCATTTCATTCCGGCCATTTAAAAAGGCCACTTAAAACAATTAAACAAATCTACGAACGGGGTTGCCAACGTTATAAATCTTTGAAATATTGCGTTGGAAACTCCGGTTGTATGGCAAGCAAGAGTTGGAAAAAAAGGGCATTATGCAGCGAAGCGGGCGCCACCTGGTGTCGCCGTTACGGGTTATTGCTTGAGAACGTACTACTTCTTGACGCATCGTGGTGCTGGGAAGAAGTTTTTATTAGGCTATAATGGGCATTAAGTTGAATATAAAGACTATAATGGGCATTAAGGTGATTTTGTTTAAAAATCGGGTAGTTAATAAGGTGAAATTAACACATAGATACTTGAAAGGTCCGGTAGTTTATATAAATTCCTATCAAACTCAAATAATTTATTTCCCAACCAATAACAGGCAATTTTGAATTATCAAAGGGTTGGTCAGTCAGAAAGATGGAGCTAGTTGCTCATTCCAAAGTGTATTAGGTACCCATGGAGAAGAACGGGCAAGAAACTCCACGGACACACTTTTAAATCAAAATATGGTTACAAAATATTGGTTACATCATTCATGTTGTAATTATACATATAGAACGTTAAAAGCGTCCGTAACAAAAAGAAAAACAAAACATTAAATTAAATTAAAATAAGCCGTGGCAGCCAAGACACGACGCATGGATTAGCACCATTCTGTATAACCAATCTGAAGGGTGCTATGGATTAAGCCCGATCTTAAAATGTTTATCGGACATCGATGGATAAACACTATAAAATATGTAAAAAAACCATGTCTGATCCGAAAGGGGCACATAGGTACTGCAATAACATTACCAAAAAGTTATAAAAAATCTTATAATTATTGAAAATAAAAAAAATTATTGCTATATAAAATTCACATTTTTTGCACCAAAATTATCTCAAATCCATTAAAAATTAACAAATTTTCAACAGGAGGTTATGAATTGTAGGCACCCGCTGAACGACGGCACCCTCGGCAAAAAGAAAAACACGCAAAAAAAAATAAAAAAAAATTGGAAATTATCTTTACGAAAACACTTGTAGTCATAAAAACTTTGAAGTTTGAAAGGAAAAAAAAAATCACCACATTTTTTTTTCAATGGGGATAATTGAAAAACATTGCGTTGAATTTTTATTTTTTCGTTGTTCTTGGAAATATCCACATAAATAGACTCTCAGTACGATCCTTAACAACACTCTTAACGGATCGAACAGGGTTTTATTACATGTTGTAGAATTTCATCAATCGAAAATACACACTGGTAGATAAAGAAAACACCAGTAAGTATAGGTATATCATGGCATGAAAGGTAACATGTTTTATAACTGATGTAATCTGAATAAGTATAGGTAAAAGAACCAGCGTATAAGAACCATTTCTTGATAAAGAGAATTGCAGTTTTAAAAACACACGTTCTACACGTTTAATTACCTACCCATAAAACTCTAGGCAACCAAGCTAATAGCTTTAAAGCAGTTTTCAACTAGATGTGTTCTGAAAATAGAGGTGCAATTTTGAAATTTTCCTAGCATCGTCCACTGGAGAAAATAGAGAATTATTTGATTTTAGAGGTGGGACCTAAGATAGCCGACGGTTATAGGTAGTGGATGCTGTGTTTAGAACACCGATGTCTGACGTTAGCACCGGCTTTTGTTGATTG